>CM072530.1:16973846-21773846 GCA_036898165.1 Silybum marianum | reverse complement strand
AGAACTTCTTCAGATCTTTTTCTCTTTTAAGAACCCAGTTCCTTTTGAAGCTATTATGATATTTCTATCACCAGAGGTTTCTTTTGATTCAGGACTTTCCTAGAAAAGCGACTATTTCTCTCTTCAGACTTCCTAGAAGCTGATTTGGAGAAGTCATGGCCATAAGAAGAAGAAGATTTGAGTTTAGAGGAAGTTTTGGATCTGCACTCAGAAGCAAAGTGACCTTCTTTTCACAATTGAAGCATTCTTCATTTGCTTTGTCAGAAGAGGGTTTTTGAGAAAAATGTTTTCTTTGAAATTTAGATCGGTTGGAAGAAAATCTTTTATTTTTATGGTTTCCAGCGATCATTACCATACTATCAGACAGTATGTCAATGGCTGGTTCTTCTCCCTCATCATCAGCAGCACTAAAGTACGCATCTGATAGGTGAGATGAATCTTCCTTAATATCATTTTCAGATTCAGAAGAAGGATAGGTGATTCTTGGAACGCATAAAGAAGATTTAGAATCACCTATTAAAGCAACAGAAGAAGACTTGATATCTTTTATGAGAGATTTTCTCTGGTTCTTGGTTTGTTCATAATGAAGAAGAGTTCCATAGAGAGCAGTTAAAGGCATTATTTCTAGATCCTTGGTTTGCTTAATGCAAGTGCATATGGTTTCCTAAAAGTCTGGGAGCCAATCCATAAACTTGCAGAGAACCTCTTCATTATCATAAACTTTTCCTAGAACCTTGAGATCATTTAACAGACAGTTAAAGAGATTAAAATAGACATAGAGGGATTCTCCTTTTTCATGGGAGAATAGTTCGTACTTTCTAACAAGACAGATCTTGTTGGATTTCTTAACTTCTTTAGTACCTTCATATTAGATACTGAAAGTGTCCCACATCTCTTTTGCAGTAGAAAGATTAAGAAGAGGATGATATACTTCATCAGGAAGAGATAATGCTAGAGCTGATTTTACTTTGATGTCTAATGCAACAAGACGTTTATCATCTTCATTATATTTGTTTGGTTGTTTGATGATATATCTGCCAGTTGCATCACTCCTATCATCATCAGACTCTATATCTTTTCCTTCTGTATATTTTTGTGGGCCAAAGCGAGCCCATACTTTTGGAATGATAGGTCCCTCGGACAAAATTTTAGGATACCTACAATCAATCCCTTCCAAGAATAGTAACATACGACTTTTCCATAACCCAAAGTTATTTGGATTAAACCTTGGGGGTTTGGCTAAAGAGCCTAAATCGTATGTACCAGCGAAAAGATTTTGTAGAGCACCTTCAATAGATGGAGGGGTAGTAGCCATCATAGATCTAGTTTATTGAATTAAACTAACTACTCTGATACCACTTGTGAGTCCCTGTTTAGAGATGGCTAGCTAAGTGAGGGCTTGTAGAAGGGGGGAGGGGGGTTGAATACAAACACACAAAATTTTAATCTTTTAAATTTTTTAATATAAATATTAAAAATTTACACACAGAAGCTTGTTGCGGAAAAGAACAGAGACACTATTCTAACAAACTTAAACACATGAAATTAACTTGTACACTAAGTAAGTTAATATAACAGTAATTAACTTGTACACTAAGGAAGTTAATATAACATTCTTAGAACACACAGGATTGCCGGAGTCAAACAAATGAACATACAGAGGATTTGTTGAAAGCGTGAGATTTATGGGATGGACTTCATCTCCTTTTATAGTGCCCATGCATGGGATGCATGTAGACAGCTGTCAAGGATTCATTAGCTGGAAGTATATCTGATGGACAAAGGAAGAGGAGTGACTCCTTTTCTTCGTGCTTGTGAAGTCCCATCAAACCTTTTAGCTAAAAGACAAACATCCCTTTTATAAGAATAAAAGAGAATGTCCTTATTTAAGGTTTGGTGCCCACGTTCTTGCTGCCCACGTATCTTGCATTTATTGTGAGTCAAGAACTTATCTCTGAAAATTGCTAAGTGATATATGGAACCATGTATCACATCGGTTAGTGCCTTGAAAGGTTGGAATTGATAAGTGTACACATTGCTTGGTGATCCTCATTTTTCACTAAGTGTTGGCAAGTGTACATCCTTGTATTGGTGACTTGTTACCAGAACCTCAAGTAAAGGCAACTGCAATTTTCGGTGACCATGTATACATCATTGGTGACTCAATGAATGAATCGGTGACCCAATTCATCGGTTACCCAATATACATCGATGACCTTATCTATCACGTCGGTGACCTTCATCCAAGATCGGTGACCCAAACTGTCAGGTCAGTGACCTGATTGGTGACGTGACCCAATCTGTCAGTTCGGTGACCAATCGACACTGGTGATTTCGGCAAGTGATCTGAATATTAATGTTAGTTGATACATCAAAAATTTCACATTTTGATGTACAACCCTAGATTGGATAGTCTTTGATTCTCCAATACTTGAAGCATATTTCATACCTTCAAAAGAACCTGTAAAAGATCAATCAAATAATAGAGAAGGTTCATCACCAAATCATCGGTGACCCAACAGTACCAATTAGTTTTTGGTAAAGCTTGCTATCTTCCCCTCGAATTAGCATATAAAGCATTTTGGGCGGCAAAAGAATTTAATTTAACCCAAAATAATTCGGGGGAGAAACGGAAACTTCAACTTTCTGAGTTGGAAGAATGGCATAACCAAGCTTATAAAAACGCCAAAATATATAAAGAGAAGACTAAATTTTGGCATGATCGTAGGATCAAGAACTGAGTTTTTTAAGTTGGTCAAAAGCTTCTTTTTTCAATTCTAGACTTAGGCTATTCCTCGGAAAGTTAAAGTCAAGATGGTCCGGACCTTTTACTATTGTCAGTGTGGTAAATTCGGCATCGTGGATCTCTTAAATCCACCGGATAATAGTGTTTTGAATGTAAATGGACATCGTATTAAACATTTTCTTCCAGAAGGAATGGTTGATCAACCTCAGTAAATTCGAGGTTATTTATGTAAATATTTATTTTCTGATTTATGCAATTATTTTATTTTTTCAGTTTTCTGGTTGAGACTGTAGTGAGTCTGTCACCACTATCAACTAACGTTTTCTAATAATTTTATCTACGTTTTGAGTTTATCCAGGAAGTTTGGAAATAGGATATTAACGACAGGTCCTACCTGGAATTGGGGAACAATTTGCTTTTGTCTAAAACAAAAAAGATGAATTGATTTGTAAGGGATGTCTTTGTTGGATAAAGTAGGAGCAACTATTCATCATCTATTGTTATTCTATATAGAGTGAAGATAGATGTTTTTTTAATACATAATTGTTGCTAGTAAATTTCTATTCCACAAAGTACATGGAGAATGGTGTTTTTGTTTAAAAAATTGGAAGTCTTTTGCAAAGGTAAAAAAGTAATGTTTACTTTTGATTTTTATCTCTCAAATGGTGACCAGTGTGTCTAAGGGAGGTAAAAATCTAATTTGTTTTTACAAAACAAATATTTAATTTTTGACCTTATCATATTCTTTTTAGAAAGTATGTATTTTTTTACAAAACCATATCTTGTATGGATTTGTATTTAATTAATCATACACTTCCTTGTACTTTGCATAAGAAAAAAAAAAGGAGTGTTTTGTTTTTAATTAAAAAGAAATGAAAAAGAGAGGTAAAATTACAAATCTGATTTCTTTTAAAAAGTTGACATCTTGTCAACCTTTTTCAAACCCATTTTCAGGGATTAAAAAAATAAAACCCTTTTATTTATAAAAAAAACCCTTCTCATTTACTTTCCAAATAAAACACCATTCAACTTCTTCCTTGTTCTTTCATCTGATAATGATGGCAAGACCCAAACAACTAGTAAGAAACCAAAATCCGGTTCCTAATCGGAGAATTCGACGCCGGCCGTTGACAACCACGACCTTGCCGGTGACCGTTGTTGCTGTTCCATCGATCGAAGTCCCGTCGACCACCATTCTGTCGACCACGATGACTGTTGACCTCGGTTATGTTGCTCCGGCGACCACCACATTGTCGTCGGTGACCACCGGTGTCTCCTACATCGATATCCATGCAATTATAACTAAGATATATGCTCCGATTTCTACTCCCATAGACACTTCACTTCCTGACATTCCACAAACTTTGAAACCACTTGGAGTTGAAACCCTAATTTCAGAACCTATAACCACCACCATCGCACCTCCGGCGACCATCTCTATACCACCCCTAACCCTAAATGTCAATATACAAGCTTTTGGAACCATCCCTTACCCCACTTTTATTCCGATTCCATCACCTACGATTGCAAACTCATCCGCACCCCACCTATTCGATCTCAATATCGATGATCCGCCTTCTTTTCTACGAACACCCCACCACTGAATGATGAACTTCATTTTCTTAAATCTAATGGTAGGGCTTTAAAGAGTAGGCGGTTCGTATCTTTCCGCACTTTGTTGGCACTAAAAAAAAGGTTATTCAATCCACTACTTCCTTCTTTCTCAGGGAGTGGATTCTTCCTCTCCCGAGTTGAGTGGTCGGTTTGATGATGTGCATTTTGACATTGAGGATGAGCAAACCCTAGATGATGACCTTCTGCCTTTTCGGGTTACACCATCGAATTCGGTTTCTAAGGGCCGAAAGCATGTGGTACGAGATGATAGTTCTCCGGAGAATGTTGTTCAAGAAAATCCCGAGCCGAATATGAATGTTGCACGGGGTTCCGTAAACAGAGCCGGTGTGGCTGTCATGACAACTGAACGTCGAAGAAGTCGTTCTTCGAGTGTTGCTTCGGGAGGTCCAATGACGAGATCTCAGATTCGAGCTATGATAGGAAAAGCAAAGTTGACAGAACCCGAAAGAGAAACATGTGCAAACATCGAAGTTTTGGAAGAACAATACACCCGCGTAAACAGAAGCAATTTAAGCGAAGGGGTAAATCTTTTACTTATGTAAAACGTTATGACTTGATGAAAAATAATAAGTTTATTGTTGAGCCGGCTTTTGACCCCAAGTTGGTCAAATCGGTGTCTTTTATTCGTGGTCGTTTGGTTAAGTATAAATGGGAAAACATGATTTCAAGGCCATGCAAAGTTAATGAGTCTTTGGTACGTGAGTTTTATGCTACGATAGGTTGCACCGTGAATGACAATATTATCATTCGCGGCTGTCGCGTTAATTGAACAACACCCAAAATCAATGCTATGTTAGGTCTAAATCCACCACCGATGTGTTTGTATCGTAGTTTAGAAAATGGTATCTTGGAAATTTCTGATGATGAGTTGCTTTCTATCTTGTCGTTACCGGGATATGGCTGGTCATTCGACAACAGCTGTAGGGTGTTGATCCCGAGTCAGTTAACTTTGGAAGCGAGTCTTTGGTTTCAGTTTGTTAAGCACAACGTTATGCCAACAGTTCATGATCAGTCTTTGTCTCGAGCAAAGTGTTTGTTAGTTTACTGTATCTTGAAGGAACTACCATTTGATGTGGGTAGTGTGGCGTATCAAGCAATTATTAACTCGACAAACTTGGTATCAAGTTTTTAACTTACGTACTAAGACTGTTATGGAAAGCATTAACATTGATTTTGATGATCAGACCCAACTAACTTCTGAGTACTCTACTTCAGAACTTAAACTTAATACAATGACTTATGATTATCTTTCAGGACCCAGAGAATCCGAGATCGATGATATTTTTCAAGATTTTCTAGGCGAAGAAATATTTTCAGAACAAATACCTCGTACCCCATCCTTAAGTATTCCTAAAGTTCTTCACACCTCTAGAATAACCCTATCTGGTCGGTCCTACTATCTCTACAGCAAGTTCCCCTGTCATCTCTGCTCCAATCTCATCACATGCCAGTCCAGAAGTTACTCTAGTATCTTCATCTGAAGCTACTTCTGTATCTTCATCTGAGGGGGAGATTTCAGGCACTAATGATTCAGATTCAACAATTCCAGATGAGGTTATTCAATCTTCTGAAACAGAAGTTTTGGCCCAACACGTACCACAAACAAGGATGACAAGATGGACTAAATCTCACACCCTATATCTCATCATTGGTAGTCCATCTGAGGGTATTAAAACAAGATCAGCTACTGCTAATGAAGCATTCTATGTCAACTTTCTTAGCATGATCGAACCAAAGCATGTTCATGAAGCCTTGATAGAACCAAGTTGGGTTGAAGCTATGCAAGAAGAATTACTTCAATTTTAACGTAACAAGGTGTGGAACTTAGTACCTTTACCAAAAGGAAAAATTGCTATTGGTACTAAGTAGATATTCAGAAATAAGAAGGATGAAGACGGAATAGTGATCAGAAATAAGGCTCGTCTGGTGGCTAAGGGATATTGTCAAGAAGAAGGCATTGACTATGACGAAACATTTGCCCCTGTTGCAAGACTTGAAGCAATAAGACTTTTCTGGCTTTCTCTGCATACAAAAACTTTAAAGTACATCAAATGGATGTTAAATGTACATTTTTGAATGGTTATCTCAAAGAAGAAGTGTACGTTGAACAACCAGCTGGTTTTAAAGATGCAAAACATCAAGAATACGTTTTTCTTCTCGACAAAGCTTTATATGGTTTAAAGCAAGCACCCAGAGCCTGGTATGAACGCTTATCCAAATTTCTGATCAGCAAAGGTTATGAGAAAGGTAAGATTGATACCACACTATTCATCAAAAGAGGCAAAGGTATGTTAACTATTGTTCAAATTTATGTGGATGACATAATATTTGGCTCTACTCATCAAATTGAAGTAGATTTGTTTTCTGCATTGATGGAAAAGGAATTTGAAATGAGTATGATGGGAGAACTAATATTCTTTCTTGGACTCCAGGTTAAACAAAATACCGATGGTATCTTTATTAACCAAGCCAAGTATGTTTCTGACATGCTAAAGAAATTTCACCTTCACAATTCATCACCTATGAAAACACCTATCTTTCCTAGTACGAAACTAGGTCCTGATTCTTCTGGGAAACCAGTAGATGTCACGGGCTACAGAGATATGATAGGGTCTCTTCTGTATTTAACTGCTAGTAGGCCTGATATTATGTTTGCCACCTGTCTTTGTGCTCGATATCAAGCCAATCCAAAAGAATCCCATTTGGCCGCTGTCAAAAGAATTTTTAGATACTTAAAGGGAACTCCTTCATTGGGTCTCTGGTATCCTAAAAATTCTGGGTTTGATTTAATGGCATATACAGATTCTCGATCGTGCAGATGTAAGCCGGGATGAAAAAGTACCTCTGGTAGCTGTCAACTTTTGGGAAATAGACTTATCAGCTGGACATCCAAGAAACAAAATTGTGTCTCAACATCTACTGCAGAGGCTGAATATGTTGCTGCTGCTAGTTGTTGTTCACAAGTTATTTGGATGAAGACTCAACTCAGAGACTATGGACTGATATATGATAAGATTCCCATCCTATGTGATTCAGAGAGTGCCATTGCCATTACTAAAAACCCAGTCCAGCACTCCAAAACAAAGCATATTGATGTCAGGTATCATTTTATCAAAGATCACGTAGAGAAGGGCACAATATAAATGTATTTTGTCTCTATTGATTACCAACTAGCTGATATTTTTACAAAAGCTCTGGATGAGAAGCATTTTAATTTTTTAATCAGCAAGTTGGGGATGATAAACATGTAAATCTTATTTTTTTTTATTATTATCTCAGAGCTGATCAGAGACCTCTGATCACTTCTGATGGTTTTATCCAGAAGCATTCAGAAGTCTCTGACCATCTCTGTTTCTTGAGCTTTTTATACCTTTATATCCAAGTGACAACAGAAAGGAAGCATCTCTTGAAAAGCAAAGGGGGAGAATGGTACAACTTCTGAGGGGGAGCTTCGAGCCTGTTTTCAGGGGGAGAAAAACTAAGTCTAACTTCTGTTAGCTGTCCTCTGAACATTTTCTTTCCTTAAAAGGTTGTTTTAAATCTGCTTCTTCTGATTAACTCTTGCCGTCAAGGTTATTCAAAATTTTCAGTTTTAACTTAATCTTTTCTTGAAAAATTGTTCTTTTGACATTCTTAGGTCAAAAAATTTTTTTACCTATTGTTTGTTGACTTATTTTTATTCTTATTATATATTAATTTCTTAGGATCCAAACTGTTTTATTTGTCAATGAATATTAAACTTTCATTTGGATCCAAACTGTTTTATTTCTCCAAATGTCTGATTTTAAATTCATTAAAAAGATTTAATCTCAAAAATTGGGTTGATCAATTAAAATGTTATTTTTCTTGATTAAAAACTAATTTTTCTTATTATTTTTTTTTTAATTCTTTTTTGGGGATAATCAAACGGTTTACCTTCGATAAACCTTTCAGTGACTCATCAAACCTGTGCTAAGTCATCATTTACACGATTTATGCTTTACACGTGTCTTTCATCGTGTGACTGCATGACTACACGCCTACGTGCTGACATCAGCATAACTGAATTGTTTTTCCTTTTCCCCAAATTCAAAACCCCTTCTCATTCCACATTACTCTCAAACTCTCTCATATATAAACCCCATACATAGTATTTCATCGTCTTCCTCACGATTTCTACAGTAATTGCTTCTCTACTTTCAAATTATCCCAAGAATACCTAACCATCCAACAATGGCCTCCCGACTTGCAAACCCAAATCTCAATGATGATGAAGGTCGTGTTGTTGATTCCACCGCTGATAGTGCTCCAATCGTCAAATTGCCTTTGAAGGCAAATAACGTGCAGGTTCTCCTCGATCCCAACACCTATTTGGCCGAATTCAGGGTCCTGGTCGAATTTCTTCAACAACATCAACTAAACCGAGCCCTAACCTTGACAAATCCAAATTTTCCTGAGCTTTATGTCCAAGAGGTGTGGCAGTCAATGTACATCGCAGATGAAGATACCCTGCGTGGAAATTTCAGTCATCCCAATGCACCTAAAAATGCTGTGGAAATACCCATCACAAAGAAGAAGATTGCTAGGTATTTTCACTTGCCTTCCTCTACACTTGAAAATAATGGTGAGATTGTGCCAAATGCTGCCGTAGACCAGAATCCATCATCTGAAGCCCTGCTCTCCTTTGTTCAATTCTTGGGTTATAATGAGCATTTATCAAAACTCTCTAAATTCAAACGCTAGAAACTGCCCCCAATGTGGAACACACTTATCTCCATTCTCAACAAAAGTCTCACATGTAAAATTGGATCCCAAGACCAAGCCTGCAAAAACATCCTTACAATTATGTACGGAATGTACTTTAATCGCCCTCTGGATTATGCAAGCCTCCTCTTTCAAGAGATCAAAGCCGTTGTTCACACTAAAGTATCCCTCCAGAATCAAGGAAAACCATTACCTGCCTTGATGTTTCCCAGGTTTTTGTCTCTGTTCACCTACCCAGCGATTGGTGCTCTTAAAGCTCCTCTGATTCAACTATTTTGCAAAATCGCATCCATAAGCTCCCATAAACCGACTATCGATGTCAACGGTTACTCATCTCCAAGGGAACTCTCCAGGTATATGCTCGACCTTATTCCTTCCTCCTCTCTCTATCTCTTATCTTATAAACTCTCTATGGTATTCTCAGAACAGAGAATACCTACCCCAGAGCACTTAGAGCCAAATGTAGGAAGTGATGGGTCACGTGAGGCTGAGTTTGAAAAGAATCAGAGTGCACAACCGAGTGTTTCTACCCATGCCGACCTCTTAATGAAAGAGGGTACTGAAGATGTCCATCGAGACACATATGAGCACAACTCTCCTTCTTTCCAAAGGGATACCACATTTGTTGAGGTAGATGCCAACACATCTACTCTCATTGACCAAGGACCACCCAGTCCAAACCACCCAGAAACCATTCGATCAGAGAATATTTCTCAATCTTCTGTATCAAGCACTACCGGGGAAACCAAATCCTCTTCATAATTCTCTCAAAAGAATGATGATGTTATTATAAGAGTTCATTCACCCCAGAACTCGCCACACTCCACACCAAATGTTGCTGTCTTTGTGACCAACAATGTCATAGGGACCTCAGAAGATAAGTCCATATCTTCTGATAGTTTAGAAGCTGAGGAAATCCCATCAGAGGGGTTACAGCAACAGGACGCACCACTTATCGGAGTGTTTACACTTCATCAAGGTAAGCACATTGTCTTTAGCACCTCATCCTCTGATGATAAGGACTCTGTTGAGACAATCAGAACAAACGAAGAGGTGCCTGTTAATCCCAGCCCTCGAAGACAGGTTGGAAGTCCCTCCACACTCAACGCCAACACAGGTGTGAAAGAGGGTCTCTCTGAACGCGAGAGTAAAGGGGCTCCATGTGTTGGAGATACACCGGTTACACATTCTGAGTTCGTCACCAATGCAGCGTTTCAGGAATTTGGTGATAAACTTCAGAGATCTGTGGAAGATCTAAATTATCCCTGGATTCTCACAATGCCATTCTTCTTGCAATTCAAAATGAACAAACTCAGCATACGCGAACTCTGGAGGCACTCAGAGATCTTATCTCTACAAATGCAGAAGCTTATCGAACACAGGCTTCTGATCATTTTTCTTCTCTGCACAAAGGCATCCAGGCCAACTCTGACGCTATCTTCTTTATTCCTGATGAAATTCCAACTCCAGAGGTCACCATCTCTGTTGACGAATATGGCTCCTTGGTGGCAGATCTTCAGAAGATTATTAAGGCTGTCCAACCCTCTGAAGACACTTCTGGATCATCCCTGGTAAAGAAGTCCGACATGGCTGTCTTTCAGAAAGCCATGCTGGAAAGAATTAATACTCTCACTTCCAAGTATGTCTCAAAAACCACTGCCAGCACTTCAAATGTGGATCAGAAGCTCACTTCTCTGGAGTCTTCTATTTCTCAATTATCTTTAATGGTAAGCTCTCTCTCTGCTACATTCGCTACTAAACAGAAGGCTAAGGAAGAGAGGGCATGCAAAAAGTCTGAACTTAAAAGGAAAAGATCTGAGGATCAGGATCCTGATTCTCAGAAGGGGGAGAAAATGCCAGAATCCAAGAAAGCTAAAACCACTATGGGCACTGATACTTCTTCTCAAGATAAAGGAAAAGCTTCTGCCTCATCTCCATCTGCACCTCCATCTTCAAAACAAACACGTCTAACTCCAAGACCTTTGGCCACACATTCTGGCACTCTTCCTAAGGATCCAAAAATGGCTCAATTTCTTTTGGATGTCATTGGCAACAACAGAAGTGTTCCCTACCCTCCAGATGTTGAAGCATAAATTCTTAAAGCTAAGATTGCCAAGGCTAAAGCTGAAGCTTCAAAAGCTAAAGTTGAAGCCTTAAATAAAAGAAGAGAAGAAGAAAGAGTAGAAGCTGAACTCCATGCAAAAGCTGAAGCAGAAAGAGCCTCTGCTGAAGGATCATCAAATCGAACAGCTGAAAATAGAGAAAAACTGCAGAGACTTGGAAGAATTGATCTTCCAATTCTGGAAGTAACAAAAAGATACATGTATGCTTCTATAGATCAGAAGATCTATCTTATGTTGCCTAACTTCTCAAATGGATACGATGTCAGTAATGCTGAAAAGGATAAATTCATGAGTCACAGGCAAGCTAGAAAGGATGTCTACACAACAGTGCCAATCAAGAGAAATTCTGCCATTAAGCATACTCCTTTTGAACAGACAGAGATTTGGTACACAATATATGAACTAATCAGAGAAGACAATAAGACTTATTACTTCTGTGATAATGATTTATTGTCCATCTTTCCTTCTGATATCATCTTTTTGGAGAATTTCATGAAGATTCAGATGACCAAAAGAAGTGATAACCAAGATCAGATTGCCTACTCCAGGATCATTCAATGCATGAAGTCTCTCATCAGATACAAGAGGCAAGTAGATTTTCAAATTGGAATCAATTACAATGTTGAGAATCTTGCAATCTCTGCTCCTAATGAAGACTTAGAAGGTATCAATTCTCTAAGAATCGGCAGAGTATTGATTAAACCAGAAGAAGGGGTTAACTTCAAAAGGCCAGATAGAAGGAGTTTCTTCAGGATCAAAGAAGCACACAAATATTCATCAGAAGTTGTATACATTGCAAAATGTTACATCTCTGTTGATATCAACAACTATGATCCTGAAATAACTGAGAGGATGGTAAAAAGACTCGATGGTCTCTTAAAGCTCAGAGGAATCATCAACAAAATCTCAAAGATCATTTCAACAGTTGAACCTCTCTAAGACAAAACAAGGATCATATTCCAAAACTCTGGATTCATACTTAGGGGGATATTGTTAGACCTAAGAAGTATGAACCATAAGATGGAAGTATGATATGACGTGGCACACTCTTACCTCATGCGTCTCCTCTTACAACTGAATTCTGTTATACGCTCCTACCTGCTGACGTGTCAGTTTATAATTGGTTAGCTTGTTGACTTTACATTCATTGTAATAGTATAAATAGATTAAGTCTTTGAATGTAAAAGTTGTCGATTGGAAAACATACTTTTGGAGATCATATTGTGCATTTTATTCCTGTATATGTAATCGATCTTCAAGGTTATTAATACAATCTCAGTCTGTTCTTCATTTCTTATTACTTACTGTTTGTTTGATAATTACTGTTGTTAATTGATTTGAATTGCTTCCGCTTATACTTTGATTCTCAAATCTCTCAATTAACTATTTAGAAAGGGATTTGGGTTCCAACAGTTGTCATACTTTATATCACAAAGAGATTTCGATATATTTCGTCGTGCCCAATGTAATCTGATTCTAAACCGGTAAACTTTAAAGTACTAAATTTGGGAACTTTGCGTAGATTTATAAGTCGTCTATACGAACCTCACTCTCGAGAGGGTAGGGAGGCTCCGTAGATTGTTTATAACTTTCCAACCACGTTATTATATATAAGTTAATCTCGTTGTTTGCAATTATTCATCAACTCTCAAAATCATTTTAAAATCAAATCAAAATCAGACTCCTACGACTCCTCCAACGCCTCCCTCGGCTCCTCCGACCCTCAACACGGACGAACTCATGTCCATGTTATATGCTCAACTGCTAGAACAAGCCTAGGCTACCGGACAACCCGAAGACGTACTTATCGGCCTTCTTCGTTGTAACTTACAGATCCCGACGGTCACTCGCCACGAGTTTGACTGCTTTTAATTTTAGTATTGTATCATGTCACCACAACTCATACACTGTGGTGACAGTTCTTTTATCTATATTAATGCAAGTTATATTCCAGCTTTATTTCTTTTATTTACTGCTTTCCACGTCTCGTAGTAGCTAATTGTCTCTATGGGTGTGGCTGTGAGTTTAACTTAAGTGTTCATATAATATGTGGGTGTTCTCATCTTTAACAAAATTAATGTTTGGTCACTTAAATTAGAACTTAGATTCGACGTAGATAAGCCGATCACTTTGAAGTGTTAATATAAGATCTTAGACCCCGAGATGGGCGGATCCGAAATACGGTTTAAGTGATGCACAAAGATTCGTGAGAACTTTGTATAGTCACGCGGAGATGCGGGCTTTGTATGTATTTAGATAGGATTTATTTGGTTTTCATACTTTATATCACAAAGAGATTTGGATATATTCCGTCGTGCCCAATGTAATCTGATTCTAAATCGGTAAACTTTAAAGTACTAAATTTGGGAACTTTGGGTAAATTTATAAGTCGTCTATACGAACCTCACTCTCGAGAGGATAGGGAGGCTCCGTAGATTGTTTATAACTTTCCAACCACGTTATTATATATTAGTTAATCTCGTTGTTTGCAATTATTCACCAACTCTCAAAATAATTTAAAAATCAAATCAAAACCAAAAACCAAGAAGTTCATAAAAATCTCAGATTCTCAGTATTTCCAGTCCTTGAGGGAACGATACTGGTACTTTACCAGTTTATTACTTGAAGGCAACCATAGTGTCGGCGTGCACTTGCACCGCCACTGTGGGGACAAAGTGCCTATTGTGTTTATACACGAACGGTTTTTAGCTGTCAACGTCCATCAAATTCTTTGAGATCCATCCAAACTGGTCAAGACGAGCGTCGGCAAACGATTTCCTGCTCACCTCCTTTCTAAGCAAAGTCGAACCTACAACTGTTGCGGAAGCCATGACTGATCTAGATTGGATTACGGCCATACAAGAAGCACTGAATCAATTTTAAAGCCTCAAAGTCTGGCGACTCGCCCCCTGCCCTAGCAACAAGACCATCATCGGCACAAAATGGATTTTCAAGAACAAACAAGATGAAGATGGAATTGTCATACGCAATAAAGCAAGGTTGGTTGCAAAGTCAGCAAGAAGGAATCGACTATGACAAGACTTTCACACCCGTAGCACGCATAGAAAAATTCGCATGTTCTTGGCATATGCGGCTCACAAGATATTCATCGTCTTCCAAATGGATGTCGGGACTGCATTTCTCAAGGATGTCTTGAAAGAAGAAGTCTACGTCTCTCAACCTGATGGATTCATAAACGATGCAAAACCGCACCACGTCTACATCCTCGACAAAGCCTTGTATGGAATCATACAAGCCCCAAGAGCATGGTATGACAGTCTGACCAATTTCCTAGTCCGTAGTGGTTTCTCGAAAAGTAAAATCGATCCCACCATTTTTATCAAAATTTACGTAGCTGACACTATTTTTGGGTCGACAAACCCACAATACTGTAAGAACTTCTCGGCATTCATGGTTGACAAGTTCAACATGAGCATGATGGGAGTGATGAATTTTTTTTCCTTGGTCTTCAAGTTAAACAACTTTCGACGGGAATATTCATCAACCAATCAAAGTACATCTCAGATATGTTGAAGAATTCAACATGGAGAATTGTACATTGATTGGAACTCTCATGTCTCTCGGTTCTATTAACTATAGGGGTATGATTGGTTCTTTAATGTATATGACGACTATTCGCCCGGATATAATGTTTGCTACCTTTCTCTGTGCCCGATATCAGGCCTCACCCAAAGATTCTCATCTTAGTGTCGTTAAATGTATTTTTCGATACTTAAAAGGTACTACTGATCTTGGCCTATGGTATCCAAAGGATACAGGTTTCGAGTTAACTACCTTTTTAGATGCTAATCATGCCAGTTGCATGCTTGACCGAAAGAGCACTTTGGGCCACATTTGTTTTTTGGGGGACAAATTGGTAAGCTGGTCATCCAAGAAGCAAAAATGCGTCTCCATATCTACCGTGGAAGCCGAGTACATCGCTGACGCGACCTGCTGCCCTCAAGTCATTTGGCTGCGAACCCAACTTAAGGATTACGGCTTCTGGTTCAACAAGATCCCTATCTACTGCGACTCGAAGAGCGCCATTGCCATATCTAGAAACCCGGTTAAGCATAACAACACAAAGCATATCGATGTCCGGTATCATTTCCTAGTGTCCAAGTTGGGCATGCTTAATCTCAAAACCTAATTTCAATCAGTGTACTAGAAATTCACAAAACGCCGATTCACGATTAATGCAAACTCAAAATTTAACTATTTTGATTTTTCATTAGTCTTGAATTCTCGTTTTGTAAATCTTCGATTCTTTTAGTTTTCTGTATTTTCAACTTACTAATTCTACGTATTACGTTCATCATGATGATGTCTTTTATTTTTTCGTCTCGATATTTGCACTTATCTAAACCTTTCAGTATTCAAGGGGGAGCATACAGATAAGTTTTACTTAACTATGCATATGCACAATTATAGGGGGAGTTAAGTTCTTTCTTCAATCATGCATCGCTTTAGGGGGA
Organism: Silybum marianum; assembly: GCA_036898165.1. Taxonomy (NCBI): domain Eukaryota; kingdom Viridiplantae; phylum Streptophyta; class Magnoliopsida; order Asterales; family Asteraceae; genus Silybum; species Silybum marianum. The sequence continues at coordinate 21,758,124 of CM072530.1, read as the reverse complement.
CTAGCTTAGGTTAGTCAAATCTTTATAAGTCTTTATATAACATCTCATAGAACCGAGAAACCCGTTTCTCAAATCACGATAAGTTCCCTTCTCAGATCACCCTAACCCGCGAACAAGGTTCTCACATCTCCCTGACCCGACAAACCCGTTTGTCAGACTACACTAACCCGAGAAATAGGGTTCTCGAATCACACTTGGCGAGCACAGTAACATGCTCAGATATTAAAGACCCGAGCACCCTTCTCACCCCCTTCACCCAATAAGTTGACTTCTGGTCAATCTTTTGTTGACCAATGACTAAGTGACACGTGGCACGTGGCATGTCACTTTTAGAGTGATTAAACTCCTCCTTGTTCATTCCTCGCATCACTTTCCCTCTTTCAAGAGTGCACCATTCACCCGAGAACCCCTTATCACAAAAGAATTTCACGAATCTGCTCCATTTACTTCGACTCCTGCATCATCAGAAACATGGCAGCTAACAGAGACCCAAATGCATCTGATGATGAAAACCCGATGCCTTCCTTTCGCTCATCTTCCCTGAGCGTCTCAACCGGAAATCCAGACGACCATTTCATGCTTTAAAAGGATATGCTCAAGTTCGACACCAACAATCACCAACTGGACTTTCACAGACGACTCCAACATCCAGTCATCATGGAGATCATTAAAGGTAACCCTCTTCGCCACGCGTTCAATATGACTACCTCGGTCCCGGCTTTCTACTTACAGCAATTTTGGCACACACTCGCCTACCACCCGGTTGACAACAACTTCCACTTCACGGCTCAAATAGATTAATTTGAAACACGCCTGACTCCATCACGCCTACGCCGTGATCTACGCCTCCAAGCTAAAAATGTGTTTCCTAGTCGCCAAGATTACGAAGATGTTGCCTCAGACGAATTCTGTAATGACTTTCTAGCCCTCGGATATAACGCTGCCATGACAAGCATCGGTTAGTTCAAGCGGATCCACCTACCCCCACTATGGTACACGCTCTTCTCGTTAGTCAACCGATGCCTAACTTCCAAGCATACATGCGTGGACCGTGCGAGTGCTTCCATTATTTGCATCGTCCACGGCATTGCGTTCAACCGCCACTACGATTATGCCGCACTTATATGGTCTGATCCAGTGGAAGTGGTCCAAGACAAAAGAACTGGCAAAGCTCGAATTTCTTTCCCTTTCAACGCTTTTTGCAACTCATCATCTGCAGCATGATGAACTCACAGCGCGACATTCCAAGGCATTCAGGTAGTCCTCTTGGCCCTCACTTTGTTTAAAGATTGCTAAAAGTTCCCACCGGGAACTTTGCAGTCTAACTGCCTATCCCTGAAGCCCTATTAGCCTATACTAATCATAATGCACCAAGTATTATAGCATATAGGAACAAGCGTGGCTTAGTGGCCTCTCCAGCACCGGAAGGGCCTCTCCATAAGGAACAACTTGAGTTAGGTGAGGGTCCTAGACACATAGAAGAGCATGTTCATAAACCTGGGGGTCCTAAACAGGGAGTTGAGAGAGAACAAGTGGTAAGGGGATTAGAAGTGGGTGGTGCATCTGATCACCCGATCTCGGCTCTTGCCGAATCTACCGCCCCTGTCCCGACTACCTCCGAACCTCGTACTTCTACCACACCTCAACCCACCGCCTGTATTCCCCACCTAAAAGTCCTAGTTCGCCGTTGAACCTCACGCTAAACCTCCATATCCTCTTTGGAGTCTGAATCCGAAGGAACTACCGATCTAGACCATGAAGAAACATTTGATGAACAGTGCCAACCCCCGCCAACCAAACGAGGATGCCATCGTTGCTCACATTGGCTGCCAACACTCTATCACCTACACATCCTTCAACAGCACTGAAACCGATTCAGTCGCTCAAACCGAGCTCCAACTTGGAGAAATGAGGAGAAGGGAGCTGAAGTAGAACATATACATGTGAACTTGAGTGAAGGGACGAAAAAACAACATTGAGAGTGAGTGATTCCCAACCGTCACTAGCCGGGTAGCCACATCTACTATCGACACTCATCTATTGGGTGTCGGTATTGAATAAGACACTGTGGACCCAGCAGCACAAATGCACGCCCCACCTAGCCACTCTGGTATCTCTCAACTGATGTCAGTTTCACATATGCTCGCAGGTTTAGCTCCATTTCTAGCGGACATCCAATCAGGACGTGCTGCTATTGAACATAGAAGACGTTACCTGCAATCTTCAACTCGATTGAATGCTCATCTAGTCTAGAGCTTCAACCTTCTAGGACACATCTACCGATAGCCTTCGAGGCACTATCGGAACTTCTATAGTGATGTCGTCTATCGAAGCTTCACGAGGATTAAAATGAAATGCTACCAGCGCCACAATCTCGCCAATGCTGAACGTAAGTCTCAAAGTTGATTCAACTGTGATGACAACAGGTGCTCTACGTGACCCTGATTTTACCCTAGCTACATCCGCTCCTCCTACATTCACGGTATCTCCGGAAATTCCAGAATTCGTCACTGGTGCCCTACATGACGCACAAGCATCTCTTAGAACTCACGTCAATGATATCCGAAGCCTTCTTATGGAAAAATCACTTGCCGAAGCAATGGTCGATTCTGCGCGTGCTAAAAAATCTTCTGCTAATGGTAGTCGATCATCTCCTCAGACTCCTACGACTCCTCCAACGCCTCCCTCGGCTCCTCCGACCCTCAACACGGACGAACTCATGTTCATGTTATATGCTCAACTGCTAGAACAAGCCTAGGCTACCGGACAACCCGAAGACGTACTTATCGGCCTTCTCCATTGTAACTTACAAATCCCGACAGTCACTCGCCACGAGTTTGACTGCTTTTAATTTTAGTATTGTATCATGTCACCACAACTCATACACTGTGGTGACAGTTCTTTTGTCTATATTAATGCAAGTTATATTCCAGCTTTATTTCTTTTATTTACTGCTTTCCATGTCTCGTAGTAGCTAATTGTCTCTATGGGTGTGGCTTTGAGTGTAACTTAAGTGTTCATATAATATGTGGGTGTTCTCATCTTTAACAAAATTAATGTTTGGTCACTTAAATTGGAACTTAGATTCGACGCAGATAAGCCGATCACTTTGAAGTGTTAATATAAGATCTTAGACCCCGAGATGGGCGGATCCGAAATACGGTTTAAGTGATGCACAAAGATTCGAGAGAACTTTGCATAGTCACGCGGAGATGCGGGCTTTGTATGTATTTAGATAGGATTTATTTGGTTGTCATACTTTATATCACAAAGAGATTTGGATATATGCCGTCGTGCCCAATGTAATCTGATTCTAAATCGGTAAACTTTAAAGTACTAAATTTGGGAACTTTGGGTAAATTTATAAGTCGTCTATACGAACCTCACTCTCGAGAGGATAGGGAGGCTCCGTAGATTGTTTATAACTTTCCAACCACGTTATTATATATTAGTTAATCTCATTGTTTGCAATTATTCACCAACTCTCAAAATAATTTTAAAATCAAATCAAAACCAAAAACCAAGAAGTTCATAAAAATCTCAGATTCTCAGTGTTTCCAGTCCTTGAGGAAACGATACTGGTACTTTACCAGTTTATTACTTGAAGGCAACCATAGTGTCGGCGTGCACTTGCACCGCCACTGTAGGGACAAAGTGCCTATTGTGTTTATACACGAACGGTTTTTAGCTGTCAACGTCCATCAAATTCTTTGAGATCCATCCAAACTGGTCAAGACGAGCGTCAGCAAACGATTTTCTGCTCACCTCCTTTCTAAGCAAAGTCGAACCTACAACTGTTGCGGAAGCCATGACTGATCTAGATTGGATTACGGCCATGCAAGAAGCACTTAATCAATTTTAAAGCCTCAAAGTCTGGCGACTCGCCCCCTGCCCTAGCAACAAGACCATCATCGGCACAAAATGGATTTTCAAGAACAAACAAGATGAAGATGGAATTGTCATACGCAATAAAGCAAGGTTGGTTGCAAAGTCAGCAAGAAGGAATCGACTATGACAAGACTTTCACACCCATAGCACGCATAGAAAAATTCGCATGTTCTTGGCATATGCGGCTCACAAGAATTTCAACGTCTTCCAAATGGATGTCGGGACTGCATTTCTCAAGGATGTCTTGAAAAAAAGAAGTCTACGTCTCTCAACCTGATGGATTCATAAACGATGCAAAACCGCACCACGTCTACATCCTCGACAAAGCCTTGTATGGACTCATACAAGCCCCAAGAGCATGGTATGACAGTCTGACCAATTTCCTAGTCCGTAGTGGTTTCTCGAAAAGTAAAATCGATCCCACCATTTTTATCAAAATTTACGTAGCTGACACTATTTTTGGGTCGACAAACCCACAATACTGTAAGAACTTCTCGGCATTCATGGTTGCCAAGTTCAACATGAGCATGATGGGAGTGATGAATTTTTTTCCTTGGTCTTCAAGTTAAGCAACTTTCGACGGGAATATTCATCAACCAATCAAAGTACATCTCAGATATGTTGAAGAATTCAACATGGAGAATTGTACATTGATTGGAACTCCCATGTCTCTCGATTCTAAACTACACGCTGATCATTCCTGTAAAGTGGTAGATTCTATTAACTATAGGGGTATGATTGGTTCTTTAATGTATATGACGACTAGTCGCCCGGATATAATGTTTGCTCCCTGTCTCTGTGCCCGATATCAGGCCTCACCCAAAGATTCTCATCTTAATGCCGTTAAATGTAATTTTCGATACTTAAAAGGTACTACTGATCTTCACCTATGGTATCCAAAGGATATAGTCTACGATTTAACTGCCTTTTTAGATGCTAATCATGCCAGTTGCATGCTTGACCGGAAGAGCACTTTGGGCCACATCTAGTTTTTGGGGGACAAATTGGTAAGCTGGTCATCCAAGAAGCAAAAATGCGTCTCCATATCTACCGTGGAAGCCGAGTACATCGCTGACGCGACCTGCTGCCCTCAAGTCATTTGGCTGCGAACCCAACTTAAGGATTACAACTTCTGGTTCAACAAGATCCCCATCTACTGCGACTCGAAGAGCGCCATTGCCATATCTAGAAACCTGGTTAATCATAAGAACACAAAGCGTATTGATGTCTAGTACCATTTCATTAAGGACCACGTCGAAAGAGGTACGATAGAATTGTATTTCGTTAATACAAAATTTCAGCTTGCCGATTTGTTCACCAAGGCTTTGGATGAAAAATGCTTCCATTTCCTAGTGTCCAAGTTGGGCATGCTTAATCTCAAAACCTAATTTCAATCGGTGTACTAGAAATTCACAAAACTCCCATTCACGATTAATGCAAACTCAAAATTTAACTATTTTGATTTTTCATTACTCTTGAATTCTCGTTTTGTAAATCTTCGATTCTTTTAGTTTTCTGTATTTTCAACTTACTAATTCTACGTATTACGTTCATCATGATTATGTCTTTTATTTTTTCGTCTCGATATTTGCTCTTATCTAAACCTTTCAGTATTCAAGGGGGAGCATACAGGTAAGTTTTACTTAACTCTGTATATGCACAATTATAGGGGGAGTTAAGTTCTCTCTTCAATCATGCATCGCTTTAGGGGGAGTGGCTTAGGTTAGTCAAATCTTTATAAGTCTTTATATTACATCTCATAGAACCGAAAAACCCGTTTCTCAAATCACGATAAGTTCCCTTCTCAGATCACCCTAACCCGCGAAACAAGGTTCTCGCATCTCCCTGACCCGACAAACCCGTTTGTCAGACTATACTAACCCGAGAAATGGAGTTCTCGAATCACACTTGGCGAGCACAGTAACATGTTCAGATATCAAAGACCCGAGCACCCTTCTCACCCCCTTCACCCAATAAGTTACCTTCTGCTCAATCTTTTGTTGACCAATGACTAAGTGACACGTGGCACGTGGCATGTCACTTTCAGAGTAATTAAACTCCTCCCTGTTCATTCCTCGCATCACTTTCCCTCTTTCACGAGTGCACCATTCACCCGAGAGCCCTTTATCATAAAAGAATTTCACGAATCTGCTCCATTTACTTCGACTCTTTCATCATCAGAAACATGGAAGCTAACTGATGATGAAAACCCGATGCCTTCTTTTCGCTCATCTTCCCTGAGTGTCTCAACCGGAAATCCAGACGACCGTTTCATGCTTTAAAAGCATATGCTCAAGCTCGACGCCAACAATCACCAACTGGACTTTCACACACGACTCCAACATCCAGTCATCATGGAGATCATTAAAGGTAACCCTCTTCGCCACGCGTTCAATATGACTACCTCGGTCCCGACTTTCTACTTACAGCAATTTTGGCACACACTCGCCTACCACCCGGTTGACAACAACTTCCACTTCACGGCTCAAATAGATGAATACGAAACACACCTGACTCCATCATGCCTACGCCGTGTTCTATGCCTCCCAGCTAAAAATGTGTCTCCCAGTCGCCAAGATTACGAAGATGTTTCCTCAGACGAATTCTGTAATGACTTTCTAGCCCTCGGATATAATGCTGCCTTGACAAGCATCGGTTAGTTCAAGCAGATGCACCTACCCCCACTATGGTACACGCTCTTCTCGTTAGTCAACCAACCTAACTTCCAAGCATACATGGGTGAACCGTGAGAGTGCTTCCATTCTTTGCATCTTCCACGGCATTACATTCAACCGCCACTACGATTACGCCGCACTTATATGGTCTTATCCAGTGGAAGTGGTCCAAGACAAGAGAACTGGCAAAGCTCGAAATTTCTTTCCCTTTCAACGCTTTTTGCAACTCATCATCTGCACCATGATGAACTCACAGCGCGACATTCCAAGGCATTCAGGTAGTCCTCTTGGCCCTCACTTTGTTCAAAGATTGCTAAAAGTTCCCACCGGCAACTTTGCAGTCTAACTGCCTATCCCTAAAGCCCTATTAGCCTATACTGATCATAATGCACCTAGTATTATAGCATATAGAAACAAGCATGTCTTAGTCGCCCCTCCAGCACCGGAAGGGGCTCTCTATAAAGAACAACTTGAGTTAGGTGAGGGTCCTAGACACATAGAAGAGCAGATTCATAAACCTAGGGGTCCTGAACAGGGAGTTGAGAGAGAACAAGTGGTAAGGGGATTAGAAGTGGGTGGTGCATCTGATCACCCGATCTCGGCTCTTGCCGAATCTACCGCCCCTGTCCCGACTACCTACAAACCTCGTATTTCTACCAACTTGGAGAAATTATGAGAAGGGAGCTGAAGTAGAACATATACATGTGAGCTTGAGTGAAGGGACGAACAAACATCATTGAGAGTGAGTGATTCCCAACCGTCACTAGCTGGGTAGCCACATCTACTATCGACACTCATCTATTGGGTGTCGTTATTGAATAAGACACTGTGGACCCAGCAGCACAAATGCACGCCCCACCTAGCCACTCTGGTATCTCTCAACTGATGTCAGTTTCACATATGCTCGCAGGTTTAGCTCCATTTCTAGCGGACATCCAATCAGGACATGCTGCTATTGAACATAGAAGACGTTACCTGCAGTCTTCGACTCGATTGAATGCTCATCGAGTCTAGAGCTCCAACCTTCTAGGATACATCTACCGATAGCCTTCGTGGCACGCTCGGAACTTCTATAGTGATGTCGTCTATCGACGCTTCACGAGGATTAAATTGAAATGCTACCAGAGCCACAGTCTCGCCAATGCTGAACGTAAGTCTCACAGTTGATTCAACTGTGATGACAACAGGTGCTCTATGTGACCCTGATTTTACCTTAGCTACATCCGCTCCTCCTACATTCACGGTATCTCCGGAAATTCCAGAATTCGTCACTGGTGTCCTACATGACGCATAGGCATCTCTTAGAACTCACGTCAATGAAATTCGAAGCCTTCTTAATGGAAAATCACTTGCCGAAGCAATGGTCGATTCTGCACGTGCTAAACAATCTTCTGCTAATGGTAGTCGATCATCTCTACAGACTCCTACGACTCCTCCAACGCCTCCCTCGGCTCCTCCGACCCTCAACACGGACGAACTCATGTCCATGTATATGCTCAACTGCTAGAACAAGCCTAGGCTACCAGACAACCCGAAGACGTACTTATCAGCCTTCTCCGTCGTAACTTACAGATCCCCACAGTCACTCGCCATGAGTTTGACTACTTTAAATCCGAACTGCACAAAATGCTTACAGACATGAAGATCCAGCTCTCCAACTCAGAACAAACCGTCTTGGGCGCAATCAGTGATCTTCGTGAAGAGATCCATCAAAATTGTCGTCCCCAGTTTTCCTCCTCCAAACGGCCGCGCAATGATCATGACGATTAGAATGATCCTAATCGCCATGAGGGGGAGAAATGCCAGCGGATTTCGGAACAAGCACAACAGCCACCACAATGACAACTCCGGTTTAACGAAAAGTCGGTCCGTCTTCAACTCCAACCCGTCAACATTGATTAGAACAAGTTTCAAAAAAGAACTAAAAATAAAGGGAAGGAGATAAATTCTAAACCAGGGCATGAGCTGATATTCTTTCGTTTGACAATGCCAGAGTTCAACTACGAGAACATAGCAAGAGTAGTTGATCCAGATAATGATGAGCCGATCCAAGTGAACGTACAGAGCATGCAACAAGAAGTAAGAGATTGGTTTAGAGATTCCTATGCTCTGGTACTTAGAAAAGATTATAAAACCATTCATCATCAAAACAGCTCCATCTTAACTGGGTCATCAACAAGCCAGATGGGAGAAAATCATTGAAAATCATAACCGACGATGGGAAAGAGAGTAAATTAGAGTTCCCTATCTGGAAGAGACAACGCAGAAGCTCTTCGCCGAAAGAACGACTTCAGAAAACTTGGCTCACATCCACCGCGTCACTGAAACGCCGTCTCGAGAGCTGATCGAGTACGTATGTATGCTTAGAAGAGCTGCATAACCAAGAGAAGTGGTGAACAAAAAGAACAAGATTGTCGTGATGAAAGAGGTTAGTTATGATGAACTAACTCAAGTCAAGTTTCCAACATTCAAAGTCATGCGTGATGATGCTAAAGACTGGATTATTACTAAAGCTGACTTCCCGAACTTAGAAATTGATGATCTAGAGTTCATATATATAGATGTTGATCCAAAACTCCTTTCAGTGATTTGAATATGATTCCTCACTATACTTAGTGAAAATTCCAATGTATAAGTTAAAGTTCAGGCTCAGCGATAGCATACGCTGATTGCACTCAGCGATCACTGAACATCGGGAACCTTTAACTTATCTCTGAAGATCTGAAGAACAAAATCACACCATAAGTCCATTCAGCGGCAGTCGAAGACAAAGCTGAAGATAGAGATGAACATCTACTGATCTGAAGCGGTTTAGTGATAGCAATGTTCATCTAAACAAAATTGTGAAATCCTACAAGGCTTTAGTGATACCTCTGTGACTTCATCCTTGAAGTCTCAGGATCAGCGATCAAGTGAAGCCTTTGACAAGATTAATGTTGATTTTATTCTCGATGCACAAAAGTCAAAACCTTATACTATGTCAGAAAAAGGACGTACGGATTGTCTCTTATGTCCCCATCAAATCTGATATGGTACTGTTCATATACAGCCAAAAGTATGGTTGCTTTTGAACAAAGGACAAACCTCCAATGAAGGCTTGACACGTGGCATATACATTTTGTCTCGCATTTATTGCGACGTGTATAAATAGATGAAGATCCCTTCTTCATTCTTATGCATGCATACTACTTTCTATCTCCTTAAACCTCTGCCTCTTTTCTTTCTTATTCCTTGTGCATCAACTTAGTGATTTCTTTAGTTATAATAGAATAGGTTTTATACTTGTTCTTGTTCTGCTTATAATTGTAAATTTGTTTATTTATATAAACTAATTTAAAGATCAAAATCTACTTGTGTTTGTATTCAACCCCCCCCCCTTCTACAAACTGTTTTATATCCTTTGTACTCTTGTAGACCCCTATGGGACCAACAAGTGGTATCAGAGCAGTGTTTTCTGTTTACTTATCTTTAAAACAACTTCTTAATCAAGTTATTTTAAAATGGCTAACACAAACACTAACTACATAAATAATGGATCTTTAGCTAAGCCTCCAAGATTTAGCCGTGATAATTTCCCTCTTTGGAAAGAAAGAATGACTCTATTCCTAGAAAGGTCAGATCCTAAGATCCCCTATTATCTAGTGAATGGACCATTTGTTCCTACAGTTCTGGTTCCTGCAGTACCTGCCACTGCAACCTCTCCTGCTATCGCTGAGAAAAGAATTGTCAAAACTCCAGATCGATGGAGCGAGGATGACAAAAAGGAAGTAGCTATAGATGCTAAAGCTAGATCTATAATTGTTATGTCTATACCAGATGAAGTCTATCACTCAGTGATGAAAATGAGAACAGCTAAAGCCATGTGGGATACTCTTAGTATTCAATATGAAGGAACTAATGAAGTTCAGATTACTCGTAGCATCAATCTGGTGAGACAGTACGAAAGTTTTATGTGCACTAAAAATGAAACACTTTCTCAAATTCACCAAAGATTCAACTGTCTATTAATAGATATGAAAACTGTTAATAGAGAATATTTTAATGTTGAAATACTGACAAAGTTCATGGAGGCACTACCTGAACAATGGGAAGTGTTCACTACATGTTTGAAATTGTCAAAGAATCTTGAAACTCTTGCTTTAAGTGCTTTATATGGAACGTTGCTCAATGAAAAACAATCCTAAGCCTTAAAAAGAAACCTCATAAAGCATAGCAAGAGTGCCAAAAGTACTTATTTGGCACTAGTGACCTCAGAAGTGGAACCCTCCAAACGTGTCTCCTCTTCTATCACCTCTATCACCGAGTTAGATATAGCCGACTTAGAAGAAGTCACAGATGCCGACATCTCTGAGTTTGATGACTCTTTGACACTTCTCACTAACAACTTAGGAGATTTTCTAAGAAGAGTAATTTTAGAAAAACACTGGGTATCACTGACTTTGATAAGTTAAAGACTCTTCATGCTGATAAGGCTTCAGCAATCTGCTATAATTGTCAGTGCAACGGTCACTTCGCAAGCGAATGTAGATTCAAGAAAGTCGCTATACCAACAAATTCTCAGATTTCTGGTAAATCGAAAAAGGAAAAATATTCCAAGTTAAAAGAAAAATATCAGAATCTAGAATAATCAGCGAAAAGGAAAAGGTCTTGTCACTGAAGAGGCCGATTGGGATCAGGAAGACGATTGGGCATATACCACTGATGAATCTGAATCGGATGAAGAAGACATAGCCTTAATATGTCTTATTGCCAAAATTGAAGAAGCTGAATTAACACTTCTTCTTCAGAATGTCCATCAACACAGGTACTCACTTCTTCTAACTCCTCTTTACCTGAAAATGATAGCTTGTCGGCTCTCCACTCTATGACTGTTGAACTTTACAATGCTTTAAATGGCAAAATCAAAGCTGAACAAATTAACATTGATCTGTCTGAACAATTAAAGAATTGCCATTTAAAAATCAAAGAACTTACTAAGATTGAAGAAAATCTTAAAGACCAAGTCTTTGTAAATCAGACTATCAGCATTGAAAGACAACAAGCTATCACTGAAAAGGAAAAGGCCATCGCTGATCTCAAGGCTGAAAAAGCTACCATCAAAGGATGGTGTAAGGCTTCTGAAAATGTCAGTGAGATCATCAATGCCCAAATTCCTAAGAATGTCAAAAGTGGTTTAGGGTAAACCTCTGACAAAGAAGAATCAAAGACCAACCGTTCCATGTTAAAATTCGGAATGTTCGTGTCTTGTATTCCTGATTCTTCTTCTCAGAAAACCCCTATCAGTGAGAAACGGTCTCTTAAATCTAATTTTAAAGATTCAAAGAAAGTGATCAAAGACAAGTTCCTTGATCGTGTTCCTACAATCAAGAATTTTCAGAACAGAAGAAGAATTTCTCTACTCCTTTAGTAGGTCATTCTAAATTTGGAAAGAAGATTCCTGGATTCATTCAGAAATCTACTCCCAGAATTAAAATTGATTTAAATCCATCTGTCCCTAAAAGATATATCATCCTCTAACGACAATGGACAAAGGAATTCTTGGTTCTGGTCCTGATAATGCTCCAACCTCCTCTCTGAACACTTTCATTTCTAAAACCATTTTCAAATATAGGAAATGCTATCATTGTGGTGAAACTACCCACCGCAAGCAAATGTCCTAATGCTACTAAAGATGAAAATTTGGCTCATGGTAAGAAAGTAGCTCAAGCTGATAAATCAGCAAGAACAAAATCCACCAAGGTAGGAAAATCTACCAAGGTGAAGATAACCACTAAAGAAAATCTTTCAACTAGCAATTTATCCGCCAAACCTTCCACTAACTCAGCAGGACCCATAGTAGTATGGGTACCTATGAAAACTTAATTCTTTTGTTGTATGCAGAGTGCTAAGGGTATCTGGTATCTAGATAGTGGATGCTCAAGGCACATGACAGGCAGAATATCTCTACTCTCTGAATACAAGGAAGAAAATGGTCTCTCCTTGACCTTCGGTAGAAATGGCAAAGGATACACTAGAGGTTATGGCGTTCTATCCAACGGAGCAACTTCCTTCTCTCGAGTTGCATATGTTGAGGGACTAAAGCACAATTTATTGAGCGTTAGTTAACTCTGTGATAAAGACTTTAAAGTTTTGTTCACAAAGACTAGATGTGCGGTCATTGATAAAAATGATATGCTTGCTTTAAAAGGAAAAAGATCAGAGAACGTATATGTTATTAATATGGACGGCACTCACTCTGACAACGTGTGCTTTCTATCAAGAGCCTCCTCTGATGTCAACTGGCTTTGGCATAAGAGACTCTCTCATCTTAACTTTAAAACGATAAATGACCTATCAAGAAAGGAACTTGTCAGAGGCCTACCTAAACATGGCTTTGCAAAAGAATCTCTTTGCTCAACATGTGAAAAAGGCAAGCTGACAAGGGCTACGCAGATCTAAGAAAGTATCCTCAATAACCTCTCCTCTTCACTTACTCCATATAGATCTTTTTGGACATGTCAATGTCCAATCCATATCAGGGAAGAATATACTCTTGTGATAGTAGATGAGTATTCTAGATATACATGGCTATTCTTTCTACGACCTAAGAGTGATACCCCTGAAGAAATAGTTTATGTCATCAAGAAGATCGAGTTGCTGAACAATGTTCATGTTCGTTCCATAAGAAGTGATCATGGCACTGAATTCAAAAATAGTACCCTGGTAAACTTCTTTGAAGAAGAAGACATCACTCATAACTTTTCTTCAGTGAGGACTCCTCAGCAAAATGGTGTTGCTAAAAAAATAAATCAAACCATTATCGAAGCTGCTCGCTCAATGCTCAGCGAATCTCATCTTCTAACTCAATTATGGGTTGAAGCAGTTAACACTGCCTGTTATACTCAGAATCGATCCATGATTGTAAAAAGATTCAAGAAGACTGCTTATGAATTATTTCATGAGAAGTCACCCTCAATAGAACATTTACATATCTTCGGATGTAATTGTTACATCCTAAATGATGGAGATCATTTGGGAAAGTTCGATCCCAAAGCATATCATGGTATATTTCTTGGGTACTCATCAGTATCCAAGGCATTCAGAGTCTTCAATAAACGAAGACAACATGTCGAAGAAACCTTCAACGTCAACTTTGATGAATCCAGACCTTCAAATTCCTCTCCCATCCTTGAAGAAGATAAAGAATTAAATAACTGCATGAAATCTCACTATGGGGAACCTGAATTATATTTCAGTACACCTCTTGTCACTGAAAATAATGATGATGATGGTCCTACTCTTATTCCCACTTTGCTGAATATTAATAATTCATTATCAGGAATGAATGTTAACCCATCAAATCAGATTCCTCCATTCAGTCCTTCTATTGATAATTCTTCAGCGAATAATCAAACATCTTCCTCTTCTCCAGGAAATGAAATTCCCCCAGGATGTCCTCCTGAGATGATTAGAGAAAATGAAGATCGTCACGTTGATCTAAAATCCTCTCATGAACAGGCCGATGAATCATCAATTGATCCAAATCCTCAGCTACCGAGATGGACTCAAAATCATCCCATCGATCAAATAATTGGTGATCCCTATATAGGTGTTCAAACAAGAAGAAGTATGGCTAACATATGTCTCTATGTAAACTTTATTTCCGTTATAGAACCTAAGAAGATCGATGAAGCAATCCTAGATCAAGATTGGATTATAGTCATGCAAGAAGAACTCTCTGAGTTTGAAAGAAACAAATTTTGGAAGCTTGTTCCCAGACCCTCTAACAAAATCATTATAGGAACTAAATGGGTGTTTCTTAACAAGTTAGATGAAAACGGCACTATAACTCGCAACAAGGATCGACTTGTTGCTCATGGATGCAGACAAGAGGAAGGAATAGACTACGATGAAACTTTTGCTCCTGTGGCAAGATTGGAAGCAATCAGATTGTTCCTAGCCTTCGTTGCTTACAAAAATTTCAAAGTCTATCAGATGGATGTCAAAAGTGTTTTTCTGAACGGCAAGTTGAAAGAAGAAGTTTATGTTGAACAACCTCCTAGCTTCGCTGATGCAAGACATTCAAGATACGTCTATAAACTAGATAAGGCAATCTACGGGTTGAAACAAGCTCCTCGTGCATGGTATGACATTGTCTCTAAATACCTTCTCGCTAAAAAGTTTGTTCATGGTAAAATTGATCAAACCCTCTTTCTTATAAAACGTAAGGGACATATCATTCTTGCTCAGATATATGTAGATGACATTTTCTTTGGTTCCACGAATCCTAAACTCTGCACTGGTTTTGCGAATCGCATGAAAAAGGAATATAAAATGAGCATGATGGATGAACTAACATATTTTCTTGGTCTTCAAGTAAAACAATCTGAAAAGGTATTTTTATTTGTCAAAGTAAATATGTTAAAGACATACCGAAGAAATTTGATTTAACTCAAAGCTCTTAAATGAAAACTCCTATGGTCCCTCCTCTGACATTTAAACAAGGACCCTGATGGTAAACCTGTTAATGTCACTACCTATAGGAAATGATAGATTCTTTACTTTATCTACCTGCTAGTAGACCTGATATCATGTATGCTACTTGCTTGTGTGCTAGATATCAATCCGAACCCAAAGAATCCCATTTTATCGCTCAGGGTTCGATCTAATGGGTTATTCAGATAGTGATTTTGCAGGATGCAAAATAGATAGGAGGAGCACCACTGGTGGGTGTCAGCTCATTGGTGGAAAGTTGATTAGCTGGACGAGTAAAAAGCAAAATTCAGTGTCCACATCAACTGCTGAAGCTGAATATGTCGCAGCAGGGAGTTGATGTGCCCAAATTCTTTGGATGAGAAATCAGCTCGCTGATTATGATATTCAGCTATCTAAAATTCCTATATATTGTGACAGCACTAATGTTATTGCACTAGCAAACAACCCTATACTTCACTCTAAAACCAAACAAATTGAGATCATATATCATTTTATCAGAGATCACATTATGAATGGTGAAACTGAACTTCATTTTATCCTCACTAATTTTCAGCTCACTGATCTTTTTACAAAACCTCTTGAAGAATCAAGATTTAACATGTTAATCAGCGAACTAGGAATGTTAAACATTGAAGAATAACTTCTTCAGTGTTTTACACCTTTAGTGATTACAAAATGAATTTCAAATTCTTCAGTCATTCGCTGAACTCTAGAAAGATATTACTTAGGTATGACTTCTAAACTCTTACTCTCAGAATGTCTTCTTATTTAGAGAATGAATCTCAAAAATTCAAAACCCATCACTAACAATCTTTTATTGATAAATGATGAAGGAATTTTAAGGATAATGATTAACATTTTTTTTAATGATGATCTTATTCACATTTTCAAATAAGAAAAGGACACGTCAGACCTTTATCTGACAAACGACGGACCACGACGTTTCCTTCTTATCAAACCCTAGGGACGTGCGCTTGGTCATCATTACCTTTCAAAAAGCTAAAACCGTCGTTTAACATTCTCTCTCTCCTACCTCCTCCTATAAATGAAATATTCTTCTTCACTTCATTTTTTACGCGCTCAAATCTTTCAAAAAGCAAGAATTACTCTCGAATTTTCAAGTCTCACCTAGAACACCAAGAACACGCACTTGTGTACTTTTCTTCCGTTTTCACTTTTAAGGTTTCATCTAACCCTTTTTCTTTTCTAAAAACAACTAGAATGTTGTTTACCTCTTCAATAAATCTTTTATAACATCTTGTTATAAAGATTCATTCTGTAAAATTTGTCTTAAAAAGTAAAAAATATTTTTTGTTAAAAAGAAACCTGTTCTAACCTTTTTCTTAGAACAGAAGAAATTTTGGTTTCAATCCAAAAATTTTATTCTAAACATTCGAAACCTTGTTTCTGGTAATATTATTTACCAATCTTTATTAAAAAAATTCTTTTAATATGAAACATAACAAGTATTTTGATTTTTGTTCATCAAAACACTTGTTTTCTTAGTCTTTCCAAAATTTGGTATTCTTTGTACCAAAACACATTCTGGTTTATACACCTTTTTGTATTAAGCCATGATTTTTCTATTTGGGGTCCCTATCTTTGAAACAGACATGGCCACTTCAAGCAAGAATGTGCAAGTTGACCCTTGAGGGAGCCCCTGCGTGTACCTTCACGCCTGAACAAGCAAAGTTCAAGCCTTGCAACTATATGGCTCTTGTGGACATCCCTGAAGACAAACCGCAATTCAAGGATGGAGCGACTTTCATCAAGGCCTGCCCGCTGATGTACGCCTTCGTCCACAGCCCCATTGGAATCACTTCTCATTTGCAAGCACTCTGGTACACCGCTCACTTCACCACCCTCACCACCGACAAAGACAACAAACTCCCTGCAATTAAGTTCACTATCCCTATTGGCACCTTCGCCTTCGCTGCTGGTTTCCTAAGGAATGCACTTCGCCTTCCCTCAAGGGGCAAAAATCAGCAATGGGCACCTGAGCCTACCAAGGAAGAGATAATGGATTTTCTGGACTCTTATCGGGTACAAATGGGAGATCCCCTCTGACCGATCCATCACAAAGATGGAAAAGAGAAGACTACCTGCTCGCTGGGAATACATCTTCACAGGTAATTCAGTGCCTCGGGTCAAAGACTAGTTCCTAAGATCAAGCTAGCAACCACTTCATGGATCTTGGCTACACTCTCTGCACCGGCTACAAGCTGAACTACGCTGACTACATCTTCAACGACATGTGCAACCGTGTAAACGCTCCAAAAAGGGAGAAGGTTATCCCTTACCCAAGGTTCTTTGCCACTATCATGGAAGTCGCTTTCAAAGAGGAGTACCCCCAAGGTGGCAAATCAAAGCTTCTCAATGGTTGGAAAGAAATCGCTGGAGAACGATGACCAGCAAGTCGATGCTCCCTACACCCCCTACATGCTGCAGCTGATCAAAGCTGCAACTCCGGTGTCCATATCACTGAAAAACCCCTCAGTGATTATCCAAGACACCACCTCTCCCTTAAAGTGCAAGGAACCGACCGATGGTCATAAAAAGACTATCGCTCAAAATCCCATCACCAAGAAACAAAAGAAGGGAGTCTTTCGATAGACTTCCCACTCTGACAAAGGCGTATCACCAACGCCACACTCTGCCCCAGCCACGACAACGGTCTCTAGGGGTAGATTGTTGATCCAAATAGGGGGAGATTGTTGATCCAAAACTCCTTTTAGTGATTTGAATATGATTCCTCTCTATACTTAGTGAAAATTCCAATGTATAAGTTAAAGTTCAGGCTCACCGATAGCATACGCTGATTGCACTCAGTGATCACTGAACATCAAGCACCTCTAACTTATCTCTAAAGATCTGAAGAACAACAGTCACACCATAAGTCCATTCAGCGATAGTCGAAGACCAAGCTGAAGATAGATATGAACAGCTAGTGATCTGAAGCGGTTCGGTGATAGCAATGTTCATCTAAACAAAAGTGTGAAATTCTGCAAGGCCTCGGTGATACCTCTTTGACTTCATCCTTGAAGTCTCAAGATTAGCGATCAAGTGAAGCCTTCGACAAGATTAATGTTGATCTTATCCTCGATGCACAAAAGTCAAAACCTTATACTATGTCAGAAAAAGGATGTACGGATTGTCTCTTATGTCCCTATCAAATCTGATATGGTACTGTTCATATACAGCCAAAAGCATGGTTGCTTTTGAACAAAGGACAAGCCTTCAATGAAGGCTTGACACGTGGCATATACCTTTTGTCTCGCATTTATTGCGACGTGTATAAATAGATGAAAATCCCTTTTTCATTCTTATGCATGCCTACTACTTTATACCTCCTCAAACCTCTACCTCTTTTCTTTCCTATTCCTTGTGCATCAACTTAGTGATTTCTTTAGTTACAATAGAATAGGTTTTATACTTGTTCTTGTTCCGCTTGTAACTGTAAATATGTTTATTTATATAAACTAATTTAAAAACCAAAATCTACTTGTGTTTGTATTCAACCCCCCTTCTACAAACTATTCTATATCCTTTGAACTCTTGTAGACCCCTTTGGGACCAACAATAGAGCTGAGAGACAAAAGAAGAAGATCTAGAGACGAACAAAGAGCATTAAGAGCCATCGTCCGATTTGTTCAAAAGTAAATTTAATTCAGCTATCTGCACGATTTCCAACGAATTAAGACATTCAAACCGAATCAAGACATTCCAGGCTTAAATAGACACTGAATTCTCACCATCCTAACCAAGTCGACTCACGGAATCGTCTACATCAACAACACCGACACCAAACGGTTCATGCGATTCAACGAGATCAGCTCTGACCGAAAGGGATCAATTACGCTCAGTAGAATTCAACGAGAAAATATCATTGAAGTTATGGAAATCATCGATAAACGCCTGATCTACAGATAAACTCTATGTCGATTTGAAGGGATATTTGAAATCAGGTAACACGCTCATTTTGCCACAAAGGGGGAGATTGTTAGGAAACGACTTTATTGTGTCAAAATAAGGAAATGATTGTTTGTAAATAAAAGGAAAGTAAATAATGTCTAATTCTCTAGTTTCCTTGTTTCATATTTCTTAGAAATATAAATAGAGGCTTGGGGGTTCATTATAGAAAGAGAGAGAATAGCCCATCATAATCATGAGCTTATGCTTTGTATGTGATAACCTTGTAACCATGATTATACAAGTGAGACATAAGACTTACTTTCTCTCATACTCATTGTGTTCTTCATTATGTGCATATATTCATCGATAATACTTGATATACTGGCATCCACAAGCTTTTAAAAGGGTTTTGATTATATATTTCTAACCCTTTCATGTTAAATATTTTTTGTAATAATTTTTTTATTTTACGCCCTTCCTTAATCATATTTTTATTTTATAC
The DNA here is from genome assembly GCA_036898165.1 of Silybum marianum. Lineage (NCBI taxonomy): Eukaryota > Viridiplantae > Streptophyta > Magnoliopsida > Asterales > Asteraceae > Silybum > Silybum marianum. Next base: position 21,738,672 of record CM072530.1, on the reverse strand, counting down.
TTTGTCACATTTTAATTTATTAATCTAATTGATTAAATATCTATAATAAAACTGTTATAGAATAATGGATTTGAGAGAGAGAATATGAGAGTCGAAAGCTTCAATTCTTATTCCATATGAATGTATATTTATAGTCATAGATGGATTAGTCTCCAAGAATCATAACACCTATCTAATACATATATTTACCAATAATAAAGGGATTGACATCCATTCCATATTTATCTATTTCCATAACACTCCCCCTTGGATGTCGATTAAGAGTACTATGCCTCGTTAGAACCTTCCTAAGAAAAACCCAGTGGGAAAAAAACTTAGTGAAGGAAAACCTAACTGGGACAAAACCATGATCAAGGGAAAAAGAGTGCAATGTGTATTTTCTCCCCCTGATAATTATATCACTTGATTTCTTTAAGTCGGCGCATCCCAATTCCATGGACCAGTCTTTGAAACGTTGAGTTCGAAAGAGACTTGGTGAATAGATCAGCTAGGTTCTCACATGAACGGGCTTGTTGAACATTGATGTCGCCGCTTTTCTGCAAATCATGTGTGAAGAAGAATTTTGGAAGTATATGCTTGGTCATGTCTCCTTTAATGTATCCTTCTTTGAACTGAGCAATACATGCCGCGTTATCTTCATACAAGATTGTTGGTAATTCTTTATCCGAAATAATACCGTAAGATCCTCGAACATGTTGTATTACATATCTCAACTAAACACATTCCCTACTAGCTTCATGGATAGCTAAGATCTCGGCATGATTAGGTGAAGTGATTGTTATAGTTTTTTTCATAGAGCGCTATTAAATCGTTGTTCCACCAATAGTGTATACATATCTGGTTTGTGATCGACCGGTATGGGGATCTGACAGGTATCCGACATCTGCAAAACCAATTAAACTTGCCTTTGATTGATTAGTGAAGTATAGACCCATATCTTTGGTACCTTAGAGATATCGAAAGATTTGCTTTACTCTATTCCAGTGCCTCCTTGTTGCACATGATTTATACCTTGTTAATAAATTCAAAGAAAATGATATATCCGGTCTTGTATGACCGGCGAGAAACATTAGTGCCCCAATTGCACTTAGATATGGTACTTCAGGACCAAGGATATCTACATTATTTGTTGGAGGTCGAAAAGGGTCTTTCTCAACATCAAGCGACCTCACAACCATAGGTGTGTTCATTGGATGTGATTTATCCATATAAAACCTTTTCTATATAAGTTTCTTGATGCACAAGAATTCCATCTTTAAGATGTTCGATTTGTAGCCCTAGACAAAACTTTGTCTTTCCAAGATCTTTCATTTCAAAACCCTTTTCCAGATATTCTATTGTCCGAGGGAGCTCACCGGGATTCCCTATTATATTTAAATCATCTACATACACGGCAATTATGACATACTCTGGTCCAGATCTCTTTATAGAAATACATGGGCAAATCGAATCATTCTTATAACCTTCTTTCAGCAAATATTCGCTAAGGCGATTGTACCACATACGCCCTGACTGTTTCAAACCATATAATGATTTGTTTAACTTAATCAAACAATGTTCTCGAGAACTTACTTTGCATGATTCAGGCAATTTCAATCATTCAGGGAGTTTCATGTAAATATCAGTGTCAAGTGACCCATATAAGTTGTCACAACACTCATTAGACGTATATCAATACCTTCTTATATTACCAGACTTATAAGGTATCGGAAAGTTGTTGCATCCACCACGGGAGAATAAGTCTCCTCATAATCAATTCCGGGTCTTTGTGAGAAGCCTTGTGCGACTAGTCGTGCTTTATATCTCACAATTTCATTTTTCTTATTACGTTTCCTTATGAAGACCCATTTATATCCCACGGGTTTTATACCCTCGGGTGTACGGACAACATGTCCAAAGACTTCATGTTTCATTTGTGAGTTCAATTATGCCTGTATTACGTCTTTCCATTTTGGCCAATCTTTTCTATGCATGCATTCATTGACAGATTTTGGTTCTTGATCCTCCATATTTTCAATAACATTTAGCGTTATATTATATGCAAAAATATCATCGACGTCGGTTTCATTTCGATTCCATATTTGTCTAGACATGATATAATTTATTGAGATCTCTTCATTTTCAGGTACCTAAGGTTCTTCTGGAACCATCATGTCTAGTGTCTCATCAGGAGACTCTTCTGGCGTTTCTCTTACCTCGTTTTGACCATCTTGGTTATTAGCTCCTTTTTTTCTTTCGAGGATATTTATCTTTGGAACCGATTGGTCTACCACGCTTCTGGCATGCTCTAGGCTCATTACTCAAGTTGTCTTGTCCCTTTGGGATATCAATTTTAACTGGAACGTTTGCAGCTGGCACATGTGACCTTGTCACTCTCTTTGGGTCAGTGAATGTGTCTGGTAACTGATTTGCAAGTCCTTGCAAGTGAATTATTTTTTGAACTTTTAGTTCACATTGTTTATTTCAAGGATCAAAATGAGATAATGATAATTCACTCCATCTTATTTTACTTTGATTTTGCAGCTGTTTAGTCCCTCCCCCTAATGCTGGGAATTTTGATCCATTAAAATGACAATCAACAAATTGAGCCGTAAATAAATACCCCGTTAATGGCTCTAAATATTTGATTTATAGATGCGGATTCGTAACTAACATATATTCCTAATCTCCTTTTAGGTCCCATCTTTGTGTGTTGTGGTGGAGCAATTGGAACATAAACCGCACACCCAAAAATTCTTAGGTGGGAAATATTAGGTTCCTGACCAAAAACCATTTTTAAAGGGGAGGAGACATTATAACTTGTTGGTCTGATGCGAATTAGTTTGCTGCGTGTAAGATAGCGTGGCCCCAGGCGGAAACTGGTAGTTTAGCTTTCATAATCATTGGTCTGGCTATCATTTGTAGTCGCTTGATAAGCGATTCAGCAAGCCCATTTTGTGTATGAACATGAGCTACAGGATGCTCAACTTTTATCCCAATAGACATGCAATAATCATTAAATATTTGGGATGTGAATTCACCATCATTGTCTAAATGAATTGTTTTTATAGGATAATCTGGAAAATGTGCTCTCAGTCGTATTAATTGGGCAAGTAATCGTGCAAACGCCAGATTGCGACTTAATAAAGCACACATGTGACCATTTGGTTGATGCATCAATCAAAACCATAAAATATTTAAATGGTTCACAAGAGGGGTGTATTGGCCCACATATATCCCCTTGTATCCTTTCCAGAAAATTGAGGAATTCAAACCCTACTTTAGCTGGTGATGGGCGAGTGATTAGCTTTCCTTGTGAACAAGCAACACAATTAATATCATTAGTTTGAATAATCTTCTGCTTCTTCAAAGAATGCCCACATGATTGTTCTATTATTTTTCGCATCATTATTGACCCGGGATGGCCCAACCGGTCATGCCAAAGAATAAAATTCTCTTGGTCCATAAACTTCTGGTTTATGACCGCATTTGATTCAATTGCACTTATTTTAGTGTAGTATAAACCCGAAGAAAATGCAGGAAATTCTTCCAACACTTGTTTCTTTCCTGACATCATACTTGTAATGTGAATGTATTCATGATGTCTTTTACTTGTAGTCTCAATATGATATCCATTCTTACGAATATTCTTAAAATTCAATAAATTTCTTTGAGACTTGGGGGAATAAAGTGCACTTTCAATTTTCAAATTAGTTCCGTCCGGTAATAGTACATGGGCTTTTCCAAAGCCTTCAATTATCTTTACACTTCCGGATATTGTGTTGATATTTGCCTTTTGTGTAGTTAAATGAGAATAATAACTACTTTTCTTAAAGATTGTACGTGTTGATGCACTATCTACCAAACATATGTCCTTATCATCAGTGTCCATTTGTTTTAAATAATGGAGAATATATGATTTTCTAAAAATTATGATCATTATATTATCATTGATAGTATTTCATCAATTTGTGAAAAATAAATCATTCAATTTATTGGACTTCCAGGTAGTAGGGGAATCACATGGATTTCTTAAGTCCCTATAAACCTTAGGGCTATTTACACCCGTTTGACAAAATCCAATTGATATCTTGCACTTTATTTAATTTGAAGATAACATTGCTAATTTTTAGAGATTTTTAGCATGATATAAAAAGAATAGGATTTTGACACATGAGGCCAATTTTAATGATTTTAGACCAAACTATAAGTGATTTAATTGACATATCCCAATATAAAATTCACGAGGTAAATCAATTTATATAATATGAATAAAATAATAATTAATTACCACGCCAAAATTTAAAATAAATAAATATGTATCTGATCCAAAATAATATTCACATGCCTTATATGATTAGATGAGCTAATCGAATTTTAACAACTTCAATTAGATAAATTAATGAATACAATTATGTTAATATATAAATAGAATTGTTGTTAAGAAAGAAAGATTATTAATGTTTATGGTGTGTACTTGAGATTCCTTTAAACCAAAAAAGTTGCAAGAGTCACTAGTTCTTGAGTTTTCTCAGGTAAAGGGGAAGCAAAAGCACCTCAGAATAAACAAAAATAATATCCTTTTGGAAACAGTAATAGGTAAAATTTAATCCAGTCTTATTGAGGTATACTAAGGAGTTAAAGATTCGAGAAAAAATCCAGATTTTTGGGTTTGATCGATAAGAAGATATATCGAGTATAAAGTAGAAAGTTTTAAGAAATCCGGGTTTGATCGATAAGAAGATATATCGAGTATAATGCAGAAAGTTTTAATCGATAAATCATGAAATCGAGATTCATACCTTTGTTCTTGAATTCTTACTTCATTGTTTGCTTCTTCTTAGTGTCACCTCGGTTTCTCCCTTTTTCTTCAAAAGAATCGTGCTGATAACGTGTTATAGAATAACGGATTTGAGAGAGAGAATACGAGGGTCGAAAGCTTCAGTTCTTATTCCATATGAATACATATTTATAGTTATAGATGGATTAGTCTCCAAGAATCATAATACTTACCTAATACATATATTTACCAATAATAAAGAGATTGACATCCATTTCATATTTATCTATTTCCATAACAAAAACTAAATATATTTTATAATAAAATACATTACTAAAAAATTCTCGACAATACGATCAAAATGACACCAGTATAAATACTTTGAGAAATCTAAAAATCATATAATATGTTAATCAGTTTTCATTTTTCTAACAAACTCAATTTTTTTATGTTAAGTAATTTTTGTTTTCTAAAAATATAATGTGAACTTTAAAACGATAAATTAAATGAGTGATTTTTATAAAATATTTTGAATAGATGAAAATAAGTTATAGTATAATTATTTTAAAAACTTTTAAAAAGGTTTTTTACATTAATTTTTTTTGAAAAAACAGGTGTTTGTTAAAAAAATATTAGTCAAAGCATGACAAAAGTAAAAAACTTTTGGAATGATTATGCCTTGTAAAGCCTTAGATAACTATAAATTAAACTTAGGAGATAAAAATAAATATACGGTCATTAATATTCTTGACATATTTTTCCACTATAATTTTTCATTTTATGGTAGATTAACAGGTTGGTATGTCCCTTGAAGGTCAAAGGCTCATCCTTATCCTCTCATTACTGTCCACAATTTTTTTAACCTAAAAATATACAAACCGAAAATCTAAAGTTAAAAGTTTAAAAGCTTAATAAAAATTGGACTTCAACCCACTATTTTTCTTTAGTATATATAATTTATACACGGTAAATAAAATAAATAAATTTATACATTCTTTTTATCATATTTTTTCAAACAATAAAACGTATTTTGGTGACCAAGACCTACTCAACCAAATCATTTTATTGGTATAATTCTAATTAAAATAACCGCCCATAATCAAATAATACAGTACATAAATATAATTTTTTTTCACATACAATGAAATCATAAAGCAGTGAATCATATCATGGTATGCACATTTTTTAGATAAGGTTATAAATAACGTGAGACGTGGCGTAGAGATGAGCCACAGCATTTTTTAAGGCATGTCTTATGGTGATAAATTTGTTTATCATATATAATGATATACATATATATATCTTTATTTTCTACTATTACTTAATGAGTTAATGATATTAACCTTTTTAAATTAGAGTATATATTAAAAATAAAAAATAAGACATTAAAAATATAAGAAAAATCAAGTATTGTGTTACAAAAATCAGGCACTAGGTCATGGCGTGACACAAACATAACGTGACGTCGACCATAAGCCTTAAGCCACGGCACGCAATGGCGGCTGTCGCGGCGAGTTTTTTAGAACATTGATTATAAGAGAGTCTCCAATGTAAGGTTCTTATAAGTAAAAAGTGCATTAACTTATAAGAATTAACAGGGGCGGACCTGTATAGGTTCACACGTTGGCAAGGACCATCGTATTATATCTTCGTCGAATGACATTTTTTTGAATTTGTTAGTTGTGCAACCGTATTATTTTAGGGGTGCTATTAAATAATTTAAAATTGAACTTATAACATAAATAAGGCAGCTGTCATAGTGGTTTTTCCCAACTTAATTAAAACTTCTTATAGAGATGGTCGAAGGTTCGACTCCATCACGATGCAAATAATTTTTTTTTTTGTAACAACTTTATATAACATTTAATAACATACTAAATACTCTATTAATTTCGTACTTAAATAACATTTAATAGACACTATATTAATCTCCTATTTAATCATTAATTTTTTCAAAACTATTTTTAATTTGATTTTAATTAGTCATTAAATACCATCAATATCAAATACTGAAATCGAAAAAAACTCTTGAAGTCGACAAAAATATATCTCAAAATCGATAAAAGCTTATAATCCGTCAAAAAAAAAATTGAAGTCGACCAAAAAAACCGAAAAAGTTCCTCGAAATCGACAAAAAAAAAACCTTAAAAATCCATCGAAATCAAGCAAAATTTTAAAAATTCCCCCAAAAGATAGAATTAGATTAAAAACACATCGAAAAATATTGACCCTTAGTAAAAACGTAAATACACGTCGATAAAAATCGTATTTTTATAATTGTTTTTTGTCTATATAATTGTATGGTGTCACCGAATCAATAGAGTAGGATATAAATAAACATACATAATTATGACAAATTTTAATTAGCATTTTATTTTTAATGAACTTATTCATTTTGTCAACTCTTAAACATTTAAGTATTAATTAAAAAATATATTTATAAATTTAACTAAGAATCGTATACCAGATAATTATTTTAAGACAAAAAATAAATAAAGTATATATTTTGATTTTGAAACCAAAAAAAGTTACTTCGATGTTTTTTTTTGTTTGTGAAGAGTTAATTACTGTTTGAAACAAAAAAAAAAGGTATTACGATAACATTTAAATCCATGGCATGCAAGACACGCGTAAGAATAGAAAATTGGTTTTGTAGAAAAAGAGCAAAAGAAGTAGGGTCAGGATAAGCATGAGTCAGCATCACCATTTACATCGAGCGGTTTCTAGGCTCCAGCCTTGTTTGCCACGCGTCCAACCCTCCCCACAAACAACTCAACATCAACCCCACCAGACACCTCCACCTACACCTACACCTACACCTACACCTACACCTCCACCTCGGAATTGTTTGCGTGACTCGAAAACCACCTCTCCCTCGTAATAAGGACTCATACATAGCTAGGAATGGGGTGAGCTTGGGACCAGACCGGTACCGAAACTGAAAGTGTCAAAATCTAATAGCAAACACCGAACTGATTAGTGAAATTCGGTGTTGATACCGGGATTTTCGGGATTAAAACCGATTGATACTATTTTTTTGAACGAAGGTTTTTCATCATTGACCATTAAACGCAATAATAAAAACCAAAATCACTTAACCAAATCGGTACCGAGAAAGTACCAAAAATCGAAAGTAGTAAATCCCAATATCGAATCCCGAACCGGTAACAAAATTCGGTACCGATATCAGTGCTGGTTCGATACAGAATTGATTCGATTCGAAATTTCGGTCCGTTCCACTTCTCTCTAGCCTAGGAGGAAGGGATGATTTTGGACAAAAATCCTGAAAACTAACTCCAATCGGTACGAAAAACTTATTACACCGTCTCCAAATGGTTGCCAAACATTATCCCGTCTTCTAGTTCAATCTCTCTTCAAATTCATGTCTTAATTGGGGAATCGAGGATTTTATTTATATGAGATATTTTAAATCTAATATGTTAAACGTTACATTTGATTAAAAATAATTTATATTTAAATTTTACATTTTTTAAAATTTTGTTTCTATGAAATATCGAATATTTATACACAACATCATATTTAATTATTTAATTAAAACGTCTTCATCTCTACATAGTTTTATCTAAAAAAGTAAGTCAAGTAAAAAAAATGTACTACCATAAAAAAATCAAAAAATTTGTTTTCTATATCTAAAATATAGTAAATATAATTACTTATAAATAATATGTCTACTAATAAATATATAATATATTTAAGATATGGATACAGGAGAGGGAGGAGATTCCCGATTCCTCTGATAAAGTGTGTCTCATTCTTTTGCGTATTGCTAAATGCCTTCTCTATAATTTTTAAGATAGAATTTAAATCTCAAAATACGATTTTATTTAACCTAACAAACCTTTTCTAGTTTAAGATTTTCAACATTTATCATAATATTATTGTTTGTCATTTTAATACGTTTTTCACAATCTTTATATAAAATAATAAAAAAATCATTTCTTTTAGCTCCAATTAAATTCTAGAAATTCTATTATAAACTTAAGGGCCATTTACTAAACATTTATTGGATAAATATTACCAAGTCATATTATTTTTATCAAATTTAATGTGGCAAGAAACAAAAAACTTACACCGTAAAAATGAGACAGGAACCAAGAATCTTACCCGATAAGTAAGAACCACAACTCTTCCCATGCTTAGTGTCTACCTGGTAAATTGTAGCATACGATGTTACTTTGTTATACTAAGGTATTGTTTGGCAAAAATAAGCTAGCTTATAAGCTGACTTATAAGCTAGCTTATCGATAAGTTACTTGGAGTAACTTATGAGGAGCTTTTTGACACTTTTTCCAATTATACCCCTAACTAATATTATTTATTTATTTTCTACATGCCTTTTTTGGTCATTTCACATGTTCATAAGCTAGTTTTTGCCAAACATAACCTATTCATCAGCTAGCTTATCAGCTACCAGCTAGCTCAAAAGTCATCAGCTACCTTATAAGTTATCAGCTAGTTTATCAGTCATAAGCTAGCTTATCAGCTAGTTTGCCAAACATAGCCTAAAAATTTGACCGGTAACTAAATGATAATGTTGAACTTTACAGGTATGCACTTATCGGGTAAGTGTTTGGTAATTTGACCGGTAACTAAATTATTTATTTTATCTTAAAGAATAATATAAAGTATTTGTTGTAATAAAATAGAGAATAAAATCTTTTTTACTTTTTTAGAGAACTTGATGCTTCTATTTTTCTTTATTGGACTAAAAATTTATCCGGTAAATAAATGATAATGTTGAATTTTACCGACAAATACTTATCAGTTAAATTAATGTTTGATAAACGACTTCTTACAATTATTTATTTTATTTTAAACAACGATATTAAGCATTTGTTGTACTAAAATAGAGAATAATTTTTTTTATTGTTGTTTTATAGAATTTGGTGCTTCTATTTTTCTTTTAGGTCTCCATATCTATACTTTTAATTAAAATAAATATTTACTTTTGAAAAATAAATACAATTTTTTTTCATTTTATATCTCTAACTATGAGGAATTTTTTTTTGATTACTTCCATTATCTATGCTCTGTTATAATGGAGGAGTTATGCTATTTCTTGAACTTAAAAAGGTAACATTTTATAAGTTTTATAATGTACAAACTTTAAAGATGCATAATCTTTTTACTTTTAGGTAGTTTAAAATCAAGATTATATTTGATAAATTGACGCATAATTGATAAATTAACTAATAATTAATAAGCTTTTCATTGAGTGATAAGTTAACTGATGAACAAATAATTGTTGATAAAAACTAGTTTATAAACATGTAAAATAAAAAAAAATATATTTTAAAAAAATTGTCAAGTATAAATTTCATAATATAATTCATATAAATTTCTAGTAATGTAATTAAAAAAAACTCTAATAATGTTAATTAATACAAACAACATAGCAAAGAAAAATTAAATAATGTAATACATCACTTGAATTTTTTTTAAATTGATTATATATATACTATAAATTTTGCAATTTATGAATTTATTAAAACAAATTTTAGAAAATGTTTATATTGGTGTATAATTTTAAATAACCATCTCATATAATATAAATAATAATAAGATTGTTCAGCCTTACATATAATAAATTAATATATATATATATATTTTTTAAATAACTAATGATTAAATTAAATATTTTTATTATAATTATTTATCATATTAAAAAATTATCTATTGAATAAAATGAATACATCTTTAATTTTTGTGTATCTTCAGCAAAACAATTTAGAAATGTTATATTTTTTATATGTAAATATATAATAATAATTAAAAAAAACAATTGAAATAGTTAACAATTTTTAGGAGTAATTAATAATTATCAATAATTGTTGTATAATTAAATTAACTAATAATTTAAAGTTTAAATTAATTAACTTATTTTAATTACCATAAATTAATAATTAAAATCTAAATATCAAAATACGATTATATTTATTTTTAATTAATATTTAGTTATAATTAATAATTATTATGAATAAGCGATCTTATAAACAAACTTATAAGGTAACTTATATGGATCTAAACAATTACTCAAAAAACTCTAATAATGTTAATTAATTCAAACAACATTCTTATAATTATTTATTTTTAATTTTTTATTTTACACATTTATCATATTAAAATAAATAAGAGTAAACTACGATTTTGGTCTCTGTGGTTTACCATTTATAACAATTTTGGTCCTTGTGGTTTAAAAACTGCTTTTTTGGTCCCTATTGTTTCATTTTGTTTCCATTTTCGTCCTTACATTTAACAAAGTTAACGGAGCTGTTAAAAAGTTATAAAAATTTACATATTTAGTCATTGTGTTATGTAAAGTTTAAATATTTAATCCTAAATTTCTTTTATTATATTACTAACTATTAATTTGTTATTCTTTCTTTGTTATATTTTAATACTATATATATACATATCATTTTGATAATATATATATATATGTTATTCTTTCTTTGTATATATTTTAATAAAAAAATTCTATATATACTTATAATTAATAAAAATAAATAAGTTTTTTGATATTTTAATTAATACCTATTTTTATTAGTTGATCAAAGTTTTATTTATTTATTTAAAACCGTTTGGTATTTTTATTAAACTTCTTTTAAAAACATATTGGTTTAAAAACTGATTGGGTATAAATAAAACTATTTTTTTTCTCAAATTCTATTTAAAACCTTTTTAAATGATAATTTAAAATAAATATAAAACTTTGAAAAAAAATATCACTTATGTATCAATAATTTTAATGATTCGCAAATTTTTTTCATTTTAAACCAATCAGTTTTCTAAAAAAATTAATAAAAAAATCAACCGCTTTTAAATAAATAATAAAATTTTGATTAAATAATAAAAAGAGTTATTAATTAAGATATTAAAAAAGTTATTTATTTTTAATAATGATAAGTATGTAAAAAAAGTATCAAAATATATATAAAAAATAACATATATTTAGTATTAAAATATATTATAGAAGAAAAAAACAAAATGATATTATATATATATATAAGTACCAAATTATAGTTAGTAATATAATGAATGAATTTTAAAATTAAATATTTAAAATTTATATAACACAACTACTAAATATGTAAATTTTTTAAACTTTTTTAACAACTCCATTAACTCTATTGGATGTAAGGACGAAAATGGAATCAAAATGAAACCACAGGACCGAAAAAGCTGTTTTTAAACCACATGGACCAAAATCGTTATAAATGGTAAACCACATGGACGAAAATCGTAGTTTACTCCATAAATAATTAGATATGAGCAAAAGTGCATTAAAAATATGATTTTTTTTTACGAATTATACTATTATAATCATATCGTCAATACCTATAAATTAGCTTAAGATTGAATATTTTAAAATTAAGTAATACTATTTAATATCATGAATACTTACGAATTAGTTTATTTTATTTCAATACGCTTTGTTATTACACCTTTAGCATATTAAAAATATCTATTATAGACTAACTAAAGTATATTTACAAGGGTTTTTTTTATTATAAAAATATAGAGTAAACTACAATTTTGGTCCCCCACGATTTGTTGTTTGCAAAACTTTTGATCCCTGCAATTTTGAAATTACATGTAGGCCATTGTGGTCTGGAAAGACGACCGAATTTGGTCTCTTCCTCTGACTACTGTTAAAAGGCCTTGTTAAAACATGGGTAAGTTTTTATTTTATGTAACACCCTGATTTTCGTCTTAGTTGAAAGAAGTGTTAATCCAAGCGATTCAATAACCGAACGATAATTTCAGAGTTTGAGCAGTAGGGCCTTATGAGAGTGACATCTGTCACAATAGCACCGATGGTACTTAGAGTATGGTCGTCTCTTGACATCCGTCACAATAGCACCGATGGTACCAAGTAGTTGGTGGTCCCAACAATTATGCCATGCTTTAGTGACAATAAAACAATGTATCAATCGGGTCTTTGGTAAAGTGGAATACCGGGTCCTCCTTGTGTTCCACTCTTAGAATCAATGAAACAAGTATTTTGAAGTTAATTATATTGGGTATCATTTACTAGACGAGAAACGGGATCAAAACGGGTGAAAAGTGGGAAAAACACCTCGGAATGGTCCAGGCTATGATGCCCGGAGATCATGACAGTGTCATAATAGCCTGTCATGATTGCACAAAGTGTACCGTGGCCTAGAAATGGAATTCAGCACACGGGCGATCATGCCATGCTATCATGACATGTCATGATCGCGGGGCATGATTGCGGGCGGTCTCTAGTGGTTAAATTCGGGATTTTCTTCATTTGGCCATATCTCTCTCATTTCAACTCCGTTTTGAGCGATTCAAGTTGCTAGGGTTTCATATTTCAGAGCTCTGAAAGATGGTAATGATGGGGATTAAAGTTATTTGATTATTTGGGGTTCCTAGAAGTTGAAAGGTACGATCACCTCTCTAAAATCTGGGATCTAGGGTTTGAGTTTTTGCACCAACAACTCTCATTCTCTCTTGGGTTTCTTTTGTGTATGTTTGGAAGTATGTAGGTGTTATTGGAAGGATTACACCATGGATCTAGAGGTGTAGCTCAAGGATCTAATGTCTTCACCGAATGGAACTCGGTATTGGGGTAAAACCTAGATTTAGCTTAAATCTAGCAAGGTGAGTTCGAGATACTTTGTGAAAACTTTGTACATGCCAAAAACGTCCATTTTAAAGTATTAACATGTTTTACTTATTATTTATCAAATGTGTGAGTATTTGGGTAAGGTTGCATATTTGGTATAAAAAGGATTTATAAATCATGAAAGAGGCTTATGCTTGGGTTTTAGACATTTTGGCAAATAAAGTATAAGTGTGGGTTGTTTGGGTTCAATGTCTTTAAATGAAAACCATTTGGTTGTATTTGCATCTGTTAATTTTTGGAATTTATAAATCGTTGAAAAATACAGGTTATTGCATTATGGGTCATTTTGTAAATGCATGAGTGTGAGTTCAAATCTAAACTTATAAACTCAAATACTTGTTGTAAATGTAGTATTTTACTGATTCTTAAACTTAATTTCAAGTAGTTGTGTATTTGGGTAAGTTTGGAGGTTTTGGGTCAAAATGAGGATTTTGAGTATTTTTTTGTAGATGATGAGTTGAGCATCATTAATGGTTTAAAATACTTGGAAATGTTATAAAATGAAATAATCTTTGGTTTTGAAACTCAAAATGATTTGACCTAGTTTTTGGTAAAACTTGGATTTGGAAGGAAATGGTTTATTGAAAGGAGTTTTCAAGGTTGGAAAACTAGTAATACGTCTCATTGATGTATTCGATAGTAGGACTAGTATGTAATGGATCCATAGGCATATAGTCGGTTTAAAAAGCGGGATTGTTGTCCCTTTTTGGTTGCATAGCAGTCTAGTAGGGCCTGGTACCGTTGGGTATTATATCGGATCATTACCGGATGCCATTGACTCTATGTATGCGCTAGTAGGGGTCTAGTAGGGTCGTGTACTAAGGTGCATAGTCGGTTGTTGCCGGTTGCCATTACCCATTGCGCGGGCTTTCGTAGGAGTCATCGGGGGCCATGTACTAAGGTGCATAGCCGGTTGTTGCCGGTTGCCATTGACTCTTATAGTTTCTCAACATCGAGTAGTGACCTACTTTTGTATCTGTCACCAAAGATGGTATGATCGGGAATCTCCCGTGAACTTCGGATATTTCTATCCCTTTTAAAGGTTCGCGTGAGTTAACGATTTATAAAACATGGTTAAAGGTATGTTTTCTATCTCCACGTTTATAAACTCAATGGTCGTGTGAGTATTGGAATTGGTATTACGTTAAAAGAATATTTCTATTAAAATTTTTTCTCTCCTAATATCATTTTGGTCTAAAGCTTTTATTATGGGACTATTGAGTTTGGGGAAAGACGTTGCTTTTATAATAAGGTTATTTCCTTTGAGAATTATATTTTATCAAGCAAATCTTTTGGTTTCAAATCAATCATAAATATGTTAAAAACTCTTGAGCTCACTAGGTGTTAAGCCTAACCCTTTTTCTTTGTCGGCATGTGCATCAGGTTATCGTGGGGGTTGGTACTAGCGACGCATGTGGACTTGAGTGCTAGGAAGTGGCACGATAAAGACTCTTGGTGACGTTTTCCGCATTCGGAGATAGCGACTCTTATTGGTTCAGTAACACCCAACCGTAAGTAGGTCTTGTATAGGACTTGATTTGTTTGTTGTAGAGGTTTATTATTAACTGTGGTTTGAGGAAGTTATTTATTGATGTAATATTAGAAATTATAAATTAGTCGCTCTTTCCAGATTTTAGGGTGTCACAAGTTGGTATTAGAGCATAAGTTTGAGAGATTTAGGTATAGATGCCTAGACTCAAACTAGCGTATTGATTAAGTGATCAGATGTGAGATTTCACAATTAGACACTTTAAGATAAGATATTTGGAGGTTAATAGATGCACTAGAATCGAGAATCGTGATGATGGTAACAAGGATCCCACATGTGAGGTAAATTTGTATTATTATCCGGCCGATGATAATATGAATTTACAGTTACGTGTATGTGCTTGAGACGCATTGTCATGGTGATCGATGGGGTAGTGAATAGTTCTTATGGCTGTGACCGTTGAAAGATTTTTGATGGATGTAGCAAAGTGACATATAAGTACGGTGATTATCTTAAGCCGACCATTTTGGGTCAAAGGTAATGGTTAGTTATGAACCATAAGCTTGTTGAATCAACCTAATTCCGAGAGGAAATTGTAAATCGATGGATTTAGTGGGGGATGATGGTATTAAGATATGAAGCTTTCCAATGTTGGCCTTGTGGTGGACTTCGCCAGCATGGTTTAAGACTTTGGGTCCCAACCGGATGCATGCATGACATTTGTCTTAGAAAATAAATTGCAGAATTCTTTCGGATTTCTCAAAGGAGTAATTATTCTGAAAAATGATTTGGGCACACTCCATAGTGTAGCCATGTCTTGGGATTTGTTAAATCATTTTAGTTGCATGAAAATTGCATACTTATTCACTAAGAATTTAATTCGTACTATTTTGCTAGAATTGCAAATTTTGAAATTTGTATCTCAAGAGAGTTTAAATTTGAAAGTAACTTAAATTATTTCGTTGTTCTCGAGAAACGTACACATATCATTTTTACGAGCTTTGAGAAATTATTTGATGTACGTGGGTTTTGGGTCAAGATTGAAATGCATGAACTATCGTACCTCCTACGGATGTTTACACGTTTCATTTGAATTTTGGGTGCGTAATGTTCTTGAGTCCATTCTGAGATTTTGGAATGTTTGGATTTGTTTTAGATTCGGTTTTGGGTATGAGAGTTTATTTGAAAAGTTTACTTCGCGTCATCTATTTTGGGTATAAAGATTTTGAAGTCGTCAAAAATATAAAGTTCCCATCGGTATTATTTTAACTTTATGGGAACCTTTTGTTGCATAGAGTTTGCATACATTCTAATTATAGTATCTTAATTTATGTAGCCAACATTCTGGAAAAGCGTAGCATTTTGTTAATTGGCTTCAAATTTGAAACCCAAATCAAGTTGATTTCATAAGGCGACCCAGATGCATGCATATAACGGTTGGATAGTTTTGAAAAAGTAAACGGATGCATGCTATTATTGTTGAGAAACTCTACTTTGTGCCTTCTTAAGGCTAAAAGAAGGAAAAATTTGGATAATTTGGCACAAACATTTTGTAGCACTCTATTTTAGTTCATGAATTTCTCTTACATACTTGATGGCAATACACGTGTGAAATGGTTATAAGGATTTCATGTTTGTTAAATCTTTGATAAATAAAATTGGCATATTTGCTTAGTCATATACTTGTAAAACCTTGAACTCATTAGGAACACTTGGAGGTAAACGTCATGTTGTGTTGGGTATTGCATATGTGGGACAATGAGGCTCCGTGAATTTAGTAATGATTAAATGGCTTGTGGATGGCTTTGAATTTTGGGAAGTTGGTTTGAACGATCGGTGTATATAGGAGCTTTTAGAAGTATTAGACTTTGAACGATGATCTTCTGGTTTCATCAAACTTCGGGTCGAAGTTTATGGGATTGATTGCTTCAAGGAGTTACCTGATTGGTGTTGGCGGTTGTGTGAAAAGGATGTTTTTCATCTTGGTGAGTTTAGTGAATTGGGACAATTTGTTGGGTTGTCCATTGGGAAGTATAGTTTTGATGTTTCAGCGCGATTGGAAAGAATCACGCGATCAAGTGCTAGAGTGTGGTAATTACATGATTCGACTCCTCATATTAAGTGTCAACTTCGAGATGACATCGTCGGCCGATGCATATTTATGGTGCCGACCTTTACAAACTTAGGTGTCAACTTATAATTTTCTTGAGGTAAAAAAGCATTGTTGTATTTGGGGTACCTAAATTGAATCTTAGTAAGTGTTCGAAAGCTTTATGCGGTGAACTTGAGGAGAATAGATTTTAGTGAATAGTGATGTTTGATAAGGATCATTTGAGTTGCTAAGGAAGTTTGATAATTCTTTGGGGATTGACATGCTTTGTTTTATTCTAGCTTTTGGTTTACGGTGGTGTTGATCTGGACCAAGCTAGCGAATAGCGTTCGTCATGGAAATGATGGTAAATCTTCCACGGTATTGAGTATTGGAGAAATTTAGTGTGAATGTTAAGGTAGACCTTAAGCGGAAACTGTTATTCAAAGAGATTTGTATTATTTGAAGTTAAAATAGTGCACCGTAGCGGTCTTTTCAGAACTGGTTATCCGGAATTCCTTTACCATCCGGGTAAGGTCGACATGATAGTGGGTAATCTGGTTTGAAGGGAATGGTTTGGGTTATAGTCGGATGAGTTTGTGAAAATATCGAAAGGTAGAATGTAAGAGAGAAGAACATCCCAGTTTGATAGAGGTTGTTATAAAATTTAAGAGTAAATTCATTTTGGGCATAAATTATGGAAGTGAGCCATTGAGGTCGTAAGTCACACTCCAAGTAGTAGGAGTCACTTAAGGTTGGGAGGCAACTAAGACTCTAAAGGTGGAAGAGTCAATATAATGGTAAATTAGGAGTAACTTTGAGGTTTGAAATCTCGGTCGTTATCCTATTAAAGAAGGATGAATGACGGGTCATCTACCGGGAAGTGCTCTGGATGGTGTGATATTCTCGAAACGTCAAATGCGTCTCTTCTGGTTGAGTATTCGACAGTGCTAGATTTCGAGGACGAAATCATTCTAAGGTTGGGAGGATTGTAACACCCTGATTTTCGTCCCAGTTGAAGGAAGTGTTAATCTGAGCGATTCAATAACCAAACCATAATTTTCAGAGTTTGAGCAGTAGGGCCTTATGAGAGTGACATCTGTCACAATAGCACCGATGGTACTTAGAGTATGGTCGTCTCGACTATTGTGCCATGCGGTTATGACATCCGTCACAATAGCACCGATGGTACCAAGTAGTTGGTGGTCCTAGCAATTATGCCATGCTTTAGTGACAATGACACAATGTATCAACCGGGTCTTTGGTAAAGTGGAATACCGGGTCCTCCTTGTGTTCCACTCTTAGAATCAATGAAATAAGTATTTTGAAGTTAATTATATTGAGTATCATTTACTAGACGAGAAACGGGATCAAAACGGGTGAAAAGTGGGAAAAACACCTCGGAATTGTCCAGGTTATGATGCCCGGCGATCATGACAGTGTCATAATAGCCTGTCATGATCGGACAAAGTGTACCGTGGCCTAGAAATGGAATTCAGCACACGGGCGATCATGCCATGCTATCATGACATGTCATGATCGCGGGGCATGATTGCGGGCGGTCTCCAGTGGTTAAATTCGGGATTTTCTTCATTTAGCCATATCTCTCTCATTTCAACTCCATTTTGAGCGATTCAAGTTGCTAGGGTTTCATATTTCATAGCTCTGCAAGATGGTAACGATGGGGATTAAAGTTACTTGATGATTTGGGGTTCCTAGAAGTTGAAAAGTACGATCACCTCTCTGAAATCTTGGATCTAGGGTTTGAGTTTTTGCACCAACCACTCTCATTCTCTCTTGGGTTTGTTTTGTGTATGTTTGGAAGTATGTAGGTTGGAAGGATTACACCATGGATCTAGAGGTGTAGCTCAAGGATCTAAAGTCTTCACCGAATGGAACTCGGTATTGGGGTAAAACCTAGATTTAGCTTAAATCTAGCAAGGTGAGTTCGAGATACTTTGTGAAAACTTTGTACATGCCAAAAACGTCCATTTTAAAGTATTAACATGTTTTACTTATTATTTATCAAATGTGTGAGTATTTGGGTAAGGTTGCATATTTGGTATAAAAAGGATTTATAAATCATGAAAGAGGCTTATGCTTGGGTTTTAGACATTTTGCAAATAAAGTATAAGTGTGGGTTGTTTGGGTTCAATGTCTTTAAATGAAAACCATTTGGTTGTATTTGCATCTGTCAAGTATTGGAATTTATAAATCGTTGAAAAATACAGGTTATTGCATTATGGGTCATTTTGTAAATGCATGAGTGTGAGTTCAAATCTAAACTTATAAACTCAAATACTTGTTGTAAATGTAGTATTTTACTGATTCTTAAACTTAATTTCAAGTAGTTGTGTATTTGGGTAAGTTTGGAGGCTTTGGATCAAAATGAGGATTTTGAGTATTTTGTTGTAGATGATGAGGTGAGCATCATTAATGGTTTAAAAATACTTGGAAAGGTTATAAAATGAAATAATCTTTGGTTTTGAAACTCAAAATGATTTGACCTAGTTTTTGGTAAAACTTGGATTTGGAAGGAAATGGTTTATTGAAAGGAGTTTTCAAGGTTGGAAAACTAGTAGTAGGACTAGTATGTAATGGATCCATAGGCATATAGTCGGTTTAAAAAGCGGGATTGTTATCCCTTTTTGGTTGCATAGCAGTCTAGTAGGGCCTGGTACCGTTGGGTATTATGCCGGATCATTACCGGATGCCATTGACTCTATGTATGCGCTAGTAGGTGTCTAGTAGGGCCGTGTACTAAGGTGCATAGTCGGTTGTTACCGGTTGCAATTGACTCTTATAGTTGCTCAACATCGAGTAGTGACCTACTTTTGTATCTGTCACCAAAGATGGTATGATCGGGAATCCCCCGTGAACTTCGGATATTTTTATCCCTTTTAAAGGTCCGCGTGAGTTAACGATTTATTAAACATGGTTAAAGGTATGTTTTCTATCTCCACGTTTATAAACTCAATAATGGTCGTGTGAGTATTGGAATTGGTATTACGTTAAAAGAATATTTCTATTTAAAGTTTTCTCTCCTAATGTCATTTTAGTCTAAAGCTTTTATTATGGGACTATTGAATTTGGGGAAAGACGTTGCTTTTATAATAAGGTTATTTACTTTGAGAATTATATTTTATCAAGCAAATCTTTTGGTTTCAAATCAATCATAAATATGTTAAAGAATCTTGGTGATAAAGAATCTTGAGTGCTAGTAACGTTTGGACTTGAGTGCTAGGAAGTGGCATGATAAAGAATCTTGGTGACGTTTTCCGCATTCGGAGATAGCGACTCTTATTGGTTTAGTAACACCCAACTGTAAGTAGGTCTTGTATAGGACTTGATTTGTTTGCTGTAGAGGTTTATTACTAATTGTGGTTTGAGGAAGTTATTTATTGATGTAATATTAGAATTTTTAAATTAGTCGCTCTTTCCACATTTGAGGGTGTTACATTTTACTTTTTCAATTTTATCTCATTTTCATTAATATTAAATAAATATACAACTTACGGGGACCAAAATGTAACTTACTTATATATCTATACTACCTTTATATTCATCTACATCAAAAGTCTTAAAGACAAATCTTTATGCACAATGTACAACCATTTTAAGCAGGATTTTTAAAAAACTCTTAACTACAAATAACATAGCACAATGTACAACCAATTAAAGCATGAAACTCAAAATATGTGATGCGCTTCTACGTTCTTCAACCAGAAAGATTGCAAACTCTGTAAACTTTCTTTTTTCATGATTTTGTCCTTCTCCCTTTCTCTTCATGAAAAGTTGAGTTTCCATCTACCATTTCAAACACCATACCTGATGATATTCAAATTTCAAAGACAAAGATATGAATTACTCCATCCCTATCTCCCGCTTCTTATTTGAATGAGTTCCTCCATCCCTCCAAACCCTAGACTTTCATCACCAATCTCTCCAACACAAGGTTTATTTCAGTCGGTTTTTGAACAATGTTTCTCTAACGAGGTTCGTATTTTCCCCCTTGTATGCTTGATATATGATTTCTCACGGCTATGTTGATTTCTGTTGCTCCAATTCTTCCCTAATGTTTGCAGATTCAATAATCTCTACATGAAACTTTCTTAGCAGGTTTAACAAGTGATGAGATCAACCTTCAGATATAAGGGGTATTGAAAGGTGAACTCCCAAAAGTTGTGTTAAATCTTTTCATTGCAAAGTTAGAGTTGTTCATACATTAGCATTCTCTTCAATTTTTGCTCATTATGCTTTCTTCATCTCGATTTGCTTCTGATTTGTTGAAATAATTTTGTTTGCTACCCCAAATTATTACTAATTTGGATAACTTATATCGCTCTTCTCATATCTATTTTTCCTTTAGAGAGCTTTTTGAAGATTGTTGCCCTAAACTGGTACAACTTTTATTTATGGTTTATTTTTTAGGAATTCAAGTTTATAACATGGATTTATATAATCAAGATTTGAGTATTTACTGGATTTATATAATGGATTTATATGTATAATTCCTCAACGCCTTATTCATCCAGTGATCCTTCACCTGATAAAGAAACAGAGAATGGTACTGATCTATGGAAACCTTTGAATTATTTGGTGGAAGTGGCAAACAGGAGTAAATCTTCCAAGTTCCCTTCACAATGTTCTGTCGCAGATCAGCACCACAACACATTGTGAAGAGTGAAGGGCATGGTCATGAGAACCCTTGGGACAGATAAAAGGAAGTTTTGTTGGACTAAAGTGAGTGCTCTTTTTGCCTTACTACTCTTTCATGACCAAAGTTTCCGGTACTGTGAAAATCTTCATTATATGCTTATTGTCATAAGTGTTGTTCTGATGATGGGAAACATGGCAAAGACTTGGAGAAACCGATAAAAGTTAATCCTTTTGACTTGAAAATCGAAAGTCATAGGTTCAAGTCATGAAAACAATTCTCTTTGCAAAATGCAAGGGAAATAATGCATACATCATTAGCTTTCTTAGTGTTATTGTTAATCACTTGTTCGGTTACTGTAACATCCTGGTTTCTATTCCGGTTAAAGAAAGTGAACCGGGTGGTCTATTAAAGAGAAGCTAATTTCAGAGTTTGAGTGGTGGTGTTGTGAGATAGTGACAACTGTCACAATAGCACCAATAGTACTAAGAGTATGGTCGTCTTAGCTATTGTGCCATACGGTTATGACATCTATCACAATAGCACCGGTGGTACCAAGTGGTTAGTGGTCCCAACAAGTGTGCCATGCTATAGTGACAATAGCATAATGTATCAACCGGGTGTTTGATAAAATGTAATCTTGATTTCTCTATGTATTCCACTCTTAGCATCAACGAGATAAGTATTTTTTTTGAAGTTAATTATATTGGGTATTATCCACAAGACGAGTAGCGAGTTCAAAACGGGTGAAAAGTGGGAAAAACACCTCAAAACGACCCATGCTATAGTGCCCGACGAGTGTGATAGTGGCACCATCGCCTGTCACCATCGCCCCAAATGTACCGTGACTTAGAAGGTGAATCACACTGATTTTTGGATACGGGCTAGTGTGCCGGAGAGCGTGACATGGCACACTCGCCTGTCACAATCGCCTGTCACAATCGCCAACGGCCTCTAGAGGGTTAAATTCGGGATTTCTTCATTTGGCCATAACTTCTTCATCACAGCTCCGATTGAGGCTATTCTTTTTGTTATGGTTTCGTATTTCAGAGCTCTTTATGATGGTAGCAATGAGGATTAAAGTTTACTTGATGATTTGGGGTTTCCATATGTTGAAAGGTAGGATCACCTCTCCGAAATCTTGAATCTAGGGTTTGGATTTTGACACCATTAACACTCATTCTCTCTTGGGTTCTTTTGTGGATGTTTTGGAAGATATGTACGTGTTCTTGAAGGGATTACATCATGGATCTATAGTTTTAACTTGGGGATTTAAAGTCTTCACCGAATGGAGCTCGATATTGGGATTAAATCTAGATTTAGCCTAAATCTAGCTTGTGAGTTCAAATCCAAACCTTATAATCTTAAATATTTGTTATAAATGTTGTCTTTCTTTGGTTTTAAGGTTATGGTTGCAAGTATTTACATTCTTGGTTAAGTTTGGAGGTTTTAGGTCAAAATGAAGATTTTGGGTATGTTGGTTTTAAATGATGAAATGAACATCCTTATGGTTTTAAAACACTTGGAAGGGTTATTTAAATGGCATAATCTTTGGTTTTGGTACTCAAAATAATTTGACCTAATTTTGGTAAAACCGGTAAGTTAAAGGATATTGTTCTTGGAATAGTTTTCAAGTTGGTCAAACTACTTATACGTCACTTTAGATGTATTTGGTCGATAGACTAGTATGTAATGGATCCATAGGCATATAGTCGGTTTTAAGGTGGGATTGTTGTCCCTTTTGGTCGTATAGTAGTCTTTGAGGGCCTTGCACAATTGTGTATCATGCCGGATCATTACCGGATTCCATTGACTCTATGTATGCGCTAGTAGGGGTCTTGGAGGTCCATGTACAATTGTGCATATAGCCGATAGTCGCCGGTTGCCATTGACCCATTGTGTGGGCTTTCGTAAGAGTCTTGGAGGGCCATGTACTTAGGTGCGTAGCCGGTAATTACCGGTTGCCATTGACTTTTATACTTGCTCAAACATCGTGTATCGACCTACTTATGGTATCTGTCGCTAAGGATGGAATATCGGGCCACCCCCGGTTATTTTTTTTAAGGATCCTTGCTCACCAAGAGTAACTTGTTTCAAGTGAAGTTAAATGGGATAAAATGCACCGTAGCTTTGTTTTAAATATTTTAACTTCTTTACCCATTTAACCGTTTGTTCTCACTAGGCGTAAGCCTAACACTTGATTTCAAATGTGGTTTAGCAGGTAAGCAGGTTGATGGGGCTCTTTATAGAAGAGCGGGATGATGTGTCGAGAGAGAGGACATCTTTTTGTAGATATGCTCATAGAGTATATATAGTTGGAGTCATAGCATATTTTTTGAGGATATTAGTAACACCCAATTGTGATCTATATTCTGAATAGTATAGAAAATAGGTTGTTATTTTAATGTCCATGTTTAGATGTAAACTCCGATACTCTATCCCCACTTATTGGGTGATTTTATTTATATTCCGCATTTTATTTCGGTTCAATTTTACTTTAAATTTTAGGGTGTTACAAGTTGGTATCAGAGCTTTAGTTTAAGCGAAGTAGGTATGAACCTAAGATGCCTAGACTTAAGCTGAGACTTTAAGTGATGTTGTGTGAGAATGGGTAGACACTATTGAGATAGTAGAGCGTTAGAGTCGAGGGAAATGCACTAACTATGAAACGTGATTATGGTAATAAAAATTCTTATACAAATGATATATCCAAGATATCACGTAGCTAATGCTATCTTGGGTATATTGTTATGTGAGTATGCTTACTTAGTATGGTTACGATGATTGGTGAATGTGTAATACATATTTATGTTAGACTTGTCTTACTCCTATTCTATGTTTGTGGCCGACTGATATGATTAATGCACGTACTAGATCGTGTAACGAAGCTAAGGGCACGAATGACAGTATTTCTACTCCGGACCTACAAGTGACAGTGGAAGTCCCTCAATCACCTATGATCCCTCTTGTTCCATCAGGAGATGTGCCAGAATGGGTCGTCTACGTGAAGTCAACCTTGAGTCGGGGTAATCCTTTAATGGTAGAAGCAGGCTTACGAGATGAGTTCTAACTCAATATGTTGCAGGAAGCTAACTTCGTTATAGCACGACAACATGAAACTGTGCTCAAGATGTTCTAGGAAAGGGGTGCCGATAACCGAAGGCATGAGGCAACTACTCAGAACGTAGTAATGGGTTCCGGGAGCAACGGGACAAGTTTCAATACCGAAGAGGCATATGTGATAGAAGTCAGGAGAAAAGGAAAGGGTTGATCGTACGAGACTTTCTTATGCTCTAAATCACCCAAGTTCTCTGGATCAGATGATCCGGTAGTTTGTACGAATTAGTTATGAGAGTTCGAGCAAGCTTTTGGCTCGATTGAATTTGAAGAGAAGGAAAGAGTGAAGTTCTCTTCACATATGTTTAGGAGCAAGGTTTTAGCATGGTGGAGCATCACCATGGCTACCTTTGGGCCAATCATAATCTCTATGCTCACCTTGGAATTTTTCGAAACAAAAGTTTTGGAAGAGTATCGCAATGAGAGAAGTATCGGTCGTATCATGGATGAATGTTCGAGTTATCAAGAAAGGGAACGAGACGGTGAGAGAGTATACTCACTTACATCCTTTTGATTCTAGTGCCATTTTTCTTTTGTGTCCACTTCTTTCTACTCAAATCTACACGTACCTATGTGTACTTTGGAAGATACCTATATTATTGAAATAGTCGATGGCAAGTAAGTTCTAGTTTGGACCATTCTTAAGGATAGTATGTTGGGAGTTGAAGGGAGTAAGTTGGGAGTAAACTTCATGCCTATGTCGATAGGAGAGTTTGATGTGATGATAGGAAGGGATGGTTAGCCGAGAACCAAGCCAAAATTCGATGTTCTAAAAAGTTAATCCAGATTCCGTTATCGGATGGCAGTATGGTGGTAATCTACGAGGAAGGAAGGAAAGGCAAGTTAGCTTGGTTAACCTTGGTAAAGGCGTGCAAGTGTTTAGCCAAGGGATGTCTTTCGTATATAGCCTATGTTCTAGATGCGAAGTTAGAGAAGAGTAAGTAGATGATGTACGGGTTGTTAATGAGCTTCCAAATGTGTCCCCAAAGATTTACCCGGTTTGCCACTCGATAGACAAGGGGAGTTTCAAATAGATATAGTGCCGGGGGAACTCCGGTCTTATTTGTGAAGAAGAAAGTTGCCACGATGAAGATGTGTATTGACATTAGGAAGTTGAATAAAGCAACCGTAAAGAATGAGGACCCACTTCGGAGGATTGATGATCTCTTTAATCAACTGCAAGGGACGGGTTGTTTCTCAAAGATCGGTTTACGTTCGGGATACCTGCAAGTGAAGGTAAAGGAGGATAATGTAGCAAAGACGACATTTAGGACGCGGTACGATCATTATGAGTTTTTAGTAATGCCATTTGGGTTGACAAACGCGTCAACGATGTTTATGGATTTGATGAAATCAGGTATGTCGACCGTTCAAGATAAATCAGTGATGGTATTTATTGATGATATTCTTGGTTACTCTAAGAACGAGTTGGACCGTGAGCAACACCTTCGAGGAGTCCTCGACGTGTTAAGGAAGGAAAAGTTATACGCCAAATTCTCTAAGTACGACTTTTGGTCGAAGGAAGTACAATCTTGGGGCATGTTATCACTCCAGACGGAGTGAAAGTGGATGCGTCCGAAATTAGAAGTTTCTTAGGATTGACGGGCTATTATCGAAGGTTTATTCATGATTTCTCAAAGGTTGCATAATCTTGTACGGTTTAGACGAGGTTACATTGAAGCAACACTTGTTGCTAACGGAAGATAGTGGTAGTTTGAAGTTATTCTGAGGGCGTTTTTGAGTGCCCAAAGTTAGGAGCAATGGTGAATTTACTATTGGAGGATGCACATAAGTCTAAGTACCAAGAGGTATAGAGATTTGAAGTTGACTTATTGATGGCTTGTTAGGAAGTTATGCAAAGAGAGGTGTAACAGGTTACAAGTAAAGGTGGAACACCAACGACTGTATAGAAGTCTTCAATCGTTGAAAATTCCGGAATGGAAATGAGAGCACATACTATAGATTTCGTGACGAAGTTACCAAAGACATTGGAAGGTCACGATGCTATATGGATAGTGGTGAAAAGATTGACGAATAGTGCTCACTTCTTGGTAAGGCAGGAAGCCGGTCCAGTTGACAAGCTGACTAAGTTGTATGTGAATGGATTTGTCTCAAGGCATGGTGTGCCTTTGACTACTGTGTCGGTTTGGGACAGTTGTTCTACTTCACACTTTTGGGACTTCGGTATGAACGACCGACTGGTATAGGAACTTTTGAATGACTAGACTTTTGGGTCATCTCGAGTTAGTTACGTGATGATACTTAAGTGCCATCAATCTTTGGGTTGGAAATTTTTAGGCAATTATTTGCCTCGAGGAATATTTGGCTGGACGTCAAGCTTGGTTGCTCTTAGGAGCATATGGCATTAGAGCGATTGGAGCACTTTGGTTGATTTCAAATAGTGTTGAAGGCCTTGTGTGGTGATCTTGAAAAGGGATGATAAATCTTCGTTGGTGATGATTACTGGAAAATGTAGTGTGATTATTAAGGTAGACCTAAACTGAAATCATTTATTTAAGGAGAAGTTGATTGATCGAGGTTAAAATATTGATGTGGTAGTGGTCTTTTCAGAACTGCTTATGGGATTCCTTTACCATCTGGTAAAGTAATGGGTAATGTGATGTGTAGGGAATATATTTGGGTTTTATCCGGATAGGCTCTTGCGAAAGAAACCAAATGTCGAATACAAAGGGAGAGAGCATCCCGACTTATTGGAAGTGGTTTGAAAATTCAAAAAAGTAATTACATTTTTGGCATCAATTGTAGAATTGATCTGTTAAAGCCAAAAGCTACTCCCGAGGTGATATGAACCACCTAAGATTGGAAGGAAATATTGAGCTTAGATTCGAAGTTTGATTCAACGTGGTTCAGTGTTCCTTCCGATATTATTGGGATGTATTGAATATAGCGATCGGGTAGTGATGACTCGTTATGAGAAGTGAAGTGCCCGTCGTGGCCAGGAAGTATCACATATTGTAGTTGAGGACGAGTTACGTTTAAACTCTCCTAAGGAAGCGAAGTTATTGGATTGCTCAAGTATAGTATTTTGAGGGCTCATTTTTGGGTTATTGTCATCCGGTTGGGATGGATGGAGCGAGTCATCTGTCGAGCTTGTGCTCGGAGTTGTATGAAGTTCTATGTTTTTGGATCATCATTAGCTTTCGAGGAAGAAATCATTTATAAGGTTGGGAGGATTGTAACATCCTGGTTTCTGTTCCAGTTAAGGAAAGTGTTGAACAGGGTGGTCTATTAAAGAGAAGCTAATTTTAGAGTTTGAGTGGTGGTGCTGTGAGATAATGACAACTGTCACAATAGCACCAATAGTACTAAGAGTATGGTCGTCTTAGCTATTGTGCCATACGGTTATGACATCTGTCACAATAGCACCGGTGGTACCAAGTGGTTGGTGGTCCCAACAAGTGTGCCATGTTATAGTGACAATGGCTGATAAGACCCAAACAATCAAGATATCAATATATGGAAATATTAGAACAGTAATATGATAGCCAAATGTCGTATGTATTGATAGGATGGACAGTATTACAAAATATGTCTTTACAAGGCTTATGGAAACGTTAGTTATAACAATCTAACAAACAATCTATTTATACAAGTAATAGAAAGACTAAAGTAACAGTACATTTATGACAGACAAGTTCAGAACAGGTTCTGAACTCCTTCAGATCTTCTTCAGAAGTGTCTTCAGAAGTGTCTTCAGAACTTCTTCAGAACCTCTTCAGAATATCTTCAGAACTTCTGAAGTTGACACTTCAGAAGTTATTCCTTAGGCTTTTGCCTTTTCTTCTGAGTTCTGAATCTTCATTCTTCAGATCCTTATATCTTCAGAACCCAGTGCCTTTTGAAGCTATTATGATATCTCTATCAATCTCCCCCTTAGCTTCAAAAGTTCAGATCATACTTTCAGAAGTTCAGAATTTCTCTAACATCTTTCAGAATTAAGCTCATGTATTCCAGTAATGATTCAGCAATTCTAACCATCTCTTTTGCAAGCTTCTTGTGCTTCTCCCAATCTTTATTGGTCAGATTCTTTGGTCTTCTATTTTGTCTTTTTACCAAACGATCTCTGATTGCCATGGGAGTTCCATTGCAACATTTGTGGAGTTCTTCAAATCTCACAAATAATAATTCTTCAAAGCATTTGCAAACGAAACCTGGAGGTTGAATTACTAGAGTACTCTTCTTCAGATTCTGAATATCTGGTAAGCTCAGATTTGGTTTGCTCAAGTGTACTTGTTTCTTGTTCAGAACATAAGCAACCTGAAAATCAGTCTTTGTAGCCCATATAAATTCTCTGTACAAGCCATCTCTGAGGATTGGAAATGATTTTCTGAACTTGGTGATTGAATCATGAAAAGGATAAAGACTTCTGTAAACTCTGAGTAGATCTATGAGATTCACATTCTGGAAATCAGCTTCAGAAAAGGTAGAAATCTCACAATTTTGTCTTTCAACTGTAAAGAATGCATACTTGTAATTTTGTCTTGTTTTCAAGTCAGCATTAATTACATTGACAACTGGACTTTCCTTTTTTGCTTCATTAATTGGGATCCTTATCTTTCTAATGATATCTGAGTACCATTGTTTCCAACCAAAGGACTTTTGAATCCAACAATCAATATAGTTGAACTTTTGTTCATATTCCATGAACATTTCTGGATGGAAATATTCAAGAAACATGGTGAAAGCACTTTCTTCTATTCTTTGAACTTGCAGTTGTTCCTCTTCAGATATTTGCTCTACAGGAACCAACTGTTCATAAATAGCTTCAGAAATTACTTCTTTCCCTTTCTCTTTATCCTTCTGACTTGGTTCAGAACTTTCAATGTTTAGAGAAAACTTCAGAATTTCCTTCAAGTCTTGTTTCTTTGAGTGAATTTGGAAATCATAAGTATCACTAATTATATAATCAGCTCCTCTGATCTTGTTTTCTCTTTTGTGACCAGCTAGATAACTTTTCCTTACAATTTCTCTGAAATGAACTCTTTCTTTGATCAGATATATGATTTCTTCTTTGACATCTGAATCTTCAATATAATCCTTTGCAATAGAGTTGTAATTCGCTAGTTATTCCAGATGCTCGCCAAATCTTTACATAAGTAAGAAACCAATTCAGAGTTGAGTTAGAGTATTTTGGAATATCTGAAATCAAAAAAGTTTTATTTCCATCTGCTGTGTATCTGAACCCAAGATCTGGACTAGTGAACACTCTAGTTATTGTATTTTCAAGGTTTACAGGTTCCAACAGATTCACTTTAGATAAACCAAATTCCAGAGCTAATTGAAAGTCATGCTTGATGATGTTCCTTATGTAGATTCCCAGAATTCTTATAACTTCAAAAACAAGTTCAACTTCACTTCTGGCAACACAAAACTGAAGAATTGTCAACTTGTCTTGCAATCTTAATTTGTACAGATCATATTGAGTAAATTCACACAGATATCCATTTCTTCTCTCTGCTCCAAATCTGTATATTACCAAATCATCTTCAACAGTCTTTGTTAGACATCTAATTTTCTTGATAAGAGTGGAATCATTCAAATTCTGAACACCATGTTTCTGAACAAAGTTTCTAACTTGAGATACTTGTTCTTCAGACCACTCATCATTTACGAAATCTCCCAGCTTTGTAAACTTCAAACTGGTTTTATACATATGAAAGTGAATAACTTCAGGAAACTCTAAACTTATTTCTCCACAAAGAAACATATCTTCCTTTTCATAGATTTGATCTAGAATAGGTTCTTCAAGAAGAGGAATATCAATTTTGGGAATTGTAATGCAGGATCTGACTCTTACTTCAAATTTTCCAGAGTAGACCATCAAAATTTCATCTGCAATTTCAGTTCCTTCCATATGACTTAGATCAAATTCTAGTTCAACCCTTTCATCTGGTTGATCAAGAAAATCTCTGAAGACTGAAAATCTGTTATCCAAAAGTCTACACTCCAGACTTCTTGGTTTATTCAGAAACAGATGTACCCAACAAAATTGGTTTAGAATATTCCTCAATCCTTCAGAAGCTCTTCTGAATTCTTCACTCAGAAGTTGTTGAGGCTTCCAAATTACTAAGTCTTTTATCTCTTCTGAGCTTTCTCCCATATTTGCTCCAGACATGTCTTCTTCAAACATAATAACATCAGAAAGATCACTTGCTTCTCCAATGACATCTTCAAATGCAAGGTATTCCCTTAGCATTTCTTCATTTGAGTCTGGAATTATGTCTGTATTATCTGAGCTTAAGTTACCTTTAGAATCAAAGGATAACTTCTCTGTTTCATACCCTTCTTCTATCATTTCTTCAGAAGTATGATCATTTACCTCTTGTCCCTCATGTTCTGCTGATAAGATATCTTCTATAGCTTCTGAAACTCTATTAGATGCTTCACCAACATTCTGAGCATCTTCAGAAGTTTTCTCAGAACTTTGAACTTGAACATTTTCAGCATTTTCTGGTTCAGGTACTCTCTGTCTTTTCTCCCCCTCTTGATTATCAGGATCCTGATCATCAAGACCCCTTTAGAAGTATCTGATTGAACCCTGCACTCTAGAGTAGATAATCTTGTGCTTAAATCTGTCTGAGAACTCTGAATAGAGAAAAGCTGATTCAAAATTTGAGTAATATCATCCTTTGTTGCAAAAGCTGGTTGAGCAGATGAAGAAGAAGGCTGAGAAGATTTCAGAGAAGAAACAAATGAAGCCACTTCAGAAAAAGCAGTCATAAGTGCTTGTTTAAAAGAATTCAGATCATTAGATGATTGAAGTTGAAAATCAGTCAACTTATTTACCATACTCTCCCTTGTTGATCCAACCTATCCTCCATCACCTTTTTGGTTGTATCCGTCAATTCCTTGATGGCCTTCTGAATCTTTGCAAATTCAGAAGTACAGAAATCTTTGAATTCTGTGAATTCAGAAGATGTGGGTAAGGTTCCAAGACCAACAGATGGTCTTGTTTGCAGTCCTTCAGAAGAAGGCTGGCCTGTATGTGCCACAGAGACATCATGAACCACATTTGATTATGTAAATGGGGCTTTTGTGATGTTCACCCACCAGGTCTTCCAACTAATCCTTGATATCCAGAAATAGGAATATCTATAATTGTTGATGCAATGTGACAAACACTTTGCTTAGTGACATCTGGAAGATGTGTGCTAGTGTGAATGGATTCCACATTAAGTGGTTCAGTAGGCTTCAAGTTGAGGGGACCCTTAGACTCAGTGTGCTCAAAATGGTGAAGGGGGGCATATATCCTTCATTTTCAACAAAAGGAGCCTCCAATTGGGGTCCTAATGGATTATAAGCTGCTTGCCCCATATGTGTTGATGAAACACCCTGTGAGATGGGTGAGTGGCTGGGGGGGATAACCAAATTTGCCATGGGCTCACTGACTTTTTCAATATCATCCACCAAAGAATGTGGAATGATAGAAGATGTGGGTGCCCGACAAGTAACAGGTGGTTCACAGGTTTGTTTTTCTTTTACCCGTGTTCTCCCCTCTTCAATTCTTTTTCTAACTCTTCTACCCATTCTCTCATTTTCATTTTTCCTCTTTACTCTTTGAGGTTGTTCTCCCCCTTGAACAGCCTCCCCTCTCCTTCTAACAAGTCTAGACTCCCTTGAATTATCACCACTCTGGTTTGAATCAGGGGAAGGGACTACTGGTTGAGGTAATCCCATAGATTCTAAATACTCACTCACAATCCTATTTGGTGTACTTACAAGATCAAGTAAGTGAGAAGGAAGTGGAACTGCATTTGGAAATGTGAGTTTTGCATTTGGTGGTCTTAAACTGTCCATAGTAAAGATAGGAACATGTACCTCATGTGCTAGAACAGGGATTTTTGGCACTGCTTTCATTGCTCCTTTGATGAGTGTTTGAAAGAATCTCCGAAATGGTATGTAGTTGAATGTGGACTTCTTCAAAACAGCAGATTTGAGTTCTTCAAAAATAAGGGAAGCATAATCATAATGCTTGTTGAATGCAACGCCATGAAAGATGATTCTCCCATTTGATGAAGCTTGATCCAAACTTGAACTTTTCCCAGATAAACAAGTATCCAGAATTGAGAATAAACAGTACCATATCGGAGGTAAACATTTTCTTGTAAAAGAGCTTAAAGCATTTAGATTTTCAGAGTATCCCAAACTCATGAAATCTGATATCATTTCTGATGAAGATGGAATTGGATCATAACAAGTTTTCCCAAGAACCTCATTTGGTTTTAACAGATAGTGAAGACTTCTAATATCATCCACAGAGATGCATACCTTGTAAGCATGGACATAGGACACGATTTCATCTTCAGATTCATCAACCTCAGCATAGTACCACCATTGTTGAAGGTAAGAAGTAGGAACAGAGAATTTCCTAGAGAGTAGAGTACGGAGTGGATGTTTCTTCAGAATTTCGATCAAGATCATTTGATCATCAGCAAAGTTTGTCGATTTGAAGTTCAAAGCACAGTTATTTTTCTTGATTTCAAGCAGTTTCTAAGCAGGAACATAAAGTTTGGACATATCACTACTTGCAGCACGAGTCTGGGATTCACTATCACCAACATTTGATTCAGAAACAACTTCAATAGGTTCAATTTGTGTTTCCCCAATTTTATCAGTTCTCGGGTTAGGGTTAGGGTTTGAAGGTCCGGCTTGATTCATAGCAGTTGTGGCTGTGTCTTGAACCATTTGATCATTATTCAGTGGGATTTCCATTGTTCCAACCACTAATTTTTGAGGCACGATCTTGAATGAACCATCACTCGATGATCCATTGCTGTCATTGAAGATTGAGGAAGCAGAAACCATTGCATTTGAAGTAGACATGATGTTTGAAGAACAAGGATTGGTAATAGAAAGAAGATCAATGAACACAGATAGATTTCTTAGTGAAAAATTGCTAAAAGATGAAGACGATGAAGAATCCATTGATTTATATGACTGGATAATCGCTGATGGACAAGTGGCCAAAAAGTAAATGTGATTAGAGTAGTAATCATCATTAAGTTGGATAAATGAACCGTTTAGACGACGTGCTTAAGAAATATCCAATGAAATTAAAACACGTGGCACACGCTTAAGTGATACTTAAGAAATATCAACGGGAAGTTAAGTTCTGAGAACAAGTTCAAAAATTTTAGAAATAGTTCAGAACTTCTGAGAAGAAGTTCAGAAGTCTGAAAGAAAGAATTCAGAGGAACTTCAGAACTTTTAAGTTTAGTTCAGAACTAAACTTGTATCACTTTAGAACACTAAAAATCATTTAAAAATACAAACTTCTGAAAGATATAAATCATTTTGAGAATTCAGAAGTAGGTTTGAACAATTGTAAAATATTTTATCTAAGGAAGTTTGTTCATACTTCATAGATATGAAGTGTAAGACTTTGAATCAGCAATTCAGATCTGATTAGTAGGAAAGCGTAGTTCAAAAATTTGACATTAATACCACTCCTCCTTGAATCATTAGCAACTATGATTCTCCCCCTTAAATAGTGCAATATTTATCAAAGAAATAAGAGAATATTAAAGAAATAATTTTTTTTTTTTTGAAAAGTATTGAAAGACAATCAAGCTAGATAAAGAAGGAGTATACTTCTGAGTTTTTTTTTAAATATCTTTCTGAATATAGAACTTCAGAAGATATCTGAAGAGCAAAGTATCAGAATTTGAAATAAGAAACCTCAGAATATAACTTCTAAATTTTGGTTGATGCTTAATACTTACATAGACATATTCATCATGCCCAATTTACTTACCAAGAAGTTAAAACGTTTTTCATCAAGAGCTTTGGTAAATAAATCAGCTAACTGATAATCTGTCTGAACAAAAAACATTTCAATATTACCTTTTTCCACATGATCTTTGATAAAATGATATCTTACATCAATGTGCTTGGTCTTTGAATGCTGAACAGGATTGGCAGTGATGGCTATGGCACTTTTTGAATCACAATACAAAGGAATCTCTTTGAAACTGTAACCATAGTCTTTGAGTTGAATTTGCATCCAGATCATTTGTGAGCAACATATTGCAGCTGCTACATACTCAGCTTCTACTGTAGAAGTAGAAACACAATTTTGTTTCTTTGAAGACCAACTAACCAGTCTATCACCCAGAAACTGACATGATCCAGAAGTGCTTTTCCTGTCTAATTTGCAACCACCATGATCTGCATCTGTAAATGTTGTTAGTTCAAAACTAGAATCCGTAGGATACCAAAGTCCCAATGAAGGAGAACCTTTGAGATATCTAAGGATTCTTTTTGCAGCTAAAAGGTGTGATTCCTT
Source organism: Silybum marianum (assembly GCA_036898165.1). Taxonomy (NCBI): domain Eukaryota; kingdom Viridiplantae; phylum Streptophyta; class Magnoliopsida; order Asterales; family Asteraceae; genus Silybum; species Silybum marianum. The sequence continues at coordinate 21,703,581 of CM072530.1, read as the reverse complement.
AGGATTTTCTTGATATCTAGCACAAATACATGTAGCAAATATTATATCTGGTCTACTAGCAGTTAAGTAAAGCAAAGATCCAATTATACCTCTGTACTTTTTCTGATCAACAGATTTTCCATTTAGATAAGGTTCTAACTTAGTTGCAGTGGCCATTGGAGTTTGAATACTTGAACAATCAGTCATGTCAAAATTCTTAAGTAAATCTGAGACATACTTAGATTGATTAATGAATATGCCAGTGGGAAGTTGTTTAACTTGAAGAAATAAAGTTGTATCAACAGTACCTCTTTTGAATTTAGAATTCAGAAGAAAAGTTGTAAGAGTATCATACCATGATCTTGGTGCTTGTTTAAGTCCACATAAGGCTTTGTCTAAAATGTAGATATGATCTGGAGAATCTTTGTTTACAAAGCCTTCTGGTTGTTCAACATACACTTCTTCATGTAAAATACCATTCAGAAATGCACATTTCACATCCATTTGAAACACCTTCATGTTTTTGTGAGCAGCATATGCAAGAAATATTCTAATGGCTTCTAATCTAGCAACAAGAGCAAAGGTTTCATCATAATCAATTCCTTCTTGTTGACAATACCCCTTAGCTACAAGCCTCGCCTTGTTTCTTAAAACAATACCATTTTCATCCTTTTTATTTCTGAATACCCATTTTGTGCCAATGATAGATTTACCTTTTGGTTTTGGTACCAATCTCCAGACTTTGTTTCTTTCAAATTGATTTAACTCATCTTGCATGGCTAAAATCTAGTCTGGATCTTGAAGTGCTTCACATGGCTTTTTGGGTTCCATGCTGCTTAAAAAATTAACATACAAACACTCATTTGCTGTTGCAGATCTTGTTTGAACACCTTTTGATGCATCTCCAATAATTTGAATCACTGGATGACTTGATGTCCATTTGTTCAAATTTGGCAATGATTGAACAGATGAAACATTGTTCAGAGAATCATAATCATCAACAATTGCTTGAGTTTCAGTATCATGATTGATAACTGAATGTAAATCTGAAGTCTCCCCCTCAAAAGGAAAATTCTGAATTGGTTCAGAACTTTGATATACATGTGCAGAAGTATCTGAAACTAGTTCAGAAATAACTTGAACTTGTTCAGAGGTAACTTGAACTGGTTCAGAAGTTGGATGTACATTTTCAGAAAGTAGAAGTTCTGAATTTGAGGTTGAGATTTGTGGTGCTGATGTACTTGTAATTTGTATTTCTGAAATGTTTTGATCATTTGTGCTTCTGATGAGAGAAGGATTTTGATAATCTGCAGAAACATTTACAGAAATATCAAATAAGTCTTGACATAAATTGTCTAAATTTGTTTGAAGTAAAGTTTGAGATTCAGAAGTAGAGTTTGTCTGATTACATTCTGAGTCCAAACTTTCAGAAGTTGGTTTATGTACGAGTTCTGAACTGTTTTGTTCAGAAGTCAATGTTGGCTCATGAAATCTGACATTTGTAGTCTCAATGATCCTTTGAGTTCCTTTAATGAGTACTCTATAAGCTTTGGATCTTTGAGAATAGCCAACAAAGATACCAACTACACCTTTTGGTGCAAATTTGCCAAGATGCTGAGTATCATTCTTTAGAAAACACCTGCAACCAAAGATTTTAAAATAATCAATAGAGGGTTTTCTTTGTTTTAGCATTTCATAAGGAGTTTTAAGAAATTTTCTGTTTAGAATGGTCCTGTTCTGAGTAAAACATGCAGTAGCAATAGCTTCTGCCCAAAGAGAAAGAGGAAGTTCTGAATATACAAGCATGGTTCTTGCAGCCTCTACCAAAGTTCTATTCTTTCTTTCAACCACACCATTCTGTTAAGGAGTTCTTGCAGCGGAAAAATTATGTGAAATTCCAACAGATTCCAAAAAGTTCTACCGTGTAGAATTTGTGAATTCTGTTCCATTGTGACTTCTGATCTTTTGAATTGGGAGTTGAAGAAGAACTTGAATTTTCTTCAGAAAAGGTATAAGTCGTTCAGAAGTATCAGATTTGAGTCTCAGAAATTCAATCCAAGTGTATCTTGTATATTCATCTACTATGACAAGGATGTATTTCTCTCCCCCCATGCTTTGAGTCTTCATTGGTCCACACAAATCCATATGTAGCATTTCTAGTGGAGCTTTGCATGAAGATAGCATTTTCAGAGGATGAGAACTTCTTTTGATCTTCCCTAGTTCACATGCAGAACAAAGAGAGTTCTTTTCAAATCTGATCTTTGGTAGTCCTCTTACAGATTGATGTTTTCCTAGTTCAGAAATGGCTTTGAAAGCCAACTATCATTTTTCATTGATGTAGACATATAACATACACCTTATAGTTGACCAGTTGCAGTGAATGTTGCTGTGTAGATATCTCCATCTCTATAAACAGTTAATTCATTTTTGTTTGCGGTACTCAGAACATGACAGTAATCTATGTCAAAATTAACCTTCCAGTATTTGTCACAGAATTGACTAATACTGAAAAGATTATGTCTTAGTCCCTTAACATAGAAAACTTTCATTACTTTCACATCTCCTTTAATGAAAGTGCCATATCCTCTTACATATCCCTTTGCATTGTTTCCCAAGCTAACTGTTCCTGCATATCTTTCATGATAATCAGTTAGTAGTTCTTTGAAAGGTGTCATGTGTCTTGAACATCCAGAATCTAAGACCCACACATGACATATCTGCAAAAGAGATTATTGAGTTTCAGGTACCCATTTCAGAATGGGTCCTTTGAGATTAGTAATAAAATTTGAAGTTCTGAACTTTTTCTTCAGATTTTTCAATTCAGAAGTTTGTTCAGAACTTTGAGATTTATCTTTCTTAGTTTTATTTTTATTTTTATTTCTTCGTTTAATTGAATTTGTCAATATAGCTGAACATTTCTGAATAGATTTCATCAAATTTTTCTTGTTTGTTTTGGAGTTAAGATGAAAATTATGATGACCACAATTAACACAGTGAATATGATTCTTTAATGTATTTACAACATCATTAGACATATAAGAATCAATAACATTTGATTTTTCAACAAAAATTCTTTTATTCACTTTCTTTGATTTAGGTACATCATTTTTCTTTGAAAATGAAAAACTATCTAATTTGTCATTCTTTGACAGTCTTTCATCTTTCTTTCTCCATACTAAAGTGGATAGCTCTGTAAAAGATAAGAAATGAGGATTAGTATAAGAAATTCTTTTGTTCATTTTAGGTTTATTTTCAGAATTTGAGTTAATTTTCTGAACTTCAGAGAGAGAATTTGAGAATTGTCCTTGTTCAAAATTTTTAATTCTGGCGTTGAAGTCAGAAGATGTTACTAAACATGGTGTTGAAGTCAATGAAATGTTTTTATTAGTAGAAGAAAAATCTGAATTCTGATATTCTAGTTTTAAAAACACAGGACCAAACATTTCTGAAGGTATCTTTGAAGCTTCAGATTTTAGTATTTCTCCTTCAGTCATATAAGATTGTGATTTGTAAACCAAATAGCCAATTTTATCAATTAGTTGCACCATATGATCATCATCATCTTCTGAATCAGAAGCATTTATTAGATCTGAAAATTTATTTTGAGTCATACTAGTTGCAAAAATATTTGAATATTTTGTTGTTGTAGACTCATCATCAGAATTATCAAAAAATATATTGGGATTCTCATCAACATCTTCTAAAGAGTCAATTTCTAAGAATTTATCATATTTTTCTTCATGTTCTGGTTTATTATCAGAAGTATCTTCTGAAATTACTTCAGAATTAAATTCAGAAGTTATCTCAGAAGAATCTTTAGAAATTATTTCAGACTTAACAATTACTTCAGATTTTTCTTCAGAAATAATATTTGATTCAGAAGATTCACAAATGTTTGAACTTATATTTATTTCTTCTGTTTCAGAGATTATCTCTGGTTCACCAGTTTTAAGAGGTGTTTCTTCTGAAAACAAAGTCTCTGATTTTACAAACGGTATTCTTTCAGGAAAAGAATAATTCACAGATTTCAGGCAAAGAATTTTGTTCAGAAGAGTAGTTTATTCCATAATTTAATTCAGAAGATGAAGAAGATTCCTCAGTGTCTTGTTTGTCCTTTTCTGGATCCATTTGACACATATAGCAATTGGTTGCATAGTGAGCAACTTCTTCATCATCAGCTCCATCACTCCAGTTTAACCAGTCCTCTTCATACTTGGTCATTAGAGCAGGATTAAGCTCCTTTTTCTTAGCTAACAGATGCTTCTTCTCATAGTAGCCTGAATTCTTGACTTTTGGCATCTTGCATTGTCTTGCATAATGTCCAGGCTTTCCACAGTTGAAGCACCTTGCTGGTTCAGATGTTTCAGATTGACCAACTTCTTGACCTTTCTTAGGTCCAACATCAGATCTAGGTTTATCATAAAAACAATATTATCAGAAATCCTTTTCAGCTCCTCATCTGATTCATCCCCATCACAAACATTTGTCTCTAGAATCTCACAAACTTTCTTAGCAGCCATGGTCAAAAAATTGTTGTAGTTCTTGCTCAGAAGGGCAACTGTTTCATTTGCCTTCTTTTGTTCATGTTGCCTAACTTTGATCTTGTCCTCTTGTTGGAATAAGATGCCATAGACATCATGAACAGTTTTTCTGGACAAGTTCCTAGTTACCATATTATCTGAAAAACTAGACCATTCATTTCCCAGATTGTTCAGAAATTTGTTATTTATCTCAGAATTTAATTTCTGAACACCATTTCTTCTTAGATCATTCAGAATGTTGTTGAATCTATGATATGTATCAGTGATAGATTCATTTTCTTTGTATCTGAAGTTTTCATATGTTCCTACACATATATTTAATCTCTGTGCTTGAGCCTTTGTGCTTCCTTGCATCTGAGCTTCTACTTCATCCCACATGGCTTTGGCTGAAGTTAAACTATCAACCCTATTGAATATTTCATTAGGAATTGCCATGGTGAGTAAAGTCAACGCTCTTCTATCAACTTTCATTTGAGCCTTTTCTGCTGGATTATACATTCCAGGACTATTTTTAATTCTTGATGCAGGGATTTCAGGAGTGGATTCAGTTCTGGGAACAGCTGGAATCTCAACAAATACCTCTAGTGGGCCATTTGTGATTGATTGCATTAAGGCTTCATCTATGTTATCCAAGAATTGAATCATCCTAATTCTCCATTGATGATATTCTCCCAAGAAGAGAGTTGGTGGTTTCGTTTCAGATCCGATTGAGACTGTTTCTTTAGACATCTTTGATTGTTAGAAGATCGAGAATTCACCTGAGTTGAGTTTGAATTTTGTACATCAAGAACACCAAGAATTGTCAGATCTGACAAGTTCTTTCACAAATCTTTCAAGAACAGATGAATTGGCTCTGATACCAATTGATAAGACCCAAACAATCAAGATATCAATATATGGAAAGATTAGAACAGTAATATGATAGCCAAATGTCGTATGTATTGATAGGATGAACAGTATTACAAAATATGTCTTTACAAGGCTTATGGAAACGTTAGTTATAACAATCTAACAAACAATCTATTTATACAAGTAATAGAAAGACTAAAGTAACAGTACATTTATGACAGACAAGTTCAGAACAGGTTATGAACTCTTTCAGATCTTCTTCAGAAGTGTCTTCAGAACTTCTTCAGAACTTCTTCAGAACCTCTTCAGAATATCTTCAGAATATCTTCAGAATTTCTGAAGTTGACACTTCAGAAGTTATGCCTTAGGCTTTTGTATTTTCTTCTGAGTTCTGAATCTTCATTCTTCAGATCTTTATATCTTCAGAACCCAGTGCCTTTTGAAGCTATTATGATATCTCTATCAATGGCATAATATATCAACCGGGTCTTTGATAAAATGTATTCTCGAGTTCTCTTTGTATTCCACTCATAGAATCAAAGAGATAAGTATTTTTTAGAAGTTAATTATATTGGGTATCATCCACAAGACGAGTAGCGTGTTCAAAACGGGTGAAAAGTGGGAAAAACACCTCAAAACGACCCATGCTATAATGCCCGACGAGTGTGACAGTGGCACAATCGCCTGTCACCATCGCCCCAAATGTACTGTGACTTACAAGGAGAATCACACTAATTTTTGGACACGGGCTAGTGTGCCGGCGAGTGTGACATGGCACACTCGCCTGTCACAATCGCCAACGGCCTCTAGAGGGTTAAATTCGGGATGTTCTTCATTAGCCATAACTTTTTCATCACAGCTCAGATTGAGGCAATTATTTTTGCTATGGTTTCGTATTTAAGAGAGTTCTATGATGGTAACAATGAGGATTAAATTTTACTTGATGATTTGGGTTCCCATACATTGAAAGGTAGGATCACCTCTCCGAAATCTTGAATCTAGGGTTTGGATTTTGACACCATCAACCCTCATTCTCTCTTGGGTTCTTTTGTGTATGTTTTGGAAGATATGTAGGTGTTCTTGAAGGTATTACATCATGGATCTATAGTTTTAACTTGGGGATCTGAAGTCTTCACCGAATGATGCTCGGTATTGGGATAAAATCTAGATTTAGCCTAAATCTAGCTTGTGAGTTTAAATCCAAACCTTATAATCTTAAATACTTGTTATAAATGTTGTCTTTATTTGGTTTTAATCTTATGGTTGCAAGTATTTACATTCTTGGTTAAGTTTGTAGGTTTTAGGTCAAAATGAAGAATTTGGGTATGTTGGTTTTAAATGATGAAATGAGCATCCTTATGGTTTTAAAACACTTGGAAGGGTTATTTAAATGGCATAATCTTTGGTTTTGGTACTCAAAATAATTTGACCTAATTTTGGTAAAACCGGTACTTGAAAGGATATGGTTCTTGGAATAGCTTTCAAGTTGGTCAAACTACTTATACGTCGCTTTAGATGTATTTGGTCGATATACTAGTATATAATGTATCCATAGGCATATAGTCGGTTTTAAGGTGGGATTGTTGTCCCTTTTGGTCGCATAGTAGTCTTGGAGGGCCTTGCACAGTTGTGTATCATGCCGGATCATTACCGAATGCCATTGACTCTATGTATGCACTAGTAGGGGTCTTGGAGGGCCATGTACGGTTGTGCATATAGCCGGTAGTCGCCGGTTTTTCATTGACCCATTGCGCAGGCTTTCGTAAGAGTCTTGGAGGGCCATGTACTTAGGTGCATAGCCGGTAATTACCGGTTGTCATTGACTCTTATAGTTGCTCAAACATCGTGTAGCGACCTACTTATGGTATCTGTCGCTAAGGATGGAATATCGAGCCACCCTCGGTCATTTTTTTTGAAGGATCCTTGTTAGAACCCAAACAAACAAGATATCAATATATGAAAAGATTTTGACAGAAATGATGATAGCCAAATGTAATATGTATTGATTGAGTGTACAGTGTTACAGAATATATCTTTACAAGGCTTATGAAAAACATTAGTTCTAACAATCTAACTAACTATCTATTTATACATACAATAGAAAGACTAAAGTAACAGAGCATTCATAACAGACAAGTTCAGAACAGGTTCTGAATCCTTCAGATCTTCTTCAGAAGTGTCTTCAGAACTTCTTCAGAAACTCTTCAGAAGTGTCTTCAGAACTTCTTCAGATCTTTATCTCTTCAGAACCCAGTGCCTTTTGAAGCTATTATGATATCTCTATCAATTCTTGCTCACCAAGAGTAAGTTGTTTCAAGTGAAGTTAAATGGGATAAAATGCACCGTACCTTTGTTTTAAATATTTTAAATATTTTAACTGCTTTATCCATTTAACTGTTTGTTCTCACTAGGCGTAAGCCTAACCCTTGATTTCAAATGTGGTTTAGCAGGTAAGCAGGTTGATGGGGCTCTTTATAGAAGAGCGGGATGATGTGTCGAGAGAGAGGACACCTTTTTGGAGATATGCTCATAGAGTATATATAGTTGGAATCATAACATATTTTTTGAGGATATTAGTAACATCCAATTGTAATCTATATTCTGGATAGTATAGATTAATAGGTTGTTATTTCCATGTCCATGTTTAGATGTAAACTCCCATACTCTATTCCCACTTATTGGGTGATTTTATTTATATTCCGCATTTTATTTCGGTTCAATTTTACTCTAAATTTTAGTGTGTTACAGTTTCTAGAGACTCTCAGAAAAGGCCTTGGTATGCTGTTGTTTTTTCCCAACTCTGAATCTGTATCAGGTCTAGATGGCCTTTGTTTTTATTCAGTTGTTGTGGCGGTCTCTATTCTGGAACAAATATGCTATTCATCTTATGCATATTTTATTGTTGTTGCTCTTCCCCATCTTGGAATTTGTATCAGACTTGTTTATCTTCCATTTGTATTCTTGATTGTTTTTTGCTTAGAGTTATAGGGCCTATTTCCCTTGCTCAATTGTTGTCTTAGTTCTACTACAATCTCAAATCTGGACCTATGCAGTTTGCTCAATATGGTATTTTTGATTTAGACCATTTGGAAAAATTTCTCATGGTTTATAGTTGCTGGTCTTGGATTCGATCTCATATGATGCATCTTGGAAAGTTAATTCTACAATGTTCATCTTTGAAGTATTATTTTATTTGTTGTTGTTGGTTATGTACAACTTCATTATAGAAAGGTTTGGTGACCGGTTGATTTTAAATTATTCCATTTGAACTCTTCGAGGGGTCTAGAGTTTGATGGTTATATTGATGTTATAAGGTAGATTATATAAATCTAAAATATTTAAATTATAAATAAAAATCCAATTAAATAAATTATATTTAAAAACGAGATTTTGTAATACATTTTCAATTGCCACTTGTGAGTTTGTGATTTCTATTCTATTCAAACATAAAATAATAAATTGAATTAATTTTTCATTTTTGGCTTATAATAAAATTCCTTAGAACTTAAACATACAATTTATTACATACATAATTTTTAAGATTCATATTTTAACTCCATGAAAACTATTTGAAGCACGTTTAACTAAAAGATAGATGATATAATCCTATTTAATAACATAAAATACTCAATAAGTTTATGTTTTTGTGACGAAGAATTGAATTGATTTTTCATGCTCGGTCACAAAAAAATATTGCATCCCGTGCATTGCATGGGTAGATGGCTAGTGTATATATATATATATATACACACACACACTAAAATGGAGAAAACTGAAGAACACCCTGGTTGCCCTCCATGCTGACGGTATGCACTAATGCATACAATCGTTTTTTGTTCCCATGCACCAATGCTTCTATCATTACATATGCATAGGTGCATATTCACAAATGCATGTTACAAATTACCGGTATATATATAGAAGGAGGTTCTTCTACACCCCACTTAAAAGTTACATCCCGTGCACCCCAATCAAAACCTCCCACTATATAGTGAATTTCATAACATTCTCCATTTCATAATATATTTCATATCATTTAGGATCAAATGGAACAAACTCATTATGAAAAAAATGGATAAAAAGTTGTGAAAATCAGAAAATATAAAATGTTATGAAATCCACTGTAATATTTCATAACATTTTATATTTTCTGATTTTCACAACTTTTTATCCATTTTTTTTCTTCATAACGAGCTTGTTCCATTTGATCCTAAATGATATGAAATGTATTATGAAATGGAGAATGTTATGAAATGGACGGTTTTGATTGGGGTGCACGGGGTGTAACTTTTAACTAGGGTGTAGAAGAACCGGACTTTCTCTCTCTCTCTCTCTCACTCTCTCTCTCTCTCTCTCTCTATATATATATATATATATATATGTATAAGGTTGGATTCCGGTGAGAAAAGAAGTTATGGTGAGAAACGTAAGAAGAGATCTCCACCGTTAGATGCACATTAGGATGAGATGTATCGAAATGAGATATACTGAGATACACTAGATCAATTCTCATAAGGAGGGCAATTCATGGGTGGATGTGAAATTAAAAGCGATCAAGGGTTCATATCCCTTTTTACGCTTCTCACGTTAACTTCACTTCTCACACGATCTCATGCCTATATGTATATATGTAACAACCACAATCTTAATAATAAAGACAATTCATGTCATTGCTCTAAAAATAACAATTTCAATGATAAATAAGACCTAAAATTCAAACTTAATCTCAAGAGTTGCAGCGAAATAAAAGTAGCTACAGAGATTATTACATTTCTTAAATTAAACTAGGCAACTATCTAGCAAAAATAACACCCTCACTTCTAGCTCCAAGCTCAAATCTTCCTTTTGCCGTTACTAGAGGTCTCTACCATGTGACTTCCTGAAAAGGTTTTCAGTTTTATAAAAGAGAGGGTTAGACCATAAGTCCTAGTGAATTCCCTCAAACCATAGTTAAATATGCATGACATTTATAAGATTAAAAGGGTTAGTCATGAATATTAATTCACACACATTCACACTTTGAAACTTAAGATACTTGTTGCAACAGTAAACACACTTATAATCACTCACACTTGTGACTACTTTTATCGAGCTCACACTTGCCCATTTAATAAGGGGATATAAAACGAATTCATATCCCTTAGTTGGGTACACACTTCCCATTATTAAAATGATACAATTATACGTAAAATATAACATTCATTTGTTTAATTAAACACACGAAGGAAACTCACCTGGGTGCCAAGCCTAAAGTGCTCTCCTCAACTATGATCACCAATCGAACGCCTGAATTGGATCAATTAAACTACGAGTTAATGACCCAATTATACTATCACATATCCCAATATTAAACCCCTAAAACTAGGACACCACCTAACACCCTGAATATCTCTTTAAGCAAAATCTCGAAATCGACCAAACAGTGAGTCACGCGGCTTGCCGCACGACTTCAAGCTGCAGGAAAAGTCGCAGGACTCACTAAGTTCCCAGTACTTTTCATGCTCGAACAATAAACCCCAAAATTCCATGTTTTACTGATTTCCACTCCAAAATCGATATGTAACTAACTCCAAACTTAAATAAATCAACCCGCAGAATCAAACAACTCATTTGCTCCATTGATTCCATGGATTAACACACACATTTGAAGAGCATGAGGTCATCCATGGAGATTTTCATTTGATTTCATTCCCAAAATGAAATGTGATACACAAAACATAAAAGAAACCTCAAAACCAACTCAATGAACCCATCAATACGGATTCAAGAACTCTATTCAACCATCCCAAAATCTAAACCACATAACCCCAAACTTTCATTTATCAAAATGATTCAATAAGGAAGAAGAAGATGGAGAAGATGATGGTTATACCTGAAAGTGATGATTGTTCCTTTGCTCTCTATGAATTTCTTCACTCCTCTTTTCTTCACCTCCAAATCGCACCACACAACACATACAAAGATTACAGCCGACTATTCCAAAATGAGAAGGGTTTCTAACACTTAATGACCTAAATTTACACTTTCAGTCCCTGTAGAATAGAAGTTAGGCCCCTTCCATACTTCCTTGTAAATTTCGTTACATTTAACTAGATTCTGGGTTATTACAACTCACCCCCCTTAAAAGAATTCCATCCCAGAATTCATTAGGCGAAAAGTTGAGGGTATTTGTCCTCCATCTCCAACTCGGGGTCCCACGTCGCATCTTGACCTTTGTGAAACTTCCAATGTACCTTTACAAGCACAATCTTATTGTTTCTCAACTTCTTAATTTTTCAATCTACAATCACTTTTGGTTCCTCTACATAGTCCAACCTTTCATCAACTTGAATATCCTCTAATGGTACCTACACAACCGTATCTGCTAAGCATTTGATCAAATTCGGAACACGTGAAATGTGTTATGGATACCTCGAAGTTTCTTCGGTAAATCTAACTTATAAGCCACCGCACCCACACGCGCCGTTATAGCTAACGTCCCTATATAGTGAGGGCTCAACTTTCCTCTCTTCCCAAAACTCACCACTCCTTTCCAGGGTGAAATCTTCTGTTAATTCCAGATATATCTAACAACGATGAATCTAATCAATAACATCAAGAATCACGTCAATGGATCTTCAAATTCATGTATATTGATGAATTTTCTCTCTATTTATCTCTCTCTAGATCTACAAGGAATGAATATGACAATGAAGGTTTTCAAGTATTGTGTACAAAGTACATTAACAAAGGGGTATTTATACCCCTACTCTATACAAAGAGTAAACTACATTTAAGCTTCATGTTGACTTAGTTGACATTTAGCTTTGACTTTCTCGTCTTCAATATTGTAATCTTGGATACAATATATTTATATCTAACAATCTCCCCCTTTGTATTCGAGATAACAATTCGGCAAATCAGCTCTAATAATGTCCTTCTTTCTTTGAAGACGATCAAACTTAGTCAACAAACAATTTTCAACTAAGAAACAATCTTCCCCTTTGGGTTCAAGCATATTACTTTTGAAGAAAAACAATAGATCTAGATTGATACTTTTACAAACATATGCATGCTGTCAGCTCTGATTGCTCCCCCTCAACATCAACATTAACTCTTAGAATATCTTGTTCGCAAACGACTTCATGATTAATCTTTTCAATAATAATCTTCAAGTATCTTTGATTTGACAATAGACAAGCTTTGACAATAATAATCTTCAAGATGAACACATATTAGCTCTATCAGCTCCCCCTCAACACCAACATTAAGCCTTTGAATATCTTTTCGCATGTGACTTCGTGATCAGCTCTTTGTATGTGACTTCATGTGTTTGCATGTGTCTTTGATATATATAATTTCTCCCCTCGTGATGATTAGAAGAATCCTTAACATCATGAACGATCAAAAACTGAATCATTGTAGCTGTATGATACAACTGTTAGCTCCCCGTCAGAAAGATATCTCCTTCATAACAAATTGCTCCCCCTTAAAAATAGATCTCATCTGAACAAACTTCTTTGGTAGAACAAATGGGTAATCGGCTAACATAGAAGCACATTAGCAACTATTAACACTACGATCGAATTTAAATTCAATCGAGTGGCCTATTTTCAGAGTTGGCAATGATGAATCTCTGATAGGACTTCCAGTCATCATTGAATTGGAATTGTAATCATCCATTCTCAGACTGTTCCGGCAATACCACGATGATATGCATTGGAATCACGAAGACTCGTGCAATATATAGACATGATTTAGCATTCAATGCTATTTTTAAGTTCAAAATGTGAAGGTACATTTCACAGACTCAATGTGCATTGAATATGAAGTTCGGAGACCGGAGGTGTGTCTTCCTTTTTCAATATCTTAAACTTCCGAGTGAAGAAAAGATAGCAGGTATGCTCATTCTTCGTGATATATGAAACAAATATCTTTTGTGAGATATTTGAGTGGCTAGGTGGGATGGCACGAGTAGTCGACACTGTGTCCATTTCATTTTTTCAATATTCATACCCAAAGAATGAGAACGGATAGATTATGTGGTAACCCGGTTTACTGACTCGGTTTGCAGAGGATCTTTTTATTCGTTTGATCCTATCTCACACTCACCATATTCTTTTAGCTCACTAGCACTCATCTCACAGAAGTTTTTTTTCCAACTAAATCTCCCTCATTTTAGTATCGTATTCCATCACATTTGGTAATGAATGAAAATCCAGAAATAATCTTTTCATCTTGAGACTCTACCCCTTCAAAATCCCTCTCATTTCCATTTTATCTTAGCTCACCCCTTTTCAAGATCATCCCAATGATCAAGAAACTCAATTAGCATCTAGACCCCTTTCCGATAACTAGCCTTGGTTATGTTTCCTGGATAGGTCCTTCCGGTTCTGGATTGACCATAGAAACTCTAAAAATCCTATCACACATGAAAATATATCCTATGCTGAAAAAATGAAAACGATTATAGAATATCAAACGAGTGTGTTTCCACCGAATATGTAACAAATTTAAGAGACGTGGAAATAACTTTTTCAAAAACAATACTACACGTGGTAATCCAAGAATAATTTTCAATAGGAAAGAAACGAGCACAAGTATGTTTCTCGGATTGATTACCATGGATATGTGAAATATAACATTTCAAACAAGATAATATGGTATATAAGATTTTCCCCTCAACTATAGAAATTACTTACTCCCACTCACACCAATCAAGTCTGATCATGTGTTTAAATAATTGGAATTCAGGACGACACATGACAACCTGCAAAACAATTATACAGATTTTAGTACCCATATCTTCAAGGGTCCGTGCATATTAGTATTGATTTAAGGAATACTGTAAGTTCCTAACCATCTATTACGATTAGATGTTCTAATAACAGATTGGGGAATCAGGAATAGAATATGTACCATACCACCTGTTTTCATACCTTCGATGTACAAAATCATTTGGTTCATAAGTTGACGAGCTCATGTTTCGTTCATTGAAACTGATTAACTGATTAAATGAGTAAAAATAATGCTTTGAATAAGTTCTTTTGTTATTCTGCACAACAGTAGTTGATCTCTTTTTCCAAATCATCTTGACCTGCTTAGAATGGTTGGTATTTGACTTAGAAGCAGAATAATTATTGAAAAGATTAGAAGTTCCAATCTAATCTTTTGAAAAGTCATTTGATTTGTAGATTCTGGTTGAAGGAATCTTCTCGCGAATAGAACTTGAAGCAGTCTTGTATGAGCATATGGAATCAACGGAATCATCATTAGGGGACTGAGCAATAGTAGCGGCACTAGCTCTGTCAGATAATTCCACCTTGAAATTTTCCTCTTCAAGCTCCTTCACTTTTGTTGACAATGCATTTCGTTCATCAACAAGCAAATCAAATTTCTTCTGTATTTCAGACTTCGTAATCTGCTCATTCATAATATCAGTCTGAAGTTCAAATAATTTACTTGAAAGCTCAGCAAACTTTTTCTCAAATGCTTCTTTTTCTTTCTTGAACTCCTTTGCTATCTTAGACCCCCTTTCTAACTCAATCTCAGATCTCTTAACAACTTTCAAACTTGTTAGCGTACTCTCAAAACTTTTCTTTTCTTCTATTTGCTTCTTCTCCAGCTCAAAAATCTTCTGGGAGAAAGTAGTAACCTTTGATTTAAGAATTAGTCTTTCAGCATCAAAGTTACTCTTCTCATTCTCTAAATCTACTTCTAACCACTTATTCTTATCTGATAGTTCTTTGACAACGACAATATACTTCTTCATAAGAATCTTCTTGTCAGAAGTAGTGGTCTTCCTTTCACATTCTAATGATTTCTGAAGTACAAAAATCTGCTTTGTTAGCTCATAACATTGCTCACAACATTGCTCACACTTCTTATCATACTTCTTTCTTTCACTTGCAAAATCTTTCTCTTGTATTTCTAATCGTTGCTGAAAGATCAGAAATTTTCTCTGTAAGTTTCAAACTATTCTCACTTTTCTTCATTTACTTTCAAGTTCAAACTTGTTACTTTCCATAACAATAATCTGCTCAAAATTAGCAATTTGTTTTGAAAGCTTCATATTTGTGAACTTACAAGATTTGAGTTTGCTTTGAAAGTTATTCTTTTCGGCCACGAATTTCATGTTTGTCAAGTCACAAGACTTGAGTTTGCTTTCAAGATTATTTTTTTTCAGTCTCCAATTTGAGTTTCTCATCCATAAGAACTTTTCAATCAACTTCAATATTGTATTCAGACATCTTATTCTGTAGTTGATAAATTCTAAGCACGTGCTCAAAATTACGATTTGTCTTTATCAGGTCAATGTTCCTATGTTTCCATTCCTCAAAATAACCTCTCCTCAAGCGTTCATCCTTAAGCTCGTCGAATTGTTCTTGTAGTGCCTTATGTTTGGCAGAATCAAATCTTAAAGATGCAATAAGTTTTTCATTTGCAACACATTCAATTTTGAGATTGTAAATCTCTTTCTTTTGGCTTTCAACTTGTGCTTGTAGAAAGGATACTTCCAAATTCAAATTAGTAGAAGACATCGTTATCAGATTTACTGATCGTTAATCAAATGATTTGTAGAAGATTTGAATAACTTTGACTATAAAAAAAGTGCAGAAAAATCAGGTTGAAAAGTCAAAGTTAACTCTCAGAAAAAAGTCAACCATAAAGTTAAAACCCCGAGAAATTTTTTTCAAAATTTGAAAGATATTTTTTATGATAAAATATGATACATAACCCAAAAATTCAAATTTTGTAAGGGCAATTTTGGAAATTTCTAGCCTTTTTTTTGAAATTAAGTATCCGAGGGTTCGTACGAAGCTCGGATGAAATTTTGATGCGAAGCTTTGGATCAGGCTTCGTGCGAACCTCGGATAGGTCTCATGCGAAGGTTACTGTGCAAAGCTCGGATGATACTATGTAAGGCTAGGGTAGCTTCGGATAATACTATGCGAGGCTTGGGTAGCTTCGGATGACACTATGCGAGTCTCGGGTAGCTTCGGATGATACTATTAGAGGATCGGGTAGCTTCGAACAAGCTTTATCCGAAGATTACTGTTCACCCGAGGCTTCGACAAAGCTATTCGAAGGCAATGAATATAGCCTATCCGAAGGCTAAGAACATGAACAATAACTTCGAACTTTTCTCGAACAAAACCCCAAAATCTTCAAATTTGAACCCAAAACTTATCCAAATGCTCTGAATTTTGGATATGTTGCACCACTACCAGAAACAACTTTAATTCTTGGTCTTGAACCAAAATCGACCTAATTCCATGAATTCAGATCCAAAACAGTAACTTTTTCTTCAAAACCAAAACCCACAATTTTTATCCTAAAACCCAATCTAATCTGATTCCATTCCAAAATTGATTATCACAAATCAATCTCTTATAAAAAACGAATCTAAAACACCTAAATTCGCATCAATCCATCCATAAAATCTCCCAAATTGAATCAAAATCGCATTTTCTTGAAAAACTCCAAAAATATCATATTTCTTCTTCAAATCTTCATCAAACAGATGATTCATGCTCTGAAGCCAATTGTTAATTCCAGATATATCTAATAACGATGAATCTAATTAATAATATCAAGAATTCCATCAATGCATCTTCAAATCTCATGTATATCGATGAATTCTCTCTCTCTAGATCTACAAGGAATGAATATGACAATGAAGGTTTTCAAGTATTGTTTACACAGTACATTAACAAATGATATCTATACCCTTACTCTATACAAAGAGTAACCTACATTTAAGCTTCCTGTTGACTTAGTTGACATTTAGCTTTAACTTTCTCGTCTTCAATATTGTAATCTCGGATACAATATATTTATATCTAACATATTCAACATGACGTTGTCACCCACTTGAAATTCGATCGGTTTTCTTCTCCTATCCGCATATGTCTTCTGTCGGTTTTGAGCCACCTTCAAATTCTCATGAATCTGTCCAATCTTGTCAGTAGTAAGTTAGACAATTTCCGGGCCGATTAGATGCTTCTCTCCCACTTCATTCTAACACAAAGGAGTTCTACACTTTCGACCGTACAACTCCTCATACGGTTCCGCTTGAATACTCACATGATAGCTATTATTGTAAGAGAACTCGATCAATGGAAAATGGGTCTCCCAAGAACCACCAAAATCAATAACACATGCCCTAAGCATATCCTCCTAGGGTTGCATTGTCCTCTCACTCTGTCCATCTGTATGTGGATTATAAGTTGTGATTAACTTTAATTGTGTTCCCAAATATCTTTGGAAATTATCCCAGAATGCCGATGTGACCGACTATCACAATCTGAAACTATGGACGATGGAACATGTTGGTCCCAAATGATTATACAAGAATGTATAAGTATAGAAACATTTTGTAGAAAGGGAGGGGGATGAACACAAACACAACTTTTTAGGGTTTTTAAATATGTTTATTGAGATAAAAAAATTTACAGGTTATAAGCAGAATAAGAACAAGTATTAAACCTATTCTATTACAACCTTAGACTCACAAAGTAATTTTGATGCACAAGATAAGAGAGAAATAAGATCAGAGGTTAAAGGAGAGAGTTAAGCATGCATGAAGATGAAGACGGGGGTCTTTATCTATTTATACCCAATGCATTTAATGCAAGCCAGAGGGTACATGCCACGTGTCAAGTTTCCATTGGAAACTTGTCCTTTGTTCATAAAGCAACTATGCTTTTAGTCGAATATGAACAACGACCTAGTCAGAGTTGGTAAGCACGTAGGAGACAATCAAGTAACTGCGTACATACTTTCTGACAACGGTATGGGTGTTAGGACTTTTATTAATTATGCCAAAATAAGGTAAGGATATGCTTAATTATAAAAGGAAAGTTTATAATTCCTTATGCTCTTACCTTCCTTATATAGATTAGTCCTAGCAATATAAATAGGGTGTTAGGGTCATTCATTAGGCCTGTGAATTGATATTGAGAGCTAATCAGAGAGAGCCGATATCTTGTTTTCCATATTCTAATCGATTTATATTCAAGTGAGATATCCAACTTCGAATCTTCATTATATTCTTTGTGTTCTTCATGTTATTACTTAAATCATACGTACTTGATCATTATTTGGGATCCACAATTGGTATCAGAGCCTCACGATTTTAGTTTTGATCTGATTCTAATCGAGTTCGAAAAATCAATGGTATTTATCTCGAATTTATGTTTCTGTCCAAACATATCGATCCAAGCGTCCAAAGCCTGGATCGACAAGCCTTGTTTTATCGCCTCATATATCTCGACAAAGAATTATAATTTTTTTATAACTCCTTATATATCGATAAGTATTCTTAAATTCTTGTTTTATCGAATTCTTAAATCAATATAATTACTTTAGTTTATTCTGCGGTACTTTTTCTTCTCTTCAACAAAAGAAAACTCAGGAACGCTGACTCTTGCAGCTTTTCTTGTTTAAGGGTTGTCACACTCTGCTAAAGTGGAAACACAGGGAGTGATAGTTCAAGATTTCATAGCAATAGAGCGATAACAACACCAATTGTCCAATCAAATACATAACACATAAAATTGAACATTACATCATACCAGTTCAAGTTTAAAAAAAAATATAAGATGTTCTACAAAACGATTTCAAATTTAAATGTGGTTGATGTTGATGCGCCCCAAACACAAGCATTTTTAGTTACCCTTTCTTACCCCTGAAAAACATGAATAAAACAAGGTCAACTACAAAGAGTTGGTGAGTTCACATGTTTTAAATATTTTAAACATCTTTTGCATAAATGAATATTGAGTAAAATACTTTTATGGCACTTAAATAATCTTTACATCATAAAACGTTCAAGGCATTGTTGTACCCTAATTATAAGTAATGAGCCACCATTAAACCATCGACCACAAAAATATTTTTAGTTCTACCTCAGCGGTGGATCTAAAGTCCACATGTGTAGAACCTTCTTTTTAGTTCTACCTCAGCGGTGGACCTAAAGTCCACATGTGTAGAACCTTCTTTTTAGTTCTACCTCAGCGGTGGACCTAAAGTCCACATGTGTAGAACATTCTTTTTAATTCTACCTCAACGGTGGACCTAAAGTCCACATGTGTAGAACCTTCTTTTCAATTCTACCTCAGTGGTGGACCTAAAGTCCATATGTGTAGAACCTTCCCTTTTAAGTATAGTGCACCCCTACCTGTAGTTTCCCGGTGGGATTGCTATCCACACCCTACTTTTCGGTTTTTAGGTGGGATTGTCCGTCCAATAGCGCTATCCACATATACCCTCAGTTCCTCAGTTGAGTTAATAGTAGTGTACAAACTTTTATGGAACATTTTACTCAATACAATCTATTAGTGTACATGCCTTAATGCCCAAAATCAACAATTTCATATTGTTTCACATTCGGTAATGCAAATAGCTCAAATATTTCATTTACTCATGCTTTCCACCCCAAAACGTATAAAATACTTTAAAAATGGGGCTGTGAATACTCACCTTTGCAAGCTCCGCTACTCAAAAGCATGATCCAATCCCCACCCAAAGGCCTAACGATTCCCTAACAAAGAGAAATGCTCAAAACCATCACTTATGGGTCTAAAACTACTTATGGAGGTGAATAAGTCTTAAGCTTATAAATGTCCACATACATCCAACTTGATTGTCTATGGTCCAATTATACATAATGCACATATGCTCGTTAATATAGTAAATTATACCGTAAGTTGTGTTATAAACCATCAAATGATCAATAATTGTTAAAATCCAGAAATTCCAGAATTTCACTTGTGGACAGAAACTTGTAGTACTCAAAATGATCAAAATATAGAGACTTCAAATATGACATAGCTTCCCATATTTTTATATGTGATATAGTACTGGGTTATGGTGATTGTGACCAAATTTGATGCATTTTGGACATGTAAAAATGATTCAAATAATTTATGCAATGCAAAGGGTCACAACTGGCATGGCAGATTACACCATGTTAGTAAATCACTCATTTGAGGAGTTATACTCAGTGTTTTCTAGAATTTTCAGTTGGATTGGAATCATAACTCATAAAGGAAACTTTTGAGATAAGAATCACTGATTTTGAAGAAGTTATGAAGGAGATATGGCACTACGAAGTTGTATGCACAATTCTGTCATTAGCTGACAGATTGCACATTTAACTTTAATAAATTGGTTAATGCCTCAAAACTTCATATTTTTGAATGAAACTGAATTCATATGAATCCTAACTCATAAAATAAAGTTTTAGAAGAATAATCATGCATTAAATACAAATAAAAAAGGAGATACTAACACACAAAGTAGAGTTTAGCTGCTGGTGGTTTCACAGATTGCACACCTAAAGTATTTTAAGTGTTTGGAGGGTCAAAACTCCATATTTTTAAGTGATTTCACTTGCAAACTGAATATAACTCATAAAAATAACTCTCAAAAGAAAAATCATCCTTTTTCATTGAGTTTTGAAAGAGATATGGCCATTTGAACATGCATGCACAAATCTGTCATTGGTTGATAGTTTGCACACTCATTTTGTTTCAATTAATTGGAACCTCAAATCACCATATTTTTTAATAAAATCAGTGGCATTTGAAAGGTAACTTATTAGAGTAACTTCCAGAAGAAAAATCAAGTGATTTGGAAGAATATTCAAAGAGTTATGGTCGTTCAAAGTAGGGTTTTCATACTGTTGAACTTCCAGTTGCACACATGATTTGTTATGAGCATTTGGGGTGTCAAAACTCAGTGTTTTTGAGTGAGACCACTTGGATTAGAACCCCAACTCACTAAATAAACTTTTAGAAAGAAGATTTATGATATTTGAACATATTATTTGCAAGAAATGGACGATTCATGCACATGCAATAAATCTGTCAGCACCAAAAATCACCATTTTTACTTAAAAACACATAAAATCATGATTTTTCACCTATTTCTTGAGTTTTATTGTTTGAGTCATTGATTATCACCATTATGTAAACATTTTTTTATATGTTTTTGGGTGTATAATCTTTCCATAAAACTCAAAGTTTACAGAAGTTAGAAGAAAACACTTAAAATGCATGAAAAAGTGGGGTTTTCCCCAAAAATGTTAAGAAAAATGAAGAAGATGAAGTTTGCACTTACTTGGATGATGAAATGTGTTGAATATATTCAATAATCTTGCACTATGATGAGTTTTTGATGAAGAAAAGGGCTGAAATTTTTGGAGAGAAAAGAGAGGGAGAAGAGAGTGTGATTATGCCTCTTTAGTTCTAGAGAGAGAGGTTTGAATTTTGAGAGTTGCAAATGAGGGAATCTAAAAAAAAAACAATATTTATATGTGAAATCAAAGGGGTGCCAGCCATGGAGATGGGCCCCACCCAAACCCAACAATTTTTTTTTTCTAATTAATGTAAGCCCAAAAATATGAAATTAGAAGTCCATTTTCTCAATTTTTGGCCTTTTTCCTTCAAATATGAGCCCAGAAGTGTTTAAATTATATAAATAATAAAAGTTTTATATTTAGCATTCTAAACTATATATTTTATTTAAATTAGGTATAAATTAGAGCATTTGACACTGTATTGGACGTTTCAGACAGATACGGGTCGGAACCGGACATTTTAAATGACTACCGGAAATGCTAGGGATTTTCCGGTCATTCTAAACCAACTAACTCCTATTCTTATAACTTATCTAAAATAACACTAATATAAACTTAATAAGAGTTAACTTGGTAGGTCAAATTTGACAGTTGTCACAAGGGTTCTTAAGTATACACCATAAACTTTAGTAATTATTTTTATTTTATTCTGAACTTATTGGAGACTCGAGAACTTACCTCTTCTCACCCATAAAAAGACTTGATCTTTTTTGTCGAGAAGTCTTCGTTCCTGCTCTTCGATTTTTCAAAGTAAAAGATTAAACCGATCTTTCAAATTTTCGATTTTTATCGAGTCCTTAAGACCAGATAAGAATTCTTGTCGATTCACCTTGTCCTGACATAAACACTTGTCGATCCTCCTTCCCCCGATAAAAATTCTTGTCGAGTTAGCTTAACCCGACATAAAATCTTATCGCATCCTTTTCTATCTACATTTTCTTTTCTTTTTTTCCCTCGAGATATTTTATTTTATTTAAAGAACTCTTAGAATTCTTTCAAAACTCGTCGATCTAGTGACCTTTGTCAAGTACAATGACCACACGCGAAGCCATGGCCATCGGTTCAAACACAAAACCCCCAATTCTTTTCCAAGGTGAATACTCACAATGGAAGGATAGATTTCTAGACTTTGTTGCACGCCATGATTACGTGGATGAAATCATGCGTTCCATTACTGAAGGTCCTCCACCCGTCTTTTATCAAGACTTTCCTACCATGCCAAATGCTGATTCTCCTGGTCTAGCACGAAAAGGGATCAAGCCCAAGTCTACCTATGATGATAATGAGAAAAGAATTACAAAAGGTGATCAATTTGCACGATCATACCTGATTATGAGCATCCCAAATGAGATCTACATGAGCATTGATAGCCACAAAAGAATAGCCAAAGAGACGTGGGAAGAAATTGAAAAATTCATGCTCGGCACAAAGATCGGGACTCAACTAAAGATCACCAATTGTATCTCAATTAGTAAACGAGCTAAGTAAAAACGATATTCGTAAGACAAAGATTGAGAACAACATGAAGTTTATAAGTAATCTTCAACCGGAATGGCGTCGCTTTGCCAATCAAATCAAACAAACCAAATTTCTCACTGAACTCGATCCTCACGAAGTGTACGAAACCCTACAACAAGACGAAGAGAAAGTACTTGAAGCTATGGGGGCAAACAACAAGATCAAAAAGCCTTCCGATCCAATCGCTCTAGTGGCAAAAGAAAGCTCGACTTTATCCCGAAGCGCACAACAAGAAGCCTTTCCTGAATTAGAGGACGAAGAGTTCGACTATGATCTGGAGATTGCCCAATTCCAACAACAATTGGTTCTACTCACAAAGGCATTTCAACAAATATTCTCTCGTCGCTCAAATCCCAATCAACAAAGTTATGCTTCGTGACCAAAGAATTATGAGCGTAATGCAATGTTCGAGCCAAAACCAAGGAGAGAAGAACAACGTCCGCCAACCAAACCGGAAGACAAATACAGACGTGAAATGAGTTTGTGCTACAACTGCGGAAAATCCGGCCATTATGCTCGTGAATGCAAAAAGCCAACAGTCAAAGACTCCAACTATTTTACTTACAAGTTGATGTTGGCTAAACAAAAGGAGGCGGAAAAGTACTTATGGCGGAAGATGAGCACTGGCTCAATCATGGTAACGAAGATGTTGATATGGAAAACGAGATCAAAGCACATTTCAATTTGATGGCTTATTCCGACCCTTCCGATGATTCCACTTCCAACGCTTCCGACTACACACCTGAGGTAAGCCATTCTGACTATGATTGTTTTGTTTCTCAAATGCATGACTTGATGAGCCAATTGCAAGAATTACAAACTAAATTGAAAACCGATAAACCTTTGTTTTCCAAATTAGAAGCACGTCTAGAAAATAATCACAACCAACTTCTAATTGTCACATCCGAAGTTGCTACTTCCCAAAGTATTGCCCAAAACTCTCAAAAGGAGAAAACCACCAATCAAAATGAAAATTTGGTTTCAAAACAACAAATCTCGGATCTCACAAATCAACTTACCAAATCTAAACGTGAGACCGAAGAGTTTTCATCAAAATATGAGTTTGTCACTATACAAAGACAAGATCTTTTAGAAAAACTCAAGGATTTGGTACTCAAACTTTACAAGATTGGTCAAACTGAACAAACGATTCACTTGAACACTCCAAAGGATTAAGTCCAAAAGCAGGATTAGGATTTGATAACCCAAAACGCTTAGAAAAGGCCATTTACAATACACTGACTCTTTATAAATTTGAATATATAGGCCTTGGTCCGGAATATAAAATTCAATTTATGAAGTTACATCACAAAGTCGAGAGTAGGGATGATTGGAATAGGAAGAACAAACAATATCATCAAATTCCATTCTGCTATCCTACGCAAGTGGAAAAGGAATCTTCAAAAGAAACTCTTGCAAACGACTATTTTCCATCATACACCAACGAAGAACTTCAAAATCAAACTCCAAAATTTAAACCATATATTCCCATCTTATTTTTAGAAAACAAAATTGTTCAACTTGAAGAGGTGTTAGAATCTGAACGTTCTTCGTCGGACAAGGAAAAGGAGGCTTTAATCTCTAAAATTCCAAAACTTCAAAACAAAGCTCTACACTCCAACAAAAATCCTGAAGCTGAATCATGTAAAGCTTTCGTTTGCACTTATTTAGATGACTGTGAAAAGATGTGAAAATTTGATCCAAATTATTGTCCTCCTAAATTCTAATCTTTCTCAACTTAAATCCGACGAATGTTTACTAGAGTCAATTGCTAACTGTTAGACCTAAGAAGTATGAACCATAAGATGGAAGTATGATATGACGTGGCACACTCTTACCTCATGCGTCTCCGTTTACAACTGAATTCTGTTATACGCTCCTACCTGCTGATGTGTCAGTTTGTAACTGGTTAGATTGTTGACTTTATATTCATTATAATAGTATAAATAGATCAGTTCTTTGAATGTAAAGTTGTCGATTGAAAGCATACTTTTGGAGATCATATTGTGCGTCTAATTCCAATATTTGTAATCGATCTTCAAGGTTATCAATACAAACTCAGTCTGTTCTTCATCATTTCTTACTTACTGTTTGTTTGATAATTACTGTGGTTAATTGATTTGAATTTCTTCCGCTTATACTTTGATTCACAAATCTCTCAATTAACTATTTAGAAAGGGATATGGGTTCCAACAATTGGTATCAGATCCATCTAATCAATCTATTGATTATTTGATCTCTTCCAATTGAAGAAATCCCTCTTCTACAGTAAAGTATCTCTCAGTTTTCTACTACTGTTCATAATTCTTCCCTGTTCTATGAGAATTTGTTAATCTCATAACAATTTTCTCCAAAATAGTGGTAATTGTGGTTAATTTTGAAGGATATCGATATATTTTTAATTCAATTGGAATTTAATTGTTCTAAATTTCATATAATCGTCAATTTTTTTTCTCCCTCTCGTTTCTCTGTTCTCTGTTAAAAATGGCAAATTCAAATTTGAATGCTGTTTACACCTCCGGTTCACTGACCAAATCTCCTACTCTCATTCGTGGTGAATATCCACAATGGAAAATTCGAATGATAAATTTCTATGAAGGATTGGATACAGAACTCTACCCTATTGTCCAAATTGGTCCCTTCATAGCAATGACCACAATTCCAAGAATTTCTGCCACTACCAATACTGATGAAGTCCCATCTCAAAAAGTTCCAAAGCTGAGGGGAAATTGGTCTGATGAGGAAAAGGCCAAAGTCGAACTAGCCAAAAAGGCAAAAACTCTTCTTATCATGGCTATTCCAAATGAGATTTTTCAATCTCTGGATTCCTGTGATACTGCCAAAGAATTATGGGATCAATTAGAAAACCTTCTGGAAGGTGATGCTAAAATGAAGAAAAACAGAAGAGTCAAGCTCTGAACGAGTATAACAGCTTCCAAGCCAATCCTGAAGAGTCTCTGGAACAGACCTATCATAGATTTAATTCTTTAATAAATCTATGTAAAAGATGTGATATTATTCAATCACAAGAAGAAAAGAACGTTCTATTTTTTAAACGATTGAATTCAGAGTGGTCAAATCTTTCTATGTCCCTTCAAGGAAATCAAGATCTTGAGCAATGGACTCTACATGAGAAAGAGGTTGTTCAAAAGAAAACAACTATGGGTGGACCTCTGGCCTTGATCTCTGAATCTAAGGGAACGACAAAGAAGAAGAAGTGAAGAAAGGAGAGGAAAAAGCAAGGCCTTCATATCAGAGGCTATTCCAGAGAATGATTCTGACTCTGATGATGAAATCAAAGCCTTTGCTGATTCTTTGGCTCTTATTACCAAACAATTCACTAATAGGTTTGGGAATAGATCATTCCAGGGAAACAGAAGATCTGATCGATCTACTAATTCTCTCAAACAAGAGATCTAGAGAACTGAGAAATCTGACGCAGAGAAGAAAGTAGATGAGATGAAGAAGAAGGATGTATGCTACAGATGTGGCAAGCCAGGACATTACTCTAAAGATTGCAGAGGAACTCTGGATAAAGACAAGACGTACTACAAGAACAAATACAAGTACAATGTCACTGAAAGAGCTCACTATGCTAAGAAATAAAACTGGCTAGGAGATAGTCTAGCGGTGACGAGGCCATGTTTTGTAGGATGGCAAAGACAAATGAGTCAAAAGATCAACCTTCTGAATCACCGGTTAGTACGTTCTCTATATCATCCGAACTTGAAAACACAATTGTGCTTTTATCAAATAACTTTGAAGAACTAAAACAAAAGCTCACAACTGAAAAGAAATTACGAAAAAGCATTGAAAAAGATCTTTCTACAACACAAAGGGAAAGAGATATCTATAAAAGGGAGATGGATATTTTAACAGAAGAAAGACTGGAACTAATCACTGAAAAAGAAAAGATTTCCACGACTCTAAAAAAAGCTGAAGTTAATTTTAAAAAGGAGAACTTAAATTTTAAAAAACTCTTGGAAGAAAAAGATAAGGAGATTCAAGCTAAAGAAAGTGACAGATTAAATTCTGTAGCACTTAAAAATTATTTTCAAAAAGAGAGAATTTTTACATGCTGAACTTCAAAACAAAAGGCTGCAAATCAAAACATATTTGGATGCACAAAAAGTTCACGACAAAATTAATACACAAATAGGGAGATCTGGACTTGGTTTTGAGGATTTAGATCCCTACACGTGTGAGAAAAGGTCTACCTTAGATTCTGTTTTCTGTATGGGACAAGAACAGAAGCCAGTGTTTCCAACTTTATATGAAAAATCAATATTCAAACGATCAAAATATGAAAATGGTCATCATCAACGAAAAGTCAAGTTCAAAAATATTGTATATTCATCTGGAAAAACAAACGTTGATCTGAATAAAATTAAGAAGAAAGATGATATTTTCAAATTTGGTTTGAATGCTCATATAACTTTGTATCCAGAAGCTGATGCCTTTATTCCTACACAAGTAGAAGAAGAATTACGACTTAGTTTTGAAAATGATATTCTCTCAACTCTGGATAAATGTTTCAAACTTGAACATGAAAATGTTTTGCAAATTTCTTCATAGAAAAATCCAGAGATATTTCCTTGTTCTTTAATAGACTTACATCTTTCTGAATCTCTAGATAATTTGGAAGTAATCACATATCCTTGGGAGACTGATGATCAAGGTGAAGATTTCTTTGATAATTCTGAAAAATACTTTTCTAATATAGAAAATCAATCTCCACCTATTTACAGTAAGTCTCCAGGGGTCATCAAAAATAAAGACGTCCCTTTCTTATATACTAATGAATCTTTGGAAATCAGAGCCTCTGATAAAAAAGTTGAAAAACATTTCAGTGGCATACCGATACTCTCTTCTTCTTCAAAAGGACAGAGAAAATCTGTATCTATTCATCCAGACTTAATAGGGATGTGTATTAAAGCCAAATCCTGTCTTGAACTTGAGAAAGAAGAAAATCTCAAAAAAAAAAATTGAAAGATAAACAGTCTCCAAAACCCAATCTTCCAAAGTTTACTTATGTTCAAAAGGGAAAATGGAAATCTAATATCTCTGCTCCTGTTTCAGTAACTTCGAAAGCTCCTAAAAAGGTAAATCAGAGGAAGCCTCCGCTGAAGAACATTTCAGATTCTGAAAATAAGTCTAGTCTAGATAGGAAGTTCTATAGAACTACTGATACTAGAAAAGACAGTATTAAGAAAAATTGTAGTTCTCATTATCTTAATGAAAATTCAATGAAATCTTTTCTGTCTCAGAATTCTGAATGTTTTTCTATGTTTTTAAAATTAAAACAATTTTCCTTGAGGACCTCTGATCAGTCAAATGCAAACTTCTCGTATTTCAAAAATAAACCAAAGAAAAACAATAAGATTAAAACTACAAAGAAGAATCCTCAACCTCCTGCTAAATCAAATCAAGAGCAAGTTAAAAGGATTGACAAACCCAAAACTAACATTAAAGGACCCATAATGAGATGGGTACCTAAAAAACTCTGATTATAATTGCAGAAGCAGCGTGTGCACATCTGGTATCTTGACTCTGGATGCTCGAGACACATGATTGGATTAAAAAAAACTTACTCTCCCAATTGAAAGATAAATGTGGTGGAGCTGTAACATTTGGTGATAATGGTAAGGGTCAAATAAAGGGCTAGGTACTTACAAGAAGGTAATATTACCTTATCTAAAGTAGCTCATGTTTCTGGATTGAAACATAACTTGCTGAGTGTAAGTCAACTCTGTGATTCTAAAATAGTTGTGGTATTTGATGAAAAACATTGTTACCTATTTTCTAAGGCAGGTGAGGAACTCTGGAGAGCTGACAGAACAGGTAATCTATACATGATGAATTTCACATCCAAGGATGGTAAGGAAACTCTCTGTCTTATCTCCAAAAAGAGTGAAGTTGCATGGTTATGGCATCATAAAATGTCTCACTTAAACTTTGACTCTCTTGAAATGCTTGTCAAACAAAAGTTAGTAACTGGTCTTCCAGAAGTTCACTTTCAAAAAGATCATCTCTGTCCTGCATGTGAAATGGGCAAAATTAAACGAGCTTCTCATAAAACAAAGAGTGATCATTCTTGTACTCGACCTCTGCAATTGTTACATGTTGATCTCTGTGGTCCCATTGCTATTCAGAGTCTCTCTAGTAAAAAGTATATTCTGGTACTTATTGATGAATTTTCCAGGTATACTTGGCTCGCATTTGTAAAACAAAAGTCAGAGGTGCCTATCGTTTTACAGAATATGATGACCATAATCCAAGTTCTTCTACATCAGAAGATTCAACAGCTCAGAAGCGACAACGGTACTAAATTCAAGAATGCCAAGCTTGAGGCATACTTTGTTGAAAATGGAATCACACAAAATTTCTCTGTTGTACGCACTCCTCAACAGAATGGTGTAATTGAACGTCGCAATCGCACCCTGGTTGAAGCAGCCAGAATGATGCTTGCAGCCTCTGGATTTCCCATTCATTTCTAGGCAGAAGCCGTAGCCACTGCTTGTTTCACTCAAAATCGTTCCATAATTGTCAAGAGGCATCTCAAAACCTCTTATGAGCTTATCAACAAACACAAACCCTCTGTAAAACTTTTTCATATTTTTGGTTGCAGGTGTTTTATCTTAAATGACAGAGACAAACTTGGTAAATTTGATCCAAAATCAGATGAAGCTAAATTCTTAGGATATTCGTTAAACTTTAGAGCCTATCGAGTTTTTAACTTACGTACTAAGACTGTTATGGAAAGCATTAACATTGATTTTGATGATTAGACCCAATTAACTTCTGAGTATTCTACTTCAGAACTTAAACTTAATACAGTGACTTCTGATTATCTTTCAGGCTTCAGATAATCCGAGATCGATGCCATTTTTCAAGATTTTCTGGGCGAAAAAACATTTTCAGAACAAATACCTAATACCCCATCCTTAAGTATTCCTGAAGTTCTTCACACCTCTGGGATAACTCTATCTGGTCCTACTGTTTCTGTAGCAAGTTCCCCTGTCATTTCTGCTCTTCCAATCTCATCACATGCCAGTCCAGAAGCTACTTCTGTACCTTCATCTGAAGCTACTTATGTATCTTCATTTGAGGGGAGATTTCAGGCACTAATAATTCAGATTCAACAATTCCAGATGAGGTTATTCAATCTTCTGAAACAGAAACAGAAGTTCTGGCTCAACACGTACCACAAACAAGGATGACAAGATGGACTAAATCACGCACTCAAGATCTCATCATTGGTAGTCCATCTGAGGGTATTAAAACAAGATCAACTATTGCTAATGAAGCATTCTATGTCAACTTTTATAGTATGATCGAACCAAAGCATGTTCATGAAGCCTTGATAGAACCAAGTTGGGTGGAAGCTATGCAAGCAGAATTACTTCAATTTGAACGTAACAAGGTATGGAACTTAGTACCTTTACCAAAAGGAAAAATTGCTATTGGTACTAAGTGGCTCTTCAGAAATAAAAAGGATGAAGACGGGATAGTGATCAGAAATAAGGCTTGTCTGGTGGCTAAGGGATATTGTCAAGAAGAAGGTATTGACTATGACGAAACTTTTGCCCTTGTTGCAAGACTTAAAGCAATAAGACTATTTCTGGCTTTCTCTGCATACAAAAACTTTAAAGTATATCAAATGGATGTTAAATGTGCATTTCTGAATGGTTATCTCAAAGAAGAGGTGTACGTTGAACAACCTGCTGGTTTTAAAGATGCAAGATATCCAGAACACGTCTTTCTTCTCGACAAAGCTTTATATGGTTTAAAGCAAGCTTTATATGGTATGAACGCTTATCCAAATTTCTGACCAGCAAAGGTTATGAGAAAGGTAATATTGATACCACACTTTTCATCAAAAGAGGCAAAGGTATGTTAACTATTGTTCAAATTTATGTGGATGACATAATATTTGGCTTTACTCATCAAACTGAAGTAGATTTGTTTTCTGCATTGATGGAAAAGGAATTTGAAATGAGTATGATGGGAGAACTAACATTCTTTCTCGGACTCCAGGTCAAACAAAATGCCGATGGTATCTTTATTAACCAAGCAAAGTATGTTTCTGACATGCTAAAGAAATTTTATTTTCACAATTCATCACCTATGAAAACACCTATCTTTCCTAGTATGAAGCTAGGTCCTGATTCTTCTGGGAAACCAGTAGATGTTACGGGCTACAGAGGTATGATAGGTGATCTTCTGTATTTAATTGCTAGTAGGCCTGATATTATGTTTGCCACCTGCCTCTGTGCTCGATATCAAGCAAATCCAAAAGAATCTCATTTGGCTGCTGTTAAAAGAATTTTTAGATACTTAAAGGGAACTCCTTCATTGGGTCTCTGGTATCCTAAAAACTCTAGGTTTGATTTAATGGCATATACAAATTCTGATCATGCAGGATGTAAGCTGGACAGAAAAAGTACCTCTGGTAGCTGTCAACTTTTGGGAAATAGACTTATCAGCTGGACATCCAAGAAACAAAATTGTGTCTCAACATCTACTGCAGAGGCTGAATATGTTGCTGCTGCTAGTTGCTGTTCACAAGTTATTTGGATGAAGACTCAACTCAGAGACTATGGTCTGATATATGATAAGATTCACATCCTATGTGATTCAGAGAGTGCCATAGCCATCACTGAAAACCCAGTTCAGCACTCCAAAACAAAGCACATTGATGTCAGGTATCATTTTATCAAAGATCACGTAGAGAAGGGCACAATAGAAATGTATTTTGTCTCTACTGATTACCAACTTGCTGATATTTTTACAAAATCTCTGGATGAGAAGCGTTTTAATTTTTTAATCAGCAAGTTGGGGATGATGAATATTTAAATTTCTTATCTCATAGCTGTTCAGAAGTCTCTGATCACTTCTGATGATTTTATCTAGAAGCATTCAGAAGTCTCTGACCATCTCTGTTTCTTGAGCTTTTTTATTCCTTTATATCCAAGTGACAACAAAAATGAAACATTACTTGAAAATCAAAGGGGGAGAATGATACAACTTCTAAAGGGGAGCTCCGAGTTTGTTTCCAGGGGGAGAAAAACTCAGTCTAACTTCTGTTAGCTGTCTTCTGAATCCTTTCTTTCTTTAAAAGTTTGTTTTACATATGTTCTTCTGATTAACTCTTGCCGTCAAGGTTATTCAAAATTTTTAGATTTAATTTAATCTTTTCTTGAAAAAATTTTTCCTTTGACATTTTTGGGTCAATTTTTTTTTGACCTATTATTTGTTGACTTATTTTTCTTCTGAAATTTTAACATCAATAAGTCTATTTTAACTAACTCTTGCCTTCAAGGTTACTTTAAAATTTTCTTATTATTTCTTAATTTCTTAGGAAACATCTGTCAATAAATATTAAACTTTCATTTGGATAAAAACTGCTTTATTTTACCAAACGTCTGATTTAAATTCATTAAAAAGATTTAATCTCAAAAATTGGTTTAATCAATTAAAATGTTATTTTTCTTGATTAAATACTAATTTTTCTTATTAATTCCTTTTTAATCCTTTTGTTTTCGGGGATAATCAAACGGTTTATCGTAGATAAACCTTTCAGTGACTCATCAAACCTTGTGCTAAGTCATCAATTGCACGATTCTATGCTTTACACGTGTCCTTCATCATGTGACTGCATGACTATATGCTTGCGTGCTTACATCAGCTTAACTGAATCGTTTTTTTCTTTTCCCCAAATTCAAAACCCTTCTCATTCCACATTACATTCAAACTTCCTCTCATATATAAACCCCAAATACAGTACTTCATCTTCTTCCTCGCGATTTCTACAGTAATTGCTTCCCTACTTTCAAATTTTCTCAAACATTCCTAATCATCCATCAATGGCTTCCAGACTTGGTCTTACAAATCTCAATGATGACGAAGGTCGTCTTGTTGACTCCACGGCGGATAGTGCTACAATTGTCAAACAGCCTTTGAAGGCAAACAATGTGCAGGTTCTCCTCGATCCCAACACATATCTGGCCGAATTCAGAATCCTGGTTGAATTTCTTCAACAACATCAACTAAACCGTGCCCTAACCTTGGCAAATCCAAATGTTCCTGAGCTTTATGTCCAAGAGGTGTGGCAGTCTTTGTACATAGCAGATGACGATACACTGCATAGAACTTTCAGTCATCCCAATGAACCTGAAAATGTTGTGGAAATACCCATCACAAAGAAGAAGATCGCTAGGTATTTTCACTTGCCTACCCCTACAATTGAAGATAATAGTGAGATTGTGCCAAACCCTGCCCTAGACCAAAATCCAACATCTGAAGCCCTGCTCTCCTTTATTCACTTCTTGGGGTATAATGAGAATTTATCCAAACTCTCTGAATCTAAACGCAAGAAACTGCCCCCAATGTGGAACACGCTTATCTCCATCCTCAACAAAAGTCTTACATGCAAGATTGGATCCCTAGACCAAGCCAGACCCTTGGACTATGCTATCCTCATCTTTCAAGAGATAAAAGCAGCTGTTAACAATAAGATATCCTTCCAGAATCAAGGAAAACCCCTTCCTGCCTTGATGTTTCCCAGGTTTTTGTCCCTGTTCAACTACCCAGCTATCGGTGCTCTCAAAGCTCCTCTGATTCAACCTTTTTGCAAGATCGCATCAATGAGCTCCCACAAACCAATTATCGATGTCAACGGTTACTCATCTCCAAGGGAACTCTCCAGGTATATGCTCGACCTTATTCCTTCCTCCTCTCTCTATCTCTAATCTTATAAACGCTCTATGGTATTCTCAGAACAGAAAATACCTACCCTAGAGCATTTAGAGCCAAATGTAGGATGTGAGGGGTCACGTGAGGCTGAGCTTGAAAAAAATCAGAATACACAACCGAGTGTTTCTACCCATGCTGACCTCTTAATGCAATAGGGTACTGAAGATGTCCATAGACACACATTTGAGCACATCTCTCTTTCTTTCCAAAGGGTAACCACATTTGCTGAGGTAGATGCCAACACATCTACTCTCATTGACCAAGGAATACCCAGTCCAAACCACCTAGAAACCATTCGATCAGAGGATAATTCTCAATCTTCTGCATCAAGCACTACCGGGGAAACCACATCCTCTTCATCATTCTCTCAGAAGAATGATGATAATATAAGAGTTCATTCGCCCCAGAACTCGCCACAATCCACACCAAATGTTGCTGTCTTCGTGACCGACAATGTCATAGGAACCTCAGAAGATAAGTCCATATCTTCTGATAGTTTAGAAGCTGAGGAAATCCCATCAGAGGGGTTACAGCAACAGGACGCACCACATACCGGAGTGTTTACACTTCATCAAGGTAAGCACATTGTCTTCAGCACCTCATCCTCTGATGATGAGGACTCTGTTGAGACAATCAGAACAACCGAAGAGGTGCCTGTTAATAACAGCCCTAGAAGACAGGTTGGAAGTCCCTCCACACTCAACGTCAACACAGGTGTGAAAGAGGGCCTCTTTGAACGCGAGAGTAAAGGGGCTCCATGTGTTGGAGATGCACCGGTTAAACATTCTGAGTTCGTCACCAATGCAGCATTTCAGGCATTTGAAGCTTCCGAGATCTGTGGAAGATCTAAAACTATCCCTGGATTCTCACAATGCCATTCTTCTTGCCATCCAAAATGAACAAACTCAGCATACTCGAACTCTGGCGGCGCTCAGAGAGCTTATCTCTACAAATGCAGAAGCTCAACAATCACAAGCTTCTGATCATTTTAATTCTATGAACAAAGGTATCAAGGCCAACTCTGATGCCATCTTCTTTATTCCTGATGAAATTCCAACTCCAGAGGTCACCATCTCTGTTGACGAATATGGGTCCTTAGTGGCAGATCTTCAGAAAATCATTAAGGTTGTGCAACCCTCTGAAGACACTTCTGGATCATCCCTGGTGAAGAAGTCCGAAATGGCTATCTTTCAGAAAGCCATGCTCGACAGTATCAATGCCCTAACTTCAAAATATGTCTCAAAAACCACTGCCAGCACATCAAATGTGGATCAGAAGCTCACCTCTCTCGAGTCCTCTATTTCTCAATTATCATCTATGGTAAGCTCTCTCTCTGCTACATTCGCCACCAAATAGAAGGCTAAGGAAGAAAAGGCATGCAAAAAGTCTGAATTCAAAAGAAAAAGATCTGAGGATCAAGATCCTGATTCTCAGAAGGGGGAGAAAATGCAAGAAACCAAGAAGGCTAAGACTGCTATGGGTACTGATACTTTTTCTCAAGACAAAGGAAAAGCTTCTGCCTCATCTCCGTCTTCTGCACCATCTTTCAAACAAACACCTCTGACTCCAAGACCTTTGGCCACACATTCCGGCACTCTTCCTAAGAATCCAGAAATGGCTCAATTTCTTTTGGATGTCATTGGAAATAACAGAAGTGTTCCCTAACCTCCAGATGTTGAAGCAGAAATTCTCAAAGCTAAAGTTGCCAAGGCTAAAGCTGAAGCCTCAAAAGCTAAAGTTGAAGCCTTAAATAAAAGAAGAGAAGAAGAAAGAATAGAAGCTGAACTCCATGCAAGAGCTGAAGCAGAAAGAGCCTTTGCAGAAAAGGCAAGAGCACAAACAGAAATGGAAAAGGAATAAGCTGAAAAAGCAACTGCTGAAGAATCATCAAGTCGAACAGCTGAATATAGTGAAAAACTGCAGAGACTTGGAAAACTTGAACTTCCAATTCTGGAAGTAACAAAAAGATACATGTATGCTCCTACAGATCAAAAGATCTATCTTATGCTGCCTAATTTCTCAAATGGCTACAATGTTAGTGATGCTGAAAAGGATAAATTCATGAGTCATAGGTAAGCCAGAAAGGATGTCTACACTACTGTCCCAATCAAGAGAATTTCTGCCATCAAGCATACTTCATTTGAACAGACAGAGATTTGGTATACCATATATGAAGTAATCAGAGAAGACAATAAGACTTATTACTTCTGTGATAATGATTTACCGTCCATCTTTCCTTCTGATTTCATCTTTCTGGAGAATTTCATGAAGATTCAGATGACCAAAAGAAGTGATAACCAAGATCAAGTTGCCTACTCTCGGATCATTCAATGCATGAAGTCCCTCATCAGATACAAGAGACAAGTAGATTTTCAAATTGGGATCAATTACAATGTTGATAATCTGGCAATCCCTGCTCCTAATGAAGACTTAGAAGGTATCAATTCTCTATGAATCGGCAGAGTATTGATTAAACCAGAAGAAGGGGTCATCTTCAAATGGCCAGATAGAAGGAGTTTCTTCAGGATCAAAGAAGCACATAAATATTCATCAGAAGTTGTATACATTGCAAAATGTTACATCTCTGTTGATATCAACAACTATGATCCTGAAGTAACTGAGAGGATGGTAAAAAGACTCGATGGTCTCTTGAAGCTCAGAGGAATTATCGACAGTATCTCAAAGATCATTTCAACAGTTGATCCACTCTAAGATAGACAAAACAAGGATCATATTCCAAAACTCTGGTTTCATACTTAGGGGGAGACTGTTAGACCTAAGAAGTATGAACCATAAGATGGAAGTATGATATGACGTGGCACACTCTTACCTCATGAGTCTTCGTTTACAACTGGATTCTGTTATACGCTCCTACCTGCTGATGTGTCAGTTTGTAACTGGTTAGATTGTTGACTTTATATTCATTATAATAGTATAAATAGATCAGTTCTTTGAATGTAAAGTTGTCGATTGAAAGCATACTTTTGGAGATCATATTGTGCGTCTAATTCCAGTATTTGTAATCGATCTTCAAGGTTATCAATACAAACTCAGTCTGTTCTTCATCATTTCTTACTTACTGTTTGTTTGATAATTACTATGGTTAATTGATTTGAATTGCTTCCGCTTATACTTTGATTCACAAATCTCTCAATTAACTATTTAGAAAGGGATCTGGGTCCCAACACTAACTTTGACTTCAATCCTAAACTTCCAAGCCATAAGGAATTTTAGACAAAGGCAAGAAACCAATGGAAACAGCTTGAATTCCGGAAGTTAAGAATGAATGTTCCACTAGTAAAACTAATACCACTCATTCTAACCAAACGAATCAAACTAATTTTTCTCGAAAGGTGCTAACCATGGTCCTGTTAATGTTTCAGCACTTCCTACTTCAAAGTGAAAGCAAGTTTGTGTTGAAAAAGGCAAAAGCGCTCCAAAGTCGTCATCCCGGAATAATGACAAATTTATTTTTTCAAATTCTACAAGTGTCAGAAGAACCAATCATCATTTTCTATTTCTATATATTATTCGTTCGTTTCGACACTTAATTCAATTTTCTCGTAATCAAATTTGTTGCTCAAATTGCGGTGTGAATGACTTTATGAGCTTAAATTCTTTTTATTATGGTTATTATTATTCGGACATGCCTTATTCTGTCAATTATCATCAAGTCAATCTTTTTCAAAACCATCCTATTTATAAAGGGGTTCCTAAAAAGACCGAGACTACGGCACCTAAGTCCTACTCCAAGTGGGTACCCAAAGTTGCCAAGTCAACTAACCCCGAAATACCCATTTACAAATGGGTACCTAAATCTTCCTAATTTTGTGCAGGCCGGTCATGTGTGGTACTTAGGTTCTGATTGCTCCAAACACATGACTGGACAAAAGGACCTGTTTGCCAACTACAAGGAGGAAAAGGGCGAATATGTACGATTTGACAATTATCACTTAGCACCTATCCAAGGCCAAGGAGACATTATTTAAGATCACATCACAATTTCTAACGTCTCATATGTTCAGGGACTAAGCCATAATTTATTAAGGATTGGCAAATTCTGTGACAAAGAACTGGAAGTCAAATTCCAACCCGAACGATGATGTGTGCGAACTTACGAGAGAAAGGAGCTATTAGTCGGCACTCGCAAGTCAAACCTATACACCGTCGAACTTTCCCAAGTTCAACCTCCCACGAATGTGTGTCTACTCTCGAAAGTGACTAATGCCAAGAACTGCCTTTGGCATCGACGATTATCTCATCTAAACTTCAAAAATATCAATCGACTCTTAATTGGACGATTAGTCGCCGGTTTACCAAAGATCAGGTTTGACAAGCCTCACTTATGTGATGCATGCGAGATGGGAAATATGAAGAAAGTTAAGCAGAAAACCAAGGTGGAACACAACACCACAAGACCTCTACAACTCATCCATATGGATTTGTGTGGCCCAATGCGGACGCAAAGCATACATGGAAAGAAGTACGTCCTCGTTATGGTCGATGACTTCTCACGATTAAGTTGGGTCAAATTCCTTCGCACAAAGAACGAAGCTCATCAATTTCTTGAAGGCCATTCAAGTTAAATTGGAGCTTACCGCCCAAACCATCCGCACTGATAATGGAACCGAGTTTAAGAACCGCACTCTTGACAGCTTTCTCGAATCTGTTGACATCACACATAAATTCTCTGCGGTTCGAACTCCTTGTTGATCCAAAACTCCTTTCAGTGATTTGAATATGATTCCTCTCTATACTTAGTAAAACTTCCAATCTATAAGTTAAAGATTAGGC
The DNA here is from genome assembly GCA_036898165.1 of Silybum marianum. Lineage (NCBI taxonomy): Eukaryota > Viridiplantae > Streptophyta > Magnoliopsida > Asterales > Asteraceae > Silybum > Silybum marianum. Next base: position 21,665,022 of record CM072530.1, on the reverse strand, counting down.
TCAGTGATAGCATACGCTGATTGCATTCATCGATCACTGAACATCAGAAACCTCTAACTTATCTCTAAAGATCTGAAGAACAACTGTCACACCATAAGTCCATTCAGCGACAGTCGAAGACCTAGCTGAAAATAGAAATGAACAACTAATGATCTGAACCGGTTCAGTGATAGCAAAGTTCATCTAAACAAAAGTGTGAAATCCTGCAAAGCCTCAGTGATACCTCAGTGACTTCATCCTTGAAGTCTCAGGATCAGCGATCAAGTGAAGTCTTCGACAAGATTAATGTTGATCTTATCCTCGATGAACAAAAGTCAAAACCTTATACTATGTCAGAAAAAGGACGTACGGATTGTCTGTTATGTCTCCATCAAATCCGATATGGTACTGTTCATATACAACCAAAAGCATGGTTGCTTTTGAACAAAGGACAAAGCCTCCGATGAAGGCTTGACAAGTGGCATATACCTTTTGTCTCGCATTTACTACGACGTGTATAAATAGATGAAGATCCCTTCTTCATTCTTATGCATGCATGCTACTTTCTATCTCCTCAAACCTCTGCCTCTTTTCTTTTCCTTCCTTGTGCATCAACTTAGTGATTTCTTTATTTACAATAGAATAGTTTTATACTTGTTCTTGTTCCGCTTGTAACTGTAAATTTGTTTATTTATATAAACTGATTTAAAAACCAAAATCTACTTGTGTTTGTATTCAACCCCTTGTACAAACTGTTCTATATCCTTTGAACACTTGTAGACCCTTTGGGACAAACAAGTGGTATCAGAGCAGTTTTTTCTGCTTACTAATCTTTAAAAAAACTTCTTAATTAAGTTATTTTAAAATGGCTAACACAAACACCAACTACATAGATAATGGATCTTTAGCTAAACCTCCAAGATTTTTCCGTGATAATTTCCCTCTTTGGAAAGAAAGAATGACTATATTCCTAGAGGGTCAGATCCTAAGATCCCCTATTATCTAAAGAATGGACCATTTGTTCCTACAGCCCTGGTTCCTACAGTACCTGCCACTTCAACCTCTCCTGCTATTGTTGAGAGAATAATTGTCAAAACTCCAGATGGATGGAGCGAGGATGACAAAAAGGAAGTAGCTATAGATGAAGTAGCTATAGATGCTAAAGCTAGATCTATAATTGCTATGTCTCTACCAGATGAAGTCTATCACCCAGTGATGAAAATGAGAACATCTAAAGCCATGTGGGATACTCTTAGTATTCAATATGAAGAAACAAATGAAGTTCAGATTACTCGTAGCATCAATCTAGTGAGACAATACGAAAGTTTTATGTGCACTAAAAATGAAACACATTCTCAAATTCACCAAAGATTCAACTGTCTGTTAATAGATATGAAAACTGTTAATAGAGAATATTCTAATGCTGAAATACTGACAAAATTCATGGAGGTACTACCTGAACAATGGGGAGTGTACACTGCATGTTTGAAATTGTCAAAGAATCTTGAAAATCTTTATTTAAGTGTTTTATATGGAATGTTGCTCAATGAAGAACAATCCCAAGTCTTAAAAAGAAACCTCATAAAGGATATCAAGAGTGCCAAAAGTACTTCTTTGGCACTAGTGACCTCAGGACTGGAACCCTCCAAACGTGTCTCCTCCTCCATCACCTCTATCACTGAGTTAGATCAAGCTGACTCAGAAGAAGTCACAGACGCAGACATCTCTGAGTTTGATGACTCTCTGGCACTTCTTACTAACAATTTTAGGAGATTTTCTAAGAAGAGTAAGTTTAGAAAAACTCCGGCTATCACTGACTTTGATAAGTCAAAGACTTTTCCTGCTGATAAGGCTTCAACAATCTGCTATAATTGTCAGCGCAAGAGTCACTTCACAAGCGAATGTAGATCCAAGAAAGTCGCTGCACCAACAAATTCTCAGATTTCTGATAAATCGAAAAAGGAAATATATTCCTAGTTAAAAGAAAAATATCAAAATCTAAGAATAATCAGCGAAAAGGAAAAGGTCTTGTCGCTGAAGAGGCAGATTGGGATCAGGAAGACGATTGGGCAAATACCACCGATGAATCTGAATCAGATGAAGAAAACATAACCTAAATATGTCTTATTGCCAGAATTGAAGAAGCTGCAGAGGCATCTGACACATCTTCTTCAGAATGTCTTTCAACACAGGTACTCACTTCTTCTAACTCCTCTCTACCTGAAAATGATAGCTTGTCGACTCTCGACTCTATGACTGTTGAATTTTACAATGCTTTAAATGGCAAGATCAAAGTTGAACAAATTAACATTGATCTATCTGAAGAATTAATGAATTGCCATTTAAAAATCAAAGAACTTAGTAAAATTGAAGAAAATCTTAAAGACCAAGTCTTTGTAAATCAAACTATCAGCATTGAAAGACAACAAGCTATCATTGAAAAAGGAAAAGGCCATCGTTGATCTCAAGGCTGAAAATGTCAGTGAGATCATTGTTAGAGATATCATAATAGCTTCAAAAGACACTGGGTTCTGAAGGTATAAAGATCTAAAGAATGAAGATTCAGAACTCAGAAGAAAAGACAAAAGCCTAAGGCATAACTTCTGAAATGTCAACTTCAGAAGTTCTGAAGAGGTTCTGAAGAAGTTCTGAAGACACTTTTGAAGAAGATCTAAAGAAGTTCAGAACCTGTTCTGAACTTGTCTGTCATATTTGTACTGTTACTTTAGTCTTTCTATTTCTTGTATAAATAGATAGTTTGTTAGATAGTTAGAACTAACGTTTCCATAAGTCTTGTAAAGACATATTTTGTAATACTGTTCATCCTATCAATACATACGACATTTGACTATCATATTACTGTTCAAATCTTTCCATATATTGATATCTTGATTGTTTGGGTCCTATCAATTGGTATCATAGCCAATTCATCTGTTCTTGAAAGAGTTGTGAAAGAACTTGTCAGATCTGACAGTTCTTGGTGTTCTTGATCTACAAAATTCAAATTCAACTCAGGTGAATTCTCGATCTTCTAACAATCAAAGATGTCTAAAGAAATAGTCTCAATCGGATCTGAAACGAAACCACCGACTCTCTTCTTGGGAGAATATCATCAATGGAGAATCAGGATGATTCAATTCTTGGATAACATAGATGAAGCCTTAATGCAATCAATCACAAATGGCCCACTAGAGGTATTTGTTGAGATTCCAGCTGTTCCCAAGAACTGAATCCACTCCTGAAATCCCTGCATCAGGAATTAAAAAGAGTCCTGGAATGTATAATCCAGCAGAAAAGGCTCAAATGAAAGTTGATAGAAGAGCGTTGACTTTACTCACCATGGAAATTCCTAATGAAGTATTCAATAGGGTTGATAGTTTAACTTCAGCCAAAGCCATATGGGATGAAGTAGAAGCTCAGATGCAAGGAAGCACAAAGGCTCAAGCACAGAGATTAAATATCTGTGTAGGAACATATGAAAATTTCAGATACAAAGAAAATGAATCTATCACTGATACATATCATAGATTCAACAACATTCTAAATGATCTAAGAAGAAATGGTGTTCAGAAATCAAATTCTGAGATAAATAACAAATTTCTGAACAATCTGGGAAATGAATGGTCTAGTTTTTCAGATAATATGGTAACTAGGAACTTGTCCAGAAAGACTGTTCATGATGTCTATGGCATCTTATTCCAACAAGAGGACAAGATCAAAGTTAGGCAACATGAACAAAAGAAGGCAAATGAAACAGTTGCCCTTCTGAGCAAGAACTACAACAATTCTTTGACCATGGCTACTAAGAAAGTTTGTGAGATTCCAGAGACAACTGTTTGTGATGGGGATGAATCAAATGAGGAGCTGAAAAGGATTTATGATAATATTGCTTTTATGACAAGGAAATTCAAATAAAGATACAATCAAAAATATCAGAATAAACCTAGATCTGATGTTGGACCTAAGAAAGGTCAAGAAGCTGGTCAATCTGAAACATCTGAACCAGCAAGGTGCTTCAATTGTGGAAAGCCTGGACATTATGCAAGACAATGCAAGATGCCAAAAGTCAAGAATTCAGGATACTATGAGAAGAAGCATTTGTTAGCTAAGAAAAAGGAGCTTAATCCTGCTCTAGTGACCAAGTATGAAGAGGACTGGTTAAACTGGAGTGATGGAAATGATGATGAAGATGTTGCTCACTATGCAACCAATTGCTATATGTGTCAAATGGATCCAGAAAAGGACAAACAAGACACTGAGGTATCTTCTTCATCTTCTAAATTAAATTCTGAAATAAACTACTCTTCTGAACATAACACTGTAAATTCTGAAATGAAAAATCAATTTCAAAACATGTTTTCTGAATTTGAAACACTCAGAAACAGAATCAAAGGTGAAAGACTTTTGGTCAATCAATTCAGAGCTGAAAGTCAAATATATAAAGAAAATTGTCAAGCAGCTGAACAGATTCTTGAAAAAATTTCTGAAGAAAAACTTGTTTTAAAAGAAAAAATGGGTAGTTTACAAAAGGAAGCAATTAATGAGAAATCTGAAAAGGAAATTCTAAATGTTAAGATGAATTTTCTGAATCAAGAGAGACTTGATCTTTATAAAAAGATTAAGGAATTAGAAGATTTAAATTTTAAAAGAGGACAAACTGAACAAACTCTGAACATTTTAACTAGTCAGGCTCAGAACTCAAAATTTTGCAATATAAAAGCAGGTTTAGGATATAATGACAGTTAAATATTGAAAAAGGCACCTACAAACTTGTATGATTATTCTAAAATGAAAATTTTCAATGAATCAAATACAGGTGTCATTTCTAAACCTGTGAACTATTCTTTGCCTGAAAGAATACTGTTTGTAAAATCAGAGACTTTGTTTTCAGAAGAAACACCTCTTAAAACTGGTTAACCAGAGATAATCTCTGAAACAGAAGAAATAAATATAAGTTCAAATATTTGTGAATCTTCTGAATCAAATATTATTTCAGAAGAATAATCTGAAGTAATTGTTAAGTCTGAAATAATTTCTGAAGTTACTTCTGAGATAACTTCTGAATTCAATTCTGAAGTAATTTCAGAAGATATTTCTGATAATAAATTAGAACATGAAGAAAAATATGATGAATTCTCAGAAATTGATTCTTTAGAAGATATTGATGAGAATCCCAATATATTTTTTGATAATTCTGATGATAAGTCTACAACAACAAAAAATTCAAATGTTTTTGCAACTAGTATGACTCAAAATAAATTTTCAGATCTAATAAATGCTTCTGATTCAGAAGATGATGATGATCATATGGTGCAAGTGATTGATAAAAATGGCTATTTGGTTTACGAATCACAATCTTGTATGACTGAAGGAGAAATACTAAAATCTGTTTGGTCCTGTGTTTTTAAAACCAGAATATCAGAATTCAGATTTTTCTCCAACTAATACAAACATTTCATTGACTTCAACACCATGTTCAGTAACATCTTCTGACTTCAACACTAGAGTTAAAAATTTTGAACAAGGACAATCCTCAAATTGTCTCTCTGAAGTTCAGAAAATTAACTCAAATTCTGAAAATAAACCTAAAGTGAACAAAAGAATTTCTTATACTAATCCTCATTTCTTATCTTTTACAGAGCTATCCACTTTTGTATGGAGAAAGAAAGATGAAAGACTGTCAAAGAATGACAAATTAGATAGTTTTTCATTTTCAAAGAAGAATGATGTACCTAAATCAAAGAAAGTGAATAAAAGAATTTTTGTTGAAAAATCAAATGTTATTGATTCTTATATATCTAATGATGTTGCAAATACATTAAAAAATCATATTCACTGTATTAATTGTGGTCATCATAATTTTCATCCTAAATCCAAAACAAACAAGAAAAATTAGATGGAATCTATTCAGAAATGTTCAGCTATATTGACAAATTCAATTAAACGAAAAAATAAAAATAAAAATAAAACTAAGAAAGATAAATCTCAAAGTTCTGAACAAACTTCTGAATTGAAAAATCTGAAGAAAAAGTTCAGAACTTCAAATTTTATTACTAATCTCAAAGGACCCATTCTAAAATGGGTACCTAAAACTCAATAATCTCTTTTGCAGATATGTCATGTGTGGGTCTTAGATTCTGGATGTTCAAGACACTTGACATCTTTCAAAGAACTACTAACTGATTATCATGAAAGATATGGAGGGAACAGTTAGCTTTGGAAACAATGCAAAAGGATATGTAAGAGGATATGGCACTTTCATTAAAGGAGATGTGAAAGTAATGAAAGTTTTCTATGTTGAGGGACTAAGACATAATCTTTTCAGTATTAGTCAATTCTGTGACAAATACTGGAAGGTTAATTTTGACATAGATTCTTGTCATGTTCGAGTACAAAGAAACAAAAATGAATTAACTGCTTATAGAGATGGAGATATCTACACAACAACATTCACTGCAACTGGTCAACTACAAGGTGTATGTTATATGTTTACATCAATGAAAAATGATAGTTGGCTTTGGCACAGAAGAATGTCACATCTGAACTTCAAAGCCATTTCTGAACTAGGCAAACATCAATCTGTAAGAGGACTACCAAAGATCAGATTTGAAAAGAACTCTCTTTGTTCTGCATGTGAACTAGGGAAGATCAAAAGAAGTTCTCATCCTCTGAAAATGCTATCTTCATGCAATGCTCCACTAGAAATGCTACATATGGATTTGTGTGGACCAATGAAGACTCAAAGCATGGGGGGAAAAGAAATACATCCTTGTCATAGTAGATGAATATACAAGATACACTTGGATTGAATTTCTGAGACTCAAATCTGATACTTCTGAAGGACTTATACCTTTTCTGAAGAAAATTCAAGTTCTTCTTCAACTCCCAATTCAAAAGATCAGAAGTGACAATGGAACAAAATTCACAAATTCTACACTGTAGAACTTTTTGGAATCTGTTAGAATTTCACATAATGGGGTGGTTGAAAGAAAGAATAGAACTTTGGTAGAGGCTGCAAGAACCATGCTTGTCTATTCAGAACTTCCTCTTTCTCTTTGGGCAGAAGCTATTGCTCCTGCATGTTTTACTCAGAACAGGACCATTCTAAACAAAAAATTTCTTAAAACTCCTTATGAAATGCTAAAACAAAGAAAGCCCTCTATTGATTATTTTAAAATCTCTGGTTGCAGGTGTTTTCTAAAGAATGATACTCAGCATCTTGGCAAATTTGCACCAAAAGGTGTAGCTGGTATCTTTGTTGGCTATTCTCAAAGATCCAAAGCTTATAGAGTACTCATTAAAGGAACTCAAAGGATCATTGAGACTACAAATGCCAGATTTCATGAGCCAACATTGACTTCTGAACATAACAGTTCAGAACTCGTACATAAACCAACTTCTGAAAGTTTGGACTCAGAACATAATAAGACAAACTCTACTTCTGAATCTCAAACTTTATTTAAAACAAATTTAGACAATTTATGTCAAGACTTATTTGATATTTCTGTAAATGTTTCTGCAGATTATCAAAATCCTTCTCTCATAAGAAGCACAAATGATCAAAACATTTCAGAAATACAAATTACAAGTACATCAGCACCACAAATCTCAACCTCAAATTCAGAATTTCTACTTTCTGAAAATGTACATCCAAATTCGGAACCAGTTCAAGTTACCTCTGAACAAGTTCAAGTTATTTCTGAACTAGTTTCAGATACTTCTGCGCATGTACATCAAAGTTCTGAACCAATTCAGAATTTTCCTTTTGAGGGGGAGACTTCAGATTTACATTCAGTTATCTATCATGATACTGAAACTCAAGCAATTGTTGATGATTATGATTCTCTGAACAATGTTTCTTCTGTTCAACCATTGCCAAATTTGAACAAATGGACATCAAGTCATCCAGTGCATCAAATTATTGGAGATGCATCAAAAGGTGTTTAAACAAGATCTGCAACAGCAAATGAGTGTCTGTATGTTAATTTTTTAAGTAGTATGGAACCCAAAAAGCCATGTGAAGCACTTCAAGATCCAGACTGGATTTTAGCCATGCAAGATGAGTTAAATCAATTTGAAAGAAACAAAGTCTGGAGATTGGTACCAAAACTAAAAGGTAAATCTATCATTGGCACAAAATGGGTATTCAGAAATAAAAAGGATGAAATTGGTATTGTTGTAAGAAACAAGGCAAGGCTTGTAGCTAAGGGGTATTGCCAACAAGAAGGAATTGATTATGATGAAACCTTTGCTCCTGTTGCTAGATTAGAAGCCATTAGAATATTTCTTGCATAGGCTGCTCACAAAAACATGAAGGTATTTCAAAAGGATGTGAAATGTGCATTTCTGAATGGTATTTTACATTAAGAAGTATATATTGAATAACCAAAAGGCTTTGTAAACAAAGAATTTGCAGATCATGTCTACATTTTAGACAAAGCCTTATATGGACTTAAACAAGCACCAAGAGCATGGTATGATACTCTTACAACTTTTCTTCTGAATTCTAAATTCAAAAGAGGTACTGTTGATACAACTTTATTTTTGAAAAAGGAAGGTGATGATATGATATTGATACAAATATATGTATATGACATTATATTTGCCTCTACTAATCCAAAATTTTGTCGAAATTTTGAGAAAATCATGCAAACTGAATTTGAAATGAGTATGATGGGAGAGTTGACATTTTTCCTTGGTCTTCAAGTTAAACAACTTCCTACTGGCATATTCATTAATCAATCTAAGTATGTCTCGGATTTACTTAAGAAGTTTGACATGACTGATTGTTCAAGTATTCAAACTCCAATGGCCACTGCAACTAAGTTAGAACCTAATCTAAATAGAAAATCTGTTGATCAGAAAAAGTACAGAGGTATAATTGGATCTTTGCTTTACTTAACTGCTAGTAGACCAGATATAATGTTTGCTACATGTATTTGTGCTAGATATCAAGCAAATCTTAAGGAATCACACCTTTTAGCTGCAAAAATAATCCTTAGATATCTCAAAGGTTCTCCTTCATTGGGACTTTGGTATCCTAAGGATTCTAGTTTTGAACTAACAACATTTACAGATGCAGATCATGGTGGTTGCAAATTAGACTGGAAAAGCACTTCTGGATCATGTCAGTTTCTGGGCGATAGACTGGTTAGCTGGTCTTCAAAGAAACAAAATTGTGTTTCTACTTCTACAGCAGAAGCTGAGTATGTAGCAGTTGCAATATGTTGCTCACAAGTGATCTGGATGCAAATTCAACTCAAAGACTATGGTTACACTTTCAAAAAGATTCCTTTGTATTGTGATTCAAAGAGTGCCATAGCCATCACTGCCAATCCTGTTCAGCATTCAATGACCAAGCACATTGATGTAAGATATCATTTTATCAAAGATCATGTGGAAAAAGGTAATATTGAAATGTTTTTTGTTCAGAAAGATTATTAGTTAGCTGATTTATCTACCAAAGCTCTTGATGAAAAACGTTTTAACTTCTTGGTAAGTAAATTGAGCATGATGAATATGTCTATGTAAGTATTAAGCATCAACCAAAATTTAGAAGTTATATTATGAGGTTTCTTATTTCAAATTCTGAATAATTTGTTCTTCAGAAATCTTCTGAAGTTCTATATTCAGAAAGTTATTTTTTTTAAACTCAGAAGTGTACTCCTTCTTTATCTAGCTTGATTGTCTTTCAATACTTTTCAAAAAAAAAAAATTCATTTATTTAAATATTCTCTTATTTCTTTGATAAATATTGCACTGTTAAAAGGGGGAGAATCGCAGTTGCTAATGATTCAAGGGGGAGTGGTATTAATGTCAAATTTTTGAACTACTCTTTCCTACTAATCAGATCTGAATTGCTTATTCAAAGTCTTACACTTCATATCTAAGAAGTATGAACAAACTTTCTTAGATAAAATATTTTACAATTGTTCAAACCTACATCTGAATTCTCAAAATGATTTATATTTTTCAGAAGTTTGTATTTTTAAATGATTTTTAGTGTTTTAAAGTGATACAAGTTTAGTTCTGAATTGAACTTAAAAGTTCTGAAGTTCCTATGAATTCTTTCTTTCAGACTTCTGAACTTCTTCTCAGAAGTTCTGAACTATTTCTGAAGTTTTTGAACTTGTTCTCAGAACATAACTTCCCGTTGATATTTCTTAAGTATCACTTAAGCGTGTGCCACGTGTTTTAATTTCATTGGATATTTCTTAAGCACGTCGTCTAAACGGTTCATTTATCCAACTTAATGATGATTACTACTCTAATCACATTTACTTTTTGGCCACGTGTCCATCAGTGATTATCCAGTCATATAAATCAATGGATTCTACATCGTCTTCATTTTTTAGCAATTTTTCACTGAGAAATCTATCTGTGTTCATTGATCTTCTTTCTCTTACCAATCCTTGTTCTTCAAACATCATGTCTACTTCAAATGCAATGGTTTCTGCTTCCTCAAGCTTCAATGATAGCAATGGATCATCGAGTGATGGTTCATTCAAGATTGTGCCTCAAAAATTAGTTGTTGGAACAATGGAAATCCCACTGAATAATGATCAAATGGTTCAAGACACAGCCACAACTGCTATGAATCAAGCCGGACCTTCAAACCCTAACCCTAACCCGAGAACTGATAAAATTGGGGAAACACAAGTTGAACCTATTGAAGTTATTTATGAATCAAAGGCTGGTGATAGTGAATCCCAGACTCGTGCTGCAAGTAGTGATATGGCCAAACTTTATGTTCCTGCTGAGAAACTGCTTGAAATCAAGAAAAATAATTGTGCTTTGAACTTCAAATCGACAAACTTTGCTGATGATCAAATGATTTTGATCGAAATTCTGAAGAAATATCCACTCCGTACTCTACTCTCTAGGAAATTTTCTGTTCCTACTTCTTACCTTCAACAATGGTGGTACTATGCTGAGGTTGATGAATCTGAAGATGAAATCATGTCCTATGTCCATGCTTACAAGGTATGCATCTCTGTGGATGATATTAGAAGTCTTCACTATCTGTCAAAACCAGATGAGGTTCTTGGGAAAACTTGTTATGATCCAATTCCATCTTCATCAGAAATGATATAAGATTTCATGAGTTTGGGATACTCTGAAAATCTAAGTGCTTTAAGCTCTTTTAGAAGAAAATGTTTACCTCCGATATGGTACTATTTATTCTCAATTCTGAATACTTGTTTATCTGGGAAAAGTTCAAGTTTGGATCAAGCTTCATCAAATGGGAGGATCATCTTTCATGGTGTTGCATTCAACAAGCATTATGATTATGCTTCTCTTATTTTGAAGAACTCAAATTTGCTGTTTTTAAGAAGTCCACATTCAACTACATACCATTGAATCCCTGTTCTAGCACATGAGGTACATGTTCCTCTATTTACTATGGACAGTTTAAGACCACCAAATGCAAAACTCACATTTCCAAATGCAGTTCCACTTCCTTCTCACTTACTTGATCTTGTAAGTACACCAAATAGGATTGTGAGTGAGTATTTAGAATCTATGGGATTACCTCAACCAGTAGTCCCTTCCCCTGATTCAAACCAGAGTGGTGATAATGCAAGGGAGTCTAGACTTGTTAGAAGGAGAGGGGAGGCTGTTCAAGGTGGAGAACAACCTCAAAGAGTAAAGAGGAAAAATGAAAATGAGAGAATGGGTAGAAGAGTTAGAAAAAGAATTGAACAGGGGAGAACACAGGTAAAAGAAAAACAAACCTGTGAACCAACTATTACTTGTCGGGCACCCACATCTTCTATCATTCCACATTCTTTGGTGGATGATATTGAAAAAGCCAGTGAGCCCATGGAAAATTTGGTTATCCCCCCAGCCACTCACCCATCTCTCAACAGAAGGGTGTTTCATCAACACATATGGGGCAAGCAGCTTATAATCCATTAGGACCCCAATTGGAGGTTCCTTTTGTTGAAAATGACGGATATATGTCCCCCATTCACCATTTTGAGCACATTGAGTCTGAAGGTCCCCTCAACTTTGAGCCTACTGAACCACTTAATGTGGAATCTATTCACACTAGCACACATCTTCTAGATGTCACTAAGCAGAGTGTTTGTCATATTGCATCAACAACTATAGATATTCCTATTTCTGGATATCAAGGATTAGTTGGAAGACCTGGTTGGGTGAACATCACAAAAGTTCCATTCACAGAATCAAATGTGGTTCATGATGTCTCTGTGGCACATACAGGCCAGCCTTCTTCTGAAGGACTGCAAACAAGACCATCTGTTGGTCTTGGAACCTTATCCACATCTTCTGAATTCACAGAATTCAAAGATTTCTGTACTTCTGAATTTTCAAAGATTCAGAAGGACATCAAGGAATTGACAGATACAACTAAAAAGGTGATGGAGGATAGGTTGGCTCAACAAGGGGAGAGTATGGTAAATAAGTTGACTGATTTTCAACTTCAATCATCTAATGATTTGAATTCTTTTAAACAAGCACTTCTGACTGCTTTTTCTGAAGTGGCTTCATCTGTTTCTTCTCTGTAAGCTTCTCAGCCTTTTCTTCATTTGCTCAACCAGATTTCTCTACTTATGCAACAAAGGCTGATATTACTCAGATTTTGAATCAACTTTCCTCTATTCAGAGCTCTCAGACATATTTAAGCACAAGATTATCTGCCCTAGAGTGCAGGGTTCAATCAAATACTTCTAAAAGGGGTCTTGATGATCAGGTTCCTGATAATCAAGAGGGGGAGAAAAGACAGAGAGTATCTGAACCAGAAAATGCTGAAAATGTTCAAGTTCAAAGTTCTGAGAAAACTTCTGAAGATGCTCAGAATGTTGGTGAAGCATCTAATAGAGTTTCAGAAGCTATAGAAGATATCTTATCAGCAGAACATGAGGGACAAGAGGTAAATGATCATACTTCTGAAGAAATGATAGAAGAAGGTAATGAAACAGAGAAGTTATCCTTTGATTCTGAAGGTAACTTAAGCTCAGATAATACAGACATAATTCCAGACTCAAATGAAGAAATGCTAAGGGAATACCTTGCATTTGAAGATGTCATTGGAGAGCCAAGTGACCTTTCTGATGTTATTATGTTTGAAGAAGACAGGTCTGGAGTAAATATGGGAGAAAGCTCAGAAGAGATAAAAGACTTAGTAATTTGGAAGCCTCAACAACTTCTGAGTGAAGAATTCAGAAGAGCTTCTGAAGGATTGTGGAATATTCTAAATCAATTTTGTTGGGTACATCTGTTTCTGAATAAACCAAGAAGTCTGGAGTGTAGACTTTTGGATAACAGGTTTTCAGTCTTTAGAGATTTTCTTAATCAACCAGATGAATATGTTGAACTTGAAGTTGATCTGGGTCACATGGGAGGAACTGAACTTGCAGATGAAATTCTGATGGTCTACTCTGGAAAAATTTGAAGTAAGAGTCAGATCCTGCATTACAATTCCCAAGATTGATATTCCTCTTCTTGAAGAACCTATTCTAGATCAAATCTACGAAAAGGAAGATATGTTTCTTTGTGGAGAAATAAGTTTAGAGTTTCCTGAAGTTATTCACATTTATATGTATAAAACCAGTTTGAAGTTTGCAAAGCTGGAAGATTTTGTAAATGATGAGTGGTCTGAAGAACAAGTATCTCAAGTTAGAAACTTTGTTCAGAAGCATGGTGTTCAGAATTTAAATGATTCCACTCTTATCAAGAAAATTAGATGTTTGACAAAGACTGTTGAAGATGATTTGGTAATATACAGATTTGGAGCAGAGAGAAGAAATGGTTATCTGTGTGAATTTACTCAATATGATATGTACAAATTAAGATTGCAAGACAAGTTGACAGTTCTTCAGTTTTGTGTTGCCGGAAGTGAAGTTGAACTTGTTTTTGAAGTTAGAAGAATTCTGGGAATCTAGATAAGGAACATAATCAAGCATGACTTTCAATTAGCTCTGGAATTTGGTTTATCTAAAGTGAATCTGTTGGAACCTGTAAACCTTGAAAATACAATAACTAGAGTGTTCACTAGTCCAGATCTTGGGTTCAGATACACAGCAGATGTAAATAAAACTTTCTTGATTTCAGATATTCCAAAATACTCTAACTCAACTCTGAATTGGTTTCTTACTTATGCAAAGGATTATATTGAAGATTCAGATGTCAAAGAAGAAATCATATATCTAATCAAAGAAAGAGTTCATTTCAGAGAAATTGTAAGGAAAAGTTATCCAGCTGGTAACAAAAGAGAAAACAAGATCAGAGGAGCTGATTATATACTTAGTGATACTTATGATTTCCAGATTCACTCAAAGAAACAAGACTTGGAGGAAATTCTGAAGTTTTCTCTGAACATTGAAAGTTCTGAACCAAGTCAGAAGGATAAAGAGAAAGGGAAAGAAATAATTTCTGAAGCTATTTCTGAACAGTTGGTTCCTGTAGAGCAAATATCTGAAGAGGAACAATTGCAAGTTCAAAGAATAGAAGAAAGTGCTTTCACCATGTTTCTTGAATACTTCCATCCAGAAATGTTCATGGAATATGAACAAAAGTTCAACTATATTGATTGCTGGATTCAAAAGTCCTTTGGTTGGAAACAATGGTACTCAGATATCATTAGAAAGATAAGGATCCCAATTAATGAAGCAAGAAAGGAAAGTACAGTGGTCAAGGTAATTAATGATGACTTTAAGACAAGACAAAATTACAAGTATGCATTCTTTACAGTTGAAAGACAAAATGGTGAGATTTCTACCTTTCTTGAAGCTGATTTCCAGAATGTGAATCTCAGAGATCTCCTCAGAGTTTACAGAAGTCTTTATCCTTATCATGATTCAATCACCAAGTTTAGAAAATCATTTCCAATCCTCAGAGATGGTTTGTACAGAGAATTTATATGGGCTGCAAAGAATGATTTTCAGGTTGCTTATGTTCTGAACAAGAAACAAGTACACTTGAGCAAACCAAATCTAAGCTTACCAGATATTCAAAATCTGAAGAAGAGTACTTTAGTAATTCAACCTCCAGGGTTCGTTTGCAAATGCTTTGAAGAATTATTATTTGTGAGATTTGAAGAACTCCACAAATGTTGCAATGGAACTCTCATGGCAATCAGAGATCGTTTGGTAAAAAGACAAAATAGAAGACCAAAGAATCTGAGCAATAAAGATTGGGAGAACTTCACAAAATAGAATTGCTGAATCATTACTTGAATACAGAAGCTTAATTCAGAAAGATGTTAGAGAAATTCTGAACTTCTGGAAGTATGATCTGAACTTTTGAAGCTAAGGGAGAGATTGTTAGAGATATCATAATAGCTTCAAAAGACACTGGGTTCTGAAGGTATAAAGATCTGAAGAATGAAGATTCAGAACTCAGAAGAAAAGACAAAAGCCTAAGGCATAACTTCTGAAGTGTCAACTTCAGAAGTTTGAAGAGGTTCTGAAGAAGTTCTGAAGACACTTCTGAAGAAGATCTGAAGAAGTTCAGAACTTGTTCTGAACTTGTCTTTCATATTTGTACTGTTACTTTAGTCTTTCTATTTCTTGTATAAATAGATAGTTTGTTAGATAGTTAGAACTAACGTTTCCATAAGCCTTGTAAAGACATATTTTGTAATACTGTGCATCCTATCAATACATACGACATTTGGCTATCATATTACTGTTCTAATCTTTCCATATATTGATATCTTGATTGTTTGGGTCCTATCAATCATCAATGCCCAAATTCCTAAGAATGTCAAAAGTGGTTTAGGGTATACCTTTGACAAATAAGAATCAGAGACCAACCGTTCCATGTCAAAATTCAGAATGTTCGTGTCTTCTATCGCTTATCCTTCTTCTAAGAAAACCCCTATCACTGAGAAAAGGTCTCTTAAATCTAATTCTAAAGATTCAAAGAAGGTGATCAAAGACAAGTTCCTTGATCATGTTCCTACAATCAAGAATTTTCAGGAACAGAAGAAGAATTTCTTTACTCCTTCAGTAGGTCATTCTAAATGTGGAAAGAAGATTCCTGGATTCATTCAGAAATCTACTCCCAGAATTAAAATTGATTTAAATCCATCAGTCCCTGAAAGAATTATCATTCCTCCAAGGACAATTGACAAAGGAATTCTTGGCTCTGGTCCTGATAATGCTTCAACCTTCTCTCTGAGCACTTTCATTTCTAAACACATTTTCAAATATAGGAAATGTTATCATTGTGGTGAAACTACTCATATTGCAAGCAAGTGTCGTAATGCTACTAAAGCTAAAACATTGGCTCATGGTAAGAAAGTAGCTCAAGATGATAATTCAGCAAGAACAAAATGCACCAAGGTAGGAAAATCTACCAAGGTGAAGATAACCACTGAAGAAAATCTTTCAGCTAGCAATTTATCCGCCAAACCTTCCACAAGCACTGCAGGACCCATAGTAGTATGGGTACCTATGAAAAATTAATTCTTTTGTTGTATGCAGAGTGCTAAGGGTATCTGGTATCTTGATAGTGGATGCTCAAGGCACATGACAGACAGAAAATCTCTGCTCTCTAAATACAAGGAAGAAAATGGTCCCTCAGTGACCTTCAGTGGAAATGGCAAAGGATACACCAGAGGTTATGGCATACTATCCAACAAAGAAACTTCCTTCTCTCGAGTTACATATGTTGTGGGACTAAAGCACAATTTATTGAGCGTTAGTCAACTCTTTGATAAAGACTTTAGAGTTTTGTTCACAAAGACTAGATGTATGGTCGCTGATAAAGATGATATACTTGCTTTAAAAGGCAAAAGATCAGAGAACGTATATGTTATTAATATGGACAACACTCACTCTGACAACGTATGCTTTCTATCAAGAACCTCCTCTAATGTCAACTGGCTTTGGCATAAGAGACTCTCTCATCTTAAGTTCAAAACGATAAATGACCTATCAAAAAAGGAACTTCTCAGAGGCCTACCCAAACGTGGCTTTGCAAAGGAATCTCTTTGCTCAACATGTGAAAAAGGCAAGCTGACAAGGGCTACGTTCAGATCTAAGCAAGTATCCTCAAAAACCTCTCCTCTTCACTTACTCCATATGGATCTTTTTGGACCTGTCAATATCCAATCCATATTAGGGAAGAAATATACTCTTGTGATTGTAGATGAGTATTCCAGATATACATGGGTATTCTTTCTAAGATCTAAGAGTGATACCCCTGATGAAATAATTTCTTTCATCAAGAAGATCGAGTTGCTGAACAATGTTACTGTTCGTTCCATAAGAAGTAATCATGGCACTGAATTTAAAAACAGTACCCTAGTAAACATCTTTGAAGAAAAAGGCATCACTTATAACTTTTCTTCAGTGAGGAATCCTCAGTAAAATGGTGTTGCTGAAAGAAGAAATCGAACCATTATCAAAGCTGCTCACTCAATGCTCTGCGAATCTCATCTTCCAACTCAATTCTGGGATGAAGCAGTTAACACTACCTGTTATACTCAGAATCGATCACTGATTGTAAAAAGATTCAAGAAGACTGCTTATGAATTATTTCATGAAGTCACCCTCAATAGAACACTTACATATCTTAGGATGTAATTGTTACATTATGAATGACAGAGATCATTTGGGAAAGTTCGAATCCGAAGCTGATGATGGTATATTTCTTGGATACTCCTCTGTATCTAAGGCGTTCAGGGTCTTCAATAAACGAAGACAACATGTAGGAGAAACTTTCAATGTCAACTTTGATTAATCCCGTCCTTAAAGTTCCTCTCCCATCCCTGAAGATGTTAGGTCTATTATTTTAATTGTGACAAAATAAGGAATGGATATGCTTTAATTGTAAGGAAGTTTATAATTCCTTAAACTCTTTCCTTCCTTAATTAGATAAAGACCTTTCAATATAAATAGGAGTCTAGGTTATCATTAGAAGTAGTCGATAAACATAAAGCTGATTTCAGATTATACTTTCATTGTAATCGATACTAAAGTGAGATATACGACTACGAAAATTCTCTCAAAACACTTTGTTCGTATTACTTTAATCGCATTCTTTATTATATCATTGTGCTTACTATTTCTGGGATCTACAAGTGGTATCAGAGCAGACGATCTGAGTTTTTCTGATTTTCTGAAGTTATTTACGAAACAAAAGGTAAATTTTCGATTTCTGCATTTTTGAGTTTTTATCGACTCAAACTATTTTAGTTTTACCCGATAAAAACTCATAATTTTTAAAGTTATGGTTTCCTCGATTCATACTCCTGTTGATTAATTTGTTTTCTCGTTTTAAACCTCTGTCACTTATTTTTTGTCGATCCATATTTAGTTATTCTTGATTTTAGACAAAATTATTTAATCTGTTTTTATTAAAGTTATTCTAGTTTATTTTATTTACTTTTGAAATTCTTTACATAAGAAAACTCAGGAACTAGTGACTCTTGCAGCTTTTATTACTAAAGAATTCTCTAATAAAATCATCAACTCTAGTAATTTTGATTTTTTTCTGAACAAATTAGAAACTCGAGAACTTAGACATTCTTGTCCATAAAAAGACTTGTTCTTTTTAGTCAAGAACCCTATTGATTCTTGGTTTCTGGTTTATCGGTTAAAAAGAATTCAGATTAAGTATATTTGAATTTTTATCAAGACCTTCCTAATCGACAAAATTAATTTATCGAGCCATCTGGAATCGACATTTTTTTTATCGATTCGTTTTTTCTCAAGTCAAAGTTTTTTGTCGAATCCTAATCAATCGAGAAACACTTAGTTATCGAATCCTTTGTGATCGATAACTTCTTTTTATCGATTCAATTCTTCTCATATACAAGTTTTATCGAGTCCCCTATACCCGACAAAATTTTCTTATCGAGTCTCAAACACCCGACAAAACCTCTTGTCATCAAAAGCCTAACCCGATAAAATATTTTTGTCGACCCTTAGTCAATCGAGAAAACTATCTGTTTCACTAAATCAACTCAGAAAATTGCCAAAAACTCGTTGATCGAGATCTTCAAAGCAAAGTACAATGACCACTCGCGAAGCAATGACAATTGGTTCAGATACAAAACCACCTATTCTGTTCCCCGGAGAATATTCTCAGTGGAAAGACCGCTTCTTTGATTTTATTGAACGCCATGATTTCGCCGATGAAATCATGCATTCAATCAATGACGGACCTCCTCCGGTTTTCTATCATACTCTTCCGGCCAACCCAAATGCAGAACCTCCCCTCCCTGCTCGACAAGATGTCAAACCTAAATCTGCATATGATGAAAACGAAAAGAGGATCATGAGAGGAGATCAACTTGCAAGATCATATCTCCTCATGAGCATCCCGAACGATATCTATATGAGTATCGACAGTCATAAAAGAAATGCCAAAGCCATGTGGGAAGAAATAGAAAAATTCATGCTTGGCATGAAAATCGGGACCCAGCTCAAAATTACAAATTGCATCTCTCAGTATGAGGACTTCAAAGCCAAAGAAGGTGAAAAACTAACGGTTACCTACTCCTGGTTCGTACACTTAGTAAATGAACTAAGTAAGAATGAGATTCGCAAAACAAAGATCGAGAACAACGTAAAATTTGTGCGCAACTTGCTGCGTGAATGGCGTCGATTTGCCAATCAAATTAAACACAACAAATATCTTGCTGATCTCGATCTACATGAAGTCTATGAAACCCTCCTTCAAGATGAAGAAGAAGTGCTCGAAGCTATGGAGGCCAACCAAAAGATCAAAAAGTCTTCTGATTCCATAGCTCTAGTTGCAAAAGCTAGCCCCATCACTTCTCATAACTCTCCTCAAGAGGTTACTTCTGAACTATATGATGAAGACTTTGATTATGATCCGGACATTGCTCAATTCCAACAAAAGTTGGCGCTCCTCACAAGAGACTTTCAACAAAAGTTTGCCCGTCGCTCTAACCCAAATCAACAACGGTATGCTTCGGGTAACAAGAATTATGAGCGAAAGACTATTTTCGAAGCAGAATCAAGAGAGCAACGTCCGCCAGTTAAACCAGAAGATAAATTCAATGGTGAAAAGAGTTTATGCTACAATTGCGGGAAGACTGGTCATTATGCCCATGAATGTAAAAAGCCAGTCGTCAAAGATTCAAACTACTTCACCTACAAGTTGATGTTGGCTAAACAAAAGGAGGCTGGCAAAGTTCTTATGGCGGAAGATGAACAATGGCTCAACCAAGGAAATGATGATGATGATGATGAGGAACACGATGTCCAAGCACACTTCATTCTGATGGCTTATTCTGATGATTCCACTTCAAACGCGTCCGTCTACACACCCGAGGTAAGCCATTCTGACTATGACACTTTCGTTTCTCAAATGCATGATATGATGCTTAAGATAAAAGAATTACAATCTAAGTTAAAAACCGAGAAACTCTTAGTTTTCAACTTAGAAGTACACTTAGAAAATAATCATAATCAATTGCTAATTTACCAGGCCGAACTTGCTACATCTCAAAGTATTGCACACAATCGTCAAACGGAGAAAACTACTTTTCAAAAAGAAAACATTCTTTTAAAACAACAAATATTGGATCTCACACTTCAACTTAACAAATCTAAAAAGGAGACCGAAATTTTTTCATCAAAATACGAATTTGTGAGTTTTCAAAGAAAAGACCTTTTGGAAAAACTCAAAGATTTGGAACTAAAGCTGTATAAAATTGGTCAAACTGAGCACACAATTCACTTAAACATTCCAAAAGAGTTAAGTTCAAAAGCTGGATTAGGATTTGATAATCCAAAACATCTAGAAAAAGCCATCTATAATACTCCGACTATCTATAAATTCGAATATCTGAACGTTGGTCCAGATTACAACATTCCTGGTATGAAGTCGGGGTCCAATGTCGAAGAAAGTGAAGATTGGAAAAGACAAAACAAGAATTTTCATCAAATTCCTTTTTGCTATCCTTAAAAGGTACAAGAGGAATCTTCAAAAACAACTCTTCCGAATGACTATTTTCCCTCGTATTCTGACGAAGAACTTCAAAGTAAAATTCCTAAATGTAAACCCTATATTACCACACTATTTTTAGAAAAGAAAATCGTTCAACTTGAAAACGTGTTGGAACTTGAACGTTCTTCATCAGAAAAGGAAAAAGAGGCATTACTTTCAAAAATTTAAAAACTTAAAAACGATGCTTTACAATTACACAAAAACCACGAAAATGATTCTATTTTAAATATTTCTTCGTGTAAAGCCTTCGTTAGTAATTATTTAGATGATTGTGAAGAGTTGTTTAAACTTGATACAAACTATATTCCTCCTACACAAAAATATTCCTCTTCTCCAGACCACGTTGATGATGACTTAGATGACCTTGCTTCTAATCCTTCTTTACTTGACGACAACGAATGTTTAAAAGATTTAAATGTTGACTTTGACTTCAATGCCACTCTTCCAACTCATACCCAGTTTTTGGACAAAGGCAAAATACCAATTGAATCAGTTTTTTACAAACGATTTGCTCTCCGGTTCACCAAACAAATCAAAATAAATTTCTTCCAAAAAGTACTAACAAGCGTCCTATTGATGTTTCAGATGTTCATACTTTAAAGACCAAACAAGTTTGAGTTGAAAAAGGCAAACGCACCCCAAATTCTTCATCTCGCAATAACGACAAATTTTCGTTTACAAATTCCACTTATGTCAAAACAAAACAAATCATCTATTTTTATTTCCATATACTATTCATTCATTTCGACATTTAATTAAGTTTTCTCGTAATCAAATTTGTTGCTCCAATTGCGGTGTGATTGACTTTGTGCGCTTAAATTCAGTTGATTATGGTTGTGATTATTTTCCAAACATGCATAATTCTTATAATTTTCATCATAATTCTTTTTCTCATCCACCTGTTTATAAATGGGTTCCTAAAAGGACCATGACTAACGATCTTAAGTCCCATTTCAAGTGGGTACCCAAAGGTAGAAAGTCAACTAACCCCGAAGGACCCATTTACAAATGGGTACCTAAATCTGCCTGATTTAGTGCAGGTAGGTCATGTGTGGTACTTAGATTCTGGTTGCTCCAAACACATGACCGGACAAAAGGAGCTGCTTGCCAATTACAAGGAGAAAAAGGGCGGATTCGTTAAATTTGGCAACAATCACTTAGCACCCATTCAAGGACATTGTGACATCATTCACAACAATCTCACCATTTCAAATGTTTCCTACGTTTAAGGCCTGAGCCATAATTTGCTAAGTATTGGCAAATTCTGTGACAAACAACTTGAAGTCAATTTTCAACCCGAAAGATGCTGGGTGCGAACCTTTGACGGAAAGGAGATATTGGCCGGCACACGCAAATCCAATCTCTACACCATTAATCTTTCCCAAGTGACCGCTCCTACCAACGTTTGTCTGATCTCAAATGTCTCTAATCCGAAGACTTGGTTATGGCACGGAAGGCTTTCTCACTTAAACTTCAAGAACATCAATCGCCTCTCCATTAACGGATTAGTCACCGGCCTACCTTCGATGAAATTTGACAAACCACACTTATGCGACGCATGCGAGATGGGAAAGATGAAGAAGGTTTCTCACAAACCCAAGGTGGTTTATAGCACAACTCGACCCCTTCAACTCATCCATATGGATTTGTGTGGCCCGATGCGGACTCAAAGTATTCATGGTAAGAAGTATGTTCTAGTTATGGTTGACGATTTTTCTCGCTTTACATGGGTGAAATTTCTTCGCTCCAAAGATGAGACTCCCGAAGCCATTATTACATTCGTGAAATCTATTCAAGTTAAACTAGAACTTAGCGCTCAAACCATCCGCACTGATAATGGAACCGAATTCAAAAATCGTTCACTTGATGGTTATCTTGAATCGGTGGGAATTTCACACACATTTTCTGCGGCTCGAACTCCGCAAAAAAATGGTGTAGTCGAACGCCGGAATCGTACACTTGTTGAAGCGGCCCGCACTATGCTCACTTTTTCCAAACTGCCACTCTACCTCTGGGCCGAAGCAGTCAATACCGCATGCTACACTCAAAATCGTTCCATCATCAACAAGCGCTTCAACAAGACACCATATCAGTTAGTCTAGAATCGCATTCCTTCCATCGATCATCTCCAAACCTTTGGTGTTCGCTGCTTTGTTCTCAATGAAAAGGAAGATCATGGTATACTCAAGCCAAAGGCCGATGAAGCTTATTTTCTTGGCTACTCTCCAAATGCTTCAGCTTATCGGGTCTACATGAAACTTGCTCGTTGTGTCTGTTGGAACCCAGATCCCTTTCTAAATAGTTAATTGAGAGATATGAAAATCAAAGTATAAGCGGAAGCAATTCAAATCAATTAACAACAGTAATTATCAAACAAACAGTAAGTAATAAGAGATGAAGAATAGACTGAGATTGTATTGATAACCTTGAAGATCGATTACAAAATACAGGAATAAAATGCACAATATGATCTCCAAAAGTATGTTTTCCAATCGACAACTTTACATTCAAAGACTTGATCTATTTATACTATTACAGTGAATATAAAGTCAACAATCTAGCCAGTTACAAACTGACACGTCAACAGGTAGGAGCGTATAACAGAATTCAGTTGTAAACGAAGATGCATGAGGTAAGAGTGTGCCACGTCATATCATACTTCCATCCTATGGTTCATACTTCTTAGGTCTAACAATATCCCCCTAAATATGAAACCAGAGTAGGGGAATATGATCCTTGTTTTGTCTATCTTAGAGTGGATCAACTGTTGAAATGATCTTTGAGATTCTGTCGATGATTCCTCTGAGCTTTAAGATACCATCAAGTCTTTTCACCATCCTCTCAGTTACTTCAGGATCATAGTTGTTGATATCAATAAAGATGTAACAGTTTGCAATGTATACAACTTCTGATGAATACTTGTGTGCTACTTTGATCCTGAAGAAACTCCTTCTATCTGGCCTCTTGAAGATGACCCCTTCTTCTGGTTTAAACAATACTCTGCCGATTTTTAGAGAATTGATACCTTCTAAGTCTTCATTAGGAGCAGAGATTGCTAGATTATCAACATTGTAATTGATCCCAATTTGAAAATCTACTTGTCTCTTCTATCTGATGAGGGACTTCATGCATTGAATGATCCGAGAGTAGGCAACTTGATCTTGGTTATCACTTCTTTTGGTCATCTGAATCTACATGAAATTTTCCAGAAATATGAGATCAGAAGGAAAGATGGACAGTAAATCATTATCACAGAAGTAATAAGTCTTATTGTCTTCTCTGATGACTTCATATATGGTATACCAAATCTCTGTCTTTTCAAAAGGAGTATGCTTGATGGCAGAAACTCTCTTGATTGGCACTATTGTGTACACATCCTTTCTGGCTTGCCTGTGACTCATGAATTTATCTTTTTCAGCATCACTAACATTGTAGCCATTTGAGAAGTTAGGCAGCATAAGATAGATCTTTTGATCTGAAGGAGCATACATGTATCTTTTTGTTACTTCCAGAATTGGGAGATCAATTTTTCCAAATCTCTGCAATTTTTCTCTATTTTCAGCTGCTCGACTTGATGATACTTCAGCAGTTGCTTTTTTAGCTTTTTCCTTTTCCATTTCTGCTTGTGCTCTTGCTTTTTCTGCAAAGGCCCTTTCAGCTTCAGTTCTTGCATGGAGTTCATCTTATTTTCTCTCCTCTTCTCTTCTTTTATTTAAGGCGTCAACTTTAGCTTTTGAAGCTTCAGCTTTAGCCTTGGCAATCTTAGCTTTGAGAAGTTCTGCTTCAACATCTGGAGGGTAGGGATCACTTCTGTTATTGCCAATGACATCCAGAAGATATTCGGCCATTTCTGGATCCTTAGGAAGAGTGCCGGAATGTGTGGCCAGAGGTCTTGGAGTTAGAGGTGTTTGTTTTGAAGATGGAGGTGCAGATGGAGATGAGGCAAAAACTTTTCCTTTATCTTGAGAAGAAGTATCAGTGCCCATAGCAGTCTTAGCTTTCTTGGATTCTGGCATTTTCTCCCATTGGTGAGAATCAGGATCCTGATCCTCAGATCTTTTTCTTTTTAGTTCAGACTTTTTACCTCTCTTCCTTAGCCTTCTGTTGAGCAGCAAATGTAGCAGAGAGATAGCTTACCATTGAAGATAATTGTGAAATAGAGGACTCGAGAGAAGTAAGCTTATGATCCACATTTGAAGTGCTGGCAGTGGTTTTTGAGACTTACATAGAAGTGAGAGTATTAATTCTGTCGAGCATGGCTTTCTGAAAGACAGCCATGTCAGACTTCTTCACCAGGGATGATCCAGAAGTGTCTTCAGAGGGTTGGACAACCTTAATGATCTTCTAAAGATCCGCCACCAAGGAGCCATATTCGTCAACATAAACGGTTACCTCTGGAGTTGGAATTTCATCAGGAATAAAGAGGATAGCGTCAGAGTTGGCCTGGATGCCTTTGTGAAGAGAAGAAAAATGATCAGAAGCCTGTGATCGATGAGGTTCTGCATTTGTAGAGATAAGCTCTTTGAGTGCCTCCAGAGTTCGAGTATGCTGAGTTTGTTCATTTTGGATGGCAAGAAGAATGGCATTGTGAGAATCCAAGGATAATTTTAGGTCTTCCACAGATCTCTGATGTTTATCACCAAATGTCTGAAACGCTGCATTGGTGACGAACTCAGAATGTGTAATCGGTGTATCTCCAACACATGGAGCCCCTTTACTCTCGCGTTCAGAGAGGCCCTCTTTTACACCTGTGTTGACGTTGAGTGTTGAGGGACTTCCAACCGGTCTTCGAGGGCTGTTATTAACAGGCACCTCTTCGGTTGTTCTGATTGTCTCAACAGAGTCCTCATCATCAGAGGATGAAGTGCTGAAGACAATGTGCTTACCTTGATGAAGTGTAAACACTCCGGTAAGTGGTGCATCCTGTTGCTGTAACCCCTCTGATGGGATTTCCTCAGCTTCTAAACTATCAGAAGATATGGACTTATCTTCTGAGGTTCCTATGACATTGTTGGTCACAGAGACAACAACATTTGGTGTGGATTGTGTCGAGTTCTGGGGCGAATGAACTCTTATATTATTATCATCTTTCTTTTGAAAGAATGATGAAGAGGATTTGGTTTCCCCGGTAGTGCGTGATCCTCAAGCTCAATTTCTTCAAGCTCGTCAGCAAATGTTCAAAATTTGACTATATTAGTCAAAGTTTCATCTATGGTATCTAAAGAGTCTGATTTGAAAAGTTTTCAAAAATTTGGATGATTGATTCAGTATTTGGTTTGAAGATTAGAAGTTTGAGTTTTAGCAATCATTTCTCTGAAGATTTATTCTTGAGGCAAGACCGTTGAGTGCTTGCAATCTATGTTCTGAATTGATCACTTAGACTTTAGAGTGCTTGCAATCATTGTTCTGCATGCCATTTTCAAGATGCTAGATTGTTGAGTGTCTTCAATCATCTTTCTGTATTGATCAAGAAGAAGTTTGAGTGACTACAATCAGTGTTCTTGTGAAATTATTATATGTTAGAGGTTTGAGTGCTGATAATCATTCATCTGGTGTGAAGATTGGATCTGGATTTGGTTATTCATTATTCTGGAAGTATTCTGGAAGTCGGCTAATTTTTCTAGTTTGACTTTGCTGATCAAGAAGCTATGTTCTTAATGTCATCTTTCCCCCAAAGCTTAATTGTCAAAAGGTGTTTTGGTCAACCAAGCTTTGTGTTGATTCCCCATTTCTTGAGTGTATTAGAAGAGGTTCTTGAGCTGAATGCTTATTCAACTCATGGTTCAAAGACAATCAGATTCTTTGTTAAAAACTGCAGTTGCACAATGGATTGTCATGACATATCTACATTTTCAAGCTGAAGTTAGTGCACTCAGTCGGGGTTATTGCACATTGATTCTGAAATTAAAGTTGAAAGTAAAGATAAGAGCCTTATTCAAGGGGGAGCTTGGATTTATTCAAGGGGGAGTTCTTGAAGATCAACAACACTAATGTTTTTCAAAGAAATCAAGGGGGAGAAGATCTGAAGATTAAAGCCTATGATTATTTTACAAACATAGGGGGAGATTGTTAGGATCCAAAGAATCCTATGTTTGGAATGTTTTGTAAAGTCATTATTCAGATATTCTGAAGTTCAGAATAAAAGTTCTGAAGTTCTGAGGATAACTTCTGAAGAAAGAAAAGTTCTGAAAGACAATTTCTGAAGAAGTTCTGAAGAATTCAGGAGTGGTTCTGAAGTGACAGTTCAGAAGTTCTGAAGACAGTTCAGAAGTTCTGAAGAACTTCTGAATAGAGTTTTTGATGACGTGTCTTAATGTAATTGGGTTGTGATTTAAATACATGTAACTGTAGCTTAACCTTTGTAGTATATATAGAGAATCTGTTAGACTGTTAGGAAGTTGAACATTAATAGAACACCACACATGAGAGTCGTTTAAAGGTGTAAGTGTGTGTTTCTCTATAAAGCTTTCTACAGTTCTAATAAAATGAGGATTCATTGAGCATTCTATATCAGATCTGTTGTAATATGGGATCAACAGTGTGTGATGCAGAAGATTGAGAAATATCCTCTGATCGGATGGTTTCTGGGTGGTTTGGACTGGGTGGTTCTTGGTCAATGAGAGTAGATGTGTTGCCATCTACCTCAGCGAATGTGGTATCCCTTTGGAAAGAAGGAGAGTTGCGCTCATATGTGTCTCTATGGACATCTTCAGTACCCTCTTGCATTAAGAGGTCGGCATGGGTAGAAACACTCGGTTGTGCACTCTGATTCTTTTCAAACTCAGCCTCACGTGACCCCTCAGTTCCTACATTTGGCTCTAACTGCTCTGGGGTAGGTATTCTCTGTTCTGAGAATACCATAGAGCGTTTATAAGATTAGAGATAGAGAGAGGAGGCAGGAATAAGGTCGAGCATATACCTGGAGAGTTCCCTTGGAGATGAGTAACCGTTGACATCGATAGTTGGTTTATGGGAGTTCATGGATGCTATCTTGCAAAATGGTTGAAACAGAGGAGCTTTAACAACACTGATCGCTGGGTAGGTGAACAGGGACAGAAACCTCGAAAACATCAGGGCAGGAAGGGGTTTTCCTTGATTTTGGAAGGATATGTTAGTGTTAACAGCTGCTTTTATTTCTTGAAAGATGAGGTTGGCATAGTCCAGGGGTCGGTTAAATTACATTCCATACATGATTGTAAGAATGTTTCTGCTGGCTTGATCTAGGGATCCAATCTTGCATGTAAGACTTTTGTTGAGGATGGAGATAAGCGTGTTCCACATTGGGGGCAGTTTCTTGTGTCTAAATTCAGAGAGCTTGGATAAATTCTCATTATACCCCAAGAAGTGAATAAAGGAGAGAGCGTCAGATGTTGGATTTTGGTCTAGGTCAGGGTTTGGCATAATTCCACCATCAACTTCAATTGTAGGAGTAGGCAAGTGAAAATACCTAGCGATCTTCTTCTTAGTGATGGGTATTTTCACAACATTCTCAGGTTCATTAGGATGACTGAAATTTCCACGTAGTGTGTCATCATCTGCAATGTACATAGACTGCCATACCTCTTGGACATACAACCCAGGAACATTTGGATTGGCCAAGGTTAGGGCACGGTTAAGTTGATGTTGTTGAAGAAATTCAACCAGGATTCTGAACCCGGTAAGATATGTGTTGGGATCGAGGAGAACCTGCACATTGTTTGCCTTCAAAGGCAGTTTGACAATTGGAGCACTATCCATCGTGGAGTCAACAAGACGACCTTCTTCATCATTTGGATTTGTAAGACCATGTCTGGAAGCCATTGATGGATGATTAGGAATGCTTGAGAAAATTTGAAAGCAGTATAGCAATCACTGTAGAAATTGCGAGGAAGAAGATGAAGTACTGTATTTGGGGTTTATATATGAGAGAAAGTTTGGGTGTAATGTGGAATGAGAAGGGGTTTTTTGAATTTGGGGAAAAGGAAAAACGATTCAGTTATGCTGATGTAATCACGCAGGCGTGTAGTCATGCAGTCACACGATGAAAGACACGTGTAAAGCAAAAAATCGTGTAAATGATGACTTAGCAGAGGTTTGATAAGTCACTGAAGGGTTTATTTAAGTCAAACCATTTGATTATCCCCAAAAAAAATTAAAAGAAATAGAAAAATTAGTATTGAATCAAGAAAAATAATCATCTAATTTTTAAGATTAAATCTTTTTAACGAATTTAAAATCAGACATTCGGAATTTTCAGAATGAAAGTTTAATATTTACTGACAGATGTTTCTTAAGAAATTAGGAAATAATAAAAAAAAATTAAAGTAACCTTGAAGGCAAGAGTTAATTAATTTAGACTTATTGATATTTAAAATTTTCAGAAGAAAAATAAGTCAACAAACAATGGAAAACAATTTTTACCCAAAAATGTCAAACGATCAATTTTTCAAAAAAAAAATTAAGTTAAATCTGAAAATTCTGAATAACCTTGACGGCAAGAGTTAGTCAGAAGAAGCAGATGTAAAACAAATTTTTAAAGAAAGAGTGTTCAGAAGACAGCTAACAGAAGTTAGACTTAGTTTTTCTCCCCCTGGAAACAAGCTCGGAGCTCCCCCACAGAAGTTGTATCATTCTCCCCCTTTGCTTTTCAAGAGATGCTTCCTTTCTGTTGCCACTTGGATATAAAAGGAATAAAAAGCTCAAGAAATAGATATGGTCAGAGACTTCTGAATGCTTCTGGATAAAACCATCAGAAGCGATCAGAGGTCTCTGATCAGCTCTGAGATAATGAAAAATAAGATTTACATGTTTATCATCCCCAACTTGCTGATTAAAAAATTAAAACGCTTCTCATCCAGAGCTTTTGTAAAAATATTAGTCAGTTGGTAATCAGTAGAGACAAAATACATTTCTATTGTGCCCTTCTCTACGTGATCTTTGATAAAATGATACCTGACATCAATATGCTTTGTTTTGGAGTGCTAAACTGGGTTCTCAGTAATAGCAATGGCACTCTCTGAATCACATAGGATGGGAATCTTATCGTATTTCAGTCCATAGTCTCTGAGTTGAGTCTTCATCCAAATAACCTGTGAACAGCAACTAGCAGCAGCAACATATTCAGCATCTGCATTAGATATTGAGATACAATTTTGTTTCTTGGATGTCCAGCTGATAAGTCTATTTCCCAAAAGTTGACAGCTACCAGAGGTACTTTTTCTGTCCAGCTTACATCCTGCATGATCAGAATCTGTATATGCCACTAAATCAAACCCAAAATTTTTAGGATACCAGAGACCCAATAAAGGAGTTCCCTTTAAGTATCTCAAGATTCTTTTGACAACGGCCAAATGGGATTCTTTTGGATTTGCTTGATATCGAGCACAAAGACATGTGGCAAACATAATATCAGTCCTACTAGCAGTTAAGTATAGAAGAGAACCTATCATACCTCTGTAGACCGTGACATCTACTAATTTCCCAGAAGAATCAGGACCTAGCTTCTTACTAGGAGAGATAGGTGTTTTCATAGGTGATGAATTTTGAAAATGAAATTTTTTTAGCATGTCAGAAACATACTTGGCTTGATTAATAAAGATACCATCGGTATTTTGTTTAACCTGGAGTCCGAGAAAGAAGGTTAGTTCTCCCATCATACTCATTTCAAATTCCTTTTCCATCAATGCAGAAAACAAATCTACTTCAGTTTGATGAGTAGAGCCAAATATTA
Organism: Silybum marianum; assembly: GCA_036898165.1. NCBI lineage: Eukaryota > Viridiplantae > Streptophyta > Magnoliopsida > Asterales > Asteraceae > Silybum > Silybum marianum. Next base: position 21,634,379 of record CM072530.1, on the reverse strand, counting down.
TGTCATCCACATAAATTTGAACAATAGTTAACATACCTTTTCCTCTTTTGTTGAACAGTGCGGTATCAATCTTACCTTTCTCATAACCTTTGCTGATCAGAAATTTGGATAAGCATTCATACCAGGCTCTGGGAGCTTGCTTTAAACCATATAAAGCTTTGTCGAGAAGAAAGACGTATTCTGGATGTCTTGCATCTTTAAAACCAGCAGGTTGTTCAACGTACACCTCTTCTTTGAGATAACCATTCAGAAATGCACATTTAACATCCATTTGATATACTTTAAAGTCTTTGTATGCAGAGAAAGCCAGAAAAAGTCTTATGGCTTCAAGTCTTGCAACAGGAGCAAATGTTTCGTCATAGTCAATGCCATCTTCTTGACAGTATCCCTTAGCCACCAGACGAGCCTTATTTCTGATCACTATTCCATCTTCATCCTTCTTATTTCTGAACAACCACTTAGTACCAATAGCAACTTTTCCTTTTGGTAAATGTACTAAGTTCCACACCATGTTACGTTCAAATTGAAGTAATTCTTCTTACATAGCTTCTACCCAACTTGGTTCTATCAAGGCTTCATGAACATGTTTTGGTTCGATCATGCTAAGAAAGTTGACATAGAATGCTTCATGAGCAGTAGCTGATCTTGTCTTAATACCCTCAGATGGACTACCAATGATGAGATCTAGAGTGTGTGATTTAGTCCATCTTGTCATCCTTGTCTGTGGTACGTGTTGAGCCAGAACTTCTGTTTCTATTTCAGAAGATTGAATAACCTCATCTGGAATTGTTGAATCCGAATCATTAGTGCCTGAAATCTCCCCCTCAGATGAAGATACAGAAGTAGCTTCAGATGAAGAGACTGGAGTAACTTCTAGACTGGCATGCGATGAGATTGGAGCAGAGATGACAGGGGAACTTGCTGCAGAGACAGTAGGACCAAATAGGGTTATTCCAGAGGTATGAAGAACTTCAGGAATACTTAAGGATGGGGTACAAGGTATTTGTTTTGAAAATATTTCTTCGCCTAGAAAATCTTGAAAAATGGCATCAATTTGGGATTCTCTAGAGCCTGAAAGATAATCAGAAGTCACTGTATTAAGTTTAAGTTCTGAAGTAGAATACTCAGAAGTTAGTTGGGTCTGATCATCAAAATTAATGTTAATGCTTTCCGTAACAGTCTTAGTACGTAAGTTAAAAACTCGATAGGCTCTAGAGTTCAACGAATATCCTAAGAATTTAGCTTCATCTGACTTTGGATCAAATTTACCACGTTTGTCTCTGTCATTTAAGATAAAACACATGCAACCAAAAATATGAAAAAATTTGACAGAGGGTTTTCATTTGTTGATAAGCTCATAAGAGGTTTTGAGATGCCTCTTGACAATTATGGAACGATTTTGAGTGAAACAAGCAGTGGATACGGCTTCTGCCCAGAAATGAATGGGAAGAACAGAAGCTGCAAGCATCGTTCTGGCTGCTTCTACTAGGCTTCGATTGCGACGTTCAACTACACCATTCTGTTGAGGAGAGCGTACAGCAGAGAAATTTTGTGTGATTCCATTTTCAACAAAGTATGCCTCAATCTTGGCATTCTTTAATTCAGTACCGTTGTCGCTTCTGAGCTGTTGAATCTTCTGATGTAGAAGAACTTGGATTTTGGTCATCATATTCTGTAAAACGATAGGCACCTCTGACTTTTGTCTTACAAATGCGAGCCAAGTATACCTGGAAAATTCGTCAATAAGTATCAGAATATACTTTTTACCAGAGAGACTCTGAATTGCAATGGGATCACAGAGATCGACATGTAACAATTGAAGAGGTCGAGTACAGGAATGATCACTCTTTGTTTTATGAGAAGCTCGTTTAATTTTGCCCATTTCACATGCAGGACAGAGATGATCTTTTTGAAAGTGAACTTCTGGAAGACCAGATACCAACTTTTGTTTGACAAGCATTTCAAGAGAGTCAAAGTTTAAGTGAGACATTTTATGATGCCATAACCATGCAACTTCACTCTTTTTGGAGATAAGACAGAGAGTTTCCTTAGCATCCTTGGATGTGAAATTCATCATATATAGATTACCTGTTCTGTCAGTTCTCCAGAGGTCCTCACCTACCTTAGAAAATAGGTAACAATGTTTTAAATCAAATACGACAACGATTTTAGAATCACAGAGTTGACTTACACTTAGCAAGTTATGTTTCAATCCAGAAACATGAGCTACTTTAGATAAGGTAATATTACCTTCTTGTAAAGTACCATAGCCCTTTATTTGACCCTTACCATTATCTCCAAACGTCACAGCTCCACCACTTTTGTCTTTGAATTGGGAGAGTAAGTTTTTCGTTCCAGTCATGTGCCTCGAGCATCCAGAGTCAAGATACCAGATATGCACACGCTGCTTCTGCAATCAATCAGAGTTTTTTAGGTACCCATCGCAATATGGGTCCTTTAATGTTAGTTTTGGGTTTGTCAATTCTTTTAACTTGCTCTTGATTTGATTTAGCAGGGGGTTGAGGATTCTTCTTTGTAGTGTTAATCTTGTTGTTTTTCTTTTGTGTATTTTTGCAGAATGAGAAATTAGCATTTGACTGATCAGAGGTCCTCAAGAAAAATTGTTTTAATTTCAAGAACATAGAAAAACATTCAGAATTTTGAGACAGAAAAGCTTTCATTGAATTTTCATTAAGATAATGAGAACTACAATTTTTCTTAATATAGTATTTTCTAGTATCAGTCGTTCTATAGAACTTTCTATCTAGACTAGACTTATTTTCAGAATCTGACATGTTCTTCAGCGGAGGCTTCCTCTGATATACCTTCTTAGGAGCTTTCGAAGTTACTGAAACAGGAGCAGAGATATTAGATGTCCATTTTCCCTTTTGAACATAAGTAAACTTTGGAAGATTGGGTTTTGGAGACTGCTTATCTTTTAAATCTTTTTTGAGATTTTCTTCTTTCTCAAGTTCAAGACAAGATTTGGCTTTAATACACATCCCTATGAAGTTTGGATGAATAGATACAAATTTTCTCTGTTCTTTTGATGAAACAGAGAGTATCGGTATGCCATTGAAATGTTTTTCAACATTTTTATCAGAGGCTCTGATTTCCAGAGATTCATTAGTATATAAGAAATGGGCATCTTTATTTTTCATGACCTCTGGAGACTTACTGTAAATAGATGAAGATTTATTTTCTAATTTAGAAAAGTATTTTTCAGAATTGTCAAAGAAATCTTCACTTTGATCATCAGTCTCCCAAGGATATGTGATTACTTACAAATTATCTTGAGATTCAGAAAGATGTAAGTCTATTAAAGAACAAGGAACTATCTTTGGATTTTTCTTTAAAGAACTTTGCAAAACATTTTCATGTTCAAGTTTGAAACATTTATCCAGAGTTGAGAGAATATCATTTTCAAAACTAAGTCGTAACTCTTCTTCTACTTGTGTAGGAATAAAAAAGCATCAGCTTCTGGATTCAAAGTTATATGACCATTTAGACCAAATTTGAAAATATCATCCTTCTTCTGAATTTTATTCAGATCAACGTTCGTTTTTTCTGATGAATATACAATATTTTTGAACTTGAGTTTTCGTTGATGATGACCATTTTCATATTTTGATCGTTTGAAGATTGATTTTGCATATAAAGTTGGAAACACTGGCTTTTGTTCTTGTCCCATACAGAAGATAGAATCTAAGGTAGACCTTTTCTCACACGTGTAGGGATCTAAATCCTCAAAACCAAGTCCAGATCTTCCTACTTGTGTATTAATTTTGTCGTGAACTTTTTGGGCATCCAAATATGTTTTGATTTGTAGCCTTTTGTTTTGAAGTTCGACATGTAAAAATTCTCTCTTTTAGAAAATAATTTTTAAGTGCTACAGAATTTAGTCTGTCACTTTCTTTATCTCGAATCTCCTTATCTTTTTCTTTCAAAAGTTTCTTAAAATTTAAATTCTCCTTTTTAATCTTAACTTCAGTAAGTTTTAGAGTCGTGGAAATCTTTTCTTTTTCAGTGCTTAGTTCCAGTTTTTCTTCAGTTAAAATATCCATCTCCCTCTCATAAATGTCTCTTTCCCTTTGTGTTGTAGAAAGAGTTTTTTCAATGCCTTTTCGTAGTTTCTTTTCAATTGTAAGCTTTTGTTTTAGTGCTTCAAAATTGTTTGATTTAATAACAATTGTGTTTTCAAGTTCGGATGATTCAGAGAAAGTACTAACCGGCGATTCAGAAGGTTGATCTTCTGACTCATTTGTTTTTGCCATCCCACAAAACATGGCCTCATCACCGCTAGACTCATCTCCTAGCCAGTTTTCTTTCTCAGGATAATGAGCTCTTTCAGTGACATTGTACTTATATTTGTTTTTGTAGTACGTCTTGTCTTTATCCAGAGTTCCTCTGTAATCCTTAGAGTAATGTCCTGGCTTGCCACATCTGTAGCACACATCCTTCTTCTTCATCTCATCTTCTTTCTTCTCAGCGTCAGATTTCTCAGTTCTCTGAATCTCTTGTTTGGGAGAATAAGTAGTAGATCGATCAGATCTTCTGTTTCCTTGAAATGATCTATTTCCAAACCTATTAGTGAATTGTTTGGTAATAAGAGCCAAAGAATCAGCAAAGGCTTTGATTTCATCATCAGAGTCAGAATCACTCTCTGGAATAGCTTCTGATATGAAGGCCTTGGTTTTTCCTGTCTTATCTTCACTTCTTCTTCTGGTCGTTCCCTTAGATTCAAAGATTAAAGCCAGAGGTCCACCTATAGTTGTTTTCTTCTAAACAACCTCTTTCTCATGGGCTTGCAGAGTACCAAAAACATCATGCAGAGTCCATTGCTCAAGGTCTTTATAGCTTGAAGGGACATAGAAAGATTTGACCACTCTGAATTCAATTGTTTTAAGAAATAGGACGTTGTTATCTTCTTGTGATCGAATAATATCACATCTTTTACATAAATTTATTAAAGAATTAAATCTAACATAGGTCTGTTCTAGAGACTCTTCAGGATTGGCTTGGAAGCTGTTATACTCGTTTAGAGCTTGAGCTCTTTTGTTTTTCTTCGTTTTAGCACCACCTTCCAGAAGATTTTCTAATTGATCCCATAATTCCTTGGCAGTATCACAGGAATCCAGAGATTGAAAAATCTCATTTGGAATAGCCATGATAAGAAGAGTTTTGGCCTTTTTGGCTAGTTCGACTTTGGCCTTTTCCTTATCAGACCAGGTTCCCTTCAGCTTTGGAACCTTTTGAGATGGGACTTCATCAGTATTAGTAGTAGCGGGAATTCGTGGAATTGTAGTCATTGGTACGAAGGGACCATTTTGGACAATAGGGTAGAGTTCTGTATCCAATCCTTCATAGAAATTTATCATTCGAATTTTCCGTTGTGGATATCCACCACGAATGAGAGTGGAAGGTTTGGTCAGAGAACCGGAGGTATAAACAGCATTCAGATTTGAATTTGCCATTTGTGACAGAGAACAGAGAAACGAGATGGGAAAAAAATTTGACGATTCTATGAAATTTAGAACAATTAAATTCCAATTAAATCGAAAAACAGGTCGATATCCTTCAAAATTAACCACAATTACCACTATTTTGGAGAAAATTATTATGAGATTAACAAATTCTCGTAGAACAAGGTAGAGTTATGAACAGTAGTATAAAACTGAAAGATACATTACTGTAGAAGAGGGATTTCTCCAAATGGAAGAGATCAAATAATCAATAGATTGATTAGATGGCTCTGATACCAATTGTTGGAACACAGATCCCTTTCTAAATTGTTAATTGAGAGATTTGAAAATCAAAGAATAAGCGGAAGCAATTATCAAACAAACAGTAAGTAATAAGAGATGAAGAACAGACTGAGATTGTATTGATAACCTTGAAGATCGATTACAAAATACAGGAATAAAATGCACAATATGATCTCCAAAAGTATGTTTTCCAATCGACAACTTTACATTCAAAGACTTGATCTATTTATACTATTACAGTGAATATAAAGTCAACAATCTAACCAGTTACAAACTGACACGTCAACAGGTAGGAGCGTATAATAGAATTCAGTTGTAAACGAAGATGCATGAGGTAAGAGTGTGCCACGTCATATCATACTTCCATCTTATGGTTCATACTTCTTAGGTCTAACAGTGTCACAGAAAGCGTCAATATTCAGTTTGATCCTAAAGACGAGATGGCTCCTGAACATGACAATTCTGGACCCGCACTCACCGGTATTTTAGCTTCCGATCACATCCGTTCGGAAACTGCCCCAAACCCCGCTCAACCTTCTACATCCAAAATCACTACTTCCAATCTGGATGATTTATTCGAGTACTTTTACTCGGAATATTTTGGTTCTCACACTGATATCCCGAATCAGATCACTCCACCTATCTTGGAGGTTGCCGAGACTACCAACCTTACTGGACCGCCAGTTACTACGGACACCGTCTCAACTACTGCAACTTCAACCTCATCTACATCCGCTCCTCTCGCTCAAGATGCTGCTCCAACTGATGTTCCACCTAGTCTCAACTCGCTTCCTACTGAACCGACATCCTCTCCCCACCATCAACCTCTTCCCCCAAGGATGTCTCTAGTTCCACAAGATCCTCTGCCGTAGCTCCAGCCCTAGAATCAGTTCAAGATCTTCCACTCGGTACTTATGCTGATCCTACCCCGGACCCAAATGCATTTCACCCGCTTCCGCATACCACCAAATGGGTCGATCTCATCCAGCAAATCAAATTATTGGAGATCCAACCAGACCAGTCACGACGCGTTCCGCCTCGGCCAACGATTGTTTGTTCTCTTCCTTTCTAAGCAAGATCGAACACACATCCATTCAAGAAGCAATGAATGATCCTGATTGGATAGTGGCCATGCAAGATGAACTCAATCAATTTGAAAGCCTGAAAGTTTGGCGCCTCGTTCCTCGTCCACAACACAAAACCATCATCGGTACCAAATGGATTTTCAAAAACAAACAAGATGAAGATGGAGTTGTCACACGAAACAAAGCCCGGCTTGTAGGAAAAGGATACCGCCAACAAGAAGGGATTGATTATGACGAGACATTTGCGCCTGTGGCCCGTATTGAAGCCATTCGAATGTTCTTAGCATACGCGGCTCACAAGAATTTTGTGGTTTTTCAAATGGACGTCAAAACGTGCCTTCTTGAATGGGGTTCTACGCGAAGAAGTCTACGTATCCCAACCGGACGGGTTTGTCGATCCTTCAAAGCCAAATCATGTGTACATTCTTGACAAGGCTCTTTATGGCTTAAAACAAGCACCGTGCGCATGGTACGACATCCTGTCTGCCTATTTAGTGAAAAATGGATACTCCAAAGGTAAAATCGATCCTACTCTTTTCATTAAAAAGGTAGATGATGATATTATGCTTATTCAGATCTATGTGGACGACATTATCTTCGGTTCAACTAACCCTCAACAATGCAAGCCGTTCTCCGAACTCATGATTGCAAAATTCAATATGAGCATGATGGGAATGTTGAATTTTTTCCTCGGCCTTCAAATAAAATAATTTTCAATGGGAATATTCATCAACCAATTGAAATACCTGTCGGACATGTTACGAAAATATAACATGCCGTCAAGTACACCGATTGGTACACCCATGTCTCCGGGTTCAAAACTACACACTGATCCCTTGGGAAAAGCGGTAGATTCTAAACACTACCGAGGCATGGTTGGTTCCTTAATGTATTTAACGGCTACTCGACCGGACATAAAGTTTGCCACATGTTTATGCGCTAGATATCAAGCTTCTCCAAAAGAATCTCACCTTAGTGCTATCAAACGTATTTTTCGGTATTTAAAAGGTACTACTGATCTTGGCCTATGGTATCCTAAGGATACGGATTTCGAGCTAACTGCCTTTTCAGATTCTGATCATGCCGGATGCATGCTTGATCATAAAAGCACGTCGGGACACATTCAATTCTTTGGCAATAAACTGCTAAGTTGGTCCTCGATAAAGCAAGCCTGCGTCTCCACTTCTACCGCGGAAGCCGAATACATTGCTGCCACAAGTTGCTGTTCTCTAGTACTGTGGAAGCGCACCCAGCTCAAGGACTATGGATTCTGGTTTGATAAGATTCCTATCTATTGTCACTCCAAAAGCGCAATCGCCATCTCAAGCAATCCTGTCCAACATACGAAGACTAAACATATCGACGTACGGTATCATTTCATCAAAGACCATGTAGAAAGAGGTACGATTGAATTATACTTTGTAAATACAGAACTACAGCTTGCCGACCTGTTCACCAAGGCCTTGGATGAGAAACGCTTCCAGTTCCTAGTGTCCAAGTTGGGCATGCTGAACCTTAAAACCTGATTTTCTAAATCAGCCCTTTCAAAATACACAAAACGTCTATCCAAGTTTTATGCACATTCCCATTCTCTAAAAACTGTGAATCTGTGTCAGTCTTGGATTCTCGTTTGTTGGCTTTTGAAATTAATTTACAGTACTGTATTTTCATCTTTTGAAATTAATGTTTTTGAGGGGGATCGACAAGGTACGTTTTTACTATCTCACGATAGTAGGGGGAGCAAAGTTTTCTTATTTCCCGGGGGAGCACGAATTTAATTGTTAAAATCAAAACAAACTTAGTTTGAAAATCAAAGTCCAAAGTTATCGACCCTTTTTGGCCCGATAAAATTAATTTTGTCGACCATGTTTGGCCCGACAAAAAGAACGCTTGACATCTTGTTGATGTCATCCACTTTCTCGGCCAAATGAAAGCTTGCCACGTGTCATCACCCGATGACCCACTATTTAAATCTCGGGCCCCACTCTCATTCCCTTACTTTTCAAACAAGTTTTGATTTTCCCTCTCTCTCTAAAACCCTTCACATTCTTCTCTTAATCATCTTTAAATCTTGGTGTTTTTACTTTCATCCATAGCATGCTTCTGTTTTAGGTCATTCAAATGTTCGGTTTCCCAAAAACTATAGGTTTCCGAGTTTACACTGATTTCTGTCGATTTTTGGGTAGTTTATATTCTTATTTGGCCTAGTTGTTGCTTTATGTAAGTTTCCTATCACTAATCGCACCTAGTCATAGGATTTTACTTAGATTTAGGCCGGTTTTTCGCATCTGGATACTTAGAACTGTCATTGATCATGCTTGTTTTTTATCGACCCTTATAGATAGATAAGAACATCTTCATAAAACTCTAAGTGTTTTAATCGACTTCTTAGGACTCGACATAATTTTTTGTCGAGTCTCAAAGGATCGATGAAAATATCTTCTTAAAATCCAAGTGTTTTTATCGACTCTATTAGGATCGATAACTTGATATTCGTCCATGGTTAAGTTTTTTTTATCGACTCTTTTTCGATCGATAACCGGTTCTTCAAAAGTCTAAGTATTTTTATCAATCCCTTAGGACTCGACATAATTTTGATCGAGTGTCTAAGGATCGATAAAATTTACTACGTGCATGTTTTTCTCAAGTATTGGAGACCCGATAAACTCTGCTTCTCGATTCCCAATGACTCGACATCTTTCTTATCGATTCTCACAGGTTTGATCTTTCAATATTTCCCCAAGTCTTTTTGTCTACCCAACTTCACTCGACATTCATCTTTTCATCGATCCTATAGATATCGATAAAACTTTTTAGGATTATCGACTCCTTAGGACTCGACATTAAGACTTGAATTTTTTCTTTTAACCTGACTTCATCCATAGCACTGACTTTTCTTTTAACCTGACTTTTCATATCTTTTAGTTCTAATGGCGGCCATCAATGATCCGAACCTTTCCGACGATGAACATCCTATGCCTTCTGAACGATCCACCGAACCAAGTATTAACGCGGTCAACCGAGACGAAATCTTGATGCCTAAAGCTCAACTTCGAAAAATCAGACCAAACAACCAACGTCTCGATTTTGGCATCACAATCGAACACCAAGTCATCATCGATATCCTTCAACGCCATCCACTTCGATATGCCTTTGCTTTGGACCATCGGGTACCCCTGTTCTATCTCCAACAATTCTGGTATACGTTAACATACCATCCGGATGACGGTGACCATCACTTTACTGCCAAAATCGACGATTTTGTCACCCGCTTAACACCCTCTCGGATTCGTCGAATCCTCCGCCTGTCTGTTGCCACCGACGAACACCCATATGATGCCCTTGCAAACGAAGAACAACTCTGTACCGACATCCGAGCCCTTGGGTACAACTCACCCGAACCGCTCACGAGCCCCGGCCAGTTCAAACGCATGTACCTGCCTCACATCTGGTTTTCACTGTTTACCATCGTCAATCGATGTCTGACTAGCAAACACACTAGCATGGAAAGGCCAGTACTGCAGCCTTACGAATATTTCACGGTATAGGTTTCAACCGTCACTATGATTACGTGATGCTCATCTGGACGGACTTCGTGGAGCTAGTTGAAGCCAAGTCAAATTTTCGTGATCGTGCTTTCGTACCCTTTCAATGGTTCCTTTAGTTATTTATACATGCCATGCTATCATCCAAACCCGATATACCCCGACGAACAGGATCACCGTTGGGACCAACCAACTCGCTAAAGTTTCTCAAGCTCAATGACCGTCAATTCAAATTCGTCATGCCTATCCCTGAAGCCCTACTCGCTTATGTTGATCAAAATGTACCGAGTGTGATAGCTTATAGGGAGAGACACGGCTTAATAGCTCAACCACCTCCGGTTGTGCCTGCCCAAGAGCCAATCCGCGAGGAACATCTTGTGCAAGGCGAGGGTCCCAGGTGCACCTGATCAGCCAATCCCAACAACTGCTGCCCCATGCATCCCAATACCACCACCCTCTAACCCACGAGCGACTTCTACTTCCCGATCTACTCCATGTTTCAAGATGCTCGTTAGCGGTAACTGTGTTCGCCCACGACCTTCATCGTCTGATGAAGATGAATCTGATACTCAACCCCTTTCCCGCCGTCCAAGAACTGCTGCCATCGAAGAACAAGCTCTTAGTCGCATTGGTCCACAACCACCTCTATCCGATTCTACATCGGACACGAATGAACATCCTACTGCAACAAATGATGAGCATAATGAACCTTTCGACTTTGAAGCAGATCAAGAACATGATGAGCCGAATGAACCTTTCGACTTTGAAGCAGATCAGGTCTCTGGATCGATGTCTGACATCTTCACCGAGCCTTTTACTGGAGAGATAAGGAGAGAGGAGGGAGAATTAGTTGAAAAACAAAGCGTGAGCGTGAGCGATGGGACGAGAAAAACTATAGTGAGCGGGAGACCAGATTCCCCCATCCAGTTAACCGCGTCAACTAGCCCTACTCATTCGTTGGGTATGTCTAGTGGACAACATGTTGTGGACCTAGCAGCGCATATGCACGCCCCCCTAGCCACTCTGAAGGCTCCCAACAGCCAACAGTTTCAAATATACTTGTGAGTCTAGCTTCTTATCTAGCTCCCCTCCATTTGGGAGGCACAACTATTGAAACAATAGGCAGTAGCTCACCTGCTTCGACTTCAATTGTATGCACGTCGAGTCTAGAGCCAAATAGGGAACACGTGTCAACATTCAGTGAGAGCCTTCGTGGCCCAGTCGGAACTCCCATAGTGATGTTCATTCCGGACATTTCACGAGGATTGGGAGGAAATCCTACAAGTTCTACATCTATGCCAACACTGAATGTAGGTCATACAGTTTTTTCAACTGTCATGTCAACAGGTAATCTAAGTGATCCCGGTGTTTCCCAAACAGGTACCTCGACTCCAGCTCTTACTATTCCCCCCACGGCTCAAGCACTAATAGACGCTCAGTTACAACGAGCCCGAGCTACTTTGAACGAACATGCTGCCCTTATGACTGCTGAAAGAGAAGCAGCAGCAGTCGCACCCCACCGGATCCAACACCGAGCCCCAGCAATCAACCTCCCTCACCACATGGCAATGAGTACAACAATGATGAGCTCATGTCGATGTTATATGCTAATCTGCTTGTCGAAGCCACTACTCGGGGTCAACCGGAAGATTCTCTAATGGGTCTACTGTGACGCAATCTGGAAATCTCCACCGTCACGAAATATGAATTTGAACTGTTCAAAGCTGACATGGAACAACAGTTGAGTGATTTTCACATGTCTCAGCAACGACATCATGATGAAATTCTGGGTGCCATCACCGCTCTATACACCGAAATTCAAAAATCCTGTCGACTGGCTGTCTCCGCTTCTCGACCTCAACCTGATCAGGACGATTCGAGCTCTGCTCCAAATCGCCCCGAGGGGGAGACACGCCGAGTCTCAAGAACTCGTTCAAGACCATCTGCTACAACTGCAACTGCACCATCTGCGCCATCATCCCATTAAAGACAACATAGGCCAAAGACTCAAGAAGTCAATACACCAACGGTTGAAAAGCCTGCGGTAGATATTGAATTCGAGAGCACATCTGCAGTTGCCGATTCAGAATCAAATAAAGAGTCAGTTAATGTTGAACCGAAAACAAATGAAGCAACAGTTGATGTTCAAAACCTAAGAAACTCCATGAAGCACGGGTTTAAAGACCCATATGAACCGGTTCTCCAAGAACAAGATTATGTGAACCTGAGGCACACGATAAAGAATTACACTTCCGGAGATCAAAATGAACCAAGACTGTTACCTCATCAAATTCGGTGGCAAAGGATGCTAACTGAGCGCAAGTCTAAATGGGTAAATCAACAACTCCGGGTGCCGCATCTTGAAGAAACTATGGAACGGATATTCAGAAGGAATAAGAAACCTGAAGACTTGGCGCACGTCCACTTGTTAATGGAGATGGATCCAGCTCAAGTTAGGGAATATGTGCACATCCTGAAAATGAGAGCCCTAAAGCCTTCCGATGTTATCTCACGACACCGGATCATTGGGATTATGCAGATTGGGTCTGATAGAGTCTTTCAAGTCGAGTATCCAACGTTCAAAGTTCGAAGAGAAGATGGTAAAGTATATTCGTTTTCTGAAGCTGATTTTTCTAACCTTGATATCTTGGACTTTGAAACTTTGTATCACGACCTAAGAGACAAGAAGCGAAGAAACGAGGATGAACAAAGAGCACTAAGAGCGGTGGTGCGTCACATTCAAAAAGAACTCAGATACAACTATCTTCATGATTTGCAACGTGGAATTGAAAGCGAACAAAAGAAGATTCATATCGCCAAGCCTAATCAAACAATTCCTGAGTTGGATAAATATGATTTTACAACTGTTTTGTCATATCCAGCACACGGAGTTGTATGGATGCACATGAAAGGCGAAAAGAGGTTTCTGAGATTTGATGAAGTTGCTGCCTATTCTGATGGAACTTTATAGGGAATTTGAAACAGACTAGCTTCGGATATTGCTAACGATAAGAAGAGTACAACAAGGATGAGCTCAACCAGAAGAAATTCTGTCTTGGAAGCTATCAGATTAATTGATGAAAGGATAATGTTTCGTCAGACATTGAGAAGATTTGAAGGCATGTTCCAGCTGAAAAAGTAAAGACTTATTTTGCCACAAACGTGGAGATTGTTAGATCTATTATTTTAATTGTGACAAAATAAGGAAAGGATATGCTTTAATTGTAAAAGGAAGTTTATAATTCTTTAAACTCTTTCCTTCCTTAATTAGATAAAGACCTTTCAATATAAATAGGAGTCTAGGTTATCATTAGAAGTTGTCGATAAACATAAAGTTGATTTCAGATTATATTTTCATTGTAATCGATACTAAAGTGAGATATACGATTACGGAAATTCTTTCAAAACACTTTGTTGATATTACTTTAATCGCATTCTTTATTATATCATTGTGCTTACTATTTCTGGGATCTACAGAAGACGATGAAGAACTAAATAACTGGATGAAATCTCACTATGGGGAACCTGAATCTTATTTCAGTACACCTCCAGTCACTGAAAATAATGATGATGATGGTCCTACTCTTATTCCCACATCGCTGAATAGTAACAATTCATCATCAAGAATGAATGTTACTCCATTAAATCAGATCCTCCATCCAGTCCTTCTATTCATAACTCTTTAGTGAATAATCAAACATCTTCCTCTTCTCCAGGAAGTGAAAATCCCTCAGGATCTCCTCTTGAGATGATTAGAGAAAATGAAGATCGTCACTCTGATCTAACATCCTCTCATGAACAGGCCGCTGAATCTTCAATTGATCCAAATCCTCAGCTACCAGCTCAGAGATGGACTCAAAATCATCCCATCGATCAAATAATTGGTGATCCCTGTATAGGTGTTCAAACAAGAAGAAGTATGGCTAACATATGTCTCTATGTAAACTTTATTTCCGTTATAGAACCTAAGAAGATCGATGAAGCAATCCTAGATCAAGATTGGATTATTGCCATGCAAGAAGAACTCTCTGAGTTTGAAAGAAGCAAAGTTTGGAAGCTTGTTCCCAGACCCTTTGATAAAACTGTTATAGGCACCAAATGGGTGTTTCATAACAAGTTAGATAAAAACGGCACTTTAACTCGCAACAAGGCTCGACTTGTTGCTCAGGGTTACACACAAGAGGAAGGAATAGATTACGATGAAACTTTTGCTCATGTGGCAATATTGGAAGCAATCAGATTGTTCCCAGCCTTCGCTGCTCACAAAAATTTCAAAGTCTATCAGATCGATGTCAAAAGTGCTTTTCTGAACGAGAAGCTGAAAGAAAAAGTATATGTTGAACAACCTCCTGGCTTTGCTGATACAAGACATCCCAAATACGTCTATAAGCTAGCCAAGGCTCTCTATGGGTTGAAACAAGCTCCCCGTGCATGGTATGACACTCCCTCTAAATACCTCCTCGCTGAAAAGTTTGTTCGTGATAAGATTGATCAAACCCTCTTTCTTAGAAAATGTAAGGGACATATCATTCTTTTTCAGATATATGTAGATGACATTATCTTTGGTTCTACGAATCCTAAACTCTGCACTCGTTTTGAAAAACGTATGAAAAAGGAATATAAAATGAGCATGATCGGTGAACTAACATATTTTCTTGGTCTTCAAGTAATCCAATCTAAAAAAGGTATTTTTATTTGTCAAAGTAAATAGGTTAAAGACATGCTAAAGAAATTTGATTTAACTCAAAGCTCTTCAATGAAAACTCCTATGGCCCCTTCTCTGACTTTAAACAAGGACCCTCATGGTAAACCTGTTAATGTCGCTGCCTATAGAGGAATGATAGGTGCTTTACTTTATCTAACTACTAGTAGACCTGATATCATATATGTTACTTGCTTATGTGCTAGATATCAATCCGAACCCAAAGAATCCCATCTTATCGTTGTAAAACGCATATTCAGGTATCTGAAAGGGACTTCTAATCTTGGTCTCTGGTATCCCAGAGACTTAGGGTTTGATCTAATGTGTTATTCAGATAGTGATTTTGCAAGTTGCAAAATAGATAGGAAGAGCACCACTGGTGGGTGTCAGCTTATTGGTGGAAAGTTGATTAGCTGGACGAGTAAAAAGAAAAATTCAGTGTCCACATCAACTGCTGAAGCTGAATGTGTCGCAGTAGAGAGTTGTTGTGCCCAAATTCTTTGGATGAGAAATCAGCTCGTTGATTATGATATTCAGCTATCTAAAATCCCTATATATTGTGACAGCACTAGTGCTATCGCAATAGCAAACAACCCTGTACTTCACTGTAAAACCAAACATCTGGAGATCAGATATCATTTTACTAGAGATCACATTATGAATGGTGAAATTGAACTTCATTTTATCCCTACTGATTTTCAGCTCGCTGATATTTTTACAAAACCTCTTGAAGAATCAAGATTTAACATGTTAATCAGCGAACTAGGAATGTTAAACATGGAAGAATAACTTCTTCAGTGTTTTACACATTCAGTGATTACAAAATGAATTTCAAATTCTTCAGTCATTCGCTGAACTCTAGAAAGATATTACTCAGGTATGACTTCTAAACTCTTACTCTCTGAATGTCTTCTTATTCATAGAATGAATCTCAAAAATTTAAAACTCATCACTGACAATCCTTTATTGTTAAATGATGTAGGAATTTTAAGGATAATGATTAACATTTTTTAATGATAATCTTATTCACATTTTGAAATAAGAATAGGACACGTCACACTTTTATCTGACACACAACAGACCACGACGTTTCCTTCCTATCAAACCCAAGGGACGTATGCTTGGTCATCATTACCTTACAAAAAGCTAAAACCGTTGTTTAGCATTCTCGCTCAAATCTTTCAAAAAGCAAGAATTACTCTCGAATCTTCAAGTCTCACCAAGAACACACACTTGTGCATTTTTCTTTCGTTTTCACTTTTAAGGTTTGATCTAACCCTTTTTCTTTTCTAAAAACAACTAGAATGTTGTTTACCTCTTCAATAAACCTTTCATAACATCTTGTTATAAATATTCGTTCTGTAAAATTTGTCTTAAAAATTATAAATTAATTTTTTTTAACAACAAACCTGTTCTAAAATTCTTGTTAGAATAGAAGAAATTTTGGTTTAAATCCAAAATTTTTATTCTAAACTCTCTAAAACTTGTTTCTAGTAATTTTATTTACCAAAGATTCTTTATTAAAAAATTTCTTTTAATCTGAAACATAACAAGTATTTTGATTTTTGCTCATCAAAACACTTATTTTCTTAGTCTTTCCAAAATTTGGTATTCTTTGTACCAAAACACATTCTGGTTTATACAGCTTTTTGTATTAAGCCATGATTTTTCTATTTGGTGTCCCTATCTTTGAAACAGACATGGCCACTTCAAGCAAGAACGTGCAATCTGACGCTCCTGTCTCTGTCACCCTTGAGGGAGCCCCTGCGTGTACCTTCACGCCTGAACAAGCAACGTTCAAGCCTTGTAACTATCTGGCTCTTGTGGACATCCCTGAAGACAAACCGCAATTCAAATATGGAGAGACTTTCATCAATGCCTGCCCGCTGATATACGCCCTCGTCCACAACCCCATTGGAATTCACTTCTCATTTGCAAGCACTCTGGTACACCGCTCACTGCACCATCCTCGGCACCGACAAAGGCAACAAACTCCCTGAAATTGAGTTCACTATCCCTATTGGCACCTTCGCCTTCACTGTTGGTTTCCTAAGGAATGCACTTCGCCTGAGCCAACCAAGGAAGAGATCGTGAATTTTCTGGACTCCATCAGGTACAAATGGGAGAACCCTCTAACCAATCCATCACAAAGATGGAAAAGAGAAGACTACCTGCTCGCTGGAAATACATCTTCACCCAGGTAATTCAGTGCCTCGGGTCAAAGACTGGTTCCCAAGATCAAGCTAGCAAGCACTTCATGGATCTTGGCTACGCTCTCTGCACCGACTACAAGCTGAACTATGCTGACTACATTTTCAGCGACATGCACAACCGTGTAAATGCTCAAAAAAGGGAGAAGGTTATCCCTTACCCAAGGTTCTTTGCCACTATCATGGAAGTCGCTTTGAAAGAGTAGTACCCCAAGGTGGCAAATCAAAGCTTCTCCATGGTTGGAAGAAAATCACTGGAGATCGATGAACAGCAAGGCGATGCTCCCTACACCCCCTACATGCTGCAACTGATCAAAGTTGCAACTCCGGTGTCCATATCACGGATCAACCCCTCAGTGATTATCCAAATCACCACCTCTCCCTTAAAATGTAAGGAACCAAACGATGGTCATAAAAAGACCATCGCTCAAAAACCCATCACCAAGAAATAAAAGAAGGGAATCTGTCGACAGACTTTTTCTACCACCTCTTTTTTGGTCCTCACATCAACTCATGATTCAGCGATAGTTGTCCCTATATCTGATAAAGTTGAAATGCACGCTGCCTAAGCATCAGTTTTGTTTCGAAAATCTGACTCTTGGAAAGCAGCTAACCTAGGACCTCAGAATGTTTCTCACAGACATTCTAAGACACATGTTAGTGAACCACAAGACACTACCGTCAAACGTGGTTTTCCTGAGAGTAATCCTCACGATACTCTCAAGGTCAAAAATATTTCTTCATCTCATATATCTTCTAATCCAGATCTGTTTATGGCTGCCTTATCTGTGTTATCATCCGGTATTGAGGCACCCCGCTACTCCTTAACGACCACCATAACAACAATCCCTGATATTCCTATCAGTGGACCCAGCTCCTCTATGAAATCTCCACAGACGTTGAAGGCTGCGGAAATCAGAAAGATAAAGAAAGAGAAAGTCGCCTATAAGTTTCCTGCCATCGACGTCGATATCCCCAAGATTGTTCTCCCTGCTCCAACTTTTCTGGCGATAGACTTCCTGGTTCAAGAATGTGCCTTCACCAGGCACAGGGTGGACACTCTCAAGACGGCTTCAGAGATCATGTTCCAACTAGTTGGCAGCACTCTCGGAATTAAGGCCACTGTCAATAACATCTACACTGATAATCAATCAGTGAAAAATGACAACTTGGCACATGGGAAGGCCATCGCATCTCTCGAAAAGGCGGTGGAAGCTCAAGGGAAAACACTTGAAGCTATCCAAAAGGCCCAATCTGACATGATGCTGCTTCTACAAGACATCGCTGACAAGGGCCCTTCCTTCTCTGATCAAGACCATACTACTCTGGGTCAGGTTTCCCAGAACCAGTCTGCGCACACTGAGAGACTTAAGGATATCAACTCAAATATGCGTACACTGATGGTGCCCTGTCTACCTGCTGACAACACAGAGGGGGAGAGATGGGCAAAGAGCTCGCTGATGAGCTTATTGGGGAGGTGAACAATGCAATCCCTGGAACCCCAATCACTCTCTACTCTCAGCAAGACCAACAGATTCAGCAACCATAAGAAGCTTCTGTTGCTGAAGAAGAAGATAATGCATAAGAAGAAGATGACGATGATGAAGAGGAAGATGAAATCCCTCATCATGGAGGAAACAATGACGATGATGATGATGATGCTCCTCCTAGCTTCACAAGATTCTTCATCAAAAACCGTCTAGGCGCCTCTCTGCCTAAAGTGATAATCAAAGATCCTTTGGGGGACGGATCAACTCCTTCTCAAGAATAGTCCGATCCCTCAGGTAAAGGCAAACAAGTGATGAATCTTGATTCCACTCCCATAAACTCTGAGGGGGAGACCGCAATCGAGGTAAGCCTTCCTCTCATCCTTTACACTCCCATCTATGAATCTCAAACCTATCCCTCATTTCCTCCTCCAAATTTTGGATCTGATCAACCTCTCTCTCCTTCCCCCATTCTCAGTGAATCCAGTCCCCCAAAGGACTCTTCATTTTTTAGAGAACCTTCCTCTAAAGACCAGTTCCTGTACATTTCCAATACTGAGTCTGAAGAAGAAGAAGTCCTGATTCCTAGGCGTGTAAATAGACAACCAATCTCTGAACCTGAAGAAGAACAGAGAGGAGCTAACTTCATAAGAGACCTCGAGCTGGCCAGAGTAAAAATTCCTCTTCGTACCTCTGAGTCCGAAGCTCCTGTACCAATAAACGTCTTTGACAAATTTTCTTTCCTTTACGCTGAAGAACGAGCACAGAGACTTGAAGCTCAGCAATTGAGAGACCTTGAAATAAAGAAAACTCAGAAAGTCTCAAGTTCGCTCAAAAAATTGCAAGGGAAGAAACTATAAGGGTAAACTGTCAGAGACAAGAAGAAGAAAGGAGTAAGCGAGTAGCTGCTGAAATCGCTGAAAAGGAGATGACCAGAGAAAATCTTAGAGTGGATCCTATAATAGCTCAAGAGAAGATTCTACAAACCCTGAGTAGAGAAAATAAAGAACCCAAGGATGCTGAACTCGGATGGTGTACTAAAAAGTTAAACTTTCGTATTCACCCTGCCACTATAACTCGTGCGACTATCGTAGGACGTAATAGAAAGAGAGGTCTGAAGATAACTGTCACTATGTTCAGAGAAGACAGAAGTGAAGAAAAAGATCCTAAGTTTCTGAAGTTCTATGGTTTCTCCGAATGGCTAGAAATCAGGGATGCCATTCAGGACTCCAAATCTTAGTTCAAAGGCGTTGTAGAAAGATATCTCGATCAGTTATTGTAAAATATCTCACAGCATGTCAGCGTCCCTCCTCTTCCTGAGAAGACAAAGAAAATAACATCAAAGTCTGATACTGATGAAGGTTCATCTTCTAAAAATGAGCATGAGGCCAAATTCAGCTATGAAAGCCTTTTCTCTCATCTCATCCTCCCTGACTTTTCAATGGTAAACACATCCCTGCCTAAAGAGAGAAACTATGAAGAACATGAAATCACTACTCTCCCTGAACCAGAAATGACCTTTCTAGGGAATGATGGAAGAACTTTGTCCTCAGGAACAATGAAATCAAAATAGCTCCCTCAAAGCTCTTAAAGACCATGTACTAAAATTCTTTATTCACATATGGAAACAAGTGTCTTTAGAAGATGATTTATGAGAAAGAATTACGAAGAAGACAAATACAGCTCTCTGACCAGCTTTTGTAGTTTTTCTCCCTTTGTAATTTACTTCAGTGTACTGTACTTTACCCTTACAATTGTATTTCCATGTTTAATGTAATTCTTCTAATTATTATAAATGAAATAAAATGAAGTACTCTACTCCATCTATGTACTGAAAAGATCCTTGAAAAAAGTAACAGGGACAACGAACATAAGAGTTCTATTCTCATTAAAATAACATACACTCTCACTAACATTACACTCTGTAATTAAATCAGTGATTGAACTTTGTAGCGTTTAAACTTGTGAAATTGTGATTTCATATCCTTATAAATGAAACTCAATTCAGATAGTAGACTAGCTGAAAAAGATCTCACAGATTAGTACTTAGAATTCTTTACATTAAAATTTTCCATGTCCTTACTAATCTTTTCAAGCGATTTTCCTATGTTGCCTAATCATAATCAAATAGGGGGGGATTGTTTATCCAAAACTCCTTTCAGTGATTTGAATATGATCTCTCTCTCTATACTTAGTGTAATTTCCAATGTATAAGTTAAAGTCCAGGCTCAGTGATAGTCGAAGACCAAACTGAAGATAGAGATGAACAGCTAGTGATCTGAAGCGGTTCAGTGATAGCAAAGTGAATCTAAACAAAAGTGTGAAATCCTGCAAGGCCTCAGTGATACCTCAGTGACTTCATCATTGAAGTCTCTGGATCAGCGATCAAGTGAAGCCTTCGACAAGATTAATGTTGATCTTATCCTCGATGCACAAAAGTTAAAACCTTATACTATGTCAGAAAAAGAACGTACGAATTGTCTCTTATGTCCCCATCAAATCTGATATGGTACTGTTCATATATAGCCAAAAGCATGGTTGCTTTTGAACAAAGGACAAAGCCTCCAATGAAGGCTTGACATGTGGCATATACCTTTTGTCTCGCATTTATTACGACGTGTATAAATAGATGAAGATCCCTTCTTCATTCTTATGCATGCATGCTACTTTCTATCTCCTCAAAGCTCTGCGTCTTTTCTTTTCTTTCATTGTGCATCTACTTAGTGATTTCTTTAGTTACAATACAATAGGTTTTATACTTGTTCTTCTTCCGGTTGTAACTATAAATTTGTTTATTTACATAAACTAATTTAAAAACCAAAATCTACATGTGTTTGTATTCAACCCCCCCCCCCCCTTCTACAAACTGTTCTATATCCTTTGAACTCTTGTAGACCGCTTTGGAACCACCACTCCTTAGCAAAATGGTGTGGTCGAACGACGTAATCGTACATTGGTCGAAGCTGCCTGCACTATGCTCACCTATTCCAAACTACCACACCACCTTTCCATCATCAACAAGCGCTTCAACCAAACGCCTTATCAATTGGTCTACAACCGCAACCCATCCATCCATCACCTTCGCACCTTCGGTGATCGCTGCTTTATTCTGAATGAAAAAGAAGACCGTGGGAAACTCAAGCCAAAAGAGGATGAAGCATACTTTCTTGGCTATTCTCCAAACGCCGCAGCTTATTGGATCTACATGAAGACTGCCCGCTGTGTCACGGAAAGTGTCAATGTCCAATTTGATACAACGACCGAAATGGCTCATGAACAAGATAGTTCTGGACCCGCACTCACCGGTATATTAGCTTCCGAAAAACTCAGTTCAGAACCTACTCCAATCCACGCTTATTCAAATCAAGCGTCCACTTCCAAAACCGCTACATCAGATCTGGATGATTTGTTCGTGCACTTTTACTCGGATTATTTTGGCCTCTACACTGAAATTCCTATAAGCATCACCCCGCCCACCTTGAAGGTTGCCGACACCACAAATCTTTCTGGACCTCCAGTAACTATGGAGACTGTCTCAACTACTGCAAGTCCAAGATCATATTCAACTACTGCTTTAGTCTCTCCTCCAACTCAACAAAGTCCAGAATCTGCAAACCAAGGTACCCCCATCATTTCAAACACACTGGACCCATTTCCTACAAACCATGCATGTCCGGGACCGACATCCTCCCACCACCATCGAACACTACTCCCAAGGATGTCTCAAGTTCCACTCGCTCTTTTGAAGTGGCTCCATCCTTAGAATCAGTTCAAGATCTTCCATTTGGCACTTATATGGACGACAATCCTAACCTAACCGCGATTCAGCCCCTTCCGATCTCACCCACCCAATCAGATTATTGGAGACCCATCTAAACCGGTCATAACGAGAGCTTCTTCCGCCAACGATTGTCCTTTCTCGTCATTCCTAAGCCGAATCAAACCTAAAACCGTAGACGAAGCTATGTCTGATCCTGACTGGATTATCGCAATGCAAGAAGAGCACAACAAGTTTGAAAGTATGAATGTTTGGCGTCTTGTTCCACGACCGCGCAACAAAACCATCATTGGCACCAAATGGATCTTTAACAATAAACAAGATGAAGATGGTATTGTTGTACGCAACAAAGCACGACTTGTCGCAAAAGGCTACCGTCAGCAAGAGGTAATGACTACGAGGAAACATTCCCCCGATGGCGCGAATTGAAGCCATTCGCATGTTCTTGGCTTATGCGGCTCACAAGAACTTCGTTGTTTTCCAAATGGATGTCAAGAATGCATTTCTGAATGGTGTTCTCCGAGAAGAAGTATATGTTTATCAGCCCGACAGGTTTGTCGATCCTTCAAAACCAAATCATGTTTACGGCCTCAAACAAGCCCCACGTGCATGGTATGATAGTCTATTTGAATACTTGGTCAAAAACGGGTACTCCAAAGGTAAGATCGATCCTACATTGTGCATTAAGAAGGAAGAGGGTGATATCATGCTTATTCAAATCTACGTAGACGACATTATTTTCGGATGGACTAACCCACAACACTGTAAGAACTTCTCCAAACTCATGATTGCCAAGTTCAATATGAGTATGATGGGCGTGAAGAAATTTTTCCTAGGACTTTAAGTAAAACAATTTTCAACAGGAATATTCATCAACCAATCGAAATACATTTCAGATATGTTACATAAATATAACATGACGACCTGTATACCGATTGGAACCCCCATGTATCCAGGTTCAAAACTACACGCTGATCTTTTGGGCAAAGCGGTCGATTCCAAAACCTATCGGGGAGTGGTCGGTTCTTTAATGTATTTAATGGCTAGTCGTTTGGACATAATGTTTGCTACCTGCCTTTGCGACAGATATCAAGCATCTTCATCTCATCTTAGTGCCATTAAGCATATTTTTCGTTATTTAAAAGGTACTAATGATCATCGCCTATGGTATCCAAATGATATGGGTTTCGAGTTAACTGGTTTTTCAGATGTTGATCACGCCGGATGAATGGTTGATCGAAAAAGCACGACGGGCCACATTAAATTCTAGGGAGACAAATTAGTTAGCTGGTCCCCGAAGAAGCAAACGTGCGTATCTACTTCCACAGCGGAAGCCGAATACATCGTTGCCGCTAGCTGTTGCTCACAGGTCATTTGGATGCGTACGCAACTTAAAGACTATGGCTTCCGTTTTGACAAAATTCCCATCTATTGAGATTCAAAGAGCGCCATAGCCATTTCCAGCACGTT
Organism: Silybum marianum; assembly: GCA_036898165.1. NCBI lineage: Eukaryota > Viridiplantae > Streptophyta > Magnoliopsida > Asterales > Asteraceae > Silybum > Silybum marianum. The sequence continues at coordinate 21,610,337 of CM072530.1, read as the reverse complement.
CATCATACATAGACAACACACATCGATGTCCAGTACCATTTTATTAAAGACCATGTTGAAAGAGGTATGATCGAATTATATTTTGTTAATACAGAACTTCAGCTTGCCGACTTGTTCACTAAGGCATTGCATGAGAAACGCTTCCAGTTCCTAGTGTCCAAGTTAGGCATGCTTAAAATCAAAACCTGATTCTCAATCAGTGTTTTCTAAATACACAAAAAGTCCATTCAAGTGTCAATACACATTCACCTTTTGATGTGAATATTCATTATTCTTGAATTCTCGTTTTGTGAATTTGACATTTTAATTAAGTTTTCTGGATTTTCATTTTTTTCTTGTACAATTTTCGTCATAATTGTGTCTTTCTCTGTTTTAAACCGTCTCGATGTTTGTTCTTGTCTAACCGTTCAATATTCAAGGGGGAGCGATCAGGTAAGTTTTTTCTTAACTCACATTTGTAGGGGGAGCTCAGTTTTCTTACTTTTAGGCACAATTCAAGGGGGAGCACTTAGAATTTTTTTCAAAAACTTCACATTTTTAAAAACTGTTCCACACTTGTAGGCCTAGTATCACCTGGCAAGAATTCTTGTCGCACGCCAAAGGCCCGACAAGTTCGCTCTCGACATCTTTATGATGATGACAGTTGCCCGATAAATCTTTCTCACGTGTCATCCTCTGATGACCCACTATTTCAACTCGGGCCCCCACATGCACTATTCACACATTCAAAATCTCTTCCCTCTTTCTCTCTCTCAAACTCACCCGAGCATCAACTGTTGCATGTTTTTTTCTCAAATCTTCGAATTTCACAAAAACGAAAGCATCACCAGGTTGCATTCTGTCTCTCTACAACTTTAGTTATTGTGATTTGTTGTTTTAACCGTTGCAGGCCTGTCAATTTATGCTTAAACTGTTCGGATTCCAAAACCCTTGGAGTTCTGGTTTTTCATGATTTCTGCCTGTTTTTGGGATTATTTGAACTTAGGATTAGTATTAAACATGTTAGGCGACTCCCATCGATCCTAGATCTAGGCTTAAAACCCTTTAGAAATCAATTTTTGATTTGGGCAGATTTTTGGACTTATCGGTACTAAAGAACTCTTAGAAATTTTCCTAAGTTTATGTGGAATACTTGTTGCGTCCTTACAACCCGACATACTTTCTTATCGGGTGATAAAGGCTGGACAAGTTGGCCTTCTTGTTTTCCTAAGTGTTTTTATCGCATCTTGTTTACCCGACAAGTTTTCTTGTCGCATGTCAAAACCTCGACAAGAGTGTCTTCATAATACTCTAAGTTCTTGTCGAGCCATACAGATTGATCTTTCAAAGTTTTGTCTAAGTCTTTATATCTACCAAGATAAACTTTTGTCGACCCATAAAGACTCGATATACTACTTCGCAAGTGTTTATAACGATCCTTTTCACTCGACATTTATTTATATCGCCTCTACTAGGCCCGACAACGATACTTAGCATTTTTTCTTTCTCATGTGAAACATTTTAACTTGTCTTTTTTTGACTTGCTAACGATGCCCTTTCAGTCTCCATGGCGGCTATTAATGATCCAAATGTTTCTGATGACGAGAACTCAATGCTTTCCGAAAGATCTATTGCACCGAGCATCAACGCGGAAAACAAAGATGACATCCTAATGCCCCCGGGTAACAAACGAACGTTCAAGCCTAACAACCACCGTCTTAACCTGGATATGAGGCTGGAACACCCCATAATCATGGAGATACTACGACAACGTCCACTTCGGTTTTCATTCACATTGGAACACCTAGTCCCAGCCTTCTACTTACAAAACTTCTGGCACACTATGTCTTATCATCCAGTAGAGGGCGACTACTACTTCACAGCTCAAATCGATGAGTTTGTGACCAAGCTCACACTGTCAAGACTTCGCCGCATTCTTCGACTCCCAGCTTCTAATGCCGTTCCCGGTCGTACTACTTTTGAAGATCCACCCACCGACGAGGAACTTTTCCGCGACTTCAGAGCGTTAGGATATGACGATGACCTCACCTCCACGGGAAAATTCAAGAGAATTCATCTTCCTCAACTCTATTTCACGCTATTTTCTTTTGTTAACCGTTGTCTTACAGGAAAACATACGGGTATGGACAGAGCAAGCAATGCGGTTCTTCGCATCTTCCACGTGATTGTCTACAGTCGTCATTACGACTACGCCACCCTAATCTGGACCAATCTCTTTGAATATGCATCCGACAAAGTCGACAACCGAGACCATGAGTTCCTTCCTTACCAACGCTTTCTTCAACTTACTGTCCATAACATGATGAATACACGTGAGGAAATTCTTAGACGCGCTGGCATGCCCCTTGGCTCTTCTTATACTTAGAAGTATTTGAAACTTCGTGATTACCGCTCCCATACACCATGCCTACACCTAGTGTGATAGACTATAAGGAGAGCATCGGCTTAGTGGCTCACCAACAACCAAATGATCCTGCTTAAGAGCCAAACCGTAAGGAACACCTTAAGTTGGGAGAGGGTCCTAGAATAGACGAGCAGGTTCAGGATCAAGGGGATCCTGAACAGGGTGTTGAGAGAATAGCTGAAGCGAGGGGAAATGTCGACGGTGGTGCATCTGATCAGCTTGCCCTTACTACTTCTGCAGCTACCATTCCCATTCCACCTCCAACCGGTACTACAGCTGCCTCTACCTCTCAACCCACGGCACACATACCACGCTTGAAACTCCTCGTAAACCGTCGTCGTGTACCCCATTGCCCGTCGTCCTCTGAATCCAAAGAAAGCCTGGATGATCAACCTTTACATCGTCGAAGGAGAATTTCTCACGCCGAGATGGCACTTAGAAGAAATCGGTCCTCAACCCTCAATACAAGACTCCTCATCAGAAGCTACTGATTCCGATGACCTTCGTGACCTCTACAACTTAGATCCTATCACCGAACCACTATCTACCCCACTACCTGTACAAAATGATGGAGAGATTAGGAGAACGGAGGGCGTATTAGTTGAAAATGAAAATGTGAGCACGTGTGCCGGTGTGAAAAATATAAATGATAGTGAGATACCTACAGACACTAGCCAGGTAACCGCGTCCCTTGTTAATACTCATCCGTTGAGCACCAACATTGGACAAGCCATTGTCAACCCAACAACGCAATTGCATGCCCCACCTAGCCACTCTGTAGTCTCACAACAACCTACAGTTTCAAAAATTCTTGTCAGTTTAGATCCTCATCTAGCGGCCCTATCTTCAGGAGGCATAGCTATAGAACCAAGAAGTAGTATCTCACCTACTTCGACTTCTTTTCTAAGCACTTCGAGTCTAAAACCTTCTAGGGAACATGTGTCTATACATACTGAGAGCCTTTATGCCCCAGTCGGAACTTCCATAGTGATGTCCATTTTGGGCATTCCACGAGGATTGGAAGGAAATCCAACCAGCGCTACATAAATGTCACTGTTGAACGTAGGTCACACAATTGATTCAACTATGATGTCAACGGGTAATCTATGTGATCCCGGTGTTTCCCTTTCAGGTACAACTTCGCAAACTTTCACAGTCAATCCTGCAACTTGAGTGTATGTTGACGCTCAGTATAAGAAAGCTCAAGATTCTTTATTCGCTCACGAGGAACGTATGCGAGAAATACTCCGTCAAATTTCCGAAGCTTCTGGCTCCGGATCATCATCCGATCCTAATCAAGCTAGCTCTTCCCAACCTAGCACAAGTTGTTCTCCGCCCCCGCCACCTCGTGGCTCTAACGATCCAAATCTTCTCCATCACCGCATAGACATCAGTATAACAATGATGAGCTTATGTCTATGCTCTATGGAAATCTGCTTGCCGAAGCTACAGCTAGAGGTCTGCCTGAGGATGAACTTATGGGTCTTCTACGCCGTAATCTTGTGTTTCCCGCTGGCACTCGCCATGAATTCGATCTTTTCAAAGACGATATGAAAGTTAAGCTTGAAGATATGGCGACTCAACAAAAGCAATCTGCTGATGAAATTCTCGGTGCGATTACTGCTCTCCAAACAGAAATACAACAATCTTGTTGCCCAGCTGCTTCTGTTCAATGCCGTCGACCTGATCACGATGATCCGGACTCCGTTCGTAATCGCCCTAAGGGGGAGACATGCTGCCGGGTTACAAGAGCTCAAGCTCAAACTCAACCATATACTACAACAACTTCATCTCCATCTTGTACAACTCCGCTATCTCGTCAACGACAGCAAACTACTCCACCTCCCACGCAACAATAAGTTAATCCACCAACGGTTGAAAAGCTCACGACAGATTTTGATATTGGGAGTGGATCGCAAGCTGTTGAACCGGAACCAGAAAATGAAGAAGTGGTCAATGTTCAGAACTTGAGGAATTCGGTCAAAAATTGGGAGAAGAAGATTATGTGAATTTAAGGCACGCTGAAAGGAACTATGCTCCGGGAACATTGAATGAAAAGCCTTTACTGCCTCACCAGATTCGTCGGGAAAGAATTCTCTCAGATAGCAAATGGATAAATCTACAGGTCAGGACTCCTTATCTAGAAGAAACAATGCAAAAGATATTCGTGGATAAGAAGAAACCAGATGATATGTCTCGTATTTATTTGATCATGGAAATGAACTCATTACAAGTAACTGAGTACGTGAGCATATTGAAAACGAAGACAAAGGAACTGAATGAAGTTATTTCAAGATACAGGATCGTTGCTATCATGGAGATTGGATATGATAGTGCTTTTCGAGTGGAGTTTCCAACATTCAAGGTTAGAAGATACGATGGAAAGGTTTACTGCTTCTTTGAGGAAGATTTTGCTAACATTGATGTAATAGATATGGAGACACTGCATACGGAGCTAAAAGACAAAACAAGAGGAATCGAAAGGAGACACTGCAACTGATGAACAAAGAGCACTTAGAGCGGTCATACGACACATCCAAAAGGAGCTAAGGTACAGTTACCTTCATGACCTTCAAAGAGGAATCGAAAGTGAACAAAAGAAGGTTTATCTACCCAAACCTGATCAAAGTGTTCCTTGTTTGGATAAGTTGAAAGTTACTACAGTTTTGACCAAACCAGCACATGGTGTCGTTTACATGAAGATGTATGGAGAGAGAAGAGGTTCTTACGATTGAATGCCATTGAACTTATTGACAAACGCCTGATCTACTGTTAGACCCTACGGAGATTTGAAGACATGTTCGAGCTTAAAAGATGATATGCTTATTTTGCCTCAAAGGGGGAGATTGTTAGGACTTTAATTAATTGTGCCAAAATAAGGTAAGGATATGCTTAATTGTAAAAGGAAAGTTTATAATTCCTTATGCTCTTACCTTTCTTATATAGATTAGTCCTTGCCATATAAATAGGGTGTTAGGGTCATTCATTAGGCGTGTGAATTGATATTGAGAGCTAATCAGAGAGAGCCAATATCTTGTGGTCCATATTGTAATCGATTTATATTCAAGTGAGATATCCAACTTCGGATCTTCATTATATTTGGTATTCTTCGCGTTATTACTTAAATCATACGTACTTGATCATTATCTGGGATCCACAATGGGAGTTTGAAATTTGTGCATGGAGGATAAGATCAACTTTGATTTTGCTGAGTAGGCTTCATTTGATTACTGATACTTGAGGTTTCAAGGAGGAATCCTTCAGGTATCACTAAGGCATACGAAAGATCTCACACTTCTTCTAGACGAATGTTGCTAGCACTGAACCGGTTCAGATCACGAGCATTCTGTCTCTATCTTCAGTTAAGACTTCGAATGTCCTGAGTTTCAGCGATCACTAAGTGTAATCAGTGTTTGCATTCACTGAATCTAAACAGTAACATGAACTTGGATTTTCACTAAATATAGGAGGAATAATATTCAAATCACTGAAGGAGTTTAGATCGACAATCTCCCCTATTTGATTATGATTAAGCAATATAGGAAATTTGCTTGACAAGATTTGTAAAGCCATAAGAATTTTAATGTAAAAAAAATCCTAAGGACCAAGTGTTTTTAAACTAGAAAGCATATTCACTAATAAATGTAAGAAAAAAGATATCAGAGAGTATAAAAGATTTCTTAAGTTTTCAGGACTCATAACTTCCTTGTCCCTTATTACTGTTTTAGGGATCTTTTTAATACATGATGGAGTAAAGTACTTCATTGAATTTAATTAAAGGATAGTTAGAAGAGTTACATTAAAAAATGAAGTTACAATATTAAGTAAAGTACTATACACTGAATATTACGAAGTAAATAAAAAGTCGGGATCTAGAGCCCTAAGAAGCGTTGATCAACTTCTTTCTTTTTTCTATCTCTCTCTCAATTATTTTTCTTTGAAACTTGAAATGATCATTCTCATCAGTGCAGTTGTAGTAGATAATCTTGAGGAGTTTAATTGGAGCGAGAAAGATCTCCTTATTCCTGAGGAACTTTGTAGTTCCATTGTTGTCGAGAAAGATCATCCTTGGCTCAGGTTTGCCAACAATTTTGTTTTCTTCGTATTTTCTTTCTAAATTGTTAAGTTCTGAAAGATTGCTTCAAAAGAAATAGAGGTTTTGAAGATGAGACATCCGAAGAAAGAAGATCAAGGAAAATCCTAAGGCACAACTTCTGAACTGGTTACTTCAGAAGTTCTAAAGAGGAGACTTCAGAGTTCTGAAAGAACTATAAAGAGATGTTCTGAAGAAGACTTTAAAGAACGATTAACATGTGTATAGATGTTATTTGTCTGTGACGTAAATAGTTGTTAGTTTAGCATTTCTATAAGTGTATAAATACAGAGTCAGTTAGACAGTTTATAGTTAAACTTGAACGACATACTTGTACTTTCCATACTTTTAATCTCTGTTCTTAATTAATACAACAACCAACTTCCTTGCCCTAATTCTAGTGTTTTTACTTACTTAATTGACATTCTTATATACGAGAAATATCAATTGGTATCAGAGCCATTCAACTGTTTTTGATTTCGGTCTTGATCTAATCATTCTTGTGTCAATTCTTGAAATTTTTTTATCAATATTTGTTCGATTGACCGGATATGATAATTCAAGCCAATTACAGTTGAATTTACGATCAGATAATTAGAATGTTGAAAGATATGTGTCTGTTAGTTCGGAAACAAAAACCCCTACTTTGTTCATTGGAGAATACCATCAATGGAGGATTTGAATGATCCAGGTCTTGGATAATATTGATGAGGAATTGATGAAATTAGTTATCAATGGAATTTTAGAGGTTTACGTCGAAATAGATGATATTCCAGCTACTGAGCATACTCCAGAAATACCTGCTACAAGGATTAATAAGAGTACGTCTATGTATAATGTTGCTGAGAAAGCTCAATTGAAGGTTGATAGACATGCCCTAACTCTTCTGACTATGGCCTTTTTAATGAAATATTCAATAGGGTTGGCAGTCTGTAGTCAGCTAAGGCCATGTGGGATGAAGTAGAAGCGCAGATGGGGAGAAAAAAGGCTAAAGAAAACAAGCTGAATATATGAAAAGGTCATATGAAGGGTTCAAGGCTAAAGAAAATGAGTCTATGTCCGATACCTACAATAGATCCAACAATATTCATAAATATCTGAGAAGAAATGGTGTACGAAAGCTGAATTCAGAAATAAACAACAAGTTTCTGAAAAATCTAGGTCCAGAGTGGGATTCATTTACTGATAAATTGGTCATGAAGAATTTGTCCAAAAAGCCTATTCATGATATATATGGAGTGTTGAATCAGCAAGAGGATAAAATCAAATCAAGACAAATTGAAAGAAAGAAAGTTAGTGAATCTATTGCTCTTTTGACAAATAAAGTTAACAATTAAAGGATAATTCCAGCTCCTAAACCCATTGAGATTCCAGAATTAGAGGATTTTTCTAGGCACGAATCTAATGAAGAGATGAAGAAAATAGCTTATGGAAATAGCATTCTTAACTAGATCATTCAATCAAAAGTACAACAATAAGTACAAAAAGGGTGGGAATGCTAAGTCAGAATCTAGTGGTGCGGCCGAGAAAATCTGTAGGCCAAAGGAAGCCAAAAAGGAAGAAGGAGAAGGTGAGCAGTCAAGATGCTTAACTGTGGTAAGCCAGGGCATTTTGCCAGAGACTGCGGGATGAAAAAATGAAGAATACAACTCACTATGAGCAAAAAGCTGCATTATCAAAGAAAAAGGAAGAAAATCTTGTTTTCTTCACAAAGGAAGAAGAAAACTGGCTATCTTGGACTGACAATGAAGATGATGAGGAAAGTGCTCACTATCCTGCTAAATTCTATATGTGTCAAGATCATCATGAAACCTCACACAGCCATGATTCTGAGGTAAATTCTTCTTCTGAAATTGAATTACAAGAACAGGTTATGAAAATGACCTCTGAATTTGATGAACTAAGAAAAGGGATTAAAGGAGAAAAGATTTTAGTCAACAAATTTAGAGAGGAATATCAAATTTATAAGATGAACTTCTTATGTGCAGAAGAGCTACTTGAAAAAGTTTCTGAAGAAAAATCTGCTTTAAATGAGAAAGTAGATATTCGGAAAAAGGACATAAATGATGAAAAAACTGAAAAAGAAGTTTTATTCACTAAATTGGATTATCTGAACAAAGAAAGACTTGATCTATAGAAAAAGGTGAAAGAATTAGAAGATCTGAACTTTAAAAGAGGACAAACAGAACTGATAGAGATATCAAAATAGCTTCAAAAGGGACTGGGTTCTGAAGATATAAAGATCTGAAAAAAAGATAAAGAAAAGCCTAAGGCATAACTGCTGAAGTGCCAACTTCAGAAGTTCTGAAGACATTCTGAAGAGGTTCTGAAGAAGTTCTGAACACACTTCTGAAGAAGATCTGAAGGAGTTCAGAACCTGTTCTGAACTTGTCTGTTATGAATGTACTGTTACTTAAGTCTTTCTATTTCATGTATAAATAGATAGTTAGTTAGATAGTTAGAACCAACGTTTTCCATTAGCCTTGTAAAGACATATTCTGTAATATTGTACATTCAATCAATACATATTACATTTGGCTATCACATTCCTGTTAAAATCTTTCCATATATTGATATCTTGATTGTTTGGGTCCTAACAATAGGTATCAGAGCCAATTCATCTGTTCTTGAAGATTTGTGAAAGAATTGTCAAATCTGACAGTTCTTGGTGTTCTTGATCAATAGATCTCAAATTCAAATCAGGTGAATTCTCGATCTTCTAACAATCAAAGATGTCTAAAGAAATTGTCTCAATCGGATATGAAACGAAACCACCAACTCTTTTCTTGGGAGAATACCATCAATGGAGAATCAGAATGATTCAATTCCTGGACAACATAGATGAAGCTTTAATGCAATCAATCACAAATGGCCCACTAGAGGTCTTTATTGAAATTCCAGCAGTTCCTAGAACTGAATCAACTCCTGAAATACCAGCGTCAAGAATCAAGAAAAGCCCAGGTATGTATAGCACCACTGAAAAATCCCAAGCTAAAGTTGACAAAAGAGCATTAACTCTTCTTACAATGGCTATTCCTAATGAGATATTCAATAGAGTAGATAGCTTAACATCTGCTAAAACCATGTGGGATGAAGTTGAAGCTCAAATGCAGGGTAGTACAAAAGCCCAAGCACAAAGACTAAATATTTGTGTGGGTACTTATGAAAACTTCAGGTATAAAGAGAATGAATCTATTACAGAGACTTATCATAGATTCAACAATATTCTGAATGATCTGAGAAGAAATGGTGTTCAGAATTAAAATTCTGAGATAAACAACAAATTTCTGAACAACTTGGGTAATGAATGGTCAAGCTTCTCTGATAACATGGTTACCAAAAATTTATCAAGAAAATCTATTCATGATGTCTATGGTATATTGTTTCAACAAGAAGACAAAATCAAAACTAGACAAAATGAACAAAAGAAGGTAAATGAAACTGTAGCTTTGTTAAGCAAGAAGTATAATAATTCTCTAACTATTTCTGCCAAGAAGGTGTGTGAGATCCCAGAGACAACAGTTTGTGATGGGGATGAATCAGATGAGGAGCTAAAAAGGATTTCTGATAATATTGCTTTTATGACAAGGCAATTTACAGAAAGATACAATCAAAAATATCAGAATAAACCTAGATCTGAAAATGGACCTAAGAAAGGTCAAGAAGCTGGTCAATCTGAAACATCTGAACCAGCAAGATGCTTCAACTGTGGAAAGCCTGGACATTATGCAAGACAATGCAAGATGCCAAAAGTGAAGAATTCAGGTTACTATGAGAAGAAGCATCTGTTAGCCAAGAAAAAGGAACATAATCCTGCTTTAATAATCAAGTATGAAGAGGACTAGTTAAACGGGAGTGATGGTGATGATGATGAAGAAGTTGCTCACTATGCAACAAACTGCTATATGTGTCAAATGGATCCAGATAAAGACAAACAAGACACTGAGGTATCGTCTTCATCTTCTGAATTAAATTCTGAAATAAACTACTCTTCTGAACAAAATTCTGAACATAATTCTGAACATAACGCTGAAAGTCAAATATATAAAAAAATTGTCAAGAAGCTGAACAGATTCTTAAAAAGGTTTCTAAAGAAAAACTTGTTTTAAAAGAAAAAATGGACAGCTTACAAAAGGAAATTATAAATGAGAAGTCTGAAAAAGAAATTCTGAATGCTAAAATGAATGTTCTGAATCAAGAGAGCCTTGATCTTTATAAAAAGATTAAAGAATTAGAAGATTTAAATTTTAAAAGAGGACAAACTGAACAAACTCTGAATATTTTAACTAGTCAAGCTCAAAATTCAAAATTTTACAACACAAAAGCAGGTCTAGAATATAATGACAGTCAAATACTAACAAAAGGCACCTGAAAATCTGTATAATTATTCTAAAATGAAAATTTTCAATGAATCAAATACAGATGTCATTTCTAAACCTGTGAACTATTCTTTGCTTGAAAGAATACCATTTGTAAAATCAGAGACTTTGTTTTCAGAAGAAACACCTCTTAAAACTGGTGAACCAAAAATAATTTATGAAACAGAAGAAATAAATACAAGTTCAAACATTTGTGAATCTTCTGAATCAAATATTATTTCTGAAGAAAAATCTGAAATAATTATTAAATCTGAAATAATTTCTGAAATTACTTCTGAGATAACTTCTAAACTCAATTCTGAAGTCATTTCAGAAGATACTTCTGATAATAAATTAGAACATGAAGAAAAATATGATGAATTATCAGAAATTGACTCTTTAGAAGATGTTGATGAGAATCCCAATATATTTTTTGATAATTCTGATGATGAGTCTACAACAACAAAAAATTCAAATATTTTTGCAACTAGTATGACTCAAAATAAATTTTCAGATCTAATAAATGCTTCTGATTCAGAAGATGGTGATGATCATATGGTACAAGTCATTGATAAAAATGGCTATTTGGTTTACAAATCACAATCTTGTATGACTGAAGGAGAAATACTAAAAACAGAAGCTTCAAAGATACATTCAGACTAGTTTGGTTCTGTGTTTTTAAAACCAGAATTTCAGATATCTGAAAATTTTACCTCTTCAAATTTTTCTCCTACTACAACAAACACTTCCTTGGCTTCATCACCATATTCAGTAACATCTTCTGACTTCAACACCAGAGTTAAAAACTTTGAAAAAGAACAATCCTCAAATTCTCTCTCTAAAGTTCAAACAATTCATTCAAATTCAGAGGTTAAACCTAAAGTAAACAGAAGAATTTCTTATACTAATCCTCATTTCTTATCTTTTACAGAGCTATCCACTTTAGTATGGAGAAAGAAAGATGAAAGCCTGTCAAAGAATGCCAAATTAGATAGTTTTTCAATTTTAAATAAAAATAATGTACCTAAATCAAAGAAAGTGAATAAAAGAATCTTTGTTGAAAAATCAAATGTTATCGATTCTTATATGTCTACTGCTATTGTAAATACCTTAAAGAATCATATTCACTGTATTAATTGTGATCATCATAATTTTCATCTTAACTCCAAAATCAACAAGAAAAATTTGATGGAATCTATTCAGAAATGTTCAGCTATATTGACAAATTTAATTAAAAGAAACATAAAAATAAAAATAAAAGCAAGAAAGATAAATTTCAAAGATCTTAACAAACTTCTGAATTACAAAATCTGAAGACAAAGTTCAGAACTTCAAATTTTATTACTAATCTCAAAGTACCCATTCTGAAATGGGTACCTAAAACTCAATAATCTCTTTTGCAGATATATCATGTGTGGGTCTTAGATTCTGGATGTTCAAGAGACATGACACCTTTCAAAGAACTGCTAACTGATTATCATGAAAGATATGGAGGAAGAGTTAGCTTTGGAAACAATGCAAAGGGATATGTAAGAGGATATGGCACTTTCATTAAAGGAGATGTAACAGTAATGAAAGTTTTCTATGTTGAGGGACTAAGACATAATCTTTTTAGTATTAGTCAATTCTGTGACAGATACTGGAAGGTTAATTTTGACATAGATCATTGTCATGTTTTGAGTACAGCAAACAAAAATGAATTAACTGCTTATAGAGATGGAGATATCTACACAGCAACATTCACTGCAATAGGTCAACTAAAAGGTGTATGTTATATGTCTATAACAATGAGAAATGATAGTTGGCTTTGGCACAGAAGAATGTCACATCTAAACTTCAAAGCCATTTCTAAACTAGGCAAACATCAATCTGTAAGAGGACTACCAAATATCAGATTTGAAAAGAACTCTCTTTGTTCTGCATGTGAACTAGGGAAGATCAAAAGAAGTTCTCATCCTCTAAAAATGCTATCTTCATGCAAGGCTCCACTTGAAATGCTACATATGGATTTATGTGGACCAATGAAAACTCAAAGCATGGGGGAAAGAAATACATTCTTGTCATAGTAGATGAATACACAAGATATACATGGATTGAATTTCTGAGACGCAAGTCTGATACTTCTGAAAGACTGATACCCTTTCTGAAGAAAATTCAAGTTTTTCTTCAACTCCCAATCCAAAAGATCAGAAGTGACAATGGAACAGAACTTACAAACTCTACACTTCAGAATTTTTTGGAATCTGTTGGTATTTCACATAATTTTTCCGCTGCAAGAACTCCTCAACAAAATGGGGTAGTTGAAAGAAAGAATCGCACTTTGGTAGAAGCTGCAAGAACCATGCTGGCATATTCAGAACTTCCTCTCTCTCTTTGGGCAGAAGCTATTGCTACTGCATGTTTTACTCAGAACAGGACCATTTTAAACAGAAAATTTCTTAAAACTCCTTATGAAATGATAAAACACAGAAAACCCTGTATTGATTATTTTAAAATCTTTGGTTGCAGGTGTTTTCTAAAGAATGATACTCAGAGTCTCGACAAATTTGCACCAAAAGGTGTACCTGGTATCTTTGTTGGGTATTCTTAAAGATCCAAAGCTTACAGAGTACTCATTAAAGGAACTCAAAGGATAGTTGAGACTTCAAATGTCAAATTTCATGAGCAAACATTACCTTCTGAACAAGGCAGTTCAGAACTCACACATAAACCAATTCCTGAGAGTTTAGACTCAGAACATAATAAGACAAACTCTAATTCTTAATCTCAAACTTTACTTAAAACAAATTTAGACATTTTATGTCAAGACTTATTTGATATTTCTATAAATGTTTCTGCAGATTATCAAAATCCTTCTCTCATCAGAAACTTAAATAATCAAGACATTTCAGAAATACAAATTTCAAGTACATCAGCACCACAAATCTCAACCTCAAATTCAGAACTTCCAACTTCTACATATGTACATCCAATTTCTGAATTAGTTGCAGTTACTTCTGAATCAATTCAAGTTACCTCTGAACCAGTTCAAGCTGTTTCTGAACCAGTTCAAACTACTTCTGAGCATGTACATCAAAGTTCTGAACAAATTCAGAATGTTTCATTTGAGGGGAAGACTTCAGATTTACATTCAGTTATCAATCATGATACTGAAACTCAAGCAATTGTTGATGATTATGATTCATTAAACAATGTTTCATCTGTTCAACCATTGCCAAATGTGAACAAATGGACATCCAGTCATCCTGTGCATCAAACTATTGGAGATGCATCAAAAGGTGTTCAAACAAGGTCTGCAACAGCAAATGAATGTCTGTATGTAAATTTCTTAAGTAGCATGGAACCCAAAAAGCCATATGAAGCACTTCAAGATCCAGACTGGATTTTAGCCATGCAGGATGAGTTAAATCAATTTGAAAGAAACAAGATTTGGAGATTGATACCAAAACCAAAAGGTAAATCCATCATTGGCACAAAATGGGTATTCAGAAATAAAAAGGATGAAAATGGTATTGTTGTAAGACATAAGGCAAGGCTTGTAGCTAAGGGTTATTGTCAACAAGAAGGGATTGATTATGATGAAACCTTTGCTCCTGTTGCTAGATTAGAGGCCATTCGAATATTTCTTGCCTATGTTGCTCATAAAAACATGAAGGTATTTCAAATGGATGTGAAATGTGCATTTTTAATGGTATTTTACATGAAGAAGTGTATGTTGAACAACCAGAAGGCTTTATCAACAAAGAATTTCCAAATCACGTCTATATTTTGGACAAAGCCTTATATGGACTTAAACAAGCACCCAGAGCATGGTAAGATACTCTTACAACTTTTCTTCTGAATTCTAAATTCAAAAGAGGTACTGTTGATACAACTTTATTTCTGAAAAAGGAGGGTGATGATATGATCTTGATACAAATATATGTAGATGATATTATATTTGCCTCTACAAATCCAAAATTTTGTAGAAATCTTGAGAAAATCATGCAAACTGAATTTGAAATGAGTATGATGGGAGAATTAACATTCTTTCTTGGTCTTCAAGTTAAACAACTTCCCACTGGCATATTCATTAATCAATCCAAGTATGTCTCAGACTTACTTAAGAAGTTTGACATGACTGATTGTTCAAGTATTCAAACTCCAATGGCCACTGCAACTAAGTTAGAACCTGATCTGAATGGAAAATCTATTGATCAGAAAAAGTACAGAGGCATAATTGGATCTTTGCTTTACTTAACTGCTAGTAGACCAGATATAATGTTTGCTACATGTATTTGTGCCAGATATCAAGCTAATCCTAAGGAATCACACCTTCTAGCTGCAAAAAGAATACTTAGATACCTAAAAGGTTCTCCTTCATTGGGACTTTGGTATTCTAAGGATTCTAGTTTTGAACTAACAGCCTTTACAGATGCAGATCATCGTGGATGCAAATTAGACAGGAAAAGCACTTCTGGATCATGTCAGTTTCTGGGTGATAGACTGGTAAGCTGGTCTTCAAAGAAACAAAATTGTGTTTCTACTTCTACAGCAGAGCCTGAGTATGTGGCAGCTGCAATATGTTGCTCACAAGTGATCTGGATGCAATTTCAACTTAAAGACTATGGTTATACTTTCAAAAAGATTCCTCTGTATTGTGATTCAAAGAGTGCCATAGCCATCACTGCCAATCCTGTTCAGCATTCAAAGACCAAGCACATTGATGTAAGATATCATTTTATCAAAGATCATGTGGAAAAAGGTAATATTGAAATGTTTTTTGTTAAGACAGATTAACGGTTAGCTGATTTATTTACCAAAGCACTTGATGAGAAACGGTTTAACTTCTTGGTAAGTAAATTGGGCATGATGAATATGTGTATGTAAGTATTACACATCAACTATACTCTACAAGTTATATTCTGAGGTTTTTATCTCATATTCTGAATAGTTTGCTCTTTAGAAATACTTTGCATATTCTGAAGTTCAACATTCAGATCTTTGCTTCTTTTAAAACTCAGAAGTATATTCCTTCTGTATCTAGGTTGATTGTATTTTAATACTTTTCATATTTTTCTCATTTCTCTAATATTTTCTTGTTTCTTTGATAACGTTGCAATGACTAAGGGGGAGAATCATAATTGCTAATGATTCAAGGGGGAGTGGTATTAAATTCAAAATTCTACACTATTCTTTCCTACAAAACAACTCTGCATTACTGAACTACACTTAAAAATTCTGCGGTTCTTCTGAATTCCTTCTTTCAGACTTCTGAACTTATTCTCAGAAGTTTTGAACAATTTCTGAAGTTTTTGAACTTGTTCTCAGAACTTAACTTCCCGTTGATATTTTCACTTAAGCGTGTGCCACGTGTTTTAATTTCATTGGATATTTCTTAATCACGTCATTTAACCGGTTCATTTATCCAAATAAATGATGATTACTACTCTAATCACATTTACTTTTTGGCCACGTGTCCACCAACGCTTATCCAGTCTTATAAATCAATGGATTCTTCCTCCTCTTCATTTTTTTAGCGATTTTATTCTACAAAATCTATCTGTTTTCATTGATCTTCATTCTGTTTCGAATCCTTGTTCTTCAACTATCATGTCTACTTCAAAAGCTATGGTTTCTACTTCTTCGAGTCAAAATGACAGCAATGGATCATCGAGTGATGGTTCATTCAAGATTGTACCTCAGAAACTGGTTGTGGGAACATTGGAAGTTCCACTTCTTGAAGATCAAATGGTTCAAGACACAGCCACAACTGCTATTCATCAAGCTGGATCTTCCAAACCTAACCCTAACACTTCTTGAAGATCAAACTGATAAAATTGGGGAAACACAAATCGAACCTATTGAAGTTATTTCTGAATCAAATGCTGGTGATAGTGAATCTCAAACTCGTGTTGAAAGCAGTGATATGTCGAAACTCTATGTCCCTGCTGAAAAACTCCTTGACATCAAGAAAAATAACTGTGCTCTGAACTTTAAATCGAAAGATTTCATTGATGATCAAATAATTTTGATTGACATTCTGAAGAACACATCCACTCCGTACTATACTTTCTAGGAAATTTTCTGTTCCTACTTCTTATCTTCAACAATTCTGGTACTATGCTGAGGTTGATGAATCTGAAGATGAAATTGTCTCCAATGTTCATGCTAACAAGGTGTGTATCTCTGTGGATGATATTAGATGTCTTCACTTCCTGCCAAAGTCAGATGAGGTTCTTGGGAAAACCTCTTATGATCCAATTCCTTCCTCAACAGAAATGATCTCAGATTTCATGAGTTTGGGATACTCTGAAAATTTAAACGCTTTAAGTTCCTTTAGAAGGAAATGTTTACCTCCAATATGGTACTTTTTATTCTCAATTCTGAACACTTGCTTATCTGGGAAAAGTTCAAGTTTGGATCAAGCTTCAGCCAATGGGAGGATTATTTTTCATGGAGTTGCCTTCAACAAACGCTATGATTATGCTAGTCTTATTTTTTATGAACTCAAATCGGCAATTTTGAAGAAGTCCACATTCAACTACATCCCATTTCAAAGATTCTTTCAAACACTCATCAAAGGAGCAATGAAAGCAGTATCTGCAATCCCTATTCTAGCACATGAGGTACATGTTCTTATCTTTACTATGGACAGTTTAAGACCTCCGAATGCAAAACTTACTTTTCCAAATGCAGTTCCACTTCCTTCTCATTTAATTGATCTTGTAAGTACACCAACTAGGATTGGAAGTGAGCATTTAGAATCTATGGGATTACCTCAACCAGTAGTCCCTTCCACTGATTCAAACCAGAGTGGTGATCATGCAAGGGAGTCTAGAATTACTAGAAAGAGAGGGGAGGCTGTTCAAGGGGGAGAACAACCTCAAAGAGTAAAGAGGAAAAATGAAAATGAGAGAATGGGTAGAAGAGTCAGGAAAAGAATTGATGAGGGGAGAACACAGGTAAAAGAAAAACAAACCTGTGAACCACCTGTTACCAGCCGGGCACCCACATCTTCTATCATTCCACAGTTTTTGGTGGATGATATTGAAAAGGCTAGTGAGCCCATGGCAAATTTGGTTATCCCCCCCAGTCACTCACCATCTCTCAACAGAAGGGTGTTTCATCAACACATATGGGGCAAGCAGCTTATAATCCATTAGGACCCCAATTGGTGGATCCTTTTGTTGAAAATGAAGGATATATGTCCCCCCTTCATCATATTGAGCACATTGTGTCTGAGAGTCCACTCAACATTGAGCCTACTGAACCACTTAATGTGGAATCCTTTCACACTAGCACACATCTTTTTGATGTCACTAAGCAAAGTGTTTGTCACATTGCATCAACAATTATAGATATTCCTATTTTGGATATCAAGGATTAGTTGGAAGCCCTGGTGGGGTGAACATCACAAAAGCCCCATTAATAGAATCAAATGTGGTTCATGATGTCTCTGTGGCACATATAGGCCAGCCTTCTTCTGAAGGACTGCAAAACAAGACCATCTGTTGGTCTTGGAACCTTACCCACATTTTTTGAATTCACAGAATTCAAAGATTTCTGTACTTCTGAATTTGCAAAGATTCAAAAGGACATCATGGAATTGACGGATACAACTAAAAAGGTGATGGAGGATAGGTAGAATCAACAAGGGGTAAGTATGGTGAATAGGCTGAATGATTTTCAACTCCAATCTTCTAATGATCTGAATTTTTTTAAACAAGCACTTCTGACTGCTTTTTCTGAAGTGGCTTCATCAGTTTCTTCTCTGAAAGCTTAACAGTCTTCTTCTTCATCTCCTCACCCAGATTCTTCTATTTTTGCTACAAAGGATGATATTTCTCAGATTTTAAATCAGCTTTCTCCTATTCAGAGTTCTCAGACAGATTTAAGCACAAGGTTATCTGTTTTGGAGTGCAGGCCTCAATCAGATACTTCTAAAAGGAATCTTGATGATCAGGATCCTGATAATCAAGAGGGGGAGAAAAGACAAGGAGTATCTGAAACAGAGAATGTTCAAAATGTTCAAAAACAAAGCTCTGAGAAAACTTCTGAAGATGCTCAGAATGTTGGTGAAGCATCTAATAGAGTTTCTGAAGCAATAGAAGATATTTTATTTGCAGAACATGAAGGGCAAGAGGCAAATGTTCATTATTCTGAAGATACAGTAGAGGAAGGGTATGAAACAGAGAAGTTATCCTTTGATTATGAAGGTAACTTAAGCTCAGATAATACAGACACTATTCCTGATTCAAATGAAGAGATGCTAAGGGAATACCTTGCATTTGAAGATGTTATTGGTGAGCCTAGTGATCTTTCTGATGGCATTATGTTTGAAGAAGATATGTCTGGAGTTAATATGGGAGAGAGTTCTGAAGTAAATGAAATAAAGGATTTGGTGATTTCCCAACAATCCCTGAATGATGAATACAGAAGAGCTTCTGAAGAGCTATGGAAAATACTAAGCCAATTCTGTTGGGTGCATGTCTTTCTGAACTATCCAAGAAGTCTGGAGTGTAGACTTTTGGACAACAGGTTTTCTGTCTTCAGAAACTTTCTTGATCAACCAGATAAAAGAATTGAACTGGAATTTGATCTAAGTCATATGGAAGGAGTTGAAATTGTAGATGAAATTCTAATTGTTTTCTCAAGAAAATTTGAAGTTAGGTTCAGACCTTGTATTATCATTCCTGAAATAGATCTTCCAGTACTTGAAGAACCTCTAATGGATCAAGTTTTTGAAAAAGAAAATGTGTTTATTCCTGGAGAAAGCAGCTTGGTATTTCCTGAAGACATTTATTGCTTCATGTACAAAAGAAGTATGAAGTTTGCAAAGTTGGAAGATTTTCTGAATGATGAATGGTCTGAAGATCATATTGTTCAAGTGAGAAACTTTATTTAGAACCATGGTGTTCAGAATTTTCATGATTCAACTTTAGTAAAGAAGATCAGATGTATATCAAAGTCAATTCAGAATTATTTAACTATATTCAGATTTAGAGCAGAAAGAAGAGATGGTACCTTATATGAGTTCACTCAGTTTGATGTATACAAGCTAAGGCTACAAGATAAGTTGGCAATTTTGTCTTTTTGTGTTAACACAGGCAAATCGGAGTTAGTCTCAGAGATTAGAAGAATCGTGGGAATATATATAAGGAATCTCATTAAGCATGATTTTCAATTGGCTTTGGAATACAGACTAACACAGTAAATCTTTGGAGCCTGTATATATTGAAAGATTTGGGCTGAAAAGATTATTCACTAATCCAGATATTGGTTTCATGTATCTTGTGGAAGGAATCACTAAGACATTTGTTGCATCTGATATTCCAAAGTATTCTACATCCTCCCTCAAATGGTTTCTAAACTACATGACAGATTTTGTTGAAGAATCTGATATCAAAGAAGAAATTATCTATCTGATTAAAGAAAGAATAAATTTTAGAGAATTTGTAAGAAAGAGTTATCTGGCTGGTCACAAGAAAGTAAATAAGATAAGAGGAGCAGATTATTTACTAAGTGATGCTTATGACTTCAAGATCCATACAAAGAGGCAAGACACGGAAGAAATTCAGAAATACACTCTGAATCTTGAAAGTTCAGAAGTAAGTCAAAAAGAAAAGGAAAAAGAAAAGGAAAAAGAAAAGGAGGAATGTTTTGAAAATGTTTCTGAAAAGTTGGTTCCTGAAGAGCAAATATCTGAAGAGGAACAACTACAAGTGCAAAGAATACAAGAAAGTGCTTTCACCATGTTTTGTTGAATATTTCCATCCAGAAATGTTCATGGAATATGAACAAAAGTTCAACAATATTGATTGCTGGATTCAAAAGTCATTTGGTTGGAAACAATGGTACTTAGATATCATTAGAAAGATAAGGATTCCAATCAATGAAGCAAGGAAGGATAGTCCTGTGGTCAAAGTAATTAATGCTGACTTGAAGACAAGACAAAATTACAAATATGCATTCTTTACTGTTGAAAGGCAAAATGGTGAGATTTCTACCTTTTCTGAAGCTGATTTTCAAAATGTTTATCTCAGAGATCTACTCAGAGTTTACAGAAGCCTTTATCCTTTTCATGATTCAATCACCAAGTTCAGAAAATCATTTCCAATTCTCAGAGATGGCTTGTACAGAGAGTTTATATGGGCAGCAAAGAATGATTTTCAGGTTGCTTATGTTCTGAACAAGAAACAAATACACTTGAGCAAACCAAATCTAAGCTTGCCAGATATTCAGAATCTGAAGAAAAGTACTTTAGTAATTCAACCTCCAGTCTTTGTTTGCAAATGCTTTCAAGAACTTTTATTTGTGAGATTTGAAGAATTTCATAAGTGTTGCAATGGAACTCTCATGGCGATCAGAGATCGTTTGGTAAAAAGACAGAATAAAAGACCAAAGAATTTGAACAATGAAGATTGGGAGAAGCACAAGAAACTTGCTAAAGAGATGATCAGAATTGCTGAATACTTGCTAGAATACAGAAGTTTGATTCTGAAAGATGTTAGAGAAATTATGAATTTTTGGAAGTATGATTTGAACTTTTGAAGCTAAGTGGGCGATTGATAGAGATATCAAAATAGCTTCAAAAGGGATTGGGTTATGAAGATATAAAGATCTGAAGAAAAGATAAAGAAAAGCCTAAGGCATAACTTCTGAACTGCCAACTTCAGAAGTTCTGAAGACATTCTGAAGAGGTTCTAAATAAGTTCTGAAGACACTTCTGAAGACACTTCTGAAGAAGATCTGAAGGAGTTCAGAAACTGTTCTGAACTTGTCTGTTATGAATGTACTGTTACTTTAGTCTTTCTATTTCATGTATAAATATATAGTTAGTTAGATAGTTAGAACCAACGTTTTCCATTAGCCTTGTTAAAGACATATTCTGTAATACTGTACATTCAATCAATACATATTACATTTGGCTGTCACATTCCTGTTAAAATCTTTCCATATATTGATATCTTGATTGTTTGAGTCCTAACAAGAACAAACTTTGAAACTCTTAACAAGTCAGGAAAATGATTCAATGTTTTACAATGTAAAAACAGGTCTAGGTTTTAGTGAAAACAACTTTTAAAAAGTGCACCTCTAGAATTGTATAATTTGTCAAAAATAAAAAGTTTTTGATGAAGGACAGAAAATATTTGTGAATAAATCTGTTGATTTTTCTCTACCTGAAAGAATTCCAGTAATCAGATGTTTGTCAAGTCTGAAACCTTGTTTTCAAATGATCAAACCGAAAAATCAAATGAATCCAACAACATTCGTAGGTCAAATGATTCATTTAATTCAAAGAAATTTTCAAAAGATAGAAGTCAATTTGAGGCAATTTCTGAAAGTGAATCTGAAGAAATTTCAGAGGATAAATCTGAAGGAATTCAGAAGATGTTTCTGAAAAAAAATCTAATGATTCTTTTGAGAAATATTTTGAATCACTTTCTAAAGAGAATTCAAATGATAAATCTGAAGACGACTTTGAGGAATTTTCAGATGATGATTCTAAAGAGGTGTTTCATAATACAACTAATATTTCTTTTGATAAATCTATTGATGAATATGAAGATCTATCAATTAAAAAGGATTCAATTGATTCAAAATCTGATATTGATTCTGAAATTAGTTCAAAACTAAATGATTTCGTTCAAAACATGACTGAAGCCAAATTTACTGATTTAATGAAAATACTTCAGATTCAGAAATTGATGATGATTTTGATGAACCTATTGTTGCTATTATTAATAAGGATGGATATGTTGTTTATAAATCCAAATAATTAATTGTAGATGATGACAAACTTGAATCTGTATAAGTCAAGTTACCTGCAGAGATGTTTAATTCTATATTTTTGAAAGAATAATATAGAACAAAACAATCCTCAATATGTAATAAGACAACTTTAGATTCAAATATTTGGAAAGTTCATACAAATTCAGAATTTGAATCTCAAGAAAAATTTGGGTATTCTGAAATATCATCATCAAATTTTGATTCCAGATTTAAAAAATTTGAAATAGGTCAATCTTCTAATTCTAAGCATGAAAAGTTAAATACACAAGTCAAGAAAAAGAAAGCTAATTCAGTTATAACTAATCCTTATTTTCTTATCTATTTCAGAACAGTCCATTTTAGTTTGAAGAAAGAAAGACTCAAGGCTATCAACAAAACACAAATTAGATAGCCAATTTTCAGAGCAGTCCATTTTAGTTTGTGTTCTAAGCCTGATGTAAACAATTTGTAAATAGTGAATAAAAAGAAATCTTTTGTTACTAACTCTCAGTCTGTTCATTCTTGTTTATGTGATAAACTGGTTAAATTTCTTGAGAATAATATTCACTGTGCAAATGTATACGTCACTCCTTCAAACTAAATTTAAATGATAAACATAAATTTTTGGAGAAAAATATCAAGTACGCTTAATCATCTTATAAATCCAAAGTTATAAAATCACATATTAAAGACAAATCTCTGCTAAATGGGTAATGAAAGATATTAGAACTTAAAACTGAGAATCAAAACTAGATCAAGAAGAAACAAGATACTCTCCAGAAGCAAGCACTTCAGAAGTTCAACTCTTTAGAGGTGATAGTCCAAAAGCTATAACGTCAATCTAAAAGATTGGACATCTTCTGGATTTTACTTTATGGACTGCACGGGCTTCAATGACGTGGCATGTCATGCTCTTTGTGCGTAACTGATTCTGTTACTAGTACAACTGACGTGTCCACCAGTGATAGGCTAGCTTGTTGACTTTTCCTATGTAATAGTATAAATAGGGATAGCCTTCACTGTGTAAATAGTTGATTTAATTGGAGAGAAACATAGAGATTAATTTGTGTATTGTGATTATCTTCATATCGAGTGAAATACAAATTACCACTGTTCTTTATACTGTTCTTCATTAATTACTTACAATTCTATATTACTATTGATTAATTGCTTCCGATTTACACTCTTATTATTCGTATCTTAATCAACTGTTCTTGAGTATTTGGGGATCTGGGTTCCCACAATTGGTATCAGAGCCATCTAATCAATCTATTGATTATTTGATCTAATCCAGTATGGAGAAATCCCACTCAATTAAAATTATCTCAATTTTTAGCTACTGTGATCAATTCTACCCTGTTTTACGAGTTTTTATTGTTTTTACATAATTTTTCTCACATTCAGTGGTAATCTAGCCAAAATCTGAGTTTCAGTATTAATCGACATATAAATCCAAGTTCAAGTTAAATGAAATCGTTCTCCAACCTTTATTGTCTCATAAAATCCTTTTACTCTGTTTGTTTTTCACAAACATGGCAAATCCTAACCTAAATACGATGTATACCTCCGGCTCTCTCACAAAACCTCCCACTCTAATTAGTGAAGAATATCTTCAATGGAAAAATCACATGATCAACTTCCTTGATAGTATAGATCTCAATATATATTCCTCTATAATGAATGGTCCTTTTATTCCAGTTGCCGTTATTCCCAGCCTACCTGCAACTGCTACTATTGAAGAAATCCCAACAAGGCATGTCCCTAAAGAAAGAGGGAATTGGACTGATGATGACATAAAGAAGACTGAGGTTGACAAAAAGGCAAAGACACTTCTCATTCTGGCACTTCCTAATGATATATTTCAATCTCTAGATCAGTGTGCTTCAGCTAAAGATCTATGGGATTAGTTAGGCAACCAACTTGAGGGAGGATCCAAGATGAAGAAAAACAGAAGAGCTCAGGGGCAGAATGAATACAACAGTTTTCTGGCCCTTCCAAGAGAATCTCTTGAGCAGACATTTCATAGATTCAACACATTGATGAATCAATGTAAAAGATGTTTCTCAAACGTCTAAATCTGGAATGGTCAACTTTGTCCATGTCATTACCAGCTAACCAAGATCTGGAACAGTGGTCTTTACACGATGTATTTGGAACTCTTCAAACTCATGAGAAGGAGGTGGTGCTAAAGAAGACAAGCGTTTGTGGTCCCTTGGCCCTAATCTCTGAATCAGAGCGTTAGGAAGAAGAAGTAGAGATTTTGAGAAGATAGGGAAGAGCAAGGCCCCATTCTCAGAAGCTGATGCAGAGGCTGGTCTTTCTGGATCAGAAGATGAGAAAATTAGCTCTCTCGCTGAGTCCTTGGCTCTCATTACCAGACAATTCACCAGAAAGTTTGGTAATCGTTCCTTCCAGAACAAGAAACGATATGACAACAGAAGTGAACGCCCTACTCCAGTTTACACACCAAGACAGGAAGCTGTGAAAGTAGAAAAGACAGAAGCTGAGAAGAAGGAGGAAGAGTTGAAGACGAAGAAGGATGTATGCTACACTCATCAAAGATAAAGCTTAATACAAGAACAAGTATAAGTATAACAAAGATGAGAGAGCGAAATATGCTGAAATGAAGACTGGCTCTCTGATCAATCACGCGATGCAGAGGCCATGTTCTGTGGAATGGTCATGACAAGCGATATAGAGGATCAACCATCTGAAACCCCGGTTTGCACTAACTCCGAATCTTCTATAGTTGAGAAAACTATTTTAAACATAACTTTTGATTTTGAAAATCTGAAAGAAAAGCTTCTGAATGAGAAAAATATACGGAAAGTTCTTGAAAAATCCTTTACTCTAATAGAGAGAGAGAGAGAGAGAGAGAGAGAGAGAGAGAGAAATATTTTTAAACGAGAAAAGGATATTCTCACATAAGAAAAACTAGAAATTTCTAAAGAAAATAAAAAGGTTTCAGAACTCAAAGATTCCACGGAAAGTATTTTAAAAGAACAAATTAATGAGCTTAAAAAGCTTCTAATGGCCAAGGACAAAAACATTGAGGCTAAAGAAAGTGACAAATTAAATTCTGTAGCACTTAAAAACTATTTTCACAAGAAAAGGGAATTCTTGCACATTGATCTTCAGAGGAAGGAGCTCTTGATTAAAAATTATCAAGACGCTCAAAAGGTGCATGAACATATAAATACACAAGTCGGGAAAAAAGGCCTTAGGTTTGAGAATCTGGACCCTTATACTTGTAAGAAGGGATCTATTTTAGATTCTGTATTTTGTGTGGGCAAAGAACAAAAACCTGTTTTCCCTATCTTATATGAACAATTAGTGTTTAAAAGATCAAAATATGAGAATGGACATCAAGTTCGAAAACTCAAATATAAAAATATCAAGTACTCTTCTGAAAGATGAGCCAAGTGCATCTTAAATAACTTTAAATCCAGATGCTGATGAGTTCATACCTACAAATGCAGAAGAAGAACTAAGACTCACATTTCAAAATGATATTCTTCAAACTCTGGATGAGTCTGCAAGTGCAGAACAAAAATCCCTTTTTTTACAAAAGGAACAAAACGAAAAATCTTTACCTTCTGAAAACTATTCAGAGATAACTCCCTATTCCTTTGTTGGTTTAAATCTAATTCTAGAAAGAGACAATGATCAGTTTGATGTCTATCCCTGGGAAAATGATGATCAACTTTATGATGATTTCTTTGACATGGCAGATAAATTACTCAGTAAATTTGAAAATCGTATGTCTACTACTTATGTTTCGATTAAACCATGTATCAAGAAAAGCAATGCTTCCTTCTTATACACAAATGAACCATATGAAGTACGAGCAGCTGGACCAGAAGTTAAACAACTTCCAAATGGAATACCCCTTATCCCTGTCCCTCCTAAAGAACAGAGAAAAGAGGTCCCCATTCATCCAAATTTCCTTGGAATGTGTATTCAAGCTAAAACTTGTTTGGAAGTTGAAAAAGAGGATGAAATCAGGCAAAAAGCAAAACCTGTGCAACAATTTCTAAAGCCACAGCCTCAGAAGTATACTCGTGAACAAAAAGCAAAATGGAAAACTAATACTCATGTTCCTTCTTTTTCAGTAATTTTGTCAAAAGAGCAAAAAGAGTGGATTCCCAAGATGAAATTGATAGAGAAGAATTCAATAGTTCAGAAACATAAGTCTAGGCTAGAAAAGAAGTCGTTTCGAACAATTGATACTAGAATAGACAAACATAAGAAATATTGTAATTATCATTCCAGCAATGAAAATTCAATGAATTCTTTTATGTCTCAGAACTCTGAATGCTTATCACTATTTTTGAAACTCAAACAATTCTTCTCAAGCTCTCACAGTTTTTCTTACGGTTACAATCAACGCTTCAACTTGAATAACCTGAAGAAAAAGATTTTTAAAACCAAAACAGGCAATCTAGAAGACTCTGAAAGACCTGCAAAATCTTCTGAATCAAAAGAAAAATAGACAAAGAATCGTACATCTAACTACAAAGGATCCATTATGAAATGGGTACCTAAATCTCTCTGATTCTAATTGCAGAAACAGTGTTTGCACATCTGGTATCTTGACTTTGGATGTTCGAGGCACATGACTGTAACAAGAAACTTACTCTCTATGTTCAAAGAAAAATCTGGTGGAGCAGTAAAGTTAGGAGACAATGGTATGGGTCAAACAAAAGGTTACGGTACTATACAAGAAGGTAACATTACCTTATCAAAAGTAGCTCAATTGAAACATAATTTTCTAAGTTTAAGTCAACTCTTTGATGCTAAAATATTAGTTGCTTTTGATGAAAAACATTGTTACTTAATGTCTAAGGCAGGACAAGAGCTACGGAGAGCTGACAGAAAAGGTAACCTGTAAATGATTAACTTCACATCTAAAGACGATACAGAAACCCTCTATCTTATCCCGAAGAAGAGTGAAGTAGCATGGCTCTGGCATCACAAACTCTCTCATTTAAACTTTCATACTCTTGAATTACTTGTCAAAAATAACCTGGTTGAGGGCCTCCAAGAGGTTCACTTCCAGAAGGATCATCCTTGTCCTGCCTGTTAAATGGGAAAAATAAAAAGAGCCTATCTTAAAACAAAGAGTGATCATTCTTGTGTAAGGCCTCTACAAATGCTACATATTGACCTCTGTGGTCCCATTGCTATGCAGAGTCTTTCGGCTAAAAAGTATATACTTGTGCTAATTGATGAATATTCCAGGTATACTTGGCTTGCCTTTGTGCGACAAAAGTCAGAAGTCCTAGTGGTACTAATCAACATGATGAAGAGGATACAAGTCCTTGTGAATAAGAAAATTCAGTAGTTGAGAAGTGACAACGGTATTGAATTCAAGAATACCAAACTTGATGAGTATCTCACAAATGAAGGAATCTCTCAAAACTTCTTAGCTATACGCAGTCCTCAACAAAATGGTGTGGTAAAAAGAAGAAATCGCACTTTAGTTGAAGAATCAAGAACTATGCTTGCAGCTTTAGGTCTTCCCACACATTTCTGGGCTGAGGCTGTCTCTTCAACGAGTTTTATTCAAAACAAATCGATAATTGTCAAGAGACATCTCAAAACTTCATATGAGCTTATCAATAATAGAAAACCTTACAGTTAAATATTTACATATTTTTAGTTGCAGGTTTTTATTCAGAATGACCGTGACAAGCTTGGAAAATTCGATAAGAAATCAGATGAAGCTAAATTCTTGGGATATTCTCTGACCTCAAAAGCTTTCAGAGTATTCAATCTCAGAACCAAGAAAGTCATGGAAAGCATTAACATCGACTTTGATGATCAAGCACACATGACTTCTGATTATTTTGATTCAGAACTCAAGCTTAACAATGTAACTTATGACTATCTCTCTAGTCCTAGAGAATCTGAAATAGATGCTATCTTCAATGACTTTCTTGGAGAAGAAATTGCATCCGAGAATATAGTCAGAAATCCTCAAATCAATGTATCAGAACTATTGCAAGCTTCTGGAATCACCATCTCAGGACCTTCTAGGTCATCAAGTTCAAATGCAAGTCCAGAGGAATATATGTCTCTTGATACAGAGTGCCCCACTCCAATCTCCAATTCCTCTGTAACTTCATTTGAGGGGGAGACATTAGGGTCTACTCCAGAAGCTGTCCCGATTCCAAAAGTAAACCAACTCAAT
Organism: Silybum marianum; assembly: GCA_036898165.1. Taxonomy (NCBI): domain Eukaryota; kingdom Viridiplantae; phylum Streptophyta; class Magnoliopsida; order Asterales; family Asteraceae; genus Silybum; species Silybum marianum. The sequence goes on along the minus strand of CM072530.1, from coordinate 21,581,535 downwards.
TCAAAAATTGAAGTTGAACCTCCATAAATCCCCCAAACAAGAATGAAAAGATGGACAAAAGCTCACACTTCCGACCAAATCATTGGTGATCCCTCTGTTGGTGTCCAAATAAGATATGCCACTACTAATGAGGCTTTCTTTGTAAATATTTTAAGCGTAGTCGAACCAAAGAAAGTTCATGAAGCTCTGCAAGAACTCAGCTGGATAGATGCAATGCAAGAAGAGCTTCTTCAATTTGACCGAAACAAAGTGTGGAAGCTTGTACCATTACCTAAATACAAAATAGCAATCGACACCAAATGGATCTTTAGAAATAGGAAGGATGAAGACGGAATTGTGATCAGAATCAAAGCAAGGCAAGTAGCTAAGGGTTATTGTCAAGAAGAAGGTATTGACTTCGATGAAACTTTTGCCCGGGTAGCAAGGTTAGAAGCAATTAGATTGTTTTTGGCCTTCTCTGAATACAAAAATTTTAAAGTATATCAAATAGATGTCAAATGTGCCTTCCTAAATGACAAACTTAAAGAAAAAGTATACGTTCAACAACCCCCTGGCTTTGAAAATGCAGCTCATCTAGAATATGTTTATCTTCTGGATAAAGCTCTGTATGGTTTAAAGCAAGCTCCCAGAGCTTGGTATGAACGCTTATCAAAGTTTTTGATTGTCAATGAGTATGAGAAAGGTAAAATCGACACATCTCTGTTCATTAAAAGGTGCAAAGGTGAGTTAACAGTAGTTTAAATTAATGTGGATGACATTATTTTTGGTTCTACAAATCAAGTAGAAGTTGAACTGTTCTCAAAACTAATGGAAAGTGAATTTGAAATGAGCATGATGGGAGAATTAACTTTCTTCCAAGGGCTCCAAGTCAAATAGACTACCTCTAGCATTTTCATAAACCAAGCCAAATATGTGTCTGACATTTTAAAGAAATATAAACTTCACAATTCCACTACCATGAAAACACCAATCTCACCAAACACAAAGCTTGACGCCGATCCTTTTGGAAATCTGGTAGATGTCAAGAACTACAAATGTATGATTGGATCTCTTTTGTATTTAACTACAAGTAGACCAGATATAATGTTTGCCACATGTATTTGTGCTAGATATCAAGCCAATCCAAAAGAATTTCATTTGGCTGTTGTGAAAAGAATCTTTAGATATCCAAAGGGAACACCCTCATTGCGCCCCTGGTATTCAAAGCATTCTGGCTTTAATTTAATTGCATATACTAACTCTGATCACGCATGATGAAAATTAGATAGGAAAAGCACCTCAGGAAGCTCTCAACTTCTGGGGAACAGGCTGATAAGTTGGACATCCAAGAAGCAAATTTGTTTTCAACCTCTACAGCATAAGCATAATATGTTGTTGTTGCTAGTTGCTGTTCACAAGTCACTTGGATGAAAACTCAACTCAGAGATTACAGACTTGTATATGACAAGATTCTCATCCTCTATGAATCATAAAGTGCAATAGCCATCACAGAAAATCCAGTACAGCACCCAAAAACCAAGCACATTGATGTCAGGTATCATTTTACAAAGGATCATGTGGAAAAAGGTACCACTAAAATGTACTTTGTCTCCACTGATTACCAACTTGCTGACATTTTCATAAAGGCTCTGGATGAAAACAGATTCAATTTTCTAATCAGCATGTTGGACATGCTTAATATGTGATACATATTCAGAAGTTATTCCTCAAAAGCATGTCTTTCTTATCATTTTATGCTTTTGAACTCATCTTACTGTTGCTAACATACTAGAAGCCTCTAACTACATTAAATTTATCTCTGCATCTTATATTGTTTATTATTCACGATTTTATGAACCAAGCACAATTTAAGGGGGAGCAGAGATTCAAAGTATGCTCATCTCAAGGGGGAGAAAACAACATTGCGTATTTCAAGGGGAAGAAATTTTGAATTCTTGACACATCTCACATTCCAGAAGATAACTGATAGAGATATCATAATAGCTTCAAAAGGCACTGGGTTCTGAAGATATAAAGATCTGAAGAATGAAGATTCAGAACTCAGAAGAAAAGACAAAAGCCAAAGGCATAACTTCTGAAGTGTCAACTTTAGAAGTTCTAAAGATATTCTGAAGAGGTTCTGAAGAAGTTCTGAAGACACTTCTAAAGAAGATCTGAAGGAGTTCAGAACCTGTTCTGAACTTGTCTGTCATAAATGTACTATTACTTTATCTTTCTATTACTTGTATAAATAGATGGTTTGTTAGATTGTTATAACTAACGTTTCCATAAGCTTTGTAAAGGTATATTTTGTAATACTGTTCATCCTATCAATACATACGACGTTTGGCTATCATATTACTGTTCTAATCTTTCCATATATTGATATCTTGATTGTTTGGGTCCTAACAATTGGTATTAGAGCCAATTCATCTGTTCTTGAAAAACTTGTGAAAGAACTTGTCAGATCTGACAGTTCTTGGTGTTCTTAATGTACATAATTCAAATTCAACTCAGGTGAATTCTCGATCTTCTAACAATCAATGATGTCTAAAGAAATAGTCTCAATCGGATCTGAAACAAAACCACCAACTCTCTTCTTGGGAGAATATCATCAATGGAGAATCAGGATGATTCAATTCTTGGATAACATAGATGAAGCCTTAATGCAATCAATCACAAATGGCCCACTAGAGGTATTTGTTGAGATTCCAGCTGTCCCCAGAACTGAATCCACTCCTGAAATCCTTGCATCAAGAATTAAAAAGAGTCCTGGAATATATAATCCAGCAGAAAAGGCTGAAATGCAAGTTGATAGAAGAGCGTTGACTTTACTCACCATGGAAATTCCTAATGAAATATTCAATAGGGTTGATAGTTTAACTTTAGCCAAAGCCATGTGGGATGAAGTAGAAGCTCAGATGCAAGGAAGCACAAAGGCTCAAGCACAGAGATAAAATATCTGTGTAGGAACATATGAAAACTTCAGATACAAAGAAAATGAATCTATCACTGATAAATATCATAGATTCAACAACATTCTGAATGATCTAAGAAGAAATGGTGTTTAGAAATCAAATTCTGAGATAAGTAACAAATTTCTGAACAATCTGGGAAATGAATGGTCAAGTTTTTCAGATAATATGGTAACTAGGAACTTGTCCAGAAAGACTGTTCATGATGTCTATGGCATCTTATTCCAACAAGAGGACAAGATCAAAGTTAGGCAACATGAACAAAAGAAGGCAAATGAAACACTTGCCCTTCTGAGCAAGAACTACAATAATTCTTTGACCATGACTGCTAAGAAAGTTTGTGAGATTCCAGAGACAACTGTTTGTGATGGGGATGAATCAGATGAGGAGCTGAAAAGGATTTCTGATAATATTGCTTTTATGACAAGGCAATTCAAACAAAGATACAATCAAAAATATCAGAATAAACCTAGATCTGATGTTGGACCTAAGAAAGGTCAAGAAGTTGGTCAATCTGAAACATCTGAACCAGCAAGGTGCTTCAACTGTGGAAATCCTGGACATTATGCAAGACAATGCAAGATGCCAAAAGTCAAGAATTCAGTCTACTATGAGAAGAAGCATCTGTTAGCTAAGAAAAAGGAGCTTAATCCTGCTCTAGTGACCAAGTATAAAGAGGAATGGTTAAACTGGAGTGATGGAGATGATGATGATGAACAAGTTGCTCACTATGCAACCAATTGCTATATGTGTCAAATGGATCCAGAAAAGGACAAACAAGACACTGAGGTATCTTCTTCATCTTCTGAATTAAATTCTGAAATAAACTACTCTTCTGAACAAAATTCTGAACATAACACTGTAAATTCTGAAGTGAAAAATCAATTTCAAAACATGTTTTCTGAATTTGAAACACTCAGAAACAGAATCAAAGGTGAAATAATTTTGGTCAATCAATTCATGGCTGAAAGTCAAATATATAAAGAAAATTGTCAAGCAGCTGAACAGATCGTTGAAAAAGTTTCTGAAGAAAAACTTGTTTTAAAAGAAAAAATGGATAGTTTACAAAAGGAAGTAATTAATGAGAAATCTGAAAAGGAAATTCTAAATGTTAAGATGAATTTTCTGAATCAAGAGAGACTTGATCTTTATAAAAAGATTAAGGAATTAGAAGATTTAAATTTTAAAAGAGGACAAACTGAACAAACTCTGAACATTTTAACTAGTCAGGTTCAGAACTCAAAATTTTATAATATAAAAGCAGGTTTAGGATATAATGACAGTCAATTAGTGAAAAAATCACCTGCAAACTTGTATGATTATTCTAAAATGAAAATTTTCAATGAATCAAATACAGGTGTCATTTCTAAACCTGTGAACTATTTTTTGCCTGAAAGAATACCGTTTGTAAAATCAGAGACTTTGTTTTCAGAAGAAACACCTCTTAAAACTGGTGAACCAGAGATAATCTCTGAAACAGAAGAAATAAATATAAGTTCAAATATTTGTGAATCTTCTGAATCACATATTATTTCTGAAGAAAAATCTGAAGCAATTGTTAAGTCTGAAATAATTTCTGAAGTTACTTCTGAGATAACTTCTGAATTCTATTCTGAAGTAATTTCAGAAGATACTTCTGATAATAAATTAGAACATGAAGAAAAATATGATAAATTATCAGAAATTGATTCTTTAGAAGATGTTGATGAGAATCCCAATATATTTTTTGATAATTCTGATGATGAGTCTACAACAACAAAAAATTCAAATATTTTTGCAACTAGTACGACTCAAAATAAATTTTCAGATCTAATAAATGCTTCTGATTCAGAAGATGAAGATGATCATATGGTGCAAGTGATTGATAAAAATGGCTATTTGGTTTGCAAATCACAATCATGTATGACTGAAGGACAAATACTAAAATCTGAAGTTTCAAAGATACCTTCAGAAATGTTTGGTCCTGTGTTTTTAAAACCAGAATATCAGAATTCAGATTTTTCTCCTACTAATACAAACACTTCATTGACTTCAACACCATGTTCAGTAACGTCTTCTGACTTCAACACCAGAGTTAAAAAATTTGAACAAGGACAATCCTCAAATTCTCTCTCTGAAGTTCAGAAAATTAACTCCAATTCTGAAGATAAACCTAAAGTAAACAAAAGAATTTCTTATACTAATCCTCATTTCTTATCTTTTACAGAGCTATCCACTTTAGTATGGAGAAAGAAAGATGAAAGACTGTCAAAGAATGACAAATTAGATAGTTTTTCATTTTCAAAGAAGAATGATGTACCTAAATCAAAGAAAGTGAATAAAAGAATTTTTGTTGAAAAATCAAATATTATTGATTCCTATATGTCTAATACTGTTGTAAATACATTAAAGAATCATATTCACTGTATTAATTGTGGTCATCATAATTTTCATCTTAACTCCGAAACAAACAAGAAAAATTTGATGAAATCTATTTAGAAATGTTCAGCTATATTGACAAATTTAATTAAAAGAAAAAATAAAAATAAAAATAAAACTAAGAAAGATAAATCTCAAAGTTCTGAACAAACTTCTGAATTGAAAAATCTGAAGAAAAAGTTCAGAACTTCAAATTTTATTACTAATCTCAAAGGACCCATTCTGAAATGGGTAGCTAAAACTCAATAATCTCTTTTGCAGATATGTCATGTGTGGGTCTTAGATTCTGGATGTTCAAGACACATGACAACTTTCAAAGAACTACTAACTGATTATCATGAAAGATATGGAGGAACAGTTAGCTTTGGAAACAATGCAAAAGGATATGTAAGAGGATATGACACTTTCATTAAAGGAGATGTGAAAGTAATGAAAGTTTTCTATGTTGAGGGACTAAGACATAATCTTTTCATTATTAGTCAATTCTGTGACAAATACTGGAAGGTTAATTTTGACATAGATTGTTGTCATGTTCTGAGTACAACAAACAAAAATGAATTAACTGCTTATAGAGATGGAGATATCTACAAAGCAACATTCACTGCAACTGGTCAATTACAAGGTGTATGTTATATGTCTACATCAATGAAAAATGATAGTTGGCTTTGGCACAGAAAAATGTCCCATCTGAACTTCAAAGCCATTTCTGAACCAGGAAAACATCAATCTGTAAGAGGACTGCCAAAGATCAGATTTGAAAAGAACTCTCTTTGTTCTGCATGTGAACTAGGGAAGATCAAAAGAAGTTCTCATCCTCTGAAAATGCTATCTTTATGCAAAGCTCCACTAGAAATGCTACATATGGATTTGTGTGGACCAATGAAGACTCAAAGCATGGGGCGAAAGAAATACATCCTTGTCATAGTAGATGAATATACAAGATACACTTGGATTGAATTTCTGAGACTCAAATCTGATACTTCTGAACGACTTATACCTTTTCTGAAGAAAATTCAAGTTCTTCTTCAACTCCCAATTCAAAAGATCAGAAGTGACAATGGAACAGAATTCACAAATTCTACACTTTAGAACTTTTTGGAATCTGTTGGAATTTCATGTAATTTTTCCGCTGCAAGAACTCCTCAACAGAATGGGGTGGTTGAAAGAGAGAATAGAACTTTGGTAGAGGCTGCAAGAACCATGCTTGCATATTCAGAACTTCCTCTTTCTCTTTAGGCAGAAGCTATTGCTACTGCATGTTTTACTCAGAACAGGACCATTCTAAACAGAAAATTTCTTAAAACTCCTTATGAAATGCTAAAACAAAGAAAACCCTCTATTGACTATTTTAAAATCTTTGGTTGCAGGTGTTTTCTAAAGAATGATACTCAGCATCTTGACAAATTTGCACCAAAAGGTGTAGCTGGTATCTTTGTTGGCTATTCTCAAAGATCCAAAGCTTATAGAGTACTCATTAAAGGAACTCAAAGGATCATTTAGACTACAAATGTCAGATTTCATGAGCCAACATTGACTTCTGAACAAAACAGTTCAGAACTCGCATATAAACCAACTTCTGAAAGTTTGGACTCAGAACATAATCAGACAAACTCTACTTCTGAATCTCAAACTTTACTTAAATCAAATTTAGACAATTTATGTCAAGACTTATTTGATATTTCTGTAAATGTTTCTGCAGATTATCACAATCCTTCTCTCATCAGAAGCACAAATGATCAAAACATTTCAGAAGTACAAATTACAAGTACATCAGCACCACAAATCTCAACCTCAAATTTAGAACTTCTACTTTCTGAAAATGTACATCCAACTTCTGAACCAGTTCAAATTATGTAGATGACATTGTATTTGCTACAAATATATGTAGATGAAAAAGGAAGGTTATTGTAACACCCCGCCTTACCACGACACAATATTGTCCGCTTTGGCCTAAGTCGCACGAATTTGTTTCTGGCGACCTGGCGAAGACCTCCCAGGGGGTCATCCATCCTAGTACTACTCCCATCCATGCACGCTTAACCACAGAGTTCCAAGAACCTGCCTTGCGTGTGGCCCCAAAACGCGTTGTGTTTAGGTAGGCCAAGGTTTACTTATGAACCCAGCATCACTCCTGTCCACGGCCGATATGGGATCTGCCTAAGGTGTTACAACACCCCCCCCCCCCGTAGGGACTCATCGTCCTCGATGAGGTTTACCCCACATCCCGAACGGCACAGGAGCGGCTCTGATACCATTTGTAACACCACGCCTTACCACGACACAATATTGTCCGCTTTGGCCTAAGCCGCATGGATTTGTTTCTGGCGACCTGGCGAGGACTTCCCAGGGGGTCACCCATCCTGGTACTACTCCCACCCAAACACGCTTAACCACAGAGTTCCAAGAACCTGCCTTGCGTGTGGCCCCAAAACGCGTTGTTTTTAGGAAGGCCAAGGTTTACTTATGAACCCAGCATCACTCCTGTCCACGGCCGATATGGGATCTGCTTAAGGTGTTACAGTGATGATATGATATTGATACAAATATATGTAGATGACATTATATTTGCCTCTACTAGTCCAAAATTTTGTAGAAATTTTGAGGAAATCATGCAAACTGAATTTGAAATGAGTATGATGGGAGAGCTTACATTTTTCCTTGGTATTCAAGTTAAACAACTTTCCACTGGCATATTCATTAATCAATCTAAGTATGTCTCAGATTTACTTAAGAAGTTTGACATGACTGATTGTTCAAGTATTCAAACTCCAATGGCCACTGCAACTAAGTTAGAACCTGATCTAATTGGAAAATCTGTTGATCAGAAAAAGTACAGAGGTATAATTGGATCAACTGCTAGTAGACCAGATATAATGTTTGCTACATGTATATGTGCTAGATATCAAGCAAATCCTAAAGAATCACATCTTTTAGATGCAAAAAGAATCCTTAGATATCTCAAAGCTGGCAGTGTGCTGACGGGTTTTATACAAGAGAGATCCTAACCAATCTAGTTTTGAACTAATAGCATTTATAGATGCAGATCATGGTGGTTGCAAATTAGACAGGAAAAGCACTTCTGGATCATGTCAGTTTCTGGGTGATAGATTGGTTAGCTGGCCTTCAAAGAAACAAAATTGTGTTTCTACTTCTACAGTAGAAACTGAGAATGTAGCAGCTGCAATATGTTGCTCACAAGTGATCTAGATGCAAATTCAACTCAAAGACTATGGTTACACTTTCAAAAAGATTAATTTGTATTGTGATTCAAAGAGTGTTATAGCCATCACTGTCAATCCTGTTCAGCATTCAAAGACCAAGCACATTGATGTAAGATATCATTTTATCAAATATCACGTGGAAAAAGATAATATTGAAATGTTTTTTGTTCAGACAGATTATCAGTTAGTTGATTTATTTACCAAAGCTCTTGATGAAAAACGTTTTAATTTCTTGGTAAGTAAACTGGGCATGATGAATATGTCTATGTAAGTATTAAGCATCAACCAAAATTTAGAAGTTATATTATGAGGTTTCTTATTTCAAATTCTGAATAATTTGCTCTTCAGAAATCTTCTGAAGTTCTATATTCAGAAAGTTATTTTTTTTAAAACTCAGAAGTATACTCCTTCTTTATCTAGCTTGATTGTCTTTCAATACTTTTCAAAATTTTCTTCTCATTTCTTTAATATTCTCTTATTTCTTTGACAAATATTGCACTGATTAAGGGGGAGAATCATAGTTGCTAATGATTCAAGGGGGAGTCATATTAATTTCAAAATTCTGAACTACTCTTTCCTACAAAACAGATCCGAAATGCTGAAATCAAGTCTTGCACTTCATGTCTAAGAAGTATGAACAAGCTTTCTTAGATAAATTAATTTTTCTGTTTGTTCAAACCTACTTCTGAATTTTCAAAATGTTTTATATTTTTCAGAAGTTTGTAGTTTTAAATAATTAATGGTCTTCTAAAGTGATACACGTTTAGTTCTGAAACAAACTTAAGAGTTCTGAGGTTCTTCTGAGTTCTTTCTTTCAGACTTCTGAACTTATTCTCAGAAGTTCTGAACAGTTTCTGAAGTTTCTGAACTTGTTCTCAGAACATAACTTCCCGTTGATATTTCTTAAGTATCACTTAAGCGTGTGCCACGTGTTTTAATTTCATTGGATATTTCTTAAGCACGTCGCCTAAACGGTTCATTTATCCAAATTAATGATGATTACTACTCTAATCACATTCACTTTTTGGCCACGTGTCCGTCAGCGCTTATCCAGTCATATAAATCAATGGATTCTTCGTCGTCTTCATTTTTTAGCAATTTTTCACTGAGAAATCTATCTGTGTTCATTGATGTTCTTTCTATTACCAATCCTTGTTCTTCAAACATCATGTCTACTTCAAATGCAATGGTTTCTGCTTCCTCATGCTTCAATGATAACAATGGATCATCGAGTGATGGTTCATTCAAGATAGTGCCTCAAAAATTGGTGATTGGAACAATGGAAATCCCACTGAATGATGATCAAATGGTCCAAGACACAGCCACAACTGCTACTAATCAAGCCGGACCTTCAAACCCTAACCCTAACCCTAACCCGACAACTGATAAAATTGGGGAAACACAAGTTGAACCTATTGAAGTTGTTTCTGAATCAAATGCTGGTGATAGTGAATCCTAGACTCGTGCTGCAAGTAGTGATATGTCCAAACTCTATGTTCCTGCTGAGAAACTGCTTGAAATCAAGAAAAATAACTGTGCTTTGAACTTCAAATCAACAGACTTTGCTGATGATCAAATGATTTTATCGAAATTCTGAAGAATCATCCATTACGTACTCTTCTCTCAAGGAAATTCTCTGTTCCTACTTCTTATCTTCAACAGTGGTGGTACTATGCTGAGGTTGATGAATCTGAGGATGAAATTGTGTCCTATGTACATGCTTACAAGGTATGCATCTCTGTGGATGATATTAGGAGTCTTCACTATCTGTCAAAACCAGATGAGGTTCTTGGGAAAACTTGTTATGATCCAATTCCATCTTCATCAGAAATGATATCAGATTTCATGAGTTTGGGATACTCTGAAAATCTAAGTGCTTTAAGCTCTTTTAGAAGAAAATGTTTACCTCCGATATGGTATTGTTTATTCTCAATTCTGAATACTTGTTTATCTGGGAAAAGTTCAAGTTTGGATCAAGCTTCATCAAATGGGAGGATCATCTTTCATGGCGTTGCATTCAACAAGCATTATGATTATGCTTCCCTTATTTTTGAAGAACTCAAATCTGCTATTTTGAAGAAGTCCACATTCAACTACATACCATTTCAGAGATTCTTTCAAACACTCATCAAAGGAGCAATGAAAGCAGTGCCAAAAATCCCTGTTCTAGTACATGAGGTACATGTTCCTATCTTTTCTATGGACAGTTTAAGACCCCCAAATGCAATGCTTACATTTCCAAATGCAGTTCCACTTCCTTCTTCCTTACTTGATCTTCTAAGTACACCAAATAGGATTGTGAGTGAGCATTTAGAATCTATGGGATTACCACAACCAGTAGTCCCTTCCCCTGATTCAAACCAGAGTGGTGATAATGCAAAAGCGAGTCTAGACTTGTTAGAAGAAGAGGGGAGGATGTTCAAAATGGAGAACAACCTCAAGGAGTAAAGAGGAAAAATGAAAATGAGAGGATGGGTAGAAGAGTTGGAAAAAGAATTGAAGAGGGGAGAACACAAGTAAAAGAAAAACAAACCTGTGAACCAACTGTTACTAGCCGGGCACCCACATCTTCTATCATTCCACATTCTTTGGTGGATGATATTGAAAAAGCCAGTGAGCCCAAGGCAAATTTGGTTATCCCCCCCAGCCACTCACTCCTCTCTCAACAGAAGGGTGTTTCATCAACACATATGGGGCAAGCAGCTTATACTCCATTAGGACCCCAATTGGAGGTTCCTTTTGTTGAAAATGAAGGATATATGTCCCCCCTTCACCATTTTGAGCACATTGAGTCTGACGGTCCCCTCGACTTTGAGCCTACTGAACCACTTAATGTGGAATCCATTCACACTAGCACACATCTTCCAGATGTCACTAAGAAAAGTGTTTGTCACATTGCCTCAACAGCTATAGATATTCCTATTTCTGGATATCAAGGATTAGTTGGAAGACCTGGTGGGGTGAACATCACAAAAGCCCCATTCACAGAATCATATGTGGTTCATGATGTCTCTGTGGCACATACAGGCCAACCTTCTTCTGAAGGACTGCAAACAAGACCATCTGTTGGTCTTGGAACGTTACCCACATCTTCTGAATTCACATAATTCAAAGATTTCTGTACTTCTGAATTTGCAAAGATTCAGAAGGACATCAAGGAATTGACGGATACAACCAAAAAGGTGATGGAGGATAGGTTGGATCAACAAGGGGAGAATATGGTAAATAAGTTGACTGATTTTCAACTTCAATCATCTAATGATCTGAATTCTTTTAAACAAGCACTTCTGACTACTTTTTCTGAAGTGGCTTCATCTGTTTCTTCTCTGAAAGCTTCTCATCCTTCTCCTTCATCTGCTCAACCAGATTCCTCTACTTATGCAATAAAGGCTGATATTACTCAGATTTTGAATCAGCTTTCTTCCATTCAGAGTTCTCAGACAGACTTAAGCACAAGATTATCTGCTCTAGAGTGCAGGTCTCAGTCAGACACTTTTAAAAGAAATCTTGATGATCAGGATCCTGATAATCAAGAGGGGGAGAAAAGGCAGAGAGTGTCTGAACCAGAAAATGCTGAAAATGTCCAAGTTCAATGTTCTGAGAAAACTTCTGAAGATGCTCAGAATGTTGGTGAAACATCTAATAGAGTTTCAGAAGCTATAGAAGATATCTTATCAGCAGAACATGAGGGACAAGAGGTAAATGATCATACTTCTGAAGAAATGATAGAAGAAGGGTATGAAACAGAGAAGTTATCCTTTGATTCTGAAGGTAACTTAAGCTCAGATAATAGAGACATAATTACAGACTCAAATGAAGAAATGCTAAGGGAATACCTTGCATTTGGAGATGTCATTGGAGAGCCAAGTGACTTTCTGATGTTATTATGTTTGAAGAAGACATGTCTGGAGGAAATATGGGAGAAAGCTCAGAAGAGATAAAAGACTTAGTAATTTGGAAGCCTCAACAACTTCTGAGTGAAGAGTTCAGAAGAGCTTGTGAAGAATTGTGGAATATTCTAAACCAATTTTGTTGGGTACATCTGTTTCTGAATAAACCAAGAAGTCTGGAGTGTAGACTTTTGGATAACAGATTTTCAGTCTTCAGAGATTTTCTTGATCAACCAGATGAAAGAGTTGAACTAGAATTTGATCTAAGTCATATGGGAGGAACTGAAATTGCAGATGAAATTTTGATGGTCTACTCTGGAAAATTTGAAGTAAGAGTCAGATCCTGGTTACAATTCCCAAAATTGATATTCCTCTTCTTGAAAAACCTATTCTAGATCAAATCTATGAAAAGGAAGATATGTTTCTTTGTGGAGAAATCGGTTTAGAGTTTCCTGAAGTCACTTTCATGAGTGGTCTGAAGAACAAATCTCTCAAGTTAGAAACTTTGTTCAGAAGCATGGTGTTCAGAATTTGAATGACTCCACTCATATCAAGAAAATTAGATGTCTGACAAAGACTGTTGAAGATGATTTGGTAATATACAGATTTGGAGCAGAGAGAAGAAATGGATATTTGTGTGAATTTACTCAATATGATCTATACAAATTAAGATTGCAAGACAAGTTGACAGTTCTTCAATTTTGTGTTGCTAGAAGTGAAGAAGAACTTGTTTTTGAAGTTAGAAGAATTCTGGGAATCTACATAAGGAACATCATCAAGCATGACTTTCAATTAGCTCTAGAATTTGGTTTATCTAAAGTGAATCTGTTGGAACCTGTAAACCTTGAAAATACAATAACTAGAGTGTTCACTAGTCCAGATCTTGGGTTCAGATACACAGCAGATGGAAATAAAACCTTTTTGACTTCAGATATTCCAAAATACTCTAACTCAACTCTGAATTGGTTTCTTACTTATGCAAAGGATTATATTGAAGATTCAGATGTCAAAGAAGAAATCATATATCTGATCAAAGAAAGAGTTCATTTCAGAGAAATTGTAAGGAAAAGTTATCTAGCTGGTCACAAAAGAGAAAACAAGATCAGAGGAGCTGATTATATACTTAGTGATACTTATGATTTCCAAATTCACTCAAAGAAACAAGACTTGGAGTAAATTCTGAAGTTTTCTCTGAACATTGAAAGTTCTGAACCAAGTCTGAAGGACAAAGAGAAAGGGAAAGAAGTAATTTCTGAAGCTATATCTGAACAGTTGGTTCCTGTAGAGCAAATATCTGAACAGTTGGTTCCTGTAGAGCAAATATCTGAAGAGGAACAACTGCAAGTTCAAAGAATAGAAGAAAGTGCTTTCACCATGTTTCTTGAATATTTCCATCCAGAAATGTTCATGGAATATGAACAAAAGTTCAACTATATTGATTGCTGGATTCAAAAGTCCTTTGGTTGGAAACAATGGTACTCAGATATCATTAGAAAGATAAGGATCCCAATTAATGAAGCAAGAAAGGAAATTCCAGTGGTCAAGGTAATTAATGCTGACTTGAAGACAACACAAAATTACAAGTATGCATTCTTTACAGTTGAAAGACAAAATAGTGAGATTTCAACCTTTTCTGAAGCTGATTTCCAGAATGTGAATCTCAGAGATCTACTCAAAGTTTACAGAAGTCTTTATCCTTTTCACGATTCAATCACCAAGTTCAGAAAATCATTTCCAATCCTCAGAGATGGCTTGTACAGAGAATTTATATGGGCTGCAAAGACTGATTTTCAGGTTGCTTATGTTCTGAACAAGAAACAAGTACACTTGAGCAAACCAAATCTGAGCTTACCAGATATTCAAAATCTGAAGAAGAGTACTTTAGTAATTCAACCTCTAGGTTTCGTTTGCAAATGCTTTGAAGAATTATTATTTGTGAGATTTGAAGAACTCCACAAATGTTGCAATGGAACTCTCATGGCAATCAGAGATCGTTTGGTAAAAAGACAAAATAGAAGACCAAAGAATTTGAGCAATGAAGATTAGGAGAAGCACAAGAAGCTTGCAAAAGAGATGGTTAGAATTGCTGAATCATTACTTGAATACAGAAGCTTAATTCTGAAAGATGTTAGAGAAATTCTGAACTTCTGGAAGTACGATCTGAACTTTTGAAGCTAAGGGGGAGATTGATAGAGATATCATAATAGCTTCAAAAGGTACTGGGTTCTAAAGATATAAAGATCTGAAGAATGAAGATTCAGAAATCAGAAGAAAAGACAAAAGCCTGAAGAGGTTCTGAAGACACTTCTGAAGAAGATCTGAACCTGTTCTGAACTTGTCTGTCATAAATGTACTGTTACTTTAGTCTTTCTGTTACTTGTATAAATAGATTGTTTGTTAGATTGTTATAACTAACTGTTGGTCCCAATAAGGGTCTACAAGAGTTCAATCAAGAGAGAACAGTTTGTAGACAGGGGGGGGGGGGTTGAATACAAACACACAAATTTTTGGTTTTTAAACGAGTTCGTTAAAATAAACAAATTTATAGTTACAAGCGGAATTAGAACAAGTTTAAAACCTATTCTATTGTAATTAAGAAACACGAAGTATGATGCACAAGAAGATGAAAGAAAGAATAAAGAGGGTATAAGTCAGATAGAAGCATGCATTAAGATGAAGAAGATATCTTCATCTTATTTATACCCGTTTGTCTTTGAAACAAGACAAAAGGTATATGCCACGTGTCAAGCTTGGATAGGAAGCTTGTCCTTGTTAATAAGACAACCATGCTTTTGCCGAATATGAACAGTACCATATCAGACATGATGGGGACAAAAGAGACAAGTCGTACGTCCTTTTCTGACATGGTTCTAGGTTTGACTTTTGTGCATCGAGGATAAGATGAATCTTTAGTCTTGCAAAGGAAGCTTCATTTGATCGCTGACGCTGAATATTCAAGGATGAATCTTCAGTGTCGCTGAGGCTTCACAAGACTTCACACTTTGAGTAGACAATCGTTGCTATCGCTGAACCGCTTCAGTTCACTTAGCTGATTATCTCTTTCTTCAGCTAGAGTCTTCGACTGTCGCTGAAAGGTCTTCTGGTGTGATAACTGATGTTCAGGTCTTCAGTGATAAGATCGTAGTTCCTTGACCTTCAGCGATCGCTGATAGCAATCAGCGTGTGATATCGCTGAATTTGAACAGAAACTTAACTATGGATTTTCACTAAGTATAGTAAAGGAATAATATTCAAATCACTGAGAGGAGTTATGATCAACAATCTCCCCCTATTTGATTATGATTAAGCAACATAGGAAAATTGTTTTAAGAGACTAGTAAAGGACTTAGGAAATATTTAAAGAAAAATTTTCAGCAAGTCTATTTTCTGAATTGAGTTTCATTTATAAGGATATGAAAGCACAACTTTTACAAGTAGATAAGCTTTAAGTACATTCACTGATTGAATTTTCAGAGTGAAAGATCAGTGAGTAAAAGATAGTGTAACGAAAATAGAACTCTTATGTTCATTGTCCCTTTTAATATTTTCAGGGATCTTTTCAGTACTAGGATGGAGTAAAGTACTTTGAATTTCATTAATTATAATCTGAAGAATTACAGCGAAATGAAATTACAAATATAAAGGTAAAGTACTTGTACACTGAAGAAATATTACAAAGGAAGTAGAAAACTATGACTAGTTAGAGATATTCTCATTTCTTCTTTGTAGCTCATTCTCATAAAGCGTCTTCTGTCGATTCATCAGAGAGTATCTGACCAGCAGCGCCAAAGTATAATCTTTATGAGAGAGGATGGGGCCTTGTGAATTTCTTGGTTTCTGAAGAGTCCTAATAATCCTTCATTATCCAAGAATATCATACCAGGTTTAGGTAGTGAGATGACTTCGTCTTCTGCATATCTTCGATCTTGAGGGAGAGAAGTACAAAGCATTGATATATCAGGGAGCTCAAGATGACCGAGAATGCTTTGATAATCAAACTTAGTTTCATGCTCATTTCTGGCACTTGAACTTCCTTCAGCGTTTGATCTTTTCTTTTTGGAAGATTCAGGGAGAGGGGGAATTTGCACATGTTGTGACATTCTTTGCAGCAACTGATTCAGCACACTGTCCACCTCGTCCTTGAATTTGGATTTAGAACTCTGAGTGGCATCTCTGATTTCTAGCCATTCAGTGTATCCATAAATTCCTAAGAATTTGGCTTCTTCTCTCTCTGTCCTATTCGTCCTTATCATTCTTACATATACCTTTGGACCACCTCTGTTGGAGTGTCGCCCTTGGATAGTTGCATGAATGATTTTGGCTTCAGATCTTCGAAATTTCAGCCTGTCAGTGCACCAATCAAGCTCTTTGTCTTTCTGCTTAGTGGCTTCAGAGGTTAGTGCACTTAGGATCTTTTGTTGAGCGAGAATTGGCTACATTTATGTGCTCTTGTGCAAGTTCTTTTTGTACGAGAGCTTCAGCGACTCTTTCACTCTTTTTCAATTGTTCTTGAGTCGCCTTATCTCTTATAGAGTCTTCTCTGAGCAATTTTCTTGCTTAAGCAAGATCATTCTCAGTTTGCTTTATTTCCTCATCCCTGATTCTTTGTGCTTCCAATGCTTGTTCTCTCTCTTCTCTGGACAAGAAATAGAATTCATCCACCATCCTTATTGGTACGGCTTCAATGGGTTCAGCTTCAGGCACTCTTATTCTTCTTGATTCGAATTCCCTAAGGAACTTTATTCGCCTTTCTTCTTCTTCAGGCTTGCTTATAATCGGCTTTTGAACGCGACACCTGGGAATGAGGCCTTCTTCTTCTTCAGAGTCAGTTTCAATTATGTACATAAACTGCTCTTCAGAGGAAGGTTCCCTCCTTGAAGTTGAGTCCTTTGGGGGACGGGGATCACAAAGGGAAGGAGAGGAGGAAAAAGTATTGTGAGAGGGAGTTTTTGTGGGTGATGAGGAGATTATGGGAGTTTCAGGGAGAGGTGCAGAGAAAGGGATAAGAGGAAGAGATACCTCAATTGCGGTCTCCCCCTCAGATATAGGGATAGTGGCATCCAGATCTACCACTTCCTTTCCTTTGCCTGAGGGCCGGATTGTTCCTGAGAAGGTTGCGGTCCGTCCCCCAAGGGCTCTTGATGAGCGACACCAGGTTTTGACAGTCTGAAGTGCTCTAATGCACTTCCAATGTCGTCATCATCTTCATCATCATCCACCCCCCCATAGTGAGGGATAGGTTCTTCATCATCTTCTTCATCATCCTCATCTTCTTCTTCTTCATCATCATCCTCAGCAGCTTTCACCTTCAGTCCGCTGAATGTAAGGAGAGATTCTCTCTTCAGGGAACCTCTTGTTATGCTCGGAGATTAGCTCATCAGCAAACTCTTTGGCACATTTCTCCCCCTCAATGTTATCAGGAGGTAGACAATGCACCATTAGAGTGCGAACGTTGGTCTGAATGTCCTTCAGCTTCTCGTCAGCACCTTGAAGCATGGTCCGATCAGCCGTTTTGAAAGAAGAGGAACTTGCCTCAGAGTGCTTTGTAAGCATCTGCATCATGTCGGACTGAGTCTTTTGAATAGACTCAAGGACGATTGCTTGAGCATTGACCTTCTTCTCCAAGCTTGTCAGGGTCTGATGGAAGGCCCTGTTATCTTCCTCAAGGCTGAAAACGTCAGAGATCAGGTTACTGACATTCGTCTTGATCACTGCGGTACCAATGATCCGTCTGAAGATCAGCTCCGCAGATGTCTGAAGATTGTCCACCCTAGCCCTTGTGAGAGCACATTCTTTGACCAGATAGTCAATTGCAGGGAATGTGGGGTTAGGAAGGACAATAGGAGGCAGGTCGACGACTGTTGGAAGCTTGGGAGCAGCCATCTCTTGCTTAATCTCCCTGAGCTTTGCAGCAGTAGGATGGCCCTGAGGAGATTTTCCTTTTTCCTTGCTAATGGGAGGAGCGCTGGTGGTGGTGGTTGTCGTCGCTGAGGTGTGAACAGAAGCGACACCTGATGATGACATAGATAACGATGCCAAAAAGATATCCGGATTAGAAGAAGGATGAAAAATTTTATTTGACTCCCTGAGAGTATCTAGAGGATTACTCTTAGGGACTACTTTTGCAAAGGTAGTGTCTAGAGGATCACTGACCAGTGTCTTAGAGTATCTGAGAGAGATACTCTGAGGTCCTTAAAATTTGGCCTTCCAAAACTCAGATTGCCTAAACAATAATGAGGTTTGGACTGCGTGCATTTCAGCATTATTAGAGATAGGGACGACTATCGCTGAGTCACTTGCTGAGGTGAGGACCAAAGAAGAGGAGATAAAAGTAGTAGAGAAGGTTGTGGAAGTAGTACCTGATCCAGCTTCAACAGAGCTGGCTAAGACACCTTCAGTGACCGGAGTCGCTGTTGATGTAGGTAGAGCTGAAGAAGCAACAACGGATGTAAAACCATTGAAGTGGTTGTGGCTGCAGTTGGTGTTGGTAGAACACCGAAATCAGAGAGGGTGGTCTTTTGAGAGACCAACTTCTTTGGCTTCTTTGCTTTGGTTGCGATGGTCTTTTTATGACCAGCAGTTGGTTGTTTGCTTTTAATACCAACAGTGTCTGGGTTGCTCGCTGTTGGGTTTGACAGCGAGGTAGACACTGGAAGAGGTGCGCCAATCACCTGCAGCATATAAGGTGTGAAAGGAGCATCACCTGGACGTTCCTCAATGTCTAGGGACTTCTTCCCTACGATAGAGAAGGAGTGATCGCCGACCTTCGGGTATTCTTCTTCGAAGGCCACTTCCATTATGGTCGCGAAGAAGCGAGGATAAGGAATGACGGGATGTCTGGTGGCGGCATTGATGCGACTGACCATGTCGCTGAAGAAGTAATCCGCGTAGTTCAGGTTGTGGCCGGTGCAGAGAGAGTAAGAAAGGTCTTGAAAGTGCTTGCTTTCCTGATCATGAGAGCCAATCTTTGACCCCAGGCACTGGTTCACCCGAGTGAAGATATACTGCCAGCGAGCAGGGAGCCTTTTCTTCTCTAACTTGGAGCCCACCGTCTTCAGCGAGGGATTCTCCCAAGAGTATCGAATGGAGTCCACAAATGCATCAATTTGCATCTTAGTCGGTTCAGCGCCCCACTGTTGGTTCTTAGGGCGTACAAGGAGACGCAGAGCCTTCCTGAGAAATCCAGCGGTGAAGGAAAAGGACCCTAGTTCAGGAATTTTGAACTCAATAGCAGGGAGTTGGGTTCCTTTGTCAGTTGTCAGTATGGTACAGTTAGCCGTGTACCACAAGGCTTGAAGATGGGAAGAGATGCCGACCGGGTTGTGAACAAACGCATGCATCAGAGGGCATGCCTTGATGAAAGCAGCTCCTTCAGAGAATTGAGGGCGATCTGCAGGGATTTCTACCAGGGCGATGTAGTTGCAGGATTGGAAGACTGCTCTTTCCAGAGGGAAGTGACAAGTTGTTGCAGCGACCAGAGTCGTGTCTTCAGCAGCAAAGGAGGTTGCAGAGGTTTTACTTGCAGATGTCATTGCTGTGGGAAAGATAGGAACACCAAAGAGTTAATCATGGTTTTATACATAAATATATAAACCAGAGTTTGGTATAAAGAATACCAAATGTAAGATGAAAGAAAACAAATATTTTGATGAACAATATCAAAATGTTTGTTATAATCAATAATAAAAAGCTAAGGTAAATGGATTACAGTTTTTAAGAAAAATCTTCTGTTCTAAGGAAAGAACTTAGAACAGAGTTTTTATAAAGGAAAAACCTTTATAATTTTTGATCCAGATTATCTTTATTTTTATTTTTAGAGTGTTAAGAAGAAGAAGAGGTGAAACAAGATGTTTCCAGTCATAATATAAGGTTTAGATCAAACCTTAGTTGAGTTCTTAGGAGAAAACACACACAAGCGTGTTCTTGGTGTTCTTGAGAAAACCTTGAAGATTCGAAGAATTTCTTTTTGCCTTGAGGATTGTTATGAAAGCGGAAGGAGCAAAGTAAGGCAAAAAAAATGCTTAAATAGCAAGAGGAGAGAGAAAGAAAGGAGTGCTAAACAACGGTTTTAGATTTTTGAAAAAGAAATGATGACCTGGCGCACGTTCCAAGAAAGGAGTTGGAATGGAAACGTTGCGGTCCGTCGTGTGTCAGAAAAAGGTCTGACGTGTTCTTTTCTTTATTTTTAAAAGATTATAATGATAATTATCCAATAGGAAGATTTATCATTAATTTTAGAAAAATCTTCATCACTAATAATAAAGGATTTTCAAAGAGTGTTAAAAAATTAGAAGATAATACCCGAGGAGATGGCCTAGATATCGCTGAATCAAAGTTCAGAGAAAGGAAAGTTTGAAAGCTTTATTTGTAATCCTTTGTTGGTTGCTGATTAATAAATTATTCAGCGTTCAACATACCAAGTTCGCTGATGAGTAGATTGAATCTAGTTTCATCAAGAGGCTTGGTGAAAAGATCAGCGAGCTGATATTCAGTAGGAACAAAATGGAGCTCAACTTCACCATTCATCACATGATCTCTGATAAAGTGATATCGGATCTCAATGTGCTTGGTTTTGGAGTGAAGTACAGGGTTGTTGGCAATTGCAATAGCACTTGTACTATCACAATAGATAGGAATTTTAGAGAGCTTGAGATTGTAGTCTCTTAGTTGATTTCTCATCCAAAGGATTTGAGCACAACAACTACCGGCGGCTACATACTCAGCTTCAGCGGTGGAAGTGGACACTGAGTTTTGCTTTTTACTTGTCCAACTTATTAATTTTCCACCTACAGCTGACATCCACCAGTGGTGCTCTTTCTGTCTATCTTACAACCTGCAAAGTCACTGTCAGAGTAACCAATAAGATCAAATCCTGAGCCTTTGGGATACCAGACACCAAGATTTGGAGTTCCTTTCAGGTATCTGAAGATTCGCTTTACAGCGATTAGATGGGATTCCTTCGGTTCAGCTTGATACCGAGCACAGAGACATGTAGCGTACATGATGTCTGGTCTACTCGCTGTAAGATATAGCAGAGACCCAATCATTCCTCGATAGGCAGTGACATTTACTGGTTTTCCATTGGGATCCTTCTTTAATATCAGAGGAGGCGCCATAGGAGTCTTCATCGCTGAGCATTGATTCATATCGAATTTATACAGCATGTCTTTAACATATTTGCTTTGACAAATAAAAATTCCTTTGTCAGATTGCTTAATTTGCCAGCCTAGAAAATATGTTAGTTCACCCATCATACTCATTTTATATTGTTTTTGCATTCTTGCAGCGAAACGAGTGCAAAGTTTGGGTCTTGTGGAACCAAAGATAATGTCATCAACATATATCTGAGCGAGAATAGTATGACCTTTGTATTTTCTTAAAAACAGAGTTTGGTCAATTTTTCCACGAACAAATTTTTCTTTAAGAAGAAATTTAGAAAGGGTATCATACCAAGCTCTAGGAGCTTGTTTTAACCCATAAAGAGCTTTTTCAAGTTTAAAAACATAACCAGGATGGTTAGGGTCTAAGAAACCAGGGGGTTGTTCAACATAAACTTCCTCGCTGAGTTTTCCATTTAGAAAAGCACTTTTAACATTCATTTGAAAAACTTTGAAGTCTTTATGGGCAGCATAAGCTAAAAAGAGTCTTATGGCTTCTAAATGAGCAACAGGTGCAAATATTTCATCATAGTCAATCCCTTCTTCCTGTCTATAACCTTGAGCAACAAGTCTAGCCTTATTGCGAATTATAGTCCCGTTTTCATCTAGCTTATTTCTGAAAACCCATTTGGTTCCTATTACTGTTTTACCGGAGGGTCTAGGAACAAGATTCCGAACTTTATTTCTACGAAATTTAGTAAGTTCTTCTTGCATAGCTGAAACCCAGCTAGGATCAGAGATAGCTTGATCTATCTTCTTAGGTTCAGAGAGAGAGATGAAGTTAATATAAAGACAAATATTACCTGTACCTCTACGTGTTTTGATACCTGCAGTGGGATCACCGATAATCTTATTTATTGGATGATTTGCAGTCCATCGCTGAGCTGGAGGTTGAGGAGAGAGATCAACAATATATTCAGCGACCTGTTCTTCAGATTCTGGAATAGTAATTGTTTCAGCAACAGGTACTTCATTTAGAATCAATTCAGGGGATTGATTTTCAGAAGAGGTTTGGTTGTTCACAGAGGAATTTCCAAGAGAGGAGTCAGCAACAGGAATCTGATTTAGAGGAGTAACATTCATCCCTGAAGATGGATGATTATTACTTGTTGGGTTTACTGGGATTTCATCATCACTTGCTTCAGCTGGAGTCTGATTGCTGAAGTATGTTTCAGGTTCCCCATAATGAGATCTCATCCAGGCATTCAACTCTTCATCATCATCATGAGAGTGAGAAGTATGAATGGGACGAGATTCATCAAAGTTAACATGCATGGATTCTTCAACATGTTGTCTTCTTTTATTGAAGACTCTGAAGGATTTGGATATAGAGGAGTATCCAAGAAATATACCATCGTCAGCTTTTGGATCAAATTTACCTAAATGATCTCTGTCATTCAGAATGTAACATCTACATCCAAAAATGTGAAAATATTTCAGAGTAGGTCTTCTTCCATGAAATAATTCATAGGGGGTCTTCTTAAATCGTTTAACTATCACGGATCGATTTTGAGTGAAGCATGTTGTGTTAACCGCTTCAGCCCAGAACTGAGTTGGAAGATGCGATTCACTGAGCATTGAGCGAGCCGCTTCAATGATAGTACGATTTCTTCTTTCAGCAACACCATTTTGCTGAGGAGTTCTTACAGAGGAGAAGTTGTGAGAGATGCCTCTTTCTTCAAGGAAGTTATCCAGAGTACTGTTTTTGAATTCAGTGCCATGATCACTTCTTATGGAACGAACAATTAGATTGTTCAAAACTTCCATCTTTTTGATAAAAGAGATTATCATATCAGAGGTATCACTTTTGGATCGAAGAAAGAACACCCATGTGTATCTGGAGTATTCATCAACAATCACTAAAGTGTATTTCTTCCCAGAGATCGATTGGACATTAACGGGTCCGAATAGATCCATGTGAAGTAGCTGAAGAGGAGTGGTAACTAAAGAAACTTGTTTTGACCTGAAAGAGGCTTTTGTCAGCTTTCCCTTCTCACACGCTGAACAAAGAGATTCCTTTGTAAAGGTATGATTTGGGAGGTCTCTAACTAAGTCTTTTTGAGACAATTCATTTATTGTCTTAAAGTTGAGATGAGAGAGTCTTTTATGCCATAACCAGTTTATGTCAGTGGATGCTTTAGAGATAAAGCACATGTTCTCAGAGTGAGAACTATTCATATTTATGACATATACATTTTCCACTTTTTTGCCTGTAAGGGCAAGCTTATCATTTTCGTCAGTGACAGCACATCTATTTTTCAAGAATAGAACTTTGAAGTCTTTGTCACATAACTGACTAACGCTTAAAAGATTGTGCTTTAGTCCCTCAACGTAAGCAACACGAGAGAATTTCCTATATTAGCATTAGGACATTTGCTTGCAATGTGGGTAGTTTCACCACATTGATAGCATTTCCTATATTTAAAGGGTTTGGAAATCAGAGAGGGAGCAGAAAATTTCTCAGGGATAGGTCCAAGAATTCATTTATCCATGGTCCTTGGAGGTATAACAACCTTTTCAGGAGTAAGAGTGAGATCGATTTTAATTCTAGGGGTTGGTCTCTGAGAAAAGTCAGGGACCTTCTTCCCAGTTTTAGAAACTTTCTCTAAGGATTTCTTGTTCCTATCTTGAGTTTTCTTATTCTTAGGAACTTGATTAAGAAACTCGTTCTTGATCACTTTCTTAGAATTTAGAATAGAAACCTTCTCTTTAGAAGAGGAGGAAGAAGAGGTTGAAGAAGAAGGTCAGGGATAGAAGAGACAAACATTCCGAATTTTAGCATGGAACGATCATTCTCTGATTCTTCCTTTTCAGGGTTATAGCCTAACCCACTTCTTACTTTCATAGGTATTTGAGCATTGATGATCTCATTGACTTTATCAGAAGCCTTACACCATCCTTCGATGATTGCCTTTTCAGACTTGAGATCAGCGATAGCCTTTTCCCTATCAGCGATAGCTTGTTGTTTCTCGATGCTTATAGTTTGATTTGCAAAAACTTGGTCTTTGAGAGATTCCTCGATTTTAGAAAGTTCTTTGATTCTTATATGGCAATTTTTTAATTGTTCAGATAAGTCAATGTTAATTCTCTCGGCCTTAATTCCATTTAAAGCATCATAGAAATCAACAGTCATAGCATCGAGAGCTGACAAGTTATCACTTTCAGAAGGTAAAGAGACAGAGGAATAGTTACCTGAGTAGAGGGAGACTCAGAGGAAGAAGTCTAAGTGACTTCTTCAGCGTCTTCAATTCTTGCCATCAGACAGAGGAAGGCAAGATCTCTTCATCTGAACCAGACTCTTCAGAGGTCTTGGCCCAGTCATCTTCAGCATCCCAGTCAACTTTTTCAGCTACAAGGCCTTTGCCTTTTTGCTGGTTTTTCTTCACATCTTTGTATTTATTTTTCAGTTTCAAATACTTCTCCTTTTTATCAGAGGTATGGGAGGTAGTGGGAGTAGCAACTTTCTTTGACCTGCATTCACTTGCGAAATGACCCTTTCGCTGACAGTTGAAGCAAATCGCTGAGGCTTTCTCAGCAGGCAATGATTTCTGCTTTTCAGAGTCAGAGAGGTTGGAAGGTTTTCGAAAATTGCTCTTTCTATCAAATCTTTTAAAGTTATTAGTTAAAAGGGCTAGAGAGTTATCAAACTCAGAGATGTCTGCATCAGTGAGTTGATCTTCTGAATCAGTTAGACCTAATTCAGCAATGGAGGTGATAGTAGAAGAAGGAGCATTTTTGGAAGAAGATCCCTCAGAAGTCACAAGTGCTAAAGAAGTACTTTTAGCACCTTTGAGTTCATTAATTAGGTTCTTTCTTAGAAGCTGGGATTGTTCCTCATTTAAGAGCATACCATATAATGCACTTAAGGACAAGGTTTCAAGATTCTTTGACAGTTTTACACATGTTGTGTACACTGGCCATTGATCGGGCAATGCCTCCATGAACTGTGTCAGAACTTCAGCATTTGAATAAATTCTATCGACTGATTTAAGATCAATTAGCAGACAGTTAAATCGATGGTGAATTTGAGAAAGAGATTCACCCTTTTGATACATAAAACTCTCATATTTTCTTACGAGGTTTATGCATCTAGTTACTTTTACTTCAGAAGTTCCTTCATATTGGATACATAATGTATCCCACATGGCTTTTGAAGTCCTCATTTTCATGACAAAATGATAGACCTTATCAGGTAAAGCCATTGCTATTAATGATCTAGCTTTAGAGTCAATAGCAATTTCTTTCTTGTCTTCTTCAGTCCATCTATTAGGAGTTTTAACAATGCTCCTCTCAGGAATGGCTGGAGTAGTAGTGGTGGCAGAAACACTAGCTACTATAGTTGTGAGAACGAATGGTCCATTTTCCAGATAGTAGGGAATCTTGGGGTCAGATCCCTCTAGAAATAGAGACATTCTTTCCTTCCATAATGGAAAGTTATCATGGCTAAATCTAGGTGGTTTAGCTAAAGATCCATTATCGTTATAGTTTGTATTAGGGTTTGACATTTTAAAATAGTTTTAAGAGAAAATATTTTAAAGAGATAAGAGGCAAACACTGCTCTGATACCACTTGTTGGTCCCAATAAGGGTCTACAAGAGTTCAATCAAGAGAGAACAGTTTGTAGAAAGGGGGGGGGGGTTGAATACAAACACACAGATTTTTAGTTTTTAAATGAGTTTATTAAAATAAACAAATTTACAGTTACAAGCGGAATTAGAACAAGTTTAAAACCTATTCTATTGTAACTAAGAAACATGAAGTATGATGCACAAGAAGATGAAAGAAAGAATAAACAGGGTATAAGTCAGATAGAAGCATGCATTAAGATGAAGAAGATATCTTCATCTTATTTATACCCGTTTGTCTTTGAAACAAGACAAAAGGTATATGCCACGTGTCAAGCTTGGATAGGAAGCTTGTCCTTGTTAATAAGACAACCATGCTTTTGGCCAAATATGAACAGTACCATATCAGATATGATGGGGACATAAGAGACAAGTCGTACGTCCTTTTCTGACATGGTTCTAGGTTTGACTTTTGTGCATCGAGGATAAGATCAATCTTTAATCTTGAAAGGGAAGCTTCATTTGATCGCTGATGCTGAATATTCAAGAATGAATCTTCAGTGTCGCTGAGGCTTCACAAGACTTGACACTTTGAGTAGACAATCGCTGCTATCGCTGAACCGCTTCAGTTCACTTAGCTGATTATCTCTTTCTTCAGCTAGAGTCTTTGACTGTCGCTGAAAGGTCTTCTGGTGTGATAACTGATCTTCAGGTCTTCAGTGATAAGCTCGTAGTTCCTTGACCTTCAGCGATAGCTGATAGCAATCAGCGTGTGCTATCGCTGAATTTGAACAGAAACTTAACTATGGATTTTCACTAAGTATAGTAAAGGAATCATATTCAAATCACTGAGAGGAGTTATGATCAACACTAACGCTTCCAAAAGCTTTGTAAAGATATATTTTGTAATACTGTTCATCCTATCAATACATACGACATTTGGCTATCATATTACTGTTCTAATTTTTCCATATATTGATATCTTGATTGTTTGGGTCCTAACAATAACTTATCCAGAAATCTCTGACACGACTATCGTATCTTCTGGTTTGTCAGTTTCAAAAATACCTAATACATCCAAAACTTATGTTCCTCAAAAGCCTCTGATATCTCTTAGAAGCCTATAGAATGCATTTTTCTTTACAAATTTCTGAATTTCATTTTCTTCTGGTCTAACTCTTGCCATCAAGGTTATCCAGAAGCTTCTAAACTAATGGAATTTCCTTTGAAAGTTCATTCTAATAGAAACAAACCTTCTCTTGTTCACAAAACAGTTCTCAACCCATGACCAATATGAGCTCGAAGCTTCCTTCGTAACTCCCGGAACTTCATTATGGAAATTCCATTGTCTCTGCGATTGATATCTTCCCTAGAAAAGAAAGGAGTAGTCAAATCCGATAATTTACGATCAATTCAGACGCTTTACGCCCAATCATTCCGGATAGAATCGGTGATTTTTTGCCATACTCGTTAAGTTCCTATTAGTATCCATGATACAAGTCGGATCCTAGATGTAGAAATAGATATTTTTAATTCATCATTTATCACTTGGGGTACCCGAAAAATTAGCCTTCCTCTGCAGTATTGGGCTTTGGCGGTATTTATCATGCACTTTTAGGACCTGAGACGCTTGATTTCGATAGCCATACCAGTGATTTGGAGGAGATCTCTCGAAAAGTATTTAGTGCGGGGTTCAAGAATCAGTTTTCTTTTTATAAGGGCTAAAATCACTTATTTTGGCTTTTTTACCCCATATTGTAGGGTGGATCTCGAAACAATGTGGATATCATTTGAAAATGAGTAGTTCAGATAGAATCGAACTTTCGATCGATCCGGGTATACCATTTTGGCTGGCTCATTATCCATCAAATCAAATCCTATAGGGGCCGTCGCTCAACAGGCTGATCGGCTTTCTATTTGATTGTATCGAAAGGCCCAATGAATTGGGATTTCCCTATTGGTCCCGGCCAACGGAATTTAAAAAAAAGAATAGCCTATTCCTCCGTATCTCATATGAGTTCTCGGGCAATCGCACCAAAAACTCGAGTTCCTTTTGGATTTCCTTCTTGATCAATCACAACTGCAGCATTGTCATCATATCGTATTATTGGATTTTCCGTTATTTAAATCGCGTATCTCCGTCACTTGTAGTGATTTATCAATCTTATTGATTAGCGTACCCGTTGTATTTGCTTCTCCTGATGGTTGGTCAAGTAACAAAAATGTTGTATTTTTTCACGACTTCTCTCTTTCACGGAGACAACGAGGGTATCTGATTCAGAAGGGAAGAACTTGTATCAGTATCTCAATTTCAATTCAAACATGGGTTTGATAATCCTGCTGCAGCTGCACGAGCCCTTCCTGCGTGCCACAAATGCCCTACGAAGAAGAAGAATCTCAAAGTGGCTCTATTTCATTATATTCCATCCATATCCCAATTCCTCCTTTATCACTGAGCGGTCATTTAGGGGCCTTAGCTGGTGATCCGGGCTGTTTCCCAAATTAGAAAAACGAAAAAGCCTATAGGTTGACGCCACAAATTCCATCCCCAAAAACCATATTTTGACTGCGCTTAACAGGAATCACACAAGGGTAGATTATAAACCTCTAGTAAAATGACCGCCCGTAACCCATTCAATAATAGACGCCTGTTGGCATTCCAGCCTTCCTTCGCCTTTCATGGCCACATATCTTTCCGGCATACTCAATTCGATGGAATTGTTTGACCTTAAAGGGGATCTTCTATAATTTCGCACGACTAATTCCTGGAAATTGGGAAGCGTTGAGAACAAAGAAATTGTTGGAGTTATCATTTCTCTCTAGTACCAATACGTTTTCTTCGACCAATTGGTTGATTTTAAATGTTTTTCAAAGAATTAACTTTCTGAATAAAAAAAATGATTTGAAGGTAAGAATAGTTATTCAGAACTTCAATACAACTCTTGCCTCCAAGGCTATACAGAAGTCTTTGTTATAACCATTAAGTCATCTGGAAGAACATTTTCAATAAGGACTTAAGCAGAATCATCTTTTAAATTTCTCTTGCCATCAAGGTTATTAAAAGGATATTTTTTCTCTTTATTTCTTTATTTTTAATGCATCTATTTGAAACCTTCTACTGGTTTTCAAACGGTTATTTTCTTAAGACCTGGTAGATTGCATTTTCATTTAATTTTCTGAGATAAACTGTTGGAATCATGAATTAAGGGAAAACGTTTGGGTTTTCTACGCTCATCTCACGCTCAAACGAATCTTTTTCTAACAAAAGACACGTGTCAAAACCCCATCACTGACAAATATGAACCGTCAAGACATGCGTCCTTTCTCCGTGGTCCGCATGCTTATTTGATGTGGACCCCACGTCAGCAAAACCGATTCCTATCTCATTACCACTCGAGTACGATTTTCACTCACAGTATATAAACTCGAGTAGCAGTTATTTCAAATTTTTTTACCGTCTCCTTGCCCTCGAATTTCTTGCTATTACACGAATCCCCTTTTTCAGAAACCTGCAAGTTCACTAAACCCTAACCTGCAAATGGCTGCTCCAAGTGGAAATCCTACAAATGTGCAAACAGACGACGAACAGTTGATCGATTCAGCTGCTGAAAGCCCTCAATTTGTGATCCTACCCATCAAACCAAATAATTTTCAGGTAATCCTTGATACCAAATCTTTCCCTAAAGACTATCGCATTATGATTGAAGTCCTCTAAAATCACCCACTAAACAGAGCCCTAACCATAGCCAATACCAATGTCCCTGACATTTTTATCCAAGAACTACGGCAAAACCTCCACTTAAAAGATGAATTTACCCTTGAGGGAAGTTTTGGTCTACCAAATGACAAAGAACAAGGGGTAAAAGTGCCAATAACCAGAAAAAGGATTGCTAAACTCTTCCAACTCCCTGATTCACACATCTAGGAAAACAATGAACCTACCCCAAATCCAGATCTTGAACAAAATCCATCCTCGGAAGTTTTGGTAAAATTTCTGGAATTCCTAGGGTACAACCAGAAGCTTACTCGACTCTCTAACTTCAAGAAACAATGCTTACCTCCAATGTGGAATGTCTTGATTTTCATTCCGAACATAAGTCTCACCTGCAAGATTGGATCGATGGATCAAGTCAGCGCCAACATCATCACTACCATGTATGGAATTTTCTTCAATCACCCTCTGGACTACATAAATTTGATCTTTCAAGAAATTTGTGGGGCTGCTCACAACAGAGAACTCTCTCAGCGAAGGAACAAAGCTCTACCCGCACTGATGTTCCCTCGATTCTTGGCACTGTTCATCCAAGGAGCTATTACAAAGTTCAAAATCACCCGTGTCCAACCATTTGGAAAGATTCATGTGATGAAGTCTCATCGTCCCACGATACACAAGGATGGATACACTAAAAATCGCGAAATCTCCAAGTATATGCTTAACCTTGTACCCTCCACCTCTTCTCTTTTCCAAAAATATAGAGACTCTACGGTAACCTCAGAACAGAGGGTACCTACCCCTGAGTACATAGAAGCCAGTGTACAAAGTGAGGGGTCAATTGAAAATGAAATTGAAAAGAATCAAAGTGAAAACTTAAGTTATTCTATCTATGCCGAGTGATTCTATCCGCTAGGGTTGATGCCAACACATCAACATCTATTGAAAAAGGACTATCTCTCAGTCCAAACCCTAACCCTCGAACCAACCGTGTGGATGGAGTTCTTTGTCTATCCACATCAAGCACATCCGGGAAAACCTCCTCATCATCTTCCTCTCAAAAGGATAATGATGTAAATACAAGAGTTCGTTCGCCCCAGAACTCGCCACAACTACACACATCGATGTCTCTGTAACCGATGACATAGACTGGATGGCAATTGGTACGTCCATACTAACTCCCAATCTAGAAGCCAACAAATTCCCATCAGAGGGGTTATGGCAACAAAGCACTAAACGTACCACAATTTTTGAAATATACAAAGGTACACACACTGTTTTTGACTCTCCAACCTCTGATGATGAAGATCAAGTCAATACAGTCAGAACATCCGAAGAGGTGTCTCTTAGGAGCCCTTAAAAACGAGATGGAAGTCCCTCCACACTCAACGTACAAACATGTGTGAATGAGGGGCCCTTTGATCGTGAGGGAAAAGAGGCTCCATGTGTTGGAGATACATCGGTTACCCCCCTCCTGAATTTGTCACAATTGTTGCGTTTCAAACAGTTGTTGATCTAATTAAGGGATCTATGGTGGATCTAAAACAAACCGTCGAGTCTTCTGAATCAAAAATCAATGCAGAACTGAAGCAGATCAACACATCCATTGATGAAATAAGAACCACACAGAAGATTCATACAGATACATTGGATCAGTTCAAGAACTTTTTAATCTCAGCTCACGATGCTCAACGAAATCTGTCCATTGATCATTTTCAAAAGTTTGAAAATAGTTTAAAATCAAATACATAAGCCATCCCCAAATCCCCTCTACATTCTCAACACCACAAGTCACAATTTCTACAGAGGATTTTAATCTATTTGCTGCAGATTTGAAGAAGCTAGTAGATGCTGTTGTTCCCTCTGAATCTTCCTATTCTGCTAGTATGATGACCAAAGCTGACATGGAAAATTTTCAGAAGGCCATTTTTGACAAGTTTAATGACGTAAATGTGAAGTTTTTGTTCAAGATTAACACTTGCCCAACAGCTACACTAACCCACAAGGTAACTTCCCTAGATACCTCTGTGACTTCACTCACCACAGCTGTTAACTCCATCTCTACCCATCATGAGTCGAGGAAGAAAGCAAAGGAGGAGAGAGCGTGTAAAAACGCACATCTCAAGAAGAGAAAATCTCAAGACCAGGATCCATATGCTTCTGCTCCTCAGAAAGGAGAGAAAAAGCAAAGACAGGAAGTGGGTCCTTCTTCTGAATCTCATTCGACTAATGATCAATCTAATCAAAATGCCACAGAAGCTGTTGCCACAGAAAAACCTCAAGAAGAAAATCCTCTTCCTGTGAATCAAGATGTTCCAGTAAATCCAACTCCATTAGCAAGGCGCTCATTACCTCAAGATCCAGAAGCTGCTAAGTTTATCATGAGCCTTGAAAGAACCAGAATAGAAATTCCCAGAAAACCAAGGAACATGCAAACAAGACCCAATGCTTCAAATCAACCATCAACTTCTATTGTCGAGCCTATCATACCAACCAATCCCCAAGAAGAAAACGCCCCAAAAGCTAAAACCTCTGAAATTCCAATTTCTGAAACCATCTATGTTGTGGCAAATCAACCAGAAAACCCAAGTTCTGAAACTCCACACTCTTCAAATCTTGAATCAGATCAACCACCACCAAAGGTATCTATCATAGAAGATCAGCGTAGGAAAGAAGAACAATACACGAATCTCACTGAATCTGAGAGAAGGTTGAGAAGGATTGCTGCTAAAAGTAATATGGGTCAAGAGCAACTTCAAAGAATTGCTCCATCTCAAACTTCTGTAGTAAGAGATACTGTTTTCAGATGTATGTATGCAGCTACAGAGGAAAGAGTTGCCTTGATCTTACCTACTTTTGCAAAGGATTACAAGGTTAGTGCTGAAATCGAGTCTGAATTTTTAAATCACAGGAAAAATTTCTATTCTATCTCTCATATCAGAAGAATTACTAGAGTAAAGCATGTGAAGTTTGAATGTTCAGAAATATTTTACACAATTTATGAGGTGGAAAGAAAAAATAAACAAACATGCTATTTCTGTGACAATGATCTGCTCTCGTTAAATCCTTCTGATTTAATTCCTCTGGGAAGGTTCATGAAGAAAAAGAAGGAATCAAGCTCATAGAGTCAGGACAAAGTGGCCTACTTCAGAATTTTGTCTTGCATGGAAGCCTTTATCGATTATAGGAAAATGGTTGACTTCCAGATTGGGTTTGACGACAGGTAACCATATTGAGCATCAATTCTCCAAATG
The DNA here is from genome assembly GCA_036898165.1 of Silybum marianum. Lineage (NCBI taxonomy): Eukaryota > Viridiplantae > Streptophyta > Magnoliopsida > Asterales > Asteraceae > Silybum > Silybum marianum. Next base: position 21,548,363 of record CM072530.1, on the reverse strand, counting down.
AAGACAGAGAAGGTATTGAATATCTTCAACCAGGGCACATTATACTTGAACCAGAAGAAGGAGTGGTTTTCAGAACACCTAGACGAAGAAGATTTTTCAGAGTTAAGGAGGTATTCAATTATTCATCTGGAATAGTGGAGATTATTAAGGGGTCGGTTTCGTTATAGAAAGAAGATACGAGCGTTGCATCAAAGATCAGAATAGCTGCAAAAGAATAGAGAAAAATCTTGAAGGGGTTATCAAGATAAGGGAGATTACTAGTCAGTTTTATAAAGTGATTATCGGACATCCAGAAGCTCCTTTTTAGTTAATCTCTGTATTACTTTTGTAATTTCAAAATTATTGTAATGAACAATCTTCAATCTTGTTTCTTTCTAAGTTTGTATGTTATAATTCTGACTTCACACTTAGGGGGAGATTGTTAGAACTTAAAAGTGAGAATCAGAACTTGATCAACAAGAAACAAGATACTCTCCAGAAGCAAGCACTTTAAAAGTACCTCTTCAGAGGTGATAGTCCAGAAGCTATAACGTCAATCTAGAAGATTGGGCATCTTCTGGATTTTACTTTATGGCCTACACGTGCTTCAATGATGTGGCATGTCATGCTCTTTGTGCGTAACTGATTCTGTTACTAGTACATCTGACGTGTCCACCAGTGATAGGCTAGCTTGTTCACTTTCCTATGTTATAGTATACATAGGGATAGCCTTTTCACTGTGTAAATAGTTGATTTCTATGGAGAGAAACAGAGAGAGTAATTTGTGTATTGTGATTATCTTCATATCGAGTGAAATACAAATTACCACTGTTCTTTATACTGTTCTTCATAATTAATTACTTATAATTCTATATTACTGTTGATTAATTGCTTCCGCTTTACACCCTTATCATTCGTATCTTAATCAACTGTTCTTAAGTATTTGGGGATCTGGTTCCAACAAAAGATAAATATGAGATTAAACCTAAAAATAAACCTCAGAAGATTAAGAAAGTCAGATAATCAAAATTTAGATTTTCTTCTTTTATTACTAATCTGAAAGGACCCATTTTTAAATGGGTACCTAAATCTAAGTAATTGTTTCTGCAGATCCGTCATGTGTGGGTCTTAGATTCTGGATGCTTAAGGCACTTGACACCATTTAAGGATCCATTGACTAATTATACTAAGAAAAATGGAGGAATAGTCAGCTTTGGAAACAATGCTAAGGGTTATATCAAAGGTTATGGGACATTCATCAAAGGAGATGTTACTATAGAATGGGTTCTATATGTTGAAGGCTTGAGACATAATTTCTTTAGCATAAGTCAGTTTTTTGGCAAACTATGTATTGTTCACTTTGACATCGGGTTCTGTCATATTTTGAATTCTAAGAAGAAAGAGGCTTTAACTGCTTATAGGGATGGTGACATTTACACAGCCACATTCACAAAGGCTGGTCAACATAAAGGAGTGTGCTACATATCTAAAACTGTTATTGACGAAGGTTGGCTATGGCATAGGAGAATGTCTAATATGAACTTCAAATCTATGGATGACTCAGTAAAATATGACTCTGTTATTGGTCTACCCAAGATTAGGTTTCAGAATAATTCTTTGTGTTCCACCTATGAAATGGGCAAAATGAAGATGTTGGTCCCAAAGGATCCTACAAGAGTTCAAGGATATAGAAAAAGTTTGTAGAAGGGGGGGGGGGGGGGTTGAATACAAACACAAGGTTTTTACTTTGTTAAATAAGTTTATATTGAACAAACAAATTTACAGTTGCAAGCGGAATAAGAACTAGTAATTAAACATATTCTATTACAACTTAAGAATTCACTAAGTGTGATGCACAAGGAAGGATAAGGAATAGAAGCAGAGGTTCAAGAAGAGATTAAGATGCATGAATATGAAGAAGGGGTCTTTATCTATTTATACCCATTGCATTTAATGCAAGGCAAAAGGTATATGCAACGTGCCAAATTTCTATTTCAAACCTGTCCTTTGTTCAAAAAACAACCATACTTTTGGCCATATATGAACAGTAACCAAATAAGATTTGATGGGGACATAAGAGACAATCCGTACGTCCTTTTTTGATAGGGCATGGGGGTTTGAAATTTGTGCATCGATGATAAGATCAACTTTGATCTTGCTGAGTAGGCTCCACTTGATCACTGATACTAAGTCTTTAAGGATGAAGTCTTTAGGTATCACTAAGGCTTTGTAAGATCTCACACTTCAAGTAGATGGACATCACTATCACTAAACCGCTTCAGATCACGAGCTATTCATCTCTATCTTCAGCTAGGCTTTCGACTATCGCTAAATGGTCTTGTGGTGTGAGTGTTGTTCTTCAGATCTTCGGGGATAGGACAGTGTTCCTGATCTTCAGCGATCGCTAAGTGCAATCAGTGTATGCTATCGCTTAATATGAGCAATGACCTATACTTGGAATTTTCACTAAGCATATAAGGAGTTATATTCAAACCACTTAAAGGAGTTTGGATCAACAATCTCCCTCTATTTGATTATGATTAAGCAATAAAGGAAAATTGCTTGAATGAAGTAGTGAGGCCTTAGAATTTTTAAAGTAAAAATTCTAAGTACTATTCTGTGAGATCCTTTTTAGCTAATATACTATCTAAATTGAGTTTCATTTATAAGAATATGAAAACACAATTTTTACAAGTACAAAACTTATAAAGTACATTCACTGATTAATTTCAGAGTGTGATATCAATAAGTATTTAGAGATTTAAATAAGTTTAGAACTCGGACGTTCATTGTCCCTTTTACTATTTTCAGCGACCTTTTTGTACACTAATGGAGTAGAGTACTTCATTGAACTTCGTTAACCAAATATATCTGAAGAATTAAATTCTGAAAATTAAATTACAATTTCTAAAGTAAAGTACAATACACTGAAGTAAACTACTAAGGAAGAAAATTAAGAGTTGAGTTTTGGGTAGCGGTCAGCGTTCTCTTTTATTCTTAGTAGATCTTTTACATAGGTGCCTTTCTGTATGTATAGAGGGTCATTGTTTACCCAGCAGCTGTAATACAAAGTCTTGGATTAGCTTAGTTGGAGTAACTTTTATTTCCTTAGTTTTAGAGGAACTTCATAGACCCATCATTATATTTGAAGGTCATCCCTGGTTCAGGAACGCTAAGTATTTCATATTCTTCAAAATATCTTTGAACTGGTAGGGATGAATAGTGCATTGAAATGTCAAGGATAATGAGATGGGAGAAAAGACTTTCAACATCAAATTTCGTCTCATATTCATTTTTGAACGATGGATCTTCATCAGCTTCGGAGTTTGATCTTTTCTTCTTGGATTTTGAGGGAAGAGGAGGAACAGTCACGTACTGAGATATCCTTTGTAGAATGTGGTCTAGATGTCTTTCAACAACCTCTTTGAATTGAGATTTGGATTTTTTAATGGGATCTCTGATTTCCAGCCATTTAGAGAAACTATAAAACTTTAGAAACTAGGGTTCTTCTCCTTCACGTCTTCGATCTCTGAACATAGTTACCTTTATCTTTGGACCAGATCTTGAATTTCGTCCTTCAATAATTGCATTGGTAATAGTTGCAAGAGAGACACAATAGTTCATCTTTTTCTTGAACCACTCCAGTTCTTCATTTATTGGTTCCTTGACTTCCTGATTCTCTCTATTGAAAGTTTGTAAAATCTTCTCTTGAGCTCTAATTGGATTTACCTTTAGGTTTTCAGGGACCAGTTCCTTCTCTGCTAGGGCTTCCGCGGCCATGAGGCTTTGTTCAGCTTCATGCCTGTGTACTTTTGCTTTTATTTTGTCTTCCCTGACCATTGCTTCAGCGACCCTGAAGCTTGCTTGAGCATATTTTAGGTGTTGATCTCTTATTCTCTAAGCTTTTAGGGCATCTTCTTTTTCTTCAGGGGTTAGGAAAGAGAATTCGTCATAGACGCTTATTGGTGTGTGAACTTCAGGACCAGAGGTACGAGAAGGGATTTTTACTCATGTCCTCTCTAGTTCCTTTATTAACATAGCTATTCTCTCTTCTTCTTCAGGTTCAGAGATAGGCTGTTTATGTACACGCCTGTGATTAAGGTTTTCTTCCTCTTCAGACTTCGATTCAGATATATACAGGAATTATTCTTCAGCTAAAGGTTCACTCATTTGTGGGGTCACCTTTGGGGGACAGGGTTCACTGAGATTGGGAGAGAAAGGTTCATCATTAGTAACTTCATGAATACTTCTTATGAATGAAGTATTGGTAAGAATAGCAATAGGTAGGGATATAGAAGGTTGGGGTTCAGAGAGAGGGATGTAGAGTTCAAGAGGTAGACATACCTCAGTAATGTTGATCTCCCCCTCTTTATTTAAGGAAGATGGATCAGATTCCATTGGTTGCTTGTTCTTCCTTGAGGGATCAGACTACTCCTGGTTAGCAGGGCGCCTGTCCCCCAAAGGGTCTCTGAACACAGTCCCCGACTGTGCTATCCCTGGACGATGGGATTTGAAGAATTTTGAAGTGTCGTCGTCATCGTCATCATCATCTTCATCTCTGAGATGGAAGGGGATGCCTTCATTTTCATCGTCATCTTCTTCTTCATTCTCTTCTTCTTCTTCATCGCCATCATTAGGCTCAACTTCCCTAGAAAAGGTTTTAGGGAAGAGAGTTTTGGCGTAGTCTATTGTTTTGTTGTGAGATAGGAGCATCTGTGGAGAACACAACATGAGACCGCTCGATGAACTCTTCTTCTATCTCTTTTGCTAATCTCTCCCACTCCTTGTTGCCAGCAGGTAGAACGTGCACCAGCATAGTACGCACGTTGTTGCTTGGTTCAGATAGGGAGTTGGCTTGTGCTTTCAGAATTTGGACGATTTGACTCAGAGATTCTCTGCATCAGCAGGGAGAGTGGAGGAGGAAGTAGATGAAGCTTAGACAAAACGAAGGATTTCTTCAAGAGTCTTTCCTTGGGCTGCAATCCCCTTTTCTTGCTTGTCAAGCCGATTTTCCAGCTTTGTCACCGAGAAGGTATTTTGAGCAATGGCATTGCTGAATGAAGTCTTCGGCGAGGTGACTTCAGCTTGGATGCCTATTACGGCCTTCTTCAAGGCAGGTGTACCTAACACCGTGGTGTAGATGTGCTAGGCAGAGAGCTGTAGAATGTCTGCCAATGCTTGATCTGGGTAGATTCCTGAACTAGATGATCTAGAGCCGGAATTTGGATTGAAGCAGAAAGAAGTGGCAGAGAGATGACAAGAAGTTCTTTGATCTGGGGAAAGGACTTTCCCTGAGCTTCCTCTATCTTGATCTTCTTTATTTGCTCCATGGTGAGACCAGGAGATTTTTGAAGAGGTGTACCAGAGACACCTTTCGGATCAATGGCAGCAGCAACAATGGTGGAGGTAGGTGCATCAGTGACACCTGTAGGTAACAAAGACAAATGAGCCAGAAAGAGCTCGGGGTTAGAAGAAAGAAGTTGGATGGTAGAGTGTATATGCAAGGGTTCCTTGAGAGTATTTGAAGGATTACTCTCAGGGTTAGTACTTGCTACGGTGTGTCCTGAGGATCACAAGCTTGTCTCTGAGAATGTTTAAGAGAAACATTCTCAAGTGATGTGCACGTAGCTTTCCAATTTTCAGATTGTCGAAACAAAGCTGATAATTGGATAGCACGCTGTTCAACCTCTTCAGGTATGGGGAAAACCATATCCGAATCATGGGTTGATGTATGGACGAAAGAAGAGTAAGTAGAAGTAGAAGTAGAAGAGAAGGTTGTGAATGTATTACCTGTACCAGTTTCAACGGAGCTAGTGACTAAAGTTTCAGTGACCAAAATCCCTGAAAGAGGTAGCGCTGATGAAGCGGCAACGTTCACAGAAGTCGTTGTCGTGGCTGAGGGTTGAGGAGGCATTGGTACGACGCCAAAATCAGAGAGAGTCGTCATTTGTACCCGATGGTCTTTTTGTAAACATCGATGGTTGGTTGTTTGCGCTTCAAGGGAGAGGAAGATGAGTCTATTTCGATCACTAATGTTTTTCAGTTACCGAGTCTCATTCTCTACCTGAACGGTAGGAGTAGGGGTCGAAGTAACCTCAGGAGCAGGTTCCCTGATGATATCCAACATGTAGGGAAGGTAGGGAGCATCTCCTGGCTTCTCATCATGTTCCAAAGCCTTCTTCCCAATTTGGGAAAATTTCTGATTACCCTCAGATGGCTATCTCTCGTACAGATACTCCAAGATTGTAACGACAAATCTTGGGTAGGGATGGTCTTCCCCCTTTTCTGAGCCCTAACCCTGCTGTATAGTTCACTGAAGATGTATTTAGCGTAATTCAGCTTTCTGCCATAACAAAGCGAAAAGGCCATTTCCAGGAACTGTTTGCTGGTTGATCTTGAGCGCCTGTCTTAGTGCCTAAGCACTGAATGACGTGAGTGAAGATGTATTGTCACTTCGTTGGCAATCTTTTCTTTTCAATCCTCTTGATCTCTTGTTGACTTCAGAAGGAGATGAGGATCCGCTCTGACAACTCTCATAGTGATGGTGACTGTTCCCATGCCTAGAGTGAACCCGATAGCAGGGAGCTTGGTACCTCTGTCAGTGGTGACCGTGGTGCAATGAGCGGTATACAAAAAATGCTGGAGATGAGCACTGATACCAACAAGAATATGAGTAAAGCCGAAGTTCAGGGGGCACTTCTTTATGAAGAGAGAACCATCATTCAGATATGATCGCTCAGCAAGGATTTCCAGAAGAGCAACCATAGCTTGACGAAGCATTGTTCAATAGAGAAGGTGGCCTCTTTTGCAGCAACTAAGTTGGTTAGTGGAATTGTTTCTTCATCAGATGCGACGGAGGTGTTGATGTTCTTGCTTGAAGTTGCCATTTCTGTTTCAAAGATTGGAACACGAAAGAGAAAAATCATGGCTTAATACATAAAATGTATAAACCAGGAGGATTTTGGTACAAAGATTACCAAAATTTGGAAAAAACAAGTGTGTTGATGACCAATGTCAAAATACTTGTTATATGGCGGATTTTAAACAAAAAAAAGGTGTTTATTTTTGGTACATAAATATACCATAAACAGTGTTTAGGAAAGATATGTTATATGTTTTGGATCAAAATGACCAAAATGTCTTATATTCTAAGAAAGAAACTTAGAACATGTTTATGTGATTTTTGGGTTTTGACACAGGTCATAAAACAAAAAAAATAAAACAAAAATCTTTATAACAAGGTGTTATAGAAGATGGGTAGAAGAACTAAACAACATTTAAGTTGTTGTTTAAGCAAAGACAAATAAAACCAACCTTCAAAAGGTGAGAAAGTAAGAAAAATGCACAAGTGCGTGTTCTTGGTGTTGAAGGTTGCAGAGGAAATTCGAATGTCTTTCTTGCTTTGAGAGTATTGAGCGCGTAAAAGATGAAAAGGAAATCAATTTACCATTTATAGGTAGATGAGAGAGAAAGAGGAGAGAGAAGAAAACTAAACGTCGGTTTTAGCTTTTTGAAAAGGTAATAATGACCTATTGCACGTCCCTAGGGTTTGATGGGATAGGGAACGTTGAGGTCCGTCGTGTGTCAGAAAATGTCTGACATGTCCTTTTTATAAAACATTAGATTATCATTTAATAAAAGATGTTAGTCATTATCCATTTAAAATCCTCATCATTTAAAATAAATGTATTTCCTGTGATGGGTTTTCTCTTTTTGAGAACCATTTTTTGAATTTAAAGACATTCAGAGAGTGTAAGGAAGAGAAGTACATACCTTGGTAAGATACATGTATTATTCAGTCAAAGTTCAAGGAATAACTAATGAGTTTGAAGAGTATTTTGGTATTCGTTGAATATTGTTAATCATTGAGAATTTTCATTCTTCAGCATTCAACATACCAAGTTCGCTGATTAATAGATTGAATCTAGTCTCATCAGGAGGCTTAGTGAAAAGCTCAGCGAGCTGATATTCAGTGGGTACAAAATGGAGTTCAATTTCACCATTCATAACATGATCTATGATAAAGTGATATCTGATCTCAATATGCTAGGTAATTGAGTGAAGTACAGGGTTGTTAGCCATAGCAATAGCGCTTGTGCTATCACAATAGATATGGATCTTTGATAGCTTAATATCATAATCCTTGAGTTGGTTACTCAACCAAAGGATTTGGGCACAACAACTCCCAGCGGCTACCTAGAAGTAGACACTTAGTTTTGTTTTTTACTTGTCCAAATCACCAACTTTCTACCTAGAAGTTGACAACGTCCAGTCATACTCCTACTATCTATCTTACATCCTGCAAAATCACTATCAGAGAAATCGGTTAGATCGAACCCTGAGCATTTGGGGTACCAAAGGCCAAGATTTGGAGTTCCTTGCATATATCTGAAGATTCGTTTAACAGCGATTAGATGAGATTCTTTGGGTTTAGCTTGATATCTATCACAGAGACAAGAATATTAGGTCGACTAGCTGTGAGGTACAGCAGGGAGCCTATCATTCCTCTATAGGCACTGACATTCACTGGCTTCCCATCAGGGTCCTTGTTTGGTGTTAGAGGAGGTGTCATAGTTCTTTTCATTGGAGAACTTTGACTCATTTCAAACTTCTTCAACATGTCTTTAACATACATATTTTGACATATAAATATTCCTTTCTCAGATTGCTTAATCTGTAGACCAAGAAAAGATGTTAGTTCACTCATAATACTCATTTTATATATTCTTTCTGCATACGCTTAGCAAAATTGGTACATAGTTTGACTCTTGTGGAACCAAATATAATGTCATCGACATATACCTGATCAAAAATAGTATGACCTTTGTATTTTCTTAAAAAGAGAGTTTGGTCAATTTTTCCACGCACAAAATTTTCTTTTAGAAGTTATTTAGAAAGGGTATCATACCAAGCTTAGGGAGCTTGTTTTAACCCATAAAGAGCTTTTTGAAGTTTAAAAACATAAAAAGGTGTTTAGGATAAGAGAAACCAGAAGGTTGTTCAACAAAAACTTCCTCTTTAAGTTTTCCATTTAGAAAAGAACTTTTAACATCCATTTAAAAACTCTAAAGTCTTTAAGGGCATCATAGGCTAGGAAAAGTCTAATGGCTTCTAATCTAGCAACAGGAGCAAATGTTTCATCATTATCAATATCTTCTTCCTGTCTGTATCCCTGAGCAACAAGTCCAACCTTGTTACGGATTACAGTGCCATTTTCATCTATCTTGTTACGAAATACACATCTAGTACCTATAACAGCTTTACCAGATGGACGAGGTACAAGATTCCCAACTTTGTTTCTTCGAAACTCAGTTAGCTCTTCTTGCATAGTAGAGACCCAACTTGGATCAGTTATAGCTTCATCGATCTTCTTAGGTTCGTTTAGAGAAATAAAGTTAACAAAGAGAAAGATATTACCTACCCCCGACGGGTTTTAATACATGTATTTGGATCACCAATGATTTGGTCGAGTGGGTGATTTTTAGTCCATCGTTGAGAAGGTAGTTGAGGAGATTCGTCAACATGTGAGTCAGCGACTTTTTCAGGGAGAACGGAAGATGCTTCGGAAACAGATTTTTCGTCATTTCTTATCATCTCTGGAGGAGATCCAGAGGGATTTTCATTCTCTTGAGTTGAGAGAGGAACTTGGTTATTCACCGATGAATCACCATTGGAGGAATCAGAGGGAGGAATCTGATTGAGATGAGTAACATCCATTCCTGAGGAGGATGGATTGTTACTTGAAGTAGGAATTAGGTTAGGACCTTCATCATCATTATTTTCAATGAAAGAGGTGTATTAAAATAAGATTCAGGTTCCCCATAGTGAGACTTCATCCAACTATTAAGTTCCTCATCGTCTTCAAGGACATGAATATAATTCGTTGAGCGAGATTCATCAAAGTTCACATGCATGGTTTCTTCTACGTGTTGTCTTCTTTTGTTGAAGACTCTAAATAACTTGGATACTAAGGAGTTACCCAAGAAAGATATCATCATCCGCCTTTGGATAGAATTTTCCCAAATGATCTCTCTCATTCAGGACGTAGCACCTATATCCGAAGATATGTAAGTAGCTCAGTGAGGGCTTTCTTCCATGAAAAACTTCATAAGAGGTATTTTTGAATCTTTTGACTATCAAGGATCGATTCTGAGTGAGATGCAGTGTTAATTGCTTCAGCCTAAAATTAAGATGGTAGATGAGATTCCTGAGCATTGAGCGAGCGGCTTCAATGATTGTTCGGTTTCTTCTTTCAACTTTTTTCTGAGGAGTTCTCACTGATGAGAAATTTTGAGAGATTTCTTTTTCTTCAAAGAAGTTAACCAGGGTACTGTATTTAAATTTAGTGCCATGATCACTTCTCATGAAGCGAACATTGAGATTGTTTAGGACTTCCATTTTCTTGATAAAGGAGGTCATTTCAACAGGTGTATCACTCTTGGAACGAAGAAAGAATACCCAAGTATATCTGGAATATTCATCCACAATCACCAGAGTGTATTTCTTTCTAGATATGGATTGGACGTTGACTGGTCCCAAGAGATCCATATGAAGTAAGTGAAGAGGGAGTGGTCACCAATGAAACTTGACAAAATCTGAAGGTAGTTTTGGTCAGTTTTCCTTTTTCACAGGATGAACAAAGAGATTTCTTTGTAATAGAGTGTTTAGGGAGACCTTTGACAAGTTCTTTTCTAGATAAATCATTGATCATTTTGAAATTTAGATGAGAGAGTCTCTTATGCCAAAGCCAATTTATATCAGAGGACGCCTTGGTTAGAAAGCAAACATTCTATGAATGAGTACTATCCATATTAATGATGTATACGTTCTCTAATTTTTTGCCTTTTAAGGAAATTTTTTTCATTCTTATCAATGACAACACATCTTGTCTATGTGAACAAACTTTGAAGTCTTTGTCACAGAGTTGACTGATGTTTCAGAGATTATGCTTCAGTCCTTCAACGTAAGCAACACGGTTGAATGAAGTTGCTCCATTGGATAGAATGCCATAACCCTTGGTGTATCCTTTTCCATTTCCACCAAAGGTCACTGATGGACCTATTTCTTCCTTATATTCAGAGAGCAGAGATTTTCTGCCAGTCATGTGCCTAGAGCATCCACTATCGAGATACCAGATACCGTTAGCACTCTGCATAAGAGATGGAAATTAATTTTTCATAGGTACCCATAGAATAATGGGTCCTGCATTGTTAGTGGAAACAACAGGTATAGCGATCTTGTTGCTAGCTGAGGAATTCTTTTTAGTGGTTATCTTCACCTTGGTTGTTTTACAAAACTTAGTGGATTTCACTCTTACTGATTTCTCAGTTTTAGCTACTTTCTTACCATGAGCTAAGTTTTCAGCTTTAGTAGCATTAGGGCATTAACTAGAAATGTGGGTAGTCTCTCTACAGTGATAGCACTTCCTACATTTGAAAACATGTTTTAAGTTGGAAGCATGCAGAGAGGAGGTCAAAACAGTTTTAGGACCACGACCAATAATTCCTTTCTCCACCGACCTAGGAAGAGCCACTGGTTTCTCAGGTTTGGGCTGAGTGAGATCAATCTTTAATCTAGGAGCAGATCTCTAAACATATCCAGGGATCTCTTCCCTGACTTAGGATGACCCAATGAAGGAACTGAAGAATTCTTCTTCAGTTTTTGAAAATTCTGGATCGTAGGAACATGATTAAGTAACTTGTTTTTAATCACCTTCCCTGAATCCTTGGTAAGGGGTTCAAAAGGTCTTGACTCAGATGTAGAGGTACACTGAGTAGAGGGATCAACGATAGAAGAAATAAACATTCCGATTTTTAACATGGAACGATTAGTGTTAGTTTCTTCTTGGTCAGAGGAATATCAAAGACCGCTCTTGACCTTTTTGGGAATCTGAGCATTAATGATCTCACTGACTTTGTCAGAAGCCTTACACCATCCTTCAATGGTAGCTTTTTCAGCCTTGAGATCAACGATGGTTTGTTTGCGCTCAGTGATAGCTTGTTGTCTTTCAATGCTAATTGCCTGACTTAGTAAGTTCTTTGATTAATTTTCAGATGGCAGTTTTTAAGCTGTTCAGTTAGATCTATGTTTATTTGATCAACTTTAATTTTACGATTTAGAACGTTGTAGAAATCAATGGTTATAGAGTCGAGAGCCGACAAGCTATCAGAATAAGGTATAGAGGGGTTTACAAGAATAGGTACCTTAATTGATGAAGATTTTGAGGAAGATATGTTAGAGGCCTCTTCAGCTTCTTCTATTCTGGCCATAAGACATATAAAGGCTATGTCTTCTTCATCCGACCCAGATTTGTCAGTGGTTTGTGTAGGGTTTTGATAATGGTTTTGATAACCGGTAAAAACCCTAGATAGCCCGGATCTGTTACGAACAACTTTAAGGATTAAACATAACCATAGGGGTTTAGAACAATACCTCAATGGTTTGAATTGGTTGATCAAGATCAAGCACTAGGAATCAAAGTACATTCCCTCTAGCGGTATCCCCGCGAATGTGAATCCGATCACGATTGGTTGCTAGCCCGAATACCCGAAGAACACCAGGAAGAAATCGATTTCTTCCTGGTTTGTTTGTGTAATCGATTTCTAAAGAGAGGAGAGGGAGGAGAGATCAAACTTCAAGTTTCTCAATTTTGTGATGTGAATTATGAATTCAATAAGGCAACATGCCTTTATATAGCTTTCCCTCTAATCTCGGGCCGACTCAATTAAGCCCGTAAGGCTTAGTTGATATAATTAAAACATTCCATATTTTAATTAATTAATTAATTATTAACCTTAATAATTAATTATTAACTTAATAATTAATTAATCAATTGGACTTGGTCTTAAGTAAACTTTATTTAACCCTTTGGGATTTTAAATAAAACATTATTTTTGGCCCGAAAGATATTTAATTATAATTATTAACATAATAATTAGTCCAATTTAATTATTAACTTAATAATTAAATTACATAATTAACATAATTATGTTTCACACACTTTAATTATTATTCTATTAGAATAATAATTCTACTAGAATAATAATTCTACACTTTACAACTTGTAACTTTGCCGTGTTATAATCAACTTGGTTAATTTGTGATCTACACACTCTTATGCGTGTGACCCTCTAGGTTCATCTGACATCAGCAGTGTTTTCATATGGCGTGGACATATAAGATTCTACAGTCTCCCACTTGCACACGCCACATAAAAAATAGAAAATGGTTATTTGTCTAGCAACGCGCCACTGCCCCAAAAATCAAATGAATGAACGCTCTCTAGCTCTAGTTTGTATTGACAACAGTCAATATGATGATTAGTGTATTCCTTATCCCTTTGCTTCACGATATCTTAATTAAACTCAAGGCATAGATCTGGCTCATCCTTGATTGTTCAATTATTATGTTTCTCGATCCCGATTTTTAATAAGAGAACAAGTACTATTGATTCAATCAATCTACTTGTGTACGGCCATACATTTCTCATTTTAATATCATCGAGGGGCCTAAAGATTTCTCTCTCAACTTGAGAGGAGCAAATTCCATATTGCATGCATACGACTCTTAAATAGATCATATTGCACCTAACATAGCCCTTATAATCACCCGATCAAAGGCGATGTTAGACATATATCAAAGTACAATACTCCTTATGCTCGAGGTCCCAATGTACATATCAGGTCAAAGGATAAAATGAATAACTATCATCTTCAAGATTCACTTTATGATACCGATCTATGAAGTGATCTTGAAAACGGTCTTCCAACACTTGAACCTACAAGTGCAAGTGACTTTGGTCGCAACATGCTGGCCCAACTTGACCTTAACCAAACTTCACTAATCTTAGTTTATCATCGGTCCCTCAGTGATAAGTGATCATGGATAGTTTAAACTATATCATATAGTTTAGGATCTAAACATGTTAATATAGAACACTACAAAATTAATGTAATCGCTCATACCCAGTATGCTAAAACAGATAGACTTTCATTGCTTAATGTTCCAAAGATCATACTAATTTACAGATCATTTTAAACACTTAAAAACCTCAAACCTATTGAGCTAGTGTGGCAATCATGCCTACTTTGACTCATAGGTTTAGTGAATGGATCTATCGGATTATCTTCCGAACGAACTTTGCAAATCTTCACATCTTCCCGATTGATCATCTCTCGGATAATGTGAAATTTCCTCATAATATGCTTGGATCGTTGGTGCGACCTAGGTTCCTTTGCTTGTGCTATGGCACCCTCGTTATCGCAATAGATTTCGATGGGTCCATCCATGCTAGGAACTACTCCTAGGTCCGTTATGAATTTCTTCATCCACATGGCTTCCTTCCCGGCATCCAAAGCTGCTAGGTATTCTGACTCAGTAGGCGAGTCTGCTACAGTGCTTTGCTTGAAGCTCTTCCAACTCACAGCACTACCATTGAGTGTTAAACACAAAACCTGATTGTGACCTGAAGTCGTCACGGTCGGTTTGGAAGCTAGCATCTGAGTATCCTCGGACACAAAGATCTCCTTCTTCACCACCGTATAGCAGGAACATATCCTTAGTTCTTGTCAAGTAATTAAGAATATTCTTTACTGCAACCCAGTGAACATCACTAGGGTTCGACTGGTATGTACTAGTGATGCTCAAACCATAAGATACGTCAGGTCGATTACATATCATGGCGTACATTATAGATCCAATAGCTGAAGCATAGGGAACACCCTTCATGCGATCTATATCTTCCTTCCCCGAATGACATTGAGACTTGCTCAGTTGTACTCCATGTACCATTGGCAAGTTTACCCTCTTAGAACTCTCCATCTTGAAAAGTTTTAAGACCTTGTCAATATATGTACTCTGGCTTAATCCAATTAAGCGCCTCGATCTATCCCGATAGATCTTAATTCCACGGATAAAGGCAGCTTCTCCTAAGTCCTTATTGAGAAACGCTTCTCTAGCCTGGATTTTACACCTTTTAGTGTCGGGATGTCGTTTCCAATGATCAGTATGTCATCCACATACAAGACTAGGAAGACAACAATGCTCCCATTAGCTTTCTTGTATACACAAGGTTCATCTTCGTTTTTTATAAAACCAAATTCTTTGATTTTCTTGTTAAAACGAAGAATTCAACTCCTAGACGCTTGCTTCAGTCGATAAATGGATCTAAGCAACTTCCACACTCTATTAGGATGCTTGGGATCTTCAAAACCTTCTGGTTGTACCAGGTACACGTCCTCGCTTAGCGTTCCGTTAGGAAACGCTGTTTTGACATCCATCTAACATATCTCATAATCGTGATATGCAGCTTTAGCAAGCAAAATCCTAATGGATTTGATCATGGCTACTGGAGAAAAGGTTTCATCATAGTCAACACCATGAGTTTGTGTGAAACCCTTTGCAACCAACCTAGCCTTATACGTGTGAACGATCCCATCCATGTCGGTTTTCTTCTTGAAAACCCACTTGCTCCCTACGACTTTGCAGCCATTGGGTGCATCCACCAGATCCCAGACCTGGTTATCAGCCATAGATTGAAGCTCTGCTTTCATAGCATCATGCCATTTGTCAGGTTCTGCATCTGACATAGCCTGTCGGTAGCTTGACGGTTCATCATCAACCGTATCGTGACAGCCAATTAGAAACCCTAGGTATCTATCCGGCTCTTGACGAATTCTCCCCGACCTTCGGATCGTTTGTCTCTCATTGGTATCCTTAGCATCTTGTTGTGGTTCAACATCTTGTTGAGTTTCCAATCTTGTTGAGCCCTAGTGTCAACCTGTGCATCACGTGTTTCCCAAACTTCCTCAAGTTCCACCCTATCCCCATCGCTTGGCTTAGTTAGAAAATCATTTTCTAGGAACTCGGTCTTGCGTGAAATGAACACCTTGTTCTCACTGGGGTTGTAGAAATAATACCTAATCGTCTCCTTGGGATATCCTACAAAGATGCACTTATCAGATCTGGGTTCTAGCTTCCTAGAAGCGTCTCGCTTAACATAAGCATCGCAACCCCAGACTCTCATGTAAGATAGATTTGGGATCTTCCCAGTCCATATCTCATATGGATTCTTGTCGACCTTCTTGGTTGGTACATTATTTAGTATATCCCCAAAAATCTTGGCGGCTGCTTGCAAAGCATATTCCAAAAACTTTTAGACAGTTTGGTATGACTCATCATAGATCTAACCATATCTAACAAGGTACGATTCCTCCTTTCAAACACACCATTATGTTGTGGTGTTCTTGGTCGAGTAAATTGAGATACTATTCCACACTTGCTAACATGCTCAGTGGATTCATGGCTTAGATATTCACCACCTCGGTCCGACCGAAAGGGCTTTTATCTTCTTGCCAAGTTGGTTCTCTACCTCATTCTGAAACTCTTTGAAGATTTCAAAGCTTTCAGACTTGTGCTTCATTAGATAAACATTTCCATATCTAATGTAATCATCAGTAAATGTAATGAAGTAGTAGCAACCATTTCTTGTGGCTGGGTTGAAGGGTCCACACACATCAGTATGTATCACTCCCAACAACTCATTCGCTCTTTCAGACTTTCCTTTAAAAGGTGCCTTAGTCATCTTCCCTAATAAACAAGTTTCGCATTTATCAAAAGAATCATCAGTTGATTCCAAGAACCCGTCCACTTGGATCTTGGCAATGCACTTCTTGTTTATATGGCAAAGATGACAATGCCACTAGTATGTTTGACTTAAGTCTTGCTTAATTCATTTAGCATTCAATTTATATATCGATTTAGAGTTGAGACTACCATGAATATGTATTTCATAAAATGCCATTAACTGGCCTGGCAATAAAATATAATATACCATGCAAACATGCAGAAATAGATCCATCATCATTGAATTTAAACATAAATTGTTGATCATAACTTCTCTCAGTGATTTGAATAAGATTCCTCTATATACTTAGTGAAATTCCATTGGTAAACTTATGTTCAAATTCAGTGATAGGATATGTTGATCGTTATCAGCGATCGTTGAAAATCAGTGTTAGGTCTATTATTTTATTGTGACAAAATAAGGAAAGGATATGCTTTAATTGTAAAAGTAAGTTTATAATTCCTTAAACTTTCTTTCCTAGATAAACCTTTCAATATAAATAGGAGTCTAGTGACCATCGATCTTTCCCAAGTGACCGCTCCTTCCAACGTTTGTCTAATCTCAAATGTCTCTAATCCGAAGACCTGGTTATGGCACCGAAGACTTTCTCACTTAAACTTCAAGAACATCAATCGCCTCGCCATTAACGGATTAGTCACCGGCCTACCAAAGATGAAGTTTGACAAACCACACTTATGCGATGCATGCGAGATGGGAAAGATGAAGAAGGTTTCTCACAAACCCAAGGTGGTTCATAACACAACTCGACCCCTTCAACTCATACATATGGATTTGTGTGGCCCAATGCGGACTCAAAGTATTCATGGAAAGAAGTATGTTCTAGTTATGGTCGATGATTTTTCTCGCTTTACGTGGGTTAAATTTCTTCGCTCCAAGGATGAGACTCCCGAAACCATTATTACGTTCTTTAAAACCATTCAAGTCAAACTAGAACATACCGCTCAAACCATCTGCACTGATAATGGAAACGAATTCAAAAATTGTTCACTTGACGGTTATCTCGAATTAGTGGGAATTTTACACACATTTTCTGCGGCTCGCACTCCGCAACAAAATGGTGTGGTCGAACGCTGGAATCGTACACTTGTTGAAGCGGCTCAAACTATGCTCACTTTTTCCAAACTTCCACTTTATCTTTGGGGCGAAGCCGTCAATACCACTTGATACACTAAAACCGATCAATCATCAACAAGCGATTCAACAAGACACCATATCATTTGGTCTACGACCGCGTTCCTTCCATCGATCATCTTCACACCTTTGGTGTTTACTGCTTTATTCTGAATGAAAAAGAAGATCGTGGAAAACTCAAGCCAAAGGCCGATGAACTTATGTTCTTGGCTACTCTCCAAATGCATCAGCATATCAGGTCTACATGAAAAATGCACGTTGTGTCACGGAAAGCGTCAATATTCAGTTTGACACTAAAGCCGAAATGGCTTCTAAACAAGATAGTTCTGGACCCGCACTCACCAGTATCTTAGCTTCCGAAAACATCCGTTCGGAACCTGCCCCAAACCCCGCTCAACCTTCTACATCTAAAGCTACTACTTCCAATCTGGATGATTTATTCGAGTACTTTTACTCGGATTACTTTGGTTCTCACACTGATATCCCGAACCAGATCACTCCGCCTATCTTGGAGGTTGTTGAGACTACCAACCTTTCTGGACTGCCAGTTACAATAGACACCGTCTCAACTACTGCAACTCCAAGCTCATCTACATCCGCTCCTCCCGCTCAATCTGATGCTCTTCCTGCTCAAACTGATGCTCCTAGTGCTCAACCTGCTGCTCAACCTACTCTCAAGCCGCTTCCTAGTGAACCAACATCCTCTCCCCCACCATCAACCTCATCCCCCAAGGATGTCTCTAGTTCCACTAGATCCTCTGTCGTGGCTGCATCCTTGGAATCACTTCAAGATCTTCCTCTCGGTTCTTATGAAGATGATATCCCGGACCCTAATGCATTTCAACCGCTTCCTCATGCATCCAAATGGGTCCGTTCTCATCCCGTTGATCAGATTATTGGAGATCCAACCAAACCTGTCACAACACGCTCTGCCTCGGCCAACGATTGTATGTTTTCCATTTTTATAAGCAAGATCGAACCCACATCCATTAAAGAAGCAATGAATGATCCTGATTGGATTGTGGCTTTGGAAGAGGAACTCAATCAATTTGAGAGTTTAAAGGTTTGGCGCCTCGTTCCCCGTTCACAAAACAAAACCATCATCAGTACAAAATGGGTTTTCAAAAACAAGCAAGATGAAGATGGGTTGTCATATGCAACAAAGCCCAACTTGTAGCAAAAGGATATTGCCAACAAGAATGGATTGATTATGACGAGACATTTGCGCCCATGGCACGTATTGAAGCAATTCGAATGTTCTTAGCATACGCGGCACACAAGAATTTTGTGGTGTTTCAAATGGACGTCAAAACGGCTTTCTTGAATGGTGTTCTGCGTGAAGAAGTCCACGTCTCCCAACCTGACGGATTTGTCGATCCTTCAAAGCCAAATCATGTGTACATCCTCGACAAGGCTCTTTACGGCTTAAAACAAGCATCGCGCGCATGGTACGACAGCCTGTCTGCCTATTTGGTGAAAAATGGATACTCCAAAGGTAAAATCGATCCAACTCTTTTCATTAAAAAGGAATACGGTGATATTATGCTAATTCAAATCTATGTGGACAACATTATATTCGGTTCGACTAACCCACAACAATGCAAGAAGTTCTCCGAACTCATGATTGCAAAATTTAATATGAGCATGATAGGAATGATGAATTTTTTCCTCGGCCTTCAAATAAAACAATTTTCAATGGGAATATTCATCAATCAATCGAAATACATCTCGGATATGTTGAGTAAATATAACATGACGTCATGTACTCCGATTGGTACACCCATGTCTCCGGGTACAAACTACACGCTGATCCCTTGGGAAAAGCGGTAGATTCTAAAAACATCCGGGGCATGGTTGGTTCCTTAATGTATCTAACGGCTAGTTGACCGAACATAATGTTTGCCACATGTTTATGCGCTAGATATCAAACTTCTCCAAAAGAATCTCACCTTAGTGCTATAAAACGTATTTTTCGGCATTTAAAAGCCATCTCAAGCAACCCTGTCCAACATACGAAGACTAAACATATCGACGTTCGGTATCATTTCATCAAAGATCATGTCGAAAGAGGTACGATTGAATTATACTTTGTCAATACAGAACTACAGCTTGCCGACCTGTTCACCAAGGCCTTGGATGAGAAACGCTTCCAGTTCCTGGTGTCCAAGTTGTGCATGCTGAATCTTAAAACCTGATATCCTAATCAGTCTCTTCAAAATACACAAAACGTCTAACCAAGTTTTTATGCACATTCCCCTTCTCTTAACTGTGAATCTGCATCACTCTTGGTTTCTCGTTTGTTGGCTTTTGAATTTTGTTTACAGTTCTGTATTTTCAATTCATTTCCTTCTTTTCGGCTATTTTCGTCGTGTGTCTAACCATTCCAGCTTTCGAGGGGGAGCGGCAAGGTACGTTTTTCATTAACTCACAATTGTAGGGGGAGCAAACTGTTTAATTTCTTAAAAAAAAAACTTAATTTTTAAATCAAAATTCAAGGTTCTCGGCCCCTAAGGGCCCGACAAAAAATGGTTTTGTCGACCACAACTGGCCCGACAAATACCTTACTCGACATCTGGCTGATGTCATCATCTTTCTCGGCCTAATGAGAGCTTGCCACGTGTCATCACCCGATGACCCACTATTTAAAAGTCGGGCCCCACTCTCAAAAGGATACTTTTCAAACAAGTTTTCCCTCTCTCTCTAAACCCTTCGAGTCCTTCAGATTCCATAAATTGATTTTTCAAATCATCGAGTTTTACAAATCTGAATGCATCACCAGGTTCGCATTCTTCTCCTGATCAACTTTAAATCTTGATATTTTTAATCTCTTCCATTGCATGCTATTTTTTTAGGCCCTTAAACTGTTCGGTTTCCCAAACCCTGGGTTTCCGAGTTTCCACTGGTTTGTGTCAAATTTTGGGTCCTTTACGTTCTTATATTTTTTTTGATGGTTTAGATATGTTCACTATCACTAATCGCACCTAGACATAGGACTTTCCTTAGATTTTAGGCCGATTTTTGCATCTCATCACTTAGGATTTCACTGTGTTCATTTGAGTTTTTATCGACTCCTTAAAGACCAGACTTAGATTTTTGTCGAGTCTTCAAGGTGTTTTTATCGACCCTTAAGGACCCGACATTTATTTTTATCGAGTCTTATAGGATCGATAACCTGTTCTTCAAATGCCCAAGTATTTTTCTCGAGCCTTTAGAACTCGACATAATTTTTTTGTCGACAATCTAAGGATCGATAAAATTACTTCATCTTCTCTAAGTACAATTTTCTCGAGTATTTGTGACTCGATAAATTGTGATTCTCGATTCCCCATGGCCCGACATCTTTCTTGTCGATTATCACAGGTTTGATCTTAAAAAAATTTCACCAAGTCTTTATGTGGACCCAGCTTTACTCGACATTCTTTTTTCATCGATCATATAGCACCCGATAAAATTGTTTATCGACAGCACTGGACTCGATATTCAGGTTTATCGACTCCTTAGGACTCGACATTCAGAGTTGGATACTTTTTTTATAACCTGACTTCATCCATAGAACTAACTTTTCATATAGTTTGCTAACTGTTTTCTTTCAGTTCTAATGGCGGCCATCAATGATCCGAATCTTTCCGACGATGATCACCCCATGCCTTCTGAACGATCAACCGAACCCAGCACTAACGCGGTCAACCGAGATGAAATCTTGATGCCTAAAGCAAAACTTAGAAAAATTAAACCAAACAACCACTGTCTCGATTTTGGCATCACAATCGAACACCAAGTCATCCTCGATATCCTCCAACGCCACCCTCTTTGCTTTGCTTTCGCCTTGGATCATCGGGTACCCCTGTTATATCTTCAACAGTTCTGGTATACATTAACATACCATCCAGATTACAGTGACCACCACTTCACGGCCAAAATCGACGGCTTTGTCACCCGTCTGACACCTTCTCGGATTCGTCGAATCCTTCGCTTGCCTGTCGCCACTGACAAACGCCCTTATGATGCCTTCGCTACCGAAGAAGAACTCTGTGCAGATATTCGAGCCCTTGGATATAACTCACCCGTACCCCTCACAAGCCCCGGCCAGTTCAAAAGAATGTACCTGCCTCACATCTGGTTTTCACTGTTCACCATCGTCAATCGATGTCTAACTAGCAAACACACCGGCATGGACAAGGCCAGTACTGCGGCCTTACGCATATTTCACGGTATCGTTTTCAACCGTCACTATGAATACGCAATGCTCATCTGGAGGGACTTCGTGGAGCTCGTTGAAGACAAATCCAATTATCGCGATCGTGCCTTCGTACCCTTTCAACGGTTCCTTCAGTTATTTATTCATGCCATGTTGTCGTCCAAACCTGATATACCTCGACGAACAGGATCACCGTTGGGACCAACCAACTCGCTGAAGTTCCTCAAGCTTAATGACCGCCAGTTTGACTTCATTATGCTTATCCCTGAAGCCCTGTTTTCCTATGCTAATCAGAATGCACCGAGTGTGATAGCTTATAGGGAGAGACACGGCTTAATGGCTCAACCACCTCTGGTTGTGCCTGCCCAAGAGCCAATCCACGAGGAACATATTGTGCAAGGAGAGGGTCCTAGGGTAGATGAGCAGGTTCAGGTTCATGGAAATCCTGAACAGGGTGATGAGCGAAATGTAAGGGGACATGACGAGGGCGGTGCACCTGATCAGCCAATCCCAACAACTGCTGCCCCATCCATCCCAATACCACCACCCACTATCCCAAGAGCTGCTTCTACTTCTCGACCTAATCCCCAATTCAAGATGCTCGTTAGCCGTAACCGTGTTCGCCCACGACCTTCATCGTTTGATGAGGATGAATCCAATACTCAACCCCTTTCCCGCCGTCCAAGAACCCCAACCATCGAAGAACGAGCTCTTAGCCGAATTGGTCCACAACCACCTCTATCTGATTCTACATCGGACACTGAAGAACAAAATGCTGCACCAACTGATTAAGCAAACGATGATCCACATGATGAACCACATGATGACCCGACTGAGCCATTCGATTTTGAAACAGACCAGTTCTCTGGTTCCATGTCTGACATCTTCACCGAGCCTTATACTGGAGAGATAAGGAGAGAGGAGGGAGATTTAGTTGAAAAAGAAAGTGTGAGCATGAGCGATGGGACGAGAAAAACTATTGTGAGCGCGAGACCAGACTTCCCCATCTAGGTAACTGCGTCTACTAGCCCTACTCATTCGTTGGGTATGTCAAGTGGACAAGACGGTGTGGACCTAGCAGCGCACATGCACGCCCCTCCAAGCCACTCTGAAGGCTCCCAACAGCCAACAGTTTCACATATACTTGTGATTCTAGCTCCTTATCTAGCTCCACTCAATTCGAGAGGCACAACTATTGAAACAAGAGCCCTGCTTCGACTTTGATTGTACGCACTTCGAGCCTAGAGCCAAATAGGGGACACGTGTCTACATACACCGAGAGCCTTCGTGGCCCAGTCGGAACTCCCATAATGATGTCCATTCCGGACATTTCACGAGGATTGGGAGGAGATCCTTCCAGTGCTACATCCATGCCAACACTGAACGTAGGTCATACAGTTTATTCAACTGTAATGTCAACGGGTAATCTAAGTGATCCCGGTGTTTCCCGAACAGGTACCTCGACTCCTGCTTTCACTATTGCCCCCGCGGATCAAGCACTTATCGACGCTCAATTACAACGATCCAGAGCTACTTTGAACGAACATGCTGCTCTTATGACTGCTGAGAGAGAAGCATTTGTTCGAGAGAAACGTGTCGCTGCTCGCTTTGCTCAGCTCGATCCGAATCAGGCTAGTTCCTCCAGACCCAGCAGCAGTCGCACTCCACCGCCTCAACCTCAACATTCGGATCCGACCCCGGACCCCCGGAATCGGCCTCCCTCCCAACATCGATTTGAGTACAATAATGATGAGCTCATGTCGATGTTATATGCTAACCTGCTTGCCAAAGCCACTGCTCTGGGTCAACCGGAAGATTCTTTAATGGGTCTACTGAGGCGCAATCTGGAAATCCCCACAGTCACCAAATATGAGTTTGAACTGGTCAAAGCTGACATGGAACAACAGTTAAGTGATCTGCTCACGTCTCAGCAACAACATCATGATGAGATTTTGGGTGCCATCACCGCTCTACACACCGAAATTCAAGAATCTTGTCGAGCGGTTGTTTCCGTTTCTACCCCTCGACCTCGACCTGATCAGGACGGTCCGAGCTCTGCTCCAAATCGCCCTGAGGGGGAGACACGCCGAGTCTCAAGAACACATTCTAGACCATCTGCTACAACTTCAACTACTGGTCCATCTGCACCACCAACCCGCCGAAAAAGTAAATACGCCTACGGTTGAAAATCCTGCGGTAGATATTAACTTTGAGAGTACATCTGAAGCTGCCGAACCAGAATTAAATTTAGAGACAGCTAATGTTGGACCGGAAACCAATGAAGCGACAGTTGATGTTCAAAATCTGAGGAACTCCGTGAAGCACTGGTTTAAAGATCCATATGAACCGGTTCTCCAAGAGCAAGATTATGTGAACTTGAAGCACACAATAAAGAAATACACTTCCGGAAATCAAAATGAACCAAGACTGTTACCTCATCAAATTCGGTGGCAAAGGATGCTAACTTAGCGCAAGTCTAAATGGGTAAATCACCAAATCCGGGTGCCGTATCTTGAAGAAACTATGGACGGATATTCAGAAAGAATAAGAAACCTGAAGATTTGGCGCACACTTAGTGATGGAGATGGATCCAGCTCAAGTTAAGGAATATGTTCACATCCTGAAAATGAGAGCTCAAAAGCCATCCGATGTAATCTCTCGACACCGGATTATTGGGATTATGCAGATTGGTTCTGATAGAGTCTTTCAAGTCGAGTATTCAACCTTCAAAGTTCGAAGAGAAAATGGTAAAATATACAATTTTTCTTAAGCTGATTTTTCTAACCTTGATATCTTAGACTTTGAAACGTTGTATCACGACCTAAGAGACAAGAAGCAAAGAAACGAGGATGAACAAAGAGCATTAAGAGCGGTGGTGCGTCACATACAAAAGGAACTCATATACAACTATCTTCATGATTTGCAACGTGGGATTGAAAGTGAACAAAAGAAGATTCATATTGCCAAGCCTAATCAAACAATTCATTAGTTGGATAAGTATGATGTTGCAACTATTCTTTCATATCCAGCACATGGAGTTGTATGGATGAATATGAAGGGAGAAAAGAGATTTATGAGATTTGATGAAGTTGCTGCCTATTCAGATGGAACATTATGGGGTATTCGAAACAGATTAGCTTCGGAGATTGCTACCGACAAGAAGAGTACGACAAGGATGAGCTCAACCCGAAGAAATTCTCTCTTGGAAGCTATCATATTAATTGACGAAAGGATACTATTTCCTCAGACTTTGAGAAGATTTGAAGGCATGTTCGAGCTGAAGAAGTGAAGACATATTTTGCCACAAAGGGGGAGATTGTTAGGTCTATTATTTTATTGTTACAAAATAAGGAAAGGATATGCTTTAATTGTAAAAGGAAGTTTATAATTCCTTAAAATCTTTCCTTCCTTAATTAGATTAGACTTTTCAATATAAATAGGAGTCTAGGGTTATCGTGTGGAAGTAGTCGATTACTAGAGAGCTGAATTTCTATCATATTAGTATTGTAATCATACAAAGTGAGATATATGACAACGAAGATTCTCTAATCATTTTCTTCTTATCGTTTTACTCGTTTATATCATTGTGCTTGCAAGATCTACAATCAGGAACCCAAGTTTACCTCTGAAGATCTAAAGATCATCCAACACACCAAAAGAACATTCAGCGAAAGTCGTAGACCAAGTTGAAGAAAGAGATAATCAGCTAGTGATCTGAAGCGGTTCAGTGATAGCAAGGATTATCTAAACCAAAGTGTGAAGTCTTGCCAAGCCTCAGTGATACTCTGAAAGTTCATCCTTGAAGTTTCAAGTTCAGCGATCAAGTGAAGCTTCTTAAACAAGATTAACGTTGATCTTATCCTCGATGCACAAAAGCCAAACCTTATACTATGTCAGAAAAGGACGTACGGATAGTCTCTTATGTCCCCATCATATCTGATATGGTATTGTTCACACGCGGCCAAAAGCATGGTTGCTTTTGAACAAAGGACAAGTTTCCTATGAAAGCTTGACACGTGGCATATACCTTTTGTCTTCAATTAAATGCAAACGGGTATAAATAAGATGAAGATATCTTCTTCATCTTCATGCATGCTACTTTCTATTTCTATAACCTTTGTTTCTTTTCTTCCTTACTTCCTTGTGCATCAAACTATGTGATTTCTTAAGTTACAATACAATAGGTTTATTTACTTGTTCTAATTCTGCTTGTAACTGTAAATTTGTTTATTCAATATAAATTAATTTAAAAACTAAAAATCTATGTGTTTGTATTCATCCCCCTCCCCCCTTCTACAAACTGTTTCTATATCCTTGAACTCTTGTAGACTCCTTTGGGACCAACATTAATCCATCTTGTCTCAAACGTGCAACTGAAACAATGTTTCTAACGATACTAGGAACGTAAAGACAATCATTTAGTTTCAAGACTAGACCATTTGGAAGGGTCATATCATATTTCCTTTGGGACACAACATCAACTCTTGCTCCATTGCCCATCTTGAGCTCCAACTGGCCTGGTCGCAGTTTCCTTTCACTTCTTAATCCCTGTTGAGAAGCACATATGTGAGCTCCACATCCGGTATAGAATACCCAATAATCAGAAGTGAATAAATCGATAGTAAACATACCTGAAGGTCCGGTTATCATATCTTTCTCCTTCTTTGCCTTAAGAACTGGATCATTTTTTTTAGTGAAACTGAGTCCAGGAGAAACTTTCCCTCATTCTTTTTGGTTTGATTGGAACATCCAATCTTTGCCTTTCCTTTTTCAGTCATAATTTTCACACCCCATTTCTTTCTTATCCGTCTTTGCATTTTGATCATCAAAGCGACTTTGGCTTTCTCCAACTTGGAGTATTTCTCTTCAAAAGATTTTAGCATCTCAAGCAATTTAAAGAGAGATACATTTAGCCCTTTCTTATAGTAGTGTAGCACAAAGCTACTATAAGATTTAGACAGAGAGTTTAGGACCAAATCGACCCCTAGCTCTTGTCCAAGAGGGTATCCTTACTGAGCCAATCGGTCAATGTGTCCTTTTATACTTTTGAAATGGACCTTGACTGTTGTTCCCTCCTGCATCATACAAGCATGTAGTGATCGCAAAGTTTCAAACTTTTCTTGTCTCAACTATTGACCAAACATGGTCTTCAGACTGCTTATAATCTCCCAAGCTGTTAACTCTTCATGCTCCCGACGAAGTTCAGGAGTCATTGAGGCTAACATTATATAAGCTACGCTGATAGAGTCTCTTTGGTACTTATCATAAGTAACATGAGCACTTTTAGATGCGTTCCTTGCTGGAAGATTTGGTGGGGAAAGCTCGAGTATGTAGGATTTCTTCTCATATCTTAGGACAAGCCTTAACTGTTAGAACCATTCAAAAAAGGTTTGTCCATTCAGAATTCCCACATTAAAAATGGGTCGAATAATGTACTGAGACAGGTTCGAGTTTGTGTTTTCTTGATTAGCAGACATCTACAGAAATTAAAGTTCAATTGTAGTATTAATTTAAAATTTTGAATAACCCTTAAAATTCAAACATTTTAGCTAAGATCCATATTTCATTAATATTCACGATTGGGCAATAAGCAAATGGTGAAAACTAATTATTTAGGTAGACAACTTCCAATTGTGATTATCACAATTCTTAGATCCTTCATGAGATTCCTTTTAAAAACAAAGACATGTTTAATCTCACTTCTTCACCTTGAGATCATTTGTAGATGGGCAAAATACAATGTACAAATATCCCAAGTGAGTTTAACCATACTAAAATGTCACAATTTCTATTTTGAGTAACAACTCAGAAATTGGTCGTCCGGATCACGACTATCATTACAGGCGGGCAATATACAACGTGCAATGATCTCGTGTGTCAGCACTTTATCTCACCACATACTTTTCCGACCCGGATTCGCCAATGCTTACCCGATATCGACTAGTTATGCGCTCGATAACCGTTTTAAATGGGTGGTGAAAAACTCACATTTTAATTGTAAAGGGTTTTACCGATCTCATTCCAATTTTACAAATTAATTAATTTTAAAATTATTTTGAGTCGGTACCACTTTATTTAAAATTCATTATTTGATAACTTATCAAATTTATTTGTAAAAACTTTTACAACTTATCCAACCGCTATTAGTTTGATAGCTTATCAAATTAATTTTGTAAAAACATTTACAATTTACCGATATTAGTGGTTGTTAAATAATGTTTCAAATTTTAAGATCCATTGCAATAATTATAACATATAATTAAACGCAATAAAATACGAATAATAAACAATCACAAACATGCAAACACACAATATGGATTCGATTAGGCCCAACTATGAGGTTTTCGTGAGCCCACACGAGAACCCCGGTCCAAACCCTAAGGACACCGCAAGTTGACTCCCACTAGCTCCGCCAATCATGGTGGACTCCGGGACGCCGTCTTCGATTCCTTCGGTGTTCCAATTTACAAAAACTAATCTAGGTTAACATAACCTAACTATTACATTACACTGAAATCGGAAACAATATGCAGATCGCACAAAAAAATACAACCCATGAAATTAAATACATTTTAATTTAACCAACAGGAAAAATTAAAACAAACCAGGGGTCAAGGCCTAAATCGAATCCATCATGGCAAACATCAAGATCAACCAAATGGGCTTGGGTCCAATTAAACATAATTAACAAGCCCAACGAATCAATCAAAATTGGTTAAAATCCTATTTGGCTCAAACGGGCCTACACCGTGAAACCCTAAAACCCTAAAAACAAACCGGAAACGCTCCACCCGAAGGTGACCGTCGGAGCACCACGGCGGCTCACGGCACACGGCGGCGCATGGAGCACGACGGCACCACGGAGCACGACGGCGGCACACGGCACACGGCGGCGCATGACGACGGCGGCGGTGGTGCATGGCGGCGGCGGCGATTGGGTGGTTTTTCCGGTTCACATGGTTAACCAATTTTCTATTGATTCTAACCCTAAAGTAATTGTAATGGGGCTCGGATACCACCGTAGGGTTTTGATATCGGGATTACAATAAACATGCGCAGCGAAAATAAAAACAATAACCGGTAAAAACCCTAGATAGCCCGGATCCGTTACGAACAACTTTAAGGGGGTTTAGTACAATACCTCAATGCTTTGGATTTGTTGATCAAAATCAAGCGTTAGGAATCAAAGTAGATTCCCTCTAGTGGTATCTACGTGAATGTGAATCCGATAACGATTGGTTGCTAGCCCGAATACCCGAAGAACATCAGTAAGAAATTCAATATTTGTTGCTAGCCAAACATCCGATCACGATTGGTCTTCCTTTTTTGTGTGTGTAATCGATTTCCAGAGAGTGGAGAGGGAGGAGAGAAGAAACTTCAAGTTTCTCAATTTTGTGATGTGAATTATGAATTCAATAAGGCAACATGCCTTTATATAGCTTTCCTCTAATCTCGGACCGACTCAATTAATCCCGCAAGGCTTAGTTGATATAATTAAAACATTTCATATTTTAATTAATTAATTAATTATTAACTTAATAATTAATCAACCAATTGGACTTGGGCTTAAGTAAACTTTACTTAACCCTTTGGGCTTTAAAATAAAACATTATTTTTGGCCCAATGGATATTTAATTATAATTATTAACATAATAATTAATCCAATTTAATTAATAACTTAATAATTAAATTACATAATTAACATAATTATGTTTTACACACCTTAATTATTATTCTACTAGAATAATAATTCTACATTTTACAACTTGTAACTTTGCCGGGTTATAATCAACTTGGTTAGTTCGTGACCTACACACTCTTATGCGTATGACCCTCTAGGTTCATCTGACGTCAGCAGTGCTTTCATATGACGTGGGCATATAAGATCCTACAGTTTGCGCCTAGTCGTCTTCTTGATCCCAGTCGACTTCTTCATCGACAAGGCCTTTGTGCTGGTTTGTCTTCAGATACTTATATTTTTCATTCTTAGTTTTATCAGAGATTTGAGATGTTGTGGGAGCAGCGACCTTCTTGGATCTGCACTGACTCGCGAAGTGACCTTTACGTTGATAGTTAAAGCATATCGCTGAAGCCTTGTTAGTAGGGGTGTCTTTAACTTATCAGAGTCAGTGATAGAAGGTGTAACATCTAACATTCTAAGCTTTCTTAAATATAGTGTTTAAAAGAGAATTATGTGTATTACTTGGATAATATACTATTTTTGAGTAAATGACATGTTAGACATTGCTAAGTGTGAGTAATAGGGAATATAAGAGGGCCCATAGGTAAGATGATTTTTGGGACAAGTGACTATTACCAACACCTCGGAAATAAGATGATTGGGTGATGTGAAGGTTCAAATTACAAAGTACATGTCCTAAATGGAAATTGAGTAGGTAACTAGAGTGCCTAAATGGGAAAATCTACCCAAAACATGAACGGATGATCTAAATGGTGATGTAAAAGTTGGAGCGCCTTTGAATAAGTTAATACGAAGTGTTAGAATTAACGGAGATCGAAAAAGTCGTGTAGATTGCATTTTATGCAAGTTTTACAAAATACGTTGTTGTTTCGGTAAACTACGCGCGCAAAACTCAAATGGTAGGTGTTTGATGGGATTTTAAGCTTTGGAACTATGTTTTGGACCTATTAGGAGTTGTTGGAGGTGTCGGAAATTTTTTACGGGATTCCGAGCTCAAAATCAAGAACGACTAATTAAAAAGGAAAACATAACACCTACTAATGCTTTTATTGGGAGATCTTTTGTTAGGTCCAATTCAACAAGATCAAAGAGGAATCATATGCAAATCATTGAGTCGAATGTTTTATTTATGAAAGCTATCTTACAAACTACAAACGCGAATGTACTTTAGACGACTCTTATTAACCAAACCTCTAACCCAAGACTCCTTTATATATTAGGTGTCTATTACATGGTAAGCCCAAACCCATAAGATCAAAACATAATATATAAGATTACAATAAATCTTTTCCTTTCTTTATAAAACTTTCCTAACTTAGGATATTTGATCCTAACATTCCCCCCCTAAAGTTTTATAAAGGAAGCATCTTCAAATCTTCTCCCTTTTGCTTTCTTTGGAAAAGATTTAGTTTTGTCGGTTTTCCAAGCTCCCTCTTGAAATAAGCTCTTAGTCTTCCGTTTCAACTGAAAATACCAGATTCAATGAGCTATAACGGCCACTGATTGCACAAAATACATCTTTAATCTGTAGACAACTCAGCACAACTGTTAGCCGCAGAAATCAAATATACATGTGCGAGTTTGCTTCAACGCTCAGTGCATAATCAGCAAGAAAAACAAAGAATCTGCCTTTAGCTGCAAGTTGAATAAGAAAGATGTGTGAAGAGCTTTAATCTGCTAAGCTCAAAGAACTTGGATCACCGAGGCAATATTTATCATGACAGGCTGGGAGATGATATGTTTTAATGAGCATTGTTTCTTTGACATATACTTGTTCATACTATAACCGATTTTCAGAATACTTCCAAAACGGAAAGCAACCAAACTCAGATCCAGTATTCTTAATCAGATGAGTGAATATCGTCATTCAACATTCTAGATCACAATCAAACTTCCAGACAGTAAATGGATAGGAGTTATAAGCACATAACAATAGCGTACACTTACTGAAACTGACATCTAAATAAAACTCTAAAATGATGATTGTAGAGAGTCAAACTTCTGATTAATCCAACCAGATACAAAATCCAATCACCCTTGTTCTGAAAGCTTTTCAAATCCGGATTTGAATGAAATCCATGAACAATATTCCACTTGTTAGGTCCGATTCAACAAGATCAAAGAGGAATCATATGCAAATCATATATTAGGTTTTTATTACATGGTAAGCCCAAGCCCATAAGATCAAAAACATAATATATAAGATTAAAATAAATCTTTTTCTTTCTTTAGAAAACTTTCCTTACTTAGGATATTTGATCCTAACATATTTACTGGAATATTTTTATTGGAATTTATAGATTATCTTATTACGAACGCGTAGGCGAAAACCTCATTGAAAATGGAGGTCCGAGTGAAAAGTTATGATATTTTTAGAGTTTAATGGTCAAATGGATCAAAACCGGGTCAAACCCGACCCAACTCGGTTTTAATGGATAAAAAGAGCGAAAATAAGCTCATTTCCACCCGAAATCAGCTCCCGAAACATTACACACACTCAAGGTGTGATCTACACACACTTAAGCCCAACCACACTCAATTCTTGAAGAATCGAAGTTTGAGTTGATGAATTCTTGATGTTTATGTGAAGACTATTGAAGGTATAATCCAAATACTAAGTTTAATCTTTGTAATTACTGATAATCAAGAATGTTATGATTTGCATGTTTGAGGTTAGTGGATAACTTTGTAAGATTAAGGTTATAGGTTGGTTAATATCTTGTTATTTTGAAGAAAATGGATTAATTATAAGAATTAAACATGAAATTCATGGTGGAACTTGTAATAGACATGTTAATCTTGAAATTTCTGAAAGTTTAACAAAGTCAATGTTATCATGAAGTAAAAACAAGAAGATGGTATTGAAATGCAAGAGAATTGGTCACCAAAATGGATAATATGGGTGAAATGCTCATGGAAGTGTATGGTTGCAGCTCTGTTTTTGAAAATTCATAGATAATTGAAGACAAATCGTATGAATATCATATTAGTGCCCATGGAAAGATAATAGAATTAACTACAACTTATATTCAGACATGAAAAGGTGAAATTGAAGTTAAGATGAGTAAAAACAGCAACATGTACTGTGATGTTGAGCTGAGTTTTGACAGCTTTGAGCTGATTTGTTGTAAAATTCATATTAAATCACAGAAAACTCATAAAAATATGAGGTCAGTTGCTATAGAAATAAAAGAGAGTATCCTTTATTTCCTCTTTAGAAGTCATTGGCTAATTTTGAGTCTAAGTGAATTGTAACAGGGGATGAACAGATGGTTGAGCAAGGGAAATTGAAAGTAGGATAGTCAAGGTTTAAAAGTGTATAACTTGAGACTGATTTATAGTTTGATAATGATATTTATAATGTTTACTCCAAGGGTTATTTTAAGGATATTTGGAGCTTGTGAAGGTCTAATTCTATTGTTGGTTGGAATTGGATATTACGGCGTTCGATTGTTTACATTGAAGCACTGTGAGTTTATATCGAACGTACACTTATGTGTAATATATGTATATGCTTTCTTACTGTAAATTAGTTTATTTTTCATATTTTACTGAGTATGTTGAGTCATCTGGCCTAGTACTGGTATTCGTTGTTCATTTCATGTTGTCGGTTGAGTCCGGATCCGAGACTGTTTTCTTTGGCCTCATCGTAAACCATGATCTACGAGTATCACTTCGAGTGATATGCTGTAGCATGAAGTATGAACACGTATCCCAAGGAAATGGTGTTTGTGTGTGGCGTATTGGTTTTTCCTACTCACGTATCCCGATTAGTAAGGAGCCGGGTGTGATTACTTTGCACGGGCCCTGTAGATGAAGAGAGGGTATGGTGCACATATACACCCTATTCTTGATAATGATATTTCTGCTTTGATATGTTTGTTATCCTTTAATTGATGTTGGCATGGTATGTTGGTCGTTCGGCTTGTAGTTAAACTACTCTTTTTTTTGTTTCGGTTAATATACGTATTTTACATCATATTTGTACGCTTCGGTATAACCTCACTAATCCTTGTCGCTTATTCCATTAGAACAAAGTTATTTTTTCAGGAAAAATGGTAATGGGCAAATTAAAAGATAAGGTGGTGTAGATTCAGTAGAAGGTTTCAAGATCTCGGACGACATTTTGGTACTTGTTATGTAAATATTTCGTCATTGGTTGTATTTATGTCGTATTGTAGTCGGGTAGATTTATATTTTTGTCCCAACTTTTTGTATCTAAATCATTGGATGTAAGTTTCGTTAAACTGTTTGGGTTAACATGTTTATTTTTATTCGGTTGACCTGAACTTAACTTTTTGGTGAAAATCTAGAACTTATAACCTGTATATGTTTTGAAGAATATATTTTTGGAAAAATGTTTTGGGTTTATAGTAAACTACCTTAGTGTAACCCAATGTTACAGTAGGAGTCTTTCTAAAATTGCTTTTTTTGGCAAATCTGCTGAAATTGTTAGTGAGAAGAGCCAAAGAATTGTCAAATTCAGATATATCAACATCAGTGATATTGTTGGTCCCAAAGGAGTCTACAAGAGTTCAAGAATATAGAAACAGTTTGTAGAAGGGGGGTTGAATACAAACACAAAGATTTTTTGGTTTTTAAATGAGTTTATCTTAAATAAACAAATTAAAGTTACAAGCAGAACTAGAACAACTAATAAACCTATTCTATTGTAACTTAAGAAATCACACAGTTGATGCACAAGGAAGTAAGTAAGAAAATAGAAAGAGGTTATAGAAAATAGAAAGTAGCATGCATATAGATGAAGTAGATATCCTCATCTTATTTATACCCGTTTGCATTTAATGCAAGACAAAAGGTATATGCCACGTGTCAAGCATTCATAGAAAGCTTGTCCTTTGTTCAAAAAGCAGCCATGCTTTTGGCCGCATGTGAACAGTACCATATCAGATATGATCGGGACATATGAGACAATCTGTACGTCCTTCTCTGACATAGTATAAGGTTTGACTTTTGTGCATCGAGGATAAGATCAACGTTAATCTTGTTTGAGAAGCTTCACTTGATCGCTGAACTTGAAACTTCAAGAATGAATTTCAGAGTATCGCTGAGGCTTGACAAGACTTCACACTTTGTTTTAGATAATCTTTGCTATCACTCAACCGCTTCAGATCACTAGCTAATTATCTCTTTCTTCAGCTTGGTCTTCGACGTTTTCTGAATGTTCTTTTGGTGTGTTGGTTGATCTTCAGATCTTTAGAGGTAGACTTGAGGGTTCTGATTTTCAGCGATCGCTGATAACAATCAGAGTATGTTATCGCTGAATTTAAACATAAGTTTACCAATGGAATTTCACTAAGTATATAGAGGAATCATATTCAAATCACTTAGAGGAGTTATGATCAACAATATCCCCCTATTTAATTATCATTAAGTAACATGGAAAAATTACTTGAAAGAATTAGTAGGGACCTAAGAAATATTGAAGTAAAAATTTTTAAGTACTAATTTGTGAGATCTTTTTCAGCTAACCTATTATAGCCATTGAGTTTCATTTATAAGGATATGGAAACACAATTTTTACAAGTAGAGGCTTTAAGTACATTCACTGATTTAAATTTCAGAGAGAAATATTAGTGATAAATTGGTTTGTAAAGAAATTAGAACTCTTATGTTCAGTGTCCGATTTACTGTTTTCAGGGATCTTTTCAGTACACAATTGGAGTAGAGTACTTCATTTGAAATTTCATTAAGAATAATCTGAAGAAATTACATGGAAAATGAAATTACAAATTTGTTAGAAAAAAAAGTACAATACGCTGAAGAATACTACAAAGGAAAAGACGACTATAGATCAATCAGAGAGTCTTTCATGTCTTCTTCGTAGTACATTTTCATAGAGTTTCTTCTGTTGATTCATCAGCGGATCATCTGACCAGCAGTAGTGATGCATGATCTTTATGAAAGCTAATGGAGCCTTGTTGACTTCTCTGTTTCTGAAGAGTCCCAAGAATCCAACAGTATCCAAGAAAACCAAACCAGGTCCAGGAAAGGGGATGATTTCATTTTCTTCTTATCTTCGACCTTGAGGGAGAGAGGAGTTCAACATTGAGATGTTAGGGATTTCAAGATGGCAAAGAATGCTTTCATAGTTGAAGTTGGTTTCATGTTCGCTTTTAGAAGATGAACTTCCTTCAACATTTGATCTTCAACTTCTTGTAGGCTCAGGGAGAGGCGGAACTTGTACATGCTGTGACATCCTCTGAAGTAGCTGATCCAATGCTCTTTCCACCACATCTTTAAATTTTGATTTGGAACCCTTAATGGCATATCTGGTTTCTAGCCATTCAGAGTATCCATAGAATTTCAAGAACTTGGCTTCTTCTTTTTCAAAGTTTGCATGCCTGTACATTCGTACAAATACCTTCAGACCATACCTCTTGGAAGGACGTCCTTCGATAGTCGCTGGAATGATTTTTGAGTCAGACCGTCGAAAATTGAATTGTTCCATGCACCGGCGTAGTTCTTTTTCTCTGTGGCTTGGTTCTTCATTAGTTAGTGCATTTAGAATCTTTTCTTGAGCGAGGATGGGATTCACGTTTAAATTTTCTTCATTCAGTTGAGCTTCAGCGACTCTTTTACTTTTCTCGTTCAGCTTTTTAGTCGCTTCATTTCTTGCACCATCCTCCCTGAGTATCTTTCTTGCAAGCTCAAGATCATACTCTATTTGCTTCATATTTTCATCCCTGATTCTCTGGGCTTCTAGTGCTTGTGCGCTCTCCTCTTTAGATAGGAAGTAGAAGTAATCCACCACGCTGATAGGCATGGGATTCTCTGGTTCAGCAGAGGGCATCTTTATTCTCTTGGCTTCAAGTACCTTTAGGAAATTTATTCGCTTTTCTTCTTTTTCAGGCTCGCTTATTTGATGTCTTTGTGTGCGGCGTCTGGGAATAAGGCCTTCTTCATCTCAGAGTCAAAGTCAGATATGTACATAAACTGCTCCTCTGATGAAGGTTCCTTCCAAAAAGCGGAGTCCTTTGGGGGACTAGACTCACTGAGAATGGGAGATGGAGAGAGAGGTTGTTCAGAACCAAAATTTGGAGGGGAGAAAGATGGATAGGTTGGGGGGTTCAGAGACGGGAATAGTATAAGGGATAAGGGGAAGAGTTACCTCTGCAGCGGTCTCCCCCTCAGATAGTGAAATGGCGACATCAAGATCTACCACTTCATTTTCTTTTGCCTGATTGGTTGGATGGGTCCCGAGAAGGAGGTGGTCCGTCCCTAAAGGGCTCTCTGTAGACTACCTCAGGCATGAAGTTGCCTGGTCTACCATTTTTAAAGTGCTCAAGAGCACCAGGAGGGATGTCATCATCATCATCTTCATCATTTCCCCAATAATGAAGGATTTCATCATTATCTTCATCATCGTCTTCTTCTTCAGCGACGACAGAAGGAGGATCTTTCTGAATGTAGGGAGATATCGGAGTGCCAGCAGTTTGTCAGCGGGGAGAACATGCACCATCATCATTCGCACATTGGACCCAATGTCCTTCAACAAGTCGTTGTGCGCGGATTGGGTCTGGATGACTTGTTGTAGCGCGGTCCGATCAGCAGTAGCGATGGATGAGCCAGCCTCAGAGATCTTAGTTAGCATCTGCATCATATCGGACCGAGTCTTTTGAGTAGACTCGAGCACAAGGTTTTGTGCTTGCACCTATTTTTCAAGCTTGGCAATTGCTTGCTCATGAGCTAGATTGTCAGTCTTGATCTGTTGAATGTCAGTGTAGACATTATTACCTGTGCCCTTTATCCCTGGAGTACTAGTGACCATCTGAAATATGAACCCAGCAGACGTCTGAAGGGTGTCCACCCTGGCCCTTGTGAGAGCACATTCATTGACCAAAAAGTCAATGGAAGGGAATGTGGGGGTGGGAAGAACAACCTTTGGAATCTCTACAGCGAAAGGAGGAAGGTTGGGGGCAAACTTCTCCTACACGATCTGGTGCAGGTCTGCAGCAGTGTTTGGTTGCTGAGGTGATTTTCCTTTGCTACCGTTGGAGAGAGCAGCAGCAGCAGCAATAGTAGCAGCAACCCTGGTTGTAGTAGTGGTGATCGCAGACGTGGAGAATGGAGGTGCGATACCTGATGACAACATAGACAGAGCAGCCAAGAAGAGGTCTAGGTTAGATGAAGGGTGACAAGACATGTTATTTACTTTGAGAGTATCATGAGGATTACTCTCAGGTACAACGTGTACGACGGTAGTGTCAAGTGGATCACTAGCCTGTGTCTTAGTATATCTGTGAGAGACATGCTGAGGTCCTGTCGAAATGGCTTTCCAAAGTTCAGATTGTCTAAACAACACTGAAGTTTGGACAGCATGCGATTCAACATCATCAGAGATAGGGACAACTATCTCTAAATCATATGTTTGTGTGAGGACCAAAGAAGAAATGGTGGAAGTAGAAGAGAAGGCTGTGAATATAGTACCTGATCCAGCTTCAGCGGAGCTGGCTATAACACTTTCAGGGACCGAAGTTGTTGAAAATGGTGGTAGTGTTGAAGAAACGGCAACGGATGCAGAGACCATTGGTATTACGCCTGAATCAGGAAGGGAAGTCTTTTGAGAGACTCCCTTCTTTTGTTTCTTTGCCGCTGGCTTGTGAGCGATGGTCTTTTTGTGACCATCGGTCGGTTCCTTTCTTTTGGAGGGAGTGGCGTCTTGGATAATCACTGATGGGTCGTTTAGTGAGACGGACACAAGTGTTGCGGCTCTAATGGGTTGCAACATGTATGGACTGTAGGGAGCATCATCTGGATGGACATCATTGTCCAGAGACTTCTTGGCGAGCATGGAGAAGCTTTGGTTGGCGACTTTTGGATATTCATCCTTGAAGGCAAACTCCATGATGGTAGCAAAGAATCGAGGGTATGGAATGAATTGGTTCCTCTTCCCAGCTCTCACCCTATTGTACATGTCGCTGAATATGTAGTCCGCAAAGTTCAGCTTGTAGTCTGTGTAGAGAGCGAAGCCAAGATCTTGGAAGTGCTTGCTGGCTTGATCATGAGAGCCAGTCTTAGAACCCAGGCACTGAATCACTTGGGTGAATATGTATTGCCAGCGAGTTGGATGCCGCTTCTTCTCCATCTTTGATCCCACTGATTTTGCTTCAGGGTTCTCCAATATGTAGCCAATAGAGTCGAGAAATTCCTATATCTGCTTCTTGGTGGGCTCAAGGGCCCATCGCTGATTCTTACCTCTTGAGGGGAGGTGAAGAGCATTCCTGGGAAATCCTGAGGTGAATGCGAAGGGGCCAAGAGTGGGGATACTGAAGGCGATGGCAGGGAGCTTGTTTCCCTTGTCTGTAGTGAGTGTTGTGTAGTGAGCAGTGTACCAGAGAGCCTGAAGGTGAGCAGTTATGCCAATAGGATTGTGCACGAATGCGTACATCAGGGGACAAGTCTTGATGAAAGTTGCACCATCGTTGAAGTGAGCCTTTTCAGCAGGGATGTCCACTAAGACTAAGTAGATGCATGCCTTGAAGGTTGCTTGTTCCAACTCGAAGAGGCAGGCAGGAGCTTTTTCAAGGACAATCGGGGCACGTTCGTCAGCTTGAGTGGTTTTGCTTGAAGAGGCCATTTCTGTTTCACATATTGGAACACCAAAGAGGAAGATCATGGTTTAATTTAGAAGGGATAAACCAGAATATGTCTTTGGTACAAAGATTACCAAAATTTGTAGAAGAAGAACAAGTGTTTTGATGAACAAAGATCAAAATACTTGTTATTAACACAATTTCAAAAGGTGTTTTAGAGAAAAAAAAAACTTGGTTAAGAATACCAAAAATGGTCTTCTGTTCTAAGGCGAGCCCAGAACAGGTTTTGAAAAAAGATTTTAGGGTTTTATCACATTTATTTTAGATTTTAAACAGGATTCGTCTCAAAACAAGAAGTTATAAAGAATGTATAGATGTGATAAACGACATTGTTGTTTTAAATAAAGAATAAAGGGTTAGATCAAACCTTAAAAATGAAAAACAAAGAAAAACGCACAAGTGCGTGTTCTTGGTGTTCTTGAAGAAAGCTTGAACATTCGAAGGAGATTCTTGCCTTTAGAGAGTAATGAGCAAGTAAATAATCAAATGAAGAAATGAATTGCTTAAATAGCAAGAGGAGAGAGAAAAGGATAGCTAAACGACGGTTTTAGCTTTTTGAAAAGTAATGATAACCTAGCGCACGTTCTTAGAAAAGAGTGAGAAAGGAAACGTCGTGGTCCTTCATGTGTCAGATAAAGGTCTGACGTGTTCTTTTCTTATTTGAAAATTTTGGAGATGATTATCATTAAAAAAATGTGAATCATTATCCTTAAATTCTTCATCAGTAGACAATAGGATTGTCAGTGATGGGTTTTTTGTTTGAAAACATATTCTCTGTAAAAAAATCAGAGAATGTAAAGATTTAGAAATTCATACCTGAGTGAGATAAATCAAGTATCGCTGAATTAGAGTTCAGAAAATGGAGAGTTATTAAATTTTTAACATACCAAGTTCGATGATGAGTAGATTGAATCGAGCTTCATCAAGAGGCTTGGTGAAAATATCAGTGAGCTGATATTCAGTTGGTACCAAATAAAGTTCCACTTCTCCATTCATCACATGATCTCTGATAAAGTGTTATCGAATCTCAATGTGCTTGGTTTTGGAGTGAAGTATAGGGTTATTTGCAATTGCAATATCACTAATGCTATCACAATAGATAGGGATTTTGGAAAGTTTGAGATCGTAATCTCTCAACTGATTTCTCATCCATAGGATTTGAGCACAACAACTACCAGCGGCTACGTATTCAGCTCCAGCGGTAGATGTGGACACAGAGTTCTGCTTCTTACTAGTCCAATTTATCAACTTACCACCCAATAGCTGACATCCACCAGTGGTGCTCTTCTTATCAATCTTGCATCCTATAAAATCACTATTTAGACTAACCGATTAGATCGAACCATGAGTCTTTGGGATACCAATGACCCAGATTAGATGTTCCTTTCAGATATCTGAAGACTCGCTTTACAGCGATAAGTTGAGATTCCTTTGGTTCAGCTTCATACCGAGCACAGACACAGGTAGAATACATGATATCAGGTCTACTCGCTGTGAAATACAGCAGAGATCCGATCATCCCACGATAGGCAGTGATATTGATAGGTTTCCCATTTGGGTCCTTATTCAAAGTCAGAGGAGGTGCCATCGGGATCTTCATCGCTGAGCATTGATTCATATCAAACTTGTTCAGCATGTCTCTAACATATTTACTTTGACAAATGAAAATTCCTTTGTCAGATTGCTTAATCTGCAAACCTAGAAACTATGTTAGTTCACCCATCATACTCATTTTGTATTCTTTGTTCATTCTGTTTGCAAAACGAGTGCATAGTTTGAGTCTTATGGAGCCAAAAATAATGTCATCAACATATATTTGAGCAAGAATTGTATGACCTTTATATTATCTTAAAAACAGAGTTTGGTCAATTTTTCCACGAACAAATTTTTCATTAACAAGGTATTTTGAGAGTGTATCATACCAAGCTCTGGGAGCTTGTTTTAACCCGTAAAAAGCTTTTTGAAGTTTGAAAATATAACCAGGATGGTTTGGATCAGAGAACCCAGGAGGTTGTTTAACATAAACTTCCTCGCTAAGTTTACCATTTAGAAAAGCACTTTTAACATCCATTTGAAACACTTTAAAGTCTTTATGGGCAGAATATGCTAAGAAAAGTCTTATGGCTTCTAATCTAGCAACAGGAGCGAAGGTCTCATCATAGTCAATACCTTCTTCCTGTCTATATCCCTGAGCAACAAGTCTAGCCTTACAGCGAATTACAGTGCCTTTTTCATCCACCTTGTTTCGAAAAACCCATTTGGTTCCAATTATAGTTTTATCAGATGGACGAGGAACAAGATTCCAAACTTTGTTTCTACGAAACTCAGTTAGTTCTTCGTGCATGGCAGAGACCCAGCTAGGATCAGAGATAGCTTGATCTTTCTTCTTAGGTTCAGAGAGAGAAATAAAATTTACATAGAGACAGAAATTACCTGTACCTCTACGAGTCTTGATACCTGCATTTGGATCACCAATGATTTGATTTATTGGATGATTTGTAGTCCATCGCTGAGCTAGAGGTTGAGGTGATTGATCAAAAATAGATTCAACGATCTGTACTCTTTCAGGGATAACGTTGGTTGTTTCAGCAACAGGTACTTCATTTTCTAAGATCAATTCTGGAGGAGATTCAGAGGATTGATCAGTAGAAGATGAAGCTTGGTTATTCACTGAAGAATTTCCTAAAGTGGTATCAGATGGAGGAATCTGGTTGAGAGGAGTGATGTTGATCCCTGATAATGATGGATCGTTTCTTGACATAGGAGGATCAGGGATCCCATTATCATTGGTTTCAGCATTAAGTTGGTTGATGAAATAAGTTTCAAGTTCCCCGTAATAAGATTTCATCCATTCATTCAATTCCTCATCTTCTTCAGGGATAGGAATAGAATTTTTTGGGCGAGATTCATCAAAGTTGACGTGCATGGATTCTTCAACATGTTGTCTTCTCTTGTTGAAGATTCAAAGTGACTTAGATACAGAAGAGTATCCAAGAAATATCCCATCATCAGCTTTTGGATCAAACTTACCCGAATGATCTCTGTCATTCAGAATATAACATCTACATCCAAAAATATGTAGATATTTCAGAGAGGGTCTTCTTCCATGAAATAGTTCATAAGAGGTCTTCTTGAGTAAAGCATGCTGTGTTGACTGCTTCAGCCCAAAATTGAGTAGGTAGATGCGATTCGCTGAGCATTGAGCGAGCTGCTTCAATGATCGTTCGATTTCTTCTTTCAGCAACACCGTTTTGCTGAGGATTTCTTACTGATGAGAAGTTGTGAGTGATTCCTTTTTCTTCAAAGAAATCAATCAAGGTAATGTTCTTGAATTCAGTACCATGATCACTTCTCATGGAGCGAACGATAAGATTGTTCAGGACTTCCATTCTTCTTATAAAAGCTGTAATAACGTCAGGTGTATCACTTTTGGATCGAAGAAAGAATACCCATGTTTATCTGGAGTATTCATCAACTATCACAAGAGTGTACTTCTTTCCAGATAGAGATTGGACATTGACAGGTCCAAATAGATCTCTATGGAGAAGCTGAAGAGGTGCGGTCACTGAAGAAACTTGTTTAAATCTGAGGAAGCTTTTGTGAATTTTCCCTT
Source organism: Silybum marianum (assembly GCA_036898165.1). Lineage (NCBI taxonomy): Eukaryota > Viridiplantae > Streptophyta > Magnoliopsida > Asterales > Asteraceae > Silybum > Silybum marianum. The sequence continues at coordinate 21,505,478 of CM072530.1, read as the reverse complement.
TTCATACGCTGAGCAAAGGGATTCCTTTGCAAATGCATGATTAGGGAGATCCCTGACAAGTTCTTTTTGAGACTATTCAGTAATTGTCTTAAAGTTCAGATGAGAGAGTCTTTTTTACCATAACCAGTTTATGTCTGAGGAGGCTTTGGAAATGAAGCACATGTTCTATGAATGAGAGAAATTCATGTTAATGACATATAAAATTTCAATTCTTTTGCCTGTTAAGGCAAGTTTGTCATTAGAATCAGTGACAGCACATCTATTCTTCAGAAAATAGAATTTTGAAGTGTTTGACACATAGCTGACTAACGCTCAATAGATTGTGTTTTAGTCCTTCAACGTAAGCGACTCGGCTGAATGAAGTGGCTCCATTGGATAGAATTCCATAACCTTTCGTGTATCCTTTGCCATTTCCACTAAAGGTCATTGAGGGACCAACTTCTTCCTTGTATTCAGAGAGCAGAGATTTTCTGCCAGTCATGTGCCTTGAGCATCCGCTATCAAGATACTGGATACCTTTGGCACTCTGTATACAACAAAAGGATTAATTTTTCGTAGGTACCATATTACTATGGGTCCTGCTGTGTTAGTGGAAGGAGTGGCGGAAGAGCTACTAGCTAAAGAATTCTCTTCAGTGGATATCTTTGCCTTGGAAGGTTTCCCAACCTTGGTGGATTTCACTCTTGCTGATTTATCAGTTTGAGCTACTTTCTTTCCATGAGCTAATTTTTCAGCTTTAGTAGCATTAGGACATTTGCTTGCAATGTGGGTAGTTTCACCACAGTGATAGTGTTTCCTATATTTGTGAAGAGGTTTGGAATTAAAAGATTTCAGAGTGCGAGAAGAAATATTTTCAGGAGCAGAGCCTAGAATTTCTTTGTCCGATGTCCCTGGGGGTATAACAATCTTTTCAGGGACAGGTGTAAAATCGATTTTAATTCTGGGTTGATCTCTGAATAGATCCAGGGATTTTCTTCCCAGCTTTAGGATGACTTACAGATGGAATAGAGGAGTTCTTTTTATGTTTCTGAAAGTTTTTGATTTTAGGAACATGGTCAGGAACTTTGTTCTTGATCATTTTCTTAGAATCATTAGATTTAAGAACAGTCAATTTCTCAGAGGAAGAAGGATCAGGGATTGAGGAGACAAACATTCTGAATTTTAACATGGAACGATCATTCTCTGATTCTTCTTTAGTAGGGTTATATCCTAACCCACTTTTTACTTTCAGAGTGATTTGAGCATTGATGATCTCACTAACTTTATCAGACGCCTTGCACCATCCTTCGATGGTAGCTTTTTCAGCCTTAATATCAACGATGGCCTTTTCCTTTTTCAGTGATAGCTTGTTGTCTCTCAATATTAATGGTTTGATTTACAAAGACTTGATCTTTTAGAGATTCTTCCATCTTGGTTAGTTCTTTGATTTTTAAATGACAATTTTTCAATTGTTCAGACAGATCAATATTAATTTGTTTAGCTTTAATCTTTCCATTTAGAGCATTGTAAAATCAACGGTGATAACATCGAGGGCGGACAAGTTATCACTTTCAGGTATAGAGGAGTTTGTAGGAATGTTTACCTGAGTTGAAGGAGACTCTGAACAGGAAGTTTCAGAGACTTCTTCAGCCTCTTCAATTCTTGTCATTAGACAGAGGAAAGCAAGATCTTCTTCATCGGAGCCTGATTCATCAGATATTTTGGCCCAATCGTCTTCTTGATCCTAGTCAACTTCTTCAGCAATTAGACCTTTGCCCTTTTGATGGTTCTTTATCAGATCTTTGTATTTATATTTTAATTTAAAGTAATTTTCCTTTTAATCAGAGTTCTAAGAGGTGGTGGGAGCAGCTACTTTCTTTGATCTACACTCGTTAGCAAAGTGACCCTTTTGCTAACAGTTATAGCATATAGCAGATGTTTTTTCAGCGGGCAGAGTTTTTGACATATCAGAGTCAGTGATAGCAGGAGGTTTTCGAAAGTTTCTCTTTCTAGCAAATCTTTTAAAGTTGTTTGTTAGAAGTGCTAGAGAGTTATCAAACTCAGGGAGGTCAGCATCAGTGAGTTCTTTTGAATTAGTTTGATTTAATTCAGTGATAGAGGTGATGGAAGAAGAAACTAGTTTTGAATGTTCTACCTCTGAAGTCACTAGTGCCAAAGAAGTACTTTTGGCACCCTTGATATCATTTATGAGGTTTTTCTTAAAACCTGAGATTGCTCTTCATTTAAGAGCATTCCATATAAAGCACTCAGAGAGAGTTTCAAGATTCTTTGACAGTTTTAGACACGTAGTGTATACTCCCCATTGTTCAGGTAGTGCCTCCATGAATTTTTTTAGTATTTCGGCATTAGAATATTCTCTGTTGACAGTTTCATATCAATCAAGAGGTAGTTAATCCGTTGGTGAATTTGAGAGAGAGTTTCACCTTTTGAGTGCATAAAACTTTCATTATGTCTCACCAGATTAATACATCTAGTGATATGGGACTTCATCAGTCCCTTCATATTGAATACACAAGGTATCCCACATGGTCTTAGATGTTCTCATCTTCATAACAGAATGATAGACTTCATCTGGTAAAGACATTGCAATTATGGATCTAGCTTTAGCATCTATAGCTACTTCCTTTTTCTCTTCTTCAGTCCATTAATTAGGATTTTTGACAGTTCTCCTTTCAACAATGGTTGGAGTGGTAGTGGTGGCAGGAACACTAGCTACCAAGGCTGTAGGAACAAATGGTCCATTTTATAGATAGTAAGGGATCTTAGGATCTGACCCTTCTAGGAATAGACTCATTCTTTCCTTCCGTAATGGAAAGTTATCACGGCTAAATCTTGGAGGTTTAGCTAAAGATCCATTATCAATGTACTTTGTATTAGTATTAGTCTTTTTAAAATAGTTTTGTTAACAAATATTTTAAAGATAAGCAAGAAACACTACTCGGATACCACTTGTTGGTCCCAAATGAGTCTACAAGAGTTCAATGATATAGAAACAGTTTGTAGAAGGGGGGGGGGGTTGAATACAAACACACAGATTTTTTGGTTTTGAAATGAAATTATCTTAAATAAACAAATTTACAGTTACAAGCGGAATTAGAATAAGTAATAAACCTATTCTATTGTAACTTAAGAAATCACACAGTTGATGCACAAGGAAGTAAGAAAGAAAAGAGACAGAGGTTATAGAAAATAGAAAGTAGCATGCATAAAGATGAAGAAAATATCCTCATCTTATTTATATGCGTTTGCATTTAATGCAAGACAAAAGGTATATGTCACGTGTCAAGCATTCATAGGAAGCTTGTCCTTTGTTCAAAAAGAAACCATGCTTTTGGCCGCATGTGAACAGTACCATATCAGATATGATGGGGACATATGAGACAAACCGTACGTTCTTCTCTGACATAGTATAAGGTTTGACTTTTGTGCATCGAGGATAAGATCAACGTTAATCTGATTCAACAATGACCTATACTTGGAACTTTCACTAAGTATATAAGGAATCATATTCAAATCACTGAAAGGAGTTTGGATCAACCGAAGAAAAGTTCACACAAGCTAAAAATGAATTCTTCATGTAATTCACCTCTTGAAATGGTTCATATGGATCTCTATGGTCCTATGAGAACTCAGAGTTTAGGTGGCAAGAAATAAATCTTGGTTATAGTTCATGAATATTCAAGATATACATGGGTGGAATTTCTATGTCAGAAATCTGAAGCTCAGAAGTTATCATCACATTTCTGAAGAGAATTCAATTTCTTCTACAACTTGTAGTTCAGAAACTCAGAATTGATAATGACACATAGTTTAAAGATGCTATGATAGAATCTTTTCTTAACCCTGTGGTATTTCACATAATTTTTCTGCTTTCAGAACTCTTCAACAAAATGGAGTTGTTGAAAGAAAGAACATGACTCTAGTTGAAGCTGCAAGAACAATGCTAGCTTACTTAGGGTTACCCATATTTCCATGGGCAGAAGCCATTGCCATTGCATGTTTTACTCAGAACAGAACTCTACTCAACAGGATATTTATTAAAACTACTTATGAATTGATTTTCAAAGGAAAGCCTACTATTAAATTATTTCATGTTTTTGGCTGCAGGTGCTTTCTACTAAATGATAAAGAAAATTTGGGGAAATTTGATAAGAAAGCTACTCCTGGAATCTTTATTGGATATTCAACAAGGGATAAAGCCTCGAGAGTCTACAACAAAAGCACTATAACTGTTATAGAAAGTGTTAATGTTAACTTTGATGAACTACCATTGACTTCTGAACAAGACAGTTCAAAACTCTGGCAAAATCATAATTCTGAATTACTAGATTCAGCACCAGGGTCAACTAATTCTTTATCTTTTGACTCTAAACAACAAACTATTAAAGATAAACTAGATGAGCTATGTCAAGATTTATTTGATGTTTCTATTAATATCTCTACAGATTTTCAGAATCCTACATTACTCAGAGATAATCTGGTTCCAATTTCTGAATCAATATCAACAATTTCTGGACCAGCTACTTCACCCTCATCTTCAGAAATTCGTATTTTTGAATCAAGTAAATTCTGAAGATCAATCTACATAATTAATTCCACCAATTGAGGGGAGCACTCAGATCTTCATTCAAAAGTACATTCAGAGATTGAGATTCAAGCAGTTACTAATGAAAATGATGATGAAAATAATCTTACATCTATTCAACCATTATCAAATGTGGACAAATGGATAAAAGCTCACCCTCTTCATCAGATCTTTGGTGATACCTCAAGTGGAATACAAACAAGGTCAACTACTACTAATGAGTGTCTTTAGGGGAATTTTCTTAGCAATATTGAACCAAAGAAACCAAGTGAAGCATTATAAGATCCAGACCGGGTTCTAGCTATGCAAGATGAACATAATCAATTTGAAAGGAACAAAGTCTGGAGGCTCATTCCAAGACCCAAAGGAAAATCCATCATTAGAACTAAGTGGGTTTTCAGAAATAAAAAAGATGAATCTGGAATTGTAGTAAGAAACAAGGCAAGATTGTTGGGTAGACTATGAAGAGACATTTGCTTCTGTTGCAAGATTAGAAGCTATAAGGATATTCTTGGCATATGTTGCACACAAAAACCTAAAGGTATTTCAGATGGATGTGAAATGTGCATTTATGAATGGCATACTCAATGAAGAAGTATATGTTGATCAACCTGAAGGTTTTGAAAGCAAAGTTTTCCTTGATCATGCCTATATACTAGATAAGGCCTTGTATGGATTAAAACCAGCTCCTAGAGAATGATATGACACTCTAACTAAATTTCTTTTCAAATCTGGATTCAAAAGAGGTACAGTAGATACCACATTGTATTTGAAGAAACAAGGTGATGATTTAATCTTGATACAAATCTATGTAGATGAGATAATATTTGGTTCTACTAATCCAAAATTTTGTAAACACTTTGAGACTATTATGCAAATTGAGTTTGAAATGAGTATGATGGGACAGTTGACTTTCTTTCTTGGACTTCAAGTATAACAACTACCAACAGAAATATTCATAAATCAAGCTAAGTATATAAAATATTTACTTAAAAGATATAATATGTCTGATTGTGCTCAAATAAAGACACCAATGGCCACTGGAACTAAACTGGATGCAGATTTAAGTGGTAAATCTGTAGATCAGAAGAATTACAGAGGTATGATTGGTTCTTTATTATATTTAACTCCTGATAGACCAAATATTATGTTTGCTACATGTGTTTATGCAAGATATCAAGCTAATTCAAAAGAATCTCATATTGTTGTTGTAAAAAGAATTTTTAGATATCTTAAAGGTTCACCAACTTTGGGCCTTTGGTATCCAAAGAATTATGGATTTGAGCTAACTGATTTCACAGATGTAGATCATGGTGGTTGAAAAATGGATAGGAAAAGAACATCTGGATCATTTCAATTTTTGGGAGAAAGGCTGGTCAGCTGGTTGAAGAAGAATATGTAGTTGCAACTAGTTGTTTTTCTCATGAAATCTAGATGCAAACACAACTAAGGGATTATGGCTATATATTCAACAAAAATCCATTGTATTGTGACTCAAAGAGTGCCACAACCATATCTGCTAATCATGTCCAACACTCCAAGACCAAACACATAGACATCAGGTATCACTTTATCAAAGATAATGTTGAAAAAGGAAACGTAGAAATGTTTTTTTGTACAAATTGATTATCAACTAGCTGACTTATTCACTAAAGCCCTAGATGAGAAAAGATTTGATTTCCTAGTGAGTAGGTTAGGTATGTTAAATCTAACTATATAAATCTGATTCTTTGGAAAAGAGTTATGTGTCGAACTTCTGAAGAACAAAGTTCAGATGTCTGAAATATAAAATTTAGAAATCTGAATCTTTCTCAAAACTCTGAAACTTTATCCTCAGAACTAGATAACTATTCTAATTAAATATTATTTAGAATCATTCATTTAACTTCTGAATATATTTTCTCAGAATTTATCTAACTCTGAAGTACTAGCTCAGATTTTATACTCTTTACATTTCTATAGTTCAATTTTCAAGGGGGAGCATTTTTAAATACATGCATGATTTAAGGGGGAGCTTAATCCTTACTTCTTATGTCTAATGTTTCATCTGAAGAAGGTCTGACAAGGTAAAATGTTTTCCTCGGAGGTTAATCACTCAGAAGTATGGACAAACTTCTGAGGTGAAAATATATTTTAATTGTTCAAACTACTTCTGAAAAATTTCATGAATATTCAGAATTTCAGAAGTTAGATTTTAAATAATTGTTGGAATTCAGAAGTTTGAATTCAGAATCTGAACGGAAATTCTTAGAATCTGAGAAACGTTTTGAAGTCTCTCTTCAGAAGCCACGTAAGCACTTCTGAGAATTACTTGTGAGAGTTTTTCTCGTCTGACTAAGCCAACACTTAGTGTCCGTGCCACGTGTTCTATTCTTATGGGCTTGTGAATACCACGTCTTAAAAACGTTTCGATGGTAATTTCCCTGTTTGATCTCTAATTAACAGCGATAATCATCATTAGTTTTTGATACTTTTTCTGGCACGTGTCCCACGAACATAAACCCGTTCATTTCCAAATTGATATATCTTTCATTTCGATTATTTTCTAAAAAACTCATCTGCGATTTCAACTTTCCCTCCAAGCAAAGAACATTTGGACTTACTGTTTTTGGAAATTTCCTCTCAATTTGTTTCTGAATCGATCATTTCTCAAACTAACTCTCAAGCTCAGAAACCATTGGAAACTGCAGAATCGTGCTTTGGAAGTAGCGATAGTGAGTCCACCTCTAGAGGTTCATACAAACTTGTGGTCAAGTTTGTAATGGTGGGTGACATTGAAATTTCATTGATGAACGATCCTAATTTGGAAGATACGGAAAACACTCAGATAAGTGCAGCCGCTTAAAACCCTAACTTTAACCCTAACCCTAACCAAGTTACTGAAACTAGGGGAAACTAAATTGAGCTTCTGAATCCATGGATGATCCTTAAGAGTCACAGGGAGATATTGGTGATGCTCGATCGTAGAATCCAACACACACTGTTGAGGTTTCAAGAGCATCTGGTCCGGTTCCAAGCAAAATGGTGGTTCCTGCGGATGAGTTGGTTGAAATGAAAAAGAATAACTGTGCTTTGAACTTAAGGTCAGATGATTTCAAGGAAGATCAACTTATTCTGATTGAAATTTTGAAGAAACACTGTTAGACTTCATTCACAGAGAAGTATGAACCAGAATTGTTCAAGTGCAGCAACATACACGCTCCTGATGACGTGGCCTGCACAATTTCCATGTAACTAATTGTGTAACTGAATTTGTTACAAGTTTAGCTTACATGTCAATTTCTTATAGGCTAAACTGTTGATTTTTATCATTGTAATAGTATAAATAGCTCTATTCTTAAATGTAATAGTTGACGATCTAAAAGATATTTTAAAGAGCTAATTGGGCATTTCATTCAACGTATTGTAATCAACTTCCAGGTTATCAATACAGGTTATCAATTGTTCTCCATTACTGTTCTTACTATTGATAATTATTGATTAGTATTAAATCATAGATCTACATCTGCTTCCGATCGTATTTCACTGTGTGATCTATTGATTCATTGATAGAAAGGGATCTGGGTTCCAACAATTGGTATCAGAGCCTGCTAGTCAATCTATTTGATTATTAGATCTCTTCCGTTTGGAGAAATCCCTTTTCTATTTGCAGTAATTTTCAATTTAAAGCTATTGTTCGTAATTCTACCTGCTTTACGAGATTTTTTTAATTTCATAACAATTTTCTCTAAATTAGTGGTACTTTTGGTTTAAATCTGAAGATCAGTAAGAATATCGTCCTGTTTCAATTCATTTGAAATTTATTTGTTCCAAATTTCAACAATTATTCAGTAATTCTCTCAAATCCCTGTTTCTGAAAAATGGCAAATATCTCAATGTCTCTACAAGCTAATCAGGATCTCGAATAATGGTCTCTGCATTATGTATTCGGTACACTTCAAGCTCATGAGAAAGAGGTCGTTTAGAAGAAAACAACAATTGGTGGACCTTTGGCTCTAATTTTAGAATCTAGAGGATCGGTTAGAAGGGGTAAAGAAAACGAGAGGAGAGGAAAGAGTAAGGCTTTCATATCAGAAGCAATCCCAGAAGATGCTTCTGACTCTGATGATGAGATCAAAGCTTTTGCTGATTCACTAGCACTTATCACCAAACAAATTACTAAGAAGTTTGGTGATAGATCTTTCCAAGGAAACAAAAGATTTGATCGCTCTTCTCCCACTTACGCTCCTAGACAGGAGATCCAGAGAGCTGAAATGATAGAAGCAGAGAAGAAGGAAGAAGAACTGAAGAAAAAGAAGGATGTGTGCTACAGATGTGGTAAGCCAGAGCACTATTCAAAGGATTGCAGGGGATCTCTGGAAAAATACAAACCGTACTACAAGAACAAATATAAGTACAATGTCGTTGAAAGAGCTCACTATGCTGAAAAAGAGAACTGGCTAGGAGATGAGTCTAGCGAAGATGAAGCCATGTTCTGCAGAATGGCCACAACTAATGAATCAGAAGATCAGCCTTCTGAAACACCGGTTAGTACTCTCTCTGAATCATCTGAACTCGAAAACACCATTCTTATTTTGTCAAATGATTTAGAAAAACTTAAACAAAAGCTTACAGTTGAAAAGGAATTGAGAAAAAAATATTGAACAAACTCTTTCAATAACTAAAAGAGAAAGAGAAATTTACAAAGAAGAGATGGATCTTTTAACAGAAGAAAAACTAGAACTAAGTGCTGAAAATGAGAAGACTTCCAAAGTTTTAAAAAAATACAGAAGTCAAGTTCCAGGAAGAGAAACTGCAGTTCATTAAACTTTTGGAAGGGAAAGAAAAGGAGATTAAGGCTAAGGAAAGTGACAGATTAAACTCTGTAGCACTTGAAAACTATTTTCAAAAGAAAAGAGAGTTTTTACACGTTGAACTTCAAAACAAAACGCTACAGATCAAAACATATCTGGACGCTCAAAAAGTTCATGGTAAAATAAATACACAAGTGGGGAGATCCGGACTTGGTTCCGAGGACTTGGATCCCTACACGTGTGAAAAGAGGTCCACTCTGAAATTTATTTTCTGTCTAGGACAAGAACAAAAGCCTGTGTTTCCAATTTTATATGAGCAGTCTATTTTTAAAAAATCAAAATATGAAAATGGTCATCATGCAAGAAAACTCAAGTTTAAAGAGTATTCGTCTGGAAAAACAAATGTCGATCTGAATAAAATTCAGAAGAACGGTGACATTTTCATATTTGGCTCAAATGCTCATATAAATTTGAATCCAGAGGCTGATGCATTTATTTCTACACAAGCAGAAGAAGAGATAAGGCTTAGTTTTGAAAATGAAATTTTCTCAACTCTGGATGAATGCTTTAAACTTGAACATGAAAATGTTCAGCAAATTTCTTCAGAAAACCATCCAGATATATTTCCTTGTTCTTTTGTCGATTTAAATCTTTCAGAAACTCAAGACAATTTGGATAATCACATATCCCTGGGAGAATGATGATCAAGGTGATGATTTCTTTGATAACTCAAAGAAATATTTTTCATATTTAGAAAATCAATTACCTCCTGTCTACAAAAAGGTTCCAGTGGTATTTAAGAATGAGGAAGCACTCTTCTTATATACTAATGAACCTCTGGAGATCAGAACCTCTGGTCTGAATATTGAAAAACATTCGAGTGGAATACCAATACTCTTTGTTTCTCCAACAGGACAGAGAAAACTCGTTTCCATTCATCCAGACTTCATTGAGATGTGTCTTAAGGTCAAATCTTGTCTTGAACTTGAGAAAAAAGAGTCTTAAAAAGAAATTAAATACTCAGCAACAATCTCTGAAATCTAGTCCTCCCAAGTTTACTTCTGCTCAAAAAGGAGTATGGAAATCTAATCTTTCTGATCATGTTTCAGTAACTCTCAAAGCTCCTGAGAAGGTTTATCAGAGGAAGCCTCATCAGAAGAACACTTATGATTCTAAACATAAGTCTAGTCTAGCTAGAAAGTTCAATAGAACTACTGATACTAGAATAGACAGTAATAAGAAGAATTGTAATTATCATTATTCTAATGAAAATTCCATGGAATCTTTTATGTCTTAGAATTCTGAATGTTTTTCTTTATTCTTAAAACTAAAGCAATTTTTCTCGAGGCACTCTGATCGTTCATATGATAATTTTTCAAACTTGAAGACTAAACCAAAGAAAAGCAAAAATACTGAAATAAAAAGAGCAAACCTATAAACTCTGCAAAATCAAATCAGGTGCAAGATAAAAACAATGAAAAGTCTAAAATTAACGTTAAAGGACCCATTATGAAATGGGTACCTAAATCACTCTGATTTTGATTGTAGAAGCAGCGTGTGCACGTCTGATATCTTGACTCTAGATGCTCGAGGCACATGACTGGATCGAAAAACTTACTCTCCCAATTCAAAGACAAATGTGGTGGAGCAGTAAGGTTTGGAGACAACGGTAAGGGTCAAGTAAAAGGCTACAGTACTCTACAAGAAGATAATATTACCTTATCTGAGTGTAAGTCAACTTTGTGATTCTAAAATACTTGTCATATTTGATGAAAAACATTGTTATTTATTTTCTAAGGCAGGTGAAGAACTCTGGAGAGCTGACAGAAATGGTAATCTATATATGATGAACTTCACATCAAAGGACGATAAACAAACCCTCTGTCTTATCTCCAAAAAGAGTGAAGTTGTGTGGTTATGGTACCACAAAATGTCTCACTTAAATTTTGAAAACCTTGAGATGCTAGTTAAACACAATTTGGTAACTGGTCTTCCAGAAGTCCATTTCCAAAAAGATCATCTCTGCCTTGCTTGTGAAATGGGAAAAATAAAACGAACATGTCATAAAACAAAAAGTGATCATTCATGCACTAGACCTCTGCAATTGTTAAATGTCGACCTCTGTGGTCCCATTGCAATTCAGAGTCTATCTGGTAAAAAGTATATACTGGTACTAATTGATGAATTTTCCATGTATACATGGCTCGCGTTTGTAAGACAAAAATTAGAAGTGCCTATCATCTTGCATAATATGATGACAAGAATCCAAGTTCTTCTACCTCAAAAGATTCAGCAGCTAAGAAGTGATAATGGTACTGAGTTCAAGAATGCCAAGCTTGAAGCATACCTTGTTGAAAATGGAATTACACAAAGCTTCTCTATTGTACGCACTCCTCAACAAAATGGTGTCGTAGAAAGACACAATAGAACCTTGGTGGAAGCAGCCAGAACGATGCTTGCAGCTTCTGGACTCCCTATCCTTTTTTGGGCAAAAGCTGTAGCCACTGCTTGTTTCACTCAGAATCGCTCCATTATCGTCAAGAAGCATCTCAAAACCTCTTATCAGCTTATAAATAAAAGAAAACCCTCTGTCAAATTCTTTCATATTTTTGGCTGCAGGTGTTTTATTTTAAATGACAGAGAGAAAAACTTGGCAAGTTTGATAAGAAATCAGATGAAGCTAAATTCTTAGGATATTCATTAAATTCAAGAGCTTTTAGCGTTTTTAATTTACGTACTAAGACTGTTATGGAAAACATTAACATCGATTTTGATGATCAAACTCAATTGACTTCTGAGTATTCTACTTCTGAACTCAAACTTAATACAGTTACCTCTGATTATCTTTCAGGTTCCAGAGAATCCGAAATCGATGCAATTTTTAAAGATTTTATGGGCGAAGAAATATTTTCAGAGCAAATACCAAAGAATCCATCCTTGAGTATTCCTGAAGTTCTCCAAGCTTCTAGAATTACTCTTTCTGGTCCTGCATTATCTTATGAGAGTCCACCAGCAACTAATGTCCTTCCCATTCCATCAAGTGATTGTCCAGAAGCCACTCCTGTGCCTTCATTTGAGGAGGAGACTTTAGATGCAGCTCAAGATTCAGAATCAATTCAAGATGAGGTTATTCAATCTTCTGAAACAGAAGTTCGAGCTCAACATGTCCCTCAAACAAGGATGAAGAGATGGACCAAGTCACACACTCCATCTTAAGGCATTAAAACAAGATCTGCTACTGTGAATGAAGCTTTCTATGTAAATATTCTTAGCATGATCGAAACAAAGCAAGTTCATGAAGCCTTGCAAGAACCTAGCTGGGTGGAAGCTGTGCAAGAAGAATTGCTTCAGTTTGAACGAAATAATGTTTGGAACTTAGTACCTTTGCTAAAAGACAAAATCGCCATTGGTACTAAGTGGGTCTTCAGAAACAAGAAAGACGAAGACGACATAATGATTAGAAACAAGGCTCGACTGGTGGCTAAGGGGTATTGTCAAGAAGAAGGAGTAGATTACGACGAGACCTTTGCCCCTGTAGCAAGACTTGAGGCGATTCGACTATTTCTGGCCTTCTTTGCATACAAAAACTTCAAAGTGTATCAGATGGATGTGAAATGTGCATTTCTGAATGGATATCTCAAAGAAGAAGTATACGTTGAACAACCTTCTGGTTTTAAAGATGCTAGAAATCCAAAGTACGTCTATCTTCTTGACAAAGCTTTATATGGTCTGAAGCAAGTACCAAGAGCCTCATATGAACGCTTATCTACGTTTTTGATCAGCCACAATTACGAAAAAGGTAAAATTGATACAACCTTGTTCATCAAAAGAGGCAAAAATATGTTAACTGTTGTCCAAATCTATGTGGATGATATAATCTTTGGTTCTACTCTTCAGACAGAAGATGATCTGTTTTCAAAATTGATGGAACAAGAATTTGAAATGAGTATGATGGGAGAACTAACGTTCTTCCTAGGACTCCAAGTCAAACAAAATACCTCTGGCATTTTTATAAATCAAGCCAAGTATGTGTCTGACATGTTAAAGAAATTTCATCTTCAAAATTCCTCAACTATGAAAACTCCTATCTCTCCTAGCACGAAACTTGACCCTGATCCTTCTGGGAAATCAGTAGATGTTACGGGCAATAGAGGTATGATATGATCACTTCTGTATCTGACAACTAGTAGGCCAGATATTATGTTTGCCACTTGCCTCTGTGCTAGATAGCAGGCCAAACCAAAAGAATCACATTTGGCTGCTGCTAAAATAATTTTTAGATACCTAAAGGGAACTCCATCACTGGGTCTCTGGTATCCTAAAAATTCTGGATTTGCTTTAATGGCATATACAGATTCTGATCATGCAGGATGTAAGTTGGATAGAAAAAGTACCTCTGGTAGTTGTTAACTTCTGGGAAACAGACTTATTAGTTGGACATCCAAGAAACAGAACTGTGTTTCAACATCTACAGCAGGCCGAATATGTTGCCGCCGATTCTGTCGTTCCCAAGTAATATGGATGAAGACTCAGCTCAGAGACTATGGACTAGTATACGACAAAATCCCCATCCTATGTGACTCAGAAAGTGCCATTGCCATCACTGAAAATCCAGTTCAGCACTCAAAAACAAAACACATTGATGTCAGGTATCATTTTATCAAAGATCATGTAAAGAAGGGCATAATAGAAATGTATTTTGTCTCTACAGATTATCAACTTGCTGATATTTTCACAAAAGCTCTGGATGAGAAACGTTTTAATTTCTTAGTCAGCAAGTTGGGAATGTTAAATATGTAGTTATCTTTATTTCTATGATCTTCATAGGATTAAGTATAATGACTTATTTTTGTAAATATTATTTTTTGTCTTTCAAATAAAACAGAACTATCCAGAAGCCTCTGGTCACTTCTGATGGTTTAATCCAGAGGTGCTCAGAAGCCTCTGGACACCTCTGTTCTTCAAAAATAAATCTTACACTTCTGAACCAAGTGATGACAGAAAGGGAGCTTTACTTGAAAGAGCAGGGGGGAGCAAGATGCAATTTTTGAGGGGGAGCACATAGAGCAACTCTTGAGGGGGAGCATACAAAGTCTAACAGAAGTTAGCTGTCTTCTGAACTTCTCTTTACTTAAAATATTTTTGCGAATGTGTTTCTTATGAATAACTCTTGCCGTCAAGGTTACTAAGAATTCTCATATTCAACTAAAACTTTTCTGAAAAGATGTTCTTTGAAATTATTCGTCTCAAAACTGTTTTCTATGACCAGAAACGTATTATCTAACTCTGTTTTTCTTCTGATATTTAACTTTTCAAAGTTAATATTAAAAAAAAATTATTTTATTAAAATTCTTAAGAAATACTTGTTATGGAATATAAAACTTTTATTTGGTTCAAAACTGATTTATTTATCCAAATGTCTGCTTTTAAATTTTCTTTAAAAATGATTTAATCTCAAAAATTAATTTAATCAACAAATTCCATGTTGATTAATTAATGATTTTTCTTATTAATTTCTTTTTAAAATTTTGGGGGAATGCTCAAAGGTTTATAGCGATAAACCTTACAGTGACTCATCATCACACGCGCCAGTCATCATATACACGCTACCTAGCTACCCACGTGTCACTAATCATGTGTTTGCATGACTGAACGCCTGCGTGCTTACATTAGCATTTGCAAACTGTTTTTCCCCACATTAAAAACCCTTCAATCCCATAAACCACTCGAGTTCTATTTTCTTTCACTATATAAATTCAAAAAATAGAAATTCACGACTACTGCCCTTCGTCTTCTTCCTCAAGCTATTAACCAACATTGCATTCCTGTTCTCTCAAAGCTTTCCAAAATACCCCAATCTCATCAATGGCGAATTCAACTACTAGTGTGAATGTCCAAGACGAAGAAGCAAGGTTAATGGACTCAACGACAAACAGTGCCCCGATCCTTAAACTGCCATTAAAAGTTAACAATGTTCAAGTTCTTCTAGATCCAAACACCTATCTGGCCGATTACGGAGTAATGATCGAGTTTCTTCAAAACCATCTGCTCAACCAAACCCTAACTTTAACCAACCCCAATGTTCCTGAAACTTATGTCCAAGAAGTTTGGCAATCCATGTATGTCGTAGATGAAGAAACTCTTCTTGGGAACTTTAGCCACCCCAATGAACCTGAAATTGTTGTGGAAATACCCATCACTAAGAAGAAAATCGCAAGGTATTTTCATTTGCCCCAACCTACTCTCGAAGTTGAAGGCCAAAAAGTACCAAATCCTAACCTTGAACAAAACCCTACCCTCAAAAGCCTTGCTCGCCGTTATAAATTTCTTGGGCTATCTGAGTTCAAGAGGAAGAAATTGCCCCCAATGTGGAACGTTCTGGTGTCAATTTTGAACAAAAGCCTTACCCGTAAAATTGGTTCCTTAGACCAGGCAAGCAAGAACATCCTTACAATCATGTATGGAATGTATTTTATTAGACCCCTGGACTATGCGAGTTTGATTTTTCAAGAAATAAAAGCCGCTGTACACACGAAGGTTCAACATCAAAGTCAGAGCAAGCCTCTACCTGCACTAATGTTTCCAAGGTTTCTATCTCTCTCACCTATCCAGCTATAGGGGCTCTGAATGCTCCACTGATTCAGCCATTCTGCAAAATTGCCTTTATGACCTCTCACAAGCCTACAATCGACAGCGATGGTTATTCTTCACCAAGGGAACTCTCCAGGTACATGCTAAACCTTATACCTTTAACCTCTCTTATTCTCAATTCTTATAGACGCTCTGTGGTATACTCAGAACCAAGAATACCTACCCCTGAGCACTTAGAGCCTAGATTAGACAGTGAGGGGTCAAGTGAGAATATGTTTGAAAAGAATTTGAGTGAACAACCGAGTGCTTGTACCCACCCTGACCGCTTAATGCAAGAAGGTACTGAAGATGTCCACAGAGACACATATGTGAGAATCTCACCAAGTTCCCTAAGGGTAACCACAATTGCTGAGGTAGATGCCAACACATCTACTCTCATTAAACAAGGACTACCCATTCCAAACCACCCAGAAGCCAACCGATCAGAGGATATTCTTCATTCCTCTTAATCAAGCACAACAGGGGAAACCACCTCTTCTTCATCATCCTCTCAAAAGGGTGATGATGAAAATATAAGAGTTCCTTTGCCCCAGAACTCGGCACCACCTACACCAATCGTTGAAGTCTCTGTGACCAACAATGTCTTAGGGACAACAAAGGGTAAGCCCATACC
This sequence comes from Silybum marianum, assembly GCA_036898165.1. Taxonomy (NCBI): domain Eukaryota; kingdom Viridiplantae; phylum Streptophyta; class Magnoliopsida; order Asterales; family Asteraceae; genus Silybum; species Silybum marianum. Next base: position 21,488,836 of record CM072530.1, on the reverse strand, counting down.
CTCTGATAGTGTAGTGGCTAAAGAATTCCCATCAGAGGGGTTACAGCACCAGGATACACAACTTACTGGAGTATTTTTACTTCCCAAAGGTAAGCACATTGTTTTCAGCTCCTTATCCTCTGATGATGAGGAACACGTTGAGACAATCAGAACAAGCGAAGAGGTGACTGTCAATGACAGCCCCCGACGACAGGTTGGAAGTCTGTCCACACTCAAAGAACAAACAGGTGTGAATGAGGGCCTCTCTGAACGCGAGAGACAAGGGGCTCCATGTGTTGGAGATACCGGTTACCACTTCTGATTTTGTCACCAATGCAGCGTTTCTGGCATTTGGTGATAAAATTCAGAGATCTATGGAAAATCTAAAAAAATCCCTTAAGTCTCAGCAAGACATGCTCAAAGATATTCGTAATGAACAACTTGCTCAGACTCAAGCTCTGGAGGACATCAAAAAGCTTATATCTGAAAATGCAGAATCTCAGAGGAATTCTACTTCTGAACATTTCAACACTTTGGACGCTGGCATCAAGGCTAATTCAGAAGCCATTTTTTCTTCCAGAAGAGCTTCATACTCCAGATGTCACAATTTCTATTGATGAATACAGTTCCTTTGTTGCTGACATTCAGAAAATTATCAAGGCTGTGATTCCCTCTGACGATGCTTCTGAATCCTCCTCTTTGGTTCCTAAATCTAATATGACTGCTTTTCAGAAGGCCATGATGGACAGAGTGAATGCTTTAACAGCTAAATATGTTTCCATGACTAACTCTAGTACCTCGCATATGGATCAAAAGGTAACAACCCTGGAAACCTCTATTTCTAATCTATCATCTCTGGTCAGCTCTTTGTCTGCTGCTCTTGAAGAGAAGAAGAAAGCAAGAGAGGTAGGCTTGCAAGAAAGCAGAGCTAAAACGTAAAAGGTCTAAGGATCAGGATCCTGATTCTCAGAAGGGGGAGAATCCAGCGAAGAAGGTCAACGTTGAATGAGCTGAACCGTCACAATCCAAGGATAAAGGTAAAGCACCTGCTTCTTCCTCTACTCCCTCTGATCAACCACCATCAAAACAAACTCCCCTAACACCCAATCCTGTGAACGTATTTTCCCGTCCACTTCCCAAAGATCCAGAACATGCAAAATTTATCCTGGATCTTATGGGAAAAACATTAAAGCCACAATCTAAACCTTCTCCAAAACCCTCTGTACCTGCTACTCAACCCTTTGTTGATCATGGAGCTGATCTTAGAGCTAAAGCTGAAGCTGATAAAGATAAGGTTGAAGCAGATAAAGCCAAGGCTGAAGCTGAAAGAACCAAGGCAAAAGCTGAAAAAGATAGAGCTGAAGCTGAAAAAGCTCGGGCAAACTTTGAAAAGGCTAAGAGAGAGGAGTCGATAAAGATAAGAGCTGCTTTTGAAGAAAGAAAACTGAAGTTGGGGAGGTCTGAACTTCCAACTCTGGAGATCAAAAATAAACATATGTATGCTCCTACTGATCAGAAAATATTTCTTATGCTGCCAAATTTTGCAAATGACTATCACGTAAGTGATGCAATCAAAGACAGATGATAGAGATATCATAATAGCTTCAAAAGGCACTGGGTTCTGAAGATATAAAGATCTGAAGAATGAAGATTCAGAACTCAGAAGAAAAGACAAAAGCCTAAGGCATAACTTCTAAAGGGTCAACTTCAGAAGTTCTGAAGATATTCTGAAGAGGTTCTGAAGAAGTTCTGAAGACACTTCTGAAGACACTTCTGAAGAAGATCTGAAGGAGTTCAGAACCTGTTCTAAACTTGTCTGTCATAAACGTACTGTTACTTTAGTCTTTCTATTACTTGTATAAATAGATTGTTTGTTAGATTGTTATAACTAACGTTTCCATAAGCTTTGTAAAGACATATTTTTGTAATACTTTTCATCCTATCAATACATACGACATTTGGCTATCATATTACTGTTCTAATCTTTCCATATATTGATATCTTGAATGTTTGGGTCCTAACAATTGGTATCAGCGTCAATTCATCTGTTCTTGAAAGATTTGTGAAAGAACTTGTCAGATCTGACAGTTCTTGGTGTTCTTGATCTACAAAATTCAAATTCAACTCAGGTGAATTCTCGATCTTCTAACAATCAAAGATGTCTAAAGAAATAGTCTCAATCAAATCTGAAACGAAACCACCAACTCTCTTCTTGGGAGAATATCATCAATGGAGAATCAAGATGATTCAATTCTTGGATAACATAGATGAAGCCTTAATTCAATCAATCACAAATGGCCCACTAGAGGTATTTGTTGAGATTCCAGCTGTCCCCAGAACTGAATCCACTCCTGAAATCCCTGCATCAAGAATTAAAAAGAGTCCTGGGATGTATAATCAAACAGAAAAGGCTCAAATGAAAGTTGATAGAAGAGCGTTGACTTTACTCACCATGGCAATTCCTAATGAAACATTCAATAGGGTTGATAGTTTAACTTCAGCCAAAGTCATGTGGGATGAAGTAGAAGCTCAGATGCAAGGAAGCACAAAGGCTCAAGCACATAGATTATATATTTGTGTAGGAACATATGAAAACTTCAGATACAAAGAAAATGAATCTATCACTGATACATATCATAGATTCAACAACATTCTGAATGATCTAAGAAGAAATGGTGTTCAGAAATCAAATTCTGAGATAAATAACAAATTTCTGAACAATCTGGGAAATGAATGGTCAAGTTTTTCAGATAATATGGTAACTAGGAACTTGTCCAGAAAGACTGTTCATGATGTCTATGGCATCTTATTCCAATAAGAGGACAAGATCAAAGTTAGGCAACATGAACAAAAGAAGGCAAATGAAACAGTTGCCCTTCTGAGCAAGAACTACAATAATTCTTTGACCATGACTGCTAAGAAAGTTTGTGAGATTCCAGAGACAACTGCTTGTGATGGGGATGAATCAGATAAGGAGCTGAAAAGGATTTCTGATAATATTGCTTTTATGACAAGGCAATTCAAACAAAGATACAATCAAAAATATCATAATAAACCTAGATCTGATGTTGGACCTAAAAAAGGTGAAGAAGCTGGTCAATCTGAAACATCTGAACCAGCAAGGTGCTTCAACTGTTGAAAGCCTGGACATTATGCAAGACAAATTCAAGATGCCAAAAGTCAAGAATTTAGGCTACTATGAGAAGAAGCATCTGTTAGCTAAGAAAAAGGAGTTTAATCCTGCTCTAGTGACCAAGTATGAAGCGGACTGGTTAAACTGGAGTGATGGAGATGATGATGAAGAAGTTGCTCACTATGCAACCAATTGCTATATGTGTCAAATGGATCCAGAAAAGGACAAACAAGACACTGAGGTATCTTCTTCATCTTCTGAATTAAATTATGAAATAAACTACTCTTCTGAACAAAATTCTGAACATAACACTGTAAATTCTGAAATGACAAATCAATTTCAAAACATGTTTTCTGAATTTGAAACACTCAGAAACAGAATCAAAGGTGAAAGAATTTTGGTCAATCAATTCAGGGCTGAAAGTCAAATATATAAAGAAAATTGTCAAGCAGCTGAACATATTGTTGAAAAAGTTTCTGAAGAAAAACTTGTTTTAAAAGAAAAAATGGATAGTTTACAAAAGGAAGTAATTAATGAGAAATCTGAAAAGGAAATTCTAAATGTTAAGTTGAATTTTCTGAATCAAGAGAGACTTGATCTTTATAAAAAGATTAAGGAATTAGAAGATTTAAATTTTAAAAGAGGACAAACTGAACAAACTCTGAACATTTTAACTAGTCAGGCTCAGAACTCAAAATTTTACAATATAAAACCAGGTTTCGGATATAATGACAGTCAAATATTGAAAAAAGCACCTGCAAACTTGTATGATTATTCTAAAATGAAAATTTTCAATGAATCAAATACAGGTGTCATTTCTAAACCTGTGAACTATTCTTTGCCTGAAAGAATACCATTTGTAAAATCAGAGACTTTGTTTTCAGAAGAAACACCTCTTAAAACTGGTGAACCAGAGATAATCTCTGAAACTGAAGAAATAAATATAAGTTCAAACATTTGTGAATCTTCTGAATCAAATATTATTTCTGAAGAAAAATCTGAAGTAATTGTTAAGTCTGAAATAATTTCTGAAGTTACTTCTGAGATAACTTCTGAACTCAATTCTGGAGTAATTTCAGAAGATACTTTTGATAATAAATCAGAACATGAAGAAAAATATGATGAATTCTCAGAAATTGACTCTTTAGAAGAAGATGATGAGAATCCCAATATATTTTTTGATAATTCTGATGATGAGTCTACAACAACAAAAAATTCAAATATTTTTGCAACTAGTATGACTCAAAATAAATTTTCAGATCTGATTCAGAAGATGATGATGATCATATGGTGCAAGTGATTGATAAAAATGGCTATTTGGTTTACAAATCACAATCTTGTATGACTGAAGGAGAAATACTAAAATCTGAAGCTTCAAAGATACCTTCAGAAATGTTTGGTCCTGTGTTTTTAAAACCAGAAAATCAGAATTCAGATTTTTCTCCTACTAATACGAACACTTTATTGACTTCAACACCATGTTCAGTAACATCTTCTGACTTCAACACCAGAGTTAAAAATTTTGAACAAGGAGAATCCTCAAATTCTCTCTCTAAAGTTCAAAAAATTAACTCAATTTCAGAATTTCTTATACTAATCCTCATTTCTTATCTTGTACAGAGCTATCCACTTTAGTATAGAGAAAGAAAGATGAAAGACTGTCAAAGAATGACAAATTAGATAGTTTTTCATTTTCAAAGAAGAATGACGTACCTAAATCAAAGAAAGTGAATAAAAGAATTTTTGTTGAAAAATCAAATGTTACTGATTCTTATATGTCTAATGTTGTTGTAAATACATTAAAGAATCATATTCACTATATTAATTGTGGTCATCATAATTTTCATCTTAACTCCAAAACAAACAAGAAAAATTTGATGAAATCTATTCAGAAATGTTCAGCTATATTGACAAATTTAATTAAAAGAAAAAATAAAAATAAAACTAAGAAAGATAAATCTCAAAGTTCTGAACAAACTTCTGATTGAAAAATCTGAAGAAAAAGTTCTGAACTTCAAATTTTATTACTAATCTCAAAGGACCCATTCTGAAATGGGTACCTAAAACTCAATTATCTCTTTTTCAGATATGTCATGTGTGGGTCTTAGATTCTGGATGTTCAAGACACATGACACCTTTCAAAGAACTACTAACTGATTATCATGAAAGATATGGAGGAACAGTTAGCTTTGGAAACAATGCAAAAGGATATGTAAGAGGATATGGCACTTTCATTAAAGAAGATGTGAAAGTAATGAAAGTTTTCTATGTTGAGGGACTAAGACATAATCTTTTCAGTATTAGTCAATTCTGTGACAAATACTGGAAGGTTAATTTTGACATAGATTACTGTCATGTTCTGAGTACAGCAAACAAAAATGAATTAACTGCTTATAGAGATGGAGATATCTACACAGCAACATTCACTACAACTGGTCAACTACAATGTGTATGTTATATGTCTACATCAATGAAAAATGATAGTTGGCTTTGGCACAGAAGAATGTCACATCTGAACTTCAAAGCCATTTCTGAACTAGGCAAACATCAATCTGTAAGAGGACTACCAAAGATCAGATTTGAAAAGAACTCTCTTTGTTCTGCATGTGAACTAGGGAAGATCAAAAGAAGTTCTCATCCTCTGAAAATGCTATCTTCATGCAAAGCTCCACTAAAATGCTACATATTGATTTGTGTGGACCAATGAAGACTCAAAGCATGGGGGGAAAGAAATACATCCTTGTCATAGTAGATGAATATACAAGATACACTTGGATTGAATTTCTGAGACTCAAATCTGATACGTCTGAACGACTTATACCTTTTCTGAAGAAAATTCAAGTTCTTCTTCAACTCCCAATTCAAAAGATCAGAAGTGACAATGGAACAGAATTCACAAATTCTACACTTCAGAACTTTTTGGAATCTGTTGGAATTTCACATAATTTTTCCGCTGCAAGAACTCCTCAACAAAATGGGGTGGTTAAAAGAAAGAATAGAACTTTGGTAGAGGCTGCAAGAACCATGCTTGCATATTTAGAACTTCCTCTTTCTCTTTGGGCAGAAGCTTTTGCTACTGCATATTTTACTCAGAACAGGACCATTCTAAACAGAAAATTTCTTAAAACTCCTTAGAAATGCTAAAACAAAGAAAACTCTCTATTGATTATTTTAAAATCTTTGGTTGCAGGTGTTTTCTAAAGAATGATACTCAGCATCTTGACAAATTTGCACCAAAAGGTGTAGTTGGTATCTTTGTTGGCTATTCTCAAAGATCCAAAGCTTATAGAGTACTCATTAAAGGAACTCAAAGGATCATTGAGACTACAAATGTCAGATTTCATGAGCCAACATTGACTTCTAAACAAAATAGTTCAGAACTCGCACATAAACCAAATTTATCAATTTATGTCAAGACTTATTTGATATTTCTGTAAATGTCAAACTTTATATCTGAATCTCAAACTTTACTTAAAACAAATTTAGACAATTTATGCCAAGACTTATTTGATATTTCTGTAAATGTTTCTGCAGATTATCAAAATCCTTCTCTCATCAGAAGCACAAATCAAAACATTTCAGAAATACAAATTACAAGTACATCAGCACCACATATCTCAACCTCAAATTCAGAACTTCTACTTTCTGAAAATGTACATCCAACTTCTGAACCAGTTCAAACTACTTCTGAACCAGTTCAAGTTATCCTGAATCAGTTCAAGTTATTACTGAACCAGTTCAAGATACTTCTAAAAATGATCATCAAAGTTCTGAACAAATTCAAAATGTTCCATTTGAGGGGGAGACTTCGGATTTACATTCAGTTATCAATCATGATACTAAAACTCAAGCAATTGTTGATGATTATGATTCTCTGAACAATGTTTCATCTGTTCAACCATTGCCAAATGTGAACAAATGGACATCAAGTCATCCAGTGCATCAAATTATTGGAGATGCATCAAAAGGTGTTCAAACAAGATCTACAATAGCAAATGAGTGTCTGTATGTTAATTTTTTAAGTAGTATGGAACCCAAAAAGCCATGTGAAGCACTTCAAGATCCAGATTGGATTTTAGCCATGCAAGATGAGTTAAATCAATTTGAAAGAAACAAAGTCTGGAGATTGGTACCAAAACCAAAAGGTAAATCTATCATTGGCACAAAATGGGTCTTCAGAAATAAAAAGGATGAAAATGGAATTGTTGTGAGAAACAAAGCACGACTTGTTGCTAAGGGGTATTGTCCACAAGAAGGAATTGGTTATGATGAAACTTTTGCCCCTGTTGCAAGACTTGAAGCTATCATAATGTTTCTTGCATATGCTACTCATAAAAATATGAAGGTGTTCCAAATGGATGTCAAGTGTGCATTTCTAAATGGTATTCTACATGAAGAAGTGTATATTGAACAACCAGAAGGCTTTGTTAGCAAAGAATTTCCAGATTATGTCTATATTTTTGACAAAGTCTTATATGGACTTAAACAAGCACCAAGAGCATGATACAGATCATGGTGGTTGCAAATTAGACAGGAAAAACACTTCTGGATCATGTCAGTTTATGGGTGATAGACTGGTTAGCTGGTCTTCAAAGAAACAAAAGTTTCTACTTCTACAGCAGAAGCTGAGTATGTAGCAGCTGCAATATGTTGCTCACAAGTGATCTGGATGCAAATTCAACTCAAAGACTATGGTTACACTTTCAAAAATATTCCTTTGTATTGTGATTCAAAGAGTGCTATAGCCATCACTGCCCCAATCCTGTTCAACATTCAAAGACCAAGCACATTGATGTAAAATATCATTTTATCAAAGATCATGTGGAAAAAGGTAATATTGAAACGGTTTTTGTTCAGACAGATTATCAGTTAGCTGATTTATTTACCAAAGCTCTTGATGAAAAACGTTTTAACTTCTTGGTAAGTAAATTGGGCATGACGAATATGTCTATGTAAGTATTAAGCATCAACCAATATTTAGAAGTTATATTATGAGGTTTCTTATTTCAAATTCTGAATAAGTTGCTCTTCAGAAATCTTCTGAAGTTCTATATTCAGAAAGTTATTTTTTTTAAAACTCAGAAGTATACTCCTTCTTTATCTAACTTGATTGTCTTTCAATACTTTTCAAATTTTTCTTCTCATTTCTTTGATATTCTCTTATTTCTTTGACAAATATTGCACTAATTAAGGGGGAGAATCATAGTTGCTAATGATTTAAGGGGGAGTGGTATTAATTTCAAAATTCTGAACTACTCTTTCCTACAAAACAAATCTGAAATGCTGAAATCAAGTCTTGAACTTCATATCTAAGAAGTATGAACAAGCTTCCTTAGATAAAATAATTTTTCTGTTTGTTCAAACCTACATCTGAATTCTCAAAATGTTTTATATTTTTCAGAAGTTTGTATTTTTAAATAACTTTTGGTCTTCTAAAGTGATACAAGTTTAGTTCTGAACTAAACTTAAGAGTTCTAAGGTTCTGTTGAGTTCTTTCTTTCAGACTTCTGAACTTATTCTCAGAAATTCTGAACAATTTCTGAAGTTTTTGAACTTGTTCTCAGAACTTAACTTCCCGTTGATATTTCTTAAGTATCACTTAAGCGTGTGCCACGTGTTTTAATTTCATTGGATATTTCTTAAGCACGTCGTCTAAACGGTTCATTTATCCAAATTAATGATGATTACTACTCTAATCACATTCACTTTTTGGCCACGTGTCCATCAGCGCTTATCCAGTCTTATAAATCAATGAATTCTTCATCGTCTTCATTTTTTAGCAATTTTACTCTGAGAAATCTATCTGTTTTTATTGATCTTCATTCAATTTCGAATCCTTGTACTTCATCTATAATGTCTACTTCAAATGCCATGGTTTCTGCTTCCTCGAGCTTCAATGACAACAATGGATCATCGAGTGATGGTTCATTCAAGATCGTGCCTCAAAAATTAGTGGTTGGAACAATGGAAACCCCACTGAATAATGATCAAATGGTTCAAGACACAGCCACAACTGCTATTAATCAAGCCGGACCTTCAAACCCTAACCCAAACCCGAGAACTAATAAAATTGGGGAAACACAAATTTAACCTATTGAAGTTGTTTCTGAATCAAATGCTGGTGATAGTGAATCCTAGACTCGTGCTGCAAGTAGTGATATGTCCAAACTTTATGTTCCTGCTGAGAAACTGCTTGAAATCAAGAAAAATAACTGTGCTTTGAACTTCAAATCGACAGACATTGCTGATGATCAAATGATTTTGATCGAAATTCTGAAGAATCATCCATTACGTACTCTTCTCTCAAGGAAATTCTCTGTTCCTACTTCTTATCTTCAACAGTGGTGGTACTATGCTGAGGTTGATGAATTTGAGGATGAAATTGTGTCCTATGTACATGCTTACAAGGTATGCATCTTTGTGGATGATATTAGGAGTCTTCACTATCTGTCAAAACCAGATGAGGTTGTTGGGGAAACTTGTTATGATCCAATTCCATCTTCATCAGAAATGATATCAGATTTCATGAGTTTGGGATACTCTGAAAATCTAAGTGCTTCATCAGAAATGTTTACCTCCGATATGGTACTGTTTATTCTCAATTCTGAATACTTGTTTATCTGGCAAAAGTTCAAGTTTGGATCAAGCTTCATCAAATGGGAGGATCATCTTTCATGGCGTTGCATTCAACAAGCATTATGATTATGCTTCCCTTATTTTTGAAGAACTCAAATCTGCTGGTTTGAAGAAATCCACATTCAACTACATACCATTTCAGAGATTCTTTCAAACACTCATCAAAGGAGCAATGAAAGTAGTGCCAAAAATCCCTGTTCTAGCATATGAGGTACATGTTCCTATCTTTTCTATGGACAGTTTAAGACCCCCAAATGCAAAGCTTACATTTCCAAATGCAGTTCCACTTCCTTCTCACTTACTTGATCTTGTAAGTACACCAAATAGGATTGTGAGTGAGTATTTAGAATCTATGGGATTACCTCAACCAGTAATCCCTTCCCCTGATTCAAACCAGAGTGGTGATAATGCAAGGGAGTCTAGACTTGTTAGAAGGAGAGGGGAGGCTGTTCAAGGGGGAGAACAACCTCAAAGAGTAAACAGGAAAAATGTAAATGAGAGGATGGGTAGAAGAGTTAGAAAAAGAATTGAAGAGGGGATAACACAGGTAAAAGAAAAACAAACCTGTGAACCAACTGTTACTAGCCGGGCACCCACATCTTCTATCATTCCACATTCTTTGGTGGATGATATTGAAAAAGCCAGTAAGTCCATGGCAAATTTGGTTATCCCCCCCAGACACTCACTTCTTTCTCAACAGAAGGGTGTTTCATCAACACATATGGTGCAAGCAGCTTATAATCCATTAGGACCCCAATTGGAGGTTCCTTTTGTTGAAATTGAAGGATATATGTCCTCCCCTCACCATTTTGAGCACATTGAGTCTGAGGGTCCCCTCAACTTTGAGCCTACTGAACCACTTAATGTGGAATCCATTCACACTAGCGCACATCTTCCAGATGTCACTAAGCAAAGTGTTTGTCACATTCCCTCAACAACTATAGATATTCCTATTTCTGGATATCAAGGATTAGTTGGAAGACCTGGTGGGGTGAACATCACAAAAGCCCCATTCACATAATCATATGTGGTTCATGATGTCTCTGTGGCACATACAGGCCAGCCTTCTTCTGAAGGACTGCAAACAAGACCATCTGCTGGTCTTGGAACCTTACCCACATCTTCTGAATTCACAGAATTCAAAGATTTCTGTACTTCTGAATTTGCAAAGATTCAGAAGGACATCAAGGAATTGACGGATACAACCTAAAAGGTGATGGAGGATAGGTTGGATCAACAAGGAAAGAGTATGGTAAATAAGTTGACTGATTTTCAAATTCAATCATCTAATGATCTGAATTCTTTTAAACAAGCACTTCTGACTGCTTTTTCTGAAGTGGCTTCATCTGTTTGTTATCTGAAAGCTTCTCAGCCTTCTTCTTCATCTGCTCAACCAGATTCCTCTACTTATGTAACAAAGGCTGATATTACTCAGATTTTGAATCAGCTTTCTTCCATTCAGAGTTCTCAGACAGACTTGAGCACAAGATTATCTGCTCTAGAGTGCAGGTCTCAGTCAGACACTTTTAAAAGAAATCTTGATGATCAGGATCCTGATAATCAAGAGGGGGAGAAAAGACAGAGAGTGTCTGAACCAGAAAACGCTGAAAATGTTCAAGTTCAAAGTTCTGAGAAAACTTCTGAAGATTCTCAGAATGTTGGTGAAGCATCTAATAGAGTTTTAGAAGCTATAGAAGATATCTTATCAGCAGAACATGAGGGACAAGAGGTAAATGATCATACTTCTGAAGAAATGATAGAAGAAGGGTATGAAACAGAGAAGTTATCCTTTGATTCTGAAGGTAACTTAAGCTCAGATAATACAGACATAATTCCAGACTTAAATGAAGAAATGCTAAGGGAATACCTTGCATGTGAAGATGTCATTAGAGAGCCAAGTGACCTTTATGATGTTATTATGTTTGAAGAAGACATGTCTGGAGCAAATATGGGAGAAAGTTCAGAAGAGATAAAAGACTTAGTAATTTGGAAGCCTCAACAACTTCTGAGTGAAGAATTCAGAAGAGCTTCTGAAGGATTGTAGGATATTCTAAACCAATTTTGTTGGGTACATCTGTTTCTGAATAAACCAAGAAGTCTGGAGTGTAGACTTTTGGATAACAGATTGTCAGTCTTCAGAGATTTTATTGATCAATCAGATGAAAGAGTTGAACTAGAATTTGATCTAAGTCATATGGGAGGAACTGAAATTGCAGATGAAATTTTGATGGTCTACTCTGGAAAATCTAAAGTAGAGTAAGATCCTGCATTACAATTCCCAAAATTGATATTCCTCTTCTTGAAGAACCTATTCTAGATCAAATCTATGAAAAGGAAGATATGTTTCTTTGTGGAGAAATGAGTTTAGAGTTTCCTGAAGTTATTCACTTTCATATGTATAAAACCAGTTTGAGGTTTGCAAAGCTGGAAGATTTTGTAAATGATGAGTGGTCTGAAGAACAAATCTCTCAAGTTAGAAACTTTGATCAGAAGCATGGTGTTCAGAATTTGAATGATTCCACTCTTATCAAGAAAATTAGATGTCTGACAAAGATTGTTGAAGATGATTTGGTAATATACAGATTTGGAGCAGAGAGAAGAAATGGATATTTGTGTGAATTTACTCAATATGATCTATACAAATTAAGATTTCAAGACAAATTGACAGTTCTTCAGTTTTGTGTTGCCAGAAGTGAAGTTGAACTTGTTTTTGAAGTTAAAAGAATTCTGGGAATCTACATAAGAAAAATCATCAAGCATGACTTTCAATTAGCTCTGGAATTTGGTTTATCTAAAGTGAATCTGTTGGAACCTGTAAACCTTGAAAATATAATAACTAGAGTGTTCACTAGTCCAGATCTTGGGTTCAGATACACAGCAGATGGAAATAAAACCTTTTTGACTTCAGATATTCCAAAATACTTTAACTCAACTCTGAATTGGTTTCTTACTTATGCAAAGGATTATATTGAAGATTCAGATGTCAAAGAAGAAATCATATATTTGATCAAAGAAAGAGTTCATTTCAGAGAAATTGTAAGGAAAAGTTATCTAGCTGGTCACAAAAGAGAAAACAAGATCAGAGGAGCTGATTATATACTTAGTGATACTTATGATTTCCAAATTCACTCAAAGAAACAAGACTTGGGGGAAATTCTGAAGTTTTCTCTGAACATTGAAAGTTCTGAACCAAGTCAGAAGAATAAAGAGAAAGGGAAAGAAGTAATTTCTGGAGCTATTTCTGAATAGTTGGTTCCTGTAGAGCAAATATCTGAAGAGGAACAATTGCAAGTTCAAAGAATAGAAGAAAGTGCTTTCACCATGTTTCTTGAATACTTCCATCCAGAAATGTTCATGGAATATGAACAAAAGTTCAACTATATTGATTGTTGGATTCAAAAGTCCTTTGGTTGGAAACAATGGTACTCAGATATCATTAGAAAGATAAGGATCCCAGTTAATGAAGCAAGAAAGGAAAGTCCAGTGGTCAAGGTAATTAATGCTGACTTTAAGACAAGACAAAATTACAAGTATGCATTCTTTACAGTTGAAAGACAAAATGGTGAGATTTCTACCTTTTCTGAAGCTGATTTCCAGAATGTGAATCTCAGAGATCTCCTCAGAGTTTACAGAAGTCTTTATCCTTTTCATGATTCAATCACCAAGTTCAGAAAATCATTTCCAATCCTCAGAGATGGTTTTTACAGAGAATTTATATGGGTTGCAAAGACTGATTTTCAGGTTGCTTATGTTCTGAACAAGAAACAAGTACACTTGAGCAACCAAATCTGAGCTTACCAGATATTCAGAATCTGAAGAAGAGTACTTTAGTAATTCAACCTCCAGGTTTCATTTGCAAATGCTTTGAAGAATTATTATTTGTGAGATTTGAAGAACTCCACAAATGTTGCAATGGAACTCTCATGGCAATCAGAGATCGTTTGGTAAAAAGACAAAATAGAAGACCAAAGAATTTGAGCAATGAAGATTGGGAGAAGCACAAGAAGCTTGCAAAAGAGATGGTTATAATTGTTGAATCATTACTTGAATACAGAAGCTTAACTCTGAAAGATGTTAGAGAAATTCTGAACTTCTGGAAGTATGATCTGAACTTTTGAAGCTAAGGGGGAGATTAATAGAGATATCATAATAGCTTCAAAAGGCACTAGGTTCTAAACATATAAAGATCTGAAGAATGAAGATTCAGAACTCAGAAGAAAAGACAAAAGCCTAAGGCATAACTTCTGAAGTGTCAACTTCAGAAGTTCTCAAGATATTCTGAAGAGGTTCTGAAGAAGTTCTGAAGACACTTCTAAAGACACTTCTGAAGAAGATCTGAAGTAGTTCAGAACCTATTCTGGACTTGTCTGTCATAAATGTACTGTTACATTAGTCTTTCTGTTACTTGTATGAATAGATTGTTTGTTAGATTGTTATAACTAATGTTTCCATAAGCTTTGTAAAGACATATTTTGTAATACTGTTCATCCTATCAATACATACAACATTTGGCTATCATATTACTGTTCTAATCTTTCCATATATTGATATCTTGATTGTTTGGGTCCTAACAACAGATTTATGAGTCATAGGCAAACAAGAAAGGAGGCCTACTCTATAGTACCAATCAAAGTCATCTCTGGGGTCAAACACACCCAATTCGAAAAAACAGAGATAAGGTACACTATTTATGAGGTAGTCAGAGAAGATAACAAGACGTACTACTTTTGTGACAATGATCTATTATCAATTAATCCTTCTGATCTCATAACTCTAGAGAAGTTCATGAAAAATCAAATGAATCGAAGGAGGGATATTCAAGATAAAGTTGCCTACTTCCGGATCATCGAATGTATAAAAGCCTTCATCCGATACAAAAGACAGGTAGACTTCCAAACTGGTCTAGATCTCAAAGTAGATAACCTAAGTATCTCTGCTCCAAATTAAGATTTAGAGGGTCTCAATAATCTGAGAATTGGAAAGGTACTGACTGAACCAGAAGAAGGAGTTGTGTTCAAGAGACCATTAAGAAGAAGTTTCTTCAGAATTAAAGAGGCGCATAAATATTCATCAGAGGTCGTGTACATTGTCAAGTGTTATGCCTCCGTTCAGGTTGATGATCAAGACAAAGAAATAAGGGACAAAGACGCAGCAAAGATGATGGTGAAGCAACTTGAAACAATCATGAAAATCAGAGAGATTACAGATCTGATCTTCAAGATTGGTGTTTCACAAACAGAAGCCCCCTTCTGATCGATTACAATGAATGAACAAACAATGTTGTAGCCTAAGGAAACAAACGGAACTGGAGTCAAACGAAGTTATCATTTCAACATTCTGGAATTCATACTTAGGGGGAGATTGTTAGACCTCATTCACAGAGAAGTATGAACCAGAATTGTTTAAGTGCAGCAACATACACGCTCCTGATGACGTGGCCTGCACAATTTTCGTGTAACTAGTTGTGTAACAGAATTTGTTACAAGCTTAGCTTACGTGTCAATTTCTTATAGGCAAAACTATTGACTTTTATCATTGTAATAGTATAAATAGCTCTATTCTTAAATGTAATAGTTGAGGATCTAAAAGATATTTTAGAGAGCTAATTGGGATTTTCATTCAACGTATTGTAATCAACTTCCAGGTTATCAATACAAGTTATCAATTGTTCTCCATTACTGTTGATAATTATTGATTAGTATTAAATCATAGATCTACATCTGCTTCCGCTCGTATTTCACTGTGTGATCTATTGATTCATTGATAGAAAGGGATCTGGGTTCCAACAAATACCTACTCAGAAAGATGTTTATCAAGAGCATTCAGGTTCCTGTAGAGTATTGACAACAATGGTGGCATTTCACTAAATATGAACTTGATAATCATATTATTACTTCTTTTGTTTTCATTATCCATTGATGAGCTTAGAACAATGATGGAATTACCTAAGAAGACCGATGTAGTAGGAAAGATAGATTTTTATCAGATTCTCAAGCCATCCAAGATGATAGAAGATTTCATAAATTTGGGTTATTTAGAAAGGTTAACTACTCTGATCTCATTCAGAATTAAATTTCTTTGTCCAATATGGTACACCTTGTTCTCCATTATCAGTACATGTCTTTCTGGTAAGAATTCAAGCTTAGATCAAGCCTCAGCTAATGTCAAAACTATTTTTCATGGGTTTGCTTTCAACATGTAGTATGACTATGCATCCTTATTATTTGATGAAATGAAAGGATACATCACTTCTACCAAGAAGCCAAAGTACATTCCTTAACAGATGTTTTTCCAAATATGTGTGAAGGGAGCAATGTATACTGAAGATAGTATTCCTCCTAAGGATGATGCACCTAAGGTCCCTAAGTACACAATGGATAATTTTAGACCACTTACTACTTCACTTTCACAATTTCCAAATGCTCTACCACTTCCAGAAGAACTCGGAGCATCTTTTAAGTATGCCAATATGATCTTGATTGAGTATTGTTAGTCTATGGGACTACCAGCACCTGTGGCCCCTACCCAAGACTTAAACCCGAGTGGTGTGATAGGTAAGGTGTCTAGAACTACAAGGGAGAGTGGGGAATGCTTAGGGGGTGAACATCCTCAGAGTGTTAAGAGGAATAATGAAAATGAGAGACTGGGTAGAAGGGTGAGAAAAAGAATTGAAGAAAGGAGCTTATGGTTAAAAGAACAAGAAAAACGTGTTCTAGCCGTTACTAGTCGGGCACCCATATCTGCTATTATTCCACACTCTTTAGTGGATAACATTGAAATAGTTAGTGAGCCCATGGCAACTCTTGTTACAACCCTACCTTTCCACTCATCCATCTATCAAAAGACGGATGTTTCATCAACACTTTTGGGGCAAACAACTAATAATCCATTAATTCCCCATTTGGAGGATCTTAATATTGAAAGAGAAGTAAATATGTCCGCCCTTCACAGAATTTTTGAGCACTTTGAGTTTGAGAGTCCCATCTCATCTAGAGCCTAACAGAACTGAAACAGTTCTTCTTTCAAGCACTAGCACAAGTCCTATGGACTTCACTACATACTTTGTTTGTCAGACTGTCACAACATCAATAGGAATTCCATTTTTGAATGTTCGAGGATTTGATGGAAGCCCTAGTGAGGTGAACATACCTAAAGCCTCATTCCATGATGCCTATGTGGTTCATGATGTGGTGACATCAACAGGCCTTCCTGATTTATCAGGAATGTTAACTAGAAAATCTTTTCTTCCAGGTTCTTTACCCACATTCAGCTAAAGTCGAAGACCAAGCTGAAGATAGAGATAATCAATAAAAGTGTGAAGTCTTGCTAGGCCTCAGCGATACTCTGAAAGGTCATCCTTGAAGTTTCAAGTTCAGCGATCAAGCGAAGTCTATAAGCAAGATCAATGTTGATCTTTTCTTCGATGCACAAAAGTCAAAACCTTATACTTTGTCAGAGAAGGACGTACGGATCGTCTCTTATGTCCCCATCAAATCTGATTTAGTCTTGTTCACACGCGGCAAAAAGCTTGGTTGCTTTTGAACAACGGACAAGCTTCCAATGAGAGCTTGACACGTGGCTTTTACCCTTTCTCTTGCAAACGTGTATAAAATAGATGAAGACCCTTCTTCATCTTTATGCATGCTACTTTCTATTTCTTAAACCTCTGCTTCTTTTTTTTCTCATTTCCTTGTGCATCAATCTGTGTGTTCTTAGTTACAATAGAATAGGTTTAATTACTTGTTCTAATTTCCGCTTGTAACTCTAAATTTGTTTATTCAATATAAACATATTTAAAGACGAACCATCTGTCAGTTTGTATTCAACCCCCCTTCTACAAACTCTTTCTATATCCTTGAACTCTTGTAGACCCCTTTGGGACCAACAAGTGGTATCATAGCAGTGTTTCTTGCTTACTAATCCTTAAAATACTTGTTTATTAAGCTATTTTAAAACGACTAATACTAATACAAACTACATTGATAATGGATCTTTAGCTAAACCTCTTAGGTTTAGCCGTAATAACTTTTCATTATGGAAGGAAAGAATGACTCTATTTCTAAAATGGTCAGATCCTAAGATCCCCTACTGTATAGAGAATGGACCATTCATTCCTACAGCCATGGTCCCTAGTGTTCCCGCCACTACAACCACTATAGCCATCGCTGAAAGGAGAATTGTCAAAACTCCAGATCAATGGACTGAAGATGAGAAAAAGGAAGTAGCTATAGATTCTAAAGCTAGATCCATAATAGCAATGTCTTTAACAGAGGAAGTCTATCATTCTATAATGAAGATGAGAACATCTAAAGCCATGTGGGATACTCTATGTATCCAATATGAAGGAACTGATGAAGTTCAAATCACCAGATGTATAAATTTGGTAAGACAATATGAAAGCTTTATGCATTTAAAAGGTGAAATCTTTCTCCAATTCACCAAAGATTTAGTTGTCTCTTGATTGATATGAAAACTGTCAACAGAGAATATTCTAATGCTGAAATACTGACAAAGTTGATGGAGGCACTACCTGAACAATGGGGAGTGTACACTACATGTCCAAAATTGTCAAAGAATCTTGAAACTCTCTCTAAGTGCTTTATATGGAATGCTCCTAAATGAAGAGCAATCTCAAGCTTTAAAAAAAAACCTCATAAATGATATCAAGGGTGCCAAAAGTACTTCTTTGGCACTAATGACTTCAGAGTTGGATCCTTCAAAACAAGTTTCTTCCTCTATTACCTTTATCACTGAATTAAATCAAACTAATTCAGAAGAACTCACTGATGCTGAAATCTCTGAGTTTAATAACTCTCTAGCTCTTCTAACTAATATATTTAGAAGATTTGCTAGAAAGAGTAACTTTCGAAAAACTCCTGCGATCGCTGACTCTGACAAGTCAAAGACTCTGTCTGCTGAAAAAGCATCTGCTATATGCTATAACTGTCGGCGAAAGGGTCACTTTGCAAGTGAGTGCAGATCTAAGTAAGTAGTTGCACCCACTACCTCTCAGAACGCTGATAAAAAGGAAAAATATTCTAAGTTAAAGAATAAATACAGAGATCTGAAAAAGAACCAGCAAAAAGGCAAAGGTCTAGTTGCTGAAGAAGTTGACTGGGATCAAGAAGATGATTGGGCCAAAACCTCTGATGAATCAGATTCCGATGAAGAAGATCTTGCCTTCCTCTATCTAATGGCAAGAATCGAGGAAGCTGAAGAAGTTTCTGAAACATCATCCTCATAGTCTCCTTTGACTCAGGTAAACATCACTACAAAGCCTTCTATACCTAAAAAACTTGTCAGCTCTCGATACTATGATTTTTGATTTTTACAATGCTTTAAATGGAAAGATCAAAGCTGAACAAATTAATATTGATCTATCAGAACAACTGAAAAATTGTCATTTAAAAATCAAAGAACTTACAAAGATTTAAGAAACTCTTAAAGACCAAGTCTTTGTAAATCAAACAATAAGCATTGAGAGACCACAAGCTATCACTGATCGGGAAAAGGCTATCCCTATGAAGGTCAAAAGTGGTATAGGATATAACCCTGACAAAGAAGAATCAGAGAATGATCGTTCCATGTTAAAATTCGGAATGTTTGTTTCTTCAATCCCTAATCCTTCTTCTCAAAATGAGAAGCGGCCTATCTCTAAATCTAATGATTCTAAGAAGATGATCAAGGACAAATCTCTTGACCATGTTCCTACAATCAAGAATTTTCAGAAACAGGAGAAGAACTCCTCTATTCCTTCAGTGAGTCATCCTAAAACTGGAAAGAAGATCCCTGGATTTATTCAGAGATCTGCTCCCAGAATTAAGATTGATCTCACTCCTATCCCCGAAAAAATTGTTATTCCCCAAGGACACTAGAGAAAAGAATTCTTGGTTCTGCTACTGAAAATGCTTCTACTTGCTCTCTGTACTCTTTCAATTCCAAACCTGTTTTCAAATATAGGAAATGCTATCATTGTAGTGAGACTACCCACATTGCAAGCAAATGTCCTAATGCGACTAAAGCTGAAAAAAATTAGCTCATGGTAAGAAAGCAGCTCAAGCTGATAAATCAGCGAAAACGAAATCCACCAAGGTTGATAAAACTTCCAAGGTGAAGATAACCACCGAAGAAAATACTTTAGCTAGTAGCTCTTCCGCCACTCCTTCCACTAACAAAGCAGAACCGACAGTAATATGGATACCTATAAAATATTAATCTTTTTGTTGTATGCAGAGTGCTAAAGGTATCTGGTATCTCGATAGCGGATGCTCAAGGAACACGACTGGCAGAAAATCTCTACTCTCTCAACACAAGGAAGAAGATGGTCCCTCAGTGACCTTCGGTGGAAATGGCAAGGGATACACCAAAGGTTATGGAATTCTATCTAATGGAGCAACTTCATACAATCGAATCGCTTATGTTGAAGGACTAAAGCACAATTTATTTACCGTTAGTCAGCTGTGTGACAAAGATTTCAAAGTTCTATTCCTAAAGAACAGATATGCTATCACTGACATTTAATGACAAACTTGCCTTAACAGGCAAAAGATTAGAAAATGTGTATCTCATTAATATGAATAGTTCTCACTCTGAGAATATGTGTTTCATCTCCAGAGCCTCCTTTGATATAAACTGGTTATGGCACAAGAGACTCTCTCATATGAACTTTAAGATGATAAATGAATTATCTCAAAAAGAACTTATCAGTGATCTCCCTAAACATACCTTTACAAAGGAATCTCTTTGTTCAGCGTGTGAAAAGGGAAAACTGACAAAAGCCTCCTTCAGATCCAAACAAGTCTCCTCAGTGACTTCACCTCTTCAACTTCTTCATATGGGTCTATTTGGACCTGTCAATGTCCAATCTATGTCTGGAAAGAAGTACACTCTTGTGATAGTTGATGAATATTCCAAATATACTTGGGTATTCTTTCTTCGATCCAAAAGTGACACACCTAATATAACTATCTCTTTTATTAAAAGAATGGAAGTCCTGAACAATCTTACTGTTCACTCCATGAGAAGTGATCATGGCACTGAATTCAAAAACAGTACCCTGATTAACTTGTTTGAAGAAAAGGGAATCACCCATAATTTCTCATCTGTAAGAACTCCTCAGCAAAACGGTGTCGCCGAAAGAAGCAGCTCGCTCAATGCTCAGGGAATCGCATCTACCTACTCAATTCTGGGCTGAAGTAATAAACACGACATGCTTTACTCAGAATCGACTCTAATAGTAAAGCGAATAAAAAAGACTTCCTATGAATTATTTCATGGAAGAAGACCTACTCGAAAATACCCACACATATTTGGATTTAGATGTTACATTCTGAATGATAGAGATCATTTGGGTAAATTTGATCCAAAAGCCGATGATGGGATATTTCTTAGATAGTCTTCTGTATCCAAGTCTTTCAGAATCTTCAACAAGAGAAGACAACACGTTGAAGAATCAATGCATGTCAACTTTGATGAATCTCGTCCAACTAACTTTATTCCTCTCCCTAAAGAAGATGAGGAATTGAATGAATGGATGAAATCTCATTATAGGGAACCTGAAACTTATTTTAGCAATCAACCAAATGCTGAAAATAATGTTATCCCTGAACAAGAACAAATTGCTGAATCTATTGTTGATCAGTCTCCTCAACCACCTGCTCAGCGATGGACCGCAAATCATCCAACAGATCAAATTATTGGAGATCGAAATGCAGGTATCAAAACACGTAGAGGTAATATACAGGTAATATCTGTCTCTATGTCAATTTTATTTCTCTCTCTAAACCTAAGAAGATATATCAAACTATCTTTGATCCAAGTTGGGTCTCTGCCATGTAAGAAGAACTAACAGAGTTTCGAAGAAACAAAGTTTGGAATCTTGTTCCTCGTCCATCTGGTAAGACTGTTATTGGAACAAAACGGGTTTTTCGAAATAAACTAGATGAAAATGGCGCTGTTATTCGTAACAAGGCTAGACTTGTTGCTCAGAGATACAGACAGGAAGAAGGAATTGACTATGATGAAACCTTCGCTCCTGTTGCTAGATTAGAAGCTATAAGACTTTTCTTAGCTTATGTTGCCCATAAAGACTTCAAAGTTTTTCAAATGGATGTAAAGAGTGCTTTTCTGAATGGTAAACTCAGTGAGGAAGTTTATGTTGAACAACCTCCTGGTTTCACTGACCCTAAACATCCTGGTTATGTTTTCAAACTTCAAAAAGCTCTTTACGGGTTAAAACAAGCTCCCAGAGCTTGGTATGATACCCTTTCTGAATACCTTCTTAAAGAAAAATTTGTTCATGAAGAAATTGATCAAACTCTATTTTTAAGAAAATATAAAGGTCATACTATTCTTGCTCAAATATATGTTGATGATATTATATTTGGTTCCACAATACTCAAATTATGCAATCGTTTTGCAAATAGAATGAAGAAAGAATACAAAATGAGTATGATGGGTGAACTAACATATTTTCTAGGATTGCAGATTAAGCAATCTGACAAAGAAATCTTTATTTGATAAAGTAAATATGTTAAGGACATGCTAAACAATTTTGATACGAATTAATGTTCAGCAATGAAGACCCCTATGGCACCACCTCTAACTTTGAATTAGGACCCAAATGGTAAACCTGTCAAATGATCGTATCTCTGCTATATCTTACAGCAAGTAGACCCGATATCATGTATTCTACCTGTCTTTGTGCTTGATATCAAGCTGAACCTAAGGAATCTCACCTAATCGCTGTAAAGCGAATTTTCAGATATCTGAAGGGAACACCTAATCTGGGTCTTTTTGATATCCCAAAGGCTCAGGGTTCGATCTAATTGGTTACTCTGATAGTGATTTCGTAGGTTGCAAGATTGATAGGAAAAGCACCACTGGTGGATGTCAACTATTAGGTGGTAAGTTGATAATTTGGACAAGCAAAAAGCAGAACTCTATGTCCACATCAATTGCTGAAGCTGAGTACGGAATGTGTGGCCAGAGGTCTTGGAGTTAGAGGTGTTTGTTTTGAAGATGGAGGTGCAGATGGAGATGAGGCAGAAGCTTTTCCTTTATCTTGAGAAGAAGTATCAGTGCCCATAGTAGTTTTAGCTTTCTTGGATTCTGGCATTTTCTCCCCCTTCTGAGAATCAAGATCCTGATCCTCAGATCTTTTCCTTTTAAGTTCAGACTTTTTGCATGCCCTCTCTTCCTTAGCCTTCTGTTTAGCAGCGAGTGTAGCAGAGAGAGAGAGAGCTTACCATTGAAGATAATTGAGAAATAGACGACTCTAGAGAAGTGAGCTTCTGATCCACATTTGAAGTGCTGGCAGTGGTTTTTGAGACATACTTGGAAGTGAGAGTATTAATTCTTTCTAGCAT
Source organism: Silybum marianum (assembly GCA_036898165.1). Lineage (NCBI taxonomy): Eukaryota > Viridiplantae > Streptophyta > Magnoliopsida > Asterales > Asteraceae > Silybum > Silybum marianum. The sequence continues at coordinate 21,465,721 of CM072530.1, read as the reverse complement.
GGGTTTCTGAGAGCCAGCCATGTCGGACTTCTTCACCAGGAATGATCCAGAAGTGTCTTCAGAGGGTTGGACAGTCTTGATAATCTTCTAAATATCTGCCACCAAGGAGCCATATTCGTAAACAGAGATGGTGACCTCTGGAGTTGGAATTTCATCAGGAATAAAGAAGATAGCGTCAGAGTTGGCCTGGATGTCTTTGTGCAGAGATGAAAAATGATCAGAAGCCTGTGTTCGAAGAGCTTCTGCATTTATAGAGATAAGCTCTCTGAGTGCCTCCAGAGTTCGCGTATGCTGAGTTTGTTCATTTTGAATTGCAAGAAGAATGGCATTGTGAGAATCCAGGGATAATTTTAGATCTTCCACAGATCTCTGAAGTTTATCACCAAATGTCTGAAACGCTGCATTGGTGACGAACTCAGAATGTGTAACCGGTGTATCTCCAACACATGGAGCCCCTTTACTCTCGCGTTCAGAGAGGCCCTCTTTCACACCTGTGTTGGCGTTGAGTGTGGAGGGACTTCCAACCTATCTTCGAGGGCTGTGATTAACAGGCACCTCTTCAGTTGTTCTGATTGTCTCAACAGAGTCCTTATCATCAGAGGATGAGGTGCTGAAGACAATGTGCTTACCTCGATGAAGTGTAAACACTCCGGTAAGTGGTGCGTCCTGTTGCTGTAACCCCTCTGATGGGATTTCCTCAGCTTCTAAACTATCAGAAAATATGGACTTATCTTCTGAGGTCCCTATGACATTGTTGGTCACAAAGACAGCAACATTTGGTGTGGAGTGTGGCGAGTTCTGGGGTGAATGAACTCTTATAATATCATCATCTTTCTTTTGAGAGAATGATGAAGAGGATTTGGTTTCCCCGGTAGTGCTTGATGCAGAAGATTAAGAAATATCCTCTGATCGGATGGTTTCTGGGTGGTTTGGACTGGGTGGTCCTTGGTCAAGGAGAGTAGATGTGTTGGCACCTACCTCAGCATATGTGGTATCCCTTTGGAAAGAAGGAGAGTTGCGCTCATATGTGTCTCGATGGACATTTTCAGTACCCTCTTGCATTAAGAGGTCGGCATGGGTAGAAACACTCGGTTGTGCACTCTGATTCTTTTCAAACTCAGCCTCACGTGACCCCTCACTTCCAACATTTGGCTCTAAGTGCTCTGAGGTAGGTATTCTCTGTTCTGAGAATACCATAGAGCGTTTATAAGATAAGAGATAGAGAGAGGAGGAAGGAATAAGGTCGAGCATATACCTGGAGAGTTCTCTTGGAGATGAGTAACCGTTGACATCGATAGTTGGTTTATGGGAGCTCATGGATGCGATCTTGCAAAATGGTTGAATCAAAGGAGCTTTAAGAGCACCAATCGCTGGGTAGGTGAACAAAGACAAAAACCTGGGAAACATCAAGGCAGGTAATGGTTTTCCTTGATTCAGGAGGGATACTTTAGTGTGAACAGCAGCTTTGATCTCTTGATAGAGGAGGGTTGCTTAATCCCGAGGGCGATTAAAGTACATTCCATACATAATTGTAAGGATGTTTTTGCTGGCTTGGTCTTGGGATCCAATTTTGCATGTGAGACTTTTGTTGAGAATGGAGATAAGCGTGTTCCACATTGGGGGCAGTTTCTTGCGTTTGAATTCAGAGAGTTTTGATAAATGCTCATTATAACCCAAGAATTGAACAAAGGAGAGCAGGGCTTCAGATGATGGATTCTGGTCTAGGGCAGGGTTTGGCACAATCTCACCATTATTTTCAAGTGTAGAGGAAGGCAAGTGAAAATGCCTAGCAATCTTCTTCTTTGTGATGGGTATTTCCACAACATTTTCAGGTGAATTGGGATGACTGATGATAGAGATATCATAATAGCTTCAAAAGGCACTGGGTTCTGAAGAGATAAAGATCTGAAGAAGTTCTGAAGACACTTCTGAAGAGGTTCTGAAGAAGTTCTGAAGACACTTCTGAAGAGGTTCTGAAGAAGTTCTGAAGACACTTCTGAAGAAGATCTGAAGGAGTTCAGAACCTGTTCTGAACTTGTCTGTTATGAATGCTTTGTTACTTTAGTCTTTCTGTTGTATGTATAAATAGATAGTTAGTTAGATTGTTAGAACTAACGTTTTCATAAGCCTTGTAAAGACATATTCTGTAATATTGTACATTCAATCAATACATATTACATTTGGATATTATCATTCCTGTCAAAATCTTTTCATATATTGATATCTTGATTGTTTGGGTCCTAACAATTGGTATCAGAGCCAATTCATCTGTTCTTAAAGATTTGGGAAAGAACTTGTCAGATCTGACAGTTCTTGGTGTTCTTGATGTACAAAATTCAAATTCAACTCAGGTGAATTCTCGATCTTCTAACAATCAAAGATGTCTAAAGAAATAGTCTCAATCGGATCTGAAACGAAACCACCAACTCTCTTCTCGGGAGAATATCATCAATGGAGAATTAGAATGATTCAATTCTTGGATAACATAGATGAAGCCTTAATGCAATCTATCACAAATGGCCCACTAGAGGTATTTGTTGAGATTCCAAAGCCTCAGAACCGAATCCACCCCCGAAATTCCCGCATCAAGAATCAAGAAGAGTCCCGGAATGTACAATCCAGCTGAAAAGGCTCAAATGAAAGTTGATAGAAGAGCATTAACTTTACTCACCATGGCAATTCCTAATGAGATATTCAATAGGGCTGATAGTTTAACTTCAGCAAAAGCCATGTGGGATGAAGTAGAAGCTCAGATGCAAGGAAGTACAAAGGCTCAAGCACAGAGATTAAATATCTGTGTAGGAACACATGAAAATTTCAGATACAAAGAAAATGAATCTATCACTGATACATATCATAGATTCAATAACATTCTGAATGATCTAAGAAGAAATGGTGTTCAGAAATCAAATTCTGAGATAAATAACAAATTTCTGAACAATCTGGGAAATGAATGGTCAAGTTTTTCAGATAATATGGTAACTAGAAACTTGTCTAAAAGACAATTCATGATGTCTATGGCATCTTGTTCCAACAAGAGGACAAGATCAAAGTTAGACAATATGAACAAAAGAAGACACAAGAAACAGTTGCCCTTCTGAGCAAGAACTACAATAATTCTTTGACCATTGCTGCCAAGAAAGTTTGTGAGATCCCAGAGACAACAGTTTGTGATGGGGATGAATCAGATGAGGAGCTTAAAAGGATTTCTGATAATATTGCTTTCATGACAAGGCAATTCAAACAAAGATACAATCAAAAATATCAGAATAAACCTAGATCTGAAGTTGGACCTAAGAAAGGTCAAAAGGCTGGTCAATCTGAAACATCTGAACCAGCAAGATGCTTCAACTGTGGAAAGCCTGGACATTATGCAAGACAATGCAAGATGCCAAAAGTCAAGAATTCAGGTTATTATAAGAAGAAGCATCTATTAGCAAAGAAAAAGGAGCTTAATCCTGCTCTAGTGACCAAGTATGAAGAAGACTGGTTAAACTGGAGTGATGGAGATGATGATGAAGAAGTTGCTCACTATGCAACAAATTGCTACATGTGTCAAATGGATCCAGAAAAGGATAAACAAGACACTGAGGTATCTTCTTCATCTTCTGAACAAAATTCTGAACATAATTCTGAAATTAATACTAAAGATTCAGAAATGACAAATCAATTTCAAAATATGTTTTCTGAATTTGAAACACTCAGAAACAGAATTAAAGGTGAAAGAATTTTGGTCAATCAATTCAGAGCTGAAAGTCAAATATATAAAGAAAATTGTCAAGTAGCTGAACAGATTCTTGAAAACGTTTCTGAAGAAAAACTTGTTTTAAAAGAAAAAATGAATAGTTTACAAAAGGAAGTAATTAATGAAAAATCTGAAAGAGAGACTTGATCTTTATAAAAAGATTAAGGAATTGGAAGATTTGAATTTTAAAAGAGGACAAACTGAACAAACTCTGAATATTTTAACTAGTCAGGCTCAGAACTCAAAATTTTACAATATAAAAGCAGGTTTAGGATATAATGACAGTCAAATTTTAAAAAAGGCACCTGCAAACTTGTATGATTATTCTAAAATGAAAATTTTCAATGAATCAAATACCGGTGTCATTTCCAAACCTGTAAACTATTCTTTGCCTGAAAGAATTCCTTTTGTAAAATCACAGACTTTGTTTTCAGAAGAAACACCTCTTAAAACTGGTGAACCAGAAATAATCTCTGAAACAGAAGAAATGAATATAATTTCAAATATTTGTAAATCTTCTGAATCAAATATTATTTCTTAAGAAAAATCAGAAGTAATTGTTAAGTCTGAAAATGTTTCTGAACTTACTTCTGAATTCAATTCTGAAATCATTTCAAAAGATACTTCTGATAATAAATCTGAACATGAAGAAAAATATGATGAATTCTCAGATATTGAATCTTTAGAATATGTTGATGAGAATCCCAATATATTTTTTGATAATTCTGATAATGAGTCTACAACAACAAAAAATTCAAATATTTTTGCAACAAGTATGACTCAAAATAAATTTTCAGATCTAATAAATGCTTCTGATTTAGAAGATGATGATGATCATATGGTGCAAGTCATTGATAAAAATGGCTATTTGGTTTATAAATCTCAATCATGTATGACTGAAGGAGAAAGTTTAAAATCTGAAGTTTCAAAGATACCTTCAGAATTGTTTGATCATGTGTTTTTAAAACCAGAATTTCAGAATTCAGATTTTTCTGCTACTAATACAAACATTTAATCAAATTCAACACCATGTTTAGTAACATCTTCTAACTTCAACACCAGAGTTAAAATTTTTGAACAAGGACAATCCTCAAATTCTCTCTCTGAAGTTCAGAAAATTAACTCAAATTCTGAAGATAAACCTAAAGTGAACAAAAGTATTTCTTATACTAATCCTCATTTCTTATCTTTTACAGAGCTATCCACTTTACTATGGAAAAAGAAAGATGAAAGACTGTCAAAGAATGACAAATTAGAGAGTTTTTCATTTTTAAAGAAGAATGATGTACCTAAATCAAAGAAAGTGAATAAAAGAATTTTTGTTGAAAAATCAAATGTTATTGATTCTTATATGTCTAATACTGTTGTAAATACATTAAAGAATCATATTCACTGTATTAATTGTGGTCATCATAATTTTCATCTTAACTCCAAAACAAACAAGAGAAATTTAATGAAATCTATTAAGAAATGTTCAGCTATATTGACAAATTCAATTAAACGAAAAAATAGAAATAAAAATAAAACTAAGAAAGATAAATCTCAAAGTTCTGAACAAACTTCTGAATTGAAACATCTGAAGAAAAAGTTCAGAACTTCAAATTTTATTACTAATCACAAAGGACCCATTCTGAAATGGGTACCTAAAACTCAATAATCTCTTTTGCAGATATGTCATGTGTGGGTCTTAGATTCTGGATGTTCAAGACACATGACACCTTTCAAAGAACTACTAACTGATTATCATGAAAGATATGGAGGAACAGTTAGCTTTGGAAACAATGCAAAGGGATATGTAAGAGGATATGGCACTTTTATTAAAGGAGATATGAAAGTAATGAAAGTTTTCTATGTTGAGGGCCTAAGACATAATCTTCTCAGTATTAGTCAATTCTTTGACAAATACTGGAAGGTTAATTTTGACATAGATTACTGTCATGTTCTGAGTACAGCAAACAAAAATGAATTAACTGCTTATAGAGATGGAGATATCTACACAGCAACATTCACTGCAACTGGTCAACTACAAGGTGTATGTTATATGTCTACATCAATGAAAAATGATAGTTGGCTTTGGCACAAAAGAATGTCACATCTGAACTTCAAAGCTATTTCTGAACTAGGCAAACATCAATCTGTAAGAGGACTACCAAAGATCAGATTTGAAAAGAACTCTCTTTGTTCTGCATGTGAACTAGGGAAGATCAAAAGAAGTTCTCATCCTCTGAAAATGCTTTCTTCATGCAAAACTCCACTTGAAATGCTACATATGGATTTATGTGGCCCAATGAAAACTCAAAGCATGGGGGGAAAGAAATACATTCTTGTCATAGTAGATGAATATACACGATATACATGGATTGAATTTTTGAGACTCAAGTCTGATACTTCTGAAAGACTGATACCCTTTCTGAAGAAAATTCAAGTTCTTCTTCAACTCCCAATTCAAAAGATCAGAAGTGACAATGGAACAGAATTCACAAATTCTACACTTCAGAACTTTTTGGAATCTGTTGGAATTTCACATAATTTTTCCGCTGCAAGAACTCCTCAACAAAATGGGGTGGTTAAAAGAAAGAATAGAACTTTGGTAGAGGCTGCAAGAACCATGCTTGCATATTCAGAACTTCCTCTTTCTCTTTGGGCAGAAGCTTTTGCTACTGCATGTTTTACTCAGAACAGGACCATTCTAAACAGAAAATTTCTTAAAACTCCTTAGAAATGCTAAAACAAAGAAAACTCTCTATTGATTATTTTAAAATCTTTGGATGCAGGTGTTTTCCAAAGAATGATACTCCACATCTTGACAAATTTGCACCAAAAGGTGTAGCTGGTATCTTTGTTGGCTATTCTCAAAGATCCGAAGCTTATAGAGTACTCATTAAAGGAACTCAGAGAATCATTGAGACTACAAATGTCAGATTTCATGAGCCAAAAATGACTTCTGAACAAAACAGTTCAGAACTTGCACATAAACCAACTTCTGAAAGTTTGGACTCAGAACATAATCAGACAAACTCTACTTCTGCATCTCAAACTTTACTTAAATCCAATATAGACAATTTATGTCAAGACTTATTTGATATTTCTATAAATGTTTCTGCAGATTATCAAAATCCTTCTCTTCTTAGAAACATAAATGATCAAGACATTTCAGAAATACAAATTTCAAATACATCAGCACCACAACTCTCTACCTCAAATTCAGAACTTCCAACTTCTGAAAATGCCACTTCTGAATCAATTCAAGTTGTTTCTGAACCGGTTCAAAATATTTCTGACCATGAACCTCAAGGTTCTGAACCAATTCAGATTTCTCCATTTGAGGGGGAATCTTCAGATTTACATTCAGCTATCAATCATGATACTGAAACTCAAGCAATTATTGATGATTATGATTCTCTGAATAATGTTTCATCTGTTCAACCATTGCCAAATGTGAACAAATGGACATCTAGTCATCCAGTTCATCAAATAATTGGAGATGCATCAAAAGGTGTTCAAACAAGATCTGCAACATCAAATGAATGTCTGTATGTAAATTTCTTAAGTAGCATGGAACCCAAAAAGCCATATGAAGCACTTCAAGATCCAGACTGGATTTTAGCCATGCAGGATGAGTTAAATCAATTTGAAAGAAACAAAGTCTGGAGATTGATACCAAAGCCAAAAGGTAAATCTGTCATTTGCACAAAATGGGTGTTCAGAAATAAAAAGGATGAAAATGGAATTGTTGTGAGAAACAAGGCAAGACTTGTAGCTAAGGGGTATTGTCAACAAGAAGGAATTGAGTATGATGAAACCTTTGCTCCTGTTGCTAGGTTAGAGGCCATTAGAATTTTTCTTGCCTATGATGCTCATAAAAACATGAAGGTATTTCAAATGGATGTGAAATGTGCATTTCTGAATGGTATCACTAGTACAAAAATTGTCTTAAGTGACGGTTTAAAACCGTCACCTTAGGTATACGGTAACGGTTTTTACGGACATAAAATTCGTCACCGTAGTTGCCGTCACTTTTGATACACTTTTGGTTACGTTTAAAAATCGTTACCAAAGCACATCAAAAACCGTTACCATAGGCTAAAACCGTCACCTTAAATGTACAAAAAAGTCTTTTCTTTTTCTAAAACCGTTACCGTAGCATAACATATAGTGACCTTTATTTTTAAAATCGTCACTGTAGCATGACATACGGTGACGTTAATTTATTAAAATCGTCACCGTAGTATGACATAAGTTGACGTTTATATCAAAAAACTGTCACCATAGCATTACATATGGGGACATTTATTTTTCAAAATCGTCACCATAGCAATACACAATGTCGTTTATTTGTAAAAAAACGTTACCGTAACATGACATACAGTGACATTCAATATTCAAAATCGTCACCATATCATGACATATGATGACGTTTATTTCTCGAAATAGTCACTGTAACATGACATACATTGACGTTTCTATTCAAAGTCATCACTGTAACATGACCTACGGTGACGTTTATTGTTCAGACCGTCACCATAGCACGACATACATTGACGTTTACATTAAAAACTCGTCATTGTAGGATGACATAAAGTGACGTTTATTTCTCAAAATCGTCAATGTAACACAACATACAATGATGTTTATTATTTAAAACCGTCACAGTAGCATGACATATAGTGACATTTATTTTTTTCGAACCATTACCGTTGTAGGACATACGGTGACGTGTATTTTTAAAAATTGTAACCGTAGTCGGATATATAGTAACGTTTATTTTTTGTAAATGTCACCGTAGAATGGCGTAAAGTGACGTTTATTATAGAAAACCGTCACCATAATATGACCTACAGTGACGTTTATTTTTCAAAAATCATCACTGTAAAAGTGACGTGTAGTGATGTTTATTTGTCAAAACCGTCAACGTAAGGTGACGTATGGTTACATTTATTTGTCAAAATTGTTATTGTAGCATGACATTCAGTGATCTTTATTATTTAAAATTGTCACTGTAGCATGACATACATTGACGTTTATATCAAAAAAACTGTCACCATAGCATAACATACAGTAACGTCTACTTTATAATATCATCACCGTAGTATGACGTACAGCAACATTTATTTGTCAAATCCGTCACAATAACATTACATATGGTAATGTTTATTTTTCAACAAACGTCAATGTAACATGACAAAAGATGACGGTTATTTCTTAAAACCATTATTGTACCGTGACGTACGGTGACGTTTATTTATTGAAAAGTGTCACCGTAACATTACGTATGGTGACGTTTATTATTCAAAACGGTCACTGTAGCATAATATATGACGTTTATTTTGCAAATTTTTGTCATAAACTACCTATTGCGAACGCTTTAATAATATCCAACTAAAATAAAAACTAAAAGAAGTTCAAAATGATTATATATAAATAAACCATTAAACTAGTACTGATAATTATATGAATAATGTATCCAAAGGCAAATAATAAACAAATCTATTGTGTCAAAAAACTTCTTTCTAAATACCTATAATAAACTTATGCATCATCTAAAACAATGTTTTTCTTGTTAAATGAACTCCTTGTATGTTTCGGCGTCTTCAACTGATTAATAGTTGTGAATGTCTTTTTTGTCTTCTTATTTTGATTATCCTTATGCTCATTAGAAGTTGTTTGCAGTACCTGCACGAAAACAAGGAATTTAGCAAACCAAGTAAAATTTGAAAACTAAAAATTATCGATAAAAACAATCCCAACATAAATTATGAAATGCAAGCCTAATTCACATTTCAAACAAAAACATGAACTAATATTTATCATGTTTAAAGAATTAATAACTCGATGTAATCGTGAAAGCTACCAAAATACAACAACTGTTATTACGAAAATTCATAAAACAAATAACTAATAAATAAATTCGATTCAGTTGGTCGGATAAAGCGAGATGAACATAATGGCTCAAAGTCATAGTGAATAGTAACTTAAGGCTGTCAAAATAAAACAAATTTGATCAAATATAACAATTTCTTCTAATGGCTTTCATCATTTCTTTCTAACATCTTTTTGCCGTTTGTTTTACCCTTTCTGGATGTTTTAGGATATTTATTAGTTTCACTTCAATCTAGAAGACAAAATACAATCAGTTGGGACCTATAGCTTAATAGTTGTAATATTTGTTTATCGGATCCCTTAATACATCCAACTTCATTAAACTTACACTAATCATCTATGTTAAACATAACTAGTCTACTTTTAGTATCCTCATCTAGGCCGGATTGCAAAATTCAATTTGGATGTTCCCATTTGTTGGTTCATTTCCTGGGATGGTGGTCATCCTAAAAGCTCAACCATTTTCAATGGATTCCCAACATATAACTTGTATAAGTTACAATTGTGATCAAATATTTAATATCTTGATACCCATAATTTTATACATTAAGACATGCAAGACTGTCCATTAAAACAAATGAACGGATAAATTAGATGAACAAATTACCTTCGAGACTGGGATCACCAGGTCTTTTGGCCAAGCGACAAAACTTGTATAAGCTTCTTCTACAGTCTTGAGCTCACCCGATTGGATGGGTAAAAATGAAGCTGGTTTTACTTTCGTGTAAATAGAGACTTTGTAGCAATCAGCCCGAAGTGGAACTCCATGCACGGTCTATTGTGAGGATGAGTGGAAGATAGTCCCGAGTGCAACAACGTTTCTTATATTTGGATATGCCAGTTTGCATTTTGTATTCTACAAAAAATATATTCCATAAGAACAAAATTAAGTTCAACACTAAAAAAACTAAAATCCGTTTAAAGTGCATACCGATAGGTCTTCACTTGTCAACACTTGAGATGGTGTAGTCTTAGAAACAGGAACGTCCTTCCCAGACCCACATACAGGTATATCAATCTCTACAGATTGTCGAGGTCTTTTTGACGATTTAGCAATAGTGTGATCATGTGTAGTAGACCTATCGACGTGGTTGCTTGTTGCAGGAGTTTCATGTGAAGTTGGAAGACCACTTGTCAAAGAATTCTGAAAAGTGTTTATACAAATATTAGTTATTTCACTGCAACTTATTAAAAATTAAATCAATTGTATCAAATATATTTTCTAATCAATTTACTTACTTGTCCTTCGAAACTCATGTTTAATGAAGTTTTCAGATCTGGTAATCCCATTCCTTTAGAAGACAAGTGAGCTAATATAGCTTTCATGACCACACCTTGTTCTTCAATTACATGGTTTTGATCTTTGAGCTTATGACCTTGTTCTTTAATTACATGATCTTGGTCTTGGACCATCTTCTGCAAACCCCCAACTTTTTCAGCATTCTCTCGTTTTTCATCATCCAACTGTCTTTGTAGAGTGCAATCTTTGGACAACCCTCTGCATTTGGGAATGTTCCAGTAGCGTGTTGGAGTCACTCCTTTGCCAACCCCTCTTACACGCCCGGAATGCTCTTTGCCAAATGCAAGTGTAAGAGCATCCGTGCCATGATCAACCTTTAGGGATCCGTCATTTATCTCCTTCTCATAAGTGCCCTGTCCACAACATATATCAATGATATGTTGGTAGAAAGAGGAATGCATTCCAATAAAGTATGGATTCTTACAATTTCATTTGCCTTGTTTTTTAGGTCATCATTTTCATAATCTCCATCTTTGGTTTGACGTGCCTTGCACCACATCGAAGACCGCACTGGAACTTCATCTTCAGGAATTTGTTGATCTTTTACCTAGTAATTATCCAATACACATCATTGGTGTTAAAACTTCGTTTATTAGATCATAAGCAAAAGCTAAAGAGTAATGAAATCAACAATTTAAAAAGATCATTACCAGTTTTTCTATAAGTCCCACGTATCCGGATCGTCCCAACCGATGTGGGTACTTGTGCTTTGCACGTGATATTTTTGCTGACTCAGATACGCCCTTATTAAGAAAAAGTATATGAATTAGTTGCCGCAATATAAGAAAATAAATTAGAAAATGACAATAAATATAAAATTAATTGTGCATTGTATAACCTTGAATTCATCTGAAAGTGTGTATTGAACAAATTTGTCCCAATCAATTTGATCCAATAACCCGTATTGTTTTGGTTTAACTTTTAGCTTTGAAGGTTTACCGATGTTGGGCAGTATATACCGTGTGTACAATATTGCCAATTGCGGTACGATCAATCATGTCAAAAGCCACAAGATACGCTATTATCAGGTTTTGTTTCTTTTTCAAATCAATATCTTGCAAAGAAGTCAATGTGGAAGAACTAGATAAATTGCAGGAAGAACTCTGTGTGACCCTATGCTTGCTTGAGAAATACTTTCCTCCGTCCTGTTTTGATATCATGGTTCATTTAACTGTGCATCTTACGAGGGAAGTCAAATTATGTGGTCCTGTATGCTTTCGATGGATGTATCCATTTGAAAGATGTATGAAAGTTATTAAAGGACATGTGCGAAACAAAAACAAACCGGAAGGATGCATTGCTGAAGAGAATGTTGCAGAGGAGACAATTGAGTGTTTGGCTGAGTACAAAAAAAATATGAAGACAATTGGTATTCCACAAGACATGCACACATTTGACAATGGTGAAGATGCTAATTCTATTAACGAGGGAAAACCAATTTCAGCCGGTAAATTGATGAAAGTTTGTCCTGAACTATTGTCAAAAGCACATTTCTATGTAATGCAGAATACACCTGAAGTTGAGCCTTATATCGAGTAAGTATTAGTTATTCATTTACCTTTTCATTTTTCCAATTTTTTTAATATGCATTATGACATTCATCATTGTATTTTTTAGACGACACATGACCTTTCTGAAAGAGCAACATCCTGCTCAACGACAAGCATGGCTGGAGAAAGAGCATAGTAAAACGTTTGGAAAATGGTTACGAAATCAGGTAAAAAGTTTTCACGAAATGTTATTTTTTTCTCTATTATTTTTATTTTAATGTGAATTCTAATTTCTAGCTATAATGAATTTCAGGTTGAGAGAGAGTCGGCAGTCAATAAAGAAAGTATTGATGAGACATTAAGGTGGATATCACGTGGCCCATATACCGAGGTGGTGAAATACGATGCATACCACATCAATGGATACCTTTTTCGCACAAAATCTCGTGAAGGTAGAATTTACCAGAATAGTGGGGTTAGTGTAGAGGCGACCAACATGCACATCTGCAAAGATGGTGTAAGCTATGCTCAAGCGTTTTATTACGGTGTTCTACAAGAGATATGGGTTCTAGATTGGGTTAGGACAATAGGCACGGGGTTGACAATAGGCACGGGGTCAAAAAGGATAGTCTTGGCTACACCTTGGTTGAACTTGATAGGTTAGGACATAAGGATGATCCTTTCATCTTAGCATCGCAAGCTAGGCAGGTATTTTATGTGAAAGACCAACTTGATAAGAAAAAATCTATTGTTTTTATGACACCTCCCAAAAATTACAGAGATGCCTATGCTGATGTCAACGAAGAATTCAGTACAGTAATACTTCCTCAGAACGATAATATATTGCCGCGCGTAGATCCACTTGATTTGGGTAAGGAATCCCGATATGATTACTTTCGGACAGACTGTCGAGGTATAACTGTACGCAAAGCAAATTGACCTGCTCTACCTCATCTGTAAGGTGCTAAGTGCTTAAAGGTAAACTAACCATGGTTAGTAATTTATTTGTCTTTTCTTGAATTGATTTATTAAACAATATGTATAATTAAGTGTATTTGTTTCTTTTTTCTTGTATGCATTACCATATTGCCATATTACACGTTTTTGGCTTAGTGGATCTTTATTTGCATAGTTTTGCTCTTGTTTACTCATACTCGATAATTCTTCTTTCACAGTTATGGATTATAAAGAATCACGACAACAAAGGATACATGTGCTATGTCCTTGCTATTACTCGCTCGAACCTACTCTCACCGCTTAGTAAGTCATGTTTTTTAGTGGTTTTTTCGATCTTATATGGTTCAGTAACTCCCAAGTTGTTCGGATATGTTTGGCATGACTTAATGTTTAAATTAATATTTAGTGATATTTTATAAGCTTCTATAGTAGCAGCAACATGTTCAAAAACATAAATTAACATACTTTTAAAGCAATAACATACAATCAAAATGATCTAATATGCATATAAACAATACCTATAGTAGGAAGTACCCAATAACCAAGTGGTAACGGGAAAATAAGCAGTAGTGGTCAAGTAGTTGCTTGTTACTTGTCCGAACTAAGATTACACCTAAACTTTATGCCATAGCCTTTATATTGGTTTATTGAGTTAAATTTATTTTGTTTTCAAGTTAGTTTGCATTAATTCTGACTTTATTTTCCTTCCAAATTTTGAGCAGGCGTTGAAAGAATCAAATATTAACGCATGGAAGACGATCCTACAAAATTTGACCACATCTTCAACTCCGTTCGGAAGATGTAAAGATTTGAACAGCTTTTTGGAAATTAACAGTATCTAGCATGTTTGTTATGTTTTATATTTGCTTCATTTGTTTTTACTTGATTCACTGTGTCATGGTTCTATTTTTTTTGTTTCATTGGTTGGGTTTTTGTGCTATTATACAGGTTTTGGAAATGTTTAATATATAGCAGTTATGCTGTCGAATTTTAAAAAAAAATACTTGGTACTATGTATGTCGTGCATTGTTTGTGATACGAAAAATAAAAAACCTTTGTCTTTTTTTATTGTTAAAAAGAATTTTCATTTTTTACGTTAAAGGAAGCTTAGCAGCAATAAAACTTAAAAGCTCAAAGTTTGTTATTTAGTTTATAAACATGCATAAATTATTATGTTGCTTTTGTGTAAATTTGTATCATTTCTTGGATTATAAAAAAATTAAGTTTCTAAATACATAAATTTAAAATGGTAACATTGTAATCGTTAATCATTAGCAAATAGTTATTGAATTATTATTTTTCTTGAATTACATAAAGAAATATTATAGTTTTATAGAAGATGAACAAAACGGCGGGAAGCAGTTTTGGATCGAGCTTTTCTTATTCAACAATAGTTGTCGGCTAGATTTCATTGGACTGGACCAGACTAGACTAGTGGTTATAGTCTGAGTTCTTTTTGTTTTGATTTTTTGTTGACCAAAAATGTGTTTTAAACATTAAAGTTATGTACCAAAAAGTAGAAAATTGGAAGATTAGTTTCTTTAGAAACAAACGTATCCAAAATGATATGACAACCCAACGCTTGGACCAACCTAGTTTTTTGGACTAGTTTGTGTCCACCTTACTACATATGATATACAGTGACGCAAACTTTTGAAAACCGTTACCATATCATGACATCCTGTGACGTAACTTTATTAAAATTGTCACTATAAAATGACATACGGTAACATTTATCATTCTAAATTGTCACAATTACATACATGTGATATTTATCATTCAACACCGCGACCATAGTATGACATGCATTGACGTTTATTTTTTTTTAAAACTGCCACCACAACATGACATACGATGACATTTATTTTTTTAAACCATAAACATAGTATGAAATTTAGTGAGGTTTATTATTCAGAACTCGTCATTGTAGCATGATATACAGTGACGATGATTATTCAAAAAAATCCTCGTAGCATGACGCACTATGATTGAATTTGTCAAAATTGTTACTGCTTCATGACAAACGGTGACGTTATTTTTGTCAAAATCGTCACCATAAGATGACATACAGTAACGTTCATTAATTAAAATCATCACCTTAACAAGACATATATCGACGTTTATTATTTGAAAACGTCGCTAAAACGTGACATAGGGTGACTTTGTTATTTGAAAACCGTCACCGTAGCATAATGTACGATGACGCTTATGTTTCAAAATTGTCACCATAACATGACGTACGGTGACATTTATTTTTCTAAACAGTCACCGTAGCATGACATATGGGAACGTAATGTTTTTTTGAAACCGTCACTGTTACAGGACATGGGGTGACGTTTATTTTTCAAAATCGTCAATGTAGCATGACGTTTATATTTCATAACCGTCATTGTAACATGATGTAAGATGATGTTTACCATTCAAAATCATTACCGTAACCTGACGTACCTTGCTATTTATTATTTAAAATCATCACCATAACGTTACATACGGTCACATTTATCATAACAAATCGTCATCGTAGCATGACTTACGTGGACGTTTATTATTCGAACCGTCACAATAGCATGATATTTGATGACATTTATTATAAAAAATCGTCACTGTTGTGACATGTAATTCTTTAAAACCGTCACTATAACAAAAAAAAATATGGTGACATTTATTTTTCAAAACTGTTACCGTAAAATGATAAATGGTAAGGTACTCAAAACCGTCATTATAACATGCCATATGGTGACGGAAATTATTCAAACCTGTCAATGTAGCTTGAGATATGGTGATGTAAATGTTTTATTATCGTTACCAAAACCTGACATACGGTGACGTAAATCTATCAAGAACCCTTGTTATAGACTAAATTTTAGTGACACAAATTTTGCAAAACCGTTGCCAAAGAACTTGGTGACTCTTGGAAACGGTTTTCAAATAAACGTTCCTATATATATTTTAGTTTTAGTGACGGTGTTTTAAAACCGTTACAACATAAAGCAACGGTTTAAACAAAAACCGTTGCTCAAGGGTCTTAAATGGCAACGGTTTTTAAAAACCTTCATAACATAAAGCAACGGTTTTTCAAAATGGTCCTAAACCGTTACATTAGGGGACCTTTTATTAACGCTTTTATCTAAATCGTTTCTTTAATTTCGAGGTTTTTGGTAATCGTAACATTTGTTTATAAAATCTGTTACTAAAACAATTCTTTAAACTTTTTTGTCACTTCTTGCAACGGTTTTTTATCAAACCGTTACAAACCTATTTTTTCTAAACCGTCACAAAAGCACTTTTTTGTACTAGTGTATTTTACATGAAGAAGTGTATGTTGAACAACCAGAAGGCTTTGTAAGCAAAGAATTCCCAGATCATGTCTACATATTAGACAAAGCCTTATATGGACTTAAACAAGCACCAAGAGCATGGTATGATACTCTTACAACTTTTCTTCTGAATTCTAAATTCAAAAGAGGTACTGTTGATACAACTTTATTTCTGAAAAAGGAGGGTGATGATATGATTTTGATACAGATCTATGTAGATGATATTATATTTGCTTCTACTAATCCAAAATTTTGTAGAAATTTTGAGAAAATCATGCAAACAGAATTTGAAATGAGTATGATGGGAGAGTTGACATTTTTCCTTGGTCTTCAAGTTAAACAACTTCCCACTGGCATATTCATTAATCAATCTAAGTATGTCTCAAACTTACTTAAGAAGTTTGACATGACTGATTGTTCAAGTATTCAAACTCCAATGGCCACTGCAACTAAGTTAGACCCTGATCTGAATGGAAAATCTGTTGATCAGAAAAAGTACAGAGGCATAATTGGATCTTTGCTTTACTTAACTGCTAGTAGACCAGATATAATGTTTGCTACATGTATTTGTGCCAGATATCAAGCTAATCCTAAGGAATCACATCTTCTAGCTGCAAAAAGAATACTTAGATACCTAAAAGGTTCTCCTTCATTGGGTCTTTGGTATTCTAAGGATTCTAGTTTTGAACTAACAGCATTTACTGATGCAGATCATGGTGGTTGCAAATTAGACAGGAAAAGCACTTCTGGATCATGTCAGTTTCTGGGTGATAGACTGGTTAGTTGGTCTTCAAAGAAACAAAATTGTGTCTCTACCTCTACAGGAGAAGCTGAGTATGTAGCAGCTGCAATATGTTGCTCACAAGTGATCTGGATGCAAATTCAACTAAAAGACTATGGTTACACTTTCAAAAAGATTCCTTTGTATTGTCATTCAAAGAGTGCCATAGGCATCACTGCCAATCCTGTTCAGCATTCAAAAACCAAGCACATTGATGTAAGATATCATTTTATCAAAGATCATGTGGAAAAAGGTAATATTGAAATGTTTTTTTGTGCAGACAGATTATCAATTAGTTGATTTATTTACCAAAGCACTTGACGAAAAACAATTTAACTTCTTGGTAAGTAAATTGGGCATGATGGACATGTCTATGTAAGTATTATACATCACCTATACTCTAGAAGTTACATTCTGAGGTTTTTATATCAAATTCTGAATAGTTTGCTCTTCAGAAATATTCTGCATATTCTGAAGATTAGCATTCAGATCTTTGCTTCTTTTCAAATTCTGAATAGTTTGCTTCTGTATCTATGTTGATTGTATTTTCATACTTTTCATTTTTTTCGCTCATTTTCCTAATTTTTTTTTTGTTGTTTCTTTGATTAGGGGGGAGAATCACAAATGCTAATGATTCAAGGGGGAGTGGTTTTTATTTCAAAATTCTACACTACTCTTTCCTAGATATCAACTCTGCATTGCTGAAATAAAGTCTTGCACTTTATATCTAAGAAGTATGAACACGCTTTCTTAGATAAAATCAGTTTTCTGTTTGTTCAAACCTACTTCTGAATTGTCAAAATGTTTTATATTTTTCAGAAGTTTGTATTTTTAAATGATTTTTGGTCCTACAAGATGATCCAAGTTTAGTTCTGAACTACACTTCCACATTCTGCAGTTCTTCTGAATCTCTTCTTTCAGACTTCTGAACTTATTCTCAGAAGTTCTGAACAAATTCTGAAGTTTTTGAACTTGTTCTCAGAACTTAACTTCCCGTTGATTTTTCACTTAAGCGTGTGCCATGTGTTTTAATTTCATTGGATCTCTCTTAAACACGACCATTAAACGGTTCATTTATCCTAATAAATGATGATTACTACTCTAATCACATTTACTTTTTGGCCACGTGTCCTTCATCTATTATCCAGTCATATAAATCAATGGCTTCTTCATCATCTTCATTTTTTAGCAACTTTTCTCTGCGAATTCTTTCTGTGTTTATTGATCCTCTTTCTATTACCAATCCGTGTTCTCCTAACATCATGTCTACTTCAAATGCCATGGTTTCTGCTTCCTCGAGTTTCAATGATAACAATGGATCATCAAGTGATGGTTCATTCAAGATTGTGCCTCAAAAATTATGGTTGGATCACTAGAAATCCCACTGAATGATGATCAAAGGCTTCAAGATACAGCCACAACTGCAACTAATCAAGCGGATCTTCAAACCCTAACCCTAACCCAACAATTGCTAAAATTGGGGAAACACAAGTTACACATATTGATGTTGTTTCTGAATCAAATGTTGCTGAAAGTGAATCCCAGACTCGTGAAGAAAGTAGTGATATGTCCAAACTCTATGTACCTGCTGAGAAATTACTAGGCATCAAAAGAAATAAATGTGCTCTAAACTTCAAATCCAAAGACTTCATTGATGATCAAGTAATGTTGCTTAATATTCTTAAAAAACATCTCCTGCGCACTCTCCTTTCTAGGAAATTCTTTGTTCCTACTTCTTATCTTAAACAATTCTGGTATTAAGCTGAGGTTGATGAATCTGAAGATGAAATTGTCTCCTATGTCCATGCTTACAAGGTATGCATCTCTGTAGATGATATTAGGAGCCTTCACTATTTGCCAAAACCAGATGAGGTTCTTGGAAAAACCTGTTATGATTCAATTCCATCTTCATCAGAAATGATCTCAGATTTCATGAGCTTCGGATACTCTGAAAACCTTAGTGCTTTGAGCTCTTTTAGAAGAAAATGTTTACCTCCAATTTGGTATTGCTTATTTGCCATTCTGAATACCTGCTTATCTGGAAAAAGCTCAAGTTTGGATCAAGCTTCACCAAATGGGAGGCTTATCTTTCATGGAGTTGCCTTCAACAAACACTATGATTATGCTAGTCTCATTTTTGATGAACTCAAATCTGCAATTTTGAAGAAGTCCACATTCAACTACATACCCTTTCAGAGATTTTTTCAAACACTCATCAAAGGAGCAATGAAGGCTGTCTCAAAAATTCCTGTTCTATCTTCACTATGGACAGTTTAAGACCACCAAATGCAAAACTTCAATTTCCAAATGCACTTCCACTACCTTCTCATTTAATTGATCTTGTAAGTACATCATCTAGGATTGGGAGTGAGCATTTAGAATCTATGGGATTACCTCAACCAGTAATCCCTTCCCCTGATTCAAACAAGAGTGGTGATCATGCAAGAAAGTCTAGAATTACTAGAAAGAGAGGGGAGGATGTTCATGGGGGAGAACAACCTCAATAATGAAGAGGAAAAATAAAACTGAGAGACTGGGTAGAAGGGCAAGACAAAAAATTGATGAGGGGAGAACACAGGTAAAAGAAAAGCAAACCTGTGAACCACCTGTTACAAGCCGGGCACCCACATCTACTATTATTCCACATTCTTTGGTGGATAATATTGAAATGTACCAAATGGAGCCCATGGCAACCTTGGTTAACCCCCCCAGCCACTCACCCATCTCTCAACAGAAGGGTGTTTCATCAACACAAATGGGGCAAGCAGCTTATAATCCATTAGGACCCCAATTGGAGGTTCCTTTTGTTGAAAATGAAGGATATATGTCCCCCCTTCATAGTTTTGAGCACATTGAGTCTGAGTGTCCACTCAACTTTGAGCCTTCTAAACCGCTTAATGTTGCATCCATTCACACAAGCACACATCTTTCAGATGTTCCAAAGCAAAGTGTTTGTCACATTGCATCAACAACTATAGATATTCCTATCTCTGGATATCAAGGATTAGTTGGAAGCCCTGGTGGGGTGAACATCACAAAAGCTCCATTCACAGAATCACATGTGGTTCATGATGCCTTTGTGGCTCATACAGGCCAACCTTCTTCTGAAGGTCTGAAAACAAGTTCATCTGTTGATCTTGGCAACTTACCCACATCTTCTGAATTCACAGAATTCAAAGATTTATGTACTTCTGAATTTGCAAAGATTCAGAAGGATATCAAGGAATTGACGGATACTACCAAAAAGGTGTTGGAGGATAGGTTGGATCAACGTGGGGAAAGTATGGTGAACAGGCTGAATGATTTTCATCTCCAATCTTCTAATGATCTGAATATGTTTAAACAAGCACTTCTGTCAGCCTTTTCTGAAGTGGCTTCATCAGTTTCTTTTCTGAAAGCTTCTCAGCCTTCTTCTTCTGCTCCACCAGTTTATGAAACTAAAGATGATATTTCTCAGATTCTCAATCAACTTTCATCCATTCAAAGTTCTCAGACAGAGTTCAACACAAGATTAGCTGCTATAGAATACAGATCTCAATCAGATACTTTTAAAAGAAGTCTTGATGATCAGGATCCTGATAATCAAGAGGGGGATAAAAGACAGAGAGTATCTGAAACAGAGAATGTTGAAAATGTTCAGAAACAAAGCTCGGAGAAAACTTCTGAAGATGCTCAGAATATTGGTGAAGCATCAAATAGAGTTTCTGAAGCAATAGAAGACATTTTATTTGCAGAACATGAAGGTCAAGAGGCAATTGTTCATTCTTCTGAAGATACAGCAGAGGAAGGGTATGAAACAGAAAAGATATATTTTGATTCTGAAGGAAACCTAAGCTCAGATAACACATATATAATTCCAAACTCTAATGAAGAAATGCTAAGGGAATACCTTGCTTTTGAAGATCTCATTGGAGAACCAAGTGATCTTTCTGATGTGATCATGTTTGAAGAGGATATTATTGATGTAAATATGGGAGAAAGCTCAGAAGAAACAAAAGCTTTAGTAATTTGGAAGCCTCAACAACTTCTGAATGAAGAGTTCAGAAATGCTTCTGAAAGATTATGGAATATTCTGAATCAGTTCTGTTGGGTACATATATTTTTTAATAAACCAAGAAGTCTGGAGTGTAGACTTTTGGATAACAGATTTTGTATATTCAGAGATTTTCTTGATCAACCAGATGGAGTTGTTGAACTTGAAGTTGATCTAGAACATATGGAAGGAAATGAGCTTGCAGATGAAATTTTAATGATCTACTCTGGAAGATTTGAAGTAAAAGTCAGACCTTGCATTTTGATTCCAAAGATTGATATTCCTCTTCTTGATGAGCCCATCTTAGATCAAGTATATGAAAAAGAAGATATATTCGGTTTTGGAGAAACAAGTTTGGAATTTCCTGAAGAAACTTATTTCTACATGTACAGAAAAAGTATGAAGTTTGCAACTCTGGAAGACTTTGTTAATGATGAATGGTCTGAAGATAAAATACTTCAAGTCAGAAATTTTATTCAGAAGTATGGAGTTCAGAATCTAAATGATTCAACTCTCATAAAGAAGATCAGATGCTTTTCTAAATCTGTTGTAGATGATTTGTTAATATATAGATTTGGAGCTGAAAGGAGAAATGGATCCTTATGTGAGTTTACTCAATATGACATATACAAGTTAAGACTACAAGACAAATTGACAGTTCTTTCTTTCTGTGTTGCAAAGAATGAAGCAGAACTTGTTTATGAAGTCAGAAGAGTTCTGGGAATCTATATAAGAAACATTATAAAGCATGACTTTCAACTAGCTCTGGAATTTGGTTTATCAAAGGTGAATTTGTTGGAACCTGTAAACCTTGAAAATTCAGCAATAGCTAAAGTGTTCACTTGTCCAGATATTGGATTCAGATATACAGTGAATGGAAATAAAACCTTTCTGGCCTCAGATATTCCAAAATACTCCAACTCAACTCTGAATTGGTTTCTTGAATATTCAAATGATTATGTTGGAGAATCAGACACTAAAGAAGAAATCATTTATCTGATAAAAGAAAGAATTCATTTCAGAGAGAATGTAAAAAGAAGTTATCTTGCCGGTCATAAAAGAGAAAACAAGATCAGATGAGCTGATTAGCTACTAAGTGATGCCTACGATTTTCAAATTCACTCAAAGAAGCAAGACATGGAGGAAATTCTGAAGTTTTCTCTGAATATGGAATCTTCTGAACTCAACCAAAAGAAAAAGAGAAAGGTAAAGAAATTATTTCTAAAGAGCTGGTTCCTACAAAACAAGTATCTGAAGAGGAACATCTTCAAGAACAAAGGATTGAAGAAAATTCCTTAACCATGTTCCTTGAATATTTTCATCCAGAAATATTTATGGAGTATGAACAAAAATTCAACTATATTGATTGCTGGATTCAGAAATCTTTTGGTTGGAAACAATGGTACTCAGATATCATCAGAAAGATAAGGATTCCAATTAATGAAGCCAGAAAGGAGAGCCCAGTGATCAAAGTAATTGATGCTGACTTGAAAACAAGGCAAAATTACAAGTATGCATTCTTTACTGTTGAAAGAGAAAATGGTGAAGTTTCTACCTTCTCTGAAGCTGATTTTCAGAATATATATCTCAGAGATCTAATCAGAGTTTATAGAAGTCTTTATCCCTTCCATGACTCAATCACCAAGTTCAGAAAATCATTTCTAGTGCTTAGAGATGGATTATACAAAGAATTTATATGGGCTGCAAAGACTGATTTCCAAGTTGCTTATGTTCTAAACAAGAAACAAGTACACTTAAGCAAACCAAATCTGAGTCTACCAGATATTCAGAATTTGAAGAAAAGCACTTTAGTGATTCAACCTCCTGGCTTCATTTGCAAATGCTTTTAGGAACTATTATTTGTGAGATTTGAAGAACTCCACAAATATTGACTGCCACACCTCTTGAACATAAAGCTCAGGAACATTTGGATTTGTCAAGGTTAGGGCTCGGTTTAGTTGATGTTGTTGAAGAAGTTCGACCAGGACCCTGAATTCGGCCAAATAGGTGTTGGGATCGAGGAGAACCTGCACGTTATTTTCCTTCAAAGGAAATTTGACGATTGGAGCACTATCAGCGGTGTAATCAACAAGACGACCTTCATCATCATTGAGATTTGGGTTTGCAAGTCGGGAGGCCATTGATGGATGTTTATGTATTCTTGGGATAATTTGAAAGTAGAGAAGCAATTACTGTAGAAATCGCGAGGAAGAAGATGAAGTACTGTGTATGGGGTTTATATATGAGAGAGTTTGAGAGTAATGTGGAATGAGAAGGGTTTTTGAATTTGGGGAATAGGAAAAACGATTCAGTTATGCTGATGTAAGCACGAAGGTGTGTAGTCATGCACTCACACGATGAAAGACACGTGTAAAGCACAAATCGTGTAAATGATGACTTAGCACCGGTTTGATGAGTCACTGAAAGGTTTATCGAAGGTAAACCGTTTGATTATCCCCAAAAAAAAATTAAAAAGAAAATAATAAGAAAAATTAGTATTTAATCAAGAAAAATAACATTTTAATTGATTAAACCAATTTTTGAGATTAAATCTTTTTAATGAATTTAAAATCAGACATTTGGATAAATAAAACAGTTTGGATCCAAATGAAAGTTTAATATTCATTGACGGATGTTTCCTAAGAAATTAATAAATAATAAGAAATTTTTTAATTAACCTTGAAGACAAGAGCTAATTAAAAATAGACTTACTGATGTTAAAATTTTAGAAAAAAATAAGTCAACAAACAATAGGTAAAAAAAAAATTTGACCTAAGAATATCAAAAGAACAATTTCTCAAGAAAAGATTAAGTTAAATCTGAAAATTCTGAATAACCTTGACGGCAAGAGTTAATCAGAAGAAGCAGATTTAAAACAACCTTTTGAGGAAAGAAAATGTTCAGAGGACAGCTAACAGAAGTTAAACTTAGTTTTTCTCCCCCTGGAAACAGGCTCGAAGCTCCCCCTCAGAAGTTGTACCATTCTCCCCCTTTGCTTTTCAAGAGATGCTTCCTTTCTGTTGTCAGTTGGATAAGAAGGAATAAAAGCTCAAGAAACAGTGATGGTCAGAGACTTCTGAATGCTTCTGGATAAAACCATCAGAAGTGATCAGAGGTCTCTGATCAGCTCTGAGATAATAATAAAAAATAAGATTTACATGTTTATCATCCCCAACTTGCTGATTAAAAAATTAAAACGCTTCTCATCCAAGGCTTTTGTAAAAATATCAGCTAGTTGGTAATCAATAGAGACAAAATACATTTCTATTGTGCCCTTCTCTACGTGATTTTTGATAAAATGATACCTGACATCAATATACTTTGTTTTGGAGTGCTGGACTGGGTTTTTAGTAATAGCAATGGCACTCTCTGAATCACATAGGATGGGAATCTTATCATATATCAGTCCATAGTCTCTGAGTTGAGTCTTCATCCAAATAACTTGTGAACAACAACTAGCAGCAACAACATATTCAGCCTCTGCAGTAGATGTTGAGACACAATTTTGTTTTTTGGATGTCCAACTGATAAGTCTATTTCCCAAAAGTTGACAGCTACCAGAGGTACTTTTTCTGTCCAGCTTACATCCTGCATGATCAGAATCTGTATATGCCATTAAATCAAACCCATAAATTTTAGGATACCAGAGACTCAATGAAGGAGTTCCCTTTAAGTATCTAAAAATTCTTTTGGCAGCGGCCAAATGGGATTCTTTTGGATTGGCTTGATATCAACCACAAAGACAGGTGGCAAACATAAATCAGGCCTACTAGCAGTTAAATACAGAAGAGACCCTATCATACCTCTGTAGCCCGTGACATCTACTGGTTTCCCAGAAGAATCAGGACCTAGTTTCATACTAGGAGAGATAGGTGTTTTCATAGGTGATGAATTGTGAAGGTGAAATTTCTTTAGCATGTCAGAGACATACTTGGCTTGGTTAATAAAGATACCATCGGTATTTTGTTTAACCTGGAGTCCAAGAAAGAATGTTAGTTCTCCCATCATACTCATTTCAAATTCCTTTTCCATCAATGCAGAAAACAGATCTACTTCAGTTTGATGAGTAGAGCCAAATATTATGTCATCCACATAAATTTGAACAATAGTTAACATACATTTGCCTCTTTTGA
The DNA here is from genome assembly GCA_036898165.1 of Silybum marianum. Lineage (NCBI taxonomy): Eukaryota > Viridiplantae > Streptophyta > Magnoliopsida > Asterales > Asteraceae > Silybum > Silybum marianum. Next base: position 21,440,085 of record CM072530.1, on the reverse strand, counting down.
TGAACAGTGTGGTATCATTCTTACCTTTCTCATAACCTTTGCTAATCAGAAATTTGGATAAGCGTTCATACCAGGCTCTGGGTGCTTGCTTTAAACCATATAAAGCTTTGTCGAGAAGAAAAACGTATTCTGGATGTTTTGCATCTTTAAAACCAGCAGGTTGTTCAACGTACACTTCTTCTTTGAGATAACCATTCAAAAATGCACATTTAACATCCATTTGATATACTTTAGAGTTTTTGTATGCAGAGAAAGCCAGAAATAGTCTTATTGCTTCAAGTCTTGCAACAGGGGCAAATGTTTCATCATAGTTAATGCCTTCTTCTTGACAATATCCCTTAGCCACCAGACGAGCCTTATTTCTGATCACTATTCCATCTTCATCCTTCTTATTTCTGAGTACACACTTAGTACCAATAGCGATTTTTCCTTTTGGTAAAAGTACTAAGTTCCACACCTTGTTACGTTCAAATTGAAGCAATTCTCCTTCCATAGCTTCAACCCAACTTGGTTCTATCAAGGCTTCATGAACATGCTTTGGTTCGATCATGCTAAGAAAGTTGACTTAGAATGCTTCATTAGCAGTAGTTGATCTTGTTTTAATACCCTCCGATGGATTACCAATGATGAGATCTGGAGTGTGTGATTTAGTCCATCTTGTCATCCTTGTTTGTGGTACGTGTTGAGCCAGAACTTCTGTTTCAGAAGACTGAATAACCTCATCTGGAATTGTTGAATCTGAATCATTAGTGCCTGAAATCTCCCCCTCAGATGAAGATACAGAAGTAGCTTCAGATGAAGATACTGGAGTAACTTCTGGACTAGCTTGTGATGAGATTGGAGCAGAGAAGACAGGGGAACTTGCTGCAGAGACAGTAGGACCAGATAGGGTTATTCCAGAGGTGTGAAGAACTTCAGGAATACTTAAGGATGGGGTACAAGGTATTTGTTCTGAAAATGTTTCTTCGCCTAGAAAATCTTGAAAAATAGCATCGATCTCGGATTCTCTGGGTCCTAAAAGATAATCAGAAGTCACTGTATTAAGTTTAAGTTCCGAAGTAGAGTACTCAGAAGTTAGTTGGGTCTGATCATCAAAATCAATGTTAATGCTTTCCATAACAGTCTTAGTACGTAAGTTAAAAACTCGATAGGCTCTAGAGATTAACGAATATCCTAAGAATTTAGCTTCATCTGACTTTGGATCAAATTTACCAAGTTTGTCTCTGTCATTTAAGATAAAACACCTGCAATCAAAAATATGGAAAAATTTGACAGATGCCTCTTGACAATTATGGAGCGATTTTGAGTGAAACAAGTAGTGGCTACGGCTTTTGCCCAGAAATGAATGGGAAGACCAGAAGCTGCAAACATCGTTCTGGCTGCTTCGACCTGGGTTCGATTGCGACGTTCAACTACACCATTCTGTTGAGGAGTGCGTACAGCAGAGAAATTTTGTGTGATTCCATTTGCAACAAAGTATGCCTCAAGCTTGGCATTCTTGAATTCAGTATCGTTGTCGCTTCTAAGCTGTTGAATCTTCTGATGTAGAAGAACTTGGATTATGGTCATCATATTCTGTAATACGATAGGCACCTCTGACTTTTGTCTTACAAATGCGAGCCAAGTATACCTGGAAAATTCATCAATAAGTACCAGAATATACTTTTTACCAGATAGACTCTGAATTGCAATGGGACCACAGAGATCAACATGTAACAATTGCAGAGGTCGAGTACAAGAATGATCACTCTTTGTTTTATGAGAAGCTCGTTTAATTTTGCCCATTTCACATGCAGGACAAAGATGATCTTTTTGAATGTGAGCTTCTGGAAGACCAGTGACTAAATTTTGTTTGACAAGCATTTCAAGAGAGTCAAAGTTTAAGTGAGACATTTTATGATGCCATAACCATGCAACTTTACTCTGTTTGGAGATAAGACAGAGAGTTTCCTTACCATCCTTGGATGTGAAATTCATCATATAGAGATTACCTGTTCTGTTAGCCCTCCAGAGTTCCTCACCTGCCTTAGAAAATAAGTAACAATGCTTTTCATCAAATACCACAACGATTTTTGAATCACAGAGTTGACTTACGTTTAGCAAGTTATGTTTCAATCCAGAAACATGAGCCACTTTAGATAAGGTAATATTACCTTCTTGTAAAGTACCGTAGCCCTTTATTTGACCCTTACCATTATCGCCAAACGTTACAGCTCCACCACTTTTGTCTTTGAATTGGGAGAGTAAGTTTTTCGTTCCAGTCATGTGCCTCGAGCATCCAGAGTCAAGATACCAGATATGCACATGCTGCTTCTGCAGTCAATCAGAGTTTTTTAGGTACCCATCGCATTATGGGTCCTTTAATGTTAGTTTTGGGTCTTTCAATTGTTTGCTCTGGATTTGATTTAGCAGAGGTTTGAGGATTCTTCTTTGCAGTTTTAATCTTATTGTTTTTCTTTTGTTTATTTTTGCAGTAAGATAAATTAGCATTTGACTGATCAGAGGTCATTAAGAAAAATTGTTTCAATTTTAAGAACATAGAAAAACATTCAGAATTCTGAGACAGAAAAGATTTCATTGAATTTTCATTAAGATAATGAGAACTACAATTTTTCTTAATATTGTCTCTTCTAGTATCAGTAGTTCTATAGAACTTCCTATCTAGACTAGACTTATGCTCAGAATCTGAAATGTTCTTCAGCGGAGGCTTCCTTTGATTTACCTTCTTAGGAGCTTTCGAAGTTACTAAAACAGGAGCAGAGAGATTAGATTTCCATTTTCCCTTTTGAACATAAGTAACTTTTGGAAGATTGGGTTTCGGAGATTGTTTATCTTTCAAAATATTTTTTAGATTTTCTTCTTTTTCAAGTTCAAGACAAGATTTGGCTTTAAGACACATCCCTATGAAGTATGGATGAATAGATACAGTTTTCCTCTGTCCTATTACAGAAGCAGAGAGAATCGGTATGCCACTAGGATGTTTTTCAACATTTTTATCAGAGGTTCTGATTTCCTGAGGTTCATTGGTATATAAGAAAGGGGCATCCTTATTTCTAATGACCTCTGAAGACTTGGTGAAAGTGGATGGAGATTGATTTTCTAATTTAGAAAAATACTTTTCAGAATTATCAAAGAAATCTTCACCTTGATCATCAGTCTCCCAAGGATATGTGATTACTTCCAAATTATCTTGAGATTCAGAAAGATGCAAATCTATTAAAGAACAAGGAAATATCTCTGGATTGTTTTCTGAAGGGTTTTGCAGAACATTTTCATTTTCAAGTTTAAAACATTTATCCAGAGTTGAGAGAATATCAATCTCAAAACTAAGTCGTAACTCTTCTTCTACTTGGGTATGAATAAAGGCATCAGCTTCTAGATTCAAAGTTACATGATCATTCAAGCCAAATTTGAAAATGTCATCTTTCTTCTGAATTTTATTTAGATCAACATTCGGTTTTTCAGATGAGTATACAATATTTTTGAACTTGAGTTTTCGTTGATGATGACCATTTTCAAGTTTTGAATGTTTGAAGACTGATTGTTCATATAAAATTGGAAACACTGGCTTCTGTTCTTGTCCCATACAGAAAATAGAATTTAAGGTAGACCTTTTTTCACACGTGTGGGGATCTAAATCCTCAAAGCCAAGACCAGATCTTCCTACTTGTGTATTAATTTTGTCGTGAACTTTTGGTACATCCAAATAGGTTTTGATCTGAAGCTTCTTGTTTTGAAGTTCAACATATAAAAATTCTCTCTCTTTTTGAAAATAATTTTTAAGTGCTACAGAATTTAATCTGTCACTTTCTTTAGCTTGAATCTCCGTTTCTTTTTCTACCAAAAGTTTACTAAAATTTAAGTTCTCCTTTTTGAGCATTACTTCAGTATTTTTTAAGGTCATGGAAATCCTTTCTTTTTCAGTGCTAAGTTCCAATTTCTCTTCTGTTAAAATGATAGGATCAAATATCCTAAATTAGGAAAGTTTTATAAAGAAGGAAAGGATTTAATATAATATTCTAAATTGTGTTTAATTCCTTATGGGCTTGGGCTTACCATGTAAAAGACACCTACTATATAAAGGAGTCTAGGGTAGAGGATTCGTTATTGAGAGTCGTCTAAAGTACATTCATGTTTGTAATCTTTAATGCTTTCATCAATAAAACATACGACTCAATGATTTCTGTATGATTCCTCTATTGATCTTGTTGAATCGGACCTAACAAGTGGTATCAGAGCCGAAATCGAATCTATCTGATTTGATACGATCATCATATTCATCAAGATCAAGGTACTATCGAGCATTATTTTTTCTCTCACTGTGCGTCGTTCTTGAAGTTCGGGACTGCAAATTCGTATTTCTGATTTAATGGTGTTTTTCGATCCGGAAGTTTTACTTTTCGAATTAAATATCTATCTGTTCTAATCGATTTCTTGGAGATTAAGTTTCTGGGCGTTCATCATATTTAGCATCCGACATAAATTCTTATCGGACCTATAGGACCCGACATAAATTCTTATCGGACCTATAGGACCCGACATAAATTGTTATCGCACCAGCTTGAGTAGACATCATGTTTTATCGAATCTCCTTGGCCCGAGTTCCTCACTTATCGACTACATTTGAGTCGACATCATGTTCTTATCGGCTCAGCTAGACCCGACATCATCTTATGTCGAATTACCTTGGCCCGACAATCATTCTTCTCGACCCATGCTTGAGCTGACATCATGTTTTCTCGAGTCCATATGACCCGACATATATTCTTCTCGAGTCTATAAGACCCGACATAAATCTTTCTCGAACCTATATGACCCGAGAACTTCATACAGATCCCGACCAAAGCTTATCTCGTCGACCACAGTTGAGTTAAAACCCAAGATTCCTTATGGTGTACAAAGAAAATATTCAAGAGCCCTGCATCACTTTTTCAGCGGAACCCCCGTGCTGAGTCTCAGGAGGGGAATCATTGTTCATGGATTTGATGCAAAGACGGATTTGAAAAGTTTTTAGAACAAAGGTGATTGGATTTTGTATCTGGTTGGATTAATCAGAAGTCTGACTCTCTGCACTCATCATTCTGGAGTTTTAATTTAGATGTCAGTTTCAGCAAATGTATGATGTTATTATGTGCTAATTCTTCCTAACCATTTACTGTCTGGAGGTTTGATTGTGATCTAGAATGTTGAATGACGATATTCATTCATCTGATTAAGAAGACTGGATCTGAGTTGGTTGCTTTCTGTTTTGGAAGTATTCTGGAAATCGGCTATATTTTGAACAATTATATGTTAAAGAAGCAATGCTCATCAAGAAATATCATCTGCTAGTTCGTCATGATATATATTGCCTCGGTGATCCAAGTTCCTTGAGCTTATCAGATTAAAGCTCTTTACACATAATTCTTATTCAACTTGCGGCTAAAGTCAGATTCAATGTTTTCTTGCTGATTATGCACTGAGTGTTGAAGCAACTCGCACATGTATCTTTGATTTATGCGGCTAACAGTTGTGTCGAGTTTTCTACAGATTGAAGCTGTATTTTGTGCAATCAGCGGCGGTTATAGCACATTGTATCTGATATTTTCAGTTGAAACCGAAGACTAAGAGCTTATTTCAAGGGGGAGCTTGGAAGACCGACGACACTAAAGCTTTTCCAAAGAAAGCAAGGGGGAGAAAATTTGAAGATGCTTCCTTTATAAAACTTTAGGGGGAGATTGATAGGATCAAATATCCTAAATTAGGAATGTTTTATAAAGAAGGAAAGGATTTAATATAATATTCTAAATTGTGTTTAATTCCTTATGGGCTTGGGCTTACCATGTAAAAGACACCTACTATATAAAGGAGTCTAGGGTAGAGGATTCGTTAATGAGAGTCGTCTAAAGTACATTCGCGTTTGTAATCTTTAATGCTTTCATCAATAAAACATACGACTCAATGATTTCTGTATGATTCCTCTATTGATCTTGTTGAATCGGACCTAACATAAAATATCCATCTCCCTTTTGTAAATATCTCTTTCCCTTTTGTTGTAGAAAGAGTTTTTTCAATGCCTTTCCGTAATTTCTTTTCAGTTGTAAGCTTTTGTTTTAGTTCTTCAAAATTGTTTGATAAAAGCACAATTGCGTTTTCAAGTTCAGATGATTCAGAGAAAGTACTAACCGGAGATTCAGAAGGTTGATCTTCTGACTCATTTGTCTTTGCCATCCCACAAAACATTGCCTCATCACCGCTAGATTCATCTCCTAGCCAGTTTTCTTTCTCAGCATAATGAGCTCATTCAGTGACATTGTACTTATATTTGTTCTTGTAGTACGTCTTGTCTTTATCAAGAGTTCCTCTGCAATCTTTAGAGTAATGTCCTGGCTTGCCACATCTGTAACACACATCCTTCTTCTTCATCTCATCTTCTTTCTTCTCAGCGTCAGATTTCTCAACTCTCTAAATCTCTTGTTTGGGAGAAAAAGTAGTAGATCGATCAGATCTTCTTTTCCCCTGAAATGATCTATTCCCAAACCTATGAGTGAATTGTTTGGTAATAAGAGCCAAAGAATCAGCAAAGGCTTTGATTTCATCATCAGAGTCAGAATCATTTCTGGAATAGCCTCTGATATGAATGCCTTGCTTTTTCCTCTCTTTTCTTCACTTCTTCTTCTGGTCATTCCCTTAGATTCAGAGATCAAAGCTAGAGGTCCTCCTATAGTTGTTTTCTTCTAAACAACATCTTTCTCATGATCTTGATTTTCTTGAAGGGACATAGAAAGATTTGACCACTCTAAATTCAATCGTTTAAGAAATAGGACGTTGTTATCTTCTTGTGATCGAATAATATCACATCTTTTACGTAGATTTATTAAAGAGTTAAATCTATGATAGGTTTGTTCTAGAGTGATAGAGATATCAAAATAGCTTCAAAAGGGACTGTGTTCAGAAGATATAAAGATCTAAAGAAATGCCTAAGGCATAACTTCTGAAGTGCCAACTTCAGAAGTTCTGAAGACATTCTGAAGAGGTTCTGAAGAAGTTCTGAAGACATTTCTGAAGAAGGTCTGAAATAGTTCAGAACCTGTTCTGAACTTGTCTGTTATGAATGTACTATTACTTTAGTCTTTCTATTTCATGTATAAATAAATAGGTTGTTAGATAGTTAGAACTAACGTTTTCCATTAGCACTGTAAAGACATATTCTGTAATACTGTACATTCAATCAATACATATTACATTTGGCTATCACATTCCTGTCTACAATCTTTCCATATATTGATATCTTGATTGTTTGGGTCCTAACAATTGGTATCAGAGTCAATTCATCTGTTCTTGAAGATTTGTTAAAGAATTGTCAGATCTGACAGTTCTTGGTGTTCTTGATCGATAAATCTCAAATACAAATCAGGTGAATTCTCGATCTTCTAACAATCAAAGATGTCTAAAGAAATTGTCTCAATCGGATCTTAAATGAAACCACCAACTCTTTTCTTAGGAGAATACCATCAATGGAGAATCAGAATGATTCAATTCCTGGACAACATAGATGAAGCTTTAATGCAATCAATCACAAATGGTCCACTAGAGGTCTTTATTGAAATTCCAGCAGTTCCTAGAACTGAGTCAACTCCTGAAATACCAGCGTCAAGAATCAAGAAAAGCCCAGGTATGTATAGCACCACTGAAAAAGCCCAAGATAAAGTTGACAAAAGAGCATTAACTCTTCTTACAATGACTATTCCTAATGAGATATTCAATAGAGTAGATAGCTTAACATCTGCTAAAGCTATGTGGGATGAAGTTGAAGCTCAAATGCAGGGAAGTACAAAAGCCCAAGCACAAAGACTAAATATCTGTGTGGGTACTTATGAAAACTTCAGATATAAAGAAAATGAATCTATTACAGAGACTTATCATAGATTCAACAATATTCTGAATGATTTGAGAAGAAATGGTGTTCAGAAATCAAATTCTGAAATAAACAACAAATTTATGAACAACTTGGGTAATGAATGGTCAAGCTTCTCTGATAACATGGTTACTAGAAATTTATCAAGAAAATCCATTCATGATGTCTATGGTATTCTGTTTCAACAAGAAGACAAAATCAAAACCAGACAAAATGAACAAAATAAGGTAAATGAAACTGTAGCCTTGTTAAGCAAGAAGTATAATAATTCTCTAACTATTTCTGACAAGAAGGTGTGTAAGATCCCAGAGACAACAGTTTGTGATGGGGATGAATTAGAATAAAAGGATTTCTGATAATATTGCTTTTATGACAAGGCAATTTAGACAAAGATACAATCAAAACTATCAGAATAAACCTAGATCTGAAAATGGACCTAAGAAAGGTCAAGAAGCTGGTCAATTTGAAACATCTGAACCAGCAAGATGCTTTAACTGTGGAAAGCCTGGACATTATGCAAGACAATGCAAGATGCCAAAAGTGAAGAATTCAGACTACTATGAAAAGAAGCATCTGTTAGCCAAGAAAAAAGAAGTTAATCCTGCTTTAGTAACCAAGTATGAAGAGGACTGGTTAAACTCGAGTGATGGAGATGATGAGGAAGTTGCTCACTATGCGACAAACTTCTATATGTGTCAAATGGATCCAGAAAAAGACAAACAAGACACTGAGGTATCTTCTTCATCTTCTGAATTAAATTCTGAAATAAACTACTCTTCTGAACAAAATTCTGAACATAAATCTGAACATAACACTGAAGATTCTGAAATGAAATATCAATTTCAAAACATGTTTTCTGAATTTGAAACTCTCAGAAACAGAATCAAAGGTGAAAGAATTTTGGTCAATCAATTCAAAGCTGAAAGTGAAATATATAAAGAAAATTGTCAAGAAGCTGAACAGATTCTTAAAAAGGTTTCTGAAGAAAAACTTGTTTTAAAAGAAAAAATGGACAACTTACAAAAGGAAATTATAAATGAGAAGTCTGAAAAAGAAATTCTGAATGTTAAAATGAATTTTCTGAATCAAGAGAGACTTGATCTTTATAAAAAGATTAAAGGATTAGAAGATTTAAACTTTAAAAGAGGACAAACTGAACAAACTCTGAATATTTTAACTAGTCAGGCTCAAAATTCAAAATTTTATAACATAAAAGCAGGTTTAGGATATAATGACAGTCATATACTGAAAAAGGCACCTGCAAATCTGTATGATTATTCTAAAATAAAAAATTTCAATGAATCAAATACAGATGATATTTCTAAACCTGTGAATTATTCTTTGCCTGAAAGAATACCTTTTGTAAAATCAGAGACTTTGTTTTCAGAAGAAACACATCTTAAATCTGGTGAACCAGAAATAATTTCTAAAACAGAAGAAATAAATACAAGTTCAAACATTTGTAAATCTTCTGAATCAAATATTATTTCTGAAGAAAAATCTGAAGTAATTGTTAAAACTGAAATAATTTCTGAAGTTACTTCTGAGATAATCTCTGAATATAATTCTGAAGGCATTTCAGAACATACTTCTGATAATAAATCAGAACATGAAGAAAAATATGATGAATTCTCAGAAATTGAATCTTTAGAAGATGTTGATTAGAATCCCAATATATTTTTTGATCATTCTGATGATGAGTCTACAACAACAAGAAATTCAAATACTTTTGCAAAGAGTATGACTCACAAAAAAAATTTAGAACTAATAAATGCTTCTGATTCAGAAGATGATGATGATCATATGGTGCAAGTCATTGATAAAAATGGCTATTTGGTTTACAAATCAAAATCTTGTATGACTGAAGGAGAAATACTAAAAACAGAAACTTCAAAGATACCTTCAGAAATGTTTGGTCCTGTGTTTTTAAAAGCAGAATATCAAAATTCAGATTTTTCTTCTACTACTACAAACATTTCATTGACTTCAATAACATCTTCTAATTTCAACACCAGAATTAAAAAAATTTAAAAAGGACAATCCTCAAATTCTCTCTCTGAAGTTCAGCAAATTAATTCAAATTCTGAAACTAAACTTAAAGTGAACAAAAGAATTTCTTATAATAATCCTCATTTCTTATCTTTTACAGAGCTATCCACTCTAGTATGGACAAAGAAAGATGAAAGACTGTCAAAGAGTGACAAATTAAATAGTTTTTCATTTTTAAAGAAGAATGATGTACCTAAATCAAAGAAAGTGAATAAAAGAACTTTTGTTGAAAAATCAAATGTTATTGATTCTTATATATCTATTGATGTGGTAAATACATTAAAGAATCACATTCACTGTATTAATTGTGGTCATCATAATTTTCATCTTAACTCCAATACAAACAAGAAAAATTTGATGAAATCTATTCAGAAATGTTCAGCTATATTGACAAATTCAATTAAACAAAACAATAAAAATAAAAATAAAAATAAAACTAAGAGAAATAAATCTCAAAGTTCTAAACAAACTTCTGAATTGAAAAATCTGAAGAAAAAGTTCAGAACTTCAAATATTCTTACTAATCTCAAAGAACCCATTCTAAAATGGGTACCTAAAAATCCATAATCTCTTTTGCAGATATGTCAGAGGATATGGAACTTTCATTAAAGGAGATGTAACAGTAATGAAAGTTTTCTATGTTGAGGGCCTAAGACATAATCTTTTCAGTATTAGTCAATTCTGTGACAAATATTGGAAAGTTAATTTTGACATAGATCATTGTCATGTTCTGAGTACAGCAAACAAAAAAGAATTAACTGCTTATAGAGATGGAGACATCTACACAGCAACATTCACTGCCACAGGTCAATTACAAGGTGTATGTTATATGTCTACAACAATGAGAAATGATAGTTGGCTTTGGCACAGAAGAATGTCACATCTGAACTTCAAAGCCATTTCTGAATTAGGCAAACATCAATCTGTAAGAGGACTACCAAAGATCAGATTTGAAAAGAACTCTCTTTGTTCTGCATGTGAACTAGGGAAAATCAAAAGAACTTCTCATCCTCTGAACAAATTCAAAATGTTTCATTTGAGGGGGATACTTCAGATTTACATTCAGTTATCAATCATGATACTGAAACTCAAGCAATTGTTGATGATTATGATTTTCTAAACAATGTTTCATCTGTTCAACCATTGCCAAATGTGAACAAATGGACATCCAGTCATCCTGTGCATCAAATTATTGGAGATGCATCAAAAGGTGTTCAAACAAGATCTGCAACAGCAAATGAATGTTTGTATGTAAATTTCTTAAGTAGCACGGAATCCAAAAAGCCAAATGAAGCTCTTCAAGATCCAGACTGGATTTTAGCCATGCAGAATGAGTTAAATCAGTTTGAAAGAAACAAGGTCTGGCGATTGATACCAAACCCAAAAGGTAAATCCATCATTGGCACAAAATGGGTATTCAGAAATAAAAAGGATGAAAATGGTGTTGTTGTAAGAAACAAGGCAAGGCTTGTAGCTAAGGGAAATTGTCAATAAGAAGGGATTGATTATGATGAAACATTTGCTCCTGTTGCTCGATTAGAGGCCATTAGAATCTTTCTTGCATATGCTGCTCATAAAAACATGAAGGTATTTTAAATGGATGTGAAATGTGCATTTCTGAATGGTATTTTACATGAAGAAGTGTATATTGAACAACAAGAAGACTTTGTAAACAAAGAATTTCCAGATCATGTCTACATTTTAGACAAAGCCTTATATGGACTTAAACAAGCACCAAGAGCATGTTATGATACTCTTACAACTTTTCTTCTTAATTCTAAATTCAAAAGAGGTACTGTTGATACAACTTTATTTCTGAAAAAGGAGGGTGATGATATGATTTTGATACAAATCTATGTAGATGATATTATATTTGCTTCTACTAATCCAAAATTTTGTAGAAATTTTGAGAAAATCATGCAAACAGAATTTGAAATGAGTATGATGGGAGAGTTGACATTTTTCCTTGGTCTTCAAGTTAAACAACTTCCCACTGGCATATTCATTAATCAATCTAAGTATGTCACATATTTACTTAAGAAGTTTGACATGACTGATTGTTCAAGTATTCAAACTCCAATGGCCACTGCAACTAAGTAAGAACCTGATCTGAATGGAAAATCTGTTAATCAGAAAAAGTACAGAGGCATAATTGGATCTTTGCTTTACTTAACTGCTAGTAGACCAGATATAATGTTTGCTACATGTATTTGTGCCAGATATCAAGCTAATCCTAAGGAATCACACCTTCTAGTTGCAAAAAGAATACTTAGATACCTAAAAGGTTCTCCTTCATTGGGACTTTGGTATTCTAAGGATTCTAGTTTTGAAATAACAGCATTTACAGATGCAGATCATGGTGGATGCAAATTAGACAGGAAAAACACTTCTGGATCATGTCAATTTCTGGGTGATAGACTGGTAAGTTGGTCTTCAAAGAAACAAAATTGTGTTTCTACTTCTACAGCAGAGGCTGAGTATGTGGCAGCTGCAATATGTTGCTCACAAGTGATCTGGATGCAAGTTCAACTTAAAGACTATGGTTATACTTTCAAAAAGATTCCTCTATATTGTGATTCGAAGAGTGCCATAGCCATCACTGCCAATCCTGTTCAGCATTCAAAAACCAAGCACATTGATGTAAGATAATATTTTATCAAAGCTCATGTGGAAAAAGGTAATATTGAAATGTTTTTTGTTCAGACAGATTATCAGTTAACTGGTTTATTTACCAAAGCACTTGATGAAAAACGATTTAACTTCTTGGTAAGTAAATTGGGCATGATGAATATGTCTATGTAAGTATTACACATCAACTATACTCTAGAAGTTATATTCTGAGGTTTTTATATCAAATTCTGAATAGTTTGCTCTTCAGAAATATTCTGCATATTCTGAAGTTCAACATTCAGCTCTTTGCTTCTTTTCAAACTCAGAAGTATATTCCTTCTGTATCTAGGTTGATTGTATTTTAATACTTTTCATTTTTTTCTCTTCTCATTTCATTAATATTTTCTTGTTTCTTTGATAACATTGCAATGATTAAGGGGGAGAATCATAAGTGCTAATGATTCAAGGGGGAGTGGTATTCATTTCAAAATTCTACACTACTCTTTCCTACAAAACAACTCTGCATTGCTGAAATAAAGTCTTGCACTTTATATCTAAGAAGTATGAACAAGCTTCCTTAGATAAAATCAGTTTTCTATTTGTTCAAACCTACTTCTGAATTATCAAAATGTTTTATATTTTTCAGAAGTTTGTATTTTTAAATGATTTTTGGTCTTCTAAGATGATCCATGTTTAGTTCTGAACAACACTTCCACATTCTGCGGTTCTTCTGAATTTCTTCTTTCAGACTTCTGAACTTATTCTCAGAAGTTCTGAACAATTTCTGAAGTTTTTGAACTTGTTCTCAGAACTTAACTTCCCGTTGATATTTTCACTTAAGAGTGTGCCACGTGTTTTAATTTCATGGGATATTTCTTAATCACGTCGTTTAAACAGTTCATTTATCCAAATAAATGATGATTACTAATCTAATCACATTTACTTTTTGGCCACGTGTCCATCAATGCTTATCTAGTCTTATAAATCAATGGATTCTTCATCATCTTCATTTTTTAGCGATTTTCTTCTGCAAAATCTATCTGTTTTCATTGATCTTCATTCTGTTTCGAATCCTTGTTTTTCAACTATCATGTCTACTTCAAAAGCTATGGTTTCTACTTCTTTGAGTCAAAATGACAGCAATGGATCATCGAGTGATGGTTCATTCAAGATTGTACCTCAGAAACTGGTTGTGGGAACATTGGAAGTTCCACTTCCTGAAGATCAAATGCTTCAAGACACAGCCACAACCGCTATTCATCAAGATGGACCTTCCAACCCTAACCCTAACCCTAGCCCGAGAACTGATAAAATTGGGGAAACACAAATCGAAACTATTGAAGTTATTTCTGAATCAAATGCTGGTGATAGTGAATCTGAGACTCGTGTTGAAAGCAGTGATATGTCGAAACTCTATGTCCCTGCTGAAAAACTCCTTGACATCAAGAAAAATAATTGTGCTCTGAACTTTAAATCGAAGGACTTCATTGATGATCAAATAATTTTGATTGACATTCTGAAGAAACATCCACTCCGTACTCTACTTTCTAGGAAATTTTCTGTTCCTGCTTCTTATCTACAACAATTTTGGTACTATGCTGAGGTTGATGAATCTGAAGATGAAATTGTGTCCTATGTTCATGCTTACAAGGTGTGTATCTCTATGGATGATATTAGATGTCTTCACTTTTTGCCAAAGTCAAATGAGGTTCTTGGGAAAACCTCTTATGATCCAATCCCTTTATCCACAGAAATGATCTCAGATTTCATGAGTTTGGGATACTCTGAAAATTTAAATGCTTTAAGTTCCTTTAGAAGGAAGTATTTACCTCCAATATGGTACTGTTTATTCTCAATTCTGAACACTTGTTTATCTGGGAAAAGTTCAAGTTTGGATCAAGCTTCAGCAAATGGGAGGATTATTTTTCATGGAGTTGCCTTCAACAAACACTATGATTATGCTAGTCTCATTTTTGATGAACTCAAATCTGCAATTTTGAAGAAGTCCACTTTCAACTACATACCATTTCAGAGATTCTTTCAAACACTCATCAAAGGAGCAATGAAGGCAGTATCTGCAATCCCTGTTCTAGCCCATGAGGTACATGTTCCTATCTTTACCATGGATAGTTTAAGACCACCAAATGCAAAGCTTACATTTCCAAATGCAGTTTCACTTCCTTCTCATTTACTTAATCTTGTAAGTCCACCAAAGAGGATGGGGAGTGAGCATTTAGAATCTATGGGATTACCTCAACCAGTAGTCCCTTCCCCTGATTCAAACCAGAGTGGTGCTAATGCAAGGGGGTCTAGAGTTAATAGACAAAGTGGGGAGGATGTTCAAGGGGGAGAACAACCTCAAAGAGTAAAGAGGAAAAACGAAAATGAGAGACAGGGTAGAAGGGTAAGAAAAATAATTGATGAGGGGAGAACATAGGTAAAAGAAAAACAAACCTGTGAACCACCTGTTACCAGCCGGGCACCTACATCTTCTATCATTCCACACTCTTTGGTGGTTGATATTGAAAAGGCCAGTGAGCCCATGGCAAACTTGTTTAACCCCTCCAGCCACTCACCCATCTCTCAACAGAAGGGTGTTTCATCAACACTTATGGGGCAAGCAGCTTATAATCCATTAGGACCCCACTTGGAGGTACTTTTTGTTGAAAATGAAGGACATATGTCCCCCCTTCATCATTTTGAGCACATTGAGTCTGAGGGTCCACTCAATATTGAGCCTATTGAACCATTCAATATGGAATCCATTCACACTAGCACACATCCTTTAGATGTCACTAAGCAAAGTGTTTGTCACATTGCATCAACAACTATAGATATTCCTATTGCTGGTTATCAAGGATTAGTTGGAAGACCTGGTGGGGTGAACGTCACAAAAGCCCCATTAACAGAATCAAATGTGGTTCATGATGTCTCTGTGGCACATACAGGCCAGCCTTCTTCTGAAGGACTGCAAACAAGATCATCTGTTGGCCTTGGAACCTTACCCACATCTTCTGAATTTACAGAATTCAAAGATTTCTGTACTTCTGAATTTGCAAAGATTCAGAAGGACATCAAGGAATTGACGGATACAACAAAAAAGGTGATGGAGGATAGGTTGGATCAACAAGGTGTAAGTATGGTGAATAAGTTGAATGATTTTCAACTCCAATCTTCTACTGATATGAATTCTTTTAAACAAGCACTTCTGACTGCTTTTTCTGAAGTAGCCTCATCAGTTTCTTCTCTGAAGGCTTCTTAGACTTCTTCTTCATCTGCTCAACCAGATTCTTCTATCTTTGCAACAAAGGATGATATTTCTCAGATTTTAAGTCAGCTTTCTTCTATTCATAGTTCTCAGACAGAATTAAGCACAAGGTTACCTGTTCTGGAGTGCAGGTCTTAATCAGATACTTTTAAAAGGAGTCTTGATGATCAGGATCCTGATAATCAAGAGGGGGAGAAAAGACAAAGAGTATCTGAGACAGAGAATGTTGAGAATGTTCAAAAACAAAGCTCTGAGAAAACTTCTGAAGATGCTCAAAATATTGGTGAAGCATCTAATAGAGTTTCTGAAGCAATAGAAGATATTTTATTTGCAGAACATGTAGTTGATCGTCTTCACAACGACTTGTTCAGGGGTGAAGGTGATTCCAGGAGCACCTTGGATTTGTGTGACTGGTAGTACTTCATCTTCAGCGTGGACGGTCTTGCTTGAGGAAGCCATTTCTGTTTCAAAGAGAGGAACACCAAAGAGGAAAATCAAGGTTTAATACAAAGAGTATAAACCAGATGTTTTGGTACCAAAATACCAAAATGTTAAGAAAAAAAAGTGTTTCGATGAACAAGGTCAAAATACTTGTTGTTTTTGGTAGGTTTTTTGAAAGAAGTTCCTAAGAGAAAAGCCTATGTATGGTGTGCGAAAATACCATAAACACTTTTTAGAAACAGTTTAGATGAAATTTTGGATCAAAATACACTGAAATTCCTTTAGTTCTCTATTTAGAAATTTAGAACAGGTTTTAAGAAGGTGGTGTTATGAAACAGTTAAGAAATTGAAGTTACAAACAACATTTAAGTTGTTAAAGAAGATGAATAGAAGTTATAAACAACATTTAAGTTGTTGTTCATGTAAATAATAGGAAAAAGGTAAGATCAAATTTTGCGAAAACTGGAAATTTAGAAAAACGCACAAGTGCGTGTTCTTGGTGTTCTTGAGGTTTGCAGAGAAAATTCAAATTCTTTGCTTGGAGAAGATATGAGCGCATAAAGAATGAAAAGGAAAGGAATTTTCCTTTTATAGTTGGATGAGAGAGAAAGAGGAGATAGAGGAATGCTAAATGACGGTTTTAGCTTTTTGATAAAGCAATGTTGACCTAGCGCACGTTCCTAGGAGTTGATAGGATAGAAAACGTCGAGATCCGTCGTATGTCAGAAAAAGGTCTGACGTGTCCTTTTCTTTTGAAAAAAATGATAAGATTATAATTTTAATGTTAATCATTGTCCATTTAAAATCCTCATCATTAATATTAAAGGAATGTCAGTGATGGGTTTTCTAATTTGAGATTCATTTTTTGAATAAGAAAGAATTCAGAGAGCGTAAGGAATATAAGTACATACCTTGATGAGATATATCACTAAGTCATAGTTCAGGGAATGATTTGTAGTTTTGAAGGAAATTTAATATTCACTGAATAGAGTTGATCACTGAGAACTTTCATTCTTCAGCATTCAACATACCAAGTTCGTTGATTAAGACATTAAATCTAGTCTCATCAAGAGGCTTAGTGAATAGGTCAGCGAACTGATATTCAGTGGGTATAAATTGAAGTTCAACCTCACCATTCATAACGTGATCTCTGATATAGTGATATCTGATCTCAATATGCTTGGTTTTAGAATGAAGTACAGGGTTATTGGCGATAGCAATAGCACTTGTGCTATCACAATAGATAGGGATTTTAAAGAGCTTGAGGTCCTAGTCTCTGAGTTGGTTCCTCATCCATAGGATTTGTGGACAACAACTTTCAGTGGCTATGTATTCAACTTCAGCGGTTGATGTGGACACTGAGTTTTGCTTTTTACTTGTCCAACTTACCAACTTACCACCTAATAGCTGACAGCCACCAGTGGTGCTCTTCCTATCAATCTTGCATCCTGCAAAATCACTATCAAAGTAACCAATTAGTTCGAACCTTGAGCCTTTGGGATACCAAAGACCCAGATTAGGTGTTCCTTTCAGATATCTGAATATTCGTTGTACAGCGATCAGATGGGATTCCTTGGGTTCAGCTTGATATCTTACACAGAGACAGGTAGAATACATGATATTAGGGCGACTTGCTGTGAGATATAGCAGAGAGCCTATCATTCCTCTATAGGTAGTAATAGTAACAGGTGTCCCATGAGGATCCTTGTTAAGAGTCAGAGGAGGTGCCATAGGAGTTTTCATTGGAGAACTTTGAGTCATCTCAAATTTCTTCAGCATATCATAAACATACTTACTTTGACGTATAAAAATGCCTTTCTCAGAATGCTTAATCTGTAAACCAAAAAAAATTTGTCAGTTCATCCATCATACTCATTTTATATTCTTTCTTCATGCTTTCAGCAAAATGAGTACAGAGTTTTGAATTAGTAGAACCAAAGATAATGTCATCGAGATATACCTGAGCCAGGATGGTATGACCTTTGCGTTTTCGAAGAAAGAGGGGTTGGTCAATTTTTTCACGTACAAATTTTTCTGTAAGAAGGTATATAGAAAGGGTATCATACCAAGCACGAGGAGCTTGTTTTAACCCGTAAAGATGTTTTTGTAGTTTGAAAACATGGCAAGAGTATTTTAGATCAGAGAAACTAGGAGGTTGTTCAACATAAAATTCCTCTTTTAGTTTTCCAGTTAGAAAAGAACTTTTAACATCCATTTGAAAAACTTTGAAGTCTTTATGGGCAACATAAGCTAAGAACAGTCTTATGGGTTCTAACCTAGCTACAGGAGCGAAGGTTTCATCATAATCTATACATTCTTCTTGTATGTATTCCTGAGCAACAAGTTGTTGCGAGTTACAGTGCCATGTTCATCTAACTTGTTACGAAAAACCCATTTGGTTCTAATAACAGTCTTGTTTGAGGGACGAGGTACAAGATTCCAAACTTTGATCCTGCAAAACTCAGTTAGTTCTTCTTGCATAGCACTGACCCAACTAGGGCCAGTTAGTTCTTTCTAGATTTGGTTATAGAAATAAAATTAACAAATAGACAGATATTACCTTGACCACGATGGGTTCTTACGCCTGTACAGGGATCACCAATGATTTGGTCAATAAGGTGATTTATGGTCCATCGTTGAGCGGAGATTGAGGTGAGTGATCAACAATAGGTTCAGCGACTTGTTCAGGAAGAGTAGAAGATGCATCGGCTATAGATTCTTCAGTATTTCTTAACATCCCTGGAGGAGACTCTGAACGAATCAAATTCTCTTGAGTTAAGGGAGGGACTTGGTTATTTACTGAAGCATCACCATTGGAGGAATCAAAAGGAGGAATCTGATTTAAGGGAGTAACATCTATCCCTGAAGAGGATGGAGTGTTACTTGTAGTAGGAATGAAGTTTGGTCCTTCATCATCATTATTTTCAGCAACCGGAGGTGCATTGAAATAAGACGCAGGTTCCCTGTAGTGAGATTTCATCCAATTATCTAGCTCTTCGTCGTCTTTAGAGACGGGAATAGAATTTGATGATCGTGATTCATCAATGTTGACATGAATGGTTTCTTCTATGTGTTGTCTTCTTTTGTTGAAGAACCTGAATGCCTTAGATACAGAGGAGTATCCAAGAAAGATTCCATCGTCAGCCTTTGGATCGAATTTTCCTAAATGATCTCTGTCATTCAGAATATAGCACCTACATCCGAAGATATGTAAGTATTTCAGAGTGGGTCATCTTCCATGAAATAATTCATAGGAGGTTCTCTTGAATCGTTTGACTATTAGGGATCTATTCTGAGTGAAACATGCAATGTTAACTGCTTCAGCCCATAATTGAGTTGGTAGACGTGATTTGCTGAGCATTGAGCGAGCGACTTCAATGATCGTTCGATTTCTCCTTTCAACAATGCCATTTTGCTGAGGACTTCTTACTGATGAGAAAATTATGAGTGATTCCTTTTTCTTCAAAGAAGGTAATCAGCGTATTGTTTTTATATTCAGTGCCATCATCACTTCTCATGGAGCGAACAGTTAAATTGTTCAGGACTTCCATTTTCTTGATAAAGGAGATAATTTCATCGGGTGTATCACTCTTAGATTGAAGAAAGAATATCCAAGTATATCTGGAATATTCATCCACAATCACTAGAGTGTATTTCTTTCCAGATATGGACTGCACGTTGACTGGTCAAAACAAGTCCATATGAAGTAAGTGAAGAGGAGTGGTCACTGAGGAAACTTGCTTAGATCTGAAAGAAGCTTTTGTCAACTTTCCTTTTTCACATGCTGAACAAAAAGATTCCTTTGTAAAAGAGTGTTTAAGAAGATCTCTGACAAGTTCTTTTTGAGATAGATCATTGATCATCTTAAAGTTTAGATTAGAATGCCTCTTGTGCCAGAGCCAGTTAATATTAGAGGAGGCTCTTGAGAGAAAACACACATTTTCAGAGTGAGAATGTTAGATTTAATTTTATAGAAAGTATGAACCAGAATAGCTAAGTACTTGGCATCAGAAGATGATCCAGAAGCTTATCTTCTGATCTATCAATCATTAGAAGCGCCTAGAGACTTGAAGAACCTCTGGATCTCAACTGCCGTCCCACATGCGCTTTAGATGAGGTGGCATATCACACTTCCCGTGCGTAACTAATTCTGTTGGAAGTACGAGTGACGTGTCATCTTACAATTGGCTAGGTCATTGACTTTTCTATTTGGAATAGTATTATTCATAGATTTGTATTACTTCCGCTCATATTTTGTTCATCAAATCTATTGATTAATCGAGTTAAAAAGGGATATGGGTTCCAACAATTGGTATCAGAGTTTGATAATCAATCTATTGATTATTCGATCTCGTCCAGTTTGGAGAAATCCCAACTCAAAGCAGTAAATTTCTGTTTTATTCTATCGCTCTTCATTCAACCCTGTTTTTAGAGATTTTAATTAATTTGATTCAATTTCCCTTCAATCAGTGGTAATCACAGTTTAAATTCTGGAATCAGTAATAATCATTTCGTTTCTTTCCAATTTTGAAGTTTAATTGTTCTAAATTTCATAAGCTTTTTCTGCAAAAAATTTTAAACTCTGCTTTCTGAAAATATGGCTAATCAAAATATGAATGCTATATACACCTCTGGATCTTTGACCAAACCTCCCACTCTAGTCCGAGATGAATATCCACAGTGGAAAATTCGTATGATAAATTTCTACGAAGCACTAGATGTTGAACTATATCCTACTGTACTAAACGGTCAATTCATACCCATGACCGTCATTCCAAGGGTTCCTCGTACTGTTACAGATGAAGAAATTCCTGCAAGGCATGTTCCTAAGGAAAGGAAAGACTGGGATGATGAGGAACGTGCTAAACTTGAAACTGCTAAAAAGGCCAAAAGTCTTTTGATAATGGCAATACCAAATGAGATTTTCCAATCTCTGGATTCATGTGAAACCGCAAAGGAATTGTGGGATCAGCTTGAAAATCTTCTAGAAGGAGGAGTAAAGCTGAAGAATAATAGCAGAGCTTAAGCTCTGAATGAGTATAACAACTTTCAAGCTATTCCAGAAGAGATTCTGGAGCAGACCTATCACAGATTTCACACACTGATAAATATGTGCAACATGTGTGATATTGTCAGATCAAAGGAAGACAGCAATGTCTTATTTCTCAAACGTTTAAATCCAGAATGGTCAAATCTCTCCATGTCTCTTCAGGCAAACCAAGATGTAGAATTGTGGTCTTTGCATGATGTATTTGGGTCTCTTCAGGCGCATGAAATGGAAGTTGTTCAGAAGAAGACTTCAATTGGTGGACCTCTGGCCCTAATCCCTGAATCCAGAGGGTAAGGCAGAAGGAGTAAAGAGACAGAGAAGAAAGGAAAGAGTAAGGCACTCATTTCAGAAGCAAGTCCAGAAGATGCTTCTGATTCTGAAGATGATGAGATCAAATCTTTTGTTGAATCGTTAGCACTTATTACGAAACAATTCACCAAAAAGTTTGGTAATAGATCTTTTCAAGGGAACAAAAGATTTGATCGCCCCACTCAAACGTATGCTCCAAGGCAAGAGATCCAGAGAGCTGAAAAATCAGAAGCAGAGAAGAGAGAGGAAGAGCTGCAGAAGAAAAAGGATGTGTGTTACAGATGTGGCAAACCAGGCCATTACTCCAAAGAGTGTAAAAGTACTCTTGTTAAAGACAAGCAATATTACAAGAACAAGTACAAGTATAATGTAACTGAAAGAGCACATTCTGCGGAGAAGGAGAATTGGCTAGATGATCAATCGAGTGGAGATGAAGCCATGTTCTGTGGAATTGCTAAGACAGATGAATCAGCCTTCTGAAACTCCGGTTTGTTTCACTTCAGAAACTTCTGAACTTGAAAACACTATCCTGACTCTAACTGCTAATTTTCAAAATCTGAAACAGAAGCTTTTTATAGAAAAGAAATTGAGAAAGAATCTTGAACAAACCTTTTCTACAATATAAAAAAGAAAGAGATATTTACAAACGAGAAATGGATATTTTAACTAAAGAGAAACTTGAAATATCAGTTGAGAAGGAAAAGATTTCCAAACTTTTAAACACAACAGAACTTAAACTCAACGAAGAAAAACAAAATTTTAGTAAACTTCTGGATGGGAAAGTTAAAGAGATTAAAGCTAAGAAGAGTGGCAGATTGAATTCTATAGCACTTAAAAACTATTTTCAAAAGGAAAGGGAATATCTGCACGTTGAACTACAAAATAAAAAAGAGCTCTTGACTAAAAGTTATCTTGATGCTCAGAAATTGCATGATAAAATTAATACACAAGTAGGGAAAACCGGACTTGGTTTTGAGAATCTGGATCCCTACACATGTAAAAAGAGGTCTACTCTTAACTTTATGTTTTGTATAGGAAAAGAACAAATGCCTGTTTTTCCTATTTTATATGAACAATCAGTCTTCAAAAAATCAAAATATGAAAATGGACAAAATGTTAAAAAAACTCAAATACAAGAATATCAAATATTCTTCTGGAAAGACAAATCACGTTGATCTAAATCTTATCCAGAAAAAGAATGATATTTTTAAATTTGGTTCATTTACTCACATAACTCTAAATCCAGAAGCTGATGAGTTTAAACCTATACAAGCAGAAGAAGAGATAAGACTCACTTTTCAAAACGATATTCTTAGCTCTGGATGAGTGTTTTAAATCTGAAAACTCAAATACTCAAATACTCAACAAAATTTTATTGAAAACCAACCAGAGATTTTCCCCTGTTCTTTTGTTGACCTAAATCTTTGCAAAGACAAAGACAAGGATGAGTTTACTACATATCTCTTGGAAACTGATAATCAAGATGATGATGATTTTTTTGCTAACTCAGAGAAATATATTTCTAATTTTGAAAATCTGCTACTGCCTAATTATACACAGGTTCTGGTGGTTGTAAAAGACAGCGATGCTCCTCTTTTATACACCAATGAACCTTTGAAAATTAGAGCTGCTGGACAAAAAGTTGCAAAACTTTCGAGTGGTATACCTTTGATACCTGTTCCTCCTAAAGAACAGAGAATACCGGTTTCCATTCATCCAGATTTTCTTGGGATGTGTCTTCAAGCTAAGACTTATCTTGAACTCGAAAAAGACGCAAGCATCAAAAAGCAAGAAATTCCTGAGCAACATTCTCTGAAATCTCAATCTCAGAAGTATACTTATACTCAAAAGGGAAAATAGAAATCTAATTCTTTTACTTCTATTTCAGTAAAACCCAGAGTACCTGAAAAGTCTCCTCAGAGGAAGCCTCCACAGAAGAACATATTTAGTTCTAAACATAAGCCTAGCCTAGATAAGAAGTTCGAGAGAACTGCTGATACTAGAATAGACAGGAATAAGAAAAATTGTAATTATCATTCTCATAACGAAAATTCCATGAAGTGTTTTATGTTTCAGAATTCTGAATGTTTCTCTCTGTTCTTAAAACTCAAACAATTTTTCTCCAGGCCTTCTGATTTTTTCTCTAACAATCAACAGTACTCCAACTTCAACACTCATACCAAATGGAACGATTCAAACAAAAAGGGCAGACCAGTAATCTTTGAAAACCCATTCAATCTTCTTCTAAAAAGGAAACGTTAAAACAAAAAGATCAAAAATCCAAATCTAACATCAAAGGACCCATTATGAAATGGGCACCTAAATCTCTCTGATTTTTGATTGCAGAAGCAACGTGTGCATATCTGGTATCTTGACTCTGGATGCCCGAGGCACATGACTGGAACGAAAAACTTATTCTCCAAATTCAAAGACAAAATCGGAGGAGCAGTAACGTTTGGCGATGATGGTGAATTACTATAGAAGGCCGACAGAAAAGAGTCACCCAGAAGTCTCTGGACATCTCTGATTAATGGAAAATGACTCAGAAGCACTCAAAAGTCTCTGGATGCCTCTGTTCACAAAAAACATTTTTTTTTGAGATCCAAGCACAGGAAAAGACAGCTAAGTTTGCTAATTCAAGGGGGAGCTAAATATGCAATGTTTAAGGGGAGCTAAATATGCAATATTCAAAGGGGAGCACATAGCTCTGGATCGTACAGAAGAAAAAATTGATTTTAAGTCTAACTCTTGTTAGCTGTCTTCTGGATTCATTTTTCCTTTGATATTTTATTAAATGAGTCTATTCTGAGTTATCTCTTGCCGCCAAGGATAATTTAGAATTTTCATATTTCACCAAATTTCTTATGAAACATTATTCATTAGACACAAAACTTTCTTTTGATGTTCAAAATGTTTTAGCATGATCAATTGAATGATTTTAATTTGATTTTAAAATAATTTTTTTTTCTTAAAACTCTCAATTAATTCAATTTTTATTGATTAATTGATTGATTTTATTTTTGGAGGGAATATTCAAAATCTCAAAAGAAAGACAATTTCTCATCGAAAACCAACGAGAAACGTTTGAGTCCCCCGTACTGACAAAACACGCGTCATTCATCCTTCTATACACGCGCGACAGAGCCTCCACGTGTCGTGAATCGACGGTTTGCATGATTGCACGTTTTTTAGGCATACGTCAGCCGTCAGCAACCGTTTCCAATCCCAAATTCACAATTAAATCCTTCTCATTCTAACCCCTTTCCCAAACCTCGAATAAATCCTTCATCTTCAAGAATACTCGAGTGCATTTCTCAAATCTCACTATATAAACTCGAGTAAATCTCCAACTTCACTTTTCACCGCCCTCAATCTTACTGTGCTCACGAGTTCTTCAATCCTTACCTGCAAAACTGCACTTTCGATTCTCAAAATTCCAAAAAATTTCAACGGAAAGTCCAAATGTTAACCTGAATGTTCACGACGAAGAAGATCGCATCTTCGATTCCACGACAGAAAGTGCCCCAATCACTCGATTACTGCAAAAACCCAACAATGTTCAAGTACTCTTGGACCCCAATACCTACATATCTGAGTATCGAGTGATGATTGAGTTTCTACAAAGTCATCAGTTGAACCGAGCCTTAACTCTCACTAACCCCAATGTTCCTGAAATGTATGTTCAGGAAGTGTGTCAAACGATGTACATCAAGAAGGATGATGTCCAGGCTGGAAGTTTTAGAAACCCAAATGACGAGGATCAAGCGATTGAAATTCCAATCACAAAGTCGAAGATTGCTCAGATGTTACACTTAACTCCATCAATGATCAAGGTCGAATGTCAGAAAATTCCCAACCCTAATCTCGCTTCGAATCCATCCACAGAAGCTTTACTGGCATTCATTCGATTCTTGGGTTATAATGAACCCATCACAAAACTCTCTGACTTCAAGAGGAAGAAGCTTCCACCTATGTGGAATGTGCTTGTATCGATTCTCAACAAGAGTCTGACTTGCAAGATAGGGTCAATGGACCAAGCAAGTAGAAACATACTTACCATCATCTATGGTATGTACTTCAATCTACCTCTCGACTATGCGAACCTAATATTTCAAGAGATGAAAGCTGCTGTGAACGCTAAGGTTTCACAACAAGCATAAAGGAAAGCGCTACCTGCTCTCATGTTCCCCAGATTTTTATCTATATTCATACATCCAGGAATCGAGGCTCTAAAGGCACCGCTAATCCAACCATTTTACAAACTTTCCACGATGAACTCGCACAAGCCAACCATTGACGACAAAGGATACACCACTCATCGCAAACTTTCCAGGTACATGCTCAATCTCATTCCTGAAACCGCTCCTTATCTTATCTCATATAGGAGCTCTCTGGTATTCTTAGAACAGAGAATACCTACCCTAGAGCATTTAGAGTCTAGCATAGATGGTGAAGGGTCTGGTGAAGCTGAGTCTGAAAATAACATGAGTGAACATCAGAGTGGTTCTACCCATGCCGACCATCTCTTACGGGAAGGTCAAGAGGATGTCTTAAGAGACACATATGAGCGATTACAACTGAGTCCATCCAGAGCTCCCACATCTTCTGAGGTAGATGCCTATACATCCACTCTCATTGACATAGGACTGCTCAGTCCAAACCACCCCTTATCCAACCGTTCAGAGGACACTTCAAGCTCCTCTGAATCAAGCACACCCGGGGAAACCAATACTTCATCATCCTCTCAACAGGGAGATGATTTTAATAAAAGAGTTCCATCGCTCCAGAACTCGCCACTACCTACACAAGTTGCTGTCTCCGTGACCAACTTAGAAAACACAGAAGGTTCGTCCAGACTTTCTGGTGTAGAGGCCTGTGAAAT
This sequence comes from Silybum marianum, assembly GCA_036898165.1. Taxonomy (NCBI): domain Eukaryota; kingdom Viridiplantae; phylum Streptophyta; class Magnoliopsida; order Asterales; family Asteraceae; genus Silybum; species Silybum marianum. The sequence goes on along the minus strand of CM072530.1, from coordinate 21,413,579 downwards.
TCCATCAGAGGGGTTAAGGCCAGAGGATGCACCACTTACCGGAGTCTTCACACTTTTTGAAGGTAAGCACACATTGATTGACTCTCCACCCTCTGATGCTGGAGACAAATTCAACAATGTCAGAACATCCGAAGAGGTGCCTGCTAATAACAGCCCTCGAAGACTGGATGGAAGTCCCTCCACGCTCAACATCAAAACAAGCGTGAATGAGGGCCTCTCTGAACACGAGAGACAAGGGGCTCCATGTGTTGGAGATGCACCGGTTACACAACCTGATTTTTTCACGAATGTAGAGTTCAATGCAGTCATTGAAAAAATAAAGGAATCTATGGTGGATTTAAAACAAACCATTAAACTATCAGAGTCGAGTATCAAATCAGAGATCAGTGCTCAGAATGCATAACTTTGTCAGATTGAAACCAATCGGAGCAATCTCTCCAGCGATCTGGAAGCACTGAAGTCTCTGATCTCTACAACGGCAGACAATCAGACAAAGTTGGCCTCTGAACACTTCACAAAGTTGGATGACGGGATAAAAGCCAACAATGATGCCATCTTTCACCTCCCCAACAACATTCATCTTCTAGAGGTCACCATCTCAGCTGAAGAATATAGCAATTTTGTTTGTGACGTCCACAGGCTTGTCATAGCGGTTGTACCATCTGAAGCCTCTATCTCCACTGATTCTACTCTTGTCAAGCAATCTGACCTGGTGGCATTTCAGAAAACCTTAATGGATAAATTTAATGCCATTAACACCAAGTTTGTATCAAGGATCAACAGCTCTAGCTCTAAGGAGTTAGCACAAAAGGTATCCTCTTTAGATGCTTCTGTCTCAAACCTAACTCCATTAATTTATGCTATCTCTGCCGACTTTGAAGTAAAGAAGAAGAAGAAAGAGGCTAAAGCATGTAAAAAGGCTGAGCTCAAGAGAAAAAGATCTGAGGATCAAGACCCCGACTCTTCTGATCCTCAGAAGGGGGAGAAACGCCAGAGGGGAGATCCATCTGCTGCAGGTCCCTCATCAAGACCAGGATCTTCTTCTCATCACTCAACAAATCAACCTTCAAATGAGGCTTCAGATCAACATCAAAAAGAGAATACAGAGGAACCACCGGTCATGAATCAAAACGCAATGCCAACCCCATTAGCCATGAGACCTCTGCCTCAAAGTCCATCTATGGATAACTTCATCTTAGGGTTGGAGAGCACCAGACGCCTACCATTTTTGGTTCCCACACCCAGAAGAGCAAGAAACACCAATACAAGACCAAGGGTCATAAATCCAATCACTACATCAAATAATGCCACAGATAACAATATCCCTGACATGTTTGCATCCACCTCTGCAAATCCAACAGGTCAAATCATTGAAGCATCCACCAGTCAACAAGAAGCTGACCAAAGGATGAAAAGTCCTATAATTGAATATTCAGCAGGCTTAAATCTTGCTGAATCATCGTCTTAAGCAAATCACAAAAGAGGTGATGATCTTCTGAATCGAATGGATCCTGATCAACGAGAAAGAATTGCCAGAGAACATGAAATACTATCTAGAGAAATGATAGTGACCTCTGGAGAGATTTTTTACAGGCATCGATATTCTGAGAGAGATGAAGCTGCAAGATTAGTAGATCCAGATTTTGCTGCAGGGTCAAATGCTAGTGTGCAAACCATTGTCAGGTTTTCTCGCTTTAAACAGTCCAGAAATAATGTGTTCTCTTCATCACGTATCAGAAGAATTGAAGAGCTTAAAACTCAATTTTTTGAAGCCTCAGATATCGTATACACTGTGTACCAGGTGGTAAGAGAAGATGGACAGGTAAGCAACTTCATTGATAACGATCTTGTGAATCTAAATCCTACAGACTTAATCTCTCTTGGCAAATTTATGAAGAGGGTTCGAGATAGAAGTGCAGATGATAATTTATCCTATCTAAGAATTTTGTCTTGCATAGAAGCTTTTGTAAATCTTCGAAGTCGAGTAGATTTCCAAATTGGCTTGGAAAGATTAGTAGATAGATTATCAATCTCTTCCCCCAATGAAGATATTGAGGAGATGGCTACAAAAAGAGTTGGTGAAAAATCGTACTCCAGCCAGAAAGAGGCGTTATTTTTCTTAAGCCAATAGGGAAAAGATTCTTCAGAGTCAGAGATGCCATCAAATATTCAGATGATACATTGCAAATGATCAGAGGTTGGATAACTGTGAAGAAAAATGTGATGCTATCCGATTCAGAGATATAAGGGTAGCGGCAATAGAAATGGAACGTTACTTAGACAACGTTGAAATGTTAAGAAATATTACTAGACAACTTCATAGTGTTCTTAATGAGCTTCCAGATGCTCCGTTCTAGTTAATCTTTGTATTCATTGTACTTGTCAAGTGTTTGATGATGTTTAAAAGAATGATCTTAATCTTTTGTATTGTAATTCTGCATTCTGGATTTCATACTTAGGGGGAGATTGTTAGATTTAATTTTATAGAAAGTATGAACCAGAATAGCTAAGTACTTTAGATCAGAAGATGATCCAGAAGCTTATCTTCTGATCTATCAATCATCAGAAGCGCCCAGATACTTGAAGAACCTATGGATCTCAACTGCCGTCCCACACACGCTTTAGATGACGTGGTGTCACATTTCCCGTGCGTAACTAATTTTGTTGGAAGTACGAGTGACGTGTCATCTTACAATTGGCTAGGTCATTGACTTTTCTATTTGTAATAGTATAAATAAAAGTAGTTATCTTTGTAAAAAAAGGTCGACGAATCTGAGAGAAAATCAACAGTTATCATTCATCGTATTGTAATCGATCTTCATGTTATTGAATACGATTTCTCTATTGATTTTCATTGTGTTCTTATTGCTCAATTACTGTTTGATTACTGCTATAGTATTATTTATAAATTTATATTGTTTCCACTCATATTTTGTTCCTTAAATCTATTGATTAATCGAATTAAAAAGGGATCTGGGTTCCAACAGAGAACTATCGATATTGATGACATATACATTTTCTGATCTTTTGTCTTTGAGAGCAAGTTTATCATTTTTATTAGTGACCGCACATCTGGTCTTTGTGAATAAGACTCTGAAGTCTTTGTCATAGATTTGACTAATGCTTAAGAGATTATGCTTTAGTCCTTCAACATAAGCAACACGACTGAATGAGGCTGCTCCATTGGATAGAACGCCATAACCCTTGGTCTATCCTTTGCCATTTCCACCAAAGGTCACTGAGGGACCAGTTTCCTCCTTGTATTCAGAGAGCAGATGTTAGATCTAATTAGCCCCAGTTAGATAGAAAGTTTTATAAAGTTACCATAATTAATTCTAGTCCATTTAATGTAATTTTACATGTTTAATATTTGGGCTTGGGCTTTGAATGTAATGGGCTATATATAAGGAGTCTTAGGGTTGTGAGGAGAGAGTATGAAAGTCGACTCCTGAATTTTGTGTGTGTTTTTCCACGGTGTTCTTGGTGTAATTGCAATTTTCCAATCAATAATATGAGTTTGGCTTTATTCATCTTCTCCTCAACCTAAATCTGTATGTGTACTATTCTAACAACAGAGATTTTCTGCCAGTCATGTGCCTTGAGCATCCGCTATCGAGATACCAGATACCTTTAGCACTCTGCATAAAACAAGAGGATTAATTTCTCATAGGTACCCATACTATTGTGGGTCTGCGGTGTTAGTAGAAACAACAAGTTTGGCGGATATGTTACTTACTGAGGAATTTTCTTCAGTGGTTATCTTCACCTTGGATGTTTTACCAACCTTAGTGGATTTCGCTTTAGCTGATTTTTCAGCGAGAGCTACTTTTTTACCATGAGCCAATCTTTTAGCTTTAGTCACATTAGGGCATTTACTAGCAATGTGGGTAGCCTCACCACAGTGATAGCAATTCCTATATTTAAGAAAAGGTTTTGAGTAGGAAGCATTCAGAGTGGAGGTCAAAACATTTTCAGGACCAGGGCCAAGAATTCCTTTATCCATCGTTTTCGAAGGAACTACGAGTTTCTCAAGTTCTGATGGAGTGAGATCAATCTTAATTTTGGGGGTTGATCTCTGAACTGATCTAGAGATCATTTTTCCAAACTTAGGACGATTCACTGAAAGAACTGAAGGATTCTTCTTCAGTCTTTGGAAATTCTTGATCGTGGGAAATGATCAAGGAACTTGTCTTTGATCACTTTCCTTGAATCCTTAGTAAAGGGTTTAGAAGGTCTTGTCTCAATAGTAGGGATACTTTGAGAAGAGAAATCAGGGATAGAAGAAACAAACGTTCCAAATTTTAACATGGAACGGTCAGTGTCTATTTCTTCTTGGTCAGAGGAATATTCTAGACCACTCTTGACCTTTTTAGGGATCTCAGCATTTATGATTTCACTGACTTTGTCACAAGCCTTACACCATCCTTTAATGGTAGCTTTTTCAGCCTTGAGATCAACGATGGCTTTTTCGCGCTCAGTGATAGCTTGCTCTTTCTTGATGCTAATTGTCTGATTTACAAAGATTTGGTCTTTAAAATCTTCTTCGATTTTAGTAAGCTCTTTTATTTTTAGATGGCAATTTTTAAGTTGTTCAAAGAGATCTACGTTAATTTGTTCAGCTTTAATTTTACTATTAAGAGCATTGTAAAAAATCAACAATCATAGAATCGAGAGCTGACATACTATCAGGTAGAGGTTTAGAGGAGTTAGAAGGAATAGATACCTGAGTTAATGGAGACTCTAAAGAGAATGAATCAGAGGCCTCATCAGCTTCTTCTATTCTTGTCATAAGACATAGGAAGGCTATGTCTTCTTCATCTGATCCAGATTCATCAGTGGTTTGAGCCCAATCTTCTTCTTGATCCCAGTCAACTTCTTCAATGACAAGGCCTTTGCCTTTTCGCTGGTTATTCTTCTTCAGATTCTGATATTTTTCTTTTAACTTAGAATATTTCTCATTCTTATTTTTATCAGTAGTTTGAGAGGATATTGGAGCAACAACTTTCTTCAGATCGTTGAAACTTTATTAGTTGGGACAGTCTTTGACTTATCAGATTCAGTGATGGCGGGAGTCTTTCTGAAATTGCTCTTTCTACCGAATCTCCTGAAACTGTTAGTGAGAAGGGCTAGAGAATTATCAAATTTAGAGATATCGACATCAGTGATATCTTCTGAGTTAGATTGATCCAACTCAGTGATAGAGGTTATAGAAGAAGATACAAGTGTGGAAGGTTCTATCTCTGAAGTTACTAAAGCCAAAGAAGAACTATTGGTCGACTTAGTGTCCTTCAAGAGGTTTCTTTTTAAGGCTAAAGATTGCTCATGATTAAGCAATATTCCGTACAAAGCACTTAAAGAAAGGGTTTCAATGTCCTTAGATAACTTAAGACACATTGTAAACATTTCCCATCGTTCAAGAAGAGCTCCATGAACTTAGTTAGGATTTCAGAGTTGGAGTACTCGCGATTAACAGTTTTCATGTCTATTAAGAGACAGTTAAATCTTGGGTAAAATGCAAGAAATAACAACCTACTTTTATAAATTTCTTTATTATAGCATTGTACTTTCAATTTTACTTATTACAACAATGTACTTTCAAATAATTTTTTATTAAGGCATTGTACTTTGAAAAATTTACCCATTATAGCAATTAGTAACTTGTTACCTTTTAAACAAGTTAACCCCCATTTTTTTTTGGTTACATGGCTTAAATAAGATGACATGGATAACATGTCATCATGATTACATGGCATTAGTAAAAAAATATCTTGTAATTTTTTTTAAAAAAAATCCCACTTTTTTATATTATTCTTAATTATCTCAATTTTTTTAGTAATTTATTCACGTCAGCACTTTTTTTAAAAAATTACTCTTACTAAATTGTATGCAAATTAAATATTTTAGAGTTACATTTTTTTAACAAACGTGATGTTTTTCTTCAAAATAAATATTTTATTTATAAAAAACGTAAAACTTGTGATTTAATTTTTCTAGTTCAAAAAATACTTATTTTGTACTTTTTTTTAAATTTAACGATATAAATTGCGGTTTAGAAATCTTCTTAATATTGTTACATTTTAATAAATATTTTAGAAATAATCTAATTAATTTATTATATTTATTGAATGATATGTCAATTCAATTTTTTAAGACAAATAGATATATTCTTTTCCATATAAATATTTTATTTGTAAAAAAGCATAATAATTCTTATTTTCTTAGTTAAAAAAATATATATTTTTAAACATTTTTTAATATTAGGGAAATAAATTGCCACCTATAAATTTTCTTAATATTCTTATGTTTATGAAGAATTTAGCTTAGTTTAATTAGTCTAATATATTTATTAAATAATATGTAAATCACAATGTTATAATAAGAAATGCCACATCAACAATATATTACATGTGGACAACCTACATGTACAATGAGGTTGCATGGAAACCTAGTATAGTGGGTAAATTTAAAAGAAAAGGTTATCCAATGCTATAATGGGTAAATTTTTCAAAGTACAATGCCCTAATAAAAAATAATTTGATAGTACATTATTGTAATAAGAAAAACTAAAAGTACAATGCTATAATAAAGAAATTTATGAAAGTAGGTTGCTATTTCTTGTATTTTGCCCTTAAATCTTTGGTGGATTTAAGAAAGAGTTTCATTTTTCAGAAACATGAAACTTTCATACTGTCTTACCAAGTTAATACTTCGAGTAATCTGAACCTCATTTGTTCCTTCATATTGAACACAGAGAGTGTCCCATATGGACTTAGAAGTCCTCATTTTCATTACTGAATGATAAACATCATCTGGAAGAGACATTGCAATAATAGATCTAGCTTTTGAATCAACAACTAGTTCTTTCTTGTCTTCCTCACTCTATTGATTTGGAGTTTTGAGAATTTTTCTCTCAGGATTAGCAGGGGTGTTACCAGTAGCTGGAACAACTGGAACAAAAAGTGTTGGAACATATGGCCCATTCTCTAGATAGTAGGGGATCTTAGGATCTGACACTTCATGAAATAGAGTCATTCGTTCCTTCCAGACTAGGAGATTATCACGGCTAAATCTTGGAGGTTTAGCTAAAGATCCATTGTCTATATAGTTTTTGTTTATGTTAGCCATTTTAAAATGAAGACGGTAAATGAGTTCGTTTTAAAGATTTTAGAAGCTTAAAGCAATAAAACACTGCTCTGGTACCACTTGTTGGTCCCAAAGGAGTCTACAAGAGTTCAATGGATATAGAAACAGTTTGTAGAGAGGGGGGAGGGTTGAATACAAACACAAGCTTTTATGGTTTTTAAATGAGTTTATATTGAATAAACAAATTTACAGTTGTAAGCGGAATTAGAACAAGTATTAAAACTATTCTATTACAACTAAGAAATAGCTACGTTCATGCACAAGAAAAAGAAAGAAAAACAATAGAGGTTTTAGGAGAGAAGATAGCATGCATGAAGATGAAGAAGGGTTCCTCATCTATTTATAGCCGTTGCATTAAATGCAAAGCAAAAGGTATATGCCACATGTCAAGTTTCTGTTTGAGACTTGTCCTTTGTCCAGAAGACAACCATTCTTTTGGCTGTATATGAACAGTACCAAATCATATTTGATGGGGGACATAAGAGACAATCGTACGTCCTTTTCTGACAAGGTATTGAGGTTTCACCTTTGTGCATCGATGATAAGATCAACATTGATCTTGCTGAGTAAGCCTAACTTTGAACACTGAACCAGAAGCTTCAAGGATGAAGTCTTTAGGTATCACTGAGGCTTTTGCAAGAACTCACGCTTCAGGTAGATGAATGTCGCTATCATTGAATCGCTTCAGATCACGAGCTATTCATCTCTTTCTTCAGCTATGCCTTCAACAGTCGTTGAATGACTTTGTGGTGTGAGTGTTGTTCTTTAGATCTTCAGGGATATGATGTTGTTCCTGATCATTAATGATCACTGAATCCAGTCAGTGTGTGATATCGCTGACTTCTAAACACTATCCTATAAATGGTATTTTCACTAAGTACAAGAGAAATAATATTCAAATCACTGAAAGGAGTTTGGATCAATAATTGGAATAGCTTCTGTTTCAGAGGTCTGACTTGGATAGGAGCCTAGTTTCTCCCCCTCATATTAAGGCACGGAGGAAAGAGGATCAAGAAGAAAGCTCTCTACATCAGGATGAAGCAGAGTATCATCTGGGCGTTCATTTGAAGTTGAGGGTATTGAAATGGACATTCTACTTGGTAGCTCCTCACCAGAGGCAGAGTATAAACCAGAGGGACCAGAGATGGTTAATTCAGAAGGGCGTGGTTCCCCTGTTGATCTTATTTGAATATTTCTGGCTATTTATGTAGAAGGAGTCTCTTTTCCATGAAATTCATCAAATGTAGCATCGATTTCAGATTCTCTGATACTAGAGAAATAGTCAGAAGTAACATTGTTAAGCTTGAGTTCAGAATCTGAATAATCAGAAGTCAATTGTGCATGATCATCAAAGTCCATATTGATACTTTCCATGACCGTCTTGGTTCTGAGATTGTAGACTCTGAAAGCCTTTGAGGTCAGAGAATATCCCAAGAATTTGGCTTCATCAGATTTCTTGTCGAATTATCCATGTTTATCTTGATCCATTTAGAATATAGCACCTGCAGCCAAAGATGTTTAAGAATATAATATTAGGTTTTCTACCACTGATAAGCTCATAAGAAGTCTTGAAATGTCTCTTGACAATTATAGATTTGTTTTGTGTAAAACAAGCAGTTGAGACAGCCTCAGCCCAGAAGTGTGTGGGTAGTCCAGAAGCTGCAAGCATCGTTCTTGCGGCTTCTACCAGAGTACAATTTCGTCTTTCCACCACACCATTTTTTTAGGAGTTCTAGCAGCTGAGAAGTTTTGTGAAATGCCTTCATGGTTCATGTACTCTTCAAGTTTGGCATTCTTGAATTTAGTACCGTTGTCACTTCTCAGCTTTTGAGTTTTGCATTGCAGAAGCACTTGAATCCTCTTCATAATGTTAATTAGAACTACTGGGACTTCTGACAAAGGCAAGCCAAATATAATGAGAACACAAAGGTCAACATGTAACATGTGAAGAGGTCTTGGACAAGAATGATCACTCTTTGTCTTGTGAGAAGGTCTTTTTATTTTTCCCATCTCACAAGTTGGACAGAGATAATCCTTCTAGAAGTGAACCTCTGGGAGGCCATCAACCAGGTTATATTTCACAAGCAATTCAAGATTTTTAAAGTTAAGATGAGCAACCTTTGAAGATTATGCTTCAATCCAGAAACATGAGCAACTTTTGATATGGTAAATCCTTCTTGTAAAGTTCCATAACCTTTTATTTGACCCTTTCCATTATCTCTAAACGTTACTGCTCCACCAGTTTTATCTTTGAACATGGAGAGTAAGTTTCTTGTACCAGTCATGTGCCTCGAGCATCCAGAGTCAATATACCAAATGTGCACACGTTGTTTCTGCAATACAGAATTAAAGAGATTTAGGTACCCATTTCATAATGGGTCCTTTGTAGTTAGGTTTGGGTTTTACATTTGATTTTTGTTTTTGTTTTTGTGAACTTACAAGGTTTCCAGAGGTTTCTGGTTTACCTGTCTTGGTTTGAAGTTTCTATTTTTTCTGACTTTTAAAATTTGTATGTTTCTTGAAGTTAGAAGAAAAACAGCGTGGTCTTAAGAAGAACTGTTTTTAGTTTGAGTAACAAAGAGAAGCATTCAGAGTTCTAAGATATAAAAGATTTCATTGAATTTTCATTTCTGGAATGATAATTACAAGTATTTTTATTTCTGTCTATTTTAGCATCAGTTGTTCGAATAAACTTCTTATCTAGGCTAGACTTATTCTCTGGAAATTTTTAATTCTTCTCTATTGGCTTCTTCATTACTATCCACTTCGATTGATTTTTTGGATATCTCACTGACACAAAAGGTCGAGTGTCACATTTCCATTTTTCTTTCTGTTCACCGGTGAGCTACATGTGCTTCTGAGGCTTTTGCACAGTTTTATGTTTTGCTTGATTTCTGTCTCCTTTTCTAGATCAAGACAAGACTTAGCTTGAATTCACATATCTAGGAAATCTGGATGAATGGGAAACTCTTTTCTCTATTCCTTCGGAGGAACTGAGTTCAGAGGTATACCATTTGGATGTTTTTCAACTTTAGGTACAGTAGCCCTTAATTTCGATGTCTCGTTTGTGTATAAAAAAACAGCAGAGCTATTCTTTACACAAGTTTGGAGTGAAACATAAGTATAAGGCACACGATTTTCAAACTTAGTGAGTAATTTATCTAACATGTCAAAGAAATCATCATAATTTTGATCATCGTTTTCCAAAGGATAAACATCAAACGCATCATTATCCTTTTCTCGAGAAAGATTTAAATCAATAAATGAACAGGGCGTGATCTCTAGATAGTTTTCAAAAGGTATAGATTTTTCTTGTTTTTCATTTTTAAGAGATAAAATTAGTTTCGTACTGTTTAAAATAGTACACTCATCCAGTGCCTTAAGAAGATCGGTTTCAAACTTGAGTCTCAAATCTTCTTCTGTAGTTGTTGGGTATGAACTCATCTGCTTCTGGACTCAAAGTAATATGAGTGAATGAACCAAAGTTGAAAAAATTGTTTTTCTTCTAGTTTTATTTTAAGTTAACTTGATTTGGTTTACAAATCTTTCCTTTAGAAGAATATTTTACGTTTTTATACTTGAGTTTTCTAACTCGATGTCCATTCTCATATTTCGACCTTTTAAAAATAGATTGTTCATATGAAACAGGAAAATCAGGTTTTTGTTCTTTTCCCATACAGAAGACAGAATATAAGGTAGATCTCTTTTTACAAGTATAAGGATCCAGAACATCAAATCTGAGACCTGTCTTTCCAACTTGTGTGTTAATCTATTCATGCACCTTCTGAGCATCTTGATGATTTTTAATCAAGAGCTCATTCTTCTGAAGATCAATGTGCAGAAACTCCCTTTCCTTTTAAAAATAATTTTGGAGTGCCAGAAAGTTTAATATGTCACTCTCTTTTTCCTCAAGCTCTTTATCCTTAGCCTTCAGAAGTTTATTAAGTTCATTTATTTATTCTTTTAAAGAGCTTTCTGTGGATTTCTTAAGTTTAGAAATATTTTGATTTTCCACAAAGAGTTCTTGTTTTTCTTTAGTGAGAATCTCCATCTCTCTATTGAAAATATTTCTTTCCTTTTCAATAAGAGTGAAAAAAAAATTCAAGATCTTTTCCGACTTTCCTTTCATTTTGAAGATTTTTGTTTCAGATTTTCAAAATCGAAAGTCAGGTTTAAAATGGTTTGCTCAAGTTCAAAAGGTTCAAAATTAGTGTAGACCGGTGTTTTAGAGATCTGATCTTCTGCATCACTGGTCATGGCCATTCCACATAACATGGCTTCTGCATCACTTGATTGGCCAGAACACCAGTTCTCTATTTCAGCAGCTTTTGATCTTTCATCTTTATTATACTTGTACTTGTTCTTGTAATACAAGTCATCTTTGATTAGAGCTCCTTTGCAGTCTTTAGAATAATGGCCCGGTTTTCCACATCTGTAGCAGACATCCTTCTTCTTTTTCTTCTCTTCTTCTTTCTTCTCTGCCTCTGTCTTTTCTACCCTTTGACCTTCTTGTCTGGGCACGTAGGTTTGAGTCAGGCATTCACTTCTGTTGTCATACTTTCCTCTGTTCTGAAATGAATGATTACCAAACTTTCTTGTGAATTGTTTGGTAATAAGAGCCAGAGACTCAGCAAAAGCAATAATTTCATCATCTTCTGATCTAGAAAGACCAACTTCTTTTACTAGAGCCTTGCTCTTCCCTTTCTTCTCAACTTCTCTGTTCGTTCTCCCTAACCCTCTAGTTTCATAAATGAGAGCCAAGGGACCACCAACACTTACTTTCTTCTGTAGCACCTCTTTCTCATGGGGTTGTAGAGTACCAAATACATCACTGAGAGACCACCGCTCTAGATCTTGATTAGCTTGTAGAGACATAGACAAATTTGACCATTCAGCATTTAAGACATTTTAGAAATAGGACATTGTTGTCTTCCTTAGACCTGACAATGTCACAACGTTTGCACAGATTGATCAGTGTATTGAATCTATGATACGTCTGCTTTAGTGTCTCTTCTAGAAGTGCCAGAAAACTGTTGTACTCATTCAATGCTTGAGCACGTCTGTTCTTTCTTATCTTAGCACCTCCTTCAAGTTGATTTGCAAGTTGATCCCATAATTCTTTGGCAGCGTCGCAGGAATCGAGGGATTGGAATATGTCATTAGGAATGGCCATGATGAGTAACCGTTTTGCTTTGTTAGCAATTTCTACCTTGTCTTTGTCATCATCACTCCAGTCTTTTCTCTTCTTTGGAATCACACGAACAGGTATCTCTACAGTTTCAACAGTGGCCGGTACTCTTGGAATAGTTGTGTATGGGACAAAAGGACCATTTAGGATTTTTTGATATAGATCTAGACCCAATCTTTCATAAAAATTAATCATACGAATTTTGCATTGTGGATATTCGTCCCTGACAAGAGTTGGAGGTTTACTAAGCGAGCCTGAAGTGTACATGGCTATAAAATTTGGATTTGCCATTTGTTAGATAAACAGAGTACGAGAATTTCGAGAAGAAATTTGAAATGGGATATGATTTAACTCACTGCACTTGAAGCAATTAATCAATGAATAACAAAACTCAGATTTAAACTAGAAATAGCACTGACTTTGAGAAAAATTGTATGAGAACAATAAAAACTCGTAGAACAGGGTAGAATGAAAAATAGTAGTTTAAAAAACGAGAGAATTCTAATTTTTTATCTGGCTCTGATACCAATTTTTGGAACCCAGATCCCCATTTAGACTCAAATGATGTTGATTATGAATAAGATAAATAGTAAGCGGGAGCAATAATAATCAACAATCAAGCTAGAATATGTAAACTGTAATGGAAGAGCATATCAATACGAATTAATGATAATTTGTATCTCACTCAAAGTATTGATGATTACAAAACGGGAAATATAAATTGATCTCACAGGTTCTCTCCAAGTCAATCGACACTCAATATAGTGATAACGCACTCTATTTATACGATTACAGGTATGAAAGTCAATCATTTAGCCTATCACGTATTGACACATAAGCAAGCTTTCTAACATAACCAGTTATGCACGAAAATCAGGACTTACCACGTCATTTATGCATGCGTGTAGTTCCTTAAGTAATATCCAGAAGATACTCATACTTCTCGATCATCTCTGTAGCTTCTGAACTACACTTCTGTATTGGCTGTCTTCTGGAGAAACGTTGTCTGGAGAGGAACACTTGTTCTTTTAGAAAGAAGTTCTTCTGATTCATACTTTTACATCAAGAAAATAAATTCTAACAGATATATATAGCTATTAGTTTCACATTTCTATACGTGTATAAATACAGGGTAAGTTAGACAGTTTATAGTTGAACTTGAACGACATACTTGTACTTTCTATAATTGTAATCTTTGTTCTTAACCAATACAACAACCAACTTCCTTGCCCTAATTCTTGTGTTTTTACTTGTTTAATTTACATTCTTATATATGGGAAATTTCATGAAGGCAGGGAGGTATTGAGAATTGAGAGATCAATGATGACTAAGTGAGTAAAGAGACTGTCTATATCGAATTTTGTCTCATGTTCATTTCTGAACGATGGACCTTCTTCAGTGTCTGACATAGATCTTTTTTTTTGGATTTTGGAGGGAGAGGAGGTATCATTACATATTGGGAGATCCTTTGCAAAAGCCTATTCAAATGACTTTCTACTACACCTTTGAACTGGGATTAGACTTGTAAATACCATTTTTGATCTCTAGCCAAACAAAGAAGCCAAAGAATTTCAGAAATTGAGGTTCCTCAGCTTGATGCCGGTTATCTATGAAGATGTTAACCGTAATCTTTGGAGTGGTCCTCGAATTTCTTCCAGATATGGTAACATGAGTGATCTTTTCAGGGAAGAATCGAGAGTTTACTCTCTTCTTGCACCATTCAAGTTTATCATTTTTCTTCTCTTGGGATTTTTGGAAGGTCCTTGTTCGCGGCTTGTAGAACTCTTGCTTGGGCTCTGAGAGGATTCCTTATGTTGGAGTTTGATTCGACTAGCCCCTTCTTTGCTAAAGCTTAAGTGACTCTGAGGCTTTCTTGTGCTTCCTTTATTTGCTCATCTCTTAGTCGCTGAGCTTGTAGGGCTTCTTTTCTTTCTTTTAGAGTAAGAAAGGAGAACTCATCTTCTTCTGGTTCTGAACTATTCATCTTCAGATTCTTTACTTTCCTTTACAAAACATTCAAAACATAGTTCAAACTTTTTTCTAACATCACCTTTGGGAGATAGCGTGAGCTGAGAGTGGTAGAAGAGGGTTCAGCGTTAGTAATTTCTTCAATACTCCTAATAGTGGAAGCATTGGTAAGGATACCTAAAGGTAGGAAAGATATAGGTTGGGGTTCAGAGAGAGGTTTGTATAATTCGATAGGAAGACTTACCTCTGATAAATCAGGTTCCTCCTCTTTATTGAGCAGGATGTTCAGGTTGGCATCCTTTGAGTTTGTAGACACTTGTTTATTTTTTTCAGAGGGATTAGGATGCTCCTGACTAGGAGGGGGCCTACCCCCCACGGAAGTCTTGAACACAACACTAGTTTAAATCCCTAGGCCGACTGCTGAGAAGAACAGAGTGGGATCATATTCATCATCATCATCATCCCTAAGAGAATATGATGATGGACCCTCTTCTTCTTTTTCCTCTTCTTCGTCCTCCTCCTCTTCTTTGTCCTCCTCCTCTTCTTCATCATCTTTCTGAATGAGGGAATCATCAGCATCCGCTTCCTTTCCTTGATCGGCCTCAGGGTTTGTCGCATTTAGCAGATTATCAGCTTTAGCGATAATTTTCTCTTCCAGTTCTTTTGAGATCTTCTCCCCCCTTAGTGTTACCGTCAGGGAGTATATGCACCAAAAGGGTTTTAACCTTCTCCTTGATGTTGGCGAGAGTGTCTGATTGAGCCTTATGAATCAAAGAAATTTGATTTAGGGAATAATCTCTATCATTCTAAGTGATAGATGAAGCAGTGACAGCAGGGGCTTTCAAAAGCTTGAGGACTTCTGACAGCGTCTCCCCTGCGAGTCTAGCTTGGTGCCCAGAGAAGGGATGAAGTAGGTGTTTTGAGCGGTGGCGCTCTTTAGAGATGAAAAATCTGTCTTCAATGCAGAGAGATCCGATTGGATGCCTGAGAAATTGGTCTTCATGTTAGGTATCCCTGATACCTGTTTGAAAATGAATTCTGCCGAGATCTGCAAGTTGTCGGCCTTCATCTTAATATGCGCCGGTTCACCGACTAGATGGTCTTGTGCGGGTATCTGAAGAGTGGCGGAGGGAGCTTCCAGAGAAATCTTAGGGATCTCAAGGTTCCTCTTGGGAATATTCCTTCTCTGAACCTTTTCTTGCTTTATCTTCTTTATTTTCTCCATCTTTAATGATAGGGAGCCAGTAAGAGGTGCATCCAAAACACCTGTGGTAACATATATAAATGAGCCAAAAAGAGATCGGGGTAAGAAGAAAGTAGTGGGGTGGAAGTGATAGCCAAATGGAAAGATTTTAAAAGGAATGTGATAGCCAAATGTAATATGTATTGATTGAATGTACAGTATTACAGAATATGTCTTTACAAGGCTAATGGAAACGTTAGTTCTAACTATCTAACAAACTAACTATTTATACATGAAATAGAAAGACTAAAGTAACAGTACATTCATAACAGACAAGTTCAGAATAGGTTCTGAACTCCTTCAGATCTTCTTCAGAATTGTCTTCAGAAGTGTCTTCAGAACTTCTTCAGAACCTCTTCAGAATATCTTCAGAACTTCTGAAGTTGACACTTAAGAAGATTATTCCTTAGGCTTTTCTCTAGATCTTTATATCTTCAGAACCCAGTCCCTTTTGAAGCTATTATGATATCTTTATCAATCTCCCCCTTAGCTTCAAAAGTTCAGATCATACTTCCAGAAGTTTAGAATTTCTCTAACATCTTTCAGAATTAAGTTTTTGTATTCAAGTAATGATTCAGCAATTCTCACCATCTCTTTTGCATGCTTCTTGTGCTTCTCCCAATCTTCATTGCTCATATTCTTTGGTCTTCTATTTTGTCTTTTTACCAAACGATCTTTGATTGCCATGAGAGTTCCATTGCAACATTTGTGGAGTTCTTCAAATCTCACAAATAATAATTCTTCAAAGCATTTGCAAACGAAACCTGGAGGTTGAATTACTAAAGTACTCTTCTTCAGATTCTGAATATCTGGTAAGCTCAGATTTGGTTTGCTCAAGTGTACTTGTTTCTTGTTCAGAACATAAGCAACCTGAAAATCAGTCTTTGCAGCCCATATATATTCTCTGTACAAACCATCTCTGAGAATTGGAAATGATTTTCTGAACTTGGTTATTGAATCACGAAAAGGGTAAAGACTTCTATAAACTCTGAGTAGATCTCTGAGATATACATTTTGAAAATCAGCTTCAGAAAAGGTAGAAATCTCACCATTTTGTCTTTCAACTGTAAAGAATGCATACTTGTAATTTTGTCTTGTCTTCAAGTCAGCATTAATTACCTTAACCACAGGGCTTTCCTTTCTTGCTTCATTAACTGAGATTCTTATTTTTCTAATGATATCTGAATACCATTGTTTCCAACCAAAGGACGTTTGAATCCAGCAGTCAATATAGTTGAAATTTTCTTCATATTCTATGAACATTTCTGGATGGAAATATTCAAGAAACATGGTAAAAGCACTTTCTTCTATTCTTTGCACTTGCATTTGTTCCTCTTCAGATATTTGCTCTATAGGAACCAACTTTTTAGAAATATCTTCTGAAATAACTTTTTTTCCTTTCTCTTTATCCTTCTGACTTGGTTCTGAACTTTCAATGTTCAGAGAAAACTTCAGAATTTCCTCCAAGTCTTGTTTCTTTGAGTGAATTTGGAAATCATAAGTATCACTAAGTATATAATCAGCTCCTCTGATCTTGTTTTCTCTTTTGTGACCAGCTGGATAACTTTTCCTTACAAATTCTCTGAAATGAACTCTTTCTTTGATCATATATATGATTTCTTCTTTGACATCTGAATCTTCAATATAATCCTTGGCATAAGTAAGAAACCAATTCAGAGTTGAGTTAGAGTATTTTGGAATATCTGAAATTAAAAAAGTTTTATTTCCATCTGCTGTATATCTGAACCCAAGATCTGGACTAGTGAACGCTCTAGTCATTGTATTTTCTAGATTTATAGGTTCCAACAGTTTCACTTTAGATAACCCAAATTCCAGAGCTAACTGAAAGTCATGCTTGATTAAGTTTCTTATGTAGATTCCCAGAATTCTTCTAACTTCAAAAACAAGCTCAACTTCACTTCTAGCAACACAATAATGAAGAACTGTCAGTTTGTCTTGCAATCTTAATTTGTACAGATCATACTGAGTAAATTCACACAAATATCCATTTCTTCTTTCTGTTCCAAATCTGAATATTGCTAGATCATCTTCAACAGTCTTTGAAAGACATCTAATCTTCTTTATAAGAGTGGAGTCATTCAGATTTTGAACTCCATGCTTCTGAACAAAGTTTCTAACTTGAGAAATTTGATCTTCAGACCACTCATCACTTACAAAATCCTCTAGAGTTGCAAACCTCAGATTGGTTTTGTATATATGAAAGTAAATTGCTTCAGGAAACTCCAAGCTTGTTTCTCCAGAAAGAAATATATCTTCTTTTTCATAAACTTGATCTAGAATAGGTTCTTTAAGTAGAGGAATATCAACTTTGGGAATAGTAATGCAGGATCTGACTCTTACCTCAAATTTTCCAGAATAGACCATCAAAATTTCATCTGCAATTTCAGTTCCTCCCATATGACTTAGATCAAATTCTAGTTCAACTTTTTCATCTGGTTGATCAAGAAAATCTCTGAAGACAGAAAACCTGTTGTCCAAAAGTCTACACTCCAGACTTCTTGGATTATTCAAAAAGACATGCACCCAACAGAATTGACTTAGTAATCTCCATAGTTCTTTAGAAGCTCTTCTGTATTCATCACTCAAAGATTGTTGGGGCTTCCATATTACCAAATCTTTTATTTCATTGACTTCAGAACTTTCTCCCACACCAGCTCCAGACATGTCTTCTTCAAACATAATAACATCAGAGAGATCACTGGGCTCACCAATGACATCTTCAAATGCAAGATATTCCCTTAGCATCTCTTCATTTGAATCAGGAATAATGTATGTATTATCTGAGCTTAAGTTTCCTTCAGAATCAAAGGATAACTTCTCTGTTTCATACCCTTCCTCTACTATATCTTCAGAAGAATTAATATTTGTCTCTTGCCCTTCAGGTTCTGCAAATAAGATATCATCTATTGCTTCAGAGACTCTGTTAGATGCTTCACCAACATTTTGAGCATCTTCAGAAGTTTTCTCAGAACTTTGCTCATGAATATTTTCAACATTTTCTGGTTCAGACACTCTCTGCCTTTTCTCCCCTCTTGATTATCAGGATCCTGATCATTAAGACTTCTTTTAAAAGTGTCTGACTGAGGCCTGCATTCTAGAGCAGATAATCTTGTGCCTAAATCTGTGTGAGAATTCTGAATAGAAGAAAGTTGATTTAAAATATGAGCAATATGAGCCTTGGTTGCATAAATGGAAGAATCTTGTTGTGCAGAAGAAGAAGAAGGCTGAGAAGCTTTTAGAGAAGAAACAGAAGAAGCCACTTCAGAAAAAACAGTCAGAAGTGCTTGTTTGAAAGAGTTCAGATCATTAGATGATTGAAGTTGAAAATCATTCAACTTATTTACCATACTCTCCCCATGTTTATCCAACCTATCCTCCATCACCTTTTTGGTTGTATCCGTCAATTCCTTGATATCCTTCTGAATCTTTGCAAATTCAGAAGTACATAAATCTTTGAATTCTGTGAATTCAGAAGATGTGGGTAAGGTTCCGAGACCAACAGATGGTGTTGTTTGCAGACCTTCAGAAGAAGGATGGCCTGTATGTGCCACAGAGACATCATGAACCACATTTGATTCTGTGAATGGGGCTTTTGTGACGTTCACCCCACCAGGTCTTCCAACTAATCCTTGATATCCAAAAATTGGAATATCTATAGTTGTTGATGCAATGTGATAAACATTTTGCTTAGTGACATCTGGAAGATGTGTGCTAGTGTGAATGGACTCCACATGAAGTGGTGTAGTAGGCTCAAAGTTGAGGGGACTCTCGGACTCAATGTGCTCAGAATGGTGAAGGGGGGACATATATCCTTCATTTTCAACAAAAGGAACCTCCAATTGGGGTTCTAATGGATTATAAGCTGCTTGCCCCATATGTATTGATGTAACACCCTTCTGTTGAGAGATGGGTGAGTGGCTGGAGGGGTTAATCAAATTTTCCATGGGCTCACTGGCCTTTTCAATATCATCCACCAAAGACTGTGAAATGATAGAAGATGTGGGTGCCCGGCTGGTAACAGGTGGTTCACAGGATTGTTTTTCTTTTACCTGTGTTCTCCCCTCATCAATTCTTTTTCTCACTCTTCTACCCATTCTCTCATTTTCATTTTTCCTCTTTACTCTTTGAGGTTGTTCTCCCCATTGAACAGCCTCCCCTCTCTTTCTATTAATTCTAGACTCCCTTGCAGTATCACCACTCTGGTTTGAATCAGGGGAAGGGACTACTGGTTGAGGTAATCCCATAGATTCTAAATGCTCACTCACAATCCTATTTGGTGGACTTACAAGATCAATTAAATGAGAAGAAAGTGGAACTGCATTTGGAAATGTAAGTTTTGCATTTGGAGGCCTTAAACTGTCCATAGTAAAGATAGGAACATGTACCTCATGTGCTAGAACAGGGATTTTTGATACAGCTTTCATTGCTCCTTTGATGAGAGTTTGAAAAAATCTCTGAAATGGTATGTAGTTGAATGTGGACTTCTTCAAGATTGCAGATTTTAGTTCATCAAAAAATAAGACTAGCATAATCATAGTGCTTGTTGAAGGCAACTCCATGAAAGATAATCCTCCCATTTGCTGAAGCTTGATCCAAGCTTGAACTTTTCCCAGATAAATAAGTATTCAGAATTGAGAATAAACAATACCATATTGGAGGTAAACACTTTCTTCTAAAGGAACTCAAAGCATTTAGATTTTCAGAATATCCCAAACTCATGAAATCTGAAATCATGTCTGTTGAGGAAGGAATTTGATCATAAGAAGTTTTCCCAAGAACCTCATCTGACTTTGGCAAGAAGTGAAGACATCTAATATCATCCACAGAGATACACACCTTGTAAGCATGACCATAGGAGACAATTTCATCTTCAGATTCATCAACCTCAGCATAGTGCCAGAATTGTTGAAGATAAGAAGCAGGAACAGAGAATTTCCTAGAAAGTAGAGAACGGAGTGTAGGTTTCTTCAGAATGTCAATCAAAATTATTTGATCATCAGTAAAGTCTTTCGATTTAAAGTTCAAAGCACAATTATTTTTCTTGATGTCTAGCAGTTTCTCAGCAGGAACATACAGTTTTGACATATCACTACTTTCAGCACGAGTATGAGATTCACTATCACCAGCATTTGATTTAGAAACAACTTCAATTGGTTCGATTTGTGTTTCCCCAATTTTATCAGTTCTCGGTTTAGGGTTAGGGTTAGGTTTTGAAGGTCTGGCTTGATTAATAGCAGTTGTGGCTGTGTCTTGAACCATTTGATCTTCAGGAAGTGGAACTTCCATTGTTCCAACAACCAGTTTCTGAGGTACGATCTTGAATGAACCATCACTTGATGATCCATTGCTATCATTGTGACTCGAGGAAGTAGAAACCATAGCTTTGGAAGTAGACATGATAGTTGAAAAACAAGGATTCGAAATAGAATGAAGATCAATGAAAACAGATAGGTTTTGCAGAGTAAAATCGCTAAAAAATGAAGATGATGAAGAATCCATTGATTTATAAGACTGGATAAGCGTTGATAGACACGTGGCCAAAAATTAAATGTGATTAGAGTAGTAATCATCATTTATTTGGATAAATGAACCGTTTAAACGACGTGATTAAGAAATATCCAATGAAATTAAAACACGTGGCACACGCTTAAGTGATACTAAAGAAAATATCAATGGGAAGTTAAGTTCTGAGAACAAGTTCAAAAACTTCAGAAATTGTTCAGAACTTATGAGAAGAAGTTCAGAAGTCTGAAAGAAGGAATTCAGAAGAACTACATAATTTTTAAGTGTAGTTCTGCACTAAACTTGGATCACTTTAGAAGACCAAAAATCATTTAAAAATACAAACTTCTGAAAAATATAAAACATTTTGAGAATTCAGAAGTAGGTTTGAACAAACAGAAAACGTATTTTATCTAAGGAAGCTTGTTCATACTTCTTAGATATGAAGATTAAGACTTGATTTCAGTAATTCAGATTTGTTTTGTAGGAAAGAGTAGTGCAGAATTTTGAAATGAATACCACACCCCCTTGAATCATTAGCAACTATGATTCTCCTCCTTAATCAGTGAAACTTTATTAAAGAAACAAGAAAATATTAGAGAAATAAGAAAGAGAAAAAAAATTGAAAAGTATTAAAAGACAATCAACCTAGATAAAGAAGAATTATATTTATGGGATTGAAAAGAAGCAAAGATCTGAATGTTAAACTTCAGAATATTCAGAATATTTCAGAAGAGCAAACTATTCAGAATTTTGAGATAAAAACTTCAGAATATAATTTCTAGAGTATGGTTGATGTGTAATACTTACATAGACATATTCATCATGCCTAATTTACTTACCAAGAAGTTAAATCGTTTTTCATCAAGTGCTTTGGTAAATAAATCAGCTAACTGATAATCTGTCTGAACAAAAAACATTTCAATATTACCTTTTTCCACATGATCTTTGATAAAATGATATCTTACATCAATGTGCTTGGTCTTTGAATGCTGAACAGGATTGGCGGTAATGGCTATGGCACTCTTTGAATCACAACACAGAGGAATCACAACACATATTGCAGCTGCCACATACTCAGCCTCTGATGTAGAAGTAGAAACACAATTTTGTTTCTTTGAAGACCAGCTTACCAGTCTATCACCCAGAAACTGACATGATCCAGAAGTGCTTTTCCTGTGTAATTTGCATCCACCATGATCTGCATCTGTAAAGGCTGTTAGTTCAAAACTAGAATCCTTAGAATACCAAAGTCCCAATGAAGGAGAACCTTTTAGGTATCTAAGTATTCTTTTTGCAGCTAGAAGGTGTGATTCCTTAGGATTAGCTTGATATCTGGCACAAATACATGTAGCAAACATTATATTTGGTCTACTAGCAGTTAAGTAAAGCAAAGATCCAATTATGCCTCTGTACTTTTTCTGATCAACATATTTTCCATTCAGATCAGGTTCTAACTTAGTTGCAGTGGCCATTGGAGTTTGAATACTTGAACAATCAGTCATGTCAAACTTCTTAAGTAAATCTGAGACATACTTAGATTGATTAATGAATATGCCAGTGGGAAGTTGTTTAACTTGAAGACCAAGGAAAATTTCTACAAAATTTCTCCCATCATACTCATTTCAAATTCTGTTTGCATGATTTTCTCAAAATTTCTACAAAATTTTGGATTAGTAGAAGCAAATATAATATCATCTACATAGATTTGTATCAAAATCATATCATCACCCTCCTTTTTCAGAAATAAAGTTGTATCAACAGTACCTCTTTTGAATTTAAAATTCAGAAGAAAAGTTGTAAGAGTATCATACCATGCTCTTGGTGCTTGTTTAAGTCCATATAAGGCTTTGTCTAAAATGTAGACATGATCAGGAAATTCTTTGTTTACAAAGCATTCTGGTTGTTCAACATACACTTCTTCATGTAAAATACCATTCAGAAATTCACATCCATTTGAAATACCTTCATGTTTTTATGAGCAGCATATGCAAGAATGATTCTAATAGCCTCTAATCGAGCAAAAGGAGCAAATGTTTCATCATAATCAATCCCTTCTTATTGGCAATATCCCTTAGCTACAAGCCTTGCCTTGTTTCTTACAACAATACCATTTTCATCCTTTTTATTTATGAATACCCATTTTGTACCACTAACGGATTTACCTTTTGGTTTTGGTACCAATCTCCAGACCTTGTTTCTTTCAAATTGATTTAACTCATCCTGCATGGCTAAAATCTAGTCTGGATCTTGAAGTGCTTCATATGGCTTTTTGGGTTCCATGCTACTTAAGAAATTTACATACAGACATTCATTTGTTGTTGCAGACCTTGTTTGAACACCTTTTGATGCATCTCCAATAATTTGATGCACAGGATGACTGGATGTCCATTTGTTCACATTTGGCAATGGTTGAACAGATGAAACATTGTTTAGAGAATCATAATCATCAACAATTGCTTGAGTTTCAGTATCATGATTGATAATTGAATGTAAATCTGAAGTCTCCCCCTCAAATGAAACATTTTGAATTCGTTCAGAACTTTGACGTACATGCTCAGAAGTATCTGGAACTGGTTCAGAAACAACTTGAACTGGTTCAAAAAGAACTAGAACTGGTTCAGAAATAACTTGAACTGGTTCAGAAATAACTAGAACTGGTTCAGAAATAACTTGAACTGGTTCAGAAGTAACTGGAACTAACTCAGAAATTGGATGTACATATGTAGAAGTTGGAAGTTCTGAATTTGAGGTTGAGATTTGTGGTGCTGATGTACTTGAAATTTTTATTTCTGAAATGTCTTGATTTTTTAAGCTTCTGATGAGAGAAGGATTTTGGTAATCTGCAGAAACATTTACAGAAATATCAAATAAGTCTTGACATAGAGTGTCTAAATTTGTTTTAAGTAAAGTTTGAGATTCAGAAGAAGAGTTTGTCTGATTATGTTCTGAGTCTAAACTTTCAGAAATTAGTTTATATGCGAGTTCTGAACTGTTTTGTTCAGAAGTCAATGTTGGCTCATGAAATCTGACATTTGTAGTCTCAATGGTCCTTTGAGTTCCTTTAATGAGTACTCTATAAGCTTTGGATCTTTGAGAATAGCCAACAAAAATGCCAGCTACACCTTTTGGTGCAAATTTGTCAAGATGCTGAGTATCATTCCTTAGAAAACACCTGCAACCAAAGATTTTAAAATAATCAATAGAGGGTGTTCTTTGTTTTAACATTTCATCAGGATTTTTAATAAATTTTCTGTTTAGAATGGTCATGTTCTGAGTAAAACATGCAGTAGCAATTGAATACCCATTTTGTGCCAATGATGGATTTACCTTTTGGGTTTGGTATCAATCGCCAGACCTTGTTTCTTTCAAACTGATTTAACTCATTCTGCATGGCTAAAATCCAGTCTGGATCTTGAAGAGCTTCATTTGGCTTTTTGGATTCCGTACTACTTAAGAAATTTACATACAAACATTCATTTGCTGTTGCAGATCTTGTTTGAACACCTTTTGATGCATCTCCAATAATTTGATGCACAGGATGACTGGATGTCCATTTGTTCACATTTGGCAATGGTTGAACAGATGAAACATTGTTTAGAAAATCATAATCATCAACAATTGATAACTGAATGTAAATCTGAAGTATCCCCCTCAAATGAAACATTTTGAATTTGTTCAGAACTTTAATGTACATGCTCAGAAGTATCTGGAACTGGTTCAGAAAAAACTTGAACTGGTTTAGAAACAACTTGAACTGGTTCATAAATAGTTTGAACTGGTACAGAAACCATTTGAACTGGTTCAGAAATAACTTGAACTGATTCAGAAATTGGATGTACATATGTAGAAGTTGGAAGTTCTGAATTTGAGGTTGAGATTTGTGGTACTGATTTACTTGAAATTTGTATTTCTGAAATGTCTTGATTTTTTAAGCTTCTGGTGAGAGAAGGATTTTGATAATCTGCAGAAACATTTACAGAAATATCAAATAAGTCTTGACATAGAGTGTCTAAATTTGTTTTAAGTAAAGTTTGAAATTCAGAAGAAAAACTTGTCTGCTTATGTTCTGAGTCTAAACTTTCAGAAGTTGGTTTATGTACGAGTTCTGAACTGTCTTGTTCAGAAGTCAAAGTTGGCTCATGAAATCTGACATTTGTAGTCTCAATGATTTTTTGAGTTCCTTTAATGAGTACTCTATAAGCTTTGGATCTTTGAGAATAGCCAACAAAGATACCAGCTACACCTTTTGGTGCAAACTTGTTAAGATGCTGAGTATCATTCTTTAGAAAACACCTGCAACCAAAGATCTTAAAATAATCAATAGAGGGTTTTCTTTGTTTTAACATTTCATAAGGAGTTTTAAGAAATTTTCTGTTTAGAATTGTCCTATTCTGAGTAAAACATGCAGTAGCTATTGCTTCTGCCCAAAGAGAGAGAGGAAGTTCTGAATATGCAAGCATGGTTCTTGCATCCTCTACCAAAGTTCTATTCTTTCTTTCAACTACCCCATTTTTTTGAGGAGTTCTTGCAGCGGAAAAATTATGTGAAATACCAACAGATTCCAAAAAATGCTGAAGTGTAGAACTGGTAAATTCTGTTCCATTGTCACTTCTGATCTTTTGAATTGGGAGTTGAAGAATAACTTGAATTTTCTTCAGAAAGGGTATCAGTCTTTCAGAAGTATCAGACTTGAGTCTCAGAAATTCAATCCATGTATATCTTGTGTATTCATCTACTATGACAAGAATGTATTTCTTTCCCCCCATGCTTTGGGTTTTCATTGGTTCCCATAAATCCATATGTAGCATTTCAAGTGGAGCTTTGCATGAAGATAGCATTTTCAAAGGATGAGAACTTCTTTTGATCTTCCCTAGTTCACATGCAGAACAAAGAGAGTTCTTTTCAAATCTGATCTTTGGTAGTCCTCTTACAAATTGATGTTTGCCTAGTTCAGAAATGGCTTTGAAGTTCAGATGTGACATTCTTCTGTGCCAAAGCCAACTTTCATTTCTCATTGTTGTAGACATATAACATACACCTTGTAATTGACATGTTGTAGTGAATGTTGTTGTGTAGATATCTCCATCTCTATAAGCAGTTAATTCATTTTTGTTTGCTGTACTCAAAACATGACAATGATCTATGTCAAAATTAACCTTCCAGTATTTGTCACAGAATTGACTAATACTGAAAAGATTACGTCTTGGTCCCTCAACATAGAAAACTTTTATTACTGTTACATCTCCTTTAATGAAAGTGCCATATCCTTTTACATATCCCTTTGCATTGTTTCCAAAGCTAACTATTCCTCTATATCTTTCATGATAATCAGTTAGTAGTTCTTTGAAAGGTGTCATGTGTCTTGAACATCCAGAATCTAAGACCCACACATGACATATCTGCAAAGAAGATTATTGAGTTTTAGGTACCCATTTCAGAATGGGTCCTTTGAGATTAGTAATAAAATTTGAAGTTCTGAACTTTTTCTTCAGATTTTTCAATTCAGAAGTTTGTTCAGAACTTTGAGATTTATCTTTCTTAGTTTTATTTTTATTTTTATTCTTTCTTTTAATTAAATTTGTCAATATAGCTGAACATTTCTGAATAGATTTCATCAAATTTCTCTTGTTTGTTTTGGAGTTAAGATGAAAATTATGATGACCACAATTAATACAGTGAATATGATTCTTTAATGTATTTACAACGGCATTAGACATATAAGAATCAATAACATTTGATTTTTCAACAAAAATTCTTTTATTCACTTTCTCTGATTTAGGTACATCATTCTTCTTTGAAAATGAAAAACTATCTAATTTGTCATTCTTTGACAGTCTTTCATCTTTCTTTCTCCATACTAAAGTGGATAGCTCTGTAAAAGATAAGGAATGAGGATTAGTATAAGAAATTCTTTTGTTTTCTTTAGATTTAACTTCAGAATTTGAATTGATTGTCTGAACTTCAGAGAGAGATTTTGAGGATTGTCCTTTTTCAAAGTTTTTAACTCTGGTGTTGAAGTCAGAAGATGTTACTGAATATGGTGATGAAGTCAATGAAGTGTTTGTTGTGGTAGAAGAAAATTTTTTAGATATCTGAAATTCTGGTTTTAAAAACACAGAACCAAACATTTCTTAAGGTATCTTTGAAGCTTCTATTTTTAGTATTTCTCCTTCAGTCATACAAGATTTTGATTTGTAAACCAAATAGCCATTTTTATCAATGACTTGCACCATATGATCATCATCATCTTCTGAATCAGAAGCATTTATTAGTTCTGAAAATTTATTGTGAGTCATACTTTTTGCAAAAATATTTGAATTTGTTGTTGTTGTAGACTCATCATCAGAATGATCAAAAAATATATTGGGATTCTCATCAACATCTTCTAAAGATTCAATTTCTGAGAATTCATCATATTTTTCTTCATGTTCTGATTTAATATCAGAAGTATCTTCTGGAATGACTTCTGAAGTTATCTCAGAAGTAACTTCAGAAATTATTTCAGATTTAACAATTACTTCAGATTTTTCTTCAGAAATAATATTTGATTCAGAAGATGCACAAATGTTTGAACTTGTATTTATTTCTTCTGTTTTAGAAATTATTTTTGGTTCACCAGATTTAAGATGTGTTTCTTCTGAAAACAAAGTCTCTGATTTTACAAATGGTATTCTTTCAGGCAAAGAGTAGTTCACAGGTTTAGAAATGACATCGGTATTTGATTCATTGAAAATTTTCATTTTAGAATAATCATACAGATTTGCAGGTGCCTTTTTCAGTATTTGACTATCATTATATCTTAAACCTGCTTTTATGTTGTAAGATTTTGAATTTTGAGCCTGACTAGTTAAAATGTTCAGAGTTTGTTCAGTTTGTCCTCTTTTAAAATTTAAATCTTCTAATTCTTTAATCTTTTTATAAAGATCAAGTCTCTCTTGATTCAGAAAATTCATTTTAACATTCAGAATTTCTTTTTCAGACTTCTCATTTATAATTTCCTTTTGTAAGTTGTCCATTTGTTCTTTTAAAACAAGTTTTTCTTCAGAAACCTTTTTAAGAATCTGTTCAGCTTCTTGACAATTTTCTTTATATATTTGACTTTCAGCTCTGAATTGATTGACCAAAATTCTTTCATCTTTGATTCTGTTTCTAAGAGTTTCAAATTCAGAAAACATGTTTTGAAATTGATTTTTCATTTCAGAATCTTCAATGTTATTTTCAGATTTATGTTTAGAATTTTGTTTAGAAGAGTAGTTTATTTCAGAATTTAATTCTGAAGATGAAGTAGATACCTCAGTGTCTTGTTTGTCTTTTTCTGGATCCATTTGACACATATAGCAATTTGTAGCATAGTGAGCAACTTCTTCATCTTCATCTCCATCACTCCAGTTTAACCAATCCTCTTCATACTTGGTTACTAAAGCAGGATTAAGTTCCTTTTTCTTGGCTAACAGATGCTTCTTCTCATAGTAGCCTGAATTCTTCACTTTGGGCATCTTGCATTGTCTTGCATAATGTTCAGGCTTTCCACAGTTGAAGCATCTTGCTGGTTCAGATGTTTCAGATTGACCGGCTTCTTGACCTTTCTTAGGTCCACTTTCAGATCTAGGTTTATTCTGATATTTTTGATTGTGCCTTTGTGTAAATTGCCTTGTCATAAAAACAATATTATCATAAATCCTTTTTAGCTCTTCATCTGATTCATCCCCATCACAAACTGTTGTCTCTGGGATCTCACACACCTTCTTGGCAGAAATAGTCAGAGAATTATTATACTTCTTGCTTAACAAGGCTACAGTTTCATTTACCTTCTTTTGTTCATTTTGTCTAGTTTTGATTTTGTCTTCTTGTTGAAACAGAATACCATAGACATCATAAATGGATTTTCTTGATTAATTTCTAGTAACCATGTTATCAGAGAAGCTTGACCATTCATTACCCAAGTTGTTTAGAAATTTATTGTTTATCTCAGAATTTGATTTCTGAACACCATTTCTTCTCAGATCATTCAGAATATTGTTGAATATATGATAAGTCTCTGTAATGGATTCATTCTCTTTATACCTAAAGTTCTCATAAGTACCCACATAGATATTCAGTCTTTGAGCTTGGGCTTTTGAACTGCCCTGCATTTGAGCTTCAACTTCATCCCACATGGCCTTAGCAGATGTTAAGCTATCTACTCTATTGAACATCTCATTAGGAATAGCCATTGTAAGAAGAGTTAATGCTCTTTTGTCAACTTTAGTTTGAGCTTTCTCAGTGGTGCTGTACATACCTGGGCTTTTCTTAATTCTTGACGCCGGTATTTCAGGAGTAGATTTAGTTCTAGGAACTGCTGGAATTTCAATAAAGACCTCTAGTGGGCCATTTGTGATTGATTGCATTAAAGCTTTATCTATGTTGTCCAGAAATTGAATCATCCTGATTCTCCATTGATGGTATTCTCCCAAGAAAAGAGTTGGTGGTTTCGTTTCAGATCCGATTGAGACAATTTCTTTAGACATCTTTGATTGTTAAAAGATCGAGAATTCACCTGATTTTGAATTTGAAATTTATCGATCAAGAACACCAAGAATTGTCAGATCTGACAATTCTTTCACAAATCTTCAAGAACAGATGAATTGGCTCTGATACCAATTGTTAGGACCCAAACAATCAAGATATCAATATATGGAAATATTTTAACAGGAATGTGATAGCCAAATGTAATATGTATTGATTGAATGTACAGTATTACAGAATATGTCTTTACAAGGCTAATGGAAACGTTAGTTCTAACTATCTAACAAACTAACTATTTATACATGAAATAGAAAGACTAAAGTAACAGTACATTCATAACAGACAAGTTCAGAATAGTTCAGATCTTCTTCAGAATTGTCTTCAGAAGTGTCTTCAGAACTTCTTCAGAACCTCTTCAGAATATCTTCAGAACTTCCGAAGTTGACACTTCAGAAGTTTATGCCTTAGGCTTTTCTCTATATCTTTATATCTTCAGAACCCAGTCCCTTTTGAAGCTATTATGATATCTTTATCAAGAGTATCTGAAGGATTTCTCTCAGGGTTAGAACTTGCAACGGATGTGTCTAAAGGATCACATGCCTGTCTTTGAGAATGTTTATGAGAAACATTCTCAGGTCCTGTGCATGTTGCTTTCCAGTTTTCAGATCGTCTAAACAAAGCTGATAACTAAACAACACATTTATCAACCACTTCAGATATGAGGACAACCATATCTGACTCATGGATTGATGTGTGGACCAAAGAGAGTAGATAGAAGGAGAACATAAAGCAGTGCTAGATGAATTACCTGTACCAATTTCAGTGGAGCCGATAACTATAACTTTGGGGACCTCAGTCTCTGAAGGTGGGGGTAGAGCTAAAGAAGTGGCAACGGTCTCTGAAGGCCATTTTCATGGTGGTAGTTGTCGGTGGCATTTGTAGTACGCCGAGAGCAGAGAAACTCGACTTTTGAGAGACGTCTTTCTTTGGCGTTTTGCTCAGAGACTTGTTTATTGTGGAATTTTTACGTCCATCAACGGTTGGGTTTTTCCAATTCTTGGAAGGGGAGTAAGACTTATCAAGGTCGATCACTGATGGGTTTTTTTTCTGTGACCATATACATTCTCTACCACTACGGTAGGAGCTTGGACTTTTATGAATGTGGGTGTCAGACCCCTGATGATCTCCATCATTTGAGGAAGGTAGGGAGCATCTCCTTCTTCCAAGTCATGTTCCAAGGCCTTCTTTCCTACCTGGGAGAATCGTTGGTTTCCCTTCTTAGGGGAATCTCTAAAGACGTACTCTAGGATCATGGAAATGAAGCGAGGGTAATGAATCGTTTTCTCCCTCTTTTTCACTTTGACCCATTTGTGAAGGTCTTCAAAGATAATCTTCGCGTAGTTGCTATTGCAACCATGGCAGAGAGCATATGCCATGTCCAGGAACTTTCTGCTTGCTTGTTCCTGACCACCAGTCTTAGTGCCGAGGCACTGAATAATGTGGGTGAAGAGATAGTCCCAGATAGCAGGCATTTGACTTTTGTCAATCTTAGTGAGTTCCTTGCTGACTTCTTTAGGATTGTCTTCCTTAGGAGGCCATTCATAGCCTATTTGCTCGAGGAACTTTCTAATTTCCTCCTTGGTAGGTTCAGGATCCCATTGATGACCCTTCTCCTTTGCAAGAAATCGAAGAGTCGTTCTAATGGCTCCAGTAGTTATGGCTAAGGAGCCAAGGCTTATAGGGAAGCCGATAGCAGGAAGGGATACACCCTTCTTGGTAACCTTGGCGGTGTAGTGAGCGGTGTACCTGAATTGTTGGAGGTACTCAGTGACCCCAACTGCTTTGTCAAAGAGATCTCCATCTTTGAGATAGGGGCGTTCTTCAGGGATCTCCAGGAAAGAAACATGGTTGCAAGGCTTCACCAGGACTTATTCCACACTAAATTTGGTGATTTTGGCAGCTAGAAATTCTATGATCAGTTGAGTTGACTCTTCAGTTACAGAGGTGACGTTCACGTTGGTGTTGGCCATTTCTGTTTTAGGGATTGGAAAACCAAAAGGAAAGAACATGGTTTAATACAAAATGTATAAACCCAGAATATTTTGATACAAAGAATACCAAAAATTAAAAGGAAAAACAAGTGTTTTGATGAACAAGATCAAAATACTTGTTATTTGGCAAATTTTTATCAAAAACTTTGTAAACAAAAGTTCAAGTTAAAAGCACCAAATTGTTTATTTAATACAAAAATGTATCAAAAACAGAGTTTTTGAAAAGGTTTTTGAATACTTTGGATCAAAATGACCGAAATGTTCTTTTGTTCTAAGAAGGAACCTTAGAACATGTTTTATGGTTTTGATGTTTTTGAAAATATAAAACACAAAAACATATACGAAATCACTATAACAAGAAGTTATAATTGATGGGTAGAAGTTCTTAACAACATTTAAATTCTTATAAAGAAAAACAGGATTAAAACCAACCTTTTTGATTAAATCGAAGAAAAACGCAAAAGTGTGTGTTCTTGTTGTTTGTAGAGAGAATTCAAATTCAATTTCTTGCCTTAAAAGTTTTGAGAGCGTAAAGAATAGAAAGAAGTTGAAACTACCTGTTATAGGTAGATGAGAGAGAAAGAGGATAGAGAAGGATACTAAACGACGGCTTGTAGTTTTTGAGAAAAGGTAATTATGACCTTTGCACGTCCCTAGGGTTTGATTGGATAGGGAAATGTTATGGTTTACGTGTGCAAAAAAAGGCTGACACGTTCTTTTTCACAAATAATAAGATTATTATTTAAATTAATAAATGTTAATCATTATCCTTAAAATCCTCTTATCATTGAAAATAAATGCATTCTCAGCGATTCATACATTAGTAAGACGTTCAGAGAGAGTTAAGGAAAGAAATTCATACATTATAAGATGTTTATATCACATACGATA
This sequence comes from Silybum marianum, assembly GCA_036898165.1. Lineage (NCBI taxonomy): Eukaryota > Viridiplantae > Streptophyta > Magnoliopsida > Asterales > Asteraceae > Silybum > Silybum marianum. The sequence continues at coordinate 21,381,064 of CM072530.1, read as the reverse complement.
GTTCAGGGAATGAACTAATGAATTTGAGAATTCAGTTTGTTATTACTGAAGGATATTGATCACTGAGATTATTTACTCTTCAGCGTTCAACATACCAAGCTCGCTAATTAAAAGACTAAATCTTCTCTCATCAAGAGGTTTTGTAAAAAGATCAGCGAATTGATATCAGTAGGTACAAAGTGAAGTTCAGTTTCACCATTCACAACATGATCTCTGATAAAATGATATCTGATCTCAATATGTTTGATTTGAGAGTGAAGTACAAGATTATTAGCTATCATAATAGCACTAGTGCTATCACAGTAAATAGGAATTTTGGATAGCTGAACATCATAGTCACTAAGTTGGTTTCTCTTCCAAAGAATTTCGCACAACAACTCCCAGCGGCTAAGTACTCAGCTTCAACAGTTCATGTGGACACTGAGCTTTGTTTTTTACTTGTCCAACTTACCAACTTTCTACCCAGAAGCTGACAGCCTCCAGTGGTGCTTTTCCTATCAATTTTGCAATTTACAAAATCACTATCTGAGTAACCAGTTAGATCAAACCTTGAGTCTTTGGCATACCAAAGACCAAGATTAGGAGTTTCTTTCAGATATCTGAAAATTCGCTTTACAACGATCAGAAGGGATTCTTTGGGTTCAGATTGATATCTAGCTTATAAGCAAGATGAGTACATGATATCTGGTCAACACTTTGTGAAATATAGTAGTTAGGCAATCATTCCTTTATAGGCAGTGACATTCACTGGTTCCTATCAGGGTCCTTGTTTAGTATCAGAGGAGGGGCCATAGGAGTTTTCATTAGAGAACTTTGAGTCATTTCAAACTTCTTCAGCATGTCTTTAACATACTTACTTTGACATATAAATATGCCTTTCTCATATTGCTTAATTTGTAGACCAAGAAAATATGTTAGTTCACCCATCATACTCATTTTATATTCTTTTTTCATGCGATTAGAAAAACGAGTACAATGCTTAGGTTTAGTGGAACCAAATACGATGTCATCGACATACACTTGAGCAAGAATGGTATGACCCTTGTGTTTCCTCAGAAACAGGGTTTGATCAATCTTTTCACGTACAAACTTCTCTTTTAAGAGATATCTGGACAGGGTATCATACCAAGCTCTAGGAGCTTGTTTTAACCCTTAGAGAGCCTTTTCCAGTTTATAGACATAACCTTGATGTTTAGGATCAGAGAAGCCTGGAGGTTGTTCAATATAAACTTCCTCGTTAAGTTTGCCATTCAGGAAGGCAATTTAACATCCATCTGAAAGACTCTAAAGTCTTTATGGGCTGCATAGGCTAGGAAAAGTCTAATTGTCGTAAAAAATAAATAAATAATGTGGACGACAGAAATAACGATATGGTTGAATATATGTGTTTCAACTCAATTCCCTATCATTTGGAAAGGAATGTGCTTTAAAATCTAAATGAGAAAAGTCCTTTGTGGAATGAAATTTCCATGTTTAGTAAACCAGATTCTACATTGGTGTAAGGTCCTTAGTCACTTTTTCACAAATATATCCCAACCATACCCAAAGCCTTGTTTTACGTTACACCCAAATAGACCTTTTGATTTATTTGCATGTAGTTTATCCAAGTAGTGGAGGGTGAGAGATTTTTCAAGTTTATGGTAGGTGCATGCTAGTGTAGAGACGGTTTGAGCGATACAGTTTAAACCACGAGTGAATTGAGAGTGTCGTTTTATTAATCCAATTTGTGAGAGTTCTCGAGATTAGCTTGCATCTACTTGATTGCGTGTATACCCACTTTTTGATGCTAAGTTTCAAATCTCGAGTTCATGATATGCTATACATGTTGACATTCTCGTTTGATTCGTTTTTACAACTACGTGCTAAGTTAGTCATTGTTGGGACGGACAATAATCTAAGTCTGGGGGTATTTGAAAAATGAAATTTTTTATGCATTTTGATATCAAATTACGTAGTAATTGATGTTAATCGGATGTTTAAACTGCCTATATTTAGTTGAGTTATTTGTTATTTGGATGTAACCATTTAAAATGAAAATATAAAGAAAAAAACTTTTATATGTGGTTTTTTTTTGTTGAAAGGTGCAACAAGAAAGAAAATCCAAAGTTAAAAAAAAGAGTTTTTATATAAATCGATGAGATAGTTATGTAAGCAAAAGCCCAAGTGGCAACCCACATAAAAAGAAAGAAAAGGAGATCCAGTCCAGACCTGATCATAGCCCATAAAACTGAAGGAAATCGTCTAGCACCTGTTCATAGGCTGCAGAAAGAACTCAATTTCTGATCGGGTGACTTTCTAGCAGCAAAGAGCCGCGCCCAAACCCGCTTTAGGCACTATTTGAATTCTCAAAAACAGATTATGTGCGTCAAACAAAAGAGCCACGATGCTACTTTTTCCGGGGTATAAATTGAAGCGAGGAACCGTCGATTAGAGGGGGAGAATAGATGAGGGTCGAGGGACATCCTCAAGCACGACTCAGGAGCGTTCTTGGAGACGATTTTGGGAGTTTCTATCTAGGGTTCTTCATCAATTCTTCATTTTAATCATTTTTATGTTTTAGGTTTTGTTATGAGTAGTTAGTATTTTAATTTCTAGCAATGGATAGATAATTAACTTTGTTTTTGGATGAGTTGAAACTCAATTTGGTGCCACAATCATTTGATTTCATTTATGCAATCTTTGTGTTTGTCAATTTTAGGATGGAAATTGTGAGTTACATCCCTTACTTTGTCCACTTAACTTTGACTTGCTAGAGGAAATTTAGAATCCGTAATTGTTCTTGGATTTCTCTTGGTAGCAAACAACATTTGATTGATAATTTGTTGATTGCAAGTGTTGTAAGGTTATATATTTTTACACAAACAATCGGGCGTCCGGATTGTTGGTTAATTTTGGTGTTTGTTTAATCTTAATGCAATTTGCAGTTAAATTCCAAGTCCGTGACTGGATTTAGATTAGCTAATTAGTGACTAGTTGTTGAAGCCTTTCAAATTAGACGTGTTTTTATAACAAATGGGACATTAACGCGTGTCAGTGTTCAAGCCAATTTGAATTCAATTGAGAAATATTTAATTGAATGATGATACATAATCTAAATAATTAGTTAATTGTTACCCGTTGCAAGATTTCATCTTCCATTGTTAGTTTATAATTAGTTGTTTCCATTTAAATTTCATGTTTAGTTTAGTAAATCAATCCAACCCCCCCCCCCCCCCTTTACGTAAAGTGTAGAAATTAAATATCATTCACGGCCAATCCCAACAAATTATAAAATTTATAATTCAAGTCCTATTATCCCTAAAACACAATGGATTGTGATAGCGATAAGTAGGGTCGCCTCATCAGGGACTCGGTGTCAACCGTAAGTCCAAGATGATGTTACGTACAAATTCATTATAAAAATATATTTATATATTTAAAGGGGAAGGGTGGTGGATGATTTATAAACAAGATAAATATGGAAAGATTAATAAATAAAACTTTAACAATAATAAGAAAAGTTCTAGTAGTAAGCAAACACACTTTTCATTGGATGGTACATCATGGACTCGTATATAAAACATGCATGCATGGCAACTCAAAATGGCCCAAACATCGACACGCGCCAATATTTCATTTGTTACAAAAGCATGATTAGTATGAAACGTTTTAACATATAATCTCTAAATAGCTAATCTAATCCAGTCAAGAACTTGGAATTAAATTTCTAATTGCATTAAGATTAAACAAACATCATTTCTAATTAATATTCGAACACCGAATATGAAAACTAGAAAATACAAACTTACAACATTAAATAATCAACTAAACTATTGAATGAAGTGTTTCCTACTACAATGAAACAAAGAAAAATTATCAGTTCCCCGTTCCATTTAGCAAATCAAAATCAAGTTGAACAAAATTGGGGATCCTTCCTAAATTGAAAACGGGACAAAGATTCAACACTAAAATCAAAGTTTGCATAAATGAGTTAAACCATGAACTTGAAATCAAACAAGTCTCAATACACCATTCAATTCAAAGAGTTACTTGCCCACTAATAGAATGAGAGAAATTATCTACTCATATAACTATTGAAACCAAAAGTACTTACAAAACGATTGCAAAAAAGAAATAGATGAAGAACCCTAGAAAAACTCCCAAATTCGTCTCCCAAAAATCTGAAAATCGGTCTCCTCTTTCGAATCGATCGTCTTCCAAAAATTGGGAGAATGCAATCTGAAATTCATCCCCCTTTGACAGTTAATTTTGCTTCCTTTTAAACCCCAATCGAAGAAACCGCCAAAAAGAACACGTGGTTGTTCCATTTGACAAACGCGGGTTTTGGTGCGGCTAAACCTGCCTGAAAACCCGCCCGCTGCTGTAATACGTCTTGAAACAGTGGGAAACGCCAAATTTCAGGCGGCTTAAACCACTGGAGAAGACGCCGACTGGAGACGACGTGAAGGGCTATTGTACATGAAATTGACCAGCTTCTTAATTTTCTTCGGGGCTGCATATTGGGCCTACTGACATAAGATAATAACCCACAATTAGATCAGTGTCCATCCTCGGTAATGACTTAAGTTAGCATGCTTAAAAACTAATCGAATCTAACGAGGATGTCAACACAAATAGCATATCATGAGTTTGAGATTTACAACAAAGCATTGAAATTTGAGCACACACAATCAAGTTGACACAAGCTAATCCCAAGAACTCTCACGGATGGGAAAAATCAATAACACTCTAAATTCACTCTTGGGTAAAAGTATACCGCTCAAACCGTCACTACTCTAGCATGTACCTACAATAGGCTTGAAAAGTCTCTCACTAACCACTACTTGGATAAATTACATGCATATAAATCAAAAGGTCTTCGAAAGGTGTAATATAGAATAAGGCTATGGGTAAGGTAAGGATATAATTGGGAAAAAGTGACTTAATACCTAGCACCAATGGAGAATCCAGTTACTCAACCATAATTTTTTTTCACAAATGACTTTTGTATCTATTTGTGAAGAGCATTGCTTTTCGGATGATAGAGATAAAGCGTGTATATTCAACCTTATCATTATTTCTGTCGTCTATTTTTATTTTTTTATTGACGGCTTATTGTTTTTTTCCTCTCTATATATATGTATATATTTTTTCCTTTTTCTTTTCTTCCCCAACATATAACTACTATTTTCGAGCATAAAGGGGTATCAGTTTCACTTCATTGGCGATTGGTCGGGTGAGTTGTGTTTTGATTGGCTTATGACGTGGGTGACAAAAACAAATAGGCTAAAGCTCAAAGTGGTGTGCAAAGGAGATACAAATGTAAAAGCATAGTCTAAAGGCTAATTGGTTGACATATAAACGAGCAAACGATGGCCTTTATCATATTTATTATGTAAATACCATGTAGTCTTAAGGAGAGACAAGTCAAGTTCTTGAGATGCATAACTAGGCATGACGCAATCATACAAGAAATGAATTTGAGACTAATATCAAGTGTTTAGTCAAATAAGCTCAAAGTCTCACGGTGTTAATGTTAGTTCAAGAGATTAACAATAGTCTAACTTTGACCGGTATACTACCACTTATCTACTCTAAGTGCTATCCATCAAACTCAATCATGCTATACATGCATCCAAACTCATCATTATCAACAATTTATGCTCAATAAAAACATGCTAACATATTGCCAATACAGACAACCCACAGTTGAGCACAAATTTTTTTCAAAAATTGCAAAAATTACCCCTAAAACCATTTATGTACCCAAAATAATGCAACTAGACCCACCCCCACACTTAGTTCATACATTCTCCTCAATGTGTGCAATATATATAGGACACTCAAAAATATAAAAGAACGAGGAGAAACAGAAAACTCCCCTGACTGACGAGTGATCCTCCAACGTATGAGCAAGCGGGTGAGTGAATCCATTTAAGATCCATTTTGAGGGTTGGAATCCTGAAAAATAGATAAGAGCTTAGGCGACGATAGTGAAAACTACAAAAGAAAAATAACAATTAAAAGAAAGTGTAGAAATTTAAAAACCCATGGGTTGCCTATGTAGCACCTTTCTTTTACGTCTTTGGCTAGATGCCTTCCACAAACTATCTTGTATATAGCAAATGAATGCCCCACACATGTTTCTTCTCTACATGTTGGGGTGCCTTAAAGTCTTTCGGAATTTCATGTGTGGTGCCTTTGCACTATAAGGATGTCTGCAATGGTAGCTCGGCAAAGTCATTGTCATTCGGGATCACTATCTTATCTTTAACCATCGGTTCTTCAAGCTTCGTAAAGGTTTCCCAGATATCTACACACTCCTCCTCCTCTTCCTCTTTGATAGGATCAACTATGAGCGTGAGAAAAGGAAGAGGAGTCACCACCATCAGTTTCCGTTCTATATCGTCCTCCCGCTTGTTGTTACCCAATTGTGAATCAGAATCTTCATCCTCTTAATCTATGAAGGCTTGCAATTTCAATTCATCAGCCAATCTTGTCTCTTCATCTTCAGCTTCCCACCGACGTTGAGAAGATACGTACTCATTGATCTGGTTCTTCAGGTCTTGAATTTGAGCCCTTGTCTCTTGCTAGAACTTGAAAGTTTCTTGTCGAAATGAAGAGAATTGCGTATTAAATTAATTAGACCAACTCTTCAAATGACATACCTAAGTTCTCATAACAAGATTGTGTTGTCGGTGGTGTAGGTTCTTGGCCAGGATATGACGGTTCTTGACAATGGTACTTATTATACTCGTTTTAATTTGGATGGTCTTGCCATCTCGGATCGTAGGTGTTTGAGTATGGTTCGAACACACTTTGGCACGAGCTTTGGAATCCTCCGTAATTGTAGGTCGGCTCGATGTTGTGGTTGAATGTTGGACATACCTCAATTGGATAGGCAAGTTGAACATATGTCCCAAACATTCCCACTGATTGTGCCTTCCTACCGATCATCTGCTTCACAATTTCAGTTTAATCTGAAATTTTCGACTCAAGGGAAGAGAGACGTATCTTGATTGGATCGCATTCGGTGGAGGTGTATCGTGACCTATAATCATAAGGATAATACGCCATGAAAAATATAAAAACACTCAAAAACCGCTTGGTGTTAGACAAACGACTAGCTTACAAAAAAATTGAAAATTAAAGACTAAGGAAAAAATAAACAAAAATAAAGCGTAAAAACTAACAACAATCATTGATGCCAATCCCCGGTAGCGGCGCCAAAAATTTGACGGGCATCGAGCCCGACAAATAATAATTTCCTAACTACCTCGAATTATAACCTAAATTGCAATAGTGGAAAGACTGTTGAATGCACAAGGATTAGCCGTGAAAGATTATTGATTTCTACACTTTATGTAAAAGAGGGAAGGGTGGATTAAGATATTTTAAATTAAACATATGAATAATTAGAGACAATAAAAAATAAAAAGATAGATTTAGCAATGAGTTATAATTCAAATTAAAGTTTAGACTTGTGTATCATTAACTTCCCAAATACATTCTCACTCAATTTTAGATTGGCCATACGTGTCGATACGCATCAAACACTATGTTTATCCTTATGATTACACTATCATGAGAAGCTCAATGGAAAGTCCCGAATTAGTTAAAACAACACTAGTTACGAACATAGAAGTTGACCTACTAATTGCATTAATAGAGAGATAAACACCAATCCTAACTAATGATGAGACACTCAATCATTTAAGCTAAGACTATGAAATCCTATAACACATTCAAAATAATTTGGTGGTTACTTGAAGTGTTAATTTCTACTTTATCAAAACTAAGAACAATTACAAATCTTTAATTTCGGTTAGAAAATTAAAGTAAGGTTACACAAATCAATGGGCCCTATCAATTTGGACAACCAAACAATGATGAAGATGCTCAACCAACATTAACATAAATGAAACATGAAGAAAACATATTTTGATAAGAAGTCTCAACACAAATCCAATCTTTAAATGATTACAATCTCATTGCTTGAAAAGAAAATTTAAAGATTAAACCTAGAAACTAAAATACTAAAGGTATTGAAGAAATACCAACAAAAGCTTCCTAAGTCGTCTTCTTTTGCTCTTCCATTTCTGGTCGGATCGATCCTTTATCCCCCTTTTTCATTATCGACTCCAATTTTATACTCCAATCGAAATAAAACCGCTCGATTTAGGGACGTGGCCGACTGACTTTTTTTATGCACGTGACTTCAGACCGGACAAAACCAGCGTGAAAACTCAAGGGAAAACATTATGAGCATCGCAACAGTAGCTTACGTGGGTTGCTATTGGATCCCAAATCCCTTTAAACACAATTAATCAATAGATTTAATGAACAATATATGAGCGGAAGCAATATAAATCTATGATTGTAACTAGAACAGTAATTAAAATAGTAAGAACAATATGAAGATCAATTGAGAATTTGTATTAAATAATCTGAAGATCGATTACAATATGTGGAATGAAAAGCCCTATTTCTCTCTCAGATCATCGAATCAATTACAGTGATAACTAACTATATTTATACTATTACAAATAGAAACTCAACGAGCTAGCCTATCACTAAGTGACACGTCACCTGTACTACTAATAGAATTTGTTACGCACGAAAAGTGTGACTGCCACGTCATCTAAAACGCGTGTGCAATAATAGTTGAAATCCAGAGGGTCTTCAAGTCTCTGGGGGCTTCTAGATGAGAGAGATCAGAACATGGACTTCTGGTTCATACTTCCATAAAATAGGTTCTAACAGTTGCGACGTGCGTTTTCCCCGGAGAAAGCAGTGGCCGATGAGAAATTGACGCCATGGCTACTGGATTTGAAGTTGGATGCAGCTGCTGGACTTTTCTCTCTTTTTCTTTTATGGGCTTCGCCGTTGCTGTTGGTCACATGAAACCCATACCAAAAATTAGAATTTGTTTCTTTAATTTTCTTCTTTGTGTTGGTTTACTGCATATGAGATAAACATGATAAGACATAAAGAAAATAATTAAAAATAGTTTTTCTTTTGTTTTGTTTGGATGCAACGCAGCAATGTAACCAAAAACCAAAACTTTGTTTCTTTTTTTTATTTCTTCTTTGCTTTCTTCTTTTTATCTCAACTTAAGGGCCCCATACAATTAAATATAAACTCAAATAAAATGGGAATTTTAAACATCTAATTGACATTAAGCGCTAGGGGATTTGATATAAAAACAAGGTCAAATATGCGTTTATCAAATACTGAGGAGTATCCGAGAAAATAAACCATCATCGGCCTTTGGATCGAATTTTCCAAGATGATCTCTGTCATTCAAGATGTAAAACTTACATCCGAAGACGTGTAGAATACTCAGAGATGGTTTTCATCCATGAAAGAGTTCGTAGGCTATTTTTTTGAATGTCTTAAGTATCAGAGATCAATTTGAGTGAAACTTGCAGTGTTAACTAGTTTAGCCCAGAATTGAGTTGGTATATGAGACTCGCAAAGCATTGAGCGAGCTGCCACAATGATTATTCGATTTCTTCTTTCAGCAACACCATTTTGCTAAGGAGTCTGTACTGAGGAGAAAATAATGAAAAATTCATTTGTCTTCAAAGAAATTAATTAGGGTATTGTTTTTTAGTTCAGTGACATGATCAGTTCTCTTGGAGCGAACAGTGAGATTGTTCAGTACTTCCATCTTCTTGATAAAGGAAATTATTTCTTCAGGAGTGTCACACTTGGATCTAAGAGAGAATACCCAAGTATACCTAGAATACTCATCAACTATGGCAAGAGTATACTTCTTTCTAGAAATGGATTGGACATTGACAGGTGCAAAGAGATCCATATGGAGTAAGTGAACAGGTTTGGTCACTGATGAGACTTGCTTTGATCTGAAGCTTGCCCTTGTCAACTTCCCTTTTTCATATGTTGAGCAAAGAGATTCCTTTACAAAGGAATGTTTATGGAGTCCATATACAAGTTCTTTTCTTGATAAATCATATATCATTTAGAAGTTCAGATGTGATAGCCTTTTATTCCAAAGCCAATTTATATCTGGAGAGGCTTTAGAGAGAAAGCAGATGTTCTCTGAGTGAGAACTGTCCATATTGATAATATAGACATTTTCAGATAGTTTGCCTTTGAGAGCAAGTTTGTCATTTTTATCAGTGACAACACATTTTGTCTTTGTGAACAACACTTTGAAATCCTTATCATATAGTTGACTAATGATCAAAAGATTTTGTTTTAGCCCTTCAACATAAGCAACACGGTTAAAAGAAGTTGCTCCATTGGTCAGAACACCATAACTTTTGGTGTATCCTTTGCCATTTCCACCAAAGGTCATTGAGGGACCTTTTTGTTCCATATAATTAGCGAGCAAGGTTTTTGTTCCAGTCATATGCGTTGAGCATCCGCTATCGAGATACCAGATACCTTTAGCATCCTGCATAAGATAAGGGAATTAATTTTTCATAGGTACCCACAGAACTATCGGTCCTGCAATGTTAGTGGAAAGGTTAGAGGAAACAAATTTCTCATTCTCTGAAGATCTTTCTTCAGTGGACTTACTCACCTTAGTTGTTTTACCAACTTTGGTGGATTTCGCTTTCACTGATTTCTCAATTTTAACTACTTTCATTTGGTGAGATATCTTCTAAGCCTTGGTCTGAGGTAGTGAGATCTATCTTGATTCTGAGAGTTGATCTCTTATGGCTCACTGAAGGAGTAGAAGGAACCTTCTTCAACTTAGGAGATTTCTTGACCTTAGGAGCATGAACAATGGACTTGCCTTTGATCACGTTCTTTGAGTCCTTGGAGAAGGTTTCAGAAGATTTAGACTCAAGTGTTGAGGAACACTGAGTTGAGATGTCAGGGATAGAGGATACAAAGGTTCCGACTTTAAGCATGAAACGATCCTTAAGAGGTTCTTCCTGGTTAGAAGAGTATCCCAGACCACTTTTAACCTTTATGGGAATCTGAGCATTTATGGTCTCACTAGCCTTTACAGAGGCTTTGCACCATTCTTCAATGGTGGCTTTTTCAGTTTTGAATCGGCCTAGTCAAAAATCTTCTCAACTTCCTTTCATCTGCTTATAGTGATGGTTTTTTCGCTCTCAGTGATAGCTTGTTGTTTCTCAATGCTTATTGTTTGATTTACAAAGACTTGGTCTTTAAGATCTTCTTCGACCTTAGTTAGTTCTTTTATTTTTAGATGGAAATTTTTAGGTTGTTCAGTTAAGTCGGTGTTAATTTGTTCATCTTTTGTTTTACCATTCAAAGCATTGTAAAGAACAACAGTTAAATTTTCGAGAGCCGACAATCTATCAGATTCAGGAATAGAGAAGTTTTTCAGATTTAATACTTGCGAAGCAAATGATGGAGTTTTTGGTGAGGAAGTTTCAGTTACTTCTTCAGCTTCTTCAAGTCTTGCCATAGGGCAAATAAGAGCTATGTCTTCTTCATCTGACCTTGATTCGTTAGTGGTGTCGGCCCAATCAACTTCTTTAGCAACAAGACCTTTGGCTTTTTGTTGGGTTTTCTTCATCTCAGATACTTGTCCTTTGACTTAAGATATTTTTCATCTTTAGGTTTGAAGGATATCTGAGAGATAGTTCGAACAAAAACTTTCTTAGATCTGCACTCACTAGCAATGTGACCTTTGCATTGACAGTTGAAAGATATTGCAGATGCTTTATCAGTAGAAGATGTCTTTGACTTTTCAGAGTCAGTGATAGAAGGGTTTCTTCTGAAGTTGCTCTTTCTGGAAAACCTTCTAAAAGAGTTGTCTAGAAGAACCAAAGAATCATCAAATTCTGAAAAATTAGCGTTAGAGATGTCTTCTGAGTTGAAATTTTCTAACTAAGTGATTTAGGTAATAGAAGAAGAAACTCTTCTTGAAGGATGAGCCTCTGATGACACTAAAGCCAACGAAGAACTTTTGGCAGATTTAGTGTCCTTTAAAATATTTTTCTTTAAAGAGCACTTAAAGAAAGAGTTCCAGTATTCATTGACAATTTAAGACAAGTACTAAATGTGTCCCATTGTTCTGGAAGAGATTCCATGAACTTTGTCAGTACTTCTGAGTTAGAATATTCTCAACCAACTGTTTTCAGATGTATGATTAGATAGTTGAATCTTTGGTGAAATTGAGAAAGTGTTTCATTTTTACCATGAATAAAACTTTCATATCGTCTCACCAGATGAATTTTTCGAGATATCTGAACCTCACTATTTCTTTCTTGTTGAATCCAGAGAGTATCCCACATGGATTTAGCAATTCTGATTTTCATGACCGAATGATACACATCATCTGGTAGAGACATTGCAATAACAACAACTAGTTTTTTCTTGTCTTCCTCACTCCATTAATGTGAAGCTTTGAGAATACGTCTCTTAGGAATGGCTGGAGTAGTCGAAGTCGCAGGGACTGTAAGAACTATAACTGTAGGAATGAATGGTCCATTTTCTATATAATAAGGGATCTTAGAATCTGATCCTTCTAGAAATAGAGTCATTCTTTCCTTCCAGAAAAGGAAATTATCTTTGCTAACTTTAGGAGGTTTAGCAAATGATCCAATGTCATTATAGTTTGTATTTTGATTAGCCATTTAAATTCAAGATATTAGTTTTAAAGAGTAAAAGCAATAAAGACTGCTCTGATACCACTTGTTGGTCCCAAAGAATTCTACAAAAATGTATAAGTATAGAAATAGTTTGTAGATGGGGGGATGAATACAAACACAACTTTTTAGGGTTTTTAAATAAGTTTATTGAGATAAACAAATTTACAGGTTATAAACGGAATAAGAATAAGTATTAAACCTATTATATTACAACCTTAGAGAAATAAGATCAGAGGTTAAAGGAGAGAGTTAATCATGCATGAAGATGAAGATCGGGGTCTTCATATATATATATATATATATATATATATATATATATATATATATATACCCAATGCATTTAATACCAGCTAGAGGGCACATGCCACGTATCAGGTTTCCTTAGTAAGCTTGTCCTTTGTTCATAAAGCAACTATGCTTTTAGTCGAATATGAACAGTGACCTAGTCAGAGTTGGTAAGCACGTAGGAGATAATGAAGTAACTCTATATATACTTTCTGACAAGGGTATGGAGGGTTTGACATTTGTGCATCGAGGATAAGATCAACTTTGATCTTGCTAAGCAGGCTTCATTTGATCACCGATACTTGAGGCTTCAAGGAGGAATCCTTCAGGTATCACTGACGCATACAAAAGATCTCACACTTCTTCTAGAAGAACGTTGCTATCACTGAACCGCTTCAGATCACGAGCTATCCGTCTCTATCTTCAGTTAGGTCTTCGACTGTTACTAAAGGTTCTTTTGGTGTAAGTGTTGTTCTTCAGATCTTCTAAGCTCATAGTGTTCCTGAGTTTCAGCGATCACTGATTGTAATCAATGTTCACATTCGCTGGATCTGAACAATAACATGAACTTGGATTTTCACTAAGTATAGGAAGAATTACATTCAAATCACTTAAGGAGTTTGGATCAACAGAACACCATGTCTAGTCATGAACCTAGCTAGCTTCTCCATTAGGTACGTCTCCTAGTACGGTAAGGAATGGGCCGACTTGGTGAGGCGGTCCACAACCACCCAAATAGCGTCATACCTTTTGGTGTTCTAGGAAACTTTGTAACGAAGTCCATTGTGATATCATCCCACTTCCACATCCGAATGTCCAATGGTTGGAGCTTCCCATAAGGCCTTTGATGTTCCGCCATGACTTGCAAAATTTCAAGCACCTCTATACTTAATGAGGTATATCCTTTTTCATTCCCGGCCACCAATAATACTTTTCGTAAATCTTGATACATATTTTTTGTACCCGGGTGTACCGAGTACCACGACCTATGAGCTTCTTCTAACACTTACTCACATAAACCACCAAGTTTAGGAACCTACACACAGTCACCCAAACATTTCACACTATTACTATTAGGCACCAACAACGACACACTTCCCACCATCCTTTCACTTTTTAGGTTTTCTTCTAAAAGCGCTTCATGTTGAAATTTCTTGACCTCTTCCAAGATAGTAGGTATCGCTTCAACTCTAAAAGACACTATCTTAGTCGGTTCTCCCCTGTCCTTTCAGCTTAAATCATCGGCTACCACATTTGCCTTTCCCGAGTGATAGAGGATTTCAGAGTCATAATCATTCAACAATTCAACCCATCTTCTCTGCCTCATATTCAGCTCCTTCTGATCAAACAAGTGCTTGAGACTCTTATGATCGGTATAAATTTGACATTTCACCCTATAGAGGTAATTCTGCCAAATCTTAAACGCTAAAACTACCATCGTCACTTCCATGTCGTGGGTAGGGTAGTTTCTTTCATGATCCTTCAATTGTCGTGAAACATACGCAATTACTCTCCCATGTTGCATGAGCACACATCCCAATCCAAACTTGGATGCATCACTGTAAATCACGAACCCTTCTGTTCCGTCCGATAATGATAAAACTGGCACACTACTCAACTTTTCTTTCAACAAACTAAATGCCGACTCTTGAGCATCGGTCCACATGAACTTGACATTTTTCTTGGTCAACGAGGTCAACGGTGTTGCTATCAGCGAAAAGTATTGAATGAACTTCCGGTAGTACCTCGCTAAACCCAAGAAACTTCTCACCTCTGACGGCATCCTCGATGGCTCCCAGTTCTTGATAGCCTCTATCTTTGCCGGATTCTCTTTGATTCCACCTTCGGACACCACGTGCCCTAGAAATTGAACATCCCGCAACCAAAATTCACACTTTGAAAATTTTGCGTAAAGCTTCTCACGCTTTAGCAACTCCAACACTAGACGAAGATGTCCATGCTCACTTTCCGTCCGACAATAGATCAAGATATAGTCGATGAAAACAATTACACACTTATCTAACAACGAGCCACACACACGATTCATCAAATCCATAAACGTTGTTGGAGCATTCGTTAGGCCAAAAGGCATAACTAAAGTCATAATGACCATACCTCGTTCGGAAAGCCGTTTTGGGTACAGCTTCCTCTCTCACTTTCAACTGATGATATCCGGACCGTAAATCTATCTTTGAGAAGTAACTTGCTCCTTGAATTTGATCAAACAAATCATCTATTCTAGGCAACGGATATTTATTCTTGATCGTTATCTTGTTCAAATTTCGGCAATCAATACACATTCTCATAGATCCATCCTTCTTTTGACAAAAAGTACCAGCGCTCACCACGGTGACGTACTAGGGCGAATAAAGCCCTTGTCAAATAACTCTTGAAGTTAAGTCATAATCTCCTTCATTTTCGCCGGTGCTAATCGATATGGTGCATGGGCTATTTGTGCGGCTCCGGCTACCAATTTGATTCTAAATTACCCTTGAAGATCCGGGGGTAATCCGACAAGATCATCGAGGAATACCGAGGGATAATCCTTTGCCAAGGGTACTTCCTCCACTCCTCTCATTTCTATTTTGGTATCAATCACATAAGCCATAAATGCTTGACATCCTTCCCTAGACACCGTCTAGCCTTTAGCATCGACATAACACATGGCTTCCTCTCACTACGATCACCATAGATCACGACCTCTCTCCCTCCTGGGTAAGGTTATTCAAATCAATTTCTTCTTATACAATGTGCGCGTTGTTGCTTGCTAACCAATCCATCCCCATAATTACATCAAATTCACTCATCGCCATTGGGTACAATAGGGGATAAGACAACCCACTATGTTAATACCACAACATTCTAAAACTTCTTTCATCAAAACCCGCCTATCCTCTGAGATTTCTACTTCGAACCTATGATCCACCCGCTTGGGCTTGACATTCAAAAGCCCCATAAAAGTAGTTGATACAAATGAACAGTTCGCAGCCGAATCAAATAACACCTTGGCATGAGTTGAGTTAATAAGAAAGGTACCTGTCAGCACGTCAGGTGCCTCCTCTACTTCCGTTGTAGTCATCTGAAAAGCTCAAACTTGAGCTCTTGGAGCCTCCACCTTCCTCTACATTCTCCCGCTACATTCACCACTAGAGTTGCTCATCGCTCCCTTCTTCAATTGAGAGAAATCCGGTCTCAAATGCTCCACAGATCCACACTAATTACATACCCTCGGGTTAGAACATTCTCTAGCCATATGTCCCATCTTTCCACATTTGAAACACCCCTTTGCTTCTGAGGCACAATCCCCATGGTGTACATGGTTACACCTCTTGCACGGTTTCTTCCCGAACCTTTGGTTTCCAGGGTTGTCATACTTCGAGAACTTTGCTTTCTTGGGGTCGTTTGACACCCCATCCCACTTCCTCTTTTCAGTACACCTTTGCATCATTTTGTTGGTGATTTTAGTGTCAGCGATCCATTTATGTGATTGGAAATAGCATGATGTGTATATGGGTTTCATATTGTGTTCTAATTCAAGTTAGATGGTGCGGAGTGCACGCTTGTTATAAGGCGAGTATGAACCCGGTAACGACTGAATACAACAAGGAACAAGGTTTGTCAGGACCTCTGTCAAGCTCGACTGGTTCCAGGCAACCTCTGTGTAACTGGCCACTACTCCTAAGTTTCAGCCATGATTATTATTTCAGTTACGTTATTTTGAGTATAAATAAGAATTTATACTCTTGAATTAAACACACGGTTTTTGAACACTCCCATACACTCTCCAGAAAGTTTTCTTTTGTTTTTGTGCCTAAAAACACAAGTGTTTTTAGTCTTTTCCTAGATTGAATTTCGTGAACCCAGGTATGGGGTCGAAATATCAATTCGGAAAGTGTCTGACACGATTCAAGTTATAATCCAGTGATCGACTTACCCTTGATTGCCTACTTGTTTCTACAATTGAATTGATATTTTCTGATGTCGATCATTGCCGAATTTGTGAAAGAGATGACTTCAAAGTTTGGAAAGCTGGAAAATTTTGAAGGTGTTGACTTTAGACGTTGGCAAAAAAAGATGCATTTTCTGTTAACTACTCTGAAAGTGGTATACGTGCTGAGTACCCCCATTCCATAAATCTTGGAGGACGAGACGCTGGATCAGACCCGCAGAAGGGGTAAGTGGGAGGACGATGTCTATATTTGCAGAGGCCATATTCTAAATGGTATGTGTGATTCCCTCTTTGACATCTACCAGAGTGCTGAAAATGCAAAAGATTTATGGGATTCCCTTGAGTCAAAATCTATCGCTGAAGATGCTTCTAGTAATAACTTCTTGGTGAACGATTTATGGGATTCCCTTGACTCAAGGCCCGTAATGGAACAGTATCATGAGATACTTCACATTTTTGGTCAATTCACTCTACACAAAATGAATATGGCTGAGTCCATTGTTGTGTCAAATGTGATTGACGAACTTCCTCCATCTTGGAAGGATTTCAAGCACAATATGAAACATTAAAAAGAGGAATTGTCATTGGTTCAACTTGCGAGTCACTTACATATCGAAGAATCTCTTCGAGTGCAAGAAAATGACAAATGCAAAGCCAAAGTTGAATCTGGACAGCCCTCTGTTAATATGGTTGAAGAGAAGAAAACCAACTCCAATAATCAAGGAAAGGGAAAGAAACGAAAGTTTGATGGACCCATTAAATCCTTCAAAAAGAAGAAGGATTTGGTGTGTTGGAGATACAACAAAGTGGGCCATACCAAATGTGATTGCCGGGTTAAGTTGAATAACAACGGTGTTGGAACAAGTGGAAGTGGAGTCGGATCTATGGACCAAGCTCAAGTGAATGGAGGTCAGTTTTTGACTAACTTTGATAATAAATCTGAAAATATTTATTATGTTTCACTTATTTCGGAGTCTTTCTATGTACAGGATGATGATTGTGCATGGTGGATGGACTCGGGGGCTATGTGCCATGTTTGTAAAGATCAACGCTGGTTTGAGAAATTGACACCAGTTGAAGATGGATCTGTACTAAATATGGGGAATGAGTCGACTACACCGATTTGTGGATTTTGAGTAGTTAATTTAGAGTTTATTTCAGGAAATCGTAATAGTTTGTCTGATTTTTTGTTTGTTCCTAAAATTCGAAAGAATTTAGTTAGTGGAGGTAGATTAAACTATTTAAGGTATACACAAGTTTATAATTCGGATAGATATATTCTATCTCGATATGGTAAATTTGTTGGTTTTGGATATTATTTTAATAAAATATTTCGTTTGAATATTATATCCAAGTTTTTTCAATTCTGAAAATTTTGCATTTATATTGTCATCTTCTTCGTCTAAAATTCACGACTCAATGTGTTGATCATAACTCCTCTCAGTGATTTGAATATGATACCTTTACTCTACTCAGTGAAATTCCATAGTTAAGCTTCTGTTCAAATTCAGCGATAGCACACGCTGATTGCTATCAGTGATCACTGAAGATCAAGGAACTACGAGCTTATCACTGAAGACCTGAAGATCAGTTATCACACCAGAAGACCATTCAGCGACAGTCGAAGACTCTAGCTGAAGAAAGAGATAACCAGCTAAGTGAACTGAAGCGGTTCAGCGATAGCAGCGATTGTCTACTCAAAGTGTGAAGTCTTGTGAAGCCTCAGCAACACTGAAGATTCATCCTTGAAGATTCAGTATCAGCGATCAAATGAAGCTTCCTTTGCAAGATTAAAGATTGATCTTATCCTCAATGCACAAAAGTCAAACCTAGAACCATGTCAGAAAAGGACGTACGACTATAGCAGCGATTGAGGAGTATTGTTAAAACTCCAATGGACCATTTGTTCCTTGAAGATTCAGTATCAGCGATAGCAGCGATTGTCTACTCAAATGGACCATTTGTTCCTACAACTATAGTAGCTAGTGTTCCTGCCACCACTACTACTCCAGCCATTCCTGAGAGGAGTATTGTTAAAACTCCTAACAGATGGACTGAAGAAGACAAGAAAGAAATTGCTATTGACTCTAAAGCTAGATCAATAATAGCAATGGCTTTACCTGATGAGGTCTATCATTCTGTCATGAAAATGAGGACTTCAAAAGCCATGTGGGATACATTATGTATCCAATATGAAGGAACTTCTGAAGTAAAAGTAACTAGATGCATAAATCTCGTAAGAAAATATGAGGGTTTTATGTATCAAAAAGGGTGAATCTCTTTCTCAAATTCCCCAGCGATTTAACTGTCTGCTGATTGATCTTAAATCAGTCGATAGAATTTATTCAAACGCTGAAATTCTGACAAAGTTCATGGAGGCATTGCCCGATCAATGGGCAGTGTACACTACATGTATAAAACTGTCAATTAATCTTGAAACCTTGTCCTTAAGTGCATTATATGGTATGCTCTTAAATGAGGAACAATCCCAGCTTCTAAGGAAGAACCTAATTAATGAACTCAAAGGTGCTAAAAGTACTTTTTTAGCACTTGTGACTTCTGAGGGAACTTCTTCCAAAAATGCTCCTTCTTCTACTATCACCTCCATTACTGAATTAGGTCAAACTGATTCAGAAGATCAACTCACTGATGCAGACATCTTTGAGTTTGATAACTCTCTTGCCCTTTTAACCAATAACTTTAAAAGATTTGCTAGAAAGAGCAATTTTCGAAAACCTTCCAACCTCTCTCGACTCGGTGCGTAAATCGTTGCTCGCCGAGAAAGCTTCGCCGATTTGCTTCAACTCGGCCGAAAGGGTCATTTCGCAAGTGAATGCAGGTCAAAGAAAGTTGCTGCTCCCACTACCTCCCATACCTCTGATAAAAAGGAGAAGTATTTGAAACTGAAAAACAAATACAAAGATATGAAGAAAAACCAGCAAAAAGGAAAAGGCCTTGTAGCTGAAGAAGTTGATCGGGATGTCAAGATGATCGCCAAGACCTCTGAAGAGTCTGGTTCAGATGAAGAAGATCTTGCTTTCCTCTGTCTAATGGCAAGAATTGAAGACGCTGAAGAAGTCACTGAGACTTCTTCCTCTGAGTCTCCTTCTACTCAAGTAACCATTCCCTTTGTCTCTTTACCTTCTGAAAGTGATAACTTGTCAGCTCTCGATGCTATGACTGTTGATTTCTACGATGCTTTAAATGGAAAAATTAAGGCCGAGAGAATTAACACTGACTTATCTGAACAATTAAAAAATTGCCATATAAGAATCAAAGAACTTTCTAAAATTGAGGAATCTCACAAAGACCAAGTCTTTGCAAATCAAACAATAAGCATCGAGAAACAACAAGCTATCCCTGATAGGGAAAATGCCATCTCAAATCTGAAAAGGCAGCCATCGAAGGATGGTGTAAGGCTTCTGATAAAGTCAATGAGATCATCAATGCTCAAATACCTATGAAAGTAAGAAGTGGGTTAGGCTATAACCCTGAAAAGGAAGAATCAGAGAATGATCGTTCCATGCTAAAATTCAGAATGTTTGTCTCTTCTATCCCTGATCCTTCCTCTTCAACTTCGTCTTCCTCCTCTTCTAAAGAGAAGCGTTCTATTCTTAATTCTAAGAAAGTGATCAAGAACGAGTTTCTAAATCAAGTTCCTAAGAATAAGAAAACTCAAGATAGGAACAAGAAATCCTCAGAGAAAGTTTCTAAAACTGGGAAGAAGGTCCCTGACTTTTCTCAGAGACCAACTCCCAGAATTAAAATCAATCTCACTCCTACTCCTGAAAAGGTTGTTATACCTCCAAGGACCATGGATAAAGGAATTCTTGGACCTATCCCTGAGAAATTTCCTGCTCCCTCTCTGATTTCCAAACCCTTTAAATATAGGAAATGTTATCACTGTGGTGAAACTACCCACATTGCAAGCAAATGTCCTAATGCTACTAGAGCTGATAAACTAGCTCATGGAAAGAAAGTAGCTCAAGCTGATAAATCAGCGAGAGTGAAATCCACCAAGGTTGCAAAACCATCAAAGGTGAAGATATCCACTGAAGAGAGTTCTTCAGCTAGTAGCTCCTCCGCCAATCCTCCGCCAATCCGCCAATAAACTCCTCTCAGTGATTTGAATATGATTCCTTTACTATACTTAGTGAAATTCCATAGTTAAGCTTCTGTTCAAATTCAGCGATAGCACACGCTGATTGCTATCAGCGATCACTGAAGATCAAGGAACTATGAGCTTATCACTGAAGACCTGAAGATCAGTTATCACACCAGAAGAACATTCAGCGACAGTCGAAGACTCTAGCTGAAGAAAGAGATAATCAGCTAAGTGAACTGAAGCGGTTCAGCGATAGTCTACTCAAAGTGTGAAGTCTTCTGAAGCCTTAGCGACACTGAAGATTCATCCTTGAAGATTCAGTATCATCGATCAAATGAAGCTTCCTTTGCAAGATTAAAGATTGATCTTATCCTCGATGCACAAAAGTCAAACCTAGAACCATGTCAGAAAAGGACGTACGACTTGTCTCTTATGTCCCCATCATATCTGATATGGTACTGTTCATATTTGGCCAAAAGCATGGTTGTCTTATTAACAAGGACAAGCTTCTTATCTAAGCTTGACACGTGGCATATACCTTTTGTCTTGTTTCAAAGACAAACGGGTATAAATAAGATGAAGATATCTTCTTTATCTCAATGCATGCTTCTATCTAACTTATACCCTCTTTATTCTTTCTTTCATCTTCTTGTGCATCATACTTCGTGTTTCTTAGTTACAATAGAATAGGTTTTTAACTTGTTCTAATTCCGCTTGTAACTGTAAATTTGTTTATCTTAATAAACTCATTTAAAAACTAAAAATCTGTGTGTTTGTATTCAACCCCCCCCCCCTTCTACAAACTGTTCTCTCTTGATTGAACTTTTGTAGACCCTTATTGGGACCAACACAATGACTTGGCATGCTAGATTGGGTCATGTGAGTTTTAGAAGAACGCGTGAAATGTCAAAGGATGGTCTTATTCCAGCTTTTGATATTCATACAGAAACATGTAAAACATGTATGCTTACGAAAGTCACAAAACTGTCCTTTCCGAATGTCGAAAGAAAGTCGGCTGTTTTGGAACTTATACATAGTGATTTATGTGACTTTCATTCTAATCCTTCATTGGGTAATAAGAAATATGTTGTCACATTTATTGATGACAACACTCGTTTTTGTTATGTATATTTGTTACATGCCAAAGATGAAGCTTTAGAAAAGTTTTAAATATACAAAACTAAGGTCGAACTACAATTGGGTGTTCAACTAAGCGTCTCCAAACTGATCGGGGAAGGGAATATATGGACCCTCAATACTTCTAATCGGTTGGTATAGTCCATGAGACTACGGCTCCGTAACACCTCAACAAAATGGGGTTTCCGAACGGAAAAATAGAGTTTCAAAAGAAATGGCGAACTCGATGCTCTCATACTCGGGATTGAATGAAGGATTTTGGGGAGAGGCTATGTTGACGGCTTGTTATGTTTTGAATAGAGTTCCAAACAAATGGAACAAAACAACCCCATATGAACTCTGGTTCTAGAAAACTCTGAAGTTGAGTTATTTTCGAATTTGGGGTTGTTGGGCGGTTGTGAAGCTACCTGAACCCAAAAGAATAAATTTGGGTGAACGTGGAATTGATTGTATATTTATTGGATATGCATCAAATTCCAAGGCATATTGGTTCTATGTAATAGAATATAATGATTCGGTATCGAAAAATACTGTTATCATCGGTCCCTTTTACTATGTAATAGAATATAATACTGTTATCGAGTCGCGGGATGCGATTTTTGATGAGATGCGATTTTCATCGGTCCAGAGGCCTAAGGATCTGAGTCCTAGCACTAATGAAGTGAAAAATATAGAAACTATGGATGGTGTTTCAACTCCAGAAACACAGCAGGTCCGTAGAAGCAAAAGAGGTCGAATCGCCAAAACTTTTGGTGAAGATTTCCAACTATATTTGGTTGAAGGTTCGAGAAATGAACTTGGGCTTCAATACTCTTATTGTTACAGTTATTGAAGATGACCCAAATACCTTCCAAGAAGTAATGGAGTTTCGACATGTCGGTTTTTGGAAAGAAGCAATTGATGACGAAATGTCATCGATTCTTGAGAATAACACTTGGGTGTTATCTGATTTGCCTCTAGGTTCTAAACCACTTGGATGCAAATGGATCTTCAAAAAGAAGATGAAAGTTGATGGGACAATTGATAAAATTCAAATCCCGGCTAGTCATTCAAGGGTATCGGTAAAAACCCGGTATTGACTATTTCGATACGTATGCTTTGGTCGCTCGTATTTCGAGTATTAGGTTGTTGGTTGCCTTGGTTGCAGTTCACAACCTGGTTATCCATCTGTTACACCCTCAAATTTGGAAAAAACAACTAATTTAAAATTTTCAATAATACATCAACTGACGGAATAATCACTTCCTATAATTCAATACTTGAAGTTTCTCGAATAACAATTCTATAAATACATCTACAAAAAATTGGCCAAGTCTTATAATAAGACATAATTATAATCGGGTGTTACTAAACCCAAAAGAGTCGCTATCTCCGAATGCGGAAAACGTCACCAAGAGCCTAATATTTATCGTGTCACTTCCTAGCACTCAAGTCCACACATGACGCTAGTACCAACCCCAACGAGAACCTAATGCACATGCCGACAAAGAAAAAGGTTAGGCTTAACGGCTAGTGAGCTCAAGAGTTTATAACATATTTATAATTGATTTGAAACCAAAAGATTTGTTTGATAAAATATAATTCTCAAAGGAAATAACTTTATTATAAAAGCAACATCTTTCCCAAATTCAATATTTCCATAATCAAAAGCTTTAGACCAAAATGACATTAGAAGTGAAAGCTTTAAATAGAAATACTCATTTAACGTGATACCAAATCCAATACTCATACGACCATGAAGAAGTTTATAAAGGTAAAGATAGAAACATAGCTTTAACCATTTTTATAAACCATTAACTTGCGCTTATTCTTGAGGGAAACACAATTTGAGGGAAATGCGGGGGAGACCCGCTGTTGCACTAACATCAACCCCAAACAAGGATCTTTAGTCAGTGCCCTAGTGTAAGCTTGATCGGGCTAGGTCTTTTGCTCACGGATAACCAGTTCAAGCCCAAACTAGGATTTGTTACTCGATACCTAAAACCAACAAGTTCAACCCCAAACTAGGATATGTTACTTGTTTCGTCCCCAAATAGTTGTGCGCAAGTAAGCTTCACCAGGTTAGGTCTTTTGCTCACGGATAACGAGTTCAACCCCAAACTAGGATATATTACTCGATACTAAATCAAAACAAGTTCAACCCCAAACTAGGGTCTATTACTTGTTTCATCCCCAAATAAAACTGACTTTTATGCCTATGGATCCATTACACTAGTATTGTCATTACACGACACCAAATGAATGACCAACGCACCCAAAACGTGTAATTTTATAAACAACGATGCCTTAATTACATATAACCCGAAAAGCTCAACATGTAGCCATTTAAATCGGACAAATGTCCGTGAGACTCATTTAGTCAAAACCAAGCAAATGCTCTATAACTCAACACTTATGTAATTACTCAAACCATTAGTTGAGACGAACCATTTTCCAAATGACATCATATTCATGTATTTCCAAAATGTCTCATAATGCAATAAAATGTATTTTTCAACGATTTATAAATCAATACTCTAAAGATGCAAATACAACAAAATGATTTTCATTTAAAAGATAATGCACCCAAACAACTCACACTTATACTTTATTTGTCAAAATGTCTAAAACTCAAGTATAAGCCTCTTACACGATTTATAAATCCTTTTATACCAAATATGCAAACTTACCCAAATACTCACACATATGATAAGTAACAAGTAAAACATGTTAATACTTCAAAAATGGACGTTTTTGGCATATACAAAGTTTTCACAAAGTAACTTGAACTTACCTTGCTAGATTTAGGTTAAATCTAGGTTTACCCAAACTTTAGCTTCCTTAGATGAAGGCTTTAGATCCACCGAAATCACCTCTAGAAACTTTATCTCAAGAAGAACATAAGAAGCTCCCACCAAAAATCTTAGAACTACACGATTAGATTTAGTCTAGGAAGTTCCATAATTTAAAACCCCAAAATATGGATCCTAAATAATAAGGAATAAGAAGGAAGGAAACATATAGAGAGAGTGGAAAGAGACGAGAGAGAAAGAGGGATTAGAGAAATTAGTTATAGGTGAGGGGAAATGCTCACATGTAGGTGGCAACACAAAGAAATAAGGGAAAAAGGTTTGCCTCCAACGTAAGAGGGAGGTTCTCACGCGGCGTTAGCTGCCTCTGCCACCATGCCCACTGTTTTGGGCTGTCACAAAACAAAACCACACAGAAAAAAAACCATCCAACGTCATATACCATTAGCCCTTCCAAACTTTATTTCCAAATAAACACAAATCCCTCCTATACCTCCAACAACTTGGCAAGAAAGCCCCCTCCTCTAAGAATATAATAAAAATTGTACATAAATATATATCTCTAAATACACATATATATATATATGTCTGTGTAAAAGTAATATATCAAATACCACTATAATATATATAAATATACATATACATATATATGGATGTTAAATATATATATATATATTATATACCGATATATTATATATATATACATAGGAGCTTATGTATATATATATATATATTTAACATATATATACCATATAAATACGTATACCTAATATATATATATATATATATATATACACACATAAGCTTCTAAAATCAACCCAGACCGATTATAAAAGATTATTGTTGGAATCCAGATCCTTTCTAATAATAATTCAACAGATCGAATAACAGAATATGAGTGGAAACAATATCGATCTATGATAGAAAATAAGCAGTAATTCAACAATGATAAACAGTAAGAAAATTTTTGAAGAACAATCAGAAAATTGTCAACTATTACAGTGAAGAACAATCAGAAAATACGTATGAATGAACAGCGTGATTTTTCTCTTCAAGATCGTCAACTATTACAGTGAAGAATGAATCTATTTATACTGTTACAAAGTGAAAGTCAACGACCTAGCCTATCAGGAACTGACACGTCATCTATACTAGATAACAGAATTGGTTACGAATAGAGACGCACAGAAAGTGTGATTGCCACGTCATCATAAGCGCGTGAGATATTCAGTTTGAGTCCAGAGGTTCTTCAAGTCTCTGGGCGTCTCTGAAATGACTTAAGTCAGAGAATGAACTTCTGTCTTGACATCTGATCTTGGATGCTTGTGACATTCTGGTTCATACTTTTTTCATAATGAAGTCTAACAATCTCCCACTAAGTATGAAATACATAATATGGAATGGTAACTTCGTTCAAGTACTTTTAAATCCTTTGCAGTTTTCTTAGGCAATTTCAAATTTGTTGCTGTTTCCTTAGACATTTTCAAATTTGTCATTTTCAAACTCTGAATCCAAGACCATCTCCGAATTTCTTTTTCCATTCGTTATAACGCTCTTTGGCAAGTGCTTCAACAGAAGCGATGTACACAGCACGCATGACGCTGTCAGACCCTTTCTGATGGTTTCGTAAAATTGCAAATTCTGCACATATGTCTTCCCACTTCCAGTTTGTGCAACATCAAACACTTTGTAACAAATATTTGAATTCTTGATAAAGGGCTTTGTATATGTGTTTGAATTCTTGATAAAGGGTTTCGTATATTGGATCAGAAGGGAGCATTAGAATGAGAAGTGACAATCTTATGAAACAGATCAGTGATTTCCCTGACCTTTAAAATTGTGTCAAGTTTCTGAACCATTCTTTTAGCAATGTCTCTGTCTCCTCTACTTTTGCTTCTGTCATCAGTCTGGAGATATGCAAAGCTCTTGACAATTTCCACAACTTTTGTAGAGTACTTGTGAGCCTCTGAAATTCTAAAGAAACTTCTTTTGGATGGTCTTTTAAACACAATGCCGTCTTCAGGTTCTGTCAACTTTCTCCAGAAGTTAAATGCTTAAGTCCCTCTCTGTCTTCGTTGGGAGCAGAGATGCTTAAGTTTACTACCTTGTGATCTAGGCCCGTTTGGAAGTCTACATGTCTTCTATACTTGATGAAAGCTTTCATGCATTCAATGATATGAAGAAAGGCAACTTTGTTCTGATTATCAGTCCCTTGATTCATTTTCTTTTTCATATATCTTTCCAGAGGTATGAGATCAGAAGGATTGATAGATAACAGATCATTATCACAAAAATAGTACGTTTTCTTGTCTTCTCTGATCACTTCATAGATTGTGTACATGATCTCTGTGTTTTCAAAGTTTACGTGCTTGATCCCAGAGATATTCTTTATTGGTACTGTTGAGTATGTTTCTTTCCTTACTTGCATGTGACTCATGAATCTGTTTTTGACTTCATCGCTTACATGAGAGTCATTGACGAAGTTAGGAAGCATTAAGAATATTTTATGAGCTGTAGGTGCGTATATGTGGCTATTCTTAATTTCCAAATTTGGGAGTTCATCAAACCTCCACTACTTATCTCTCTTTTCTTGAATCTCTGCCTCTCTTGTGTTTGACGCTTCTCTCTTGGCCTTTTCAATTTCAGTCTTAGCTTTATCAGCTTCAGCCTTGGCTTTATCTTCTTCATCGTCTTGAACGTTGGGTTGTTCAGGGACAGATTTAGAGGGTTTTGGAATTGGATTTTGGGATGTTGAGAATTCTCTGGTTCTGGCACAAGAGGAACTTGATTGATTTTTCGGAGGTTGGTGGGATTCTGATGGTTGATCTTGTTGAGGTCGGGGGTCTTTTGATGGTTGTTCTTTTTGTGGTTGGGAGGAGTTAGGTGGTTGTGATTGTGAGGGATGAGGTTGTGATTTGCCCAAAAGATCAAGAACGAACTTGGCCATATTTGGATCTTTGGGAAGTGGGCCAGAGTTTACGGCTAATGGTTTTGGTGTAAGGGGGGTTTGTTTGGATGGTGGTGGTTCAGAGGATGGAACATCAGGAGCCTTTCCTTTATCCTGAGACGTAGTCGTTTTAGCGCCATCCGTTTTTTCCTTTTTGGATATATTCTCCCCCTTCTGAGAATCAGGATCCTGATCCTCAGACTACTTTCGCTTCAACTCTGCCTTTTTGTACGCTCTAGCTTCTTTAGATTTCTTCTTTTCTTCATAAACTGCAGACAGAGATCTGACCAGAGATGATAAATTTGAAACAGAGGTTTCTAAGGTTGTTACCTTCTCATCCAAATTTGTGGAAGTAGAATTGGTCTTAGAGACATATTTGGCAGTCAGTGCATTGAACCTGTCCAACATAGCTTTCTGGAAGATAGCCATATCTGATTTATGAACTAGGGATGAGGAGGCAGAGTTTGAAGCATCTGAGGGAATCACAGAATCAATGAGTTTCTTGATATAAGCAACAAAGGATCCATACTCATTTGAAGATATTGTGACCTCTGGAGTCTGAATGTTATCAGGAATGTGAAAAATTGCCTCAACGTTTGCTTTGATTCCTGCGTCCAGTTGGTTGAAGTAGTCAGAGGCCGAGTTCCTCTAAGACTCAGCATTATCAAAAATTGATTTCTGGATAGTTTCCAGGGCCTGAGTCTGGGCAAGTTGAGCATTCTTGATATCATTAAGCATTATGTGATGGGATTCAAGGGAGATTTTTAGATCCTCCAGAGATCTCTGAATTTTATCACCAAATGCCTGAAACCCTGCATTGGTGACAAATTCATAAGAGGTAACCGGTGCATCCCCAACACATGAGGCCCCTTGTCTCTCGCGTTCAGAGAGGCCCTCGTTCACGCCTGTTTTGATGTTGAGCGTGGAGGGACTTCCAACCTGTCTTCGAGGGATATCAATGATAGGCACCTCTTCGGTTGTTCTGATTGGTTCAGCTATGTCCCCATCATCAGAGGATGGGAAGCTGAACACAATGTGCTTACCTTTTGGGAGTAGAAAAACTCTGGTAAGTGGTGCATCTTGATGTTGTAACTCCTCTGATGGGAATTCTTCAGCTTCTACACTAGTAGAAGGTAGTGGCGAGTTCTGGGGCGACAAAACTCTTATATTTTCATCACTACCCTGTTGAGAGGGTGATGAGGATGAGGTGGTTTCCCCGGCAGTGCTTGATTAAGAGGACTGAAGGATATCCTCTGATCGGTTGGTTTCAGGGTGGTTTGAACTGGGCGGTCGTGTTTCAATGAGAGTAGATGTGTTGGCATCTACCTCAGTAGTTGTGGTTGCCCTTGTTGGACTCAGTGAGATTCGCTCATATGTGTCTCTATGGACATCTTTTGTTGCTTCTTGCATTAATCTATCAGGATGGGGCAGAATCACTCGGTTGGTCACTCCCATTCTTTTCAGACTCAAGCTCACTTCACTCCTCACTTCCTACATTTGGCTCTAAATTCTCTGGGTAGGTATTCTCGTTTCTGAGTATACCAAAGAGCATCTATAAGAAATAAGATTAAGAGTTTGATGAATAAGATTAAGCATGTACCTGGATAGTTCTCTTGGAGCAGAGTAGCCAAGGCTGTCAATGGTGGGTTTTTGAGATACCATTGTCGTTATCTTGCAGAACGGTTGAAGGTGAGGTCCTTTCGGAGCATCTATTGCAAGACAAGTGAATAAAGATAGGAATCTTGGAAAAATCAATGTTGGAAGAGATTTGCCCTGGTTCTGATGGAAACTATGGTGTGAACAGCAGCCTTCATTTCTTGAAAGATCAAACTGGCATAATCCAGAGGTTTGTTGAAATACATTCCATACATTATCGTAAGAATGTTCTTGCTAGCTTGATCTTGGGAGCCAATTTTGCAGGTTATGCTCTTGTTGAGAATAGAGACAAGTACATTCCACAGGGAGGCAACTGCTTCCTTTTGAATTCAGACAGCTTGGTAAGTGATTCATTGTATCCCAAGAACTTTATGAATGCAAGCAGAGCTTCAGGTGTAGGATTGTGTTCCATATCTGAATTTTTTATTTTCTGGCCTTCAACTTCAATAACGGGAAGGGGCAAATGGAAGTATTTGGCAATTTTCTTTTTTGTGATGGGAATTTGAACAGCGTTTTCAGGTTCAGTGGGATGGCTGAAGTTTCCTATAAGGGTTTTTTCATTCTCAACAAACAATGATTGCCAGACCTCTTGAACATAAATTTCAGGCACATTAGGGTTGGTTAGGGTTAGGTTCGGTTAAGAGAATGATTTTGCAGGAACTCAATCATTACCTTATACTCTTCTTGATACGTATTTGGATCAAGAAGTACTTGCACATTATTAGCTTTCGGTGGTAGTTTGACGATTGGGGCACTTTATGCTGTTGAATCGATCAACCTCTTTCGTCTTCTTGCATATTTACGTTTGTAGTTGGGATTGCCATTTGAGACTTTTGGGATTTCTGAGAGCTCGAGAGTGCAGGTAATCAAAGAGTGGTCGTAATCGGAGGAGGAAGACGGTGAGCAGTAGAGTGATGAACTTCTATTTTGGAGTTTTTATAATGAGAGAGAAAGGTCGAACTCAAGTGATTTTGGAGATCGAGGGGTTTTGATTTGGGGAAAAGCAGACGGTTAGTAGGTGCTGACGTAGCAATCAGGCGTGCCATCATGCAGTTGAACGATTAATGACACGTGGCAATAACGTTTGCGTGTATTAAATGATGTCAGGCGCGTATACGGATGTTATGGAGCACTGAAAGGTTTTCGATGGCTAATAATGATAACCGGATGCTTTGTGAAAAATTCCCTCCAAAATTTTAAAAGAAGAATTAATTAAAAAAAATTATCAACTAATCAACAAAAATTGTGGATTAAAAGAATATTTTTTGTAATTAATGCTTTCTTTTAAATCAAATTAAAATCAGACATTTGGAGAAGTAAATCAGTTTTGTACCAAATGAAAGTTTTCAATTCTTTGAATAGCATTTCATAAGAAATTTAATTAAAATAAGAAAATTCTAATTAACCTTGGAGGCAAGAGTTAAAGTTAGAATTAACTTATTGAAAAAATTTCCAAGAGAAAGACATAATCAGAGAATGGCTTTTTGGTCATATAAAACAGTTTGCGACCAAGATTTATGTCCTCAGAACATCTTTTCAGAACAATTTTAGTTGAATTTGAGATTTATTAAGCTTGACGGCAAGAGTTATTCAGAAGTAACAAATTCTTAAAAACTTTCAAGTAGAGAGAGGTTCAGAAGACAGCTAACATTTGTTAGACTTGTTTTCGAAGAATCTGCATGTATTGCACACCTCTGTGCTCCCCCTCAAAAACTCAGATATTGTATGCCTGTGCTCCCCCTTGACGTTTGAGTATGTTGCTCCCCCTTGCTTTTTCAAATTGAGCTGCCCTTTCTGCCTATACTTGGATAAATCGTGAGAACAAATGTTTATTGAAGAACAAGAGTGTCCAGAGGCTTCTGAATGCTTCTGAGTTATTCATCAGAAGTGACCAGAGACTTCTGAGCGATTATGATTGATGAAGTTTAAAAGAAAGATTTGATATATACACAACAAGTGAATTTGACTTATTACTATGAAGACCATAGGTATTAAGGAAATTACATGTTTAGCATACCCAACTTGCTGACCAGAAAATTAAATCGTTTTACATCCATAACTTTTGTAACGATATTAGTAAGTTGATAATCAGTGGAGACAAAATACATTTCAATTGTCCCCTTCTCCACATGATCCTTAATGAAATGATACCTTACATCGATGTGTTTGGTTTTTTACTGCTGAACTGGATTCTCAGTGATTGCAATTGCACTATATGAATCACGTAGGATGGGTATTTTGTCGTACATCAGACCATAGTCCCTGAGTTGAGTTTTCATCCATATGACTTGTGAGCAACAACTAGCAGCAGCAACATATTTAGCTTCAGCTGTAGATGTCGAAACACAATTTTGTTTCTTGGATGTCCAACTTATTAATCTGTTACCCAGAAGTTGACGGCTACCAGATGTGCTTTTTCTATCTAACTTACATCCTGCATGATCAGAGTCAGTGTACGCAATCAAACCAAAACCAGAATTCTTAAGATACCAGAGACCCAGTGATGGAGTTCCTTTTAGATATCTAAAACTTCTTTTTACAACAGCCAAATGAGATTCTTTTGGATTTGCTTGAAATCTCGCACAGAGACATGTGGCAAACATGATATATGGTCTACTAGCAGTTAAGTATAAAAGTGATCCAATCATACCTCTATAGCTCGTAACATCAATTGATTTCCCTGGGGGATTAGGATCAAGTTTCGTGCTAGGAGAGATAGGAGTTTTCATAGTGATGGAATTTTGAAGTTTGAATTTCTTTAACATGTCAGAAACATACTTGGCTTGATTTATGAAGATGCCATAGGTAGTTTGTTTGACTTGGAGTCCTAAGAAAAATGTTAAATATCCCAACATGCTCGTTTCAAATTCTTTTTCCATCAGTTTTGAAAAGAGATCAACTTCTGATTGATGAGTAGAACCAAATATAATGTCATCCACGTATATTTGAGCAATGGTTAACATATCTTTCCCTCTTTTGATGAATAACGTCGTGTCAATTTTACCTTTCTCATAAGAATGACTGATCAGATATGTGGATAATCGTTCGTACCAGGCTCTTGGTGCTTGCTTTAATCCGTAGAGAGCTTTATCCAGAAGATAGACATATTATGGGTGTCTAGCATCTTCAAATCCAGGAGGTTGTTCAACATACACTTCTTCTTTGAGGTTTCCATTTAGAAATGCACACTTAACATCCATCTGATATACTTTAAAGTTTTTGTATGCTGAGAATGCTAAAAAAAGTCTTATCGCTTCTAGTCTTGCAACAGGGGCAAATGTCGTCGTAGTCTATCCCTTCTTCTTGACAGTACCCCTTAACCACCAATCTTGCCTTGTTTCTGATCACAATACCATCTTCGTCTTTTTTGTTCCTAAATACCCACTTAGTACCTATAGCAACTTTATCTTTTGGTAGAGGTACTAAATTCCATACCTTGTTTCTATCAAACTGAAGCAGTTCTTCTTGCATAGATTCCACCCAACTCGGTTCTCATGAACTTTCTTTAGTTTGATCATGCTCAGAAATTTACAAAGAAGGCTTCATTTGCAGTTGCAGACCTGGTTTTAACCCCTTCAGATGGACTTCCAATTATTAGATCTGGAGTGTGAGATTTTGTCCATCTAGTCATCCTTGTTTGAGGTATCAGCTGAGCTTAAACCTCTGTCTCTGAAGGTTGAGTAGCCTCATCAGATATTGGAGTAGGTTCTAGATCTGGAGAAGCACCTAGAATCTCCCCATCAAATGAAGGTTCAGAGGGTATCTCTGGACATGCATTTGAAGATACTTGAGGTCAGAGGTTTCCTTTGGACTTTCATTTGATGACATAGGACCAGATAAAGATATGCCAGATGCATGAAGTACTTCAGGAATACTCAAGGGTGGAGTATTCTGTTTGTTTCTCTGAGGATATCTCTTCTCCCAGAAAATCATCAAATAGAGCATCAATCTCGGATTCTCTGTAACCTGAAAGATAATCAGAGGTTACAATATTAAGTTTGAGTTCGGAATTGGA
Source organism: Silybum marianum (assembly GCA_036898165.1). NCBI lineage: Eukaryota > Viridiplantae > Streptophyta > Magnoliopsida > Asterales > Asteraceae > Silybum > Silybum marianum. The sequence continues at coordinate 21,347,600 of CM072530.1, read as the reverse complement.
ATATTCAGAAGTCAATTGTGTTTGATCATCAAAATCGATGTTTATGCTTTCCATTACAGTCTTAGTTCTTAAATTAAAGACTCTAAAGGCTCTTGAATTTAACGAATATCCTAAGAACTTTGCTTCATCAGATTTCTTATTAAACTTGCCAAGTTTTTCTCTATCATTTAAAATAAAACACCTGCAGCCAAAAATATGGAAAAAAATTGACAGAGGGTTTTCTATTATTTATGAGCTCATAGGAGGCTTTGAGATGCCTCTTGATTATGATAGATCTATTCTGAGTGAAACATGTTGTGGCTACAGCTTCTGTCCAAAAATGGATAGGAAGTCCAGAGGCTGCAAGCATTGTTCTAGCTGCCTCCACTAGTGTTCTGTTGTGTCTTTCGACTACACGTTTTGCCGAGGAGTGCGTACAACAGAGAATTTTTGTGTAATTCCATTTGCAACAAAGTATTCTTCAAGCTTGGCATTCTTGAATTCAGTTCCATTGTCACTTCGCAGCTGCTGTATTTTCTGGTGTAGAAGAACTTGTATTCTTGTCATCATATTCTGTAATACAATTGGCACTTCTGATTTTTGACGCACAAAAGCAAGCCATGTATACCTGGAAAATTCATCTATTAGTACCAAGATATACTTTTTGCCAGACAGACTCTGAATTGCAATGGGACCACAGAGGTCAACATGTAACAATTGCAGAGGTCTAGTGCACGAATGATCACTTTTGGTTTTGTGAGTCGCTCGTTTTATTTTTCCCATTCCACACGCAGGACAGAGGTGATCCTTCTGGAAGTGTACGTCTAGGAGGCCTGTTTCCAACTTGTGTTTTACCAACATCTCAAGATTGTCGAAGTTTAGATGAGCCATTTTATGGTGCCATAACCAAGCAATTTCACTCTTTTTGGAGATAAGACAGAGAGTTTCCTTACCATATTTGGATGTGAAATTCATCATGTATAGATTACCTTTTCTGTCAGCTCTCCATAATTCTTCACCTGCCTTAGAGAATAAGTAACAATGTTTTTCATCAAATACAACAAGTATCTTAGAATCACATGATTGACTTACGCTTAATAGATTATGTTTTAAACCAGAGACATGCGCTACTTTTGATAAGGTAATATTACCTTCTTGTAGAGTTCCATAGCCTTTTATTTGACCCTTACCATTATCACCAAACGTTACTGCTCCTCCACTTTTATCTTTGAATTTGGAGAGTAAGTTTTTCGTGCCAGTCATGTGCCTCGAGCATCCAGAGTCAAGATACCAGAGATGCACACGCTGTTTCTGCAATCAGAATTAGAGAGATTTAGGTACCCATTTCATAATAGGTCCTTTAATGTTAGGTTTGAATGGCTGATTCTTTTTAACATGAACTTGAGTAGAGTTATCAGAATATATTGGTGTTCTTTTTTTATTTTCATTGTTCCTTTTGGTTTGATTTCTGAAGTTGGAATACTTTTGATATTTAGAAGAGTGATCAGAGGACCTTGAGAAAAATTGCTTAAGTTTTAAGAATAAGGAGAAACATTCAGAGTTCTGAAACATAAAAGGTTGCTTGAAATTTCATTACTAGAATGATAATTACAATTTTTCTTATGTATGTCTATTCTAGCATCAGTAGTTCTATCGACTTCTTATCTAGGCTAGACTTATCTTAGAAGTAAATGTATTCTTCTGTTGAGGCATCCTCTGATGAAACTTCTCAGGAACCTTGGACTTTACTGAAACCGGAGTAGAAGAGTTAGATTTCAATTTTCCTTTTTGTTCATAAGTAAACTTCTGAGGTTTCGATTTCAGAGATTGTTGCTGAGTATTGACTTTCTTTTTTAGACGCTCCTCCTTTTCGAGTTCAAGACAAGTTTTAGCTTTTAGACACATCCCAAGATAGTCTGGATGAATGTTCACCGCCTTTCTCTGTCCTTTTGGAGGAACTGAGAGTATTGATATCCCACTCGAATGTTTTTCAGCATTGGGGCCAAAACATCTGGTTTCCAGAGGTTCATTAGTGTATAAGAAAGGAGCATCCTCATTTTTAATTACTTCTGGAGCCTTTGTGCTTTCTTGTGGCAAAAGATTCTCAAATGTTGAAATATATTTCTCTTAATTGTCAAAGAAATCATCATCATCTTGATTTTCAGATTCCTAGGAATAAGTAATGAACTCAAAACCGTCTTGAACTTTGGAAAGATTTAGGTCAACAAAAGAACAAGGAAAAATCTCTGGATGATTTTCAATAGACTTTTGATCAATCATCTGTTCAAGTTTAAAGCACTCATCCAGAGTTGAAAGAATGTCATTTTGAAAAATAAGTCTTAGCTCCTCTTCTGCTTGTACAGGTATGAATTCATCAGCTTCTGGATTCAAAGTTATATGAGTAATCCATCCAAACTTGAAAATATTACTTTTCTTTTGGACTAAATTCAGATCAACGTGAGTTGTTTTTCCAGAAGAATACTTAACATTTTTGTACTTGAGTTTTTTCACACGATGACCATTTTCATTTTTTGATATTTTGAAGACATATTGCTCATATAAGATCGGAAAAACAGACTCTTGTTCTTTTCCTAAACAGAATACAGATTCAAGAGTAGACCGCTTTTTACACGTATAGGGATCCAAATCTTCAAAACCAATTCTGGTTTTCCCTACTTGTGTATTTCTTTTATCATGCACTTTCTGAGCATCCAAATATTTTTTTATCTTTAGCTCTTTGTTTTGAAGTTCAATATGCAAAAATTCTCTTTCCTTTAAAAAATAATTTTTGAGTGCTACAGAATTCAATCTGTCACTCTCTTTAGCTTTAATCTCTTTGTCTTTGCCTTCAAGAAGTTTAATTAAATCATGTTTCTCTTCTTTGAGTTTGGCTTCAGTATATTTTAAAAGTTTGGATATCATTTCACTTTCAACAGAAATTTCCAACTTTTCTAAAGTTAAAATATCCATTTCTCTATTGTAAATATCTCTCTCTCTTTGAACTGAAGCAAAAGTTTGTTCAATAGTTTTTCTCAACTTCTTTCCTATAATAAGCTTCTGCTTAAGATTTTCAAAATCATTTGTTAAAATCATGATGGTGTTCTCAAGGTCAGAGGATTCAGATAAAGAACAAACCGGGGTTTCAGAAGGCTGATCTTCTGATTCATCTGCCTTAGCCATTCCACAGAACATGGCTTCATCTCCTCTTGTCTTATCATCCAGCCAGTTCTCCTTTTCTGCATAGTGAGCTCTTTCAACAACATTATACGTGTATTTATTCTTGTAGTATGGCTTGTATTTTTCTAGAGCACCTCTGCAGTCTTTGGAGTAGTGACCTGGCTTTCCGCACCTGTAGCACACATCCTTTTTCCTTTTCATCTCTTCCTCTTTCTTCTTAGCTTCTAACTTTTCAGCTTTCTAGATCTCTTGCCTTGGGGCATAAGATGGAGTTGAACGATCAAATCTCTTATTTCCTTGAAAGGATCTATGACCAAACGTTTTAGTAAACTGTTTGGTAATGAGTGCTAATGACTCAGCAAAAGATTTGATGTCATCATCAGAATTAGAAGCATCTTCTTGACTTGCTTCAGAGATGAATGCCTTACTTTTTTCTTTCCTCTCACTTTCCTTACCCCTTCTTCCTGACCCTCTGGATTTAGAAATTAGAGCCAAAGGTCCACCAATTGACGTTTTCTTCTGAACAACTTCCTTCTCGTGAGCTTGAAGTGTGCCAAAGACATTGTGCAGAGACTACATTTCTAGGTCTTGGTTAGCTTGAAGAGACATAGATAGATTAAACCATTCTGGATTTAATCGTTTAAGAAATAGAACGTTATTGTCTTCCTTGGATGTTACTATATCACATCTTTTACACAGATTAATCAAGGTATTAAATCTGTGAAAGGTCTGTTCTAGAGTTTCTTCTGGGATAGCTTGAAAACTGTTGTATTCATTCAGAGCTTGAGCTTTTCTGTTTTTCTTCATCTTTGCTCCTCCTTCGAGAAGATTTTCAAGCTAATCCCATAGTTCTTTAGCAATTTCACACGTGTCTAGAGATTGAAAAATCTCATTTAGAATAGCCATAATTATAAGACTCTTTGCCTTTTTAGCTATTTCCATTTTTGGCTTTTCTTCATCAGACCAATTGCCTCTTAGCTTTGGAATAGGTCGAGCAGGAATTTCATCAGTGGTAGCAGTAGCAGGAATCCTTGGGATCGGGGTCATTGGTATGTGTGGACCATTCACAACGGCGGGATAGAGTTCAACATCTAATCCTTAATAGAAATTGATCATTCGGATCTTCCATTGAGGATATTCATCTAGGATTAGAGTTGGACGTTTGGTCAAGGATCCGGAGGTGTATATGGCGTTCATATTTTGATTCGCCATTTTTCAGAAAACAGAGATTGAGAGAGTATGATTGAAATTTAGATCAATTAAATCTCAAATGAGTTGAAACGAGATGATATTCTTACTGAAATTCAAAATTAAACCAAAATTACCGCTGATTTGGAGAGAATTGTATGATATTAACAAAATCTCGAAAAATAGGGTAGAATCGAAGAACAGTAGTTTAAAATTGAAATAAACTGCAAATAGAACAGGGATTTCTCCAAACTGGAAGAGATCTAATAATCAATAGATTGATTATCAGGCGCTGATACCAATTTTTCGAACCCATATCCCTTTCTAAGAATAATTCAACAGATCGAATAACAGAATATGAGCGGAAGCAATATCGATCTATGATAGAAAATAAGCAGTAATTCAACAATGATAAACAGTAGGAACAGTTTTGAGGAACAATCAGAAAATCGTATTAATAATCTTGAGCTTGATTACAATACGTATGAATGAACAACGTGATTTTTCTCTTCAAGATCGTCAACTATTACAGTGAAGAATGAATCTATTTATACTGTTACAAAGTGAAAGTCAACGACCTATCCTATCAGGAACTGACACGTCATCTATACTAGATAACAGTTTTGAAGAACAATCAGAAAATCGTATTAATAACCTTGAGCTTGATTACAATACATATGAATGAACAGCGTGATTTTTCTTTTCAAGATCGTCAACTATTAAAGTGAAGAATGAATCTATTTATACTGTTACAAAGTGAAAGTCAACGTCCTAGCCTATCAAAAACTGACACGTCATCTATACTAGATAACAAAATTGGTTACGAATAGAGACGCACGGAAAGTGTGATTGCCACGTCATCATAAGGGCGTGAGATATTCAGTTTGAGTCCAGAGGTTCTTCAAGTCTTTGGGCGTCTCTGAGATGACTTAAGTCAGAGAGTGAACTTTTGTCTTGAATTCTGATCTTGGATGCTTGTGACATTCTGGTTCATACTTTCTTCAGAATGAAGTCTAACAATTATTACTTTACTTAACAAAATTTTCGGGTGTTACACCATCAAATGGATGTTAAAACAACCTTCTTGAATGGTGATCTTCATGAACAAGTTTACATGAAACAACCGGAAGGTTTCGTTATGCCCGGTAACCAATGTGATAAATGTGTTTATAGCAGATTTGATGCTAAAGGTGCTGGTGTGATCATCTGTTTGTATGTGAATGACATGCTGATTTTTGGAACTGATAAAAATCAGGTAGATGAAACTAAAAAGTTGTTATCATCTAATTTTTCCATGAAAGATATGGGTGAGGCTGATATATATTTTGGTATAAGAATTAAGCGGGTTAACAAAGGGATTCTTATGACACAGTCACACTATATAGAGAAAATACTCAAAAAGTTCAATTATAGTGATTGTTCACCCGTGAGCACTCCTATAGATCCTAGTGTGAAAATAATGCCAAAAACGGGCACTTCTATTTAACAACTAGAATACTCTAAGATCATTGGTAGCTTGATGTATGCCATGACAAGTACCAGGCCGGATATATCTTAGGTCGTGGGACGGTTGAGTCGATATACTAGTAATCCGAACACTCAACATTGGCAAGCTATTCAAAGAGTGTTTAAATATCTCAAATGAACCATGGATTATGGTTGAGTTATTTAGGATATCCTTCGGTGTTAGAAGGATAATCGGATGCAAGTTGGATATTTAATATGGAGGATCACTCTTCGACGAGTGGATGGGTATTTTTGCTTGGAGGTGGTGCCATTTCTTGGGCGTCCAAGAAGCAAAGTTGTATTACAAACTCAAAGATGGAATCTGAGTTTGTGGCTTTAGCCGCTTCCGGTAAAGAGGCAGAATGGTTAAAGAATCTTGGTTATGATATTCCATTGTGGTCGAAGCTGATTGTACCTATTTTTATCCATTGTGATAGTGCAACCACTTTGGCTAAGGCTTATAGCCAAGTGTACAATGGCAAGTCTAGACACTTGGGTGTTAGACATAATATGATTAGAGAGTTAATCATTAATGGTGTAATCTATGTTGAGTTTGTTAGATCACAACAAATTTTGGTGGATCATCTAACCAAGGGTTTGGCAAGAGACTTAGTGCAAAAGTATGCCATTGGGATGAGATTAAAGTCCTTAAAAATCTATAATGGTGAGACACCCAATTCCCCTATAATATGACATTAGGGGCTGAATTCAATGAGGAAAGCTCACACTTATAAGATAGGAACACATGATATATCATCTCAGGTATGCGTTCGGTACTACAGTAAGTAGGGTGAAGTTTATCTTCTTAATAATTCCTTTGATAAAGTGTATTCGTAGGTACACGAAGTAAAGGAATTACCTATGTGATCTTGAAGTGTAGCCGCATTTCAATAGGTTGGGCACTTGGCCTTTATATGATCATGAGAGGATTTGGAGACACGGCTCAATAAACGTGTCACGTTTATTTTCTAGACGAGTAGGAGAAACTTGTATCTATTTTATCTTTAGGTATTCAAATGAGTTGATGGGTTCAATCCTTCGGACACCTTGATTCTCGAATACTTAAAATGTGTAAAATACTAAAATGGGAATTCAATCGTTTCGATATTCTCATTTATGTGCAAGTTTGGTGTTGTTCATTATTAAGATTTATTTCATGGGTCACACTAAAATGGGGGAGGATTGTTGGTGATTTTAGTGTCACGGTCCATTTATGTGATTGGAAATAACATGATTTCTATATGGGTTTCATATTGTGTTCTATTTCAAGTTAGGTGGTGCGGAGTGCACGCTTGTTATAAGGCGAGTATGAACCCGGTAACGATTGAATACAACAAGGAACAAGGTTCGACTGGTTCGGGAAACCTCTGTGTTTTTGGTGTTGGCAACCTCTAGAAGACTTGACCGGGCCAGTTGAGTCTAAACTAATTTCAATGCTGACATACTCTGGAAGATTCGATTAGTCTAGTCGAGATAGTCGAGCTTTTATTGGGCTTGAAGTAAAGTGGGAAATGGTTCAGAAGATAGCTTATACAGAAGCTCTGCATAGCTTATGCAGAAGAAGCTTGTCCAGAAGCTCTGCATAGCTTATGAAGAAGCTCTGTATGGCTTATGCAGAAGCTCTTATGGACTTTAGACCAAAAGCTCTTCTGGACTTTAGACCAGAGCTCTTCTGGTCGACTCTGATCAGTTACTTCTGAACGGTTATTTTGCATTAATGGTGCAGTTATTGAGCAATTACTAGACACTGTGTAACTGACCACTACTCCTAAATTTCAGCCATGATTATTATTTCAGTTACATTATTTTGAGTATAAATAAGAATTTATACTCATGAATTAAACACACGGTTTTTGAACACTCCCATACACTCTCCAAAAAGTTTTCTTTCGTTTTTGTGCCTAAAAATGCAAGTGTTTTGAGTCTTATCCTAGATTGAATTTCGTGAACCCTGGCATAGGGTCGAAATATCAATTCGTAAAGTGTCGCACACGATTCTCATTATAATCAAGTGATCGACTTACCCTTGTTTGCCTACTTGTTCCTACGCATTTGACGATTCTTCTCTCTCAGTCATCTCGGCTGCATGAACCGCCAATTGAAATGTCGACGTATTCATTGTCATCACCAACTCCCTTATCGAAGCCTTCATTCGTTCCTCGGTCAAAACATATGCTTTTGTAAAACGGGATTTCTCTAAGAACTTTGCAGTATACTCTTGGACAGTCATGTTTCCTTGCTCTAAATGCAAGAACTCCTCTTCAAGTTGCTTCACGACGGTCTTAGGACAATACTTGTTTTTAAACAATCTCACAAATTTTTCCCACAAAGTTTTCTTAGCCGCTCCCATACCAAGCTTGCCACTCTCTAGATCCCACCAACAAAGTGCTTCCGACTTAATCATAGTAGTGGTATGCAACACCATGTCCACTTCCGCACACTTTCTAGTGTCAAACACCACTTCCATTCTCTAATCCATTGCAAGGCTAACACCGGGTCACGCTCTCCTCTATAAGTAGGAGGTTTTCATTTTAGGAACGTCTTGTATGTGCACCCTTTTGTCACCTCGCTTGATTTCAACACTTCGGAGGTAGTCTTTTTGGATGAGCTACCACGGTATCCATTCCCTTTAGACCCCTCCGTGCCATCTCCTTCACATGGAATTGTTGCATCCAAAGATTGTTGTTTACTCATCAAGGCTTGCACAACCGCCTCAAGTTTCCCTATTCCCGCATTGAAATCCTCTTTGGTCACAAACCCTTGCTCTTGGTTGCGACCCCTTCCTCTAACCCCTTCCCCTACCACGCATACTCACATAACTTCCTTGGATTGACTCCACCAGCTCATTTAGTGGCTCGGTCGCCACACCACGACCATGTCCTCGGCCTCTTTTCAGGCCCCAAGCCCTAATCTCAAGAGCTCCCACTGAAACTGCACCTCCTTGGGATCCACGACCCCTTCCTATATCCCTTCCACGGGTATTCACAACTCCTTCGGGTTAAATGTTCCCAATCGAAGGATCTCCTTCCGCCGATGTCACTGTTTCCGATCTCATAGAACCACGAGTCATACATCTTCTTACTGAAATGGACATAACATAAGAGATAAGCAGTTAAATCAGAACAAGGTATTCAAGCACTTACATGTACCTGTAAATTCACAATTACATTGGCCAGATATGATTTTGAATTTACCTTACACGATAGTCCTCTCTACCCTATCATTATCCTCACCGGTTAAACCACACTCTACCCCTTTCTACTTAAATCTTAGTCCCACCTATCCCTCAGTCTAAGCCTAGATGTTCCTCGAACACCTAATTCTCTTAAACTAGGGCTCTGATACCACTTTTAACAACCACAATCTTAAAATAAAGATAATTCATGACATTGCTCTAAAAATAGCAATTTCAATGATAAATAGGTCCCAAAATTCAAACTTAATCTCAAGAGTTGCAGCGAAATAAAAGTAGCTACTGAAATAATTACATTTCTTAAATTAAACTAGGCAACTATCTAGCAAAAATAACGCCCTCACTTCTAGCTCCAAGCTCAAATCTTCCCTTTGCCCTTACTAGAGCTCTCTACCATGTGCTTGCCTCAACTATGATCACCAACTGAACGTCTGAATTGGATCAATTAAACTACGAGTTAATGACCCAACTATACTCTCACATATCCCACTATTAAACCCTTAAGGCTAGGATACCACTTAACACCCTTAATATCCCTTTAAGCAAAATCTCGAAATCGATCAAACAGTAAGTCACGCGGCTTACTGCGCGACTTCAATCCGCGGGAAAAGTCGCGGGACTCACTGAGTTCCTAGCACTTTTCTTGCTCGAAATCCCATATTCTACTGATTTCTACTCCAAAATTGTTATGTAACTAACTCTAAACTTAAATAAATCAACCCTCAAGATCAAACAACTCATTTGCTGCATTGATTCCATAGATTAACACACACATTGAAAAGCATGAGGTCATCCATGGAGATTTTCAGTTGATTTCATTCCCAAAATGAAATGTGATACACAAAACATGAAGAAACCTCAAAACCAACTCAATGAACCCATAAATACAGACTCAAGAACTCTATTCAACCATCCCACAATCTAAACCACATAACCCCAAACTTTCATTTATCCAAATGATTCAGTAAGGAACAAGAAGGTGAGGAAGATGATGGTTATACCTAAAACTGATGATTTTTCCTTTGCTCTCTATGAATATCTTCACTCCTCTTCTCTTCTCCTCCAAATCGCACCACACAATACACAATTAAATATTTCAGCCGACTATTCCAAAATGAGAAGGGTTTCTAACCCTTAATTACCCAAATTTACACTTTCAGTCCCTGCAGAATAGAAGTTAGTCCCCTTCCATACTTCCTTGTGAATTTCATTACATTTAACTAGGGTTGGGTTCACATGAGACCAGCCTTTTTTGTGAGACCCGTGAGACCATATTTTTAAACTTGAAACTTCACAGCAAATCACTGTGAAGGTAAAAAGAATCGAACATTCACAGCAAAAACACTATGAATGTTACCTTCACAGTGTTTTGCTGTGAAGTTTTCAAGTGTAAAAAAGTGGTCTCACGAAAACATCGAACTTTTTTTACCTTCACAGTGATTTGCTGTGATGTTTCAAGTGTAAAAATATAGTCTCAGGGGTCTCACGAAAATAGGTTGGGCTCACGTGATCCCAAGTCAATGTATATATGTATATATATAGACACATCTTCAAATACAAAATACATGTGAAACTTTTACATTATGAAACAAATATATGTGAAACTTTCACCTTACGAAAACATATACATGTGAAACTTTTACTTTATGAAACATACATATGTGAAATAACATCTTAAATTATAGCATTTGATGGAAAAAAATAATTAAAAAGTTATTTTTTATATTGATTTGTACGAGTTTGTATAGTTTGTAACATTTAACTGGTTTGTATTTGAAGATGCCTCTATATATGTATATATGTATATATATGTATACATATGTATATATATATATGCATACATATGTATATATGTATGTATATGTATATATGTATGTATATGTATGCATGGGCAGGTTCAAATGCGAACTTAAATTTGGTACTGAACGTCAAAACAAAGGAGAGCGCAACACATATCTCATTCAGTCTAAATATATTTAGACTGAATGTTATGTTATTTACTTTGAATGTTGTGTTATTCATACTGAATAATGTATGAACTTCACATTCGTTATTCATACTAAATGCCTTTCAATATTCAGACTGAATAGGATACGTATCGCGCTCTCCTTGTTCCTCATGTTCGCAACCAAATTTGAGTTTACATTTGAACTTTTGAACTTTCCCTTCTCTCTCTCTCTCTCTCACTTACTCTCTCTTTCTATATATATATATATATATATATACAAGGTTATAAAACTCGCTAGACGGTAGTCGGACGGCCGACCCCCTTGTAGCGAGTACTCGGCCTAGGCGGGGAGTACTCGGGGAGTACTCGGATTGGAATCTTTTATATATAAATTTTAAAATTATATATATATAGCATGTTCATAAATCATAAATAACCAAATATAAAGATAATCGTACATAGCACCAAAAATATATGTTTAAAAACACCAACGTCACACTAATATTTTAGGTTAAAGCATAACTGGATCATTTGAATCATATATGAAGGGTTCAATTAGGATTTAGGCCTCACAATTGCACCACAATAAGATGCAGTAAGATTTAGGCCTCAAACACAAACATATCAGAATGAAAAAGAATCAGTAAGATGCAGCTAATAACTGTTAGGACCCAAACAATCAATATATCAATATATGAAAAGATTATAACAGGAATGATGATAGCCAAATGTAATATGTATTGATTGAATGTACTGTATTACAGAATGTATCTTTACAAGGTATATTAAAAACATTAGTTCTAACAATCTAACTAACGATCTATTTACACATACAATAGAAAGACTAAAGTGACAAGACATTCATAACAGACAAGTTCAGAATGGGTTCTGAACTCCTTCAGAACTTCTTCAGAAGTGTCTTCAGAACTTCTTCAGAACCTCTTCAGAAGTGTCTTCAGAACTTCTTCAGATCTTTTTCTCTTTAAGAACCCAGTACCTTTTGAAGCTATTATGATATCTCTATCAATCTCCCCCTTAGCTTCAAAAGTTCAGATCATACTTCCAGAAATTCAGAATTTCTCTTACATCCTTCAGAATTAGTCTTCTGTATTCAAGTAAGGATTCAGCAACTCTAACCATTTCTTTTGCAAGTTTCTTGTGTTTCTCCCAATCTTCATTGCTCAGATTCTTTGGTCTTCTATTCTGTCTTTTTACCAAACGATCTCTGATTGCCATGAGAGTTCTATTGCAACATTTGTGGAGTTCTTCAAATCTCACAAACAATAGTTCATGAAAGCATTTACAAACGAAGCCAGGAGGATGAAGTACTAAAGTGCTCTTCTTCAAATTCTGAATATCTGGTAGACTCAGATTTGGTTTGCTTAAGTGTACTTGCTTCTTGTTTAGAACATAAGCAACCTGGAAATCAGTCTTTGCAGCCCATATAAATTCTCTGTACAATCCATCTCTAAGCACTGGAAAAGATTTTCTAAACTTTGTGATTGAGTCATGGAAGGGATAAAGACTTTTGTACACTCTAAGAAGATCTCTGAGATGAACATTCTGAAAGTCAGCTTCAGAAAAGGTAGAAATCTCACCATTTTATCGTTCAACAGTAAAGAATGCATATTTGTAATTCTGTCTTGTCTTCAAATCAGCATTAATTACTTTGATCACAGGACTTTCTTTTCTTGCTTCATTGATTGGAATCCTTATCTTTCTGATGATGTTTGAGTACCATTGTTTCCAACCAAAAGACTTCTGAATCCAGCAATCTATATAGTTGAATTTTTGTTCATATTCCATGAACATTTCTGGATGGAAATATTCAAGGAACATGGTGAAAGCACTTTCTTTAATTCTTTGCACTTGTAGTTGTTTCTCTTCAGATATTTGCTCTTCAGGAACCATCTTTTCAGAAACATTTTCAAGAACTTCTTCCTTTTCTTTTTCTTTTTCTTTTTGTATTACTTCTGAACTTTCAAGATTCAGAGTGTACTTCTGAATTTCTTCCATATCTTGCCTCTTTGTATGGATCTTGAAGTCATACGCATCACTTAGTAGATAATTTGCTCCTCTTATCTTGTTTACCTTTTTGTGACCAGCTAGATAACTCTTTCTCACAAATTCTCTAAAATGTATTCTTTCTTTGATCAGATAGATAATTTCTTCTTTGATGTCAGATTCTTCAATAAACTCTGTCATGTAGTTCAGAAGCCATTTGAGTGAGGATGTAGAATACTTTGGAATATCAAATACAACATATGTCTTAGAGACTTCTTCAACAAGATACATGAACCCAATATCTGGATTAGTGAACAATCTTTTCAGCCCAAACCTTTCAATATATACAGGTTCCAACAGATTTACTGTGTTAAGTCTATATTCCAAAACCAACTGAAAATCATGCTTTATGAGATTCCTTATATATATATTCCCAAGATTCTTCTAATCTCTGAGACTAACTCAGATTCACCTGAGTTAACACAAAAAGACAAGGTTGCCAACTTATCTTGTAGTCTTAGCTTGTAAACATCAAACTGAGTAAATTCACACAGAGTACCATCTCTTCTTTCTGCTCCAAATCTGAATATAGTCAAATCATTCTGAACTGATTTTGATATGCATCTGATCTTCTTTATTAAAGTTGAATCATGAAAATTCTGAACACCATGATTCTGAATAAAGTTCTTCACTTGAGCAATATGATCATCAGACCATTCATCATTCATAAAGTCTTCCAACTTTGCAAACTTCATACTTCTTTTGTACATGAAGCAATAAGTGTCTTCAGGAAATATCAGGCTGCTTTCTCCAGAAATAAGTACGTTTTTCTTTTCAAACACTTGATCCAATACAGGTTCTTCAAGTACTGGAAGATCTATTTTAGGAATGATAAGCAAGGTCTGATCCTAACTTCAAATTTTCCTGAGAAAGAAATTAGAATTTCATCAACAATTTCAACTCCTTCCAAATGAGCTAAATCAAATTACAATTCAACTCTTTCATCTGGTTGTTCAAGAAAATTTCTGAAGATAGAAAATCTGTTGTCCAAAAGTCTACACTCCAGACTTCTTGGATGGTTCAGAAAGACATGCACCCAACAGAATTGATTCAGAATATTCCATAATCTTTCAGAAGCACTTCTGAACTCTTCACTCAGAAGTTGTTGAGGCTTCCAAATTACAAAATCTTTTATTTCATTTGAGCTTTCTCCCATATTTACACCAATCATATCTTCTTCAAACATGATCACATCAGAAAGATCATTTGGTTCTCCAATAACATCTTCAAAAGCAAGGTATTCCCTTAGCATTTCTTCATTAGAGTCTGGAATTATATCTGTGTTATCAGAATCCAAGTTACCTTCAGAATCAAGAGATAACTTTTCTGCTTCATACCCTTCTTCTATCATTTCTTCAAAAGAATGATCATTTATCTCTTGTGCCTCATGTTCTGCAGATAAAATATCATCTATAGCTTCTGAGACTTGATTTAATTCTTCACCAACATTCTGAGTATCTTCAGAGGTCTTCTCAGAATTTTGAACTTGATCATTTACATTAGTTTCTGGTTCAGATACTCTCTGTCTTTTCTCCCCCTCTTGATAATCAGGATCCTGATCATCAAGACTCCTTTTAACAAGATGTCGATTGAGATCTGCATTCTAGAGCAGATAATCTTGTGCTTAATTCTGACTGAGAACTCTGAATGGATGAAAGTTGATTGAGAATCTGAGAAATATCATCTTTAGTGGCATAAGCTTGTGGGGCAGAAGAAGAAGAAGGCTGAGAAGCTTTCAAAGAAGAAACTGAGGAAGCCACTTCAGAAAAAGCTGACAAAAGTGCTTGTTTAAACATATGATGATCATTGGAAGATTTGAGATGAAAATCATTCAGCTTGTTAACCATATTTTCCCCATGTTGATCCAACCTAACCTCCAACACCTTTTTGGTAGAGTCCGTCAATTCCTTGATGTCCTTCTGAATCTTTGCAAATTCAGAAGTACAGAAATCTTAGAATTCTGTGAATTCAGAAGATGTGGGTAAGTTGCCAAGATCAACAGATGAACTTTTTTTCAGACCTTCAAAAGAAGGTTTGCCTGTATGAGCCACAAAGGCATCATGAACCACATTTGATTCTGTGAATGGAGCTTTTGTGATGTTCACCCCACCAGGACTTCCAACTAATCCTTGATATCCAAAAATAGGAATATCTATAGTTGTTGATGCAATGTGACAAACACTTTGCTTAGGAACATCTGAAAGATGTGTGCTTATGTGAATGGATGCCACATTAAGTGGTTCAGAAGGCTCAAAGTTGAGTGGACACTCAGACTCAATGTGCTCAAAACTGTGAAGGGGGGACATATATTCTTCATTTTCAACAAAAGGAACCTCCAATTGGGGTCCTAATGGATTATAAGTTGCTTGCCCCATTTGTATTGTTGAAACACCCTTCTATTGAGAGATGGGTGAGTGGCTGGGGGGGTTAACCAAAGTTTCCATGGGCTCACTGGCTGTTTCAATATTATCCACCAAAGAATGTGGAATAATAGTAGATGTGGGTGCCCGGCTTGTAATAGGTGGTTCACAGGTTTGTTTTTCTTCCACCTGTGTTCTCCCCTCATCAATTCTTTTTCTTACCCTTCTACCATGTCTCTCATTTTCATTTTTCCTCTTTACTCTTTGAGGTTGTTCACCCCCTTGAACAGCCTCCCCTCTCTTTCTAGTGATTCTAGACTCCCTAGCATGATCACCACTCTGGTTTGAATCAGGGGAAGGGACTACTGGTTGAGGTAATCCCATAGATTCTAAATGCTCACTCCCAATCCTAGTTGGTGTACTTACAAGATCAAGTAAATGAGATGGAAGTGGAACTGCATTTGGAAAAGTAAGTTTTGCATTTGGAGGTCTTAAGCTATCCATAGTGAAAATAGGAACATGTACCTCATGAGCTAGAACAGGAATTTTTGAGACAGCCTTCATTGCTCCTTTAAGTGTTTGAAGAAATCTCTGAAATGGTATATAGTTGAATGTAGACTTCTTCAAAATTGCAGATTTGAGTTCATCAAAGATGAGACTAGCATAATCATAGTGTTTGTTGAAGGCAACACCATGAAAGATAATCCTCCCATTTGCTGAAGCTTGGTCTAAACTTGAGCTGTTCCCAGATAGGCAGGTATTCAGAATGGAAAACAAGCAATACCAAATTGGAGGTAAACATTTTCTTCTAAAAGAGCTTAGAGCACTAAGGTTTTCAGAGTAACCCAAGCTCATAAAATCCGAGATCATCTCTGCTAAGGATGGAATTGAGTCATAACAGGTTTTCCCAAGAACCTCATCTGGTTTTGGCAAATAGTGAAGGCTTCTAATGTCATCTACAGATATACAAACTTTGTAGGCATGAACATAAGAAACAATTTCATCATCAGTTTCATCTATCTCAGCATAATGCCAGAATTATTGAAGATAAGAAGCAGGAACAGAGAATTTTCTTGAAAGGAGAGTGCGCAGGGGATGTTTCTTCAGAATTTTAATCAACATTACTTGATCATCAATGAAGTCTTTGGATTTGAAGTTCAGTGCACAGTTATTTCTTTTGATGTCAAGTAATTTCTCAGCAGGTACAAAGAGTTTGGACAGGTCACCACTTTCAGCAGGAGTCAGGGATTCACTTTCAGCAACATTTGATTCAGAAACAACATCAATGGGTGTATTTTGTGTTTCCCCAATTTTAGCAGTTGTCGGGTTAGGGTTAGGGTTAATGATAGGGTTTGAAGGTCCGACTTGATGAGTTGCAGTTGTGGCTGTGTCTTGAAGCATTTGATCATCATTTAGTGGAATTTCCAGTGATCCAACCATCAATTTCTGAGGCACAATCTTGAACGAATCATCACTTGATGATCCATTGTTATCATTGGAACTCGAGGAAGTAGAAATCATGGTATTTGAAGTAGACATGATGTTGGATAAAACACGGATTGGTAATAGAAAAGGGATCAATAAACACAGAAAGATTTCTCAGAGAAAAATTGCTAAAAGAAGAAGATGATGAGGAATCCATTGATTTATATGATCGAATAAGCGTTGAAGGACACGTGGCCAAAAAGTAAATGTGAGTAGAGTAGTAATCATCATTTATTAAGAGAAATGAACCGTTTAATGGTCGTGTTTAAGAGAGAGCCAATGAAATTAAAACACGTGGCACACGTTTAAGTGAAAAATCAACGGGAAGTTTAGTTCTGAGAACAAGTTCAAAAACTTCAGAAGTTGTTCAGAACTTCTGAGAAAAAGTTCAGAAGTCTGAAAGAAAGAATTCAGAAGAACCGTGGAATTTTTAAGTGTAGTTCAGAACTAAACTTGGATCATCTTAGAAGACCAAAAATCATTTAAAAATATAAACTTTTGAAAAATATAAAACATTTTGATAATTCAGAAGTAGATTTGAACAAAATAGAAAACTGATTTTATCTAAGGAAGCTTGTTCATACTTCTTAGATATAAAGTGCAATACTTTATTTCAACAATGCAGAGTTGTTATGTAGGAAAGAGTAGTAGAGAAATTTGAAATTAAAACCACTCCCCCTTGAATCACTAGCAATTATGATTCTCCCCCTTAATCATTGCAACTTTATCAAAGAATCAATCAAATATTAGTGAAATGATAGAAAAAAAATATGAAAAGTATTAAAATACAATCAACCTAGATATAGAAGAGATATACTTCTGAGTTTGAAAAGAAGCAAAAATCTGGATGTTAAACTTCAGAATATGCAGAGTAATTCTGAAGAGCAAAGTATTCAGAATTTGATATAAAAAACCTCAGAATGTAACTTCTAGAGTATAGGTGATGTATAATACTTACATAGACATGTTCATAATGCCCAATTTACTTACCAAGAAATTAAATCGTTTTTCATCAAGTGCTTTGGTAAATAAATCAGCTAACTAATAATCTGTCTGAACAAAAAACATTTCAATATTACCTTTTTCCACATGATCTTTGATAAAATGATATCTTACATCAATGTGCTTGGTTTTTGAATGCTGAACAGGATTGGCAGTGATGGCTATGGCACTCTTTGAATCACAATACAAAGGAATCTTTTTGAAAGTGTAACCATAGTCTTTTAGTTGAATTTGCATCCAGATCACTTGTGAGCAACATATTGCAGCTGCTACATACTCAGCTTCTGCTGTAGAAGTAGAAACACAATTTTGCTTCTTTGAAGACCAGCTGACTAGTCTATCACCCAGAAACTGACATGATCCAGAGGTACTTTTCCTGTCTAATTTGCAACCACCATGATCTGCATCTGTAATTGCTGTTAGTTCAAAACTAGAATCCTTAGAATACCAAAGTCCCAATGAAGGAGAACCTTTTAGGTATCTATCTTTTTGCAGCTAGAAGGTGTGATTCCTTAGGATTAGCTTGATATCTGGCACAAATACATGTAGCAAACATTATATCTGGTCTACTAGCAGTTAAGTAAAGCAAAGATCCAATTATGCCTCTGTACTTTTTCTGATCAACAGATTTTCCATTTAGATCAGGTTCTAACTTAGTGGCAGTGGCCATTGGAGTTTGAATACTTAAACAATCAGTCATGTCAAACTTCTTAAGTAAGTCAGAGACATACTTAGATTGATTAATGAATATGCCAGTGGGAAGTTGTTTAACTTGAAGACCAAGGAAAAATGTCAACTCTCCCATCATACTCATTTCAAATTCTGTTTGCATGATTTTCTCAAAATTTCTACAAAATTTTGGATTAGTAGAAGCAAATATAATATCATCTACATTAATTTGTATCAAAATCATATCATCACCCTCCTTTTTCAGAAATAAAGTTGTATCAACAGTACCTCTTTTGAATTTGGAATTCAGAAGAAAAGTTGTAAGAGTATCATACCATGCTCTTGGTGCTTGTTTAAGTCCATATAAGGCTTTGTCTAATATGTAAACATGATCTGGGAATTCTTTGCTTACAAAGCCTTACAGGTTGTTCAACATACACTTCTTCATGTAAAATACCATTCAGAAATGCACATTTCACATCCATTTGAAATACCTTCATGTTTTTATGAGCAGCATAGGCAAGAAAAATTCTAATGGCCTCTAATCTGGCAACAGGAGCAAAGGTTTCATCATAATCAATTCCTTCTTATTGACAATACCCCTTAGCTACAAGTCTTGCCTTGTTTCTTACAACAATTCCATTTTCATCCTTTTTATTTCTGAACACCCATTTTGTGCCAATGACAGATTTACCTTTTGGCTTTGGTATCAATCTCCAGACTTTGTTTCTTTCAAATTGATTTAACTCATCCTGCATGGCTAAAATCCAGTCTGGATCTTGAAGTGCTTCATATGGCTTTTTGGGTTCCATACTGCTTAAAAAATTAACATACAAACACTCATTTGCTGTTGCAGATCTTGTTTGAACACCTTTTGATGCATCTCCAATTATTTGATGAACTGGATGACTAGATGTCCATTTTTTCACATTTGGCAATGGTTGAACAGATGAAACATTATTCAGAGAATCATAATCATCAATAATTGCTTGAGTTTCAGTATCATGATTGATAGCTGAATGTAAATCTGAAGACTCCCCCTCAAATGGAAAAAACTGAATTGGATCAGAACTGTGAGGTTCATGGGCAGAAATATTTTGAACCGGTTCAGAAACAACTTGAATTGGTTCAGAAACAACTTGAATTGGTTCAGAAGTTGAATTTTCAGAAGTTGGAAGTTATGAATTTGAGGTAGAGAGTTGTGGTGCTGATGTATTTGAAATTTGTATTTCTGAAATGTCTTGATCGGTTGAGTTTCTGAGAAGAGAAGGATTTTGATAATCTGCAGAAACATTTACAGAAATATCAAATAAGTCTTGACATAAATCGTCTAAATTGGATTTAAGTAAAGTTTGAGATGCAGAAGTAGAGTTTGTCTGAATGTGTTCTGAGTCCAAACTTTCAGAAGTTGGTTTATGTGCGAGTTCTGAACTGTTTTGTTCAGAAGTCATTGTTGGCTCATTAAATCTGACATTTGTAGTCTCAATGATTCGTTGAGTTCCTTTAATGAGTACTCTATAAGCTTTGGATCTTTGAGAGTAGCCAACAAAGATACCAGCTACACCTTTTGGTGAAAATTTGTCAAGATGTGGAGTTGAAGAAGAACTTGAATTTTCTTCAGAAAGGGTATCAGTCTTTCAGAAGTATCAGATTTGAGTCTCAGAAATTCAATCCATGTATATCGTGTATATTCATCTACTAGAACAAGAATGTATTTCTTTCCCCCCATGCTTTGAGTTTTCATTGGGCCACACAAATCCATATGTAGCATTTCAAGTGGAGCTTTGCATGAAGATAGCATTTTCAGAGGATGAGAACTTCTTTTGATCTTCCCTAGTTCACATGCAGAACAAAGAGAGTTCTTTTCAAATCTGATCTTTGGTAGTCCTCTTACAGATTGATGTTTGCCTAGTTTAGAAATGGCTTTGAAGTTCAGATGTGACATTCTTCTGTGCCAAAGCCAACTATCATTTTTCATTGATGTAGACATATAACATACGCCTTGTAGTTGACCAGTTGCAGTGAATGTTGCTGTGTAGATATCTCCATCTCTATAAGCAGTTAATTCATTTTTGTTTGTTGTACTCAGAACATGACAATAATCTATGTCAAAATTAACCTTCCAGTATTTGTCACAGAATTGACTAATACTGAAAAGATTATGTTTTAGTCCCTCAACATAGAAAACTTTCATTACTTTCACATCTCCTTTAATGAAAGTGCCATATCCTCTTACATATCCTTTTGCATTGTTTCCAAAACTAACTGTTCCTCCATATCTTTCATGATAATCAGTTAGTAGTTCTTTGAAAGGTGTCATGTGTTTTGAACATCCAGAATCTAAGACCCACACATGACATATCTGCAAAAGAGATTATTGATTTTTAGGTACCCATTTCAGAATGGGTCCTTTGTGATTAGTAATAAAATTTGAAGTTCTGAATTTTTTCTTCAGATGTTTCAACTCAGAAGTTTGTTCAGAACTTTGAGATTTATCTTTATTTTTATTTCTTTGTTTAATTGAATTTGTCAATGTAGCTAAACATTTCTGAATAGATTTCATCAAATTTCTCTTGTTTGTTTTGGAGTTAAGAAGAAAATTATGATGACCACAATTAATACAGTGAATATGATTCTTTAATGTATTTACAACAGTATTAGACATATAAGAATCAATAACATTTGATTTTTCAACAAAAATTCTTTTATTCACTTTCTTTGTTTTAGGTACATCATTCTTCTGAAAAAATGAAAAACTCTCTAATTTGTCAATCTTTGACAGTCTTTCATCTTTCTTTCTCCATACTAAAGTGGATAGCTCTGTAAAAGATAAGAAATGAGGATTAGTATAATAAATTCTTTTGTTCACTTTAGGTTTATCTTCAGATTTTGTGTTAATTTTCTGAACTTCAGAGAGAGAGTTTGAGGATTGTCCTTGTTCAAAAAATTTAACTCTGGTGTTAAAGTCAGAAGATGTTACTGAACATGGTGTTGAATTTGATGATATGGTTGTATTAGTAGGTGAAAAATCTGAATTCTGATGTTCTGGTTTTAAAAACACAGGACCAAATAATTTTGAAGGTATCTTTGAAACTTCAGATTTTAATTTTTCTCCTTCAGTCATACATGATTGAGATTTATAAACCAAATAGCCATTTTTGTCAATGACTTGCACCATGTGATCATCATCATCTTCTGAATCAGAAGCATTTATTATATCTGAAAACTTATTATGAGTCATACTTGTTGCAAAAATATTTGAATTTTTTGTTGTTGTAGACTCATTATCAGAATTATCAAAAAATATATTGGGATTCTCATCAATATCTTCTGAGGATTTAATGTCTGAGAATTCATCATATTTTTCTTCATGTTCTGATTTATTATCAGAAGTATCTTCTGAAATGTTTTCACAATTGGATTCAGAAGTAACTTCAGAAACAATTTCAGACTTAACAATTACTTCTGATTTTTCTTCAGAAATAATATTTGATTCAGAAGATTTACAAATATTTGGAATTATATTCATTTCTTCTGTTTCAGAGATACTTTCTGGTTCACCAGTTTTAAGAGGTGTTTCTTCTGAAAACAAAGTCTTTGGTTTTATAAAAGGAATTCTTTCAGGCAAAATGGTTTACAGGTTTGGAAATGATGCCAGTATTTGATTCATTGAAAATTTTCATTTTAGAATAATCATACAAGTTTGCAGGTGCCTTTTTTAAAATTTGACTGTCATTATATCCTAAGCCTGCTTTTATATTGTAAAATTTTGAGTTCTGAGCCTGACTAGTTAAAATATTCAGAGTTTGTTCAGTTTGTCCTCTTTTAAAATTTAAATTTTCCAATTCCTTAATCTTTTTATAAAGATCAAGTCTCTCTTGATTCAGAAAATTCATCTTAACATTTAGAATTTCCTTTTCAGATTTTTCATTTATAACTTCTTTTTGTAAACTATCCATTTTTTCTTTTAAAACAAGTTTTTCTTCAGAAACTTTTTCAAGAATCTATTCAGCTTCTTGACAATTTTCTTTGTATATATGACTTTCAGCTCTGACTTGATTGACCAAAATTCTTTCACCTTTAATTCTGTTTTTGAGTGTTTCAAATTCAGAATACATATTTTGAAATTGATTTGTCATTTCTGAATCTTTAGTATTAACTTCATAATTATGTTCAAAATTTTGTTCAGAAGATGAAGAAAATACCTCAGTGTCTTGTTTGTCCTTTTCTGGATCCATTTGACACATGTAGCAATTTGTTGCATAGTGGGCAACTTCTTCCTCATCATCTACATCACTCCAGTTTAACCAGTCTTCTTCATACTTGGTCACTAGAGCAGGATTAAGCTGCTTTTTCTTTGCTAAAAGATGCTTCTTCTCATAATAACTTGAATTTTTGACTTTTGGACTCTTGCATTGTCTTGCATAATGTCCAGGCTTTCCACAGTTGAAGCATCTTGTTGGTTCAGATGTTTCAGATTGACCAGCCTCTTGACCCTTCTTAGGTCCAACTTCAGATCTAGGTTTATTCTGATATTTTTGATTGTATCTTTGTTTGAATTGCCTTGTCATGAAAGCAATATTATCAGAAATCCTTTTAAGCTCTTCATCTGATTCATCCCCATCACACACTGTTATCTCTGGGATCTCACAAACTTTCTTGGTAGCAATGGTCAAAGAATTATTGTAGTTTTTGCTCAGAAGGGCAACTGTTTCTTGTGTCTTCTTTTGTTCATATTGTCTAACTTTGATCTTGTCCTCTTCTTGGAACAAGATGCCATAGACATCATGAATTGTCTTTCTAGACAAGTTCCTAGTTACCATATTATCTGAAAAACTTGACCATTCATTTCCCAGATTGTTCAGAAATTTGTTGTTTATCTCAGAATTTGATTTCTGAACACCATTTCTTCTTAGATCATTCAGAATGTTATTGAATCTATGATATGTATCAGTGATAGATTCATTTTCTTTGTATCTGAAATTTTCATATGTTCCTACACAGATATTTAATCTCTGTGCTTGAGCCTTTGTACTTCCTTGCATCTGAGCTTCTACTTCATCCCACATGGCTTTTGCTGAAGTTAAACTATCAACCCTATTGAATATCTCATTTGGAATTGCCATGGTGAGTAAAGTTAATGCTCTTTTATCAACTTTCATTTGAGCCTTTTCAGCTGGATTATACATTCCAGGACTCTTCTTGATTCTTGATGCAGGGATTTCAGGGGTGGATTCAGTTCTGGGAATTGTTGGAATCTCAACAAATACCTCTAGTGGGCCATTTGTGATAGATTGCATTAAGGCTTCATCTATGTTATCCAAGAATTGAATCATTCTAATTCTCCATTGATGATATTCCCCCAAGAAGAGAGTTGGTGGTTTCGTTTCAGATCCGATTGAGACTATTTCTTTAGACATCTTTGATTGTTAAAAGATCGAGAATTCACCTGTGTTGAATTTGAATTTTGTATATCAAGAACACCAAGAATTGTCAAATCTGACAAGTTCTTTCACAAATCTTCTTCAAGAACAGATGAATTGGCTTTGATACCAATTGTTAGGACCCAAACAATCAAGATATCAATTTATGAAAAGATTATAACAGGAATGATGATAGCCAAATGTAATATGTATTGATTGAATGTACTGTATTACAGAATGTATCTTTACAAGGTATATTAAAAACATTAGTTCTAACAATCTAACTAACTATCTATTTATACATACAATAGAAAGACTAAAGTGACAAGACATTCATAACAGACAAGTTCAGAATGGGTTCTGAACTCCTTCAGAACTTCTTCAGAACCTCTTCAGAAGTGTCTTCAGAACTTCTTCAGATCTTTTTCTCTTTAAGAACCCAGTACCTTTTGAAGCTATTATGATATCTCTATCAATAACATTCAGAAATTGAATGTTAAAAGCTAAAAAATCAAAAAACAATCAAGGATTTTACTAGGAAGATTGTGCCAAATCAAAAATCAAAAATCAAAAACGAAAACCGGCGGACCTGAGACTGACCACCTAGGCAGAGTAACACCGAGTAGGCCGAGTAATCGCCGAGTAGGCCGAGTAACACCGAGGACCTAGGAAAATGGCCGATTAGTGACAAAGCGCATTGGTTTCCTTCCGAGGTCCAACTAATTGCCGAGTACTCGGCCGCCTACACTGTATATATATATAGGGGCAGGTTCAAACGAAAACGCTACCTATTTAAGAAAACAAGAAAACTTTTTTCATGTACAAAATCATATATGGTTCACATACAAAATCATATATGATTAGCCGCGACTTTTCCTGCGACTTAACTCGCGGCAAAAGTTGCTTGTGTCCATTTTTACATGCTAGTACAAAATCACAAGTGATTTTGTGCATGAAAAAAGGTTTTCTTAAATATTTAGCGTTTTCGTTTGAACCTCTTTCTATATATATATATATATGTATGTATGTATATGTATATATATATATATGTATATGTATATATATGTATATATGTATATATATATATATATGTATATCTAGAGGAAGGTTCAAATGAGAACTTTGCATTTTTAAAGAAACAAATGGACACTTGTGGATCACATATGATGTGGGTCCCACATAATATTAAATCATTTATGATTTAATATTAAATCATAAATGATTTAATATTATGTGGGACCCACATCATATGTGGTCCACAATTTGTTCATTTGTTCCTTTAAGGAGAAGTGGTTCTCATTTGATCCCTCCCCTGTATATCTATATATGTATATATATGCATATATATATGCATATATATATGTATATATGTATATATGTATATATATGTGTATATATGTGTATATATGTATATCTATATATGTAGGGGAGGGATCATATGAGAACACTACCAATTTAAAAAAATAAAGGAACTCATTTGGGACCACATATGATGTGGATCCCACATAATATTAAATCATTTATGATTTAATATTAAATCATATTAAATCATAAATGATTTAATATTATGTGGGACCCACATCATATGTGCTCCACAATAGTCTCTTTGTTCCTTTAAAAATGCAAAGTTCTTATTTGAACCTTCCTCTATATATGTATATATGTATGTATGTATATGCGTATGTATATATATATGTAGAGAGAGAGAGAGAGAGAGAGAGAGAGAGAGAGAGAGAGAGAGAGAGAGAGAGAGAGAAAGAAAGAGAGAGAGAGAGAGGAAATTCAAATGCGAACTCAAATTTGTTGTGAAAGTGAGGACAAATGAGAGTGTGACACTTGTCTGAATACATTCAGTCTGAATACTTTTTTGTATATTCAGACTGAATAAATGCTATATTCAGTCTGAATATTTCTTTGAATGAGACATGTGTCGCACTCTCATTTGTCCTCACGTTCACAACCAAATTTGAGTTCTCATTTGAACCCGCCCCTATATATATATATATATATATATATATATATATTTGTGTGTGTGTGTTTTTTTTTAATTTAATATGTCATTGAGTTTTAAACTATTAATAAGTAATCATGAAGTAAAAATATAATATACTAAAATATGAATATAAATATAATTTTTAATATCTATAACTACCTTAATATCGGTTTGACCATAATGTCTTAAATACAAGTCATTAAGCCTAAGGTACTACCATTTTATGCATAAGTTTCAAAAATCTCTTAAAGACAACTTACAAAGCTAAATGTACAAGTTTTTGATGCAACTCTTCCATCCTTCCTCTTTTATGTTTACGACTTTCTCCTTTCTTTCCCTTAGAACCTGACTTTCCTCTTTTCTCTTCCTGAGACCTGACTTTTTAAGTATCCATACAAAAATGTTTGACTTTCCATTGTTCAAAAAGTTATGGAAGAAATTTCAGAATCCCTTTCTTGACCATTGTTCAAAAACTTGCTTTCTTTGTGAATGGTCTCTTCCCAACCCTAGAGTTCAACGCCTCACTCCCTGCTCTCTAGAATTTAAATTTGGAACTTGAGATTTTTTATTCTCCATTTTGAGGTTTTGCATTGTCCATCTGATTTCAGACAAAAAACACAGAAAAAGGGTTAAATCTCATCAATTTACCATTTAGGTTTGCTTCCATTTCTATTTTCTCAAAGATTTTAGGAAATCTTTTTTAATTTCCAACCCTTTATTCACAAAGCTTGCATATTTCCTTTCTCAATTTGTTGCTTGTGAAGATTTTAGGGTTTTGAATTCGTTTGGATTTGTAAAATTAGCTGTAGATTCAAAAGTGAAACTCTCTCTCTCTCTCTCTCTCTCTTTCTCTCTATTTGGTTATATTTTTATGTCTAAGGTGATGATTTGATTTGAGTTTTGAGGTTTTTGATGAGTAAGTCATTTCCTTTCTTGATATTCAATTAGAAGTAATTTTCTCTTATTTATAATATTTATGTTAACCTTCCTTCTCAGTTTAGGGTCGATTTTGTTGATTTTAAGGTTAATGAACTAACCGAGATCTGTGTTTTTTTTCTCACACCATGAAGGAATCTGAAAAGGCAGTGGAAATTTGTGGGTATGCTTCATGTTAGTGTTCCTCCCATGTAGGTGATAATATTATCAGTAGAAGCAAGGTAATTTTTTTTAAAACATGCTTCTAAATTATAAATTTGTATGTGTTCCACTTGGTTAGAACATAGATCGAGCTTTATGCATCTTTGTGCATATGATTATAGTCCTAACAATGGAGACATCGATTCTTACAATTTTATGTTCATCCTATATAATCTTGGTAATTGCATTAGTTGATGGCTTGTGCTGCTTCTTTTTGTAGTTTATTTGCACAAGGGCTCATATAAATTTTGTGTATTATTCCATAAATCATTGTTAATTTTAATCCTTTTATTCTTTCTAATTTCTTATGGCATACTTTAAAGAGTGGGATAAAGCTTTAGAAAATGAGGGAAAACACTACACCTTTTTCACTTGCAAATTGTGTCATTAAGCTTTGGCTTCAAAATCATTTCATTGTTCACTAACTCCAGTATAGATCTTATTTGATTCTCTTGTCCTTTAATATCTTAAACATGTCAATCCAAACTTGTGAGACTAAAGAACTATCATATTTACCTTTTTAAATGCAAACATGCACATACTAAAACAAATTAAATAGTTCATCTGTTGCACACACTATTTATTATTAGATTTGGTATTGTATGCAGGGTAAGAATGGAAGGCGAGGTCATGGCAGACATGATATCGACAAGCAAACAGACAAAAAAATTCACACATTTGCTCACCCGGTGCATTGCACGGGCACATTGCTAGTATATATATATATATATATATATATATATGGTTAGATTCAAGGAAAACCCCAAAAAGAAAGTTGAAGAAAACTTTGGGATTCCTTCATCTAGACGATATGCACAAATGCATACTGGTAATTTGTTACATGCATTTGTGCATATGCACTGATGCATAATATGCATTGATGCACAATATGCACTCGTGCATAGAAAAAACAGTTTCAGTCGCTTGTATGCATTTATGCATACCATTCAGATGGAAGGCTCCCAGGGTATTCTTCAGTTTTCCCTTTTTTAGCGTTTTCCCCCTGAAACCCCCCCCCCCCCTTCTCTTTCTCTCTCTCTCTCTATAT
The DNA here is from genome assembly GCA_036898165.1 of Silybum marianum. Taxonomy (NCBI): domain Eukaryota; kingdom Viridiplantae; phylum Streptophyta; class Magnoliopsida; order Asterales; family Asteraceae; genus Silybum; species Silybum marianum. The sequence continues at coordinate 21,319,428 of CM072530.1, read as the reverse complement.
ATATATATAGGGGAGGGATCATACGAGAACACCTCCTATTTAAAGGAACAAAGGAACACTTTGTGGACCACATATGATGTGGGTCCCACATATTAAAAAATCATATTGGATTCAATGGGGCCCACCATTGAATAAAATCTGATTTTTTAATGTGTAGGACTCACATCATATATGGTCCACAAGGTGTTCCTTTGTTACTTTAAATTTACAAAGTTCTCATTTGAACCTTCCTTTATATTGGGGAGGGATCATACGAGAATCATCCCTTTTTTAAAGGAATAAAGGAACACTTTGTGGATCCCATATGATGTGCGTCCCACATAATATTAAATCATTTCTGATTTAATATTAAATCATATTAAATTAGAAATGATTTAATATTATGTGGAGGTGTTCCTTTATTTCTTTAAATTTACAAAGTTCTCATTTGAACCTTCCATCTGGACGGTATGCACTAATGCATACCGGTAATTTATAACATGCATTTGTAAATATTCATCAATGCATATGAAATGATAGAAGCATTGATGGATACCGTCCGGATGGAGGGCTCCCAGGGTGTTCTTCAGTTTTTTTAGTGTTTTATCTTGAAGCTCCCTATATATATATATATATAGAGGGAGGTTCATGCGAAGACGGTGACAATTTAAGAGAATGCGAGGACAATCCTCAGCCAATCATTTTGTACATTAAAATTTTCATATACAAAATCACATATGATTTTGTACATGAAATCATATGTGATTTTGTACATGAAAGTTTTCATATATAAAATGATTGGACAAGGATTGTCCTCGTATTCTCGTAAATTGGTACTGTCCTCGTATGAACCCACCCCTATATATATATATAGGGTTGTGTTTACGTGAGACCAGCCTATTTTCGTGAGACCCGTGAGACCACATTTTTACACTTGAAACTTCACAGCAAATCACTGTGAAGGTAAAAAATATTTGAATCTTCACAACAAAAACACTATGAATGTTACCTTCACGGTGTTTTGTTGTGAATTTTCAAGTGTAAAAAAGTGGTCTCACGAAAACATCGAAATTTTTTTAGCTTCACAGTGATTTGTTGTGAATTTCAAAGTGAAAAATGTGGTCTTACAGGTCTCACGAAAACAGGTTGGTTTCACGTGATCCCAAGTCTATATATATACATACATATACATATATATAGGGGCATAATAAAATGAGAACCCACTAAATTTTGATAACTATGAGATCCATTCCTAACCAATCAAATTAATTTAATTAATTAATATTTATAATATATTAATAAGGATAACTTTGTAAATTTACAAATGGAAAAATTATTATTATAACCATTTCAGAAAATTGTATACCCAAAATAACTAAAATCTCTCCCAACTTACCAAAATAGCCAAAATTTTCAATAAAGCATTTCGTATTATACGAAATCAAAAGTGATACTTCAACCGATATGCCCTTAGGCACGGCCATACATAACATAGAAATCACACTTGGAAAGGGTGGGTTTCGTATAAAACACACAAAATTGATTTCGTATCATACGAAATCATTTTATGATTTTGTATTTTGTACCCACACACACAAATCAAATCCATTTCGTATGATACATTTTGATTGATTGGTTTTATTGGTGAGGATTAGTAGATTGATTTCGTATCATACGAAATCAATTAGTATCTAACTCATGCATTACATTTAGTATCTAACTCACACACATACGAAATCATGGGCGGAGTGGGGGGAGTGAAATACAAAATCCGATTTACATCATACGAAATCCAATTTAGAAATTATCAATTTATATTTTTTACCCCTATAATTAATTAATTAATTTACTTCACGTCCTTTTGTTTTTTATTTTTCGTTTTACACCCTTATCACATTAACACATATAATCGTATATCAAATAAGATACATTTAAAAATACGTTCTCATTTTAACTGTTGATCCAAGAATATGTATCAAGTACGTATAAATATGTAAGAACACACGAAGAACACGATATGAAGAATAGAATAAGTCGTATATCTCACATGTAAATCACGTAACAATGAAAGAACAATATATCCACTCTCTCTCTAGAATAAACTCGTGCGCACCTTAAACAATGACCCTAAGACTCCTATTTATATGACAGGGATAAACGATATAAGGAAATAAAGAGAATGGAATTATACACTTACCATATTTACAATAGAACACAATATCCTTATTTTGACACAATTAATGTAAACCCTAACAATCTCCTTCTTTGGGGCAAAATAAGTCTTCAACGTTTGAGCTCGAACATGCCTTCGAATCGTCTAAGGATCTGACGGTAGATAATGCGTTTGTCATCAATTCTATCGCATTCAACAAATTTTCTCTTTCATTAACCCTTAATTGCTTCTTCTTTTCTCTTTTCTGGTCCGCACATACTTCTACAACTAGTCTGTTTCGCATTCCCCATAATGTTCCATCAGAATAAGAAGCTATTTCACTGAATCTTAAGAATCTCATTTCTCCGTTTGTCTTCATGTAAACAACTCCGTGTGCTGGTCGTGTCAACACTTGAGTAATTTCCATATTTTTCACACCAGGGATACTTTGATCAGATTTCGGCAGATAAACCTTCTTTTGTTTGCTTTCGGTTGCCCTTTGAAGATCATGGAGGTAATTGTATCCAAGTTCTTTCTGAATATGCCTTATGACTGCTCTTAACGCTCTTTGTTCATCTTCATATCTTCTTGTTTTGTCTTTAAGCTCCGTGTACAGCGTTTCTATGTCCAACACATCTAGTCTAGCAAAGTCTGCCTCTGAGAAGCAGTAAACCTTTCCATCAAATCTTCTTACTTTGAGTGTTGGAAATTCCACTCGAAAAACTCTATCACATCCAATTTCCATTATAGCTACAATCATGTGTCTTCAAACAACTTCACTAGGCTCTTTTGCTTTAGTTTTCAATATGCTTATGTATTCAGTCACTTGTAGCGAATCCATTTCCATGATCATATGTATACGAGACTGGTCCTCTGGTTTCTGCTTTTCCACAAATATCTTTGACATAGTTTTTTCTAGATACGGAGTCCTGACCTGTGGATTTATCCATTTGCTATCTAAAAGAATTCTTTCCCAACAAATTTGATGAGGCAGCAACGGTGTTGCATTACTATTCGCTGGTAGACACTTCTTTTTTGCGTGCATTAAATTTACATAATCTTCTTCTTTTAGAACAGGTTCATACGGATCTTGAAACTAGTTTCTCACGGAGTCTCTTAGATTCTGAACATTAATCACTTCTTTATTTTCTGGTTCAACAGCTTGTGATCCACTTCCAATTTCAAAATTTGTCGTGGGTATTTCAACCGTTGGCTGATTAGCTTGTTGTTGCGTGGGAGGTGGAGCAGTTTGTTGTCTTTGGCTAGATGGTGGAGTTGTAGTAGATGGACCAAAAGTAGTGGATGGTTGAGACGTTCGAGTCGGAGCTTGAGATCTTGTGGTTCGGCGGCGTGTCTCCCCCTTAGGGCGATTTGGAGTGAAGCTCGGATCGTCCTGATCAGGTCGACACGGTTGAACAGTAGCAAATGAACTACATAATTGTTGAAGCTCAGTACGGAAAGCTGTCATTGCACCAAGAAGATCATCGTGATTCTTCTTTTGATCATAATGCATGTCTTCTAACATTTGTTCCACATCAGCTTTGAACAAGTCAAACTCATATCGAGTGACATTGGATATCTCAAGATTGCGTCTTAGAAGACCCATGAGAGTACTTTCCGGTTGACCTCGAGCAGTAGCTTCGGCAAGCAGATAGGCATAAAGCATCGACATGAGCTCATCATTGTTGTATTGATGCCTATGCGGTGATGGAGGAAGGTTTCTAGGATCTGGATTCGGATCGGAATCTCGAGGTGGTTGAGGTGGAGATCGGCTTGAGCTTGGTCGGGAAGAACTAGCTTGATTAGGATTTGGTTGTTGGGAGCGAGAAGCTTCAATCACCTTGTTGATCCCAGTATATCAGGTAACGACGTAATAAACACAATAAACTATGAAGAACACGTTGAATAACTTCAATATGTCGTATATCTCACTTGTAAGAATATGTGTTTCCATAGATTTCTCTCTTAAGCTCCCTAGAAAGATATGAATGAAAGATCTACTTCTAATAATGATATGAATTAATGATCTGTTTCTAATGCTACCCCTAACCCTCTATTTATATTGCTAAGAGTTATAATGAGATAAAGAAACTATAAGAGTTTGAGGCATTATATAATTGCCATAATTACAAGATAATTATCCTTTCCTTATTTAACACAATTCTAATTCAACCCTAACTCTAATTGTTAAACATTTCCATATTTATGACTTTGTTGACTTTACGCTTTTGCTCCTTCATGTCTTCAATAGTTGTCATCTCGGATACGATATTTTCAGACCTAACAATCTCCCCCTTTGTATTCGAGATTACAATTTTATCAAACCAGCACTTTTGAAGACGATGAAATTTTGTCAACGAATATACTTTTGAAATCTTTAGCTCCCCCTACGAATATGATCACTTAATAAGGTTTGTAGCTCCCCCATAACATGAAGTTCAATAACAGATTGTTGAAGAAGTCGTGAAGTCGTAGGGTAAAATGTTTCTTCGAGTAGAACTTGTCGTTTGATAAAAGATAGCTTGAGTTTGTCGGGTTAGGCTATGCGATGAACTGAATTTGTCGGATTAGGCATGATGAGATTTCTTCAATTTGAACTTGTCGTATGATGACCTAATGTCGGATCAAAATGTCGTGATATCATTGCTGTTGTCGGGTTAGGCATTGATGCGATATAGAATGATGTCGGGCCAAGTGGAGTCGATAAACTCATATGAGAAACGATCCTGATTTCTTCCAAGTTCATATGATGTGATGATGCGATTACTTTTCTCATTTCTTTCTTCTTATGTGCCTTTTGATGATGACTTTTCTCCCTCATAATGGCATTTGTCTTTGATACTTTTTCTCCCCCTCAGAATGATAAGGAGAATCCGAAGCATTATGAATGATCAAAGACAATAAGCGGATGTGAAAAAATGGGTAAAAATTCTAACATAGAAGCACAAATAGCAACTATTGTCACTTAAATCAAAAATAAATTCAATTTAGTGGCCTATATTCAGTGTTGGCAACGGGTTGACACTGATAGGACTTCCAGTTATCATAGAAGTAAGTTTTAAAACTAACTTCTCCAAACTGTTCCGGCCTAAACACAAAGATATGCTTGTGGAGTCACAAAGACTCGTGCAAGTGTAGAAAGAAAAAAATTGTATATATTTCGGCTCAAAAATAGACTCAATGTGCATAGAACATGATGTTCGAAGACCGGAGGTGTGTCTTCTTGTTTCAATATCTAAATCTTCCGAGTGAAGAATAGATAGATGATATGTTAAATCTCCGTGATATATGAAACAAGCACCTTTTGTGAGATACTTGAGTAGTTCGGTGGGCTGACACGAGTTATCGACATTGGGTCCATGTCTATTTTCAATATCCATCTCCAAAGAATTTAGAATGAATAGATTGTGTGGCTACCCGGATAACTGTTTAAGTTTGGTAAGGACCAATTTCTTTTAAGTCCTGTCACATCCTTGCCTTTTCTTTTATCTCACAAGCACTCAATTTTATATTAATCATACCCTTTCAAGATATCTAACCTAGGGATGTGTTTCATGGGTAGGTCCTTCCGGCTTGGGATTGACCATTGAAACATCTAAATCCTATCACACACAAAGAGTCGAAACATGGAAGTCCGAGTTCTGAACCGGTGTATTCAGAAGTCATGATGTACATAAAAAAACGGGTTAAGAGCAGGTCCATAGCTGAGATACTATGAAGCTAATTTAAAAAATTGGTACTCCCCTTCAAATGTAGCATAACCTTTTGAAAGATTTTCATGTGATGTGAATATTTGGAGTTTAGAACACAGATGACGTGCCTACAAAACAAATTAAAAATATTTTGGTACCCTAGCTTTGTTGGGTCCTCGGAGGTTAGCTTTAGATGCAATAAATGGGGAAGTGAGGATACTATAAGTACCATGCCATTTATGAACTTACCTTTGGTGAACAAAATCATTTGTTCCACAAGTAGAACAATAAAGATTTGTGTTGCTTAGACTGATTAGATGATTGATTGACTTGACATAATGAGGTAAATCAGTCTTGGACACAAATGAATTTGCATCAACTACAGGAGATGTATGTGGTATGTTTCTAACATTATCATCTGTAGTTGATTTCTTTCTCCAAACCATTTTAAACTTCTTAAAACTACCGGAATTAGCAACAAAATCATTGTGAAATAAATTAGAATAATGAATCCGAGAAGTTGAAGAACTATATGATTTGGAACTGTTAGAATAATTGTTTGATTTGACACTTGAAGACGAGTTATTGTTACAGACACTTATTGTAGAAAGAGGATCCATTTTATGATTTGAACTTGAAGTAGTTGAATAACCTTCAAGTTCTCTAATTTTGCACAAGAGATGATCTCTTTCTTTCATAATCACATCATATTTCGTTTGAGAATCGGATCTCATTTTTCGTTTGTTTGAAAGTTTACCAATTTTCTCTTCAAAAGATTTCTTTTCGTATTCAAATACTTTTTCCAAATTTTTGCTTTTAGGAATGATCAAAACACTTTTCTTGATTACATTCGTTTTATCGGTTTCAAACACTTTTCTTTCATCATCTAAATTTTTCTAAAGCTCAAAAAGTTCAGATATTTCGTTTCAGATGATTTTCTCTCTAAAATCACAACTTGTTCAAAATCTGACACTTGTTTAGAAAGTTTTTGAATGGTCAGTTCACAAGTTTTAATTTTGCTTTCAAAAGCTTTTCTCTCAATTTCAAACTTGCGTTTCTCATCAGAAAAAATCTTTCTTTTATTCTCAAAGTCTATTCTTTCAGAATCCAAAAACTTTTCAAGTTCATCACTAGTCGACGCAGAATCTTTCCTTCTCTCTAGCCCAGAAATCTTGTTTTGCAGTTCAAAATTTATCTTTATTAGATCAAGATTTTTCTTTTTACAAAAATCTTCATACTTCATATGATGAGAATTCCTTGGTAGCTCTGTGAGTTGTTCTTCCAAAAACTCATTTTTATTTTTCAATTCTTTACTTTTGTGCTGAAATCATTTAGATATACATTTTCTCTTAAGAGTTCATCAATCACTTTCATTTATTCGTGTGTCTTGCTTCAAGTCTTTTAATTTCAGCATTGAGATCAGAAATTTGATTTTTAGGACTCATCTTAAAAAAATGAAGTACTAGTTACCTGATGAAGTGATCGTCGATCAGTGATTTTGAAAAAAAATTATTAGTTTTCGCGAATTTAAGATTTTATCTCGGGTAACTGTTCTAAGTGATTTTATCGGGTCTTTAGGATGCGATATCTGGTTTATTCGGTAGAGAGGGTCGATAAAAAAGGAATATCGGGTAAGACAGATAAGCTGAAAAGTTCTATCGGGTCACCTGAAGTTGATAAAAAACTCAAGATTGGTGATTATCGGGTTACCTAGACGCGATAAAAATTAATGAAGGTTGATTATCGGGTCACCTAGATGCGATAAAAACTAAAGTGATGTAGTTTCGAGTAGGTTAAAGCCGAGAAAAAATTCTAATAGCAGATGCGATAAAACAAGGAAAAAAATATGTTTTGTTCTTTAATCGATGAACCAGAAAGCTAAGACACGAACGGTTCTTGGCCAAAATATCTAGCGTAACAGACTTATCGAGTCTTTTAAGGAAAAGAACAGCTAACCTCTTGTGTTTCAGGTTTTCTCAAGTAAGGTCACTTCAAACTTCCTAAGGCTTCCTGAGTTTTCTGTTGAAAAAGAATATCAAAAGTAATGCGAAAATAAGCGAAAGTAGTTTTGCTAGTTGAGTATGAAAACAGATTTGTTTGAATAAAAACTTTTCACAATAAAGTAATAGAATTACTAAATTTTATGGTGTGTACTTGAGAACCGTTAAACCAGAAAAGCTGCATAAGTCAGAGACCCTGAGTTTTCTAATTGAAGTGAAGCAAAAGTACCACATAAAAAACAAAAGTAATTATAAAGATTTTTTTTTGAAAATAGGATTCGATAAAAAAATTTAAGAAAACAAGGATGCAAAAAAAATAAATTTTTTTTTACTATTCGCCCCACAAAACACTATTCACCCGACAAGTTACTATTCACCCGACAAAACACTATTCATCCGGAAAAAAATCAAAAAATGTCCACATTTAATGAAATTTTAGTATGTTTTTCGCAAAACAAATACCAACAACTTTAAAGCTTGGAGTTTGGGCAAAATTGATTGAAATCGATGCAATACGGAATGAAAAAGTAACCGTTTTCGGAAAAAAAATCCATACAAAATCAAAACAGTGAGACGAGATAAAACTTCAAACAGTGAGATGAGATAAAACATCAAACAGTGAGACGAGATAAAAAATCAAATAGTGAGACGAGATAAAACATCAAATATTAAGACGAGATAAAACATCAAACAGTGAGACGAGATAAAACATCAAATATTATGTCAGGTATACTAGACAAGAATTAAACCTAGAAAATCGAGATTTGTACCTGTACGTTCACGATTTCGATCAGAAGCATACCAAAACTTAGATCGATCCGCTCTAATACCACTTGTTGATCCCAATATATCAGGTAACGATGTAATAAACACAATAAACTATGAAGAACACGTTGAATAACTTCAATATGTCGTATATCTCACTTGTAAGAATATGTGTTTACATAGATTTCTCTCTTAAGCTCTCTAGAAAGATATGAATGAAAGATCTACTTCTAATAATGATATGAATTAATGATCTGTTTCTAATGCTACCCCTAACCCTCTATTTATATTGCTACGAGTTATAATGAGATAAGTAAACTATAAGAGTTTGAGGCATTATATAATTGCCATAATTACCAGATAATTATCCTTTCCTTATTTAACACAATTCTAATTCAACCCTAACTCTAATTGTTAAACATTTCCATATTTATGACTTTATTGACTTTACGCTTTTGGTCCTTCATGTCTTCAATAGTTGTCATCTCGGATACGATATTTTCAGACCTAACAATCTCCCCTTTTGTATTCGAGATTACAATTTTATCAAACCAGCACTTTTGAAGACGATGAAATTTTGTCAGCGAATATACTTTTGAAATCTTTAGCTCCCCCTACGAATATGATCACTTAATAAGCTTTGTAGCTACGAATATAATTTTGTCAATGAACTCTCTCAATTATCAAACTAGCCCAAGACACCTATTTATAGGGTCTAATTACAAGTACAAGGCCCAAGCCCATTAACCTCCCGAAGCCCAAAATACTAAAGTCTACAAATATTTACAATTACATTTGACTTTAGTTGACTTTATAAAACTTTCACTAACTTGGGGTTCTAACAATCTCCCCCTAAAGTTTTATACATAAAGCATCTTGAGATCATCTCCCCCTTGATTTCTTTGAAAAGTTTAATGTTGCTCGTCTTCATTCATTTCAATTCATTCCAAGCTCCCCCTCAAATTAAGCTATTATTCTTTAGTTTCAACTTTATAACCAAATTCAAAGTGCAACCACGACTGAGTGCACTACAATCATCTTTTATCTGTAGAATTTCAGCACATCTGGTAAGTTCACAAGAAAGATAATGGGTGAATTACGTGAAAATCCACAATGCATCTTTAGTTTATAACAAAGAATCTGTCTTTTAACCCCGAGTTGAATAGGCTTTCAGCTTAAGAACTTATTCCATTAAGCTTGAAGGAGGAAATGGTTCATCATGCTTCAATACCACAGCTTGGATTCCTAAAATATCATAAGAGAAAACATCATTCTGAAAATAGGAAGATTTAGCATGAAAACGCACTTTCTGTCCAGCATCTGTCCACTGACCTTAACACAGAATTACGCATATCAGCAGATTGAATTTGAGCAAACTCAAAACTTCAAATATGTATATCTGTATTTTATCTTTCTAACGCAACTAGAATCACGTTATTTGGAGCTTCTAGGAGGAAGATACGCGCAAAATGCTAAGACAGCGCAAAGCTAACAGCAACTTCTGAACTGATATACTTCAGAACTTCTAAACTAACTTCTGAATTCAATTTTGAGTTAACTTCTGAATTAACTTCTGCATTCACTTCTTAATTCGCTTCTTAATTCACTTCTGAACTAACTTCTAAACTAACTTCTGAACTAGCTTCTGAACTAACTTCTGAATTTGGACAGCAGCTATCTCTTGTGTTCAATACCGTTTTTGACATATTATCAACTTCATTTTGGAAAAACTCAAAACTTCAATGTTGTAGAACTATGTCTTAGTTTTCGAAGCATCTGAACTCATCAAATTTGAAGCAAAAATGAGTAAGATATGAAAAAAATCACACCGCTGTGCAGAGTTGACAGCAACATCATATTTGCACCAGCAAACTGCCTTCATATATAACGACAGATCTGACCCTTCTTCGCTTTGAATCTTTAAAAACTTAAAACATTAGACTTTTAGATCCATCTTTTAGCTATCCAAGGAATTTTGAATCAACTTAATTGTTGTTATGAGATGAGAGATATGAACAATATCATACAACATCGCAAATCTGTCAGCATGCTGAATTTTATTTCACCATATTTTTAGAACGATGATTGAAGAAACTCATGTCTCTAACTTCTTAAATCAGATGAATGATTATCGACACTCAAATTTCGAAATCACAACCAAAACTCAAGAACAATGATTGCGAATACTCAAAATTGTAGTTGATCAAGTCAGAAAAAATGATTATAAGCACTCAACGGTCTAGCATCTTCAAGAAAACTTTAGAATAATGATTGTTGAAATTCAAACTTCTAAAAAATCAGATCAGAAACTGATTTTAAACACTCAAAGTTATCAGATCGGATTTTTAATCCATGCAAATCACAATCAAACTTCTCACAGATATTTCATCGAACATGTGGAGTGCAGAAACTGATGTAGAATAGAATCAATAACATCTAACCCCATTTCTTCTCCAGTGATCATCAAGATCAAGAATCCAATCCACAAAACATAAAATATGTTTTCAAGATGTGAGAAATCACAAAAAAATTACCTCGACGTTAAGCATAGGTATAAGAATAATCTTGAATCATCTAGATTTTGAATTAATCTTGAATTCTTGAATTGTTGCAAAGATTGATCGAATTGAAATAGATTAATTTCAATTGGCTCTGATACCACTTGTAAGATCCCGTATTAAGCAACAATCAAGAAATATTCCATTAATGTAGAATAGAAGTAGGAATGAAGAACAATTTTATTTAAGATCTCTATTCATATGAATCATTTACAATGGAGGGAGAAAAACTCTCTAATTGGAAAACTAGCCCAAGACACCTATTTATAGGGTCCAACTACAAGTATAAGGCTCAAGCCCATTAGCCTCCCGAAGCCTAAAATACTAAAGTCTACAAATATTTACAATTACATTTGACTTCAGTTGACTTTTTAAAACTTTCACTAACTTGGGGTTCTAACAGTTATGCCTCCCGAAAAGGGGAACTAGAGTAGGAGCTAGACTCACAAGCATTTCTGAAACTGTAGGCTGTTGTGATCCTACAAAGTGGCTAGTTGGGGCGTGCATTTACATTGCTGGGTCCACAACGTCTTGTCTAATGTCGGTACCCAACGAATGAGTATCAACAAGGGACGCGGCTACCAGGCTAGTGGTTGTGGGTATCTCACTCTCTTGCATATTTTGCTCACCTTCATACATGCTCACATTCTCATTTTCTACCGAGACTCCCTCCGTTCTCCTTGTATCTCCAAAATTTGGCTCAAAGAATGGGTCAGATTGTGGTTCAGTGAGAGGCTCGAAATCAAAATCATAGAGGTCATCAGCGTCACCGGAAGCAGTAGCTTCGGATGAAGAATCTTGGATGGATGGTTGAGGACCAATTCTTTATAGTGCTGCTTCGGCAGTAGAGATCCTTTGTCGACGTTGTAGTGGTTGATCATAGGAGTTTGTGTCGGAGTCAGATGAAGACGGTCGAGGACGAACGCGACGACGACTTACCAGTAATTTCACTCGGGGTTGGCGCTTCGTGGGCTGAGAGGAAGAAGCCGTTGATGTACCGGTTGGAGGTGGAATGGGGATAACGGGTGCAGAAGTGGTAATGGCAGGCTGATCAGATGCAACACCCTTGTCTTGTCCCCTCGCAACATCTATTCTCTCATCGCTCTGTTCAGGATCCCCGTGATACTGAACCTGCTCATCTATCCTATGACCCTCGCCCAACTCATTTTCTACCTCTTGGTTTGGCTTTTGGCCAGGCTCTCCCGGTTGTTGGAGAGCCATTAAGCCGATGCTCTCCCAATAAGTTATCACACTTGGTGCATTCTGATCAGCAAGGGATAGTAAGGCTTCAGGTAGAGGCATGACAAATGGAAAAGGACGATTGTTAAGCGTTAAGTACTTTTGAACGTATGATGGTCCAAGGGGTGTGCCAGCGTGGCTGGGAATCTCCTCACGTGTAGTCATAGTGCGATGGATGGCTAGCTGAAGAAATCGTTGGAAAGGAATAAAGTCACGGTCTCGGTCGTTGCCTTTATCGACAGCAAATGCAACGAGATCCTTCCATATGAGAGTAGCGTAGTCGTAATGCAGACTATATATAATCCCGTGGAATATGCGTAGAACGTCGCGCTAGCCCGATCCATTCCCGTATGCTTTCTTGTAAGACATCGGTTGATTAGCGAAAACACGGTGAAATAGATTTGAGGAAGATACATTCGCTTGAACTGGCTAAGGGAGTTGAGAGTTTCATCATATCCTAGGGCACGGAAGTCACGACACATTTTCTCCTCGCTGGGTGGATCTTCAAATGTGTTAAGGCCGGGAACTGAGTTTTCAGCTGGAAGTTGTAGAATACTGCGGAGTCTCTTCGGCGTGAGTTTGGTCACAAACTCATCGATTTGAGCAGTGAAATGATGGTTGCGTTCCACCGGATGATACTCCATTGTGTGCCACAACTGTTGTAAATAGAAAACCAGAACCCGGTGTTCGAGAGGGAAAGCAAACCGAAGTGGGTGGTTTCGTATTATCTCCATTATGACGGGGTGATCGAGCTTCATGTCAAAGTTAAGACGATGGTTTTTTGGTTTGAGCTCCTGCGTTGCACCCAGGGGCAGTAAGATGTCATCTCGGTTGGCCGCGTTGATGCTGGGTGCAGTGGATCGCTCAGAAGGCATTGGGTTGTCATCATCAGACATGTTTGGATCTGGAAAAGCCGCCATTGAAACTGAAAGAAGTGTTAGGAAACCATGGATGACAAGTTAGTATGTTTTACAGGAAGGAAAAAAATATTAGATGTCAGGCCTAGTAGAGGTGATATAAATTTATGTCGGTTGTAAGGGATCGATATAAACACTTGGTATTATTTGGAAGAAAATAAGTGAGTATGTCGAGCCTTATAGAGCCGACATACACAGATGTCGTGTGTACTGGGCCGACAAAGAGACATGGAAAAGAGTTGGCATGTAGAGTTCAAAACTTGTCGAGGCAATAAGATACGACAAAAAATATTATCGGATCATGGGGAAGCGACAAAAACACTTGGGAAAAAATATGCATTTGAAGCATCAAGAATGTCGGGCCTTTCACAATCGACAACAAAGATTGTCGGGCTTTAGAGACTCGATTAAGACACTTAGAATATTATGAATGAGCGCTTGTCGAGTCTTTAGCTGTCGACAAGAAATCTTGTCGGATCATAAGGACTCGATAAGTTTCAAGAACAACTTAAAAATTTCTAAGTGTTTATCAGGGCCGACAAGAATGTAAAAATCTACCCAGATCCAAAAAGTTCAAAATAAAACAATTAAAGACTAGATCTAGGATCGATGATAGTCGCCTAACACATTTAATACTACCCCTAAGTTCCAATAATCCCAAACAGATGCAAAAATCAAAGAAATCGGAATTCCAAGGGTTTTGGAATCGGAACAATTAGCATCAAAATTAACAGGCATGCAATGGATAAAAGTGAAATTGTTAAGAATTAAAGATGATGAGGAACAGAAGGCAAACCTGGTGATGTTTTTGGATTGAAAAAACTCGAAGATTTTGAGAAACAAGTCGTGCAACAGTTGATGTCGAGTGAGTTTTGAGTAGAGATGTAAATTGACCGGATTCGGACCGGATCGGATCGGGCTTTGACCGGATTCGGGCCGGAACACTATTCCGAGAAATCGGATTTGCCCAAACCGGATCGGGCTTCAGGTCGGGCCTCGGGGGTAAAACCCCGGTCCGATTAAGCTATACTCGGAACCGGATTTAGAAACCGGATTCGGATCGGGACGAAAACCGGGCCCAAATCGGATTTTTATTTTTTATTTTTTATTTTTTTCTACAATTTTTATTTTAAAGATATCTCATTGGGTCACTCAAATACACTTTAAAAATACGATTTATTATAACTATATTTAGTAACAAACTAACGTCTTTGCAATATTACTAAATTATTTAAAAGGTTAAAAACTCGGGTTTTGTGCATGATCGGTATTAACTTTTACGATCATTTCGTTAGATGCATCATGTGAGAAGCGGTCATCGTGATTCTTTAAAATAATAAGTAAGTAATAACAAAATAAATAGAGAAAGAGATGAGAACTAGGAGGAGATGTTATAAACCGAAATTGAAAACGAGTCGAAAACACGAATTACAGAGAGATTTGTGATCGTTTTTTGTTTTGTGAGCTTGGTGTTTAAACCTATTCAACATATATGGTATTTATAGTGTTTTGGGGTGAATAAAAGCCAAAAAAAAGATCAAAAATGCATCTAACGGATCTATAAAACGGCAAATTTTTTAAAATTTCTAGTTCGGGTCTAAGACCCGATTTGGATAGAGCCTAAGTCCGGGTTCAGATCGGATCGGGACGGGCCGAGAAAAAAGGGTAATATCTCAAACCAAATCGGGCCCGCGGGCCTAAAACTGGATTTTGACCGGATAGGATCGGATCGGGCTTTGACCGGATTCAGATTAGGGCTTTGACCGGATTCGGATCGGATCGGGCCGAGATTTACATCTCTAGTTTTGAGAGAGAAAAGAAGGAAAAAGTTTGAAATCGTGAGTAGTGCCTGTGGGGGCCCGAGTTTAAATAGTGGGGTCATCAGATGATGACACGTGTCAAAAATGTATTGGGCAGATCAAATTATTAAGCAGGCATGGAGGGAATGTCGGGCCCTTTGTATGCGACAAGAATTCTTGTCGGGTCATACAGGGCCGACAAGTTTAAAAAGATTTTATTAATTTAAGGTTTTCAGAAAAATTATACGTGCTCCCCCTTGAAATGTGCCTAAAAGTAAGAAAACTTAGCTCCCCCTACAATTTTGAGTTAAGATAAACTTACCTGATCGCTCCCCCTTGAATATTGAACGGTTTAGACAAAAACAAACATCGAGATAGAATGAAAACAAAGAAAGACACAAACATGACGAAAATTGTACAAAAATAAATTGAAAATACAGAAGACTTAAAAAATATTCCAAAATCCACAAAACGAGAATTCAAGAATAATGAATATTCACTTTAAATAAGGGAATATGCATTGACTCATGACTGGGCTTTTTGTGTATTTAGAAACCACTGATTGGGAATCAGGTTTTGAGATTAAGCATGCCCAACTTGGACATTAGGAACTGGAAGTGTTTCTCATCCAATGTCTTTGTGAACAGGTCGGCAAGCTGAAGTTCTGTATTAACAAAATATAATTCGATCGTACCTCTTTCGACATGATCTTTAATAAAATGATACCGGACATCGATGTGTTTTGTCTTTGTGTGTTGGACTGGATTGCTTGAGATGGCGATTGCGCTTTTGGAATCACAATAGATGGGAATTTTATCAAACCAGAATCCGTAGTCCTTAAGTTGTGTGCACATCCAGATGACTTGTGGCAGCAGCTTGCGGCAACAATGTATTCGGCTTCCACGGTGGATGTTGATACGCACGTTTGTTTCTTTGAAGACCAGCTGACTAATTTATCTCCCAAGAATTGAATGTGGCCATTCGTGCTTTTTCGATCAAGCATGCATCCGGCGGGATCCGAATTTGAAAAAGCAGTTAACTTGAAACGTGTATCCTTAGAATACCATAGGCCAAGATCAGTAGTACCTTTTAAATAACGAAAAATACGTTTGGTGGCACTAAGATGAGATTCTTTGGGAGAGGCTTGATATCTAGCGCAAAGGCATGTGGCAAACATTATGTCCGGGGGACTAACCGTTAAATACATTAAGAAACCGACCATTCCCCGATAGGTTTTAAAATCTATCGCTTTACCCAAGGGATCAGCGTGTAGCTTAGAACCGGGAGACATGGGAGTACCAATCGGCGTACAAGTCGTCATGTTATATCTATGTAACATATCTGAGATGTACTTCGATTGGTTAATGAATATTCCCGTTGAAAATTGTTTTACTTGAAAACCTAGGAAAAAATTCATTACTCCCATCATGCTCATATTAAACTTGGAAACCATGAGCTCGGAGAAGTTTTTTCATTGTTTTGGGTTAGTCGAGCCGAAGATAATATCGTCCACATAGATTTGAATAAGCATGATATCACCATCTTCCTTTTTAATAAAAAGAGTAGGTTCGATCTTACATTTGGAGTACCCGTTTTTGACTAAGTAGTCGAAGAGACTGTCATACCATGCGTGTGGGCTTGTTTGAGACTATAAAGAGCTCGGTCGAGGATGTAGACATGATTTGGCTTGGAAGGGTCGACAAAGCCGTCGAGCTGAGAGACATAGACTTATTCGCGAAGAATACCATTCAAGAAAGCAGTCTTGACGTCCATTTGAAAAACAACAAAATTCTTGTAAGTCGCGTATGCCAATAACATGCGAATGGCTTCAATTCGAGCAACCGGTGCGAATGTCTCGTTATAGTCGATGCCTTCTTGTTGTCGATAACCTTTGTGACAAGCTGTGCTTTGTTGCGTACGACAATTCCATCTTCGTCTTGTTTGATCTTGAATATCCACTTGGTGCCGATGATGGTCTTGTTTCTCGGTCGAGGAACAAGGCGCCAACCTTTCAGACTTTCAAAGATTAAGTTGCTGTTGCATAGCCACAATCCAATCTGGATCAGAACAATTGGACGGTAAGCTCCAATTTGACTTGAATGTTCTTTCAGAAAGCAATGGTGGTTTCAGGAGCTTCGTCCTTTGAACGAAGAAATCGGACCCATGTATAACGAGAATAATCATCCACCATAACAAGAACATACTTCTTGCCGTGAATGCTTTGAGTTCTAATGGGACCGCACAAATCCATATGAATAAGCTGAAGAGGACGGGTCGGGCTATGTTCTAGTTTGTGTTTGTGAGATACTTTCTTCATTTTCCCCATCTCGCAGGCACCACATAAGTAAGTTTTCTCAAATTTGAGATCTGGTAAACCGGTGACCAAACCTCCTTTTGCGAGTCGACTGATACTTTTGAAGTTTAAGTGAGAGAGTCGGCGATGCCACATCCAGCATTTAGCATTCGAGACTTGGGAAACGAGACAGACATCAGGTGGTACGTTGACTTTTGAAAGATCAATTGTATAAAGATTTGACTATCATGAACCGGCTAAAATTTCGTTTCCCTCATAAGTTCGAACGCAGCATCGTTTGGTTCGAAAATTTACTTTAAGATCTTTGTCACAGAATTGACCTTTGCTGAGTAGATTATGACCAAGGCCTTGAACATAGGACACTTTGGAAATTTGTTGTGAACAAGATCCCCGTGTCCTCTTATTGGTGAAAAATGGTTGTTCCCGAAGTGTACAGTCTCGCAATGTTGTTCAACGTAATTGGCGAGAAGCTCCTTTTTACCCATCATGTGTTTGGAGCATCCAGAGTCTAGGTACCACACATGACGGTCCTGCAAAAGATCAGGCAGATTTGGGTACCCATTTGTAAATGGATCCTTCGGGGTTAGATGACTTGACAGCCTTTGGTACCCATTTGATGTGGGACTTAGGTGTCGTAGTCAAGGGCCTCTTGGGAACCTATCTATAAACAGGATAAGTTGGAAAGGTATTGACTTGATGATAATTGTATGAATTATGCATATTAGAATAATAATCATAACCATAAGAATTTAAGCGCACAAAGTCATTAACACCACAATTTAAGCAACAAACTTTATTTCTTGAAAACTGAATTAAATGTTGAACAGAATGAATAGTAACAGGAAATTGAAAACTATTGTTTGAGTTTCTAGAATTTGAAAAATTAAAATTGTTTCTCTTATTGTGGAATGATGACTTTGCTTGATTTGTGTCTTTTGCCACCCAAACTTGAGTATTCTTTAGAGGGCGTAGAGCTGAAACATGAAACGGACGGGTATTAGTTTTCGGATGAGATTTAGTCTTGTCGGTAAAAATGGTTTGTTCCTTATGTTGAGATGAGGAATGTATCGAAGTGCTTGCAGAACATTCATTCTCAACATCAGGGATGTGAACCGTTTCGATGGGACTTTTGCCTTTATCTAAACATGTCTCATGACTTGGAAGAACAGGATTAAAGTCAAAATCAGCAATTGAATTATTAGGACAATCCGAAAGTTATGTTGAGAAAGGTTTATGTTTTCAAGATTACCCAACTCTTCATCTATCTCATCTACTTCATCGGGAGAGGGGGTATATTTGTGTTTAGGAGGATAATGGTTAGGATCCATTTTAAAGTATTCCTCACAATCATCCAAATACGTACTAACAAAATCTTTACAAGAAGAAATATTTGAACTTGTTTCAGTATCGGGGATTTGGGATTGTAAAGATTTGTTTTCTAAGGTTTGGATTTTTGTGATTAATGCCTCTTTTTCCTTTTCCGATGAAGAACGTTCAGATTCTAAAACCTTTTCCAGTTGAATAATTTTCTTTTCTAAAAATAGAGTGGGAATATAAGGTTTAAAACTTGGTGGTTCAGTGTGAAGTTCTTCATCAGTATAGGAAGGAAAATAATTGTTTGGAAGGGATCCTTTTGAAGAATCCTTTTTTACTGCTGTTGGATAGCAGAAAGGGATTTGATGAAATTTCTTGTTTTTCCTATTCCATTCTTCCCGTCTCTCGACCTTAGTAGGAGATTTCATATATTGAATTTTATGATCTGGCCCGCTTTTTAACATAACTCTTTTGGAGCATTCAAATGAATAGTTTGTTCCGTTTAACCGAGTTTGTAAAGTTTAAGTTCCAAGTCCTTGAGTTTTTCTAAAAGATCGTGTTTTTGTATAGAGGCAAAATTATATTTTGAAGAAAATTCTTCAGTCTCACGTTGGGATTTTTCAAGACGTTTCGTGAGATCTGAAATTTGTTGTTTAAGATCTAAATTTTCATCTTTTAAAGTCGTCTTTTCAGTTTGAATATTTTCCACGGCACTGTTGTAAGTTGCAAGTACGGATGATGTAAGTAAAAGTTGGTTTTGATTATTTTCTAAACGAGTTTCTAAGTTGGAAACTGAGAGTTTTTCGGTTTTCAATTTAGATTTTAATTCATGCAATTGTACCATTAAATCATTCATTTGCGCAACAAATTGTTCATAGTCAGAATGACTTACCTCCGGTGTGAGTCGGAAGCGTGAGAGGAATCGTCACCGGAGGGGTCAGAATACGCCAAAAGACTGAAATGGGCTTGTATTTCTTCATCGGGTTCGTGGTCATCATGATGTAGCCAATGTTCATCTTCCGCCATGAGAACTTTGTCGGCCTCTTCTTGTTTGGCAAGCATCAATTGTAGGTGAAGTAATTGGCATCTTTGACAACTGGCTTCTTGCATTCGCGAGCATAGTGACCAGTCTTGCCACAGTTGTAGCACAAGCTCTTTTTGCCTTTGGATTTATCTTTCTGTTTGCCCGTTGGACGGGTTTCATCGTTTCTTGATTTTTGCTCAAACGTGGCTTTACGTTCGAAGTTCTTTGGTCCTGAAGCATAACGTTGTTGGTTAGGGTTGGAGCGACGAGAGAATTTACGTTGAAAGGATTGAGTGAGAAAGGCCAATTGTTGTTGAAATTGGGCGATCTCGGGATCATCGAATTCCTCGTCATCTATTTCCGGAAAGGTGTCTTTTGGCAGTTATGGAATGTTTCGGACAGTGTTGACCTCTTCTTTGGCAACGAGAGCGATTGGGTCGGAAGATTTCTTCAGTTTGTTGTTGGCTTCCATTACTTCGAGGACCTCTTCTTCGTCTTGTTTCAAAGTTTAGAACACTTCGTGAAGATCGAGCTCAGCAAGGTATTTGCTATGTTTAATTTGATTATCAAAGCGTCGCCATTCAGGTCGGAGACTGCTAACAAACTTCACGTTGTTCTCGATTTTAGACTTATGGATGTCGTTTTTGCTTAGTTCGTTTACTAGGTAAACAAAGCGGGTGTAGGTGTCCGTAAGACTTTCATCGTCTTTAGCTTTGAATTCTTCGTATTGAATGATGGAATTTGTGATCTTCATTTGGGTACCGATCTTTGTTCCAAGCATGAACTTTTCAATTTGTTCCCACATCCCTTTGGCTATTCTTTTGTGACTATCGTTGCTCATGTATATTTCATTCGGAATACTGAGGAGCAGGTAGGAACGAGCAAGTCCTCTTTGGCTCTTCAAGCTTCAGCATCCGTGTAATTTGCTTTAGGTTTGATCTCTTGTCTAGCCGGAAGGGGTGGGTCATTATTTGGCATAGCAGGAAGTTCACGGTATAAGACAGGTGGTGGTCCTTCGGTGATGGACAGCATGATTTCGTTCGTATAGTCATGTCTCTCGACAAAGTTGAGAAAACGATCTTTCCATTGCGGGTATTCTCCCCGGAAGAGAATAGGTGGCTTAGTGTCGGAACCAATAGTCATGGCTTCGCGTGTGATCATCGTACTTGACAGAGTGATCTCCATCGGCGAGTTTTTGAAAAAATTCTAAGAGTTCTTTAAAAATAAAATAAAATCTCAATTTGACAAAAAAGGACGCGATAAGAATTTATGTCGGGTTAAGATAACTCGACAAGAAAACTTATCGGGTGAAGGATGATCAATATCGAGTCTAAAGGAGTCGACAAGATTTTATATCGGGTCTAAAGGAGTCGACAAGATTTTATATCGGGTCTAAAGGAGTCGACAAGAATTCTTATCGGGTCTAAAGGATGCGATAAGAATTGAAAACAAGATATCGAAATTCCGTTTTATCTTTACTCTGAAGAATTGAAGAGCAGGAACGGAGTCTTCATCGACAAAAAAGAACAAGTCTTTTTATGGAAGAGAATATGTAAGTTTCTGAGTCTCCACAAAAATCAAAATAAAGTAAAAAGGAATTACTAAAGTTTAAGGTGTGTACTTGAGAACCCTTAAACCAGAAAAACTGCAGGAGTCAGCGTTCCTGAGTATTCTAATAAAAGAGAAGTAAAAGTACCGCAGATTAAACTAAAGTAATTAAGAATGATTTTAGAAACAAGAATTCGATAAAACAGAGAAAAAAAACTTATCGATATATATGGTGCGATAAAAAATTTTGTCGATATATGAATGTGCGATAAAAAATTTTGTCGATCCAGGCTATGGAAGCTTGGATCGATAAGTTTTTGGTCAGTAAAGAAAATCGAGATTTGTACCTTTGAATTAACTCAACCAGAATCAGATCAAAACTCAGATCGTGAGGCTCTGATACCAATTGTTGATCCCAGAATATGTATCAAGTACGTATAAATATGTAAGAACACACGAAGAACACGATATGAAGAATAGAATAAGTCGTATATCTCACTTGTAAATCAGGTTACAATGAAAGAACAATATATCGACTCTCTCTCTCTCTAGAATAATCTCGTGCACACCTTAAACGATGACCCTAAGACTCCTATTTATATGATAGGGATAAACGATATAAGTAAATAAAGAGAATGACATTATACACTTGTCATATTTACAATAGAGCACAATTTTCTTATTTTGACACAATTAACTTAAACCCTAACATTAACAAGTTACAGCATTATAATCGTCTCGTCAGTACCTTCGAAATGAGCCTAATATTGAATATTTTTTTGATTTTTTTGAAAGAAAAATATTTTTTGATTTTTTTGAAAGAAAACTATTTTTTGATTTAATTATATTGTTATTATATATAATACGAAAAAGTATTTTTAATATTTACACTTTATACCTTTATAGTTATTTATTTAATTTGTGGTACATCATTTGATTTTTCAATTTTCATTTTACACTCTATCACATTAAAATACATAATTCTATATTAACTAAAATATATTAAAAATACGTTAAAATACATAATTCTATTCAATATTGGGCTCATTTCGAAGGTATTAACAATACGATTATAATGATGTAATTTGTTAAAATAAAAACACATTTTTTAAATGTACTTTAATTGATATACGATTATATATGTTAATGTGATAAGGATGTAAAACAAAAAATTAAAAAAGAAGGGTTGGAAAATGATTAATTAACTAATTACAGGGATAAAAAGTATAAATTAATAATTTGTAAATGGGCAAAATGCAAGAAATAGCAACCTACTTTCATAAATTTCTCTATTATAGCATTGTACTTTTAGTTTTTCTTATTATAGCAATGTACTTTCAAATTATTTTTTATTAGGTCATTGTACTTTGAAAAATTTACCCATTATGGCATTGGGTAACATTTTCTTTTAAATTTACCCACTATACTAGGTTTCCATGCCACCTCATTGTCCATGTAGGTTGTCCACATGTAATATATTGTTGATGTGGCATTTCTTATTATAGCATTGTGCTTTACATATTATTTAATAAATATATTAGACTAATTAAACTAAACTAAATTTTTCATAAACATAAGAATATTAAGAAAATTTATAGGTGGCAATTTATTTCCCTAATATTAAAAAATGTCTAAAAATATATTTTTTTTAACTAAGAAAATAAGAATTATTACGTTTTTTTACAAATAAAATATTTATATGGAAAAGAATATATTTATTTGTCTTAAAAAATTGAATTGACATATCATTCAATAAATGTATTAAATTAATTAGATTATTTCTAAAATATTTATTAAAATGTAACAATATTAAGAAGATTTCTATAACACAATTTATATCGTTAAATTTAAAAAACAAAATAAGTATTTTTTGAACTAGAAAAATTAAATCACAAGTTTTACGTTTTTTATAAACAAAATATTTATTTTGAAGAAAAATATCACATTTGTTAAAAAAATGTAACTCTAAAATATTTAATTTGCATACAATTTAGTAAGAGTAATTTTTTTTAAAAAGTGATGACGTGAAAAATTATTAAAAAAAATTGAGATAATTAAGGATAATATAAAAGAGTGGGAATTTTTTTTTAAAAATTACAACAGATTTTTTTTACTAATGCTATGTGATTTTGATGACATGTTATCAATGTCATCTTATTTAAGCCACGTAAGAAAAAAAAGAGTGGGGTTAACTTGTTTAAAAGGTAACAAGTTATCCATTGCTATAATGGGTAAATTTTTCAAAGTACAATGCCTTAATAAAAAATAATTTGAAAGTACATTGTTGTAATAAGTAAAACTGAAAGTACAATGCTATAATAAAGAAATTTATGAAAGTGGGTTGCTATTTCTTGCATTTTACCCTTTGTAAAATGAATTTCGTATGTGATGTCCCACTCCCCCATGATTTCGTCTGTGTGTGAGTTAGTAATTATTTCCATTTTCGTATCTTACTTGAATCCATTTCGTATTCTTTGTGTGTTTTGATAAAAAATACGAAATAGAAATAATTTCGTATCATACTAAATGGAATTTGTGTGTTATACGAAATCAATTTTGATTTCGTATAATACTAAATGTTTTATTGAAAAGTTTGGTTATTTTGGTAAGTTGAGAAAGATTTTGGTTATTTTGGGTATACAATTTTCTGAAATGGTTATAATAATAATTTTCCCTTTACAAATTTAACAATTAATTATTTTAATATTGAATTTTCAGTTTCAAATCAGATATATATTGTAAAGATTTATTTCCTAATTTTTCTCTAACAGAACAATATCAAAACAGATCTTATATTCTTTCTATCGATTTACATCAACATTCCGTCTTCATAGTAGAACAGCAGAAGATAATAGTTTTATTATAGCCAATACGTTTTTATATTTAAGTTCTGTTCTGCGAAGTTGTTTCCCGAGTTAAAAAATATATGAATACACGTGGTACATTTTTATGAGTATCTATGGTACATCCTTATTAATTCACCTTATGAGCATCACATACCTCCATCTTCCTTATGAGTATCACATACCTCCATCTTCCTTTTATGAGTATCTATGGCACATTCTTATGAGTATGACATACCTCCATCTTCATGTTCCATTTTGTTGATTCACGTTTTGCAATCGGTACCACTTTCAATTTAGAGGACAACTTTTTAGGTTTTATCGGACGGAATGGAGAAAATCATACGAGAACGGTAGCCGAAGGGGTTTTTGCAGAGAGTTTGAATGGTGATTTGATTTTATTATGCGTATGATATTTTTATTGATTTAGCTCTAATTTTGTTATGAGTACCTTCCTTGAATATTTGTACCCGCCTAAATTAGATAGGCATGAATTATCAAGTAAAATTACCTTGATACCCTTTTGTTTTAATTTAAATAAATTAAATTGCTTTAATTTAGGTAACATAATTAATTATAGGCAACTTTAATGTGGACTATTGATCAAATAATTAAAGGGTTGAGATTGGATCTCATGGTTATCAAAATTAACCTAGATCTCTCTTGAAGAACCCTTATATATATATATATAGATAGATAGATATAGATATATATATGTATATCGATATATAACAAGTAAAATAAAAATGTCATTATATAATAAAATGAAATAAAAAAACATAAATCTTTAAACTTGAAAGACAAAATTGTCACTTGTTCTAAATAACGTGAGGCGTGTTGTGGGGCAAAGTCAACCCTCTAGAGTTAGGAGTTATGGTGAGATCACAGTGTTTTTCAAGGCGTGCCTCGAGGCGGCACAAACACACATACACAATAACCCCACCCTTGTATGTGTTAGTGTTTTGATTAAATACTTTCGAACAAATTAAATTCATATAAACTAATAAAACTAAAATAAAGGAGAATCATTGATACCAAATATATAAAAATAATACCAAAAATACAAAATTGGGATTAAATATTTACTTTTTTCAATTTTCAAAGAATTCATGTTCAACTTTTCGTATACGAGAATGTGAATAAATATTCATATTTAAGGTTTTAGTTTTTAAGTTCTATTTTTTATGTTTATTTAAGTCTTAGTTCTCATACATGATTATCATTTATCGCTCAAATTTTATACTAAAGTAACCACATATTTTACAAAATTAAAGGCGTCGTATCGTAACGCGTCATAATATGTTACAGTGCAAGCCAAGCTTTAGAGTGTAGCCATAGGGGTTAACGTGACGGCAAACCTAAGTCTTGACGTCATAACGCGCTATAACGAGTTATTTAAAAACCATGGTGAGAGTGAAGTTCTAATACCAAATTTAGTGTTTTCATTACATCTATCTTAGTGTTACTTATAGTGCGTACATTGAAGAATAATGGCGAAAAAGTAGATGAAGTAAATTTGGAGGTAAATCACTGTTACACTAACATTATTCCTTGGTAAACAAAACATTTAAAACCAAAAAGCCTTTTTGTACATTGGAATCACCCTTAGATATCAAGGTTAGCTTAAAATATAAGGAATTAGCACATAAGATAAAACAAACCAAACCAACATTGACATTAATCTTCAATTCATCAACGTTTTCTATACTTTAGTAACAAAAACATGATGCCTTCTGTTGTGATATCTTTAATCTTCATCATCTGGATCTATCACCATTCTCAGCTTTCGCCTCGAACCAGTTGCTTTTGGGGATACATTGTTACCAAAATCCGTTACTTCATCATCCAAATCATCAGTAACTTGGTAATCATGCATATTGTCGTGGGTTTCAGTCATTATGGCGTCTTCTTGTTCTCCAGCTCCAACTTTATTAACTTCACCATTGGGATTAAGCAAATCAGCTTGCCTTTCTGCACTTGTTTTCTGTGACGACCTATTACTTTTGTTTAGGAAAGGAAGAAAAAATGTTAGGATATAACCCATCACCAATTGTGTGCTCAGCAGTCAGCCAGCGTGTATTCTTTGTTGAAGCACTAATACTAATGTAGGAACCACTGTGCCCATGCCAACCTCCATAGACATGGGAATCAAAGGAAAGAGAGGGATGGGGCTAGGTTTTAAAAAGAGGAATCTCGCCTCGGGCCGTTTTCCCTCAATGAGGCGTAAGCCCCGACATGGAAATTTATATACCAATATATATAGGGTTGGGCTCACGTAAGACCAGTATGTTTTCATGAGACCCATGAGACCACATTTTACACTTGAAACTTCACAGCAAAACATTGTGAAACTAAAAAAAATCCAAATCTTCACAACAAAAACACTATGAAGTTTCAAGTGTAAAAATGTGATCTTACGACTCTCACATAAACAACCTGGTATAACATGATCCCAAGTCTATATATATATATATCTATATCTATATCTATATAGAGAGAGATAGAGAGCGAGAGAGGTTCACGGGAAAACTTTAAAAACATGGAAAATTGAAGAACACCCTAGTAGCCAAATGCAGCTTCAATCGCTTGTATGCATTTGTGCATACCATCCAGGGTGTTCTTCAGTTTTCCATTTTTTTAGGTTTTCCCGTGAACCTGGCCCTGTATATAAATATAGCCACATCTTCAAGTAAAAACTCTTCTAAGGTTACAAACTCGTACAAACCGATACAAAAATAATTTCTTTTATGATTTTTTTTCATTAAATTATTGATCTACAACACTCCTTTCAATCACGAATTATCAACAAAGTGGGAGTAGACATGTGATAGTGGTGGCACGTAGTAGAGCTAAATATTAAAGTGTATGTAGTATGTTAGGTCTAAGAATTAGACCTATATAGTGATGTTTTATAAAGTAAGCATTTTATAATAAGCACCTTGGACTTGGGCTTTAACTTGTATATGGCTTGTATGTTGGGCCATATAAATACTAAGTCATAGGTTTAGATCTTTATTATGAGAGTCGACTAAGAAGTTAAGTGTGTGTTATTGTAAAGTTTTCTCTCTATATTGTTTCTTATAAGATGAGGATTATTTGAGCAATTTATATTGAATTTGTTGTTAATCTGGGATCTAAATAGTAGGAAAACCTCAAAACGAAAAACACCCTGCGTACAATTTGTTGTTCATCTGCATAGTATGCACATATGCATACAAGTTATTTGTCCGGTATGCACATGTGCATAAAAACCAAAAAACAACTTTAATTACTTGTATGCACATGTGACAGACTGTGTGGATGAACGGTTACCACCCAGTTTTTCATTTTTAGGGTTTTCCCCTAAAACCTGCCTCGTATCTAGTATACACATATACATAATACTATGGTGAACCGGAGAAGAATCAAAGAAGAAAACACAAAGAAAGCAGGAGAAAACCAGAACTCACACAGGACAACAGTCGAGTAGCAGATAGGGATTGGGAGAACCAAAAAAAAGGTTTTCAGAAAAAAAAATAGAGAAGGTTTCAGTCATTTTTTAATAACTTAGCCTCAGTAGTGAGGCATACGCCTCTGCACCGCCTCGGTCACCACCTCAGACAACCAAGGTTACGCCTCATCTCGGGATTGAGAGGGGCCACCTCAAGTGCAATTTTGGGCCACCTTGCCCCAAGGCGTATCACGTATGCCTCACACGCTTTTTAAAACCATGGGATGGGGTTTGTCTTGCTTTTGGGATAGTGAGCCCCTAGTGCAGGTTTGCATGATGGGGTTTGACTAGAAAATGGACCCTAACAGTACTTGTAAACCAAACCAAACCAAATTGAGCCCAGTTTATCCCACCCGAAGGTGGGTTGTAAGATGTATGCTGACCTAACCTTTATCGTAAAGAACAGAGTGGTTGTTTCCAAGAAGACCCTTGGCTATTGGCTATTGGCTATTGGCTATTGACTCTATTAAACCAATTGTCAAACTGCAGATGTCTCTAGTCAACTATAGCAAGCGTTGATAAAACTCCAAGCCTTTGTTTAAAAATGCACATACTAAATAAACAAATAAAACAAGTTAAAAGGAATCCAGCAAAATACTATGAGCATAAAAAGATATACAAACTTAGGAAAAAAAATCCGATAGTGTAAAACGTTGTCGACTGATTGATTTGAAGATAACCAAACAAAAGGCAAACAATAACACACACAACAAATATATTTGTGCCATATATCCAATAGGGCTACATTCACAAGAAAAACTTGTGTTGGACCCTCAGCCATGTGGAGTGTTTTTAAACTCCAATAAACATGCGGAATTGGACCGGAGAATGCGATTCATGCAGAATCGGATTGGACTGGAGAATGCCATTAATTGCTATATGAAGTGCCAATTATAGACAGAAAAAACCTTTTCTAAGCGGAGCCAGAATAAAGCACCCATAAAAAAGATTTTGAGACCCTATCTAACCTGAAATTCATAAATAGACCTTATGACAAGAGCTTCACTCCCAAACTAATGGGGAGAGGCTTTGATGGAAGATTCTAAAGCAAGAAAATCATAATTATTTTTTCAATACATGAAAGCAGGAAAAAAACACTCATGGCATGAAAAATCAAGTTGTAGAATCCAATATCTGGTGCATTGCAGGTGTGTACTTCTGTAAGTATATGTGTGTATGGAAGATATATATATATATACATATATATGGGTTAGGTTCAAATGTGAACTCAATTTTGGCTGTGAACGTGAGGACGAATCTCAGCCACACATCTTCGGTTATGGTGGACGCGATCACGGAGGATTGACGCGATTCATGGGAGGGTGGAGATTATTAAAGGAGGGGAACCAGGTCAAAGCCGCCTTTATTGACCGGATAAGTGGCTGAGATTCGTCCTCACGTTCACAACCAAAAATGAGTTCACATTTGAACTTTCCTCATATATATATATATATATATAAAGAGAGAGAGAAGAGAGACGTATATTACCTAAAAGCTGAGCTTAGTACAATGTCATCAAAATCATCTAATAGTTCGTCATTATTCTGGTCTGGCGTTTCCTCAGTTGGAACCAAATTCTGCTTCTTTTTTCCCCTAACATCAAAGAAGCAAATTAGCTCCAATTATAAAGGAAATATTAGAATGCTACAATGCATATGAATCTTCAAAACTCAACTGATTTCAGTTAACCAAATTGATCAAATGTATAATGATCTTTCCATAAGATTCTGAAGAACATTGATACAACCTCGTCTACATGGTAAAATGAGACAAAAGCGAGAAACATATAAATATCAAAGAAAGAATGTGATCAAATGTACAATACAAGCATGAAAAATGACTACAAACCTTTCACACCATATGATATATCAATCAGTGCAATTAAATGATAAATCAGAGATAACCCGAACATTTTCAAATTTGGTACCTTTTCATTAGTGATAATAGTGTTTCACCATCTGACTCTGCTGCATCTTCTGTAGGGAAATCATTACCATCTTCATCCTTCAAATGCACATTATCACCTAACTTCTGTTTGCGAAGACGCAAGCCAAGTTGCCTGAGCTTGCGAGAAATTTGTGCTGCTGTAAATGTGCCATCACCATCTAGTGCACTTGCAATCATGTGGCTGCACTTCTTGTCATCTTTAAACCTTGATAGAATAAAAGAATTTCAAAATTGGAAATTTATAACAAACAAACTCAATCTCTTCCTTATACTTATGGGCATGTTCTTGAATAAACCAAAATTCAGGAACTCACTGCTCAAATAAAGTTTTAATCTTCATCTCTATCTCTTCACTAAATGCACCTACTCTTTTTCTGAACCTGAGAAGAAAGACCCAGAATTAGCATCCCTAACTGGAGTTGAAATGGTAAAAATATCAACAAGTCACATCTGTCTTAGCTCACGCCAATCACAAACACACAAAAATACAGCATAAGGTACTTACTTAGGTTGTCGCGGTGCTGCCTCTGTCTCTTTATCATGAATATTAGGGACATCCATACCAGCTATTCTCCTCTTTGGTGCAAATTTAAGTCCCATCTGTTTAAGCTTTTTGGAAATCTGGGCTGGTGAAACTTCCAAATTAAGTTCAGCTACTATACGATGACTGAGATCTGGGAAATCTTTATATCTATAATGGCCATGCATTTGGCAAGGTAGCAATTCAGCAAGTGCACAGTTATTAGAATTCATATACTTTTGGCACGTCATAGAAAAAGTAAACTTTGTAAAACACTTACTTTTCATAAAGGTCCTTCATCTTTTCTTCCAGTGCATCATCAACAACAAGTGGCTTCAATCTTTTACGTACCCTGTCGTGCTTGTGCTCACTAGGATGTTTACTGCAAGAACGAAGAAATAACAAAGAGTCAGGAAAGCAAAGACCAATACAAGCATACTTAAACAGAAGGCCAAAAGGTAGGGAAAGTAATACTTGTTGAATTCTTCCATTGTGTTGGTTCCTTCATTGATGCTTTCTGTCTCTGCTCCAACATCTAAATTTCTTCTTTTCAATGTCTTCTGAATCCGGGCATCATCAGGATTTTCCTCACTAAAAACAAATGTATCATCTCTCAGGTAATAGGATGTCCATCAATATTGGTAAATATAAGAACAGAGAACATACTATTGCCTTTCATCTCAAACAACAATTATAAAAATGGAAATGACATCTTTCTGAAGAAGCAAGTGGGTCCCCAGGAACTATTCTTACCTCTGATAAGTGAAAGAATAACAATAAATTGGTCAATGTACCAGGAATTATCCTTACCTCTGGTCATCATCTCTCCAATCTGGTACTACAACATCAGCTTCATCATCGCCAAGTGCATCAGCGATGCTTTTTCGAACCCATCCATTTCTACCAAAT
The DNA here is from genome assembly GCA_036898165.1 of Silybum marianum. NCBI lineage: Eukaryota > Viridiplantae > Streptophyta > Magnoliopsida > Asterales > Asteraceae > Silybum > Silybum marianum. Next base: position 21,288,418 of record CM072530.1, on the reverse strand, counting down.
GTACCAACTTCATCAAGATTTCCATGTTGAGTATCATCTCCCTGCTTTCTATAATTGTCCCTCATTTTGCCAAGATCTTGTAACATTGATTCACAATTAATATAATGACATTCTTTACGTGTCTTCCAGAAGAGAACTTCCACAAAAAGTAGGGGATAACTCTTCATTTTTCTCAGCATTCTTCTAACCAAACTCGTAAGAAATAAGACAATATTCTCGTATTCTTTGCATGGGGTTAACTTCTGCTCTTCCAGGATACCATGAAATATGTTCAAAAGTGATAACTGCAAAAATCATCCACATGTAAACTTACATAACATAGACTATACCCCCTCATTATTTTTTCACAAGTTGAAACTTGTACCTGGTATAGCATTGGAGAAAGCTCCATATCCTCACAGATTCTTCTTAGTGCGCATATAATGTAATGATTTGTTCTGATAGAATTGCTTTTGTAAAACTTCAGAAGCCAACACAAATTTTGGATTATGGTGTTGTTTGCAAGGGAAGAGACCAATGAAGATACCTTAAAGTCAACTTCATTTTTTGCATCTAGCTGTTCATCATCAGAAGAAACATCTGAGACATAATCATCATTAGTGTTTCCACACTTGCTGTTTTCCATCTGTTGCACATTGCATTCCGGTTCAGCACCTTGAGTTTCCAGCTTAGTTCCATCAGGCTGATAGGACTCTCCATGAACGATGTCTTCATCTCCATTCTTATCAACACTTGAACCTAGTGACATTTCCTTTACTGGCATGCTGACACTTTCAGTTTGTTCACCACCAGATATGGAATTCCCCTGTGGAACTGTATCTTGGTCTGCATCATTAGCGTCCTTATTTGTTGTTGACGCTTTCTTCTTTCTTTTCTTTCTTGACTTCTTAGCAACCTATAAAAAATTGCAAAGGATCTGATAAGTGCAACAGCAATGTGCCTTTCAGTACCCATTTAGGATTTTCTTTCTCTTATTTTTTTTTCCCTAACTGAAATTTGAGTCTTTTTTTTCTTATTTTACTTTTATTGACCCAGCAGCTAAGTTATAGAATTCGGTCATCTTTGTGTTGAAAAAGATAAAGAAAAGTAATCATCCGACTTGCTGCGGCAAGCTGTCACGACATCTGGAACATCAGATCATATCAAAGCTTAATCATAAGTACATCCTATGAACATTAGGTTCTCGATTAAGGTCGAGTTCAAGAAAGTAATATATAATTTATAGGAAATAAATAATTATTGGTATAGTTGATCCATTAATCGGTTAACGATTGTGTAAAACGATTATATACAATTATATTTCACGTGATCATTAAGGGGTAAACATAAGAAGTGGCAGTAAGTTTAGAATTTCTAGCAATAGTAAAGAGACGTTTGGTTCCAAATCAAAAATATATTGTATTAGGTTCGCATTATGTTTTGGCATATAGATGTCAAAATGGATAGATAAACTAAGTCATCATAAAATTTTATTTTATGTAATAAGAAGAAAAAAAATTAAAGATTATAATTTTAAAGAAAAGAAATATGAGCTATTTTCTTGTTATTTTATAAAAAAGAGTTGTTTTTAACTAACTCCTATATACTTATTTATATATAGAGGAAAGTTCAAATGCAAACGCAAATTTGGTTGTGAACATGAGGACAAATGAGAGCGCGACACGTGCCTGAACGTAGATTATTCAGACCGAATAATCAAATAAATATTCAGACTGAATATAGTATTTATTCAGTTGCATTATTCAAACTGAATAAATACTATATTCATTCTGAATATTTCTTTGATTATTCAGTCATGAATATGACACGTGTCGTGCTCTCATTTGTCCTCGCGTTCACAACCAAATTTGAGTTCTCATTTGAACCCGCCCCTATATATATATAGAGAGAGAGAGAGGCTCCTTATTTTATAAACCACTCAAAAGGGTACAAACTCGTGCAAACCATCATAAAAAATAATTTTTTTCATCAAATGCTATGATTAAAATATCGTTTCACATATGTTTTTGTTCATCTGAAAAATAAATTACATGGGAAAAAACGTTGTTTCACTTTCACGTATGAAACAAATACGGGTGAAACAAATACGTGTGAAACTTTCATATTATAAGACAATCACATGTGAAACTATATCCTAAATCATAGCATTTGAATAACTGAACTTTAACAATATCTCATGGAACATGTAGCTGATAATTGAATTTTAACACCCAAAATCCTATATGGGGAAGACATAACTTCATCTTTACTTTCTAATATATGATTGATAGTCGTAATGGAATATACAAGCATGTCATGGTGGACTCATGTCCACCTATGGTTGTAAAAATAAAAGCACCAGAACAGAACTTACCCTCAGGGTACCACGTTCTTGAAGGTTTTCCATCAGCCGTATGATTATATGAATTGTCTCGACCAAATCAACAAGATCGCTGATGAAAGAAACAAAAGATGAAACAAAAAGTCGCAATATATTTCAGGAAAATTATGATACTGTTTTATTTGCAGAAGTTATCATTTTTAGTAACCAATATTAAGCTTATTAAGACCCCCCTCACTTAAGATACATGAATTCATTCTTCATCAATCATACATTTGATTATGTTAAAGAAACTGCAATATGAATATAATAGAAGAAAGGTGAAAAAAGTGTTTGCTTGGCCCTTTACTATTGATTAACATATTTTTGACCACTGTAACAACCAAAATTACTTATTTGGACATTGTACCTGCTGTTTCAACCCCTTGTACACCAATCTACTTTACAACCTAAAAGATGAATTTACCAATTGTCCTTAGTACATTAACTATGTTAACTCGGCGAGCTTTGTGGGAATAACTAGCAAATTGAGTGACTACACTTTTTACGGAAGATAGCACCAATGAGCAATAAGTTATTGGAACATGAGATAAAATAGTCAAATAAATAGCTTTTAGTTGTTGAATGACCAAGAAATATTTTACTTAAACAATACAATGCAAGTAATTACATAACTATAATTCTATCATGAAGAAAGAGATGTACCTTTTTGGTTGTCTGTGTGCATTAAATGACTTGATCAGGTTGAACAGAAAATAGGTCATCCCTTGATCTGTCTGATCATAAAATAACTTGTAAAGAAGAACACGGGCAGTTTGAGGCTCATTGGAATCTTCAGGTGACAGTTTAAGCACCAAATCTAACATGTGTATCTGCAAAATCATAAATGCCATCCACTTAAAACTGAAACTGTTCAGCAACTTCGGTTAAAGTTGGAAAATTCAACAGCAAACAGAAAACATCTAATCGTCCGACAAAACAATCTTTAGGCTGTTTTAGTCTGCAAAATCTCATCAGAGACACAAATAAATCATGTAGGTTTTGTATCTTCTCTTTTGCTTCCAATACCTACAGGTGCATCTGATGTATATCCTTTTGGCTACTCCTCCCATATGATATTAGAGCACTTTCAAAATGCAATACGATAAGAAGAATAACATTCTAATGGCTACCATCCACATTTCTCTAGAATGCAATGCTTGGTTAAGTGACTGTCAAACAATTAAGCTTCCCAACAAGTAGAGTACTTCTTTAAAAACACTTTCCATCTTTATCCAAAAGTTTCTATTTTTAATTATATGCAAAACAACAAAATTCACTATAGTAATCCCTGCTTAGATCTGAAACCCTACCAAGAAATGCCTTCTAATATGGAGTAGAGCAATATAGATCCATAAATGAGAGGAGTCTACACCAAAGAGACTGTCATGAGGTGCAAGATTGATTCAATGAAATGATAATCCAATAAAAATTATTTCATGGGTATAAGCAACTAGACACCTATGTAGCTTGTATATACAACATAAGTATTGGTGAAAGAAATACTTATCTAATCCTGATGAAGCTTTGATAACGTTTAAGCCACATGAAAAAAGTTGCATACACTACAAGTCTGCAAGTGCATATAGCAGGTTAAATGTATCCCTATACTTTCTAGCAGATTTTTAAAGTTTCCATTATTATTATCAACTGAAATCATACAAAATATATACACCTAGCCAAGCCTCACAATTAAAGAAGTACCCTATGAAATCCCTGATTGTATGGGATTATACACAATCCCTGATTTACGGGATTATACACAATTTCCACATAAACTAACTTCCTAATTAAGTACAAAATCATTTACATTTTCCCACACTTTCTTTGTAGCTTTCAGACCCTTACAGATGCTCTTTGGAGAGGCATTCAATAAATCATATATACTATAAAGTAGAAGCCTTATCACAGGACAGACCTGGCAGCATAAGAGTTTAATTAGATGTTGACACAGTAGGGCACCCAATTGCCGAAAGGTCTACAATTACTTATTGTGTTTCATGGAAGATTAAGAAATGGATGATCAAAGTCTGCAATATAAAACAGTAATTGACTGCTTTCGGTTTCCTTTCACAGTGAGTCATCTTTGCCTAGAAACAGTAATAGCAGGAATATAAACATTACAAAAAGAGCATCAAGTCTGAGATAGCCTAAGAAGAAAAGGCAAACCCTAAGACTATTTTCTAAAATGTCTGTAGTGACTACTGGCCTACATCCTCAAAAAAATTACAAGTATTATCATCCTGAAGACTTTGTCTAGTATATAGCATGTCACACAATACAAATGTCCAAACTTTGCAAATATAGTTTTTGGAAGTAAAAATCTAAAATACTACCTCCATACTATGAGAATTTCAACAATTTACCTTACAGCGGTCAGTAAAGTAGTCGACTATTTATATATGTCCGATGCACATATCTATCTTGTATTCAAACAAAGGAAAATATAATGGATCAAACCAAACCACATTACAATAACTACTTTTATAATGAGTACATGTAGCTCTAGTTTCAACAAGTTTATTTTCCAAAAAAAACTAAACTATTTTACAAAAATTTGAAACATTGAAACTCTAGTGGGGACATCCCACAAAAGAAGATGATAAATTATCGTCTGACAGAAAAATCAATATTTAACTATGGCCTTTTGTGGTATATGTAGACCTATTATACGCTTGCAACAATAAAATGGGTTATGAGAGATATTGGAGAAGATGTTACCAATAGATTAAAAATCATTATGATGAACATATCAGATCTTTTATTAATGGAATTGGGTTTTGCCCCTTCCAAACTAACCTACACTCAATTGAAAATAAATGGCATAGTACCTATAGTTCATTAGTATTTCCCATATAGCATATACAAGATACATACAAAGGATTGCAATTTTAGATCATAATTTACATGTTTAAGCATGTTTAGCATAAACACTAGTTTAGTATAGTGGGTGATATAGTCAATGTTATTCAAATTTCCAAGAACAAATGTGCAAAAAAATTGGTATTATATATGTAAATGCAAATAGCTCTATCTACAGATATGGCTTTTGATAAGTGGATGAGGTAGATGATCCCATAACCTTGTTTCATACCCATATCAGATGTAGCTGAGGATGAGATATGCTAGAAAACACATGATCACATATTTTTCAAAGTGCATGGTTACGTAGTTGAATGAGTCACGTTTCATTAGTTTAACTTCATTTCAATGCTTTTATCTGTTGCCATGTAAAAGGACACACGTCAGTGACTTTTTCAAGTGTTATCTCACCATTGTTTTCGTGAGAGATCCTGCTGCAGAAAGAAATTTGTAGTTGTTTGTCTCCTTCAAACCATCAAATGCAGTACGCCACTTTGAAATTACAAGTAGGAACATTGACTCGTTCATTGTTTCAGAAACTGACCCACATACGTTGCCTTCAGAAGAAGTACTATCAGCATCACGATCTCCAAAAGACTCAGATGTACTGACCTCAGCATCAGGCTGTTTAAGCATCAAAAGCCTATTAGGGTCATATTTATAGATGCAACCATAAAGCAGAAACAGCAGAAACCAAATTCCTTCAGGATCACATCAATAATTACACCTTGAAGAACTGCGGAAACCAAATGCTTACGCACAATAAAAATAATCTAAGTCGTCTGCATTCACATTTCTAGCAAGTAAGAGACACAAATGATAGCTCCAGCAATCTAAGTTCATTTCATTCAAAATTGGGTTGGTGTTACGTTTACTACACGGAAGGAGTACTGCTTGATGCTAGAAAAAGTGATTGGACAGAATTGACACCTCAATCTACCAGAAACTGGAATTCACTTGGTTTACACGTGCCTTATTTAACAGTCTTCAATTCTATTCAGACATAAGATTTAGTTGTGGAAAGAAAAAATGGACCAGAGTAGAAGAAACACAACAAAAAGAATCCTCTAGAAAGTCGTAAAAGAGCAAACTTTGAAGTTGGAACTAACATCCACCCTGCAAAATAAAGTTATGAACCCCGTCCAGGTACATTAAGAAGGTAACGTTCCAAATGAGTCTATCAGTCTGCAATAATTCTCTACAGTTTCTACTTCCCTTCTAAAGTAGATATAAGAAACCAAGGACTCAAGTGTCTCCTTACCATCAAGTCAATCTACAGTGGTGTCCCTTGAGATTTTGCAAATAAGTCAACATCAGTGATGCCAAACTCCATGCTAATACTAAGCATGCCTTATACAAGATTAATTTTCATGCATATAGGGATGCCAAAATATTAAATTCGATGAAGCTCATTTCCTCCATTCACATATACTTGCTTTCAATAACCTTATTATTAATTTCAGGATCGTCATGACTCTGGCACATTATCTTAGAAATATCATAGATAAAGGTATGCTACAGCAAATGCCAAGTACATATAATAAGGGCTAATAAGTCGAAGTAAGGACATAACCAAAACTATCAAAATAGCTTGGTCATTATTAAACCATATCGTTTAGTGTGCAAACGATCGACACATCACACTTGAAGTTCAACAATTCTCATATAAATTGACTCTATTATGAAGGCAACAATTCAAGCAAAACACTACCTATTAGAAAGTAATGAATCTTGACTTGAAATTCATACAAACAAAAAAAACATCTGCTCTTATCTGGTAAAAGTAGAAAGCATGTGTTAAGACTTACAACAACTGCAGAATATTGGCATGTTCGATATAATATCTCACCTTTGAACTTAGTAACTTGTGGTTCTGGAAAGACATTACAAATTCAGCAACCTGAAAGAAACTAACAACATCGTTGTTTTCAATAGCATGGCGTTCTTTCTCAATATCCTCACGAATTGATTGCATCAACACTGTTGAAGATACAGTCCAGAGTGAAAACGACGGCCAAAAAGCAACAAAACCACAAACAACAGATATTTCCATTTTAAAATACAACAATTACCATTATAACCTCCTGAGAGGAACTGATTAGTAAAATCATGGAGCAACCAAAGGATATTCTTGTTTGTTGTTGGCATACTTCCGCTTTCCCATGGCATCTTTTTGGATGAACCACGCTGGTTTTTATGACCTTTGAGTAATGTATCATGAGAATCTGAACAAGGATTTCCTTTAACTAAAACTTTGGAACCACCCTGTTCAAAAGGCCAATTCATGAAGTTAGTGATGAAGATCTCAATAGATGCATAACAATTAACAACATTAACCTTGTACCATAGTAAGCCGGGTGAAAGATCCACTGAACTGTGACCGAGAAGCCACATTACAAAGTATTGTTTGCCTCCTTTTTGCTTTTTCCTCTTCCATAAGAGACTTGAGATCAGTGGCTTCTCCCTCCACCTGATGAACAATGCAGTAAAACTGCTATTTCACTTGGAAAACCAACAAAAAAGAAAGGGTGCATCTGCTAGCAAGCAATTATTGGTGACTGACTCATCGACTGCCATGAGAAAGAGAAGCTAAAAGATTTCCTATCAAAAAATTGCAACCCAGGTGCACCTAGTCACCTCAGATATGCAAGGGTTTCCAAAAGAAATCTCGAACTTTCACTTGGATTTTGAGATGTGGCAGTTCCAGGAACACATGACCTTCTGGCCACAAAGAGGTTGGTTATGGTTGCTCCAAGGTTCGCCCTTGAAAACATTTCTCAATTAAAAGCAGAAATACGATTGGACAGCCCCAAAACTACATTAATTAAGTAGTAATTAGATTTCTGATATTATTATAATTTTAGCAGTAGCTCTGCTCAAGGCAGCATGGGATTCATAAATATCTGGTCTATAGGATTCCAAATATTGCATTGCACTACATTGAGAAGAAAAAAAAAGAACAGGAACACTTCGTATCTTATTCCCCACTTATTCTCAGTCCATATTGATGAGCTACCATGAAATGCTATGTTAAAAAGGACAAGACTTCACTGATAAAGACAAAACCCAGTACACCAAGGTGGCATGCTTGCATATTGCAAGTGTTTGCTTCCATAACTCAAAGCTATGACCTTTCGATCTAAAGAAGTAACCTTGCTAGTTGCTTGGAAGCTTGGTCCTTGTGCAATAAAGTGATGAAATGACTTAAACACATAAACAACCACCTTTATGGAGGCGTCCAAATGAGCTCTCGCAATCAGCTCTGGAACTTGACCCTTGTATATGTAATAGAAGGTCTCCAGTAAAAGCAAGTTCTCCTGACGAAAAATGCCACATGAACCACCAACATGCTGTGTCAAAACTAAGATCAAGTCCATCACATTCTCCTCGAACAAGAGTTCTAAGAATCTATCTCTAATAAGTACAAATTCAGAGGCTGATCCAGCAACTCTCTGCTGCATCGAGACGTCTTGGACAGCTAAAATGTTGCGAAATAAGGTTACTACCAACTGCACCAACTTCCAGTCATCCTCTGTAAACAGATCTCTGTAGTATCAAAATTACCACAAAAGACATAATTAGATAACACACTATGTCCATAACAAAAGCCAAAACAATATCAGTTAGTATGCACTAATCATAAATATGAACTAAGAAAATGATTTTTGAGATACATGTTTATCGAAATAAACTTTAAACGTTGTTAATTTAAGAATATAATGGACAAATTTACCATCAATTTCGTACTATAATGTGAAGTTTATTACTGCAAGTTCTTAACAAAAAATTTGCTGCACAAATAAGGTCTACAATCCAAATTCCAAATTATTTCCTCAGATGCACTATGTTCGCATCCTAATATGACTACAACCAGAAGATGTATGCACATAACCAAAGGGTCGTTGGCCCAACAGTACCTAGGTTACTGATAGAGTGTGGTCTTCCAAAAGGTCAAGGGTTCAAACCTCACCAAATGTAAGAAGTGTGCATGAGTATTTGCATAATATAAATATTATTTACTTAAAAAAAAGATGTATGCACAATTGTCTATAGCTCAAAAATATATGCAAAGAAGAATTCTCCTATTGCCAATAAAATCATAACTTAATTTTACAGTCTGCATGTTTGTTTGTTTCATAAATGAAATTCATATTTGTTGCCTTTGCTATTTGTTGCTATCCTTCATAGGATACAATTATTCTTTAGAATTTAGATCTCCATTGAAAATCAACTCTTGCAGGGGAACTCTGTGGCAATGAAGCAATGGCCCAATTTAGTTATACTTACATTACAAACACAGAAATTCCAGAAAGGAAAGCAAAACTTCATTCACATAACACATATAACATGCCAGCTGAAAATGTTCCAAACTTGATCGACATACCCTTCCAAATGTTCAAGTGGGTTCTCAAGAAGGGTAACTATCACCGGGATAGCATGACTGAATGTGATCAAGGACTTCAAACCCCAAAGGTATTCAATCTGTTGTGGTATATCTTTAGATGCTGGCTCGATAGGCATCGTAAGAAACACCAAAACCTTCACTGCATAGTTTAGGCAAAAAAAAACTGATCATTACTGTGAACTACAAGTTTTTTCTATCATAGGTCACAAGATAAATCCATATTTGAAATTTAAATGACTTAAGAGATTAGAGGGATTGGTTTTTCTGGAAATAATAAAGGTTGTACGGCAATACAATGGATTTCCGTGATAACCTTTGGAAACTAAAATAATAAAGTAAGGCATTCCTTCCATCCAGAAAGAATGCATCATTTTCCGTTCTGGGTTTCTGCCAAAACACAATGTTTCCTTTTCTTAATAAAATTCCAACACAAAATTTGCATATTTGTCCGTTGATGTAAGTGACATTGATTTTGTTCGCACGATCTATCAATTTTGTATTATAATATGGCACTTCAGGTTTTTTATGTGCCAAGCGATTTTTCTGAACGGAGAGAATACATGTCAATTTTGAATTTGATATGAATTGAATCTCTAATCAAATTGAGCCCTTTTTTGAGACAAAACTAAAAATCAACAGTTAGATAAGTAAGTACCAGCATTTAGCACCAAGGTAGTATCACTTTGACAGTGTTGGATTATGGGTAATATATCTTTTCCCACTGTATTCCATTTACAAACTTGTTTGAACACTTCCCGCGTCTCTGGATCGTCTCTTCTTAAAAATCTCAGCAAATCCTTCAAATTATCTGTCCATCAAGTACATTACCCGATGAATTATCAAACTAAAAGAATCATTCTGTATCCACATGAACTTATATGTAAAATTGGAATTTATCGAGTGGCTGCACCGAAAAAAAGTACCTAAACAATATTCTCCCGGAGCGTACCCGATCTGATTGCCATCGTCATCCTCTTCAATAATACCAAGACCACCGCATACCAAAGATAAATTCTCCATCCAGGCAGAGTTTTAGCCTATAGAAGGAGCGATAGAATGATTCAGAAACGATACCAAGCAATGATGAATGAAGAACGGTGATAGATTTTCAGATGATTGAAGCTAAAAGAGAGTGAATTAAGATCCGACTTACATTAGTTAGGGTTTGAGCCTTTTGGCGCCCATTTCCCTTTTTCCCGCGCTTTGAAAGTGTTCTCTGAAAACTTTGATGGGGCACAACGTTTTAAAACCTGGTTTTTTGGTTCAATCATCGGATTGGTTTAGATAATTTTTGGTCCAACCATCCGATCAACTCGGTTTCAATAATTTTTCTAATATTTTTCATATTTTTATTAGGGACGAAGTTGATAATTTTCCTTTAATGAAAAGAACAAAAATCTCCAACAAATTATTATTAAAGTTTTTATAATATACTCGATTAATGACGTTCCTATTTACGTAGGTAAAGATGGTCAAATGGGCCCGACTCGGCCCGGGACCAGAACCGATGGAGGATTGGCCCGGTCTAGGACCGATAAGGACCGGTTATAGGACCGAAAATCGGGAGCGGTTACACTTTTGGAGTGATTTGTAGGACCGGCCCTGCCCGGAACCGGTTATGGGACCAGTTACGGGAACGATTGGGACCGGTCCGATTTTTACAAAAAATGTATTTTTATATATATTTTTATATGTATTTCTAACTTTCTAAGTGTATTTGATTGAAAATTAATTACAATTTATAATAAAATTCATTTTTTAAATGTATTTAACTGAAAATCAATTATAAAACTATAATGAACGTATTTATTTGAAAACCAATTATAAAACTACAAAAAAACATGTTTTAAGGTGTATTTGAGTGACTCAATTACATATATAATATATTATAAAATTAATGTTTTTATAAAAAAGATTAAAAATATATTTTTTTATTGAAAGTCCGGTTTAGGCCCGGGACCAGGACCGGTTACGATAAATAACACACTAAAAGGGCCGGCTTGAAATCGTTGGGACCGGGACCGCGACCGGTTACAAAAAGCCCGGTCCGAAAATTACTGTTGAGGCTCGGCTCATCCCGAGTCCGGTTTTTGGCCATTCTACCTGTAGGCATGGTATGGAAATGAGATCTCCGTCTTATTATGGAACTCGGTGTATATGTTCTGACATGGATGGAGATGGAATCCACGGAAGTTACAAAACGGGATGCGTACGGGGACGAATCCATCCCTGTATGTCAAATGTATTTATTATTTAATGTATTATTTATAAAGAACTATATTTCATATCTTTTAGATTCAAAATAGTATTTTGACTTTTTTTCTTATATCATTTTTTTTATAGTTGTTTTACTTTTCTTATACAAAAAATATTGAAAGTCGATAACATAACAGGTTCGTAGTTTGGAGTTTGTAAAGTTAGGACAATTCTGGTCGAGGTAGTGTTGGTCGTTGTTGGATCTGGCTGTCTGATGTTTGCATCTTGCAAACTCAGTAGCATGCCTTGATGGTTCTGGTTAGCTTAGAAGTTTGGTCACTGTTGGGTTTTATCTCTAGAGGTCTGATTGTAAAGCTACACTGATTGTTTCCCCTTTTCTTTTGTTGGGGCTGTTTGTTTGGTAATACTGGATGGGTAATAAAAATTTGCTTTTCAAAAAAAATATATTGATTAGCCGTTGAGAACGGAGATGGGAATGTGATCATATTCCCATATAGGGATAAGAAAGGGGATGAAAATGGAGATTAGGATTGGGGACGAGGATGGGATCGGACCCCCCCCCTAATTCTCATGCCTACATACATGCACCTGCATCCTTCTTTCTTTGGTTCTCCAAATTCTAATCACCCTAAACCAAAAGGAAAGTTACAGCTATATTTGTTTGAAGATGAGCCCCTCCACATTTCATCCCTACAAAATAAAAAAATTAAATTTCTCGTTTTAATTAAAACACAAAAAAAAAACTTTAAGGATATAAACAACTTGTGATATAATTTGTAAGTTTTTCATTAAACATTGGGTAGAAATTGTCCACATTGTGGTATAAATCATATATTGAAAACTCCCATGATAAATATTAGATTTTAGAAGATGAAAATTAGGCCGAAGTTACAAATAATATTCAGGAGACTTGAACATTGTTGATCCAAACTCCTTTTAGTGATTTGAATATGATTCCTCTTATACTTGGTGAAAATCCAAATTCATGTTACTATTCAGATTCGGCGAATGCAATTGCACTCGATGATCGCTCGGGAACACTATCTGAGCTTAGAAGATCTGAAGAACAACACTCACACCAAAAGAACCTTCAGTGACAGTCGAATACCTAACTGAAGATAGAGACGGATAACTGGTGATCTAAAGCGGTTCAGTAATAGTAATGTTCGTCTAGAAGAAGTGTGAGATCTTGCATGTGCCTCAGTAATACCTAAAGGATTCCTCCTTGAAGCCTCAAGTGTCAACGCCCAAATGAAGCCTACTCAGCAAGATCAAAGTTGATCTTATCCTCGATGCACACATGTCAAACCCCCATGCCCTTGTCAGAAGTATGTACGGAGTTACTTGATTGTCTCCTATGTGCTTACCAACTCTGACTAGGTTACTGTTCATATTCAGCTAAAAGCATAGTTGCTTTATGAACAAAGGACAAGCTTCTTATGGAAACTTGACACGTGGCGTGTACCTTTGACTTCCATTTAATGCATTGGGTATAAATAGATGAAGACCATCCGTTGGGTCACCGATGATTTGGTGATGAACCACTTTCCTTTGTCTGATTGGTTTTTTACAGGTTCTTTTGAAGGTCTGAAATATGCTTCAAGTATTGAAAAGTCAAAGACTATTCAATCAAGGGTTGTACATCAAAAAGTGGAATTTTGGATGTACCAACTAACTTCAATATTCAGATCATTTTGCCAAAGTCAAGATTGGGTCACCAATATAGTGGGTCACCGATGGTACACTCAAAAGTCATCAAAAGTACTAAGGACATCAAACAAGATGAGGTCATCAAGTTTGAAGTCATGGTCACCGACAGTATAATCTTGGTCACCGAAATTGCAGGTATATTTTCTAAGGCTGTGATATCAAGTCACAAGTTCAAGGGTGTACACTTCAACATTTAGTGAAAGATGAAGTTTATCAAGCAAAGTGTACACTTATCATTTCCAGCCTTACAAGGTATCCACCGATGTGATACATAGTTTGATGTATCACTTAGCAATTTCAAAGAGATAAGTTCTTGACTCACATCAATTGCAAGACACGTGAGCCAGCAAGAACTTGGGCATCAAGCCTTAAATAAAGACATTCTCTTTTATTCTTATAAAAGGAATATTTGTCTTTTCGCTAAAAGGTTTGATGGGACTTCACAGAGCATGAAGAAAAGAAGATAAAGTTATCTGACATTACGTGCTACAAGGAATGGTTCATCCATTATTCTAGTACAAAGGGAGTGGTCTCTTCCTTTGTCCAGCAGATAAACTTCCAGCTAATGAAACCTTGACAGCTGTCCACATGCATCCCATGCATGGGCACTATAAAAGGAGATGAAGTCCTTCCCAGAAATCTCACGCTTTCAACAAATCTTCAAAGTGATTATTTGTTTGAATGTGGCAAAGCTGTGTGCTATAACAGTATTGTTTTAACTTCCTTAGTGTATAAGTTAATTACTGTTATCGGTGTGTTTAGTTTGATAGAATAGTGTGCCTGTTCTTTTCCGCATCAAACTACCTGTGTGTAAATTTTTAATATTTATATTAAAAAATTTAAAAAGAGTATATTCTGTGTGTTTTATATTCAACCCCCCCTTCTACAAAACCCTCTCTTAATTAGCCATTTCTCCTTGGGGACTAACAAGTGGTATCAGAGCAGTTGGTTTAATTCAATAAACCAAATCTGTGATGGCTACTACCTCAAATGTTGATGGTACCTTGCAGACCTCTTCCAGTAATACATATGATTTAGGATCCTTGGCCAAACCTCCAAGGTTCAACCCAAGTAACTTTGGGTTATGGAAAAATCGCATTTATTATTCTTGGAAGGGATCGATTGCAGGTATCCCAACATTCTCAGTGAGGGACCTATTGTTCCTAAAATATGGGCTCGCTTTGGCCCTCAAAAGGACGCTGAAGGAAAGGACATAGAGTCAGATGATGAAAGAAGTGAGAAAACTGGTAGATATATCATCAAACCTTCAAACAAATTTAGTGAAGATGATAAACGCCTAGTTGCTTTAGACACTAAAGTCAAATCGCTCTTGCCAGTATCCCTTCCCGATGAAGTGTATCACTCTCTTCTTAACCTTCCCACTGCTAAAGAAATGTGGGATACTTTGAGTGTCTTATATGAAGGCACCAAAGAATTCAAGAAATCTAACAGGATCTGTCTTGTTAGAAAGTATGAACTCTTCTCCCATGAAAAAGGAGAATCTCTTTCTGCCTACTTCAATCATTTTAACTGTCTTCTCAATGATCTCAAAGTTCTTGGACGAGTTTATGATAATGAAGAAGTTCTTTGCAAGTTCATGGATTGTCTCCCAGACTTCTGGGAAACTATCTGTACTTGCATCAAGCAAACCAAGGACTTAGAAATAATGCCTTTAGCTGCTCTCTATGGAACTCTTCTTCACTATGAACAAACTAAGAACCAGAGAAAATCTCTTATAAAGGATATCAAATCCTCTTCTGTTGCTTTGATAGGTGATTCAAAATATTCTTCTTGTATTCCTAGAATCACCTATCCTTCCTCTGATTCTGAAAAAGATATTAAGGAAGACTCTTCTCATCTGTCAGATGCATACTATAGTGCTGCTGATGATGAAGGAGAAGAATCAGCCATTGACATACTTTCTGATAGTATGGCAATGCTTGCTGGAAACCTTAAGAACAAAAGATTTTCTTCAAACCGCTCTAAATTTAATAGAAAACCTTTTTCTCAAAAATCCTCTTCTGATAAAGCAAATGAAGAATGCTTCAATTGTGGAAAGAAAGGTCATTTTGCTTCTGAGTGCAGATCAAAAGCTTCCTCTTCTCTCAAACCTTCTTCTTCTTATGGCCATGACTTCTCAAAATCAGCTTCTAGGAAGCATGAAGAGAGAAATAGCCAATCCTCTAAAGAAAATTCTGAATCAAAAGAAACCTCCAAGTATAAGAAGTACAAAGTCAAATACAAGAGGGAAAAAGAAAGAAACCAAAGTAAAAATAAAACTTTGGTTGCTGAGGCTCATTGCTGGGAGGATGAGCAAACCTCTGAGAGTGAGAGTGAGTATGTCACTAAATGCCTCATGGCCAAAATCGATGAGCTGGAAGACATGGAAAAGTCACTCTACACTACCCTTGTATCTGCTGAGGGATCCACTTCAGGAACAAAGCCTCAGGTACATCCTTTTACCTTTCTCTCTGATGATCAAAAGGCTAATGCCTTTGATTCTTTAACTGTTGACTTCTGTGACTTAAAGATTCAAAAGAAAAAGGCTGATATGCATATAAAATGTCTAAATGATCAACTCCTTACTTGCTTTTCCAAACTAAAATATTTTGATAAAATGAAAGCTGATCTAGAAAACCTAAGGTATTTAAACGACAGCCTTTCTGAGGAAAAATCAAAAATCTCTTCCACTCTTGAAAAGGAACAAGAGGTTCTGTCTAAATGGACTAAATCCTCTAAGAATCTTGAAAGGATTCTTCAAGATCAAATCACTAGCAAGGATAAGTCTGGTCTTGGTTATGGAAAAGATGTTCCCCAACCTTTCGACCTTCCACCTCCTTCTTTTGAGTGTCAAGGTTTTCCTACTGGTTTCCTTTCCGATGACGATGATGATCTCTTCGGTTACTCATCAGAGGATTCTACCTCCGTTCACTCTATAGATCTACTTGACATGCTCATAGTAGAATCTGGTTCTAAAAAGTTTGGAGTCTTTGTTAAAGCTAAAGAAATCTCTTCTGAGTCTTCAAAAGTTTCAACTCTTCCAAGCTCTTCTTCTTCTCCCAAACCTATCCAAAGACTTTTAAACTCCTTAAGTCTGCATGAGTCAAGGTACTCCCAAGAGCAACCATCTGGTGTTGCTGAGTATCCCTCTCCAAAAAGATTTTCTCCTCAAAAGAAAAAATTTTCTAAATCAAATTTTTCATCTAAAAGGAAATCTCAAATAGTTACTGATTTTATTCCTCGGTCAGTAAACTTGAAGAAATCAAGAAATCCTGGTAAAGGTATTCTTGGACCAAGACCAGGTGTTGGTCACCCCTCTACTTCTCATTCTTCAACTGATACTCAAAGTTTTGACAACATGGACTTTAATAGGGCCTTTTCTTTAAAGAAATGCTATAACTATGGCAATACCCTCTATCCAGCAAAACATTGCCCTAAGGATTCTGATATTTGTAAGAATAAAATGTCTTCTAATCCAAAAGGACCCACTTCAAAATGGGTACCAAAAGTCTAAATTTGTTTATGAGTGCAGATACCAAACAAAGATCACATATGGTACATGGACAGCGGATGTTCAAGGCACATGACCGGAAACAATTCTCTCTCTCTAATTCCTTAAAAGAAAAAGGACCTACTGTTTCCTTTGGAGGAAATGGGAAAGGTGTCACCAGAGGCTATGGTACCATATCAAATGGAACCATCAACTTTTCTAAAGTAGCTCATGTTGAAGGGCTAATGTACAACTTACTAAGCATCAGCCAAATATGTGACTTGGGATATAAGGTCACCTTTCAACTATGTGTTTGCTTGGTCCTTGATATGCAGAATAAAGTTGTACTAGCAGGTACCCGAATGAATGACGTTTACATCATCAACATGAAAGAAAATGCTATTGGAGAAGCTGTGTGTCTCCTCTCTCAAGAATTAGCCAAACAAAGTTGGCTATGGCATAAAAGGTTTTCCCATCTAAACTTTAAAATCTTGAACAAACTTTCTAGCAAAGATCTTGTTGTTGGTATGCCAAAAATCTCCTTTGAAAAAGAAAAGTTGTGTGGAGCTTGTGAAAAAGGAAAACTCTCCAGAACTTCCTTTAAATCTAAACAGTGCTCTTTTATCTCTCAACCTCTTCAAATGCTTCACATGGATCTTTGTGGTCCAGTAAGCACACCTAGTCTAGGTGGCAAAAAGTATATGCTAGTTATTGTTGATGAATTTTCTAGATATACTTGGGTGTTCTTTCTAAAACACAAGAGTGATACTGTTGAAGAA
The DNA here is from genome assembly GCA_036898165.1 of Silybum marianum. Taxonomy (NCBI): domain Eukaryota; kingdom Viridiplantae; phylum Streptophyta; class Magnoliopsida; order Asterales; family Asteraceae; genus Silybum; species Silybum marianum. Next base: position 21,270,596 of record CM072530.1, on the reverse strand, counting down.
ATCATCAGGTTTACTAGAAAAATTGAAAATATGAATCGTAAACTGGTGAAATCTATCAAAAGTGATAATGGCACGGAATTCAAAAATGTTGCTCTGGAAGATTTCTTTGAACTAAAAGGAATTTCTCAGAACTTCTCTGTCGTACGCACTCCTCAACAAAATGGTGTTGTTGAAAGAAAGAACAGAACTCTCTGTGAAGCTGTAAGGTCAATGCTGAGCGAATCCAAGTTACCAACCTATTTTTGGGCTGAAGCAGTTAACACTGCATGCTTTACTCAAAATAGGTCTCTTATAGTCAAAAGGCATGACAAAACTGCGTACGAAGTTTTCCATGGACGGAAACCTGCAGTTGACTATTTCCATGTATTTGGTTGTGCATGTCACATGCTAAATGACAGGGAACAACTTGGAAAGTTTGATCCAAAGTCTGATGATGGAATATTCATGGGCTATCCTCTCTCCTCAAGAGCCTTCAGAATTTACAACCTCAGAAGACAATGCATAGATGAATCTATGCATGTGAAATTTGATGAGTTTGAAGTATCTTCATTATCTTGTAATGAAGAAGAATTAAATCTTTGGATAAATTCATGTGTTGGTGAACTTCCTTCTTTCTCTTCTTCATCTAATACTTGCTCAAGACAGCAACTCTCCTCAGCCTCCCATCAACACTACCTCACTTCAAGAACCCATTTCTTCTTCTCCACCTCCTGAAACTAATTCTTCAGGAGATCTTACCCATCTAAACACAATATCTCCCACTAACCCCTCCTCACCATCTCAAATGACCACTTCATCTTCTTACATTCCTCCTCCCTTGCCTCCTGCACTAAAATGGACCATGGATCATCCAATAGATCAAATCATAGGTGATCCCCAAGCTGGTGTTAAAACCAGAAGAGGCATCAGCAACCTGTGCTTATATGTCAACTTTGTTTCTATTGTTGAGCCTAAGATAATTAATGAAGCCCTAGCTGATCCAAGCTGGGTAATTGCCATGCAAGAAGAACTCTCACAATTTGAGAGAAACAAAGTCTGGAAGTTAGTTCCTCGTCCATCTAACAAAACTATCATTGGAACAAAGTAGGTGTTCAGAAACAAGATGGATGAAGAAGGAACTGTCATAAGGAATAAAGCAAGGTTGGTTGCTCAAGGATATAGGCAAGAAGAAGGAATTGACTATGATGAAACTTTTGCTCCTGTTGCCAGATTGGAAGCTATCCGAATATTTCTTGCCCATGCTGCTTACAAGAATTTTCGGGTATTCCAAATGGATGTCAAAAGTGCCTTTCTAAATGGTGAGCTGGCTGAAGAAGTGTATGTGAAGCAACCACCTGGGTTTGAAGATCCAGTCCATCCATATCATGTGTATAGGCTAGATAAAGCTCTGTATGGACTGAAGCAAGCTCCTGGTGCCTGGTATGATACTCTCTCAGTCTATCTTCTTAAAAATAAGTATATACGAGGCAAAGTTGACAACACTCTCTTCTTCAAGAAATCACAAGGTAATATCATTCTTGTTCAAATTTATGTTGATGATATTATTTTTGAAGCCACCGATGAATCCTTGTGTGATGAGTTCAGCTCCCTCATGCAAAAAGAGTATGAAATGAGCATGATGGGGGAGTTAACTTTCTTTCTTGGTTTGCAAGTAAAACAGTCTCCAGAAGATATTTTCATTAATCAAAGTAAATACATTAAAGACCTTCTGAAAAAGTTTCAATCTAATACTTGCTCTACCATGAAAACTCCTATGGCTCCTCCCCTTAGACTCTTTTCTGATCCTGATGGCATTTTTGTTAATATTACAAATTATAGAGCCATGATAGGATCCCTTCTTTATCTGACTGCAAGTAGACCTGACATTATGTTTGCTACTTGTTTATGTGCCCGATACCAAGCAAATCCTAAAGAATCACATCTGGCTGCTGTGAAAAGGATTTTTAGGTATCTGAAAGGTACCATAAATCTGGGTCTTTGGTATCCCAAAGACTCAGGTTTCGATCTCATCGGGTACTCTGATTCTGATTTTGCAGGTTCAAAAATAGACAGAAAGAGTACAACTGGAAGTTGTCAGTTACTTGGTGGAAAGCTTGTGAGCTGGTCAAGTAAGAAACAACATTCGGTGTCTACCTCTCTACCGAAGCGTAATATGTGGTCTATTTGGAAGTTGTTGTGCACAAATATTGTGGATGAAAAATCAGCTGTGTGATTACAATCAGATTTTCTCAAAGATCCCAATATTGTGTGACAACTCAAGTGCAATAGCCATTGCCAACAATCCGGTGCTTCATTCAAGATCTAAGCATATTGATATCAGATATCACTTTATAAGAGATCATGTCTCTAAAGGTGATGTGGAACTTCATTTCATTCCCACTGATTATCAATTAGCTGATCTGTTCACAAAGCCCTTGATGAAGCAAGGTTCAAGTTCCTCATCGGCGAATTAGGTATGATAAATATAGACTAACATATACATATATATTTATATATTATGTGTATGTATATATGATATACATTTATGTATGTTATATATATATATATGATATATATTTATATATTTTACATGTATTATATATATTTATATATTATATGTACATATATTATATACATTTATGTATATTATATATTTATATATATATATATTATATTTATATATAGGTAAGTCATATATTATAATAATATATATATATATATAGAGTCGGTGTGAGAACCGACGTGGCACTCTCTCTCTCTTTCACCTCTCTCCAATAAAACCCTAGCCACTGACGGTTACCATACCTCGAACCCACCGACGGCGATCCCTGCTCCCAGCCACCGACGGAACCACCATCACGAGCCACAAGCCACCGACGCCGAAGTCGGCATCTCACCCACCGACGTCGCCGTGACCGTACACCGACGACCGTCCAACCACCGACGCACCACCAACACGCCACCGATCCTCCGGCGTCATACGCTCAGCCACCGAGATCAACCATTGAGCCGCCGACGTTTCTCTTTCCGACGAGCCTTGAGAACTTTAGCCACCGACGTCTACGTCACTCTCTCCGACGTGACGTCATCATCCACCGTCGGTGCGTCACTTTCCAACGCTGACATCATCAATCTAGCCACCGACGGTTGCTCTAGCCACCGACGTTTTCCCTAATCTTCTAACCACCGACGTTTACCCTCTCTCCTAGCCACCGACGTCTCTCTCTCTCAAATACATCCACCGACGTTGTACAAGTCACCGAGGTAACCGTTACAACCTTTCACTTTCTTAACCCCTTAAAGATAACCCTTGACTTACCACTCTTGGTGAGCAAGATTCTTTATTCTTATCCCTAATGACATCATCAATGTCAGAACATGCGCCGAATTCAACCCTAAAAACCCTTAAAATTCTGACCTTTCACTCACCAAAAGTAATCATTATTTTTGAAAATTGAAATTCCCTCTCATATATAACCTCCTTCCCCACTACCTTACCACCTTTCTCGCACCCTCTCTCTCTTTCTCATCTTATAACCTTCATCCTCAAACCTGCAACTCCTTTCCTCTTCAATGGCTTCTCCTTCAAGAACTTCAGAAGAACAAACAATGACATTTGGATCTCTCTCCTTTCCTGCATGCAATTACTTTGGACGAATAGGAGTTAATAATGCTCATCCTGAGTATAATGATGTATGTTGGTTTCTTCAAAGGTGTCCTCTACAATATGCAATCACAACTAAACCCAAAATGAGTAAGTTTCTTCTTGGAAACTTTTGGTTGACATGCACATTTGATGCTTCATCAAATCAAATTCTTGCATCTATTCTCAGTAATGATGAACATGACGTGGTTTTCAATGTGGAAGATGTTCGAAGCATTCTCAAGCTTCCTTCCTTTGATTCCTGTGAACCTTTTCCTCTTGGAAATGAACACCAAATGGTGGTTGATGTGATGAACTATTTGGAAGAAAAGAAGGGCTCAAAGTCAAAGGGTCCAGGTACTTTACTGCGCAAGAATATGGGAAACATATGAAACTTTCTTTTTGCTCATCTGATTTTGTGCCCTAAGCAAAAAGACAGGTGGCCCGGATCAGTCACCTTCCCAAGTGACTGAATTGGCACATGCTTTAATTTTTCAAAGGAGGATAGACTTTGCAAGCTATTTCTTTAATGAAATGATCTCCTCCTTCTCTACCATTCGACGTCCTCAGGTACCTTTTCAGCGCCTTTTCTCCCTTATCATTAATCCTAAATTGGCTGATAAACTTGAGAAAAGGGATGACATCATATATGATCTCCCTCTTCATCAAGTGGGAAATCAGATTATGAAAAAGGCTGTCTTAGCATCAGATAACCCTCTCCGACCTTCTATGGTTGAGTTTGCAAGGAATGCAACTCTTTCTTGGGGAGAAAATGAACCCCGTCTCCAAAGGACCTCAGGTATGTCTTCTATCCCTTCTGCACCTAGAGTAACTGATGTGCCCAAATCTCGTAAGAGATCCAAAGCGTCGGGCACATCTACCTCCGCACCCACCGATGCTACGAAGCCAAAAGAACCTTTGGCTTCTACCCAAGCATCTAAGTCTCAAAAGCGGAGACACTCTAAAAGCCCCCCAAAGACTTCCTCAAAGAAGTCTAAGGGTACCCAAAGGGTCTCACCTCACAAGCCACCTACTAACTCCCAAAAGTTAGTAAGTGTTGAAAAGATTCCTACCCGACCCAAGGACCAGTTAACCCAACCTAGCTCCTCCATGCCCTCCCAAAAGGACATGGTTGTACAAAGGGACATCCCTATTATTCCTTCATCAACTTTCTCTTTAGTTGATGAAGAAGACTTGGAATCTCCCATCCAAGCTGCCTCTTCTCCACCCCGTGAGCTCTCACAGCTCCCTTTCCTTACTCCACATGAGAGTGCATCACAACCAGGTGCATTTGATGGAGCATCCCAATTTACTGATTTTCTATTTTCTGACACTACACCTTGGACATATACGTCTCCCGTACGTACCAAGGTTGTGGAGGAACCCATTACTGAGGAATCCCCTCATAGACACTCTCCTAAATGTGTCTCCCCCACATCTGCTAAATCCCCCCCAAGTAAACCTACAGGTTTGGTGGATTACTCTTCCTCTAGTGATGATGATGCTGATCAACCGCCAAAGCCTCAACCGTCTGTCCCTATGTCCTCTAAACAGGGATATGATCTTCTTCAAGCTTTCACCAATTTCACTCGTGACACTTATAGCCGGGTGAAAGTGTTGGAAGACCAAGCAGCCAAAGACTTGGAAAGAATGGCTTCTCTTTCTTCTACTCAAGAGAACATTATGGAGTCTCTTGCCACTATTCTCACAAAAATTGACAAGATTCCAATCTCTTCTCCAACAATTGAGCTTGATGTGGATGGTTCCTTCTTTCAGGAACAAGACAGATTTGTTCTTCAAAGAATTGAAAGAAAAGTAAATACCATGGCTTCTGATATAGAAAGGATCAAGACTTTTCTCTCTTCAGTGGGTTTCAAGGGTTCAACCACTGAGGGGGAGAAAAATAAGAAAACCACTGCTACCACCTCCACAGCCGCCGACGCTGCCCCTGCCCCTGCAGCCGCCGACGTTGCCCCTGCAGTCGCCGATCTGATCATCACCACCATACCAGCCACCGACATGGCTCTTACAGCCACCGATGGTGGTGTGGTCACAGAGGTGGTCACTGACCCCCTGATTACCGAGTTACCCGAAGCAACTGTTGAGGGGGAGAGTATCAGTGCTCAACCCCTTGAAACTGAAGAAGAAAAGAAGAGAAAAGAGAAGGCCAAAGGAAAGAAGCCTGTTTCTTTTGAAGAACAACAGGAAGAGAAAAAGAGAAAGAAAAGAATGAGAAGTCCTCAAGCAGATACTCTTAGACTTCAGCCTGCCCCTGCACTGACCGATCCTCTTGGGGTAATTTTATCAGAAGCTGAAAAAGAAGAAGCCATTAGAGCACAACTTGAGTATGATCAGACAAATGTACTCAAGTTGGCTCAAGATGAAGCCACTCATGCAATGGTAAAGAATGCTCTTCAAGCTCAAAAAGATGAGCTTGAAAATATAAAGAAGAAATCTGAAGCTGCAAAGATGCTTGATGAAGCAAAGAAAGCCAAGGAAGTGGAATGGTTTAAAAGAAGGCTGAAAACAAGAAAAGATGAGTCCAAGATTATCAGTGCCACTATCCAACCTCCAACCAAAAATTCTCCCAAGTTACTTGTCACCCTTAAGAGAGCTGACACTCTCTCAAAGGTCTATGAAGCTGAATGGTTGGAAGTGCTTGGGATAACTGAATGGATGGAAGTTGGCAAATGTATCTCCAAGAGCAAAAGCAAGTACAAGGAGCTGGTACTTAATATTCTCAGAAAACTGTTCATTAAGATGCTCAACATCCAAAAGGAGAATGATATTCTTGTGACATATCTTGAAGCACAACAAATGTACTTCATACAACAGGGTCTTAAAGGAGAGGTCATCACAGCTCCTAAAAACAAGAAGAAGGGACACTTTGTTATGCTTCATGAAAGAGGCATCCAGATAAATGCTTCGGGTATAGATCTTTCCATTCCTACTCCTATTGCTTACCCGGAGCAAATCATGCTGACTACTCCTGAGCTTGGGTTTTCTTCGAAGACATCTTTGGAAACATTGGTTTCTTCAGAGCTTCTGATATCCCAAGGGCTCACAGCTCTTTCCTCTCTGCTATTCTAGGAGTACCTCCGGTTGAAGACCATGGAATCACCAGGCTTATCTTGGATGAGCTAAAAAGAAGAGAACCCACTCCTTGAATATTCTTCATATAGTGTGAACTTTATTTTTCAAAGCTGTGTGTTGATTAATAAAAGTTCATACTCTTCTTTCTTAAAAATTCTTGTTAATATTTTTATTTTTTCTTGCACATATTTATACTTATACTTATACTTATACTGTAGATACTCAGTTAAAAAAAACAAAAAAAAAGAAATCTGAGTTAAAAGAACCCAAAAGAAAAATAGAAAGAGTCAAAAGAATTCTTTTCTAACTTACAGGTATCATCATCAAATAGGGGGAGATTGTTGGGTCACCGATGATTTGGTGATGAACCACCTTCCTTTGTCTGATTGATTTTTTACAGATCTTTTGAAGGTTTGAAACATGCTTCAAGTATTGAAAAGTCAAAGACTATTCAATCAAGGGTTGTACATCAAAAAGTGGAATTTTGGATGTACCAACTAACTTCAATATTCAGATCATTTTGCCAAAGTCAAGATTGGGTCATCAACATAGTGGGTCACCGATGGTACACTCAAAAGTCATCAAAAGTACTAAGGACATCAAACAAGATGAGGTCATCAAGTTTGAAGTCATGGTCACTGACACTATAATCTTGGTCACCGAAATTGCAGGTATATTTTCTAAGGCTGTGATATCAAGTCACAAGTTCAAGGGTGTACACTTCAACATTTAGTGAAAGATGAAGTTTATCAAGCAAAGTGTACACTTATCATTTCCAGCCTTACAAGATATCCACCGATGTGATACATAGTTTGATGTATCACTTAGCAATTTCAAAGAGATAAGTTCTTGACTCACATCAATTGCAAGACACGTGAGCCAGCAAGAACTTGGGCATCAAGCCTTAAATAAAGACATTCTCTTTTATTCTTATAAAAGGAATATTTGTCTTTTAGCTAAAAGGTTTGATGGGACTTCACAGAGCATGAAGAAAAGAAGATAAAGTTATCTGACATTACGTGCTACAAGGAATGATTCATCCATTATTCTAGTACAAAGGGAGTGGTCTCTTCCTTTGTCCAGCAGATAAACTTCCAGCTAATGAAACCTTGACAGCTGTCCACATGCATCCCATGCATGGGCACTATAAAAGGAGATGAAGTCCTTCCCAGAAATCTCACGCTTTCAACAAATCTTCAAAGTGATTATTTGTTTGACTGTGGCAAAGCTGTGTGCTATAATAGTATTGTTTTAACTTTCTTAGTGTATAAGTTAATTACTGTTATCTGTGTGTTTAGTTTGATAGAATAGTGTGCCTGTTCTTTTTCGCATCAAACTACCTGTGTGTAAATTTTTAATATTTATATTAAAAAATTTAAAAAGAGTATATTCTGTGTGTTTTATATTCAACCCCCCCTTCTACAAAACCCTCTCTTAATTAGCCATCTCTCCTTGGGGACTAACACCATCATATTAATCTTCATGCATGCTAAACTGTTTCCTTTAACCTCTGATCTTATTTCTCTCTTATCCTGTGCGTCAAAATTGCTTTGTGATTCTAAGGCTGTAATATAATAGGTTTAATACTTATTCTCCCTACATCCATCAGCAAGAACCCTCAGTCGTCGCTGCTGATGATGAAGACGATGAGGAAGAAGAAGATGATGATGATGATGATGAAGATGAAACAATTCCCATCTATAAGGGGATTGATGATGATGATGATGATGACATCCCTCCAGGTGCCCTAGAGCACTTCAAGAGAAGTCGACCAGGCAACTTTATGCCTGAGATCAACTACTCAGAGCCTCTGGGGGACGGACACACTCCTTCTCCGGAGCTGTCCAGCCAATCAGGTAAAGGAAAGCAGGTGGTGGATCTTGATGCCACCATTCCTATCTCTGAGGGGGAGACCACTGTAGAGGTAACCTTCCCCTTGTTACTTTTATCTCTCCAACTTCTGAACCCCCTACATATCTATCCTTCCCTCCTCCAAATTTTGGCTCTGACAAAGCTCTCTCACCTTCTCCCGTTCTCAGTGAGTCTAGTCCCCCAAAGGACTCTACTTCATGGAAGGAACCTTCATCTGAAGATCAGTGTATGTATATAACTGACTCTGACTCTAAAGATAAAGAAGGCCTTATTTCAAGACGGCGCGCATAGAGACCTCCAATAAGTGAGCCTGAAGAAGAACAAAGGCGAATAAACTTTTTAAAGGAGCTTGAAGCAAAAAGAATAAAGAAGCCCTTCACTAAACCTGAAAATCCTGTACCCATCAGCATGGTGGATGAATTTTATTTTCTTTCAAAGGAAGAGAGAGCTCAAGCTCTGGAAGCACAGAGACTCAGGGATGAGAAGATGAAGCAGACTCAAAACGATCTTGAACTCGCAAGGAAGATTCTCAGGGAAGACTCTGCCAGAGAAGAAACAAAAAGAAAGTTGAACGAGAAAAGTAAACAACTTGTTGAAGCTCTGGTGCAGAAGGAACTAGTCAGAGAGAACATCGACGTAGATCCAATTTTTGCTCAAGAGAAGATTCTTAGTGCCATCTCTGAAGAAGAAACCCGTCACAGAGAAGAAGAGCTGCGCTGGTGCTCTGAAAGATTCAACTATCGAAGGTCTGACTCCAAAATCGTTCGTGCGACTATTGAAGGATGATATTCTAAAAGATATGGTTTGAAGGTTTACGTACGAATGTACAGACAAACGAGATGTGAAAAAGAAGAAGCAAAGTTCTTAAAGTTCTTTGGATACTCTGAATGGCTAGAGATCAGATATGCCATTCAGGGTTCCAAATCAAAATTCAAAGACTTGGTAGAACAAGCACTAGATCAACTCTTGCAGAAAATGTTCAACTAGTTCAAATCCCTCCTCTCCCTGAAACTTCAAAGAGAAGAAAGTCTGCAGGTGGTTCCTCTTCGAAGAATGAGCATGAAACCAAGTTCAACTATGAAAGCATTCTTGGCCACCTGGAAATCCCTGATGTCTCAATGCTGAACTCTTCGCACCCTCAAGACCGACGCTATGAAGAAAGTAAAATCATCACACTTCCTGAACCAGGTATGATTTATTTGGATAATGAAGGGATCTTAGGACTTTTCAGAAACTCAGAAGTCAGCAAGGCTCCTTCAGCTTTCATCAAGATCATGCATCACTACTGTTGGTCAGACACCCCTCTGATGAATAGGCAGAAGATGATCTATGAAAAGGAACTACAAAGAAGACATGAGCGAATCTCTAATTAGCTTTTTTCATTTCCTTTGTAATAATGCTTCAGTGTAATGTACTTTTACTTTATATTTGTAATTTCATTTTTCCCTGTAATTCTTCAGATTATTGATAATGAAATTCAAATGGAGTACTCCACTCCACTTGTGTGCTGAAAAGATCCATTAAAATAGTAAATGGGACAACGAACATAAGAGTTCTATTCTTTCTTACAAATTTAACTCACTGATTGTTTTCACTCTGAAAAGTAAATCAGTGAATGTACTTAAAGCTTTTACTTGTAACTTGAGATTTCATAACCTTATAAATGAAACTCAATAGTTCAAATAGAATAGCCGAAAAAGATCTCACAGATTTTTTCTTAAAACTTTTACTTAGAAATTTTTAAGTCCCTACAAATCCCTTCAAGCAATTTTCTTTTATTGCTTAATCATAATCAAATAGGGGGAGATTGTTGATCATAACTTCTTTCAGTGATTTGAATATGATTCCTTTATATACACAGTGAAAATCCCATTTATAGACTCAAGTTTATTTTAGCGTTAGCATACGTTGATTGCTATCAGCGATCACTGAAATATCAGGAACCTCAAGTCTATCTCTGAAGACCTGAAGATCAGCTATCACACCAGAAGAACATTCAGCGAAAGTCGAAGACCAAGCTGAAGAAAGAGATAATCAGCTAGTGATCTGAAGCGGTTCAGTGAAAGCAAGGATTATCTAAGTCAGTGTGAAGGCTTGTGAACTCTCAGCGACACTTCGAAAGTTCATCCTTGAAGTTTCAATTTCAGCGATCAAGTGAAGACTTCAAACAAGATTAAAGTTGATCTTATTCTCGATGCACAAAAGTCAAAACCTTATACTATGTCAGAAAAGGACGTACGACTTGTCTCTTATGTCCCCATCAAATCTGATATGGTACTGTTTATATTCGGCCAAAGCATGGCTGCCTTTTTGGACAAAGGACAAGCTTTCTATAAAAGCTTGACACGTGGCAATATACCTTTTGTCTTGCATGATATGCAAACGGGTATAAATAGGATGAAGATATCTTCTTCGTCCTCATGCATGCTACTTACTCTCCTTGAACCTCTGCTTCATTTCTTTCTAATTTCTTGTGCATCAAATCTATGTGTTTCTTAAGTTACAATAGAAAGGTTATTTAACTTGTTCTAATTCTGCTTGTAACTGTAAGTTTGTTTATTCAATATAAACTTATTTAAAAACGTAAAAATCTATCTGTTTGTATTCAACCCCCCCCCCCCCTTCTACAAACTGTTTCTATATCCTTTGAACTCTTGTAGACTCCTTTGGGACCAACAGATTCCATCATCATTTGTTTCAGCATTTGGTTGATTGCTGAAATAAGTTTCAGGTTCTCCATAATGAGATCTCATCCATTCATTCAACTCCTCATCTTCTTCAGGGATAGGAGCAGAATTAATAGGACGAGATTCATCAAAGTTGACATGCATGGATTCTTCAACATGTTGTCTTCTCTTGTTGAAGATTCTGAAAGACTTGGATACAGAAGAGTATCCAAGGAATATCCCATCATCAGCTTTTGGATCAAACTTGCCCAAATGATCTCTGTCATTAAGAATATAACATCTACATCCAAAGATGTGTAGATATTTCAGAGAGGGTCTTCTTCCATGAAATAGTTCATAGGAGGTCTTCTTGAATTGCTTCACTATAATAGATCGATTCTGAGTGAAGCATGCTGTGTTGACTGCTTCAGCCCAGAATTGAGTAGGTAGATGCGATTCGCTGAGCATTGAGCGAGCTGCTTCAATAATCGTTCGATTTCTTCTTTCAGCAACACCGTTCTGCTGAGGAGTTCTCAATGAAGAGAAGTTGTGAGTGATTCCCTTTTCTTCAAAGAAATTAATCAAGGTACTGTTCTTGAACTCAGTACCATGATCACTTCTCATGGAGCGAACGATAAGATTATTGAGGACTTCCATTCTCTTGATAAAAGCTATAATAACCTCAGGTGTATCACTCTTGGATCGAAGAAAGAATACCCAAGTATATCTGGAATATTCATCAACTATCACAAGAGTAAACTTCTTTCCAGAGAGAGATTGGACATTTACAGGTCCAAATAGATCCATATGGAGAAGTTGGAGAGGTGAGGTCACTGAAGAGACTTGTTTAGATCTAAAAGAGGCTTTTGTCAATTTTCCCTTTTCACACGCTGAGCAAAGAGATTCCTTTGCAAATGTATGATTAGGGAGATCCCTGACAAGTTATTTTTGAGACAATTCATTGATTGTCTTAAAGTTTAGGTGAGAGAGTATTTTGTGCCATAACCAGTTTATGTCAGAGGAAGCTCTGGAAATGAAACACATGTTTTCAGAGTGAGAGCTATTCATATTAATGACATACACATTTTCAATTCTTTAAAGGCAAGTTTGTCATTTAAATCAGTGACAACACATCTGTTCTTTAGAAATAGAACTTTGAAGTCTTTGTCACATAGCTGACTAACGCTCAACAAATTGTGCTTTAGTCCTTCAACGTAAGCGACTCGAGAAAATGAGGTGGCTCCATTGGATAGAATTCCATAACCTTTAGTGTATCCTTGCCATTTCCATCGAAGGTCACTGAGGGACCAACTTCTTCCTTGTATTCAGAGAGCAGAGATCTTCTGCTAGTCATGTGCCTTGAGCATCCGCTATCGAGATACCAGATACCTTGAGCACTCTACAAACAACAACAAGATTAATTGTTTATAGGTACCAATATGACTGTGGGTCCTGCTGTGTGAGTGGAAGGGCTGGCGGAAGAGCTATTACCTGAAGAATTTTCTTCAGTGGATATCTTCACCTTGGAAGCTTTACCAACCTTGGTGGATTTTACTCTCGCTGATTTATCAGCTTGAGCTACTTTCTTTCCATGAGCTAATTTTTCAGCTTTGGTAGCATTAGGACATTTGCTGGCAATGTGGGTAGTTTCACCATAGTGATAGGATTTCCTATATTTGTGATTAGGTTTGAAATTGAAAGAATTCAGAGTGCAAGAAGAAACATTTTCAGGAGCAGAGCCTAGAATTCCTTTGTCCGATGTCCTTGGGGGTATAATAATCTTTTCAGGGACAGGTGTAAGGTTGATCTTAATTGTGGGAGTTGATCGTTGAATATATACAGGGATCTTCTTCCCAGCTTTAGGATGACTTACAGAAGAAACAGAGGAGTTCTTTTTCTGTTTCTGGAAGTTTCTGATTTTAGGAACGTGGTCAGGAACGTTGTTCTTGATCATTTTCTTAGAATCATCAGATTTAAGAATAGTCAAACAAAATTTTCAGATGAAGAGGGATCAGGGATAGAAGAGACGAACATTCCAAATTTCAACATGGAACGATCATTCTCTGATTCTTCTTTATTAGAGTTATAACCTAAACCACTTTTGACTTTTAGAGGAATTTGAGCATTGATGATCTCGCTGACTAAAGCTTGTTGTTGAGAAACCAGGGATAATTTTAGATCTTCCACAGATCTCTGAATTTGATCACCAAATGCCTTGAACGTTGTAGTGGTGACAAATTCAGAAGAGGTAACCGGTGTATCTCCAACACATGGAGCCCCTTGTCTCTCGCGTTCAGAAAGGCCCTCTTTCACACCTGTTTCGACGTTGAGTGTGGAGGGACTTCCAACCTGTCTTCGAGGGCTGTTATTCACAGACACCTCTTCAGTTGTTCTGAAAGGTTCAGCTTGATCCCGATCATTAGAGGATGGGGAGCTGAACACAGTGTGCTTACCTTTAGGAAGGGTAAAGACCCCGGTAAGTGGTGCATCCTGTGGCTGTAACCTCTCTGATAGGATTTCATCAGCATCTAAACTAACAGAGAGCATGGACGTACCCTCTGGTTTCCCTATGACATCGTTGGTCATGAAGACATCAACGTTCTGTGTGGGTTGTGGCGAGTTCTGGGGCAATGGAACTCTTATATTTTCATCATCACCTTGTTGAGAGGATGATGAAGATGAGGTGGATTCCCCTGATATGCGTGATTCAGAGGAACAAAGAATTCCATCTGATCGGTTTGGCTGTCGGTGGTTTGGACTGGGTTGTCCTTTTTCAATGAGAGTAGATGTGTTGACATCTACCTCAGGAGATGTGGGTACCCGTGGGGATCTTGGAGAGATTCGCTCAAATGTGTCTCTATGGACATCTTCTGTACCCTCTTGCATTAAGAAGTCGGGATGGGTAGAAACTCTCTGGTGGTCACTCAAATTCTTTTCAATCTCAGGCTCACTTGACCCCTCACTGCCTAATCTGGGCTCTAAGTGCTCTAGGGTAGATACTCTCTGTTCTGAGAATATCATAGAGCGTTTATTGGATATGAGAGTAAGAGAGGTTGAAGGAATAAGATCTAGCATGTACCTGGAGAGGTCTCTGGATGCAGGATAACCATTGTTATCAATTGTTGGCTTATGGGAGCTCATTGAAGCAATTTTGCAAAATGGCTGAAGCAGAGGAGCTTTCAATGCACCAATAGCTGGAAAGGTAAATAGAGATAGAAAGCGTGGGAACATTAAAGCAGGAAGTGGTTTCCCTTGGCTCTGGAGGGAAACTTTGGTTTGAACAGCAGCTTTCATTTCTTGAAAGAGAAGACTCGTGTAGTCCAAAGGTCTGTTAAAGAACATCCCATACATGATTGTGAGAACATTCTTACTGGCTTGGTCGAGAGACCCAATTTTGCAGGTGAGGCTCTTATTCAGAATGGAGACGAGGACATTCCACATCGGGGGCAACTTCTTTCTTTTGAACTCAGATAGCCTATGGAGGTGTTCATTATAACCTAAGAAGCGAATAAAGGCCAGTAGAGCTTCTGGTGTGGGATTAGGTTCTAGGTGAGGGTTGGGAACTGTTTGACCGTCAACTTCAATGTAGGGTTGAGGAAGATGAAAATACCTTGCTATTTTCTTACGGGTGATTGGGATTTGGACGACAGTTTCAGGTTCAGTGGGGTGTCCAAAGGTTCCAATTAGGGTATTGTCATCCTTGATGAACATAGTTTGCCAGACCTCTTGCACATAAATTTCAGGAACATTTGGATTTGTCAAGGTTAGGGTTCGGTTCAGGGAGTGGTTTTGCAGGAACTCAATCACGATCCTGAAATCAGATAGATAAGTGTTGGGATCGAGAAGAACCTGAACATTGTTGGGTTTTAGTGGTAGCTTGACAACTGGAGCACTATCAGCCGTTGAAGTGACCAAGTTACCGTCTTCGTTTTGGGTATTAGGATTTGCAACAGGAGACGCCATTGATGGAAAATGCTTTGGAGAGAATAAGAAATCTATTGAGAAGGATTCAGATTCTTGAGGAAGATGATGAAGCACAGTACTGTTAAATTCCCAAATCGAGGTTTATATATGAGAGAGAGAGAGAGAGAGAGTAATCGAGTGATTTTTGAATGGGAAGGGTTTTAATTTGGGGACCAACAAAAACGGTTCGTGTTTGTTGAGGTAAGCGCGCAGGCGTGTCATCATGCAATGGCACGATGAATGACACGTGTAAAGAAAAACTGACAAGTGAAAAGGTTTAGCGCCTAAACTGAGTGAGTATTCCCTCCTAAAAAAGAAATTAAAAGGAAATTAATTAAAAGAAAATTACAATTTAAACAAACAGATGAACTGTTGATTAAAAAAATAATTTATAGTAAGTAATTCCTTTTAAAAATTTAAAATCAGACATTTGGGTAGAAAACATATTTGCACCAAATGAAAGTTTAATATTCGAAGCCAAGTATTTATTTAAGAAATTAAAAAGAATAAGAAAATTTTAAGTAACCTTGAAGGCAAGAGTTAAATAAAATAGGCTTATTAAAGAAAATTTCAAAAAAATACAAAGGTAGAGAATATCTGGTCATAGAAAACAATTTTTGACCACGAATGTCAAAGAACATCTTTTCAGAATAATTAAGTTGAATATGAAACGTCTTTGTAAGATTGACGGCAAGAGTTAGTCAGAAGAAACAAATTCAAAGAAAATTGTTAAGTAAAGAGAGGTTCAGAAGACAGCTAACAGATGTTAGACTTGACGGGCTCCCCCTTGAACATGTAAGATATTTCATTTCGGCCCCTCTCAAAAATTTGATTATGCTCCCCCTCAAAAATTGCATTCTGCTCCCCCTCAAATATAGCATTCTGCTTTGAATCCTTTCTGTTGTCACTTGGATCACAAATGTAATATTTCTTCAATGATGAACAGAGGTGTCCAGAGGCTTCTGAGTGCCTCTGAATTAGATCATCGGAGGTGACCAAAGGCTTCTGGACGGTTCTGATATGTGTGAAACAAACAAAAGCAATATATATGTACACAAATAAGAAATTTTGACAGAATTCTTAGAAGATCAAAGAATTAAGTAAAATTACATATTTAACATTCCCAACTTGCTGACTAGGAAATTGAATCGTGTCTCATCCAGAGCTTTTGTGAAAATGTCAGCAAGTTGAAAATCAGTAGAGACAAAATACATTTCGATTGTGCCTTTCTCTACATGATCTTTAATGAAATGATACCTGACATCCATGTGCTTGGTTTTTGAGTGTTGAACTGGATTTTCAGTAATGGAGATAGCACTCTCTGAGTCACATAGGATAGGGATTTTGTCGTAGATTAATCCGTAGTCTCTGAGCTGAGTTTTCATCTAGATTACTTGAGAACAGCAGCTGGCAGCAGCAACATACTCAGCTTCTGTTGTTGATGTTGACACACAGTTCTGCTTCTTGGATGTCCAACTTACAAGTCTGTTGCCTAAAAGTTGACAGCTTCCAGAGGTACTTTTTCGATCCAACTTGCAACCTGCATGATCAGAATCTGTATATGCCATTAAATCAAATTCAGAATTTTTTGGATTCCAGAGACCAAGTGATGGGGATCCCTTGAGATATCTAAAAATTCGTTTAACAACAGCCAAATGTGATTCTTTAGGATTCGCTTGATAGCGAGCACAGAGGCAAGTGGCAAACATAATATCTGGTCTACTAGCAGTCAGATACAGAAGTGATCCAATCATACCTCTATAACCCGTAACATCCATTGAGTTCCTAGAAGGATCAGGGCCTAGTTTCGTGCTAGTAGAGATAGGAGTTTTCATTGGTGAGGAATTTTGAAAATAAAATTTCTTAAGCATGTCAGAAACATACTTAGCTTGATTTATAAAGATGCCAGAGGCGTTTTGTTTAGCTTGGAGTCCTAGAAAGAACGTTAGTTCTCCATCATACTCATTTCAAATTCTTGTTCCATCAATTTAGAAAACAGATCAACTTCTGATTGATGAGTAGAACCAAAGATTATGTCATCCACATAGATTTGGACAACAGTTAGCATACCTTTGCCTCTTTTGATGAACATAGTTGTATCGATTTTACCTTTATCATAACCTTTACTGATCAGAAACGTAGATAGGCATTCGTACCATGCTCTAGGTGCTTGTTTCAAACCGTATAAAGCTTTGTCGAGAAGATAGACATACTTTGGATGTTTAGCATCTTTAAAGCCAACAGGTTGTTCGACATGCACTTCTTCTTTGAGATACCCATTCAGAAATGCACATTTAACATCTATTTGATATACTTTAAAGTTTTTGTATGTAGAGAAAGCCAGAAATAGTCGTATTGCCTCAAGTCTTGCTACAGGGGCAAAGGTTTCATCGTAATCGATTCCTTCTTCTTGACAATACCCCTTAGCAACCAATCGAGCTTTGTTTCTGATCACTATTCCATCTTCATCTTTCTTGTTTCTAAAGACCCACTTAGTACCAATAGCTACTTTGTTCTTTGGTAAAGGAACTAGATTCCAGACTTTGTTTCGATCAAATTGTAGCAGTTCTTCTTGCATAGCGTTCACCCAGCTAGGTTCTTGCAAGACTTCATGAAAATGTTTTGGTTCGATAATGTAAGAAAATTTACAATGAAAGCTTCATTTGCAGTAGCAGATCTTGTCTTAACACCTTTAGAGGGACGACCAATTATGAGATCTGGGGTGTGTGACTTAGTCCATCTCGTCATCCGAGATTGAGATACTGGTTGAGCGTGAACTTCTGTTTCAGAGGATGGAAACACCTCTTCTGGAAGGGGTTCGAAAACAGGAGGATCATCTACAATTTCCCTCTCAGATGAAGGCACAGAAGTGACTTCTGGACCAGGAAAGACAGAAGGTTCGGATGAGCTCTCAGCCGGTGATTCAGGACCAGAAAGTGTAATTCCAGAAGGCTGAAGAACTTCAGGAACACTTAATGATGGATTGGTTGGGCTTTGCTCTGACAGTATTTCCTCGTCCATGAAATCTTGGAAGATAGCATCAATTTCAGATTCTCTGGTACCTGAGAGATAATGAGATGTTACTATGTTAAGTTTAAGTTCAGAAGTAGAATACTCAGAAGTTAATTGAGTTTGATCGTCAAAATCGATGTTAATGCTTTCCATTACAGTCTTAGTTCGTAAATTAAAAACTCTAAAAGCTCTTGAATTTAGCGAATATCCTAAGAATTTAGCTTCATCTGATTTCTTGTCAAACTTGCCAAGTTTTTCTCTGTCATTTAAAATAAAACACCTGCATCCAAAAATGTGAAAGAATTTGACACAGGGTTTTCGATTATTAATAAGCTCATAAGAGGTTTTGAGATGCCTCTTGACAATAATAGAACGATTCTAGGTAAAACATGCAGTGGCTACAACTTCAGCCCAGAAATGGATGGGAAGTCCAGAAGCAGCAAGCATCGTTCTGGCAGCTTCCACCAATGTTATGTTGCGTCGTTCTACTACACCATTTTGTTGAGGAGTGCGCGCAACAGAGAAGTTCTGTGTAATTCCATTTTCAACAAGGTAAGCTTCAAGCTTGGCATTCTTGAACTCAGTACCGTTGTCACTTCTTAGCTGCTGAATCTGTTGGTGTAAAAGAACTTGAATTCTGGTCATCATATTTTGTAATACAATCGGCACTTTTGATTTCTGTCTAACGAATGCAGGCCATGTATACCTGGAAAATTCATCAATAAGTACCAGTATATACTTTTTACCAGATAAACTATGAATCGCTATGGGACCACAGAGGTCGACATGTAACAATTTCAAAGGTCTAGTACAAGAATGATCACTTTTTCTTTTATGAGATACTCGTTTTATTTTGCCCATTTCACATGCAGGGCAGAGATGAACTTTTTGAAAGTGAACTTCTGGAAGACCAATTACCAAATCGTGTTTGACAAGCATCTCAAGATTATCAAAATTTAAGTGAGACATTTTGTGATGCCATAACCATGCAACTTCGTTCTTTTTGGAAATAAGACAGAGGGTTTCTTTACCGTCCTTTGATGTGAAGTTCATCATATACAAATTACCTTTTCTGTCTGCTCTCCAGAGTTCTTCACCTGACTTTGAAAACAAGTAACAATGTTTTTCATCAAATACAACAAGTATTTTAGAATCACAAAGTTGACTTATACTCAGTAGGTTATGTTTCAGTCCAGAAACATGAGATACTTTTGATAAGGTAATATTACCCTCTTGTATTGTACCATAGCCTTTTATTTGACCCTTACCGTTGTCTCCAAATGTTACAGCTCCACACATTTCTCTTTGAATTGGGAAAGTAAGTTTTTCGATCCAGTCATGTGCCTCGAGCATTCAGAGTCAAGATACCAGACGTGCACACGCTGCTTCTGCAATCACAGTAAGAGTTTTTTAGGTACCCATCTCATAATGGGTCCTTTAATGTTAGTTTTAGACTTTTCACTCTTTTTATCTTGCACATAATGTGATATATATAGCAGGATTTAAAGGTTTGGTCTTTTTATTTGCTGTTTGTTTGTTTTTCTTTTGTTTAGTCCTGACATGTGAGATATTATCATAAAGACGATCAGATGGCCTCGAGAAAAATTCCTTTAGTTTTAAGAATAAAGAAAAACATTCAGAGTTCTGAGACATAAAAGAGTGCATTGAATTTTCATTAGAATAATGATAATTACAATTCTTCTTATTTTTGTCTATACTAGTATCAGTAGTTTTATTGAACTTCTTAGCTAGGCTAGACTTATGCTTGAAATCATAAGTGTTCTTTTGTTGAGACTTCCTCTGATAAACCTTCTCAGGAGTTTTCTGAATTACTGAAACAGAAGCTGAAAGATTAGATTTCCATTTGCCTTTTTGAGCAGAAGTAAACTTTGGATAACATGATTGCGATGATTTTTGCTGAAACAAAACATTTCTTTTTAAGACTTTCTTATTTCTCAAGTTCAAGACAAGATTTGGCCTTAAGACACATCCCAATGAAGTCTGGATGAATGGACATCGATTTTCTCTGTCCTGTAGGAGGAACAGAGATTATTGGTATTCCACTTGGATGTTTTTCAGCATTCAGCCAGAGGCCCTGATTTCCAGAGGTTCATTAGTAAATAAGAAAGGAGCTTCTTCATTCTTAGTTACTTCTGGAACCTTTTTGTACTCAGGAGGTAGTTGATTTTCTAAAGTTGAGAGATAATTTTCTGAGTTAAAGAAATTATCACCTTGATCATCATTTTCCCATGGATATGTAATCGTTTCAAAACAGTCTTGAGATTCAGAAAGATTTAGGTCTACAAAAGAACACGGGAATACCTCTGGATTGTTTTTTGAAGAGATTTTCTGAACATTTTCAAGTTCGAGTTTAAAGCATTTATCCAGAGTGGATAGAATATCTTTTTCAAAGCTTAGACGTAGCTCTTCTTCTGCTTGTGAAGGAATAAATATATCCGCCTTTGGATTCAAAGTCATATGAACGCTTGAGCCAAATCTGAAATATGTCGCTTTTCTTCTGAATTTTATTCAGATCAACATCTGTTTTTCCAGACGAATATTCGATGTTTTTAAACTTGAGTTTTCGTTGATGACGACCATTTTCAATTTTCGATTTTTTAAAAATTGACTGTTCATATAAAATTGGAAACACAGGCTTCTGTTCTTGTCCTATACAGAAAACAGATTTCAGAGTTGACATTTTCTCACATGTGTAGGGATCCAAATCCTCGAAACCAAGTCCAGATCTTCCTACTTGTGTATTTATCTTGTCATGAACTTTCTGAGCATCTAGATATGTTTTGATCTGTAGCTTTGTCTTTTGAAGTTCAATATGGAAAAATTCTCTTTCCTTTTGAGAATAGTTCTTAAGTGCAACAGAACTTAATCTGTCACTTTCCTTAGCACTAATCTCCTTTTCTTTGTTTTCCAAAATTTTGTTTAAGTTCAATTTCTCTTCCTTGAACTTAATTTCTGTATTTTTAAATTTTTTGGAAATCTTCTCATTTTCAGCATTGTGTTCCAATTTTTCTTCAGTTAAAAGATCCATTTCTCTTTTATAAATCTCTCTCTCTCTCTCTCTCTCTCTTTTGAGTTTCAGAGAGAGTTTTTTCAATCTGTTTTCGCAGTTTCTTTTCAACTGTAAGATTTTGCTTAAGTTCTTCAAAATTATTAGATATTTCAAAGTGTTCTCAAGTTCAGATGTGTCAGAGAGAGTACATACAGGTGTTTCAGATGGCTGATCTTCTAATTCATTTGTTCTGGCCATTCCGCAGAACATGGCTTCATCACCATTTGACTCATCTTCTAGCCCGTTTTCTTTTTCTGCAAAGTGAGCTTTTTCATCGAAATTATACTTGTATTTATTCTTGTAGTACATTTTTTCTTTGTTCAGAGTTCCCCTGCAATCCTTTGAATAGTGCCCTGGCTTGCCACATCTATAGCACACATCCTTCTTTTGCTTTAACTCTTCTTCCTTCTTCTCTGCCTCGGTCTTCTCAGAACTCTGTATTTCTTGACGAGGTGCATAATTAGGAGTAGGGGATCAAACCTTTTGCTTCCTTGGAAAGATCTATTACCAAACCTCTTTGTGAATTGTTTGGTAATAAGTGCCAGTGAATCAGCAAAAGCTTTGATTTCATCATCAGAGTCAGAATCATCCTCTAGAGTTGCTTCTGACATGAGAGCCTTACTTTTTCCTTTCTTCTCGACTTCCTTACTTCTTCTGATTGATCCTCTGGTTCCAGAAATTAGAGCCAGAGGTCCACCGATAGTGGTTTTCTTCTGAACGACCTCTTTCTCATGAGCTTGTAGAGTACCAAAAACATCATGTAGGGACCATTGTTCCAGATCCTGATTGGCTTGCAGAGACATAGAGAGATTTGACCATTCAGGATTTAATCGTTTGAGAAATAAGACATTATTGTCTTCTTTAGATCTGATGATGTCACATCTTTTACATAGATTTATCAGAGTGTTAAATTTATGAAAAGTCTGTTCCAGATATTCTTTAAGAATGGCCTGGAAACTGTTATATTCATTCATAGCTTGGGCTCTTCTGTTTTTCTTCATTTTTGCACCTCCTTCCAGAATGTTTTCCAGTTGATCCCATAGCTCTTTGGCACTGTCACAGGAATCCAGAGATTGAAAAATCTCATTTGGAATTGCCATGATTAAGAGACTTTTTGCCTTTTTGGACAATTCCACCTTTGCTTCTTTACATCAGTCCAAGTATCCCTTGATTTTGGAACATGCCTTGCAGGGACCTCATCAGTAACCGCAGTAGCAGGAACCCTAGGAATAGTTGTCATTGGAACGAACAGACATTTTGAACAATAGGATACAGTTCAACGTCCAATCCTTCATAGAAGCTGATCATACGGATCTTCCATTATGGATATTCATCACGTATTAGAGTAGGAGGTTTGGTCAGAGAACCAGAAGTATATACAACATTCAGATTAGAATTCGCCATATTACCAGAAACAGAGATTTGAAAATTATTGAAGATTTGTTGAAATTTGGAATAAACAAATTTCAAATTGGTTGAAATAAGACTATATTCTTACTAATCTCAAATTTAAGCAAATATTACCACAGATTTAGAGAAAATTGTAATGAAATTAACAAAATCTCGTAAAACAGGATAGAATGAAAAACAGGATCTTAAAACTGAAAAATACTGTAAATAGAAAAGGGATTTCTCCAAATGGAAGAGATCTAATAATCAATAGATTGATTATCAGGCTCTGATACCAATTGTTGGAATCCAGATCCCTTTTTAACAATTAATCGATAGATCAAAATAAGTAAATATGAGCGGAAGCAAACAGATCTATGATAAACAGTAAGATTAGTAAGAACAAAATTGAAGAAAATTCGTAATTCGTATTGAATTTCTTTGAATGATAATCAACAGTGCGTACAATTTTGCTCTCAAATCTGTATATTTCGAATCACACCGTTACAAACAATGATTGAGCTATTTATACAATTACAATAAATGAAAGTCAACCGTCTAGCCTATTACAACTTGACACGTAAGCAAGTAAATAACTAACTTAGTTACACACGGAGGATGTGTCTGCCACGTCATCAGATGCGCATGTACTTGCATAATTTTGATTCATACTTCTTTGAAAATGAGGTCTAACAGGAAGTGCTATCATTGTGGGTAACCTACTCATACTGCGAGCAAGTGCCTTAATGCCACCAAGGCTGAGAAGATATCTCACGGAAAGAAGTAGTAAAACTGAGAAATCAGTGAAAGCAAAATCCACCAAAGTTGGTAAAACAACTAAGGTGACCAAGTCTACTTAAGAAAGATCTTCAGAGAATCAAAAATTTGTTTCCTCTAACCTTTCCACTAACATTACAGGACCCATAGTTTTATGGGTACCTGAAAAATTAATTCCCTTATTTAGGATGCTAAAGGTATATTGTATCTCGATAGTGTATGCTCAAGGCATATGACTGAAACAAAAACTCTACTCGTTGATTATAATCAAGAAAAAGGTCCCTCAACGACCTTTGGTAGAAATGGCAAAGGATACGCCAAAGCTTATGGTGTTCTGAACAATAGAGCAACTTCCTTCAATCGTGTTGTTAATGTTGAAGGCTAAAGCACAACCCTTTGAGCATTAGTCAACTCTGTAATAAGGACTTCAAAGTCTTGCTCATAAAAACAAAATGTGTCGTCATTGATAAAAATGACAAACTTTCTCTTAAAGGCAAGATATCTGAAAATGTTTATGTCATCAATATGGACAACTCTCACTTTGAGAACATCTACTTTCTCTAAAAAGCCTCTGCAGATGTAAACTGGCTTTGGCATAAAGGCTATCACATCTAAACTTCAAAATGATAAATGATTTATCGAGAAAAGAACTTGTCAATGGACTCCCCGAACATTATTCTGCAAATGAATCTCTTTGTTCAACATGTGTAAAAGGAAAATTGACAAAGGCAAGTTTCAGATCAAAGCAAATCTCACCAGTGACCACACCTCTTCACTTACTCCACATGGATCTTTTTGAACCTGTAAATGTCTAATCCATTTTTGGAAAAAAGTATACTCTTGTCATAATTGATGAGTATTCCAGATATACATCGGTATTCTTTCTCAAATCCAAGAGTGACACTTCTGAAGAAATCATTTCCTTCATCAAGAAGATGGAAGTACAGAACAATCTCACTGTTCGCTCCATGAGAAGTGACCATGCCACTGAATTCAAAAACAATATCCTAATTAATTTCTTTGTAGACAAAGGAATTTCTCATAATTTCTCCTTAGTAAGGACTCAGCAAAATGGCGTTGCTGAAAGAAAAAATCGAACAATCATTGAAGCAGCTCGCTCAATGCTCAACGAATCTCATCTACCAATTCAATTATAGGCTGAAGCAATTAACACTATATGTTTCACTCAGAATCGATCTCTAATAGTTAGGAGGTTCAAGAAAACAGCCTATGAACTCTTTCATGGAAGAAAACCAAATCTGAGTTTTCTACACATCTTCAGATGTAAGTGTTATATTCTGAATGATAAAGATCATATTGGAAATTCGATCCAAAGCCTGATGATGGTATATTTCTTGGTTACTCTTCTGTATCTAAGGCATTCAGAGTCTTCAACAAAAGAAGACAACATGTTGAAGAAATCATAAATGTCAACTTTGATGAATCACCTTCAACAAACTTCATTCCTGTCCCTGAAGACGATGAAGATTTGAACAACTAGATGAAGTCTCATTATGGGAACCTGAATCATACTTCAGTGCTCTTCCATGCACTAAACCAAACGATAATGAAGGATCTCATATAATTCCTACTATGATTAACAGTAACAATCCCTTCTCTTCAGGAGTAAGTGTTACTCTCTAAATCATATTACTCCTTCTGAAACTCAAACAATGATTTATCAGTAAATGATCAAGGATCAAACTCTACTCCAGAGAATGATAATCCTTCCGGATCTCAACCAGGGATGATATGAAATGATAAGAAGCAATTGCTGAAGCACCTTCCTTTATCCTCTGAACAAGTCGGTGATTCTTCTATTGATGAAACTCCTCAACAACCAGCTCAGCGATGGACTCGAGATCATCCCATCGATTAGATAATAGGTGATCCAGGTACATGTATTAAAACCCGACGGGATTAACTATCACATTAATGACTTGGACAAAACTCTCACTGAACTGCATCGTATGCTTAAAACTACTGAGAGAGGGATTAACTCCAAGTTGGAGAAAACCAAGACTGTCTTGATGATCAAGGCGAAGGGAGGGGTAACCAAAAGGAAAGGGGAAACTAGTAAAGGAAAGGCAAAGGCTGGAAGCTCCAGCAAGGGCAAGAGGAACAAGGGGAATTTCCCCACGGATGCAGTCTGCTTTGAGTGCTCCGAAAAGGGACATTGGAAAAGAAACTGTCCAATTTTGATTGCAAAGGCAAAGAAGGAGAAAGCTATGATAGCCTGACCTTCAGGTATGTTTTCGATCGATTTATTCACTTCTGATTATGATTTTTGGGTATTGGATATTGGATGTGGAGCTCACATATGTGCTTCTCCACAGGGATTAAGAAGTGAAAGGCAATTGCGACCAGGTCAGTTGGAGTCCAAGATGGGCAATGGGACAAGAGTTGATGTTGTGTCTCAAGGGAAATATGATATGACCCTTCCAAATGGTCTAGTTATGAAACTTAATGATTGTCTTTACGTTCCTAGTATCATTAGAAGCATTGTTTCAGTTGCATGTTTGAGACAATATGGATTTATGTTTAAATTCCTTGATGATGGATCTATTTCTACATGTTTGCATGGTGTGTTATATTTTATAGCCAAGCCAGTTAATGGCATTTATGAAATAGATATTCATGGTAATCTCAATACTAAATCGATATACAATGTGAATGCTAAACGACTTAAACAAGATTTAAATCGAACATATTTGTGGCACTATCGTCTTGGCCATATAAACAAGAAACATATTGCCAAGCTCCAAGTGGATGGCATCTTGGAATCAACAGATGATTCTTTTGATAAATACGAATCTTGTTTATTAGGGAAGATGACTAAGGCACCTTTCAAAGGAAAGCCTGAAAGAGCAAATGAGTTGCTGGGAGTGATACATACTGATGTGTGTGGGCCCTTCAACCTACCCACAAGAAATGGTTGCTACTAGTTCATTACGCTTACTGATGATTACAGTAGATATGGATATGTTTATCCAATGAATCCTAAGTCTGAAAGCTTTGAAATTTTCAAAGAGTTTCAGAGTGAGATAGAGAACCAACTTGGCAAGAAGATAAAAGCCATTCGATCTGATTGAGGTGGTGAATATATGAGCCATGAATTCACATTACATCTTAGCAAATGTGAGATTGTATCGCAACTTATTCCAACAAGAACACCACAACATAATGGTGTGTCTGAAAGGAGGAACTGTACCTTGTTAGATATGGTTAGGTCTATGATGAGTCGTACCAAGTTGCCTATGAGTTTTTGGGGATATGCTTTGCAAGTAGCCGCCAAAATACTAAACAATGTTCCAACCAAGAAGGTCGACAAGACTCCGTATGAGATGTGAGCTGAGAAGATCCAAATCTATCTTACATGAGAGTCTAGGGCTGCAACGCTTATGTTAAGCGAGAAGCTTCTAGGAAGTTAGAGCCTAGATCTGAAAAGTGCATCTTTGTGGGATATCCCAAGGAGACTATTGGGTATTATTTCTACAACCCCAGTGAGAATAAGGTGTTCATTTCACGAAAGGCTAAGTTTCTAGAAAATGATTTTCTAACTAAGCCAAGGGACGGGGATAGAATCGAACTTGAGGAAGTTCATGAAACACCTACAGATGCACAAATTGACACTAGCGCTCAACAAGATGTTGAACCTCAACAAGATGGTAAGGAAACCAACGAGAGACAAACGATCCGAAGGTTGGGGAGAATTCGTCAAGAGCTAGATAGATATCTAGGGTTTCTAACTGACTGTGAAAATACGGTTGATGATGAACCGGAAAACTACCGACATGCCTTGTCAGGTTCAGAATATGAAAAATGGCATGATGCCATGAAGGCCGAACTTTAATCCATGGAGGATAACCAGGTCTGGGATCTGGTAGATGCACCCGATGGCTGCAAAATCGTAGGGAGCAAATGGGTTTTCAAAAGGAAAATCGACATGGATGGGATCGTTCACACATACAGGCTAGATTGGTAGCGAAGGGTTTCACTCAAACTCATGGTGTGGACTATGATGAAATCTTCTCTCCAGTAGCCATGATTAAATCCACTAGGATTTTGCTTGCCATAGCTGCATATCATGATTATGAGATATGGCAAATGGATGTCAAAACGTACATGGTACAAACAGAAGGTTTTGAAGATCCAAAACATCCTAATAGAGTGAGCAAGTTTCTTAGAACCATTTATGGACCAAAGCAAAAGTCTAGAAGCTGGAATCTTTGTTTTGACGAGAAAATCAAAGAATTTGGTTTTATAAAAAACGAAGATGAACTTGGTGTATACAAGAAAGCTAGTGAAAGTATTGTTGGTTTCCTAGTTCTGTATGTTGATGACATACTAATCATTGGAAACGACATCCCGACACTAAAAGGTGTAAAATCCTGGCTAGGAAGTGTTTTTCAATGAAAGATCTAGGAGAAGCCGCCTTTATCCTTGGAATAAAGATCTATCGGGATAGATCGAGGCGCTTAATTGGATTAAACAAGAGTACATATATTGACAATGTCTTAAGACGCTTCAAGATGGAGAGTTCCAAGAGAGGAAACTTGCCAATGATATATGGTGGACAACTGAGTAAATCTCAATGTCCTTCATCGAAGGAATATATAGATCGCATGATGGGTGTTCCCTATGCTTCAGCTATTGGATCTATAATGTACGCCATGATATGTACTCGACCTGACGTATCTTATGCCTTAAGCATGACTAGTAGATACCAGTCGAACCCTGGTGATGCTCACTAGGTAGCAGTAAAGAATATATATTCCTGCTATACGGTGGTGAAGAAGGAGATTTGTGTATTCGAGGATACTCAGATGCTAGCTTCCAAACCGACCGTGACGACTTCAGGTCACAATCGGGTTTTGTGTTTACACTCAATGGTGGTGCTGTGAGTTGGAAGAGCTTTAAGCAAAGCACTATAGCAGACTCACATATTAAGTCAGAATACATGGCAGCTTCGAATACCATGAAGTAGGCCGTGTGGATGAAGAAATTCATCACGGACCAAGGAGTAGTTCCTAGCATAGATGGGCCTATCGAGATCTTTTGTGATAACGAAGGAGCCATAGCATAAGATAAGGAACCTAGGTCACACCAGCGGTCTAAGCATATTCTGAGGAAATATCACATCATCCGATAGATGATCAATCGGGAAGATGCGAGAATTTGCAATGTTCGTTCGAAAGATAATCCGACAGATCCATTCACTAAACTACAAGTCAGAGTAAGCATGATTGCCACACTAGCTCAATAGGTTTGAGGTTTTTAAGTGTTTGAAATGTATGTAAATTTAGTATGACCTTTTGGAACATTAAGCAATGAAATTCTATTTGTTATTGGCATACTGGGTATGAGTAATTACATTAATTCCATTGTGTTATATGTTAACATGTTTAAATCCAAAACTATATGATATTGTTTGAAATTATCCATGGTCACTTATCATTGGGGGCCTGGTGATGACCTAAGATCATAGTGAAGTTTGGTTAAGGTCAAGTTGGGCCAGCATGTTGCGACCAAAGTCACTTGCACTTGTAGGTTCAAGTGTTGGAAGACCCGCTTTCAAGATCACTTCATATATCAGCGTCATAAAGTGAGTCTTGAAGATGATAGTTATTTATCCTTTGACCTGAGATGTATATTGGGACCTCGAGCATAAGGAGTGTTGTACTTTGATATATGTCTAACATCACCTTTAACCGAGTGATTATAAGGGCTATGTTGGGTGCAATACGATCTATGTAAGAGTCGTATACATGCAACATGGAATTTGCTCCTCTCAAGTTGAGAGAGAAATCTCTGGGGCCCTCGATGATATTAAAATGAGAAATGTATGGCCATACACAGGTAGACTGATTGAATCAATAATACTTGTTCTCTAATTAAATGTCGGGATCGAGAAACATAATAATTGAACAACCAAGGATGAGCCAGATCTATGCCTTGAGTTCAATTGAGATATCGTGAAGCAAAGAGATAAGGAATACTCTGATCATCACATTGACTATTGTCAATAGAACCTGAAGCTGAAGAGCGTTCATTCATTTGACTTTGTGGGCGGTGGCGCGTTGCTAGACACATAACCACTATATGTGTTTTATGTGGCGTGTGCAAGTGGGAGACTGTAGGATCTTATGTGCCCACTTCATATGAAAACACTGCTGACGTCAGATTAACCTAGAGGGTCACACGCATAAGAGTGTGTAAATCACGAATTAATCAAGTTGGTTATAACCCGACAAAGTTACAAGTTGTAAAGTGTGGAATTATTATCCTAGTAGAATAATAAAGTGTGTGAAATATAATTATGTTAATTATATAATTTAATTATTAAGTTAATAATTAAATTGAAAAATTTATTATGTTAATAATTTTTAATTAAAAGTCCAACGGGTCTAAGGATAATGTTTTATCTAAAAGCCCGAAGGGTTAAGTAAAGTTTACTTAAGCCCAATTGGTTAATTAATTATTAAGTTAATAATTAATTAATTAATTAAGATATGGAAACTTTTAATTAAGTCAGCTAAGCTTTGCAGGCTTACTTGAGTCCGGTCCGAGATTAGGAGAGAAAGTATATAAAGGCATGTTGCCTCATTTAATTCATAACACAATTGAGAAACCTGAAAACTTTCTCTCCTACTCTCCTCTCCTCTCTGGAAATCGACAAACACACACAAACACCAAGAATCGATTTCTTGATGTTCTTCGGGTATTCGGGATAGCAGTCATTCGTGATCGGATTCACATTCGCGTGGATACCGCTAGAGGGGATCTACTTTGATCTCTAACGCTCGATCTTGATCAACCAATCCAAACCATTGAGGTATTGTTCTAAACCCTCTATGGTTGTGTTTTAATCCTTAAAGTTGTTAGTAGCGGATCCGGGCTATCTAGGGTTTTGCCGGTTATTGTTTTTATTCCGCTGCATGTTCTTGAGATCCCGGTCTAAAACCCTACAGATTTATGTGCAGAAATTCCTTTTCTTTAGAAAGTAGTTTTTAAGTGCTATAGAGTTCAATTTGTCACTCTCTTTTTCTTCTACCTCTTTATCTTTTTGCTTCAGAAGTTGTTTAAGCTCATCAATCTCCTTTTTGTAGATACTCTCTGTAGAACCTCTAATTTTCTAAAAAAAATTCAATTTCTATAGAGAGTTCTAATTTTTTCTTCAGTCAGAAGCTCTACTTATCTTTTGAAAATATTTCTTTCCTTTGACAGAAGAACAAAAGATTTTTAAAGATCTTTTCTCTTCTATTTCTCGGATGAGAGCTTCTGTCTAACAATCTCAAATTCTTGAGTAAGATTAAAAACAATGTTCTCAAATTCGGATGGTCCAGAAGTAGAACAAACCAGAGTTTCAGAGATTAGCTCTTCTGCATCATTTTCCATGGTGATGCCATAAAACATGGCTTACGCATCGCTTGATTGGTCAGAACACCAATTCTCTATGTCAACCATTTTTGCTCTTTCATCTGTGTTGTACTTATATTTGTTCTTGTAGTACATGTCATCCTTGACCAAAGGGCCTTTACAATCCTTGGAGTAATGGCCGGTTTGCCACATTTGTAGCAAACATTTTTCTTCTATCTCAACTTCTCCTTCTTCTCTTCTTCCTTGTCCTTTACCAAAGGTGTCTCTTGTCTTGGCACGAAGACTTGTGAATTTGACCTTTCACCTCTGTAATCAGAATGTCTTCTGTTCTGAAATGATCGACTACCAAACTTTCTTGTGAACTATTTGGTGATCAGGGCCAGAGACTCAGCGAAGCCGCTGATTTCATCATCTTCTGAACCTGAAAGTCCAACTTCTGTATCAGCTTCTGAAACTAGAACCTTGTTATTTCCTTTCTTCTCCGCTTCTCTAGTCTTTCTGTTTAACCCCTTTGATTCAGAAATAAAGGCTAGAAGACCACCAACATTTACCTTCTTTTGTTGAACCTCCTTTTCATGGGCTTGTAGAATCCCAAATACATCATGCAGTGACCACTGCTCCAGATTTTGATTTTCTTGAAGGTACATTGAGAGATTAGACCACTCTGCATTCAAACGCTTAAGAAACAAGACGTTATTGTCTTCTTGCGACCTGATAATGTCACACTGTTTGCAGAAATTTACCAAGGTGTTAAATTTGTGGAAAGTTTGCTCGAGTGTCTCTTCCAGTATAGCATGAAAATTGTTGTATTCATTTAGAGCTTGTGCTCATTTGTTCTTCTTCATTTTTGCTCCACCTTCCAGTTGGTTAGCCAGTTGATCCCACAATTCTTTCGCAGTAGCACATGAGTCCAATGACTGAAAAATGTCATTGGTAATTGCCATGATTAGGAGCCTCTTTGCCTTAAGATCAATCTCGACCTTCCTCTTGTCTTCATCATCCAGTCTTTTCGTTCTTTAGGAAGTCGTTGTGCAGGAATTTCAGCGGTACTTGCAGTTGCAGGGATTCTTGGAATGACCACAGTTGGGATATATGGTCCATTTAGCACCGAAGAATATAGATCTAGTCAAGACCTTCATAGAGGTTGATCATCCTGATTTTCCATTGAGGATACTCTTCCCTAAGAAGAGTTGGAGGTTTAGTCAGAGAACCAGAACAGTACATCGCTTTCTAGTTTGGATTTGCCATTTTCAGGAAAATAGAGTATATGGAAACAGAAATTGGAGACTTAGAATTGATGTTTAAACAATCAAAAACTTGAGATACTTTATAGATTTAGACAAATTTTAGATCAAATTGCAAAGAACCACTGATTTGCGAGAAAGTCGTAAAACAGGGTAGAATTTAAAACAACAATTTAACACTGAAAAATTCTAGCTGAGTGGGAATTTTTCCATATTGGATTTGATTAGCTAATCAATAGATTGATTAGTTAGCTCTAATAACAATTGTTCGAACCTAGATCCCAATCATACTCAATGAATGTTGATCACAGTTTGAATAAGAGTTAGTAAGCGGAAGCAATTAATAATTAACAATCAAACTCGAATTGATAAAGTGAATTAGATTAACAGAAGTATATTGTACGAAAGATATTTTGTATTTCACTCAGTGAGTCGAATGATTACAATACGAACAATCACAAAATATCTCACAGGTTCTCTCCAATTCAATCGATATCTAATACAAGGGACGCTCTATCTATTTATACTGACTAGGATATGAAAGTCAAGGAGCTGTCCAATAACACAGTGACACGTAGAAGGAATCTAT
Organism: Silybum marianum; assembly: GCA_036898165.1. Taxonomy (NCBI): domain Eukaryota; kingdom Viridiplantae; phylum Streptophyta; class Magnoliopsida; order Asterales; family Asteraceae; genus Silybum; species Silybum marianum. The sequence goes on along the minus strand of CM072530.1, from coordinate 21,237,919 downwards.
AACAAACTTTGTTAGAGTTTGTTACACAGTTATGCCACCTCAATTAGTCACGTGTTAATAACTTGCATTGGATCCAGAAGATGCTTTGTCTTCTGGATTAAAGGTCTGCCTTCTGGAGTGATCTTCTACATGGTAGACAGTCTTCTGAAGAGAGAGCTTCTGGAGAAGCATACTTTGTCTTAGAGAATGTATGTTCATACTTTTACATAGAATTGTATTATAACACTACTCAACATCAGTCAACTCCATGACAAGGACTTCAATGTTATAATACCCGTATTCCTATAACTCGAACGAGTTTGTGCTACAATACCATACATTAAGCCAAACACGTGCAAAATGAATTCAAACTTAGTTTAAGATGTTAAGTTTATGCCTTTTAGGGTGCAAGGTTGAGAAACTATACTAGAGAGGTTATTGTGGAAAATTTGATTAAATAAATAAATAATAAGTAGAAGCACAACAATGTGAATTAGAAGCACGACAATGCTAGAAGCACGACAAGGTGAATTAGAAACATGGCAATGCTAGAAGCACGACAATGTTAGAAACACGACAAGGCGAACTAGAAGCATGAGGTGTCCAGATTCTCTTATCCACTTTCATACTTAACCTTATAAATATGATTTCTCTCATCAATTCAAGAGTTTGCAACGATGAACCTAAATAAAACTAGGAAATCATGTTTTAGTTGAATATTTATCGAAGCTTAATGTTAGTCAGATATATGCAACCTGTAAAATCATTACTAAAATAAATCTTAGCGCAAGTATACACTTCAATCTACTATCGTGTTGTAAGAAGTAATATTGGTGCAAGTACTGAATATCGTTCCCACAGGTATGTTATTAAAGTTTTTAGAATAAAAAGTCCGGCCCTTAACGAAATTATTTCAGATGGCGAAGTCGAGAAATTCGTTTTATCTAAAAAGTGGTGGGTTTGGTTATCGATTATGAAGAAAATTAACTATAAAAAGAAGCAAAGAGTGTAAAGAATTGTTAAGATAAAACAAAGCTATCCGATAAAAAGATATTACAGCAGTCCAATTATTATCCCAGAGTTTATATTTAAGTGACTTCTGAAACGCCAACACATTTTCATACAATTAATAAGGCGTCAATTAATTAAAAGTAATCTTTAATGAAATATCGAAATTCTGGTTTAGATAACTTGAGATTATATTATTATATCTAAGACTCCTCTTTACCGTGTTTTAAAGTTGACTTTTCTTCACACTCCAAACTCAGATTGTCAGCGTGACATAGTTTGGTTTCTCTTTATTAAACATTGTAAATGATAAGGTGATAACAGAAAATAGCTTGCATAAATGAATTATAAAGCAAACAATTATACGACAAATAATTAAATACGACAAAGGCAATTATAGAGAATAATAGGTAAATTACACAAGATGAAAAAGACAAGATTATAGTTTACTAGATCACAAAACAAATTATACGAAAATATCACTAGATTAGGAGAAAATCCAAGAGATGGATTTATGGTTACTAACATAAATTATACTTGATGAGAACAAAAGTAGAACTCGACAGGAGCAAGTCTTGAGAGAGGTCTAACACTTGACTTCACCAAGTCAATGTTGGTGGCTTGATGAGAACTTATCTAGAATGAAAAATGGAGAGCTCCAAAAACAGCCTCTTGGTGTCCCCTCTTCCATACACATCATATATATATAACAAGTTTTTGGGCTTTAGGTAAAAGTACTATGCAAGCCGATGGATAGGTAACAAATTTACTTAGCCCACAAAATAAAACAAAAACCCATAATTCTTCATGTCTTTTAGCCCACAAAAATTTTACCAAAATTAAACCCACCAGTTTAATCCATTAAGCTTAAGTTTTGGCCCAAAGATTGTCTTCATCATTCTATTCGGTTTGTTCCGAAAAATGCAACCTTTGCCGATCGTCATTATATTTTTCACCCAATCTGCAAAGATAAAATAAGACAACATAAGTTTGATGGATTTATATCTTTTTATAGTTCAAATAAACCCTAACCCTAAACCCAAAACCCTAAAACCCTAAACCCTGTCACTTTCAAGTCAAATCTCTAAAATAATAAAAAGCGAGAATAAATAACGAAAAGACTCAACGGAGTTGAATAAAATAAACTATAAATACATGAAAAGGATGAAAATAAGATTAATAAATTAACGTTATCACTTAAAACTCCAAAGGTGACTTTATGTGATTTGTATCGACACTAAAGGCATCCGGTCATTTTATTTTCATCATCTTCTGTTTAGGTATGGATTTCATATCTCACTTGACACGGGGATAGCCATTTGCATAGGGCTTCCTAACCCAAATAAATTATGATGAATTCTGAACACATTGATTCCAAATTCTCATCATGCTAGTTAAATTCTATCGAACTTTTGTTTCTTTTGAACTATGACTTGAATTCTGATTTGGAACTTGGATCACTTGATCTCTTGATTCGTTGGATCACATTTGTGGTGAGCATTTCTTGTGTCAGACTCAATATTCGGGGCACCAATATTGAGATGTTTCCACGATGACTACAATGATCATGGCGTCCTCACTTATATAGTCCTTAAAAGCGGACTTGACCAGGTACCAGTCAAATAGAGGGCATATGGATCAATCCTAGGAACCGTTAAGTTGAGGTCGTGGTTAAATCCATGGAGAGGATTGATGTGTTGTACCCACACCCCTTTCCTCATTCATGCCTTAATGGACTGATCATCATTTGGGAACAACGCATCTTTATGATGCGGTTTGGTCTTAAGACCCTTGACATGCCTTCGAGTATTTGTTTGACTTGATTTTCCTTTGGATTATCATTTACTGTTATGAATTCTTTTCGTACTTGTTATCTCATATTCATTGTTTACTTATTATTATTATTATCATCTGTTTCACTAAGCATTCGGCTCAACAGAGGTTTTCTTTATCCTCAGCAGCCGACAGGTACATGATTTAATAGAGACTTTGGGATGAGAGCTAATAAGATGACAAGACTAAAAATAACCCATTTTTATCTACTTTTGTTAAGTGTTTGATGACTAATGTAAATGGTATATATATGTGTGTAACTTGGGACTATATTTGATACACATTGTTATCTCTGTTTGTGGTTAATTATGTTTGGTAAAATTATAGTAGCCACTATGTTTAAACCAATGAGGTGACTGGTAATTGTTTTGACATAACTGTGGCATCTTCTGTCCTAAGCCATGCGGGACGCATGTGTGACAATTGTCATGTTCACAAAGAAGACATGTGCAGTCATTGACAAGAATAATAAACTTTCTCTGACTGGTACATGCTTGGAGAATGTCTATGTTATTAACATGAAAACTATTCAATCTGAGAACATTTGCTTTCTATCTAAAGCCTCCTTAGATGTCAATTGGCTTTGGCATAAGAGGTTCTCTCACCTCAACATCAAAATGATAGATGATTTATCAAAAAAAGAGTTTGTCACTGGCCTCCCTCAATTTTTTTTCCAAAGGAACTCTTTGCTCAACGTGTGAAAAAGGAAAGCTGACTAGGCAAGCTTCAAATCTAAGCAAGTGTCTTCAGTAACCACTCCTCTACATCTACTCCATATGGATCTATTTGTATTAACTTCCTAATAATCAGATAACGATGAATTTAACACAATATTATCAAGAACACATCAATGGATCTTCAAATCTCATATGTATTGATATGTTTCTCTCTCTACAATTAAGCATAATGTTGACTTTGTTGACTCACTATGTTCACTTTATTGACTTGAAGCTTTGACTTTCTTGTCTTCAATATTATAAATTTGTAATCTCGGATACAATATATTTATATCTAACAATTTGAACCTGTAAATGTCCAATCCGTAGCTGAAAAGGAGTATACACTTGTCATAGTTGATGAGTATTCTAGGTATACTTGGGTATTCTTTCTCAGATCCAAGAGTGATACTCCTAAAGAAATCATTTCATTCATAAAAAAAATGGAAGTTCTGAACAATCTCACTGTCCGCTCAATGAGAAGTGATCATGGCACTGAATTCAAAAACAGTACCCTAGTTAACTTCTTTGAAAGCAAAGGAATTTATCATAATTTCTCAACAATCAGAACTCCTCAGGAAAATGGTGTTGTTGAAAGAATAAATCGAACGATCATTGAAGCTGCTCGTTCAATGCTCAACGAATCTCATCTACCAACTTAATTCTGGGTTGATGCTGTCAACACTGCATGCTTCAGTTAGAATCGATCACATATAGTACAAACATTCAAGAAGAAAGCCAACTCTCATCTTTCTTCACATCTTTGGATGCAAATGCTATTTCCTAAATGATAGAGACCAACTTGGAAAGTTTGATCCCAAAGCTGATGATGGCTTATTTCTTGGACACTCCTCAGTGTCCAAAGCCTTCAGAGTATTCATCAAATGAAGACAGGTTGTTGAAGAAATAATCAACTTCACTTTTGAAGAATCTCATTCATCAAACTCTACTCCCATCTATGAAGATGACGAAGAGCTGAACAATTGGATGATGTATCACTATGGGGAACCAACATCGTTCTTCAGTCCTTAAACAAATGCTTAACAACCAATTGTTGAAGACGAACCCCATATCACGCCAAGTGTGATTAATAGTACAAATGAATCCTCTTCAGGAATCTTTGTCAATTATATTAATCATATTCCTCCTTGTGAATCATTGAATGTTGATCCATAAACATATGATCAAGTATCAAACACTGAGCAAGTATCAATGAGTGATAGCCCATCAGGATCTCCAACAGGAATAATAAGGAATTCTGAAGAATCTGTTGTTGAAGCATCTTCTTCTATCCCTGAACTAGGGGTGAGAAAAATCCGAAAAACGAAAAAAAACCGAGAAACCAAAACCAAAACCGAAAACCAAAAATCCGAACGGTTCGGTTTTGGTTTCCATACCGATCGAAAAACCGAACCGAACCGAAAATATCGGTTTCTCAAATAACCGAACCGTCAAAATTAATTATTTTTTATTTTATTATTATATACCTATTACTTCTAATAATAAGTAACATTATTGGACACGTGTCGCATCCTCGTGAGACATTTTGGCATTTACCCGCCCAACGACTATTCTATACATATTTTTACAAATATCCTGATTTACCCAATCCATTTCCATATCCATATCAGAAAATAAAAGTTTACTCATTCCCGATATTGATATACATTATTCATAAAAAACCAATCCCTGATTATATAATGTTTCCAAAATATACATTATCAATGTTAATGTTTCCGAAATATAATTGATACACACTCACTTATTTAACCGATATTAATGTTGTCGATATATAATTTATACACACTCACTTATTTCACCGACTCTAATATTGCCGATATACAATTGTTGCACACTCGCTTATTTCATCGATTTTAAGATTGCCGATATAAGTAATAGATAATTATTTGGAATCGTGAATAAGTAATAGATAAATATTCGTAGATATCCATTTATACCAATTCAAAATTTCAAATTATAAACAAATAAAATACAAAATATTCATCCATAGAAACCTAATAAAACAAGGGTATTATTATAAATTTAAATAGTTGTTATCCTTATTGTTGTTTATTGTTATCAATTATAAACGAATAAAATATAAAATATTCAATCCATTAGAAACCCCAATAAAATATAAAATATTCAATCTATAGAAACCCCAATAAAACAGGAATATTATTCTAAATTTAAAAGTTGCTATTCTTATTGTTTTTTATTCACAAATTTTGTTTACTCAATTAACTATTAATTAATTTTATAAAATATAATGATAGCAAATCAAATTGTCATACAAACAAATGAAATATTTGTCCATAGAAACCCCAATAAAACATGGATATTATTCCAAATTTAAATAGTTGTTATCCTTATTGTTTTTTAAGTATATAAGTACCTTACCACACGTGGTTCAATTCAACATCATAATCTATTTTTCAAATCTACATATAATTTGTATCGCAATGGATGCCAATACTATCACTTTTATCAACAACCTTGATATCGAAAAAGATGATTTTACAATGAAGGTCAGGTAATTCGATTGTGGACTCAACCAATGTTCAAAAACCCTAATGAAATTTATTCAATCGAGATGATTCTGATGGATAAACAGGTATGGAACTAATTAAAAATAATAATATCGTATATCATTACGTAATTCATTGTATGTGTATGTAATCAATCATACTGTTGATAATACTGGTTGTATTTTCAGGGCACTAGAATTCATTCCCATGTTCTAACAAAGATGGTGCCAAAGTTCAAGAATGATATTTATGAAGGAGTTGCTATATTCATAAAAAAATCCAAGCATTGCTCTAAATGGCAATAGATACAAACTAATTGATAATACCAACAAGCTAGCTTTGAATTATAAATCAACGATATCCAAATGCTCTATGGTTCAATTTATGCATTTTCATTTGTCAATTTTCAAAAGGTTATATCAAAAGTCTATTGCTGAGCATACATCTGTTGATAAGTAGATAAAAGACATTTGATTCTTCGTATTAGTTATCCAGTTATGTAGATATTATATTACTTTCTATATTAATATTTCGTGTAACAGATGTCATTAGTGAGGTTGTAGCATATGAGTCTATTGTTTCTCAAGACATTAAAGGGAGAACAATAAAGCGTGTCCAATTTCAGATGCAGGACTTGGAGTACGTAAACATTTGTTCACTATATTTTATAAATAAACAGTGTTATATTTGTTTATAAACTATAAACATTATATATTAGGGGATTGAGACTTGATGTCACTCTTTGGGATGAATTTGCTGAACAATTCAACGAATATTTAACACTGAATAAATGTGACGGATTCGTAATCGTTTTAATCCAATTTGCGTCGGTGAAGGTGTTTCGAGGTTTGATATTTTAGTTAGATTTCAATTTTGTAGTGGTAAATTTTTTGTTTAAATAATTTATTTGTATTTCAATTCAAATCCAACACAAAAGGCTTCAATTTCAAATGCATTTAATGGGACGAGAGTTTTGTTAAATACTGATATTGCTGAAATCAATGAATTCAGAAAGAGGTCAGTGTATTATGTCCATTTATATTTGTTTTATATTTAATTTTTTTTATACACAAATATTATCCATGATTTTTTATAAACAATATTCATCGGTTGGGTGTTGAATCCAACTCTTCTCAACATATTTCGGTCTTGTCTGGTTTATTCTATTCCTATCGTAAAGACTTTATAGACAAGAACTTTACTGTTAGTATTCCCGATATTTTCGAAACAACTGAGGTAATAGGACAATTTTTTTTATTTGTTAATTTAATTTTTCATTAAGATTAATTGATTGATTATTTTTAGTTTATTATTATGGTTTATACAGCTGAAGTCGTTGATAATTTTGGCTACGATCAAAGTAGTCACAAAAGAGGTGCCTTGGTTATACATTGTTGTAAACGATGTATGAAAAAAGTTAATCCCACGTACATCATCGTCAATAAACAAGATGATTCTATGGACGTGATGAGTCATTAAAGTACGAATATCAATATGATAAATGTAAAGGCAATGAGACTGAAGTTTTGCCGAAGTAAGTACAACTTACCTTGATTTTTTTTTGGGTCATTATACAGTTTATCCTTATATATAGTATAACTTAATTTAGAAAATATTCAATATGATATAGGTTCAAAATACCATTGAGAGTGCAAGATGATATTGCGGCTATGTCATTGACATTATTTGATCGGGAAGCAAACAAAATCCTTAATCACACTACCATCGAATTATATAATAAGATGAAAGAAGTAAGTTTTATTATGAAATAATTATTACTTATGTTAATTTCAATTCTGTCAATATGTTTAAAGAAGTAACCGTAAAAGTTTTGCTATGAATTAGATGGGGCAGTTGAACATGTTTCCCGATGAGTTTAATGTTCTACTTAAGCGTAGATTTGTCATTAAGGTTGAAGTTAGCAACTACAACGTATCCATGAATTGTTATATTTATGGAATTTCTAAATTAACTGATGATGAAAACATATTGACTGAGTTGGATATGAAAATTAACGCTCTATGGATAATATGTTTTATTTTCCAGATTTTTTTATATATTACATGTATTAATATTATTTTATTTTCACTAATTTACATTATTATTTTATCATATAGCCTGCTGATTCTGATTCAGTAAATGTTCAGTCAACCGATTTTGGATTGGTTGAAAAGTTAAAGGTAATAGCAAGGTTGTAAGATAATTTAAATATGATAACTATTATTCAATACATAATCTTAAGTTTTATTCTAATAATAATTGTAGGATGTTGTATCATGTACCGGTGAGAATGAAACTCCAATGAATATGGATAACAGTGTTGCCGATAGCCCTGTATCCGAAGAGAAAAAAACTTTCAGAAAGCTCTCGGTTGTTCTGTGACTTGAAGCATGATCTTGAAGAAGTTTATGATGCCGAATTGCCGATGATACCATTAAAGGTTCTGCCACAAAGTTGAAAATCCCAAAAATTGAGAAATGATTTATTTATTCTTATTTGGTAACTTATTAGACATCATATGTTATTCATTTAATTTTTGTTTACATACTTATTCAATAATTTTCGTTTTTTTTTTTATTTTTCTTAATGTATCAAGTTTTTATCATACTTGATAATTTGTCCTATCATATTTGGTTACTGAAATAAAGATTCTCCCAATATGTTAAGGCTACCGATTTACAAACCACTTTCTTATATGTAATAGACACCGATATGACATATATGTTTCATATCCATTAACATTTTGTTTAACATAATGCTTTTATTATTACCGATTATTGATTATTACTTATTTAAACATTGTATGATTATCAACAATCTTGAAAAATAATATCTTATTAATCTGTCTTCTTAAGCAAAAGTGATAAACAGAACTATTAATTATTTTTCCGTTGTTTTAATTATTATTATTATTATTATCCTTTAGTTGCTAGCCACTTAGAATTTTTATTTTATCATGCCTCAACTTATCATCATATTTTTAAATATGTCTCGAAAAAAGTTAGTTACCAATAAACATTGTCCGTCAATATGGTGTGTAGCTCAGTTGCTTAAGGGAAGAGAAGATGTTTGCTTCAATAAGTCGTTGGTCTTGGGTTAGATCCCAGGCCCCCTCGCATTCGCCTTGCTGCTGAGTGAGTTAGGTATGCCCCTCAAATTGGAAATTGGCAGTCTATGTTGGCCGGCTTGCGTGTCCGGAAAATACACGTTTTTCTCCAATATGATTTAGTTACCATGTTAAAAATTATGGTAAGAACTCCACTATCCCTATTCATAGATTTATAATTTACGTGGTTAAAAATTAAAGTTAATATTATTTGTACATTTATAGAAAAAAAAACATAGTATAAACAAAAATACAAAGCATTTAATAGGATGTTGGATTTTTACCAATAAAAATAAATATCATTATATAAAATAAAAAAACAACTTAAATGAGGAACATTCTATTATAAAAGTTATTCATTTATTTTTTGTTTACATACTTAATCAACACTTATCTGTTTTTTTTAAATAATTTGTCTCAATATGCTAATCACTTATAAAAAAATTTATTCTATCATCTATCAACTTATTATCATACTTGATAATTTCTCTGCTCTTCAAGATCCTGAACAGTTTGAGGAACAAATCGGTGACGTAGATGAAATCAAAGATACCGATTTGTATCTTCAACTTTTGACTCAATTCAAGCGATTTTCATGACCAGTAGACCGATGAAGACAAAAACCCTTCCCCCAGTCAGTTTAATGTCGAAGTCTCAACACCCTTTTTACCCCCTATCCCAACCAGAACACCACCGAGAATTCCAACTCCACCACCGTCTACACCTCCAAAGACACCTTCTCCTATTAAAGATTCTTCACAGTTACCTTACCAAGTACATGAAAAAGATGTAGTCGATCACACTGAATCGATACCGAAGCATGGTACGAACATCCCGATCCAGAAAACCTTGGTCTCGTAAATCAGACGATGATGAAGCCTCTACCTCTTAATCCATAGGCAGTACTACTTTTCCTTCTGAAATTTATGAACATATTGCTGACATTGATCGACAACTAAGGCTATTGGGTGCTCAAACCGCTACATTATAGGATTCATTTGACCTATTTTGTGGTATGCTTGGTCATCTGGTGAATAATCTTCACAGGCAGAAGGAAAATGAGAATTCGATAAGTTTACAACTTGACGGTCTAATTGACGTCACAGATAGCCTATTCAAACTTCTTAAGGCTCAAAACCATGAGGTAGACCATATTCAGACCGATTTCTACAAGGTGCTTGATGCATTAAGTAGAGACGTTACCAACATCCCTTCCATTATACTTACTACCTAGGAGAAGGTTCAATCTTTATTTACTCGGTAGGAAAGTTCACACGCCGATCTACTTTTATCGGTTGCTGCCCTTAAAGCCGCATCAGATGCACGTGATGCCGACATCAGGAACATAATTTTGGAGTTGCGGTCTTCTATCGATAATAGAGCTCCTACAGAATCATCTTCTCAACTAGATGGGAATAAAAAATTTATGGAGTCACTTGCATCTCTTCATAAGAAAGTTGATTCAATGGATTGTCATCTCAGCAATCTCCTAAAATCGTCGTCGATGCAAGTGATTTCTTATTTGGTCGTCTGGAGCGAGAAATACTCAAAACGGTAGAAAACTTGTGCGTAGTTCAGGTGGCTGAACTGAATGCATTGTGACTTTCCTTAAACATCTCTCAAAACCCCCCCAACATAGTCGTTCAACTTCCAAAAGATAAGCTGGCACAAAACTCCTCCAAAGTCGTTGATGTTCAAGTTCAATATCATGAAGGCTCACCTCATAGGAATGAAATTCACGATGTTGAGTTCAATGATAATCAACAGGTTAAGGCTGAAGTTACCGAGCTTCAATTTAAAGGATCCGAAGGAACCGGGGTACAATTTTGTGAGGACCAACCGAGTATGTCCGATGAACCGAAAAATCGATGCTACCACCGAAGAAGTCAAACAACTTAATGACTTTCAAGCCGATGTTGATCCGCCGAAGAAGTCAAAATGATTTTCCTCTGGGTGATGGTATTGGCACCAATATTGGTGCAGTTATTGACAAATGAACGAAAATAATGTCGGCTGAAGAAATTGTTGCGGAAGAGAAAAGAAAGAAAGAGGAGCATAAACGTCTATTTATCAACCCCGAAGATCGGTTGAAACTTAAAGCTCCTACGCAGGTTGGTGAAGACTTGGGAATTTCGGAGAAGGAAAGAGAAGAATGTCTTAAGGCTCAGTAGGTTCTTGATGCCGATGAGAGACTTGCTATACAACTAGCTGCAAAAGAAGCTAAAGATTCAAATATCCAAGATCCGACCGGTCTACAACAGTCGGTGCTAATAAGAGCCGAAAAAACAAAAGACGAGATGAAGGAAGCGCGCATTAAATGGTACAATAAGAGAATTATTCACCGATCTATGAAGTCAAAGATAACTTCAGTCCAAATTTTGGACCGAAGGTATTTGTCGAGGATGATGAAGTAATTTTTGTACAAACTTCAAGGGAGAACGGTTATATCAAGAAAGAAAAACTCTCCTATATGCACAACCTCGGTCTTGGAGAATGGATGGAAATGTTTCCTTTTGGTGAATAAAAGCAAGAACAAATATAAAAAGGTAGTTCATAACTATATCATTGAGCTTATTAAGAAGCTCGCAACAATACGCAAGAGTTATGGTCTGCCAACGCTTCCTACCGAAGTTGAGTTTCTTAAACAACTTCAAGAGAGCACTTCTTCCAATAGAGGGTGATCTACACCAAAAAGGAAAAAAATCATACTTTGAAGAGCTTGTCGAATCGGGGAAAACTCCCAAATTTTCAAATATTGATCTGTTTGTTCCAACTGTTGTTGCACATCTGGAAGGTACCGTAATAACATCTCCAGATTATGGAATTTTCTTTCAAGGTGTACTTCAAAACCATAGAATTTTTAGGGCGAAAGAAATTTCCATTGCTGATTCCACCTTTCTCCTAGTCATACTAGCTTCGATTCCCAATGTTGTTGAAGGGTGGCCCTTGTACAACAGCATCCGTGAGAAAATTCTAAAACGCAAGCAAGGTTGATGTACAAAGTTTATTAAATTGTAAGCGATCAACTTCATGAATGAAAATTTTATTTGATTCCATCACATAGTTTATATAAACTCATACGTATATTGTTATAGTAATTATAAATGTTGAAAAGTATTATACAGTTGGAATTATACGTACTCAAGTATACACCTAAGTTGTAAAATGTCAACAAGAAGATCAACTAATAGTTTTTTCTGACAAATTTTTAATGAAATAACATCAATTCCCTGAAACACCTGACATTGGTTTTTTTATTTGATAATTTTATAAATATTTGATGTTAAAAGAATATCAAAGTAAACTGCCATCCACTGACATTAAATTTATCACAAACTGGTTACTTATAATGTCGTGTTACAATATACAATACTAACATATGATCTAATTATATGTGTATTTAATTTTTTAAATATAACTTAAGAAAAAACTAAAAACTATTTAATAAAATATTGTCTTTATGAATTAAAATAAACATTATGATTCTCTAAAAATATAAATTTGTTAATTTACAAAATTAGTTTTTTGTTGATAATTATCAAACTCTTTATGTATTTAAAAAAATTCAAAACGTTATAACCGTTTATAGTAATCCCAAAAAAAAATTGGGATTTACCTGTAACATTAATTCAAATTTAATATATTTGATTACAAATATTTATACATTTTCCTAACTTATTCTTTAGAATATATTTGTAAACGAGTTTTTTTAATAAATTATTATATAACGATATTATGTTATGACTATTATTGTAACATTACATTCCTGATATGATTTTATTTTTATTTTAAATTACCCGTGTCATACACGGGTTACAAGCTAGTATATATGTATATATATATACACACACACACACACTAATAAATATAAAATTGTTGGACCCAACCCAAAGTCAAAACTAGTCTCCAAATATCAAAAACCAAATTGACGTGAAGCAAACCCTAGCCCTCTCGTCGGCCACCACAATCCATAGTGCTATAGGAGTACCATCCTCTCGTCGGCCACCACAATGCCACCACCAGTCTTCTCGTCGACCACCACAGCACCAAAACCAGTCTTCTCGTCGGCCAGCCGGCCACCGCAACGCCACCACCAGTCTTGTATGATATAGGCTATAGAGGTTAGTGCATAAGTACCCTAAGAAGATCTTTGTTCAACCCTAAATTTCCAAATCAGTTATAAAGTAGCATCGGTTAACTATTTGTAATTATTATGGGGCGGTGGTGTCAACTGATGACATTTTTGGCTTTAAAGTTCAACTTTTCTATCATACAGACTACAAAGGATAGGGAGGGGTCTAGGACTCTAGGGGAAGGAAAAATAACGAAGACCAATTAACTATTGGTAATGGTGCACCTTTCCATATTTATATGTTGGTCCATCATACTTGTCAAAATCATATGTTTGTTGTGACACTTGTAAGACTGAATTCGATTCATGAAACAAATGATGTTGATTCAGTAGTAATATCATATGCCTCTTATTCAAATTATATCATTCAGTTCTTTTGATGAATCAAATTATGCAAATCCCATTAACAAATAAGAATGTTATCTGATTCATGATATAATTCTATAATTTATTAGCAAATGTAAGTGGAAAGATGTTCCTCTTGTTATTTGATGAAGGCGTTTTGAATGACTAATGGGTCAATTCCATGTTCTCATGATCAATATTAAATATATTTTGGTTTATACATCGCTAGAATGCCGACTTTTTGTGCTTGTACTTGTACATGTTATAGTTACATAAGCCTTGAAGTGCAATTCATGTTACAGATTAACTTCATATATACATATATGGGAATTTCATGTGCAAATCATCTTTTTTGGCTTTCTGCTTGTGGGTTTTCAGTTTTCTAATCTATATACAGATTAAAAGTGCTATTTTTCATGCAATTGTTGCATTTTGCTGCAGTTTTTTGTTGCATTTTGCTGAGTTTTGCTGCACTTTTGCTCAACTCTAATCATTTTTGCAATCTTTTTTGTTGATAAAGTCCTGCTGTTGATAACCTGTCATCTGTTGAAGGAAAAACAATATAGAACAACAAGAAAGAGAGAGAAGAGATCTGTAATTCTCATTAATCATAAGCCCTTTAAATAGGGATACGTTACAAGTAGATAGGGATCAATTCTAACCTATCTCTAATATGTTTATCTCTATCTATATTGTCATATCCATTAGAGGATGGCACATTTATCCTACAACACTTCCCCTTGTGCCGAGTCAAAGGAGTGATGGTGCACAACTGTTGCCTCGTTAAAACCTTACGCCAAAATAAAAACCCAGTGGGAAAAATAAAAATAGGACGAAGGAAAGAGTACAACGCACCAGTTTATTTGCATTACATAGACTTTTCCTTTAGTCTAATAATCTCTCAGATTCATACATTAATCATGAGAGTTAAGAAAACAAAATGGTATATAAACTGTTGCCTCACTAAAACCTTTCACCAAGGAACAAAACCCAATGGGAAAAATAAAACCTTGGGTGAAGGAAAGAGCACAACATACCAATACTACACATATAGTAGACTCCCCCTTTTGTCTACTACTCCCCCTGATTTGTACATTAATCAAGGGAGTTTGGAAAGTCTCAGTATTCCAATACTTTATATAGGTTTCCCAAATATGATTTTAGTTAATGATTTGGTAACCAATTATGTCACATTCTCCTTGCATTTTGCTTGATTCACTCAAATATATATATGAGAGTTTGTTATTGCTGATTGTATATAAACTTAAAGCAGAATATGCTTTGTGTTATCACCCTTATCCATTTTGGGAATGAGCTTTTTGTATGAGTCAAATAGATAGTTAATATCAGCAAAGACATATCAAGACAATATTTTATGTTTTTCTATAAGGGCTGGTACTTTTGCCTTTCACATTCAACGTAGGTATTGAAATTCCATTATCAAACCTATTTTACTGTTTGTAAGGGAAGTATAAGCCCACATCAATGGTTCCAAAAGATTAATTTGATATCATTCCAATGATGTTGCGTTGGCGCTGGGCTAAATCTAGCTAACGAGTTCATTGAGAGATACAATATACGGTCAAGTTTATTGTTCTAAGTACAATAATGCGCCTATTGCACTCAAATAGGGAATTCCAGCTCCCAAAGCATCTTCGTCATCATCCTTCAGACGAAATGGATCTTTCCTTTTATCCAACACTTCGACCGATCATGGGAGTGCTAGCCGGATGCGCTTTGTCCATATTAAATCGCTTGATTATTTTCTAGACATATGCGATCGGTGAATTAATATCACAAACTCGGTGTCCTAGATTAAATAGATACATAAAACCAAGTTTTCCCAAGATCTTTCATCTCAAATTCAGATTTTGAATAGAATAAAGTTTCTCTTAATTCATCAAGAGTATTTATTATGTTCATTACATCGACATATAAAGTTATGATTAAACATCTGGAACTCATTTTCTTTATAAATACGTACGGGCATAGTTCATCGTTCTTATATCCCTTCCCAATGAAGTATTCACTTAGGCAGGTATCCATATCCGCCCATGAGCGTTTCAGTTTCATGGAGAACGCATTTCGTGGTTTCTACTAATATAATGTCATCAAACACTTTTATATATCTCTTAATCTAGATCCCCATAGAGATATGTAGTAACCACATTCATGAGCTGCATTTCCCGTCCTTCGGATATTACTAGGCTAATTAATTAGCAGAACGTTATAACGTCCATCACGAGAGAGCAAGTCTTCGCATCATCAATCCAGGGCGTTGTGAGTAACCTTGCGCCAAAAGAGAGTCTTATACATCATGACTTAATTATTCTCATTACGCTTTTATGACAAATGAATTATCTATGTCCTACGGGTTTTACACTTGGTGGGTTAGCACTATCGGACCAAATACCCGTGTATTTGTCAAATGTAATTATCCTGGATTGCTTCTATTAGGTCAATTTGCTCTTTGTTGACATTTTTCAACTGAGCATGGTTCGATGTCATAGTGCTCTAGCATCTCACGAGCAACAATATATGTGAATATCATCAATGAGTATGTACGATCTGTCCATCGACCCGTATGCACTTTCATAATTCATTTCAGATTTATTTGATCTCTGGAATCAAATATTAACATCGGAGCGTCCTCCAGTAATGATTTATAGACATAGTTTTAGTCAGAGACAATCTCATAAGAGGTTTATGTATTGATGATAAATGGTTGTGCCTTACTCACCTTTTCCTTTAGATGAGTATCTATCGAACCAAGTAGCCTCCCCCATTTCCTTTTGGGAGCCACGACCTCAACCATACTTCCACCATGTGTGATTGCAATGCACTTTCCAATGGCGTTGTGCACTTGTTTAGGGAATTTTAACCTTGCGGGTATATTTGCAGCTGGTATATATGATCTCGTCACTTCATTAAACGTATCAGGTATCGAGTCTGATTCGTTTGACTTCAACTTTACATTGTGAAGTTTGGGAATCAAAATGAGATATATTGGGAATATTTTATGACACTTCCAGTCGTTCCCATGGAAAATCCTTTTTCCTATCTCCCCCTAACGACGGAAAGACTGTCTCATCAAAGTGACAACTTGCTAACTTAGCGGTAAAGAGATCACCCGTCAAGGATTCTAATTAGCGGAAAATTGTTGGGGATTCATATCCAACATATATTGAATTGTTTTTAAGGACCCATTTGGGTGTGCTGTGGGGGCGCAATTGGCACATATACTACACAACCAAACATGCATAAATGTAAAATATCAGGCTTATATCCAGTTACCAACTGGTACGCATGATATTGGTTGGCTAGTAGTGGGTCTAAAAACAAATAAGTAAGGTTGCATGTAATATTTGCATAACCCCAAGAAAATGCGGGTTAATTGGTGCGCATAACTAATTCCCTATATACCATCTATATTCTTATGATGATAACTTCTATGAGACCATTTTATACATACACACGGGGTATAGAAAACTCTATATTGATTGCAATAACTATCAAATCCTTATGATGTAAATTCTCCAGCATTACAAGTCATATAGACTTAATGAGATAAAGAGGGAGGTGAGCCCTTAAACGTATAACTAGTGCTTGGAGTGCAGCATTTCATGTGGACAATAATGCGACATGCGTTCATTGTGTCGAAACCAGAACCATAAAATACTTTAATGGCCCGCATTCTGGTTGTTTATGTCCATAAATATTACCTTGTTATTCATTGTAAGAATGGAATATTTTTGTATTATGTCCTTAGCTTTAGGATGGTCTCATTCCTGTCTTGGCTAAGGATCAGGGTTTATTAAGATTCTAGGTATTCGAGAAGGCTTATTATGATGTTGGTGTTACTTCTTGTGCTGTAGAAGTCAACAGTTGCAATTTAGTTAATTAACTCATTTTGCCTTTCACTCGAAAAAGAATGTGTTAATGTGTATTTTTCAATACATGGATCATTATGTCATGACCATGGTGTCTCACGTGGTCATATCGAAACATATATGCATCATTGTCCCAAAGTTCTTTATTGGTGACAACATGTGATTAATGACCTAGATAATATACTAATTTGACACATTTATTTCTCTAATATATGTTCCTTTCGTATCATTAGAGTTGATGTATACATACACATTTCCATTCTTATATTATGATTTCCAATTTATACGAATATCTCAACAAGGTTCTATTAACATATTGCTTTTGTGACTATTAATTCTATGCCATTAGGCATTAAGGATGTGACAGTTCATCGTCTAAGTATTTTGGTTGGAGGAGTTATAAAATAAAATAAATATTAGTTTATCTCTTTAGATTGTGTGGGATTCCCACAAAAACACTCAAGTTCTCCTCGATACATTCCTACACGGAACGGAAAATATTGAGAGTTTCATATTTGTAATTCTTATGTATTTCTTTACATCAATAATGGTTATATATCCGGTTTAACATCAGCAGATGAAATTAATTTAATACTTAAATTTCAAATAAACTTATGCTCAATCAATCTTAAGGTTAATCTGATATAGTTCATTTCAACTTGTTCTTTTTTTTTAATGAGCAATTATTATTGTAGTTTTCTTCTTATATTGTCCATTATCTTTTAGGTAGTAGTTGCATTTCTACTCCAAAAATTGTAAAACCCTTTTCGACTCTTGTCATGACCTTTACCGTTTCCATGGTTTTGTCCATGGGGTGTATAGATGTCACCTATGTGGAATTGTCTTTAACTCATTGTTCTTTAGAGTTGTTCCACCTCTAACACTTTCATTATTGACCACGAGAATTTTCTTTGTCCCAACATATTTAGTGATCTAAAATAACCTTGTTATATCTCTCAACCACTTATAGTAGGTTGATGAATTTGTCTAAAGGTTATACTCTAGCTCACATTGGTTCATTAATATGATTACTGCTATATGAAAGGTGAAAATCTTCTATGACTTCCTTGTCATGAAGATTGAGATGTATTTGGAGCACAACATTTCTTTGTTGAAATCAGTCATTTTCTTGTAATCGAGTGGGTTTCATTCCACTGTTTGATTAGTTTGGAAAGTACATGGTACTAGATACTCCTGATTTTTCTTTTCAGGGTGTCCCACTGTTCTTAGGGGATTCTAGTTAATGGTATTCCATATGAAGGTTGTGACTAATGTATCGTCTCAAAAAAAATCTCAAGATATTTACATGTATTTTAACAAGTGACTTTTAGGGTCAATATGTTTTGATGGGTTTTACATATTTGTCTATCTTATGGTACTCAAGTTCTTTCGAGTTCAGGTGGTTGTAAATAATGGAGAATATATGATTTTCAAAATCATGTTCTATAATTATGTTATGCATGAGATTTTATTATCATAATATTATTGGATTTTTGTATTTTTAAAATTTTTAATTTTTGTTGATAGTACTTCATCAATATTTCAATATTCGAAAATAGATCGCAAAGACACTTTTAGATTTCCAGGTAGGAGGGGAATCACGTGGATTACTTAAGTCCCTTCAACCTTAGGGTTATTTACACCCGTTTGACAAAACCTTTCGGTGTTATGCAATTATTTCGTTTCATGAAATACATGAATAACATTAATATTATGAGAGATTTTGACATAAAGTCGAATTTTTATTTTTAACATCTTAATAGTATTTTAAAGACTTTTGGTAAAAAAAAACAAAGTACATAAAGGTAGGAAGTGTAACTTCGATTTATTGATTAAGATTGGAATTATGAGTAGGAACTCATAAGATGATGATGATCATAATAATAGATAATAATAATAATAATAATAATAATAAGAATAATAATAATAATAATAGAAAGAGCAAGCATAAATAATACGAAATGTTTAAAATAAGTGCTATTAATTCAAATACTATTAAAAAATAGTATATAATAATATAAGTAATTACTATGTATAAATTGAAATTAAATATAATAGTACTGTGAGACATAAAACATAAGTCAATCCAATTAAACAATATTTAAACAAAAGTGATCTAAGTTTCTCATATAGTCATGTATACCAATATGATGAATATTTAAGTTAGCCATTTAAATATACGAATATTGTAAACTAAT
This sequence comes from Silybum marianum, assembly GCA_036898165.1. Lineage (NCBI taxonomy): Eukaryota > Viridiplantae > Streptophyta > Magnoliopsida > Asterales > Asteraceae > Silybum > Silybum marianum. Next base: position 21,218,184 of record CM072530.1, on the reverse strand, counting down.
TGAGAATGTCTAAATAAATAATGATATATTAAAAACAATAAAAGTTATACTAATCCAACTAAAATTAAATGAGTTAAAGTCAAAAATTAAAATAACCAGTCGTCTAATTATTATTTAAATTAGCCTAAAAATAGGACTGATAAATCTTATTAAATAAAAGTAATTAAACATAGTTAATATAAACAAATAAATAAATAAATTGTAGATTAAATTGGTTTTAGATAAAGACATAAATAAATAATCATTTTGATAATTCAATATAAATCAGTAACTCATTAAAGAAAAGGATGTTCAAAAATAAATCTCTTAAAAAAAAGATTGATCATTGGAACAATAGAAATTAATTTCTTTTTAAAGACAAATGTAATCCACCAAAAAAAATGATTTTTTTAACGTATATATTTTTTTTAACGTATTTTTTTTACGGCTAAATAAAAATAACAAAAATATTATTAAATTTAGGTAATCACATTAAAATCATAATGAAATCCCACTCTTAGTAAAATCGTAAATATCTATTTTGTTGATTTGATTATTACAATCAAAAATTGATTTTCGATATTCATAATGAAGATATAACAAAACGTTTTATAGACGAAATCATAAAATATATTTATTGTTAACATGATAGCAGAATACTCACATACAAAATAAGAAAAACTTAGAGATACTTACTTGAATTAAAGTAATGAGAAGCAAGTTATTGAAGAGTGTAGGGCAATGCATAACATCCATTCAGTGGCGGCGGACAACAAATACTGAGATTAATCAACCATTAAGGGCAAAGTTAACGTAAAAACGTACCTTAATCGATGTTGTTACCAATAAAACCCTAACTTCATATCTTGACCAATTTCTCTTTTAGCGGATCAACGTGCTGATAACGTGTTGAAGGAAAAACAATATAGAACAACAAAAAAGAGAGAGAAGAGATCTGTAATTCTCATTAATCATAAGCCCTTTAAATAGGGATACGTTACAAGTAGATAACTATCAGTTCTAACCTATCACTAATATGTTTATCTCTATCTATATCGTCATATCCATTAGACGATGGCACATTTATCCTACAACATCATCCTAATTTAAATTCTTTATATAGCAACGGCCTGTGATGAACCGATCATTGATGTTGATAACAACAAAGAAGAAGAGCAACAACCAACCAATGAAACTAATAAGAAAGAAGACAAGAAAAGTAGGAGATCATTTTTCTGGAATCATTTTACATATGTACAAGACGCGACTGAAGTACAATGTCCTTACTGTAGGAAAGTAATGGCTTGTAGCAAAAAGCGCATTGTCGAATCACTTATATAATGTATGTCGGACATCGCCACTTTATAAAAAAATTGTTTTAAAAAAGCAATCAACTTTGAGTTTTAAGCCCACAGGCAAAGGGAGGGGGTCTGGGAGTGGGTTTTAGCTACTCATTCATTTAGCCAAGAAAGATGTAGAGAAAAATTGGAAAAATGTGTATTAAAGATAATCCGCCTTTTAGCATGGTTAATGACGAGGGTTTTAGAGACCTTGTGTGGGAGTTGAATCCTTAAGATTCCATAAAGATGGACTGTCACGCTAGATTGTTTTGTCTATTCATAAAGAAGAAGCTAAAAAACTCAAGGATGTTTTGAAAGGCCAAACAATGTCTCTTACCACCGACACTTGGTCTTCAGTTTAGAATTTCAATTATATATGTCTTACGACACAGTGGATTGATGATGATTGGGTTTTACAAAAAAAGATTCTAAAATTTTGTCCGATAGCCAGTCATAGGGGAGACACCATAGGGAAACTTATATAATTTGTTTTCAGCAATGGGGAATTAAGAAGGTATTTACCGTCACAATTGATAATGCTTCTTCTAATGATGGGGCTATTAAATTTTTGAAGACGATGCTAAAGGGACCTAATGATGTGTTGGATTGTAAATATTTGCACTGACGATGTTGTGCACATATTATCAATCTTGTTGTCAGAGATGGAATAAAAGAGCAGCGTGATTCAATTTCTAAAATTCGAAATGATGTAAGGTACGTGCGATCATCACCTGCTAGATATTCAAGGTGTCAACACAGTGTTGAGCAATTGGAAATAAAGTGTAAACAAAAACCATGTCTTGATGTTGATACACGATGGAATTCCACGTTTTTAATGTTGGAAACAGTTGTGAAATTTCAAAATGTGTTTGATAGTATGTTTTATTATTTAATTTACATATATTAATATTTATGTGTTTTTTAATTAATAATTTGTATGTTGTCAATAGGCTTTTCACGATAGATTCTAATTATAGAGCTTACTTTCGCGGTGACATCAATGACGATTTTGAAGGGAGCACAAGGAAAAGAAAAGGACATGATGAAGCAATCGGTGCTCCGAGATCACAAAATTGGGAGAAAGCTAGGTTTGGTTTTACTTTTTAATTTATCTATCTTATACTTTGTTTTTAGTCTTTTAGATACTAATGCATGATTATTTTTATTTAATATAGGAATTTTATCCAATATTTGCGATTTTTTCTGAAATTACAAACCAAATTTCTAGTTCCAAGTATGTAACATCAAATCTAGTTTCTCTGAACTTGTGACGATGAAAGCAACAATCACAAGAATGTGCATTAGTGTTATGAAGAAAAGGAAAAAATGGCAAAGTCAATGAAGACAAAGTATGACAAATATAGGGACAACATAGAAAATATGAACATTTTGTTATATGTTGTCGTTGCTTTGGTTCCACGCAACAAGCTTCGTTATGTCGTTTTTGTATATAAATGTTTTACGGTAAAGGGACCGACAAAACGAAAGAGATTATAGGAAAGGTGAAGAAAACTTTGGAAGTTTTGTTCAACCGCTATGAGAAGAAAGCAGAGAAAACAAATGTGCCAAACACACATGATAGTTCGTCTAGTGGTGTGCCTAGTACTTTTGGTGATACAAAATTTGATTTGGAGCGTGAATTAGACAAATATGATGATGAAGTTGAAGATTGCAAGAGCGAGGTTGAGATGTATTTGGCCGATGGAAGGGAGAAAAGAGATGAGAGATTTTATCTTTTAGGTTGGGGGAAAGAAAATTCAGTAAAATTCCCTATACTTTCACAAGTAGCTCGACATGTGATGGCAATGCCGATCTCCACAGCTGCATCGGAGTCGGCATTTAGCACCGGTGGTAGAGTTATTGATAAATGTAGAAGTTCACTTAACCTGGATACCGCGGAAGAGTTAATTTGTATGCAAGATTGGATAAGATTTTCTCCGGCGGATATCAGGCTGGTTGACATGTCTATTGCTTCTATAGAAGAGTTGAATGAAAAGTTGGGAAATGTAGAAATTGGTAATGTTTTGCCGTTTTCTTTCATTTTCTAAAATTAATATTTTAGAATTTATAGATATACTAGTATTTTATCTTTTTTTTAGATGATCAAAACACACACATCGAAGGGTTGAAGATTCGAAGCTTGAAGATTGCTAATTTGTTATGATTGTCGATTTCATAAACTTAGACATGGGATTTGTATTATGATATTTGATATTTTGGATTTGGATTTGTATATTATATTTTAGTAAACACGATTTTGATCATGGAATTTGTATTATGATATTTGATATTTTGTATTTTCGTAAACATGATTTTGAACATGGGGTTTGTATTATGATATATTGATATTTTTCGTAAACATGATTTTGAAAATATTAAAAGAAATTTACAAGTTGGAAATAAGGAAGAATTATAGAACAAAAAACCGAAAACAAAAACATTTTTACCATTCGGTTTTAAAACCAAACCGAACCGGGGAAAAAACCGAACCGAGGAAAAAAACCGGAAACCGAAAAACCAAAAACCGAATGGTTTGGTTTTTCAAAAATCGAATGGATCCGTTTTTGGTTCGGTTTCGGCCAAAAATTGAATCGAGTCGAACCGTGCTCACCCCTAACTTGAACAAACCGTCGCTGAAAGTTATCCAACTCCTCAACCGTCTGCTCAACGATGGACAAGAGATCATCCCATCAATCAGATCATTTGTATTCCAAGTACAGGTATAAAGACATGACATGGTGTAGGTAACATATGTCTCTTTGTAAATTTTATTTCTATTTTGGAACCAAAGAAGATCGATGAAACTATCATAGATCCGAATTGGGTCAGTGTTATGCAAGAAGAGCTGACTGAGTTTGAGAGAAACAAGGTGTTGAACCTTGTCCCTCATCCATCTGACAAAACTGTTATTGGCACCAAATGGGTGTTTCGTAACAAGTTAGATGAGCATGGAACTGTGACCCGTAACAAGGCTAGACTTGTTGCTAAGGGATACAGACAGGAAGAAGGCATCGATTATGATGAAACTTTTCTAGCCTTTCTGAATGACAAACTTCATGAAGAAGTCTATGTTGAGAAATCTCTAGGGTTCTCTGACCTTAAACGTCTAGGTTATGTTTATAAACTGGATAAAACTCTCTATGGGTTAAAACAGGCACCTCGTGCCGGTATGATACGCTCCCAAAATTTCTACTTGACGAGAAATTTCTACTTGATGATGGGTGAACTAGCGTATTTTCTTGGTCTTTAAGTTAAGCAATCTAAAAAATGAATATTCATATGCCAAGGTAAGTATGTTAAAGATATGCTGAAGAAATTTGATCTGACTCAAAGCTCTTCAATGAAGACCCTTATGGCTTCTTCTTTAACACTGAACAAGGACCCAAATGGAAAACCTGTCAATGTTACTTCTTATAGAGGAATGATTGGCTCTTTGCGGTATCTCACAACTAGTCATCCATATATCATGTACTCAACATGCTTGTGTGCAAGATATCAATTTGAACCTAAGGAATCCCATCTGATGGTTGTAAAGCGAATCTTCAGATATCCGAAGGGAACTCCTAATCTGGGACTTTGGTATCCCTATACTTCACTAAAAAACTAAGCATATAGAGATCATATATCACTTTATCAGAGATCATGTTATGAATGGTGATATTGAACTTCACTTTATTCCCACTAGGTACCAATTCGCTGATCTTTTTATAAAACCCCTTGATGAAACAAGGTTTAATATATTAATCAATGAACTTGGAATGTTGAATGCCGAGGATTAACCTTCTCAGTGATCATCATTACTCGGTGATACAAGTGAAATTTCAGTAATCTTATTTTATCACTGAACTCGTGTAAAATGTATCTTGAATCTACCAAGGTATGTTTCCTTTCTAAATACTCACTAAAAGATATTACTCAATGAATGTTTTCTGAAAAGAAAGTTCGTATACCTGAAAAACATTTTATTTTGGAAATAAGAGGATTTAAATGGATAATGGTTCTTCGTTTTATTTTATGATGTCATTATTTCTTTTGAAAATTGTGTCAGCCTTTCCTGACACACGACGACCATTACCATTCCCTATCTAATCAAACTCTAGGGACGTGGCAACGTCATCATTTTCTTTCTTTTCAGACCGTCGTTTTTACCTCTCTTTTCTACCTATAAAAACCTCACACGCCCCTAATTTCATACTTTATGCTATCTTAAGAAATCTTCAGCTATCGTATTCTCTAAAGCCAGAACAACAAGAACAAACAATCGTTTCTTCATCCTTTTTCTCTCAAATCAACGGGTTTGATCTTTTTTATTTGTTATAATTAATCTTAAAAATTGTTTGTCATCTCCTCGTAAACAAAACAAAGAACAACTTTAATATAACACTTTCTATTAAGATTCAAACAAAAACCCTAATTAGTGTTCTTGAGATATTTCTTAATGTTCATCTCAAACATTAATTATTTCATTTGTTTGATATTTAAATATACACATTTTGTATAAAAACAAATGTGTTAAGGGTCATTTCTTACCAGAAATATTACCATTTCAAATGTTCTATACTTCATCTTTTTTTAAAACCCTAGAAATCGAATATACCATTTTTAATGGTTATTGAAGTTTCGAAACATCCATTTCTTGAGGTTTTTCAAACTCTTAACATTGTCTAAGTATTCATTTACTAAGATACTTTCCATCCTTCATCCTTCCTTCGGATTCTCGTAAAAGGCACAACCAGTTGAACGAAACCCAGGGAACAACCATCAAGGCTGCTAACTTCATCAATTTCAAGATCGAAGATTGTATCTTCAAAGCACTGGCCTTGCTAAAGATTCTTAGTAACTAAAATTACTTTACTGATGTTGCTAATTTCCTGAAGAATGGCGTTCTTCACTACGCCCTGACTACCCAACCTCGCATGGTCAAAAGCTTCCTTCAAGACTTTTAGTTCTTCACTGAAGTGAAAGATCTAGAGGATCCAAAAACTAAGAAAATCGTCCCCAACATCACGTTTCAGGAAAACGAAAGACTGGAAATCATCGAACCCCTGACCATTAGAAATGCCATACGCCTTTCAAAAGCTGAATCATACGTTGATGATCCGACTACTGAAGAAATTGTGGGCTTCCTTGAAGACTGTAACACCCATAATTTTCGTTACTATCTTTCATTTTATTTTCATCTATAAGGCAGTCATCTAGTATTTACGTTAATCCTCTTTGAATGTTTTGGGTATTATAGTGTTAGCGCCTCAAAACTCAAGGTAATGATTGGTTAAGGAGGAAAAAGTGGGTTAAGTTGGTTACGAAGAGAGTTTTAGAGCCGAACATAGCCTATTACGTAGCCAACACTTCTGATTGCTCGGGGCTGGTTAACTCACTAGTTATAACTAGCGAACTAAATATCCAACACTTATGTTTATCCGGGCTAGTTAGCTCGCTAGTTATAACTAGCGAACTTACTAGTGAACGCCTTTGTTCAGCATTTTTAAAGACCGAATATTGGGATATTCCTTATTTTAGACATATCTATCTCAATTTTGCTCCGTTTTTGTTGATTCAAGTTGCTATGGGTTCGTATTTTGAAGCTATACAACATTGATACAAATATGGTTAAAGGTTATGGGTTGATTTTGGATTTCATAGAAGTGAAGGTAAGATCATATCTTTGGTCATTTGAATCTAGGGTTTGGTTCTTTTGCACCAACGCCTCTCATTCTCTCTTGAGTTCTCTTTTGTGTATGTTTTGGAAGATAAGGAGGTGTTATTGAAGGATCTACAACATACATTTAGAGGTTTATCTTGAAGATCTAAAGTCTTATCCAAATAAAGCTCAAGTTTGGGGTAAACCTAGATTTAGCCTAAATTTAGCAAGGTGAATTCAAACTACTTTGTAAAAAACGGTGTACATGCCAAAAATGTTCATTTTGATGTATTAACTTGTTTTACTTGCTGTTTATTAAATGTGTGAGTGTTTTGATAAAATGCATATTATTTGGCATAAAGGGTTTTATAAATCATGTTAAATACTTATGTTTAGGTTTCTTGACATTTTGATAAATAAAACATAAATATGAATTATTTAGATGTTTTATTTAATAAACGAACATTATTTGGTATTATGCATTTTTTGGAGTATCTGATTTATAGACCATTGAAAATTTACATGTTATTGCATCTTGAGGCATTTTGAAATATACGAGTATATTATCATTTGGAAAACGGTTTGTCTCAACCAACGATGTTATTTTGGGTAAACACTTATGTTTTGAGTTATTTGCACTTTAAAACGGTATTTGACTAAAAAGAGTTTCGGGACAATTATCCGATTTAAATTGCTCTATGTCGGGCTTTTAGAGTTATATATGCAATCATGACATATTTATTCGATATATTACACGTCTTGGGTGCATTAGTCATTCATTTAGTGTTGTGTAATTTTATGGATAGAATGTAATGAGTCCAATAGGAATATAAGTCGGTCTAATGGTGATAAATTGTGTATAAGAGATGAGATTCTCAAGCCGTACAACTTTAGTTTACTTTTTGTTTTATTGGGAATAGGTATTGTGATAAATTGTAATTTCCAATTCATCCCTTATTTATGTGAATGATTGTATTATCTCATTTATAAATTTGAAATAGGCATTGTGATAAATTGTGTAATTTCCATACATCCTTTCACTAACTTGGAATAGACATTGTGATAAATTGTGTAATTCTTGAGGCAAGAGCTTATGTGCACAAATGACTATAATATTGGCTTTGCTTGATGTCAATGGCTATCAGACCTTTATGTGATGCGCTATAACATTGGTTCGTGGCCTACCTATGTGCCCCGTCACGACTAGTGGTAAATAAGGTTTCCCTCGTCACCGAAATGTGTTGTTTTGACTTTTTTAGAGCATTAAATATTATCCGTAATTTATATTATTGGATCATTGAGACTTAACCGTATTTTGGTATTCTAGATAATGGAGCTTTGCCCATATTTTGGTATTTGAAGCATTTAAGCTTATTCATGTTTTGAGTGAGTAAAGGATATATAGTTCGTATTTAAAAGAATATTTCTATTTAAAGCTTTCATTACTATGGTATTTTGATTTAAAGTTTTTATTACGAAAATGATGAGTTTGGGAAAGATGTTGCTTTTATAATAAAGTTATTCTATTTGAGAAATTATTATTTAAAACAAGCAGTCTTTCGATTTCTACTGATTATAAATATGTTATAAACTCTTGAGCTCACTAGGCGTTAAGCCTAACCTTTTTCCTTTGTCGGCATGTGCATCAAGTTCTCGTTGGGATTGATACTGGCCACACGTGTTGGCTTGAGTGCAAAGAAGTGGCGCGTTAAGGATATAGCTTTTGGTGACGTCTTCCGCCTTTGAAGATAGTGACTCCTATTGGCTTTAGTAACACCCGACTATATTTATGTCTTTGTAAAAGACTTGGTCTATCTTTTGTCGAGGTTTATTTAGAATATTTATTCGCGACAATTCAAGTTTTTATTTGTAGGAAAAGGATTTACTCCTTATTTGTTGTATTGATGAAAATTTTAAATTAGTCGTTCTTTCCAAATTCGAGGGTGTTACAAAAACATCAAGTATGACTGGCCGAGGAAGAAGAAGGATTCGACTCAGCTAGACAAATCGCTGACGGATATCAAAAAGTCCAGGATGTCTGCTACCTGGCAATACCTCTTCTCTCACTTCATCCAATCTCTGGTGACAAGACTACAAATTAAGAACAATCTAGCCAAATAACGTTGAACATCGGCTACTCCTTGACCCACAACCTAAATGTGGACTACGCTGAGCTCTTGTTCGATGATATGTTGGCAAAGTTGACCAGGCGTCAGAGGGAAAAGGTGGTCCCTTATACTCGCTTCACCTATGCTATCCTCTAAAGGATATACAAGGTGGACTATTCCAATGAAGGGGATCTGCTCTACTACAAGTTGGGACTAAGGATGCTTGAGCACATGACTCCGAGAACAAGGCTCTAAGAACGGACGTACCCCTCTTCCTAGGTATGTTGCTCTTAGCCAACTCTCTTTAACCCCAATCTTCTTTGCATTTAGCAGCAACCACGATCCTGACAAAACCGTGAGTATCCGACCCAGCTGCTCAAACCTCCTCCATCTCTGTAACATCCCAGGCCAACCGTACCATATATTGTCCGCTTTGTCCACACACTTGGACTCACGGTTTTAAAACGTGTCTGATAGAGGAGGCATCCAAGTCCCTTATAAGGTAACTCTTGTTATTCTCCCCTAACCAATGTGGGATATTACAATCCACCTCCCTTGGGAGCCTAGCATCCTCGCTGGCACACCAACTCGGTTGTCGGCTCTGATACCAACTAGTAACACCCTCAAATCTGGAAAGAGCTACTAATTTAAAATTTTCAATATTAAATCACTTGAAAGATAAATCACTTCCTATAATTCAATACTTGAAGTTCCTCAAATAACAATTCTATATCAACAAATACAAAAGGTAGATCAAGTCTTATACTAAGACATAATTACCGTCGGGTGTTACTAAACCCAAAAGAGTCGCTATCTCCGAATGCGGAAAACGTCACCAAAACCTAGATCTTTAACGTGCTACTCCCTAACACTCAAGTCCACACCTGTCGCTAGTATCAACCCCAACAAGAAGCTGATGCACATGCCGACAAAGAAAAAGGTTAGGCTTAACGCCTAGTGAGCTCAAGAGTTCATAATATGTTTGTAGTCGTTTGAAATCGAAAGATTTCTTGATGAAATAATAATTTCTCAAATAAGATGACTTTATTATAAAAGCAACATATTTCCCAAATCATTATTTCCATAACAAAAGCTTTAAATCAAATACCGTAGAAATGAAAGCTTTAAAATAGAAATACCCGTTCAAACACGAACTCTACACCTTTTACTCACTCAAAACGTGAATACGTTTAAATACTTTAAATACCAAAATATGGACAAAGCTCCATTTTCTAGAATACCAAAATATGGCTAAGTCTCAAAGATCCAATAATATAAATTATTGATAATACTTCATACTCTAAAACGTCACCAAAACAATGGATAAGACTTTATACCCAAAACAACACCTTTCGGTGACGGGGGAGACCCGTGTTACCATAAAAAGTGACGGGACACGTAAGTGGGTCACCATTCAGTGTTACATGGGCTAGATTAACCAATCCGTTCGTGGGAAATTACACCTCAATGGTCAACGGCCGATGCTCGACTACAAGAGCCCACATCTTAATGCCTATGAAGACCCGATGCCTATTTCGTGCTACAAATACTAGAGATTATATCTTAATGGTCAATGGCCGATGCCTGACTAACAAAGCCCACACCTTAATACCTATGAAGACCTAATGCCTATCTCAAACTTCAAATACTAGAGATTACATCTTAATGGTCAATGGTCCATGCCCGACTACAAGAGCCTACATCTTAATGCCTATGAAGACTTGATGCCTATCTCACAAGGTTACATCTTAGTGGTCAATGACTGATGCCCGACTGCAAAAGCCCACACCTTAATGCCTATAAAGATCCGATGCCTACCTCAAACAACAACATGGGACTGACTATCCAACCAAAACCGACTTATATGCCTATGGATCCATTACATTCTAGACAGGAAATTACACGACACTAAAAGAGTGACAAACGCACCCAAAACGTGTAATATATCAAATAAATATGCTGTAACTGCATATAACTCTAAAAGCTCGACATATATAGAGTCATTTAAATCGGACAAATGTTCACGAGATACATCTTAGTCAAAACCGAGCAAAAGCTCTATAACTCAACACTTGTGTGATTACTCAAAACATTGGTTGAGACAAACCATTTTCCAAATGAAATCATATTCATATATTTTCCAAAAGGTCTCATAATGCCATAACATATATTTTCCAACGATTGATAAATCAAATACTCTAAATATGCAAATACAACCAAATAATCTTCATTCAAAAGATATTGCACCAAAATAACTCACACTGATACTTCATTCATCAAAATGTCTAAAAACTCAAGTATAAGCCTCATGTATGATTTATAAACTTTTTTATACCAAATAGGCAAAACCTACCCAAATACTCACACATTTGATAATAAGAAACAAAACATGTTAATACTCCAAAATGAACATTTTTGGCACGTACACCGTTTTCACAAAGCAACTTGAACTTACATTGCTAGATTTAGGCTAAATCTAGGTTTTACCCCAAAAGCTTCCTTTGAAGAAATGTCCAGATTTGCAATATTTCTTCACTAGAAACCATCTCTAGTTCATAAGCAACCTAAATATACCAAGAACAACTCCCAACAATCAGATCAATGAAAAACCTAGTCAAAAACCTCAAATCTCTTAAAATGGTCAAAACCCCAAAATTGGAAGATACATCAAAATCAAAGCTCTAGGAGGTTAAAATGTAAGGTTTCAACAAGAATCAAGGTTTAGAAGAGTTAGAATAACTTACATACTCGATTTGGGGAAAAATCCCAAACTTGGTCAACAATGGTGGATGAATGATGGAGAAGATGAAGATGTTGGATTTCAACCCACAATACTTGAATCCCTAGTTGCCAAGCTCTTAGATTCTCTTGAAAAAATCGATTTAGTGAAATAGGAGGGTTTGGACTGATTTGGATGAGAGGAGAAAAGTGTTGGTGTATCAAATAAAATGGAGGAAAGAAGAGAAAATCGGATTTAAAAGGGTTGTCCAAATGTTCGCGAGCGCGAGCAAAATAGGAACTAGGTCGCGAGCAGGGTAAAATATAAGTTTCTGCGCACTTTTTGGGGTTTGATCGCGGGCGTGAGCAAAATAGAAGCACGGTCGCGAGTAGTGTAAATTTCGACCAAAATGTGATTTTCGCCAAATGCGATAACCAACTCAACTAACATCCACGATACTTCTAAATGACTATAATAAGGTCGAAAACACACGAAACTTGAAATTATGGATACCAAAAATGTGGGTGTTACAATCCTCCCAACCTTAGAATGATTTTGTCCTCGAAATCTAATGTTGATCCAAGATCCGAATGCCACACACAACGGATGGTTTGATTCTCACAAGTTTGGGTTTTCTCCGGATCATAAAAACCTCAACCTAAAAACTATCCCGACGATGATAACATATAACCCTTTTTCCGCATAGCTCTTGTACCATAAGGGCACGTGGAATGATTCAAAAACTCACATAACTCGGAACATAAACCCGACAGATGGTTTGCCATCCATCCATCCCATAATTAGATAGCAATCCTACGAAGACCTCAAATGATAACAAATTCACAAAACAAACAATCCCTTTCCACGAGATTACCACAATATACCTTGACGAACGTTGAACATTAGCTTAATCACTTTTCCATCACTAGGATCTCGGTTGTCTCCCAACCTTAATGGTTCATACCACCACAAGAGTAGCTTAGGGACCCACTTTAACCGGTTCCAATGATGTATTAACACGTAACTCGACTATCAAAATCTCTATCATAATACGATTTTCACTTAATATTTCCTTGGACAATTACACGAAACTCCTCCAAATCGAAACCATATAGGATCTATTGCCCCATTCATGACAGAAATCTTAGTCACAAGCTTAATTGATAATCCAAACTATCATAAGCACACTAACTCCAAAGAACTCTCGAAAATCCTTAACAACTCAATTGGTCACTATCATCTATCACTATGTACGAGGATCTATTATTCTCAAGTTCACCACCTAAAGCTTTCGAACACTTCTAGAATTCAATTAAAGTACCCAAATTGCGTCAATGATTCATGGCCTCCAGAGCATTAGAAGTTGACACTTAATATGAGAAGCTAAATCCCATAACTATAACACTCTAGTACTTGATCCCACAATTCTTTCCAATCGCGATGAGACATCAAGACTAAACATCCCTATCGAATCAAACCAACAAGTCTTCCTCGTTTGTTAATAACTCACCAAGATGGCACATTTTTAACCCACAAATGTTAATATCAACCAAACGACTCATCAATCCTTGAACCTCCTATCTAAGAAACTATGCTTGCCATTCATCGTATCGTTAATAACTTAAATTCTGATATATATAAGAAAAATATGAGCAACAAACTCAAGGAGCAATCCTCCACATACCTCCTAACTCCAGAGATTCTTAGGAATGTTCTACCATCTATGGCCTTTCTCAATAAAGAGAACATTAATTATTTCACAAGTAAACTTAAACCATAACTCACACAAGATCTTTCATCAAAGTTATATAGGTTCAAACTTAGAACCTTCCAAAAACCAAACTTGATCACAAGTTGCCAAGATATTCCTGACTTCTACATGAGATGCTTCTTCTCTACAAACTCAAAATGCCGAAATAACCATGAGGTCTAATAAAAGGTTCCTTCTTGACAAGGTCCAACATCTACTCAAAAGAAGATCGAACATGATCACATACTTACGTCTTAAGGAACTTAAGAGATATCGTATAAGGTTCTAGCAAACTTACCGCAAGTCCGATCATCGGTTACTTAATTTCGCGGAGACTCGTTTGATCCCTACTTGAAATGCTCAACATAAAAAAATTGCTTTTACATCAGTTTTCCTAATGAGTTCAACGTTTACAATTATAAGACTAAACAAATATGCCAATTTCATTAATCAAAGATTTAACAAACGTAAAACCTTTATTGTTCAACTCATGCATACTTAAAGATTTTTACCATAATCGGTAATCGTGAAAAGTGACCAAACATCAATATGTAAAATCATTTAAAAGCTATGTGATCATTATTTAAACTAATGACAACAATAATGAAGATATGATTAGTAACTTTTAAAATGGACATGTATAATCCTGACACACATTTAATGATGTCATGTATGTAAAATAATTTCATGCACAAAATCTTATGCAACCAAATGAGTGTACCAAATCTTTCCAAAGATTTTCTCCTCTTAGCCATAAGAAGGTATGGAGAAAAATTCTCCAACAATAATAGCATGCACCGGTTTATTTTCCCAAATCTATTAAAAAGTTACATGTGTGCATCTTGGTCACACCATGCAATCAATTGATTTGGATTTCAACCTTAAAGCAGAATAACCAAAATGTTTACGCATTCCTAAAACGTTGGCTATATAAATTAAAGAAGCTACAATTAGTATGTATGCAAACTCTATGCAACAAACGGTTCCCATAAAATTAAAAATGATAAAGCGAGAAATTTTATAATTGGACGCCATTAAAATCTTTAAGCCAAAATAAATGACGCGAACAAAAATTCTCAATAAACTCTCATATGCAACAGCGACAATAAAACGAATCCATAAAATCCTAAATCCCAAAATTGAATCATGAACATTACGCACCCAAAATTCCAAAGAAGCTTGTAAACAACGGTAGGAGGTATGGTAGTTCATGCATTTCAAACTCGACCCAAAACCCCCCCGTATACCAAATAATTTCTCAAAATTCGTAAAACGATATTTGTACGTTCCTCGGGAAACAAATGAAACAATTTAGGTAAGTTCCAAATGTGAACTCTCTTGAAATATAAATCTTAAAATTTGCAATTTTGGCAAAATAGTGCGAATTAAATCCTTAGTGAATACGTATGCATTTCTCATGCAACTAAAACGATCCAACAATTTCCTAAACATGGCTACACTCTTGGGTGTGCCCAAAACATTTTCCAAAATATTAATTTGTCACGTATAAAGTCTTTTGACGAATCCGAAATAACTTTGAAATTTATTTTCCAAAATAAATGTCGTGCATGCATCCGGTCGGAACTCGAAGTCTTAGAACCACGCTCGCCAAGTCTACCAACCACAAGACCGATATTGGAAAGCTTCATATTCTTAAAACTGTCATCCACAACTAAATCCCTCAGCTCACAAATTTCCTCCCGAAATAAGAATGATTCAACAAACTTATGGTTCATTACTAACTATTATCTCCGACTTCAAAATGATCGAAATTACATATTCACCGTACATAGTTGTCATCCAAAACGCAACGCTACAAACACCAACTCTTACAACGTTAACTCATGAGAACTCATTCACTACCCCATCGGTCATCACAACAATATGACTCAAGCACACACACGTAACCGTAAATTCAAATTATCAACCGGCCGAATGATAATACAAATTTACCTCACATGTGGACCCTTGTTACCATCATTATGATTCTCGATTCTAGTGCATCTATCAACCACAAAACATTCATTCTTAACATAAATGCAACAAAAACAAACATGATGAGACATTTCACTAGACCAAATATGAATGCTAATACCATCCTCTTATCTTCAACATAAAAGTGACAAAGGTAGAAAACCAACATCAAGAACAACGATTGAATGCTTTGTGCAGTAACAAATTACCAAAATCCCAAAATGAGTAAGAAAAACAATCATAGGGCAAACGGGAAGAGAGGAAGTTGCTCTAGGAATAGAAAACCATAGATTGAGAACTAAGATGATATATAATTAAAGATTGAGAGAAAGATAGAAAGGCATAACCGAAGGGGCTAAATAGTTTGGAATTAAAAGTTTGCTACAATTGAGAAAAAAAGAAATTTAGGATTAGGGTGTTTAGAGGATGCCACCTGATTATTGAGGTTCTTGCTTTTATATATATATAAGATTGATGATTAGATGGTTTAATTCAAATTGTATATCAAACTTAAGTGATTTAATTGACATATTCTAACAATAGATATATAAAATTGACTAGATAAACCAACTTGTATATTATTAATAAATAATAATTAATTACAACAGTAATATATATATATATATATATTTATAGAGGGAGGTTAAGGGGAAAAAATTACCCCACATCCACAACGTTTTCTATATCTCGTCTCTCCGCAAATATCATTATCATCCCCCTTCACGTAATTGACTATCCGTTAGACAAAGTTGCAAGAGATGTCTCTGATATTGAAGAACCGAAGGCGATAATTAGTCGAGAAGAGAGACAAATGCGAAGAAGAACAATACCATTCGTGAAAGTCTTATGGTGAAATTATTTCGAGTGGGAAGCCACATGGGAAATGGAAGAATCCATGCGAAAGGAGTACCTGTATCTTTTAGATTAGTGTAATTCCTTTAAACTTATCTCAATTTCGAGGACAAATTGTTCTTTTTAGGATGGTAGTATTATAATTTACGTGTTCCGTTAACTTGTACAAATTGTGCATAACGTGTTTGTACCTTATGCTTACCCGACTTGTACTTTGAACTAAATTGTGATGTAATATCATACAAGGGGTTACACACGTACAAAATGAAACTAAACTTGACCTAAATTGTTAAGTTTATACCTACTAGGGCATAAAGTTGAGAAATTAAACTTTAGGGGCCAAAGTGAAATGTTTACAAATATAAATCCTCCCTAAACTGTTAAAAATTCTTTAAGCATCACACGTATTCTTCTTCTGATTATTTAGTTTCTCTAGTGCTCTCAAGAACGCATCTCCAACCTAAATCAAGTGAAGGAATCATCTATATAGGTGAAATTGAGAAGTGTAAAGCTAAAAAACTTAAGGTATGTGTAGAAATTTAATTATTCCAAGTTGAATTCTTGTTTAGGATAGTATTTTAATACATGAGCTTGAAGTCTTTTTTGGGCTTGTGATTTTATATATGGTTGGAATGTTTTGGTTAGAGTAGGAATCAAAAGGGTTAAGTGTAAATTCAATATAGTTAGACTTGGTGTATAAGATTAACCGCACACTAAGTGTTTGGTTAAATGTCTAAAAGAGCAAAATTGTATGAAACTTATGATATTAATCATTAAGATTTTTTGTAGTGTTTTATATGTTATGGTATGTTTAGAACGTTTAAAAGTAGCAAATTATGAAGCTTGGATCATAAAAGTGAGTTGGGGGAAAATGTGGAAATTGGAATTTTGGATAGTTGCAAGTCTAGTAGTTTAGCTGTGTGTAACTCACAAACCGTAAGTCCAAATAAGTTCATATTTTGCAGATGGAAAGCTGTTACTATATAATACAACTTTTATGAAGGGTCGAAAACTAGGGTTGTAACGAACGGAGGCTTGTTCATGTTCGTTCATTTAACTTAACCGAACAAACGAACGAACACGAACGGTAAACAAACGACATTTTTTGTGTTCGTGTTCGTTCATTTAACTTAACCGAACAAACGAACGAACACGAACGGTAAATGAACAAAAAATTTTGTTTTCATTAAGAAAATTTGTTCATTCATGTTCGTTAAACATAAATGAACGTGAATGAAGATAAACGAACATAGATGAATATAAACGAACAAACACAAACATAGAATAAAACCACCGTTACTTATTATTTTGTTCCTAATAAGTAACATAAGAAAATAAAAACCGGGTAAACTTAGCAGCCATAAAAAAGAAATTCTAAAAATTTAATTTAATTACTGATTTTATATATTAATGTCATAATATATAAATATATTTATATATATAAACGAACATAAACGAACATAAACGAACATAAACGAACATAAACGAACGAATGTAAACGAACGTTCACGAACGTAAATGAACGTTCACGAACGAGACCATTGTTCATGTTCGTTCATTTAAATAAACGAACAAAAAATGTGTTCATGTTCGTTCGTTTATTAAATAAACGAACATAAACGAACTTCCCGCCGAACGATTCGGTGAACGTTCGGTTCGTTTATAGCCCTATCGAAAACCTAACTGTGGCTCTAAGTGACTCAAAAAGAAGAGGGACATGAGCTGTTGGAATGAAACTACATAAGGCTAAATGTTGCGTTTGAGTTCTCAATTATTATCTAGCTGTCCTTGCTGAAGTCTAAATTGTTTAGGATCATTAAGACCTAAGTAATTTTATTAGAATATCACGTTATGGTTTTTATGCCTTGCAGATAATAACCGTTTATGCATTCATTAGGCACGTGGACAAGTCAAACTTGATCGTGAACTCCATTTAATCGTACGTTAATTATCAAATTCGGTTAAGGTACGGATAGCCTACATCACTTGACACGGGATAGTCATTTGTATAAAGCTTCCTAATCCGAATAACCTATGATACATTCCGATTACACTGGTTCCAAATTCTTATTATGCTTGTCAAATGCTATTGAACTTTTGTTTCCTTTCGAAATATGATGTACATTCTTATTTGGAACATGAATCACTTGATCACTCGACTTGCTAAATTGTATATGTTGTGAACTCGTACTATGGACTCAATATTGGAGCACCGATATTGAGATGCTTCCATGGTGGCTAAAACTATCATGGCGTCCTCATTTATATATAGTCCTTAAAAATGGACTTGAATAGATACCTGTCAATTAGAGGACGTATGGATCGATCATAGGAACCATTATCGCAGAATATTTTCAGTTGTGGTTAAATCCATGGAGAGGATTGTTTGTGTTGTGCTCCCACCCCTTTTCTCACGCATGCCCGAACGGACTGATCATCCTTTGGGAACAACGTATCCTCGTGATACAGTTTGGTCTTTAGACTCTTAATATGCTTGCGGGCCATTTGTTATTTAACTTTCTTTTGGATTATCATTTAACGTTATGAATTTCTTTTGAACTTGTTATCTCATATTAGTTGTTTAGTTATTATTATATGTTCACTGAGCATTAAACTCAGCCGAGTTTTTTTTTGTCCTCAGCAGGTACATGACTTAGCTGGGACTTTGGGAAGAGAATTGTGGAGATAACATGACTGAAATTGTCTACTTTTGTTAAGCTTTTAATGACTAATGTAGATGTTATATACTTGTACCTTGGGGCCATATTTTGATTATGTAAATATTATGTTGGATAAATTATATTAGTTGTTCTACTTTAACCAGTTTTTTTTGTCATAAAATAATTCTATAATCAATTGTGGCACCATTCATCCTTTAACCATGCGGGACTGAACGTTACATATAAGGTTATGAATTTATTTATTAGCATTTTTATTGAATTTCTTTTTGCCATCGTTTACAAAAATGATCAAAGAATCAAGTCTTGATCATCAAGATTTTAAAATGGGTAGATCTAAGTTTTCATCAACTCTTTTTTGTTCTTTTGTCGTCATTCACCATCAAAACAAATTAACAAAGTAGTTTTAGTTTAATAAATGGATTAAAAGAATACTACATAATATTAATCAAGTTTTTATGTGACTGAAACATCATATATGCAATGATATTATTTTAAGGGGTAATGGTACCAAAATTCATTAGGATGTAAAATATAAAAGAATCGGAAACATACCTGATTTAATTGACGAGACTGTAGTGTATACAAGATTAGGGGTGAGCAAAACCCATCGAACCCGAGTTACCCGACCCGACACAAACAAAGCCAACATACCCGAAATCCAATTAAACCGAATAGCCAACATACCCGTCGAACACGCGTGACTTTTGCTGCGGGACTCGGCTAATAGTATATGATTTTGTATGCGAATCATATGTGATTTTGCACATGAAAATTTCATATACAAAATACTTGGCTGAAAATTGTTACCGTCCTTACATAAACATCTTTTGTGTCTATTTTAATATTTTATTTTGAACGGCTTATTTTAATATATTTATCTCTTTTTATATCAACCATATCAAAATTTAATTATTATTATTATTTATAAATAAAAGGATATACACAAAAATTAGAAGAGTGAATTTGAAGATAAAAAAACAGATTACTTGAAAGATGAGGACAGGGGAAATGAATTCGTGTGTTGGCGATGCGATTGGGCGGTTAGATTTCCGGCGAGGAGTCGGTGGAGCAACAGTGGTGGCTACTAGGAGAGTCAACAAGGACGGCGAAGGCTGTGGTGTAAGACGCCGTCGTGCTGCACTTAGAATGGTGGATACTAGGAGAGTCACGAAGGACGGCGAAGGCTGTGGTGTAAGACGCCGTCGTGCTGCACTTAGAATGGTGGATAGGCAGCTAGAGAAAGGCAACTTCAAATTGGCCCTTTCTTTGGTAAAACAGTTGCAGCGTTTACCACCTCCAGCTGGTCTCCGTGGTTTCGCAGGTGCCAGACAGGTCCAATCATTTGTTCCAGATATTCTTATGCTTGTATCAATCGTTTTATGATTTCATCAAGTAATAGAAAAGAACCTTTATCCAAAAAGAATTAACATTTTTATTCACGTGGCTACAAATAAGCTCTGAGTGAATGAACTCCACACACAAATCCACAAAAATAACATTAACGGATTTTATCAGGGGATATGATGGCGATTGTTGATTGATTAGCTAGTAGTTGAGACAAGACTCCAATTTGCTAACCTGAATGCATCATTAATTGTAAGATTTGAATTGTGAAATCTGTTTGACTGGAATCATGGAGGATTAGTTCACAAGTAGACAAGTATCGCTATTTTGGAGTGGAACCTAGCATAGAAATGGCTTGCTGGTGGCCATTCCCTTCTGATTTTGTACACTGGAAAACTGCTGCTGGTAGTTTGCATTATATGATTTGAGTAGAATTAATGTTAGAGAAGACAACACATATGTTTATCTGATGCTTTATTCCCTTTAAAACTATATTCCCGATTTCACTTAATGAGGTTGAACTGAGTCAATTTGTTCAGATTTAGTACTACGACAATTGTAATTTCAAATCCTTAAGCCATAAAAAACCTTTTCAGTCTGTTGATCCAAATTGATTGCTGGGTTGACTACAAAAATCAAAGTAGACTCCAGTTGTGGGAGGGAGAAGGGGGGGGGGGGGGATTAACTAGCATGTCATTCAGTTTATATTATCATTTTTTAACGTTACTGAAAGATATCCTTTGATATATAGGTGCCCCGTAGAGTCACATCAATACAGGAGTTGCATCTCAGTGTCACAGAAACAGCAGCTCTTCAATCATTACTTGATTCCATTCTTGATTTAATCGTGAGTACCCTTGAATCATCGCCATTGGAGGAGGTACTTCTGTCTTCTTTGTATTAAATATTGGTTTCTCCTAAATTTTGTCTTGTTGCCAACCAACTGAGATGCTGATATCTTTCAGCAAACCTGCCATCTTCTTTTTAAACGTGAGTTTCCGGGCCAGCTTTAACGTACCTCCGCTAATCCCATCGCTCCTACATTAACAGCTAGACAAACCTCCCGTGGCCCTGAGGACACTCTAACTGGTGACCACTAGGGAGTAAACCCAAGACCTTACAAGTTGAGCTATCCTTGAGGGTTAAACCTGCCATCTTACTTTGTGGTGCTGGAGAGTTAGAACACTTAGATGGCAGGATTTACATGCCAAAAGGCATTTTATATGATGTCACATGTTTGGCATGTAGTTTCACATCTCTTATACATTCAATTCTCTGCTAGCATATCATATGCTTCTTACATTAGCATTAATGTATACAACAAAGCCAATCACTGAACCTTTTTGTAGGATATAGTGATGTCAATAGGAGGAGAGTGGATGATCCAACATGAATTTACTTGTCTGTACAAAACTTATCTAAGTCGAACTCCTTGGTTGTATTTGTATCCACTTAAACCCTTCTAATACTTCACCCCCATGTTAATTTCTGTGTATCCATTAATTTCTTAATAAGCTTCACCTGGTAAAGAAAAATAACATAGGGGCAAGGCATGGATCCTATGCACTCTTGATTGGGCCATCTCTTATTTTATTGTGAACGTGATTTTAAGGAACTTTTAGTAAAGAAAAAGCACATATGATAGCCAGCAACATTTGTGTTTAGTTATAATTAATAATGTATTGCATCAGTAAATACAAGTGTAGAGATGGTTTACGTTGAATTATATCATGATGCAGTGTGGATATTTACTAAATGGTTTTGCTGTGTGAACAATGCTTGAATCTCCTCCTCGATCCATAGGAAAAAGAAAAACTAACAAGTGAAACTTGTATTTTGCGATGCCAATGTGTAAATTGATGACCGCCTAAAACCTTTGACATGATTTTTGGTATTGTTGTTTAATTAAGTTGGGCTAATTGGGTTGTTTGGCAAGTTCCATATGGCATGTATTATTCAAGACACCCTGAAGGAAGGTGGTCTTATGAAACTAATAGTATGTCTTTTATGCTTGAAACTAATAGTATGTCCTTTATGCTTGACCAGTTATTCTTAAATTTTTTCATCCTCTTGTTTTCTTTATCTTTCCAATTATTAATTATCCCAATAGATTAATTTATTAGAAAAGGAATCATTAACTTCTTATCTGATAAGTGTCATTGCTTGAACAGGGGAGTTCCGTAACTAGTGAAGGCAATGATTTATACCTTGAAGATGATATAATCGAACACAAGTAAGATATCTTTCTACTACCACAATCTCTAGAGAAGGGGTGGCAATGGGTCGGGTCGGGTTGGGTTGGGTTCTGGTTCAACCCATTTATTAAACAAGTTGATTAACCCTACCCAACCCATTTAATTAAATGGGTTGAGATTTTCAACCCAACCTAACCTGCTACTTAAATGGGTTGACAATGGGTTGCTCCGTTTATGATTTTTTCAACCCAACCTGTTAAATAAATGGGTTGACCCATTTAATTTTAAAATTTTAAATAGAATAAAAAGGATATACTATTTAATTTAATGAATAAAACACAACCACAAATGCAATAAATTGTTCAAATATCTAGTATCTAGTTAAGTTATTTTAATTTCTGTTGGAGTATTGGAGGTGGATGATGGGAAGAGAGAGAGCAGATATTACTTTATTAGGGTTTCACACTTGACAATATTAGACATTATAACTAAAAATAAAATAAAAGTATATAATATTAGATATTATAATTAAAAATAAAATAAAAATATATACTATTAGACATTATAACTAAAAGTAAAATAAAAATATATAAAATGAGTTGAAAACGAGTTGTAAATGGGTTGAAAGTTGGTCGAAAATTTCAACCCAACCCAACCCATTTATTTAAATAGGTTAGGCGAACTTAAATGGGTTGAAAATCTCAACCCAACATGCTAATTTTGGGTTGGGTTCGGATTGGGTTAGCGGGTTGGGTCACTTTTTGCCACCCCTAAATTCTTCCACACCATATTTCATAACACTATAGAATATTTGTACCTTCTTTGCAAGCAATCTATCCTCCATAATTATGTTAGAATTATCTATAGTTGCCGCTAATTTATATTTCTGGAAGTCGTTCGAAGTCTTCATACAATCCATCAACTTACGTTGCGTTTGGTACATGAACGGGACTGGTTGAACTGGATTGGACAGGACTAGTTGTTTGTAAATGGAACATATTGACCATAGAGTGAATTTTAATGTTTGTTTACCAAATAATAATTAAAAATGAAAAATGTCTACTAACGTTTCAATAATTTTTATCATGAAACATTTATATATAGTTTATCCATATAATATTTTATATTATATATAGATGTATAGACGTATAAATAAATATATATATATATATATAGTTATATACACACACACATATGGTTTCCTGAGAACCCATTTGGAACCCCCGATCTCTTTTGATCAAACGGAGATGAGTGTGCATGTTTTTGTGAAGGTGTGACTTTCGTCTTTTGGTTTTATACATCTGGGCACGATCTGCTTGATTTTGTAAATGGAACATATTGACCCTAGAGTGTATTTTGATGTTTGTTTGCCAAATGATAATTATAAATGAAAAATGTCTAGTAATTTTTAAATAATTTTTATTATTAAACATTTACATTATTTATTCGTATAATATTTTATATTATATATAGAATTATAGATGTATAGACGTAAATATACACACACACATATATGGGGTTGGGGTTTGGTGAGAACTCCCCCTTTTCCTGATAACCCATTTGGAACCCTCAATCACTTTTGATCCAACAAAGATGATCGTGCATGTTTTTGTGAAGGAGTGACTTTCGTCTTTTGGTTTTATACATCTAGGCACGATCTGCTTGATTTTGTGAAGATATGTCATGGCCCATGTTGAGGCTTTCATGCGATATGCATGCACCTTCAGTGTTTTTCATGTTAAAGTATGTGAGGCATGCAAGGTATGTTAAGTTTTTCATGTCAAGGTATGTTAAAGTTTGTTAAGGCTACTGAAGGTATGTGCACATTCAATGTTTTTCGTGTTAAGGTATGTGTCCGTTACAACCATGACACTAAAATTCTACTTAATTACGAAAATGTCGGCGCGCTTTCTACAGCCTGGTGACAATTTTTTTCTAGGGCTTAGAAGGTGTTCTCACGGTTCTTACAAAAAAAACTCAGTTTATCCCAAGCCTATATATGTGTGTGTATATATATAAAATCCTGTCGAGGGGATGTAATAGGAAAAGCACAAATGAAGGTAAAATTGTCGTTTATTAAACAGTTCCACCAATTTTCGTGGGACAAAAAATTGCGTTTATGTCCCACTTTGGTCCAATCCAATGTCACGCCAAATGTTCCACAATAATTTTTTTTGTTCCATCCAGTCCCTTACAATTATCGTTTTATATATTATTCAAAGAAAAGGTTTTCAAATTTGGACGTAAATTAATTTTTTTAAGTATATAATATTTATATACTGCAAATACTCACACACTCTTGTTTTAACTCTTGACCTCCACGAAGATTGGGCTACTGGGGTATTGCTTGGCCAATAACCCTTTGGTACAAGTCAAGAAAGTTATCGGACAACCTAATCATACAAGTTTAATTGTAAGCGATGATGAATTTGGATTGGAGGGACGATGTTGGATGCAATGATAGCAAGCCAACCAAATTATAAGCAACTTAATGTCTTAATGTTCCAAGTCAACCAGAAGAAATGATGAAATTTTAGTTTTGGAGGCATAATGTTGGATATAGTGGCGGATAGGAATAGCTCAATTTCGTCACAGTTTTACTATAATCAAATGTTAAGAAAATTGGCGAGTTAGTTTGTTGTTCCATCCCAACTTATAAAGCGTTGAGTGTGGCCGGCTTACTATTTGTTTGCAAAGTGCATTCTTAATTCTTCTAACATGCATCAATTTCATGTACATGTACTACTGGTTTTACAACTGTGTCAATATGTTCTCCTAATGATGCATTTTGGAAGTTGAAGACAAGTGGTGCAGCATGAAGCAGGACACTTTTTAGTTGGCTACTTGCTTGGTGTTTTACCAAAAAAGTACAACCTTTTCAGCACGGAAGATATGAGGCAGGACAATATTGTTGATGCAAGTGTAAAGTTTATCGGCTTTGAATTTTTGACAAAGGTAACTGCAAGAATTTCTTTAGTTTTTATGCCCCTCAAAAGTCGTACTTTTTACCACTCTTAGTTACCTCCTATGAAAGGGTCGAAAGGCTTCTTGAAGATTATTAACAACCAAAGGTAGTTTATACAAAAACATTTACAAATGAAAAGGAATAATAAATCTACCTAATTAAGAATATTTACTTGCCTAGCTAGAAAGGATTTACAACTAACAATCACACAAAAGATATGAAAATAATGATATGGAAGTCAATGATTGATATCTCTTGATTGAAGCAATTTAGGACACTTATGGAAAGGTGATCAACAGAATGATCCTCATCACGATTCACGCCCCACAGGACGAATGTCCTTTGGAAAAGTCCAATCTTGGCAAGTAACAAATAGAAACAAGATTTCAGTGCTTGTTTGGTGAGGGCATCGACTAACTGATCATGGCCGAGAATAAGTTGAACGTGAATTATGTCGAGTTGTACTTGTTCATGAACGAAATGGAAGGCCAAGGCAAGATGTTTCATGTAGAAGTGAGAAACGGGATTAGCAAAGTAGTGTGTGGCACCAACATTATCATAGTAGATGGCCAGGCTGATGTGTTTGTGTAATTCCAAGTTCCATTGGGAAAGAGCATAGCCAAAGTACTTCAGCCGTTATGTCGGCAATTGCTCGAAATTTTTCCTCAGTCGAGGAACGAGCTAAGCCACGTTGCTTCTTGGAGCTTCATGACATTAGATTGCGACCAAGATAAACCTAGGGAAACAGTCATTTGGTCATCTCTTTTCATCTTGTGGAAGAAGCGAAACGGTCTGGTTTTTGAAAGGGGTGCTCGGACTGATGTTAATTAGATGTTCTTCGAAATCCAATCAAACTCTTTTCTTTGGTTATCTAACAGGGTTAAGCAGAGGAAACCTTCCTGGTTTGAATGGTTGAGTGGCTCTTTTTGGCATAGTTAATGGGGTTTTGTTAGGGGGGTCCTTGTTGGGTCTTCCCTTTTGTTTTTTTTCCTTTGTTTTGTCCCTTTGTAGAAGGCTGTGTGTCTTTTTGGCGTTCTGCTTCTGGCGCAGAATTTTGCCTCCTTGTTTTCTGGGTTCTCTTTGGTAATAAATTATTGCTTTTCAAAAAAAGAAAAAAAAAGACAAACCAAGTAACCAGGGGTAGAAATGTAGTTATCTGTGTCTTGAGCCCAATTGGCATGGGTAAAGGCATGGAGTCGTAAGACCATAGTAAGATGTACCATTTACCACTCTTAGTCACCTCCTATGTGTGATTAAGGTTGATATATCTTCATATAGTAGCCCTTTTTCTTCCTGGAAAATAACTCCATAACTGGTCTTTTAGTTTGTGGCACTTCGTCCCACGTTGAGAAAAAATGAGATTTGTGTGCTCTTTGTAAGTCTTATGTTAGGGATTGGTACTAATAACTTTCAGTATGATTTTAAGTTGATTTGGAGGTAACCGGTCCACCCGACCACGTAGACCTTGAGGGGTTACGAATGGTATGAGAGCAATAGCCTCTCAAGGTGTAGTGAGTTGGGCTCATGCATCTCGTGGTGTATTTATTTTGGGTGTGTAGGTCTGACGAGGACATCAAGAATTTAATTGAGAGTCTTTGACAACCGTTTACATCGATAGAAAGTGAGATTAATGAACTCCTTATAAGCCTTAAGTTGTGGGGTAGTAAGAACTTTCACTGTTGATTTGAAGGTTATTGGGTCGCTTTGTTCTTGGGGCATTATGTCATTGTCTTACTTCATATTGGAATTTGATGCTGAAATGGGATCTCTTTAACTTTTAGCGATCATTAAATGTTTCTTTGTAATAACTATGACCAGTCAAAGAGAAAAATATAAAATGGAGCAATTTATTTGTTGATGAGAGGCAGGGAACTTTTTGTTTTTTGCTTTCCTATATTTATGATGATCTTATATCTACATTCTACCTTCATTGGTAACTTGTTTGAGCTTCTTGAATTTGATTGATAAAATACTTTTAACTTGGACACATAACATTGTTTTATATGAGAAAACTTCCACTGATTTGCTTCCATTTTAACCCTCTCCATAAAAGACAAATGATTTTCATAAATTGAAAGATGTAATCACTTGGTGTGTTGTACTAGTATTTTAAAGTTACTTCAGAATTTAACAAGTTTGTGTAAGTTGATCTTGTTGAGACTTGTTAAACCATAAATGCAATTAAAAATTAATTCATAAAAGAATTGTTACTTGAAATAAGCATATTTTTTCACAGTTCTTTCAAACAGAAATAAAATGCTCAGAAACTGTAAAGAGAGGGTGCCATCAGTAACCCTATTCCATGGTACTGATAAGTTGGGGTGCCCACAACAAGTTTATTTAAACTGTAGTTCGTTGATTAACTTTATATAAATAAGCATCTCAATGTGCAGTTGAAATCACAGGCAGTGTCATTCTCTTGTGATCAATAAGCCCTTCCTAATCTCTGGCCTCCACTTATAGTCCACAATGCATGCCTTCAATCCCTCAAGAGAACCATGGTCCTAGAAAAAGAGCTCAAATCTGCTAACGTTCACTTTGAAAGTTGTAAAGGGCAGTTAGATTATTCAAATATGTGAAAAATATGTTTAATATATTTGGATGACAATGGCTAACACCTTCTCTCACTCATGACCAATAAGAACCCAATTCGTAATGCATGAGGGAGAAGAAAACAGACATATAGAGGGTGAGAAGCAAGCATAGAAATAGTGAATCAGAGAGTAACTATTTGAGAAGGGCATCGACAGTTGATTGTAACTGGATGCTAAAAGTTGGATATGCATGAGGTAGGCTACACATCCCTGTAAAGCTCTTTTTCATTTAACATTCATGCATGAAGTAGGCTACACATCCACTAAATAGTCATTCAATCTGTAATTGCAAATTTTAACATTAAATTTGATTCTTTTATTGACTAAGAGTATACATCAAAGTGAGCAACTGGTAATTATTTGATTCTTCTATTGACTAAGAGTATACATCAAAGTGAGCAACCGGTAATTATAGGGGATGGCAAAAAGTGAATAATATTCTTGTAGAACTTGAAATTACAGCGGTACTGAAAACCATACAGCCACCAAAAGGCCTTTGTTCTAGCGGTATCTGCGCCTTTGGCGTCCCAGGAGGTCAGGGGTTCAAACCTCAACCAAAGGCAAGGAGGATGTGTGAGTTTATTTGTTGCATTTGCCATATATAAAAATTACATACTTCAAAAGAAAAACCACACAGCCGAACTAACTTAGTCTAACCAAGTATAACAGTGCTAAACTGAGGTTTATATGCTAAACATATATGTAATGAATATTTTGACTTGCAAGTAATTAAGAGGAAATCAAACCTCAAGCTAAATACTGCTTGCAGAATATCTTTACATGGCTACCAAAAGGTTTGGATTGTCAAAATAGAAATTTCTGATCATGTCCAGTTTGCTTTGATTTGATGGTATCGAAAGTATTTACTTGCAAATTCAGGATAGGTTAAAAAATATAGATAATGGTTGTTTCCACCATTTTCTAGCTGTAGCTTGGTGTCATTACATTTGAACATTCTTCTAATGTAGTACATCAATTTGATAATGTAGTTTTTGCTTCTCTATTCATAAGAAAGAATACTTTTTATTATGCAGTTAGAAGATGTAGTACCATCAAAAAACTTGCAAGAAGTAAAGCCAGGTCATCGGGTGAGCCTACTCTTTCCTATATACTCATTTATATTTCTGAAGGATGGATGCTAATGAGCTGAATTTCGATTTCCTTCCATATCCGTTATCTTCTTGTCAACAGCCTGAGCAGCGTTTGGTTACATTTATGCATGTATGGAACCTCTATTTAAAAGTTATGATGCAATCCTTTGTTAAAGGTCAATAAAGGCTGGAGCAATTCCTGCAAATGTGTGCATAACATTTCCAAATCATAGACTCATGGCTGATATTGCCAACTCCAATTCTGTAGTTGTCACTCGTCAAAGCCAATCTTTTGATCAGTTATAGATTGTCTGTTGTAGATATATATATATATATGTGTGTATGGATTCAAGTGCATCTTTGTGTACAGACAACTAACATGCCTGTTTCACAATGCATGCAGGCCAATAAGTGCAAGTTGTCTACCACGGTTAGTTATCTTATTCTGTTTAACTTTTTCTGCTGTACTTGTACACACTTCCATTTAGATTTCCGGCAATACCTATTTTTCCAATTGCATATTGAGAACTCTAAAGAACGGTGTGGTACAACCACTTCAAAAATAAAAGCTAGTGAATAAAGAATGCAAAGAAAGAGGACCTGAATCACCATCCATCCCAAGATAACATTCCCCTGAAGTTTCTCCAAACGTCTCCATTTCAGTTTGGAGGTAGGGTTCTTCCCTCTTTGTTTCTCTAGTAACATCTTAATACTATCTAGTATCAAGAAAACATCCCCTTGAAGTTTCTCTACACGTCTCCATCAGGTTTTACCCCTTAAAAATGAGATGTTAGGATGAACTTCCCAAAATAGATTAATATCAAGAAAGAGAACCAAATAGGCCACCTCAACCCATACTTATTCCTCATTCCATAAAACCCAAAAACATTACTTCTTATTGGTACAAAATGAACCTTAGAAAGCATGATTAAATCATCAATAAAAAAGCAGAAATTTTCTGGAACATGTTTTTTGGGGTACTAAATATAAGGATATAAACAAGATAATAAAGACTAGTGCTTCGGGTTTATGGCGAATTGCTCCCAAGATACAATAAAGCAATGTACGTAGAACAAATATCAACACCGCACGTAGTGGTGATAATCCCGGTGAACTATTGAGTTTGCAAGGATTTCTAGTAACTAAGAAGTTGTGTTTCTATAGCAACACAGCCTATAGTAATCTGGTGTCGAGGAAAGATCTTCTTTTTGGTGTAGGCATCTATTTATAGGCTTTCCTGGCAGCCCCTTTAAATTGTCATTTGATAGAATTTTGACACCTGGCAAGCTTAAACTGTCACAACTGTTTGAATAGGCACTAACTGTAACTATTTGGCGACACTTAGAAGCGATAGACTGTTTAAACAGTCACTGACCACCAACCGAACCATTGCAATGGTTCACCATGTACACAAGTGGCACATTTACATGAGCTGTCATGATTGCTTGCCAGCCAACACACTCATTTAAACCATCACACCTATCTGGTGTTGTCATTAATGAGGCTGTCAAAAACAAATATGTGGACCCCACCATTTCCAATATATTAAATTAATATATAAAAAATTGTTCCACTTAAATACTCACTTTTGTTCGACTCTTTCACCTATGTGGGACAAGGTGAAACCCACCAAAATGAGCTTTTCTCTTCTTCCTAAGACTCGAACCAATTCAAATAGAACATTTATAATATTTTAAAATTTTCACCAACAAACCCCCATCATTTTCAAATTAGTCTCAGATTTTATAGAAGACTAACACAAATTGAGCTAACTCGATTTTGAACTCCTTGGGGGTGTTATGCATAACTAAAGTTGGAGTCCTGCACCTTGAACCTTTACGTAGTGAAATCGTTGAAGTCTAACTAGGGTAAGAATGGTTGAACCAAAGTCATTGAACCATCTTCCTTAATATGTTAGACGGAAACACCTCACACATATCCTTATACTCATTCATTTCACTATAAGCTGACCTATTAATCGGCCATGGTGTGTATCTTGATTTTTCAGAATGCTTTAGAGCCAAGCCCTTTAGCTCATAGGAAGCAGCCTCAGTTCCCCATTCAGATAGGTAGATTTTGTCAAGAGTTTTTCGGTAACTTAAAACACTCCAACACACTGTATGTATTACGAGTGCATTGAGAACTAGACTCAATCTGTGCCAACGTTACGATTCCAAGTCCTGCTAATCGTGGGACGGTTTTAAAATATTGTAGAACTTTCAGCTACATTCAAATGATGTACTTTAACTTAATCTTGAGTTTTGGTGAATACAAGTGTCAAGCGTCAAGACAAGGTTCCATCACGGGTGAATCATTTATAGGTGGGCTTGAGTCTCAACCCTCTCGAAGTGCTTTCAATTAGTTTTCTTGATAATCCTTTTGTGAAAGGATCTGCTAAGTTCTTACTCGATTTTAAGAAACTAATGGTGATCACCTGATCATTTATTAACTGATTGACTTGTCTATGTCTAAGTCTGAACTTACCATTATACATTTGATTATATGCCCTTGATAGTGTAACCGTACCATCACAATGTATAGAAATTGGTGGCTTTGGCCTTGGCCTTGGCCATAAGGGTATGTTAATCAACAAGTCCATTAACCATTCTGCTTCTTTACAACAAGAGGCTAAGGCAACAAATTATGCCGCCATGGTAGAATCTGTAATACAATTTTGCTTCTTTGGTCCCCAAGACATTGCACCCCCACAACCACAAGTATGAAAATCCAACTTGCATAAGTGTATCCTTCCAATGCTGAAGGACATCCACTATATTCCAAACCATAGTCCATGGTTTTCTTCAAGTATTTGAGTACCTGGTTTAAAGCATCCCAATGTGCTTTACCAGGTTTACTAGTGTATCTACTTAATCTTCCTATGGCATAGGTGATATCATGTATTAAACTGCCAATAAATTTAGCATATTCATTTTGAGCTAATACTCTACGGATATTAGTTGTCAATCTGGAGATAGAGTGCTGACAAGTAAACAATCAGATTTATTGAAACGCTTTAATATGTTTTCAATATAGTGGGACTGGGATAGCATCAGTATATTATTATTTCTGAGAACGTTTTAACCTAAAATCACATATGCTTCTCCCAAATCTTCCGTATCGAAGTTTTCAGATAAGAGTTTATTCGTCATTTGCACTTGTTCTAAGTCGTTCGCAAAGATCAACATATCGTCTACATATAAGCAAATGATAACCCCTTCGACCATTAACAAATCGACTGGATGCCACTAAGTGGAAGCGTGTTTTAGGCCATACAAGGACTTAATAAGTTTATTCCGGCCATTCCATATACACTCTCTCTTCTGATTCACTATTCAAGAACGTAGTTTTGATATCCATTTGGTGAATTAAAAGTTTATTGATGGAAGCTAAGGCAATCAAAACTCTAATGGTCGTTGTTCGTGCTACATGGGCATATGTGTCAAAATAATCAAGTCTTTTCTTTGTGTAAATCCCTTAGCTTCTAATCGAGCCTTAAATGTTTCAGTAGTGCCACCAACTCTTAATTTTCTTTTAAAAATCCATTTATTCTTGATGGCTTTTGAACCGGTTGATAGGTCGACGAAGACCAAAGTATTATTACCTATGGTGGAATCCATTGCATTGTTGATTGCTTATTTCTAAAAAGATGCATCATAAGATTTCATTGCTTCCGAGTATGTAGTTCTTCATCCAAGTTGTAAGTTATTGCATATTCTTTCTGTGAATCATGTCGACACCTTCAACTAAGTACATCCCAAAGTCAGGTCCAAAGGTTTTTGCTCTTCGTTGACATTTACTTCTTTTAGGTTCTATTGCTTGAGATTTGGGCAAGAATCATCTTCCCTTTCATCATTTATGGGAATTTTTGTAGACACGATTAACTCAGAAATCTCATGTCTTTGGAATGCTTTTGAACCTTTATTCGTCAAAATGAACATCTCTAGATTATATGATGGTGTTCATCGAAATTTGATCATTTCACTCAACCATCATGAATCTATAGGCTTTGCTATTATGGGCATATCCCAAAAATATACAATCAATGCCTTTGTCTCCTAACTTCCTCTTCTTGGATTCGTGAAGTCTCACAATCGCTCGATTTCCCCAAATCCGAAGATAATCTAGCTTAGGTGTCCGTTGATTCCATAATTCTTAAGGGGTCTTTTCACTTCTCTTATTTGGTATTCTATTGAGTATATGACATCATAGAATGATAGAATTTACCATCTCCATCCATCCATGTAGTTTTAGTATGCATACATGTAAGTCACTTTTTTATGAACTTGGATATGTAAGTCACTTTTGATTCTTATCATCTAACTTTGGAATTAGATCATCCTTTGCCATATCTTTTAAATGATTAAAATGACCGTGACCTAATCTATCATGCCATAAAAGTAAGGAAGAACCAAAGTAAGCAGAACTAGTAATAGTACTATTAGCATCATTTATATGTACATAGGGAGCAGTCGTATTATTTGCGTTGCTTGGGTTGACCATATTTACATTATTGACACTACTATTCACAACATCATTTATGTTTGGTTTAAACATCCCTCTGGTGAGATAGCCTTTGCCGATGAATTTTCTGCACTTGGAGAATATAAACTTGTCGGATTCGAAGACGAGTTTGAAGCTATGCTTGTTGAGGATTGATCCAGAAACCCAGTTCTTGAGGATGTGGGAAACATGGAGAACATCATTTAGGGTCAAGTTGTTCCCCGGTATGAACTCTAAATTTTATCTTTTTATTGGTACAAAATGAACCTTAGAAAGCATGATTAAATCATCAATAATAAAAGCAACTTCTGGAATAGAAATTGGCTGAAACCGATTTATAACATGAGACACATATACAAGATGCATCGAAAGATCGCGTGAGAAGGAGAGTTAAAGGTGAGAAGCGTAAGAAAGGATTTGGACTTGATCACCTTTAATTTCAAACCCATCGATGTATTGCGCTTCATTCGGGGATGTATATGGTGCATCTCATCCTAATTTGCATCCAAGGGTGAGATCCATTCTTACGCTTCTCACCTTAACTCTCCTTCTCACTGGAACCCAACCCTATAAGATACATCTCTCAACCCTCGTCTTTATGTCGAGTATAAGTATCATGTCCTACTCACCACAAATAGGGTCAATTTCGTCAAGAATGTGCACTAGTACTCTGAATAGATTTGAAGTTTGTGGGATGCAGTGCTAATAACTTTCTTATTTACGAAAAGGAAAATACAGTTTTAGACCATGTGAGCCTTGCATATCCGAGTAAAGTTTTAATATATCTTATGAGATTTACAAATTAAGATTTTACATATTAATCTGCACAAGGGAGGTTCAGGGGAAAACCTAAAAAAAAAAAAACTGAAGAACATCTTGGGAATCCTCCATCTAGACAATATGCATTTATGCATAGACGGTATGCACAAATGCATATAAGCGATTGAAGCTGTTTTTTTCTATGCACGAATGCATGTTACAAATTACTGGTATGCATTTGTGCATATCGTCCACATAGAGGGCTCCTAGGATTTTCTTCAGTTCTCTCTTTTTTTGATGGTTTTCCCCTGAACCTGACCCTAATCTGCACTGAACTATATACAAATTTTTAAAATTTATGTCATGTTTGTCAACCATAAGTAGCTTATTTTTCGAGTTTATTGGAAAAACTCCATTAGGTTAGTTATAAACAAATGATTTTCCTCTTGCCAATTATTCTCTCATCAGCCAGTATTTGTTCTTCCAAACTAGTCAACTAGTTTATCAACTAGTTTGTGGAACATATATAAATTCCATCCGGCATGATTTGAGCTTCGTCCTACCGTATTAAGAAGAGAGCCTGTTTTATTTATTTATTTGGCTTAGAGTAACTAAGATTTTCGTCCCTGTGGTTTGTTGCTTATAACTATTTTCGCCCCTTGATTTAAGAATTGCTTTTTTTTGTCGTCGTGGTTTCCATTTTCTTTTGCTTTTCATCCCTAGGACTAATTCCGTTGAAAAAGTAAGTTAAATCAAGGATATTTTCTGTTTTTACTTTTTAATCTGATTTTTTTAGTAAAGAATTAAACTCATCCCAATGACACCCCACCCCCTCCCCAACCGTTCTCTCCAGCGACCTCATCTTCTGCGGGAACCCCATCTTGAATGGAATCTGAGTCGAGTGAAGTATTTTTACTTTAGGGCCGTTTACCAATGCTTACTTGGGTAAGTTATTACTGTCAGAATTCAACACTATCATTTACTTATTGGGTAAGATTTTACTCCACCAAAACAATATTGTATGCAACAATTTACCCGGTAAGCGCTAATCATGGTAAGAGTCATGGCCTTCACTTATCGGGTAAGATTCTTTGTACTTGCCATATTCATCGGTAAGGTAATGTGACTTGGTAAGTGCTTGATTTTAGTCTTGATGTTGAGGAATGTAATTTAAGAACAAACAAATAACAAATTAAGGAACATTCATCACATGAATTCAAGAATATTCAACCATAAGTTAGGGTATTTTGATTTCTTAAAGAACAATTGAAGAAACATTTAGAGAAAAACCCTAAAATCTAAATCAAAACCCTTGACCAAAATAAACCATAAAACCAGCGGTCATTGATTTCCATATAGGCCAGAGACAAACGACCATTATCAAGTGGGCCGTCATTTTTGGAACAGTCACTTGAAGACGAACGAGCAAAGAGAGATTTGGAAATTAAAAAGGGGATTTTATGAAAAAAAAAAAAAAACCTCCAAGAACTAAAAAAATTAGTAGTTTACTCTTTGGTTCCATTTTGTTTGTTAGGTCTTAAGCAAGTTGTTATGTGTGCTTGTTGGAGGGTTAGTGGCAGAGCATCTGGTGTTGGGATACTCGAAAGGACATCATGCTGATGTGGAAATGGTACGTTGTTCATCTCTTTCTTTACAATTAAAGTTAAAAGACACGTCCTTTCAAGAATTGTTCATTTTCTAAAACAGTTGGAGAGAGTGGTTAAGCAATTCACAGAAGAAGATGAAGCAAACACATTGATGAGATGGTGTGTGCTGAACACACTTGTGATATTACATCGTCATGGTGAAGCTACATCGATGTTAGCGGAGGCCATGGCACTTGGAAGATCGATCGGGAATTGCATAGATATAATAGAGAATACTCTAAAAGATCAACACATTTAAGCAACTCAAAAATTGGTTTGTTTCAAGATTCTTTTATATGTTGAATCATAAGGTTGAAGTTACATTGCGGTCATTTACCAAGGGGTCGTTTATTGGGTAAGACTGACAACCCTCACTCCCTTTCCCTTGTTCTCGGCTATCAAAATGGAATGTTTGTAAGCGTTTCTTACCCGGTAAGCGCTAACCGGAAGATTCCCCTTTTATGTGGAAAAGGCCCGTATAAGGGCTTGTTTGTTTGTTAATAACTTAATGGGCTTAAGGACATGTATATGGCTTATTCGCTAAGCCATCTATAATTGTTAGCAGCTTATTCACACAACATTCTTGAATCCCTTGTATCCATTCAGCCAGTACCTCCCTAAAATACCCTTCTTCCCAACAGACAAAGACAAAGAAAAGGTGAAATCTAGGGTTCTTGAGCCTAGATCAATTAAAAATAAAAAATTGTTGATGGTGGAACACTGATGGTTGGTCGATTAGTGGAGAATTACCAAGGGGCGGTGGATAACTGATTGTCCTCAAGCCATTTGTGTTTCCATTTTTGGCAAAGGAAAGGTGGAATTTTCATTTTGTTTTGTTTAGGGTTCTTGAATCCAGATGGTATTTCTTTTCTTTCAAAATTCCATTTGAAAAAGGGATGCTTGAAGGTTGATTGTGGAAGCACTGCAACAATGGTGGTAGATTTTGTTTCATCAAATTGGTTTTAAATACAAAGATGGTTGATATTCAATTAAAGAAAATACAAATAGAAGGGTAAAGTTGTCATTTTTATGATTCAGACAGTTTATTCAGTACAATAAACAACATTTTTATTTATTTCATACAGACAACTTTATCCATACATGACTTAATAAGGATGCATTACCATTGGTAAGCCCCCTCGATTCTGAATTTTTAAGCACCTGATACAACTAAAACTTGAATTTAAAATTTCTTGAAAAAGCACCCGATAGCACTCCATCATTATTTGTCAACAGTGTTGAAAGTTAAAAGAAACAAGCAATCGAACAAGTTGTTATTCCCAACTTCTACCTTAATTAAACATTTACTAATTAAA
The DNA here is from genome assembly GCA_036898165.1 of Silybum marianum. Lineage (NCBI taxonomy): Eukaryota > Viridiplantae > Streptophyta > Magnoliopsida > Asterales > Asteraceae > Silybum > Silybum marianum. The sequence continues at coordinate 21,180,730 of CM072530.1, read as the reverse complement.
CATTTAGGAAAATGACCTTAAATGAGATTTTTATTAAATTCATAACCTCCTGACCTATATAAGAAAAATTAGATTTATACTCATCAGAAGGTCACTAATTTAATTAAAATCTTATTTAAAGTTATATACCTAAAAATCTCTTGCATTGTTCAAAAACCATAACTTAGCCATGGTGGCTGGCTTGCAAATACACTCGAAATTGGTTCTCTCCCTCTATCGGCTATTAAAAAACTCATTAAATGACAACATTTTAGACATTTTTCACTTTTCTATCATTTTTCTTTTAAAAATTAAAATATGTAATATTAGATCGTGTGTGTATATGTATAATAGATGTAAGCAATATGTACAATTTGTATTAATATAAACGACATTCAATTATAATACATTCAAGGACATAAACAAATCCCTCCAACTTTAAATTCTTTTAAATCCAAATTCCTTTGGTTCCAATTGATAAGGAGGTTGTGATGATGTTATAAGACTGTTTTTTAAACTAAGAAATGTCTGAAACAGTTTCTAATTGTTTAATTTACTGTTCAAAATATAATAATATTTAATTTATATGCATATATACTTTCATTTGTTTATTTATCATCATTACAAAAATATACCATCATCAATTTTACTTGCATCCAAATCCTACCAAAGTACTTCGTTTGATCCAGACGCAATAGAAAATATGCACCAAGTTTCATAACAACTAAAATCAATTTTCATTTACATTCAAATCCTACCACGATCCAAACCAAATGAACTCGGTATATTTAACACAAAGATAGGGTCCAAGGAGGAAAGAATGTAACCAGACCTTGCCTCTATCTTAAGGATAGAGCATCTATTTACATGAAGACCCTTAAGGTGTAAAATAAAAATAAACAACAAATAATGCAGAAATGTTAAGAAAGTGGGAAGTAATCAACTTGTATATTAATTATTGCAAGGAGAGAATAGAATGGTGGTTTACTTTAGGTGGCGTTTGTTTTTTAAGAGGTGCTGAAGTCAGAAGTCTGATTTCAGTTCTAAAATCGTTATGAAACGTATAAACGAATTAGACATAAGTGGTGATTAAGAGCTTAAAATGAAAAAACAAACAAGGCCTTATAGTGATAATGTGGTTGTTCTCCTCTTAAAAGCATGTATAACTTCAAATAGTCATTTGGTGAAGCAAAAAGAATATGTTCCAGACCATAAGATGTCACAGATGTAAATCATGAAAAAACCCTTAAGGTGGTGTTTGTTCGCAGAATGGAATTTGATGAAATTGGAATCCATTAAAGAAGTTTGACTTTGAAGGAATTGGAATGGAATTTGACCACGCGTTTGGTTGATAGGAATTGGAATGGAATCTTGCAAAAAAATAGAAATATGCATTTATCGGGGATGACAATTGTGTTGGCAACATTAGTGGTGTGGTGGTGGGTAGGTGGGGTGGGGGTGGGTGGCGACTATGACGACAAAAAATAGTCGTATAGTCGTGATGGTGGGTGGGGGTGACGGAAGCGGTGAGTGGGGGTGGAGGTGGCGGTGGTGGAATGATAATATTAATTGATGGTGTGGGTAGTGGTGGCAGCGATGTTGGTGGTGGTGGCGGATATGTTGCCGGCGAAGGTGGGTGGGTGGGGTGAGGGTGGTAGTTAAATTTATTTTTGTCTTTTTAAATGAAAATTATATATTATGTTGCATTTGCCACGAAATGGAATTCAAAATCCTTCATATGCTAAGAAATGATCAAATCCCTCAACCGTGGAATTCGGTGGAATCAGATGGAATCCAATCAATTCATTCCGCGAACCAAATAACGTTAAAGAATTGAGAATTTTGCTGAAATAGCCATTCTGGGAACCAAAATTGCAAAAATAGCCATTGACTACGCCAAAGTGGACTATGCCATTTTCCCGAATTTTTGCAAAATGGTCCCTGACTACGCCAAAACTGGACTACGCCATGGCGTAGTCAGTCCCTCAACTTTGGGAAATTGACAAAAATGGCCCCTGGACTTGAAAGTATGGAAAGATAGTTTGAAAAATGACAATTTGGTCCCTGTAGTATACTACACCATGGCGTAGTATCATATGGCGTAGTTGCCATTTTGAAAAGTTGGCAAAAATGGCCCCTGGACTTGGAAGGGTTTTGAGTAAGAATTAAAAATGACATTTTGGCCCCTGGACCTTACTACGCCACGGCAAAGTGGCCTGTTTGAAAAATTGGCAAAAATGGCCCCTGGACTTGAAAGGGTTTTGAGTAAGAATTAAAAATGACATTTTGGCCCCTGGACCTTATTAAGCCATGGCGAAGTGGCCAGTTTGAAAATTTGGCAAAAATGACCCCTGGACTTGGAAGTTTTTTGAGTAAGAATTAAAAATGACACTTTGGCCCCTGGACTTAATTTTTTTTTAATAAACTTTTTTTTATATAATTAATTTTATAATTAAAAATGACACTTTTATAATTAATTATTTGAACCTTTTATAATTAAAAATGACACTTTTATAATTAATTTTATAATTAAAAATGACACTTTTATAATTAATTAATTTTATAATTAAAAATGACACTTTTTTTTATATAATTAAAAATGACATTTTTATAATTAATTATTTGAACCTTAAGGATTTCGTTTTTTTTAATAATTTTTTTTATATAATTAATTATTAAAGAACACTTTAATATTTTGTTTTATAAATTTTTAAACCGAAAATACAATATTACAAACAATAATCGCAACATACATTTAAATACTACAAACAATAATTTAAACCGAAAATCTAGTGCGGATAAATATTTTGACAATAGATGATCTAGTCAGCCTTCTTGTTGATTTCTGCCTCTAGATATGTGTATGTTTCTTTGATGTCATTAATCTCCGCCTCATCTATACGTAATTCATGTTGTAGGACTTTTAGTTTGCGTTTTTTTCCGTCAAATAGCGCCTGTTTTTCTAGTTGAATCTTCCGGTTGTTTTTCCATAACTCTACTAACCTTTCAATTTCTTCGTCTGCCTCTTTACACGATGCCTTGAGCTTTGAAGGCATGACTTGAGTTGCCGGAGGGTTTGAGTCTCGGTTGAATAAAAGGCTCTCGTCATAGGTTGGCGGGGTATCTCCGTTATGTGAACGCCTATAGTTTCGCCATGCGGCATCGTTTCTAGCTCTTAATCATCTGTTATTTCATGATGGGCCCTAGTTTTTCCAATCTGTCTCCACTCCTCGTCCGTTTCAGGCGCTTTCCATCTAAGCCTGAACCTTCCATCATTCAGCTGTTTTTTATTGGCTGAGCCTGAAGAAGGTCCAGACTCATCAACCGATCTCTTGCTGTAGCGGCGGTTTCCAGACATTGGTTAAATGTAGTAAGTTAGAGATTGCAAGTAATTTCTTCAACATACCAAGTATTTATAGTTGCGATATTCGTCACGAGATAGTTAGACGTATTGGTCTACTTTTAAATGTAGTAAGTTAGAGATTGGAAGTATTGACTACTTTTTCAGGTGAATCTGTCATAACTTTTCAGCCGAATCTTGACTACTTTTTTCAGACGAATCTGTCATAACTTTTCAGCCGAATCTTGACTATTTTTTTAGACGAATCTGTCATAACTTTTCAGCCGAATCTTGACTACTTTTTCAGACGAGCTTCCGTCAGGTACGCCAAGGCAACTACGCCATGGTGTAGTAGTGCCAGAGTTTTGGGGACTAAATGTGGCAGTTTTTTAAAGTTCAGGTGCTAGCGGGTATTTTTTTAAAACTTCACCACTATAAATAAATGGTCCTTGAGAAGTTCCAACACACACACACAAATTTGTTATCTACTATTTCATTCCTTTTATAACACTTCGTAAATTTAGCTAACCTTCAACAAACCATGTCCGGAAACAACCGATCTGGCAAGAAGAAATCAGCTTCCAAGGCTGGAAGTTCTCGATCTGCACCCTTACGACAATTGAACGATGGAATGTATAGGCGTACCTGGCTTGTGCCCGCAACAGAAGAGGAGTGGGCAATGCATGGGAGAACTTTTGCCGACGAACCAATAACCGATGAAGAGCGTGCCGATTGGGAAGACGCATATTATAACTACACGGAGACATCTCCATACAATGAACCACAAATGTTTTCTTCCAGGTTTTTATACCATGACCCAAATCCTCCGGCATCACAAGTAAAGCCGGCGAAATTGAAGCCAGCGGTTAACGAGGCGAACCGGGAGATCGTAGCGCTTGGGGAGAAATGGAATGAGAACAGGGAAATACAACTTCAAAAAGAGGCGGTGATTAACCAAAGTAAAGTAGAGCTTGCAGTCCTAGAGCAAACAATTAGTACGGAGGAGATGTTGATAAAGGAAATCAAAGAAGAATACGATGTTCTTGAGGACAAAATCAACGAAAAGGCTCAGTGGATCATCCAATACCAAGACATCTATCCTCACTAAATGTCTCCTAGTTGAATATTTGTTTTAAGATGTTTGCACTGTAGCATTTTCCATTGTTTAAGATGTTTTTTAAGATGTTTGCACTATCCTTACTATATCAAATTATGGTTTAGCAAACAATAACTTTATAAAACAATAATTAATATTTGAATAAATTATTTAGTGTAGTGATATTTCAAATTTGATAAAGCAATAATTATATTATAACAAGTGAACATTATAATAAAAATTTGCAATAACGTTAACTTTATTGAAAAACATTATAATAGTTAACAAACACTTGAAACAGTCAACTAAAAATCAGGAACAAACTTTGGTAGCTAAAAATCAATATTAAGGTCAATACTATTATAGTCCAAAGTTCCATGTGGTTCCAACGACATTGATGACTGAGACTGCCTTCTTTGGCTACCTGAAGGCCTTCTTGTAGGCTCGCTTGATGCAACACGAGTTGGGCATTTTGTACGATTATGACCGGTTTGGCCACACCTACTACACTTTCTCTGTATTCGACCTTCACCACGAGATGGCCTTCGATCGTTGTTACGAGGTCTGCCCACTGGGTTACTTGTTATTAGGGGTGGATAGACTGGTTGTAGAGGGGTATCTAGAGACAACCATGTTGAAGTAGGTCCAACAGGAAGAATTACGTCTTCATATGTTTGCCGGTATACTGAGGCATAAAAGAAGGCTGAAGCCAAATGGCTACAATCTGTATATCCGAGATGTCTTGCAACGGTGATGGCATGACCGCAAGGTAACCCAGATAGTTGCCATTTTTTACATGTACATTCATTTGTACGCATATCGACTTTTGCATCCCTATGACCATCTCGAACCTCATACCAACCATCTACAATGCCGTATACGTTCCATCTTGTAGACTTACCCATCCTCCTTTGGATCTTGGCTTGCGCCCACGGTGTTAGATTGTGAAGCATTTGCTCTACAAAAATGTGAAAATTATGTTAGGATTTATATATTTATATTTATATTTATATATTTAAAACATTATCATCTTAGGAACCTCCTTTTTGTCGGCGTAGAAAGTACCACCGTTGTTGAAAATCTCTGAAGTAATCCATAAGCATGACTATCGGTAATCTGCGGGCAAAACGGGACAACGCATTCACCGATTCTGCACTATTGGAGGTCATAATATTGAACCGAACACCAGGAAAATATGCCCTCGACCACTTATCCGGGCCAAGCTCATCCATTAATTGAGCTCCTGTAGCTACATGGAGTCGTAGAGCATTCATGTTTCGGTTGAACTCATATTCCGTATAGGCTTTGCATGCCTTCCAGAATTGATATTTATAGTGTTTTATGTTTGCGTCCCTCGTTTTGACGTTCATCTTGAGATGCCGACAACATAGAGCGTGATGGGCCGTTGGGAACACGGCTGTAATACTGGCCCTTATTGCCGCAGCCCGGTCGAACATAAACACCAAACCAGGCAGATCTCCAATACATTCCCTCAACTTTTCTAGAAACCAGGTCCACTCGTCCGTTGTCTCAGATTTACCTACTCCGAAAGCAACTGCACAATGTTGTTATTTCCATCCATGGCAACGGCCAGGAACATTGTACCCAAGAATCGTCCCTTTAGATGTGCAGTGTCTATTATAAGGACACGCCGCAACTTTGTCTTGAAAGAGACGATCTGCAAATCGTAATGCAGTTAGTGTATAAAAATTATATAGTTTATAATATGTAAAGAATTGACAGAGTTACGCGTACCGCGGGGCGAAGGGCAGCAATACACTTTTCAGATCGTCCTTCTGAATCTGTCTTTATTCTGGTGAAGATACCTGGATTTTGGTGCTCCAAGTTAATTAAACAGATATATATTAATTAAAACAGATATATATTAATTAAAACAGATATATATTAATTAAACAGATATATATTAATTAAAACAGATATATATTAATTAAACAGATATATATTAATTAAAACAGATATATATTAATTAAAACAGATATATATTAATTAAACAGATATATATTAATTAAAACATATATATATTAATTAAACAGGTATATACTAATTAAAACAGATATATATTAATTAAACAGATATATATTAACTTAACAGATATATATTAATTAAACAGATATATATTAATTAAAACAGATATATATTAATTAAACAGGTATATATTAATTAAACAGATATATATTAATTTAAACAGATATATATTAATTAAAACAAATATATATTAATTAAACAGATATATATTAATTAAAACAGATATATATTAATTAAACAGGTATATACTAATTAAAACAGATATATATTAATTTAAACAGATATATATTAATTAAAACAGAAAATTAAGAATTTTTAAAAAAAAAAAACAGAAAGTTAAGAAATTTTTTTTTTTAAAAACAAAAAGTTTTTAACTTTTTTTTAATATGGAGACTGTTTTTATTTTTCACAAAAATTCAAAAAATCACAAAACTACCATAAATCTTTAAAAAACACAGAAACTTAAAAAAAATATTTTTTAAAAATCAGAAAATTAAGAAAAATATTTATCAACATTCTCAACTTAAATTTTTTTTTTCCAAAAATCGAAATTTAAAAAAAATATTTTTTAAAAAACAGAAACTTAAAAAAATCAAAAACAGAAAATTAAGAATGCATGATAAACTTATGAAAAATGATAAGAAAATTAAGAATGCATGATACAAATATTAAGAATGCATGATAATTTAAAAACAATTAACTCATGTACCATTATATAACTAATTATGATTGCAACGATATAAAAATAAAATTTGTTGAATTTAAAACGAAATAACTTACCGTTGCTTGTGGGTGTGGAAATTCCATATTTTGACGTGTATTACTGGCTTTGACGTGGATTGCAAAATTCTCGAAGGTGCGTGAGCTTGAAAAAAAACTCGGCTTTTGACGTGGATTGCAAAATTCTTGTCGTTTTTGAAGCAACAAAAATTCAAGAACAAAGGAAAGTGATAGCAATTGATGGTGTGGACCACAACTATCAATTTATAAGGGAAATAAGAGTAACACCCGTGATTTCTCGCTTCCCAAACCATTCAGCTACCCTATTAATTGCTCAGCTACCCTATTAAATGTCTAATCGGTCAAATATCAGCAAAGAACTACGCCAAAAAGGTACTACGCCATGGCGTAGGGACCTTTCCTGTCAATTTTTCAAAGTTTCAAGGACGGTCAAAGAGCATATTCCAAGGTATCTTTGACCACTACGCCAAATGGTACTACGCCATGGCGTAGTAAGGTCCAGGGGCCAAAATGTGATTTTTAATTCTTACTCAAAACCCTTCCAAGTCCAGGGGCCCTTTTTGCCAACTTTTCAAAATGGCAGCTACGCCATATGATACTACGCCATGGCGTAGTATATTACAGGGACCAAATTGTTATTTTTCAAACTATCTTTCCATACTTTCAAGTTCAGGGGCCATTTTTGGCAACTTTTCAAAATGGCAACTACGCCATATGATACTACGCTATGGCGTAGTATACTACAGGGACCAAATTGTCATTTTTCAAACTATCTTTCCATACTTTCAAGTCCAGGGGCCATTTTTGCCAATTTCCCAAAGTTAAGGGACTGACTACGCCATGGCGTAGTCCATTTTTGGCGTAGTCAGGGACCATTTTGCAAAAATTCGGGAAAAGGCGTAGTCCACTTTGGCGTAGTCAATGGCTATTTTTGCAATTTTGGTTCCCAGAATGGCTATTTCAGCAAAATTCTCTAAAGAATTTGGTCAAATGAATTTGTCATTCCAATTCCATCAAATTTCATTGTATTCCGCGAACCAAACAACTCCTTAAAGTTGTACTTTAAACTGATATCCATATTTCTAACAGCAAAACTAAGAACAAAAAAATTTAGATGAAAATTAATAGCTGCAATGCAAATAAAATATTCTTAAAAGCAAATAAAGCAAACAATTTTAGAGGAATGGTCTGAGAATTTTAGAAAACATCTTGATCAAGAAACTAATATATTGTAAGGCCAAGATTCTGAACATTAAATAGAAAAAGGGGGGGGGGGGGGGGGGGGGGTGGGGAGAGGGAGGAGTCGGATTTAAAATTGGGAGCATATAATATAAATAATTTAATATGATTAAATATAAAAAATAATTTTTCAAAAATGACAAACAGAAAGAAATTATATTAGTGTGAAATGAAATATTAAAAAGATATAAGTACTCATATTTCATAAGAATGGAACACTAATCTTCATTTTTTTTAGTACATTTTACCATTTTTATTATCAATCTAAGCAAAAACATTATTTTTAATAACCCAAGAATTTTTGGCATCTAACTCACACAAAAGAATAGATGTCGAAATACAAAATAAGTCTTCGGTTTGATCATGGGTTCCCCACTAGCCCCAATCACTGAGCGGGTCAAAAATATGCTCTCTACATTAGCGTATTTGGAGGCGGATCTGTATAGGGTCGGTTAGATTTGTCAGTAATCATTTTTTGCTCGATCCCAACAATCATTCCATTCTATTGCAAAATATATTCTTAACAATGTTTATAGTTGAAAATGTCTTCTCGTTTATTATTGTCCATCTTAACATGTATTATATGAGGACATTAAGGTGATTATTTTTTACTAAACTTCTCTAACCTAATAATATATTTTGTATACACTAATAACGGTGTAATCATATTCTCAATTTCGGTTTAAAAATATAACATCAAAGTGATGGAAAATGACACGTTTAGTTGTGGAAAATTTTCTAAGGAAAATGAAAATTTAGAAAACTCGTTTAGTTCGTTTAGTTTTTAAAAAAATTCCAAGAAAACAAAAAATTTTCATTTTCTAAAATACTATATAAATTAGAAAACTAGTTTAATAATTTTCCAATTTTTTGTTTTCTAAAAACTTTTCCCCCCACACACACGTACACACACACTTTCACATATACACATATACTTTTACTATCACACACATTCACACATACACTTTTACTATCACATACACACACATTTTTTAATTTGAAAAATAGAAAATGAAAAATGATAGAAAATGCAAAACCAAACGTGTTTTTTAATTTTTTAAAAATGAAAAATATTAATAACTTTAACACCAATGCCATACACAAATAAAAGCATTAATGTTTCCACCCGCTTTAATTTGCTTTTAATATCAAAAATTAAAATTTCAAAAAAATTAGGGGGAGCACATGCACCTCCTCTGTCTTGTCTATAATTATATAATTTTTCATCCATTCTTTCGTGCGTTTCTAATATTCCACTTATTTTGAATTTTCGTACTCTAATATTATAGTATACCTATTAATCTTAGTAGAAACTAAGAAAATATATAAAAATGACTAAAATACATTTAGTTTAGTACTTAACGGAAAATATTAACAAACTTTAACAAAATGAAACAAAAATCGTTGGAAATTAACAAACAAGAGTTTTTGAAGTTTAGGGATGATATTCGTTAAAAAATGGAAACAAGATGCACCAAAACTAAACTTTACTCTTTATTTTATGAAGATTACGAAAAAGAATTGACACATAGGCAAAACAATAACGGGTTGCCATGTCCCTTTTACATTAGTAAGGGGGTGTTTGTTTTTAACTTAATGAACTTAATGAGCGGTTAGCTTAATTAGTTAAGTTATATTAACATGTTTGATTTTAACTTAATACTAAGAGATTGACTTAACGTGCTAAGTTGGCATATATATATACTACCTTATAATGCATTTGAGTCAAAACTATTAATTACAACTTACCAAGGCCATGGTACTACCATTTTATGCATATATTTCAAAAAACTAAGAATTACATGTTAACAAACATAATGTACAAGTTATGAATGCATGATATTAACCCTCCACCCTCACCACCCAATTTGGTATCTGTAGAGCTTTCTTTCTCAACTTGCAGAGTTTTCCTCTCCTTTTATGGCTATTCAGCTTCAAAGTGCAAGATTTATTCAAATACACCATTCAAACTTTCAATATTCAAAATTCAAACAACATTATTCAACCATTTTCTCTCTGATACTAGCTTTTTTTTTCCTCAAAAAGGATTTGCAAAGAGGATAGCTCATCTTATATGATGCAAAAGAAGGGATATAAGTGACCCTATAAATATTCAGGTAGATTGAATCTATTATGGGATCTGGGTTTTTGCAAAGGAAAAAAAACAATATTTTCAAAGAATCAACAGACCAAAGCAAGAAGCAAGGGGAGCATCATCGGCATAAACACTTACCATCTCCATCTTTTCATCTTATTTTGTCGCAGAAGCTAGGGGAGCAACGGAGGCCAAAAATGAAGTCGCAGCAGGTGATGAAGCTAGATTTGGTATCAACTGAAATGGTCCCTGTTCACGTAGCTGATACAACAAGAGGTAAACCATCTTCTTAACAACCTCTTACTGTCATATTTAGTTACCCTTAAATGAAAAAAGTGAAACCGAAATATCTCATCTCCATCTAAATATCGTTTGCATCTTCTCTCTGTTGGGTTTATTTATTAATTTCCTGTTTGACTTAGTAGCAAATAAGCTCCTGGTTTATAGGAGCAGCATGTGTTTTTTATTTTTTCAAAGGATTGACAAGTTCAATCCAGTAGCTTTCTGTTAGAGTTCCTTTAGCAATATTTTCTGCTTTCTGTTTGTAACAACTCTATTTAAAGAGTGTTTCCTAGTTCAATAAAGCATTAAAAAAAATTTTGTTCCTCTGTGTGTTTTGGTTCTAAGTTTTCAGCTCTAACAAGTGGTATCAGAGCTTGATTACGGGGCCTTATTGAGAGTGCAAAAGAAAGGAGAAAGAGAGGTAGAAAAAGAGAAAGAAGGCAGAGAGATGGCAGAGAGTAACAATGGAAAGGGGTTTGCAAATTTGATTGTTATTATGACCATTGGGCCAAGTTAATGGAAAATTTCATAAGATCAAAGGAGTATTGGGATCTTATTGAACATGGGATTTCCACGGAAGGGGGATCGACACCGTCGGAGGCACAACAGAAGCTAAGAAGTGATCAGATACTAAGAGATCTGAAACCGAAGGATTATTTGTATCAATCTATTGATCGAGACGTCTTGGAAACCATCTTGAATACAGACACAAGCAAATAAATCTGGGACAGCATGAAGCAAAAGTATACAGGATTGACCAGAGTCAAACGAGCACAACTGCAAGCTCTGAGGAAAGACTTTGAAACGTTAAGTATGAAAGAAGGAGAATCGGTAAATAGCTATTTTGCTCGAACTTTAGCAATAGCTAAAAGAATGAAGAACTGTGGGGAGAATGTGTAGGAAAACACCATCACTAAGAAGATATTAAGATCAATGACGATGAACTTCAATTATGTAGTATGCAATATTGAAGAGTCCAATAATCTGGACACTATGACCTTGGATGAACTACAAAGCAGTTTGCTCATCCATGAGCAAAGAATGAGGAGCAACATTGAGGAAGAGCAGGTCCTTAGTGCTTCAGCAGAAGAAAGAACAACAAGAGGAAGAGGTCGAGGCAATTTCAGGGGATCATTTAGAGGAGGAAGAGGACGAGGAAGAAGCTATGGAAGATCCACGGTGGAGTGCTATAAATGTCACAAATTAGGTCATTTTCAGTACGAATGCCCAACATGGGAGAGAGTGGCAAACTATGCAGAATTAGATGAACACGAAGAACTTCTTCTGATGGCATATATTGAAAAGGAAAGAGCTAAAGGCAAACGAGGTATGGTTTCTCGACTCGGGATGTTCTAACCATATGACAGGGAACAAGAAATGGTTCACAGCACTTGATGAGAAGGTTGATCACTTCGTGAAACTCGGGAATGATGCACGAATACAAGTTAGCGGGAAAGGAAGTGTCAAGCTTAAAATTGACGGGAGAGCTCACGTAATCGGTGACGTTTACTATGTTCCCGAACTATCAGCAAATTTATTAAGTATGAGGCAGCTACAAGAGAGAAATCTAGCCATTATGATACAACACGGGTATTGCAAGATATTTCATGAGAAGTACGGGCTTATCTTGCAATCTAATATGTCGACAAACAGAATGTTCCCTCCGTTAGTCGACGTCGATTCTTCCTCCTGCCTACAGGTTACTACAGATGATGTAACATCCTTGTGGCACAAAAGGTACGGCCACCTTAGTTACAAAAATCTGCACTTATTGTCTGGCAATCAAATGGTGGAAGAGCTGCCGCAGATAAAGAATGTGAGCAACGTATGTGAGGTATGCAATAAAGGGAAGTAGCACAGAGAAATCATTCCAAAACACGTTGAATGGAGAGCCACGGAGCGCTTGCAGCTGATTCATACAGATTTGTGCGGACCTATTTCCCCAACAACTGTGACGAACAAAAGGTACATCTTGAGCTTTATTGACGATTTTAGTAGAAAGACTTGGATTTATTTCTTGGCAGAGAAAGGTGAAACCTTCGAGCACTTTAAACACTTCAAAAGCTTTGTGGAAAAGGAGATCGGAATGAGCATTCGTTGTTTAAGGAGCGATAAAGGAGGTGAGTTTACATCAAATGAATTCAACAAGTATTGTGCAACGCATGGTATTAAGAGGCAACTCACAACAGCCTTTACTCCCCAGTAGAATGGCGTAGTCGAGCGCAAAAACCGAACACTAATGAACACGGTTCGGTGTTTGTTAAATGAGAAAAACATGCCAAAAATTTTCTGGGCAGAAGCAGCCCGGTGGAGTGTGCACATACTAAACAGAAGTCCTACCACTGCAGTTAAGGAGAAGACACCACAAGAAGCTTGGACAGGCTCCAAACCAAATGTCAACGACTTCCGAGTCTTTGGATGCACGGCACACGCTTATATTCCAAACAAAGAAAGAGTGAAGTTGGATAACAAAAGTCTCAAATGTGTTTTCTTGGGAGTAAACGAAGAATCAAAAGCATACAGGCTGTTGGATCCGGAAACAAAAAAAATCATCACTAGCAGGGATGTGATTTTTGAAGAAAATCAAGGTTGGGATTGGGAAAGGAGGTCTGACGATTGAGCAAGTGACACTTTAATTTAGGAAGGTGATGAAGCTTCTGAGGAAGAATCAGAAGAGAAGTATGACTCAGGCTTCCAATATGAGTCAACTTCAGACAGAACTCCTAGCCAATCTATAGAAGAAGTTCATGCAGAACCAGTTCAGCTTGAACGAACAAACAGAAGTAGAATACTTCCCACGCGTCTACAAGATTATGTTAGCGGTGAGGGATTATCCGAAGAAGACGAAGTGCCAAACCTAGAAATGTTCGTGTCTCAAGATGATCCAACAAGTTACAAGGAGGCTGCCAAAGAAGAAAAATGGAGGAAAGCGATGGACGTGGAACTAGAAGCCATCGAAAGAAACAAAACATGGGAGTTAGTAGATCTACCACTTGAGCAAACAAAAATTGGAGTAAAATGGGTTTATCGGACAAAGATGAACGAAAAAGGAGAGGTGGATAAATATAAAGCCATACTTGTGGTGAAAGGCTACTCCCAAAGGTATGGAATCGACTATGACAAAGTATTTTCTCCAGTCGCCAGAAGGGATACAATTCAAATGCTGTTGGCGGTGGCTGCACGAAGAGGATGGGAGGTATTTCAAATGGACGTAAAAAGCATTTTCCTTCATGGAGAGCTAAAAGAGATTGTTTATGTAGAGCAACCAGAAGGATACTCTCGAGTTGGAGAAGAAAGTAAAGTCTACAGATTAAAGAAAGCGTTGTATGGCCTCAAACAAGCCCCTCGGGCTTGGTACAGTAGAATTGAGGAATATTTCTTGAGCAATGGATTCTCAAAGTGCAGTCAGGAACACACTCTTTTCATCAAGCGTAACAAAAATGAAGACCTCGTATTGGTAAGTCTCTAGGTAGATGACTTAATTTTTACTAGGAATTGTTTAAAGTTATGTGATGAACTCAAGTCTTCCATGAAGAATGAGTTCGATATGACGGATCTGGGTAAAATTAAATATTTCTTGGGGGTTGAAATACAACAAATTGATGATGGAGTGTTTCTTGGCCAAAAGAAGTATGCACAGGAGGTTGTAACAAGGTTTGGCATGGAAAGTTGCAATACAGTGAACAATCCAATAGTTCCTGGAACAAAACTGTCAAAAGAAGGAGGTGAAGTAGTTGATGCCACGTTGTATAAGCAGCTAATTGGATGCCTGATGTATTTGACTGCTACAAGGCCCGATATTATGTATGTAGTATGTTTTCTGAGCAGGTTTATGGCACGGCCAAGAGAGGCTCACATGATTGCAGCAAAACGAGTACTTCGCTACATCAAAGGAACGGTGGAACTCGGTCTGCTCTACAAGAAACATTCAGATGGTGATCTTCAAGCGTATACCGATAGTGATTTTGCAGGGGATGAAGATGGTGCAAAAAGTACCTCGGGGTATATGTTCCTGATGAGTGGTCCAGCAGTAGCCTGGAGTTCCAAAAAACAACCTATCGTTACTCTTTCGACGACAGAGGCGGAATATGTAGCGGCCTGTGCTTGTGCTTGTGCTTGTCAAAGCATTTGGATGAAAGGAGTTCTGGAGAACTTTAATCAAGTTCAATGCAGGTGTATTACCATCATATGTGACAACAGTTCATCGATTAAGCTGTCTAAAAATCCAGTGTTTCATGGAAGGTCGAAGCACATTAAGGTGAGATTTCACTTCTTACGTGAATTAGTCAAGGATGGAGAAGTTAAGCTTGAATATTGTGACACCACGGAGCAGGTTGCAGATATAATGACGAAGCCGGTAAAACTTGAGACGTTTATGAAGCTCCGTGAGATGCTCGGTGTTAGAAAGTTGCAAACTGAATTGTCTTCTACAAGTTCTGTTTGAGGGAGGATTTGTTGGGTTTATTTATTAATTTGTTGTTTGACTTACTAGCAAATAAGCTCCTGGTTTATACGAGCAGCATGTGTTTTTTAATTTTTCAAAGGACTGACAAGTTCAATCCAGTAGCTTTATGTTAGAGTTCCTTTAGCAATATTTTCTGCTTTCTGTTTGTAACAGCTCTATTTAAAGAGCCTTTCCTAGTTCAATAAAGCATTAACAAGCATTTTGATCCTCTGTGTGTTTTGGTTCTAAGTTTTCAGCTCTAACACTCTCCACTCGCAACTCTTCCAGATCTCGTCTCCATCGTCGCTCTAATCTCAGCTATTTCCTTTTGTATGCAGTTGGGTGTTGAGTTTTAACAACTCCAAAATTTGAGTTTATCTCTCACGTGACGGAGTTGGAAATTCGAAAATCTCGCAACAGAGCCTCCTATTGGCGGAGTATATGATGTCTGCACGTTTCCCTGTGGAAAACCCCATTTCTCCGAAAACTCCATTTCTCCCGCCTTCTGGTTTTTTATGTTGTAGGGAGGGAAGACCCTTTTGATGACTTGAAATTGAAAATATGACATAATTTGGGTTTTAAGGTTGACCAAAGTAGGACCATCAATTTCTTTCCTAAATGATTTAGGCTAAAATCTCTGTTCCACATTTTTAATTATCTATTTTATTTTAGTTTTCTATGTTTTTGTCTTGAAGGTTCTTTATAAAAGAACCTTTTTAAATTTCTATGTGTTTGTCTTAAAGTTTCTTTATAAAGAATAAAGAAACATTTTTATAAAGAAATTATTTTTTTAGGTATCAATATAAAACCAAAAAAGAGAACACACACAAAGAATAAAATAACAAAAAGTCTACAAGAAGCAACACCAAACCAAATTAAAATAGATTGATAATTTTACTCGGTAAGAACGATATCAAGGATAAAGTCTTATCCGGTAACTAAAAATGATGACTCTTACCTGATAAGAATTTATCGGATGAAAATATTGCATATGATGTCGTCTTAATGAACAAAATTTTATCTAATAAGTAAAATAAAAACTGTCAACTTTTACCGAGTAAGCATTAAGTAAACATCCCCTAAGGTCCTATTTGGTTTGCAAGAATGGAATTAATTTGGGAGAATTTGCTTTTCAAATCCATTCCAATCATATTTTGGTTTGTTGGATTGTCTAGATTTATGATTCGACGGAAATCCTACAAACATAGGATTTTCAAATTCCTAATGCTCGGGATTTTTCAGGATTTCGTAGAATTGTATAAAATAAGATTTTAAAAAATGTAAAAAACATTTGTTTTATAATAATTGATTAATAAAAATGCAATTTTATAGTTTTTATAAATTATTTATAAATAATGGAATCCAATTTCATTCCAAATCTTACAAACCAAACAAATTCCTCCAAATCCAAATCTCTCCATGAAATCCAAATCCCTTAAAAACAATCCAATTTTGCCCCAATAATTTCAAATCCTACAATCCAATTTCACATCAATGATTTCAAATTTATTCCAATCCAAATTCCTCCAAATTCAAATCTTTCCATGAAATCTAAATCCCTCAAAAACAATACTGCAAACCAAACGAACTCTAAGGGCGTGTTTGGTTCACGGAATTTGGAGGGAGTTTCTGGTGTTTGGTTTACCTGATGGTAAGGATTTAAAATCCATGGATTCATTTAAATCCCATGAACATTGGATTTTATGGTAAGGATTTAAAATCCATAGATTCATTTAAATCCCATGAACATTGGATTTTATGGTAAGGATTTAAAATCCATAGATTCATTTAAATCCCATGAACATTGGATTTTAAAATCCTTGGCGAATGCTCGGGATTTCACGGGAATTCGTAGGATTTCTATGAAATAATGTTTTAAAAATGTTAAAAACATTTGTTTTGTAATAATTGATTAATAAAAATGTAATTTAATCATTTTTATTATATTTTATATATAAATTATTTATAAATAATGGAAATCCAATTCTATTGCAAATCCTACAAAACAAGCACACCTATGATTTTCAAATCCCTCAAAAACAATCCCGCAAACCAAAGAGACCATAAGTGTTATCTTTATTCTATTCTCACCAGGATTCTTAGTACCATCTTTATCCTAAATAGATGGTGATTGCTGAAATAATATCAAAATTATACAAGGTGTTAAAATTAAACAACATTCCCTCAATGATTTTAATTCTAGGGTGTGGCACCCTTCACATTTTTTTTATGACGACTATGTGTATTGACAGCTTTTAAAAACTTTTTAAGTTTGATTATTCAAGCATTTATGTCATCTAGATATGTAGTATAGCTTTCACCAAAGTCCTAGAGTATGCATTTCATCTTTCTCAAGATACTTCACTCTCATATAATTTGTATCTGTATACACTTCTTCCTACGACCAATAGCCTAGCTGATCGAGGACAGACAATTTCGAATGTATGTGTTTATTTGTTTATCTACCGGAATAAATACTCTCACATGGTAAAGTATACATGGTGTTGTCGAGAACGATATCATAGGGTAATATAAAGGTGTTTGTGCATCCTAAGAAAAAAACCAACCATGTTGGAATCTGTACATCAAAATTCGTCTATCAAACAAATTTACGTGATAAATAAAGTATAAATAAACTAATTTTTAATACATATTTGGCACACAATGTTTCTATTAAAACAATGCGCATATTTTTTTGCATAATATGTTGACAAATGAGAGATTCATGAAAGCTAAACCATGTTATGGATATACAAATGTGTATTGTCTATAGATGATTGTACTTTAGTTTGTTCAACCATGAATTTCAAGTTCTATAACGAGTTATGAATATTGGTTTGGAAACTCATTCCTCATGCAATTATTTTTCCAAAGATATCTTGCTAATAACTCGTATTAATCTTTAACTTTATTAATTAGTTAACTTTTAAATAAACTGCCCAAGCTCATGTAATAAAATTGAGGATGGAAAAACATGATTGAGGGCTAAGTTATCTCTTAAGAATTGTAATTCACCAACACTGCATCGCGCTGGTACACAATTAGCCCTATCTTAATGCATTAAGAGGAAACTTTTTCCAAAATTACCGTTACCCTATAACTTTTAATTAATCACAAGTCGCATCAATAAATAAATAACATTAATAATTTACCAATATTAATAAATTAAAAGTTCTAACCAAACAATAATACATATTTTAAGTTATTAAGTATTGTGTTATGAACTCATTGAATTCACATTGTTTATGTTATTTTCAATAAATCATATTATTTAGTTTTTTTTTCATTTTAAATATTTATCGAATAATTTATTTTTATTCTACACTTGTATAGATATAAGATTAAAATGGTAATTTTTGTTGTTCAAATTATATAACCAGCACAAAAATCAAACACCACAGATTAATGCTTAAAAACAACATAGCTGTTTAAGAACTTAATGGATAAAAAATCATAACAGAAATCAGAATTAGTTCCACTTTAATGTAATTTTCCAAAAACCAAAGCATGAATACCGCAAAGCAACATAATAATACTGAGATCGATACAGTATCAGGATTCATAAAAGACCAAAAAAACTGAATACTTGTAGCAAAATTCGACATTAGAGATTTAAGTAATCCTAAAATTACTACAACGCTGAGATCAAAAGCATAAGATTATTATTTAATCAAGAACACGATTTAAGCAGCTAAATCAAGTGATTAACTTAACAACATTAAATTAGGATTAGGATTAGGATTAGGATGTTAACCTGTTAAGATTAATGGCCTCCACCACCAACATACGCCATAGAAACAGCAGCAGCTGCTAATAGTGTTGTTGCAGATGACACCATCGTCCAGAAGCTCTTCCCTTTATCAGCTTTTGCCACACATACTTTAAGCAACTCCATTTGCTTCTTCAGTTCTTTAACAACATTCTCCCTATCCTTGAAGCATTTCTTCAGTTCTGCTTCAACTTCTGTTACATGGGATTTCATATCTTCACCAAATTCAGATTCTTCCATCTTATCATCATCATCTTCTTCCTTGGAGTTACATTTCTTCAAGATTTTCAAGATTCTGCCATTGTTAGCTTCCGATCGTTCTAGTTTAGCTTTGGTATCAGCATGTTCCTTTCGAAGCGATTTCTCGACGACAAGAATGTTGTTTGCTAATGCTGCACGGGCTGTTTCTAGCTCCTTCTTCTCTGCAACGAGCTTCTCGGTGTCTGATGTCATCTTGGACAACTTCTTGTGGGTTTCTTCCATACCCTTTTCCATCTTTGAAAGTTTTTCGCTCAGATTCTTCACTTTGAGTTTTTCATCATCAAGATTGGCTCGAGTCTTGTTTCCTTCGGTTGTGGCTTGATCTAATGCTGATTTGTAGCTGCTGACTTCGGACTCTAGTTTTTTCAGTTTGTCCATTTGAACTTTGCTTGAGTTTTCAAGTCTTAGAATCGTGTTCTCGAATTGTTCTTTCATCTTAACAATGTTTTTTTCTACTTGATTCTTGGCATCCATGATCTTCATTTTCTCTTGGACCATCTGATTGATTGTAATTTTCTGGTGTTCTAACATATTTGAAGTTTCCTTCAAATCTTTCATGACCAAACTCTTCTCTTGGGTCAATTTTCGGATGGTTCCTTCAGTTTCTTGTTTTTCTTTCACTAAGAGATCAATCTCGATACTCATTTCTGCCTCCTTATCTGAAATCATAACACATTTCTTCTCCAAATCAGCAACTTTCTCAAGCAATTGTTCTTCCCCTTTTTGAAGTGTGTGCACTAATTGGTTCAGCCCGTTTACCGAAATTTGCATATCATTTACCATTCTCTCTAGTGCATTTCTCTCATCTTCTATCATCATCTTCTCTTTAACGATCTTATGTGTATCTCTCTTCAGATCGTCGACCAGTCCATTTGATTCAACCAAACTTGCAGCGATTGAATCTTTTTCTCTCAGAATCGAGTCCACCTTTCTTTCTAAACAAGTCTTTTCTTCAACTAAACCATTGTAATCAGCCTTAAGTTTCTGGGATTTCTCCAGAATCAGTGCTTCCCTCTTGTCTGCTTCAGCTAGTTTCGATTTCAACCCGTTTTCATTTTGAATTCGATCATCCAGCTGTGCCCTGATTTCATCTCTTTCCTCACAAACCTGCGACAAAACGAATTTCTCCTCTCCAATCTCAGCTACGAGTGTCTTTAATCTGCTGTTGAGAGAACCAATCTCTGATTCCTTTCTGTTCTTCACCCTCTCGATCTCATTTTTCTCCTCCAAAACCCGACTTATATCTCTCTCGAAACCACAGATTTCCTCCTCCATTGCAGCCCTCTCCTTGCGATTAACCTCCGCCATTTGATTCACCTGCACCGCAAAAAACGTAGACACTAATCCCGCCTCGATCTCCAACATCACCGATCGTTCAGTTACCCCATTCAACTCGGATTGCAGCGAAACCTTGTCAGATTTACACCGATTCAGCTCGGATTCAAGAGAACCGTTCACCTGGGTTAACGAATCAACCTGTTGACGGCGCTCGACTGTCTCTTTTAGCAACATGGCGTTGAGTGATTTCAAGCTGTGGAGTTTCTCAGAAGCGGCATCATCCATGGCTTGAGGAGGGATTTGGTGTTGTTGAGTTTTGGGAGGTTTGTTGTCTTCGGATTGTGGGTTTACTTTCTTTTTGGCCATGGATTAGGGTTTGATGTTAGAGAATCGAAGATGGTAGGGGTTGGGGATTATTTTAGGGTTTTGGGTGTGTGGTTGAACAAATATATGAGGGGGATTTTTAGGGTTTGATTTTGAATTCAAATGTGGGTACGAAAATCGAGGAGCACGTACACCATCACCATGTGACCACCGAGTAGTTGGGAAAATTTATATTCCCACTCTACTGAAATAAATATAAATATCTTCAACTAATTTTCTGAAAAAATGAAGCTAATTTTTTTTTTTATGAACGTTTAAACTTTAGAAAATTAGATCGCGTTTGTTTTTTAAGAGACGCTGAAGTTTGAAGTCTGATTTTAGGTCTGAAATGGTTATGAAACATATAAAAGAATATGACATAAGTGGGGATTAAAAGCTTAAAATGAAAAAACAAACAAGACTTTAGTGTTATACCCGTCCGTTGGTCGGGTTACACGACTTTAAACCGATTTTAAACGTTTTAGAAACACACTTCAAACAAAGCGACGATTTATTTATGTTTTGCATAAATGGTAGCAATAGTACCTACAACAATAGTTTTTTGGTAAATAAAATATATACGTGGATCCATTTTACATTTTTACTTATAGAGATATAATTTGTATATTTTCTTTAGATTTATCAAGTTATATCTGAAGAAAGGTCTTTTATAATAACTGCTTAAGGCATTTTATAATATAACATAGATTATCACAATGCGGCAGGATGTCAATGTTAAAATATGAAAACACAATTCAACTCTTCTTGTTAAAACTTTTAGTAACAGGCCGTTTACAAAATGCTTATCGGATAATATTACGGGTAATATTACGGGCCATCAAACTGAATTGTTGGTAAAGGTCTCTTAGACGATAAGCACTAACCGGGTAAAAATCTTCGCCCTTACTTACCGGGTAGGATTCATGTTTCTTACTATGTCTTTTTCCGGGTAAGATTCTTGGCCTTTGCTATACTCACTTTGTAAGGTAAGTCACACCCGGTAAAAGTTTGGTTAACTGCCCCTAAGATGCATAAAGTGCTATAGTGCAATGTCCACATAAGAATCTACCAACTTTTCACCATCAAATATCAATATCGGCTACTAATTAACAGATTTTTGATCATTTGTGTGCAAGCATCATTGACTTTCTTTTTCCAAAATAAAAGGCATAATTGACTTGGCATTTGTACTTTTTGTCACCCAGTCTCGCTCTGCCAGTCGTTATCTAACATTTTTGGCACCAATCTAGCATCTCGCTCCACAAATGCAAGTCTAAATCTCTATACAATCGGCAAGTCAATTGACACTGTAGCATCAATTGTGATATGCCAAAAGTTGTCCAGCATTTTTGGCTTGTTTTGGCGCCAATGTAGCATCTCGCTCCACAAATGCAAGTCTTAATCTCTCGACAATTGGCAAATCCATATTGAGTGTTGTCATAATCAAACCAATAAGAGCAATAGCAGGTCCCTTGAAACCAATTGACTGAAAGAAGAATCCAAATTAAAAGTATAAGGTGGAAAGTTTTACATGCAGAAATAAAAGATCAAGTTGTGGTGTTGTTATTTTTACCTACAATCTGTCTTCTAAGCCTATAAATTGATGGCTTAATAGAAAACACCCACCAAACACCCACCTCATATACAATCTCTCTTCCAAGCCTATAAATCGACAAAAGTTGCAACAGTGATAGTATACTACAAGATTAGAAAAGTGGATAAAGAAAAGATTAGATAACATTTTGCGGGTTCTGGTAGTTTTCTTGGACTTCGTTTGAATTTCTCATTAAACCAGAGATGACAATCTTGATAGTTGCATGTAGAACTTATTTTACCTTAGAGATGACAATCTTGATAGTTCACTTTTGTTTGAAATAAATGAGTACCCAACTTCAGAAGAAGCATAAAACTAAGGGGCCGTTTGCCAAACGCTTACCCGGGTAAGAGCTTACCAAGTTAAATTACCTTACCTAGTAAGAGGGAGGCAAGAACCAAGAGTCTTATCCAGTAAGTGGGGGTGACGACTATTACCTCAAGTAATTAACTCCAATATATTATTAAGTTGTGATCTAAAAGAAGTAAAAGAAAATGTATCCTAGAATCCGGAGATGCTAATCTAATTAAAACTCAGTTTATTTGTCTACAATCTTTCATGCTTGAACAAAAGATGAACAGAATAGAACAGAACCAAAGTGAGCAAAAGGAAAACCGCACAAAACTAAAGCCACCTCACCTCATAAACCAAAAGCAAAACCAACATTAATTTTGCTAGAAACAATTGATATATAAGAGTATAGATTAGTAATACTTTAAAAACAAATATCTTTTAAAGGCTAAACGGTAGATTGTTAAGTAAAAAACTATCAAGACAAGATGATAAAGATAACCTCGAAGACTCCATTTATTTTGAAACTCTATAATGAACACTTTTTATTCTTCATCTTTTAATTACAAAGAAATAAATTTATCAACCCACCATACTCATGTTGGCAACCCCCAATAAAAGAAAAGAAAAGGCAGCCCCACTTTTATGATCAAAAGTCATTTGATCTAGTGAACTTCCCGAACACACCATATATGCACAGGGAAGTTAAGTTGTATATAAATTTATTGCTTCTCTTCGACTCTATCCATGAGTCATAATCCACGTAGACATCATCCAAAAATGGGACTGATCATAATAAGAACAGAATAGCATCATATAAATTTGCAGCTAAATTTCTAAAAACAACGGACCACTTAATATTGTCAATAAATGTTTACATATGTAGCCAAATACCTTGAAACATGTTATACTGAGCTTTAGTGGGACATGGTTTAATATTTGAGTCACAATGCTACCGTCATGTTCAGATCTTTCCAATTTGATAGTTTGTGCACCTACAATCACTTATATGATCTAGACTCTAGAGATTCAATTGAATTAATCAAGAAAGAAAATACAAATTCATTAGAACAAAATAATTTTCAAAATTGGTTCAGCTATGAGTACAGTCTTGATGAACAAACAGGAGCAATGTCTTCAAATCATGTATACATATAGCATCCTTTTATAGGTTTTAACCAATAGTTGGCCACCATTTTTATACACCTGTATTTATTTTTCTACTAAAAAACGATTCAAAAAAGACAATGTTTACTTTATAATTTTTTTAACAACTTGGTTCATGAAACAAATTAGTTATTAGGGAGTGACTAAAATGTGCATTACAAAAGTTTATTTCAAAAAGGTGAAGAACAAAAAGGTTTTCTTACAGGAGATAGTAAGTTGAAACCCCTTTAAAATTTCAAGCAAACTTCTTTTACAAAATTAAGTGCGAGGCATCAACAATCAAACTCAAAATTGTCTATCCAACACATGTTTTTTATAACAACAGCCAATAAATGACATCTATACACACCATCAACCAACAAATGCTCATCCTAAATTAAAGTGAACCTTCCCCAAATAATAATCGAGCCAACAGATCTATCAGCAATGAATCCCAAACAACTGTTGGAAAGGACTATTAATCTAGAAATAGACCAAGTGAAAACAACAGTCGGTAAATGAACCATGAAGTTGTCATATATTAGAAACATCAATCGAATTCTAAAACCCCTCAAATTGTAAACACCTACCTAGGCACAATTAAATCATTCAAAAAATGAGCTAGATATAGACCAAATTAAACAAAAATAAATGGCCAAACTTGTTAAGTTCAAGAATTCTATTTATATACTCCATGGGATCTACTTTATGCATCACAAGCACTTCAACGACCAACACTTCATTGTTGACCTTGCTAACAATAATGGATTCCAAAAACCAATCTTATTATACTCCGATATTTACATGAAATCAAACTAAGAGAATTACTACACAATAATGCGTATCAGTGATGTCCCATCCACCATGATACCGCTTGAATCAGTTAAGAATAAGAATAGCAAGCCTCTTTGTTCTGGAACCGGCCAACACAAATGCACCAGATGGTTGACTGGTAGGATAATGAAATAAAAAAAACAATCTCAACAGGTGGACATTCTCCCTTTCCCGTCATACTCTTGCATAGATTCAGTGCCTCATTGTCTTCTCTTGATAAAACCTGATCCATTAGTCATTTAAGTCGTCGTCATCAAGTTTAGAGAGATGAAGATAAAATAAAATAGAGACAGAAATAGAAAAAGGAATAACCTGCAATGCCTTATAAGTTCGTCTCATGAAACCTCAATCCTCACTGTTGTCAGAAGATATGAAGTTATAGGAAGGATGAGATTGAGAGGGAGGTGAGGGGGAGAGAAATTAGGCGGGAATATGGTGAGAGGCGAAGAGAAATTAGTATGGAGGTGGTGAGACGATATCAGAGGCATGGATAACAACAAAATAATCAATTTAAAGGGATGAGATATAATCTTAAGTTTGATTTAAACGGCTAATATTTGAAGGATGGTTTATTGACTCACCGTGCTAGTGTTATACCTGTCGGTTGGTCGGGTACATAAGGAATACTGGTTTAAACCTCAATCATGTCCTAAAAACACATCAATTGTAGCACATAAACCACAATGTGAAATGGCATGCATAATAAACCGCTTTGATCATATGCCATTTATTTCATATCACCTGTAACGTGAATCAAGTCTTACATGTGGTTGTAGGGAAATAATATGTAACAAATAAAATGCATAATTGATAATAATCATCAAACTGCTTGGAGGAGAGAAAACACCATTACAACATTAGGGGCAAGTTCAAATAAGAACCGTAAATATTTTGATAAACCTAAGAACCAAACTACTCATGATGGATGTCGTGATAAATATTCATCGTGTAAATTATTCATGACGAAAATACATGTATTCATGACGAAAATGCATGATACTTGGTCTTATTCATCATGAATAATACATGAAATAATTGTTTCCCAAGTTCTCAAAATATTCATGTTTTTCGTATGAACTTCCTTCTACAACAATATTCATAAATTTCTAACAGATGTTACTTGGTTATAGGACTAATTTCCCTAATCCATCCCAACATATACCCCCTTTGTCCCAAAACAAATGTCCACAATGATTACAGTTTTAAAAATGTGTAATTATTACACCCTTAAATTAATTAAATGACAATTTTACCCACTTAGAGATGTGGACACTTATTTTTAGGACTGAGAGTGTATATAAAAGGATCAACAACCAATTGAGAAAAGTGGGTACTAAGGGAGAATGGTACCTCTGAATCCTTTCGATGATCTCTCCCTTATTGATATGTTGGTTAAGCAATTCAAGAACATCATTTGGGGTAACATAACCATACCTGTAATACAAGAAGAACACAAGAAGAATAAACTTAAAAACGACTTTGAGACCACTTCAGACAACAATAAGAAGAAATAAATAAACATGATGACAAATTGTCTTAAAAATGCCCAAAAACTTTTCCATCTTGAACGATGCATAATTGTGGGGCCCAACATGGCAAAATGTGAGGAAGGACTCATAAACACCTGATCTTTCAATCACTTGAGTTCAATCTCCTCATTGAACTTCTAGATTAAAGCTGGTCCACAAACACCACACCTCTTATCTCGACTGTTATGAGCACAAAGAAAAATGTGTGAACCTGTCACCACATATGGTGTTCCTGAAGCCCATGGTACGCCATTCACAAGCACTTCCTCCACAAAGCTATTGATGTTTGATTCTTCCAAACCCTTCAATTACAAAATTATCAAGTAAACCATTTAAACATTTTTTATCCTGGGAGGGGTAAAAAAATCCTCTTGTGGCCACGGAGGTTCAAATGCGGTGACTCCGAGCAACCCGCGAAGCGGGTAGTCGCTCTGGGATTAGTCAGCTCGCATAGCGGGTTGGATATCTAGGTTAATAAAAAAAAGGTGTATGATTGTAAATGGTAATCTCTGTAAGAGCGTACCATAAAGCTGTCCCTAGTCATGATAAGTTACAGAGAAAAGGTATGGAGGTCCCTTCTAAGAGTTGCTGCTGTTTTGCAAATCACATTTATGAATCGTGTGATGGTCTTTTCATTTTTGGCCCTCTTGGTAATGATCTCTGGGATCTGGTTATTGAACTTTTTTCTATAAATGCAGACAATATCTCGGTATTTGGGGACTACAGACTTGAAAAGTCAGGTGAGCATTGGAAACGACTTTTATGCTCTATATGTTGGAAATTTGGATGCCCCAAATGAAGATCATCTTGGAAGACAAGGCCTCTTATTTGCAGTACCTAATTAAGACCGTTTAAAAACGAAAAGTGTGATTTCATGAACCTCGTAAGGCTTTTGACTTTGTTAGTAGGCAGTCACTTTGTGACTTCTCGTATATGTATGATCCAGAATCCAGAATCACAATTGCTGAACTGAAATCGTCATGCCCATAATTCCTATATGAATTCAGTTCAAAATTCAAAGAATACTAAGAAGACAACCTTCAAATAAAGAAATTGACAAACATCAAATTCATATTAAAAATGAAAAGAAAAGGAACCCATGAGTTGCATGTCAATTCTCAAACTCCTGATTTGGATGTTATTCCTGCAGAGAGCTTCTAGCCTCTAGAAAGCCGAAAACCCCTTGTTGAATCATTGACTGTGACTGAGAAATACAAACTAATCTTACCCCTGATCTGAATTTACGGTTTCCAGTTGATGTGAATCAGAATACTAAAATTATAAAAAGAACGAATACATTTATGTTATCTATGGTTTAAATGGAAGAAACACTTTAAGAAGCAATGAGAATTTACCTAAATGTCAGTAATAAAATCTGGGTGTAATTAGCAATCTTCATAGCTCTTTCTTGTAGATGATGGTTGCTTCAGTGCTGACATGCTCTAGAAAAAGAAGAACACAAAAATATCAAAATACAGAAAAATTTAGGAGATAGAAGTTAAAATTGATATTAATAACATCTTAATCCCAAGCTGACCATCCAAAACAGTTTTTAGACGTACTTGGGATTACTGTGTTGTCAAAAAGAAAAACAAGAACAAAATACAATAAATGGTAAAATATATATTAAGATCTATTGATGTGAAGAAGTACACAAACTCAAACCTGTTGATTAAGTAGTGGATGAAAACCGTCACATTTGCTCCAAGCCACATAGAGCCGTATTAATGCCATTTTCATCTGAACATCTACAAGCAAACCAATAAAAATGCATGGAGGGACACAAGAAACCAGACAAATGAAGAAATAACAAAAAAAAAACTTGCATATCAAGAAGACAAGAACATGAGAAAATCATACCCCAATCGCAAGTTTTGACTTCTAATCCTAAAACCCGCAATTCACACACAGCGTCATTGCTTCTGGATCCTTCCAACCGCCATCATCTAACACGAATAAATAAATGCTCCTACTTCTCCTTTGCGACGATGATGGTTGCTCCTTCTTGATCCTGTAAAATGATTCCTCGGGCGTGCAAAAGTAAATGTTGAGGAGAATCTGTTACCAACAAAAGTAAATGTTGCTGACATTAGTAAAATCCAAAATTAATCCCTCAAGAACAGCGGACATATTAAATACAACACTATTCTAATAATAATTTTCAAACAAAAGTATCCATCATGATAAACACAACACATAAGTAGAGAAAGAGAAGGAGGAGCATAAAACCTACAGGAAGACCATGCCTGGTTCAGGGAAGGTGATGATTTCATTTTCTTCATATTTTCTATCTTGAGGGAGAGCGACTCTGAGCATTGAGATGTTAGGGATTTCCAGATGACCGAGAATGCTTTCATAGTTGAATTTGGTTTCATGATCACTTTTGGACGATGAACGTCCTTCAGCATTTGATCTTTTCTTTCACGTAGGCTCAGGGAGAGGTGGAACTTGTACATGTTGTGACATCCTCTAAAGAAGTTGATCTAGTGCTCTTTCCACTACATCTTTAAACTTAGATTTGGAACCCTGAATGGCATCTCTGATTTCTAGCCATTCAGAGTACCCATAGAACTTTAAAAACTTGGCTTCTTCTTTTTCAACTCTTGTATGTTTGTACATACGAACAAACACCTTCAGTCTGTACCTTTTGGAAGGACGTCCTTCGATCGTTGCTCGAATGATTTTTGAATCAGACCTTCGAAAGTTGAATCTTTCAGTACACCAGCGTAGTTCTTTTTCTCTGAGGCTTGGTTCTTCATTTGTCTTGGTCAGAGCATTCAGGATCTTTTCTTCAGCGAGGATGGGATTCACTTGGATATTTTCTTCAGCTAGTTTCTTTTGTGCCAAAGCTTCAGCGACTCTTTGGCTTTTATCGAACATTGCTTTCTTCGCTTTGTCTTTTGGCAGCATCCTCTCTAAGAAGCCTTCTTGCAACCTCTAGGTCATTTTCTGTTTGTTTCATTTTTTCGTCCCTTATTCTTTGTGCTTCAAGTGCTTGAGCTCTCTCCTCCTTTGATAGGAAATAGAAGTCATCTACCATGTTGATTGGAGTTGGACACTCTATTTCAGCAGAGGGCAGTTTTATTTTCTTGGCTTCAAGTTCATTTAAGAAATTTATTCGCCTTTCTTCCTCTTCAGGCTCACTTATTAGTGGTCTCTGAGTGCGGCGTCTGGGAATAAGGCCTTCTTCATCTTCAGAGTCAGAGTCAGATATGTACATAAACTACTCTTCAGATGAAGGTTCCTTCCAAAAAGTGGAGTCCTTTGGGGACTGGGCTCATTGAGAGAAGGAAAGGTAGAAGGAGTTTTATAAGAGCCAAAATTTGGTGGAGAGAAAGAGGGATATGTGGGAGGTTCAGAGATTGGAGCAGAGAAGAGAATGAGAGGAAGAAATACCTCGACAGTGGTCTCCCCCTCGGTTAAAGAGATGATGGCATCAGCTTCTGCCACACTATTTCCTTTGCCTGAGGGACCAGACTGTCCCTGAGAGGGATGTTGTCCGTCCCCCAAAGGCTCCTGATGAGAGACTTCTGTCCTTGACATGTTGAAGTGCTCCAAAGCACTTCCTATGTCATCGTCTTCATCATCATCATTTCCTCCCCCATAGTGAGGGATGGCTTCTTCATACTCTTCATCATCATCATCATCATCATCATCATCATCATCTTCTTCTTCTTGTTCTTCTTCTACTACACCTTCAGTGAGGGAAGGTCCTACCTGCTTGATGTAGGGAGAGATGACTTCATCAGGGAAAGTCGCATTGTGATCCGCGATGATGTCGTCAGCGAATTCTTTGACGCATATCTCCCCCTTGATGTTGTCAGCAATGCACCATCAGCAGACGTACGTTCCCCTGAACGTCCTTCAGCTTTTCTTCATGGCGCTCTTGGTGCGCAAGGACTGAATTCAGGGATGTCCGATCAGTAGTGGAGAAAGAGGAGCTGCTCTCAGAGAGCTTTGTCAGCAACTGCATCATATCAGATTGAGTCTTCTGAATAGACTCAAGCACTTGATCTTAATCATCCATCTTCTTCTCCAGACGGGCAATGGACTGACCATGGGCCCGATGGTCTTCCTTCAGGGACTGGATGTCGCTGAGAATGTTGTTGGCAGCGGTCTTGATCCTTGGAGTTCCAACCACTATCCAGAAGATGAACTCAGCAGACTTCTGTAGGTGCTCAACCTTCGCTCTGGTGTGAGCACATTCCTTGACTAAAAAGTCAATAGCAGGGAATGTTGGGCTGGGAAGAACAATTGGTGGAAGTTTAGTTGTGAAGGGAGGAAGCTTAGGAGCAGCCTTTTCAGTCTTGACCTCCATGAGATTGGCAGAAGACCATGGTTGCGGAGGGGATTTCCCTTTGTCCTTGCTGAGAGGAACAACAACAGCCTTGGTGGTGGTGGTTGTCGTCGCTGAGGCGAAGAGAGGAGGGGTACCTGTTGACAACATAGACAGAGCAGCCAAGAAGAGCTCTGGGTTAGATGACGGATGAGTATGCATGTTATAACCCTTGAGAGCATCATGAGGATTACTCTCAGGGACCACGGTGCAATGGTAGTGTCATGAGGATCACTAGCCAGTGTCCTAGAATGCCTGTGAGAGACATTCTGAGTTCATGTGATACTGGCTTTCCAAAACTCAGAGTGCCTAAACAACACTGAGGTTTGGACTGCGTGCGTTTCAACATCATCAGAGATAGGGAAAACTATCTCTGAATCATATGTTGATGTGAGGACCAAAGAAGAGGGGATAGAAGAAGAGTAGAAGGCTGTGAATGTATTACCTGAGACAGCTTCAGCGGAGCTGACTAATACGCTTTCAGTGACCGTGGTCGCTGAATGCGGTGGTAGTGCTGAAAAAGCAACAACGGAGGAGAAAGCCGTTGAAGTAGCTGGGGCTGTTGATGGTGTCGGTGATACACCAGAATGAGAGTGAGTGGTCTGTTGAGAGATCACCATCTTTGGCTTCTTTAGCTTGGTTGCGATGGTCTTTTTATGACCATCAGTTGAGAGTTTCCTTTTGGGGGCTGAAGTGTCAGGGATACTCACTGATGGGATTTTCAGTGAGCTCGACATGGAGGCAGGAGCTCCAATGATTGTCAGCATGTAAGGCGTAAAGGGAGCATCACCTGGACGTTCCTCAATGTCCAGGGACTTCTTTCCCACCATAGAGAAAGAGTGATTGGCTGTCTTGGGGTACTCATCCCCGAAAGCATGCTCCATGATTGTTGCGAAGAATCTGGGGTAGGGGATGACAGAGTGCCTGTTTGCAGCTTTCACACGGTTGTACATATCACTGAATATGTAATCAGCGAAGTTTAGCTTGTAGTCTGTGCAGAGGGCGAAGGCCATATCCTGAAAATGCTTACTGGCTTGATCATGAGAGCCAGTCTTGGAACCCGAGCCTTGAATGACACAGGTGAAGATATCTTGCCGACAAGCGGTAACCTCTTCTTTTCCAGCTTGGATCCAACGGTCTTCAGAGAGGCGTTTTCCCAAGCGTAGCCAATGGAGTCGAGGAAGGAGTCGATCTGCTGTTTGGTTGGTTCAACGGCCCATCTCTCATTTTTGCCACGAGCAGGGAGGCGAAGAGCTTGCCTCAAGAAGCCAGAGGTGAAGGCAAAGTGGCCCAGAGTGGGAATGGTGAAACCAATGGCAGGGAGTTCTTTGCCCTTGTTAGTTGTGCAGGTGGTACAGTGAGCCGTGTACCATAGGGCCTGAAGATGAGAGGAGATGCCAATGGGGTTGTGAACAAAGGCAAACATCAGGGGGCAAGCCTTGATGAAAGTAACACCTTCAGTGAATTGTGGACGTTCAGCAGGGATGTCCACGAGTGCAAGGTAGTTGCAGGGCTTGAACGTTGCTTGTTCCAGAGGGAAGTGACAAACCGCAGCGGCAACCAATGTGTTAGAGACGAGAGAGGTTTCAGCAACCTTGCTTGAAGAAGCCATTGCCGTAGCATAGATAGGAACATCAAATAGAAAAATCATGGTTTAATACAAAATGTATAAACCCGATTTTGGTATAAAGAATACCAAATATAAGGAAAAGACACAAGTGTTTTGATGAACAAGATCAAACAAGTCGTGATAGCAAAGCAAAACAAAAATACAAAAAAAAAAAATACCAAAAGAGTTTTTTTTTAAAAGTTGGTATATTTAAAAAATAGGTATAGAATAAAAGATGGATTAAACAAAATCTTCTGTTCTTAAGGAAAAGATTTAGAACAGGGTTTTGAAAGGTTTTTAAAGTTTAATCCAGATTTTTATTTTATTTACCCTAGATTTTGTTTTGATATAAAGAAAAGAAAAGAGAGTAGAAACAAGATGTTTCCTGTTTAAAGTGTAAGGTTTAGATCAAACCTTAGTTGAGTTCGAGAAGAAAAACGCACACGTGCGTGTTCTTGGTGTTCTTGGGAAAGCTTGAATATGCTTAGAGAATTCTTGCCTTTTTGAAACGTTGAGAGCGTAAAGAGAGAAATAAGGGAAGGATTTGCTTGAATAGCATGAGGAGAGAGAAATGGATAGCTAATCGACGTTTTAGCTTTTTGAAAAAGAAATGATGACATGGCGCACGTCCCTAGAAAGGAATTGGAAGGGAAACGTCGTGGTCCGTCTTGTGTCAGAAAAAGGTCTGACGTGTCCTTTTCTTATTTATAAAAATATAATGATAATTATCCAAATGGAAATATTAATCATTATCTTTGAAAATTTTCATTAAAGACAATAAACGATTGTCAGTGATGAGTTTTATGTTTTCAGATTCAGTCCCTGATTAAAGAAACATTAGGAAGTGGAAAGGTAGAAGTTAATACCTGAGTGAGATAGGACAGATATTGCTGAATCAGAGTTCAGTGAATGGTAATAGAGGACTTTTATTTGTAACACCGTTTGTTGTTCGCTGAGTAAGTAAGAATTATTCAGCGTTCAACATACCAAGTTCGCTGATGAATAGATTGAATCTAGTTTCATCAAGAGGCTTGGTGAAAAGATCAGCGAGCTGATACTCAGTGGGTACAAAATGAAGTTCAATTTCACCATTCATGATAAAGTGATATCGAATCTCAATGTGCTTGGTTTTCGAGTGAAGAACAGGGTTGTTGGCAATTGCAATAGCACTTGTACTATCACAATAAATAGGGATCTTGGAGAGCATGAGATCATAGTCTCTGAATTGATTTCTCATCCAAAGGATTTGAGCACAACAACTTCCAGCGGCTACATATTCAGCTTCAGCGCTGGAGGTGGACACAGAATTTTGCTTTTTACTTGTCCAACTAATTAATTTACCACCTATTAGCTGACACCCACTAGTGGTGCTCTTCCGATCTATCTTGCAACCTGCAAAATCACTATCAGATTAACCAATTAGATCGAACCCTGAGCCTTTGGGATACCAAAGACCCAGATTAGGAGTTCCTTTCAGGTATCTGAAGATACGCCTTACAGCGATAAGATGAGATTCCTTCGGTTCAGCTTGATACCAAGCACAAAGACATGTAGAATACATGACATCAGGTCTACTCGCTGTAAGATATAGCAGAGACCCAATCATCCCTCGATAGGCAGTGACATTTACAGGTTTCCCATTTGGGTCCTTATTCAGAGTCAGAGGAGGGGCCATAGTTGTCTTCATCGCTGAGCATTGATTCATATCAAACTTGTTCAGCATGTCTTTAACGTATTTACTTTGACAAATAAAGATTCCTTTGTCAGATTGTTTTATCTGCAAACCTAGAAAATACGTTAGTTCACCCATCATACTCATTTTATATTGCTTTTGCATTCTTGCAGCGAAACGAGTACACAATTTGGGTCTTGTAGAACCAAAGATAATGTCATCGACATATATCTGAGCGAGTATGGTATGACCTTTATATTTTCTTAAAAAGAGAGTTTGGTCAATTTTTCCACGAATAAATTTTTCTTTAAGAAGAAATTTACAAAGAGTATCATACCAAGCTCTAGGAGCTTGTTTTAACCCGTAAAGAGCTTTTTCAAGTTTGAAAACATAACCAGGATGGTTAGGGTCTGAGAACCCAGGGGGTTGTAAAACATAAACTTCCTCGCTGAGTTTCCCATTTAGAAAAGCACTTTTAACATCCATTTGAAAAAGTTTGAAGTCTTTATGTGCAACATAAGCTAAGAAAAGTCTTATAGCTTCTAAACGAGCTACAGGTGCAAAGGTTTCATTGTAATCAATACCTTCTTCCTGTCTGTATCCTTGAGCGACAAGTCTAGCCTTATTGCGAATAACAGTCCCGTTTTCATCTAGCTTATTTCTAAATACCCATTTGGTTCCAATCACTGTTTTACCAGAGGGTCTAGGAACAAGATTCCAAACTTTGTTTCTACGAAACTAAGTTAGTTCTTCTTGCATAGCTGAAACCCGGCTAGGATCAGAGATAGCTTGATCTATCTTTTTAGGTTCAGAAATAGAGATGAAATTAACATAGAGACATATATTACCTGTACCTCTACGTGTTTTGATACCTGCATTGGGATCACCAATAATCTGATTTATTGGATGATTTGCAGTCCATCGCTGAGATGGTGGTTGAGGAGAGAGATCAACCTCAGATTCAACGACTAGTTCTTCTCTTTCAGGGATGCTGTTTGTTGTTCCAGCAATAGGTACATCATCATTCAAAATCAATTGAGGAGACTCAGAGGTTTGATTTTCAGAGGATGAAGCTTGAATATTTACTGAGGAATTTCCAGAAGATGCATCAGAAGGAGGAATCTGATTGAGAGGAGTAGCATTGATCACTGAAGATGGATCACTGTTAGTAGGTATTACAGGGACTTCATCATCACTTAATTAAGCTTGAGGTTGATTGTTGAAATAAGTTTCAGGTTCCCCATAGTGAGACTTCATCTAAGCATTCAATTCTTCATCTTCTTCAGGGATAGGAGATGAGGGTATAGTACGAGATTCATCAAAATTGACATGCACGGATTCTTCAACATGTTGTCTTCGTTTGTTGAAGATTCTGAAGGACTTAGATATAGAAGAGTACCCAAGAAGGATTCCTTCATCAGCTTTTGGATCGAACTTTCCCAAATGATCTCTGTCATTCAGAATGTAGCATTTGCATCCAAAGATGTGAAGATACTTCAGAGTAGGTCTTCTTCCATGAAATAATTCATAAGGGGTTTTCTTGAATCGCTTCACAATCAGGGATCGATTCTGAGTAAAGCATGCTGTATTGACCGCTTCGGCCCAGAATTGAGTTGGAAGGCGAGATTCGCTTAGCATTGAGCGAGCTGCTTCAATGATAGTTCGGTTTCTTCTTTCAGCGACACCGTTTTGCTGAGGAGTTCTCACTGAAGAGAAGTTGTGAGAGATACCTTTTTCATCAAAGAAATTTATCAGGGTACTGTTCTTGAATTCAATACCATGATCACTTCTCATGGAACGAACAGTCAGATTGTTCAGAACTTCCATCCTTTTGATAAATGAGATTATCATATCAGGGGTGTCACTTTTGGATCGAAGAAAGAATACCCATGTGTATCTGGAATATTCATCAACAATCATAAGAGTGTATTTCTTTCTAGATATAGATTGGACATTGACAAGTTCAAAGAGATCCATATGGAGTAGTTGAAGAGGAGAGGTTACTGAAGAGACTTGTTTAGATCTGAAAGAAGCTTTTGTCAGTTTTCCCTTTTCACACATTGAGCAAAGAGATTCCTTTGCAAAGCTATGATTTGGGAGATCTCTGTCGAGTTCCTTTTGAGAAAATTCATTAATTGTCTTAAAGTTGAGATGAGAGAGTCTTTTATGCCATAACCAATTTACATCTGAGGATGCTTTAGAGATAAAGCACACGTTCTCTGAGTGAGAACTAATCATGATTATATATACATTTTCAACTCTTTTGCCTGTTAAGGAAGCTTATCATTGCAGTCAGTGACAACACATCTATTCCTTAGGAATAGAACTTTGAAATCTTTGTCACATAGCTGACTAACGCTTAAGAGATTGTGCTTTGGTCCTTCAACATAGGCAACTCGACTAAACGAGGTGGCTCTGTTGGATAAGATTCCATAGCCTTTAGTGTATCCTTTGCCATTTCCACCAAAGGTCACTGATGGACCAGCTTCTTCTTTGTAGTCAGAAAGCAGAGATTTTCTACCAGTCATGTGCCTTGAGCATCCGCTATCGAGATACCAGATACCTTTAGCACTCTGCATTCAACAAAGAGATTAAATGTTTGAAGGTACCCATATTACTATGGGTCCTTCTTTGTTAGTGGAAGGAGTGGCTGAGGAGCTACTTGCTAAAGAACTTTCTTCAGTGGATATCTTCACCTTTGATGGTTTTTTGCAACCTTGGTGGATTTCACTCTTGCTGATTTATCAGCTTGAGTTACTTTCTTTCCATGAGCTAGTTTATCAGCTTTAGTAGCATTAGGACACTTACTTGCAATGTGGGTAGTTTCACCATAGTGATAGCACTTCCTATATTTGTAAGGTTTGGAATTTAAAGTTTTCAGAGAGATAGAAGGGATTTTGTCAGGAAAGGGACCAAGAATTCCTTTATCCATTGTTCTTGGAGGTATAACAACCTTTTCAGGAACAGGAGTGAGATCAATCTTAATTCTAGGGGTTGATCTCTGAGAGAATTCAGAGATCTTTCTCTCAGGTTTAGGATTGCTCCTTGAGAGGGTAGAGGATTTCTTGTTCTTCTGAACATCTCTATTTCTAGGAACCTGGTCAAGGAACTTGTTTTGACCACTTTCTTAGAGTTGAAGGGTTTTAGCACAGAAGTCTTCTCATTAGATTGAGGTCTCTGAGACATAGAGGAGGGATCAGGGATAGAGGAGACAAACATTCCAAATTTAAGCATGGAACGGTCTTTCTCTGATTCTTCCTTTTCGAGGTTAAAACCTAACCCACTTCTTACTTTCATAGGGATCTGGGCATTGATGATCTCATTTACCTTGTCAGAGGCTTTGCACCATCCTTCGATGGTTAGCCTTTTCAGATTTGAGATCAGGGATGGCCTTTTCTCTTTCAGCGATAGCTTGCTGCTTCTCGATGCTAATTGTTTGATTTACAAAGATTTGGTCCTTTAAGGTTTTCTCAATCTTTGAGAGTTCTTTGATTTTTAGATGACAATTTTTTAATTGTTCAGATAAATCAGTATTAATTTTCTCAGCTTTGATTTTTCCATTTAAGGCATTGTAAAAATCAACAGTCATAGCATCCAGCGCAGATAAGTTATCATTTTCAGATATTAAGGAGATAGAAGGGATGGATACCTGAGTAGAAGGGACTCAGAGGAAGAAGTTTCAGATATTTCTTCAGCGTCTTCTATTCTTGCCATCAGACATAAGAAGGAAAGATCTTCTTCATCTGTGCCTGACTCATCAGAGGTTTTAGCCCAGTCACCTTCATCATCCCAATCAACTTCTTCAGCTACAAGACCTTTGCCTTTTGGTTGGTTTTTCTTCAGATCTTTGTATTTGTTTTTTAATTTCAAATACTTCTCTTTCTTATCAGAGTTCAGTGAGGTAGTGGGGGCTGCAACTTTCTTGGATCTACATTCACTAGCGAAGTGACCCTTTCGCTGACAATTGTAGCATATGGCTGAGGCTTTCTCAGCGGGCATAGTCTTTAATTTGTCAGAGTCAGCGAGATTCGGTGTTCTTCTAAAGTTGTTTTTTTGGCGAATCTTTTGAAGTTATTAGTTAACAAAGCCAGAGAGTTATCAAACTCAGAGATATCAGCATCAGTGAGTTGGTCTTCTGAATCAGTTTGACCTAATTCAGTGATAGAAGTAATAGTAGAGGAGGAGGCATTTTTTAATGGATTTTCCTCTGAAGATACGAGTGCCAAAGAAGTACTTTTGACACCCTTGAGTTCATTGATGAGGTTTTTCCTCAAAACTTGGGATTACTCTTCATTTAAGAGCATTCCATACAAAGAACTTAAAGAAAGAGTTTCAAGATTCTTTGACAATTTCAGACATGTAGTGTACACTGCCCATTGTTCAGATAGTGCCTCCATGAATTTTGTCAGAATTTCAGCGTTAGAACAGTGTCTGTTGACTGTTTTTAAATCAATCAACAAACAGTTAAAGCGCTGGTGAAGTTGAGAGAGAGTTTCACCTTTATGATGCATTAAGCTTTCATACTGTCTAACTAGATTAATACTTCTAGTTATTTGCACTTCAGATGTTCCTTCATATTGAATACATAGAGTATCCCACATGGATTTAGAGGTTCTCATTTTCATTACTGAATGATAGACCTCATCAGGGAGTGACATTGCTATTATGGATCTAGCTTTTGAGTCAATAGCAATTTCTTTCTTATCTTCTTTAGTCCATCGATTAGGAGTTTTAATGATACTTCTTTCAAGGATGGCTGGAGTGGTAGTGGTGGCAGGAACACCAGCTACAATAGTTGTAGGAACAAATGGTCCGTTTTCTAGATAGTAAGGGATCTTTGGGTCTGATCCTTCCAGAAATAGAGACATTCTTTCCTTCCACAATGGGAAATTATGATGGCCAAATCTTGGAGGTTTAGCTAAAGATCCATTGTCATTATAGTTTGTATTAGGATTTGACATATTTTTAAAATAGTTTGAGAGAAAATATTTTAAAGATAAAGAACACACTGCTCTGATACCACTTGTTGG
Source organism: Silybum marianum (assembly GCA_036898165.1). Taxonomy (NCBI): domain Eukaryota; kingdom Viridiplantae; phylum Streptophyta; class Magnoliopsida; order Asterales; family Asteraceae; genus Silybum; species Silybum marianum. Next base: position 21,141,756 of record CM072530.1, on the reverse strand, counting down.
TCCCTTAGGAGTCTACAAGAGTTCTTGGATATAGAAACAGTTTGTAGAAGGGGGGGGGGGGTGAATACAAACACACAGATTTTTAGTTTTTAAATTAGTTTATACTGCATAAACAAAGTTACAGTTACAAGCGGAAATTAGAACAAGTTTAAATCTATTCTATTGTAACTAAGAAATCACTAAGATTGATGCACAAGAAAGAAGCAAAAAGGAATACAGAAGGTTTAAGACAGAAGGTTGCATGCACAAAGATGAAGAAGATATCTTCATCTTATTTATACCCGTTTGCATTTAATGCAAGACAAAAGGTATGTGCAACGTGGCAAGCATCCATAGGAGACTTGTCCTTTGCTCAGAATACAACCATGTTTTTGGCCGCATATGAACAGTGCCATATCAGATATGATGGGGACATAAGAGACAATTCGTACGTCCTTCTCTGACATAGTATAGGGTTTGTCTTTTGTGCATCGAGAATAAGGTCAACGTTAATCTTGTATGAGAAGCTTCACTTGATCGCTGAGACTGAATCTTCAAGGATGAACTTCCAGTATCGGTGAGGCTTCACAAGACTTCACACTTTGGATAGATGATTTTTGCTATCGCTGAACCACTTCAGGTCACGTAGCTGATTATCTCTTTCTTCAGCTTGATCTTTGACTTTCGCTAAATGGTTATTTGGTGTGATCGCTGATCTTCAGATCTTCAGAGATAAGCTTAAGGTTCCTTGATCTTCAGTGATTGCTGATGGCAATCAGCGTATGCTTATCGCTGAATTTGAACTTAAGCTTAAACTAGGAATTTCACTAAGTGTAAAGAGGAATCATTTTCAAATCACTGAAAGGAGTTATGATCAACAAGGGGGTTATTAGGTTGCAAGTTTGAAGATCATAACCGTAAAATAGCTAATTTACACGGCCCAGATTAAATCTCAGAATGAATTTAGATGGTCAGATTAATCTGACCGACCGTGATCCATATATATATATATATATATAATAAGAAGACTATAATATTTTCTAATGTTGGAAAACTCCAAAAGATGATTGTTTAGAACAGGAAAAATGATTATCTTTTTATGTTCATAAATAAAATATGGAAATTAAAATTTGGATATTATCTTTACTCAAATAAATACATCGTTGCTTATTATGGTTTCTAGCTACTAAAGGTGGTTCTAAGAAAAAAGAGCCGAAATTCATCACTTGGAAGTCAAAGTGGATATATAGCTACTCGTCAAAAGAATACATTTGCAGGGCAACGCAAACAAGGCAATTCACGATCAACATTATCTTCAGGAGGGGCATCAAACTTCACTCCCCCCTACACAATGTAAAGACCGTGGTAAAATTCATAGGTCGAGCCCGTGTCTTCGAATGGCAGATGTGTGTTATAGTTGTGGCCAACAAGGTCACAACTAAAGACTGCAAACAGCGTCAAAGTGGTAGATCGGGATCAAAAGATAAAGGCAAACATACCACTGCAAGTGGAAGAGTCTTTGCAATATCAACAGATCAAACTACCGATGCTATGGTTTCTACCATTATTCATATTAATGATAAACATTTGTATGCTCCATTCGACACTGAAGCAACTCACTCCAATGTATTAGAAAAGTTTGTGAAATATCTCAAGTCATATGAACGACCATTGAATGAAATCTTTACTATTGCAATCCCAACGGGCTACACAAAATATATTAACGGTGAATATGTTGATTGCCCATTAGTGATTGGGGACAAAGTTTGGATAGTCACTCTACTTCCAATGAGATTAAGAGATTTCGATTTCATTCGCGGTATGAACTGCTTGGCTAAACATCGAGTCACAATTGACTGTGAAGCCAAAAAGGTTATTTTTGGGGATGTCACTAAGCCTGAACATGTTCTTCATGGCATTCCTCGAAAATATATGTGTGTTATCTCTGCTTTAAAAGCTCACAAACCAATGGATCATGGGTGTGAAGTGTTTCTAGCTGCGGTCCAGGATGTTTCTAAAGCAAGTCCTAAAGTGGAAGATATTCCGCTGGTGAAAGAATTTCCTAATGTCTTCCCAAATCAACTTCCCGGATTATCCTAAGCCAGAGATTGAATTTTCAATCGATCTTATGCCAGGAGTTGGCCCAGTTTCAAAAGATCCATATCTTATGACCCAGTCTAAGCTGAAAGAATTGAAGGAACAACTGCAAGTTCTATTAATAAAAGGTACATCCGACCTAGTGTGTCTCTGTGGGGTGCGCCTGTACTCTTCGTGAAGAAGAAGGATGGTTCCATGATACTATGTATTGACTACTGTGAGTTGAATCGTCTCACTATTTGAAACAAGTACCCTTTATCTAGGATCAATTATCTGTTTGATCAATTACATGGTGCTAGTTGCTTCTCAAAGGTTGATTTGAGATCAAGTTATTATCAACTCAGAATCACGGATTCAAATATACCAAAGACTGCATTTGGAACTCGATACGACCACTATGAGTTTATAGTTATGCCATTCGGGTAAAAAAATACCCCAAAATCTTCATGGAAATGATGAGTCGAGTTTTCAATAATTATATGAACGACTTTGTGATTGTCTTTATTGATGATATTCTTGTTTATTCAAAATCAATGTCTGAGCACGAAACACATTTCCAATTAGCTTTGGATACGTTCCGAAAGAAAAAGTTATATGCCAAACTATGGAAGTGTGATTTCTGGCTAGATCAAGTAGTGTTCTTGGGCAACGTTATTCAACTAATGGCATTCAAGCTGGATTGTTGACGCTGTTACTAATTGGCCAAAACCAATGAGTGTTTCTGATGTTTTGTTAAAAATTTTCAGGATCGCACTTCCGATGACTAAACTTCTTCGAAAAATAGTAAAGTTTGTATGGGATGATGAACAAGATAAGATTTTTGAAGAACTAAAGCTGCGACTCATAACTGCATCGGTACTTGCCTTGCCATCTGGGTCAGGCGGGTATCAAGTTTACAGCAACGCTTCCAAATCTAGATTGGGATGTGTATTAATGCAAAATGGACGGGTTATAGCTCATGCTTCGTGTCAACTTAAGTCTTATGAAGTGAACTACCTGACACATGATTTGGGGCTAGTTTCAATTATCTTCGTTTTAAAGATTTGGTGACATTACTTGTACGGTGAAGGTACGAAATATTAACCTTTCACAAAAGCCTGAAATATATTTTCACCCAAAAAGAACAGAACATGAGGCAGCGTCGATGGCTTGAATTGTTGAAGGACGATGATGTTCGAATACTGTATCACCCTCGAAGAGAGAAACTTGTGGCTGACACTCTTAGTCAAAAAGGTGTCGGATCTGTATGATGCTTTTCTGTTCAACCACAAATAGCGGTAGATTAGAAAAGAATGCGAGTTGAACTACGTTGTCGAGTTGGAGATGGGGATGCTAACAAATCTTGTTGTCGAATCGACCCTCATTTCCAAAATCAATGAAGCTCAACAATCTGATGGTGAGCTGCGTAAAATACAACAAATATTCGAGGTGATTTTGAAACTGATTTCCGTGTCAATGATAAAGGTATGTTGTGGTTTCGGGATAGATTGTAAGTTCCAAAAGTACAAGAGCTGAATGAAGCAATCTTGGCTTAGGCTTATAATTCTTTGTTTTCTATTCACGCATGTTCCACAAAAATGTATCATGATTTTAAAAAGACATTTTTGTTGCTAAATGCCTAACTTGTCATTGATAACTTCGTTATCTGACGGGTTATTCAGCCCCAAACAATAAGTTTTATGGCTTGTCTTGAAGTTAGAATTCACTTTTTGGATTAATATTGTTTGAAAGTGATGTGTAGACATACAAGATGGAAAAAGGGGAGAAAAGTGTCTATTTATTCTCCATTTTTGACATTCCGGATGCATAAGGAGTTGAACCGAGTTAACGAGCAAAGAAAACCGAGTTTGGACCCCTTGCTATAGTGCCATGCGACTGTGACATTGTCATAAGCGCCTGGCAAAGTCGCACCAGATGTACCTTGGCTTAAAAGGATTCCTGATGTTGGTGGTGACACGAGCGACAGTGTCCCGCGACTGTGACATGGCACAGTCGCCTGTCAAGTCGCCTACGGGGCCTGGCACTACAAAAAAACTTTTAAAACCCACCAACTAGGGTTATCTCGGGATTGGTGGAGGCTAGACGTATTCTAAAGGCGATTTTAGAGTTTTCAAGCTGGAAAGAAGGCTTTGCACTGATTTTGAAGGTGGAAGTAACAAGTGAAGCTCAAGATTGGCAGTTGGTATCATTTATTGAGGAAGTTTTCATTCCATTGTATCTTTTGATTGAGAAACAATATGTTGGGAATTATCTCCATTTCTTTATGTTATTTTCTACCAGTAACATGAGCTAAACAATTTAAAGGTTGGGGGAACGATGGATTTTGGACTTTGCTATTAGTTATATGATATTTGCATTTATTGAGTTATTTCTCTTGTTAGATAAGTTCTTATATCTTATTTTTACATGTGTTGCTAGATAGGCCATCTTGTTATGTTATGGTTGTATTTCCTCTTGAGAAATTGGTTTTATAACTAGATTGAAGATATTTGAACCTATAGTGAGATATTGGATAGAGATATATCAAGTAAACCAAAGTGTTGATTGTCTATGTTATTAATCGAGAGATATAATATACATTTCATGATATATTCTTGCTATTGCTTGAGAAAGAGTAGTGAGTCTTTGAGAAATAACCATTGTCTACCTTGTTTAATGACTAATAGAAGGGTATCTTGTTGTTGTTAGTGGAATTCAAATGAAATCCAGCCCCTAGCCTTCTTTAATCTTTAAAAGTAAATCTTCGTGTTAGTTAAATTGTCACCATATTATTACATATGGAGATTAAATTATCAAAACAATTGACACAAGGTGGTTTGTGGTACCAGTTTTTATCATTTATGAGTAAAATAAAAATAAATTAAAAACTCAAAATATGAATCAAATGATTAACACTATATATAAATAAGAACATTAAAGTAATATAACATACATTACATAAATAATGTATGATAACACCAATAACAAAAATAGTAAATATCTGAAACAATAGTTTTCTCTTATCTAAGTTGTACTACTAGTATGCTTCAATCTCTTTATCGCCCTGTAGATAGTTGTATATTGTTGTTTCGCTTAGTATTTCTTTTGCTTCTTGCCATTTGATTAAAGTTTGTTCACATGTATAGTACCTGCAAGAACATAAACCAACAACCGATGAATACAACAAATCATGAAAGGGTGACAGAGTTTAACATACGACCACTACTACATAAAGGGCTGTAACTATCCTTTATACACGGTTTTACAACCGCTTAATAAGTCAAGTTTTATACATGTAAAAAAGTGGGTGACGTTTTATAAAATGACCTTTTTACACGTTTTTTACTTGAACCATGTAAAGAGGTCTATGCTTTACACGGTTTTGAGCAAAAAGACCTATTTAAAAATGACATTTTTACAAAGTTTTTTGCTTGAAACCGTGTAAAAGGCAGACAAATTTATTAAACCGTATGTCAAGATTCCAATTTGCCATTATAAACAATATATAAAGACAAGAAACTAAAATGCATCGATGTACTAGCCATGAGCTTGTACACAACTGTAATTGAACAATAAAGCTAACCAGCCTTTTTAATACATGAATGTTTGGAGAACATACCTTTGGAGTGCATTCAAAACTAAGACTTGCAACTTGGAAACAACTAAACAGAAGTGGTTTAGGCAAATGCCTAGGATATCCTTTCCAAAAAGAAAAACTAAACAAAAGTGTTGATACTCAAAACACATTTATAGTAACCTTCTTAAGTACCAAAAACAATTGAATCCCTTGATAACTAAAGCAAAAATGTAGTAATCGCAGTCGATTACAAACGAAAGAGATAAAATAGTACAAGAATTGAAACTTGACTACAACAAAGTAAATCAAGTTTGGCTTACACTAATTCCAATTGTTAGATATTAGAATTGAAACTTAATCAACTGGGCAAGAGCAAAGGCGACAAGTGCAAAAAGAAGAGCATAGTTGATATGAAAATGTCTTGGATTCTGGATCTGAGCATCATGTTTGTCGAACTCAACACTATTGGACAAGGCATCTCTAGTTTTCAAATTTAATTAAAAGATAAGAGATCGGGTAAAAGATTACTGCAAGTTTCTGTCCAGTTCGAATCTAATTAAAGGATAATCTAGACCAAGCTTGCAATTTTCAAATAAATTAAAGGTTACCCATATTAAATTTATGAAATTAACAGGCTTGTTCTAGTTTAATGTAGAGCCACTTGTACAACCTACAAATTGTTTGCCTACACCCAACAGGAGCCGTGGAAGATGGAATATGAGAATACCAGTATCCACCCCTACTAAAACAAGTTCGTCCATAAGAGTTTCATTTTCCCTTTTTAGTCTATAACACAATAATATTTTATCGTCTGATTACAAATATCCATTATATTTTAGTTAAACTATCTGATTAAAGACATTTGTATTGTTTTAGTTTCCAATCATCATAACTACAAGTAGACTCTTATGATATACTAAAACTATTAATATGATCCACTATGATGAATAAAGCAAGGATTTTAAATTTTGTTCCTAGGAGTTAAAATTTAAGAATCAGATGGTTTTATAAGAGATCCCTCTAAGTCATCAACTATATTTGTACGGCCTATTTCCATGAAATCAAAAAACTAGTTTGATAATGCAAATGTTTAAATTAAGATGACAATTTTTTATTTTCACCATGTTCTTATAAAAATTGGTTGATACGTGTAACGGAGACAGATAACTTAAAATAAATATTACTATAAAATTCATACTAAAACAAAAGCCACAATACTAGAAAGTTGTATCATTAGCATTAGAGTAGTATATATGAATGAGGAAAGAATTACCAAGTTCTTCATCAGATTCATTATATCGCTATTGTTTTCTTCACCCCCAAAATGGTCATCCTCAAGCTTTGACTAGTCCCCATATGAAAATGAATCTCAATACTAAAACCTTATGAAAGAATGATATCTTGTGCATAACAAGAAACACAGAAACAATATACCAAAAATACAAAGTAAACAAACGTGACGAATTTGTTGTGCCATTAAAGTAGTTAATATAATCATTTACGAACAAAATTATCAGAAAATAGTTGACCAAAGCACTGATTTGGCGGTGGGATGAAGAATAAGCCAAGTAAAGAGAGTCATTTTGAGTTAGGGATCGGAATGAAGATAACTTTTGGTTGTGAAAGTTGATATGACCGGGTCTGACCACAAAGATCCACATGCTTCATGGGTTGGTTAGCTCACTCAATTTTAGTGGTTTGAAAATTTTCAACTCAACTCAAACTGTTGGTTGGGGTTAGTGGGGTTCTGTTAAAACTTTAAACTAAGTAAAAGCAAAATCGGAAACATAAAAATAAAGGAAACCTTCTTTTGAAATTGAGAAGGTATATTTTATAGCAACATTGTAAAAGCAATAATGATCCAAACTAGTATGGTTCACAATTCATGAAGCAAACAATGTGAGCGATATTAGGGAACAACTACCAATAAACATCTACTCTCTGGTTTATACATTACTAGAATGCATGTTCTGTGTGCATCATATATATAATACATATACATAGCATTTTTTAAATTGAAATTAGTTCATGATTCAATCTACACATGAAAGAAGCTTTCCAAATTAAAATCAAGCTCATAGCATGATGAACTCTTAAAACAAATTAGCAATAAAAATTCAAATGATTTGATGAAATTAATAGCAATTTTAGCAAATAAAGAAAAAGGTAGCATTCATCGTGTGAGGAACCTTGCACAAATCACAAATCGAACAAGAGAAGACTACCTTCGGAAGGAAATCGATTATCTATGTACGTGAAGTTGATGAAAATTTGGAATCGATGCTGTAGCTAATTGAAAATCTCTGAATCGATGTTTACATTTCTCAAGTATTTCACAAGGGCAAAAAATTTCACAAGAGGCGCTAAAAAGAGTAAAAGGCGTACAACATTTTAGAGGGTCATCGGGTTGAGCCGGATTACTTTGAGTGTCACCCAATTTTAACCTAAATAGTGTGTGGCACCGCGCTCGCACGGTGGCGAGAAAGTTATATTAGCATTATAATTAAATAGTTTGAAATATAAGAGTATCTTATGAGATGTTGGGTTCCGATGAGAAGTGAAGTTATGCTGAGAAGTGTAAAAAGGGATTTCCACCATTGGATGCACATTAGGATCAGATGCATCAAGATGAGGTACACCAAGATGCACCGAATCATTCCCCATATCAAGCGCGATTCATGGGTGGGTTTTAGATTAAAAGTGATCAAGGGTTAAGATATGTTCCACGCTTCTCACCTTAACTTCATTTCTCATATGATCCCATGCCACCTTATGAATCATTTAAAATATGTAATTTCTATCAAACATGTATTATAAGAAATAACATAATCTTTAGTCGGATGTCATGAACCATGGGAACTCTTATTGGATATCAAAGTGCTCCACAAACTATGAACATACATTGAATACACATTGTAAAAAGAAACTTTATTTTTCAACCCTCACCTTGGACATGTGGTTTTGGTTCTGCAAACACTAATAAAATGAAATGGTTTTAGGAATGATGCATATATGGTTATTGTTTAGTTTACATTCATCAAGATCAATAAATTTCAAATTTAATCCCCAAAGAGAAAAAATGAGGTTTATTTATCGTGGGAACATTCTTAGTTAGATCCATATCAGGAAGATTTTGAAGCAATCAAGAACATCATGCTCATTTTAAGCCATGGATCTGAACTCTCACCACCTCTCTTCATGAATCTCTATCCAAACATTTTTATATGGTTTGAATTTGCAAGTTTTAACTTCCAAATAACCATTGGGGCTTGACTTACTTAAAAACGGGCACCATATAACTAAAATGTAAAAACAATGATATTATGTAAGCATTACCTTGAACATTGCCATGCCTTTCAACATTGTGCCAATTATATACGTTCCTATACACATTGAACATTTTTTTGTCAACAAAGCGAAAGGATGGACCGGAAAAAGTTAAGAGATCAAGATAGAGCAGAAAAGATTAGGAGATGGGTAGGAGAAGATGAAAATATTGTACCATGAAATTACAAAATATCCAACTCAAATTGGAGCTTACTTTTTTTGTTTAGGGGCAGAAGGGTCTTAAGAGCAATATCTTGTTTAGGTTTCTGTTTTTATATAGAAAAAAAATTTATATATAAAAAACAAAAATCCAAAAAATTTCTATTGAGATTTCTAATAAAGCTGTTGTGTCACGTCATTGCTTAGGCTTCTTGCTTTTATATATAAAAACTTAAACCATCAAAATATCTTGTTTACTAAATTTTCTGTATACAATAACAATAACTTGCGAATACAGTTAGACATCCAATAATATATATGAAACAGAAGTAAAATCATGGAGCATGCGCACATAAACTATATATACATGTTACACAAAGCAAATATAAATGTTGACTACATCAAGATAATAGGGATCTATGCACCTGTATGGTTTTGAGCAAAACAAATAGAGTTATGTGTGATCCAATGGTTGAGGATAAGAGTCTTCAGTTGGCACACATTCTAAACCATTATGAAAACGTCGCCCAACACCTGGAAGAAGCAATGCAAGAGACATTGGTTCAAATATTAGTTGGACTAAAAATACATAGAAACACATATCACAACTACCCTAACCAATTAGTTATCTAATGACAACATGTTCAACACATAAAAGAAATACATTTGTGGATTCTCAATTGAGCATAAGAATACATAATACATCAAAATGAAAATTATGAATCATACATTCAAAATTCACATCGCACTCTTGCATATGAGAATGGGCCACAAATTCCCAACATGCATTGAAAACGTAGAAGACCGAATATAAAAAAAACTTTATTTTTCAACCCTCAACTCCTACATGAGGTACTGTTTTTGGAAAATAAATAATGAAACAATTTTAAACAAAGACATGAAAAATGACAAATGAAAGAATGGAGTAAACAAATTAACCCTTACTTCATGGTCCCTATCCTTATGTGCACCGTTTTTCTCTTCTTACATACCTCCTCATTACTCTACATGGGGGCCATTAAGCCATGATGCATCATGGACGATGTTATGTGTGTACACTAATAATTTCCAAAAATTAAAAACATATATTCCATGAAAGATCAATACAAAAAAGAGTAATTCAAATACCTTAGATTCGAAATAAACTCGAAAAGTTAGTTTGGATGACTTCGTTCCTTCTATTGCCATACCAGACAAATGCACACCATCGTGCCCTTGAATTTGAATGAATTTGAATAAAATGTGTAATTAAATTTAGAATAATGTAATGACAATGTTTTGCATCATAATATTAAACTATATGTAAGAACAATCAATTCCAAATAGTAACTACCAAAAATATTGTAAAAGCAAGTAAAACATACACAAAACGATATAAATAGATGATATTACCTTGAGGCTTGAAGTGCATTTCTACTCGGGAAATAAAAAATTCATTCTCACGATTACAACATCTCTTGAGTAATGCAAGTGAAATATCTTATTTCATCTCTCCAAAATACAAAATGCCTAAAGACAATAACAAAGCATAGATGAGCTTTCATCCATATTAAATTAATATGGATTATATTGCCTAAAAATGAAATCCAATCATAGAGCACTTAATAATCATTAACGAATAACATAAATTAACTTATAAGTCATTGAATATATATTGTTTCCGATGATATGTTAGTAAGGATGACACTCACAGCAGGCATAACCTACTGGATCAGGATGCCTTCTAGTGTTTTAAAATCAATTCACATGGTTTCACACTCGAGCAGTCGAGCTTGAAGTATGAACACATACAAAATAATTAATCATCACATCAAATTCACATAATAATGATGATCAAAACATGTTATGTTTATTAATAGCAAACCAATTTTCCATTGCAACGTCTTTCCAAGCCTCACTTTCCAAGTCGAGCTTGAAGTATGAACACATACAAAATAATTAATCATCACATCAAATTCACATAATAATGATGATCAAAACATGTTATGTTTACTAATAGCAAACCAATTTTCCATTGCAACGTCTTTCCAAGCCTCACTTGCCAATAGATATCATCTCATACAGGCTTTAAGTTCCCTACAAATTTATATATATATATATATAGGGTTGGGTTCCAGTGAGAAAGGAGAGTTATGGTGAGAAGCGTAAGAAGGGATCTCCACCCTTGGATGCACATTAGGTTGAGTTGCACCGAGATTAGGTGCACCGAGATGCACCGGATCAACTCCCTTCTAAGGCGCAACTCATGGATGGATATGAGATTAAACATGATCAACGGCTCAGATCTATTTTTACGCTTCTCACATTAACTCTTCTTCTCACACGATCCTATGCCTATATATATATATGAAGAAGAAAATGTTACAGTTGTACCAAAACTACCGGAGTTAACATGGTTAGGAAGAGGTTCAAATAAGAGCTTTGCTAATTTAAAGGAACAAAGGGACTCATTTGGGACCACATATGATGTGGGTTCCACCAATAAAAAATGATATCTAATTTTCAACGGTGTGCCCCATTGAATCAGATATGATTTTTTATTGGTGGGACCCACATCATATGGGGTCCAAAATGAGTCCCTTTTTTCCTTTAAATTGGGGGTGTTCTCATTTAAACCCTCCCCAACATGGTTAATGAGTATAATATAAGCAGTATCAACCACACTCCACATAAGAGCAATAAGATGTTAAGCTCGCAAATAAGTTATACTTTCATCTATGAATCACTAAATAGAAACCTTATTAGAATGGGTTTTTCCAGCCAATTCTACATGTTGGGTTAGTAATAAAACACATACGATAGAAAATTCAGAAGGCGGTAGAACTAAAAGAGATTTTAGAAGTTTGTAAAATCATTGATTCAAGCTGGAGCATAAAACAAACACTAAAACGTATAAAAACAAATGAAAAACAGATCCAACTATAATCAACATATCAATAAAGCTCTACACTAACATATTGATTAAATAAAAGAGATGTACCATCAAATCTTTGGAATCAAGGCTGAGATATATACATGATGCCTAAAAAACCAAATATGTACCAAATAGCTATATCTTCAGATTCTAAATGTCATTGATTGTTCCTCCCTTGAAGAGTTTGGGGGCCAACCTATAAAACTTACTCAAAACATACCAGAAGAAAACAAAACTAAAGAAACCAACCCAACGATCATTTATGTAGAAAAACGAAGATCATCTTCATTTTTTGCCTCTGAATCGAAGGTTTCAAGATGACGGCTACTCCAATGCCGAAACGTAAAAAGCTAGAACTTAAAATGACTTTCGGACTCGCAACTTAACTCATGCTCCTTCTCTTTTGTCATGACTAAAGTTACAGAACTGAGAACCCATTAGATTATGAAAACAATACAAACCCACAATATGTTATATGTAGCAACATATAACACCATAAGAAACCTAAATAATGAATCGGAGATTAACAAAAATAGCAACAAATTTAATCATCTAATTAATATTTCTTGAAACGTAATACAAAATCAAACTATCAATTTACCAATGTAGGTGAGAGCTGAATTCCGAGCAACGAATCAATACAGGACAATCCTTGAAACAAAACAAACAATCGTTTCAATGTAAAAGTGAAACACAAAAAGGAAAAAAACGAACAATGAAAAAGTAAGGAAAAAGTCGATGTCAACAAACCGGGAATATTGTTTAATTAAAGCTTCAATCGGAATGGACGATTGTGAAATTTGTGCAACTTTAGTTGGTTCGATAGATGGTTCGAAGTTGGGATGTAAGCAGACATGTCATCTACTCCGAAGAGTAGAGTGAAATTTTAAATAATTCAATAGTATCTGCAAACAACACTCACTACATGTGTCTTGATAGATCATCAGCTTTTCCCGTTTGGCTGCTTTTGTCACTTTCAGCAGCTCGCTGACTCCAAAGTCTGCAACTTTCTATTTTCTTACCCGCAAAAGATAAGGAAGTATTATCAATTTATGATGAAGATTAAGATGTCACTACTTCTCTTAGGTTATTGCGATCAGACATGCACTTCTAGATTAATAAGAATTGAAAACTCAGGATATTCTATGTAATATTAAAACTTAGAGTGAATTACATACTTCGTCCCTAGGGTTTATTGAAAATAACACTCCGGATCCCTAAAATGAAATATCTATGGCTTGCATCCTCATGGTTTCAATTTCATAACGCATTGGGTCCCTAAAAGTGACACCGTTAATTTTGTTCTGTTAAATAGGTTAAGTACAAGGGTATTTTAGTCATTCTATTTCATTTTCTATTTTCTATTAAAATAACAAGGACCAAACATGTAATCTACTATTATATATATATGTATATATATTTCTGCAACACAAGACCATTCACCCTTCTCATTCTCTGCAAATACAAGCACTCCCCTCCGACGAACACAGGGACAATCCCTTCTCCGGCGAACACAAATTGAGCGACAAAGACGAAGATTGATTGCAACAGATTCAAGAACCTTTTCGAAACCAGATTTGAGCAGGGGTGCTTCATCGAGACCAACCCGGTTTCCTATCAATCCATTTCCACTCATATGGGTTTGTTGGTTTAATTTTAGATTTTTTACAGGTTTGGGGAAGACGACTGTGGTTTCTCTAACCTTGATCTAGCGAGTGAGAGAAGATGAAGACGGTCCCTAGAGTTTGCCACAACTTTTGACTGTTTCTCTTCCCTTTTTTCTCTGAATCTAGCTTCAAGTGGATCAACAAACCCCAAATTCAATTGCCCAATGATCAAGAGATGATATGGGGACCAAAACGATAGCCAAACAGCCCCCAAAAATGGAACACAACAATAGCTACCATAGAGATTCAACAATTTGCAGAAAACTCAACTTTCGGTCCAAAAACTCAAAATCAGCAGCCCTAAACTCGAAAATGGAACAACACGAACCTCCAGATCAGCAGGGGAAGCTTAATCGACCTCTAAACAACCCCCAAATCAGCAACAACCACAACAACCACTCAGATTCGATAATTGTTGATTTAGGTATTAACTTTTGAGGTTTTGATTTTTAAGATGCAACTGTGAATTAGGTTAAACATTTGGAGTGTTATGATTTTGAGATTAAAAAGGTTCGAGGTAGGGCTTGAATATTGTTGCCGGAGAAGATGACTGGCCGGTGGTTGTAACCTTGAATATCTCGGTCCCTATTGTTTCACCGGTTATTGTTTCACTGGTTATTGTTTGTGTAATATATATATATATGTATATATATATACATGTATATATATATATATTAATACATAAAAAGTAGAAAGTCAAATCAAAAGAAAGGAAATAATGAATTTTTAATAGAAAAACTAAAGAAACTATAAAAAGACTAAACTACCCCTCTGATTTAATTCATTTAACGGCAATTTTGGACGGAGTTAAAAATAGGGACCCAATACGTTATGAAATTGAAACCATGAGGATGCAAACCATAGATATTTCATTTTAGGGACCCGGAGTGTTATTTCCAATAAACCCTAGGGACGAAGTATGTAATTCACTCTAAAACTTACGAAGGTTCAAGATCCCTGTGAATGATGATCGGTTCCGGCTTGCAAATAGCTCACCCCCCTGAACGATCATCAAGAGCGAATTAGAGCATATAAATCAGTATCTTCTTGTTGATCATAACAAATGCGTATACTTGATATGTATGTTCTCATGACTCATGAGGTAGAACACCACATAGAAAAGCCAGCCATAACCTTCAATTTTGGTGTAAAGTTAAAAAAAACCCTACCTTTTAGACTCACGTATGTGACTTCTTTTTTGTCGCCCTTGAAGCTACCGAACGGAAAACCAGCAACCTCTTGATGATGGAAGAGACCGGACCCTAGTGTTGAGGAAAGAGAAGAATGGAAGAGACTAACAAAAACTATTTTCAAATACCTTTTTTCTATCCTCAAGTAGTAGAAGAGGAATCTTCAAGTGAATCTCTTCCAAACAACTACTTCCCATCTTACTCCGCCGAAAAACTTCAAAACAAGATTCCTGAGTGTAAACCGTACATTCCCACACTATTTTTAGAAAAGAAAATTCTTCAACTCGAACAAGTGTTGGAATACGAACGTTCTTTGGCGGAAAAGGAAAAGGAAACATTTTTATTTAAAATACAACAACTTGAAAACGAGACTTTACAATTGAACAAAACTCGTGAAAATGATACTATTTCAAACGTTTCAACTTGTAAAGCCTTCGTTAGCAATTATTTAGATAATTGTGAAGAGTTGTTCAAAATGGACCCTCAATCCAATCTTCCAAAACAATAATGTTCCTATTCCGAAGAACAAATCAATGCTGAATTACATACCCTTTCTAACAAATCTTCACTTGAATCGGACGAGTGCTTAAATGATATGTGTGATAAGTTTGATTTCAATCCTGTACTTCCTAATCATACTGAATTCTTAGACAAAGGCAAACAACCTATGGAAACAGTTTCTTTACCTACTGAACAAACGGAGTGTTCCACAAGTCAAAATCCGATCACTCACAATCAAAAGAAAAACAATCAAGTGTTCAAAAACCATACTAACCGTGTTCCTTTCACCATTTCAGCGCTTCATACTTTAGAAACCTAGTCGGTTTGGGTCAAAAAGGGCACGCATACTACAAAGCAAACACCCCGCAATGAAGACAAGTTTTTACATTCCAATGTCAAAAAAACAACTCTAGATTTCCTTTTCCGTATCAAATTCATTCATTTAAACATTTAATCAAATTTTCTCATAATAAAATTTGTTGCTCTAATTGCGGTGTGGATGTTTTTGTTCGTAAAACCTCTATTGATTATGGTTATGGTTATTTTCCGGACATGCATAATTCATTTAATCACAACTTTTATCATTCATCCTCCATTTCTAAATCGGGTCCGAGAAATCAAATGACTAACGCCTATAAGTCTCACCTCAAGTGGGTACCCAAGGGTGCAAAGTCAACTAACCATGATGGACCCATTTACAAATGGGTACCTAAATCTGCCTGATTTTGTGCAGATCGTTCATGTGTGGTACTTAGATTCCGGCTGCTCCAAACACATTACCGGCCAAAAGGAGCTGCTTGCCAACTACACTGAAAAAAAAGGCGGATTCATCAAATTTGGCAACAATCACTTGGCACCGATAAAAGGATATGGTGATATCATTCAAAACAACATCACCATTTCAAATGTTTCTTATGTACAAGGGCTAAGCCACAACCTATTGAGCATTGGAAAATTTTGTGATAAGCAACTCGAAGTCAATTTCCGACCCGATAGATGCTGTGTTCGCACGTTTGATGGAAAAGAGCTTCTAACCGGCACTCGTAAGTCCAACCTCTACACGATCGATCTTTCCCAAGTAAATGCCCCCTCAAGTGTTTGTCTTCTATCAAACGTCTCTAGTCCAAAGACCTGGTTATGGCATCGTCGCCTATCTCACTTAAACTTCAATAACATTAATCGCCTCTCCATCAACGGATTAGTCACCGGATTCCCATCTGTTAAATTCGACAAGCCACATCTTTGTGATGCATGCGAAATAGGAAAGATGAAGAAGGTCTCTCACAAACCCAAGATAATTCACAGCACGACTCGACCTCTTCAACTCATTCATATGGACTTGTGCGGCCCGATGCGGACTCAAAGCATACATGGTAAAAAGTATGTTCTCGTGATGGTGGACGATTTCTCTCGCTTCACATTGGTCAAGTTCCTTCGATCAAAGGATGAAACCCCCGACACCATCATCACATATCTCAAAGCCGTTCAAGTCAAACTAGAACTTACTGCACAGACCATCTGCACCGATAATGGAACTGAATTCAAAAACCGTATCCTTGACGGTTACCTCGAATCGGTTGGTATAACCCACACGTTCTCTGCAGCTCGTACTCCACAACAAAACGGTGTGGTCGAACGCCGAAATAGAACTCTTGTTGAAGTCGCTCGCACTATGCTTACTTTTTCAAAGCTTCCTCTCCACCTTTGGGCCGAAGCTATCAACACAGCCTGCTATACTCAAAACCGATCCATCATCAACAAGCGCTTCAACAAGACACCGTATCACTTAGTCTACGATCGCGTTCCTTCAATCGAGCATCTTCGAACGTTTGGCACACGTTGCTTCGTACTATGTGAAAAAGAAGATCGTGGGAAACTCAAGCCAAAAGCCGATGAAGCCTACTTTATCGGATACTCACCAAATGCATCATCTTATCGGGTCTACGTAAAACACGCACATTGCATCACTGAAAGCGTTAATGTACAATTCGATCCAAACGCCGAGATGGCTCCTGAACACGACAATTCCGGACCCGCACTCACCGATATACTAGCTTCCGATCACATTCGTTCGGAACCTGCTCCCAACCCTATTGAATATTCAACGTCCAATACTGCCAAGTCAAATCTGGATGACCTATTCGAGTACTTCTACTCGGATTACTTTGGACCGTCCGCTGATAATTCTCTCCAGATTCCCCCGCCTATCTTGGAGAATGCCGAGACCTCGGATCTTTCCGGACCACCAATTACAACGGAAACCGTCTCAACTGCTGCATCTCCAAGCACCTCTACGACTGCTCCTCCAAATCAAACTAGTCCATCGGATGCTCCTCTTGTTCCTCCTTAACCTCAACCGCCTGTTCAACCAAATCCTGCGGAACCGACATCCTCTCCCCCTACATCCATTTCAACAACACCGGATGTCACAAGTGCCACTAGATCTTCAACCGTGGCCCCATCTTTGGAATCTGTTCAAGATCTTCCCTTAGGTTCTTATCACGATGACACCCCGGATCCAAATGCCTTTCAACCTCTTCCTCATACAACAAAATGGACCCGCTCTCATCCTGTTGAACAAATTATCGGAGATCCAAATCGACCAGTTACAACACGTTCCGCCTCGGGCAATGATTGCATGTTCTCTTCATTCATAAGTAAGGTTGAACCCACATCCATTCATGAGGCAATGAATGATCCTGACTGGATTGTGGCCATGCAAGAGGAACTCAATCAATTTGAAAGTCTGAAAGTATGGCGCCTTGTTCCCCGTCCACGAAACAAAACCGTTATTGGCACGAAATGGATATTCAAGAACAAGCAAGATGAAGATGGAGTCGTCATTCGCACAAAGCTAGACTTGTCGCCAAAGGATACCGTCAACAAGAAGGCATTGACTACGACGAAACATTTGCACCCGTAGCCCGTATTGAAGCAATTCGCATGTTCTTGGCTTACGCGGCACACAAGAATTTCGTGGTTTTCCAAATGGACGTTAAGACGGCCTTCCTAAACGGTGTTTTGCGTGAAGAAGTCTATGTCTCTCAGCCCGACGGGTTTGTCGACTCCTCCAAGCCTCATCATGTCTACATTCTGGACAAGGCTCTGTATGGATTGAAGCAAGCTCCCCGCGCATGGTACGATAGCTTGTCTACCTATTTAGTGAAAAACGGATACTCCAAAGGTAAGATCGATCCAACTCTTTTCATTAAAAAGGACAACGGTGACATTATGCTCATTCAAGTCTATGTGGACGACATCATCTTCGGCTCGACTAACCCACGACAATGCAAAGAGTTCTCTGAACTCATGATTGCCAAATTTAACATGAGCATGATGGGAATGATGAATTTTTTCCTTGGTCTTCAAATTTAACAATTTTCTACTGGAATATTCATCAACCAATCCAAATACATCTCGGATATGTTGAGTAAATACAACATGACGTCATGTTCTCCGATTGGTACACCCATGTCCCCGGGTTCAAAACTACACGCTGATCCTTCGGGAAAAGATGTGGATTCAAAAAATTACCGGGGCATGGTTGGTTCTCTCATGTATCTTACGGCTAGTCGTCCGGACATTATGTTTGCCACCTGTCTCTGCGCGAGGTATCAAGAATCTCCAAATGAATCTCATCTTAGTGCGATCAAACGGATTTTCCGGTATTTAAAAGGTACACCTAATCTTGGCCTATGGTATCCCAAGGATACGGGTTTCGAACTAACTGCCTTTTCAGATTCGGATCACGCCGGATGCATGCTCGATCATAAAAGCACTTCGGGCCATATTCAATTCCTTGGAGACAAATTGGTCAGCTGGTCATCAAAGAAGCAAGCGTGCGTCTCCACATCTACCGCGGAAGCCGAATACATCGCTGCCGCAAGCTGCTGCTCGCAAGTACTATGGATGCGCACTCAACTCAAAGACTATGGCTTCTGGTTCAACAAGATTCCCATCTATTGTGACTCCAAAAGCGCCATAGCCATTTCAAGCAATCCGGTTCAACACACGAAGACAAAGCACATCGACGTTCGATATCACTTCATCAAGGATCACGTCGAAAGAGGTACAATTGAACTATACTTTGTTAACACGGAACTTCAGCTTGCCGACTTATTTACCAAGGCACTGGATGAGAAACGATTCCAGTTCCTAGTATCCAAGTTGGGAATGCTCAATCTTAAAACCTGATTATCCAAAATCAGAATGACTCAAAATCCTTAAAAAACGTCTATCCAAGGGTTTTTGCACATTAACTCGTTGAGTCAATCTGCAATGGGATTATCGACCCCCTCTGGCTCGATAACCTCCCCAATCGACATCTTGATAACGGCTCTCTTTTTTTAGATTTTGACTTTTATCTTACGGTTCCGTATTTTGAATGTTTTTCTTTCCTTTTATTTTTACCTCGCTGTGTATATCACCATGGTTCATCATTCAAGGGGGAGCAACAAGGTACGTTTTCCTACTCATCCACATTCATAGGGGGAGCACACCACTGTATGCTCACATTTAGGGGGAGCCATTTTTTAATGTTTTTTTTAAGTTCTTTAAAAAAAAAATATATTTTTAAGTGCAGTTCTCGGCCCTTAAGGGCTCGACAAAAATGGGATTATCGACCCCCTTTGGCTCGATAACCTCCCCAATCGACATTTGTTAACGGGAAAATTTTCATCGGCCCAATCACACACTGCCACGTGTCATCACCCGATGACCACTATTTAAAGAAATCGGGCCCCTCTCTCAAAGGACCTTTCCTCACAAAGTTTGAATTTCCCTCTTTCTCTCTGAAAAACCCTTCAAGTTCTTGGCTTACAAAATCAAAATCTCCAAACTTCGAGTTTTTCAGATCCGAAAGCACCACCAGGTTCGTAATTCTCCCCTTATCATCTTTAATTCTTGCACTTTGTTCCCAAAACTGTTGCATGATCATGTTTTCAATGCTTGACTGTTCGTTTTTTTTTTGGGTTTTATATGGGTTTCCGATTTTGACTGTTCATCAGTCAAAATCGTGGGTATTTAATGGTTTTTAGTCTTAAGTGCTTTACTAATCTTGTTCCCTATCACTAATCGCACCTAGTAATAAGATTTTGCCTTAGTTTTAGGCCCCTTTTTGGAATCTGAGCACTTATCATTGCTTTACTAATCTGGTTCCCTATCACTAATCGCACCTAGTTATCGAATTTCATAAACTCGATGAAAAACACCTAGTCTTTTTATCGAGCCTTTATGACTCGATAACCTTTGTTATCGAATTTCATAAACTCGATGAAAAACACCAAGTGTTTTTATCGAGTCTTTATGACTCGATAACTTTTGTTATCGAACCTCATAAACTCTATGAAAAACACCAAGTGTTTTTTATCGAGCCTTCATGACTCGATAACATTAGTTATCGACTATCAATCGATCGATGAAAATTACTAAGTGCTCTCATCGAGTCTTTTTGGATCGATAACCTGCCCTTACATTGTCCATGTATTTTCATCGAGCCTCATCGAATCGACAACATGCTATACATAGATCGATATTTTTCTAAAAAGTTTTCAAGTACTTTCATCGACCCTTAGGCAATCGATAACCTGTTCTTCTGTTCTTCTCGATTCCTATTGACTCGACAACCCCTCCACAGGTTTGAGCTAATTTTTTTTCCAAGTCTTGTTGTCGATCCTGATTCTATCGACAAACATTTTTTTATCGATCCCATTGCACTCGATAACAATTGTTATCGACCCAATGGAACTCGATAAAAATACTTAGCAATTTTTTTGAAACTCACAACACTAATTTTTACACTTGGTTTGCCTAAATGTCTTATTTCAGAAACCAATGGCAGCCATGAATGACCCAAACATGTCCGATGATGAAAATCCGATGCCATCCGAACGCTCGACCGAACCAAGCATCAACGCAGCAAACCGGGATGACCTCTTGATGCCACGAGCTCACTTTCGCCAAATCAAACCGAATAACCACTGACTAGACTTCGGCATCACTCTCGAACACCAGATCATTCTCGACATTCTTCAGCAACATCCGCTTCGCTTCGCATTTGCACTAGACCACCGAGTACCCATGTTCTACCTCCAACAATTCTGGTATACGCTGACTTATCATCCGGACGAAGGTGACCATCATTTCACGGCTCAGATCGATGACTTTATCACCCACCTAACTCCAGCCAGGATTCGCCGCATTCTCCGTCTACCGCTTGCTACCGCCGAACACCCATACGAAGCTTTTGCAACCGACCAACAACTGGTTGCCGACATACTAGCCCTCGGGTACGAATCCCCTGAACCACTCACAGGTCCCGGCCAGTTCAAGAGGATGTACTTGCCTCAGATTTGGTTCACGCTATTTACCATAGTTAATCGCTGTCTGACCAACAAACATACTGGCATGGACAAGGCCAGTACGGCGGTTCTTCGGATCTTTCACGGCATCGCATTCAACCGCCACTACGACTATGCGATGCTCATCTGGACAGACTTTGTAGAACTAGTCGAAGACAAATCCAACTTTCGCGACCGTGCATTCGTTCCGTTTCAGAGGTTTCTTCAACTATTCATCCATGCAATGACGACTTCTCGACCTGCCATTCCTAGAAGAGCCGGAACACCCTTAGGCCCAACCTGTGCTCTTAAATTTCTACGCCTGAATGATCGGGTCTTCCAAAATACCATGCCTATCCCTGAAGCGCTCCTCGCTTATGCTGATCAGAATGCACCTAGTGTAATAGCCTATGGGGAGCGACATGGCTTAATGGCCCAACCACTTCCGGTTGCGCCTGCCCAAGAGCCGATCCAAGAGGAAAATATTGAGGGAGGTGAGGATCCTAGAATAGAAGAGCAGGGTCAGGATCAAGGGGATCCCGACCAGGGAGATGAGCGCACTGTGATGGGACATGACGAGGGAGGTGCATCTGATCAGCCCCCCCCCCCCCCCAACCAACCTACTACCAACCACCCCCGCACTCGACCCATTATCCCCACACCCCGATTCAAAACTTTAGTCAGCCGACAACGTATCCGCCCCCGCTCTTCATCATCGGATGAAGATACATCCGACAACCAACCGCTCCGTCGTCGCCAACGCACTGCAGAAATAGAGGTGCAAGCCGTCACCCGCATCGGCCCTCAACCCTCTATAACCGAATCCAGCTCTGAAAATGATGCATCATCATCTGAACCGAATCCTGATCCAATCATCCATTCACCCACATCCGCTCCGACCTCACCATCTGATGAGGAAACACAATTCCACTTCGACTTTGAAGCTAATCCGTCCTCCCCATCTATGTCAGACATCTTCCCTGAAACCTCTATTGGATAGATAAGGAGAACGGAGGGAGTACAAGTAGAAAAAGAATCAGAGAGGATGAGCGAAGGGGAGACCAAAACAATAGAGAGTGAGAGTCCAAAATCCCCCGACCAGGTAACCGCGTCCACTAGCCCTACTCATTCGTTGGGTGTGACTAGTGGACAAGTCGCTGTGGACCTAGCAGCGCAATTGCACGCCCCTCCCAGCCACTCTGAAGGCTCACAACAGCCAACAGTTTCAACAATACTTGTGAGTCTAGCACCTTATCTAATTCCCCTCCACTCGGGAGGTATAGCTATTGAATCAAGAGGCAGTAGCTCCCCTGCTTCGACTTTGGTTGCGTGCACATCAAGTCTAGAGCCTGCTAGGGGACACGAGTCTTTACACACTGCGAGCCTTCGTGGCCCAGTCGGAACTCCCATAGTGATGTCCATTCCGGACATTCCACGAGGATTGGGAGGAAATCCTACCAACGCTACATCATCGCCAATGCTGAACGTAGGTCATACAGTTGAATCAACTGTTATGTCAACGGGCAATCTAAGTGATCCCGGAGTTACCCCCACAGCTACCACCTCTTCGTCCTTCTCTATTCCCCCGGAAGGCGAAGCACTCATTGCGGCTCACTTACAAAGGGCACGAGACACCCTTGCTGAACATCTGGTCCTTATGACAGCCGAAAGTGAAGCCTTTGTGCGCCAGATTCGAGAAGCTGCGCGTCTTAAAGAGCCGACTCCTGTTCACACCAAATCTGCTCATGCAAGCTCCAGCCTTCCAAGCACCAGCCACTCCCCACCGCCACCATCACCCCCCGAAGATCGACCACATTCCCCGCATCGATATGAGTATAACACCGATGAACTCATGTCGATGTTGTATGCTAATCTGCTCGCTGAATCCAATGCCACCGGCCAACCGGAGGATTCACTTGAAGGTCTTCTTCGCCGCAATCTTCAAATCCCCACCGTAACTTCGTCACGAGTTCGATGTATTCCGCGCACACATAGACCAAGAGCTCGCCGACATGAAAAATGCCCAACAGCGCCAAACGGAAGACATCCTGGATGCTATTACTGCTCTTCGAACGGAAATCCAAGAGTCTTGCCGTCCGGCAGTTCGTACTTCTACTTCCAGACCTCATCAGGACGACCCGGGCTCCGCTCCAACTCGTCCTGAGGGGGAGACACCCCAAACAGCAAGATCACGATCTAGAGCATCTGCTGCCTTAGCTTCAAGACCACATGCTCAATCCACCCAACAACGGCAACGCACTTCAACGACTCAAGAGGATGATACACCAACGGTTGAAAAGCCTACGGATATCGAATTCGAGAGTACAGCAGCCGAACCAGCCGAACCTGCTGAACCAGCCGAACCTGCCGAACCAGAACAAAATCAAGAACGAGTCGATGTTTAACGTCTGCGCAACTCACTTCGAAACTGGTTCCGAGATCCATATGAACCAGTACTTCAAGAACAAGACTATGTGAACTTGAGGCACGCAGCAAGAAACTATGCCTTAAGGGATCAAAACGAACCAAGACTCCTACCTCATCAAATTCGGTGGCAACGAATGTTAACGCACAGTAAGTCCAAATGGGTGAATCAGCAGATACGTGTGCCATATCTTAAGGAAACCATGGAGAAGATCTTCCGCAAAGAAGCAAAACCTAATGATCTGGCACACATTCATCTAGTGATGGAGATGGATCCTGCTCAAGTTAGAGAGTATCTCCATATTCTGAAGATGAGAGCTTTACCTCAAGCTGAAGTGGTCTCTAGGCACAGGGTTGTCGGGATTTTGAAGATAGACACTGCAAGGATTTTCCAAGTCGAATATCCGATTTTCATTGTTCAAAGAGAAGACGGTAAAACGTATTCCTTCTCTGAAGTCGATTTTGCTAATCTCGATATTATGGACTTGAAGATCATCTACAATGATCTGAGAGATAAGGGCAACCGAAACATACACGTGCAAAGAGCTTTAAGGGCAGTGGTTAGACATGTTCAGAAGGAGCTTAGGTACAGTTATCTTCATGATCTTCAACGAGGAATCGAAAGCGAGCAAAAGAAGATACACATTACTAAGCCTGATCAATCTTTGTCTGTACCTGACAGTACTTTGGTCGCCACTGTCATCACTCGTCCAGTACATGGTGTTGTTTGGATGCATCCTTCTAGAGAAAAGCGGTTTCTCAGATTTCATGAAGTGGCTGCATATTCTGACGGTACATTATGGGGAATTCGGAACAGGCTTGCGTCAGAACTTGCTACAGATAGAAAGAGCGCAACACGGATGAGCAATGACAAAAGAAACTCTCTCTTAGAAGCGATCAAGATAATCGACGACAGAATTATTTATCGACAAACCCTACGAAGATTTGAAGGCATGTTCGAGCTTAGAAGATGAAGACTCATTTTGCCACAAAGGGGGAGATTGTTAGGTCTATTATTATTATTGTGACAAAATAAGGAAAGGATATGCTTTATTGTAAAAGGAAGTTTATAATTCCTTAAACTCTTGTTTCCTTAATTAGACTAGACCTAGCAATATAAATACATGCTTAGGGTTTTACTTTAGATGAGTCGATTCATATATTAATTTAGAGAGAGAGCAGAAACCGTGAATCATATTGTAATCGACATATACACTTTCAAGAGATATATGACTACGTAAGTTCTTTAAATCATTGTTCGTGTCATATTACTTTCATATTAACTGTTTATTGTCATTGTGCTTGTTATAATGGGATCAACAGTTTGACTATTTTCATGTTTCAACAATTCAACATATAAAAGTTTAAGCTCATATGTTTGTCATTTATATGTTTGTATTGATTATTGCACACTATTTGTTTATGTTGTTTGTCTAATTGTTTTTGTTGGCTATTGTTATCTATTTTTGTTTCTAAAGATGATATTATACTATTGGTTGATAAACTATTTATTATTTTAACGAGTTATATCGTGTTTCATGGTTTTAGTTTTATGATTAATCAATAAAATTTTCAAATTAAATGTATTCAATAATGTCTCTTATATATGTCATGTTTTATAAATTGTTAATCATAACATCTTATTTAGTAGAACAAGAAAAAAAGGAATAGAAAATTCAATGATATCTCTTATATATGTCATGTTTTATAAACTGTTAATCATAACATCTTAAGTACTCTCTTGTCTATAATAAAGAAAAATAAAATCTCATCCCTCCATGAATTATTAACATTTATTCTGTTCAATTTCTTTAGTAATGAAAAACATTAATTAGAAAATTTTCGTAGTTATCGAGGGCCCATAATTTTACATACGTCCAGGGCCCAAAAAATATCAAGAACGGGCCTGATCTCGGTCCTCCGCCTGTTCAAAACCGGACCGGCCCCATTTACCCACCTCTACTTCCAATCACGACACTATAATTAAGTTGAATGATGGGTTGTCATTAATTCTCATATTTTATACAATTATACATTTCTTATTTGAACGGACCATTTCATCCCTCTTTTATCAATATATATAAGTGGAATACAAAAGATATATGACCGAGAATTCTTTTAATAACTTGTAATAGTAATATAATAATATGATAAGTAATCGATTCTGACGATATTTGGATGATAGAGTTTGAAATGACAATAGATGATGATGACAATTGGTGATAATCAAGAGCATCCATAATGGAGGTTTCTTTAAAGGTTTTTGTTGAGGTTTTTATAAAAACTTTCATTGTAGGACCTGAGTTTTTATTCAGTCACAGGTTTTTATAGGCACCCAGATACTTAAACAAGAACCCGGGTTCTTGTAAACATTCCTTATTTATTATTCCTTATTTTATTGTTTTCTTACTTGTTTTATAAATTAAAAAAAAGTGGAGTTTTTGTAAGAACATTTAATGTAGAGTTTTGTGACAACTGTCAAAATTCGAGCTTTCAAGTTAGCTTCTATTAAGTTTATTAGTGTTTATATAGATTAATTTTAAGAATAGGAGTTAGTTGGTTTAGGATGGCCGAAAAATCCCTAGCATTTCCGGTAGTCGCTTAAAATGTCTGGTTCCGACCCGTAACTGTCCAAAACGTCCAATACAGTGTCAAATGCTCTAAATTATACCCAATTTATATAAAATATATAGTTTTAGTATTTTATTTATGAAACTTTTTATTTTGTTAGAAATTAATCATTTTAGGGTCTACATTTTGAGAAAAAGGCCAAAAATTGAGAAAATGGACTTCCAATTTAGCATTTTTGGGCTTAAAATAATTTTAAAAGAAATTTTTTTTTGGTCTTGGGTGGGGCCCATCACCATAGTTAAACTCAGCCATTTTTATCAAATATCTTCATCAAAAATCAAGTTCAAGCAAAAATTTAGAAGCTCTAATCACCATCCAAAACAAGGTAACAACTCTACTCTCTTTTTCTTGCAATTTTTGGGTGAAAAACCCACTTTTCTTATAAGTTTTTAGCTACTTCTTTTAATATCTGAAATTTCTGAGGTTGTGGAGAGATTATACACCAAAACATGTCAAAATGTTTATACAATGGTGGTAATCTATGATCCACACAATAAAACTCAAGAAAATAGGTGAAAATCATGATTTTATGTGTTTTTGAGTAAAAATGGTGATTTTTGGTGCTGACAGATTTATTGCATGTGCATAAATCGTCCATTTCTTGCAAATAATATGTTAAAATATCATGAATCTTCTTTCTACAAGTTTATTTAGTGAGTTGGGGTTCTAATCCAAGTGGTCTCACTCAAAAACATTGAGTTTTGACTCCCCAAATGCTCATAACAAATCATGTGTGCAACTGGAAGTTCAATAGTAGGAAAACCCTACTTTGAACAACCATAACTCTTTGAATATTCTTCCAAATCACTTGATTTTTCTTCTGGAAGTTAATTTAATGAGTTAACTTTCAAATGCCACTGATTTCATTAAAAAGTATGGTGATTTGGGGTTCCAACTAATTGAAACAAAATGAGTGTGCAAACTGTCAACCAATGACAGATTTGTGCCTGCATGTTCAAATGCCCATATCTCTTTCAAAACTCAATGAAAAAAATGA
This sequence comes from Silybum marianum, assembly GCA_036898165.1. Lineage (NCBI taxonomy): Eukaryota > Viridiplantae > Streptophyta > Magnoliopsida > Asterales > Asteraceae > Silybum > Silybum marianum. Next base: position 21,113,976 of record CM072530.1, on the reverse strand, counting down.
TTTTTCTTTTGAGAGTTAGTTTTATGAGTTATATTCAGTTTTCAAGTGGAATCACTTAAAAATATGGAGTTTTGACCCTCCAAACACCTAAAATACTTTAGGTGTGCAATCTGTGAAACCACCAGCAGCTAAACTCTATTTTGTGTGTTAGTATCTCCTTTGTTATTTGTCTTTAATGCATGATTCTTCTTCTAAAACTTTCTTTTATGAGTTAGGATTCATATGAATCCAGTTTCATTCAAAAATATGAAGTTTTGAGGCATTAACCAATTTATTAAGGTTAAGTGTGCAATCTGTCAGCTAATGACAGAATTGTGCATGCAACTTTGTAGTGCCATATCTCCTTCATAACTTCTTCAAAATCAGTGATTCTTATCTCAAAGGTTTCCTTTATGAGTTATGATTCCAATCCAACTGGAAATACTAGAAAACACTACGTAGAACTCCTCAAATGAGTGATTTACTAACATGGTGTAATCTGTCATGCCAGTTGTGACCCTTTGCATTGCATAAATTATTTTAATCATTTTTACATGTCCAAAATGCATCAAATTTGGTCACAATCACCATAACCCAGTACTATATCACATATAAAAATATGGAAAGCTATATCATTTTGGAAGTCTCTACATTTTGATCATTTGGAGTACTACAAGTTTCTGTCCAGAAGTGAAATTCTGGAATTTCTTGATTTTAACAATTATTGATCATTTGATGGTTTATAACACAACTTACGGTATAAATTACTATATTAACGAGCATATGTTCATTATGTATAATTGGACTATAGACAATCAAGTTGAATGTATGTGGACATTTATAAGCTTAAGACTTATTCACTTCCATAAGTAGTTTTAGACCCATAAGTGATGGTTTTGAGCATTTCTCTTTGTTAGGGAATCGTTAGGCCTTTGGGTGGGGATCGGATAGTGCTTTTGAGTAGCGGAGCTTGCAAAAGTAAGTATTCGCTGCCCCTCTTTTTAAATGTTTATACGTTTGGGGTGTAAAGCATGTTGTTTTAATGGAAATTGAATTGATTTATATTGATTTAACGAAAAGCATATAAATCATTGTGATGAGCAACTATTTATTACACAAAATGATATGTTGAGTTATGTAAAGTCCCCGTGGTACACTACTAGTAAATGTAAATGAGCCGATGATATTTGTGGATATCGCTATTTGGTTGACATACCCACCTAACTGGCAAGTAGGGGTGCACTTTATCAATTAAGAATGCTCTACACATGTGGACTTTAGGTCCACCGCTGAGGTAGTTCGTGGGGCGTAGAATGTCCAGTAGGCTTAGTAGTGGCTCAATATTTATATATCATGTGTAATGGTAAATTTGTATTTTTGCTTATAAAAGTTAAAATATTAAATTTGATGCGAACTTCTGCTTCTTTATTTTTATACCTTGCATATAAAATGTTTTGTGCATCTGAAAAACCTGTGAACTCACCAACTCTTTGTAGTTGACACTTTGTTTTAACATGCTTTACAGGAAGATAAAAAGGTAACCGATCAAGCTTAGTTTATTTTTGTGGAACACCAATAAAGACATTTTATATATTCAAACTGATGTAATTTGTTGTTAAAGTTCAAGTAGTCGGGTTGTAAACTTTTAAACTTTAAACTTCTACGTTTTAATTATATATGTGTGGTTGGTGTTTATATTCCTATTGTTGTGAAACCTAGAACTGTCGTATCTCGTGTTTCCGCTTTAGCGGGGTGTGACAAGTTTTATGGAGATTTTTGTTTCGTTGAGGTGACAATGATATGACAAGAAAAAACATGGCAAGTGAGGTTTTTTAAGGTTCCACCACTGTAGATGATGCTCTAATCATTTATATAGTAAATCTATTCCAATATTTAAATATGTGTGTGTAATTTTTTTTAATATGTTCTATTAAGGGTGTACGCGGGTTGGGTTGGGCGGTTTTTGACATTTTTACAACCCAAATCCAATAATGGTGGTTTGAAGAATCTCAACCCAACCCAACTCATTCAAAAGTACAACCCAACCCAACCCAACCCTTGCAGTTTGTGGCGGGTTGGGCGGGTTTAGCGGGTTAGCGGTTTGTTAGTATACATAAAATTGATGAACGAAATACGATAAATACTACTAAAAATATACAAAGAGTTTCGTTAGATGGTTTTTCTGTTTTTGTCGTATACAGGCCCGACCCTGACTATAGGCCAGAGAGGCGATGGCCAGGGCAACAAATGGACTGAGGGCATCATCTTCTCCAACCCAACAGTGTATGACTAGGTTCAATTAGGGATCAAAATTTTTACTGTTGCTACTTTCCTACATGACGCTGCCCTATCCAAAGCCCAAGGTCATCTCATTGTTCTCTCTCGGCCTCGCTTCAGTCTTCACGAACGAAACACTGGAACATATTACATACGACTAGACTTTCTTGATCTCGTTATCGATTTGATTCTCGCTCGAACTCATCTCTCTACCCTTTAGCTCTCGTCTCTTGAACTTTTCTTGTGAGACACCGAGTGAGATTGTGACTCTCGTCTCTGGTTTTTTGCGCTCTGATCTGGCTATCAAAGTATCAATTTTCTATGGTAAATTCCTGATTTATATATATATATATATATGTGTGTGTGTGTGTGTGTGTGTGTGTGTGTGGGTGGGTGGGTGGGTGAGAGAGAGAGGTATTGCGAATTTGTGATATACCGATTTTAGTTTAGTAGTTTATTTCTTTACTTCTTTGATGTTTAGATTTTAGTTTGGATTAGGTTTGTTTATTGTGCAGATTGGATAAACAAATTTAGATTGTTGTTTTAATTCTTTGGTCTAATGATGGGAAAATATGGAGGAATTCTGCAAGCACTTGCTACCATTTGGAATTAATGTCAACAGGTTTAAGATGTTAATTTATATCCTTTGATTTAAGTAAAACCACAAGAAATGGTAAATGAATAAAACATTTGGATCTTTATGATTGTAATCCCTTCACCAGGGAACTAGCCTAAACAATTAAAACCACAATAGGAAATAATTTATATCGTTATGGAGGTTTAATTAAAGTTCACAATCATAGAATTTGGAGTAGAGCCCATAGAGGCCACGACTGTGTATCTTCCACGCTCCACCTCCGAATGAGTTGTCCCGAGTTAGTTTAGTTTCGTTTGAATAAAAACCATGTGGGATGGTTGTTAAAAACTCTACCTAAGCTTTTAACATAGAACCACAAAAATCATATGTTTCATTTGCCTCTTTTACATATTAGGGGCATATTTTGGCCATTCCGTCCATGGCATGCGAAACCTCAGGACCGGCCCTGGTCGTATATGTCAATTGTTGTCGGATCTCTTCACATTTAAAAAAAAGAAAGTTATAAAGAATCCTAGCGGAAAATTAGAAGAAAACATTTAGGTATTGCTAAAATCTTTTAATGTATGTGTGTATATATACATGTGATTTTGTTATATTGTGATACCATTAAATAAATTTTCTTTAATATATTGACATTGATTTCTAATGCTACCTAACTAAATTTAGATCACATTATCACGTCGATAGAAGTTGTATTCATATAAACGTATGAAACATATATATATATATATATATATATACCAATTATTTCATATTTGCATTCATTGATCCGACCAATTGACTTCGAATTTATATGGATTTATCTTGTTCATTTATAAAGGTTGATAGAAGTCATAACTAAAAAACCAATCTTACTTAAAGCTCAATTGTTAAACCCTAATCTACAATCATAAATTAACGTTTACCCAAGAACATATCATCACTTATTTAGATTAAGTTTTGACATTGGTGTCTAAATTTAAACTAATATATGTATTTATTTTTTGGGATGTAAATTGGAATAAAATACATACATATTGTAACTATTATATTTATATATATATATATACATTAATTTTTATCGAAATAATATATATTAACGGCGGGTTGGCGGTTTGGGTTGCGTTGAGGTTTCCAACCCAATTTCAACCCTCCTAATTAGCAGTTCAGCCGGTAGGCGGTTTCGCGGGTGGGCGGGTTGGGTTTTATCGGGTTGGGTTGGACGGTTTTTACGGGTTGACGATTTTTTATACACCCCCATGTTCTATGGTATAACTCTTTTTTTAATATAAAATGATAACTAAATTTGAAGTAGGAGAAAAAGTGAAAATTACTCAAAATTTAAAGCATGTTTTTTTTGTCAATAAAAAACTTCTCGGATTAACAATAAAGTGAAATAAATCTTTAAATTATTATATATATTTTAATAATATTGTTAAAGGTTTTTGAAATCTAAAATAACAAAAAATGAATTTATCAATTTAAAAAAAAGTTATGATCAATTTTAGAAAATAAATAGAAGAACACTAGAAAATGATCAAAATTAAAACAAAAATTAGAAATTTTTTATGTTCTCGCCTTATTTTTATCTTCCCCCTTTTCCCTCTATTTCGTTAGTTTTCCTTTTTACCACCGTAGAAAAATTGAATGCTCAACATTAATAGGCTGAAAATTAAAAGTAAATTTGATTCCGAAACATGTCTAATAGTAAAAAATGTCACCAATAAATAAAACGCTAGGACATGTTTGGTTGGAGGGATTTGAAGTAATTTGAAGGGATTGGAATTTTTATTATTTATAAATAATTTATTTAAAAATATAAAATATTATAAAAATAATTAAATTACATTTTTATTAATCAATTATTACAAAACAAATGTTTTTAATATTTTTAAAATATTATTTCATAAAAGTCCTACAAAATCCCGTGAAATCCCGAACATCCGCCAAGGATTTCAAAATCCAATGTTCATGGGATTTTAAATGAATCCATTGATTTTAAATCCTTACCATCAGGCAAACCAAACACCAGAATGAATTAGATTTGAAATTCAAATCCCTCCAAATCCCACGAACCAAACGTGCCCTAAATATTATTCAAGAACATCATCGTAAGTCGTAACATGACATAAATTCACGACAACCATCACTGCATCATGATATACGGAGAGGTAACATATCAAAAATGTCACTTTAAATGACATATGGTGACATATATCATATAAAAATTGTACTATAACATTACATATTGTGACGTTTATTATTCAACAATGTTACCTTTTTAAAATACGGTAATATTTAGATTTCAAAACTATAACTGTAGCATGACATAGAGTGACGTTCATTTTTCAAAACCGTCACCATAGGATGACATATAATAACGTTCATTAATTAAAATCATCACCTAAACATGACATACTTCAACGTTTATTATTTGAAAACGTTGCCATAGCATAATATACGATAACATTTATGTTTCAAAACTGTCACCATAATATGACGGACGGTGCCATTTATTTTTCAAAAGGGCAAATTGCATTAAAAGGTAATATACTTTGTTGTCATTCCTATTTTGGGTAACATACTTTCAAAAGTTTCATTTTGATATTTGAGATGAAAAGTTTCAAACATTTAAGTACCTAGATTACCGGTTTAACCATTAACCGGTTATCATGCTGACGTGACTGATGACATGGCTTACAAAACAACACTAATTGATGATTTGTTTATTGATATAAATTTTATCATCTAATATAAATATAAAAATAATTTTTTATTACTGTTAAATAATTACAATTTTGTTTTTATATATATAAATATAAATAAAGTACTTCTCCCAGGTCCCAACCTAGAAAACAAACAGTCTCGTACCGTTTCTGGTCAGCATCTTCTTCGTCTCCGGTCATCGTCTCCGGTACCCATCTCTGGAATCCGTCTCCGATCACCATCTCAGGCCTTCGTCTCGGTGCTGTCTCATGGATGCTAAGAATGGTTTGGTTGGGTTAGATCTATGACCCAAGTGTGAGTTTAACCTTCAAACCCGATTGTTAGCTATGAGGTTTATACATGTTATTATGTTTGCACGGAGATACTGCTGAGTGCTGACCCCGAGACCACAGCCATACCCCGCCGGCCACCATCTCCGGCCATTATCCCTATCTCCGGCGTATTGCTGAACCTTTTAATGGTGGAGGTGGAGGTGGAGTTAGAGGCTTGAGATAGTTACCACTTACCAGAGACGAAATCTGGAGAGGATGGTTGGAGATGTTAACCGGAGATATTGACCGGAGACGGTGACCGGAAAGGCATGGAGGATTGGTGGTAGTCTTGGTTTTGTAGAATAGATATACCGATATACATGTGTAGCTGTGTGTATGTAGATACAATTTAGATTTTTAACCTATTTTAATAAAATTTAAACAGAAATAAAATACTAACAAAGTATGTTTTTATATTTATTTTAAACAATAAAATTATATCAATAAACACATAATAAAATAATATAATGCTGATTTGTAAGCCACATCATCAGCCACGTCAGCATGATAACTGGTTAATGGCTAAACGGGTAAACTAGGTACTTAAGTGTTTAAAACTTTTTATCTTAATTACCAAAATGAAACTTTTAAAAGTATGTTACCCAAAATAGGAATGAGAACAAAGTATGTTTACCTTTTAATGCAATCTGCCCTTTTCAAAATAGTCACCGTTGCATGATATATGGTGACATAATGTTTTTTGAAACCGTCACTGTTACATGACATGAGGAGACATTTATTTTTCAAAATCGTCAGCGTAGCATGAGGTACCTTGACGTTTATATTTCATAACCGTCATCGTAGCATGACGTACGATGACGTTTATTGTTCAAAATCATTACCGTAGTCTGACATACCCTGCAGTTTATTATTTAAAATCATCACCATAACGTTACATATGGTCACATTTATGATAAAAAAAATCGTCATCGTAGCATGAGTTACATGGAACGTTTATTATTCGAACCATCACTATAGCATTATATTTGATGACATTTATTATACAAAACCGTCACCATTGTGACATGTAATTTATTAAAACCGTCACCATAACAAAAAAATATGGTGACATTTATTTTTCAAAACCGTTACCGTAGAATGACATATGATAAGGTACTCAAAACGTCACCATAACATGACATATGGTGACGGAAATTATTCAAACACTCCAGTGTAGCTTGAGATATAGTGATGTAAATGTTTTATTATCGTTACCAAAGCATCACAGATGGTGACACAAATCTTTCAAGAACCCTTGCCATACACTACCTTTTAGCGACACAAATTTTGCAAAACCGTTGCCATAGAACTTGGTGACTTTTGGAAACGGTTTTCAAATAAACGTTGCTATATATATATATTTTAGTTTCAGTGACGGTGTTTTAAAACAGTTACAACATAAAGCAATGGTTTAAACAAAAACCGTCACAACATTAAGCAACGGTTTTTCAAAGTCATCTAAACTGTTACCTTAGGGGACCTTTTATTAACATTTTTATCTTTACCGTTGCTTTACATTTCTAGGTTTTTGGTAGTAATGACCTTTTTTTATATAAAAATTGTTACTAAAATAATTCTTTAATTTTTTATGTGACTTATCGCAACGGTTTTCTATCAAACTGTTGCAAACCTATAAAACCTTCACAAAAAGTCATTTTTGTACTAGTGAACAAACTATAAGGACCATTTCTGTAACGTACAGTTTAGCAAACGGATGTCCAATATCAAACAAAAAGTTTTGAGCAAGGACGGACCAAAAAAAATATAATTACAAAAATCACGGTTTTTATCGACGTGTCCTCATGTTTTTACTGATGCTCAATATCTTACAATGTGTTTTTAGACTAATTCCACAATTTTAAGAGATTTTTTAATTTTTTTGTTTGATTTCAAAGGATTTTTGAGTTTTTTTTATCGGTTTGGAATTATTGCTTGCAATTTCAAGATTTTGAAGTATATAATCTTAAATGAGATTTTAATTAAATCCATAACCTTCTAATGACTATAAACCATTTTTTTCTTATATAGGAAAGGAGATCATTAATTTAATTAAAAACTGATTTAAGGTCATTTAATAAAGGGAAAAATTCAAAAAAACTCAACAAACTATCTTATTAAATTTGAATGGTTAAGTCCTTAACTATTTTTTTGATTGAAAAAACCATTAAATTTTCTCATTTTGAATGATCAAGTCTCTGAACTATTGATTTGAATGAAAAAACCATTAAACTTTCTCACTTTGAATGATTAAGTCCCTAAACATTTTTTTAATAAATAAATCATCGATCTTTTAAAAATTAGTTAACTACGTGTTTTTTTAACTAAGTTAATTGTAACTCACTAAAAAGTTTTAAAGTAAAAATAAACTTAAATCGGTTTTACCATTCCAAAAACTCTACGCGATTAAAACCCCTAGCAAACCACGGTATCGCTCCCCCTCGTCACTCCCCATTACCCCAAATTTGTCTGTTCTCCATTTCGTCTAACACGTTGTTGGTCCCTGTCATCGATCTTTCTCTTTTTGATCTATTTTTTTATCCATCATAAGAGGGAGAATAAAAAAATAACCGATTGAAGGTAGTTTATTTACGTTAAAAAGATGTAAGTAACTAATTTTAAAAAACTTGATGGTTTAATTTCTTGAAAAAAAATTCACGGACTTAATCATCCAAAATAAGAAAGTTTAATGGTTTTTTCATTCAAAATGACAAAGTTTAATGGTTTTTTCATTCAAAAAATAATTTAGGGACTTAATCATTCTGTATGAGAAAGTTTAATGATTTTTCTATTCAAAAAAATAGTTTATGGACTTAATAATTCAAAATGGTAGTTTGTTGGGTTTTTTTGAACATTTCCCTTTCCTAAATGACCCGACTTGTAAGTGGTACCTCATACCTCTTCACTTATATTAGACCAAAAATGAAAACCATAATGACGGTTCAGTCTTTGTGCGCTCGACCAAATCCAAATTAAATCTTTAGTCTTCGCGTGCTCGACCAAATCCAACTTAATTCCCATCTCGTCGTGAATCCTTGAATGAAATTAAGATCATCCAAGTGAAATTATATGCCATTGATAGCTGTTCTATCATAAAAGAACGAGGAGAAGAAGAAATGATGGTATTAAGTTTCCTCTGTTTCCCGTATTTGTTGTCTTTGAAGCTGTTTTCTTATAGTTATGATTCCATTGAGTAATTGACTTTCCCTTATTTGATCAGAAAACCCATAAGTCAGCAACTAATGTGTACCCTGCTTCTTCTGGCGGAATTCCATGTTAATTAGGAGTATAATCTTTATCGCAAGCTTTGAATCCAAAACTTGGTATAATCTTTGACGGTATATGTAATAACCAAAAATAATACACACACACACACACACACATATATATATATATATAAATGAGGAAGAAAGTGTTAGTTGGGAAATTTCAAGGACTTGTTGTGCAAATTGAAGGAAATGATGGGTCTAACCATTAATGTAATTCAATGTTATTCAAAACATCGGGAAACCTCCATGATCAGTTTACGGCTTATCAATTTCTTCCTCTTCTAACCATCAAAAAAGATCATGTGTATGTAAAGGACGAGTTGTAGTAGGTTGCACTAAAAGAAGAAGAAGCAAACAAAGTCAGTGAGAGTGAAATTTTGGTAAGCATCGTTGGAAACGAGAACGAAGGTCGGCGGTTCGATACACCGCAGCTAGTTGGCGTCATCCGGTAAGTACTCGTATATTCTGTTTTGGAAATATTTCGATATCTACCTAGTCGTTCGGTCATGCGGGTGGGTTCCCGTTGAGTATCGGTGGCCGACGGTCACTGCAAGAACCCTTACCGTTCTTCGCAATGGTAATCTCGTTGACACCGGGTCGTCAAATTGTGACCCACATGTCGGTTCTAAAGGATAGAATTTATAGTTGTTGTGGGTTTCGGTCAATATATATAATTGGTATCGGTTATTCTCCGCTTTGTTGGAGCGATCAGTAATGAACTCTTTGTTAATAAGATCCTTATGCAATATGTCGGTGGTCACTGAGTCTGAGGAAAATAAATAAGATGAGCAGAAAGTAGAATTTATATGGCATTCATGGAGATGCAATGTGTAGATGTGTATATATATATATATACACACATACGAGCATACATATATGAATATATGTGGGTTAGTTAGTAACTTATGTTTTCAAAAATAGGTGTATATATACATCCATCATTTCCATGCATGCAACAGCTTCATATAGATATGGTTTCATGTATACACTGTTGGTGGTTCATATGTATATTATATTATTATATATATGTACATGGCTATGCATGAGAATGTACGTGTATATATATATATATATATATAAATATTACATATGGATGCTTCACGGTATGTATAGGAAGTTTTGGCTTAGTGGGGTTTCTTGGTGTTTATATATATATATACATGGGTTATGGGTATTTATATATATGGATGTATATATATAAATATGGGCGTTCAAGTTAAACCAAAGTCGTAAGAGGCCGGTTTATAGATCCTTATCATAGATAGCGTCAAGGGAACCGCTCGATCATCTCTAGAGGTGTTGTATTTTATTTTATAATTAAAATTGTGGCGTTGGATTTGTAGGGGAGACGTTAGCCACTTCAAAGATCGGTTTGGACAACGACTTGTACTGTGAGTTTTACGTGACTTTTAATGAAAATGGTTGCATGTTTTATTTAAAAATTATATGCAAGCTTGCTTTGGATTTGTCAATAACTGAATTTTTATAAATAACATGCATGCAAGTAATATTCGGTATTTTTAAAATACGTGTTCGAATATTTGTGTGGCTATGGGGATGTACTATGATATTATAAAATGAGACGAGCATGCTTTGTGAGCTTGTCTAAGCCGTAAGAGCGGACATGCTGTGTGAGTTCGCCAGGTAAAGCTGTGTGAGGTAGACATTTCCCATAACGCCGTTGTTTGTGAAATATATTGTTTTAAATCGTATGCATGATAAATTATGAGGCTTTGTGAAATATGTTTATTGACGATATATATGCAAAAAACCGTGAATTCACTGGGCCTTAGGCTCACCCAAACTCTTTTAAACTTTTGCAACCCAGGCGGCTACTAGAATACGAGGAGAAATGGGATCAAGAAAGATATGAGGATTGGCACCAAAGAAGGTTATATGCAATTAAGGGATTCTTGTATAGAGCAAAGTTATGTTTGTCAAGACTGTAACGTTAAATTGTGGTATAATATGTAAGATTAGATATTTTATTTCCGCTGCAATGTAAGTGTTTGATCATGGGATGTTATTTGTAGATAACTAAGTATTTGAAAATTTGGGATGTTACAGTATATTTCCTAAATATTTATTAGCTGTATTAATGTTTTTAGATATAAAAATGTTCTTTAGATGTTATTAGTATCTGTTGTTCATAACTCCTCTCAGTGATTTGAATATGATTCCTCTAAATACTTAGTGGAAATTCCATTTACAAGGTTAAGTTCAAATTCAGGGATAGCAACACGCTGATTGCACTCAGCGATCGCTGAAACTCAGGAACCTTAATCTTGTCTCTAAAGATCTGAAGAACAACATTCACACCACAAGAACATTCAGCGAAAGTTGAAGACCAAGCTGAAGATAAAGATAATCAGCTCGTGATCTGAAGCGATTCAGTGATAGCAAAAGATTGTCTAGATAAAAGTGTGATGTCTTGCAAGACCTCAACGATACTCTGAAAGTTCATCCTTAGAATTTCAAGTTCAGCGATCAAGTGAAGTCTAAAGCAAGATCAATGTTGATCTTATCCTCGATGCACAAAAGTCAAACCTTATACTATGTCAGAGAAGGACGTACGGATTGTCTCCTATGTCCCCATCATATCTGATATGGCACTGTTCACACGCGGCCAAAAGCATGGTTGTTTTTGAACAAAGGACAAGCTTCAAATGAAGGCTTGACACGTGGTACATACCTTTTGTCTTGCATTATTGCAAACGTGTATAAATAGATGAGGATCCATTCTTCATCTATATGCATGCTACTTTCTATTTTCTCGAACTTCTGCCTCTTTTCCTTCTTACTTCCTTGTGCATCAAACTGTGTGAATTCTTAAGTTACAATAGAATAGGTTTGCTTACTTGTTCTAATTCCACTTGTAACTGTAAATTTGTTTATTCAATATAAACTAATTTAAAAACTAAAAATCTGTGTGTTTGTATTCACCCCCCCCCCCTCTTCAATCCCATGCTAATAAGAAAAACGAGCGATTGCTAGTCAGCTTTCATTTTCTTTAAAAAAATGGTAGGGACTGAGGCTCTGAAGGCTTTACAACTTTCTTCAATTATGATTATGACCCTATAAGATCGTGATTAGATCCGCATATGTTTGGTAAAGAGAATAATCTTCTCCCTGGGCTGTTTTCTACTTTTCATTTAATATGCTACGCTCTTCTAGAATTTCTCTTTGAAAAGACGGACCCCAAAAAGGGGTTTCTTTATTGGGACTATTCGAGAGGTAGAAAGAATTAAAACCCCCATCCCACACGATCAATACAATTGGCATTATATCCATTGAACTCTTGTAGACTCCTTTGTGACCAACAAGTGGTATCAGAGCAGTGTTTCTTGCTTATTTTTAGAATACCTGTTTACAAAGCTATTTTAAAAATGACTAATACTAATACAAACTACATTGATAATGGATCTTTAGCTAAACCTCCTAAGTATAGCCATGATAACTTTCTATTATGGAAGGAAAGAATGACTATTCCTAGAAGGGTCAGATCCTAAGATCCCCTACTATATAGAGAATGGACCATTTATTCCTACAACTCTGGTCGCTGGTGTTCCTGCCACCACTACCACTCCAACCATCTTTGAAAGGAGGATTGTCAAAACTCCAGATCGATGGACTAAAGAAGAGAAAAAAGAAGTAGCTATAGATTCTAAAGCTAGATCCATAATAGCAATGTCTTTACCAGATGAAGTCTATCATTCTGTAATGAAGATGAGGACATCTAAAGCCATGTGGGATACTTTATGTATTCAATATGAAGGAACTGATGATGATCAAATCACTAGATGTATAAATCTGGTAAGACAATATGAAAGCTTTATGCACTTAAAAGGTGATACTCTTTCTCAAATTCACCAAAGATTTAACTATCTCTTGATTGATATGAAAACTGTCAACATAGAATATTCTAATGCTAAAATAATGACAAAATTCATGGAGGCACTACCTAAACAATGGGGAGTGTACACTACATGTCTAAAACTGTCAAAGAATCTTGAAACTCTCTCTCTTAGTGCTCTATATGGGATGCTCCTAAATGAAGAACAATCTCAAGTTATAAGGAAAAACCTCATAAATGATATCAAGGGTGCCAAAAGTACTTTTTTGGCACTAGTGACTTCAGAGGTAGATCCTTCAAAACAAGTTTCTTCTTCTATCACCTCTATTACTGAATTAAATCAAACCGATTCAGAAGAACTCACTGGCGCTGACATCTCTGAGTTTGATAACTCTCTAGCTCTTCTAACTAACAGTTTTAGAAGATTTGCTAGAAAGAGCAACTTTCGAAAAACTCCTACTATCACTGACTCTGATAAGTCAAAGACTATTCCCGCTGAAAAAGCATATGCTATATGCTAATTGTCAGCGAAAGGGTCACTTTGCAAGTGAGTGCAGATCTAAGAAAGTGGCTGCACCAATCACCTCTCAGAACTCTGATAAAAAGGAAAAATATTCTAAGTTGAAGAATAAACAGAGATCTGAAAAAGAACCAGCAAAAAGGCAAAGGTCTAATTGCTGAAGAAGTTGATTGGGATCAAGAAGACGATTGGACCAAAACCTCTGATGAATCAGGCTCCGATGAAGAAGATTTTTCCTTCCTCTGCCTAATGGCTAGAATCGAGGAAGCTGAAGAAGTCTCTGAAACATCATCCTCAGAGTCTCCTTCAACTCAGGTAAACATTCCTACAAATTCCTCTATACCTAAAAGTGATAACCTGTCAGCTCTCGATATTATGACTTTTGATTTTTACAATGCTCTAAATGGAAAGATCAAAGTTGAACAAATCAATATTGATCTATCATAACAACTGAAAAATTGTCATTTAAGTATCAAAGAACTTACAAAGATTGAAGAAACTCTAAAAGACCAAGTCTTTGTAAATCAAACAATAAGCATTGAAAGACAACAGGCTATCACTGAAAGGGAAAAGGCCATCGCTGATCTCAAGGCTGAAAAAGCTACCATCGAAGGATGGTGCAAGGCTTCAGATAAAGTAAGCGAGATCATCAATGCCTAAATCCCTATGAAGGTCAAAAGTGGTTAGGAAATAACCATGACAAAGAAGAATCAGAGAATGATCGTTCCATGTTTAAACTCAGAATGTTTGTTTCCTCAATCGCTGATCCTTCTTCTCAAAAACCTCATTTGAATGAGAAGTTGCCTATCTCTAGATCTACTGATTCTAAGAAAATGATTAAGAACAAGTTTCTTGACCACGTTCCGACAATCAAAAACTTTCAGAAACAGAAAGAGAACTCTTCTGTTTCTTCAGTGAGTCATCCTAAAACTGGAAAGAAAATCCCTGGATCTATTCAGAGATCAACACCCAGAATTAAGATCGACCTCACACCTATCCCTGAAAAAAATGTTATACCCCCAAGGACATTCGACAAAGGAATCCTTGGTTCTGCTCCTGAAAATGTTTATTCTTGCTCTCTGAACTCTCTCAATTCCAAACCCATTTACAAATATAGGAAATGCTATCACTGCGGTGAAACTACCCACATTGCCAGCAAATGTCCTAATGCTACCAAAGCTGAAAAATTAGCTCATGGAAAGAAAGTAGCTCAAGCTGATAAATCAGCGAGAGTAAAATCCACCAAGGTTGGTAAAGCTTCCAAGGTGAAGATATCCACTAAAGAAAATTCTTCAGGTAATTGCTCTTCCGCCAGCCCTTCCACTAACACAGCAGGACCCACAGTGATATTGGTACCTATAAATAATTAATCTTGTTGTTGTATGCAGAGTGCTCAAGGTATCTGGTATCTCGATAGCGGATGCTCAAGGCACATGACTGGCAAAAGATCTCTGCTCTCTCAATACAAGGAAGAAGCTGGTCCCTCAGTGACCTTCGGTGGAAATGGCAAATGATACACTAAAGGTTATGGAATTCTATTCAATGGAGCAACTTCATTCAGTCGAGTCGCTTATGTTGAAGGACTAAAGCACAACTTATTGAGCATTAGTCAGCTATGTGACAAAGATTTCAAAGTTCTATTCCTAAAGAATAGATGCGCTGTCACTGACTCTAATGACAAACTTGCCTTAACAAGCAAAAGAGTAGAAAATGTGTATGTCATTAACATGAATAGTTCTCACTCTGAGAACATGTGCTTCATTTCCAGAGCCTCCTCTGATATAAACTGGTTATGACACAAAAGACTCTCTCATCTAAACTTTAAATTGATCAATGAATTATCTCAAAAAGAACTTGTTAGGGATCTCCCTAACCATACCTTTACAAAGGAATCTCTTTGTTCAGCGTGTGAAAAGGGAAAATTGATAAAAGCCTCCTTCAGATCTAAACAAGTTTCATCAGTGACCTCACCTCTTCAGCTTCTCCATATGGATCTATTTGGACCTGTAAAAGTCCAATCTCTATCTGGAAAAAAGTACACTCTTGTGATAGTTGATGAATATTCCAGATATACATGGGTATTCTTTCTTCGATCCAAAAGTGAAACACCTGAGGTAATTATTGCTTTTATCAAAAGAATGGATGTCCTGAACAATCTCACTGTTCGTTCCATGAGAAGTGATCATGGCACTGAATTCAAAAACAGTACCTTGATTAACTTCTTTGAAGAAAAATAAATCACTCACAACTTCTCATCAGTGAGAACTCCTCAGCAAAATGGCGTTGCTGAAAGAAGAAATCGAACGATCATTAAAGCAGCTCGCTCAATTCTCAGTGAATCGCATCTACCCACTCGATTCTGGGAAGAAGCAGTAAACACAACGTGCTTTACATCGATCCTTGATAGTGAAGCAATTCAAGAAGACCCCCTATGAATTATTTCATGGAAGAAGACCCACTCTGAAATAACTACACATCTTTGGTTGTAGATGCTACATTCTGAATGATAGAGATCATTTGGGTAAATTTGATCCAAAAGCTGATGATGGGATATTTCTTGGATACTCTTCTGTATCTAAGTCTTTTAGAATCTTCAACAAAGAAAGACAATACGTTGAAGAATTCATGCACGTCAATTTTGATGAATCTCGTCCAACTAATTCTACTCCTATTCCTGAAGAAGATGAGGAACTGAATGAATGGATGAAATCTCACATTATGGGGAACCTGAAACTTATTTCAGCAATCAACCTAATCCTGAAAATAATGATGATGGAATCCCTGATCTTCCATCCTCAAGCAACGATCCATCATCATCAGGGTCAACATCACTTCTCTCAATCAGATTCCTCCCTCTGATACCTCATTCGGAAATTCTTTAGTGAATAACCAAGCTTCATCTTCTGCTGATCAAAACTCTAAGTCACCTCCAGAATTGATATTAAATAATGAAGTACCTGTTGCTGAAACAACCAACGTTATCCCTGAAAGAGAACAAGTCGCTGAATCTATTGATGATCAATCTCCTCAACCACCAGCTCAGCTATGGACTGCAAATCATCTAATAAATCAAATTATTGGTGATCCAAATGCAGGTATCAAGACTCGTAGAGGTACAGGTAATATCTGTCTCTATGTTAATGTTATTTCTCTCTCTAAACCTAAGAAGATAGATCAAGCTATCTCTGATCCTAGGTGGGTCTCTGCCATGCAAGAAGAACTAATTGAGCTTCGTAGAAACAAAGTTTGGAATCTTGTTCCTCGTCCATCTGGTAAAACAGTGATAGGAACCAAATGGGTTTTCGAAATAAGATAGATGAAAATGGTACTGTTATCCGTAATAAGGCTAGACTTGTCGCTCAGGGATATAGACAGGAAGAAGATATTGACTATGATGAGACCTTCGCTCCTGTTGCTAGATTAGAAGCCCTAAGACTTTTCTTAGCTTATGCTTCCCATAAAGACTTCAAAGTTTTTCAAATGGATGTAAAGAGTGCCTTTTTAAAACGGTAAACTCAGTGAGGAAGTTTATGTTGAACAAGCTCTTGGTTTCACTAACCCAACCCATCCTGGTTATGTTTTCAAACTCCAAAAAGCTCTTTACGGGTTAAAACAAGCTCCCAGAGCTTGGTATGACACTCTTTCAAAATATCTTCTTAAAGAAAAATTTGTTCGTGGAAAAATTGACCAAACTCTATTTTTAAGGAAATATAAAGGTCATACTATTCTTGCTCAAATATATGTTGATGATATTATATTTGGATCCACAAAACTCAAACTATGCACTCGTTTTGCAAAAAGAATGAAGAAATAATACAAAATGAGTATGATGGGTGAACTAACATATTTTCTAGGTTTGCAGATTAAGCAATCTGACAAAGGAATTTTTATTTGTCAAAGTAAATATGTTAAGGACATGCTGAACAAGTTTGAGATGAATCAATGCTCGGCGATGAAGACCCCTATGGCACCTCCTCTGACTTTGAATAAGGACCCAAATGGGAAACCTGTCAATATCACTGCCTATTGAGGGATGATCGAATCTCTGCTATATCTTACAACGAGTAGACCCGATATCATGTACTCTACATGTCTTTGTGCTCGATATCAAGCTGAACCAAAGGAATCTCATCTAATCGCTGTAAAGCGGATCTTCAGATATCTGAAAGGAACTCCTAATCTGGGTCTTTGGTATCCCAAAGGCTTAGGGTTCGATTTAATTGGTTACTCTGATAGTGATTTTGCAGGTTGTAAGATTGATATGAAGAGCACCACTGGTGGATGTTAGCTATTAGGTGGTAAGTTAATAAGTTGGACAAGCAAAAAGCAGAACTCTGTGTCCACTTCTACCGCTGAAGCTAAGTATGTAGCCGCTGGTAGCTGTTATGCTCAAATCCTTTGGATGAGAAATCAACTTAGAGATTATGATCTCAAACTTTCTAAAATTCCCATTTACTGTGATAGCACCAGTGCTATTGCAATTAATCCTGTACTTCATTCCAAAACCAAGCACATTGAGATTCGATATCACTTTATCAGAGATCATGTGATGAATGGTGAAGTTGAACTTCATTTTGTACCAACTGAATATCAGCTCGCTGATCTTTTCACCAAGCCTCTTAATGAGACAAGATTTAATCTACTCATCAGTGAACTTGGTATGTTAAACGCTGAGTAAATTCTATTCAATGATAAACAAATATTCAGTAACACAAATAAAGCCTTCATATATTCACTCTCTGAACTCTGATTCAGCGATACTTGACTTATCTCGCGCAGGTATGAACTCCTAAATCCTTACTCTCTCTGACTATCTTCATACTCAGAGAATGGATCTCAAAAGATAAAACCTATCACTGACAATCCTTTATTGTCTCTTGATGAAGAATTTAAAGATAATGATTAACATTTAGTTAAATGATAATCATTTTCAAATTTTCAAATAAGAAAAAGACACGTTAGACCTTTATCTGACACATGACGGCAATGACGTTTCCATTCTGTCCTCTTTTCTAGGAATGTGCGCTAGGTCATCATTACTTTTTCAAAAAGCTAAAACCGTTGTTTAGCATTTTCTCTCTTCTCTTGCTATTTAAGCATCCTTATTCTTCATTTGTTTCCTTTACGCGCTCATAGCATTCAAAAAGGCAAAGAATATCTTCGAATTTTTCCTCAAGAATACCAAGAACACGCACTTGTGCGATTTTCTTCGCTTTTTCACTCCTAAGGTTTGATCTAATCTTTTCTTCTCTAAGTTCTTCTGTATGGTATCTTCTATAACTTCTTGTTATAAAGATCATTTATGATTATCTATTTTTTTCTTAAATCCCAAAGTCTTGTTTTTTTCAAAAAGCTGTTCTAAGCTCCTTCTTAGAACAGAAGACCAGATTTGGTATTTATAATAATCATACTTGTTTTAAAATCTTTAAAATAAACTACTCTAAATCTGTGTTTGTCTACCAAATAACAAGTATTTTGACCTATACTTGTTTTGATTCTTCACATTTGGTATTCTTCATACCAAGAACTCCTTCTGGTTTATACTTTCAGTATTAAACCATGATTTTTCTCTTTGGTGTTCCTATTTTTGAAACAACAATGGCAACTTCAAGCAAGAACACTCAAGCTGATGAATCTGCCTAGATCACTCTTCACCGAGCACCTGCATGCGCCTTCTCTCTGGAGCAGGCAACGTTCAAGTCATACAACTATCTGGCCCAGGTGAACCTGCTGACAAACCACAGTACAATGATAGTGCTACGTTCATCAACGCTTGCCCTTTGATGTACGCATTTGTCCACAATCCCATAGGAATCACTGCTCATCTTCAAGCCTTATGGTTCACTGCACACTGCACCACTCTTACCACAGAGAAGGGAAACAAACTCCCTCCAATCGGGTTTCAGATCCCTACTCATGGGTTCTTCGCATTCACTGCTGGCTTCCTGAGGAATGCTCTCCGCCTCCCTGCTAGAGGCAAGAATCAGAAATGGGCCCCTAAGCCCACCAAGGAACAAATTGTTGAATTCCTGGATTCCATTGGTTATGCTTGGGAAGATCCAGCTGATAAAAATGTTGGCTTGAAGATGGAGAAGTAAAGACCCTGCCAGATAGCAATACATCTTCACCCAGGTGATTTAATGCCTGGGTTCTAAGATGGGCTCCCAAGACCAAACAAACAAGCACTATCAAGATATGGGCTTTGCTCTCTGCACCAACTACCCCCTGAACTATGCTGACTACATCTTCATCAACATGTACAACAAGGTGGGCACTGCAAAGAGGGAGAAGTTCATTCCCTATCCTATATTCTTCGCCACCATTATGGAGTTGGCTTTCAAAGATGAGTACCCAACCATTGCCAACCAAAACTTCTCTATGGTAGGCAAGAAGTCGCTTGATGTCGCTAAACATCCAGCGAGGCTGTTCCTGTTCCCATCTCACTGAAAAACCTATCAGTGAGTATCCAAGACACCTCCTGCCCTCTAAAGCGAAAGGAGCCGAGTGAAGGTCACAAAATGACCATCGCTCAAAAGCCCCATGCCAAGAAACAAAAGAAGGGAGTCTCTCAAAATACTTCCCTCTCTAACAAAGGTGTATTACCAACGCCATCTTCAGCCCTTGCCACGACAACGCTCTCTACATCCGTTGCCGCTTCATCAGCTCTACCACCATCCTCAGCGACTACGGTCACTGAGAACGTAATAGCCAGCTACGCTGAAGCTGGAACAGATAATACAATCACTGCCATCTCTTCTTCTTCCACCATCTCTTCTTTGGTCCTCACATCAACTAGTGATTCAGAGATAGTTGTCCCTATCTCTGATGAAGTTGAAATGCACGCTGTCCACACTTCAGTATTGTTTCAACAATCTGAATCATGGAAGCCCATTAACAAAGGACCTCAGAATGTTTCTCACAAACATTCTAAGAAACATGCTAGTGATCCTCTCGACACTACCCTCGCCTGTGGTATCCCTGAGAGTAATCCTCATGATACTCTCAAGGCTAGTAACATGTCTTTCTGTCACCCCTCATCTAACCCAAAGCTCTTTTTGGCTGCTCTGTCTATGTTGTCAACAGGTATCGCACCTCCTCTCTCCACCTTAGCGACTACTACCACAACCAAGGCTGCTACTCCTTCCAGTAGTAGCAAGGGACCATCGCTGCAATCCCCTCAAGTGCAGCCTACTGAAGTGTTACGCCAGCTGAAACAGGAGAAGTTCGCTTCAAAGCTTCCTCCGTTCCCTGTTGATATCCCTAAGATTGTTCTTCCCAACCCCACATTCCCTGCAATTGACTTTTTAGTCAATGAATGTGCTCACACTAGGGCAAGGGTTGACAATCTTCAGCTGTCAGCGGAGTACATCTTCCGCACAGTCGCTGGTGCTCCCAGAGTAATGGCCACTGTGAATAATATATACACTGACATCCAGTCAGTGAAGGCAGACAACTTGGCTCACGGGCAAGCCATTTCCAAGCTGGAAAAGGCCGTTGAGACACAAGGCCAAGTGCTCGAGTCAATTCAGAAGACTCAATCCGATATGATGCAGATATTACCGAAGATCGCTGATGCGGGCCCATCTTTCACTGCTGCTGATCGGACCTCACTAAGTTAGGTTCTCCAGAACCAGTCTGCGGACAACGATTCTCTCAAAGATATTGGTTTAAATGTGCGTACTATGGTGGTGCACGTTCTCCCGGCTGACAACATCGAGGGGGAGAGATGTGCCAAAGAGCTAGCTGATGAGATAATTAGAAAGGTGAATGAAGTAGTTTCTGGCACACCGCTTTCTCCTTACATTCAGCAAGAGCTTGATTCCTCCTTCGTCGCTGAAGAAGAAGAAGAAGAAGAGAACGAAGAAGATGATGATGATGATGATGAGGAAATTCCTCACTACGAAGGAGATGATAATGATGATGATGATGACGATGTCCCTCCTGGCGCAAACCAATTTTTTGTACATAATAGACCAGGCAACTTCATGCCTGAGATTGTTTACAAGGATCCTTTGGGGGACGGACCACCTCCTTCTCAATGACAGTCCGATTCCTCAGGGACAGAAAAACAAGTGATGGATATTGAATCCATACCCGCACACTCTGAGGGAGAGACCGCTGTTGAGGTAACCCTTCCTCTCATACCTTTTATTCCTTCATCTGAACCTCCAACCTATCCATCTTTTTCCCCTCCTGATTTTGGCATCGATGCTCCTCTCTCTCCTTCACCTATTCTCAGTGAGTCTAGTCCTCCAAAGGACTCCACTTTTATAAGGGAACCTTCGTGTGAAGTTCAGTTCTTGTACATATAGGAGACTGACTCTGAAGACAAAGAAGGCCTTATCCCAAGGCAGCATGTACATAGGCTACCAATAAGCGAGCCAGAAGAAGAGGAAAGGCGAATAAATTTCCTAAGGGAGCTAGAAAGCTAAAAGAATAAAGGTACCCAACACCGCTGAACCAGAAGAACCCATTTCTTATCAAAGGAAGAGAGAGCCCAAGCCCTTGAAGCTTAGCGTATCAGGGATGAAAAGATGAAGCAAACAAAGAATGATCTTGAACTGGCTAGAAGAATACTCAGGGACGACGCCTTAAGAGATGAAGCGACTAGAAAGCTTAACAAGAAAAGTGAAAGAGTCGCTGAAGCTCTGGCACAAAGGGAGCTGTCTCAAGAAAATCTGAATGTGAATCCCATCCATGCTCAAGAAAGGATCCTAAGTGCGCTGACAAATGAAGATAAAAGCCACAGAGAAAATGAACTACGCTGGTGCACTGAACGATTCAATTATCGGGTGTCTAACTCTAAAATCATTCGTGCTACTATTGAGGGACGTACTTCTAAGAAAAGTGGTCTGCAGGTACATGTATGAATGTACATGCACTCGTCATGCAAAAAGGAAGAAGCCCGATTCTTAAAGTTCTATGGATACTCTGAATGATTGGAAATCAGAGACGCCATTCAGGGGTCCAAATCAAAGTTCAGAGATGTGGTTGAAAGAGTATTGGATCAGCTTTTGCAAAGGATGTCTCAGCATGTTCAAGTTCCTCCTCTCCCTGAGCCTTCAAGAAGAAAAAGATCAAGCGCTGACGAAGGCCCCTCCAACAAGAATGAATATGAAACTAAGTTCACCTACGATAGTATCCTTGGGCATCTAGATATCCTTGATACCTCTAATCTTAACGTCTCTCTTCCTCAAGGCTTACAGCTAGCAGAAGGCGATATAATCAGACTCCCTGAAGCTGGTATGTTGTTCTTAGATAATGATTGTTTCCTTGGATTCTTTAGAAACTCAGAGATCACAAAGGCCCCCTCAAGATTTGTCAAATTAATGTACTATCACTGTTGGGCAAATACTGGACCGATGTTGAGACAAAAGAAGATTTATCTAAACGAGTTACAAAGAAGACAAGAGAGACTCTCTGACTAGTTGGTAGTTTCTATTCCTTTGTAACATTTTTTAGTGTTTTGTACTTTACTTACAATTGTTATTTCATTTTCAATGTAATTCTTCAGATTATCTATAATGAAATTATAATGAAGTACTCTACTCCTTTTGTGTACTGAAAAGATCCCTAAAAACAGTAAATGGAACAATGAACATAAGAGTTCTAATTTCTTTAAAAACCTCTTTACTCACTGATATTTCTTTCTGAAATTTAAATCAATGAATGACTTAAAGCTTCCAGACTTGTAGAAATTTTGATTTCATATCCTTATAAGTGAATTTCAAGTATAAGAGTAGACCAGCTGAAAATGACCTCACAGATTAGTACTTAGAAATTTTACCCTAATATTTTTAAGTCCTTACTAATTTCTTTAAGCAAAATTCCTATGTTGCTTAATCATAATCAAATAGGGGGAGATTGTTGATCATAACTCCTCTCAGTGATTTGAATATGATTCCTCTAAATACTTAGTGAAAATTCCATTTACAAGGTTAAGTTCAAATTCAGCGATAGCAACACACTGATTGTAGTCAGCGATCGATGAAACTCAGGAACCTTAATCTTGTCTCTGAAGATCTTAAGAACAACATTCACACCACAAGAACATTCAGCAAAAGTTGAAGACCAAGCTGAAGATAAAGATAATCAGCTCTTGATCTGAAGTGGTTCAGTGATAGCAAAAGATTGTC
Source organism: Silybum marianum (assembly GCA_036898165.1). Classification (NCBI taxonomy): domain Eukaryota; kingdom Viridiplantae; phylum Streptophyta; class Magnoliopsida; order Asterales; family Asteraceae; genus Silybum; species Silybum marianum. The sequence goes on along the minus strand of CM072530.1, from coordinate 21,090,330 downwards.
TAGATAAAAGTGTGATGTTTTGCAAGACCTCAGCGATACTCTGAAAGTTCATCCTTGGAATTTCAATTTCAGCGATCAAGTGAAGTCTAAAGCAAGATCAATGTTGATCTTATCCTCGATGCACAAAAGTCAAACCTTATACTATCTCAGAGAAGGACGTACGGATTGTCTCTTATGTCCCCATCATATCTGATATGGCACTGTTCACACGCGGCGGCCAAAAGTATGGTTGTTTTTGAACAAACGACAAGCTTCAAATGAAGGCTTGACACGTGGCACATACATTTTGTCTTGCATTAATTGCAAACGAGTATAAATAGATGAAGATCCCTTATTCATCTATATGCATGCTACTTTCTATTTTCTCAAACCTCTGCCTCTTTTTCTTCTTACTTCCTTGTGCATTAAACTGTGTGAATTCTTAAGTTACAATAGAATAGGTTTGCTTACTTGTTCTAATTCCGTTTGTAATTGTAAATTTGTTTATTCAATATAAACTAATTTAAAAACTAAAAATCTGTGTGTTTGTATTCAAACCCCCTTCTACAAACTGTTTGTATATTCATTGAACTCTTGTAGACTCTTTTGGGACCAACAGTATCCATTAGATATACTAATATTCTTTGGATGTTAGTAATCATTAGATTTTATTTGTGTTCATTACCGATCCGATGGACATCCAGTTATCCATCCAATCTTTCATCTAGTTACCCATCCGACTACCTATTCAATGGACATCCAGTTACCCATATTTGACTACCCATCCAATGGACATCCAGTTATATAATATCCATGCATTATAGACTTGTACCAAACTCAAGTTGCTTGTACATAGCCTAAATTCCAAACCTCACAACTTGGAGGACCATTTTTATCAACTAGCAAAAGTTTATATATAAATATAAAAAGTTGTTGAAGGATATTGTGCCTTCATAAAAAAGGAAGTGATTGAAGGAATAATTTCTAAGTATTTAAAGTTACCCTATTGAGTGTTTCATTTTCCTTGTAAACTCATCCCTATTTAAAGGGCTTATTATTAATGAGAAAGACTGCAGATTTATTCTCTCTATTTTCTTGTTGTTTTATTTCGTTTATACTATAACACGTTATCAGCACTTACGCTCTACGAAGATTATCAAATCGAGCACCAGCCCAAATCATTGTTTCTGCTATGAGATAATCAATCATACTGGTCGTTTACGTACGCTATTACTCAATCAATTAAATCTGGTGTGTTTTCGATTCTTTTACCTTTGATATACAAATAAACTTTAAGATTATCAAATCGAGCACCGGCCCAAATCATTGTTTAGCTATGAGATAATCAATCATCTTGGTCGTTTACGTACGCTATTACTCAATCAATTAAATCGGTGTGTTTTCGATTCTTTTACCTTTGATATACAAATAAACTTTAAGATTATCAAATCGAGCACCAGCCCAAATCATTGTTTCTGCTATGAGATAATCAATCATACTGGTCGTTTACGTACGCTATTACTCAATCAATTAAATCTGGTGTGTTTTCGATTCTTTTACCTTTGATATACAAATAAACTTTAAGATTATCAAATCGAGCACCAGCCCAAATCATTGTTTCTGCTATGAGATAATCAATCATACTGGTCGTTTACGTACGCTATTACTCAATCAATTAAATCTGGTGTGTTTTCGATTCTTTTACCTTTGATATACAAATAAACTTTGATACCCTCATAAACCGATTAAGATTATGCTCTTTACACAAACTTACGAAACCACCATTACAACCTTGATTTAGCTTCCTACCCATACTACCGATCCAACATTAATTTGCGTAATACTTATTAGTTTTTTTTTTAAACAAAAATTATTTGTTTGTTTTGTGATAAACACATCATAAATGGATTATAAAAGAAAAGGAGAAAACAATTTCTTGTTTTTTTTTTCTAGATGGATACTGTTAAAAGAAAACCAAAATCATTATTTATCGGTAATAAATCACGTCAAAAGTAAAAGATGGTTTATTAGTAATTAGTTTATTAAGTATATAATTTATATATTTTGTATTTATCGTTAGATTCATAAGGATTTCGAAGATAATGATCAAACTAAATAATTTATTCATTATTTCTTTTTCACCATAAAAGGAAAATAAAAATGTAAATTTTTTTTATAGCACCCACGTTTCCTTTGAAATTTTAAGTTTTTGGATTTTTTATTCTCTGATAAATATGTATTTTTATACTATTACTTTAATTATTCTTGATATTGTTTTATTTAATGTTTTTTTTATATCTAAAAAAAAACCATATATTCAATCATTAGCGTAAAACCGTTTTTTAGATGGGTTAATAATTTATATAAGATTTAATTTATTATTTAATAACTTATAAAGTTACTGATTTATGAATATATACTTAGTATATAAATCGATTTCTTATATTTTATTAATTTGCTATAAATTTAGTATATAATTGTTTATTAAGTTATAAATGTTTTTTTGTGGATTTGATTTTCTTTCCATAACCACAATACCATAATGATCGTATTTCATAAGAGAAAAATCTTTAAATAATAACATTTATGTACGTCTTTAATTACGCATTTTTATTTTATAAGTTGCTGGATATATCAGGATTGTCCAGTTGTTTAATTGAACAATATTATTTATTTATTTAGGTTAGTATCCTTTTATTTAAGGCATGTTACCCTAATTTATTTTAGCTATTTCACTTTATTTAAAATGTATGTTTGGATGTTTTTTTTTATGAAATAGCCTTTAAATTTATTTTTCCACTTAATATATTCAAATATTTATCTTAATTATAAGTTTCTACTTATAGTTCTAACAATAACTTTTGAATGTTACAATTTTAACTCCCGTAACTTTTGATCTTTTGCCAAAAGCTTGAAACAAAAATAACATGAAAGTGTTACAATGTCTATCTTAATTATAAGGCCCTACTTATAATTCTAATAATAACTTTTGAAAGTTACACTTTCAATCCTTCTATATGTTTTGGTCTTCTACCAAAAGTTCTAAAGTATTTATTAAGATGTTCAAAGTATGATTTGACTTATGTTAGAAACCAACATTTATTTGTCTAATGACATAATTTCTAAAAATACCATTTGGTATTAAAACATTAAAATTGACTTCATATGTCAAACTCATATTATTTTTTGCCTCATGCCAAAAACATTTAACTATAATGTATCTTGAAATTAAATAAATCGCAAAATATTGATTGAATTTTGTCAAACGGATGTAAATAGCCCCAAGGTTTGTAGGGACTTAAGAAATCCATGTGATTCCCCTACTACCTGGAAATCCAATAGATTGAGTGATTTATTTTCACAAATTGAAATATTGATGAAGTAATACCAACAAAATTAAACATACAATAATTCAATATTATTATGATAATGAAATTTTATGCGTAATATAATGATTATAGACCATAATTTTAAAAAAATCATATATTCTCCATTATTTACGACATCCTGGACTCAGAAGAACTTGAGTACCATAAGATAGGATCGTAAAAACACATGCAAATGTGTAAAAACCATCAAAACCTATTGACCCTAAAAATCACCTATTAAGAACCTTGAGATTTTTGAGACGATACAACAGTCACAACCTTTATAGGGATTATCTTTAACTAGAATCCCCCAAGAACTATGGGACGCCCTGAAAAGTAAAATCAGGAGTATTCATTACGATTTACTTCCCAAACTAATCATACAGTGGAATGAAACCCACTCGATTGCAAAAAGGTGACTGATTTCAACAAAGAAAAGTTATGTCTCAAAATGTATCTCAATCTTCGTGGCAAGAAACCCACGGAAGATTTCCACCTTTCCACCTTTCATATATCATTATCTTTAGACAAACTCATCAACCTACTATAAGTGATTGAGAAATAAAACAAAGCTATTTCATATAACAATACTAAACATGCTCGAAGAAAAAAAAATTACTGTGGTCAATAATGAAAGTGTTAGAGGTGGAAACAACTCCAAAGTACAGTACGTTAAAGAAAATTTCACATAGGTAACATCTATACACCCCATGGACAAAACCATGGAAACAGTAAGGATCATGACAATAGTCGAAAAGGGTTTTATAATTCTTGAAGCAGAGATGAAACTACTGCCTAAAAGATAATGGACAATATAAGAAGAAAAATGTGCTAATAATCGCTCATATCAAATAAGAGAATAAGCTGGAAATGAACTATATCTGATTAATTTAAGATTGATTGAGTATAAGTTTATTTAAAATTTATTTTAAGTATTAAATTAATTTCATTTGCTGATGAAAAACCAAATATTTAACTATTATATATGTAAGGAAATACATCAAAATTACAAATATAAATCTCTCAATATTCTCTGTTCCATGTTGGAATATATCGAGGAGAACTTGAGTGTTTTTGTGGGACCTCCCACATAATCATAAAAGATAGACTAATATTTATTCCTCCAACCAAAATACTTAGACGATAGACTGTCATTTTCTTGTTGGTACAAAATTAATAGTCATTAAAGAACTATATTAATGAGAACCTTGTTAATATATTCGTATAAATTGGAAATCATAATATAATAATGGAAATGGGTATATATGTACATCAACTCTAATGATATGAAAGAAACGTATATTATAGAAATTAATGTGTCACATTAGTGGATTATCTAGGTAATCAAATCATATTATGTCACCAATAAAGAATTTTGGGACAATTACACATATATGTTTCAACATGACCTTGTGGGACACCATGGTTATGACATAATGATCCATGTATAGAAAAATATATATAAACACATTATCTTTCGAGTGAAAGGTAAAATAAAACAATTAACCAAATTACAACTCTTGACTTCTGCAGCACAATAAGCAACATCACTATCATAATAGGTCATCTTGAATACCTACAACTTTTGTATACCCTAATTCGTAGCTAAGACAGGAATGAGACCATCCTAAAGCCAATACAAAAATATTCCATTCTTACAATGAATACAAGGTAATATTTATGGACATAAACAACCAGAGTGCGGGCCATTGAAGTACTTTATGGTTCTGGTTTCGACACGATGAACGCATATCGTATCATCGTCCACATGAAAAGTTGCACTTCTAGCACTAGTTATACATTTAAGGGCTCACCACCCTAATTATCTCATCAAGTCTACATGAGTTGTAATGCTGGAGAATTTACATCATAAGGATTTGATTTATTATTGCATATGTATTGAGATCAATGTAGAGTTTCATATACCCTATGTATATACATATATATATAGAGGCGGGTTCATACGAGGACGGTACCAATTTACGAGAATACGAGGACAATCCTCAGCCAATCATTTTGTACATGAAATTTTTCATGTAGAAAATCATATGTGATTTTGTAAGCATCAAAAAGGACACGCGCGACTTTTTCGTGGGCAAGTCGCCGCTAATCATATATGATTTTGTACGTGAATCATATGTGATTTTGTACATGAATCATATATGATTTTGTACATGAAAAGTTTCACGTCCAAAATGATTTGCTGAAAATTGTCCTCGCATTCTCGTAAATTGTTACCGTCCTCGCATGAACCTCTTTCTATATATATATATATATAATAGTCTCGTAAAAGTTGTCATCAAAAGAATATCGATGGTATCTAGGACATTGGTTATGCGCACCAATTTACCTAAGTCTACATGGGCTTATGCAATATTACATGCAACTTTACTTATTTGTTTTTTTGACCCACTACTAGCCAACTAGTATCATGCATACCAGTTGGTAATTGGATATAAGCCTGATATTTCACATTTACGCATGTTTGGTTATGTAGTATATGTGCCAATTTGCGCTACCACAGCGCACCCAAATGAGTCACTAAAAACATTCAATATAAGCTGGATATAATTCCAAACAATTATCCGCTAATTTGAACCCTTGACGAGCGATCTCTTTACCGCTATATTTGCGGGTTGTCACTTTGATGAGACAGTCTTCCCGTCATTAGGGGGAGATCGGAAAAAAGATTTTCCATAGGAACGACAGGAAGTGTAATTAAATATTCTCACATTGTTTCATTTTGATCCCCAAACTTCACAATGTAAAGTTGAAGTCAAACGAATCAAACTCGATACCTGATACGTTTAATGTTATTCCATAAGTGACAAGATCACATATACCAGCTGCAAATATACCCGCAAGGTTAAAGGTCCCTAAACAAGGGCACAACGCCATTGGAAAGTGTGTTGCAATCACACATGGTGAAGGTGTGGTTGAGGTCGTGGCTCCCAAAAGGAAATGGGGGAGGCTACTTGGTTCGATAGATACTCATCTAAAGGAAAAGAAGAGTAAGGCATAACCATTTATCATCAATACATAAACCTCTCATGAGATTATCTTTGACTAAAACTATTTCTATGAATCATTACTGGATGACGCTCCGAAGGCAACATTGATTCCAGAGATTAAAAAAAATCTCAAATGAATTATGAGAGTGCATATGAGTCAATAGACAGATCATACATACTCATTGATGATAAATTAACATATATTGTTGCTCATGAGATGATCGAGCACGATAACATCGAACCATGCTCTTGTCAACAAAGAGCAAATTGACCTAAATGAAAATAAGCAATCCAAAAAAAATTATACAAATGAACGGGTATTTGGTCGGGTAGTGCTAACCCACCAAGTGTAAAGTTTGTAAGACATAGATAAATCATTTGTCAAAAAGCGTAATAAGAATAATTAAGTCATAATGTATAGGGCTTTTCTTTGGCGCAAGGTTTCTCACTACGCCCTGGATTGATCACGAGAATACTTACTCTGACGTTATAGCATCTTGCTAATTAATTAACCTAGTAATTTCCGAAGGACCGCAAATGCAGCTCATGGATGTGGTTACTATATATCTCTATGGGGATCTAGATTAAGAGATATATAAAAGTACTTGATGACACTATAAACCACAAAATGTGTTTGCAATGAAATTAAAACGCTCATTTTATAGATTAAAGCAATCTAGGCGGATATGGACACCTGTCTAAGTAAATACTTGATTGGGAAGGGATATAAGAAGGATGAATTGTGCCCATGCGTATTTATAAAAAAAACGAGTTCTAGATTTTCAATAGTAGTTTTATATGTTGATGTTATGAACTTAATAGACACTCTTGATGAAATAAGTGAAACATAAACTACTTGAAATCTAAAGTTGAGATAAAAGATCTTGGGAAAACTCGCGTTTACTAGTTATATTAACTAGGACACCAAGCTTGTGGAGTATGAATCCACCGATCCGCATATGTCCAAATGATCAGGCAATTTAATATGAACAAAGTGTATTCGGCTAGCACTCCCATGATTGGTCGAAGTGTTGGATAAAAGGAAAAATCCATTTGTCTAAAGGATGACGACAAAGAGGTTTTTTGGGAGATGGAATTCCCTATCTAAGTACAATAGGCGAATTATTGTACTTAGCACAATACATTTACCCGTATATTGTATTTCTAAATGAACTCGTTAGCTAGATCTAGCTCAGCGCCAATGCAACATCATTGAAATCATATCAAATTAATATTTTGGAACCGCTGATGTAGGCTTATACTTCCCTTACGAATAGAAAAAATGGGATTGATAATGAAACTTCAATGCCTACTTTGAATGTGAACGGCAAAAGTACCAGCTCTTATAGAAAAAACATAAAATATTGTCTTGGTATGTCTTTGCTGACATTAACTATTTATCTAACTCATACAAAGCTCATTCCCAAATTGAATAAGGAATTACCATAGGGAACATGTCAATTATTTAGAAGTAAACTAGGCAAACCCTTGTAGCTTACTCTATGAACTATTCCAATAATATTACTCTACGTGAGACTGTTCAATATTCTACATGGTTAAGGATTAACATTGCACATATTAGAGGAGCTAGTATATTAAGTTTAACCAATATTCTACCCGCATATATGTAAACAATGCACTGTATCAAATAAATGAAAGTAAGATACATCAAGGGTGATAACACAAAAGCATATAATACTTAAGTTTCTATATAATCAACATTAACAAACTCTCTTCTAGATTCAAGTGAAGCAAGTAAGATGTCAGAAGGAAGTGACGTATTTGATTAACATATCATTACCTGGAACCATGTTTGGAAAACATTAGAAAGTATTGGAATACTGAGACTTTCAAAACTCTCTTGATTAATGCACGAATCAAGGGGAGTAGTAGACAAAAGGAGGAGTCTACTATATATGTAATATTGGTATGTTGTGCTCTTTCCTTCACCCAAGATTTTATTTTTTCCATTGGGTTTTGTTCCTTGGTGTAAGGTTTTAGTGAGGCAACAGTTTATATACCATTTTGTTTTCTTAACTCTCATGATTAATGTATGAATCTGAGAGAATATTAGACCAAAGAAAAAGTCTTTGCATTGCAAAGAAACTGGTGCGTTGTACTCTTACCTTCGTCCTATTTTATTTTTCCTACTAGGTTTTATTTTGGCATAAGGTTTTAACGAGGCAACAATGGTGCACCATCATTCCCTTGACTCGGCACAAGGGGGAGTGTTGAAGGATATTGTGCCTTCATAAAAAAGGAAGTGATTGAAGAAATAATTTCTAAGTATTTAGAGTTACCATATTGAGTGTTTCCTTTTCCTTGTAAACTCATCCTTATTTAAAGGGTTCATTATTAATTAGAAAGACTACAAATTTATTCTCTCTCTTGTTGTTCTATTTCGTTTATACTATAACAAAAGTAGATTTTTTTAAACCATTTCATACGTATTCATCATCTTCTTCTCTCTTTATTTTCATCTCATCAATTTCTTATCAATCTCTCTAAGATTTTGGTTGAATATTTGAAGTTTTTGAGAAACCGAACCAAGATCAAGTATTGAAACTCTAGACTAAGGATTCAAGGCCAAAGGTTCAAGTCTCAAGTGTTCTTCGTCTCCATTTCTACTCTTCAAAAAGTTTGGGAGTTTCTAGGGTTTCCACAAACCCTAGTAGTGTGAGTTCATCATAAACTTTTTATAAAACTTTATACATGTTAAAATGTTGTATTTTAATCCCTCAATGCTTATATTACAAGAATATATAAATTTCATGATTTTGACAAATTAGGTCAAGTTTGGGTAAATTGAGGATTTGTTCTCATTTATAAAATAAGCTTGGAAAATGGTATTTACCACTTGATAGATGATTGCTTCAAATTATGGCGACTTTTAGAACTCGAAATATTTGTTTATCATATTTGGGACAATGTTGGGTAAAATTGGGAGTTGATTCTTAAATGAGTACTTGTATATCATATCTTGGCTAGAATGTAATGTATCCATAGACAGGAAAGTCAATTCTAGAGTTAATGGTTGGGGAATATTTGTCCTCATACCTTGTAGTTAGACACGGTAGATATAACACCGGAGGACTCAAACTATTGAGATATTATCTACTCGACGAGAGCTACAAGTAGGTGTCATTTGTTTTTGTTTTTTTTTCAAATTTTCGTTTATGGGTTTTGAGATTTTGAAACCCTTTTGTGAAATTCTTGATGTATTAGGTTGATAGAAGCTTAGGATATGATTTTCCTTGCAATTTTGTAGTTAAAAGTTTAAAATTGAAGGTAAGTTTGCAAAATCCTGATATTAGTGTTCTTAACAATTTCTAGAGATCAAAGGTTGTTGAAATTGTGGTATTACGTTCATATTATGTTAGAAATGTTGAATTTGGTGTTTGGTTAGTATTAGTGTCAAAAATGGGCAAATGAATGGAACTATTAAAATGGTTTTTGAGCTCCAAAGTTTTATTCTCACAAAGTGCTTGATGAAATGTTTAAGTGAAATTTAGAATGCTGTCAAATTTCAACATTCTTCCCCTGTTTTGAAAACTCCATATAAGACCGACCGTATGTTGAAATAAGGTCAAATTTTGCAGTTTGAAAGATCTTTGAGATTTCTACAACTTTGTAGTTGGAATCTAGACTTGAATCTAAGCTTAAGTTGGTCAAAAAGACTGTTTTTGCTGCTGGTCTGCAGACATACAAAAATTCTGAGCTGTCATGTTATTTTTGCAGTTTTGGGATTCGACCACTCGATTTGGCATTCGGTTTAGTACAACATAATTGTATTGTGAGTTTACTTGGATATGTGTTTATTATGTGCTATACATTTCTATGTGTTATCCATGTTGTCTTAATACTTGTTATTTCATGATCTCATCTTGTAATGGATTGTTTGTTGCTTTGTCCTTGTGTTGGGCGCCGGTTGTCAGGCACCTTTGGATCCGGGTGAGATAACCGGAGGGGCTGTCCCTACTCATTTGTCCGTGGATGGAGGATGGTTATTGCAGGAGGATGGGTAGAGGGTTTGTACACCATTCGGAAGTGGACGAACACCGATTGGTTAGTCAAACCTAATGTTTGGTTGTTGTTTTGTACATAAATCGTCGGTTAAAGTACTAGTTATACATAACATGATTTTGAGTATCTGATGTGTCTGTGATAAGTTCATATGATTGAGTACCCATTGGAAGTTGATCGTCTTTCATGTTTCCTTGAGAACCTATGCCTTGATAGCACATGCCTTTCATGAGAGTTGACTCTTGTACTCCTTAACTTCCATTCTATGAACACTTATATGAGACATGATACACATGATATCCATTTATTCTCACTAAGCTTTGTTAGCTTATCCTTTTAATGGTAAACATTTCAAGGAAGGAAGATAAGGATAAAGAGAAAGTTGTTCATCGTTGATAGTGCCCAGCGGTCGCAAGGATTGGCATGTTTTGGTTCGTGGTAGTTTATATTTTGGGTAGTACATGTATACTTGTCACTTTTTCGGGTTGATGTTACCCCGACGAACATATTTCGATATTTTGGATGTAAATGGTGGTACAAAAGTTATCTTTTGATAGTATATACATGTATCCCATATTTTGTAGAGGTTTAAGTTGAAATTGAACATAAGAATTATCCGATAGTTGTGGTTCGGTAACTTGTGTGTTACATACCATATAATATAGACAAAAAATAAATACAAATAGCATGGTTTTTATCGACGTATTCTCATGTTTTTACAAACGTTCAATATCGCACAATGTATTTTTAACCTAATTCCACCGTTCCAAGAGATTTTTAAAGTTTTGTGTTTGATTTCAAAGGATTTTTAAGTTTTTTTAATCCGTTTTGAGTTATCGCTTGCAATTTCGAGATTTTTATGTATATAATCTTATATGAGATTTTAATTAAATCCATAAACTTCTAATGACTATAAACCCATTTTTTCTTGTATAGGGCAGGAGATCATTAATTTAATTAAAAATTGATTTAAGGTCATTTCCTAAATGACGCGATTTGTAGGTGGTACCTCAGACCTCTTCACTTATATCATACCTAAAACGAAAACCTCAATGACGGTTCAGTCTTCGCGCGCTCGACTAAATCCAACTTAAATCTTAAGTCTTCACGTGCTCGAATAAATCCTACTTAAATCTCCATCTCGTCGTGAATCCTTAAATGAAATTAAGATCATCAGAGTGAAATTGTGTGTCATTGATAGTTGTTCTATCATAAAAGAACGAGGAGAAGAAGAAATGATAGTATGAAGTTTCCTTTGTTTCCCGTATTTGTTGTTCTTAAAGCTGTTTTTTTATAGTTATGATTCCATTGAGTAATTGACTTTCCCTTATTTGATCAAATAACCGATAAGTCAACAACTAATGTGTACCCCGATTCTTCAGGCAAAATACTAGGTTGAGGAGTATAATCCTTGACACTATATTCCCTAAATATTTATCAGATGCATTAATGTTTTTTAGATGTATTAATATTCTTAAGATGTGTAACAACCACGATTCTAAAATCAAAGATAAAACATGACATTGCTCTAAAAGTAGCAATTACATAGTTCGAATGGTCCCAAAGTAACTTAATCTCAAATGTTTGCAGGGGAAGTAGAACTAGCTACTGAGATTATTACAACAACTACCAACTAGGCTACTATTTAAACGCATAAAATCTCACTTCTAACACCCGGGCTCACACCTTCCCCTTGCCCTTACTCGAACATTCTACCATGTGCTTCCCTGAAAGGTTTTCAGTTTTATAAAAGAGAGGGTTAGACCATAAGGTCTAAGTGAATTTCCAAAACAACAGTTAATATATGCATGACAATTATAAGAGAAAACGGTTAGTCAGGAATATTAACTCACACTTAAATCACATGTTTATGTACCTGTTGCAACGGTAAAATATCTAATGTCACACACACCGTGACTAGCATGATCACACACACCGTGATCATTATAATGGACACACACCGCCCAATTGGAATGAATTAAACATTTCAATCTAAAACATTCATTTTACAAAGAAGCACACGAAGGGAACTCACCTGAATTGCCAAGTCGCTTACATTCTCCTAACTACGTACACACCAACCGAACACCTGATTTAGATCATTTAACTACAAGTTAATGACCCAATTATACGTCCACACATCCTACCTATAAACCCCTTTGGCTAGGACACCACTTAACCAACTTAATTACCCTTTAAGTAAAAACTCCGAAATGCTGAAATAGTGAGTTGCGTGGCTTGAAGCCGCGGGCCAGGTTGCGTAACTCACTGTTCGACCTGCACAAAACTGCTCGAACCAAGAAACTCCAATACACCATTTCTAACCAATTTCAGCCATCAATCAGACATCAAACTTGCCCAAACTTATACCAAAACCAAACCCAACGACGGTAAAACCATCTAATCCGTTCCATCCATTGATTTCATGGATTAACATTCCTAACAATGACCAAATTCCTTCCATGGAGGTTTCTTGATTGATTTAGTTCAAAGAATGAAATGCGATACATAATACATAGAATAGACTTCAACACCAACACTATAAACCCAACAAACACTGATTTGAGAGTTTAATTACTCATACAACCGACTAAACCATAAAAACCCAATCCCTTATTCATCTATTAGACTCAACAAGTAGTAGAGATGAAGAAGATGGGTATTTATTTCTCAGATTGTTGGTTGATTCTTCCCCCTTCTTGAAATCCTTCCCTCTTCTTCTTTCTTTTCCAAAATCGCACCAAGAACACACACTCTTTGCACACACTTAATTTCAGCCGTAATGTCCAAGAAATGAGGGTTTTCCTCCTTTTATACCTACTTTCATACTTTTACACAACTAGTCCCTGAAGTTTTGGAAATTAAGCTCCAACCACTCACACCTACAAATATTGAATACTTAACAAGAATCCGGGTTATTACATCTCTCCCCCCTTAAAAGAATTTCGTCCCAGGAATTCCTCAAGCGAAAAGTTGAGGGTATTTCTTCCTCATTTCTGATTCCGGTTCCCACGTCGCATCTTGTCCCTTATGGAATTTCCAATAAACCTTCACTAACACAATCTCTTTGTTCCTCAACTTCTTAATCTTTCGATCCACGATCGCTTCTGGTTTTTCCGCATACTCCAACTTTTATTCCACTTGGATATTATCCAATGGTACCGACACTCCCGTATCCGCTAAACATTTACGCAAATTAGACACATGGAACGTGCTATGAATACCCCGAAGTTTCTCCAGAAGGTCTAACTTGTATGCCACGGAACCCACGCGTGCCTTTATAACAAATGGTCCTATATACCGAGGACTCAACTTTCGTCTCTTTCCAAAACGCACCACTCCTTTCCATGGTGATATCTTCAACATAACCTTGTCATTCACTTGAAACTCAATCGGTTTCCTTCTCTTATCTGCATACGTTTTCTGTCGGCTTTGAGCCACTTTCAACTTTTCATGAATCTGTCCAATCTTATCCGTAGTGATCTGAACAATTTCCAGGCCAGCTAACTGCTTTTCCCCCCTTCGTTCCGACACAAAGGTGTTCTACACTTGCGTCCATACAATGCCTCATACGGTGCCGCTTGAATACTAGCATGATAACTATTATTATACGAGAATTCGATCAATTGTAAATGCGTCTCCCAAGAACCAGCAAAATTGATCACAAAAGCTCTAAGCATATCCTCCAAAGTTTGAATCGTTTTTTCAATCTGTCCATCCGTCTGTGGATGATAAGTCGTACTCAAATTCAACTCTGTTCCCAACTCATGCTGGAAGCTTTCCCAAAATGCCGACGTAAAACGGCTATCTCGATCCGAATCTATAGACGACGGTACACCGTGTCTAGTCACTATCTCATCGATGTACATCCTTTTTAGCTTCTCCATCAGGTAAGTTTCCTTATATGGTAAGAAATGGGCGACTTGCTGAGACGGTCCACTATCACCCAAATGGCGTCATACCCCTTTAAAGTTCTTGGCAACTTTGTAACGAAGTCCATCGTTATGTTATCCCACTTCCTAACCGGAATGTCCAAAGGTTGAAGTTTCCTATACGGTTTTTGGTATTCCTCCTTGACTTGCAAACATGTCCAAACATCTCTCCACATAATAAGTTATGTCCTTCTTCATCCCTGGTCACCAGCAATACTATCGTAAATCTCGATACGTCTTATTTGTACCTGGATGTACAGAATATCTCGACTTATGAGCTTCTTCCAATACCTTCTCACGCAATCCACCAAGTTTAGGAACCCAAACACGGTGTGTTGGTCCCAAAGGAGTCTACAAGAGTTCAAGAATATTGAGACAGTTTGTAGAAGGGAAGGGGGGTTGAATACAAACACACAGATTTTTTTTTAAATGAGTTTATATTGAATAAACAAATTTACAGTTACAAGCGGAATTAGAACAAGTAATTAAATCTATTCTATTGTAACTAAAAATTCACACAATTTGATGCACAAGGAAATGAGAAAGAAAAGAAGCAGAGGTTTGAGGAAATAGAAAGTAGCATGCATAAAGATGAAGAATGGATCTTCATCTATTTATACCCGTTGCAATTAATGCAAGACAAAAGGTATATGCCACGTGTCAAGCTTTCATTGGAAGCTTGTCCTTTGTTCAAAAGTAACCATGCTTTTGGCCACGCGTGAACAATACTAAATCAGATTTGATGCAGACATAAGAGACTATCCGTACATAGTATAAGGTTTTGACTTTTGTGCATCGAGGATAAGATTAACATTGATATTGCTTATAGACTTCACTTGATCGCTGAACTTTGAAACTTCAAGCATGAACTTTCAGAGTGTCGTTGAGGCCTAGAAAGACTTCACACTTCTATTTAGACAATCATTGCTATCATTGAACCGATTCAGATCACTAGCTGATTATTTCTATCTTCAGCTTGGTCTTCGAATTTCGCTGAATGTTCTTGTGGTGTGATTGTTGTTCTTCAGATCTTCAGAGATAAACATAAGGTTCCTGATTTTCAGAGATCGCTGAGTGCAATCAGCGTATGCAATCGCTAAATTTGAACTTTAGCTTATAAACGGAATTTTCACTAAGTATACAGAGGAATCATATTCAAATCACTGAGAGAAGTTATGGTCAACAATCTCCGCCTATTTGATTATGATTAAGAAACATAGAAAAATTGCTTGAAAGGATTAGTAGGGACTTAAAATTATTAAAGTAAATTTTCTAAGTACTAATCTGTGAGATCTTTTTCAGCTAATCTACTATTATAATTGAGTTTTCATTTATAAGGATATGAAAACACAATTTTTACAAGTATCAAAGCTTTAAGTACATTCACTGGTTTAATTTCAGAATGAAATATCAGTTAGTAAAGTTTGTTAAAAGAAAAATATAACTCTTTTGTTCATTGTCCCTATTTACTATTTTCAGGGATCTTTTCAGTACACAGATGGAGTAGAGTACTTCATTGAATTTAATTAATTTGTAATATGAAGAAATACATGGAAATGAAATTACAGTATAGAGTAAAGTACAATAACACTGAAGAATGCTACAAAGGAATAGAAACTATAGACTAGTCAGAGAGTCTCTCTTGTCTTCTTCGTAGCTCATTTAGATATATCTTCTTTTGCCTCAACATTGGCCCAGTATTTGACCAACAGTGATAGTACATGACTTTTTTTTTGATTAACCTGGATATCTAACCCGCTATGCGAGCCGACTAATCCCAGGGCGACTACCCGCTTTGCAGATAGCCCAGAGTCACTGCATTTGAACCTCCGTGGCCACAAGGATATTTTTTTACCCTCCCTGGATTTGAACCTAGGACCTCCTGGTACTGGTGACCTTTAGAGACCAAGCTCAAACCATTGAGGCACCACCCTTGTGGTTGATAGCACATGACTTTGACAAATCTTGAGGGAGCCTTAGTGATCTCTGAGTTTCTGAAGAATCCAAGGAAACCCTCGTTATCCAGAAACACCATACCTGCTTCAGGGTGTGAGATGATGTCATCTTCTACTAGTTGTAGGCCCTGAGGAAGAGAGACATTGAGCATTGAGATATTTGGGATATCAAGATGCCCAAGGAGACTTTCGTAGTTGAACTTGGTCTCATACTCATTTTTAGAGGATGGGCCATCTTCAGCGTTTGATCATTTTCTTTTTGTTTGCTCAGGGAGAGGGGGAACTTGAACATGCTGTGACATCCTTTGCAGTAGCTGATCCAAGACTCTTTCTACTACTTCTTTGAATTTAGACTTGGAACCCTGGATGGCATTTCTGATTTCCAGCCATTCAGAGTATCCATAAAACCTTAATAACTTGGCTTCTTCTTTTTCGCACCTCGAATGTTTGTACATTCGTACATATACCTCCATATCACTTTTCTTAGAAGTGCGCCCTTCGATAGTAGCATGAGTGATTGTTGAGTCAGACACTCGATAGTTGAATCTTTCAGTGCACCAGCGTAGTTCATTTTCCCTATGGCTTTTGTTCTCATTAGTCAGCGCCTGTAGAATCTTCTTTTGAGCATTGATATGATTCACGTTCAGATTTTCTCGTGCTAGTTCCTTTTGTACCAGAGCTTCAGCGACCCTTTCACTTTTCTTGTTCTGTTTCTTGATCGCTTCGTCTCTTAAGGCATTCTCCCTGAGTATTCTTCTTGCCATCTCTAGATCACTTTCTGTTTGTTTTATCTTTTCATCCCTGATTTGCTGAGCTTCAAGGACTTGTGCTCTCTCTTCCTTGGATAAGAAGTCGAATTCATCTACTATGCTGATAGGTATGGGTTCTTCTAGTTCAGCAGTACGAGGAACCTTTATTCTGTTGGCTTCTAGCTCCCTGAGGAAATTTATTCGCCTTTGCTCTTCTTCAGGTTCGCTTATTGGTTGCTTATGTACACGCCATCTTGGAATAAGGCCTTCCTCATCTTCAGAGTCAGTTTCAGATATGTACAAGAATTGCTCTTCTGATGAAGGTTCCCTCATGAATGTAGAGTCCTTTGGGGGACTGAACTCACTAAGAATGGGGGATGGAGAGAGAGAGGTTCATCAGATCCAAAATTCAGAGGAGGAAAAGATGGATAGGTTGGGGGTTCAGAGATGGGAGTAAAATGGATAAGGGGAAGAGTTACCTCTGCAGCGATCTCCCCCTCAGAGTTTGCTGGAGTGGAGTCGAGATCCACTACTTGCTTGCCTTTCTCTGAAGGATTGGACTGTCCTTGAGAAGGAGGTGGTCCGTCCCCTAAAGGATCTCTGAAGATGATTTCAGGCATGAAATTGCCTGGACGACTTTGACAAAAGCACTGATTAACACCTGGACGAATGTCATCATCATCATCATCATCATCTCCTCCATGATGAGGGATTTCATCATCATCATAATCATCATCATCATCATCATGTTTTTCTTCTTCTTCTTCTTCTTCTTCATCATCAACGACGAAGGTTTGAGGACCTTGTTGTTGGGGCTCTTGCTGACCGTAGGGAGAAATAGGAGTTCCAGGGGTTGTTTCATTCACCTTTCCTATAATCTCGTCAACTAGCTCTTTTGCACATCTCTCCCCCTCAATGTTATCAAGAGGTAGGACGTGCACCATCGGTGTACATACGTTTGAGCCGATATCCTTCAGACTCGTAGTGTGCGCAGACCAGTTCTGTGTAACCTGAGTCAGCGTGCTATTTATGGCCTTGCCCTGAGCTTCCACGACTTTCTCCAGCCTTTCGATGGCCTTCCTATGAGCTGAATTGTCATCCTTTACTGTCTGAAGGTCAGTGTAGAAGTTATTGGTTGTGTTCTTCATCCCTGGTATACCAGCAACCGTTCGAAAGATAAGCTCTGAGGACAGTTGAAGAGTGTCCACCCTAGCCTTAGTAAGGGCACATTCATTCACCAGGAAATCAATCGCTGGGAAAGAGGGATTAGGAAGGACAATCTTTGGAATGGTCATAGGAAAGGACGGAAGCAGAGTAGAGAGCTTCTTCTTCTTGATGTTTCTGATCTCCTGAGGAGATTTCAACGACGATCCCTAGCTTCCACTGGCAGAAGTGTCAGCGATCTTTGTGGTGGTAGTGGTGGTCGCTGAGGAAGTGCGAGGAGGTGCAATACCTGATGATAACATAGACAAAACCATCAGAAAGAGTTCTGGATTAGATGAAAGGTGAGGTGAAGAAATATTTTTAACCTTGAGAGTATCATGAGGATTACTCTCAGGGTTACCACATTCGACAGTAGTGTCTTGTGGATCACTAGCCTGTATCTTAGAATGTTTGGGAGAAATATTTTGAGGTACTGTATTACTGGCTTTCAAAAATTCAGATTGTCGAAACAAAACTGAAGTGTGGACAACATGCATTTCAACTTCATCAGAGATAGGGACAACTATCTCTAAATCATTAGTTGATGTGAGGACCAAAGAAGATATGGTGGAAGAAAAAGAGAGGGCGGTGAATGTATTACTGATCCAACTTCAGCGGAGCTGGCTATAACATTCTCAGGGACCGAAGTCGTTGAAAATGGAGGTACCGCTGATGAAGCGGCAACAGAGGTAAAGACCGTTGTCGTGGCAGGGGCTGAGTGTGGCATTGGTGATATGCCTTCATTCTTTTGTTTCTTTGCAGCGGGCTTGTGAGCGATGGTCTTTCTGTGACCATCGGTCGGCTCTTTGCGTTTGAGAGTGGAGGGGTGTCTTGGATACTCACTGATGGGTTGGTCAGTGAGATGGACACAGGTACTGCCTCGCTGATGAGTTGCAGCATGTAGGAGGTGTATGGAGCATCCCCTGGATGCTCATCAATATCCAGCGATTTCTTGCCGACCATTGAGAAGCTTTGGTTGGCGACCGGTTGGTATTCTTCCTTGAAAGCGACCTCCAAGGTAGTAGCAAAGAATCTTGCGTAGGGAATGAACTTGTCCCTTTTTGCGGCTTTCACCTTGTTGAACATATCGTTGAAGATATAATCAGCGAAGTTAAGTTTGTAGTTGGTGCAGAGAGCAAAACCCAGATCTTGAAAGTGTTTGCTAGCCTGATCTTGGGAGCCAGTCTTGGAATCCAGGCACTGAATCACGTGGGTGAAGATATATTGCCATCTAGCAGATAGCCGTTTTTTTCCATCTTGGAACCAACGGACTTCTCAGCAGGATTTTCCCATGGATAGCCGATAGAATCCAAGAAGTCTGCAATTTGCTCCTTGTTGGGCTCAGGGGCCCATTGTTGATTCTTGCCTCTAGCAGGGAGGCGGAGAGCGTTCCTTAGGAAACCAGCAGTGAAGGCGAAGTCACTGTGAGTGGGGATTGAGATCCCAATAGCAGGGAGTTTGGTTCCCTTGTCAGTGATGAGAGTCGTGCATTGGGCATTGTACCAGAGAGCTTGTAGGTGAGAAGTGATGCCAATGGGGTTGTGAACGAAGGCGTACATCAGCGGGCAAGCCTTGATGAATGTGGCACCAGCTTTGAATTGAGGCTTTTCAGCAGGGATGTCCACAAGAGCCAAGTAGTTGCACGACTTGAAGGTTGCTTGTTCCAGAGAGAAGGTATAGGCTGGTGCTCGCTCAAGGATAACTTGGGCAGATGCATCAGCTTGAGGGTTCTTGCTTGAAGAGGCCGTTTCTGTTTCAAAGATAGGAACACCAAAGAGAAAGATCATAGATTAATACAAAATGTATAAACCAGAATATGTTTTGGTATGAAGAATACCAAATGTTAAGAAACAAAACAAGTGTTTTGAAGAACAAAGATCAAAATACTTGTTATTTGGTATAACACAAATTTTGAACAGATTTTAGCTACATAATTTTTTTTTTGATAAAAAATACCAAATATGGTCTTCTGTACTAAGAAGGAACTTAGAACAGGTTTTTGAAAGAAAAAAAGTTTTAAACAAGAAGTTATAAACGATTTAGAGATGTAATAAACAACATTGTAGTTGTTTTTAATGAAGAATAAAGGGTTAGATTAAATTTTAAAAGTGAGAAACTAAGAAAAACGCACAAGTGCGTGTTCTTGGTGTTCTTGGAGAAGCTTGAAGATTCGAAGGAAGTTCTTGCTTTTTGATTACGATGAGCGCATAAGGAATTGAATTAATACGAAAGTTGCTTAAATAGAAAGAGGAGAGAGAAAGATATCTAAATGACGGTTTTAGCTTTTTGAAAAGTAATGATGACCTAGCGCACGTTCCTAGAAAGAGATAAGAAAGGAAGCGTCGTGGTACGTCGTGTGTCAGAAAAAGGTCTGACGTGTCCTTTTCTTATTTGAAAGTTTGAATAAAATTATCATTTAAATAAATGTTAATCATTATCTTTAAATTCTTCATCAATAGACAATAAATGATTGTTAGTGGTGGGTTTTATTTTTTGAGATTTATTCTCTGAATATGAAACCTTTCAGAGAATGTAAGGAATTAGAAGTTCATACCTGAGCGAGATAAATTAAGTATCACTGAGCCAGAGTTCAGAGAATGGAAATTTGAAGGCTTAGTTTGTATGTCACTGAATATTTGTTGATCGCTGAATAGAATTTATTCAACGTTTAACATACCAAGTTCATTGATAAGTAGATTGAATCTAGTTTCATCAAGAGGCTTGGTGAAAAAATCAGCGACCTGATATTTAGTTGGTATAAAATGAAGTTCAATTTCACCATTCATCACATGATCTCTGATAAATTGATATCGAATCATAATGTGCTTAGTTTTGGAATGAAGTACAGGATTATTTGCATTAGCAATAACACTGGTGCTATCACAATAGATAGGGATTTTAGAAAGTTTGAGATCGTAGTCTCTTAGTTGATTTCTCATCCAAATGATTTGAGCACAACAGCTGCCAGCGGCTATGTACTCAGCTTCAACGGTAGATGTGGACACAGAGTTCTGCTTTTTTCTTGTCCAACTTATCAACTTACCACCTAATAGCTGATATCCACCAGTGGTGCTCTTCCTATCTATCTTGCAACCTGCGAAATGACTATTAGAGTAATCAATTAGATCGAACCCTGAGCCTTTGGGATACCAAAGACCCAAATTAGGAGTTCCCTTCAGATATCTGAAAATTTGATTTACAGCGATTAGGTCAGATTCATTTGGTTCAGCTTAATATCGAGCACAGAGATAGGTAGAATACATGATGTTGTGTCTGCTCGCTGTAAGATACAAAAGAGATCCGATCATCCCTCGATAGGCAGTGACATTGATAGGTTTCCCATTTGGGTCCTTATTCAAAGTCAGAGGAGGTGCCATAGGGGCTTCATCACTAAGCATTGATTCATATCAAACTTGTTCAGCATGTCCTTAACATATTTACTTTGACAAATAGAGATTTCTTTATCAGACTGCTTAATCTGCAAACCTAGAAAATATGTTAGTTCACCCATCATACTCATTTGTATTCTTTCTTCATTCTGTTCTCAAAACAAGTGCATAATTTTAGTCTTGTGGAACCAAATATAATGTCATCAATATATATTTGAGCAAGAATAGTATGACCTTCATATTTTCTTAAAAAAAGAGTTTGATCAATTTTTCCACGAACAAAATTTTCCACGAACAAATGTTTCTTTAAGAAGATATTTAGAGAGGGTATCATACCAAGCTCTGGAGCTTGTTTTAACCCGTAAAGAGCTTTTTGAAGTTTGAAAACATAACCAGGAGGATTAGGGTCAGTGAAACCAGGGGGTTGTTCAACATAAACTTCCTCACTGAGTTTACCATTTAGAAAAGCTCTCTTTACATCCGTTTGAAAAACTCTAAAGTCTTTATATGCAGCATAATCTAAGAAAAGTCTTATGGCTTCTAATCTAGCAACATGATCGAAAGTCTTATCATAGTCAATACCTTCTTCCTGTCTATATCCCTGAGCAACAAGTCTAGCCTTGTTACGGATAACAGTGCCATTCTCATCTATTCTAATTCGAAAGACCCATTTGGTTCCAATAACTGTTTTACCAGATGGACGAGGAACAAGATTCCAAGCTTTATTTCTACGAAACTCAGTTAGTTCTTCTTGCATGGTAGAGACCCAATTGGGTTAGAGATAGCTTGATCTATCTTCTTAGGTTCAGAGAGAGAAATAAAATTAACATAGAGACAAATATTACCTGTACCACTACGAGTCTTGATACCTGCATTTGGATCACCAATAATTTGATCTATTGGATGATTTGCAGTCCATCGTTGAGCTGGTGGTTGAGGAGATTGATCAACCCGGGGTTCAGTGACCTGTTCTTGTTCAGGGATAATGTTGGTTGTTTCAACAACAGGTACTTCAGCATTCATTATCAACTCTGGAGTTATCTCAGAGGTTTGATCAGCAGAAGATGAAGCTTGGTTATTCACTGAAGAATTACCGAATGATGTATCAGAAGGAGGAATCTGATTGAGAGGAGTGATATTAACCCCTGATGATGATGGATCGTTGCTTGTGGTAGGAAAGAGATCAGGGATTCCATCGTCCTTATTTTCAGCATTTGGTTGATTACTGAAATAAGTTTCAGGTTCCCCATAGTAAGATTTCATCCATTCATTCAATTCCTCATCTTCTTCAGGGAAAGAAATAAAATTAGTTGGACGAGATTCATCAAAGTTGACGTGCATGGATTCTTCAACATGTTGTCTTCTTTTGTTGAAGATTCTGAAAGACTTAGATACAGAAGAATATCCAAGAAATATCCCATCATCAGCTTTTGGATCAAATTTACCTAAATGATCTCTATCATTCAGAATGTAACATCTACATCCAAAGATGTGTAGGTATTTTAGAGTAGGTCTTCTTCCATGAAATAATTCATAGGAAATCTTCTTGAATCGCTTTACTATCAGTGATCGATTCTGAGTAAAGCATGCCATGTTTACTACTTCAGCCCAAAATTGAGTAGGTAGATGCGATTCGCTGAGCATTGAGTGAGGTGCTTAAATGATGGTTAGATTTCTTCTTTTAGCAACATTGTTTTGCTGAGGAGTTCTCACTTATGAAAAATTATGAGTGATTCCCTTTTCTTCAAAGAAGTTAATCAGGGTACCGTTTTTGAATTCAGTACCATGATCACTTCTCATGGAGCGAACAGTAAGATTGTTCAGAACCTCCATTCTTTTAATAAAAGAGATAATTACATCAGGTGTGTCACTTTTGGATCGAAGAAAGAATACCCATGTATATCTGGAATATTCATCAACTATCACAAGAGTGTACTTCTTTCCAGACAAGGATTGGACATTGACAGGTCCAAATAGATCCATATGAAGTAGTTGAAGAGGAGAAGTCACTGAGGAGACTTGTTTGGATCTGAAAGAGGCTTTTGTCATTTTTCCCTTTCTCACACGCTGAACAAAGAGATTCCTTTGTAAAGATATGTTTAGGGAGATCCCTGACAAGTTCTTTTTAAGATAATTCATTGATCATCTTAAAGTTCAGATGAAAGAGTTTCTTGTGCCATAACCAGACATCAGAGGAGACTCTGGAGATGAAACACATAATCTCAGAGTGAGAACTATTCATATTAATGACATACACATTTTCTAATCTTTTGCCTGTTAAGGCAAGTTTGTCATTAATATCAATGACAACACATCTGTTCTTTAAGAATAAGACTTTGAAGTCTTTGTCACACAGCTGACTAACGCTCAATAAATTGTGCTTTAGTCCTTCAACATATGCGACTCGATTGAATGAAGTTGCTCCATTGGATATAATTCCATAACTTTTGGTGTATCCTTTGCCATTTCCATCGAAGGTCACTAAGGTACCATTTTCTTCCTTGTATTCAGAGAGCAGAGATTTTCTGCCAGTCATGTGCCTTGAGCATCCACTATCGAGATACCAGATACCTTTGACACAATGTATACAACAAAAAGATTAATTTTTCATAGGTACCCATATTATTATGGGTCCTGCTGAGTTAGTGGAAGGAGTGGCGGATGAGCTACTAGCTGAAGTATTTTCTTCAGTGGTTATCTTCACCTTAGATGTTTTACCATGGTTATCTTCACCTTGGTGGATTTTGTTCTCGCTGATCTATCAGCTTGAGCTACTTTCTTACCATGAGCCAGTTTTTCAGCTTTAGTAGCATTAGGACATTTGCTAGCAATGTGGGTATTCTCACCACAGTGATAGCATTTCCTGTATTTGAAAACGGGTTTGGAATTGAAAGAATTCAGAGAGCAGGTAGAAGCATTTTCAGGAGAAGAACCAAGAATTCCTTTGTCTAATGTCCTTGGGGGAATAACAAATTTTTCAGGGACAAGAATGAGGTCAATCTTAATTTTTGGAGTAGATCTCTGAATAAATCCAGGGATCTTCTTTCCAGTTTTAGGATGACTCATTAAGGGATAGAGGAGTTCTTCTTTTGTTTCTGACAATTATTGATTGTAGGAACATGGTCAAAAAACTTGTCCTTGATCATTTTCTTAGAATCATTAGATTTCGAGATAGGCAGCTTCTCATTGATATAAGGTTTCTGAGAAGAAGGATCATGGATTGAAGAAACAAACATCCTGAATTTTAATATGGAACGATCATTCTTTGATTCTTCTTAGTGTGGGTTTTATCCTAAACCACTTTTGACCTTCATAGGGATCTAGGCATTGATGATCTCGCTGACTTTATCAGAAGCCTTGCACCATCCTTCGATGGTAGCTTTTTCAGGCTTGAGATCAGAGATAGCCTTTTCCCTTTCAGTGATAGCTTGTTGTCTTTCAATGCTTATAGTTTGATTTACAAAGACTTGGTCCTTTAGAGTTTCTTCAATATTTGTAAGTTCGTTGATTTTTAAATGGCAATTTTTCAATTGTTCTGATAGATCAATATTGATTTGTTCAGCTTTGATCTTTCCATTTAAAGCATTGTAAAAATCAACAGCCATAGAATCGAGAGCCGACAAGGTATCACCTTCAGATATAGAGAGGTTAGTAGAGATATTTACCTGAGTCGAAGGAGACTCTGAGGATGATGTTTCATAAACTTCTTGAGCTTCCCTGATTCTGGCCATTAGGCAGAGGAAGACAAGATCTTCTTCATCAGAGCCTGATTCGTCAGAGGTTTTGGTCCAATCATCTTCATGATCCCAATCAACTTCCTCAGCAACTAGACCTTTGCCTTTTTGCTGGTTCTTTTTCAGACCTCTGTATTTATTTTTTAACCTAGAATATTTTTCCTTTTTATCAGAGTTCTGAGAGGTAGTGGGTGTAACTACTTTCTTAGATCAGATGCTTTCGCTGACAATTATAGCATATAGCAGATGCTTTTTCAGCGGGAAGAGTCTTTGACTTGTCAGAGTCAGTGATAGCCGGAGTTTTTCGAAAGTTACTCTTTCTAGCAGATCTTCTAAAATTGTTTGTGAGAAGAGCCAGAGAATTATCAAACTCAGAGATGTTAGCATCAGTGAGTTCTTCTGAATCAGTTTGATTTAGTTTAGTGATAGAAGTAATAGAGGAAGAAACTTGTTTTGAAGGATCTTCCTCTAAAGTAACTAGTGCCAAAGAAGTACTTTTGGCACTCTTAATATCATTAATGAGGTTTTTTCTTAAAGCTTGAGATTTCTCTTCATATAGGAGCATTCCATATAATGCACTTAGAGAGAGTGTTTCCAGATTCTTTGACAAATTTAGACATGTAGTGTACACTCCCCATTGTTCAAGTAGTGCCTCCATGAACTTTGTCAGTATTTCAGCATTAGAATATTCTCTATTGATAGTTTTCATATCAATCAAGAGACAATTAAATCTTTGGTGAACTTGAGAGAGGGTTTCACCTTTTAAATTGATAAAGCTCTCATATTGTCTTAACAGATTTATACATCTAGTGATTTGAACTTCATCAGTTCCTTCATATTGAATACATAGAGTATCTCACATGGCTTTAGATGTTCTCATCTTCATCACAGAGTGATAGCCTTCATCTTGTAAAGACATTGCTATTATGGATCTAGCTTTAGCATCTATAGCTACTTCCTCTTTGTCATCTTCACTCTATCGATCTTGAGTTTTGACGATTCTTTTCTTAGCGATAGCTGGAGTGGTTGCAGTAGCAAGAACTGCAGGGACCAGGGCTGTAGGAAAGAATGGTCCATTCTCTAGATAATAGGAGATCTTAGGATCTGACTCTTCTAGGAATAGAGTCATTTTTTCCTTCCATAATGGAAAGTTATGACGGCTAAATCTAGGAGGTTTAGCTAAAGATCCATCATCAATGTAGTTTGTATTAGTATTAATCATTTTAAAATAGCTTAAGAAACAAGTACTTTAAAGATTAGTAAACAAGAAACATTGCTCTTATACCACTTGTTGGTCCCAAAGGAGTCTACAAGAGTTCAATGATATAGAAACAGTTTGTAGAAGGGGGGGGGTTGAATACAAACACATATTTTTTGTTTTTAAATTAGTTTATATTGAATAAACAAATTTACCGTTACAAGCGGGAATTAGAACAAGTAATTAAACCTATTCTATTGTAACTAAGAATTCACACAGTTTGATGCACAAGGAAATAAGAAAGAAAAGAAGCAGAGGTTTGAGGAAATAGAAAGTAGCATGCATAAAGATGAAGAATGGATTTTCATCTATTTATACCCGTTGCAATTAATGCAAGACAAAAGGTATATGTCACGTGTCAAGCTTTCATTGGAAGCTTGTCCTTTGTTTAAAAGTAACCATGCTTTTGGCCGTGCGTGAACAATACTAAATCAGATTTGATGGGGACATAAGAGACGATCCTACGTCCTTCTCTGACATAGTATAAGGTTTTGACTTTTGTGCATCGAGGATAAGATGAACATTGATCTTGCTTATAGACTTCACTTGATCGCTGAACTTTGAAACTTCAAGGATGAACTTTCGGAGTGTCGCTGAGGCCTAGCAAGACTTCACACTCCTATTTAGACAATCATTCCTATCATTGAATCGCTTCAGATCACTAGTTGATTATCTCTATCTTCAGCTTGTTCTTCGACTTTCACTCAATGTTCTTGTGGTGTGATTGTTGTTCTTCAGATCTTCAGAGATAAACATAAGGTTCTTGATTTTCAGAGATCGCTGAGTGCAATCAGCGTATGCTATCGCTGAATTTGAACTTTAGCTTATAAACGGAATTTTCACTAAGTATACAAAGGAATCATATTCAAATCACAGAGAGGAGTTATGATCAACACGGTCACCCAAACATTTCACACTTTTACTATCGTGCACCAACTTTGACACATTTCCCACCATCCTTTCACTCTTTAGATTTTCTTCTAAGAGTGCTTCATCTTGAACTTCCTTAATCTCCTCTAAAATAGTAGGCAACACCTCTATTCTAAAAGCTACTATCTTTGTCGGCTCTCCTCTATCCTTCCGAGTTAGTGCATCGGCTACCACATTCGCTTTCCCCGGATGGTACAAGATTTCACAATCATAATCATTCAATAACTCGACCCACCTCCTTTGCCTCACATTCAACTCTTTTTGATCAAACAAGTGCTTGAGACTTTTATGATCGGTATAAATTTATCACTTCACCCCATAGAGGTAATGTCGCCAAATCTTAAGTGCAAAAACTACCGCCGCTAACTCCATATCGTGACTAGGGTAGTTTCTTTCATGATCCTTCAACTGTCTTGAAGCATATGCAATTACTTTCCCATGTTGCATGAGCACGCATCCCAACCCCAACTTGGATGCATCACTATAAATCACGAACCCTTTCGTTCCATCCGGTAACGACAAAACTGGCGCATTACCCAACTTCTCTTTCAACAAGCTAAATGCCGACTCTTGAGCATCGGTCCACACAAACTTGACATTCTTCTTGGTCAACGAGGTCAAGGGTGTGGCTACCCACGAAAAGTCTTGAATGAACTTCTGGTAGTACCCTGCTAGACCTAAGAAACTTCTTACTTCTGACGTTGTCCTCGGTGGCTCCCAACTCTTGATAGCCTCTCTCTTTGTTGGATCCACCTTGATTCCTCCTTCGGTCACCACATGTCTTAGAAACTGCACTTCTCGCAACCAAAACTCACACTTCGAAAACTTAGCATAAAGCTTCCCGCGCTTCAGCAATTCTAAAACTAGACGAAGATGTCCTTCATGCTCACTTTCCGTCCGAGGGTAGATCAGAATATCGTCAATGAATTCGATCACACACTTATCCAACAAAGAACCACACACTCGGTTCATCAAATCCATAAACGTCGTTGGAGCATTAGTTAAGCCAAAAGGCATAACTAAAAACTCATAGTGACCATACCTCGTGCCGAAAGCCGTTTTAGACACACCCTCTTCTCTTACTTTCAACTGATGATAATCGGACCGCAAGTCTATCTTCGAAAAGTAACTTGCTCCTTGAAGTTGATCAAACAGATTATCTATCCTAGGCAACAGATACTTATTCTTGATCGTTACCTTGTTCAACTCACGGTAGTCTATGCACATCCTCATAGACCCGTCTTTCTTCTAAATAAACGACACCGGTGCTCCCCACGGTGACGTACTAGGGCGTACAAAACCCTTATCAAGCAACTCTTGAAGTTGCGTCATCATTTCCTTCATTTCTGCCTGTGCTAATCGATACGGTGCACGGGCTATTGGCGCAGCTCCGAGTACCAAACCGATTCTAAATTCCACTTGTCGATCCGGAGGCAACCCAACAAAATCATCAGGAAATACCTCGGGACATTCTTTCACTATCGATACTTCCTCTACACTCTTTTTCTCTCTCTCGGGGTCGATTACATATGCCATGAACCCACCGCATCCCTTCGCTAAACATTGTTTAGCTTTCAACATGGATATAATGCACGACTTCCTCTCACTTCGATCACCATAAATCACCACCTCTCTTCCTTCAGGCAAGGTGACTCGAATCAACTTCTTCTTACACACGATATACACATTGTTGCTAGCCAACCAATCCATCCCCACAATCACATCAAACTCTCGCATCACCATCGGATATAACAACATCGGCATAAGACAACCCTCTATATCAATGCTACAACCTCCTAAAACTTCCCTCACCACGACTCGCCTATTATCGGCGATTTCTACCTCAAACCCATGATCCAACTCCTTGGGCTTGACATTCAAGAGTCTCATAAATGCATTTGAAATAAAAGAACGGTTCGCACCTGAATCAAGTAACACCTTGGCATGCATAGAATTGATAAGAAAGGTACCTGTCACCACATCAGGCGCCTCCTCCGCTTCAGTAGTTGTCATCTGAAAAGCCTGAACTTGAGCTCGTGGGGCCTCTATTTTCCTTTCCGCTCCACCACGTCCTCCACCAAAGTTATTCACCACACCTTTCTTCAATTGAAGGCAATCCATCCTCAAATGCTCGGAAGACCCACATTGGTAACATGCTCTCAAGTTGGGACACTCCCTTGCCATGTGCCCCATTTTCCCACACTTGAAATACCCTTTTGATTCCATAGCACAATCTCCTCGATGTACCCGATTACACTTTCCACACAGTTTCTCTACAAACTTTTGGCATCCACGATTTTCATACTTAGAGAACTTAACTTTCTTGGAATCATTTGGTGTTCCTTCCCACTTCCTCTTCTCGGTACCCTTTTCCATCATTTGACGGTTCTTCTCTATCTCGGTCATCTCGGCCGCATCGACTGCCAGTTGGAAATCGATATGTTCATTGTCATCACCAACTCCCTTATAGAAGCTTTCAAACCCCACACATAACGGTCCACCATTCTTTCCTCTGTTGAGACATAGATCTCGGTAAAACGTGACTTTTCCAAAAACTTTGCGGTGTACTCTTGTACCGTCATATCTCCTTCCACTAGTTGCAAGAACTCTTCCTCAAGTTGCCTTATTTCGGTCTTGGGGTAATACTTGTTTTTAAACAAGCTCACAAATTTCTCCCATGAAGTCTTCTTGGCCGCTCCCAGACCAATCTTTCCACTTTCCAAATCCCACCAACAACGAGCTTCCTCCTTAAGCATAGTGGTGGCATGCAACACCTTATCCTTGTCCGCACACTCACTAGTATCAAACACCACTTCCATTTCCCTAATCCATTGCAAGGCCAACACCGGGTTACGCTCTCCCATGTAGGTAGGAGGCTTGCAAGTTAGGAATGTCTTGTAGCTACATCCTTTTGATTCCTTACTCTCCACTTCGGGGGTAGTCTTTTGGGATAAGTGACTATGATTTCCTTCTCCCTTAGACCCCTCCGCATCATCATCCTGACAAGGAATAGTCGCACTTGAAAAATGTTGTTTTCCCGCCAAAGCTTGAATTGTCGCTTCTAGTTTCCCCATTCCCGCATTGAAATCATTCTTGGTCACGAACCCCCTCTCTTGGGTTCGACCTCCCCTTTTCCCGCGTCCTCTACCACGCACACTCACATAACTTTCTTGAATTGATTCCGCCGCCTCATTCAACGGCCCAGTCGCCACTCCACGACCATGAGTACGGATCGTACCTCGGCCTCGAACCCCACCCTCAAGGGCTCCCACAGATACTGCACCTCTTTGGGTCCCACAACCCCTTCCTCTACCCCTTCCTCGGGTAGGAACAGCTACAACGGTTTCAACTTGACCGGGTTTAGTATCTCCAATCGGTAGATCTCCTTCGATATTGATGCCGATCTCACAGATCCACAAGTCATACTTCTCGATACTGAAACAAACATAACATAAGACAACCAGTTAGATCATAACAAGGTATTCAAGCGCCTTCATGTACCTGTAAACTCACAATGACATTGGCCAGATGTGATTTTGAATTTATCTTACATGTTAATTCTTTCTACCCTATCAATACTCTTACCGGTCAAACCACATTCTACCCATCTCTACTTAAATCTCAGTCCCACCTATCTCTCAGTCTAAGTCTAGATGATCCTTGAACACCTAATTCTCTTAAACTAGGGCTCTGATACCACTTGTAACAACAACGATTCTAAAAACAAAGATAAAACATGACATTGCTCTAAAATTAGCAATTACATAGTTCGAATGGTCCCAAAGTAACTTAATCTCAAATGTTTGCAGTGGAAGTAGAACTAGCTACTGAGATTATTACAACGACTACCAACTAGGCTACTATTTAAACGCATAACATCTCACTTCTAACACCCGGGCTCACAGCTTCCCCTTACCCTTACCCGAACATTCTACCATGTGCTTCCCTGAAAGGTTTTCAGTTTTATAAAAGAGAGGGTTAGACCATAAGGTCTAGTGAATTCCCAAAACAACATTTAATATATGCATGACAGTTATAAGAGAAAACCGTTAGTCATGAATATTAACTCACACTTAAATCACACGTTTATTTACCTGTAAAATATCTAATGTCACACACACCATGATCATTATAATGGACACACACCGCCCAATTGGAATGAATTAAACATTTCAATTTAAAACATTCATTTTATAAAGAAGCACACGAAGGGAAGTCACCTAAATTGCCAATTCGCTTACACTCTCCCAACTATGTACACACCAACCGAACACCTGATTTAGATCAATTAACTACAAGTTAATGACCTAATTATACATCCACACATCCTACCTATAAACCCCTTAGGCTAGGACACCACTTAACCTACTTAATTACCCTTTAAGCAAAAACTCTGAAATGCTGAAACAGTGAGTTGCACCGCTTGCCGTGCGGCTTGAGGCCGCGGGCCAGGTTGCGTAACTCACTGTTCGACCTGCACAAAACTGCTCGAACCAAGAAACTCCAATACACCATTTCTAACCAATTTCAGCCATCAAACAGACATAAAACTTGCCCAAACTTGTACCAAAACCAAACCCAACAACAATAAAACCATCTAATCCATTCCATCCATTGATTTCATGTATTAATATTCCCAACAATGACCAAATTCCATCCATGGAGGTTTCTTGATTGATTTTAGTCCAAAGAATGAAATGCGATAAATACATAGAATAGAATTCAACACCAACACTATAAACCCAACAAACAATGATTTGAGGGTTTAATCACTCATACAACCAACTAAACCATAAAACCCCAATCCCTTATTCATATATTAGACTCAACAAGTAGTAGAGATGAAGAAGATGGGTATTTATACCTCAGATTGTTGGTTCATTCTTCACCCTTCTTGAAATCCTTCCCTCTTCTTCTTTCTTCTCCAAAATCGAACCAAGAACACACACTCTTTTCACACACTTAATTTCAGCCGTAATGTCCAAGAAATGAGGGTTTTCCTCCTTTTATACCTACTTTCAGACTTTTACACAACTAGTCCCTGAAGTTTAGGAAATTAAGCTCCAGCCACTCACACCTACAAATATTGAATACCTATCAAGAATCCGGGTTATTACAAGATGTTATTAGTATCAGTTAGATATACTAATATTCTTTGGATGTTAGTAATCATCAGATTTTATTAATGTTCATTTCCGATCCAATGGACATCCAGTTATCCATCCAATCTTTCATCCAGTTACCCATCCGACTACCCATTTAATGGACATCCAGTTAGCCATCCGACTACCCATCCAATGGACATCCAGTTATATAATATCCATGCATTATAGACTTGTACCAAGCTCAAGTTGCTTGTACATAGCCTAAACTCCAAACCTCACAACTTGGAAGACCATTTTTGTCAACTAGCCAAAGTTTATATATAAATATAAGAATTAGGGTTTTTAAAACCATTTCATACGTATTCATCATCTTCTTCTCTCTTTATTTTCATCTCATCAATTTCTTATCAATCTCTCTAAGATTTTGGTTGAATATTTGAAGTTTTTGAGAAACCGAACTGGAGAAATGATCTACTCAACGAGAGGTACAAGTAGGTATCATTTGTTTTTGTTTTTTTTTCAAATTTTCGTTTATGGTTTTGAGATTTTGAAACCTTTTTGTGAAATTCCTGATGTATTAGGTTGAGGTAAGCTTAGGAGATGATTTTCCTTGCAATTTTGTAGTTAAAAGTCTAAAACTGAAGGTGAATTTGCAAAATCTTGATATTAATGTTCTTAACAATTTCTAGAGATCAAAAGTTGTTGACATTGTGGTATTATGTTCATATTATGTTAGAAATGTTGAATTTGGTGTTTGGTTAGTTTTAGTGTCAAAAATGGGAAAATGAGTGGAACTATTAAAATGGTTTTTGAGCTCCAAAGTTTTATGCTCACAAAGTGTTTGATGAAATGTTTAAGTGAAGTTTAGAATGCTGTCAAATTTCAACATTCTTCCCCTGTTTTGAAAACTCCGTACAAGACCGACCATATGTTGAAATAATGTCAAAATTTGCAGTGTGAAAAATCTCTGAGTGTTTTTGCTGCTGGTCTGCACATATACGAAAATTTTAAGCTGTCATGTTATTTTTTTAGTGATTATACCATCCTTTAATCAACATTAATCCGATTGATATTGAATCCCTAGAGGTGTATCTACAAAGATGTCTAGAAATTAATGACTAAATCAATTCTAATTAGGTGTTAAATATGTGTTTGATATGATTTACGGTCGGGTATGATCAAGTGTTGGAGCTAAGCCTTGGTGGAAGCATTTTAAGCATTTTTTGGACAACAAGTACGGATTTCTTTTTTCATTCCATACGAGGTTACTCCTTTGACAAGATGATCCATTCCATGATGGAAATCCTAGCACTACAAAAGTAACTGCATGTTAACTTCGAAATTTGTTTATTATGTCAAAACATAATATTCAAGTTGAACTATGAGAATTTTGTGATTTTGTGGTTTGGTTTATAAAACTAATTCCTAAAAATTGAGACTTGGAAAGTATTCATGTTCGTTTAACTTTTACTTGTATGTGAGGTTTGAAAAGTCATTTTAAGACTTCATTTGAATTGTTTTGACGTCGGACTTTGTTTCTGTGATATTTTGAACCATAAAGGTTGTTTAATGAATTTCACGGTCGTTAATTTCAACTTTTATAATTCTCACTTGATTTTATATTTGTGTGACATGATGGTCAGGGCATAGATCATCATGACTCTTTGTGGTGCTCGTAAACTACAACATCGCCATATTGGTGTTCCATCACGTGAGCATTACCTTAGCATGAGTGGGATGTATGGACTGGTACTAGGATATGCACATTTTGGTACGCATTAGTTACGTACGGGATTGGATGTGCGTGCCAGCACTACATCCCACGAATCACGTGGACTAATCCTCTCTTGCGATTTATGACACTCTGAAGGTTTCATCAATTGATTCCTCTTTGTGATTATGAACCGGGAA
Organism: Silybum marianum; assembly: GCA_036898165.1. NCBI lineage: Eukaryota > Viridiplantae > Streptophyta > Magnoliopsida > Asterales > Asteraceae > Silybum > Silybum marianum. Next base: position 21,055,783 of record CM072530.1, on the reverse strand, counting down.
AACGGTCTTGTACTTGATTTTAAGTATGATGTTTCATGTCACTTTTGTTTAAAAGTCTTTTACAACTCTTTACATATTGACTTTTGGTTTGACTTTTTCTATGTCATATTAGTTTAATTGTTTCAGCTACGTATTGGTTTTATTTATGTTATCCCTTTTATTCTAATCCGTTCACTGAGTATTTTTGTGCTCAGCCGTGTTCTTTGTTCTTGGGCAGGTTCAATAGAGGAGACCCGAGGAAATACTAAAAACTGACCGAGTGGACTTGAAGTTACAACTAGTGGATCTTTTGATATTAGTTATTGTACAGGTATTATAAGTTTATAATTATCCCGTTGTGATTATATTTTGAAGTCATGCTTAAGTTATCTTTTTGATTTGTATTTAGGTGCTTGATATCGACCCTAATGTTTATTTTGATCATAATGGTATTACATGTCATATTTTTTTGTATTACACCCTGTCTTTGGCTTTTTGGCTAAGTAGGCCACGCGGGACAGGGGTGGTTCAAATTATCCATCCAATGAGCATCTGATCATCATCAAAACAAAAAAAATAAATATAATTACCCATCCAATTACTAATCCCATTGCCCATCCTATTACCCAATCCTGTAACAACCAATGTGAATACTAATTGCTTCCTTTTTTTTTTTGCATAATGTTTTATGTTTTTGACCATGTTTCTATGTATTGATTGAAGGTTGAATGATTTGAACCTGACCTTCATGGTGGTCAAATTCTCATGGAGTTGTGATCATGTTTCTATGTACTGTACATTAATGTTGCAGGTGTGGTCAAAATCTCATAGAGGCGGACCTCATAGGTTCAATTTCAAGTGGTATACTCTTTCTCTTTAGTTCTACAAGTTCTTTTCATTGACGTGTATCATGTTCTTTAGGCAAAGGATCCCTGTAAGAATGAGTTTAGGAAGAACGATAAGAAAAGATCGATACTCTTATCAGTTATAATCTGAACCCAACCCATGAATTGCACGTTAGTGTTGATCTAGTGACATATTTAATTAAGATTGATATGTTTGTGTATATACATATATATATATATACACACATAGATAGGTGGAGGTTCAAATGAGAGCACCTCCATTTTACGAGAACGCGAGAACATCCTTATCACATGTGAAAATATACGCGAGTGGAGCTGGTGGTGTGCAGACGACGTGCCCTACAACTTAGGTCGTCCGAAAGGTTGTTTGAATCTATGATTTAGTATTACTTGTGATGGCCTTGATGGATTATAGTATTGCATCAAGAATACCCTTATCACATGTTTATCATATGTGATAGAATAATAGTATCACATGTGATTGTCTATAGTCTAAACGCGTTGTCGTAAAATGGAGTTGTTCTCGTTTCAACCCTTCCCTACACAAATATATATATACTTACAATGTGCCCGTGCAATGTACGAAAAGCCCTTGTGCATGTAGCTTAGTTGTAGAGGGGTTGAGCGACTTTACTTAAGTACACAACTTGTTTTAAGTTCAGTCAAGCATATCCTTGGTTGAGATAAGATTAATAACGAATGATATGCTATATTATCCAGTGAAAACTGAAAGGTCTAGCAAGAAGTGCAAAAAAGATGTGGTGTTGTTGAAGAATAAACATAAGATACACAAGCTATCTTCTGGATGATATTAACATCAACCAAAACCAACATCTCTGCAAAAAAATAAGGTACCTCTTGAAATGACACCAATGACTATTTTCAAGGGACTTAATTCCAACATTAGATTCTTCAGTCGTTCTAAATAGTATTTACATAGATTATCAATTGCACAATATGAATGTATGCTGCCAGAGATGTAGGTGTAAATGTTATGGGACAACAAATGAAAGAGATCTTCATACTTCCTTACGTTTTCAAGAAAAAAGATCTTATCTATAGATAATGGAATCCAGTTTTATTCCAAATCCTACAAACCAAACACAACAATGATTTCAAATTCGTTTCAATCAAAATCCCTCCACAAATCCAAATCCCTCAAAAATATTCTTGCATTTCAATCTAAATCCCTCCAAATCCAAATCCCTCAAAAACATTCTTGCAAACCAAACTGACCCAAGCTTCCAATGATAAAAGCTAAACAATTGCTTTACCCCTATGTATTGAAAAGATTAAAGCTAATCATACATATAAAAGAAGATCTTCCATCACAACTCACAGTGGTCCAATTCATAGACTTTATACAACACACAAATTCGAGTCTTGAATGAAAAAAACTACATGTTTATTTAAAATAATAAAATACAAGGAATTGAAAAAGATAGAGAAGGAAACCACTATATGTGTAAGTCTTTCACTGTTGAAGTAACTCGAAATTAGACACCAAGAAATCCAGATGTGATTAGCCACATAATGACTTAGGTAATGCCACAATATCTTCAATATCAAAGGCATCCAAGTCAGTATCGGCTTAGACTATTTCTTTTACTTTCAAATAATAAAATAAAACTCGATGGTTAAAATAAATTAAATAATGTTCCAAAAAGGCATGCACATATGACAAGAGAAAGCTTATTCAATTGTATGTAAAAATGGTCTTCTTCATCCATATTATAGAAATCTCTATAAATTACTATACTTAGCAAACAAACAACAGGTTTGAACTTCTTCAAAACCTCAAAGCTTGCAAATAAATTACTGTATAAATATGATTTCAACTCTAAACTAATATTGATAATTAAAACTCCTCAAAACCACAAACCTGCACAAGACCACAAGCTTGCAGCATCAAAACCACACTGAAGATCAAGAAAAAAAAAATTGTTTGTCTGCTTGTCAATATCATGTATGCCATGCCCTCCCCTTCCATTCTTACTCTACATACAATACCAAATCAAATAATAACTAGTGTGTACAACAGATGGACTATTTAATTTGTTTAAGTCTGTGCATGTTTGGATTTAGAAAGGTAAATATGATAGTTCTTTAGGCTCACAAGTTTGGATTCACATGTTTAAGTTATTAAAGGACAAGAGCATCAAATAAGATCTATACTGCAGTTGGTGAACACTGAAATGATTTTGATGCCAAAGATCAATGACACAATTTGCATGTGAAGAAGGTGTAGTGCTTTCCCTCATTTCCCAAAGCTTTATCCCAATCTGCAAAGTATGCCATAAGAAATTAGAAAGAATAAAAGGATTAAAATAAATAACGATTTATGGAATAATACACACAACATATATGATCACGTGTGCAAATAAACTACAAAAAGAAGCAGTTAAATCATCAACTGATGCAACTACCAAGACTATATAAGATGAACATAAACTTGTAAGAATTCATGTCTCCATTGTTAGGAATATAATCATCTGCACAAAGACGCATAAAGCTCGATCTATGTTATAACCAAGTGGAACACATAAAATTTTAAAACATAGAAGCATGTTTCTAAGAAAAATAATATTACCTTGCTCTTGCTGATAATATTATCACCTACATAGAAGGAACACTAATTTGAAGCATACCCACAAATTTCAACCGACTCTTCAGATTCCTCTACGGTGAGATAAAACAAAAACCCAAAGATCTCGGTTAGTTCATTAAACTTACAATCAACAAAATCGACCATAAACCGAGAAGGAAGGTCAACATAAATACTATAAACAATAGAAATTACTTCAAATTGAAACGGAAATTATTTACTCACCAAAAACCTCAAATCAGATAGTCACATTCAGAGATAAATATATAACCAAATACAGGGGGAGAGAGAGAGTTTCAAATTTGAATTTAAAGCTAATTAAACAAATCCAAACGAATTCAAAAGCAACAAATTGAGCAAAGAAATATGGTAAACTTTTTGAATAAAGGGTTGGAAATCAAAAAAGATTTCCTAAAATCTTCAAGAAAATAGAAATGGAAGCAAACCCAGATGGTAAACTGATGAGATTAATCCCCTTTTTCTGTGTTGTTCGTATGAAATCAGATGGAGGAGACAATACCTCAAAATGGAGAATAAAAAACCTCAAATTCCAAATATAAACTCTAGAGAATAGGGGGTGAAGCGTTGAACTCTAGGGTTGGGAAGAAACCATTCACAAACAAAGAAAACTTTTTTAACAATGGTCAAGAAAGGGATTCTGAAATTTCTTCAATAACTCTTTGAGCAATGGAAAGTCAAACATTTTTGTATAGATTCTTTGAAAAGTCAGGTTTCAGAAATGAAAAAGAGGAAAGTTGGGTTTTAAGTGAAAGAAAGGAGGGAAGTCATAAACATAAAAGGCGAAGGATAGAAGAGTTGCATCAAAAACTTGTACATTTAGCTTCATAAGTTGTCTTTAAGAGACTTTTGAAACTTATGCAACAAATGGTCTAACCAATATTAAAGTAGTTATATATATATATATATAGAGAGAGAGAGAGAGAAAGAGAGAAAGAGGGATAGAGAGAGAGGAAAGTTCAAATGCGAACTCAAATTTGTTTGCGAGCATGAGGACATAGGAGAGCACGACACGTGCCTCATTCAATCTGAATAATGAAGGGTATTCGGTATGAATAACCAAGGTGAAGTTCATACATTATTCAATATGACTAGCACACATTCAGAGTGAATAACAAAACATTCAGTCTGAATATATTTAGATTGAATGGGACACGTGTCACACTCTCTTTTGTCCTCACATTCACAACCAAATTGGAGTTCCCATTTGAACGCGTCCCTATATAGACTTAGGATATGATTTTGGAAACGGTGTAAGTGGAAAATGAAAAACTGATCCGATTAAAAATGAAATTGATATTGGCTGGGTAAGATTTCAGTCAGCACCCGAGCAGCAGGGTGGCATTTGCATATATAAAAAATTCCATTCTTAGTTTATGTTTTAGTCAAAAGTTAGGACAATACTTAATTTATGTTTAGTCAATAGTTAGGCTCTATTCCTTAGATATTAATGTTATGTTCTATTCCTTTAATGTTATTAGTATTCATTCATGTGACAAGTTGGCGTATTACCAAATCACGCTCCTATTGCCACAACAATAGATATCGGTATTTGAGAATATGCTTTGGTGTTAGTGTTATGTTATATTCGTTAAATGTTATTAGTATACATTGTTATGTTAGAAAACATACGTTGTTATGTGTTATATGTTCATTCTATGTTAGATTTACTATTCATGCATTGTATTATATACTGATTTGTTTACTAATGAAACATTAATTATTGAATGTTACTAAAACAGATATACAACAACCCGATAAAAATGGAAGATACGGAAAGGGAAAAATAGAGGAACCAATAGGAATAAAGAATTATGAAGGTTTGGATCAATCAATAATCATATCAAGGGTATCACCACACGCTCTTTATCAAGCGACAAGAATGATGACCGATTAACAAAAGAGTATTGTTAGAAGTATCGGATTTGGATCAATCTTAGAAATGGGCTTTTATGAAATACCAACAAGATTAGGGTGCCATGTGGTTGATAACTTCAGTTGTACAGATTCTTCAATTCATTTGAGCACTAGGAATATAAAAATAACAAGAAAGAGCATCCATGACATGCTTGGAGTTCCAAGTGGAGAAACAAGAATAATCACAGGACAAAGATGTAAGAAATCAGATCCAACAACAAAAATTTGGAGAAACCAATTTAAGAAACGGATAATCAGGCCAAGTTGCATGCTGAAAGAAATAAAAGAAAAGAAAGATATAGAAGAAGAAGATACCAAATAATTGTTAGCTTATAATTTTCTGGTGTTATTTGCAACATGCATGGTAGAGGGGAACCAACTAGGAAGTTGCAATACAAAATTCCTACTATATATAACAAGTAATGATCAAGTGAACAAGTTAGACTGGTGTGGATACAATTTAGAATGTTTGATAGAAGCAACCAAAGAATGGAGGGATGGAGGAAAAGGATCATTCTTCTGTGGATCACTGCTACATTGATTGTAAGTAATAAAAGTTATATGACTGTTATTTTATCATATATTTCCTACTGAATTAATATATTATGTATATTTATCCTCACAGATATAATATATATGCAACTACATTATTTGGATTCAACACAGGGTGCTAGTGTTAATGGCACAGGGGAACGACCGATAATAGCATGGACAACAAGTTTGCTTAAGGAAAGAGAAAACGCAAAATTCAATGGAAGGTGTTTTGGACAAGGAGAAATGAAACAAAAGAAACAAAAACCTACAGAGGAGGAGGTATGATATAAGTCAAATAAAAAAGAAACAAAAGTACTGCTTTATTTGGACTAATTGATATCTTAATGTTACTATTTCTACAGGATATCGTGAATTCATTGAATTTAAGATACAAAAAACTTGTTTCATCTCAACAAAAACTTGTTTTATCTAAAAAAGTAATTGAAGAAGAGTTGGAGTTATGTACACAACTATATCCACACAATGAAACTTATAAAGAAATAAAAAAAACTTGCAAAAACTTTGTTGTTGTTAAAGGAGCAAGCAACTCGGAATGAGGACACAATATGTATTGGTCCTTTCCATGTGAGAACTACAAATGCTCTTATCGCTGAGGACAGAATATTATTGGAATGGATTTTTAAAGAGCAGCATGTGGAAGAGAAGGAGGTAGAAGTAGCTTCTGTAGTTGATTGTTGTTATCCTGTTAAAAAGAATGTGATGTATTGCCTACTCCCAGAAACTTGGTTGTCAAGTATCATAATAAGTTTTGTTGTCGAAATGTTGTGTATTAACGCATTGAAGGAGGGAAATATGCGAAGATGGTATTTCATGGTAGATTTTATGGTTAGTTTTAATTGGTCAAAGAGTTTTAAAAATAGCAACTCAACATTATATTATGGTGCTTATGGTTTTTCATTCTTTTGTATGAAGGGGAAGGATGGAGATATCCGAAAGAATCGTATGTTACATTTACAAGATCCCAAGAAATTACAGAGTGTAGAGAAAGTAATTTATGAATTTCTGAGTTGATTTCAAGTCATACGGGTCAATTTGAACTAACTAGTTTACTCTTGTAGTTCTTCTTTCCTATGACAAGAGGTCATCACTTCTTCTTGATTGTGGTCGACACTAAAGAAAAGAAGATGGAAGTTTGGGAAACTATGAAGGAGGCACTACACGTTTTTATGAGAACAAATTCAAGAATGTGGTAATGAACAATTCCCATTGGCCCCAAAAAGTTTCACTTTTTTTTACTTAACCCGTTGGTCCCAAATAATGCCACACAACTGAGATCAAGATATTAGGGGGTAAGGGTGGGGGTGTGGGGGGGGGGGGGGTTTGAATACAATATAAAAACACTATGCAAAATATATCAACTTTTCCTTTTATTCAAAACTCTTGATCAATTTTGGAAAAATCCATTCCACTTTACATTTTTTTTGAAAAATCTCGTAGCTTTCTTCAATCTAAATTTTGTATATTATGTATGTATGAGTACTGATCATACTTAATTTTGTAGCCTACTTTCCGGGATGAGTACATTCATCCACAAAAGTCATATTCAAAGAATGTGGTTGAGATACCACAACAGACGAACAATTACGATTGTGGCGTGCTTGTTTGTTACTACTTAGAGTTTCCGGAGGATGTGCATAAATTTCAGAAGGCGGAGGTTCGGTCAACACATAATTGGGTGTTGTAGTGCATACTACGATAGTATGTAACATATATTTTTTGATATTGCAGTGGATCTTAGAGGAGGAAAGATGTTGGTTATCTTGGAGAATTTTAAAATCAAGTGTTAACCAAAAAACTGAGCACATACTTCAGAGTGAAGAAAGGTGGTTTAAGAATGGTAATACATCCCAAATCAGTTCCTACAACAGATCCTACTCTCGTTTCACTCAAAACATCCCAAAGTACATTCTTTCTAATGAATGTAAAGCAAAATTAACACTTTAACATATGCTATAACAGATGTTAGATCTTCACCTAGTGTCCTGCAACTAAGAAAGTAGAAAGATCTGATTTTTTATAAACGAAGAGAGTAGAGATTTAAAAGTAAGAAAGAGTGCCAACCTGGATTTGACGTACTAACCAGTGGAAATGCACTCGATTAATTGTTTCTTTAACTACTCTAACAGATGTAGTCGTGAATCAAGATATAGAAATAAAGCTCCCTCGGTAATTACTTGATATGTGTTGATTATTCAACACATTAGTACCTTCTCTAGTGTCTTTTATATAGTTATTTTACACTTTATCCCAACCTTTGAGTCATTTGTTATGTTGTTTTATCATTTATTGAGTCTTGAAGTTAAGTTAGGTGAATTTCCTGTTCTATGTGCTTTATAGTTAATATTAGTTAAAATTGCAGATTTCTGGAGCATTGCAGAAGCATTGGCTAGCAGATGATTGGAGCTGATTGGAAGAGCTTATTGGACAGGTTGTCTTGGGCAAACAGATTTATCAAAGATTTAAAGATATTTTCTTTTGAAAAATTATATATGTTGATCCAAAAACTCCTCTCAGTGATTTGAATATGATTCCACTGTTTATTTAGTGTAAATTCCATTAATAAGTTATAATTCAAGTTCATTGATAGCATACGCTGATTGCACTCAGCGATCACTGAACATCAGGAATTCTACCCTTATCCCTGAAGATCTGAAGAACAACAGTCACACCATAAGTCCATTCAGCAACAGTCGAAGACCAAGCTGAAGATAGAGATAATCAGCTAAGTGATCTGAAGCGGTTCAGTGATAGCAAGGACTATCTAAACAAAAGTGTGAAGTCTTGCTAGGCCTCAACGATACTATGAAAGTTCATCCTTGAAATTTCAAGTTCAGCGATCAAGTGAAGCCTATCAGCGAGATAAATGTTGATCTTATCCTCGATGCACAAAAGTCAAAACCTTATACTTTGTCAGAAAAAGGACGTACGGATTGTCTCTGATGTCCCCATCAAATCTGATATGGTACTATTCATATACAACAAAAAGCATGGTCGCTTTTGAACAAAGGACAAGCTTCCAATGAAGGCTTGACACGTGGCATATACCTTTTGTCTCGCATTAATTGCAACGGGTATAAATAGATGAAGATCCCTTCTTTATACCCATGCATGCATGCTACCTTCTCTCTCCTCAATCCTTTTTCTTTCCTTGTGCATCATCTTAGTGATGTCTTGAGTTACAATAGAATAGGTTTTATACTTGTTCTTGTTCTGCTTGTAACTGTAAATTTGTTTATTTATATAAACAAATTTAAAAACCAAACTCTACTTGTGTTTGTATTCAACCCTCCCTTTCTACAAACTGTTCTATATCCTTTGAACTCTTGTAGACCTCTTTGGGACCAACAATATATTTTATTGTTATTGTAATAGGGTAGGAAGTTTCCTTTTTTACATCTTGTGGTACAAGTTGTACTTGTTTGGCTTTTTGTTGACTTGATGGTTCCCCTTGAATTACTAATCTATCCTTTATAGTTTGTATAATTAGTTGGTTAGTTTGTTGTGTTCAAGACACTTAGAAATTATTATCTAGCTCTAGTTATTATCCAACACTTGGAATTATCTTCCAAGTAGGTTTCTCTCTCTTAAATATAAGAAATTTTTGAAGTTTATCTCTCTCAAATTTAATTGCTTTCTGTTATTGCTTTATTTAAATTGCTTTCTTTACTAGATTTATTTATTTTCTTTATTTATATGCTTTATTTAAATTTATGTCTTTCATTGTTAGTAATTTATATTTCTTGCACTTTCATTTCCGCTATGAGTAGTTAATTTTATTAGTTTGAGTGTGAAATGGAAGGGTGAGATTCTAAATTTAATAAAGGTGGAATTTGGTTAGCAAAAATAATATTTTATTATGTCATTCAAGTTTTATAAAGCCAAAAACACTTCTTGACAAGTTGATCACTTTGAAAGTGTTAAAGTGCCATGGACTTAGGCATAAGTCACGATATGCACGCCAACTTGAATTACATAGGAAGTAGACTTGGAAGAGTTGCTCTCAATATTTTTGTAATTGATTATGCTCGACGGGTTGGTAACTTTTCAAAGTGTTAAAGTGTGGTGGACTCAGGAATGAGCCACTATGACACACCAACTTGAATGATATGGGAATTTGCTCGGCAGAACGATTTTTAGACAAAGAAATTTGCTAGTCCATACATCTTGAAGAATTTTCTAAGGCCTTGTTTGTTTTTTCATTTTAAGCTCTTTATCACCACTTAAGTCTGATTCGTTTGGACGTTACATAACCATTTCAGAACTAAAATCAGACTTCAGACTTCAGAAATGAAATCACCACCTAAATGTGCTGCTAGAATGGGGCAGTGCTAGTAGGAAATTATGTGAGTTTGGAAATTTCATTCCATCCCACATAGGTAGAAAACTCAATTGTAAAGCACCTTATAAGGCTTAAGCCTCCAATGGGACTTGATCTAGTTGATGGCCTCATGGTGGGGGTTGTGGATGGTAGGTCCAACGCATACGCGCGCGTGGCCGTGGCCGAGGCCAAGGACGCGGGCGCGGAATTCGCGGAGTGGCGCGAAGAGGCGCATTTTACACTTCGAGCAGAAGGAACCTCGCCACGAGCTCCCGATTATCTTTTTGGTACAGAAAACAGCTAGAGAAAGAGGCAGTAGATTTTATCCGCATTATAGATAATCCTCACGTTTTATTCTGTTATTGACCAAGTCTTATTAGTTAATTAAAACTGATTTTAACATTATTTTTAATAAAAAAAACATGGGCTTATCAGTTTGAGACTTAGTCTCAACTGATTTTCGAATTTTACCAGATGAATTTTATCATTTAGTAATGAAAATGAGAACATCAATGGGGAGTGTACACTACATGTTTGAAATTGTCAAAGAATCTTGAAACTCTTTTCTTAAGTGTTTTATATGGAATGTTGCTGAATGAAGAACAATCCCAAGCCTTAAAAAGAAACCTCATAAAGGATATCAAGAGTGCCAAAAGCACTTCTTTGGCACTAGTGACTTCAGAGGTGGAACCTTCCAAACGTGTCTCCTCTTCCATCAACTCTATCACTGAGTTAGATCAAGCTGACTTAGAAGAATTCACAAATGCTAACATCTCTGAGTTTGATGACTCTCTGGCACTTCTCACTAACAATTTTAGGTGATTTGCTAAGAAGAGTAAGTTTAGAAAAATTCCGGCTATCACTGACTTTGATAAGTCAAAGACTCTTCTTGCTGATAAAGCCTCAGCAATATGCTATAATTGTCAGCACAAGGGTCACTTCGCAAGCGAGTGTAGATCCAAGAAAGTCGCTGCACCAACAACTTTTCAGATGTCTAATAAAACTAAAAAGGAAAAATATTCTAAGTTAAAAGAAAAATATCAGAATCTAAGAAATAATCAGCGAAAAGGAAAAGGCCTTGTCGCTGAAGAAGCAGACTGGGATCAGGAAGACGATCAGGCAAATACCACTGATGAATCTGAATCAGATGAAGAAGACATAGCCTTAGTATGTCTTATGGCCAGAACTGAAGAAGCTGAAGAGGTATCTGACACATCTTCTTCATAATGTCCATCAACACAGGTACTCACTTCTTCTAACTCCTCTATACCTGAAAAATGATAGCTTGTCGGATCTCGACTCTACGACTGTTGAATTTTACAATGCTTTAAATGGCAAGATCAAAGATGAACACATTAGCATTGATTCATCTGAACAATTAAAGAATTGCCATTTAAAAATCAAAGAACTTACTAAGATTGAAGAAAATCTTAAAGACCAAGTCTTTGTAAATCAAACCATCAGCATTGAATGACAACAAGCTATCACTGAAAAGGAAAAGGCCATCGCTAATCTCAATTGAAAAGGCTACCATCGAAGGATGTTGTAAGGCTTCTGAAAAAGTCAGTGAAATAATCAATGCCCAAGTTCCTAAGAATGTCATAAGTGGTTTATAATATACCTCTGACAAAGAAGAATCAAAGATCAACCGTTCCATGTTAAAATTCAGAATGTTCGTCTCTTCTATCCCTGATCCTTCTTCTCAGACAACTCCTATCACTGAGAAAAGGTTCCCTAAGTCTCAATCTATAGAATCAAAGAAGGTGATCAAAGACAAGTTCCTTGATCATGTTCCTGCAATCAAGAATTTTAAAAAATAGAAAACGAATTTCTCTACTCCTTCAGTAGGTCATTCTAAATCTGGAAAGACGATTCCTGGATTCATTCAGAGATCTACTCCCAGAAATTATCATTCCTCCAAGGACAATGGACAAAGAAATTCTTGGTTCTTGTCCTGATAATGCTTCAACCTCCTCTCTGAACACTTTCAATTCCAAACCCATTTTCAAAAATAGGAAATGTTATCATTGTGGTGGAACTACCCACATTGCAAGCAAATGTTCTAATGCTACAAAAGCTGAAAAATTGGCTCATGGTAAGAAAGTAGCTCAAGCTGATAAATCAGGAAGAACGAAATCCACCAAGGTTGGTAAAACTACCAAGGTGAAGATAACCACTGACAATTCATCCGCCAAACCTTCCACTAACTCTGCAGGACCCATAGTAGTATGGGTTCCTATGAAAAATAGTGGATGCTCAAGACACATGATAGGCAGAGTGCTAAGGGTATCTGCTATCTAGATAGTGGATGCTCAAGGCACATGATAGGCAGAAAATCTCTGCTCTCTGAATACAAGGAAGAAAATGGTCCCTCAGTGACCTTCGGTGTAAATGGCAAAGGATACACCAGAGATTATGGCGTTCTATCCAACGGAGCAACTTACTTCTCTCGAGTTGCATATGTTGAGGGACTAAAGCATAATTTATTGAGCGTCAGTCAACTCTGTGATAAAGACTTTAAAGTCTTGTTCACAAAGAGCAGATGTGCAGTCACTGATAAAAATGATATGCTTGCTTTAAAAGGTAAAAGATCAGAGAACGTATATGTTATTAATATGGACAACACTCACTCTGACAATGTGTGCTTTCTATCGAGAGCTTCCTCTGATGTCAACTGGCTTTAGCATAAGAGACTTAATCATCTTAACTTCAAAACGATAAATGATTTCTCAAGAAAGGAACTTGTCAGAGGCCTACCTAAGCATGGCTTTGAAAAGGAATCTATTTGCTATGCATGTGAAAAAGGCAAGCTGACAAGGGCCACGTTCAGATCTAAGAAAGTATCCTTAGTAACCACTCCTCTTCACTGACACCATATGGATCTTTTTGGACTTGTCAATGTTCAATCCATATCAGAGAAGAAATATACTCTTGTGATAGTAGATGAGTTTTCCAGATATACATGGGTATTCTTTCTACGATCTAAGAGTGATACCCCTGATGAAATAATTTCTTTCATCAAGAAGATTGAGTTGCTAAACAATGTTCCAGTTCGTTCTATAAGAACTGATCATGGTACTGAATTAAAAAAACAGTACCCTTGTAAGTTTCTTGGATGAAAAAGGTATTAATCACAATTTCTCTTTAGTAAGAACTCCTCAGCAAATGGTGTCGAAGAAAGAAGAAATCGAACCATTATCAAAGCAGCTCGCTGAATGCTCAGCGAATCTCTTCTTCCAACTTAGTTCTGGGTTGAAGCAGTTAAAAACTGCCTGTTACACTCAAAATCGATCCCTGATTGTAACAAGATTCAAAAAGATTGCTTATGAATTATTTCATGAGAAGTCACCCTCAATAGAACACTTACATATCTTCGGATTAATTGTTACATCTTGAATGACAGAGATCATTTGGGAAAGTTCGATCCCAAAGCTGATGATGGTATATTTCTTCGGTACTCTTCAGTATCCAAGGCATTCAGAGTCTTCAATAAACGAAGACATCATGTCGAAGAAACCTTCAACGTCAACTTTGATGAATCTGGACCTTCAAATTCCTCTCCCATCCCTAAAGAATATGAAGAGGATGAAATCTCACTACGGGGAACTTGAATCATATTTCAGTACACCTCTCGTCACTGAAAATAATGATGATGATGATGGTCCTATTCTTATTCCCACTTCGTTGAATAGTAACATTTCATCATCAGGGATGAATGTTACTCCATTAAATCAGATTCCTCCATCCAGTCCCTCTATTGATAATTCTTTAGTGAATAATCAAACATCTTCCTCTTTTCCAGGAAATGAAATTCCCTCAGGATCTCCTCCTGAGATGATTAGAGAAAATGAAGAACGTCACGCTGATCCATCATCTTCTCCAGATCAGGCCGTTGAATCATCAATTGATCCAAATCCTTAGCTACCAGCTCAGAGATGGACTCAAAATCATCCCATCGATCAAATAATTGGTGATCCCTGTATAGGTGTTCAAAGAAGAAGAAGTATGGCTAACATATGTCTATATGCAAACTTAATTTCTGTTATAGAACCTAAAAAGATAGATGAAGCTATCCTTGATCAAGATTGGATTATTGCCATGCAAGAAGAACTCTTTGAGTTTATAAGAACCAAAGTATGGAAGCTTGTTCCCAGACCCTCTGACAAAACTGTTATAGGCACCAAATCGGTGTTTCGTAACAAGTTAAATGAAAACGGCACTGTAACTCGCAACAAGGCTCAATTTGTTGCTCAGGGATACAGACAAGAGGGAGGAATAGACTATGATAAAACTTTTGCTCTTATAGCAAGACGGGAAGAAATCAAATTGTTCCTTGCCTTTGCTGCTCACAAAGATTTCAAAGTCTATCAGATGGATGTCAAAAGTGCATTCCAGAACGGCAAGTTGAAAGAAGAAGTCTACGTCGAACAACCTCTTGGCTTCGCTGATGCAAGACATCCCAGATACGTATATAAGCCAGACAAGTCTCTCTACGGGTTGAAACAAGCTCCCCGTGCATGGTATGACACTCTCTCTAAATATCTTCTCGCAGAAAAGTTTTTTCGTGGTAAGATTGATCAAACCCTCTTTCTTAGAAAACGTAAGGGACACATTATTCTTGCTCAGATATATGTAGATGACATTATCTTTGGTCCACTAATCCTAAACTTTGCACTCGTTTTGCCAAACGATGAAAAAGGAATATAAAATGAGTATGATGGGGTGAACTAACATATTTTCTTGGTCTTCAAAAGCAATCTGATAAGGGCATCTTTATATGTCAAAGTAAATATGTTAAAGATATGTTGAAGAAATTTGATTTAACTCAGAGTTCTTCAATGAAAACTCATATGGTACCTCCTCTTACTTGAAATAAGAACCCTGATGGTAAACCTGTTAATGTCACTTCTTATAGAGGAATGATAGGATCCTTACTTTATCAAACTGCTACTGGCCTGATATTATGTATGCATCCTGTAAAGCGAATCTTCAGGTATCTGAAAGGGACTCCTAATCTTGGTCTCTGTTATTCCAGAGACTC
Organism: Silybum marianum; assembly: GCA_036898165.1. Taxonomy (NCBI): domain Eukaryota; kingdom Viridiplantae; phylum Streptophyta; class Magnoliopsida; order Asterales; family Asteraceae; genus Silybum; species Silybum marianum. The sequence continues at coordinate 21,040,484 of CM072530.1, read as the reverse complement.
AAGGTTCGATCTAATGAGTTATTCAGATAGTGATTTTTCAGGATGCAAAATTGATAGGAAGAGAACCACTGATCGGTGTCAGCTCATCGGTGGAAAGTTGATAAGTTGGACAAGTAAAAAGCAAAATTCAGTGTCCATTTCAACCGCTGAAGCTGAATATGTCGCACCAGGGAATTGCTGTGCCCCAATTCTTTGGATGAGAAATCAGCTCGCTGATTATGATATTGAGTTATCCAAAATCCCTATATATTGTGATAGCACTAGTGCTATCGCAGTTGCAAAGAACTCTGTACTTCACTCAAAGACCAAACATATCGAGATTAGATATCATTTTATCAGAGATCACATTATGAATGGTGAACTAAGAATGTTAAACATAGAAGAATAACTTCTTCAATGTCTTACACCTTCAGTGATCATAAAAATGACTTTTATATTCTTCAGTCATTCGCTGAACTCTATAACGGATATCACTCAGGTATGAACTTCAAAACTATACACTCTCTGAATATCTTCTTATTCAGAGAATGGATCTCAAAGTTTAAAACCCATCACTGACAATCCTTTATTGTTAAATGATGAAGAAATTTAAAGATAATGATTAACATTTATTTAAATGATAATCTTATTCACATTTTTAAATAAGAAAAGGACACGTCAGAGCTTTATCTGACACACGAAGGACCATGATGTTTCCTATCTTATCAAACCCTAGGAACGTGCGCTTGGTCATCATTACTTTTCAAAAAGCTAAAACCGTCGTTTAGCCTTCTCTCTCTCCTCATTCTCCTTCTACTATAAATGGAACTTTCTTATTCATTTCATTCTTTACACGCCAAAACATTCAAAAAGCAAGAATTTCTCTCGCATCTTCAAGTTTCACCAAGAACACCAAGAACACACACTTGTGCGTTTTTCTCCTGTTTTCACTTTCAAGGTTTGATCTAACCCTTTTCCTTTACTAAAAACAACCACAATGTTGTTTACTTCATCTCGAAATCATTTATAACCCCTTGTTATAAAGATTTTATGAAAACTCTGGATTAAATTTTCTTAAAACTAAAACCTATTCTAAGCTTCTTCTTCTTCTAAAACCTATTTTTGGTAACTTTTCTTTACCAAAAATAACCAATATTTGGTACATTTGTTTAAATCTCTTTTATTTTGCCAAATAACAAGTATTTTGATTTTTGTTCATCAAAGCACTTGTTTTCTTAATCATTAAATCTGGTATTCTTTGTATCAAAAATACCTTCTGGTTTATACATTTTGTTGTATTAAGTCATAATTTTTCTATTTGGTATTCCTATCTTTGAAACAGAAATGGCCTCATCCAGCAAAAATGTCCAAACTGAAGCATCTGTCCCTGCCACTCTATAGGGTGCACCTGCATGTACCTTCAAGCCTGAACAAGCAACGTTCAAACCTTGCAACTACATTGCTCTTGTGGACATCCTTTAAGACAAGCCGCACTTCAAAGATGGTGCGAAGTTAATCAAAGCATGCCCTCTGATGTACGCCTTCTTCCACAACCCAATCGACATCACCTCTCACCTACAGGCGTTGTGGTTTACTGCTCACTACACCACCCTTAACACTGACAAGGGCAACAAACTCCCTGCCATAGGATTCACTATCCCTCTTGGCTATTTCTCCTTCACTGCCGGTTTCCTCAGGAACGCTCTTCATCTTCGTTCTCGAGGCAAGAATCAGCACTGGGCACCTGAACCCACCAGGGACCAGATTGTGAACTTCTTAGACTCTATCGGCTCATGATTCAGAGACAGTTGGCCTTATCTCTGATGAGGTTGAAATGCACGCGGTCCAGGCCTCAGTTTTTTTTCGTCAATCTGAGTTTTGGAAAGCCACTCACACATGACCTTAGAATGTTTCTCACAAACATTCTAAGACACAGGTTAGTGATCCACAAGACACTACCATCGAACGTAGTATCCCTGAGAGTAATCTTCACGATACTCTCATGGTTAAAAATATTCCTTCACCTCATATATCTTTTAATCCAAAGCTCTTTCTGGCTGCTTTATCTGTGTTATCATTAGATATTCAAGCTCCTACCTTTTCTTTAGCGACAACGACTACCACCACAACGTCAATCCCTGACATTCCAGTCAGCAGACCAAGCTCCTCTCTGAAATCTCCACAGGCTACTAAAGCTGCAGAGTTCAAAAAGAAAAAGGAGAAATTCGCTGCTCAACTTCTGTCCTTGGTTGCTGATATTCCAACGACTGTTCTTCCCCCTCCCTCATTCCTAGCGATTGACTTCCTGGTGAATGAATGTGCTCTTACCAGACATCGGGTCGACACCCTGCAAGTCTATTCAGAGATAATCTTCCGGACGGTTAGCGGAGTTCACGGAATGAAGGCCACAATAAATAACATCAACATTGGCATTCATACAGTGAGAGATGGCAATTTTGCCAATGGGAAGGCCATCGAGAAGCTGGAAAAGACGGTGGAAACTCAGGGAAAGACACTTAAGGCAAGTCAAAAGGCCCAAGCTGATATGATGTTGCTTCTTAAGAGCATCACTGATAAGGAGTCTTCCTTCTCTGCTGAAGACAAGGGTACATTGGACAAGGTCTCCAAGACCCAGTCAGAGCACATTGAGAGCCTCAAGGATATTAGTTCCAATGTTCGTACACGGATGGTGCACTGTCTACCTCCTGACAACAAAGAGGGTAGGGATGTGCAAAGGAGCTCGCTGACAAGCTCATTGGAGAGGTGAATGAGAATTTATCTGGCAATCCAATCCCTCTCTACAATCAGCAAGAACCTCAACAACAACAACAACAACAACAACCTCCCACCGTCACTGATGTCGATGAAGAAGAAGAAGAAGAAGAAGAAGAAGAAGAAGAAGAAGAAGAAGAAGAAGAAGAAGAAGAAGAAGAAGAAGAAGAAGAAGAAGAAGAAGAAGAAGAAGAAGAAGAAGAAGAAGAAGAAGAAGAAGAAGAAGAAGAAAAAGATGGTGCTGATGGTGATGAATATGATGAAGTTCCTTGTCATGGAGGAAATAATGATGATGATATCCCTCCTAGCTTCAAAAAATTCTTCCATCAGATGCGTCCAGACATCTCTCTACCTGGAGTTATATTCAGAGATCCTTTGGGGGACGGATCACCTCCTTCTCAAGGACAGTCCGATCCCTCAGGGAAAGGAAAACAAGCAGTGGATCTCGATTCCACTCTCATAAACTCTGAGGGGGAGACCACAATCGAGGTAAGCCTTCCTCTCATCCCTTTCACTCCCATCTCTGAACCTCCAACCTATCCCTCATTTCCTCCTCTAAATTTTGGATCTGATGAACCTCTCTCTCCTTCCCCCATTCTCAGTGAATCCAGTCCCCCAAAGGACTCTTCATTTTTGAGAGAACCTTCTTCTGAAGATCGGTTTCTATATATTTCCGACACTAACTCTAAAGAAGAAGAAGAAGAAGGACTATCCCAAGGCGAGTACATAAAGAAGCAATAAGGGAACCTGAAGAAGAAGAAGAGAGAAGAATAAACTTTCTCAAAGAACTAGAAGCAACCTGAATAAAAGTGCCTCACACCTCTGAGCCAGAAGAACCTGTACCTCTTAGGGTAGTAGATGAATTTTATTTTATGTCAAAGGAAGAAAGAGCACAAGCCCTTGAAGCTCAAAGGGTAAGAGATGAAAAGATGAGGCAAACAAAGGAAGATCTCAAACTTGCAAGACAATTGCTCAGAGAAGATACATTAAGAGAAGAAGCGGCCAAAAAGCAAAATGAAGAAAGTGAAAATGTCGCTGAAGCTCTCGCTAAAAAAAACTTGCAAGGGATAATTTGAACGTGAATCCCGTAACAGCTCAAAAGAAGATTCTACATGCGCTGAACAAAGAAAATCAAGAACAATGGAACAAGGAATTGCAATGGTGTACTAAAAGGTTCTCACACCGTATGCCTGACTCAACCATCACTTGTGCTACTATCGAAGGATACACTTCCAAAAGGAAGGGTCTGAAGGTATATGTACGAATGTACAGACAAACAAGGAGTGAACGTGAATAAGCCAAATTTCTGAAGTTCTATGGATACTCTGAATGGTTGGAAATCAGAGATGCCATTCAGAAGACCAAGTCCAAATTTAAAGATGTTGTAGAAAGAATTATCGATCAATTGCTGCAAAGGATGTCACAACACGTTCAAGTTACTCCTCTTCCTAAGCCAACAAGAAGAAGAAAATCAAACACTGAAGGAGGCCCCTCATCAAGAAGTGATATGAAAGCTTACTTGGTCATCTTGAACTCCCTGACATCTCTATGCTCAACACCTCTCTTTCTGAAGCCAGGCGATTCACTAAGCATGAAATCATCACAATTCCTGAAGCATGCATGGTCTTTCTTGATAACCAAGGGTTACTAGAGTTTCTCAGAAACAAAGAAATCATGAAAGCTCCATCAAAACTCATAAGATCTTATAGTACAGCTGCTGGTCTAATAACGACCCTCTACTACTTCAGAAAAAAATCTATGAGAATGAACTACAAAGAAGAAATGAGAAACTCTCTGACTAGTCATTAGTTTCTATTCCCTTTGTAATATTATTCAGTGTATTGTACTTTACTTTATTATTGTAATTTCATTTACTATGTAATTCTTCAAATTATCAGCTAATGAAATTCAATGAAGTACTCTACTCCATCTAAGTATTGAAAAGATCCCTGAAAATAGTAAATGGGACAATGAACATAAAAGTTCTATTTTCTTTAAAAACAATCTTACTCACTGATATTACACTCTTGTAATTGAATCAGCGAGTGTACTTTAGCTCTTAAACTTGTAAAATTGTGATTTCATATCCTTATAAATGAAACTCAATTCAGAAAGTAGATTAGCTGAAAAAGATCTCACAAATTAGTACTTAGAATTCTTTACTTTAAAATCTTCTAAGTCCTTACTAATATTTTCGAGCAATTTTCCTATGTTGCTTAATCATAATCAAATAGGGGAAGATTGTTGATCCAAAACTCCTCTTAGTGTAAATTCCATTAATAAGTGTTAACCAAAAGCACTTCTTGACGAGTTGATCACTTTGAAAGTATTAAAGTGCCGTGGACTTAGACATAAGTCACGATATGCATGTCAGCTTGAATTACATAGGAAGTAGACTTGGAAGAGGTGCTCTCTATATTTTTGTAATTGATTGTGCTAGACGGGTTGGTCGCTTTTCAAAGTGTTAAAGTGTGGTGGACTCAAGAATGAGCCACTATAACACACCAACTTGAATGATATGGGAATCTTCTCGGCAAAACGATTTTTAGACAAAGGAATTTACTAGTCCATACATCTTGAGGAATTTCCTAAGGCCTTGTTTTTTTTCATTTTAAGCTCTTGATCACCACTTATGTCTGATTCGTGTGGACGTTACATAACCATTTCAGAACTGAAATTAGACTTCAGACTTCAGAAATGAAATCACCACCTAAACGTGTTGCTAGAATGGGGCAGTGCTTGTTGGAAATTATGTGAGTTTGGAAATTTCCTTCCATCCCACATAGGTAGAAAACTCAATTGTAAAGCACCTTATAAGGCTTAACCCTCCAATGGGACTTGAATTAGTTGATGGGCTCATGGTGGGGGTTGTGGATGGTAGGTCCAAAGCATACTTGCGCGTGTCTGTGGCCGAGGCCAAGGACGCGGGCGCGGGAATTCGCGGAGTGGCGCGAAGAGGCGTACTTTGCACTTCGAGCAGAAGGAACCTCGCCCCGAGCTCCCGAGTATCTTTTTGGTACAGAAAACAGCTAGAGAAAGAGGCAGTCGATAGAGAAAGAGGCAGCCGATTTTATCAGCATTATAGATAATCCTCACGTTTTATTCTGTCATTGACCATGTCTTATTAGTTAATTAAAACTGATTTTAATATTATTTTTAATAAAAAAAACGTAGGCTTATCAGTTTGAAACTTAGTCTCAACTGATTTTCGAAACTGGGGAATAAGCTGAAAAAATTGTGGGGTGTACCAGTATAAATATTGGGTTAAACCCTCTGATTTGATACACAGCGAAAACTGAAAATACTGCTGTCTATTTCTCTCTCATTCTCTTACTTTCTGCTGCTGCTTCCTACCACGAATTCAGCTACTGTTTTCTGCTGTTTTTTTCTGCATCAATCTTGCTTGTTTTCATATTCATTGCTGTGAATTACGAACCCAAACTGCATCAAATCCTCGGGCTTTGTGACAGTTGATCTCTCAGCACTAAGAGCGTCATATAAAACCTTTAAGGACCGGTTTTCACCGTGCAGAATTGTTTATACCGTGTTCTGTTTCGCTCTTCGAAGAATCAACAGGTTGGTTTTATAATTACTAAACCGGGTTAAAAGTACATAGAGCAACTAAGGTAATTTGCATACCAACTCATGGTTATAGACCACCAAAAGTTAAGTTACATAATATTTACAACCAAAAAGTAACTATACAAAAAGGTGGTCGTCTATCAAGTTAGCCTCCAAAATCCACTCCTGGTCTCTCAACCCGGATACACCCCTAGCCAGTCTTTAGAACCTGCCACGGAATAACAAATGTGGCTGAGCAATAACTTAGTGAACAGATCAATAATATGAATATAAATAACGTTCAATATGAATAATAATCAACGATGGATAAACAATGAAATGATAGAAATCAATTGAAATCAGAAAGATATAACAAGTGGGTTCACATAATCACCCAATTCCGTGTTTTGTGATATTCAAGTTCACATAATCACCCGAATACACTAACACGTTGTTCCCAAAAGGATGTACAGTCCTATGGGCATATGTGAGAACTAGCAGTGTGGGCACGACACCCACTAGCCCTCGACTACTATTAAAGTAGTTCTAGTTATGTTCGGTTCCTAGGATATCCATCCGCCCCAATGGCCGGATCAAGGCCAGCGCACCCACCGCGCATATACGAGGACACCACAGTGATTATAGCCACCATGGAAACATCACATGGTCGGTGCCCCCGACCAAGTGTCTGGGTAAAGAATAACAACAAATGTAATGTAACGGAATCACAAGAATTGATCAATAATCATTTATAGCAACAATCCATTCGCGCCACAGCATTCGGAATAAACTCAAGAACCGGGCCACCGGTCCCTATTAGGAGAAATCAACCTTGGAACACTCCTAAGTTGTGCTCAACTAATGAAACACCAAATGGAAATCAAATAATGAATAATAACAATGAAAATCCAAGAATATATGATTATTGAAGTCTTTTGTACATCAAGTTTACCATTAGGTAAATCAATTTCGAGTGGAATGACCTTTAAATATAGGTCACTCCCGTGTCAAAGTAATAAGAGATACGTACCTTTATATAACCGAGGTGATCAAAAGACGAAGCTCGAATGCCAATATTTTCAACCCTTGCTAGTTGGATTTCCTATCAAATATAATGTACATTTAGAATTGAACCACAATCACCTATGTTTGTTCAAACCATATATCCTACGTGTAACTTTGTTTTAACTTAGTTAACATTTATTTATATCCTAATAAACATATAATTCATTGTTAGTGTTGGTGTTGGTGAGAGGATGATAGGTATCAATAATTGAACATGACATTATAAAGGAAATTCATCCCCTGCACATTTCAGCTTCTGTCCATCATTTTTGTGGACATTTATATCATGCTTAGGAGTCAAATTAAGTGATACACTCTGAATAAAAGTTGTAGATATGTGTGTTATGAATTCAACCCAACAAGATTCATGTCATTTGAAGCTATGACCAATTGAATATAAAGTTTTTGCCAACAGTGTGCAAATCCCAAGTACACTGTGACCAGCTACTGTAATTCACTGTTTTGACCCACTTAAACTCCGAATTAGCTCTCGGACTCTCATGACAGTTATAGTAGACGTTCTAAGCTTTCCAAAGACATATTATACACCTTAATTGGATCAATGATTGATTTTATACAAATTTTTAAAACCAACAGCACCTACTGTTTGCTACCTACAACACCATTTTAGTTATTTGTAGGTACCATCACTACCAAATCACTACCACTTGAATTGGTAACCATTCTAGACCATCAATTGATAAAATTAGTTAATTTTGGTTTGGTTGAACAACCCCTAACATCATATAAACCAAAACCCACTTAAATCTTAGGTTATCAAACATCAAATTACTAAGATTTTCCAAGTTCTTACCTTTGGGATGATTATATATCCTCAAGATATTGATCCTTCAATCCCTTCAAATTTTCTGCACCTAATCAACAAATATACACACACTTAACATATGTATTACAACCAAATAACATAGATTCAAGTTACTCGATGGTTTACCTTCAAGATTTGGATTCAAAACCTTCAAAATCCCATCTTTTCATCAAGATTTGAGGTTCAATTTGAGTGATGAAGCTTTGGTCTTAGGGTTTTAGACGTGAAGAAGGAAGGAGAAAAAGAAATCATATTATGTGTTTATTAATTTCAATTTGGCTTTTATATTTTTCAGTTTTTCACATTTAGTCCCTCAAGTTTCATAAATTACATCTTTACAATGACTAGTGAATTATTTTGTATTTTAGTTTAATTCTAGTTTCATTTATACATGTTTAATCCCTCACATGGTTATGTTTAACAAATTTAGTTTGGATTCACGTCTTTATGCTTTATGTACAAGCATACAAAGCAAGGACTAACTCCAAACGCTAACTTTTCACTTAAAGTTTGTTATAAAAGTCCGGTTATTATATGGTTGATATTCATCATTTGGTTGATATTCATCATTTGGTTATTATTCATCATTTCATCATTTGGTTATCATTCATCATTTGGTTAATATTCATTTTTACAATAATCTTAAAGGTTTTATAAAATGAACTCCGGTAACCTTCGCCTTTTGAACCAAGACCTTATTAAGCTCGAGAAATTCGACGAAACTTCCTACACTCGCTCGGCCGATAAGGTCAAATTCATGCCAATGGTCCTCAAGCTCTACCGGATCGTGCTGCAATAGCCGACTTGGACAAAAAGAGGTTGCTCCGCAAGGAGGTCGAAACCTTAGTGTGTGATCATATAAAGAACACATTGTCTAATCGGTTATTCGACCTTTGCACGCCGGTTACGTGCCCACGTGGACTTTGGAAAGCTCTTGAATATAAGTATAAGTCACAAGAAGACAGAACCAACATGTTTCTTGTGTCTCAATACTTACTTTTTCAAATGGTAGACAATAAGCCTATTTTAGAACAAGTTCATGAAATTCAAGTTTTGGTAAACAAAATAAAAATGCTTTCCATTGTAATTCCAGAAATTTTCCAAGTAGGGGCAATCATAGATAAATTGCCCCCATCTTGGAAAGATTTTTCAAAGAGAATTGATGCATAAATCCGAAGATTACTCTTTGGATGATTTATGCAAACATTTAAGAATTGAGGAAGAGGCACATAATCGGGACAAGAAAGGAAAGGTCATACTAAGTGCTAACAGGGTACAGGCTGTAGCAAAAGAGAAGGGTATGTTTGGAGGTCCAAAACAGATGCGGAACAACCCATAAAAGAAAAAACTTTAAAAAATCGGGCCAATCCAGTTCCGGGAAACATATTAAGAGGGTCGGAAAGTGCCACGTCTGCGGAGAGACAGAGCACTATGCTCGCGAATGCAAGCAACGGAAGTCTGGACCGCCTATTGCTAATTATGTTGAAGAAATCCAACACCTTGTGGCAAGTCTTCATATGGAAGAGATTGATATGGTTTCTGAGGCAGCTGCTGGAGTTGTAGCGGCGAGAAGAGGATGGTACTTGGACTCTGGGCTACTGTCCATGTTTGTACGGACAGATCCCAACTTTTTGATTATAGATCCCATGTGAATGCTGTAGAGGTCGTGAATGATGTGGAAGTCGAACCTAGTAGTTCAGTTGGTAGTAATGCTTTAGCTGTTTCTGATAGTATTTTTGATTTGGTTTTCAATGTTCATGTAATCCCCATTTCTTCTAATAAAATTAAATCTTTGAATTATTTTGTTGTCTCTATTTCTTTATGGCATAAACGGTTAGCGCATACAAACGTGAAAAATATTGAAAAAAAATGCAAAATAAAGGTTTAATTAAAATTGACAACAAAGACTTTGGAAAATGTGAAACTTGTGTAAAGTCAAAGTTTACAAAGAAACTTTTTCTAAGTGTTGAAAGGGATACATCAATTTTAGAGTTGATCCATTCTGACATCTGCGAATTAAATGGAATACTTATGCGTGGAGGCAAAAGGTATTTCATTACATTATGTTGATCATAACTCCTTTTAAATGATTTGAATATGATTCCTTTTTATACTTATTGAAATTCCATTGTATAAGCTTCTGTTCATATTCAGCGATAGCATACGCTGATTACCATCAGCGATCACTGAAGATCAAGGAACAACAAGCTTATCTCTGAAGATCTGAAGATCAGCTCTCACACCAGAAGACCATTCAGCGAAAGTCAAAGACCCTAGCTGAAGAAAGAGATAATCAGCTAAGTGAACTGAAGCGGTTCAGCGATAGCAGCGATTATCTACTCAAAGTGTGAAGTCTTGTGAAGCCTCAGCAATACTGAAGTTCATCCTTCAAGTTTCAGTATCAGCGATCAAATAAAGCTTCCTTTGCAAGACTAAAGATTGATTTTATCCTCGATGCACAAAAGTCAAACCTAGAACCATGTCAGAAAAGGACGTACGACTTGTCTCTTATATCCCCATCATATCTGATACGGTACTCTTCATATTCGGCTAAAAGCATGGCTGTCTTATTAGCAAGGACAAGCTTCCTATCTAAGCTTGACACGTGGCATATACCTTTTGTCTTGCATTAAATGCAAACGGGTATAAATAAGATGGAGATATCTTCTTCATCTCAATGCATGCTTCTTTCTAACTTATACCCTCTTTATTCTTTCTTCCATCTTCTTGTGCATCAAACTTAGTGTTTCTTAGTTACAATAGAATAGGTGTTAAACTTGTTCTTATTCCGCTTGTAACTATAAATTTGTTTATTATCTATAAACTCATTTAAAAACCAAAATATATGTGTGTTTGTATTCAACCCCCCCTTCTACAAACTGTTTACTATTGATTTAACTCTTGTAGACTCTTTAGGGACCAACAAGTGGTATCAGAGCAGTGTTTGCTTCTTAAGTCTTTAAAATAATTTTTTTAAACTATTTTAAAATGTCAAACCCTAATACGAACTACAATGATAATGGATCTTTAGCTAAACCTCCAAGATTTAGCCATGATAATTTTCCATTATGGAAGGAAAGAATGTCTCTATTTCTAGAGGGATCTGACCCAAAGATTCCCTAGTATCTAGAAAATGGACCATTTGTTCCTACAACGATAGTAGCTAGTGTTCCTGCCACCACTGCTACTCCAGCCATTCCTGAAAGGGTTATCGTTAAAACTCCTAACAGATGGACTGAAGAAGATAAGAAAGAAATTGCTATTGACTCTAAAGCTAGATCTATAATAGCAATGGCTTTACCAGATGAAGTCTATCATTCTGTAATGAAAATGAGGACTTCTAAGGCCATGTGGGATACTCTATGTATTCAATATGAAGGAACTTCTGAAGTAAAAGTTACCAGATGCATAAACCTTGTAAGAAAATATGAGAGCTTTATGTATCAAAAAGGTGAATCTCTTTCTCAAATTCACCAATGTTTCAACTGTCTGTTGATTGATCTTAAATCAGTCGACAGAATGTATTCAAAGCTGAAATTCTGACAAAATTCATGGAGGCATTACCCGATCAATGGGCAGTGTACACTACATGTCTAAAGCTGTCAAAGAATCTTTAAACCTTGTCCTTAAGTGCATTATATGGAATGCTCTTAAATGAGGAACAATCTCAACTTCTAAGGAAGAACCTCATTAATGAACTCAAGGGTGCCAAAAGTACTTCTTTGGCACTTGTGACTTCTGAGGGAACTCCTAAAAATGTTTCTTCTTCCACTATCACCTCCATCACTGAATTAGGTCAAACTAATTCAGAAGATCAACTCGCTGATGCTGACATCTCTGAGTTTGATAACTCTCTAGCTCTCATAACTAATAACTTTAAAAGATTTTCTATAAAGAGCAATTTTCGAAAACCTTCTAACCTCTCTGACTCTGAAAATCAAAAAACGTTGCCCGCTGAGAAAGCCTCAGCGATATGTTTCAACTTTCAGCGAAATGGTCACTTTGCCAGTGAATGCAGGTCGAAGAAAGTTGTAGCTCCCACTACCTCCCAGACCTCTGATAAAAAGGAGAAGTATTTGAAATTGAAAAACAAATACAAGGATCTGAAGAAACATCAGCAAAAAGGCAAAGGCCTTATCGCTGAAGAAGTTGATTGGGATGCTGAAGATGACGTTCAGATGAAGAAGATCTTGCCTTCCTCTGTCTAATGGAAAAAATTGAGGACGCTGAAGAAGCCACTGCTACTTCTTCCTCTGACTCTCCTTCTACTCAGGTAACTATTCCTTCTATCTCTTTACCTTCTGAAAGTGAAAACTTGTCGGCTCTAGATGCTATGACTGTTGATTTTTATGATGCTTTAAATGGAAAAATTAAGGCCGACAGAATTAACACTGACTTATCTGAACAATTAAAAAATTGCCATATAAGAATCAAAGAACTTTCTAAAATTGAGGAATCTCTCAAGGACCAAGTCTTTGCAAATCAAACAATAAGCATCGAGAAACAACAAGCTATCGCTGATAGGGAAAAGGCTATCGCTGATCTCCAGTCTGAAAAGGCAACCATCGAAGGATGGTGTAAGGCTTCTGATAAAGTCAATGAGATCATCAATACTCAAATACCTATGAAAGTAAGAAGTGGGTTAGGATATAACCCTGAAAAGGAAGAATCAGAGAATGATCGTTCCATGCTCAAATTTGGAATGTTTGTCTCTTCTATCCCCGATCCTTCTTCTTCAACTTCTTCCTCCTCTTCTTCTAAAAATAAGCTTTCTGTGTTTAATTCTAAGAAAATGATCAAGAACGAGTTTCTTAATCAACTTCCTAAGAATAAGAAAACTCAAGATAAGAACAAGAAGTCCTCAGAGAAAGTTTCTAAAACTGAGAAGAAGGTCCCTGACTTTTCTCATAGACCAACCCCCAGAATTAAAATCGATCTCACTCATACCCCTAAAAAGGTTGTAATACCTCCAAGGACCATGGATAAAGGAATTCTTGGACCTATCCCTGAGAAAGTTCCTGCTCCCTCTCTGATTTCCAAATCCTTTAAGTATAGGAAGTGCTATCACTGTGGTGAAACTACCCACATTGCAAGCAAATGTCCTAATGCTACTAGAGCTGATAAACTAGCTCATGGAAAGAAAGTAGCTCAAGCTGATAAATCAGCGAGAGTGAAATCCACCAAGGTTGCAAAACCATCAAAAGTGAAGATATCCACTGAAGAGAGTTCTTCAGCTAGTAGCTCCTCCGCCAATCCTCTATCTAACCAAGCAGGACCCATAGTAATATGGGTACCTTTAAACAATTAATCTTTTGTTGTATGCAGGGTGCCAAATGTATCTGGTATCTTGATAGCGGATGCTCAAGGCAGATGACTGGCAGAAAATCTCTGCTCTCTGATTACAAAGAAGAAGTTGGTCCATCAGTGACCTTTGGTGGAAATGGCAAAGGATACACTAAAGGTTATGGAATTCTATCCAACGGAGCCACATCTTTCTCTCGAGTTGCCTACGTTGAGGGACTAAAGCACAATCTCTTGAGCGTTACTCAGTTATGTGACAAAGACTTCAAAGTTCTATTCTTAAAGAATAAATGTGCTGCCACTGACGGAAATGATAAGCTTGCCCTTACAGGCAAAAGAGTGGAAAATGTGTATGTCATAAATATGAATAGTTCTCACTCTGAGAACATGTGCTTTATCTCTAAAGCATCCACTGACATAAACTGGTTATGGCATAAAAGACTCTCTCACCTCAACATTAAGACAATAAATGAATTGTCTCAAAAAGATCTAGTCAGAGACCTCCCAAATCATACCTTTACAAAGGAATCTCTTTGTTCAGCGTGTGAGAAGGTAAAGCTAACAAAAGCCTCCTTCAGGTCAAAGCAAGTTTCTTCAGTGACCGCTCCTCTTCAGCTACTCCACATGGATCTATTTAGACCTGTCAATGTCCGATCTATCTCTGGGAAGAAATATACTTTAGTGATTGTTGATGAATACTCCAGATACACATGGGTGTTCTTCCTTCGATCCAAAAGTGATACCCCTGAAATGATAATTTCTTTTATCAAAAGAATGGAAGTTTTGAATAATCTAATTGTTCGTTCCATAAGAAGTGATCATGACACTGAATTCAAAACCAGTACTCTGGTAAACTTCTTTGAAGAAAAAGGCATCTCTCACAACTTCTCATCAGTGAGAACTCCTCAGCAAAATGGCGTTGCTGAAAGAAGAAATCGTACTATCATTGAAGCGGCTCGCTCAATGCTCAGCGAATCGCATCTATCCACTCAGTTTTGGGCCGAAGCCGTCAGTACAGCGTGCTTCACTCAAAATCGATCCCTGATAGTTAAACGTTTTAAGAAGACCCCCTATGAACTATTTCATGGGAGAAGACCTACTCTGAAATATTTCCACATTTTTGGATGCAGATGTTACATTCTGAATGACAGAGATCATTTGGGTAAATTTGATCCAAAAGCTGACAATGGTATATTTCTTGGATACTCCTTTGTATCTAAATCCTTCAGAGTTTTCAACAAAAGAAGACAACATGTTGAAGAATCCATGCACGTTAACTTTGATGAATCTCGTCCCATTCATGCTTCTCATTCTCATGAGGATGATGAAGAATTGAATGCCTGGATGAAATCTCATTACGGGGAACCTGAAACATATTTCAACAATCAACCTCCTGCTGAAGAATGTGATGATGAAATTCCTGTAAATTCTTCAAGTAACAATCATCCATCTTCAGGGATGAATGTTACTCCTCTGAATCAGATTCCTGTTGTTGATTCCTCTCTTGGAAATTCCTCAGTGAACAACCAAACAATATCTGAAAATCAATTCCCTGAATTGGTTCTAAATGAAGTACTTGTTGCTGACACAACAAGTCCTATTCCAGAATCTGAAAAACAGGTCGCTGAATCTGCCGTTGATCTCTCTCCTCAACCACCAGCTCAGCGATGGATTGCAAATCATCCAATAAATCAAATTATTGGTGATCCCACTGCAGGTATCATAACACGTAGAGGTACAGGTAATATCTGTCTTTATGTTAACTTCATTTCTCTCTCTGAACCTAAGAAGATAGATCAAGCTATCTCTGATCCTAGCTGGGTTTCAGCTATGCAAGAGGAACTTACTGAATTTCGTAGAAATAAAGTTTGGAATCTTGTGCCTAGACCCTCTGATAAAACTGTCATAGGAACCAAATGGATTTGCAGAAATAAGCTAGATGAAAACGGGAATATAATTCGCAATAAGGCTAGACTTGTTGCTCAAGGTTATAGACAGAAAGAAGAAATTTACTATGATGAAACCTTTGCACCTGTTGCTCGTTTAGAAGCCATAAGACTCTTTTTAGCTTATGCTGCCCATAAAGACTTCAAAGTTTTTCAGATGGATGTTAAAAGTGCTTTTCTAAAATGGAAAACTCAGCGAGGAAGTTTATGTTGAACAACCCCCTGGTTTCTCAGACCCTAACCATCCTGGTTATGTTTTTAAACTTGAAAAAGCTCTTTACGGGTTAAAACAAGCTTCTAGAGCTTGGTATGATACTCTTTCTAAGTTTCTTCTTAAAGAAAAAATTGTTCGTGGAAAAATTGACCAAACCCTGTTTTTAAGAAAATATAAAGGTCATGCTATTCTCGCTCAGATATATGTTGATGACATTATCTTTGGTTCCACAAGACCCAAACTTTGCACTCGTTTCGTTGCAAGAATGCAAGAATAATATAAAATGAGTATGATGGGTGAACTAACATATTTTCTAGGTTTGCAGATTAAGCAATCTGACAAAGGAATTTTTATTTGTCAAAGCAAATATGTTAAAGACATGCTAAAAAATTCGACATGAATCAGTGCTCAGCGATGAAAACCCCTATGGCGCCTCCTCTGACGTTGAACAAGGATGCCAATGGGAAACCAGTCAATGTCACTTCCTATCAGGGAATGATTGGATCTCTACTGTATCTTGCAGCGAGTAGGCTAGACATCATGTACGCTACTTGTCTCTGCGCTCGGTATCAAGCTGAACCGAAGGAATCCCATCTAATCGCTGTAAAGCGAATCTTCAGATATCTGAAAGGAACTCCAAATCTTGGTCTCTGGTATCCCAAAGGCTCAGGATTTGATCTTATTGGTTACTCTGACAGTGACTTTGCAGGTCGTAAGATAGACAGAAAGAGCACCACTTGAGGGTGTTAGCTACTAGGTGGAAAGCTAATAAGTTGGACAAGTAAAAAGCAAAACTCAGTGTCCACCTCCACCGCTGAAGCTGAGTATGTAGCCGCTGGTAGTTGTTGTGCTCA
This sequence comes from Silybum marianum, assembly GCA_036898165.1. Taxonomy (NCBI): domain Eukaryota; kingdom Viridiplantae; phylum Streptophyta; class Magnoliopsida; order Asterales; family Asteraceae; genus Silybum; species Silybum marianum. The sequence goes on along the minus strand of CM072530.1, from coordinate 21,023,966 downwards.
AATCCTTTGGATGAGAAATCAACTCAGAGACTACAATCTCAAGCTCTCAAAAATTCCTATCTATTGTGATAGTACTAGTGCCATTGCAATTGCCAACAACCCTGTACTTCACTCCAAAACCAAGCACATTGAGATCCGATATCACTTTATCAGAGATCATGTGATGAATTGTGAAGTTGAGCTCCATTTTGTACCTACTGAATATCAGCTAGCTGATCTTTTCACCAAACCTCTTGATGAAACTAGATTCAATCTACTCATCAGCGAACTTGGTATGTTGAACGCTGAATAATTTATTATTCAGTGACCAACAAGGGATACAAATAAAGCCTTCAAACTTTCCATTCTCTGAACTCTGATTCAGCGATATCTTGGCCATCTCCTCAGGTATTATCTTCTAATCTTTATCACTCTTTGATATCTATTCTCATCAAAGAATGACTTTCTTAAAATTCAAACTCCTCACTGACAATCCCTTATTATTAGTGATGAAGATTTTTCTAAAATTAATAATGATAAACCTTCCTTATGGATAATTATCATTATAATCTTTTAAAAATAAAGAAAAGGACACGTCAGACCTTTTTCTGACACACGACGGACCGCGACGTTTCCATTCCAACTCCTTTCTTGGAACGTGCGCCAGGTCATCATTTCTTTTTCAAAAAGCTAAAACCGCCGTTTAGCACTCCTTTCTTTCTCTCTCCTCTTGCTATTTAAGAACCTCTTTTGCCTTACTTGATTCCTTCCGCTTTCATAACTCTCCTAAAGGCAAAAGAAACCTTCAAATCTTCAAGTTTTCTCAAGAACACCAAGAACACGCATTTGTGTGTTTTTCTTCTCGAAATCAACTAAGGTTTGATCTAAACCTTTACGTATGACTGGAAACATCTTGTTTCACTTCTTCCTCTCCTTACTTTTCTAAAAATGATATAAAAACATTCAATAGAAACAAAAAAAAAAAAACAATCTGGATTAAACTTTAAAAAAAAAGTTTTCCTTTATAAAAACCCTGTTCTAAGTTCTTTCCTTAGAACAGAAGACTTTATTCTTAAAATTTTATCCATTTTTATTTATTTCGCATTTTTTTTAATCTTTCATTATATTGTTTTATAACAAGCATTTTGATCTTGTTCATCAAAGTACTTGTTTCTTTATACCAAACTCTGGTTTATACATTTATGTCATGGTTTACCTCTTTGGTGTTCCTATCTTTCCTACAGCAGTGGCCTCTGCAAGTAAGACCGCTGCAACCTCTGCTGCTGAAGACACCACCTTGGTCGCTGCACCAACCTGCCAATTTCTCTTGGAAAGAGCCGTTTTCAAGTCCTGCAATTACATTGCATTGGTGGACATCCCTGCTGACCGACCTCAATTCGATGAAGGAGCTACCTTCATCAAGGCGTGCCCACTGATGTACGCTTTCGTCCACAATCCAGTGGGCGTCTCCTCTCATCTCTAAGCTCTATGGTACACGGCTCATTGTACCATGCTGACGACTGATAAGGGAACCGAACTCCCTGCTATTGGATTCAAGATTCCAGATCTTGGTTTCTTCTCTTTCACTGCTGGGTTCCTCAGGAAGGCTCTTCGTCTCCCTGTACGCGCAAAGAATCAACAATGGGGCGCTGAACCCACCAAAATGCAAATCGACGCATTCTTGGATTCAATTGGATATGCTTAGGAGAATCCCTCTCTGAAGAAGGTGGGTTCCAAGGTAGAGAAGAAAAGGCTACCTGCTCGCTGGTAATATATCTTCACCCAGGTGATCCAATGCCTTGGGTCGAAGATCGGCTCGCTTGGCCAAGCGAGCAAGCACTTTCAAGATCTTGCCTATTCTCTCTGCACCGGCCACAACCTCAACTATGCTGACTACATCTTCAGCGACATGGTCAGTCGCATCAGCACCGCCACCAGACATCCCGTCATCCCTTATCCTCGCTTCTTCGCGACCATTATGGAAGTTGCCTTCGGGGAAGAATACCCGAAGGTCGGCGATCACTCCTTCTCTGTAGTAGGGAAGAAGTCCGTGGACATTGAGTAACGTCCAGGTGATGCTCCTTTCACTCCTTACATGCTGCAAGTAATTGGAGCACCTCTTCTAGTGTCCACCTCGCTGTCCAACCCAACAGCAAGCAACCCAGACACTGCAGCCGCTGTTAAGAGGAAGCAACCATCCGATGGTCATAAAAAGACCATCGCTACCAAACTTAAGAAGCCAAAGAAGATGGTCTCTCAAAAGACCACTCTCTCTGATTTTGGTGTACTACCAATACCACCTAAAAGCTTAGCCACTTCAATCGTCTTTTCAACCGTTGTTGCTTCATCAGCACTACCTACATCATCAGCGACTCCGGTCACTGAGGGTTTTTTAGCCGGCTCTGCTGAAGCTGGATCAGGTACTACTCTCACTGCCTTCTTATCTACTTCTATCTCCTCTTCTTTGGTCCTCACCTCAACAAGTGACTCGGCGATAGTTGTCCCTATCCCTGATAATGCTGAAATGCACGCAGTCCAAACCTCAATATTGTTTAGGCAATCTGAGTTTTGGAAGGCCAAATTACAAGGACCTCAGAGTATCTCTCTCAGATACTCTAAGACACTGGTCAGTGATCCTCAAGACACTGCCTCTGGAAATGTAGTCCCTAAGAGTAATCCTCATGATACTCTCAGGGAGACAAATACATTTTTTCATCCATCTTCTAATCCGGATGTGTTTTTGGCATCTTTGTCTATGTCATCATCAGGTGTCGCTTCTCTTCCTACTTCAATGACGACAACCACCAACACCAGCGCTCCTCCCCTCAACAAGGATATGGGGAAGTCTCCTCAGGTCCTCCCAGCGCTGCCCGGCTCAGAGACGTGAAGCAAGAGATGGCCGCTCCCAAGCTTCCCACTCCGGTCACTGAGCTACCTCCAATTGTCCTTCCCAACCCTACATTCCCTGCAATTGACTATTTGGTCAGGGTATGTGCTCTCACAAGGGCTAGGGTGGACAATCTTCAAACGTCTGCTGAATTGATCTTCAAACGTATCGTTGGAACTCCATCGATCAAGACTAACGTCAGCAACCTGATCTCTGACGTTTTCTCCTTGAAAGAAGACAACAGGGCCTTTCATCAGACCCTGACCAGCCTGGAGCAGAAGGTTGCTGCTCAAGCAAACGTCCTTGAGTCTATTCAAAAGACTTAATCCGATATGATGCAGATGCTCACGAAGCTCTCTAAGGCTAGTTCCTCTTCTTTCAACGCTGCTGATCGGACCACGTTTCAAGATAATGATGCGAAGCTCAAGGACGTTCAGACGGATGTTCGCACTCTGATGGTGCATTGTCTACCTCATGATAACATTGAGGGGGAGAGATGTGCCAAAGAGTTCGATGATGAACTCATCTCGGAGCATAACGAGAGGTTCCCTGGAGAGAGAATTTCTCCATACATCCAGCGAGCTGAACCTGAAGAAGATGATGCTGATGAAGATGAAGATGAAGAAGAAGAAGAAGATGAAGAACCTATCCCTCACTATGGGGGGATGGATGATGATGAAGACGACGATGACATTGGAAGTGCCTTAGAGCACTTCAGATTGTCAAGGCCTGGAGTCGCTCATCAAGAGCCCTTGGGGGACGGACCACATCCCTCTCAGGGACAATCTGGTTCCTCAGGCAAAGGAAAAGAAGTGGTAGAACTGGATGCCACTATCCCAATATCTGAGAGGGAGACCACTCATGAGGTATCTCTTCCTCTTATCCCTTTCATAACTCCTCTCTCTGAAACCCCCACACCTCCTTCTCCTACAAAAACTCTCTCTGATAATACTTTCTTCTCCTCTCCTTCCCTCAGTGATCCCCGTCCCCCAAAGGACTCAACTTCATGGAAGGAACCTTCATCTTAAGAGCAGTTTATGTACATAATAGAAACTGACTCTAAAGAAGAAGAGAGCCTTATTCTCAGGCGTCGCGTTCAAAAGCCAATCATAAGCGAGCCTGAAGAAGAAGAAAGGCGAATAAAATTCCTTAGGGAATTCGAGGCTAGAAGAATAAGGGTGCCTGAAGCTGAACCCATTGAAGCCGTACCAATAAGGATGGTAGATGAATTCTACTTTCTGTCCAGAGAAGAGAGAGAACAAGCATTGGAAGCACAAAGAATCAGGGATGAGGAAATAAAGCAAACTGAGAATGATCTTGCTTTTGCAAGGAAATTGCTCAGAGAAGATTCTGCAAGAGATAAGGCGGCCAAAGATCAACTGAAAAAGAGTCAAAGGGTCGCTGAAGCGCTTGCACAGAGAGAACTTCCACAAGAAAATTTGAATGTAGATCCGATTCTTGCTCAATAGAAGATTCTAAGTGCACTATCCGCTGAAGCCACTATGCAGAAAGATAAAGAGCTTGACTGGTGCACTGACAGACTAAAATTTCGAAGATCTGATGCCAAAATCATTCATGCAACTATCCAAGGGCGACACTCCAACAGAGGTGGTCCAGAGGTATATGTAAGAATGACAAGGACTAACAGAATAGAGAGAGAAGAAGCCAAGTTTTTAAGAATTTATGGATCCACTGAATGGTTAGAAATCAGAGATGCCATTCAGGGTTCCAAATCCAAATTCAAGGATGTGGTGGACAATGTGCTGGATCAGTTGCCACAAAGAATGTCACAACATGTGCAAGTTCCCCCTCTCCCTGAATCATCTAAAAAGAAAAGATCAACTGCTGAAGGTAGTTCAAGTTCTAAGAATAAGCATGAAACTAAATTTGATTATCAAAGCATTCTTGGTCATCTTGAGCTCCCTGATATATCAATGCTTTGTACCTCTCTTACTCAAGACCGAAGATACGAAGAAAATGAAATCATCTCACTACCTGAACCTGGTATGGTATTCTTGGATAATGAAGGATTCTTAGGACTCTTCAGAAACCAAGAGATTCGCAAGGCCCCATCCTCTCTCATAAAGATCATGCTTTGGCGTTGCTGGTCAGATACCCCTCTGATGAATCGACAGAAGACGCTTTATGAGAATGAGTTACAAAGACGAAACGAGAATATCTCTGACTAGTTATAGGTTTCTATTTCCTTTGTAATATTTCTTCAGTGTACAAGTACTTTACTTTTATTTTTGTAATTTCATTTCCGTGTAATTTCTTCAGATTATAGTTAATGAAATTCAATCAGAGTACTTTACTCCATCCTAGTACTGAAAAGATCCCTGAAAATAGTAAAAGGGACAATGAACATAAGAGTTCTATTTTCTTTAAACTATCTTCACTCACTGATCTTTCACTCTGAAAATTCAATAAGTGAATGTACTTTAAGCTTATCTACTTGTAAAAAATTATGCTTTCATATCCTTATAAATGAAACTCAATTCAGATAATAGAATAGCTGAAAAAGACTTTACAGATTAGTACTTAGAAAATTTTCTTTAAATGTTTCCTAAGTCCTTACTAGTCTCTTAAAGCAATTTTCCTATGTTGCTTAATCATAATCAAATAGGGGGAGATTGTTGATCATAACTCCTTTTAAATGATTTGAATATGATTCCTTTTTATACTTAGTGAAATTCCATTGTATAAGCTTCTGTTCATATTCAGCGATAGCATACGCTGATTACCATTAGCGATCGCTGAAGATCAAGGAACAACAAGCTTATCTTTGAAGATCTAAAGATCAGCTATCACACTAGAAGACCATTCAGCAAAAGTCAAAGACCCTAGCTGAAGAAAGAGATAATCAGCTAAGTGAACTGAAGCGGTTCAGCATAGCAGCGATTATCTACTCAAAGTGTGAAGTCTTGTGAAGCCTCAGCAATACTGAAGTTCATCCTTGAAGTTTCAGTATCAGCGATCAAATGAAGCTTCCTTTGCAAGACTAAAGATTGATCTTATCCTCGATGCACAAAAGTCAAACCTAGAACCATGTCAGAAAAGGACGTATGACTTGTCTCTTATGTCCCCATCATATCTGATGCGGTACTGTTCATATTCAGCAAAAAGCATGGCTGTCTTATTAGCAAGGACAAGCTACCTATTCAAGCTTGACATGTGGCATATACCTTTTGTCTTGCATTAACTGCAAACGGGTATAAATAAGATGGAGATATCTTCTTCATCTCAATGCATGCTTCTTTCTAACTTAGACCCTCTTTATTCTTTCTTCCATCTTCTTGTGCATCAAACTTAGTGTTTCTTAGTTACAATAGAATAGGTGTTAAACTTGTTCTTATTCCGCTTGTAACTGTAAATTTGTTTATTATCTATAAACTCATTTAAGAACCAAAATCTGTGTGTGTTTATATTCAACCCCCCCCCCTTCTACAAACTGTTTACTGTTGATTGAACTCTTGTAGACCCTTTAGGGACCAACACATTATGTGATGACTTCAGCCGTTTTTTACATGTTTATCTTCTACACTCGAAAGATGAAGCTTTTGAGGCCTTTAAACTTTATAAAGCTGAAGTAGAAATCAACTCGAAAAACTAATCAAAATACTTTGATCAGATAGAGTTGGTGAATACTTCAATCGAGAGTTTGATGCATTCTGCGAAGAGAATGGAATCAAACATAAACGCACCTCACTATTTACCCCTCAACAAAACGGTTTGGCGGAAAGAAAGAACCGTACCCTTGTTGAAATGGTCAACTGTATGTTGAACCAAACGGGTCTGCCAAATAATTTATGGGGAGAAGCCCTACTTACTACTTGCCATATCCAAAACAGAATCACTAGTCGTGTGATTCCAACCAGTCCTTATGAACTTTGGAAAGGAAAGAAACCAAATCTTAACTATTTTAGAGTCTGGGGATGTATTGCCTACTATCGAACCCCTGATCCGAAAAGATCTAAACTGGGAGCCCGTGCTATTAAAAGCGTATTCATTGGATAGGCTAGAAATAGCAAGGCTTATAGATTATTGGATAAGGAATCAGGAGTCATAGTAGAATTCAGAGACGTGGAGTTCTTTGAAGATAAGTTTTCAGGCGATGTTGAAAACTCAGAACCAACAATGGCTTCTAATCTTCCTTGCACATCTCGTGATAATTCGAAAAACACAAGAAAGGTTGACGAACCACGTAGAAGTACAATAGCAAGAAAGGAGAAAAGTCTAGGAGATGATTTCTTCTCTTACTTTGTAGAAGGAACTGAAAAGAATGTGACAAGAGAGGTCATTTTCACCATCATTATAGACGATGATCCTAAGACTTTTAAAGAGGCCATGTCTTCAAGGGATGCTCCATTGTGGAAAGAAGCAATAAATGATGAAATGAACTCTATTATGGGTAATGGTACTTGGGAATTGTCTGACTTGTCAAAGGGAGCTAAACCTATAGGTTCTAAATGGATATTCAAAAGAAAGCTCCATCCAGATGGTTCTATTTTTGGCTTTAAACCTAGATTTACACCTAAAGGGTATAGACAAAGAGATTTGATACGACTATCACTTCTTTCGAGTTCCAACATAATGGGGTCGACACATGTATTTACTCAAAATGCACGAAAGGATCTACTGTGATAATCTGTTTTTATATAGATGATATGTTGATCATTAGAACCGACCTAGAAGGTATCCTTGAAACTAAAGGCTACTTATCGTCGAACTTTACGATGAAAGATCTTGGAGAAGTAGATACCATTCTAGGAATAAAAGTCAAAAGGTCAGCATCCCAAATATCTTTGAGTCAATCCCATTACATAGAGAAGATACTGACCAAGTTTCAACATTTGAACATAAACGAGTTTAACACTCCATTTGATTCAAGTGTGAAACTTGACAAAATCTCTGGTAGAGCAGTGGCTCAACTTGAGTATGCTAGTGCAATAGGATGCATGATGTATGCAATGCATTGCACTAGACCGGGTATTGCTTTTGCTGTGAGTAGACTGAGTCAATATACTAGCAATCCCGGTCCAGGTCACTGGAAAGCTATTAGTAGAGTATTGGGTTATTTGAAAAAGAACTAGTGATCTATATTTAAGATACACAACTCATCCATGAATATTGGAGCGATATTCTGAAGCCAGTTGGATAGATCACTCTAGTGACTCTAAATCCACAAGTGGGTGGATTTATAATCTTGCTGGTGGAGCGATTTCTTGGGCAAGCAAGAAACAATCGTGTATAGCTCATTCTACTATGGAAGTCGAGCTTATTACCCTAGCTGCCACGGGCAAAGAGGCAGAATGGATTAGAGATCCATTAACAGATATACATCTGTGGCCTCGATCGACTAGAAAACTATTAGTAGAGTATTGGGTTATTTGAAAAGAACCAGTGATCTAGATTTAACATACACGACTCATCCAGGAATATTGGAGGGATATTCTGACGCCAGTTGGATAGATCACTCTAATGACTCTAAATCCACAAGTGGGTGGATTTATACTCTTGCTGGTGGAAACAGTCGTGTTTAGCTCATTCTACTATGGAAGCCGAGCTTCTTTCTCTAGATGCCGCGGGCAAAGAGGCCGAATGGATTAGAGATCTATTAACAGATATACATCTGTAGCCCCGACCGACTCCTTCTATTCCCATGTACTGTGATAGTGAGGCCACACTGTCAAAAGTATACAATGTCATGTATAATGGGAAGTCGAGACACATAGGTCTCCGACACAGTTTCGTGAGACAGTTGATTGATGATGGTCTCATACGTATTGTGTATGTCAAGTCGTGTGGGAACTTGGTTGATCCACCAACTAAGCGTTTGACGAGAGACTTAATAGTATCAACTACCAGAGACACGGGTCTGAAACCACGTAGAATCAATTAGTGATGGAAACCAACTTGAATTTAGTGCTCCTATCTATCAAGTTTAAAGGGTAACAAAAAGTCACTAATTGATAGAAGGTGATATCGGCTGATAGATCCATGTAAGGTAATAGATTGTACGGTGTTGCCGAGAATCAGGTTGAGTTAAGCTCTTAACAAAGTTTAGAGGCATCTTAGCAACAAAGATGTTATAGAACTTTGCCTATATGACTGAGAGGTGGTGCCGCCTCGAAATGAAGAATAGTGGTTCTTCTTCTAAAAGGTCAAGAAACATGGTTTAGCGCATGGCCATATTCGCACTCAGTGAGAAAGCAAGAAGGCTAGATGATGTGTCTAAGTAAGCCGATGAATGTCAGAAAAGTTTCCAACCTGGTGGAGGATTGTTGAAAATTTTGAATTTGGAAATTTCCTACCATCTCACATAGGTAGAAAACTCAAATGTAAAGCACCTTATAAGGCTTAACCCTCCAATGGGCCTTGAACTAGTTGATGGGCTCATGGTGGGGGTTGTGGGTGGTAGGTCAAATGCATACGTGCACGAGCGTGGCTGTGGCCGAGGATGCACGCGGGTGAATTCGCGGAGTGGCGCGAGGAGCCGCACTTCGCACGCCGCATCGGAGCAGAAGGAGCCTCGCCCCAAGCTCCCGAGTATCTTTTTGGTACAGAAAACAGCTAGAGAAAGAGGCAGTCAATTGTATCAGCATTATAGATAATCCTCACGTTTTATTCTGTCATTGAGCAATTCTTATCAGTTAATTAAACTGATTTTAATATTATTTTTAATAAAAAAAGGTGGGCTTATCAGTTTGAGACTTAGTCTCAACTGATTTCAAAACTTGGGGAATAAGCTGAAAAAAATCATAGGTGTACCAGTATAAATAATGGGCTAAACCCTCTAATTTGATACACAGCGAAAACTGAAAATACTGCTCTCCATTTCTCTCTCGTTTTCTTACTTTCTGTTGCTGCTTCCTGCCACGAATCGGCTACTGTTTTCTGCTGGTTTTTTCTGCATCAATCTTGCTTGTTTTCGTATTCCTCGCTGTGAATTACGAAACCAAACTGCATCAAATTTTGGGGCTTTATGAAGGTTGATCTCTCAGCGATAAGAGCGTCATATAAAACCTTTAAGGACAGTTTTTCACCGTGCATAATTGTTCATACCGTGTTGCGTTTCTCTCTTCGAAGAATCAACAGGTTGGTTTTATAATTATTGTCTCGATTCAATTTCCGTTCACAAAGTGAACACTCTGTTTCTACCCCTTCTTTCATCGACTCTATATCGAAGGATAGAATCAAACCTTGTGATTATTGAGATTTGGTTTTGGGTGTTGTGATCGAATTTGGACTGGTTATTATTCATCATTTGGTTATTATTCATCATTTGGTTAATATTCATCATTTGGTTATCATTCATCATTTGGTTAATATTCATCATTTGGTTATCATTCATCATTTGGTTAATATTCATCATTTGGTTATCATTCATCATTTGGTTAATATTCATTTTTAGTACAGTGCTTCCCATCGACGTATGCAAATGTCGAGGTCCCGAGAACCAAGGTCGATTTCAATCTCGAAGACATCAAAAGGAACGACTACGTGTTCTCGGATGGGATCGGGAAAATATCACCGGAGCTTGCAATTGAAGTTTCTGAAAAAGCTCCAATCAGCCGTGTGCTTATCAGATCAGATACGTCGCTTGTAAGGGTGTCATGGTGGCTTCGATAGAATAGAAAGGATGGGTTTTACTTTTATCATGGATGAAGATAAGATCTCACGGTCTTTGAATTCTAACTTACCATACAACAGACCAAGGAGAAACAATATTTTCCCCTGGAGGGGATAATGTGGGAGTCAAAATAATTAGAATCGAGTATACAGATATAAGCTTCCAGAATATCTGATCCTCAAGAATGTTAGAAATATGATTGACAGCAAAACGACTTCTGATTCGCTAATCCAAGGTTTAACAAGAACCCGAAGGTTCACCAGTGCCACGTATGTGGAGGTTCCGGAGGTTGCAAATTGTCGTACAATCGACTACTTAATGGACAGTATAAGGTGGCCCAAGAAGAGAAGATCGTGACGAGTCATATTTGGTCCATGCCGAAACACGCTAGCAAGAAACAAGGTGAACTTAGAACGGATCAAATATGCATATAGTGCGTTGAGGAAGGAGTTCCGGAAGGTTTTTGACCATCTGGGTCCAGAATTTGACCAGATTTCGGAAGAAGAAAGATATGAAAAGTACGAGCGAAAGGTGTCGACATTTCGTTCTAGACTTGAAGCACGACTTATTAAAATGCAGAAGACATACTGCTATATTCTTCATATGCTAATAATATTAATATTAATATGATAATGAAGAGAATAAATAAAATATGTTAGGCTTGATGTTTGGATGAGGCATTCTCGGCCTGATGGTTAAAGCTTGCTATATTCTACATAATTGGCTTATTTTTTTGTTGCTAAATTCTCAAAATCTGCAAGCCTTTTCCTTCTCTGTTAATGCTATTACAACTTCCCAGACGATTTGATTCCTGAAAGAGGATTCATCCCTAGTCCCTACCACGTCAAATCCTTCGATCCTTCCCTACTCTCTTTAACACATCGCATGTCTAAAAGCTACTATAAATAATGAAATGTGCGGGAGAAAGTTCAAACTCTTATTCTTCATCTTCGGATTCATCTTCATCTTCGGATTCATCTTCATCTATAAAGGCATGTTTTGCTTATTTTGTTGTAGTTTGAGAGCTTAGAGGACTCAACCATATACAGATGTTGGAACGGAAACAAAATGAAATTAGTCTGGGTATGGAACAAATTAAAACCTAGAGAACAGCACAGGACTCAGCCATATGCTTTGATTAAAGCATTTTTATTAATTTTTCAAAATGAAAGATAAAACCACACCAATGTAAGTCCATAGATTTCATATATACCATATGTCAACAGGATAGGATCTGATTAAGCTTATTAAGTCACTGCCTGTGAAATTGGATGGCCTTTTGTTTGGAATTGATTTCTCCCAAGTCCTAAGTGTTTGTTAACAGAACAGGATCTAGTTTCCAAAATGCATGAACACTGACCAGTTTTAGTACCTTTGGTTTATAATATTCTTAATTTCCTCTTTTTTGTTTCCATTTAACAGTCGCTTCCGAAAGAATCAGAAGTTACTCCAACCATATCCAATGTAAGTCCATAGATTTCATATATACCATATGTCAATAGGAGTATAATTGTAAAATCACATGAAATACAATATTTTATTTTATATATACCATATGTCAACAGAACGGGATCTCGTTAAGCTTATTAAGCCACTACCAAACAACCATGTATATATGTCCGAATAAGTTATAAGTCTCGTTAAGCTTATTAAGCCACTGCCAAATAGCCATGTTGAAAACAGCCATGTGTATCTGACCAAAAGGATTAAAAACATTCTATGCAATCTATGAGTTCTAAATCAGGCTCTAGAAAAAAATTTAAATCCAATACTTCAAAAACTTACTGAATGCTTTCAGTCGGCTTTGAAATTGAACTACTACTACCTATATCAATGGTGCATCATCACTAAGGTTCTTCTCATTACGAAATTGAAATTTTCATATTTTGGAATATTACCCTTTGAGGTCCTTAAAATTTCATATTTGGAATATTACCCCTTGAGGTCCTTAAGATTTCATATTTGGAATATTACCCTTTTTCGAAGATCTCAAAGATATGGGGTTGCACAAACACCACAAAATGTTTTTAATCCTTTCATGGTAACGTGGTTTACATTTTGCATAGAATAGTAGCAACAATTTTCAATATGGTAATGTGGTTTACATTTTGCATAGAATACTAGCAACAACTTTCAAGATGAAAACAACAAAAGAGATATTAACTACCTGGTATTTATAAGTTATCCTATATTTGCAGACTCTTTTTTTGACAGCAGAATTGTCAACTAGCATGGTCAAAGCATCTACCAAATGGTGTTTCTTGACGTTTAGTAATATTCTTTCGCATGGCTGAATGAGCTTAACGAGACTTATAACTTATTCGGTCAGATACACATGGTTGTTTGGCATTGGCTTAATAAGCTTAACGAGACTTATAACTTATTCGGTCAGACACACATGGGTCTTTGGCTGTGGTTTAATAAGCTTAACGAGGCTTATAACTTATTCGGACAGGTCAGATACACATGGCTGTTTGGCAATGTCTTGATAAGCTTAATGGACTCAAAACTTATTCGGTCAGATAAATATGGTTGTTTGGCAGTGGTTTAATAAGCTTAACGGGACATAGCTTATTCGGTCAGATACATATAGCTCTATGGCAGTGGCTTAATAAGCTTAACGAGACTTATAACTTATTCGGTCAGATACACATGGCTGTTTGACCGTGGCTTAATAAGCTTAACGAGACTTATAACTTAGTTGGTCAGATACACATGGTTGTTTGACAGTGGCTTAATGAGCTTAACGAGACTTATAACTTATTCGGTCAGAGACACATGGCTGTTTGGCAGTGGCTTAATAAGCTTAACGAGACTTATAACTTATTCGGTTAGAGACACATGGCTGTTTGGCAGTGGCTTAATAAGCTTAACGAGACTTATAACTTATTCAATCAGATACACAAGGCTGTTTGGCAGTAGCTTAATAAGCTTAACGAGACTTATAACTTATTCAGTCAAATACATATGGCTGTTTGTCAGTGGTTTAATAAGCTTAACGAGACATAACTTATTCAGTCAGATACACATGGATCTTTGGCATGGGCTTAATAAGCTTAACGAGACTTATAAGGTATTCGGTCAGATACACATGGTTTTTGGCAGTGGCTTAATAAGCTTAACGAGACTTATAACTTATTCGGTCAGATACACATTGTAACACCCTAAAATTTAGAGCAAATTTAAACCGAAAGGTAAATACGGAAAGAGATAAAATCACCCATGAGATGGGATGGAGCATAGGAGTTTACATCAATAAATGGATACTACGTAACAACCTATTAATCTATACAATTCCGGAATATAGATTATATTCGGGTATCAAGTATATCCTCAAATTAAAGATTCTAATGACACCCCCAATATTTACACTCAGAAGTGTGATCCCAAAAAGCGCGCCCTTACTGGCACCTTGCTCTGCTCAACTCTAGGAAGCCCCATCAACCCGATTACCTGCTAAACATGGTGGTTAAGAAAAAGTGTTAGGCTTACGCCTAGTAAGAACAAACAGCTAAATGTATAAACCTGCAAGAATATTTAAATAAAAAGTGGAAGTCTTTATCCCATTTAACTTCATTTGAAATCCTACTCTTAGTGAGTAAGGTACCTTTTTAAAAAGAAATCAGAGGAGACCCGATAATACCATACATAGTGTTAAAGCATGGGGATACTCCACAACGGGACGTTACTAGGGTTGAATTGGTCTAAACCCGTTCATAAGAAATTACACCTTAATGGTCCATGGACAGTGCCCGACATCAATACCCACACCTTATTTACTCACGGCCCGATGTCTATTTCAAACTACAAACTATGGCAATTACATTTTATGGCTCCTTGCCGGTGCCCGACCCCAAGGGTCCACGCCTTTATGCTTAAGATGCCCAATGCCTATTCCACACGATGATTATACCAACATGTTCCACAAAGAATCATCAAGAATAATTTTCCATGCCTATGGATCCATTACATATTAGTTTAAGAATCAACTACATTAATTAAGACATAATGATAATTTTCCATATATCGAAAACCTTTACATAAACGTATCCTTTTGAACCACGAATCTTACCGAAAATTAGGTCAAACAATTTTAGTACCGAAATCAAAGGTTTTCTCATCTTAGGACATTTCCAAGTAATATAACATCATCTTTGATGCTCATTTCACCATTTATATCAAAATACCCAAATTTCTCATTTTGACCTAAAACTTCCAACTTAACCAAACACATAATACTTGCCATTATCAACTTAAAAGGAGTAAATATGAGCATTTAGAACAAGTATTAAGTTTATAAAAGGTTGGATTTGAACTCACAAGCTAGGGTTTGGAAAACCTTAGAAAAGTCTCTAAAGAGGATGAAGATGATAAAGCTTGGTGAAAATGAAAGGAGAACACCACCACTTGAAACTTGAACTTTCAATCTAGTCTTGATTCCTCGACTTTAATGGAGATTAAATGGATTGGGATGAGGTAGGTGAGAGCATTGAATGCCCTAGAATCGAACTTCAATAAGAGAGGCAGAGAAACGTTTTTTATATCAGAAAAATGAGAAGATTGAGCTGAAAATCGCGACTTAAACAGCCCATCTGGACAATCCGGGCGACTGTGCCCTGGCGATTGTGACATGGCACAACCGCCTGTCACTATCGCCAACATGTACTGTAAGCCTCACTCGAACCCTCCTGAAATATAACACGGGCGATTGCGCCCTGGCGATTGTGACATGTCACAATCGCCTGTCAGTGTCGCCAAAGAGGTACCGTAAGTGTTTTCGTTTCAGGTTTTCGTTCTTTTCCTCCAATTTGAAATCCAACATCAATCACTTGAAACACTCCAAATAGCTACTTATGGAAACATTAAAATACAAGATTTAATAATATCTTGCATACAAAATATCCGGGTGTTTCAATCCTCCCAACCTTGGGATTGATTTCATCCTCGAAATCTCAACTTAAACAAATAAACGGGGTATCTTTTCTTCATAGCTTCTTCCGCTTCCCAAGTCATGTTTGATCCCCGATGGTGCTTCCATTGGACTTTAACCATAACGATTTCTTTGTGGCGCAACTTCTTAGACTTTCTTTCTAAGATTGTCTCCGGTTCTTCCACACATCGGTTGTTGTTATCAACCAGAATTTTTGTGAGAGGAATCACACTCTCTTCTTCCGCCAAACACTTCCTCAAATAACAAATATGGAGCGTGTTGTGAATTCCGACCCTCTCGGGTGGCAATTCCAACTTATAGGCTTGACGTCCCATTCGGTCAAGAATTTTGAATGGTCCAAGGAAACATGGACTAAGCTTTCCGCGTTTTCCGAACCAAATGATACCTTTCTAAGGAGATACTTTAAGCATAACTCGCTCGCCCACTTGGAACTCTATGGGTCTTCTCTTCTTGTCGGCATAACTCTTCTGACGATCTTGTACCGCCTTTAGTTGTTCTCGGATGATCTTCACCTTTTCTGCCGTCTCTTGGACAATCTCGGGACCAGCAAATTGTTTCTCGCCCGCTTCCAACCAACATACTGGGGTCCTACATTTCCGTCCATAAAGTGCCTCGAAAGAGGCCATACCAATACTAGAATGGTAACTGTTGTTGTAGGCAAACTCTACCAGTGGTAGATGCGAATCCCAATTTCCACCGAAATCAATAACACATGACCTAAGCATGTCTTCATAGGTCTGAATAGTTCTTTCATTTTGACCATTTGTTTGGGGGTGGAATGTCGTGCTTAAATTTATCTTGATGCCAGTCCCTTTTATAACCCATCCTAGAAGTAAGAGGTGAATCGACTATCACGATCCGACACGATAGTCAAAGGCACACCATGCCTTGAAACGATCTCATCCACATACAACTTAGCCAGCTTGTCTACTGGGCTGGCTTCTTGCATCTCTAAGAAGTGAGCACTCTTCATCAGTCTATCCACTACTACCTATATAGTATCATGACCCTTCAAGGTCTTTGGTAGTTTTGTCACGAAATCCATAGTGAGGTGCTCCCATTTCCATTCGGGGATTTCTAACGATTGAAGACTTCCATACGTCCGTTGGTGTTCCAACTTGACTTGTAAACAAGTCACACATCTCTCCACGTATCTAGCCACATCTAACTTCATGACGGGCCACCAATAAGTTAACTTTAGATCTCTATACATCTTGGTGCTACTCGAATGTATAGAGTACTTAGACTTATGAGCATCCTTCAATAGTAGTTCTCGGTTGCCCCTGATCTTGAGCACCCAAACACGTCCTCGAAATAGTTTCAAACCGCGACTATCCTTCGTTAACAACAAGTGTTATTTCACCATGACTTCATTCTTCAAGTTTTCCTCATGTAGTGCCTCCGCTTGAAAAGTCTTTATTCGTCCAATCAAACTTGACACTATGTCAATCCTTGTGAGTACGACCTGCGTCCCGCTACCATACTCCTTCCTACTTAAAGCATTCGCTACCACATTTGCTTTACCCGGGTGGTATAGCAATTCACAATCATTATCCTTAAGTAACTCTAGCCAATGTTGTTGCCTCATGTTTAGTTCCTTTTGATCGAAAACATACTTCAAACTCTTATGATCGGTGTAGAGTGTACATTTAGTTCCATAAAGATAATGTCACCATAATTTCAATGCGAAAATCACCGCTGCTAGTTCCAAATCATGGGTTGGGTAATTCTTTTCGTGCTCTTTGAGTTGCCTTGATGCATAAGCAATCACCTTTCCCCTTTACATTAACACACATCCTAATCCCATCTTCGATGCATCACTATATACCACAAAATCTTCGGATCCTTCCGGTAAAGAGAGAATCGGGGCTTCACGCAATTTCTTTTGAAGAGTCCGGAAAGCCTCCTTGTTAGATCCCAAAATATCAAGAATGTTGAAAGATTAAAGAACAAGAACAAGAATTATGTCACTGAAGTTGTATATCGTATTGATTACTAAACAGTATTACAAAGTATGTATCTTTACCAACTCTATTAACGTTAGTTATAACTATCGAACAAACTATCTATTTATATACAAACAGAAATGCTAAAGTTACAGTACAAAAATGACAAGCATGTTCAGAACTACCTCTGAACTTCTTCAGAACTTCTTCAGAATCGTCAGAACTTCTGAAGTAGGCACTTCAGAAGTTATGCCTTAGGCTTTGCTTTGCTTGTCTTCTGAGTTCTGAACCTTTCTTTCTTCAGACAGAACCCAGTCTTCTTTTGAAACTATATTCTGATATCTATCAATCTCCCCCTTAGCTTCAAAAGTTCAAATTATAACTCCAGAAGTTTAAGATTTGTCTGACATCTTTAAGAACAAGACTTCTGTATTCCAACAAAGATTCAATGATTCTAAGCATCTCTTTGGCAAGCTTTTTGTACTTTTCCCATTCTTCATCACTTAGATTCTTTTGTCTTTTGTTCTGTCTACTCTCCAATCTATCTTTTATAGCCATCAGAGTTCCATTGCAACATTTATGTAATTCTTCAAATCTTATGAACAGGAACTCTTCAAAGCATTTACATACAAATCCTGGAGGCTGAAGAACAAGAGTGCTTCTTTTAAGATTCTCAATGTTTGGCAGGCAGAAGTTTGGACTACTCAAATGAACCTTTTCTTTGTTTAGAACATAGGCAACTTGAAAATCTGTTTTAGCAGCCCAAATGAATTCTCTGTAAAGACCATCTGTGAGAACTGGAAAAGATTTTCGGAACTCGGCAATAGATTCATGAAAAGGATAGATACTCCTGTAGACTCTGAGTAAATCTCTAAGATGAACATTTTGAAAATCTTCTTCTGAGAATGTAGAGATCCCACCATCCTTTCTTTCCACAGTGAAGTAAGCATACTTATAATTGTTTCTTGACTTTATATCTGCAGTAATAACTTTCACAATTGGACTTTCTTTTCTTGCTTCACTTACAGGGATTCTGATCTTTCTGATTATATCTTAATACCATTGCTTCCATCCAAAAGACTTCTAGATCCAGCAATCAATGTAATTGAACTTTTGTTCATATTCCATGAAAATTTTTGGATGAAAATATTCAAGAAACATTATGAAAGCATTTTCTTCAATTCTTTGCTCTAGCAGATGTTCAGATTCAGAAACTTGAGTGACAGGAGCATTTTCTTCTGTATTGGTTTCAGAGATCTTTTCCTTCCTTTTTTCTACTTCTTTTAAACTTGCTTCTGAACATCCTATCTTCTGAGAAAGCTTCAGAATTTCTTCAATATCTTGTTTCTTAGTATGAATCTGAAAATCATACATATGGCTTAGAATATAATCAGCTCTTTTAAGTTTATTCACTCTTGTATGTCCAGCAAGATAGCTCTTTCTAATGCAATCTCTGAAATTGATCCTTTCCTTCATCAAATAGATTATCTCTTCTTTTACATCAGATGCAGCAATGAACCATTCAGCATAATTCAAAAGCCAATTCAAAGTGGAAGTTGAATACTTTGGTATGTCAGACACAATGAAAGTCTTCTTATTAACACCCTCTGTTTCATACATGAAACCAATATCTGGATTTGTAAACACTTTGGTTAGCCCATTTCAATATGTACTGGCTCTAAAAGGTTTACTTTAGATAATCTGAATTCCAAAGCTAGCTGAAAATCGTGCTTGATAAGATTTCTGATATAGATTCCTAAGATCCTTCTTACTTCAGAAACAAGTTCAGATTCTTTTTTCTTCACACAAAATGCCAGAATAGAAAGTTTATCCTATAGCCTCAGCTGGTACATATCAAATTGAGAGAACTCTATTAGAGTACCATCTCTTCTTTCAGCTCCAAATTTTACAATGAATAGATCATCTTCAATGGTTTTAGTTAAGCACCTGATCTTCTTAATCAGAGTAGAATCATGTAATTCCTGAATTCCATGCTTTTGTACATACATTCTCACTTTTGAAATTTGATCTTCAAACCGTTCATCATTTAGAAAATCTTCAACAGTTGCATACTTCAGATTCCTTCTGTACATGTAACTATAAGAATCTTCTGGAAAGATAAGCTGACTATCTCTAGAACTATCAAACAGTGTCTCTTTTTCATATACTTGATCAATAATAGGTTCTTCAAGAATAGGAAGATTGATTGAAGAAATAGTAATACATGTTCTGAATCTGACTTCTAATTTTTCTGAAAAGACCATCAGAATTTCATCTGAAACTTCAACATCATGCATAAGACATAAGTCCATCTCTATGTCAAAATATTCAGCTGGCTGATTCAGAAAATCTTTGAAAATAACTAATCTTTCATCCAAGAATCTACACTCCAGATTCCTTGGATTATTCAGAATTATGTATACCCAGCAGAATTGGCTTATTAATCTCCGTAAGTTTTCAGATATTTCATCATAATCCACTCTATTCAGAACTTGTGGTCTCCAAATCACCACTTCTCTATGTTCATTTTCTTCTACTTCATCATTCTCCTCCATCTCCACATCATCATCAAATACTATAACATCTGAGAGATCACCAGGTTCTCCAAGCACTTATTCAAAGGCCAAATATTCATTCAGCATTTCTTCATTAGAATCTGGAATAATGTCTGTATCTTCTAAACTTTGATTTCTTTCAGAATCATGAGACACTTTTTCAGTCTCATATCCTTCTTCAACATTTGCTTCCGATGTAACATTTTCAACCTCTTGTCCTTCTGTTTCAGCGTATAAAATATCATTTATAGTTTCAGAAACTCTGTTAGTATCTTCACTAACAACATTCTGAACTTCTTCAGAATATTTTTCAGAAGTTTGAACAACATCTTCAGATACTTTCTGTATCTTCTCCCCTCTTGATCATCAGGACCCTGATCTTCAAAGTATCTTCTCCCCCTCTTGATCATCAGCACTCAAAAACAGAGAATCTTTCATTTAAAGATGACTGAGAATTTTGAATTGCAGACAATTGAGTCAGAATCTGAGAAATATCTTCCTTTGTAGCAAATTTGGAAGAATCTGGCTGAGTAGAAGAAGAAGAAGAAGACATTGAAGTCTTCAGAGATGCAACTGTAGAAACCACTTCAGAAAAAGCATTCAGAATTGCCTGCTTAAAAGTTTGTAGATCATTGGAAGTTGACAACTGGAAATCATTCAACTTATTTACCACTTCTATCTCCTGCTTATCCAACCAATCTTCCATCACCTTGTAAGATTTATCCATCAAATCCTTAATGTCCTTCTGAATCTTTGCAAATTCAAAAGTACAGAAATTTTTGAATTCTGAGAATTCAGAAGATGGGGGAAAGGTTCCAAGACCAACATATGGTCTTGTTTGCAGTCCTTCAGAAGAAGGCTGGCCTGTAGATGCCACAACATCATGAACCACAAAAGATTCTGTAAATGGGGCTTTAGAGATGTTCACCCCACCAGGACTTCCAACCAATCCTTGATATCCTGTACTAGGAATATCTATAGTTGTTGTGGCAATGTGACAAACACTTTGCATTGGGACATCTGAAAGATGTGTGCTTGTGTGAAAGAAATCCACATGTAGTGGTTCATTAGGTTCAAGATTGAGTGGACTCTCAGACTCAATGTGCTCAAAGCTGTGAAGGGGGGGCATATGTCCTTCTTTTTCAACAATAGGCTCCACCAAATGGGGACCTATTGGTAAATGAACTGCTTGCCCCATAAGTCTTTCTGAAACACCCTTGTGTTGAGAGATGGGTGAGTGGCTGGGGGGGTTAACAAGAGTTTCCATGGGCTCACTGGCTAGTTCAATATTACCCATCAAAGATGTGGCTGCCCGGCTTGTAACATTTGGTTCACAAGTTTGTTTTTCTTTTACTTGTGTTCTCCCCTCTTCAATTTTTTTTCTCACCCTTCTACCCAAGCTCTCATTTACATTTTTCTTCTTCACACCATGAGGTTGTTCTCCCCCATGAACAGCCTCCCCACTCTTCCTAGGAATTCTAGACAGCTCACAATGCTCACCACTCTGGCTAGAATTAGGGGAAGAGACTACTGGTTTTGGTAGTCCCATTGATTCATAATACTCAATCAGAATCCTATTTTTGGGATTTACATGTGCAAGTAAATGGTTAGGTAATGGTAATGCATTGGGAAATTGCAATTTTGCACTTGGTGACCTTAGATTATCCATAGAGAAGAGTGGAACATGTACCTCGTGAGTTAAAACTGGTATAGCTGAAACAGCTTTCATGGCACCTTTGATGAAAGTCTGAAAAAATCTCTGAAAAGGTATGTAGTTGTAGGTAGATTTCTTCAGAACGGCAGACTTGAGTTCTTCAAAGATAAAGGAAGCATAATCATAATGTTTATTATATGGAACACCATGAAAAATGATCCTCCCATTTGTAGAAGCTTGATCCAGGCTTGAACTTTTCCCAGAAAGACAAGTGTTCAGAATGGTGAATAGACAATACCAGATTGGGGGTAAACACTTCCTTCTGAAGGAGCTTAAGGCATTTAAATGTTCAGAATAGCCCAACTTCATAAAATCAGAAATCATTTCTGAGGATGATGGAATAGGGTCAAATGAAGTTTTCCCAACAACTTCATCTTCTTTAGGAAGAAAATGAATGTTGCGAACATCTTCAACAGAAACACATACCCTGTATCCATGAACATATGAAGAAATGTCATCTGCTTCTTCATCAACTTCAGCATGAAACCACCACTGTTGTAGGTATGAGGCAGGAACCATAAATTTCCTTGATAAGAGAGCACGAAGGGGATGTTTCTTCAAAATTTCAATCAAGATCATTTGATCATCATTAAAATCAGCCGATTTGAAATTTAGAGCATAGTTTTTCTTTTTGATATCCAATTGCTTATCTTCAGGAACATACAATTTTGACAAATCAGTACCATCACTTCTTTCAGCACGAGAATAAGAATCACCTACTCGAGCATTTGATTCAGAAGCCACATCATTAGGCTCAATTTGTGTTTCCCCAATTTTGTCAGTACACGGGTTAGGGTTAGGGTTAGCATTTGAAGGTTCGGCTTCAGGATTACCAGTTGTAGCAGTGCCCTTTAACATCTGATCATCTTCCAGAGTTATCACCATTGATCTAACCATTATTTTCTTAGGAACAATCTTGAATGAATCATCACTTGATGATCCATTACTGTCACTGAAGCACGATTTGGTAGATTGAACAGGTAAATCCACATTTGAAGTCGACATTGTTGGAAATGAGTAAGGATTTGAGTTTGAATGAAGATCAATGATCACAGAGAGATTTCGGAGGAAAAATTGATAAAAAATGAAGACGACGATGAAGCCATGGATCATATATGACTCGATGATCGTGAATGGACACGTGGCCAAAAAATAATGGTGATTAGAGTAGTAATCATCATTTATTTACATAAATGAACCATTTAAGCGACGTGTTTAGGAGTTGACCAATGAAATTAAAACACATGGCACACGTTTAAATGAAGTACAACGGGAAGTAAGTTTCTGAGAATAAGTTCAAAAACTTCAGAATAAGTTTAGAACTTCTGAGAATAAGTTCAGAAGTTTGAATGAAAAGATTCGGAAATACTTCAGAACTTTCGAACTTAGTTCAGAACTTAACTTTT
This sequence comes from Silybum marianum, assembly GCA_036898165.1. Taxonomy (NCBI): domain Eukaryota; kingdom Viridiplantae; phylum Streptophyta; class Magnoliopsida; order Asterales; family Asteraceae; genus Silybum; species Silybum marianum. The sequence goes on along the minus strand of CM072530.1, from coordinate 21,000,895 downwards.
ATTACCCCATATCCACGAAAATCATTTAAAACTACAAACTTCTGAAAAATAGAAAACTTTTTAATATTTCAGAAGTAGGTTTGAACAATATGGAAAAGATTTTATCTTCAGAAGTTTGTCCATACTTCTTAGATTTGTAAGGTTTGAACTTTGATCCACCATTTAAGATCTTGATGACGTAGGAGAGTACCAAAGAGTTAGATTTTACTATCACTCCCCCTTGAATCATGAACAACTATGATTCTCCCCCTTAAACAGTGTGAATCATCAAATTTGTTATAAAGAAGAGAAATAGAGAAATGAAAAAAATTTGAAAGTAATGAGAGACAAACAACTTGGGAAATAAAAATTAATACTTCTGATAATGAAATATAAACTTCTGAAAAGTGAACTTCATAAATACTGAAGTGAAAATTTCTCAGCGTTTTGATATAATGTATCTCAGAACATAACCTTTTAATTCTTAGTTAATGTCTAATACTTACATAGACATATTCATCATGCCCAATTTACTTACCAAAAAGGTAAAATGTTTTTCATCAAGTGCTTTGGTAAATAAATCAGCCAATTGATAATCAGTCTGAACAAAAAACATTTCAATATTACCTTTTTCAACATGATCTTTGATAAAATGATATCTTACATCAATGTGCTTTGTCTTTGAGTGTTGAACAGGATTTGTAGTGATTGTTATGGCACTTTTTGAGTCACAATACAGGGGTATCTTTCTGAATGTCTAACCATAGTCTTTTAGCTGTGTTTGCATCCAGATTACTTGTGAGCAACATATGGCAGCAGCAACATATTCAGCTTCTGCAGTAGAAGTTGAAACACAGTTTTGTTTCTTTGAAGACCAACTCACAAGCCTATCACCTAAAAATTGACATGATCCAGATGTGCTTTTCCTGTCCAGTTTACAACCACCATGATCTGCATTTGTGAATGCTGTTAGCTCAAAACCAGAATCCTTTGGATTCCAAAGTCCCAATGAAGGAGAACCTTTGAGATATCTAAGGATTCTTTTAGCAACAAGAAGATGAGATTCCTTAGGATTAGCTTGATATCTAGCACAAATACATGTAGCAAACATTATATCAGGTCTACTAGCTGTTAAGTAAAGCAAAGATCCAATAATGCCCTTATACTTTTTCTAATCAACAGATTTTCCATGCAAATCAGGTTCTAATTTAGTTGCAGTGGCCATTGGAGTTTGAATACTAGAACAGTCACACATGTCAAACTTCTTAAGTAGGTCAGAAACATACTTAGATTGATTAATGAATATGCCAGTAGGAAGTTGTTTTACTTGAAGACCAAGAAAAAATGTTAACTCTCCCATCATACTCATTTCAAATTCAGTTTGCATGATTTTCTCAAAATTTCTACAAAATTTTGGATTAGTAGAAGCAAATATAATATCATCTACATATATTTGTATCAATACCATATCATCACCTTCCTTTTTTAGAAATAAAGTGGTATCTACTGTACCTCTTTTGAATTTGGAATTCAGAAGAAAAGTTGTGAGAGTGTCATACCATGCTCTTGGTGCTTGTTTAAGTCCATATAAGGCTTTGTCTAAGATATATACATGATCTGGAAATTCTTTACTTACAAAGCCTTCTGGTTGCTCAACATACACTTCTTCATGAAGAATTCCATTCAGAAATGCACATTTAACATCCATTTGAAACACCTTCATGTTTTTGTGAGCAGCATATGCAAGAAAAATTCTAATAGCTTCTAGTCTTGCAACAGGAGCAAAGGTTTCATCTTAATTAATTCTTTCTTGTTGACAATACCCCTTAGCTAGAAGTCTTGCTTTGTTTCTCACAACAATCCCATGTTCATCTTTTTCATTTCTGAAAACCCACTTAGTGCCAATGATTGATTTACCTTTTGGTTTTGGAATCAATCTTCAGACTTTGTTTCTTTCAAATTGATTTAGCTCATCTTGCATAGCTAGAATCCAGTCTGGATCTTGAAGAGCCTCACTTGGCTTTTTGGGTTCCATGCTACTTAAAAAGTTCACATACAGACACTCATTTGTTGTGGCTGACCTTGTTTGTACACCTTTAGATGCATCACCAATAATCTAATGAATTGGATGACTTGAGGTCCATTTGTTCACATTTGGTAATGGTTGAACAGATGAGACATTGTTGAAGGAGTCATAATCATCAATGATTGCTTGAGTTTCAGTATCAAGATTGATAACTGAATGTAGATCTGAAGTCTCCCCCTCAAATTAAAGATTCTGTACTAGTTCAGAAATAATAGTCATCGGTTCAGAAATAGGAACAACAGGTGCAGAGATGAGTTGAACTGTTTCTGAAATGACTTGTACAGATTCAGAAGTAGGAAAATCTGAATTTGAGGTTGAGATAGATGGTCCAGAAAGATTTGATATTGTAGGTTCTATAGATTCTTTTTCTGGTATGCTTCTGAGAAGAGAAGGATTCTGATAATCTGCAGAAACATTCACAGAAGTATCAAATAAGTCTTGGCATAATGTGTCTAAATTGGATTTAAGTAAAGTTTTAGATTCAGAAGTGTGACATGTCTTGCTGTTTTCTGAATCCAAAATTTCAGAAACTGGCTCATGAAATTTGATATTTGAAGTCTCAATGATCCTTTGAATTCCTTTGATGAGTACTCTGTACGCTTTGGATCTTTGAGAATAATCAACAAAGATACCAGATGTACCTTTAGGTGCAAATTTATCTAGATGATGTGTATCATTCAGAAGAAAACACCTGCAACCAAAGATTTTAAAGTAATCAATAGAGGGTTTTCTTTTCTTAATAATTTCATAAGGAGTTTTAAGTAGTTTTCTGTTAAGAAGAACTTGGTAGTTGAAGAAGAACTTGAATTTTCTTCAGAAAAGGGATGAGCCTTTCAGAAGTATCAGAATTGAGTCTTAGAAATTCAACCCAAGTATATCTTGAATATTCATCTACAATGACAAGAATATACTTCTTTCCACCCATGCTATGAAGATAGCATTTTCAAAGGATGAGAGCTTCTTTTGATCTTCCCTAGTTCACATGCAGAACATAAGGAATTCTTTTCAAATCTGATCTTTGGTAGTCCTCTAACAGAGTTCTGTCTTTCCAGTTCAGAAATTGCTTTGAAATTCAGATGTGACATTCTTCTGTGCCAAAGCCAACTATCATTTTTCATTGTAGTGGAAATATAACAAACTCCTTGTAATTGACCATCTGCTGTGAAAGTTGCAGTGTAGATATCTCCATCTCTATAAGCAGTTAATTCATTTTTGTTTGCAGAACTCAGAACATGACAGTAGTCTATGTCAAAATTTACTATCCAATACTTGTCACAAAACTGACTTATACTGAAAAGGTTATGTTTTAGACCTTCAACATAGAAAACCTTCATCACTTTGACATCTCCTTTGGAAAAAGTTCCATAACCTCTCACATAACCTTTTGCATTATTTCCAAAGCTAACTGTTCCTCCATATCTTTCATGATAATCAGTTAGAAGCTCTTTAAAAATTGTCATGTGTCTTGAACATCCTGAATCTAAGACCCATACATGACATATCTGCAAAAATGATTATTGAGATTTAGGTACCCATTTAAGAATGGGTCCTGTGAGATTAGTTAAAATTTTTGAAATTCTGAACTTTGACTTAACATTTTGAGATTCAGAAGTTTGGTCAGAACTTTTGAATTTGTCTTTCTTAGTATTGTTTTTATTTTTATTTTTATTTTTATTTTTATTTTTATGCTTATTCGCCAATTTTGCTGAAAAGTTCTGAATTGATTTCTCAAGATTTTTCTTGTTGGTTTTGTAGTTGAGATGAAAAATATGATGACCACAATTAATACAATGAATATAATTCTTCAGAATATTTAATATGTCAGTCCATGAACCAGAATCAACAGTATTTGATTTTGCAACAGAAGCCTTTCTTTTATTCACTTTATTAATATGTGGTACATCAGTTTTCTTATAAATTGAAAAACTATCTAATTTGGCAGTCTTTGATAGTCTTTCACCTTTCTTTCTCCAAACTAAAGTGAATAGCTTTGTAAAAGATAAGAAATAAGGAGTAGTATAAGAAGTCCTTTTACCAACTTTAGATTTAAGTTCTGAATTTTGAATTAGAAGACTGTTCTTTTTCAAACAATTTAACTCTGGTTACAAAGTCAGATGATATTGAAGATTTTTCTGAAGTCAAAGATGTATTTTTAGAGATAGGAGTTTTGAATTTGTCTGTGTTCAGAAATTCTTCTTTAAGAAATACAGGATTAAACATTTTTAAAGGTAATTTTGGAGCTTCAGATTTTAAAATTTCTCCTTCAGTCATACAAGATTTTCATTTGTATACAAGATACCCATCTTTATCAATGACTTCAACTTTAGGATCATCATCATCTTCTGAATCTGAAGCATTCATTAAATCTGAGAACTTGTTCTGAGTCATGCTTGATGAAAAAAAAATTTAGATTTGAAATTTTCTCAAACTCATCATCATAATTATGAAAAATTATTTCTGAATTCTCATCATTATCTTTTAAAGATTCAATATCTGAGAATTCATCATATTTTTCTTCATGTTCTGATTTATTATCAGAATGATCTTCTGGAAAAACTTCAGAAGATTACTCAAAAGTATATTCAGAAGATAATTCAGAAATATGTTCAGAAGTACTCTTAGTTTTAATAATTGGTTCAGATTTTTCTTCAGAAATAATTTTTGATTCAGAAGTATGTTCAGAAATATTTTCTGAAATATTTGAAACATCTTTATTTGTTACTTCTGTTTCAGAAATTTTCTCTGTTTCACCAGAATTAAGATATTTTTCTTCAGAAAATAAAGTCTCTGATTTTACAAATGTAATTCTTTCAGGCAAAGAGTAATTAACAGGTTTGGATATAACACTTGTGTTAGTTTCATTGAAAATTTTCATTTTTGAATAATCATAAAGATTTGCAGGTACCTTTTTCAAAATTTGGCTTTCATTATATCCCAAACCTGCTTTTATATTGTAAAATTTTGAATTCTGAGCCTGATTTGTTAAAATATTCAGAGTTTGTTCAGTTTGACCTCTTTTAAAGTTCAGATCTTCTAATTCCTTGATCTTTTTGTAAAGATCAAGTCTTTCTTGATTCAGAAAGTTCATTTTAACATTGAGAACTTCCTTTTCAGATTTTTCATTTAAGATATCTTTTTGTAAACTATCCATCTTTTCTTTTAATAATAATTTTTCTTCAGAAACTTTTTCAAGAATTTGTTCAGCTTCTTGGCAATTTTGTTTATAAATTTGGCTCTCAGCTCTGAATTGATTCACCAATATTCTTTCCCCTTTTATTCTGTTTCTGAGACTTTCAAATTCAGAAAATATGTTCTGAATTTGATTTTGCATTTCAGAATCTCCAGAATTTTGTTCAGAATTTTGTTTAGAAGAGGAACTTAACTCAGAATTTAATTCAGAAGAGGAAGAAAGTACCTCAGACTCATGTGCATGTTTATCTTCAAAATCCAGCTGGCACGTGTAACAATGTGAGGCATAGTGAGCCATTTCTTCATCATACTCTCCATCACTCCAGTTTAACCAGTCCTCTTCATACTTGGTCACCAGAGCTGGATTAAGTTCCTTCTTCTTAGCAAGAATATGCTTATTTTCATAATAGCCAGAATTTTTCAATTTGGGCATTTTACACTGCCTTGCATAATGTCCAGGCTTATTGCTGGTTCTCGTATCTCATTTTGACCAGCATCTTGACCTTTCTTAGGTCCATCTTCAGATTTAGACTTGTTCTTATATTTCTGATTATATCTTTAAGTGAATTGCCTTGTCATGAAAGCAATATTATCAGAAATTCTTTTAAGCTCTTCATCTGATTCATCTCCATCACATAGAATTGTCTCTGGGATTTCACAAACCTTGCTCTTAGCAGAAATGGTCATGGAATTATTATACTTCTTGCTCAATAAGGCTACTGTTTCATTTGCCTTCTTTTGTTCATTCTGTCTAGTCTTGATTTTATCCTCTTGTTGAAAAAGATGCCATAAAAATCAAGAATTGATTTTCTAGACAGATTTCTGGTAACCATATAGTCAGAAAAGCTTAACCACTCATTACCCAGATTGTTCAGAAATTTATTAATTATTTCTGAGTTGGATTTCTGAACACTATTTCTTCTCAGATCATTCAGGATATTGTTGGATCTGTGATAAGTCTCTGTGATAGATTCATTTTCTTTATACCTGAAATTTTCATAAGTACCGAAACAGATGTTCAGCCTTTGGGCTTGGGCTTTTGTGCTTCCCTGCATTTGAGCTTCAACCTCATACCACATGGCCTTAGCAGAGATTAAACTTTCTACCCTATTGAATATTTCATTGGGAATGGCCATTGTAAGAAGAGTGAATGCCCTTCTGTCAATCTTGGCTTGGTTTTTCTCAGCAGCACTATACATACCTGGGCTTTTCTTGATTCGCGATGCAGGAATCTCAGGAGTAGATTCAGTTCTTGGAACTGCAGGAATTTCCAAATAGACCTCCAGAGGTCCATTTACGATTGATTGCATTAAAGCTTCATCGATATTGTCCAAGAAATGAATCATTCTGATTCATCATTGATGATACTCGTCCTGAAACAAGGTTGGTGGTTTTGTTTCAGATCTGATGGAGACGAATTCTTTAGACATCTTGATTTAGAATAGATCGAGAATTCACCTGGATTTGAATCTTGAATTTTATCGATCAAGAATTTCAAGAACTGTCAGATCTGACAAGTTCTTCTCTAAATTAATCAATCAGATGAATTGGCTCGGATACTAATTGTTAGATCCCAAAATATCAAGAATGTAGAAAGATTAAAGAACAAGAACAAGAACAAGAATTATGTTACTGAAGTTGTATATCGTATTGATTACTAAACAGTATTACAAAGTATGTATCTTTTACCAGTACTATGAACGTTAGTTCTAACTATCTAACAAACTATCCATTTATATACAAACAGAAATGCTAAAGTTACAGTACAAAAATGACAAGCATGTTCAGAACTACTTCTGAACTTCTTCAGAAGTATCTTCAGCACCATCTTCAGAACTTCTTCAGAACTTCTGAAGTAGCCACTTCAGAAGTTTGTATGCCTTACGCTTTGCTTTGCTTGTCTTTTGAGTTCTGAACCTTTCTTTCTTCAGACAGAAGCCAGTCTTCTTTTCAAGCTATCTTCTGATATCTATCACTCCTCTTGTTTATTGGTCCAGAACTTCACGTTTTTCTTTGTCAGAACAGTCAAGGAAGATGCTATCTTGGAGAAGTCTTGAATGAACCTACGATAATAACCCGCCAATCCCAAGAAACTTCGGATCTCGGGCTAGTTCCCAATTCATCATCGCTCCTATCTTGAATGGATCCACCTTCACTCCGTCTTGCGTGACAACGTGACCTAAGAATTGAACTTCCCTTAACCAGAAGTCGCACTTAGAAAATTTGGCGTATAACTTCTCCTTCCTTAACACTTCGACGACTTCTCGAAGGTGTTGCTCATGCTCTAACTCATTCTTAGAGTAAACGATAATATCATCAATGAATACTATTACCGACGGAACTAGGAATGGGAGACACACACGATTCATCAAATCCATAAACACTGCCTATGCGTTCGTCAACCCAAAAGGCATTACCAAGAATTCATAATGTCCGTACCGTGTCCTAAACGTTGTCTTTGCTACATCATCTTCCTTTACATTCACTTGATGGTAACCCAAACGTAAGTCGATCTTTGAGAAACAACCCGCTCCTTGTAGTTGATCAAAGAGGTCGTCGATTCTCGGGAGTGAGTACTTATTTTTCACGGTTGCCTTATTCAACTCCCTATAGTCGATACACATTCTCATCATACCATCTTTCTTCTTCACAAATAAGACCGGATCTCCCCAAAGCGACGAGCTTGGTCTCACAAAACCCTTCTGTAGAAGGTCTTGTAGTTGCGTCATCATCTCTTGCATATCAGACGGTGCCAATCGGTAGGGCGCTCTTCCAATCGGAGCGGCCCCCAGTACAAGGTCTATTCGAACTCTACTTGCCTATCGGGTGGCAATCCGGGAAAGTCTTCCGGAAACACATCGGGAAACTCACTAACGACCCGAACGTCTTCAATTTTTTTATTCTCCAACTTTGCATCTAAAAAGCTAAAAACGAAGGGCATCATTTTGTTAGGCATTCGCGTGCCTTTGCTAATGTCAACAATGCTATATCGCCTTTTCTCCTCTCCCCGCAGACTACTACCATGCCGCCATTCGATAAAGGAATCCGAATTAATTTCTTGGAGCAAATAATCTTGGCTTGGTTCTCGGCCAACCAATCCATTCCAATCACCACATCAAATCCTCCTATTTCCATAGGCATCCGAAAATTGCTTTTCTTCAATTTCTAAGGTGCAATTTCTATGGACATCCCGAAGTAAAACTTTTTACCATCGGCTATTTCAACCATATACGCATATTCTAATGTACTAATAGGAACAAGAAGTTTCGGGTAGAAAGTAGTAGACACCTAGGAAAAAGTAGCACCGGAATCCAAAAGAATACGAGCGGGCACTGAGTTAACAAGGAACGTACCCGACACAACATCCGCCGTCGCTTTTGCTTCTTCTGCGGTCATCTTGAAGGCTCTTCCTGTTGTCTTTGGGGCGTTCTCTTTCCTCCCTTAGCTTCCTCTCGTCAGGGCCGTTCCTAGGGTTTTTGATGCCCTGTGCGAAAATGTTAAAATGATGCCCTATGCCTAATGTTATGTTCATTTACACCCCTATGCAAATTTTGATGACAAGTTGATGCCCCTTGGGCTTTGATGCCCTGTGCGGCCGCACGTGCTGCACATGGCCAGGGCCGGCCCTGCCTCTCGTCTTCAATTTCGGGCAATCGTTACGTACGTGACCCGGTTCCCTACACTTGAAGCACATTGGTCCCTTGATTGGGCAGTCTCGACTAACGTGATCGGGTTTATCAACCTTGTAGCAACCGCCGGGAGTGGGGTTGGATGGCCCAAAATGATTGCTCCTACACTTGGAGCACCAACTAGGTTCCCTCTCATTATCGATTCTCCGGTTGTTGTTGTTGTTGTTGTTGTAGTAGTTCGGCCTCTTGGAAGGTGCGGAGTGGCCCTCCCACTTTCTCTTTTCTCCAACCATCTTTCTCTCTTCCATGCCAAGTTGTGGGCATCCTCAACATGCTGAGCTTCTTCTATTTCCTCTCTGAGAGTAGACGGCTTTGAAACTCGAACCATTTTCATCATGTTGGATGGCAATCCCTTGATGTAAGCCTTCACCTTCTCCCCCTCAGTCGGGGCCACGTGCATCACCAAGCTTAGTTTCTCCTCAAACAATCGGAAGTATTCTCTTACAGTCCTGTTTCCCTTCTTGAGGGCCCGAAACTCATCAACGATTCGGTCAATCACTCTTTCGTTGCAATACTCTTCCATTATCTTAGCTTTGAACATCTGCCAAGTAAGCATAGACACAATCGCGGGTCCAAGGGAGATTGTAGTGATATTCCACCATACTAGGGCTTCACCCCGAAGCATTTCTGAGGCAAACTTAACTTTCTGTCTCTCTTCACAATCACTCGAGCCAAAGGCTAGCTCGATTTCCCGCAACCACTTCATGCATTTCACTGGGTCGTCCGAACCGGAAAAGTCGGGTGGTTTAGTACACATGAAGGTCTTGTATGAGCAACCCTTTTCCGCCCTCCTTGATTAGCCCACGGGTATTGTATCGACAACTTTTTCTGTCAAACTTTATTCTATTTTTAAAGAACTCTAAAAAAAATTCAAAACTCACCGATCGAGATCACTTTATCAGGTAATCTGTGCTTACATTTTTTTTTAAATTTTGAGCATTGGAGTTTAAAAGGCTTAAATCAAAATGTCTACTGACCCATTGGTACTCGATCCAAAATCCATTGAATATGAATACTATATGGGTTGGAGAAAGACATCGATTCAACTCGATGATTTAAAAAAGAAATATGCAAGTTTAGAAAAAGAAAGTAAAAAGCTGAAAGAAAAGATTTCTGATAAGAAATCTGATTTAGAAAAGGAATTTGAGAAAGAAAAACACAAGTTTGTAATTGAGAGAAAAGCCTTTGAAAGGAAAATTAAAACTTGTGAACTGACCATTCAAAAACATTCTAAACAAGTGTCAGATTTTGAAGAAGTTGTGATTTTAGAGAGAAAAACATCTGAAAAGAAATGTCTGGAGCTATCAAAACAATTGTCTGAGCTTCAGAAAATTCAAGATGATGAACGAAAAGTATTTGAAAATGATAAAAAGAATGTTTTAAATAAAAGCATTTTAATTTTCGATAAAAATAAACGTTTAGAGAAAGAAAGAAAAGATTTTGATAAGAAAAATTTTAAACTTTCAAAGAAATTATCTGAAGTACAATCAAATCTTGTAACCGAAAAGAATTTGCGATCTTAATTAAAAATTAAATATGATTTGCTTACGTAAGAAATAGATGATTTCTTAAGCAAAATTAAAGAACTTTAAAACAAGCTTTCAAACCAAAAACAAATGAATAAAGAGAATTCAGAATCATTCAAACAAGTCATTCCCGAACAAATAAATGCGGAGTTAGATGACCTTGAAAAAATAATTTTTCCTAATGATTCTGATTCTGCTTCAAGTTCAAAAATGATTCCTGTTTCTTCTGTTAATGTCTGTAAGAATAATCGTTCTTCAAGTGTTCAATCACATAGTTAGTCTAACAGCTCCAAAACATATATTTCTTCAAATTCTCAAATTCGTAATTCTAATCGGTTTCACAATCAATTCATTCTCAATTCTTTGGAGATGAATATTGAAATAGACATGGACACAATGTCGATAACTCGTGTCACCCTACCCAACTACTCAAGTATCTCAAAAAAGATTCTTGTTTCATATATCATAGAGATTTAGCATATCATCTATCTATTCTTCACTCGGAAGATTTAGATATTGAAACAAGAAGACACACCTCCGGTTTTTGAACTTCATATTTTGTGCACATTGAGTCTAATTTTGAGCCAAAATTGATACAAATATTTTTTTACACTTGCACGAGTCTTTGTGATTCCACAAGCATATATCTGTGTTTATGCCGGAACAGTTTGAGAAGTTAGTGTTATAACTTACTTCTGTGATAACTGGAAGTCCTATCAGTGCCAACCCGCTGTCAACACTGCATATAGGCCACTTAATTAAATTTAATTTTTATTAAGTGATAATATTTGCTTCTTGTGCTTCTATGTTAACCTCTTACCCACTATTCCACGTACGCGCTTTCACTTATTGTCTTTCATAATGCTCATATTGATTCGGATTCTCCTTATCATTCTGAGGGGGAGAAATAGTGTATCAAAGACACGTGCAAAGAGATCAAAAGAAAGGAACAAGAAAATTATGACCCGAGAAACTCTGTTATCAAACTTACAAGACCCGACAACCCAGTTTATCTATTCATACTTGTCGAACCTATCCATCACTTAGAGTTTCTAAAAGTTATTCGACGCAAGTCAATTGCGCCTGACCCGACATCATTTTTTATCGACTCCACTTGGCCCGACATCATTATTTATCGCATCTGTCTTACCTAAGAATCAAGTTTTCGAACCAACAAGACTCGACAACCATTTTTGTCGGATGATTAAGACTTGCGCACCATTTCTCGAACTTCTCCTTGCAAAAAGATTTTATCCTACGACATCACGGCTCCTTCGACATTATGTTACTGAACTTCATGCTAATGTTAAGGGGGAGCTACGGAGCTTATACTGTGATCATACTTATAGGGGGAGCAAAAGTTTCAAGACGAAGATTTGTTGACAAAAGTTTCATAGTCTTCAAAAGATTGATAAAGTGCTGATTTGCTGAAGTGTAATCTCGAATATAAAGGTGGAGATTGTTAGGCCTGAAAATGTTGTATCTGAGATGACAACCATTGAAGACATGAAGGCCAAAATACAAAAGTCAACAAAGTCTTTAATTAGGAAAGATTGTATGTTTAATTATAACGAAACGGTTTAATTGTAAATAAGGCAAGTGTATAATGCCTTATCTCCTAGTTTCCTTATTATGATAAATGTTCTACATAGGGTTATGATAGAAAAGCTAGAGGTTAGAGAGGTTTTAGGGTGTGTGAGATTAGATCAATTCGATAGAGAGAGAGAGAGCCGATAACTTGAGCTTACATTGTAATCAAATTCACAAATAAGATATCTGACTTATTCTATTCTTCATATCATGTTCTTCGCATATTATTATTCTTGTACTTGATGCATATTATGGGATCCACAGAATGACACCAATATATTCCATGTTGGGGGTAGAAACTGTCTTTTGAACTCAGAAACCCTAGAAATGGGTTGATTGTACCCTAAGTATTTCAAAAAAATTCATCGGTTGTTGGGTTTTGCACGAAGTCATTGATTTGAAGTTCTTCTTCGGACGGGATGAAGAAAACTGTAGAGATCATGTCCCTGTGATTTTTACAGTTCATTCCAATTCAGTATTTGGGACATCAAAGCTTCCAAGGATTTTGGTTTCATCTTCATTCAGTTCGCATGCCTGCCAATATTCTTGCACGAACTGCACAGGTACTTGGTTATCGATGAGTTATAGGGCCAGCTATAGTGCGTGATTTTTTAAGAATTCGATCATGTCGCCAATTTCCGCTCTGTAGTTACGAGTGTCAAAGGATACTTGAAAGTTGTTGCCCTTGATTTGGAGATGAATAATGGGTTGGCTTTCAGCACCAGTGGATTGGAGGTGAGAGTCATCGTGTGCATTTCCAGTATTTGCAGGTTGAGTAGCCATGGAGTTCAGTAGGGACGAAGAAGAAATTAGGGGAAAAATAAGCACAAGGGTTTTCGAAAGTGAGAGTGGTGAAAAAGTAAAATTGAAAAACTAAATTAGTTTATATACTGAAGAGAGAGAAAGCAATCGAGTGCTTTGGATAACAGAACGCCTCCAAATGACGTGGGGTGAGGACAATTCAGTATTTGAAGCCATAGGGTGATGAAACGTGGAAAGGTGTCAGGAAGAAAAACCATCACCAAAGGATAAGATTAGAGACATGACGGTCACCTAAATTTCACCCGCGGATAAGCACGAAGGAAAACAACAAGTGTAAAACCTATTCAGAAGAGATTTTGTGTAAACAAAATCTCTGGATGTGCTAATCGTGGTTCTGGAACTCGAAATTCAGAAGATAAAGATAATCAAAAGCAATCAAACTGGTCATTTGAAAACATTTGGGGACCAGAAGAGAGTTTTATCATTTGAAGAAACATTTGCAAAAAATACTTCCCAAATGCAGAAGCTTCTGATAGACATACTAGAAGCTCTGTATTGTCTTTGAGAAAAGTCTGAGTGTAGAAGTAGTGAAAGAACTTTTTGAAAATGGATCTCAAGATTCGGATAGACTATGACATAGTCCTTGAGAAAGGATCTTATACAGAAGTAGTGGATGACTATCTGAAGTTTTTTTTTTTAAATTTCGCCTTCTTGATTATTGACTTACCATTTCTTCCCTCTATAGCCAAGATTTTCTCCCCCTTGAATTGTGCATTGTCTCTTGCTCCCCCTCAAACTATGCTTGGATCAGATAATCGTAAAAACAATATGCAAAGTTTGAGGTGCAAAGACTTTGTATAGTATATATATAGAAGCTCTGCATCCCTTATAGAAAAGCGATGATACAAAAGAAGTAATAGGACTAGAGAAAAGAAAGACATTCTTAGAGAATTGAATACAGAGACTCTATATAAATAGAGAGACTAGATGATCATTGAATATTGAGCATGACCAACTTGCTGATTAGGAAAAATAATCTCTTCTCATTTAATACGTTAGTAAACAAATCAACAAGTTGGAAATCAGTAGAAACAAAGTACATTTCAATTATACTTTTCTCTACATGATCCTTTATAAAATGATACCTGACATCAATGTGCTTAGTTCTGGAATGTTGAACGGGATTTTTTGTGATGGCTATTGCTCTCTCTGAATCACATAGGATGGGAATTTTGTCATACAGAAGGCCATAATCTCTGAGTTGGGTTTTCATCCAGATGTCTTGTGAACAACAACTTGCAACAATAACATACTCAGCTTCTATTGTAGAGGTTGACACACAGTTCTGCTTCTTGGATGTCCAACTTATCAATTTGTTGCCAAGTAATTGACAACTTCCAGAGGTGCTCTTTCTGTCTAGTTTACATCATGCATGATCAGAGTCAGTATAGACAATTAAATCAAAGCCAGAGTTCTTTAGAATCCAGAGACCCAAGAATGGAGTACCCTTGAGGTATCTAAAGATTCTCTTCATAGCAGCCAGATGAGGCTCTTTTGGATTGGCTTGGTATCTGGCACTGAGACAAGTGGCAAACATAATGCCTGACCTACTTGCTGTAAGACACATAAGTGACCCAATAATTCCTCCGTAGTTCTGTGATAAGTCTGTTCAAGAGTATCTTATGGTAAAGCTTGGAAACCATTATACTCATTTAGAGCTTGTACTCTTCTGTTCTTTCGCATTTTGGCTCCACCTTCAAGTTGATTCGCCAATTGATCCCATATATTTTTTGTAGTTTCACATGAGTCCGGTGATTGGAAAATCTAGATGAAGAATTAATATAAATTGAAGATTTAGGATTGAAATTGAACAATCAAAACTCGAAACAGTTGAGAGTTTCTCCCAATTCTCAGATCTAATTGCAAGGTACCAATGATTTGAAGAACTTTATCATTGAATAGAAAAAACTTTGTAAAACAGGGTTGGAATTGAAAACAACAATTGAAATCGAGAAATTCTAGTTGAGTGGGGATTTCTCCATACTGGATTAGATCGGCTAATCAATAGACTAATTAGTTGGCTCTGATACCAATTGTTGGAACCCATACCCTATTTTACACTCAATAAGTTAATGATTACAGTAAGTATAATGAACAGTAAGCGGAAGTATTTAAGTAATCAACAAGTACACCAGAATAGTTGAATGGAATGAATTAAGCAGATCAGTAGCATAAACATCATATAGTATTCATTCAATCAAACAGCTGATTATAGTACGAGATGAACAATGTATTCAATCTAACGCTCAACTCTCAAGAATCGCAACCAACTATACAAGTACACTTCAATGCCCTATTTATACAAGTCTAAGTACAAAAGGTCAAACGACTAGCCTATTACTAGATGACACGTCAAAAGGTATCTCTAACAAAGTTTGTTAGGAGGTTATCCATGTCACTCATCATATTCTAGACCGTGTCACTTGTATCCCTTGTGTCCAGAGATGGTTCTGTCTCTGGACTGTCTTCTAGACAAGGTAAGTTATCTTCTAAAGTACAAGGCAGTCTTCTGGAGCGTAGTCACTTGGTCTTCAGGCAAGTCTTCTTCATACTTTTACATGATAATTGAGGCTAACACCTATTTCAAACTACAACCAATGGAATTACATTTTATGGTTCATAGTCGGTGCCCGACCTTAAGAGTCCATACGATAATGCTTCTAATACCTAATGCCTATTCCACTTTGAAGCCAACGCCATAACATTTCAATAACAACCACAATGACTTGACTTCTATGCCTATGGATCCATTACATATTAACCATATAGCCTTATACATCATTTTAGACATGCTAATGATTTCCCCACAAAATACGTTGTACAAAACCCCATTAACAACGACCAATAACTTCCAAAGTTAGGTCAAAGTGGTTTTGAGTGTTAAAACCATCAATAATTTGAAATATGCTAATACCAAATACTTAAAATCATCCCTCATACTCATTCAATCATTATAAATAAAATCCTCAAATTTCTCAAGTTTGACCTAATATGTCAAAACCAACCAAATGCAAAAATACGTGAAATGTAATCTTGTAGGATGTAAAATGCTTCATTTTAACATGTATATAGTTTTATAAATAAATGAACTCACAATGCTGGGGTTTGAGAAAGCCCTAAAAACCCGAAAATTCTTGTTGGAGAAGATGAAGAACACTTTGACACAAGAACTAAAGCCTTTATTCTTGAAACCCACTTGAATCTCTAGGCTAGGTTAGGAGTAAATGCACTTAGTTTGGAAGAAAGAGGAGAGTAAATGCTCTCAAAATCGCCCCTAAGCAACACAAAACGAGGGTTTCGCTCGTTATAGGAATTGACCAAACATCTCACGACACGAGCTGACGACAGCCATGCAGCACCTTTATGAAAGTAAGTACCATCCCGAAAGAATTATTTTACCTTTCTCTTCTGTCAGTCTTTGAAGTTTCCTTTCTTTGAAAACCAAGGATGAAGCTAGAATGTGGAGTACATACTTATAATGTTTCCCAATTCCACTAACATAAAAGAGTTTATTTAACTCCTACATTTAAGTATGTTCAGTCGTGCCTATCCCCGATAGTAACTCCTTCACTCACTTTATTTCCTTATTTCCTCATTTTGTGCACTTAAATGATTTTAAGTTGAAATGTTTGTGAGAAAGACAATTGGACTCGTAGGTGTGTTTATAAAAACTCTATTTCTTTTATCTTTTTTAATAAATGATTTAGTGGTTGTCTTTAATCAATATTATAGGAAAAATAAATAAAAGGTGAAATGATCCACAAATCCCCGAATTAATGTACTACTTTTAACAAAATCAATAACACGGATGATAAACGAAAGGAATTTAAAATCACATGTAAAAAAAAGTCAGTTTTTAAAGACCAACGACAAAAATGTTATAAATATCAAATTATAGGGATAAAAATATAGTTTAGTGTAATTTCTATACTAGTATAGGGAAAATGTTTGCAATTATTCCAAAACTGAAAAACCTCCAAATTCTTCTTATCTCTTTTACTTCCAACGGTTTTTCTTCCATTTCCAGTCGCCACGAGAATGCATCTCTCGTGGCAAATGCCCGCCACCACCTTCAACTCTCTATCATTATCTACAAAATACAGCAATTCGATTTGCTCCGTTTCTACCACTTTCTGTTGTCTTTCAAATAGAGGAGAAAAGGTTTATTCCACAAATAATGGGTATGGTGGAGGCGGGGTTCATGTGCCAAGACCCAAGTACATCGCGATCTCGAAATCAGAGCTCTTGGATGCCGTTGTCTTGATGTTTGATTCAAGAAAAGAGAAAGACGAATTTCTTTTGATGTCATCGTAAGTTGATTCTGGACCTTTTTGGTTTAATCTTAGTTTTTGGTGCTGTAATCGCTATGATTATCAATTCTTATACCTATACAGGCAATATGAAATTAAATTCTCCATCTGAGCATCAATGACTGTTTATCTTCAATTTCAGGTGCTTAGACTCTATTTTACATGCCGAACATAAAAGCATTTTAGAGGAAATGCGTGCCGATTATGATCTTACTCATTCTGCTCGTCAAAAGACTACAAGTCACGATGATGGTACTTCTGAAGGAAACTCAATGCCTGATGAGAAGGATTCAGTCATCGATTTCTCAGACCTTTTGGGATATTCAACAAAAAATACGGAGATAAACTCTGTAGAAATTTCCAGGTTTGACATTGTGTCTGTGAACAACTATACTGATTTCCATCACATATGATATACATTATGACGGTTCCACGTATTCTCACATGGTATCAGGGTCAAGGTCTGTCACTCTAGGGACTCGCACACCGGCTAACCCCCTCTCGACACCCGACACAATTTCGTGTCCATCTAGCCTCCTTTGGAGGGGGCGTGTTGGAGTATCACATCAGCTAGCCTTGGACTATCTCTCTTGTATATATATTGGAACCTCCCCTTTCTCCTCAAGGGCTCTTTTGGAGAATGATACTGGGGTTCCACTTCCACATATTCTCAGACAGTTGCAATAGCGGTGCTAAATCAATGGTTTTTTGTGCTCGATATTTTACTTCAGTTGGACTATTTAGTATTGGGCTCAAATTATCATGCTCTTTTTTTGCCAAGTGTCGAGGTCTTTTAGGTCTAGGTTAAGATTTTTGGAAGTTCATGACTTCCGAGTTTTGAACTTGCTAAACATTGTTTTGAAGCTGAAATTTAGTTTGTTTGACTTTACAAGTCATTGAGACTTTAATTATTTCTTTTTAATCGTTAGGAGCACGTATTTAGCAGCTGAAACATACATCTTAATATACAATTTCAGTAACTCTACATGATCTTTGTGTTGTTTCTACTATATTCTATTATTTTGTAGATGGTTTCATTTTTAGCCAACAAGTTCAGCATAGTTAAATATCTATTTGTTTTAGATGTACTCGGTTGGTATCTCCAGCTTGAAATCTAGAAAGAAATTACATACTATATTCTATGCCCCTTTATCTGATATTTATAGAAAGAAGGGTAATATAGCATCATCATAACATTAAATATTGAAATAGGACTCTTTCTTTGGGACAGAAAAACAGTGAATTCCTTTTTTTAGGACAGAGAAGTGTCTACTGTCCAGTTTCGGTTAGTGTTTGAATGATATCTTTTAATTACCTTGACTGATTCCAAGTTTGCATGTAGAGTTCCAGTTGACACCCGTTTCCAGCGTGATTTTATGCAACTACTTTACAATGCTCAATTTGAAGAGCTGTCAGCTGCTGACTTGATGTTGACATCGGCATTGAATACTGATTATCTACTCACTCTCCCTGTTTACGTTGATTGGAAAAAGACATCGGAGTCTAAGGCTATAATTTTCAGGTGAATATTCTGATTTTATTATGCATTTCATTATCTTAATTTCCGGTCGATAAAGTAGGTTTTGCCTACATTTTTAAATAATAAATAAGATATATAGGTAAAAGGTGTGTTGGTGCCAAAGGAAACTGATGCTCAGATGTGGAAGTGTTTGATACGAAAAATCAACCTTTTAATCCAATCCATCAGTGCAGACCGAATCCAATCTAACGGTTCAAGTTGAGCTTGGAATATTTAGGAGGATGTTCAATCAATAATGAAGAAACTAGAATTGTTGATTAAGATAATGCACAAAGAAAGTAGCTGGTGAAGAGAGGAAACATTGAGATAGGAAGAGGAAGAAATTCTAAATCCAAATTGGAAAGTGCCAGAGAAAGAAAGAAACAACACTAATTAGCAGGGACAATTTCTAGCAATTAGAAATTGGAGGTGTCTCTTTGATGGAAAGGATCAGGATGGATTTTGAGAGCCAATGTATTGTGATCTTAATGGGCTCACAAACGAAGAGAGAATCGAAGTTTCTATGATAGTTATGAACTAGACTGATTGAACAATGGATGTAGTAACCAGGAGCTAAGAACAAGTGATTGATGATTCAATTAACAATAAAAAGGAACAATTTCTAGCATTTGAGAGGCCAGTCTCTCCCAAACAGAACTCTAGACAGTTTTCTGGATGCCTCTCTCCTCCCATATACCGCCTATTTATTAACAGTCATATTAGACTCTATAAGGGAATATACCATTACCATACCTACCCCTTCTAGAATATCTCCTACTAATAGGCTTGTGCTTGGGTCAGTACATAACACTACCCCGCCCCTAAAAAACCACCTTGTCTTCAAAGTGGATAGAAAAAAATAGAGAAAGTGTGGTTGTTCAGTTACAACAACTCCCCAACCGTCTGCCAGTAAAGCCAAACGCTTGCAATTTAGCTCACTATCACCCTTTTGTATCAAAAGTAGAGTCGAAGTCCAAAGGCTCCCACCGAGTATGTCCCTCGTGTAATTCTGCCAATTTATAGACTCATCCACCTTCGTTTGTGTATTAGTGTTCTCTGCCCAAGGGTCAAGTTATGCAATTTGAAACAAATAGAACCCTTTTGTTTCCTGTTTGAGTGGTCTGCTGAACTCCGAAACCAATCATTGTCTTCCCCCTCTTCTTTCAAATCAAGAAAGTATTTTGTTTTCTTAATTTTAAAATCATGTCCCACACCTATACCTTCTCTGTTCTTTACTATAACTTCCTCTTCATCTTGCATGGTCTTAACAACATAGAACTCAACCTTCGGTTTCTTGTTCTCTGTTTTCTTATCAAACTCGATAAGCACAACCCTCCTTACTCAATAATTCCCCAACTATGGCGCTTTGTTCATGTGCCAAGTATCGGAGATTCTCTTTTTCTAATTAATTGCCCCCATCTTTTTTCGTTGAAAACACCCCATCATTTTGCGATCCAGAAAACTTTGTTTGAGTAGCCATTTTGCTTAGTTTGACGGTTAAAGAAGAAAAACTCCAGGATTTGGTGTATCATTATGCATATGATGGATCTTAATTAGATCTTTTCCATGCGAATAGTCATTTGCAAGATGTTTGGCACCCAACTATGATGCTCCTCTATCATAGACTTCTGAATTTATTTGGCAATCGGATTAACCGGACAACTTTGATCGCGGTTTCCAGTTTTAGATGTCACCGTAGCACCAAGGTTGGAATCAACCTCGAAATTGTTAGGCCGAATGATGTAATCGGCTGTCTTCTCCAGAGAAATGATAGCAGATGGGTCAAAATAGCGAATCACATCCCAAATCGTTAAAATGGACCTTGTCGTGACTGATCCTGTTGTAACTGCTTTTAGCATCAATCGATACCACTCTGTCTATGCCGTCTTGGCGTACGGACTCGACGAATCTCCATCCTTGTAACTTCTCACCGAATCGCTGTGTTGAAGATAAAAGAATTGATATATGGAAATGAAGAGAATCTGGTAAGTCGTTGGCTCTATAAAAAATTGAGGTCCTTATGCAACGGGACTTTGGTTGCGTAGGGCCTTCCTTTGGACCATTTGTGTGATGGTCCATCCAATATTGGACCCAATTTATATTCTTTGGTCCGGTTTTTGTTGGATAAAGGATTGACAACTCTGTTTGAATCAACACCCTTCTCTCTGTCAAAATTGGGAATATGGATGTATCCCTTGTAGAGCAAATCGGAGGCAGTGGAAAATACTCATATGGCGGATCTGGGTCCAAGTCTGGATGGAAACCGTTTGAGCTAAAATTGATTATTGTTCCAATACAGTTCGAACGATCTATGATCCAACGATTTATATTTGTACGCACACACATAGGGGTTAAATCATGTGAGGAACAAAATAAAGTTTGAGGACTTTTGGACTAATGTAATCCATAAATTAGTTTAAATCAAAGGTCATTAAGAAAAGAAGCATATTTGTAATAAAATGGTGAAATAAGGGTATTTTTGTCAAACTCAAATTAAATTGAAAGGGTATTCTAGGCTCTGCTCAGATTCTCAGGTATGCATACTCTGCCCTGACCATCATCGTTGGCTTCTGCTTTCTCTTTCTTCTCCTTTACCCCGTGCCCTAAGCCCCTAACCATCTTTAAACAAACCCATGTTTTTTGTTCTCTGATACTCCAAGGAATTCAATTATTTCCCTCTTCCAACCTTTAATTTCTACTAACTGTTGTGATGCAATTACTGAAGCTTTGTTCAGATCTAAGCAGATTTCTTTTGTGGGTTTTCGGTTTTCTGGAGTATTGAAGCTTGGAGGTCTCACAGATTCGATAATGGTGGCCGAGCCTTGGTTATTGAGGATGTGGAGTCAAATGAGTTTGAATCTTAAGCACACTCTCCTCTTAGAATCGTCTTCCATACCACCTTCCAAGAAGAAGCAAGAAATTCGCAATAAAACTTCTGAAACAATCGAATCCTCTCGTTTGAGGTTGCGAACATGATATCCAAAGCGGTTCCCCTCTACAAACCCCTAACCAATTCCGAGATCTCCAAATTGAAAAACATATATGTAAAATCTATAGATGAAAATTGTGTTTGATTTCATGTGGTGAAATAACATATATATAAAAATTATGTTGGATTTCATGAGGTGAAATGGCATATAGATGAAAATTGTGTTTTATTTCATGAGGTGAAATAGCATGGTGAGAATGTGTTCCATTTGGTGAATCTCTATTACCAAAATGACGATTATGCCCTTTTCTATTTAAAAACAACTTTAAATTAAAACCATATGATGAAAATTAGGGCTTATATTAGTCCTCACGGTTCTCAATCTTTTTGTGGTTCTCATTTGTTACGTCCCACACATATGTGTATATATATATTATATGTACTAGTTATGTACAGGTGTGATGCAGTAGGATGCAAAATTTTATTGTAAACCAAGAATGGGAAATTAATGCAACTTCTCATGAAAAAATAAAAATATGAAATAAATGTTTGAACAAAATAGAGTATTTGACAAATGCTTTATAATGTAGTAAAGATATATATATATATATATATATATATATATGTATATGGCACATACACATACACACACACACACTTAATCCATTTCAATTCCTTGATGCTATATCATCATACCAACTTTTTTTTTGCATATATGTGTGTATTAATGCACATTATCATCTTAACTCATGAGGATATATATATATATATCATATTCTTGTTATGACTTGATAGAACCTATAGTTGGTAATACTCGTTTAGTCCGAACTTAGTTTTTTATTATTGTTAAAAACATGTACCCTGAATCGAGCCGTTACAATTAAGTTTCAGAATTTCTACTTGGGTCTTGTAGCAAGTAGTAGGCGAGTTACGATCTGTACTCACTCAAATAAAGTGGTGTTTTTTTCTCATTTACTGGAGGAAGCTTTACACTACCATATATACAACAAAGGAAACCTATTCAAGGAAAGGATACTCTCACACTAAGAAAGATAAACTCTAATTTACTATATCTAACACTATTAAACAAGATGAACATTTAAGGAACTGGGCAATAGGGCCAGCTGTTGGGCTATCTAACCTGAACCAAAGGTTTAGATGCCTTCATAGACCTTCTATAAGAGTATATCACACATAGTCCTGTTCTTTTATATCTTCTACTCAATGATCACATGCAACTTGCTAGAGTAGTCATCAAAGAAAACACATAGCTACTTCTATATTGATCGCCAAAGGTTATTAAAGTATGTTCATGTTCAAAAAATAAGTCCTTAAACTTTAAGAAACATCAGGTAGTATAAGATTCACATCATTTCTGTTAGAGATATACGATTTATATGTATCCATATTTCTATTGTTCTTTCAATGTTATACATCTTTTGTTCATTGGCCTATCTCCCGTAGATTGAATGCCAAAACTAATAGTCATGTAGATATCTGTTGGATCGATATACAACTAAGTAACCAAAGTTTATTATATTTATGAGAAATCACGCTTTGAAAAGTGTACAACTGATACATATTTATAGACACCGAAAGGGTGCCATTGAACCATCGCAATGGTTCGCTAATGGTGTGTGGTTTCACGAAGCATTACACCTCTTCATGAATAGTCACACCTTTTCACTAAAATAACTACCTATACAATACATATATATACTCTATTTACATAATATATCGAGATTAATCTAACATTCACCCCCTTAATCTCGATCATGCTGAAGTAGATTGTTTGCACCAAGCAGTTTCCTTCCATGTAGCTTGGTTGTTGAGTCTTCATTCTTTCGTATAAGCAACATTGTCTTTGTTATCATCTTCTTAAGTTCTCGCAACATTCTTTATCATCTTCTTACTCCACTATGTCTTTATTCTTTTGCAGTCTCTTCACAAAACTCTATTATGTCTTTATTTTGTATAGTCATTTCACGTGACTCCACTTGATCTTCGTTTTGTGTAGTCGTTTCACATGACTCCACTTGATCTTCATTTTGTGTAGTCGTTTCTCATGACTACACTTGATCTTCATTTTGTGTAGTCGTTTCTCATGACTCCACTTGGTCTTCGTTTTTGTGTAGTCGTTTCACATGACTCCACTAGGTCTTCGTTCTGTGTAGTCGTTTCACACGATCAAAGTTCTGCCTTGCATCATTTTGAAAACGGTTCCTCATTCTCAATAATAGTTGCAATAAGCAGTGTTCGTTCTAAATCTTCTTCAATAAGATTGGATTGTTCTTTGTCTTGATTCTTGCGTTTGTTTGGACATTCATAGGCATAGTGTCCAAGTTTCTGACATCGCTAGCACGTGATTTGAGATTTGTCTTTTGTATCTTCTTCAAAAGACGTATGTTCTACCCTCTTGTATTGATAATTGTTTCTGTCTTGGCCTTGGCCTCGAGACGAGTGAAATCTTCCACGACCACGTCCTCTATAAGGTTGGCCTCGATCTTCATGCCGTGTGAACATTAATCCTTCTTGAGTGTCCACGACTCTTTCCTTCTTGTATTTGAGTCTTTCTTCAAAAGTCTTTAGTCTCCCTATTGGTTCGTCTAGAGACATAGTATCTAAATCCGAGTGTTGTTCAATGGATGCAACAATTTGAAGAAATTTGTCGGGTACAATGTTTAGTAACTTCCTCACGAGAGTCAAGTCTTCATAAGTCAATCCCAAGCTTGCCGCTTTGTTGATAATACTCGTCAACTTTGTAGTAAATGAATCGATTGATTCATTTTCTTCCATCTGTAACATCTCAAACTCTGATTTGAGTGTTTGTTGTTTTGCTTGTTGGACACGGTTTTCACCCACGTGTCTTATCTTCAGTGCATCCCAAACTGCCTTTGCAGTTTTGTATTTTGAAATGAGAAGCAGTTGATCCTCCGGTAGTGATTG
This sequence comes from Silybum marianum, assembly GCA_036898165.1. NCBI lineage: Eukaryota > Viridiplantae > Streptophyta > Magnoliopsida > Asterales > Asteraceae > Silybum > Silybum marianum. The sequence goes on along the minus strand of CM072530.1, from coordinate 20,976,310 downwards.
ATAGAGATAACCAATAGCGGTTTTATCTCTTTTGTCATCGGCTTTTGTTGATGATTGCGGGTTCAATTGCTTCCTAGAGACTATTTGCTTCCAGTATAATTTGCATTCGGATTGCCCATGTTGTGTAATTTGTTGAATTCAATATCGGGCATGAAAAATGGGTAGTAGAACCTAAAATTTTGGAACTATCTCCTTGTCTCGTGTTATCCTTACCCGTCATGATTTAATATAAGATTTATATTAAGAAATTTGTTTTAAAAATATTTATAATTTTATTGATAAAGCTAATAATAAAGAAAACTTTATTATTTGTTAATAAAATAAATACAAGATTTTCTTTAAATATATTTATAATTAAAAATATATTTGAAAAACTTTTATTTCTTAATTTAAAAGATTAGTGTTTTGTTTTAAAGAAAAAAGAAATTATAAAAGGTTCCTTCCTATAAAAGTTAAATATAAGGAGTTAGGGTAAAATTGGGGAAAGGACACATAGACTTTGTATAAGCGCCGCTTTGTTCAAATGAAGCACCCTCCTGGGGTTTTTTTCGATCGACGGTTCCTCTGATTTTGGTCGATTGATTGCTTCTGCCTTTGATTCCGGTTACCTTCCTGGTTATTCCGGTTGATGCTTGAACAAAACTGGTCTCCTAGCGGTTGTACTTAAGACGCGAGGCTTACTGCTCTTCGTGCCTTCGATTGATGGTCTGACTGACCGTTCGATGTTCTCCGGTTCCGACTAAGGTAAGTCTCCTTATTTCGGTTTTGGTGCCAGATGGTGGTAGCTTTTCTTCTAGGATTTTGGCCGCCCTGAGTATCTCCCTCTGATTCTAATTGAACCCCGTATGAAACCTTGATGTGATCCGGTAGATGATGAGAACCTTTGGTGTTATTGAACCAGGCTCTGATACCAATTGTTGGATCGATATACAACTAAGTAACCAAAGTTTATTATATTTTTGAGAAATCACGCTTTGAAAAGTGTACAACTGATACATATTTATAGACACCGAAAGGGTGTCATCGAACCATCGCAATGGTTCGCTAATTGTTTGTGGTTTCACGAAGCATTACACCTCTTCATGAATAGTTACACCTTTTCACTAAAATAACTACCTATACAATACATATATATACTCTATTTACATAATATATCGAGATTAATCTAACATTACTGTTGAGAAGATGATTTTGTCTTCGAAACTTCAACGCATTTTGTTTGCGAGACTTCACCACCATGGTTGAAATTCTTGGAATTGTTAGGACCCATTGGTTCTCAAAAGGATAGCACACACAAGATAAAAGAAAACTAATGTGATGATAGTGGAGACCTTTTTTAATTTAAGAGAAAACACACATATATTCACACTTTTAACATGGTAGACAATTTCATTCTTATATAGCAAATGAAATGGCGCCTATCAAGCATCACAATGGTTGGCAAAAGCTACCATAATAACTACCCCAAAACCGATTCTAAAACTGCCTATACGGTTTTGATGAGGTGTCTCATGACCCTCTTATTTTTACATACTTAGATAATTAATACTAATAATAATAAAACATAGACATAAGTTTTTGACATTTAATTTCCAACACTCCCCCTTAAATGTCAAAATACTTTTATTCATCTTTGAGTCTTCGATCTTTAAAACACAATCATGAAATCTTCGTTTCCACTCGAACCATCGCTAGAACCTTCATGTCCTCCCTAATAGTAACCTTCGATACTAGGATCCTTATCCTCTATTTCTTCCACATCTGATTCCTTGCTGCTTCTGGCTTGAACCGGTGCCGGAATAGCGTTCCGGTCTTCCTGACCATTCCCTCTGGTTAAGCCACCATCTGAGGTACCTACGCTATAATCAATCTTACACCTCGATTGTTTCTGAATCCTGTTGGTCTCACTACCAAGCTTTTGATTCTTGATGTTTGGCACCTTCCCAAACCGTTTCTGTGCAAAGACATAATACTCTTGTGGATGCAATATGTAATCGTCAAACATCTTGCTAAAATCTTCACTGTACCATTCCGGGAAACCAAAACTCATTGCGATATCGTCCCATCTTCGTTCGATTGTTATGATCTCGTGTCCTCCCGATCCAACAATTAATTTATAAAAATCAAACAAACAAATTTCCATACCCGATATCTTCGCTGGTAGTATGATTTCTTCATCATCTTTGATTTTATAGAACCAAACGAGCGCCTCTTCGAACTTTCTTATGAACAATTTCTTATGCTTGTAAGCAATTCGGTCACAATTTACTAGTACCATGAATGTCGTAAAGTCGCCAAGAGTCCTTATACGTATGGGCACCAAATTCCCATTAATTTCGAATTTGTCTTCTGCCGGTTCCTTGATCTCCTCTTCTTCGAGGATTGATTTCTTCCCCGTGTCAACATTCTTTGAGTCCGGCTTCAATGACTCTTCATGCTCTCTCTTATCTACCTTGCGATCATCACACATGTGAGTGATTTTACATCTTAAATCACCCACTTCAACTTCGAAACCTTGAAGTATGAGTTGCTTCATACTCAAGATGTTTATGTTGATTTCCGGTACAAATGAAAGTAGGGAACCGCATATGTCCTCTCGTTTGTCGCTAATTCGATTTCCCCAACCCCGTGTGTGTGGAGTGGGTCAAGATGATGTTCTTCATCGTTGATGAAGAAACATTTCTTGATCTTAACGAATATTTATTTAGTAGGGGGCATATGTTTAGAAATTTTCGAATTAACGTACCAAACGGTATTCCACGATCCCGTGTCAGTTCCTTCGACCATGTAATCACCGTTTATAACAATCCTTTCTGTGCGTGTTTGCCGATAAGGTTGCAACGGACAAATCATGCGATCAGTTCAATCACCGAACATAGAGTTTGGTTCGCCATGATTTTGTATCGGTTGCCTTAGCGATGACCGGTTTTCCTTTTCCGGACAGTCCCAAGCAAAATGTCCTTTTTTCGTGCAACGATAACATATTGGCTTTCTGATCCGTTTGTCGTTGTCGTAACCATGAGGGATGTTAATTAATTTCGTGTTTCCACGAGTGCCTTGAAATTTCCCGGTGTGAATGTTACGAAGTTTATGAGTAATTTGCAAAGTCCTCCTTTGATTCTTCCTTCGGCTCTGATACCACTGTTGTGAAGACGATCTTGTCTTCGAAACTTCAACGCATTTTGTTTGCGAGACTTCACCACCATGATATAAAGGGTGCAAAATGAAAGTTACAAAAGGAAATGATATAAAGTGAATTAACTAACAAAATCTAAGGGTTCAAAATGTAATTTTAAAATTTAAATTAAATTTATTTTAAATAAATAGGGGATAATGTGCATTAGAGTGTTGTATATTAGGCTTGATTTTTCGTACCTTTTAAATTTTGTAAACTAACCGTTTAATAGCCTTTATAATATAGTATAGATAATAATAAAACATAGACATAAGTTTTTGACATTTAATTTCCAACAATATCTGTCCGATATTTCTAGCAAATTAAACTTTTGCATTCAAGTTGGCATGTTTACTTTTTACATCACTTCTATTAAGTGTAAAGATTTATATGACAGTTCTTTTGCATAAATTTTTATGTCTTGATGCCTTTACTTTTTTCTTACTTTCAATCTATTCATCATAAAAGTCCTTTTGTCATTACATCTAACTTGATTTCAGGTTTATTCTCTGGAGAATGTATTGCAGGTATCTGTTGAACCATATGTACTGACCTTTCATCCTACAGGAGGGGATATGCAACAGAGAGGCAGAAGGGTCTACTAATAGTTGAAAAACTGGATTACTTGCAGTCCAAACTTCTGCAAGCACTCTTCTTCAGTATCGCTAAACCGTTAGGGAAAGTCGGGATGTGGTGTGCTGAGGTAATGGCTTATCGCTAAAATATTGGAAATTTTGGGTAATTTTTTTTGTGTGTTTTTATGTGTAGCGATTCTAGGCGTAAATAGAGACAAGTGTAATGTGTCTAACAGATCTAATTGTGGTGCCATAAAAAGACACATTCACTTACTATCAAGGGAAAAAGAAACTGGCCTCCACTTTATTATTTACTTCAACATTCATGTCCGAGTCTATCTAGTTTGTGGAAACAATTAGGGTTTGCCAATGATAAAGATGTATTATGTTAACACTCAAAATGATATGAATATGTAATAAATGATGGGACCCATGAGGTGAGACGAGAATCCTAAAATAAGCTGGAGGTAAGCCTATATTTTTCTTGGAGATAATACATTGTTTACTAACCTATCTATTCCTCCTCAAGTTTGATCATAGTTGCAATCATTCCAAAGATAAGAAAAAACCACAATCACAAAAATCCAACATAACAACTTGAGTAAGCTGATTCCCTTTCAGATTCAGTGACCAAGAGATGGAAGGATGAACCTAAGTACGAAATCATGTAGCTAAGAGTTTTTAGGGCATCCACGTATCAAGCATATCAGGATGAATTAAAGCATGAAGGTCTTGATTCATTCCAAGTATCTGCCCAAAGAAAAACGGAAATCAATGTACAAGGATCAATCGGCAAAGAAAGTCTACCCAAACAAACAAATGATCAACCATGTCACGGTTAACCAACGAGATAAAAAGTTGCTCTAAAGTTATGAATCTATCATTAATCTAGCCGAGAGTAAGACGAGAACAATGTTGGTCCATGAGTCATTTAGAAGATACCCGAAAGCAAACCTATCGACATTAGAGTTGTATTATGACATAAATAGCACTATAATTCTAACTCTCTTCCTCAAGTTGGAGCATCAATAACAAATAAGCACCTTTTCACATGTAGGTCTATTTTGACATCGTGATAAAAGCTTAGCCAGACTATGCCTCGAGTTCTGGAATGAATCAACACAGTCAAATAACAGGAGTTCATGTTAAGAAATTGAAGAGAGAAAAGTAGAATTTAGGAAGAGGATTGTTCTACTCTTTTATTGAATGAATGAATTAGAAAATACAAAAGATACCCCAACTATATATTGGAAGTACAAGACTAGCTAACCAAGAAAGTTAATCAAGAAAAGTCAAGAAAAATCTAACAAACTATTTTCTAACTAACTTCAATTAAAGCCACAACTAACAAATCTCCACCTTGGCTTTAATTCCGAACAAAAACTTTACTTCCAACTATCAATGTTTACAATATCTAAACAATGCCTAAACTTGTTCAAAGGAACGGGTTTCGTAAGTGCATCGGCCGGATTGTCCTCAGTCCTTACTTTCTTCACTTTAATTCTCCTTTCCGAACGTATAAAGTGATAACGAACATCTATGTGCTTCGTTCTCTCATGATGCACTTGATCTTTAGCAAGACAAATAGCACTTAGGCTTTCACAAAATACCACAGCCTGATCTTGATGAAAACCCATATCTCCAAGCAAACCTTTCAGCCAAATACCTTCTTTGGCAGCCTCCGTAAGAGCCATATATTCAGCCTCTGTTGTGGACAAAGAAACAGACGGCTGCAACGTCGCTTTCCAACTCACTAACGCATCTCCAACAGTGAACACATACCCCGTTAATGACCTCCTTGAGTCAAGGTCAGCTGCATAATTTGAATCAGAAAATCCAGCCACAAAAGTCTCTTTTTCTCCTCCATAAATGAGACCCACATCAGCTGTCCCTTTTAGGTAACGAAATATTCGTTTCGCCGTAGCCCAATGCTCTTTCCTCGGATAGGACATGTAGCGTGAAACAACACTAACAGCATGAGCTATGTCCGGCCTAGTACAGACCATGACATACATAAGACTTCCTACCGCACTTGAATAAGGAACTTTGCTCATGTACTCCACCTCAACCTCGGTTTGAGGAGCCATCTCTACCGATAATCTGAAATTTTCCAATGACGGTGTGTTCACCGGCTTTGCCAAAAGCATTCCAAATCGAGAAAGAATCTTCAAAATGTAACTTTTCAGTGACAAGAAAAGTTTTCGTCTAGATCTATCTCGGATGATCTCCATCCCAAGAATCTTTTGAGCAGCCCCCAAATCTTTCATGTCAAACTCAGAATTAAGAAGACTTTTCAACTTCTTAATTTCGGCCATGTCACGTGCCGCTACCAACATATCGTCCACATATAGTAGAAGATACACATGTGACCAATCAGCACCTCTCTTATGATATATACAATAGTCATAAGGACTTCTACTAAAGCCATGGCTCACCATAAAGCTGTCAAAACGTTTGTATCATTGTCTCGGGGATTGCTTTAACCCGTAAAGCGATTTCTTGAGTTTACAAACATAATTTTCTTTACCTTGAGCTACAAAACCCTCCGGTTGACTCATGTAACTTTCCTCTTGAAGCTCACCATGTAGGAACGCCGTTTTCACGTCCAATTGTTCCAACTCCAAATTTGCTTGTGCTACTAGTGCCAACAACACCCGGATGGATGTATGACGCACCACCGGAGAGAAAATCTCATTATAATCAACCCCTTGCTCTTGGCTATAACCTCTAGCCACCAAACGGGCTTTGTATCTCACACTTTCGGCTCCCGGCAGCCCTGTTTTGCGCTTATAAATCCACTTACAGCTCACAACTTTTCTGCCTTGGGGTAACTTTACTAACTCCCAAGTTCTATTCTTGAGAAGGGACTCCATCTCTTCACTCATGCTTGCAATCCACACATCAGCCTCTTGAGTTGTGATTGCTTCTTTGTAAGTAGACGGCTCAAAGAACTCTACTTCTTCAGCAACTTGCAAAGCATAGGCGACCATGTCATCAAAACCATATCGAATCGGTCTACCGACTTGCCTTCGAGGCTTGTCTAAAGCTATAGATCGAAATTCAGCATGTTGGTGCTGATTTTCGGGCACAACCGGCTCGTTTTGAGTCGAGGTACTGGGCTGTCCAACATTCTACGTTGAGCTACTTGGCTGTCCGGCAGCAGTTTCACCTTCATCGGAGTCATTTGACTCATACTCCACCTGTTCGGACACACCATCATCTTGGACACTTGGAGTAGATGAATTACTCACACCACGTAACATACTTTCCTCATCAAACAATACGTCACGGCTGAGAATCACCTTTTTATTAAGAGACCAAATACGATATCCCTTTACTCCACTTCCGTATCCCATAAACAGCCCCTTCTTTGACCTCGGTTCCAATTTCTCTTCACTAACATGATAATACGAAGGACAACCGAATACTTTTAGATCCGAATAATCAGCCGGCTTACCGGACCACACCTCGATAGGAGTTTTACAATCAATTGCCGTTGCCGGGGTTCGATTTATCAAGTAACAAACCGTGTTTAATGCTTCCGCCCAAAAGCCTTTAGTTAACCCGGCATTAGAGAGTACACATCTTACTCTTTCCAACAATGTTTTATTCATTCTTTCGGCCACTCCATTTTGTTGAGGAGTGTGGCTAACCGTATGATGCCTTGCAATTCCTTCATCTTTACAAGAACGATCAAATTCATTTGAACAAAACTCCAAACCGTTATCCGTGCGAAGCCTCTTTATCTTCTTCCCGACTTGATTTTCAATGAGAACTTTCCAATCTTTAAACTTCTCAAACGACTCACTCTTGTGTTTCATAATGAACACCCAAGTCATCCTAGAGTAGTCGTCTATGATCGAGAGAAAATAACGGGCACCACCAAGTGAGGGTACTTGTGAGGGACCCCAACAATCGGCGTGAAGATAGTATAACGTAGACTTGGTTGTATGGACAGCCTTTGAAAAGCGTACTCTTCTTTGTTTTCCAAAAATACAGTGCTCACAAAGACCCAAATCAACAACTTTATGACCTCCAAGAAGTCCTTTCTTGCTGAGAATTACCATGCCTTTCTCACTAACGTGCCTCAACCTCATGTGCCACAGACGGGTCAGTTTTGACTCGTTTTCTGAAGAGTTAAGGGCTGGTGCTGCTGTCCCAACAACCGTGCTACCTTCAAGCACGTACAATGTGCCTCTCTTGACTCCTTTCACCACTACTAAGGCACCTTTAATGACCTGTAGTACTCCACCTTCACCGGTGTACTTGTAACCCTTTGAGTCGAGCACTCTCAAAGAGATCAAGTTCTTCTTCAACCCGGGTACGTGACGAACATCGGTTAGAGTTCTCACAGTCCCGTCATGCATTTTAATGCTCACCGATCTAATTCCAACAACTTCACACGGTATGTCGTTTCCCATCAAGACATTTCCGGGTGTGAGAATCTTCTCATAGTTGTTGAACCAATGCTTATGTGGAGTCATATGAAAAGAACATCCGGAGTCAAGAATCCATACCTCGGGTTGACTTTTGCAATCACCCATCGAAAACACGTAATCGGCCTCCAAACTCGAATCATCTTTTGCGACAGCCGCTGACCCTTTTGCCTTCAACTTTGGACACTCGTTTTTCCAATGACCGGGTTCTTTACAATAGTGGCAAACCTCTCTTGGGTTTCCACTTGGACCTCTTGTTTTCGACTTCGATCGGCCTCTATTTTTCCATTTCCCTTTTCCTTTCTCTCGGCTTTTATCTCTTCCTCTATCTCTATCTCCGTTTACAACCGACAAACCCACCGATTGGTTTTCGGAATTACTTCCCAAAGCTTTATGGCGCAACTCTCGGGAGTGCAAACTTGAACGAACTTCTTCCAAAGTGATCGTTTCTCTACCAACAACGAATGAGTTAACAAAATTCTCGTATGAAGAGGGTAACGAAACCAATAAGATGAGGGCTGCATCCTCATCTTCAATCTTGACTTCAACATTCTTCAAATCCATAAGAATGGAGTTTAACTCGTCAAGATGCTCCTTCAAAGGCATTCCCTGCTTCATACGTAGCGCAAATAGCCTAAGCTTTAACAACAACTTGTTCATTAATGACTTAGTCATGTAGAGACTTTCTAATTTCAGCCATAGAGACGTTGCCGTCTCTTCATCCGCAACCTCGTAAATCACCTCATCCGCCAAAGATAACAAGATGGTAGAGTGTGCTTTCTCATCTTGTTTTGAAAACTCAGATTCAGAGAGTTCTTCAGGCCTTTCACCAGCCAAGGGGATCCAAGTACCTTGCTGTTTTAGGAGAGCTCTCATCTTGATTCCCCATAGGCTGAAGTTATTCTTTCCGGTGAACTTATCTATCTTTATCATTTGGGAAGGCATTTTCTGAAATCTTGGCACCAAAAATTGATTGTAGAATAATCAATTCAAAACCAAAAAATCGATTTCGATCAGATTGTTGCTAATTCAACAAGAATCGATTAAAGAAAAAAAAATCGATTCCAACTTTAGCGACTGCAGATGTATACGAACTCAAATAAATTTGATTCCAAACGATGCGACTTCAAATAACAAATCGATTTTGAAAATCGATTTCAAATGATGCGACTCTTGCTTAAAATCGATTCAGATGGGAAGGATTTCAAGATTGTGCGATTCAGGCCCAAATCAAATCCGAAATGTGCGATTCCAGAAACACAGTTGATTTCAGATTTTGACTAACAAAATCGATTTCAAAATTGAATCGATTTCAGGAATAGGAGCGATTCAGAAAGACGCGATTCAAGAACACGATTTGAGAAATCGATTCGAGGTTCTTCGATACCAAAATTCGATTTCAACCAAATCGAATTCTGATTTTGACGATTTCAGATTCAATCGATTATGTAAATCGATTTCAGGTAAGCCGGCTGATGAACGAACAATTGGATGAAGAACTGATACAAAATTCGATTCCAGAAAGTGTGATTCTGGATGAAATCGACTCCAAGATACAAAATCAGAAAAGCGATAAAGATCATGAAAAATCCAAAGAACGATTGAGGAGATGAGATTGATTAATTGACCACAACTCTGATACCAATTTGTTAAGAAATTGAAGAGAGAAAAGTAGAATTTAGGAAGAGGATTGTTCTACTCTTTATTGAATGAATGAATTAGAAAATACAAAAGATACCCCAACTATATATTGGAAGTACAAGACTAGCTAACCAAGAAAGTTAATCAAGAAAAGTCAAGAAAAATCTAACAAACTATTTTCTAACTAACTTCAATTAAAGCCACAACTAACAGTTCATGTGAAGTTCCTACTACCTTTTTGGCATCAAAGCGGCAACCAATCTTGATGAGCTTTGTTGCATTCATGCAAAATATGGTCCATGGACTTGTGTTAGACTAACTGTGGAATTCCTCAACTCTTGTGACAAACTACAGACCTAAGCCAAACCCACTAGTGGTTTGGGAAGAACAAGATCGGTCACTTGCTGCCTATGTTATGGAGTTTAAGAAATTGTGTAAAGATCTTAACACCCTCTTTATGGCTCAGTGCTAATGTGCAAGTTATTCAAAGTCAGCCGATGCAGATAGCTATGATGAGTTTTCTGATCGGCCCGTGATTACACTTGATAAATCTTAGATCCCAATTTCTGAATGAATCTACTAATCCTTCTATTCAGTAAACCTTTGCTAGACTTCTCCATAATGAGGACCTAAAACTACTAATGTAAAGAATCATCAACATCGAATCTGCGATATTACCAACAATGTTGACTACTCTTTCAAAGAAAAACTTCATGTGCTGAGAGGTAACTATTTTAACTGGCACCAGGGTCTCACGGTCTGAAGATACCTACCCCTTATTTATTTTTAATTTTTTGGGAAAGGAACCTACCCTTATTTTCCTGGCTTGTGACTTGAATGATTTTACGAGATTAAGATATAGTGCTAAATGAGTGAAAATCCTGATTATGAAAAATACTTGATCTGCAAATCCTCTATGCTTTAAGCATTGATGTGCCCCTCACTATGAATAAATTGATTCTTGTTTTTCCTATGAAGATGAAATGTTGTGAATGAAAAGTACGAAGAAAGAACTTGATATTGATCTTGCTAGTAGACTAACGCGGATAGGAGATTGATTACTTGATTAGCACGTAGGAGTTTCTTTTCATGGCATATCACATATTATCTTTGTCACAGGCCTTAGAAAGCAGCATCAAAGGACAAGATGTGGAGGTTTGGTTGAAAAGAATCAAGCGTTGGTTCAAAGAGGCCCCTCTTTTCAAGAAATCATTCATGTTTGATAAACCTTTGCCTGATATGTTAGGAGCTGATCAACTGTCAGATAAAGACCTTCCTATATGGCTTGCTGCACAGAGGGCAGTAGCTCGTTATGAAGGAATTCTCTCATCAGCTGGACCACGTGGCAGGCTCTTGAGGAAATTGCTTACATGGACAGGACTTATACCCCCTGTACCTGAAAAGATATTTAACCTTGACTCAGATATCACTGCATCGGAATCGTATTTGAGGTTGGTTTTGTTTAAGTACACACCCAATTCATGCTTTATTAATTTCTTGCCATATGTTTGCATGAATGTTTTTGATATTGTTTTATATTTAACTCAATAGAAGATACCAATGTTTGTGACTCCTTGCAATTAAACTTGTAAGTATTGTGGTTAGTTCTGTTGGTATACTTTAAACAAATATCAACAAACATATCTTACATGTACATATACATATACTTGATGTATATGTACGTACCCAATTAATTTTTGTGTTTCTGGTAAATGTATATTATGGAATTCCTGTGTTGCTAAGTGACCGATTTTTCTCATAGGGGAATTACTAGTATTAGTATTTTTATGTCTCTGTTTCGTAAGTTCTGTTTCTTTCCTTGAATCCTTGCCTTCCTGACCTGAACAACTTGGATAAGTTAAATTTCTCTTGATTTCTGACCTAACTCCACCACCCTCCAAAACCATCAAGAGTTGTTCCATCTTAGGTTGTGACAGTTCTGGGTTGACATGTTCGAGCTACCAAACAAATCCTTATGACCAAACAGCCATCAAGACCTGTTCCATCTTAATCTGTTCGCGTCCATAGCTTCCCTAGTATGATTTCTCAAAGAGTAGAATCCGTGGAGAAGGAGCTCATTGGAGTCCGATCCACTATTTTTCATCTTCAACAGTATGACCATATGGCTTTAATCACCCAGAAATTGGCAGAGATCAAGACAAATGAATGATTAATTTCATTCTACGCTTATAGGCCAGGTATGTGCCACCCTTTCCCAAGCAGGTATCCACTTTGGTTAACTCACCTAAACAAGGCAACCCTCCATCGAGGAGATCGCATCCTGAGGTTTTGCCTCAAATGACGAGGAGGTTGTCCACGGACAAATGCTAGTCCTCTCAACAGTGATAGTCTTGTGGTCAGGATATCGATCGTAAACGAAGGAAAGAGAAAAGAAAGGGTGGAGAAAGGACGCAAACCCGTCTGATAATACTCTCAAATGCTGAAGGCTAGTTCACTAGAAGGTTCTTTCACAAACAGGAGTGTTAGTGGAAAAAGGAAAACACCTTTGTGCAACGAATCCCCAACTCCGAGTTCGACCAAGATGTATGCCGACATGAAGGGTTCATCGCTCACGAAAAGAGAACATGAGGTAAAACGAGATCAGGTTCCACATAAACCACATTTGGCCTGTGCAACGAGGTAAAACGGGATTGAAATCCGTGGTGGCATTTTTACTAAGTTGATAAATAGGAATCAACTATTCCTACAAATAAATATCAGGTATTTTCAACGACAGCTGACCCCCCAAGTTGAAGTTAAAGTGGCGAGCGTCCTATGGTGGCACTGGCAGACAATGAGATTCTTGAAGAATTTGGGCTTGTAGGCATATCTGGTGCTCGAGAAGCCTACCTCGAATTGAAGTCAAATTCCACATTATTGCCAATAATATTGTTACTGTATCTGCCAAAAGACAAAAGCTAGTGGCCATGAACAAACAACATATCACCATAAAATCATTTGGAGCAACTTTTGATGTTTTTATTTTGGAAATATCTGGTGGTGGTGTGAGGTAAAAGCAACGAATGGCGATACTTGTTTTTGTAGGGTCTTGATCTATCTAAAGATAAGCTATCCTTGTGGAGGCTTCAAGAAGCAGTAGAGAAGGCAAAAATAGAATTGTCTTCAACATCTTAGACTGACATCAACCATCCATTTATAACAGCAGTTGCCTCTGGAGCAAAACATTTAGATAGATCATTAACAAAATCCAAGTTTGAAACATCGGTGGACAACTTGATACAGAGGATCAGAACCCCTTATTTGAATTGTCTCAGAGATGTTGGTTTTTTGGCTAAGGAGGTTGATTAAGTTTTGTTGCTTGGTGGCATCATCGATGTGCCAAAGATGCGACATAGTTACTGAGATTTTTGGAAGAGCCTAAGCAAGGGTGTTAATCCTGATGAGGCAGTTGCTATGGGAGTGGACCGAATAAGTCCCTCTGCTAGATTGATTCTAAGGGGGTATTTGGCAATTGATCTGAAGGGGCTTGATTATTTTGCCTCACCCGAAGGACAAGCCGATCTTATCTTAACCAATATACAAGAAAGAACGAATGAATGATTTAGAGTTCAATACTTTTTCGGGGAAATTTTGTTCTTCGGGGTCCATTTTGGCTTGCAGGGACCCTTGAGTTGTGCGAATTAGGTATGCGATATAAATTTTGAGGGCTAAGTTGAGGCCTCTATTAGTTAAGCCGGGGAATGCCGATAAACTACTTGGAATGCTGGGATCCACTCATCCACATCTGAAATGTTACATAGGTTGGACGATAAAGGAAAATTGAAGCTTGAGTAGAAGATTGCAAACAACTTGCCAAACTTGAAACTTCTATTTGAATGAAAAATATATAATACAGGTCCATCACGTGATGCATGAACAGAGGGCCAAAATAGGGGAATTGTTGAGTAAAAGGGTTGCTCTATATGTTGAGTTCAATAGGATGGCAATTAATGTGAAGCTGAGTTTTCTGATATTAGGACCATCAAGATGAGGAAGAAGACGACATGGTGAAGATCCAAGAAAGCCTTTAGTGTAGGAGATGAATTTAAAATCAAAAAACTGAGATACTTTTCTTGGGAGAAGGAAAACAATATTCTGTTTTGGGGTTCAACGGGCTACTCAAAACAGGAAACGCAACTGTTAGATTTTTTTCAAATTGCAGGGTCGGTATTTGGGCCGAGAACATAAATATACAATGGAGTTTGGATGACTCTAACTTGGCAGAAATACATGACTGGCAGACTTGCTAAAACCCTTTTGACTTTGACTGTGGCATCGAAAATAAAGGCGACTTGGAGCTTATTGGACGGGTTTTTCTGTAGCTACAGTTGGTTGGAAGATGATATAACACGGCATCATCTATTTTTCTATATTGTTTCTTTCCACCTTGACGACAAGCTGGTGTTTTTATGGAGCGGGGTGATGTTATGAACCCACCCATCCACTATAAGTATGCTAGGAGGGGACCAAAACAAAAGGGGGTATTTGAGGAGTCAGGAATAAGGGTAACTTTGAATTACAAGTGTTCTCACGAGAGTCTGGCTCTCTAATAGCAAGAATTCTATTTTAATTATTCAACATCGTTTCTCTTTGTGCGATAATCGTTTTCACCATTTCTTGCACCAAGATGGTGTAAAAACTATTTCAGCTCCAACCCATTACACCATTTCAAACACCAGATAGAATATTCCAAGTATATTTCTTACTCCTAACTTGTATAGATTTTGATAATACCTTATATCTATTAGTTGTTTACAAATTCGACCTATATTTTTTTCGTTACAATAACTTTATAAATTATAATATTATGCAATTATAACCAAAATAAGTCATTTGTACATAATTAGTTATCATTTTAGTAATAAAGTTATGTTATAACACGGTTAAATACGTTCGAAAAATAAAAATGAAATTTATTGTATATCATAAATATAATTTATATTATGATATTAACTAATAGTATAACCAAAATATCATGTGCAATGAAATAAACTAAAATTACATAGCTATCAAACTTCAAGGAGTAAATTTTTTGTATGTACTCACCCATAAGCCCAAGAGAGTGGTTATGAAAGCCCAAGCCCAACAATATATTTTTAGGAATTCTAGAAGAGAATATAAGGGGCAATTAAGTGATTATGGAAGTTAGTTACTTAGTAGGTGTAAGAAAGGGAATTGTCTTCATGAAGTTGTCATGCCATGTAATAAATGGGGACAAAGGAAGCCATCGAGAAAATTAGTGAGTCTGTTCTTGGGAGAGTATAGCCTCTCGAAAAGCTCGTTTCCTATCTTTTGATTTTTAATTGAAGCATCCGACTTCTGCTCCTACCCAATTATTGTCTTTATTTCATCCGTCCAATCCATCTGGTTCATAACATAAAAGTAGTTCAACACCAAATTGTTGTTATAGTATACACAAACACCAAAATAGTGTAAGAATTGGTGTGGGGTTGAGCTGCAAGGGTTGAGATCACGTGCCTGACATAATATAATGATCAAGCTTCAAAGGATGAAGCTTGATCCTATGTGCAACAACTTGGGCACATTTAACATATATGCTCTAACTTGAGCATGAGTGTGCATATGTAGTTATGGTTAATCTTTTATCTATGTATTTACTTAAGGTTTCATATTTTGGCATGTTGGCCCACTATGAATTCTATTAATCTTTGCTTTGGCTAATTATGCTGATATGTTTTAACAGAATCATTCTTTACAACTTCCAGGTTTTCCATTTTCATTTCCTTTGTTCTTTTGGGTTTCACAATGAAAAATACACTTGCTTGTATCCAAACTTGGATTGAATTTTATTTAGGTTAAGAAAAAAAGTAATATAATAATGGTTATGCAGGCCAATTTTCTTGTCAAGGATATCACTTAGTGATATATGGGAGCCGGCTTCAAGAAGATTCTGTGGAAATAATCCTTGGAAAATGTTGAAGAGTGCATTTTCAATTTTTTCATCACGATCAATCCTTCAGGTATTACATAAACCACAGTTTTGTGGTCCTAGTATACTCTTGTTTTGTGCTTGAGGAGCAATAGGCACCATTGCTCTAGTACCCTCATACATATAAGCATGAGTACTATAATCTTTAACATTTAACTGTTGTATGTGAGGTTTTGAGTATTTTATATCACCGCATTTTGTTACTGTGTCGGCTGAAAAAGAGTGCATCCTTTGTCAGTTTAGAAGTCAACATGGATGAATCCGAATTTGACATTGATGTTTTTAGTTTTTTAACATTTTTTTCTTTCTATTTTGTAGTTCTTTAAAATTTTATATGGAAACCAAATTCTTAGAATAAATTTGAAGTTATTGAACCTTTCAAAGTCCAATATTTTCTTGTACTTTTGAGTGGAGAAAAGTAGTATATGAAGGATCTGCACGGAATATGCCGGATATATTAGGGGACGCAAGCCGCACCCTGACTATATTTTGACTGGCCAAGTTTTTAATTCATTGCAAGCATGACCCTAACCATTTTCTAAAATGGCAAGTTACACTTAGACGGCATTTGGTTCGGGGTATTAAAAGGTAGGGAATGAAAATGATATTCTTTGTGAATATTTGGTTCAAACAAGGAATAAGAATGAAACGATTGATGGCATTTTCGCTTTCCATTGTTGAATCTGAGCACCAGCTATCGCACATTCTACTTTGAGTTGGCATGGGTATTTTTTTGTACAGGAGTTGGTATTATATCTCTATCATCTGAAAGAATAGGATATTCCATGTGATTACCTGCATATTGAGGTGGACTGGCATTTGCTTTTTTTAAGTGTTTGGTACGTGTCACAAACTCCTATAAAGCCAATATGAGTGTTCTTGGCATCAAGTAGCCAATATATTAGTGAAACGGACCTCATCAAAGAACACAAATTTGTAGTATGTATAGCAAGTTGTGCATGTTTGACATGTATGCTCTAACTTGAAAAGTGTTAAGAGATATTGGTTGTTGACGTCTATGCTGTTACAGCGGTCAAAATACAAAATAGCGGTGGTGACTGATATTTGAAATAGCGGTTATAGCGGTCGAATAGCGGTTCATATAATATTTCTTAGAATTATATGTATAATATATATATATGTATGCATACATAACTTAACATGTTATATATGCATTGATTTAAATTAAAGTTTCAACATCAAAACATCAACTTAAACAAGTTTCAAAAAACAAAATAGGAAAAGTGTTCATAAACGAGCTAATCAAAAACCTAAGATTCCAAGAGTTTCTAAACTGGATGCTGGATGCTGGATGATATTAGTTTACTTTAATGTTAATGGATTAAAATAAAATCCCAAAAAAAGACAAAAGTGTAAGCATTAGATTCAAAAGAGGCCCAACTTAGAATATCGGTATTGCGGACCGCTATTTTACCTCAAATATCGGTGAAATAGCGGTAAATTGTGCCGCTATCATCGAAACCGCAATTTCCACCACTATTTTACCACCACTATTTTGCTTACGACTGATAACAGCTATTGTGCCGCAATTAACAGGATAGGCTTTCCTTCCTGTTTTATATATTTGGCAACTTGATAGTTGGTTCTATTTTGATTAATGACAATAATGCTTTTTGAGAACCATATTTTATTATGCTTAAGCATCATGTATTATCATCAACTTGATAAGAGAAGCTTTTCTCCTTATAGGAACCCGCATTCCAAGAATTGATTTTACTTTACACAAAAGAAATCGAGGAAAAAGAATGCATAGACCAAGCTCCTCTGTTGCAATTGAAGATCTATGAGAGGATCCCTATTCCTGATTTGACGGTGAACATATCCATGCTGCTTATTTATACACAGCTGCACAGTGTTATGTTGTGAATTTTCACAAGAAATTCATATTAACATTATCTTTCCATTGTGTAGGTTATTTTCCCTCACAAGAAGCTGTCTTTTCGCATTTTGGACACGGTAAATATAGGTTAAACATTTATATGCTTATCTGTGTGTGTATGTTTTTTGTTTCTTTCTTGGTTTTTATCTTATGCTTTGAATTTAGGGGTTAGCCCTTCAGCACCTGGTCTTTTGGCATACCTCAAATTTCAATTAAGTTTTGGTAAATATTAGTTAGAAATTTTTTCATTATTTCTGATTATAAATCATGGTGTTTTTATATCTTAAAATGGAGTCCTAGCATGAAGTTGCATCACTCTCATGAGGAGGACAACAATGATTTCTGTGGGCCTCCTACATTGGAATTCATGTACCACTCACATTGCACCATCATTTTCTACTCCTCAGACATACCATCACCATTGCATCACCACATCAATGTACTACCGTGCTGAGTAATGTGAGCAAATTACCAGCCTCTAGCTTGCAATTGTAAGCACCTTGTTTGTTGCTACTTTCCTCTTACCAAAATTAGAAAGTTAAAAGCACAAATTTCAGCAACCAATTAAGTTAATTTGATTGTGTTTAGTGTTTTTGTTGCTTATATATAATAATATTTTGAATAAAACGCAATTCATGACCATCCAGTTTGTTGGTTTGAAATTTTGAGTTAATTTGGTTGCTTTTAGAATTTTATTACTTAATTGAGGTCTTAAATCTCAGAAATTTGGTTCCTTTTGCATTTTCGTCCTGCACCTTTTTGAGGATCCAGATTCTTTATTGGACTAAGGTTCCTTTTTCGGGAAAAAGGGACAGGACCCCTTGGAAAAACTTTATTTAAATTGGACCAAGGTTCTTGTTGACTCAATGTGGTAATTTTTTTAAACAAATTGTAAAGTTTTTCCTGGTGTTTTGGGAATTAAGAAGCTAAAGGTGTAAAGAGAATGAAAGTTATATCTGAGAACCATAGTGTATGAGTAGTCAAGTGGACGAGATATCCAGGCAAGTAATTCAAATGACAATATTACAAGCATTGTTTCCTAAGTGATGGGGTCTGATGGTGTATTAGAGGAGTATATGTGGAGAGGGGGGTTGATGATACTACTTCAGTTAGTATGTATTCAAATAGGAGCCATGTTTACACCTCAGTTAGTGAAATGGATGTCCAGTAATATGACTGGCAACATTGACAACAGTACTCGATCGTTAATATTAAAATTACTGCTCAGCTAGCTGGTGTTGAGGAGCTTGCAGCTATGGATCTTTTAAGTTACAGTTCTACAAATTTGGAAAGTGCTCTTATAGAGTATTTTTGGATATTTAGATACTTGAATTTATTGTGTTTACTCGTTGTGAAGGTACGCTTGGATATCGCCTCAATCTTGGGGCTCTTGGCTTACTTCATAAACTACAAATTTGAGAACATATTGTCCTCGCCGTAAGTATCCCATTGCTTTTAATATAATTATCTTGTTAAAAAGGTTCTGCAGAAAGGCATGATAAAAAAACTTGTTTCGTTCTACCAATGTGGTTTTTCTCCAAAACAATTAAAAACTGATAGAGATGTTGGAAATATCTTTAACCCCTCGGAATGAGAGAGCGTTTATAATTGTCTGATGTTAAACATTTGGATTGTTAGAGATAGGGTCTATAGTTGCTACTTTCCTCCTACCAAAATAAGAGAAAACTGAAGAACACCCTGGGAGCCCTCCATCTGGACGTGTGCACAAATGCATACTGGTAATTTGTAACATGAATTTGTGCATATGTACTAATGCATATATATGCATTGGTGCATAGAGAAAGAACAACTTCAATCGATTGTATGAATTTGTGCATACCATCCGGATTGAGAGCTCCTATGGTGTTCTTTAGTTTTCTCATTTTTTAGTGTTTTCCCCTGAACCTCCCTCGTTAGAGATATATGATAAATATGTAATTGAAGTTAAATGTCAACTAACATTTTATTAGGTTTCACATTTTCGGCCCATTTGTGTGCTACTCTATTTATTTGTGCTTTGGTTTATTGTAGAGACCAAATGGTACCATAGGGGTCTTGGTACTTGAAAATATCGGAGTTAGACAAATGTTTATTCCATTGATCTAGACGGGAATAAATAAAGAATTGGGTACTCTGGAGAACCTAAAGAAAGATGCTCACTGTGAGAGTTCGAAGGACCAGGTCTCCGCTATGGAGTCATGTCTCACATAAAATGAGTTGCTCGTGGCCAACGTCAATGAGTGTCTTGATCAAGACTTTGAGGGAATCGACAAGACAACAACCACAAAGGTGTATGGACATCACATCCAGCTAATTGATTTTGTCTAGATACTAGCTCGTTGTGACTTCAAGAAAACATCATTTTTTAAAGCAGGCTGCTCGAGAGCTTAGGACACTCTCAAGCTCAAATCCATTAGATTAAAGTTCATCTTGAGGAGATTTAGTTTGGATTGGGCGATGATAGTGTAAGGTTTGATATGCAAACAACACAAGTGATTTCTATTGTCCCAAAGCTAGTAGAGATCCATATGTACAAACAACCCAACAACAAATGTAAATAACAATGATCTTAGATGTTGCAAACTTAGCTCAAAAAAGAGATACTAACCACAATGTAAATATCAACAAGATATGCAAAGATATAAGCATATAAAAGTTCATAACCAAATAACATGAGGATTTAATGTGGTTCCAATATCGATGCAATAGTGTACATCCACCAAAGAGAGAGAGAGAGAGAGAGAGAGAGAGAGCAAGTTTATAATACCACTAAGGAGAATACAACGTGCTTGTACAAGATTCTTATATCCAAGATGAACTAACAAATCTTCAAGAACACCCTCTCAAACTCACATATACTATAAAAGGACATTCTCTAGGGAGAGTAGATATGGTGTAGTGTGTTGAGGAAGCAAATTGTGATGCAGGGACATCCAATCACAGCCTCATGTTGGCTGATTTTATCCCATTTTAGTTTATTTCTTCTTTATTTAAATAATAAATATTTTTATTAGAAGATTATTTCTATTTATGGAGTATATCTCTAATCGAAATCCTAGGAGTATTTAGCTACTTTCCTATTTTCTATAAGGATTCTTTTTTTTTTCCTATAAGTATCTTTTCTTTCCTGGAGGATTTCCTCATTGCCTATTGATATTAAAAACTTATCGAGACTTTTGATCTCATTCTTTACCCTGTGTAGTTTTGATCATTTGAACTGCTAACTTTTGCATCATTTGGCATTAGAGCACCAGGTTGTCTTTCAAATGGTCGGACGTGGTAGAGGTAACCCTCGTAGAAACGCCGATGGAGGCAACTACGGAGAACAACTTGATCCACGTGATATCGAAATTGAAAGATTGCAACAGCGAGTCAGAGAATTGGAGCTGCTACAGGAGGCGCAAGAAACAGAGGAGATCGACTCAGAAATCGACTATGGGGATGGAGGAGGGAATCCTTTTGGTGCCCACAGGCGGAATGCCTTTGAAACGTACTAATGGAATGCCTAGAGACAGAACAATGAAGATCCTTTGCGTAACTTGGGAATGAAGATAGAGATTCCTGAGTTTGACGGTAAGGCACATCCAGACGATTTTATAGATTGGGTGAACACAGTGGAGCAGGTCTTTGATTTAAAGGATGTCCCCGATCCTCTTAAAGTAAAGCTCGTTGCCATAAAACTTCGGAAATCTGCTTCACTCTAGTGGGAACACGAGAAAAAACGATGCCAAAGGACGGGAAGATGAAGAAGTTACTACAAGGCAAGTTCCTTCCCGTCAATCACCGTCAAGAAGCCTTTCTAGATTACCATAATGTTGCCCAAAACGGTTCCTCTGTTGAAGACTTTGTCGTGGAACTTGATCGACTCAGAATGAGATGTGCTGCCGAGGAAGAAGAACAGGTTATTGCTCGATTTTTGGGTGCTCTTGAGCCTGAAATTGCAGACATCATTCATCTCCAACAATATTGGACGTATGTCGATGTATGTCGCTTAGCGGTAAAAGTCGAAAAGCAATTAAAAAATCGAGGCAAGCCCGGAGGCAGTAGGTTCATAACCTCTTCCCGATCACCACCGACACCAACTTACAAGGCCACCAACCCTAAAGTCGACACCCCAGCCGGTACTACCATCAACCCACCCGCCCCCCATATCCTTCGATGCTTCAAATGTCAGGGTGTGGGACACATTGCCAGAGATTGCCAGAACAAACAGCTAGTTACATTGGTGGAAGAATCAGTTACTGTTTATGACACCGAAGATGAAAAGGAGAGTGATGGGGATGAAACCGAAGTGATATACGCTGATCGTGGTGACCTCCTGATTACCCAACGTGTTTTAAATGTCGAAGTGTCAAAAACAGTCAATGATAACTCGTGGTTGCTGAACAACATTTTTCGCACCAAATGCACAGCAAAAGGAAAAACTTGTAGCGTCATAATTGATGGGGGCAACTGTGACAACATGGTGGCAACGACAATGGTGGAGAAATTAGGCCTCAAAGTGGAAAACCATCCGGAACCGTATCAACTGACATGGCTAATAAAAAGGGAATACAGTGAAGGTAAGTAAACGTTGTTTGGTTCAATTTTCAATTGGAAAAAAATATCTTGATGAGGTCTGGTGGGAAGTAATTTCTATGGATGCATGTCACGTGCTTTTGGGATGGCCTTGGCAATACGATCGAAGAACCAGACACGATGGGTTTTTAAATACTTATAGTTTCAAAAAAGATGGAGTAAATATCATATTAGCACCCCTCGACACCAGAGATATAATCCTGTTGACAGTTTATTTCTATCCAAAGCTAAGGTCAGGGGGTTAACCAAGATTACCACTCAATCCCTCATTTATGCGCTGGTGATTACAGAAGAAAACGGGCATGCCCCAATAGTCCCCGAATTGCTTCAACCCTTAATCGATGAATTTCAGGATGTTCTTCCCGACGATATCCCAGCCGGGTTACCCCTAATGAGGGAAATACAACATGGTATTGACTTCTTACCAGGCTCCACCATCCCAAACAAACCCGCAAGAATTTGAAGAATTACATCACATCGACAAGTCAACGAACTACTTGACAAGGGGCTAATACGTGAGTCCGTGTGCTGTCCCCGCTTTACTGGTTTCGAAACAAGGAGGCACTTTTCGTATGTGCATTGATAGTCGAGCTGTCAACAAAATAACTATTAAAGATCGATTCCCTATTCCTCGTTTCGATGACTTGATCGATCAATTGCATGGCTCAACAGTTTTCTCCGAGATTGACTTACGAAGCGGGTATCACCAGATTCACATGCGACCCGGTGATGAGTGGAAAACCGCTTTTAAGACACGTGACGGATTATACGAGTGGTTGGTAATTCCCTTCGGCTTATCAAACACACTAAGCACGTTTATGCGCCTAATGAACCATGTTTTTAAACCCTTTATAGGGCTTTGTTGTTATTTATTTCGATGACATATTGATTTTCAGCAAAGATATGGAACAACACGTAACACACCTTCTACAGGTTTTTACGGTCTTGCAGAAACAGAAACTATACGCTAACGGGAAAAAGTGCCATTTTCTTACTAACGAAGTTATCTTTCTTGGCTATATAGTTTCTGGTGAGGGAATAAGGATGGACAAATAGAAGGTTGAAGCCATCACAAACTGGCCTACGCCCACTACGATTCATGACATTCGTAGTTTTCATGGGTTAGCCTCGTTCTATCGGCGGTTCATACGGAATTTTAGTAGTATCATTGCCCCCATGACGGAGTGTATGAAAGGCGGAAAATTCTCTTGGACGAAAGAGGCTGGGAATGCGTTTGACGAGTTAAAACGGAAAGTCACACAGGCTCCTGTTTTAGCTTTTCCTAACTTTAACGAAGTATTTCAGGTTGAATGTGACGCGTCAGGTCTTGGAATAGGTGGAGTGCTAAGCCAAAATCAGAAACCAATCGCTTTTTTTAGCGAAAAGTTCAACGAAACGCGTCGCAAATATTCTACGTACGATAAGGAGTTCTATGCCATTGTTCGGAGTTTGGTATATTGGCGTCACTACTTGCTAGCCAATGAGTTCATTTTGTATTATGATCATGAAGCGCTCAAATACATCCAGGGTCAACAAAAACTCAACCCTCGCCATGCTAAATGGGTCGAGTTCTTGCAAGTTTATTCTTTCGTCATATGACACAACGCGGGATCGTCAAATACCGTTGCTGATGTGCTAAGTCGACGACACGTGCTCATTTCTGAGATGAAAATTCAGGTTCGGGGCTTTGACACTTTTCGAGAATTATACCCGGATGATCCCGACTTCAGAACTACCTGGAACAACTGTCAAGACGAACCTTTCCGAGATTTTTCAAAACATGACAGTTACTTCTTCAAGGGTACACGTTTATGCGTCCCTATGAGTTCCCTACGGGACTCAATTATTTTGGAGAGTCATGCTGGAGGTCTTG
Organism: Silybum marianum; assembly: GCA_036898165.1. Taxonomy (NCBI): domain Eukaryota; kingdom Viridiplantae; phylum Streptophyta; class Magnoliopsida; order Asterales; family Asteraceae; genus Silybum; species Silybum marianum. Next base: position 20,952,182 of record CM072530.1, on the reverse strand, counting down.
CAGGTCACTTTGGAAGGGACAAAACCCTAAATTTAATCCATGGCCGCTTTTATTGGCCTAAGATGGAGCGAGATGTTGCCCGCGTGATCGCACGTTGTTGCGTGTGTCATGTAGCCAAAACCCACCACAACAATGCAGGTTTGTACACCCCGTTACCCTTCCCGTTGCTCTTTGGGAGGATGTTAGTTTGGATTTTGTCTTGGGTTTACCTCGAACTCAAAGACAGAAAGATTCGGTTATGGTAGTTGTGGTATTTGACTGCTCATTTCGTGCCATGTGCCAAGACCTATGACGCGAGTCAAATTGCAAGGCCATGTGCCAAGCATAGGAAGCAAGTTGTTTACAAAGAGGCGATCTGGTATGGATTCATCTTCGAAAAGAGCGTTTTCCGACTGGTCGTTTCGGAAAGTTGAAGCCCCGTGCTGATGGTCCTTTTCGGATTCTTCAGAAGATTAATGATAATACATATAAAATTGACTTGCCGGGTCATTATAATGTTTCAACTACTTTTAATGTAGCTGATTTATCGCCATTTGAAGGGGGTGTGGATGAAGTAGCAGACTCGGAGGCGAGTCTTTTCCAAGGCGGGGAGGATGATGCACGGGCATCCGATCACATCCTCATGTTGGTTGATTTTATCCCATTTTAGTTTATTTCTTCTTTGTTTAAATAATAAAGATTTTTATTAGAAGATTATCTCTATTTATGGAGTATATCTCTAATCGAAATCCTAGGAGTATTTAGCTACTGTCCTATTTTCTAGAAAGATTCTTTTTTTTTTTCTATATCTTTTCTTTCCTGGAGGATTTCCTCATTGCTTATTGATAATAAAAACTTATCGAGACTTTTGATCTCATTCTTTACCCTGTGTAGTTTTGACCATTTGAATTGCTAACTTTTGCATCAAATTGGTATGGGTAAGTGACAAAAGGAGGGGAAGTCTTCTTTTGTACATGAGAGGACAAAAACAAAAAAAGCAAACAAGGAGTGAGTGAAGGGATGGTCTAGGCGCCCAAAGTCACTGGCGAAGAAAAGAGGCATGTGCGACATGTTGCGGCGACTTAGGCTACACTTGAAAGCCGCCCAGGTGGAACAAGTCGCATGAGGCCAGAAATAAGCGCGGGTGGTCTTGCGTGAGAGGGTCCGGGGGAAACTGGGCGGTCGATAGACTCTAGTGGGTGGCGCGGCCCAAGGAGCGAGAAAAGTCACCTGGCCCAGGATTGGTCTTTGGACTTGTTTTCCTTGTGCAACATCCATATAATTGATATATCAATATCGCAACAGATAGTTGGTCGCCAAAGGAGTATGATGGATCATGGGATGTTAAGAAGTTGATGTGTCATGGAACTCTTGAAAACTCATCAACGTAAGTAACAAAATGACAATCAATACACTCAACCAGAAAAGGTTGGGAGCCGGAAATTAAAAAGTCTAGAATATCTTGATTCCTAGCAAAGGAGGACCTAGTTGGATGTGGATATCTTGAATACTAGTATTAGTCAAATATGCAGTTGAAGAAAGAACATCTAGAAAATAATTGCAGGCAATTTGAATCTTCTGAGATGTCCAGAGTCTTGTAATGTACATTGTATGAAATTGCCGAGCAATTCAGATTTTCAGTTACCTTACTAATGAATAAAGGATTATGTGGAAGATATGCTTATATATATATAGAGAGAGAAAGAGGGACGTTCAGGGGAAAACCTCAAAAAGAAAAAAACCGAAGAACAACCTGGGAGCCCTCCATTTGGATGCATTTGTGCATAGATGGTATGCACAAATTCATAGAAGCTTTTTCTGTATGCACAAGTGCATGTTACAAATTACCGGTATGCATTTGTGCATACCATTCAGATGGAGGGCTCCCAAGGTGTTCTTCAATTTCTATTTTTTTGAGGTTTTCCCCTGAGCCTGAGTCTGACCCTATATATATCACAACAAATTAGAAAGACCCACATCTGGGTTTATGTTTACTGGTCCGATGCCTCCAGCTAGAATATTGCACCATTTGAAATCTTGATAAAAGATTGTGTGGAGGAGAATACTGTGAATTGTATATTTGTATTACATGTGATGTGCAAGTCCATAGTCTAGGACAAAGTAAAGATAATTGAAGGTAAAACACCAAATTACGAACCAAGTTGCAGTTGACAAAGGTAAATGAGGCCGATTGTTGCAGCGTAGGCAAATATGGTTATCCTATAACTCCATCAGAGCATCAGCGACGTGATCCAGAAGCAGCAACTGCAGGCCTAAAGAACTTTCCTAGATAGAAGAATGGTCCCTAGCTGTTAGCTAGGTCAGAGAAGGCAGATAAAATTCAAAGGATTGGCCTTAAGTCTCTTCTTTGTCTTGTATGCACTACTTTTTCTTTTCGTTAACTCCTAACAAAGTTTTTTTAGTTATTTTTATGTCCCTTCCACCCTTTTCATTTTTGTTCTTTCATGTTGATGTTTATACGTTGATGTTCTCTGAAGTTTGCCTCAAATAAATCTATATGTGACTTTTCTTTACTAAAAAAATTGTGGTTCATAACAAATTCTTTTCATATTTCTTAAAATGAGGATAATTGCATAATTCAATTAATGCAGATCAGCAGTACTTCTAGATGTTATTGCAGCAAGTGCTCTTGTAATATATTTGTCTCGTATAATTTTGGGATACAAGCAGACGTGGGATAGGTATCAAGTAAGTCGAGAAACTGCTTACAACTTATTGTCAAGTGCTTGCTTTAGTAAGTAGTATCTTGAAGTTCTCAACCTCATTTAATAAAGTTTTTTTCTAGCTTTTGGTCAACAGAACGCTCTATGAGAAGACTCTAGCCAGCGGTTTTGGATCCGTTCACTTTCTTTTGGATGCTTCTGAACAACAGCAAGTAAGGAATTCTCATACAGTACTTCCTCCATTTCAAAAGAAGAGCTATCCTCTGCAGTTTAACATTTCATAGACTATTAATCAAGTTCTAATTTGTATACATATATATATATATGGCGGGGGACTGCAAATCCTTTTTCCCCGGTTCAAATTGTTAGATCAAACTCTACATATAATTATTAATTTTATTGAGAACAAATCAGTAACGTTATTACAGAGGATCTTACATAAATATATAGACTACCAAGGGTTACAACCCTTCACATACCAACGGTAACAACCCTTCACATACCAATGGTTACAACCCTTCAATCATATTAACTGTTAATAACTAACTATAGGATCCCCGATTGCATCCATGGAACAGCCTAACCTTACTAGCTTATAATTCAACACGCCTCCTTAAGCTAGTAAGGATAAGACTCCCAGCCTTTCTTTCATTGACTTAAAGCTTCCAATTTGAAGTGCATTTGTGAAGCAGTCTGCCAATTGATCTTTGGTGCCACAGAACTCTATCTTCACTTCATCATTACCCACCAACTCATGAATGAAATGGAATTTGATTCGTATGTGTTTACTCTTTCCATGAAACACAGGATTTTTAGTGAGGGCAATAGCAGATTTATTGTCACAGTAAAGAGTAGTAGGACTATCTTGTGCATGATCAAGTTTTTCCAGAATTGGTCTTAACCACAGAGCTTGGCATCCAGCAATAGATCGGGACATATGTTCTGCCTCAGCAGATGATAATGCAACCACACTTTGCTTTTTTGATTGCCAAGACACAGCCCCTGAACCCATACTAAAGACGTATCCAGCTGTGCTTCTTCCATCATCGAGATTGCCACCAAAATCGCTGTCACTATATCCAACTAAACTGAAATTTCTGACTTTTGAGTAGATAATCCCATGGTCTAAAGTTCCTTGAACATATTTGAGGATCCTTTTTCCTGCTTCCCAGTGACATGTCTTGGGAGTATCCATAAATCTGCTAATGATACTTACTGAAAAAGACATGTCTGGCCTTGTAGCAGTTAAGTACATAAGGCTACCAACCAAACTTCTATACAGACTAGCGTCTACTTCTGCTTCTCTGCTGTCCTTTGACAATTTTAAACCAAACTCCATAGGAGTACTTACGGGATTAGATTGTCCCATGTTAAATTTGTCCAGCAGATTTTGTGCATACCTTTGTTGTGATATCTTGATCAATTCTTCCTCTTGTTTTACCTCAATTCCCAAGAAATAGTGTAGCAATCCCATATCAGTCATATAAAATTCTTTTTTCATTGCTTCTTTGAAATCATCAACCATGTTTTGTGAATTACCTGTAAATACTAAGTCATCCACATAAATGCATACGATAAGCAACATACCTGAGATTTTTTTGGTGAACAAGGTATGTTCTTGTGGACATTTTCTGAAGCCTTTTGACAAGAAATATCCCTCTATTCGGCTGTACCAAGCACGTGGTGCTTGTTTCAGTCCATATAGAGCCTTTCTTAAGTGGCAACTTTGTGCTCTTCTCCCATTTTTATGTATCCTTCAGGCTGTTCAATAAAAACATCTTCTTCCAAGCTTCCATTCAAAAAAGCTGATTTTACATCCATCTGGTGTACCTTCCAGTTGTGTTGAGCAACAATGGAAAGTACGAATATTACTGTTTCCAATCTGATCACAGGGGCAAAGACTTCTTGATAGTCTATGCCATACTTCTGCTTGTATCCTTTCACCACTAATCTTGCCTTATACCTATCAACCTCCCCTTTTTCATTCAACTTAGTTTTGTAAATCCATTTGACTCCAATGGGTTTGTGATTCTTTGGCAGATTGACTAACTCCCAGGTATCATTCTTCAAAATGGCTTCTATTTCCTTATCCATAGCATCTCTCCATTTCTTATCTTGACAAGCTTCTTTATAGGACAAAGGGTCTGCATCAGAAAATAATGCAAAGTCTGCCAATTCATCTAAGTCTATCCTCCTTGTGTTGTCATAAATGCTTCTCAAGCTTTTAAAACCTCTTTTAGGTGGACTTTCTGAGGAGGATGTTGAATCTGCCGACTCTTGAACCTCTTGATCATTCATAGGACTTGATGTAGAAGTTGTTGTAGTAGGAGTCAAATTATGATCATCATGATCATTAATCTTTGTTTCATCTTGTGATTCTAACTCATTGGAAATGTGGGTAGCATGACCATTATCTTGTAGAGGATCATTCCAGGCCTTATTTTCCTCAAATATCACATCCCTACTAATTATAGTCTTTTTGGTTATAGGATTAAAAAGCTTGTATGCCTTTGATTTTTCACTATAACCGACAAAGATGGTTTTTTCTGACTTATCCTCTAACTTGCTCCTTTTTTGCTCTGGTATGTGTGAGTATGCAATACACCCAAAGGTTCTTAGATGAGCCACAGTGGGTTTAAACCCACTCCATGCTTCTTGAGGTGTCTTATTGGATAGGCTCTTAGTTGATGTCCTGTTCATTAAGTAACAAGCACATGCAACTGCTTCTGCCCAGAAACAATTGTCCATGTTTTTACTCTTTATCATACTTCTTGCTTTCTCTATGATGGTTCTATTTTCCCTTTCTGCTACCCCATTCTGTTGGGGAGTGTATCTAGTGGTCATTTGATGATGTATTCCATTTTCTTTCAAGAAATCCAAGAAATAAGTGGAGTTGTACTCCCCACCCCCATCAGATCTAAGGGCTTTCAATTGATGACCACTTTGTTTTTCAACATATGATTTAAACATCTTAAAAGAATTGAAAACTTCTGATTTCTCTTTTAAGAAATACACCCATATTTTTCTGCTAAAGTCTTCTATAAAGGTTAGCAAGTACCTATTTCCTACAATGAAAGGAGTCCTCATAGGCCCACACACGTCTGTGTGGACGAGTTCCAATGGTTTTGTTGCTCTCCAGGCCTTTTCTTGAGGAAAAGACTCCCTTGTTTGTTTTCCAAGCATGCAGCCTTCACAAATTTCCTCTATAGAGCTGTTGATATTGGGGATTCCCCTTACCAAATTATGTTTGTACATATAGTTCAAATAGGCCAAATTGGCATGACCAAACCTGTTATGCCATAGTAGTGAGTTCTGTTTTGTAGACATGTTGAAGGAGAAAATGGTGTTCTCCTTGAAGTTGAATGGAAACATCTTGTTTCCTGTCATGTATATTCTGCTGCTAAGTATGCTCCTATTCGGATCCCTGATCTCACATGTACCTTCTTTAAAATGTAGATCATACTTTTTCTGCAGCAGTTGGTCTACACTAAGTAGGTTGTGTTTTAGTCCAGGAACAAAATACACATTTGATATTCTCTTTTGCCCCATGTTGGTGTTGACCATGATTTCACCTATGCCTTGCACATCCAGTCTCTTATCATCTCCGGTCCTTACTTCTCTTTTTTGTGTTTCATCTATTTGGACAAACATACTCTATTCCCTGACATGTGGTTGCTACAACCACTGTCAATATACCATGTATCAATGAATGGAACCTCTTGAGTGCTTAAGATCATGAACATGGTATGATCTTCCATTTCTTCCTCTATGTTGATAAAAGTGGATCCTCTCTCTTCTGCTATTCTTTTTCTACAGTATTTGGCAATATGGCCAAATTTTTGGCAGTGATGACACTGCACAGGGGATGTATTTCTTCCTCTAAATCTGTCTTTGTTTTCAAGTTGTTGGCTTCTGTTTGGTGCCTTACCTCTTTCTTGTGTGTTCGGGGACTGCAATTGGAAGGCTTGTTCAAAAGGCGAGGCATCGAATTGCCTCATTCTCAATTCATGTGACTGCAGTGTTCCAAGTAGATTTTCAAGAGAAAGAAATGCCAAATCTTTAGATTCTTCGATTGTTGCTACTATGTATTCGAATTTTCTGGTCAGGCTTCTAAGAATCTTCTCGACCACCCTTCTGTCTTCTATGCTTTCTCCATTCAATCTTAATTGATTAGGTATTAAAATCACACGGTTGTAAAATTCTTCTACTGTTTCTGAGTCCTTCATCTTGAGTGCGTCGAATTCACATCTCAAGGTTTGTAATTTCACTATCTTTACTTTATCTTCTCCCCGATAAGTTTTGTAAAGCATATTCCATGCTTCCTTTGCAGATTTCGAAGAGGTAATTCTTTCAAAGATGATTTCATCAACAGCCTGGTAGATGATGTACAGGGCTTTTCTGTCTTTCTTCCTTAGACTGACATACGTGAACTTAAATAGTTTGCTTAACTATTAAGGGTCAATTGGGACAATATTTAAAACATCTGCAGGTTTTCTATTTAGAGATCATTTTTGATAGATTGTTAGGGCAAATAAATTTCAAGAAAAGCATGTCGATAGATGTTTATTAATCCCTATGAAAAAGGTAATCATAATTAGTGGATATGCATCATTGGATAGTACACTTGTTAAGATCTATAGGTTGTTAGCTTAATTTCTTTTACACATCAATCTTGATAAAGCATACTCTTCTGTTTATTCCAAATCTAGAGTTCTACAAGTGGTTTATCAAGGCAAATGGGTAAGGAAATGTCAATTATTAATGGAAAGTACAATCATACTCGCCCGGATTTCGTTCCCAGAAATGTAATCCTGCCCTCTCAGGTCTATCCCTCCGCAAAATAGCCCAGTAACTTCTGAAAGCCAATCCTAGGGAACATGGAAGCTTCACACGGTCTTTCTGTCCGGCTGTAGGTAGTTTGCATCTTTCTGCATCTTCACAGACATGTGTGGGCGGACCTATCCCATAAGTAGTTGGGGAAAGGCCCCCAATAAATCTCCAAAACCATGCACAATATATGTACTTTTTAATATTTTTGGTTGTGTCTTTGTTTGGTGCCCCCAACAATTAACCCCCCCCCCCCCCACACAAACACACGCACACACACCTTGCCCGCCCGACCAATGCTAAACCCCCTTTGCAGCTTCAATCGTCCTATTAATTCCTGTTTTTTATATCAATTTTGTTAGATTATGTAAACATATTATATGAAAAATGATTTTTTTATTTTACTAGTTTCTTACAGATTGGTTGTATGTAATATGTCATTTGATTACAAATTGGTTTCGTGGTTTGTTCATACTACTTGTCTGATGTATTATGATTTATGAATCACTCAAATTTTGTAATGGTGTAATGTGTTTACTTGTTTTGGTCTAACAGAAATAGTAAAATATATAACATAATAAAAGATTGAAGTTGCGGTATTTACTACCCCCTTCATTTTTGGGCTTTGTTGATTTAGCTTACAACCTCTGATTTTTCAATGATTGTTATGATTTTTATTAAAATGGCCAAAAAACCATTTTTCCTTTGTAGTCTAATACTTGCCGTTTGATCTTATGTGCAGTACAAGGAAGCTATTTTGGCTTATGCCATTTTACTCAAAGCTGGGAGTACCAAGGTTACGCTTCTATGTGAATATTAGTCTATTCCATGACAATACAATATTTCTTAGATTTTATTTGGCACTAAAAGAACCTTATGGGAATTCTAGATAAGACTTTTCGATCAACAATACACAGTGGTGAGAAAAGGCTAAATATTTAGGAACCGTTTAGCAAAGCCTTATAGGATAAGTGCTTACCTGCAAGAGTTACACCTTCACTTACCTTATTGGGTAACATTTTTGGCTATCAAAATGATTTTTTGGCTATCAAGAGTTACACCTTCACTTACCTTATTGGGTAAACATTTTTGGCTATCAAAATGATTTTTGGCAAGCATCTTTTACCCGCCGACCGTTTACCAGGTAAAATGTTTATTCTTACTTACCGGGTAAGATTTTTGGTCTTTGCTATACCTCTTACCGGGTAAGATTCTCTCCTTGTCACACTCATTCAGTAAAGTAAGGGACCGTTTAAAGCAATGACCTAGAGTCTTACCCGGTAAGTGAGGACTACGGCTCTTACCATGGTAAGCGCTTACCGGGTAAATTGTTGCATACAATATCATTTTGGTCGACTAAAATCTTACCCGGTAACTAAGTGGTAGTGTTGAATTTTGTCGGTAAGCACTTACCCTGGTTAAGTTTTGGTAAACGGCCCCTAAGTGACGACCCGTAAGTGCTTACCTGGTAAGATTTTGGTAAACAGCCCCCTGCCCCTTAGTGTGTGTTTCCATTTGAGCATCCCAAACAGTTGTACCTCTGAAGACTCTTGATAAACCAAACCAAGCCAAATGTACTCGTTATTATCCCACCCGAAGGTTGGGTCTGGAGAGGGTATGATGTACAGATACCATACCTCTACCCCGGTGGGTAGAGAGACTGTTTTCCATTAAAACCTCCAGCCAGTGGAACATTTTTGTCATGACTCTTGGTAAAACATCCAAAACGTGTCCACATATGGGACATCTGCTGTGTTGCTGTCCTAAAATTCTTCTAAACATAATTTCTCTAGACATGTGTTATTATTGTCTTTTTTCACTTTTTTTCCCTCATGTGTGGACTAATTAAAATTTCCATTCGCGTGTAAAATGTTGCTTTTCTTTATTACTTTATCAAACCTAGAAATTAGTTTTGGACGATAAGAGCATCTCAAACAGGTTCTCTAAAATAGAGAATTGAGGTTTAGTTCTCTATTTTGCTCAAACAGATTCTCTATATTGTTTTCTAAAATAGAGAAAGCAAGAGAAAACTTCAAGTTAGAGAATTTTCTAAAACTTGATGGGTGGTGAGAGAAATGATTTTTTATTCATTCTCACCAATGAGATTCAACTATTATTATTTTATATAATTTTTTAAAGAGCTCATTGGGATGATAAAACTATAGAATATTTTAATAATATAATTAATTTATAATCTCTATAATAGAGAATCCGTTGGAGATGAATGTAATTTTATTTAGAGATTTTGACTTTTGGTTCTATGTTTAGAGAAGTTATGGATAACCTATTGGATATGCTCCAACTGACCAACTATGCTTATTATATTTTGACTTGTATTAGTGAACGGAGTTTAGACGTTATGGGATGCTATCTCAAGTGTTCAAATGTCCTTGCCAAATCATTTTTTTAATGTTTTTGGTCCTGAGATGTCTTTGAGCCTTACAAAAAGGAACCGTGGCACCAGTAAAATATGCATGAAAGCATAGAGAACTATAACCTTTGGGTTACTTTCTCGTTCTCTATCACTTTACGTAAATCCACTCATTTACTTGTTGTGGGTGTTGTCTTGAACTTTATACAAGAGGACGATATAATTTATTTCAGGCATTGCTACAACAAATTTGAAGGAATATAATATGGGGTTTTATAAATGTTATTTCCGCAGGTCACTTATGCAGACAGTGCTCAAGACCAGTGTGAAAGATTTATGTATCAAGTGTTCAAAAAAAAGGTGATTAGTTGTTTTTACATAAACTTCCTACAGTGCACCACACCGCGTGGTTTAGAACCTGCGTGATACGGTTTGCGGTTTTGTTTGCAGTTTTGAATTACTCAAACATCCCGCACCGCATATTACTTTTTTCTATTATCTAATTTATATATATATATAAGTATATGTTACATATTATTAATTAAAAGTATTTATAAATTACTAGCAAGGCTATGATGTTAAAACATATTAACTTAAACTCCAAAATTGTTATAGTGATACACATACACCTATATAATGTCAGTTTTCCATTTTCAAAGAAGGAAAGAAATTCTGATTAAATTTCCAAACTGAAAAATACGGGTGCAAACACGGGTTGGGTTAGCAACTTAGCTAAGTTGAAGACATTTGAACAACCCAATCCAACCCAAACCATGTGGGTTGGGTTGGGCAGGTTGAATTGGTACATCATTTTACAATCTAGCTAAGCGATTGTGTTTAAACAAAGTAAAATCAAATTGAGAACATACAAATAAGGCTGACAAACTTGTAAGAATATGTGGAACCCCTATATCAATCTCCAAAAGAGCCCTTGAGGAGAAAGGGGAGGTTCCAACATATATACAGGAGCAATGGTCCAAGCCTAGCCGATGTGGAACTCCAACAAAACTCAAACAAGAAACTTGAAGGTTTAGCAAAATAAGAAAGTAAAACTATAGTTTGAAATTATGATATACTTATGAATAGAGCTAGTTATAGGGTCGTCTAATGTCTAATATACATATATCAGTTAAAGGACTTAACAGTCATATTAAAAAGATATTGGGTTCAAATGACTCTAACCCAATTGCAACCCAATACGTACAGTTTGACTGTAACAATGATAACAATGAAAGCATAGTTCTTTTCTTGGAAACATGGGATGTGCTTTTGATCATGGATATTTTGCAGGTTGAAATGCCAATCGACAAAGCTGTAAATACATTGATGAGGTTGGATCTTGTTATCGAAAAAGAAGTTGGTGGAAGAGTTGGATTACTACCAATTCCTTGTGTTGAGGCCTACACGATCCTTAAACAACGTTGGAACAGTTTTGTAAGTTAAGTTTGTTCATACTTAGGTTACACATAACAAGTATATATATGAATTGACATTTTTCAAGAAGTTGATGCAAACATCATCCAAGATGGTTCAAAGACCCTTTGAATGCATTTGCTTCAAACGTAATAAAGAGACATAATTCAGTTGGGGTAACATATGAACGGATGGAGCAGTGTTATTCATGTCTTAAGCCTTCACTACAACGAAACTGGTTTTATAGGATGCCTAAAATGTTTAAGTATCCTTATAGGAAACTTTATAGGAACAAATTAAAGGTAATATCTAAAGTGTTACAATAGGTTTATAGGACACTTTTGGACGTTTCAATGATTTTTTAAGATGCTTTAAAAATAGGGTCGTGTTAGCTATTTTATAGGACGCGTTTGAGAAGTGTTCTATAAACCCATCTTTTTATAGGACATTTTTTCAAATAGTGTCGTATAATTTAACTAATACGATATTTTTTTCTTTTGAAAATCGTTCTATAGAACTTGTTAGGACATCCAAAAATGTCGTATATATAAACATATGTAAAACTTTTAGATGGGATGTTTTTTATTTGATTCTATAAACTTAAAGTCATATAAGTATTCTATTAAGACACTTAGACATCTTAGGTGTCCTATTTAAGTTGCTTGAGGTAGTTCACCTTTTGATCATTCATATTAGGATCCCATGTATCCTGTGTCTACCATTTGAGATCAAACATTTTTTATCTTTTTGTATAAATCAAACCAAATGGATCCAGTCTCTACCATTTGAGATCAAACATTTTTCATCTTTTTGTATAAATCAAAACAAATGGATCCAATGGGATCTAGGGGAAGTAAGATATATGCAGACTTTGTTCTACCAACAAAGGGGAAAGATTTATTTCGTTATGCTATGCGATGTTATATTTGTTGATTGTTGAGGATGCCATTATACACTAATTAGGAAAGGTATACGATTCTCTTCTGTAGCTTATCCTTATCCTAATTAATGGTCAACGTAATACACTTTTTGTTTGTATAACAAAACATCACCGGATGTTATATATTTGTTTGTATAGCATAACATCACCTTTTGTTCATTTCATAGCTCCATAGGATTAGTCGAGGTGTATACAAATTACTCGTACATTGTGGGGATATAGGCAGGTTAACCTAAATTTGATTAGGAACCCATGAACCATTCACACCGTGAGATGTGGCATATTCATTAGGAATATGGATGTATTCATCGTGAATGTATTATTCACAATGCATATTGATCGTGTTGTGGGTCGATCCTTGGTTTCTAATCAATTCCATGTTCTTAAAGAAACTTTCCTCCCTTCTCCACATTATATATATATATATACACACACACACGCACACGCACACACACACACACACATATAGGTGGGTTCACGTAAGACCATGCTATTTTCGTGAAACCGGTGACACCACATTTTTACATTTGAAACATCATAACAAAATACTGTGAAGGTAAAAAATTCCAAACCTTCACAGCAAAAACACTGTAAATGTTACCTATCATAGTGTTTCGTGTAAAGTTTCAAGTGTAAGAAAGTGGTTTCACGGGTCTCATGAAAACAACCTGGTATATTTCGTATTTTAAGAACCGGAAACAAAATCAATCACATCGGTTGCGGTTCCGGAACGACAGTTGTAGAGCAGTTTTGGTTCCAAAAACGGGTACCTAGTTTTGATGCTCATCCCTATATCTAGAGATAGAAAAATGGGCCCGGCTCGGCTCAGGACCGGTAAGGCCCGAATTTGAGCCCGAGGGCCATAACCGGTTATGATTCTTAAAGGATTCTTTAGTCTGGTGTTGCAAGCCCGGTTTTCAGCTTGGCCCGATTACATTTAAAAAACTAGCCTTGTTATAGTTACCCTTGTTATAGTTACCGTTAGATGACTGTTTTTTTTTTGCATCTTTTGACTATTCTTTTTTTACCCTCCAAAAAACTATAAATAAGGTATATGTTGTATGGGTTTAGACACCAAACTAATAAAGCAAAAGAAACGTTCGCAAATTGAGCTATAATTCGTGTTTTTGACTCGTTTTCGATTTTGGTTTATAATGTTTCCTAGTTCTCATCTCTTTCTCTATTTCTTTTTGTTATTATTTACTTATCATTCTCAAGATATTTTTTTAACTTTTACTTATTATTCGTGTTTTCAAAACAGTTTTTAATTTTTTTAAGGGAAAAGTCTGAAAAAACCCAACGAACTATCTGGTTTTGAATGATTAAGTCCTTAACTATTTTTTTGAATAAAAAACCCTTAAACTTTCTGAAACCGGTTAAATGCATCATTGGAACCTGTAAAAACAGGTTAATGTTATAAAATTTTGAAAAAAGTCCAAAAAAACCCAACAAACTATCTGATTTTGAATGATTAAGTCCTTGATTTTTTTAGCGAATAAATTCCGAATTTTTTTCCTAAATCTTTTTACCAGATTAATTTTTGAACATTCTTTTAACAAATAAATCTCAAACTTTTTTTGAAAAAATAAAATCATGAACTTAATTTTGAACAAATAGATGTGAATTATTTTTTAACAAAAATATATATAATTTTGAACACCGACAACAAAGACGATAAGCCAATTAAATGAAGAAAACTTATAGCATTTCCATTAATAATTATGAAAATACAAAATAAAAGTCATGTCTAAAGCATAAATAGATACTTGAAAAAAATTATACATAAAAAAAATTTAATGATAAAAATATTAAGTTAATGAGAAATTTAATTTATGCTTTAAGCAAAACTTTTATATGCTTTGTATTTAGTATTGCAAATGGTATGATTTATCGTACTTTGTTGTCGGTGAGAAAAATTATATATATTTTTTGTTTATGATTTTGCTAAAAAAAATCCGCATTATTTATTCACAATCAAGTTCATGATTTTATTTTTTTCAGAAAAAGTTTGGGATTTATTTGTTCAAAGAAAGTTCAAAAATTAATTTGGTAAAAAGATTTAGGAAAAAGCTCGGGATTTATTCGTTAAAAAATCCAAGGACTGAATCAATCAAAAGCAGATAGTTTGTTGGGTTTTTCTAGAATTTTTTCCAAATTTTTATAACATTAACCTATTTTTACTGGTTACAAGGATGTATTTAACCGGTTTCAGAAAGTTTAAGGATTTTTTCATTCAAAAAAATAGTTTAAGGACTTAATCATTCAAAATCAGATAGTTCGATGGGTTTTTTTAGACTTTTCCCTTTTTTTAATGATTAAATGTAATTTTGAATAGTTACTAAATAGAAATTATAATAAAACATATTTTGAAAGTTTATTTGATTGACTCAATAAGATATCTTAAAAATAGAAAATTATATTTTTTTACTACGAACTGATTTTGGGCCCGGTTTGAGACCGGTTTTAGGCCCGGTTACGCAACCACCCTATTCGGGCCACCCTCTAATGTCCGGAATCCGGCCCGAGACCGGTTACAGTGAACAGTATTTGATAGCTAAAATAGCACATGTGAACCGTGGCACAATGGTGGTGCATGGGTACATTACTATTGCGTTCATTTTTACAGGTAAAACGATGGTAAGTACCAAAGATCGTTTTTCGACAGGCACTAGTCAACTAAGAATCTGATATTTTTCCGAACTTTCGGTGCAAAGTTTTGATTTTCTAAAAAATGTTTGATATTGTTGGAATATTGATAACTTTCAAAAAATAACAATTAAATACAAGCAGGTGTGGATGTAAGTTTTCTCCCGAGAGCATTTAAGTAACTTAAATGGTTAATAAAACCGGTCACAATGTAATCCCATATAATTTCCTCCTTTCGACAGCTAGGCCATATAGGTTGTGAGAAAGGTTTTATTATAAAGTTGCCACTAATGATAACCTTCAGTTTGCCAATCGTACTTAAGTAGATCTCGAAGATCTTAGTTCAGCCAGATGTGGAGGGATGCGCATAACTCTATGACACATCCACTCGACCGATATCTGAACCTTAGAACGATTATGCAAAAACCCATATCTCTATGTGATTATTGAAGATTTTCTTAAACCTCCTTGCATCATTCAAGCCGTATTTCGGATCCGCCCATCTTTGGGTCAAAGATCTAATATTAACATTTACAAGTGCTCGATCGGCTTGTCCGCGTTGAGATGAAGCTTCAACTCGAATGACCAAACTGAAGAATTAGCAAAAAGTGGTAACACCCAAGTGTTACATTTTGACCTTTCAGGTTTGGCTTACACCCACACCAAAGGGAGGGGTACTCATACCCAAGGGATGGGTACCCACACCCAAGGGAGGAGTTTAGCTACTGCTCATAATTAAATGCATAATGTAAAAACAAAAGCAAGTAAATAGAAATTGCATTAAACTTAAATTGGCCACAATGGTAGGCTAAACAAAAGCAAGTAAATAGAAATTGCATTAAACTTAAATTGGCCACAATGGTAGGCTGCCACAGGGCGTACAAAAATGAAATTACTTGCAAAAACTTAAAATTAACTAGAAAGCAGTAAAATTGTCTAAAGGCTTCAAATGCTTCTTAGCTACAAGGATTGCACAAATGAAGTGCCCAAGTGCTCTCTTATATAGTGGAAGAAGAGAGAAGAGGTAAAAGGGACTTGAGAGGTAGAAAAGGACTTGTGAGGGAGAAAGAGACCTCACACCATTTGTCTTCTAATTACTCTCCATGAAAGAGATTTGAGAGAGGAGAGGAACCTCTCAATAGTCTAATCTTCCTCTATTTTCATGTCTCATTGTCAACTTTGTTCTTCAAATTCATGATACCTCCAGCCCCTGACCAAGCTGAAACCTGCATTCCTCTTTCACATATTTGGCAATACATCTCCATAAGAGCATCTCCAACAAATTCCCTATAATTTCTCCAAAATGGAGAATCAAAAGACAAAATCTCAAAAAAAAAATTACATTCGTCTCCAACAAATTTCCCATTTTGGAGAATCCAACATTGATTATAATATTAAAATATTGCATCATTTGTTAAAATATTATTTCTCTCTTTAAATATTAATTTTTCAAAGTTTCCTATTGGTAATCTCATTTGGTAATCATTTTAGGAGTGAACTTCATATTTGGAGAAAAACCCACTCTCTCTCCTACTTTCTCCATTTTGGAGGTGATTATGGGGAAGTTATTGAAGCAAAATACTTGCTCAAAATCCCCATTTTCCCCATTTTGGGGAAGCTGTTGGAGATGCTCTAAGGATTTTCTGCAACTCCAGCAACACCAATCACTGCTCACCATAGTGGCAACCCGCGATTACGACGCACCAACTCCAAAACAACACATACACTAATCAAAATACAAACTTTTATCCTAAACAACTCCAAATAAAAATAAATAAATAAAAAGAAAAAACATGAACACATAAAGGAAAAAAGACATACTAAAAAGGTATAAAAAGACACACTAACGAAATGTAAATAACACTCAAAATGAGAATTATCAGTATTCCGGCCCGGACTGGTATTTTTTCATCTCTACCTACATCCAATGGATGAAATCGATCTGATCTTATCATCAATTAGATTTGCATCGGATCGGATCGGATGTCCAATGATAATCGGATTACATCGGATGACAAAATCCAACATCCAATGGATGATTGGATTGGATCGGATCCACCTAAATCCATTGGATTTCAATCGATGAACATCCGTACCCTCTACATGGTAATATCCACCTCAAACAAATCAACATCAAAAATATTATTTTCATTTTTAATTTATATTAGACTCGATTTTGATTTTTATAGTGGTGCAAATAGTAATCTACAATAAAAAAATCTTACATTGTGGATACTAATGTGTTTAGTTGTTTAGAGGTGTTTTAAATACAACATGTTTGATCCGTATAACTCATACAACCCAATCTGAACTGTCTATCTACTCTAATAAATATCTTGCTTCATAAATATTTTGATTTTTTTTCTAATATAGAGTGTTCGATCATAATTAACTAACTATAAATATCTTTCATAAATATTTGAATTATAATAAATAAATTTCTATTATTTTCATAAGTATTACAATTAATTGGGTTGCATGTGCCATAGTAATGAGACGGTTTATGTAATAATCACATTAATAATTGTGTGTCAATAAATGATTAAATAGAAGCATGAGAGCCAAAAACTATATTCCAGCAAAATAGTGTAAATTACATTTTTGGTTTGTGTGGTTGCCATCCATTATCAAGTTTGGCTCCTCTTTCAAACTAATTACAATTTTGGTCACTGTGGTTACCAAAAGTTGGGCCATGCGTTAACAAAAGTTGAACCAACATATATATCAAAAGTTGCACCAAAAATACCAACAATTTTGCTAAATATATTAAAAGTTGCGCCAAACTATACCAAAAGCTGCACTAAAATATACCAAAGTAACGCCTAATCTATGTTAAGGCCGTGTCTTGAACTATTCTTCATTTGCATCATTGATTACCATTTGACTTTCTTGTAACCCTTCTTGATGTCCAACAACAGCCTCACTTTCATCACGTTCTTCATCAACAACAATAGTCTAACTTTCATCACGGTCTTCATCATTAACAACAGCCTCACATGAAATTGAATACGCTAGAATGCCTTCGGGCCATGCTGGTTGTGGTACACCTGATGATGTCTTTAATGATGAAGATAAAGTGTAAGTAATAGTCATTAAAAATGGTATTTGAATATGAAAAATAAATAATGGATTACCCCAATCATTGCTTCTCCTATGATTGGATTATAAGAAACACCCATATATGCATATGCCATTCTCCCACCTCTAGTCCCTCAACCACCTCTATTGCCTCCTCCGCCTCTATAACCTATTCTTGTTGTAGTAGGCTTTGGAATGTTGAGTCTTGGTCTACCTTTTCGCTTAACAGGCTTAGGTGGTGGGCCTTTTTTTTCATTCTTACAAATCCTGGCATTATGCCCCTTTTCCAAGTCATTGCTACATGTCATTGCCTTCCCAGATTGAGTCACTCTTGTACCTTGGCTCTCAGATTCTGATCCTTTTCTTTTAATATATGGTCTAGCAGGCATTCTGTTGATCCAAGCTCCTTAAATGATTTAATTATGATTCCTTTCATACTTAGTGAAAATCGTAGTTTTAGTTACTATTCAGATTCAGAGAAGTAAACAGTGATTGCGCTCAGTGATCGCTGAAACCATAAGGGACACTTTCTAAACCTAGAAGATGGGAAGACAATATTCACACCAAAAGAACCTTCAGCGATAGTTGAAGGCCTAGCTGAAAGAAAGAGATAGTCAGCTCGTGATCTGAAGCGATTCAGTGATAGCAACGATCGTCTACATAAAGTGTGAGATCTTGTGTATGCCTCAGTGATACCTGAAGGGATCCTCCTTGAACCCTTAAGTATCAGCGATCAAATGAAGCATACTCAACAAGATTAAAGTTGCTCTTATCCTCGATGCACAAATGTCAACCTCCCTATACCCATGTCAGATACTACGTACAGAGTTACTTTATTGCCTCTCACGTGCTTACCAACTCTGATAGGGTCACTGTTCATATTCGGCTAAAAGCATGGTTGCTTTATGAACAAAGGACAAGCCTCCAATGGAGGCTTAACACATGGCATGTACCTTCTGACTTGCATTAAATGCATTGGGTATAAATAGATGAAGAACCTCTTCTTCATTTTCATGCATATTTGTCTTTCCTTGAACCTCTGATAATTTCTATTCCTTATCTTGTGCATCGAACTTCTTAGTGATTCTTAGATTGTAATAAAATACGTATTTATACTTGTTCTTGTTCCACTTACAATCTGTAAATTTGTTTATTCAAATAAACTAATTTAAAACCTCAAAAAAGTCGTGTTTGTATTCAACACCCCCCTCTTTTCCTACAGATCGTATCAATACTTATACACTCTTGTAGACTCCTTAGAGACAAACACATTCTTCTCTCCTTAGGTGGGTTTGGTTTGATGTAAGGTTTTGGAGTCCACTTGATGCTCCCATTCAATGGTCTTATATTATTTGAATATGCGGATATGCCATTTTGAAGATATCCTTAGTAAACTATTTGCTAACAAAATCCTCTGGATCCTTATTGATAAAGTGTATTTCAGCTATGAAATGCACACAAGGATTGCCTCATATGTCCCATAGTCTATAACTACATTTTCTAGCATCTAAATCCACCACCATTGCTTCATGACCATTTTGTGTTTCAAACACATTCCCACCACTAGGAATAATATACCAACATCTACATACAAAAAAAAAATACATTAGCATACAAGATCATATTACCATCCAAGAGAATCATATATAATAAAATTACGGTCAAAGATAAGCATCCTATGATTTTCTCCTCATTTCTTTAACTTCTTCCTTATGGCCGGACAAACAACTGATTCCAATTCATGTGCTCTGCTTAGCATTCTGTGATGCCTCTCCATAACAAATATCTTTATCTCCTCTAACATTGTGATTATGGGTTTTCTTGTTGCACCAATAATTATTGAATTAAATGACTCGCAAATACCATTTTATACAGCTTCACAAGCACTATCGGGTTCAGAAAATGCCCTACACCATGTATTAGGGTCCCTTTCAATCAAGTGATTATATGCATCAACATTTGGTATCTTAAACTTTTCTATGTGTGGCATGAAATCTGCTTCCAAACTGGATGTAGCTAGTGCCTAAAAAATGTTTCTGTTCTTGACACCATTAAACCTTTTATGAAAATTATCATATATGTGTCTTGAATATTGCCTATGCTTTGCATAAGGTGCCAAGTCTTTTACAGCTTTAAAAAACAACCGTCTAGTCCTATAACTGTCACACCCCACTAAAGCGAAGACACGAGATGTAAAGCGAAGACATAGATACAGACAAAGCATCCATAGGCATTTTTTAAATATAGGAAGTTAAGAGTACATTGGTTACATATTGTTCTTATAACAAATACAACAATTCATGAAAAGGAAATTTCGTAAAGAAGTTCTTATGCACGTAGGTACAGTTGACTCTTCCTAACGCCTTAACTTACGAGAGCTTACCTGAAAAGTATGACAATAAAAGGTCAACTAATGAATATTTGGTGACATCATACTTTTTGGATGCACAAATATTTTGATGCATAGTTCGTTTGAAATCCACAATTGGATGTAAATGTTACCGGTTATCAAGTTTTGCTCAAGGTATATTCACGCATGCAATATGTTAAAGAAAAGAGCTCACTACCCAAACCTACTTACTTGAACGCCCCATGAGTATGTCTATCGCTAACATACGAAAAAATGAACGGTAATCATGCATTCCACATAACAGTGAGTGGGGAGTCAACCAAATAAGGTTATCCACAATATACCAATCAGCTCGATACACAAGTTAAATAGGCAGTGTTTAACCGGGGACTTTACGCGATATGAGTACTCTAAATCAACTAAGATGAGCATACATACAAAAAAGCATAAAAGACTAAGCTACGAATGGCGATTGTAAGTAAATAATAGCGTATAGATAAATATAGTATCATGCTTTTCCCCTAAAACAATTAAAAATAGTAAAAACGGGCCGTGATAACTCACCGAAGTTGTGATAAATTGACTAGAACGTAAGCTTGGTGCAATCGAGGCGAAATCCTACTTCGATCCTACGAAACGTAAAGACACTAGTAAGATTTTAAGTCTAAGTCCTAGGGTTCCAAAGGGTACTTAGATTATCTAAAATATTAATGAAATGCCGTATAAATATTTGTTATTTGTTTGATAAAATTCTTTTGGAGAAAAAGAAAGTTTAAAGATGAAAAGGTTTTATAGAAATAAAAGTTCATCACTAAAAACCCTTTTGTAGTTATTTATAATTGACTTCAATATTTTGCATGGGTTATGGTTATCTAGTTTATTAACTAAAAGTCTTATTTTTACATTATTAGTGGTGATAAAGTTGAGTGTTGCTCTTTTATAAAAAAAAAAAAAATAGGTTTTTGGGTTTCTTTTTTATTCTTGACAAAGTCTTTGTTGTCTTATTATGTCCACATTTGAATAGTTTCCCTATATCTTTAGGTTATAAGATTTTTACCCAATATAGTATACTAAGTTAGTGGAATTTTGGCATACAAATCACAATTTTTGGAGGTGGTTAGAGCAACCTAAGTAGGTGGTTTATGAAAAGCTTCTTTGTCTCAAGAACCGGTCCATGAATTAATCATAGTGCTGTGAAGAAGTTGACTTGGCAAACCGCTCCATCTGCATGGACCGGTACATGCCTGCCATGCCACCATCCAAACTTTCAAACCCATTTACTTTCTTCAATAAAATTGATTCTTTTCATTAATATGCTACAATTTATGAGGCAACAACCACCATATTATTTGATTAAAAAACAATTTCAAATAAATTAATTAATTATCAACTTTTATCTACACAAATTAATTACCAACTTCTACCTACACAAATTAATTACCAACTTCTACCTACACAAATTAATTACCAATTTTTACCTATAAAAAAATTACCTATATCATTTTAAATTACCTCTTTCAGTTTTCAACTTTTTCAATCTTTTACCATCTCTAAATATGAATCCTAACCAACTACTATCAACCTACATTAAAAACACAACCCTATTTATAAATATACATACCATGATATATTTACAAACATACATATCTTTGAAACAACGTCTTATAAAAACTTGAACAAAGCGATAAGTGTGGTAAATCAGTTACTAATAGAAGAATCCTCAAATGATAGAGGGGAAGAATTGATCAAGATTCTTGAAGATGCCATATGCGAAGTAGGTGAAAGTTCGAACTATCCTCGAGGCATGCAAAAACAAATATTTGCATCGATGTCGTGAAGATGGGCACACTCGTCTTTTTAAAGATTATTTCGTAGATAACCCGATCTATCCATCTTGTATGTTTAGAAGAAGGTTTCGAATGACCAAAAAATTGTTTCTTCGAATTGTCAAAGGCATATCTAATCATTCAGAGTATTTTCAAATGAGGGTTGACTAAACTTGTAGAAACAGGTTGTCTCTGTTACAAAAATGCACCGCCATGATCCGACAATTAGCTTACGACACACCCGCTGATTATAATGATGAGTACACACGAATCGGCAAAAGCACTACCATTGAATCTCTAAAAAATTTTTGTCGATGTGTTACTGAGGTATTTGGAGGTCAATAACTAAGAAGGCCTACTGCTCACGACGTCCGACATATACTACAATTGCATTATGAACACCACGGTTTTCCTGATATGTTGGGAAGTATTGATTGTATGCATTGGGAATGGAAAAATTGTCATGTAGGATGGAAAGGTCAATTCACTCGAGGTGATCACGAGGTGCTGACAATTATGTTGGAAGCGGTTGCATCTCATGACCTTTGGATTTGACATGCATTTTTTTGGTGTTGAAGGTTCTAACAATGACATCAATGTCCTAAATTAGTCTCCTTTATTTAATGATGTACTGCAAGGTTATGCTCCACAAGTTCAATTTGTTGTAAATGGAACATAATATAATAAGAGATATTATCTCCATGACGACATATATCCGGAGTGGGCTACGATTGTGAAAAGTTTTCCACATCCGTCGGACCCTAAAAGAAAAAAGTTAAAAGAAATGCAAGAGGATGCTAGAAAGGATGTAGAACGAGCATTTGGTGTTCTTCAATCTCGTTGGGCAATCATAAGAAGAGCAACAAGATTTTGGCAAATCAAAATACTGAGTGACATCATAGATACATGCATCATATTACATAATATGATTATAGAAAATAAAGGGATTTCAGCAACTAGTTGGTCAGACGACCAAACAGATCCTCCAATACCCATATCTCAAGGTTCAATTCAACAATTTCAACAATACCTTCAAATGAATGCTGAAATACTTGATCGTTCAATACATTATCAAGTAGGAGCAGATTTTGTCGAACATATTTGGGAACGGTTTCGGAAGATTAATATAGATTTATTGAAGTTGATTTTTAGTTATTGTAATTTTATTATTATAATTTTTATTATTGTAATTTTTAATTATTGTCTTTTAATTATAATTAGTTTTTAATTATTAGTTTTTAATTATAATTGGTTTTTATTTATTGTCTTTTAGTTATAGTTAGTTTTTAATTATTGTCTTTTAGTTATAATAAATAAATTTAATTATTATAATTTTATATTATTATAGTTTTTATTATATAAACTATGGACCGGTCCATGATTAGGAGTGAAAGATTTATAAAATGTATAGATAAGAGAAAACTGATGTGGCTGAGAGAAAGCTGATGTGGCAAAGTCATAAACCTCTGTAGAGGTCCATGATTGCAGATGCTCTTAAGTCCTTCAATTCGCCCATTTTCTAACAGCTATCACAGATAACTCAAAATTTGCATACACTCTGTAGAGGCCCACTTGGTTTCAAAAGATAACTCAAAATACTAACGTTCAGAAAAAAAATCAGCTTATTTGTTTAAGAATTGAGTGAGATATGGTCTTTCAAAGTCTATTAAACTTTTATGTCAGAATGCATGGACGATTTTCCATTCTTTTGTGTTTTAAGCTTTTGAATTTGCATACACTCTACTCATTTTGCTTGGATATTGTTATAACACTATTATATCATAAATGATATATTGAAAAGAGCATGTTTTTCACCATCCCAATTTGCATGCATCAAGATAAAGTATTTTTGTTTTTCTTAAATCATAAAATGACCATTACAAGCTTTTTCTTGGATTTCCTTTGAAATCCAAGCTTTGAGATTGATTTTTGGTACATGCAATAGGCGGTTTGTAATACATGCATAACTTCAGAGTATAAATATGAATATAAAAGGGTGTTTTCACGTCCCCTTGTTAGAATCTAAATGAAAAGTGTTAGACTTAATTCTATGTAAAAGTTTGAACAAAATCCTTCTAAAGACAAAGTGTTCATCTCCAGAAGACTGTCCTTCATCGAGAAGATTATTCCAAAAGACAGTATGATATTCCAGAAGACAAAGCCATCTCTGGAATTTATAACAGACAAGTACACATGACACATGACATGGCATAACAGTGTAACTAACTCTAACAAACTTTGTTAGAATTTGTGCCTACGTCTCATAATGTAATAGGACAACTCTTTGACTTTCATATCCAGTCTAGTATAAATAGATAGAGTGTCCCTTGTATAAAGTGTTGATTGAATTGGAGAGAATTTGAGAGCTTTTCTTGTATTGATCATCGTTGTAATTGCATATATTTTTAGTGAAATACAAGTGCATTATTTAATTGAACCTATTCATCTTATTCAACTGATCTTATCTAGTTTACTGTGTTGATTATCAAACTGCTTCCGCTACTGTTCTTCATTTCCATTGTGATCAACACTATTTGAGTGATAATTGGGTTCTGGGTTCTAACAATTGGTATCAGAGCCATCCAATCAAACTATTGATTAGTCGATTTAATCTAGTATGGAGAATTCCCCACTCAATTTGTTCCCTGTTTTACGAATTAGATCTGAAAATTGTAAAATCTCTTGATTGTTTCAAGTTTCAATTGTTCAATTTCAATTCCAATTCCAATCTTCATTTTCTCTTAATTCTTCTTTAAAAAATCCCAAATCCCTATTTTCTACGAAAAATGGCAAACCCAAATTGGAATGTCATGTATAGCTTAGGCTCTTTGACTAAACCTCCAACTATCATTAGGGAAGAGTATCCTCAATGGAAAATTCGAATTGTCAACTTCTATGAAGGTCTTAATCTAGATCTATACTCCTCAGTACTGAATGGGTCGTACGTTCCAACTGTGGCATTCCAAGAATTCCTGCCACTGCTACCACTGCTGAAATCCCTGCTCAACGAAACCCAAAAGAAAGGAAGGACTGGGATGAAGATGATAAGAAGAAGGTCGAGATTGATCTCAAAGCTAAAAGGGTTCTTATTATGGCAATCCCAAATGACATCTTCCAGTCATTAGATTCATGTGAGACTGCTAAGGATATATGGGATCAACTGGCGAATCAACTAGAAGGTGGAGCGAAAATGAAAAAGAACATAAGAGCACAAGCTCTAAATGAGTACAATAGTTTTCATGCTCTACCAGAAGAGACACTTGAACAAACTTATCACTGATTTAATACTCTGATTAATCTGTGTAAAGATGTGATACCATCAGATCGCAAGAAGACAAAAATGTCTTATTCCTTAAGCGTCTGAATGAAGAATGGTCAAACCTGTCAATGTCTCTTCAAGCCAACCAGGATCTGGAGCAATGGTCGCTGCATGATGTTTTTGGGACTCTTCAAGCCCATGAAAAAGAGGTACAGAAGAAGAAGGTGAATTTTAGTGGTCCTCTGGCCCTCATTTCTGAATCAAAAGGAGCAAGCAGAAGGACTAGAGAAGTAGAAAAGAAAAGAAAAAACAAGGCTCTCTTCTCAAAAGCACACAGTTTCTGAGAGTCCGTCATACCATGCACATGGAGCTAGTTTTAACCCATACAAAGCTTTATCTAGAAAGTAGACATAGTCTGGATGAGCTGATCTCTCAAAACTAGGGGGTTGTTGGACATATACTTCTTCACTGAGCTTTCCATTCAAAAAGGCAGATTTGACATACATCTGATATACTTTGAAGTCTTTGTATGCAGAGAAGGCCAGAAACAAACGAATTGCTTCTAGTGTTTCTACTGGAGCAAAAGTTTCATCGTAATCAATACTTTCTTGACCACTATGCCATCTTCATCCTTATTGTTCCTGAAAACCCACTTAGTGCCAATTGCAGTTTTATTTTTAGGTAAGGGAATAAGTTTCCAGACCTTATTTTGTTCGAATTGAAGAAGTTCTTCTTGCATGGCATATATCTAACTTGGATCTTGGAGGGCTTCATGAACTCTTTTTGGTTCTTCCATGCTAAGAAAATTCACGAAGAATGCTTCATTAGCAGTGGCAGATCTGGTCTTTACACCATTAGAGGGATCACCGATGATTTGGTTAGAAGGATGGTCTTTTTTCCACTTCTTCAAAAGCGGTTGAAAGACTAGATTGGGTGCAATTTCAGTATCTTGAGTCTTATCTTCTGATTCTTATTTTGTTGGAAAAGAACCAAGTTTCTCCCCCTCAGATGAAGGAATAGAGGAATAAGGATCTATTGTAGAGCATTTGGCTTCTGGAGCATAATTTTATTCCTCTGGAATTGCATTATGGCTTCTGGAGCTTCATCATCTGCATTTTTAGGTTCATCAGAAATAGTTGGGGAGCCAGAAGGACTAGACATTTTGATACCTCAAGTTCGTACTTCTTCTGCAGTTCTAACCAGAGCTTCTCTGTTTGCACTATCAGAGACAGGTTCATCTCTAAAGTAGTCCTCAAAAGGTGAATTTAGTTATGACTCTTTGGACTTTGAGAGATAGTCAGAAGTAACTTGGTTAGCTTAAGTTCTGAGTTGGAATAGTCAGAAGTTAATTGGGCTTGAGCATCAAAGCTACCATTGATACTTTCCATGACTGTCTTGGTTCAAAGATTGAATACTCTATATGCCTTTGAAGTAATTGAATACCCAAGGAATTTGGCTTCGTCAGACTTCTTATCGAACTAACCAAGTTTTTCACGATCATTTAAAATAAAGCATCTGCAACTAAAGACATGTAAGAACTTTATGTTAGGTTTTCTTTCGTTAATAAGTTCATATGCAGTTTTGAGGTGTCTTTTGACCACTATTGATTTGTTTTGTGTAAAGCATGTTGCAATAGTCTCAGCCTATAAATGAGTGGGAAGTCCAGAAGCAGCAAGCATTGTTCTTGGCTTCAACTAGAGTTCTGTTTCTTCTTTCCACTACACCATTTTGTTGAAGGGTCCTTGCAGCAGGATGAGCTTGGATCATTATCACTAGAGTATTATCAATTCTTTGTTCAGGTACTCTTCAATTTTGTCATTTTTGAATTCTGTACTATTATCACTTCTCAGCTTCTAGATCTTTCTTTGCAGAAGCACTTGGATCCTTCTCATCATTATGATAAGTACTTTTGGTACTTCTGACTTCAGTTTTACAAAAGCAAGCCAGGTATATCTAGAGTATTCATCAATTAGTACTAGAATATACTTTTTGCCATATAGACTTTTTACAGCAATGGGACCATAGAGGTCGACATGTAGCATATGCAGAGGTCTAAGGCAAACCAAATCACTCTTGGTCTTGTGGGAGGCTCTTTTGAGCTTTCCCATTTCACATGCGGGACAAAGATGATATTTCTGGAAGTGAACCTCTGGGAGGCCCTCAACCAGATTATGTTTTACAAGCAGCTCTAAGTTTGAAACTTTTAGATGAGATAGCTTGTGATGCCAGAGCCAAACTACTTCACTCTTATTAGAAATGAGACACAGAGTCTCTTTTCCATGTTTAGAAGTGAAGTTCATCATATAAAGCTTACCTTTCCTGCAGGCTCTGAGTAGTTCTTTTCCTGACTCTATAAGCTAATAACAATGCTTTTTGTTGAAGAAAACGCCTATGTCAGCATCGTAAAGTTGACTTACGCTGAGTAAGTTATGCTTTAGTCCAGAGACATAAGCCACCTTTGATAATGTTATGTTTCCTTCTTGTAAAGTACCAATGCCTTTTATCTGTCCTTTGCCATCATCACCAAAAGTTACAACTCCATCGATTTTATCTTTGAATGTAGAGAGTAAATTTTTGGTTCCAATTATGTGCCTAGAGTCGAGATACCATATGTGCACACGTTGTTTCTACAATATAGATTAGAGAGTTTTACGTACCCATCTCATAATGGGTCCTCTTATATTAGGCTTTGGCTTATTGATTGATTGATCTTTATTCTTACTCTTTCCCTTAGGCTTTCAAGAGGCTTCTGGCTTGCCTGAGTTGATCTTAGGTTATTGCTTCTTCTGGTTCTTAGGATTTTTATAATTCTTGGAGTCAGAAGAAAAACAATGATTTTTATAATTCTTGGAGTCAGAAGAAAAACAATGTAGACTGGAGAAGAGTTGTTTTAATGAACTGGCTTATTCGAAAAAGGTCTTGTTCTTTGGAAGATCTATCTCGTGTCCGGTACTGCACGGTTCCACTCTGCAAGAACTCTTAATAAGAGAGATAGATATTCAGAGTTCTGAGAAAGTAAAGATTTCATTGAAATTTATGTAGGATCTTATATGGCCACGTCATATGAAAACACCGCTGATGTCAGATGAACCTAGAGGGTCACACACATAAAAGTGTGTAGATCACGAATTAACCAAGTTGGTTATAACCCGACAAAGTTACAAGTTATAAAGTATAGAGTTATTATTCTAGTAGAATAATAATTAAAGTGTGTGAAATATAATTATGTTAATTATATAATTTAATTATTAAGTTAATAATTAAATTGAAATAATTATTATGTTAATAATTATAGTTAAAAGTCCAACGAGCCTAAAATAATGTTTTATTTAAAAGCCCAAAGGGTTAAGTAAAGATTACTTAAGCCCAAACCTCAATTGGTTAATAATTAATTAATTAATTAAAATATGGACACTTTTAATTTTGTCAACTAAGCCTTGCGGGCTTAATTGAGCTCGGTCTGAGATTGGAGAGAAAGTATATAAAGGCATGTTGTCTCATTTAATTTATAACAACACATAACACAATTGAGAAACCTGAAAATTTCTCTCCTCCCTCTCTCCTCTCTTGAGATTGACGGCCACACACAACCACAAGGAGAAATCGATTTTCTCCTTGTGTTCTTCGGGTTTGGGCTAGCAACCGTTCGTGTGGATACGGCTAGAGGGAATCTACTTTGATTCCTAACGCTTGATCTTGATCAACCAATCCAAACCATTGAGGTATTGTTCTAAACTCTCTATGGTTGTGTTTAATTCTTAAAGTTGTTAGTAACGAATCCGATCTATCTAGGATTTTACCATTTATTGTTTTGTTTCCACTGCGCATGTTTATTGTGATCCCGATCTTTAAAACCCTACAATTTCATTTATGGAATTACAAGAATTCTTATTCATATCTATTCTAGCATTAGTTGTTCGATTGAACTTCTTATCTAGTCTAGATTTATTTTCTCTGAAACTTGAAATCTTCTCTTGAATTCTCTTATGTGTAGGCCACTACCTTTGATCTCTAGGAGATTTCACTCAAACAGAAGATGTTAGATTGTCTTTTATAACCCATTTTTCTTTCTGTTCGTTAGTGAATTTAACAGGCTTTTGAAATTTAGATGTAAAGGTAGAAGAATTTTGAGTTTGAGTTTGAATTGTTTTCTTGACTGCTGCTTCTTTATCTAATTCAAGGCATGACTTTGCTTTTAAACACATATCCAGAAAGTCAGGATGAATGAGAATTTTTGATTTCTTTTCTTTCAAGGGAATAGAGATCATAGGAATTCCACTTGAAAGTTTGCTAACTTCTGGGATAGATTTTTTCCTCTCTATTATGTCAACTTCTGTATTCATTGTTGATTCATTTGTTCCTTTCCCCCATGGAATACAGATTCCAAGGTAGATCTCTTTTTGCATGTATAGGGATCAAGGTCATCAAATCCAAGACCAATCTTATCCATTTGCATATTTATCTTTTCATGCACATCGTGAGCATCTTGATATTTTTTGATCAAGAGCTCCTTCTTCTGAAGGTTTATATACAGAAACTCCCTTTCCTTTTGAAAATAATTTTTGAGTGCTACAGAGTTCAATCTGTCACTCTCTTTTTCCTCTATCTCTTTATTTTTTTTGTTTCAGAAGTTGTTTAAGCTCGTCAATCTCCTTTTTGTAGATACTCTCCGTAGAACCTTAATGTTTTAAAAAAATTTCATTTTCTACAGAGAGTTCTAATTTTTCTTCAGTCATAAGCTCTACTTCTCTTTTGAAAACATTTCTTTCCTTTTCCAGAAGTACAAAAGATTTTTCAAGATCTTTTCTCTTCTGTTTCTCATATGAGAGCTTCTGTCTAAGAATCTCAAATTCTTGAGTAAGATTAAAAACAATGTTCTCAAGTTCAAATTGTCCAGAAGTAGAACAAACCTGAGAGTCAAAGGGTGGATCATCTGCATCATCCTCCATTGCCATGTCGAAGAATATGGCTTCTGCATCGCTTGATTGGTCATAAAACTAGTTCTCTATGTCAGCTACCTTTTCCCTCTCATCTCTGTTGTACTTGTATTTATTCTTGTAGCACATCTCATCTTTGACTAAGGGGACTTTACAATCCTTGGAGTAATGACCAGGTTTGCCGCATCTATAGCACACATCCTTCTTCTGTCTCAACTTCTCTTTCTTCTCTTCCTCCTTGTTCTTTTACTAGACGTGCCTCTTGTCTTGGCACAAAGACTTGTTGATTCGAACTTTCAGCTCTTTGTCAGATCGACCTCTGTTCTGAAAGGATCTATTTCCAAACTTTCTGGTGAACTGTTTAGTGATCAGAGCCATAGATTCAGCAAAGGCAGTGATTTCATCGTCTTCTGAACTCGAAAGTCCAGCTTCTATATTAGCTTCTGAAACAAGAGCCTTTCTTTTTCCTTTCTT
The DNA here is from genome assembly GCA_036898165.1 of Silybum marianum. Classification (NCBI taxonomy): domain Eukaryota; kingdom Viridiplantae; phylum Streptophyta; class Magnoliopsida; order Asterales; family Asteraceae; genus Silybum; species Silybum marianum. The sequence continues at coordinate 20,921,398 of CM072530.1, read as the reverse complement.
CTCTGCTTCTTTGGTCCTTTTGTTTGACCCTTTAGATTCAGAAAAGAGAGCCAAAGGACCATCAACATTCACCTTCTTTTGCTGAACTTCCTTTTCATGAGCTTGAAGAGTCCCAAATACATCATGTAGCGATCACTTCTCTAGATCTTGATTGGCTTGAACGGACATTGACAGATTTGACCACTCGTCATTCAGACGCTTAAGGAATAAGACATTATTGACTTTTTGTGATCTGATGATATCACATCTTTTGCACAGATTAATTAAAGTATTGAATCTGTGAAAATTTTGTTCGAGTGTCTGTTCTGGTAGAGCATGAAAACTATTGTACTCATTCAGAGCTTGTGCTCTTCTGTTCTTCTTCATCTTTGCTCCACCTTCCAGTTGGTTAGCCAGTTGATCCCATAGTTCTTTTGCAGTTACACATGAGTCTAATGATTGGAAAATATCATTTGGAATAGGCATGATTAGGAGCCTCTTCGCCTTAAGATCAATCTCAACCTTCCTCTTGTCTTCATCATCCCAGTCTTTTCTTTCTTTTAGGATTCTCTGAGCAGGGATTTCAGCAATGGTGACAGTAGCAGGAATTCTGGGAATAACTGCTGTTGGAATGTATGGCCCATTCAATACTAAAGAATATAGATCTAGATCAAGACCTTTATAGAAGTTGATCATCCTGATTTTCCATTGAGGATACTCTTCCCTAAGAAGAGTTGGAGGTTTAGTTAGATAATCAGAACTGTACATTGCGTTCCAGTTTTGGATTTCCCATTTTCAGGAAAACAGGGGATATGGAAAGAGAAATTGGAGACTTAGAATTGATGTTTTGAACAATCAAAAACATGAGATACTTGAGAGAATTTGACAATTTTCAGATTAAAATGAAAAGAGCCACTGATTTGTGAGAAAATCGTAAAACATGGTAGAATCGAAAACAACAATTTAACTCTGAAAAATTCTAGTTGAGTGGGGATTTTTTCATATTGGATTTGATCGGCTAATCAATAGATTGATTAGGCAGTTCTGATACCAATTGTTGGAACCTAGATCCCAATTAACACTCAAACAGTATTGATCAATAAGAGTGATTAACAGTAGCGGAAGCAATTCATTTATCAATACAGTGAACTAGAATGGTTAATCGATAAGATGAATAAGATCAATTAAGTAATGCAATTTTTATTTCACTCAAGGCAATGGAAATTACAGTACTGATGAATACAAATGTGCCCTCACAGTCTCTCAAAATAAATCGACACTTAATACAAGAGACGCTCTATCTATTTATACTATTACATAGATCAATGTCAAAGAGCTATACTATCATACACTGACACGTAAGAAGAAATCGTAACAAACTTTGTTGGAGTTTGTTACACAGTTATGCCACGTCATATGTCACGTGTATATGTCTTGTATAAGTATCCAGAAGGGGTTCTGTCTTCTGATGTAATCTTTTGGATAAGAATAGTCTTCTGTAGAGAGAGCTTCTGAATATGAACACTTTGTCTTTGGATAGATTTTGTTCATACTTTTACATATAATTATGTCTAACGGTTGTAATACCAAATTCCCCATATGCTCAAATGCCTAAAGCATCCTCCACCTCTGCCAATGTTAAGCTATCCTCCGAGAAGATTCAAGAAGAACCCAAAGGCACGTAGAGGGCCAAAATGCTTGAGGAAGCTAAAATGGCTAAACTACAGAAGCCCCCTGCCAGAGAGTTGATCTATAAACATATGTATGCAGAAAAGGATGAAGAGGTGATTCTGTAAACACTAGATTTTCATCATGGGGCAATGTCGCAAATAAAGGCCATATTTGCAAGAGTAAGACAAGAAAGGAGACTTGTTTACTCAACATCAAGCATTTATAAGGTATGTGAGATGAATGTCAGAACGTATGCCAACAAAGCGATCACATATATGGAGTACACTGTACATAGAGACAATGGCAAGTTCTGTACGTTTTCAGATAATGATCTTATGTCCCTAAATCCATGTGATTATTTGCCTTTTGGGCAGTTCTTAAAGGAAAATCAAGGCAAAGGAATGCAGTATTTTGTAGCCATTTAGAGGCTAAAAAGAACTTTAGAAGCCTTCGTTGACCATCGGGCAAAGATAGACTTTCAGACAGCTATGGATCTGCACAAACCTCGACTATGCGTCTCTGCCCCAAACGAAACCTAGAAGGACTAGAGAGCCTTAAAGTTGGAACGATCATCTATGAACCAAAAATGGGTATTGTCTTTAGAAGACCTTCTAGCAAAGGTTCGTTAGAATACATGAAGGGTTCAAGTACACAACACAGATTCTGAAGGTAATCCATGGGCACATTATACAGAAGATGGAGGATACAAACCCGAAGGTCAGAAAAGCAGCGAATGATATGACTTGCATCTCAAAGGCATTTTCAATCTAAGGGAACTCACCAATACCTTCTATACCATCATTAGAGGCCTTCCAGAAGCATTGGTTTGAGTATTACTTGTAATTTCAAATTCTATAATTTCATTTCAGTAATGTAATGAACTTTTACTTTCGTATTTTTCTAAATTTTTGTAAGAATTCTGTTTTCATACTTAGGGGGGGATTGTTAGAGTTAAATCTATGTAAAATTATGAACAAAATCCTTCTATAGACAAAGTGTTAATTTCCAGAAGCTCTCTCTGGAAGATTGTCCTTCATCCAGAAGATTATTCCAGAAGACAGTATGATATTCCAGAAGACAGAGCCATCTCTGGAATTTATAACAGACAAGTACACGTGACACATGACATGGAATAAAAGTGTAACTAACTCTAACAAACTTTGTTAGAATTTGAACTTACGTGTCACAATGTAATAGGACAGCTCTTTGACTTTCTTATCCAGTTTAGTATAAATAGATAGAGTGTCCCTTATATAAAGGGTCGATTAAATTAGAGAGAACTTGAGAGCTTATCTTGTATTGATCATTGTTGTAATTGCATATCTTTTGTGTGAAATACAAGTGCATTAAGTAATTGAACCTATTCATCTTATTCAACTGATCTTCTCTAGTTTACTGTGTTGATTATCAAACTGCTTCCGCTACCGTTCTTCATTTCCATTGTGATCAACACTGTTTGAGTAATAATTGGGATCTGGGTTCCAACAAAAAGGATAAAGAAAATGCTTGGATGCTATTTATAACTTTTCTTTCTTGATCTTAACTTTGGTTTCATCATAGATTCATCACCTTTAAGAACACATAACAAATGGGAAGTATGAAGAAGAAGAAGATTTCTTTTAAATAAAGTGCAAGAAAACTAGTTTTTGGTTACATAAAATGATAAAACTCTTATTCTAAATTTGTTCTTACCTTCAAAACTTATTTTGAATAATTGTAAAGGTTGAACTCCTTGATGTATTCTTGAGAGAAAGTATGAAGAAATTATAGAGAAAGTAGAGAGAAAACTTTAGTGAGAGGAGTTAGAGAGAAAGATAGTGAGTTTGAAAGTTATGTTCAAAATGAGAGAAAGAGAGGTTTTTATATGGTGAGAAGGGTGGTGGGGGTGGGTGTTGCCGTCCATAAGGGGGAGGGGGAGGGGGAGGAGGAGGAGGTGGAGTGTGGTTTTGGTTAAAATTGTATTATTTGATTTATTTTGGTGTATTTTTGATGTATTTGTTATTTTTCAAATTCGTTACTTTTCTAAATACTCTAGTTTTTAATTTTTGGCACTATTAATTAATTTAAATCATATTGAATTATAAGTATACATATAAATTTGTATATATAGGCATAGCAATAAAATTGACATTTCATAATATTTGTTAGATAATTTACCCGTCTACGCGATAACTAAGCGAGTTTGCTAAATTTTTCCGACTATCCTAACTTCTAATTATAAAATGTACGATGGGTCCTTTCTAATAAAAATACTGACAGGTTCAGTCTATTACTAACCTGAACTGGAAGTTGACGGTTGTCACAATAACCTTCCTACATCCACAAATCCACCTATCTCTTAGTGCTTTAAAACATATGTAAAATCTCTTAAATTCATTACTCTCAGCTGCCTTATATTTACATCTATCTTAAATATAGATTCTAGATTGGACCTTCTAATTTCATATCCATAATCCTAAAGTTTTTCCGTAATGTTCTGTCAAAGAACCTTCAATTTCAAGAACTGCCTAGACTTGGCCCGGATGCATTGGCCCTTACTAACTTTGACCATAAAATTTTTCAAAATATCGTCTTGCACATATTTAATTTTTATAAATGATCTGTCAGTGAGTTCCCTAACATAATGCTTTGCAATCCAATTTGGTGTCACTAGGGATCCAAAACTATAGTCTTTACTACATCTATGCTTATGAGTAATAGTTTTAATCTGGAATGATTTTTCTTCTTGCATCCAAGATGCCCATAATCTAAAAGGACAGGTTCGATCTCTCTGACCTTTTCCACATGTAACAAGTAGCCTCTCTGAATCATTTTCACAAACTCTAGCTGGTAGCCGTTTGCCACCGCATAGTTTGTCAAACATTGTTTTAATTGACCAGGACTCTCATACCTATCACCAACTCTGAGTTTCATCAGCTTCCAAGGAATATTAGGATCATGTATTGGATATTGGACACCTTTTTGTATAGTCTGATCTATCTCATTATCATCCTCCTCATCAATATTGAACGCAACATTGTCAATCGTGTTTACATTACAAATCTTATTTAAAAACTGATCATCAACTGTTATGTTTTAACTGTTTACATCATTCTCATCTTCAAGGTCTAAAGATAAAGAATCTGACATTGAATTGTCGCTTATTTCATAGCTAAAATCATCACTACAATCATCACTGCAATCAGATGTCATTATGTAATCAAGAATGACGATTTCATCACTATTCACAAAACAACATGTTTTTATACATAAATGTGCAAAAACAATTACATACATTAAGCAATACCAATGACAAACCAAATCAATTTCATTTGAATCGGCTTGGACCACCATCAACTTATTCACCTTCTTGACTTCTTCACCCAAATGTCGACACTCATCATTTCTTATTGTTATTGTCATCATGTCAATCTAAATACATTTCCAGATATCTTCGAAGGAAAAAAAACTGAAGATTTGAATAGAGAGGATGCGTCGAGTTCAAAATTAATGTAAGTAATTATCAGATCAGTTGGTTATCTGTTCGGGAAAATACTACATGCGATCTATTTGGAATATCAGTTGGTTATTAGTTCGATTATTATCTGCACAACTACTCGAAACATTGATTCAATAGAACCAAGATGAAAAACATTTGTGTTTCTTGATGTTCCTAAATCGCACATGTTTGGAAGATGCGATCGAATTCAATCCATACATGGAGGATTCGTCAGAGTTTTAATCCAGACTTGGAGAAGGAGGCATCTGATTTATGATGATTTTTATTTTAGGTTTTAGGAGGGTAAGATAGTCATTTCATGTTTTTGTCTAATGTTGTTCCACCTATTTGGGTGGAATAAAAAAACTCAGTGTTTGTCCCATGAAATTGAGATTTTGTCCCACCTTGTTCAATCTTATTCTTGTTCTATGGCATGCCAAACATGGGACTACTTTTTTTTGTCCCGTCCTGTCCCATCCGGTCTGTGAAACAAACCCACCCTAAAGTCTGTTGAGTTTTTGTATACTTTTCCCCTTAGATACGTCAACCATAAGACCAACTCCAATCGACCTTCAAAAACACCATTTTTGCTGGCCATCAGCTCCAATCATACGACGTTCCTCTATTTCTTTTTTTGTAGGCCTTTGATTTTTTGGGAAGACCGCACCATATTTGGTGTATGGTCAAAATGAACGGCAAAAAAAAAACAAAAGTGGGTGGCCCACCACTTTTATTACTTTTTCAACTTTTCTTTAATGTAATTAAATATTTTGTTACCCACGTGACCTACATCAGAATTGCTTTTCAGTCTTTTCTTGAATTTAGTTAGATTTCAGTTTTGTAATGTTATTTTAAAATGGAACTTACTTAATATGTATTTAAAATTAAATTAATATAAGTAAAAATAGTTAAAAGAAAATTGATATTATAAATTCATAACAAATTAAAATAAGATAACATTTGAAATTAAATAATATAAACGAAAACATAAGATAAACTAAAATGACATGTCGAACAACATAAGCTAATACATATTAAAAACACAATTTCATGCATAAATTAAAAATTCCAGTTGTTTCTTCCATTCACGTACATGTGAAAGTTTTCTGCCACGTCTTGAGATCCCCCGGCTTGCTCTTGAACTCCTTCAAATCCTTGATACTCTGATGCTCGATATTGAGACCTTTGATATTGAGTTCCTTGTCCATCTTCATCAACAAGAGATTCTTGTGCTCTTTTCCTTAATATTCTTTGTTTTTCATTTGTTAAATACTCACGAATCATCGGATCAGAGACGAAAGTTTGCTATGTAAATAAAATTTTGTTCTTTGCTTCCTTTCTATCAAATGCCAAATTTTCAGTTTGAAGTTCATTCCTTCTAACAAGAGATTGATTAGTTTGGGCTATAGCTTTGCTCATTTTTTTACTAGCCTTAACTAGTTTATCTTGGTGTTTTTCGTCTTGAAGATTTGCTTTTTTTTTTTCACACCAAGTGGTCTTTGAGTTAAAGTAATACCTTCATCGTTGTTAAGATCCAACGAGTCTATACCAACAGGTCTTCCTGTCGATGAACCAAAAGTAGGAGAAGATGATTGGTAAGGACTGTGTCGTTGGTATTCAGGCGTTGTAGGGATAGTCGAGAATTTCTCGACATCTTTCATAATGTTCCAGACATGATCAAACTTGAACCCTTTACTGTATTGTTTATCTAGTCTCAGCATCTCTTTTACTTGATTCAACTATGAAAAATATATGTTACATTAAAAAAATACAAAAAAACAATGAATAGTTAAAAATAAGCAATAATAGTAAAATACTTACGACATCTTGTTTAGAAGCACCACTTGGATTACTATTTTGAAATTGGTTGATACACCCTCATAATTTGGCGACTGCTTTTCGGATAACCGACATTCGTGTTTCTAATGATCTTTTTGGTCGAGTGTTGCTTTTGAATGGCTCACATGCATGATATTGAGCATCAATTCTCGACCAAAATTTGCCGATTGATTGGTTTTTGCCTACTATTGGATTTTGAGAAACGTCGTTATATATGATATAAATGTATGTCTTCATTGTTTGAGTAGGATGTAGTTCGGATTGTAGACATTCAAAGAAATTGTAAGTTGAGAGTGTGTAAGTGCATAGAAATTGTAAGAGATTTTTGTAGGTTGAGAAAAATTGAAGGTTGATCTACAAGGATCATCTACTATTTATATATATATATATATTCACTATCATACCATTCATGATTTGACTACACACTACACACTCTTCCCTTCCCTATGCACTTACACACTCTTCCTTTCCCTATGCACTTCCACACTCTACCTTCCCTATACACTTACACACTTACATATTCTACCCTCCCTGTACACTTACGCACTCTTCCTTTCCCTATACACTTACACACTTACACACTTACACACTCTTTCCTTCCACTTTCCCACACTTTTTTACCTATAAAACATGGATTGAAATATATCCAAATTTCACTTCATTTTCAAATGGATGATAATCCATACTCAGATGATGAGGCTTTTGCTGATGCTTGTGATGAAGTATTGAGTCAGACAATGACTTAAGTGAGTTAAACGAAAATTATATCCTTAGTTATCTTCAAACAACCAACCTTCTTATTGGGGTTCAGTTTCTGGCCATATAGTTATCAATCGTGATTGAGAGAATGCTCATCGAAATCTCTTCAATGATTATTTTTCAAAAAATCCGAAATTTCTGGAGTCAATGTTTCGTCGATGCTATCGAATGAGTCGTAGTTTATTTCTTTGTATTTTGGAGGCTATTCAAAGTCATGACAACTATTTCATCCAATGAAGGGATGAACTTGCAGACTTGGCTTGTCTGGATTACAAAAAAGTAACTATTGCGTTTCGAATGTTAGCAGGTGTTCCGGCAGATTCTACTGACGAGTACATTAAAGTAGGGGAGTCTACAGTTTTAGAATCTTTGAAATGATTTTGTTGTGCTATGGTGGAGGTGTTTGGAAGTCGTAACCTACGAGCACCCAATGCTAATGATGAGGCAAGGCTACTCCAAATTGGAAAACAACGAGGTTTTCTAAAAATGTTAGGTAGTCTGAATTGTATGCATCGGAAGTGGAAAGTTGGTCCAACGGGTTGGGATGGACGATATGTCAGTCATAGTAGATCCCTAAGTATTATTTTGGAAGTTGTAGCTGACTACGACCTTTGGATATGGCTTGCATATTTTGGTCTACCAGGAGCCAACAATGATATAAATGTGTTGGAGTCATCACATCTTTTTACAAATCTTGCAATAGGTAATGCTCCTCCCACAAATTATGTCAACAAAGGAAAATCATGTAATATGGGTTACTATTTAGCTGATGGCATATATCCAAAATGTGCTACTCTTGTTCAAACAATTCATGATCCACGTGGCCAAAAAATATATTTTGCAATGAAACAAGAAGCATACAGAAAAGACGTGGAACGTGCATTTGGTGTATTGCAGTCCAGATTTGAAATCGTGAAAGGGATTGCACGGTTATGGAAGAAAGAAATACTGATTGATATAATGACGGCATGTATCATTGTACATGATATGATTATAGAAGATGAGCATGATATTAACGCAGTAATTGAAGAACGAGTCGAAATGCCAAATGTAGGAGTTAAGTGATGAACGATGGTGCACTTGAACAGTTTCTTGCGCAACATAAAAAGATCAGAGATAAAGAAGCTCATTTTGAACTTCGAGATGCATTAATTGATCATTTGTCGGACGAATATACTAACTCGGAGAATTAGTATAATTTAATTTAATTATGTTTTTAATTTATGTTATTTAAATTAATGTATTTTGGTTTCCTTGTAATGTTAAATTTATTTTAAAAAGTTGTAGTTTTATTTTATTGGGACTTCACTAAATTAGATCTTTATTTACTATGATAGTTATTTATAAATCATAAATATTATATTTTAAATGTTTTAATAATAATAAAATATGTTCTTTTGTATGGACCCTGTTGAAAAACTTAATTTAGTAAGTTTTTTTATGGATGTTGTACAACTCATCAAGCTAAGAGTACAGGTCAATGAAGCATGAGATTGAAAGTTAATTTAAACCACATATACTTCTTTGGAAGAGTCACGATTGCTTGCATGGAAATCAAACGAAGATTCCTTTTTCATTTGCCAACTTGCGTATATGCATGATGTATGCATGTCATCATCTTGACATTGAACTTGGGGAGTTAGCTCACAATTTTTCCTATAAATTGGAACACATGCATGTGGATTTGATACACCCATCTTCATAAGACTTCTTTTTGTTCTAAATTTCCTCTCGGCAAACAAACAATACAAATATATTGTTTTTATTTTGGTTTCCATTTTAGGAAACTTTGTTTAGAGGAAATTTGGATAGCTGATTCCTTGATCCAAGAATCTGGCAAACACGTTGTAATTTCTCCCGGTTGGTAATATATCGATCTTTTTCTCCCTGTGGATGTACACTATCACCTCGATAGTGGAACCACGTTAAATCTCGTTATCTCGTTTACGTGCCGTTTTCGATATATAATGATCATATATATATGTTATAATTGCTAATTTACGTTTGTGGATCGGTATGAATTATTAAACCGTAATATACAATATTTAGATCTCGATAATCCACATTTGTTGTATCGGGTCAGTTTGCACATTGATTTATTGTTATCAATTTTTGGGACTGTAAATCACTTGGTAATATGATCTTGTAACTGCGACCGACCCTTACAATTGGTATCAGAGCTTACTAGATCTAAATTTGAAACATATTGTATATTTTTGATTTGCACGTTTAGTGCTTGGTAAAATGGCAGATGATTCAGGAAATCCGTTTGCCCATCCCGGTTCCAACTCGGACCCAAATATTTATCAGAAGGGTGCTTTAAAATTATCGGGGTCCGGGATCAGAATCAAAAAATGGAACGGAGAAGGTGACTTTGGTAAATGGCAGTCTTTGCTCCGGAAGAAAAAGATCTGGAGATGTCCGCTTTAGAGGCTAAGGAAATGGAGGTTTGGACCTTTACTACCTTACAGATGGTTATGGGTCCAAATGTAATTTCTAAAATCATTTCTGAAAAGACAGCCGTAGGGATTTGGAAGAGACTTGAGAATCTTTATCTCAAGAAAACTTTTACTAACCGACTGTTACTGATGAGGTCGTGTTTATTCTTCAAAATGAAGGAAGGTATGACCTTTCAAGCCCACATGACTGAATTCGATGACACTCTTATGAAGTTGAAGACAACAGATTCTATTTTTACCACAAATAATGAGGCACTTGCTTTGATTTTGTTTATATTCACTTCCCGAAAGATTTTCCCATTTCACTAACAGTTTATTTATGTAAGAGATTCCATTTCGTTGTCTGACGTGAAAGCAGAGATGATCTATGAAGAACAAAGAATTCACATGAAAATCGGAAACAATTCATGGGAAAACAACCACAACAATTAGGGTCGTTTTACCGAAAGAGACCATGATGATCAGCAAAATAGAGGAAGAAGTCGCACCCGCTCCCAGTCTCATAACTTTGTTCTTTACCCTTTTTCTTTTACTCATAGGTGCTCTTGGGAAAACATAGTTTTAGGGATAACGGGGGAGACCCGATATTGCATTAAGATCAACCAAATTAGGTCTTTAGTTTAATGCGCAAGTAAGCTCCACTAAATTAAGTCTTTCGCTTACGGGTGACAAGTTCAACCAAATTAGGTCTATACCTTGAAATTTATAACCCAAACAAGTTCAACCAAATTAGGTTTATACCTTGCTATAATCTAAATCGACTTTTATGTCTATGGATCCATTACATTCTCGCCTTAGGGTTTAATACGTCAATTAGACATATTAAATCATTTTCCCAACATAAATACTTTGTATGATTAACATTTCTCATTAACTAACAATTTTTCCCAAAATTAGGTCAAGATGGTTTTGAGTTCTAAAACCAATACTACTTTGAAATCAACCCACACAAAGAGTTTAAAACTGTCCCTTATACTCATTTTGACAACACAAGTGAAATGCCCAAATATCCCAAATTTTACCTAAATGGCCAACATTAACCAAATGTAAAAATACTCAAAATGCAACCTTTTAGGAAGTAATAAATATCATTTTGACATGTATAAAGTTTTACAAAAGTGGTAGAATGAACTCACAACGCTAGGATTTTAGAAAATCCTAGAAAACCCCCAAAAATCTTGTTGGAGAAGATGAAGAACACTTACACTCAAGAACTCAAGCTTTTAATCTTGAACCTAACTGAATCTCTAGGCTAGGTGAGGAGTAAATGCACTTAGAATCGTCCCCTAGGGTTTTTCTAAGGGAGTAAATGAGAAGGAGAAAGGTTGGTGATAAGAATAAATAAAGTCTGGACTCAAAATCCCGTTTTTTATACTTTATATGAAAAGTGCTAGGGTGGCAGTGTTAGGCTGCCATGGCAAGGCCGCACTCCAGGGTAGCACTCCCTAAACCAGACTTACGGTACAAATAGTGCTAGGGTGGTAGTGCTAGGCTGCCACGGCAGGGTCGCACTCCAGGGTCGCGATTCTCCCTTGCTTGGCCAATTTCAAAACCAACAGTTTCTATACTTCATTAAAAGCTTAATTCCACAATATATGTGTTAGGAGGTGCATGTTGATCCAAACTCCTTTCACTGATAGCCTACACTGATTGAATTCAATGATCACTGAAAATCCAAGATTAGGTTACTTTTCATATTCAACGATAGCATACACTGATTGAATTCAGTGATCATTGAAAATCAGGAACATCATCTAGTCCCCGAAGATCTGAAGAACAACACTCACACCAAAGACCATTCAACGATAGTCGAAGACATAGCTGAAGAATGAGATGAATGGCTCGTGATCTGAAGCGGTTCAGTGATAGCAATGTTCGTCTAACAGAAGAGTGAGATCTTACATAAAGCCTCAGTGATACCTAAGACTTCATCCTTGAAGACTCAGTATCAGTGATCAAGTGGGGCCTACTCAGCAAGATCAATATTGATCTTATCCTCGATGCACAAATGTTAAACCCACATGCTTATGGCAGAAAAGGACGTACGGATTGTCTCTTATGTCCTTATCAAATCCGATTTGGTTAGTGTTCATATACGGCCAAAAGCAAGGTTGCTTTATTAACAAAGGACAAGTTTCAAATAGAAACTTGACATGTTGCATGTACCTTCTGCTTTGCATTAAATGCAACGGGTATAAATAGATGAAAACCTCTTCTTCATCTTTATGCATTCATATCTCTCCTTGAACCTGTGATTCTATTTCTTATCTTTTCTTGTGCATCAAACTTAGTGATTTCTAAAGTTGTAATAGAATAGGTTTAATTACTTGTTCTTATTCCGCTTGCAACTGTAAATTTGTTTATTCAATATAAACTCATTTAAAAACCACGAAAAATTGTGTTTATATTCAACCCCCCCTTTTAAAAACTGTTTCTATACTTGTGAACTCTTGTAGACTCCTTTGGGACCAACAGTGCAAAATTTTGGGTGTTACAGGTCAGAATCTGAAGAAGATGTTAGTTCACCAGATACATATATTTCTGATCCAGTTAGTTCAGTTCAGGAAGAAATTCTGAATGATGGTGGAGGTCAAGGTGATACAATTCTAGTTTCAATACCTACAAGGCGGAGCCAAAGAACTATTCCTCCTCCTAATAGGTATGGTGAATTGGATTTTGCAAATATGAGTTTTATTGACCAGCTTGAGTATGCTTTGCATGTTGTACAGGATGAGTTGTTTGACTATTCAGAGGCCCTTGCTTCGAGCCACTCTGCTAAGTGGTTAGGAGCTATGCACAAGGAAATGAAAGCTCTATCGAAAAATAATATTTGGGAGCTTTGTCCGTTACCGAAAGGCAGTAGTGATATTGGTTGCAAATGGGTCTATAAAGTCAAAGACGATAAGCGTTACAAGGCTCGTCCTGTTGCGAAAGGCTTTTCATAGCGGAAGGGTATTGAGTATGACGATATCTTCGCTCATGTGGTTCAACACACATCTATCCGGGTCCTTCTGGCCCTTGTGGCAACTCATGACCTGAAGCTCGAACAAATAGATGTGAAAACAGCTTTTCTGCATGGAGATCTTGAAGAAACCATCTTTATGAAGAAACCCGATGGTTTCATCTCCGACAACAAACCTGATTGGTGTGTAAATTGGAGAAGTCCCTCTATGGACTTAAACAGTCGCATCGATAGTGGTACAAAAAGTTTGATTTGTTTATGCTGGCATTAGGTTTTGAGCATAGTGAGAAAGACGCTTGTGTCTATCATAGATCAAGCGGTGACATTTCTATTTATCTACTTCTTTATGTTGATGACATGCTAATAGGTTGCAGGGATCGATCTAAAATCAACCGTTTGAAAGATAACTTGAAATCAGAATTTGAAATAAAGGATCTTGGTGAAGCTCGTGTTATTCTCGACATGGAAATTGTTCGGGACAGAAAGTCTCGTACACTCAGATTGACACAAAAGGGATGTATTCAGAAAATTCTGAAGCGGGTTAATCTTGATAGTGCAAAGCTGCCGTCTACGCAACTTCCAAGGCACATCAAGATTACAAAAGACGATTGTCCGATAGATGATACTGGAAAAGATGAGATGGCAAAAATTCCATATGAAAGTGCAGTTGGGAGTTTATATATGCTATGATATGCATTCATCCCGACCTTGCACATTCCGTTGAAGTGATTAGCCAGTTTCTATCAAACCCGGGTAAGTCACATTGGCGGCAGTGAAAACTGTATTTTGACATTTGAAAGGTACAAAATCTCATGGTCTCATCTATGGTATGCAAAACAACTGTGATATTGTCGGTTACTGTGATTCAGATTATGCAGGTGACCGTGTCAGTTGGAAATCCACATCTGGTTATATTTTTACATTAGCTGGAACAGTTGTCAGTTGGAGATCTCGGTTATAGTCTGTTGTTGCATTATCAACTGTGAACTTATTGCGGCGGTTGATTCTGCTAAAGAAGTAGTTCATTTACAGGAACTATTGATTGGTTTGAGCTTGAAGCAGTCTACTGTCTGTATTAACTGTGATAGCCAGAGTGCGATTCACTTGGCAACAAAATTGGCGTTCAGCTCTCGTACGAAGCACATTAATGCGCATGATGCATTTCTGGAAACTTCGCATGATGTGAAGGTGGTGTACTTGAAGAAAATCATCACCAACGATAATGATGCCGATATGTTCACCAAATCGTTACCGCCAGCTAAATTCGAGCAATGCTTTGAATTTGATCCAACTCAGATTGTGTTAGTGCCATTCGGTACCTTGTGGGAGAGATGAGAAATATTACTACATATGACATATCGACATCTATGGGGAATTATTACTTGGTACGTGTTTTGGGTTGCTTAACTCATTTCGTTTTATTAAGATTGATCACTTGAGGATTTTTGCTTTTGGCTTTGTGTAACACCCTAAAAATTAGAGCAAATCTAAACCGAAAAGTAAATGCGGAATTAAATAAAATCACCCAATAAGTGGGGAGAGATTATGGGAGTTTACATCTATAAATGGAATACTAAATCAACAACCTATTAATCTACATAATACAATACATACATTATGTTTGGGTGTTGCTAATATTCCTAAAAACAACTGTTCTAAAATCTCCAGTAATTACATTTTAAGGTGTAATATCAAAAAGGGTGCCCTCTCATGGCACAACACTCCGCTCCTCTCTAAGGAGCCCCATTAACCCGCTCACCTGCTAAACAACATTTAAAATCATGTGTCAAGCTTACGCCTAGTGAGAACAAACAGTTAAATGGATAAAGTAGTAAAATAATTTAAAAAACGATGCAGTACATCTTATCCCATTTAACTTTACTTGAAATCTTACTCTAGATGAGCAAGGGTCTTTTTAAAACAATCGGGGGAGACCCGATATTACCATTAGTCACGACGGAACACAAGGTAGTCATGAACCAATGTTACGGGGCGGCACAAAGAATTGCACGCAAATTCCACAATGCAAATTTCATCGACATCTACCAAATTCCAGTACGATAGTCGTTTGTGCACATGCCCTCTCCTCAAGAATTGCACGCAAATTCCACATTGCAAATTCCGAGTGAGTGAAAGGATAGTCAGGAAATAGCACGCAAATTCCACAATGTCAATTTCCAATTTAAAAGATAATTCAGACTATCATTCACGACAAATAAGTACAGACTCTTATGCCTATGGATCCATAACTGGCTAGTCTATAAATCAAATACATCAAACAAGATGCATCACTAGTTTTCCAAACACTGAAAACCTTTAGATATCCATTTCTCTTTGGAATACGTATTTTACCGAAAGTTAGGTCAAACCATTTTAGTACCAAAAATCAAAGAGTATTTCATTTTAGAACATTTCCAAACATTAAAACCCATTTATGATACTCATATCATCATCTATAATAGAATACCCAAATTTCTCATTTTGACCAAAAACTTCCAAACTTAACCCAAATACTAAATACTTGAAATCATAAGCTTAAAATAAGTAAATACAACATTTATAGCAAGTATTTGAGTTTATAAAGTTTGGATTTGAACTCACGTAGCTAAGGTTAGGAAAACCCTAGAAAATCTCCTAAAATGGTTGAAAATGGTGGAACTCGGTGGAGAAGATGAAGTGAAGTCTTTCCAACAACGCTCTAGGATCATCCAATAAGTTTACTCCACCGATCTAGTCTTGAAGAGCTCGAAAAATGAAAAATTTAGGAAGAAATGAGAGAGATATGGTGGAAAGAAGATGAAACCCGTTTTATGAAATTTTCAGCTCAGACAGTTAGTTATGCGGGTTGAGCTGCGACTTGAAGTGGCGGTCCAAGCTGCGCGCTAAAGGAATAGGCCAAACAGTGGGTTACGCAGGCAGGGTCGCGACCGTAAGTCGCGAGCCAAGTCATGCGCGTCAGGGTGAGGTCCAGACCAGCTTCAGCTCCAATTTAAATAGGAATATAATTTTGTTGGTTGGAGGGTTTGATCTCATGACCCTCTGCAACCAAGCAAGCGCAATTAACCACTGCTCCATTGCCTCCTTTGTGTTATAACATTACCATTAATTCTTTTATCTCCTCTTTCCCTTTCAACTTTCTTTGATCAACTTCGACATCGTTTTCTCCTAAGATGCGTCTCGATTTTACCCAATGGCTTTATTATTATCATTACTATATAAGTTTCCCCATCAAACCATCTTTATAGAAAATACTCCAACACCAATTTTTTCCACTTAATTGTCAAATTATTCCCAAAATCACACCAACCAACATTAAACTTTCAAAATACGATCTCACTAAAATAAATTAAATTTCTAAGAAAATCCTGGTGTTACAGTCCTCACATCCTTGAATTCAATTTCGTCCTCGAAATTTAATGTTGATCCGAAAAATAAAAACATTGTACGTCATACAACTCGGAGCACAAGCTCGATAGATGACTCACTCCATCCTTCCTAACAGGATGACAATATCCCGAATGAGACCTCAAAATACTATATCTGAGTAATCCAATAGCTTTACTTCCAAAGGAGTGCTTAGACGTAACTTGTCCTCAACTACGATACGTAATACTTCTTTGCCACGACGGTCACTTCGTTTATCATAACGAATCATCACTGCCCTATCGCTATATTCAATACATTACACTAATATCGGAAGGAACACTAAACTACGTTAAACCAAACTTCAAATCTAAGTTCGATGTTGCCTCCCAACCTTAGGTGGTTCATATCACCTTAGGAGTAGTTTTTGACTTTAATAGCTCAATTCTACAATTGATGCCTAAAATGTAATTACTCCTTAAATTTTCAAACCACCTCTATTAAGTCGGGATGCTCTTTTCCTTTGCATTCAACATTTCGATTTCTTTCGCAAAACCTCATCCGGATATAACCATACAGATTCCCTTTAAATCAGCTTACTCATTATCATATCGACTTTACCCAGGTGGTAAAGGAGTCTAGCATAAGCAGTTCCGAATAGACCACTACCACATCAATATTTTAGCCTCGACTAATCAACGTCTTCTTAAATAAATGATACAGTTAAGGTCTACCTTAACAAACACACTAAATTTCTCCAATAAACATTACCGAAGAAGATTTATATCCTTTTCAAGATCACCACATAAGGCCTTCAACACTACTTGGAATTCAACTGAAGTGTCCCAATCGCTCTAATGCCATATGTCCCTAAGAACAACCAAGATTGGCGTCAAGCCAAACACTCCTCGAGTAAAGAATTGCATAAAAAAAAATTCCAACCCAAAGATTGATGACCCTCGAGGATCATCATGTAACTAACTCGAAATGACCCAAAGTCCAATCATTCAAAAGTTCCTATATCCATCGGTCGTCAAACCGAAGATTTTGTGGTATATAGTGATGCATCCAAAAGTTGGAAGTGAAACGACTATCACGATCCGAGACAAAAGTCAAAGGCATGACGTGACTTGATACGATCTGGTTCACATAAAATTGAGCGAGTTTGTCAACTGGACCGGCTTCCCGCATTGCTAAGAAATGAGCACTTTTTACCAAACGGTCCACCACCACCCGTAAGGCATTATGACCCTTCGAGGTCCTCGGTAACTTAGTCACAAAATCCATTGTGATATGCTCTTATTTCCATTCCAGTACTTCTAAAGATTGGAGACTCCCATATGGTCGTTAATGTCCCGCTTTTACTTTCAAGCACATCACACATCTTTCTACATATTTGGCCACATCCGACTTCATAACGACCACCAATATGTCAGTTTCAAGTCTCTAAACATCTTAATGCTACTCGGGTGAATGGAATATTTTGATTTGTGCGCATCCTATAGAAGTAACCCGTAGTTGCCCCCGAGCTTGGGCACTCAAATACGACTTTGGAACAATTTCAAACCGCGACTGTCTTCCGTCAAAAGTTGGTGTTGCTTCACCATCACTTCATTCTTGAGGTTTTCTTCCAAAAGTGTCTCCGCTTGGGATACTTTGATTCGGTCAATCAAACTAGACACCACGTCAATTCGCGTAAGAACGCCACGCATTCCAGTACCGTACTCTTTTCGACTCAATGCATCTGCTACTATGTTGGCTTTACCCAGGTGGTAAAGTAACTCACAATCATAATCCTTGAGTAGCTCGAGCCAACGCCGTTGCCTCATATTTAGCTCCTTTTGATCAAAGACATACTTTAAACTTTTGTGGTCGGTATAGATAGTTCATTTGGTACCATAAAGATAATGCGGCCACAACTTCAAGGCAAAAACCACCGCCGCTAATTTCAAGTCGTGGGTAAGAGAATTCTTCATGTGATCTTTAAGTTGTCTCGACGCATATGCAATCACTTTGCCTCTTTACATCAATACACAACCTAAACCCATTTTGTATGCATCACTATATACCACAAAATCTTCGGATCCTTTTGGTAAGGAATGGATGGGAGCTTCACATAGTTTCTTTTGAAGAGTCCGAAAAGCTTTCTCTTTTTTTTTTTGGGTCCAAACAAACTTCACACTTTTCCTTGTCAAAGTCGTCAAGGAATAAGCAAACTTGGGGAAATCTTGAATAAATCTTCTATAATAACCCGCTAATCCCAAAGAGCTTTGAATTTCTGACGGACTCTTTGGCGGTTCCCAATTCATCATTGCTTTAATTTTGGAGGGGTCCATTTTTACTCCGGCTTGAGTGACAACGTGACCCAAGAATTGGACTTCCTTCAACTAAAAGTCACACTTAGAGAATCTAGCGTACAACTTCTCTTCTCTCAAATCTTCAAAAATTTCCCGGAGGTGTTGCTCGTGGTCCAATTATTCCTTAGAGTAGACGAGTATGTCATCAATAAACACAATCATTGACTTGTCCAGGAAAGGCCTACTTACTCGATTCATCAAATCCATTGACACCGCCATTGCATTCGTCAAACCAAATGGCATGACTAGAAACACATAGTGCCCATAACGCGTCCTAAACGCCGTCTTTCCACATCATCTTTTCTCACCCTTACTTAATGATAACCCGAACGAAGATCGATCTTTAAGAAGCAACCCGCTCCTTGAAGTTGAGCAAAGAGATCATCAATTCTTGGGAGTGGGTATTCGTTATTTACGCTTGCTTTATTTAGTTCCCTATAATCGATACACATCCTCATTGTGCCGTCTTTCTTCTTCACGAATTAAATTGGTGCTCCCCACGGTGATGGGCTTGGGCTCACAAAACCTTTTCTAAGGGATTTTGTAGTTGTGACATCATTTCTTACATCTCTGATGGTGCCAACAGGTATGGTGCTATCGCTATTGGAGCAGCTCCCGGTACAAGATCTATGCGAAACTCTACTTGTCTATCGGGTGGCAAACCGGGAAAATCTTCCGGAAAAACATCCAGGGACTCATTAACAACTCGAATGTCTTCAAGCTTTTTCTTTTCTAAGTTAGCATCTAGAACATATGCTAAAAACGAAGGACATCTTTTGGTTAAGCACTTACGTACCCTTGTCAAGGTCAACAATGCTATTCACCCTTCCTTCTTTCCCCGTAAACTACCACTATACCACCATCCGATAACGGAATCCGAATCAATTTTTTGGAACATACAATTTGGGCTTGGTTCTCCTAACCAATCCATCCCTATGATCATATAAAACCTTCCTATTGCCATAGGCATGAGATTTACTCCAAACTTATTTCCTTCGATCTCTAACGTGCAATCTTTAAGAACATCCCAAACTAAAACTTGTTTAACATCATCCATTTAAACAATGTAAGCATCTTCTAAGGTGCTAAAAGGTGTATGATGTAACACCCGGAATTTTGTATTCAAGATAATGATTTTCGCATCCTAAACGTTTTGATATTTATAAGTTAACTAGTGTGTTTCAAGGTTTCAATGTTGGGTTGTATTTATTTGGAAGTTAGGAGCGAAAAATGGAACAAAAGTGAGTTTCGGTACCTTCTAGGCGACCATGACAGGCTAGGATGCCATGTCAAGGTCGCATGGCATGGTAGCAAAGGCATCAGATGGCAAGAAATTCAGCAAAACTCTCGGTGCAGGTTTGGCTACGATGACACGGCGACGATGCCATGTCAAGGTCGTGAAGGCATGGTCGCCAAGAAGAAAATTTGAGTCTGGGTACACTCCGGGCGACCTTTCCAGGCGAGCATGACATGCCGTGGTCGCAGGTCATGGTCGCGGGCGGCCTCTAGTAGATAAAAATCGGGATTTCTTCATTTGGCCATAACTTCTTCATCACAGCTCCGATTTGGGCAATTCAAAGTGCTACGGTTTCGTCTTTGGAAGCTCTTCAACATGGAAATAATGATATCTAGAGGTTACTTGATGATTTTGGAGCTCATACGGTGGAAGGTAAGATCACCTCTCCGAAATCTCAAATCTAGGGTTTTGGTTTTCCACCAACAACTCTCATTCTCGTTTGGGTTCTCTTTTAGGTATGTTTTGGAGATTATGTAGGCGTTCTTGAAAGGATTGCATCATGGATTTAGAGGTGCAGCTCGAGGATCTAAAGTCTTTACCGAATGGAGCTCGGTATTGGGGTAAAACCTAGATTTAGCCTAAATCTAGCAAGGTGAGTTCAAGATACTTTGTGAAAACGGTGTACATGCCAAAAACGTCCATTTTGATATATTAACATGTTTTACTTGCTATTTATCAAATGTGTGAGTATTTGGGTGAGGTTGCATATTTGGTATAAAAGGATTTATAAATCATGAAAGAGGCTTGTACTTGGATTTTAGACATTTTGGCAAATAAAGTATAAGTGTGGGTTGTTTGGGTGCAAAGTCTTTAAATGAAAACCATTTGGTTGTAATTGCATATGTAGAGTATTGGAATTTATAAATCGTTGGAAAATACATGTGATTGCATTATGGGTCATTTTTTAAATGCATGAGTGTGAGTTCAAATCCAAACTTTACAATCTTAAATACTTGTTATGAATGTTGTCTTTCATTGAGTTTAAACTTATGGTTGCAAGTATTTATATTTATGGGTAAGTTTGGAGATTTTAGGTCAAAATGAGGATTTTGAGTAAATTGAGTTTAAATGATGAAATGAGCATTTTCATGATCTAGAACATTTGGGAAGGTTGTTTAAATGGCATAACCTTTGGTTTTTGGTACTCAAATGATTTGACCTAATTTTGGTAAGAACCTGTGTTTGAAAGGTTATGGTTTTTGGAATAGTTTTCAAGTTGGGGAAAAACTATTTATACGTCTCTTTAGATGTATTTGGTTGATAGACTAGTAGGTAATGGATCCATAGGCATATAGTCGGTTAAGGCGGGATTGTTGTCCCTTTTGGTTGTGTATTAGTCATCGGGGGCCATGTACGTAGATACATATAGTCGGTTGTTGCCGATTGCCATTGACTATAGGTGTGCGTGCATTGGGGGTCATCGGGTGCCGAAGGCCATTGACCATTGCATGTGGGCTTTTATAGGGTCATCGAGTGCCATGCACTTTATGTGTTGACTGGCGCCCGCTAGTTGCCGTTGACTCTTATAGTTGCTCAAACATCGTGTAGCGACCTACTTATGGTATCTGTCGCTGAGGATGGAATACGGGTCTCCCCCGTCACTGAAAGGTGTTGTTTTGGGTATTGAGTCTTATCCATTGTTTTCGGTGACGTATTTTGGAGTATGAAGTTTTAATCCAATTTTTGATAAATTGCATCATGGAGACTTGACCACATTTTGGTATCATAGAAATGGAATTTTATCCATATTTTGGCATTGGATGTATTTAAACGTATTCACGTTTTGGGTGAGTAAAAGATGTAGAGTTCACGTTTGAACGACTATTGTATTTAAAGCTTTCGTTACTAATGATATTTTGGTCTAAAGTTTTTATTGTGAAAATAATGAAATTTGGGAAAGATGTTGCTTTTGTAATGGAGTTTTTCATTTGAGAATTATATTTTATCAAGCAGATCTTTTGGTTTCAAATCAGTTATAAATTGTTATAAAACTCTTGAGCTTACTAGGCGTTAAGCCTAACCCTTTTTCTTTGTCTACATGTGGATTAGGTTGTCGTTGGGGTCGGTACTAGCGACACGTGAGGATTTGAGTGCGAGGAAGTGGCACGATAAAGATCAGACTCTTGGTGACGTTTTCCGCATTCGGAGATAGCGACTCTTATTGGTTTAGTAACACCCAACCATATGTAGGTCTTGTATAAGACTTGATTTATTTGTTGTAGAGGCTTATTACTAATTGTGGTTTGAGGAAAGTTATATATTGATGTAATATTAGAAATTTTAAATTAGTCGCTCTTTCCGGATTTGAGGGTGTTATATATGAAGTCTTGGTAGAAAGTAGAAGACACAAAAGGAAAAGTAGCACCGGAATCGAAAGAACCTGAACGAGTACTCTCTCACAGTCTTGTTCCCTTTCTTGAGAGTCTGGAATTCATCCAAGATACGACAGATAGCTCTCTCATAGCAATATTCATCCAAAACGTTTTCTTCGAAAATTTCCTAAGTGAGCATGGAGGCTTTGACTAGCCCATGAGTAGTCGTGGTGATGTTCCACCACGCTAAAGCCCCGCCCCTAACCATCTATGAAACACACTTACCCTTTGCTTCTCTTCACAATCACTCGAGCCAAAAGCTTGCTCGATCTCCCGTAACCAATTCACACAAACCACCGGATTATCTGATCCGGAGAACTCGAGTTGTTTGGAGCATAAAAGGTCTTGTAGGAACAACCATTTCCCGTTCTTCTCAGTTCCGACAAATGTTTCCCTTTAGTAATGGGACCTGATCGTTTTTCCTTTGGAGCCCACTACTATGTTCTCAGTAGTTGCCTCATGCCTTCGATACAGACATCCCTTTCTTCTAACATCTTGAAAAAGGTTTCATGTTGTTGTGCTATAATGGAACTAACCACCTGCAGTATACTGAGTCTGAACTCATCTTGTGAGTTCGCTTCCACCCTTAAAGGGTTGTCTGGATCAAGGTCGACTTCAGGCAGACGATCTATTCTGGGCACAACTCTTGTTGAAATAAGAGGGATCAGAGGTGGTTGAGTAACCTCTGCTGTCACTTGCGGGTCCGGAGTTGAAATATTGATATTCTCGCCCTAAGCTTTGTTTCGCGATCTAGTACGCGTATTAACCATCTCAGTCGGCCACAAACATGGAATAGGAGTTAGACAAGGCTAACATAAATACGTACAACACATTCACCATTCATCGTAACTATAGTAAAGTAAGCATACTCACATAACAATATACCCAAAATAGCATTAGCTACGTGATATTTTGAATATATCATACATATAAGAATCCTTATTACCAAAGTCACATTTCATAGTCACTGCATTTCCGTCGACTCTAAAGCTCTCCTATCTCAAGAGTGTCTACCTATAGTCACAATTTAATACTCAAAGTCTTAGCTTAAGTCTAGGCATCTTACATTAATACCTAGTTCGCTTAAATACAGCTCTGATATCAACTTGTAACACCCTAAAAATTATAGCGAATTTAAACCGAAAAGTAATGCGGAAATAAATAAAATCACCCAATAAGTGGGAAGAGAGTATGGGAGTTTACATCTATAAATGGAATACTAAACCAACACTTATTAATCTACATAATACAATACATAGATTATGTTTGGTTGTTGCTAATATTCCTCAAAACAACTGTTCTAAATTCTCCAATAATTACACTTTAAGGTGTAATCTCAAAAAGGGTGCCCTCTCATGGCACAACACTCCGCTCCTCTCTAAAGGGCCCCATTAACCCGCTCACCTGCTAAACAACATTTAAAAGCAAGTGTTAGGCTTACGCCTAGTGAGAACAAACAGTTAAATGGATAAAGTAGTAAAATAATTTAAAAAACGATGCAGTACATCTTATCCCATTTAACTTTACTTGAAATCTTACTCTAGATGATCAAGGGTCTTTTTAAAACAACCGGGGGAGACCCGATATTACCATTAGTAATGACGGAACACAAGGTAGTCATGAACCAATGTTACGGGGCGGCACAAAGAATTGCACGCAAATTCCACAATGCAAATTTCATCGACATCTACCAAATTCCAATACGATAGTCGTTCTTCACATGCCCTCTCCTCAAGAATCACAAGCAAATTCCACAATGCAAATTCCGAGTGAGTGAAAGGAAAGGCTTAACATGCAAATTCCACAATATCAATTTCCAATTTAAAAGATAATTCAGACTATCATTCACGACAAATTAGTACAGACTCTTATGCCTATTGATCTATAACTGGCTAGTCTAAAAATCAAATACATCAAACAAGACGCATCAATAGTTTTCCAAACACTGAAAACCTTTAGATATCCATTTCTCTTTGGAATACGTATTGTACCGAAAGTTAGGTCAAACCATTTTAGTACCAAAAATCAAAGAGTATTTCATTTTAGATTTCCAAGCATTAAAACCCATTTATGATACTCGTATCATCATCTATAATAGAATACCTAAATTTTTCTTTTTGACCTAAAACTTCCAAACTTAACCCAAATACATAAATACTTGAAATCATAAGCTTAAAATCAGTAAATACAGCATTTATAGCAAGTATTTGAGTTTATAAAGTTTGGATTTGAACTCACGTAGCTAGGGTTAGGAAAACCCTAGAAAATCTCCTAAAATGGTTGAAAATGGTGGAACTCGGTGGAGAAGATGAACTGAAGTCTTTCCAACAATGCTCTAGGATCATCCAACAAGTTTACTCTACCGATCTAGTCTTGAAGAGCTCGAAAAATGAAGGAGTTAGGAAGAAAGTTCGGCAAAAACAGAGTTGAAATGAGAGAGATATGGTGGAATGAAGATGAAACCCGTTTTATGAAATTTTCAGCTCAGACAGTGAAACTTGAAGTCGCGGGCCAACCCGCACGCTAAGGAAACCCAAACAGTCAGTTACGCGGGTTGGGCCGCGACCTTAAGTCGCGACGTCAGGGGGAGGCCCAGGCCAGCTTCAGCTCCAATTAAAAAAGGAATATAATTTTATTGGTTGGAGCGTTTAATCTCGTGACCTTCTGCAACCAAGCAAGCGCCCTTAACCACTGCGCCATTGCCTCTTTTGTGTTATAACATTACCATTAATTCTTTTATCTCCTCTTTCCCTTTCAACTTTGTTTGATCAACTTCGACATCCTTTTCGCCTAAGATGCATCTCGATTTTACCCAATGGCTTTATTATTATCATTACTATATAAGTTGCCCACATCAAACCATCTTTATGGAAATACTCCAATACTGTTATGGAAATAGATATATATGGAATGGATGTCAATTCCTTTATTATTGGTAAAGATATGTATTATATTTCTTGGAGACTAATCCACCTATGACTATATATATGCATTGCATATTGAATAAGAAATAAGCTTTTGACTCTCATCTTTCTCTCTCTCGATTCTTCTTATCGTTACATTCATAACACGTTATTAGCATGATTCTCTCAAAGAAAACGGAGAAACCAGGCGATACTAAGGAGAACCAAGCAACAAAGCCACAATTCAGGAACAAAGGTACAAATCTCGATTTCCTGCTCTTATCGATTTAAATTTTCTGCTTTATACCCGATAAAACTTCTTATCGATCAAACCCAAATTTCTTTAAAAAAAATTAATACCCTCTTCTCGTATTTATCTGTATTATGAAATCTGGATTTTTTTTTCTTTTCGAATCTCTCATTAGTATCTCTCGATAAGATTAGCTATTACTATTCTTAAAATTTTCTTTTCTTAACAGTAATCTAATTAAAATTCTTATCGAGTCCTTATCAGCCGATAAACCTTCAACAGAAAACAAAATTATGTTTTTACAGTTAAATCACAAACAACTTTCGTTTGTGATTGCGTTACTTTTGGTATTCTTTTTCAACAGAAAACTCAGGATCTTTGACTCTTGCAGCTTTTATGGATAAAGAATCCTCAAGTAAATATTATAAACCTTAGGAAGTTTGTGTTAACCTTAAATAGAGAAAATCTGAAACACAAGAACTTAGTTGTTCTTTTCCTTAAAAAGACTAGATAACTTATTTACGCTAGATCTTTTGGTTAAGAATCCTTCGTTTTTTTGGCTTTCTGGTCTATCAATTAAAATAAAAAATAGTTTCTTTTCATCGCATCTGCTAAATCGAGATTTAAGAGTTTGATTTTTTTAAATTGCAAGTATCATTCGATAAGACATACTCTAGTGAAATAAGAATTCTTATTGAATCCCTCAGATTCGACATCTCTAGATTTTATCAAGTCTTTGTTACCCGAAATAAAAATTATCACGTTCTTGTTACCCGACAAGAAATTTTATCGCGTTCTCGTTAGTCGACATAAATCTCTGAACTAAATCTTTGAATTTTTATCGAGTCAATTGAACTCGACAACGTTTTTCATCGGGTCTTCAAGATCCGATATAAGAGGATGTCGAGCCTCGCAAACTCGACATAAAATTTTCGAGACCTCCTTACCCGACATTGCATATTTTAACCTTTGAATCATTATGTCATGATTTTTTATATATTTTATGATCGTTGAACATGACAAATCATGCAAAACTTGAGTTTTTGGCTTTAGATATCGCCCAGAAAAAACTATTTATTTAGTTAATACAATGATATTTATTTATTTAAAATACTATTTCATTTCATTAAATTTGACTAATATATTGTTGTTAGATATGACAAATTGATTTATTCAAATGTTTGTTTACTCTTAAATTTACTGTTTTATATAATATTCAATTCCTTATGTTATTTATAAGTCGTCCAAATCTTATAAATAAATAATTTATTTCCCTACTATAAATAGTTCAAAAATAAACAAGAAATCTTAGATAAATACGCCTGAAAATTTTCTCAAGATCACAATTATTTTAAATGTTATCCATAATTTTTTATGGCAATAGAGATATGTATACCTTTATGAAGATTTCTTGGTATCCAAGTCATATATTATTATGCTTTCATGGATAGATTTAGAAAAATATGGATGGATAATCATGTTTGAATGAAATATAAATATTTTGAGTTCCTACTCATTTTTTGATCTTAATTAATATTTGGAAGTTACACTTCCTAACCACATAATTTTGGTCTTCTACCAAAAGCATCCAAAATACTATTAAGGTATTAAATCATTAAAATTGGCCTCATGTGTCAAACTCCTATACTTTTTGGTATCATGCTAAAAGCTCTATAATCAGCAATGTTTTCTTCAAATTAAATAATTGCAAGATATCAATTGGATTTTGTCAAACATGTGTGAATAGCCTTAAAGTTTATACGGACTTAAGAAATCCATGTGAATTTTCTGAATTTTAAGGATATTCGTAAGAATGGATACCATATTGAGACTACAAGTAAAGGACATTCTGAATACATTCACATTACAAGTATGATGTACAGGAAAGAAACAAGTGTTGAAAAAAAATTGCCTACGTTTTCTTCTGGATTATACTACACTAAAATAAGTGCAATTTACACTAAAATAAGTGCAATTAAATCAAATGTGGTCATAAACCAGAAGTTTATGGAACAAGAAAGTTTTTATCCTTTGGCATGAACGGTTGGGTCATCACGGGTCAGTGATGATGCGAAAAATAATATAACAATCATGTGGGCATACTTTGAAGAACTAGAAGATTCTTCAAGCTAATGATATTACTTGTGTTGCTTGTTCACAAAGAAAGCTAATCACTCGTCCATCACCAGCCAAAGTAGGGTTTGAATCCCTCAATTTTCTAGAAAGAATACAAAGGGATATATGTGGGCCAATACACCCCTCTTATGGACCATTTGGATATTTTATGTTTGTAATTGATGCATCAACCAAATGGTCACATATGTGCTTATTATCAAGTCGCAATCTGGGATTTGCACGATTACTTGCCCAAATTAATACCATTGAGAGCACATTTTCCAGATACAATTCGTTTAGACAATGCTGGTGAATTCACTTCCTAAATATTTAATGATTATTGCATGTCTATTGGGATAAAAGTTGAGCATCATGTAGCTCACGTTCATACACAAAATGGGCTTGCTAAATCGTTTATCTAGCGACTACAAATGATAGCCAGGCCAATGATTATGACAGCTAAACTACCAGTTTCCGCCTGGGGTCACGCTATCTTGCACGCAGCAACACTAATTTGCATCAGGCCAACAACTTATAATGCCTCCTCCCCTTTAAAAATGGTTTTTGGTCAAGAACTTAATATTTCCCATCTAACGATTTTTGGGTGTGCGGTTTATGTCCCAATTGCTCCACCACAACGAACAAAGATCGGACCTCAAAAGAGATTGGGAATATACGTCGAATACGAATCAACACCTATAATCAAATATTTGGAGCCATTAACGGGGGATTTATTCACGGCTCGATTTGCTGATTGTCATTTTAATGAATCAGAATTCCCAGCATTAGGGGGAGGGACTAAACAGCTGGAAAATCTAAATAAAATAAGCTGGAGTGAATTATCATTATCTAATCTTGATCCTTAAACTAAACTAGAAGTTCAAAAGATAATTAACTTGCAAGGACTTGCAAATCAGTTACCAGACACATTCACTGGCCTAAAGAGAGTGACAAAGTCACATATACCAGCTACTAACGCTCTAGTTAAAATTAATATCCCAAAGGGGTAAGACAACTTGAGTAATGAGTCTAGAGCATGCCAGAAGCGTGGTAGACGAATCGGTTCCAAAGATAAAAATCCTCGAAAAAAAAAGGGAGCTAATAACCAAGATGGTCAAAACGAGTTAAGAGAAACGCCAGAAGAGTCTCCCGATGAGACACTAGACATGATGATTCCAGAAGAACTTCAGGTACTTGAAAATGAAGAGATCTCAATAAATTATATCATGTCTACACAAATATGGAATCGAAATGAAATCAACGTCGATGATATTTTTACATATAATATAGCGCTAATTGTGATTGAAAATGAGGAGGATCAAGAACCAAAATCTGTCAAGGAATGCATGCACAGAAAAAATTGGCCAAAATGGGAAGACGCAACACAGGCAGAATTGAACTCATTAATGAAACGGAAAGTTTTTGGACCTGTTGTCCGCACACCCGAGGGTATAAAACCCGTCGGATATAAATGGGTGTTCATAAGGAAACGTAATGAGAAAAATGAAAGTGTGAGATATAAAGCACGAGTAATCGCACAAGGATTCTCACAAAGACCCGGAATTAATTATGAGGAGACTTATTCTCCCGTGGCGGATGCAACAACTTTCCGATACCTTATAAGTCTGGTAATATAAGAAGGTATTGATATACATCTAATGAGTGTTGTGACAACTTATTTATATAGGTCACTTGACACTGATATTTACATGAAACTCCCTGAAGGATTGAAATTTCCTGAATCATGCAAAGTAAGTTCTCGAGAACATTGTTCGATTAAGTTAAATAAATCATTATATGGTTTGAAACAGTCAGGGCGTATGTGGTACAATCGCCTTAGCGAATATTTGCTGAAAGAAGGTTATAAGAATGATTCGATTTGCCCATGTATTTTTATAAAGAGATCTAGACCCGAGTATGTCATAATTGTCGTGTATGTAGATGATTTAAATATAATAGGGACTCTCGGTGAGCTTCCTCGGGCAATAGAATATTTGAAAAAGGGGTTTGAAATGAAAGATCTTGGAAAGACAAAGTTTTGTCTAGGGCTGCAAATCGAACATCTTAAAGATGAAATTCTTGTGCATCAAGAAACTTATATAGAAAGGGTGTTGAAAATGTTTTGTATGGATAAATCACATCCAATGAGCACGCCTATGGTTGTGAGGCCGCTTGATGTTGAGAAAGACCCTTTTCGACCTCTAACAGATAATGAAGATATCCTTGGTCCTGAAGTACCATATCTAAGTGTGATTGGGGAACTAATGTTTCTCGTCGGTCATTCGAGACCGGATATATCATTTTCTTTGAATCTATTAGCGAGATATAGTTCGTGTCCAACAAGGAGGCACTGGAGTGGAGTAAAGCAAATCTTTCGATATCTCCAAGGTACCAAAGATATGGGTCTATACTTCACTAATCAATCAAAGGCAAGTTTAATTGGTTTTACAGATGCTGGATACCTGTCAGATTCCCATACCGGTCGATCACAAACCGGATATGTATTCACTGTTGGTGGAACAACGGTTTCATGGCGCTCCACGAAACAGACTATGACAGCCACTTCATCGAATCATGCCGAGATCTTAGCTATCCACGAAGCTAGTAGGGAATGTGTTTGGTTGAGAAATGTAATACAACATGTTCAAGGATCTTGCGGTGTTATTTCGGATAAAGAATTACCAACGGCCTTGTATGAAGGAAGGGTACATTAAAGGATATAGGACCAAGCATATACTTCCAAAGTTCTTCTTCACACATGATTTGCAAAAAAACGGCGACATCAGTGTTCAACAAGTTCATTCATGTGGGAACCTAGTTGATCTATTCACCAAGTCCCTTCCGAATTCAACCTTTCGAAGACTGGTTCATGATATTGGGATGCGACGACTTGAAGAACTCAAGTGATGTAATTATCAGGGGGAGAAAATACATGTTGCACTTTTTCCCCTTGGTCATGGTTTTGTCCCAACTGGGTTTTCCTGACAAGGTTTTTAATGAGGCAACAACCCAAACGTATTTGGAGTGACTATGTACCTTTTTCCTTTCACTAAGTTTTTTCCCACTGGGTTTTACTTAGTAAGGTTTTTAACGAGGCATAGTGCTCTTAATCGACGTCCAAGGGGGAGTGTTATGGAAATAGATATATATGGAATGGATGTCAATCCCTTTATTATTGATAAAGATATGTATTATATTTCTTGCAGACTAATCCACCTATGACTATATATATGCATTGCATATTGAATAAGAAATAAGCTTTTGACTCTCATCTTTCTATCTCTCGATTCTTCTTATTGTTACATTCATAACAAATACCAATTTTTTCCACTTAATTGCCAAATTATTCCCAAAATCACACCAACCAACATTAAACTTTCAAAATATTAACCTAGTTCTCTTAAACTAAAGCTCTGATACCAACTTGTAACACCCCATTTTTTTTTAAATGAAATGCCACGTCATAAAAACACTCCAATAGGTACTCCAATTAATAAACTAAAAACGTTTACAGCGGAAGTCTAAACATTCGAATTGGAATTAAAGCTTAAAAGATAACCCGTCCCATACCGGGCTAGTAACCTCCAAACCAAGACAACTCTGAAATAAAATAATTGTATGCTAAATAAACTCGAATAAAATAAAACTAAAATCCTCAAGCATGTCCCTTGCCCTTGTCGATCTCTGACCCTCCTGATCCTGAGATGTATACTATAGTCAGCTAAAAGCTCAGTGAGTTCACGGTTTACATGCGATCATTCAACACACATGCAATCACATATAAACATCAAGTAATTATAATATGCACCTTCATCAATTATAATTATATGCACTCCAATGAGATCTCTTAACTCCTCTCCATTAGGTAGGGACCTGCCATGTCACAGGCATTCCTTGGGCATGTGAGTCCACAAAGAACTACTGCCCCATTTCGGGTCGTGCCTCCCCAAAGTGTGACACATCGAGCCGATATACCATACCTCGGGTTAATTACATTTTATAAGCATGTCAACCCGCACCCCAAACTCTTTGCATTCAATGTATATAAAAATTTATAACATAAATAGCATGCTACACCATAATTTAACCACATGCATGTAATCACCAAATTAAAGTAAACATGCAATAATATCACCTCATCAAATAAACATATAGACACCCACACCATATATGTAAAAATACATTTCATACATATGTATACATCCCAGTAAAATCTCGTAAAAGACTCACCTGAGGTCGTAGTTTTGCTAAGATTCCGCTCCAAGTGGTAACCTACAATTTATAAACGAATAGCCAATTATTGACTAAGTTTTCTCCTAAAAGCTATCATGGTCAAGTACCAACTTAAGGTCAACTAAGTGGTCACATAACTCTCTCCTTTATAATCATCCAAACACCTCTACTGCTCTACACATGATTAATCGCTTTATATACATTTTCCGAATAATAAACAATTATTAGAAAATATACTGAAGTCTTTCTAAATTAAAGCATCGTAATAATGGTCCAATAGGTAGCTTCAATTTATTAAATCCCATAAATTAAATTAATGATCTAACAGTTTACTCCTTAAAAATACATGCTTAAATTAATATAAATTCTTAATTTAATTAATATATTAATT
Organism: Silybum marianum; assembly: GCA_036898165.1. NCBI lineage: Eukaryota > Viridiplantae > Streptophyta > Magnoliopsida > Asterales > Asteraceae > Silybum > Silybum marianum. The sequence goes on along the minus strand of CM072530.1, from coordinate 20,888,970 downwards.
AAATAAGATTTAATCTAACATATTAAATAAATAAGGATTTATTTAATTTAATACCCTTAGTTAGATTATATCTCTATTAAATAAAGAACCCAAAATACAAATCTTATTTAAATATTTTGGGCCTAATTAATCCAACCCAAATAAATTAAATCTGTTGGGCTCATTTGTATTTAAATAAAACCAATCAGCCCATTTAAAAAGTCAGACCCGGCCCAAAGTCCATATTTGACCCATGGACCCTTCACCCTATCAGCTTTTCTGCTGTTGTTTTTCTTTCGATTGGGGTCGTTTATCGACCGTTTTTGGTGATTCTTTTTGCACAATAATATCACTACAATATTTTACATCCAATAAAACAAGAATCGATTAAAATGGTTCAATAATAAGTTCTAATTTTGAGGTCAAACTACTGGACATTTGACTTTCCTGGTTTACGACTCTTTTTCCAAATCGGTGGTCTTCTAGACATCTTTTAAACCTCAAATTTTAACAGAACACTATACATATATGTGCTAAAACCCAATAAAAATTAATTTAAAAAAGGATTAGAATAGCTACCTCAATTTCGTTGCCAAAGTCCGAAAACGTAACCTCTCTTCTTGATCAAAATCTCCTTCTAACCTTGCTCCAAAACCGAAATTGAATGAGGGTTTTCTTTCTCCTAACTACGGCACTACTAACCCTAAATTATGGTGGCTAAAATTCGATTTTAAAGGCTCCAATTTGACTTGGAGGCCAAGAGATGAAAATTTAGAGAAAGTCCAAATCTCCCTAAATCATTCCCAAAATTCAACTTTCATAAATTGACAAAACAGGCCCCTCCACTTTGAATGTTCATGATTTAGCCCCTAAGTGAAGTTTAGATAAATATATATTTGAATTAATATTTTAATATTATTATTATAATTTAATATACTTTCCACAATGACACATATGGTCCCTCTCCATCATGTCTTTCACATTTGTTTTTGGTCCAAACGATAATTAAGCCACATGCGATTTCGTTTCAAATTCTTCACCCATTTATTAATTAAACTTTGTCACATTTTTGAGGCGTTTCAAATTTCTCCTCCTTCAAAAGAATTCCGTCCTCGGAATTATTCTTGGCTAAAAAGATGCGGATATTTTGAACTCGTTTCTTCTTCTAGTACCCAAGTCATTTATGCTTCTTTGTGAAATCTCCATTTAACCAAGACTAAGGGTATGACCTTACGCCTTAGCCTTTTGGTCTTTTTGTCTAGTATCTCGATAAGCTCTTCTATGTAGGTTAGTTTGTCGTTGACCTCGACATCCTCGAGATTTACGACAGCTGATTCATCTGCCAAACACTTCCTTAAATTCGACACATGGAAGGTGGCATGGATACCGCTCAGCTCTTCTGGCAGTTTCAAACGATAGGCTACCTCTCCCACCCTTGCAACTATTTCAAAAGGTCTGATATACCTTGGACTTAACTTGCCTCTTTTTCCGAATCTTACAACTCCCTTCCATGGCGAAACTTTCAATAACACCTTGTCGCCCACTTGGAATTCCAGGGGTCGTCGTCTTCTATCTGCATAACTCTTTTGCCTATCCTGTGCAACCTTCAATCTGTCCCTGATTTGTATAATCTTATCTGAAGTTTGTTGAACTAATTCTGGTCCAACCAACTGTCTTTCCCCGACATCTGCCCAACATACTGGTGTTCGACATTTGCGGCCATACAGTGCTTCAAAAGGTGCCGCTTTAATACTCGAGTGGTAGCTATTGTTATAAGCAAACTCTATCAACGTAAGGTGACTATCCCAGCTACCTCCAAAATCGATCACACACGATCTTAACATATCTTCCAACATCTGGATAGTTCTTTCGCTCTGACCATCGGTTTGGGGATGGTATGCGGTGCTGAAGTGTAATGCGCCTGCTGAAAACTCTCCCAAAACCGAGAGGTGTATTGGGCACCCCTATCCGATACTATGGATAGGGGGACTCCATGTCTCGTAACTATTTCGTTGACATACATTTGTGCTAACCTCTCCATTGAGTATTTGTCGCTCATTGGCAGAAAGTGGGCAGACTTCGTCAGCCGGTCAACGATTACCCATATTGCATCACGTCCTTTTGCGGTCTTTGGTAATTTCGTGACGAAGTCCATGGTTACCATGTCCCACTTCCATATTGGTATTTCCATTTGTTGTAACATTCCTGACGGCTTTTGGTGTTCCGCCTTCACCTGTAGACAGGTCAAACATTTCTCCACATAACTTGTTATTGCCTTCTTCATACCTGGCCACCAATAGCTCTCCTTCAAGTTCTTGTACATCTTATCACTTCCTGGATGCATTGTGTATTTGGACTTGTGTGCTTCATCCATTACGATGTTTCTTAAATCTCCCAAATTAGGAATCCATATACGGGTTCCTAGCCTGTACACTCCATCTGGCCCTACAATCAATGTCTTGATCTGCCCAACCATCCTTTCCTTCTTAATATTTTCTTCTAAAAGAGCTTCCTCTTGTGTTGCTCTTATTTGATCTATCAGATCCACCTTGATGTTCATATGCATAGCTCTAACCTTGATTGGTTCAGATCGTTCCTTTTTACTTAATGCATCTCCGACTACGTTCGCTTTACCCGGATGGTAATGGATCTCACAATCATAGTCCTTGAGTAATTCCATCCACCTCCTCTGTCTCATGTTCAATTCCTTCTGATCGAACAAGTATTTCAAACTCTTGTGATCTGTGTAGATCATACACTTCGTCCCGTACAAATAATGTCTCCAAATTTTAAGCGCGAAGACCACCGCCGCTAATTCCATGTCATGGGTAGGATACTTCTGCTCATGCTCCTTTAGCTGACGCGAAGCATAGGCAATAACCTTTCCTCGCTGCATCAACACACACCCTAATCCCATCTTTGAGGCATCACTATACACAACGAAGTCTTCAGTTCCCTCTTGTAGTGATAACACCGGGGCACTACTCAACCTTTCCTTAAGTGTTTGGAACGCTTCTTCCTGTTTCACTCCCCAGTCAAACCTCGTTGTCTTCTTTGTCAACTTCGTTAGTGGCGTTGCTATCTTGGAGAAGTCCTGGATGAACCTCCGATAGTAGCCGGCTAAACCCAGAAAACTACGAATTTCGGAAGCGGACTTTGGCGATCTCCAATCCATTACAGCTTCGATCTTGGTCGGGTCTACCTTGATTCCATCTGCGTTCACTACATGGCCAAGAAACTGAACTTCTTGTATCCAAAACTCACACTTCGAGAATTTAGCATAAAGCTGTTCCTTAGCTAAGAGTTCTAGAATCGTTCTAAGGTGTTGTTCGTGTTCCTCCTCGCTCCTCGAGTAGATAAGAATGTCGTCAATGAAGACGATAACAAACTTATCTAAGTAGGGTCCGCAAACTTGATTCATCAGATCCATGAATGCCGCAGGTGCATTTGTCAATCCGAAAGGCATTACTACTAATTTGTAGTGACCATATCGAGTCCTGAAGGCGGTCTTCGGTATATCTTCCGTCCTTACTCTCAATTGATGATACCCCGACCTCAAGTCGATCTTTGAGAAGTGGCTAGCACCTTGTAGTTGGTCGAATAAGCCATCGATTCTTGGCAACAGGTATCTATTCTTTATCGTGATCTTATTGAGCTCACGATAGTCGATGCACATCCTCATCGTGCCATCCTTCTTTTTCACGAATAGGATTGGATCTCCCCATGGCGGTGAGCTCGGTCTGATAAAACCGTTTTCCAAGAGTTCTTGCAATTGCTTCATTAACTCTTGCATTTCCGTTGGGGCTAACCGATAGGGGGCTCTAGCGATTGGTGCCTCTCCCGGTACCAAGTCGATTCTAAATTCCACCTGTCGTTCAGGCAGAATTCCCGGTAACTCCTCCGGGAATACTTCGGGGTACTCCCTCACCACAGGTACGTCTCCTATCTTCTTTTTCTCCAACTTGGTGTCGATTGCGTAAGCCAAGTATGTCGCACAACCTTTCCGTAGATATTTGCTTGCCTTGATTGCAGTGATTAATCCTATATCGGACTTCCTTCGATCCCCATAGACATGGACTGTCTCTCCCTCTGGGGTCTGAATCTTAACCATATTTTTATCACAAATGATTTGGGCATGGTTATCGGACAACCAATCCATTCCTAATACCACATCAAAACCGCCCAATCCCATTGGCATAAGGTTTACAGGCCAAATCTTACCATCTATGCAAATCGTGCATCCATTAATCACTTCCTCTACCTTAACTTGACCACCATCAGCAGTCTCTACTAGATAACTCCTCTCTAACTTATTAGCATCCCTATTCAAATAGTGTCGGAAAGAAGTAGAGACGAAACTACCATTTGCACCAGAATCAAATAATACATGAGCATAAATATCATTGATAGGAAACATACCAGATACGACGTCTGGGGCCTCCCTCGCTTCTTCCAAGGTCATGGTATATGCTCGACCACGTCCTCTCGTTGGCTCTTTCTTGGTCGTCTCTTTCCCTGACCCTCCTCCTAGTGACCTGTTGATGTCTCCTACGCCCTTCTGCAATTTGGGGCATTCAAACCTCAGATTCCCTGTAGCTCCACATTCGTAACAATTCTTCTTCTCAGGACATTCACGGACGGTGTGTCCTGGCTTCCCACAACGAAAGCATGCTATACTTCCCGCCCTACATTCCCCTGCGTGCTTTCGGTTGCACTTATTGCACGTAGGGGCAGAGCATCCCTCCTTATGGTTCTTGACTAGTGCTTGCATCCCCCTTACCTTTTTCACCACCTTGTTCGGTCCTTCCCATTTTCTCTTAAAGTCTCTCCTTTCTCCAGCCGCCCTTGCAATATTCTCCTCGGCTACTTTTGCCATTTCTACGGCTTGAACAAACGTGGTCGGTTTCATCATATCCACGTATTGCATTATCTCGATCCTTAGACCATCCTTGAAGCGGTCTATCTTCTTTTGCTCGGTCGCCACTTGGTAACTGGCGAACCTCGACATCTCCAAGAATTTATTCACGTATTCATCAACGGACATTGTCCCCTGTTCCAACCTTAGAAATTCCGATTCCAATTTCTTCACTTCTGACTGAGAGCAATACTTGTCCATCATCAGACTCTTCATTTTATCCCAGGTCAAGGTAGAGATATCTTCTTCCCCACGGATCTCACATTCCGCCTCCCACCAGTGGAGTGCAGAATCCAAGAGTGTAGAGGCAGCATAAGTAACCTTTTGCTCTTCCAAGCACTGGCAGATTTTAAAGCACCCTTGCATCTTAGAGATCCAGTTCATAAGGGCGACCGGGCCTTCCGTGCCCTTAAACTCCTTGGGTCGAGTGTTGTTGAATGTCTTGAAGTTGCACCCCTTCTTCTTTTTCTCATATGATCCTTCTGTTACTAGTAGTTTTTTCTTTTCCTTCGGTGATTCCACTTTGTCCTTAACTGAAGGCTCGATTCTTTCAGTGGTTTGAGAGTTGACTATTGTCTTCTCCTGGTGCGTGATTGCTTCCTCTTCCTCTTCCGGGCCCTTGAATTTATCTCCGAGCATAGTCTTCAGCATGTCGGGAAGAGTGTTTTGGAGGACTTGGGTGAATCGTGCCATCATGGCTTCCTCGGTAAAAAGGTTTTCACTATTTCCAACTCCTGTACCTCTTCCCATAGTTCCTTGAGCAGTGAAACCCTCGTTTACCAACGGGGTAGCACTCAAGTCGACCTGGTTTTGGTGGCGTCCACGACCTCGGCCTCGGCCTCGACCTCGTCCTGCTAGGAGCATGTCACCCGCGCCCCTCCCAATTGTGGTAATTCTCAAAGAGCCACGTGAAACCATTCTGATATAAATATGACATCGTTACTATAGTGTTCTTAACACTACTCGTCAAGTTATACATATATATATATATATACGTATATATTTACTAGGAAAGAACACATATATGCATACAATATTTCAAGCACCAATAATGTAACGCATTGCATTTAAAAGCATATTGTCATTCCATATCAAGAGAAAGTTATTACATAAAAAGTTCTAACATTCAACCAGAATTTAGGGTTTTTAACGCCCTTAAGCTAAACAAACATATATTCTCCGATGCCAACATAATAATAGAACTTCCAAATATCTTAGAACAAAATTAAACTCCAAAATTTATCTCTTGATACTACCAGCTATCTAGAACTCCACCGGGAGGTAGGGGTCTCGGATATACTGTATAAAGGTCACCGAGGGTTTGAAGCTCCATAGGGTTTTCGCTTCAGGACCCGTCTCGAGACTATGGATCCAAGAAGCGAAGTATCTTCTTACCACACCTACGTACTCCTTCGTCACCCTTTTAAAGAATCTCGTCCTATCCCGCACCCGGACGCGCCAGGGACGGGCGGCGATCTGCTTTTCTTGCACTAGTATCATCCTCAAGAGATCCCTCTCCCCCCGCAAGGTATCCCTCTCTTTTAGCAAAGTCTCCATCTCTGTTCCCTTCCTAACACTTGCCACCTGCAAGTTGTGAAGCATGCTTGCCGTCCTATCGCCATCCCATTTAGTATAGGCTAGTTGGTTCTTCAACTCCTCCTTGATCGTTTGGAGGGACTCTATCTTCTCTTCCAACTCGGCTCGTGTGGGAATAGGAACTACTGAGGGACCCCCACGAATCGAACCTTGAGTTGGGTTGCTACTTACAGACGGCGAATGATTGCCTACGGGGACGCGATCCTGACTAGATGTCGCGTTAGAGTGGCGATTGGCAACACTCTCGCGATGTAGGCCTAGACCGGGCACCCTCCGTCCGTCAGCTCCGCGTCTGCGTCCTCTCCCACGATTAACAAAGTGAGTGCCAATAGTGTGAACCATTTTCCTACAAAACCACAAGGAAAACACTCCGTCAATCCCCGAAAATTTCAAACTTAATCATAACGTAAATAGGCCTACACATGATTCTAAAGCACCTCATAAGTTTAAGCTTAAGCTAAAGAAGATATTAACCTAGTTCTCTTAAACTAAAGCTCTGATACCAACTTGTAACACCCCATTTTTTTTTAAATGAAATGCCACATCATAAAAACACTCCAATAAGTACTCCAATTAATAAACTAAAAACGTTTACAGCGGAAGTCTAAACATTCGAATTGGAATTAAAGCTTAAAAGATAACACGTCCCATACCGGGCTAGTAACCTCCAAACCAAGACAACTCTGAAATAAAATAATTGTATGCTAAATAAACTCGAATAAAATAAAACTAAAATCCTCAAGCATGTCCCTTGCCCTTGTCGATCTCTGACCCTCCTGATCCTGAGATGTATACTATAGTCAGCTAAAAGCTCAGTGAGTTCACGGTTTACATGCGATCATTCAACACACATGCAATCACATATAAACATCAAGTAATTATAATATGCACCTTCATCAATTATAATTATATGCACTCCAATGAGATCTCTTAACTCCTCTCCCTTAGGTAAGGACCTGCCATGTCACAGGTATTCCCTGGGCATGTGAGTCCACAAAGAACTACTGCCCATTTCGGGTCGTGCCTCCCCAAAGTGTGACACATCGAGCCGATATCCCATACCTCGGGTTAATTACATTTTATAAGCATGTCAACCCGCACCCCAAACTCTTTGCATTCAATGTATATAAAAATTTATAACATAAATAGCATGTTACACCATAATTTAACCACATGCATGTAATCACCAAATTAAAGTAAACATGCAATAATATCACCTCATCAAATAAACATATAGACACCCACACCATATATGTAAAAATACATTTCATCATATGTATACATCCCAGTAAAATCTCGTGAAAGACTCACCTGAGGTCGTAGTTTTGCTAAGATTCCGCTCCAAGTGGTAACCTACAATTTATAAACGAATAGCCAATTATTGACTAAGTTTTCTCCTAAAAGCTATCATGGTCAAGTACCAACTTAAGGTCAACTAAGTGGTCACATAACTCTCTCCTTTATAATCATCCAAACACCTCTACTGCTCTACACATGATTAATCGTTTTATATACATTTTCCGAATAATAAACAATTATTAGAAAATATACTGAAGTCTTTCTAAATTAAAGCATCGTAATAATGGTCCAATAGGTAGTTTCAATTTATTAAATCCCATAAATTAAATTAATGATCTAACAGTTTACTCCTTAAAAATACATGCTTAAATTAATATAAATTCTTAATTTAATTAATACATTAATTAAATAAGATTTAATCTAACATATTAAATAAATAAGGATTTATTTAATTTAATACCCTTAGTTAGATTATATCTCAATTAAATAAAGAACCCAAAATACAAATCTTATTTAAATATTTTGGGCCTAATTAATTCAACCCAAATAAATTAAATCTGTTGGGCTCATTTGTATTTAAATAAAACCAATCAGCCCATTTAAAAAGTCAGACCCGGCCCAAAGTCCATATTTGACCCATGGACCCTTCACTCTATCAGCTTTTCTGCGGTTGTTTTTCTTTCGATTGGGGTCGTTTATCGACCGTTTTTGGTGATTCTTTTTGCACAATAATATCACTACAATATTTTACATCCAATAAAACAACAATCGATTAAAATGGTTCAATAATAAGTTCTAATTTTGAGGTCAAACAACTGGATGTTTGACTTTCATGGTTTACGACTCTTTTTCCAAATCGGTGGTCTTCTAGACATCTTTTAAACCTCAAATTTTAACAGGATATTATACATATATGTACTAACACCCAGTAAAAATTAATTTCAAAAACGATTAGAATAGCTACCTCAATTTCGTTGCCAAACTCCGAAAACGTAACCTCTCTTCTTGGTCGAAATCTCCTTCTATCCTTGCTCCAAAACCGAAATTGAATGAGGGTTTTCTTTCTCCTAACTACGGCACTACTAACCCTAAATTATGGTGGCTAAAAGTTGGTTTTAAAGGCTCCAATTTGACTTGGAGGCCAAGAGATGCAAATTTAGGGAAAGTCCAAATCTCCCTAAATCATTCCCAAAATTCAGCTTTCATAAATTGACAAAACAGACCCCTCCACTTTGAATGTTCATGATTTAGCCCCTAAGTGAAGTTTAGATAAATATATATATTTGAATTATTATTTTAATATTATTATTATAATTTAATATACTTTCCATAATGACACATATGGTCCCTCTCCATCATGTCTTTCACATTTTTTTTTGGTCCAAATGATAATTAAGCCACATGCGATTTCGTTTCAAATTCTTCACCCATTTATTAATTAAACTTTGTCACATTTTTGAGGCGTTACAAAAAACTTAATTTTGGTAAGTTTTTTATACAACTCATCAAGCTAAGAGTACAAGTGAATGAATTATGAGACTGAAAGTTAATTTAAACCACATATATTTCTTTGGAAGAATTACGATTGCTTGCATGGAAATCAAATGAAGATTCTTTTTTCATTTGTCAACTTGCATATATGCATGATGTATGATGATGTATCCATGTCATCATCTTGACATTTAACTTGAGGAGCAAGCTCACAATTTTCCCTATTATAAATTGAAACACATGCATGTGGATTTGATACACCCATCTTCATAAGTCTTCTTTTTGTTCTAATTTTCCTCTCGGCAAACAAACAATATACATATATATATATTGTTTTTAGTCTAGTTTCCATGTATAAAATCAAGAAAACTTTTTTTCATGTATAAAATCACATATGATTTTGTATTAACATGAAAAAATGGACAAAGACGACTTTTGCTGCGAGTTAAGTCGTGGGAAAAGTCGCGGTTAATCATATACGATTTTGTATGTGAATCATATATGATTTTGTACACAAAAAAAGTTTTTTTGTTTTCTTAAATAGGTAGCGTTTTCGTTTGAACCTGCCCCTAGATAGATAAATAGATATATATATATATATATATAGATATATAGATATATATATATATATATATAGAGAGAGAGAGAGAGAGAGAGAGAGAAGGAGGATCTTCTACAACCCATCCCAAAGTTACAACCTGTGCCAACCAATCCCAGCCATTGATCAAATAATTTGAGGGTGATGAGGCGGTGGCAATCTTGTAATTAAATTGAAGTTTTGGGAGGCGATGGGAAATAATAGTTATCTTCCATGTGATAATAATAGAAACGGTTTCTATTATTAAGGAAGTTATCCCATTAATTTTGTATTAATTCAAAATTCAAATTTTGAATATTAAATAATAATTTCTAATAAAATGTAATTATGGTAACTTCATATATTAAAATCTACAAAATAATATATCCAACATCATAATCGTGGGTTACAAATGGCTGCGATTCGAAAGTTATTTCATTGTGAATCGAGGGTTTTTGTCTTCGATTTTGTTCAAGATTCTGAAGGATTCGTTTAGAAAAGTTGAATCGTGGATTACCGGAGGTTGCAGATCGATTGTGGCGGTGGTCGGCAGCTGTGGTCGGCGAAGGTGGAGAATGAACCAGTGTCATACCAGTACGCGACGGTGAAGAAGGACATAGTGGTGGAGAGTCAAGATGCAACGTTTGAGATCAAAGGAGAGACTATTTTTGGATTTCAGCCATTTGCTACGAAGGATCCGGTGGTGTTTGATAATCCGGAGGAGTTCGTCGGAGATGGAATCATTCCTTCCGAATTCTACATTCGATTTGATTCTGACATCAAATCCTATCTTCGTATTGTTTTGCGTCCGTCTAAATTATTTGTCGATTTTATTAGTCTTCCGATTGAGTTGCATATTCTTGGTTGGGATATAATCATTTTATAAATGAAATCAGTTTCATAAGTTACGTATGACATAAAAAAAAGATTTGTATTTAGTATTTCGATTTTATGAATGTCCCCAGTTTTTGTAATCTTTCAGTAAGATAAAAGATGTCGATTATGTTGGATTAATATGAAAACAACTTCATAGGTTTTATATTTCATATAGAATCATTACATACATGAAATCATCTTCATGTTTCTTCCTTCCGAATTCTGCATTCGATTTGATTCTAACATCAAATCCTATCTTCGTAATGTTTTGCTTCCGTCTAAATTATTTGTCGATTTTATAAGTCTTTCGATTGAGTTGCATATAATTGGTTGGGATAGAATCATTTTATATATGAAATCAGTTTCATAAGTTACGTATGACATGAAAAAAGATTTGTATTTAGTATTTCGATTTTATGAGTGTTCCCAGATTTTGTAATCTTTCAGTAAAGTAAAAGATGTCGATTATGTTGGATTGATATGAAAACAGCTTCATAGGTTTTATTTTTCATATAGAATCATTACATATATGAAATCATCTTCTAGAAGATTTGCATATACTTGGTTGGGATAATACATTAAAAAAACCAGTTATTATCTAGAAGATTTGAATTCCGAAAATCAAAATATGAAAAGTAAATCACTTCAAATCTATCCCTAAATTATAGAAATAAATTCAATTTTAATCTATCCCTAAAATAGTAGGATAACCGGCTGAATTTTGGTAACTGAAATATTTAAGGGTGATTATATAAAGACACCCCTATTTGTTATAAAGTTAGGCATGGGGATTGTCCCCGACCCGTCAGGGAACCCGGTCCACCCGTCCCGATCGGGGACGGGGATTCCCCGTTAAATCGGGGATGGGGACGGGGACGGGGATCCCCGTTTTTCTCAACCGGGGATGGAGACGGGGAAGGGTATCGCACTCCCTGCCCCGCCCCGTACCCGGTATATATTAATTAAAAAATTATATATATTATTTATTTTAACTAAATTGGTAATTCACGATTTCATATTTTCTACCTAGGTTTAGAATCTAATTTTTTTATTTATTTTCTATGTTAGTGTGTATTATTCGATGTCAAGTCAAAACATAATTACGCTTATGTTTTGTATATTACTGTATATGGTTTTATATTACTCGTTATATGTTTTGGTACGTGTGACATCAAGTATTTTTTGGATTAAATTGAATTTCTTTTAGTTTTAGGCTATTAATTATTATATAATGTTGTGATTTTTTTTATATTAAATTAAAATTGATTTATTTTATGTTTATTGGAAATATGATAAATTTAACGTGTGTGGTCTCTCGCGTATTTGATTTAAAATACCTTATATAAACGGGGAAAAAATCCCCGTTTCCCCGTTGGGGATTGGGATGGGGATGTGATTTTAGTTAATATTTTTGTGCAACAGGCTTAATATAGCAAACCCAAACCCTTTTTATGGTTATTGAAAATTTACCCTTACCCGCCCAATATACGGGTCGGGCTTACCCATGGGATAACGGGCCTAAAATATTTTTATATTTCTAAGAAAACAAACTTATATAAGACTACAAGTTAATGCAAAATAATTCAAAAGACACAATAATATTTCCAACTTACAATTGGAGGTGAGTACATAACAATGTATATAATTTAGAAAAAAAAAATTCTTTGTAAAATATGGAGTATCGATAAATGAAATGACTAAAAGAGATAATAAGGAATTGATCTATTGACTATTGAGGTAGTAGTTATGTTTTTACTTTTTAGATTTTTAAAGATGTCATTCACATTATTGATAACTAAGTGAGAATTGATAAATATCATAAATTCTCAATTTTATTTATAAATTTTAATAATAAAAGTGAATTATTATTATATATATTAACGGGCCGGGCGGGCCTGCCCATATATTTTTTTGCATCGCTCGTGCCCGCCCATTAATTTCAACAAGTCTGTCCGGGCCCGCCCATTTTTTCGAAAATGGTCGTCCAAACCCGCTTTTCTAGTGGGTTAGACAGGACGGGCCTAACGGGCCGTCCCGTCCGTGAACAAGTCTACTATAAGGACACCTCCTATTATTAATCATTGTGTAAGTATTGTTTTTACTTTTATCCTATTGGGTGATTCTATTGACTACTGAGACATCTATGTATTTAACACATGCTATCATTAAGTATGTAATAATTATTTTTATTTTGACTACTAATCATTATAATTTTTCCATTTTGTTGAGTTTTTGATCAAATGGGTGTATTTTTCAAACATATTTATCGAATGAGTGTACTTTTAAACTTATTTACCAAACAGGTGTACCAAACAGGCCTCTTTCACGGTCTCTTTCTTCTCCCTTTGTGATTTCTCGAGAGCTCCCTTCTAGGCTTCCACGACGCTGCTGCTGTCCTTCCACGACCGCCGGTTGCCGTCCCTTCCACCGCCGCCGCTGCCATCCCGTCCACCGCCGACTGCCGTCCTGTTCACCTCAGTCGGCCAAATCCGACGATCTCCTTCCTCCCACCATTTTCAGGTGTGGTGGTTCTTGTTGTGTGCCACTGCCGGCCACCATCAACGGGGTCTGTTGGAGGAATGATTGTTGGTGGTTTTGTTTCTTGATTAGTAACTGATCATGACCCTGATTCAAAATCTGAACTTTTTGAAACCCCTGATTGAAATCGGAGCTTTCTGAAGTTTCCATGGAAACTCGGAGCTTCCGAAAGACCCTGAATAAAAACTGGAGCTTTTTGATGACCCGGAATGGAATTCGGAGCTTTTTAAAGACCCGGAATGGAATTCGGATGGTGGTGAAATTGAATCTACGGCGCCGGCGGTGGTGGTGGACCTGGTGGCGGTTGTGGCTGTAGAGGAGTGTTTAGAATCATTTGCTGATTGAAAACTTATGGGTTTTGATCAGAGAAAGGGAAATAGTTTTGTGGGTTAAAATTAGGTGGCGTCGGAGTTTCAGAGACGGTGGTCGGAGGAGCACTTTCATGAAACTGGTTGCTTTGAAGGAGCTGTTGTAGGCTCAAAGATGTGTCATCAAACTCATCGGAGATCCATCGGAGAGACTGGTATTGTGCCGGAGAAGCCGCAGATTCAGATAACAAACTCTCCCAGTCTTCCAATCCAACCCCAAATCTTTGTTGTTGAAGCTCAAACTCAGCCGGAATGGGTTGTAACTCCGGCCACTCATCTTTCCGGCCACCATACCTGAAAATGGTGGGAGGAAGGAGATCGTCGGATTTGGGAGAAGAAAGAGACCGTGAAATAGGTCTGTTTGGTAAATAGGTTAAATTGAAAAGTACACGTGTTTGGTAAATAAGTTTAAAAGTACACTCATTTGGTAAATATGTTTGAAAAATACACCCATTTGATCAAAAACTCTATTTTGTTTTCTTTTTATTGTTTACAAGTAATAATTATGTCAATGTTTTTACTTTTATTTTTTTAATTTTTTAAATAAATATTATGTTTATAATTAATCTATTTTTTCTTCTTATTTTGTAATTAATCCTATATTGTTATTTCTGGTTATTCTAAATGTTTAATTTTATATTATTATATTTGTTGGGTCACCGATGATTTGGTGATGAACCACCTTCCTTTATATGAATGAATTTTTACAGGTTCTTTTGAAGGTCTGAAATATGCTTCAAGTATTGAAGAGTCAAAGACTATTCAATCAAGGGGTTGTACATCAAAAAGTGGAATTTTGGATGTATCAACCAACTTCAATATTCAGACCATCTTGCCAAGTCAAGATTGGGTCACCAATATAGTGGGTCACCGATGGTACACTCAAAAGTCATCAAAAGTACTAAGGACATCAAATAAGATGAGGTCATCAAGTTTGATGTCATGGTCACCGACACTATGATCTTGGTCACCGAAATTGCAGGTATATTTTCTAAGGCTGTGATATCAACTCACAAGGGTATACACTTTTGTCACTTAGTGAAAGAAGAAGTTATCAAGCAAAGTGTACACTTATCAACTCCAGCCTTATAAGGTATCCACCGATGTGATACATAGTGAGATGTATCACTTAGCAATTTCAAAGAGATAAGTTCTTGACTCACATCAATTGCAAGACACGTGAGCCAGCAAGAACTTGGGCACCAAGCCTTAATTAAAGACATTCTCTTTTATTCTTATAAAAGGAATATTTGTCTTTTAGCTAAAAGGCTTGATGGGACTTCACAGAGCATGAAGAAAAGAAGATAAAGTTATCTGACATTACGTGCTACAAGGAATGGTACATCCATTATTCTAGTACAAAGGAAGTGGTCTCTTCCTTTGTCCATCAGATAATCTTCCAGCTAATGAAACCTTGGCAGCTGTCCACTTGCATCCCATGCATGGACACTATAAAAGGAGATGAAGTCCTTCCCAGAAATCTCACGCTTTCAACAAATCTTCAGAGTGATTATTTGTTTGACTGTGGCAAAGCTGTGTGCTATAACAGTATTGTTTTAACTTGCTTAGTGTAATAGTTAATTACTGTTATCTGTGTGTTTAGTTTGATAGAATAGTCTGCCTGTTCTTTTCCGCATCAAACTATCTGTGTGTAAATTTTTAATATTTATATTAAAAAATTTAAAAAGAGTATATTCTGTGTGTTTTATATTCAACCCCCCCTTCTACAAAACCCTCTCTTAGTTAGCCATCTCTCTTTGGGGACTAACATTGGTATCGAAGCGATTGGTTTAATCTCATAAACCAGATCTGTGATGGCTACTACCTCAAATGTTGATGGTACCTTGCAGACCTCTTCCAGTAATACATATGATTTAGGATCTTTGGCTAAACCCCCAAGATCCAACCCAAGCAACTTTGGGTTATGGAAAAATCGCATGTTATTATTCTTGGAAGGGATCGATTGCAGGTATCCCAACATTCTCAGTGAGGGACCTATTGTTCCTAAAATATGGGCTCGCTTTGGCCCTCAAAAGGACGCTGAAGGAAAGGACATAGAGTCAGATGACGAAAGAAGTGAGAAAACTGGTAGATATATCATCAAACCTTCTAACAAATTTAGTGAAGATGATAAACGCCTAGTCGCTTTAGATACTAAAGTCAAATCGCTCTTCTTTGTTTCCCTTTCGATGATGTGTATCATTCTCTTCTTAACCTTCCCATCGCTAAAGAGATGTGGGATACTTTGAGTGTCTTATATGAAGGCACCAAAGAAGTAAAGAAATCTAACAGGATCTGTCTTGTTAGAAAGTATGAACTCTTCTCCCATGAAAAGGGAGAATCTCTTTCTACCTACTTTAATCGTTTTAACTGTCTTCTCAACGATCTCAAAGTTCTTGGCCGGGTTTATGATAATGAAGAAGTTCTCTGCAAGTTCATGGATTGTCTTCCAGATTTCTGGGAAACTATCTGTACTTGCATCAAGCAAACCAAGGACTTAGAAATAATGCCTTTAAGCTCTCTATGGAACTCTTCTTCACTATGAACAAACTAAGAACCAGAGAAAGTCTCTTATAAAGGATATCAAATCCTCCTCTATTGCTTTGATAAGTGATTCAAAACCTTCTTCTTGTATTCCTAGAATCACCTATCCTTCTTCTAGTTCTGAAAAAGATATTAAGGAAGACTCTTCTCATCTGTCAGATGCATACTATAGTGCTGCTGATGATGAAGGAGAAGAATCAGCCATTGACATACTTTCTGATAGTATGGCAATGCTTGCTGGAAACCTTAAGAACAAAAGATTTTCTTCAAACCGCTCCAAATTTAATAGAAAACCTTTTTCTCAAAAATCCTCTTCTGATAAAGCAAATGAAGAATGCTTCAATTGTGGAAAGAAAGGTCATTTTGCTTCTGAATGCAGATCAAAAGCTTCTTCTTCTAAACCTTCTTCTTCTTATGGCCATGACTTCTCAAAATCAGCTTCTAGGAAGCATGAAGAGAGAAATAGCCAATCCTCTAAAGAAAATTCTGAATCAAAAGAAACCTCAAGGTACAAGAAATACAAAGCCAAATACAAGAGAGAAAAGGAGAGAAACCAAGGTAAAAATAAAACCTTAGTTGCTGAGGCTCATTCTTTGGGAAGATGAGCAAACCTGCGAGAGTGAGAGTGAGTATGTCACTAAGTGCCTCATGGCCAAAATTGATGAGATAGAAGACATGGAGAAATCACTCTACACCACTCTTGTATCTGCTGAGGGATCCACTTCATGGACAAAACCTCAGGTACATCCTTTTACCTTTCTCTCTGATGATCAAAAGGCTGATGCCTTTGACTCTTTAACTGTTGACTTCTGTGACTTAAAGATTCAAAAGAAAAAGGCTGATATGCACATAAAATGTCTAAATGATCAACTCCTCTCTTGCTTTTCAAAACTAAAAGATTTTGACAAAATGAAAGTCTGATCCGGAAAACCTTCGGTATTTAAACGACAAGCCTTTCGAGGAAAAATCAAAGATTTCTTCCACTCTTGAAAAGGAACAAGAGGTTCTGTCTAAATGGACTAAATCCTCTAAGAATCTTGAAAGGATCCTTCAAGATCAAATAACCAGCAAGGATAAGTCTGGCCTTGGTTATGGAAAAGATGTTCCTCAATCTTTTGATCTCCCACTCCATTCTTCTGAGTGTCAAGGTTTTCCTGCTGGTTTCCTTTCCGATGACGAAGATGATCTCTTCGGTTACTCATCTGAGGATTCTACCTCCGTTCACTCTATAGATCTACTTGACATGCTCAAAGTAGAATCTGGTTCCAAAAAGTTTGGAGTCTTTGTTAAAGCTAAAGAAATCTCTTCTGAGTCTTCAATGGTTTCAACTCTTCCAAGCTCTTCTTCTTCTCCCAAACCTATCCAAAGACTTTTAAATTCCTTAATTCTACATGAGTCAAGGTACTCCCAGGAGCAGCCTTCTGAAGTTGCTGAGTATCCTTCTTCAAAAAGATTTTCTCCTCAAAACAAAAATTTTTCTAAATCAAATTTTTCATCTAAAAGGAAATCTCAAATAGCTACTGACTTTATTCCTCGGTCAGTAAACTTGAAGAAATCAAGAAATCCTGGTAAAGGTATTCTTGGACCAAGACCAGGTATTGGACACCCCTCTTCTTCTCATTCCTCAACCTCTGTTCAAAGTTTTGATGATAGAGATTTTAAAAAGGCCTTTCCTTTAAAGAAGTGCTATAATTGTGGCAACACCCTTCATCTTGCTAAAAATTGCCCAAAAGACTTGGTTCCTTGCAAAACTAAAATGCCTTCTAATCCCAAAGGACCCACCTCAAAATGGGTACCAAAAGTCTAAATTTGTTTCTGGGTGCAGGTACCAAATAAAGATCACATATGGTACATGGATAGTGGGTGTTCAAGACACATGACCGGAAACAAACTTCTTCTCTCTAACTTCTCAAAAGAAAAGGGACCCACTGTTTCCTTTGGAGGAAATGGAAAAGGGGTCACCAAAGGATATGGTACCATTTCAAATGGAACCATCAGTTTCTCCAGAGTAGCTCATGTTGAAGGGCTAATGTACAATCTTCTAAGCATCAACCAAATATGTGATTTGGGCTATAAGGTCATGTTCCAGCTGTGTGTGTGCTTGGTCTTTGATGTACAGAACAAGATTGTACTAGCAGGAACCCGACTGAATGACGTGTACATAATCAACATGAAGAAAAGTGCAATAGGAGAAGCTGTGTGTCTCCTCTCTCAAGAACTAGCCAAACAAAGTTGGCTGTGGCATAAAAGGTTCTCTCATCTAAACTTTAAAACCTTGAACAAACTCTCCAACAAAGAGCTGGTTGTTGGAATGCCAAAAATAGCTTTTGAAAAAGAAAAGTCATGTGGGGCATGTGAAAAAGGAAAACTCACCAGAACTTCCTTTAAAACAAAACAATGCTCTTCTATCTCTCAACCTCTTCAAATGCTTCACATGGATCTATGCGGTCCAGTCAGTACACCCAGTCTAGGTGGTAAAAAGTATATGCTAGTAATCGTCGATGAATTCTCTAGATATACTTGGGTGTTCTTTCTGAAACACAAGAGTGATGCTGCTGAAGAAATCATCAGGTTTACAAGAAAGATTGAAAATTTGAATGATAAACTGGTGAAGTCCTTCAGAAGTGATAATGGCACTGAATTCAAGAATGCTGCTCTGGAAGATTTCTTTGATCTAAAAGGAATCTCTCAGAACTTCTCTGCCGTACGCACTCCTCAGCAAAATGGTGTTGTTGAGAGAAAGAAGAGAACACTATGTGAAGCTGCAAGGTCTATGCTGAGTGAATCCAAGTTACCAACCTATTTTTGGGCAGAAGCAGTTAACACTGCATGCTTTACTCAAAATAGGTCTATCATAGTCAAAAGGCATGACAAGACCCCATATGAAGTTTTCCATGGTAGAAAACCTGCAGTTGACTTCTTCCATGTGTTTGGCTGTGCTTGTCACATGCTAAATGACAGGGAACAACTTGGAAAGTTTGATCCAAAGTCTGATGATGGAATTTTCATGGGCTATTCTCTCTCCTCAAGAGCCTTTAGAATCTTCAATCTAAGAAGACAATGCATAGATGAATCCATGCACGTGAAGTTTGATGAGTTTGAAACTTCTTCATTATCTTGTGATGAAGAAGAATTAAACCTATGGATAAATTCATGTGTTGGTGAAATTCCATCCTCCTCTCAAACCAATCCTCCAGATAGCAACTCTTCTCAGCCTCCCATAAACACCACCTTACCTTCAGAACCTTCTCTTTCTTTTCCACCTCCTGAAACTAACTCTTCAGAAGACCTTACCCACCAAAACATCATATCTCCCTTAAACCCTTCTTCACCATCCCAAATTCCTACCTCATCCTCTTCTCTACCTCCCTCCTTACCTCCTGCACTAAAGTGGACCATGGATCATCCAATAGATCAAATCATAGGTGATCCACAAGTTGGTGTAAAAACCAGAAGAGGCATAAGCAATCTGTGGTTATATGTCAACTTTGTTTCCATTTTTGAGCCTAAGCTGATAAATGAAGCCCTAGCTGATCCAAGCTGGGTAATTGCCATGCAAGAAGAGCTCTCACAATTTGAGAGAAACAAAGTCTGGAAGTTAGTTCCTCGTCCATCCAACAAAACAATTATTGGAACAAAATGGGTGTTTCGAAACAAGATGGACGAAGAAGGAACTGTCATAAGGAACAAGGCAAGGTTGGTTGCTCAAGGATATCGGCAAGAGGAAGGAATTGATTATGATGAAACCTTTGCTCGTTGCCAGATTGGAAGCTATCCGAATATTTCTTGCCCATGCAGCTTACAAGAATTTTCGGGTATTCCAAATGGATGTCAAAAGTGCCTTCCTGAATGGTGAATTAGCTGAAGAAGTGTATGTGAAGCAACCTCCTGGGTTTGAAGATCCAGTCCATCCATATCATGTATATAGGCTGGATAAAGCTCTATATGGACTGAAGCAAGCTCCACGTGCCTGGTATGACACTCTCTCAGAATATCTACTTAGAAATAAGTACATACGAGGCAAGGTTGACAACACTCTCTTCTTCAAGAAATCACAAGGTAATATCATTCTTGTTCAAATCTATGTAGATGATATTATTTTTGGAGCCACCGATGAATCCTTGTGTGATGAGTTTAGCTCCCTCATGCAAAAAGAATATGAAATGAGCATGATGGGGGAGTTAACTTTCTTTCTTGGTTTGCAAGTAAAACAATCTTCAGAAGGTATTTTCATAAATCAAAGTAAATACATTAAAGATCTTCTGAAAAAGTTTCAATTTGATACTTGCTCTACCATGAAAACTCCTATGGCTCCTCCTCTTAAACTCTTTTCTGATCCTGATGGCATTTCTGTAAATATTACAAATTATAGAGCCATGATAGGATCCCTTCTTTATCTAACTGCAAGTAGACCTGACATTATGTTTGCTACTTGTCTGTGTGCCCGATACCAAGCAAATCCTAAAGAATCACACCTAGTCTTTGTGAAAAGGATTTTCAGGTATCTGAAAGGTGCCATAAATCTGGGTCTTTGGTATCCCAAAGACTCAGGTTTCGATCTCATCGGGTACTCTGATTCTGATTTTGCAGGTTCAAAAATAGACAGAAAGAGTACAACTGGAAGTTGTCAGTTACTTGGTGGAAAGCTTGTGAGCTGGTCAAGTAAGAAACAACATTCGGTGTCTACATCTACTGCTGAAGCAGAATATGTGGCTGCTGGAAGTTGTTGTGCACAAATATTGTGGATGAAAAATCATTTGTGTGATTACAATCAGATTTTCTCAAAGATCCCAATAATGTGTGACAACTCAAGTGCAATAGCCATTGCCAACAACCCTGTGCTTCATTCAAGATCCAAGCACATTGATATTAGGTATCACTTTATAAGAGATCATGTCTCTAAAGGTGATGTGGAGTTACATTTCATTCCCACCGACTATCAACTAGCTGATCTGTTCACAAAGCCCCTTGATGAAGCAAGGTTCAAGTTTCTCATCGGTGAGTTAGGTATGGTAAACATAGACTAATATATTTTATATTTATATATAATGTATGTTTTATATATATATATATATTCCATATATATATATATTATACATTTATATATTTATAACTTATATATGTTATATGTTTTATATATATATTATATGTATACTTTATAGATATATTATATATTATATTATATATTATATTATATTAATATATTTATATAAAAATAAAAATAAAAAGAAAATAAAAATAATATATATATATATATATAGTGTCGGTGACTAAGTCACCGACGAAACTTCTCTCTCTCTCTTTCTATTTTTCTCTCTCTCCAAACCCTAACCCTAAAAATCACACTCACCAAAAACATCCACCATCGAACCACCGTGAGCCACCTTTGGCAACCCATCCACCGATGGCGACCCTACGGCCACCGATAACCACCTTCGAACCACCGACGGCGACATCAAGACCCATCCACCGTCGGCAACCGTAACCAACGAGAACCATTCACCGCCGAGACATCCACCGACGTCGCCGACAACCACCATCGCTAAACCACCGATACCCACCGACGTTTAACCAAAGCCACCGACGTTGCTTGCGTCACTTTCCGACAATCCCCTATCCACCGACGTTGGTTGCCTCGACCCACCGACGTCTCTCTCTCATCTTGGTTCGAGCCACCGACGTTGCACCTTGATTCAAGCCACCGACGTAGCACCCTTGTTTGATTCACCGACGTTTTCAATGACGTCATCCACCGACGTTTGCTGACATCAGCCTCACGAGCCACCGACGTTTGCTGACGTCAAGCCACCGACGTTTATCTCATTACTGAGCCACCGACGTTTGTCCCTTTTATGAAGCCACCGACGTTTTACACTCTCCAAGGTAACCATTACAAACCCTTCACCTTCTTAACCCCTTAAAGATAACTCTTGACTTACCACTCTTGATAAGCAAGATTATTTGTTCTTATCCCTAATGACATCATCAATGTCAGACCATGCGCCGAATTCAACCCTAAAACCCTTAGAATTCTGACCTTTCAATCACCAAAAGTAATCATTACTTTTGAAAATTGAAATTTCCCTCTCATATATAACTTCTTCCCCCACTACTTCACCACCTTTCTCGCACCCACTCTCCTTCTCCTTCAATAGCAAGAACTTCAAACCTGCAACTCCCATATTCTTCAATGGCTTCTCCTTCAAAGACCTCTTCTGAAGAACAGACCATGACTTTTGGATCCCTATCCTTTCCTGCATGCAATTATTTTGGAAGAATAGGAGTTGACAATGCTCATCCAGAATACAATGATGTTTGCTGGTTTCTTCAAAGATGCCCTCTTCAACATGCAATCACAGCAAAACCCAAAATGAGTAAGTTTCTTCTTGGAAACTTTTGGTTGACTTGCACATTTGATGCCTCTTCGGATCAAATTCTTGCATCTGTTCTAAGTAATGATGAACATGATGTGATCTTCAATGTGGAAGATGTCAGAAGCATTCTCAAGCTTCCTGTTTATGATTCCTATGAACCATTCCCTCTTGGTAATGAACATCAAATGGTGGTTGATGTGTTGAACTACTTGGAAGAGAAGAAGGGATCAAAGTCAAAGGGTCCAGGTACTTTACTGCGCAAAAACATGGAAAACATATGGAACTTCCTTTTTGCTCATCTGATTCTGTGCTTGAGCAAGAAGACGGTGGCCCGGATCAGTCACCTTCCCAAGTGACAGAATTGGCACATGCTCTGATATTTCAAAGGAGAATAGACTTTGCAAGCTATTTCTTCAATGAAATGATCTCCTCATTTTCTACCATCAGACGTCCTCAGGTACCCTTCCAACGACTTTTCTCTCTTATTATTAATGCAAAGTTGGCAGAGAAACTTAAGAAAAGGGATGACATCATATATGATCTCCCCCTCCACCAAGTGGTGAACCAGATCATGAAAAAGGCTGTCTTAGCATCAGATAACCCTCTCCGACCTTCCATGATTGAGTTTGCAAGGAATGCAACTCTTACTTGGGGAGAGAATGAACCGCGTCTTCAGAGAACTTCAGGTATGTCTTCTACCCCCTCTGTACCTAGAGTCACTGGTGTGCCCAAATCTCTTAAGAGATCCAAAGCGTCGGGCACATCTACCTCCGCACCACCGATGCTACAAAGCCAAAAGAGCCTTTGGCTTCCACCCAAGCATCCAAGTCCCATAAGCGGAGAAACTCTAAAAGCCCCCCAAAGACTTCCTCAAAGAAGTCTAAGGGAACCCAAAGGGTTAAAACGCATGATCCATCTACTGGCTCCCAAAAGCCAGTAGATGTTGAAAAGATCCTCACAAAACCCAAGGAACACTCATCCATACCTAGCTCCTCCAGGCCCTCTCAAAAGGACTTGGTTGTAAAAAGGGACACCCTTACTATTCCTTCATCAACTTTCTCACTAGTTGATGAAGATGACTTGGAGTATCCCATCCAAGGTACCTCTTCTCCACCCCCTGAGCTCTCACAGCTCCTTTTCCACACTCCACGTGAAAGTGCATCACAACCAGGTGCATTTGATGGAGCAACCCACTTTACTGATTTTCTGATGTCCGACACTACCCCTTGGACAGGTACGTCTCCCGTACATGACAAGGGTGTGGAGGAACCCATTACTGAGGAATCCCCTCAAAGACACTCTCCTAAGAGTGTCTCCCCCTCATCTCCTAAATCCCCCCCAAGAAAATCTAAAGGTTTGGTTGATTATTCTTCCAGTGATGATGATGATACTGATCAACCACCAAAGCCTCATCCCTCTGCTCCCATGTCTTCAAAGCAAGGGAATGACCTTCTACAGGCTTTCACCACCTTTACAAGTGATATTATCAGAAGGGTGGAGGTTTTAGAAGAACATGCAACAAAGGAAATGGAAAGAATGGCTTCACTTTCCTCATCTCTCAGATCTAACATAGAGGAGTTGTCGGTGAGTCACCCAACTCTAATGACATGTTTAGATCTTCTACATTTGGATATCCTTGATCTTCAGCAAGGATTTTCTTCAAGTCAAGCATCTGTGCTTTCATTCATTCAGGATCTTCGAAGCACCTCTTCTAAGCAAGCCACCGATATTTCTTCTCTCATTGCCACTCAACAGGCAATCATGGACTCTCTTATCAGTCTTCACACCAAAGTTGATAAAGTCCCAACCTCAGCTCCAACGGTTGAACTAGATATGGGTGATTCATACTTCAAGGACACTGATAGATTTGTTCTTCAAAGAGTTGAGAAGAAAATTGGTGCTCTCTGCTCTGATATGGAAAGGGTTAAGGAGTTTCTCTCTTCAGTGGGTTTCAAGGGTTCAACCACTGAGGGGGAGAAAAATGTGAAGACCTCTACAACAGCAGCCAAAGCCGCCGACGTCAGCATGCCAGCCGCCGACATCATCAATCCAGCCACCGATGTGGCTTCTCCATTTCATCCAGCCACCGACGTGGCAGCCACCGACGTGGCCCCTACAGCTACCGATGGTGGTATGGTCACAGAGGTGGTCCCTGTTCCTTTTGTACCCGAAGCAGCTGTTGAGGGGGAGAGTGTCAGTACTCAACCCCTTGAAACTGAAGAAGAAAGAAGAAGAAAAGAAAAAGCCAAAGGAAAGAAGCCTCTTTCCTTTGAAGAACAGAAGGAAGAAAAGAAGAGAAAGAAGAAGATGAGAGATGCTCATGCAGACACTCTCAGACTTCAGCCTGCCCCTGCACTGACCGATCCTATTGGGGTGATTCTTACTGAGGCTGAAAAAGAAGAGGCTATAAGGGCTCAGCTTGAGTATGATCAGACTAATGTACTCAAGCTAGCTCATGATGAAGCTGTTCATGCCAAAGTCCCCGATGCAATTCAAGCTCAAAAAGATGAGCTTGAAAATATAAAGAAGAAATCTGAAGCTGCAAAATTGGTTGATGAGGCCAAGAAGGCAAAGGAAGTAGAGTGGTTTAAAAGAAGATTGAAGAACAGGAAGGATGATTCCAAGATTATCAATGCTACCATCCAACCTCCAAACAAGAATTCTCCCAAGTTACTTATCACCCTTAAGAGAGCTGATACTTTATCAAAAGTATATGAAGGCCGAATGGTTGGAAGTTCTTGGGATGACGAGTGGATGGAAGTTGGTAAATGCATCTCCAAGAGCAAAAGCAAGTACAAGAAGTCGGTACTTAATATTCTCGTAAAACTCTTCATCAAGATGCTCAACATCCAAAAGGAGAATAATATTCTTGTGACATACCTTGAAGCACAACAAATGTACTTCATTCAACAGGGTCTTAAAGGAGAGGTCATCACTGCTCCTAAAAACAAGAAGAAGGGACATTTTGTTATGCTTCATGAAAGGGGCATCCAGATAAATGCTTCGGGTATAGATCTTTCCATTCCTACTTCTATTGCTTACCCGGAGCAAACCATGCTGACTACTCCAGAGCTTGGGGTTTTCTTTGAAGACATCTTTGGAAACATCGGTTTCTTTAGAGCATCTGACATCCCAAGGGCTCACAGCTCCTTCCTCTCTGCTATTCTTGGAGTGCCTCCCATTGAAGACCATGGCATCACAAGAATGATCTTGGATGAACTTAAACGAAGAGAACCCTCAGATCCATGATCTTGCAGACGTATAGTACAGTATGAACTTTATTAATCATGTACTCTGATCAATCCTATGTGTTGATTAATAAAAGTTCATACTTTTCTTCCATCTCATCTCTTGTTAATATTTTTACAAGCTTTGCACATATTTAAACTTATATTTATTCTTTTATTCAGTTTATACTCTATACTGTACATACTCAGTTAAAAAAAAAAATGAAAAAAAAAAATCTGAGTCAAAAGAACCCAAAAGAAAAATAGAAAGGGTCAAAAAGAATTCTTTTCTAACCTACAGGTATCATCATCAAATAGGGGGAGATTGTTGGATCACCGATGATTGGTGATGAACCACCTTCCTTTATATGAATGAATTTTTACAGGTTCTTTTGAAGGTCTGAAATATGCTTCAAGTATTGAAGAGTCAAAGACTATTCAATCAAGGGGTTGTACATCAAAAAGTGGAATTTTGGATGTATCAACCAACTTCAATATTCAGACCATCTTGCCAAGTCAAGATTGGGTCACCAATATAGTGGGTCACCGATGGTACACTCAAAAGTCATCAAAAGTACTAAGGACATCAAATAAGATGAGGTCATCAAGTTTGATGTCATGGTCACCGACACTATGATCTTGGTCACCGAAATTGCAGGTATATTTTCTAAGGCTGTGATATCAACTCACAAGGGTATACACTTTTGTCACTTAGTGAAAGAAGAAGTTATCAAGCAAAGTGTACACTTATCAACTCCACCTTATAAGGTATCCACCGATGTGATACATAGTGAGATGTATCACTTAGCAATTTCAAAGAGATAAGTTCTTGACTCACATCAATTGCAAGACACGTGAGCCAGCAAGAACTTGGGCACCAAGCCTTAATTAAAGACATTCTCTTTTATTCTTATAAAAGGAATATTTGTCTTTTAGCTAAAAGGCTTGATGGGACTTCACAGAGCATGAAGAAAAGAAGATAAAGTTATCTGACATTACGTGCTACAAGGAATGGTTCATCCATTATTCTAGTACAAAGGAAGTGGTCTCTTCCTTTGTCCATCGGAATAATCTTCCCCTAATGAAACCTTGACAAATTTGTCCACTTGCATCCCATGCATGGACACTATAAAAGGAGATGAAGTCCTTCCCGAAATCTCACGCTTTCAACAAATCTTCGAGTGATTATTTGTTTGACCGTGGCAAAGCCGTGTGCTATAACGGTATTGTTTTAACTTGCTTAGTGTAATAGTTAATTACGTTATCTCGTGTGTTTAGTTTGATAGAATAGTACGCCCGTTCTTTTCCGCATCAAACTATACGTGTGTAAATTTTTAATATTTATATTAAAAAATTTAAAAAGAGTATATTCTGTGTGTTTTATATTCAACCCCCCTTCTACAAAACCCTCTCTTAGTTAGCCATCTCTCTTTGGGGACTAACAATTGGTATCGAGCGATTGGTTTAATCTCATAAACCGGATCCGTGATGGCTACTACCTCAAATGTTGATGGTACCTTGCGTACCTCTTCCAAGAATACATATGATTTAGGATCTTTGGCTAAACCCCCAAGATTCAACCCAAGCAACTTTGGGTTATGGAAAAATCGCATGTTATTATTCTTGGAAGGGATCGATTGCGGTATCCCAACATTCTCCGAGGGACCTATTGTTCCTAAAATATGGGCTCGCTTTGGCCCTCGAAAAGGACGGCGAAGGAAAGGACATAGAGTCGGATGACGAAAGAAGTGAGAAAACTGGTAGATATATCATCAAACCTTCTAACAAATTTAGTGAAGATGATAAACGCCTAGTCGCTTTAGATACTAAAGTCAAATCTGCTCTTGCTGTTTCCCTTCCTGATGATGTGTATCATTCTCTTCTTAACCTTCCCATCGCTAAAGAGATGTGGGATACTTTGAGTGTCTTATATGAAGGCACCAAAGAAGTAAAGAAATCTAACAGGATCTGTCTTGTTAGAAAGTATGAACTCTTCTCCCATGAAAAGGGAGAATCTCTTTCTACCTACTTTAATCGTTTTAACTGTCTTCTCAACGATCTCAAAGTTCTTGGCCGGGTTTATGATAATGAAGAAGTTCTCTGCAAGTTCATGGATTGTCTTCCAGATTTCTGGGAAACTATCTGTACTTGCATCAAGCAAACCAAGGACTTAGAAATAATGCCTTTAACTGCTCTCTATGGAACTCTTCTTCACTATGAACAAACTAAGAACCAGAGAAAGTCTCTTATAAAGGATATCAAATCCTCCTCTATTGCTTTGATAAGTGATTCAAAACCTTCTTCTTGTATTCCTAGAATCACCTATCCTTCTTCTAGTTCTGAAAAAGATATTAAGGAAGACTCTTCTCATCTGTCAGATGCATACTATAATGCTGCTGATGATGAAGGAGAAGAATCAGCCATTGACATACTTTCTGATAGTATGGCAATGCTTGCTGGAAACCTTAAGAACAAAAGATTTTCTTCAAACCGCTCCAAATTTAATAGAAAACCTTTTTCTCAAAAATCCTCTTCTGATAAAGCAAATGAAGAATGCTTCAATTGTGGAAAGAAAGGTCATTTTGCTTCTGAATGCAGATCAAAAGCTTCTTCTTCTAAACCTTCTTCTTCTTATGGCCATGACTTCTCAAAATCAGCTTCTAGGAAGCATGAAGAGAGAAATAGCCAATCCTCTAAAGAAAATTCTGAATCAAAAGAAACCTCAAGGTACAAGAAATACAAAGCCAAATACAAGAGAGAAAAGGAGAGAAACCAAGGTAAAAATAAAACCTTAGTTGCTGAGGCTCATTGCTGGGAAGATGAGCAAACCTCTGAGAGTGAGAGTGAGTATGTCACTAAGTGCCTCATGGCCAAAATTGATGAGATAGAAGACATGGAGAAATCACTCTACACCACTCTTGTATCTGCTGAGGGATCCACTTCAGGGACAAAACCTCAGGTACATCCTTTTACCTTTCTCTCGATGATCGAAAAGGAGCGATGCCTTTGACTCTTTAACTGTTGACTTCTGTGACTTAAAGATTCAAAAGAAAAAGGCTGATATGCACATAAAATGTCTAAATGATCAACTCCTCTCTTGCTTTTCAAAACTAAAAGATTTTGACAAAATGAAAGCTGATCTGGAAAACCTTCGGTATTTAAACGACAGTCTTTCTGAGGAAAAATCAAAGATTTCTTCCACTCTTGAAAAGGAACAAGAGGTTCTGTCTAAATGGACTAAATCCTCTAAGAATCTTGAAAGGATCCTTCAAGATCAAATAACCAGCAAGGATAAGTCTGGCCTTGGTTATGGAAAAGATGTTCCTCAACCTTTTGATCTCCCACTCCATTCTTCTGAGTGTCAAGGTTTTCCTGCTGGTTTCCTTTCCGATGACGAGGATGATCTCTTCGGTTACTCATCTGAGGATTCTACCTCCGTTCACTCTATAGATCTACTTGACATGCTCAAAGTAGAATCTGGTTCCAAAAAGTTTGGAGTCTTTGTTAAAGCTAAAGAAATCTCTTCTGAGTCTTCAATGGTTTCAACTCTTCCAAGCTCTTCTTCTTCTCCCAAACCTATCCAAAGACTTTTAAATTCCTTAAGTCTGCATGAGTCAAGGTACTCCCAGGAGCAGCCTTCTGAAGTTGCTGAGTATCCTTCTTCAAAAAGATTTTCTCCTCAAAAGAAAAAATTTTCTAAATCAAATTTTTCATCTAAAAGGAAATCTCAAATAGCTACTGACTTTATTCCTCGGTCAGTAAACTTGAAGAAATCAAGAAATCCTGGTAAAGGTATTCTTGGACCAAGACCAGGTATTGGACACCCCTCTTCTTCTCATTCCTCAACCTCTGTTCAAAGTTTTGATGATAGAGATTTTAAAAAGGCCTTTCCTTTAAAGAAGTGCTATAATTGTGGCAACACCCTTCATCTTGCTAAAAATTGCCCAAAAGACTTGGTTCCTTGCAAAACTAAAATGCCTTCTAATCCCAAAGGACCCACCTCAAAATGGGTACCAAAAGTCTAAATTTGTTTCTGGGTGCAGGTACCAAATAAAGATCACATATGGTACATGGATAGTGGGTGTTCAAGACACATGACCGGAAACAAACTTCTTCTCTCTAACTTCTCAAAAGAAAAGGGACCCACTGTTTCCTTTGGAGGAAATGGAAAAGGGGTCACCAAAGGATATGGTACCATTTCAAATGGAACCATCACTTTCTCCAGAGTAGCTCATGTTGAAGGGCTAATGTACAATCTTCTAAGCATCAGCCAAATATGTGATTTGGGATATAAGGTCATGTTCCAGTTTGTGTGTGTGCTTGGTCTTTGATGTACGGAACAAGATTGTACTAGCAGGAACCCGACTGAATGACGTGTACATAATCAACATGAAGAAAAGTGCAATAGGACAAGCTGTGTGTCTCCTCTCTCAAGAACTAGCCAAACAAAGTTGGCTGTGGCATAAAAGGTTCTCTCATCTAAACTTTAAAACCTTGAACAAACTCTCCAACAAGGAGCTGGTTGTTGGAATGCCAAAAATAGCTTTTGAAAAAGAAAAGTCATGTGGGGCATGTGAAAAAGGAAAACTCACCAGAACTTCCTTTAAAACAAAACAATGCTCTTCTATCTCTCAACCTCTTCAAATGCTTCACATGGATCTATGCGGTCCAGTCAGTACACCCAGTCTAGGTGGTAAAAAGTATATGCTAGTAATCGTCGATGAATTCTCTAGATATACTTGGGTGTTCTTTCTGAAACACAAGAGTGATGCTGCTGAAGAAATCATCAGGTTTAAAAGAAAGATTGAAAATTTGAATGATAAACTGGTGAAGTCCTTCAGAAGTGATAATGGCACTGAATTCAAGAATGCTGCTCTGGAAGATTTCTTTGATATAAAAGGAATCTCTCAGAACTTCTCTGCCGTACGCACTCCTCAGCAAAATGGTGTTGTTGAGAGAAAGAATAGAACACTATGTGAAGCTGCAAGGTCTATGCTGAGTGAATCCAAGTTACCAACCTATTTTTGGGCAGAAGCAGTTAACACTGCATGCTTTACTCAAAATAGGTCTATCATAGTCAAAAGGCATGACAAGACCCCATATGAAGTTTTCCATGGTAGAAAACCACAGGTTGACTTCTTCCATGTGTTTGGCTGTGCTTGTCACATGCTAAATGACAGGGAACAACTTGGAAAGTTTGATCCAAAGTCTGATGATGGAATTTTCATGGGCTATTCTCTCTCCTCAAGAGCCTTTAGAATCTTCAATCTAAGAAGACAATGCATAGATGAATCCATGCACGTGAAGTTTGATGAGTTTGAAACTTCTTCATTATCTTGTGATGAAGAAGAATTAAACCTATGGATAAATTCATGTGTTGGTGAAATTCCATCCTCCTCTCAAACCAATCCTCCAGATAGCAACTCTTCTCAGCCTCCCATAAACACCACCTTACCTTCAGAACCTTCTCTTTCTTTTCCACCTCCTGAAACTAACTCTTCAGAAGACCTTACCCACCAAAACATCATATCTCCCTTAAACCCTTCTTCACCATCCCAAATTCCTACCTCATCCTCTTCTCTACCTCCCTCCTTACCTCCTGCACTAAAGTGGACCATGGATCATCCAATAGATCAAATCATAGGTGATCCACAAGTTGGTGTAAAAACCAGAAGAGGCATAAGCAATCTGTGGTTATATGTCAACTTTGTTTCCATTTTTGAGCCTAAGCTGATAAATGAAGCCCTAGCTGATCCAAGCTGGGTAATTGCCATGCAAGAAGAGCTCTCACAATTTGAGAGAAACAAAGTCTGGAAGTTAGTTCCTCGTCCATCCAACAAAACAATTATTGGAACAAAATGGGTGTTTCGAAACAAGATGGACGAAGAAGGAACTGTCATAAGGAACAAGGCAAGGTTGGTTGCTCAAGGATATCGGCAAGAGGAAGGAATTGATTATGATGAAACCTTTGCTCCTGTTGCCAGATTGGAAGCTATCCGAATATTTCTTGCCCATGCAGCTTACAAGAATTTTCGGGTATTCCAAATGGATGTCAAAAGTGCCTTCCTGAATGGTGAATTAGCTGAAGAAGTGTATGTGAAGCAACCTCACCGGGGTTTGAAGATCCGGTCCATCCATATCATGTATATAGAATTTGGATAAAGCTCTATATGGACTGAAGCAAGCTCCACGTGCCTGGTATGACACTCTCTCAGAATATCTACTTAGAAATAAGTACATACGAGGCAAGGTTGACAACACTCTCTTCTTCAAGAAATCACAAGGTAATATCATTCTTGTTCAAATCTATGTAGATGATATTATTTTTGGAGCCACCGATGAATCCTTGTGTGATGAGTTTAGCTCCCTCATGCAAAAAGAATATGAAATGAGCATGATGGGGGAGTTAACTTTCTTTCTTGGTTTGCAAGTAAAACAATCTTCAGAAGGTATTTTCATAAATCAAAGTAAATACATTAAAGATCTTCTGAAAAAGTTTCAATTTGATACTTGCTCTACCATGAAAACTCCTATGGCTCCTCCTCTTAAACTCTTTTCTGATCCTGATGGCATTTCTGTAAATATTACAAATTATAGAGCCATGATAGGATCCCTTCTTTATCTAACTGCAAGTAGACCTGACATTATGTTTGCTACTTGTCTATGTGCCCGATACCAAGCAAATCCTAAAGAATCACACCTAGTCGTGAAAAGGATTTTCAGGTATCTGAAAGGTACCATAAATCTGGGTCTTTGGTATCCCAAAGACTCAGGTTTCGATCTCATCGGGTACTCTGATTCTGATTTTGCAGGTTCAAAAATAGACAGAAAGAGTACAACTGGAAGTTGTCAGTTACTTGGTGGAAAGCTTGTGAGCTGGTCAAGTAAGAAACAACATTCGGTGTCTACATCTACCTTGAAGCGAGAATATGTGGTTCTTTGAAGTTGTTGTGCACAAATATTGTGGATGAAAAATCATTTGTGTGATTACAATCAGATTTTCTCAAAGATCCCAATAATGTGTGACAACTCAAGTGCAATAGCCATTGCCAACAACCCTGTGCTTCATTCAAGATCCAAGCACATTGATATTAGGTATCACTTTATAAGAGATCATGTCTCTAAAGGTGATGTGGAGTTACATTTCATTCCCACCGACTATCAACTAGCCGATACGTTCACAAAGCCCCTTGATGAAGCAAGGTTCAAGTTTCTCATCGGTGAGTTAGGTATGGTAAACATAGACTAATATATTTTATATTTATATATAATGTATGTTTTATATATATATATATATTCCATATATATATATATTATACATTTATATATTTATAACTTATATATGTTATATGTTTTATATATATATTATATGTATACTTTATAGATATATTATATATTATATTATATATTATATTATATTAATATATTTATATAAAAATAAAAATAAAAAGAAAATAAAAATAATATATATATATATATATAGTGTCGGTGACTAAGTCACCGACGAAACTTCTCTCTCTCTCTTTCTATTTTTCTCTCTCTCCAAACCCTAACCCTAAAAACCACACTCACCAAAAACATCCACCATCGAACCACCGTGAGCCACCTTTGGCAACCCATCCACCGATGGCGACCCTACGGCCACCGATAACCACCTTCGAACCACCGACGGCGACATCAAGACCCATCCACCGTCGGCAACCGTAACCAACGAGAACCATTCACCGCCGAGACATCCACCGACGTCGCCGACAACCACCATCGCTAAACCACCGATACCCACCGACGTTTAACCAAAGCCACCGACGTTGCTTGCGTCACTTTCCGACAATCCCCTATCCACCGACGTTGGTTGCCTCGACCCACCGACGTCTCTCTCTCATCTTGGTTCGAGCCACCGACGTTGCACCTTGATTCAAGCCACCGACGTAGCACCCTTGTTTGATTCACCGACGTTTTCAATGACGTCATCCACCGACGTTTGCTGACATCAGCCTCACGAGCCACCGACGTTTGCTGACGTCAAGCCACCGACGTTTATCTCATTACTGAGCCACCGACGTTTGTCCCTTTTATGAAGCCACCGACGTTTTACACTCTCCAAGGTAACCATTACAAACCCTTCACCTTCTTAACCCCTTAAAGATAACTCTTGACTTACCACTCTTGATAAGCAAGATTATTTGTTCTTATCCCTAATGACATCATCAATGTCAGACCATGCGCCGAATTCAACCCTAAAACCCTTAGAATTCTGACCTTTCAATCACCAAAAGTAATCATTACTTTTGAAAATTGAAATTTCCCTCTCATATATAACTTCTTCCCCCACTACTTCACCACCTTTCTCGCACCCACTCTCCTTCTCCTTCAATAGCAAGAACTTCAAACCTGCAACTCCCATATTCTTCAATGGCTTCTCCTTCAAAGACCTCTTCTGAAGAACGAGACCATGACTTTTGGATCCCTATCCTTTCCTGCATGCAATTATTTTGGAAGAATAGGAGTTGACAATGCTCATCCGAATACAATGATGTTTGTCGGTTTCTTCAAAGATGCCCTCTTCAACATGCAATCACAAAGAAACCCAAAATGAGTAAGTTTCTTCTTGGAAACTTTTGGTTGACTTGCACATTTGATGCCTCTTCGGATCAAATTCTTGCATACGTTCTAAGTAATGATGAACATGATGTGATCTTCAATGTGGAAGATGTCGAAGCATTCTCAAGCTTCCGTTTATGATTCCTATGAACCATTCCCTCTTGGTAATGAACATCAAATGGTGGTTGATGTGTTGAACTACTTGGAAGAGAAGAAGGGATCAAAGTCAAAGGGTCCAGGTACTTTACTGCGCAAAAACATGGAAAACATATGGAACTTCCTTTTTGCTCATCTGATTCTGTGCTTGAGCAAGAAGACAGGTGGCCCGGATCAGTCACCTTCCCAAGTGACAGAATTGGCACATGCTCTGATATTTCAAAGGAGAATAGACTTTGCAAGCTATTTCTTCAATGAAATGATCTCCTCATTTTCTACCATCAGACGTCCTCAGGTACCCTTCCAACGACTTTTCTCTCTTATTATTAATGCAAAGTTGGCAGAGAAACTTAAGAAAAGGGATGACATCATATATGATCTCCCCCTCCACCAAGTGGTGAACCAGATCATGAAAAAGGCTGTCTTAGCATCAGATAACCCTCTCCGACCTTCCATGATTGAGTTTGCAAGGAATGCAACTCTTACTTGGGGAGAGAATGAACCGCGTCTTCAGAGAACTTCAGGTATGTCTTCTACCCCCTCTGTACCTAGAGTCACTGGTGTGCCCAAATCTCTTAAGAGATCCAAAGCGTCGGGCACATCTACCTCCGCACCACCGATGCTACAAAGCCAAAAGAGCCTTTGGCTTCCACCCAAGCATCCAAGTCCCATAAGCGGAGAAACTCTAAAAGCCCCCCAAAGACTTCCTCAAAGAAGTCTAAGGGAACCCAAAGGGTTAAAACGCATGATCCATCTACTGGCTCCCAAAAGCCAGTAGATGTTGAAAAGATCCTCACAAAACCCAAGGAACACTCATCCATACCTAGCTCCTCCAGGCCCTCTCAAAAGGACTTGGTTGTAAAAAGGGACACCCTTACTATTCCTTCATCAACTTTCTCACTAGTTGATGAAGATGACTTGGAGTATCCCATCCAAGGTACCTCTTCTCCACCCCCTGAGCTCTCACAGCTCCTTTTCCACACTCCACGTGAAAGTGCATCACAACCAGGTGCATTTGATGGAGCAACCCACTTTACTGACTTTCTGATGTCCGACACTACCCCTTGGACAGGTACGTCTCCCGTACATGACAAGGGTGTGGAGGAACCCATTACTGAGGAATCCCCTCAAAGACACTCTCCTAAGAGTGTCTCCCCCTCATCTCCTAAATCCCCCCCAAGAAAATCTAAAGGTTTGGTTGATTATTCTTCCAGTGATGATGATGATACTGATCAACCACCAAAGCCTCATCCCTCTGCTCCCATGTCTTCAAAGCAAGGGAATGACCTTCTACAGGCTTTCACCACCTTTACAAGTGATATTATCAGAAGGGTGGAGGTTTTAGAAGAACATGCAACAAAGGAAATGGAAAGAATGGCTTCACTTTCCTCATCTCTCAGATCTAACATAGAGGAGTTGTCGGTGAGTCACCCAACTCTAATGACATGTTTAGATCTTCTACATTTGGATATCCTTGATCTTCAGCAAGGATTTTCTTCAAGTCAAGCATCTGTGCTTTCATTCATTCAGGATCTTCGAAGCACCTCTTCTAAGCAAGCCACCGATATTTCTTCTCTCATTGCCACTCAACAGGCAATCATGGACTCTCTTATCAGTCTTCACACCAAAGTTGATAAAGTCCCAACCTCAGCTCCAACGGTTGAACTAGATATGGGTGATTCATACTTCAAGGACACTGATAGATTTGTTCTTCAAAGAGTTGAGAAGAAAATTGGTGCTCTCTGCTCTGATATGGAAAGGGTTAAGGAGTTTCTCTCTTCAGTGGGTTTCAAGGGTTCAACCACTGAGGGGGAGAAAAATGTGAAGACCTCTACAACAGCAGCCAAAGCCGCCGACGTCAGCATGCCAGCCGCCGACATCATCAATCCAGCCACCGATGTGGCTTCTCCATTTCATCCAGCCACCGACGTGGCAGCCACCGACGTGGCAGCCACCGACGTGGCCCCTACAGCTACCGATGGTGGTATGGTCACAGAGGTGGTCCCTGTTCCTTTTGTACCCGAAGCAGCTGTTGAGGGGGAGAGTGTCAGTACTCAACCCCTTGAAACTGAAGAAGAAAGAAGAAGAAAAGAAAAAGCCAAAGGAAAGAAGCCTCTTTCCTTTGAAGAATAGAAGGAAGAAAAGAAGAGAAAGAAGAAGATGAGAGATGCTCATGCAGACACTCTCAGACTTCGACCGCCCTATGCGGACCGATCCTATTGGGGTGATTCTTGCGAGGCTGAAAAAGAAGAGGCTATAAGGGCTCAGCTTGAGTATGATCAGACTAATGTACTCAAGCTAGCTCATGATGAAGCTGTTCATGCCAAAGTCCCCGATGCAATTCAAGCTCAAAAAGATGAGCTTGAAAATATAAAGAAGAAATACGGAAAATTTGCAAAATTGGTTGATGAGGCCAAGAAGGCAAAGGAAGTAGAGTGGTTTAAAAGAAGATTGAAGAACAGGAAGGATGATTCCAAGATTATCAATGCTACCATCCAACCTCCAAACAAGAATTCTCCCAAGTTACTTATCACCCTTAAGAGAGCTGATACTTTATCAAAAGTATATGAAGCTGAATGGTTGGAAGTTCTTGGGATGACTGAGTGGATGGAAGTTGGTAAATGCATCTCCAAGAGCAAAAGCAAGTACAAGAAGCTGGTACTTAATATTCTCAGAAAACTCTTCATCAAGATGCTCAACATCCAAAAGGAGAATAATATTCTTGTGACATACCTTGAAGCACAACAAATGTACTTCATTCAACAGGGTCTTAAAGGAGAGGTCATCACTGCTCCTAAAAACAAGAAGAAGGGACATTTTGTTATGCTTCATGAAAGGGGCATCCAGATAAATGCTTCGGGTATAGATCTTTCCATTCCTACTTCTATTGCTTACCGGAGCAAACCATGCTGACTACTCCAGAGCTTGGGGTTTTCTTTGAAGACATCTTTGGAAACATCGGTTTCTTTAGAGCATCTGACATCCCAAGGGCTCACAGCTCCTTCCTCTCTGCTATTCTTGGAGTGCCTCCCATTGAAGACCATGGCATCACAAGAATGATCTTGGATGAACTTAAACGAAGAGAACCCTCAGATCCATGATCTTGCAGACGTATAGTACAGTATGAACTTTATTAATCATGTACTCTGATCAATCCTATGTGTTGATTAATAAAAGTTCATACTTTTCTTCCATCTCATCTCTTGTTAATATTTTTACAAGCTTTGCACATATTTAAACTTATATTTATTCTTTTATTCAGTTTATACTCTATACTGTACATACTCAGTTAAAAAAAAAAAATGAAAAAAAAAAATCTGAGTCAAAAGAACCCAAAAGAAAAATAGAAAGGGTCAAAAAGAATTCTTTTCTAACCTACAGGTATCATCATCAAATAGGGGGAGATTGTTGGATCACCGATGATTGGTGATGAACCACCTTCCTTTATATGAATGAATTTTTACAGGTTCTTTTGAAGGTCTGAAATATGCTTCAAGTATTGAAGAGTCAAAGACTATTCAATCAAGGGGTTGTACATCAAAAAGTGGAATTTTGGATGTATCAACCAACTTCAATATTCAGACCATCTTGCCAAGTCAAGATTGGGTCACCAATATAGTGGGTCACCGATGGTACACTCAAAAGTCATCAAAAGTACTAAGGACATCAAATAAGATGAGGTCATCAAGTTTGATGTCATGGTCACCGACACTATGATCTTGGTCACCGAAATTGCAGGTATATTTTCTAAGGCTGTGATATCAACTCACAAGGGTATACACTTTTGTCACTTAGTGAAAGAAGAAGTTATCAAGCAAAGTGTACACTTATCAACTCCAGCCTTATAAGGTATCCACGATGTGATACATAGTGAGATGTATCACTTAGCAATTTCAAAGAGATAAGTTCTTGACTCACATCAATTGCAAGACACGTGAGCCAGCAAGAACTTGGGCACCAAGCCTTAATTAAAGACATTCTCTTTTATTCTTATAAAAGGAATATTTGTCTTTTAGCTAAAAGGCTTGATGGGACTTCACAGAGCATGAAGAAAAGAAGATAAAGTTATACGACATTACGTGCTACAAGGAATGGTTCATCCATTATTCTAGTACAAAGGAAGTGGTCTCTTCCTTTGTCCATCGAATAATCTTCCGGCTAATGAAACCTTGACGATTTGTCCACTTGCATCCCATGCATGGACACTATAAAAGGAGATGAAGTCCTTCCCGAAATCTCACGCTTTCAACAAATCTTGAGTGATTATTTGTTTGAGCGTGGCAAAGGCGTGTGCTATAACGGTATTGTTTTAACTTGCTTAGTGTAATAGTTAATTATTGTTATCTGTGTGTTTAGTTTGATAGAATAGTTTGCCTGTTCTTTTCCGCATCAAACTATCTGTGTGTAAATTTTTAATATTTATATTAAAAAATTTAAAAAGAGTATATTCTGTGTGTTTTATATTCAACCCCCTTCTACAAAACCCTCTCTTAGTTAGCCATCTCTCTTTGGGGACTAACAATTGGTATCGGAAGCGAGTTGGTTTAATCTCATAAACCGGATACGTGATGGCTACTACCTCAAATGTTGATGGTACCTTGCAGACCTCTTCCAGTAATACATATGATTTAGGATCTTTGGCTAAACCCCCAAGATTCAACCCAAGCAACTTTGGGTTATGGAAAAATCGCATGTTATTATTCTTGGAAGGATCGATTGCGGGTATCCCAACATTCTCAGTAAGGGACCTATTGTTCCTAAAATATGGGCTCGCTTTGGCCCTCAAAAGGACGCTGAAGGAAAGGACATAGAGTCAGATGACGAAAGAAGTGAGAAAACTGGTAGATATATCATCAAACCTTCTAACAAATTTAGTGAAGATGATAAACGCCTAGTCGCTTTAGATACTAAAGTCAAATCTGCTCTTCTTTGTTTCCCTTCCTGATGATGTGTATCATTCTCTTCTTAACCTTCCCACTGCTAAAGAGATGTGGGATACTTTGAGTGTCTTATATGAAGGCACCAAAGAAGTAAAGAAATCTAACAGGATCTGTCTTGTTAGAAAGTATGAACTCTTCTCCCATGAAAAGGGAGAATCTCTTTCTACCTACTTTAATCGTTTTAACTGTCTTCTCAACGATCTCAAAGTTCTTGGCCGGGTTTATGATAATGAAGAAGTTCTCTGCAAGTTCATGGATTGTCTTCCGTTACGGGAAACTATCTGTACTTGCATCAAGCAAACCAAGGACTTAGAAATAATGCCTTTAAGCACTCTCTATGGAACTCTTCTTCACTATGAACAAACTAAGAACCAGAGAAAGTCTCTTATAAAGGATATCAAATCCTCCTCTATTGCTTTGATAAGTGATTCAAAACCTTCTTCTTGTATTCCTAGAATCACCTATCCTTCTTCTAGTTCTGAAAAAGATATTAAGGAAGACTCTTCTCATCTGTCAGATGCATACTATAATGCTGCTGATGATGAAGGAGAAGAATCAGCCATTGACATACTTTACGATAGTATGGCAATGCTTGCGCGGAAACCTTAAGAACAAAAGATTTTCTTCAAACCGCTCCAAATTTAATAGAAAACCTTTTTCTCAAAAATCCTCTTCTGATAAAGCAAATGAAGAATGCTTCAATTGTGGAAAGAAAGGTCATTTTGCTTCTGAATGCAGATCAAAAGCTTCTTCTTCTAAACCTTCTTCTTCTTATGGCCATGACTTCTCAAAATCAGCTTCTAGGAAGCATGAAGAGAGAAATAGCCAATCCTCTAAAGAAAATTCTGAATCAAAAGAAACCTCAAGGTACAAGAAATACAAAGCCAAATACAAGAGAGAAAAGGAGAGAAACCAAGGTAAAAATAAAACCTTAGTTCTTTGAGGCTCATTCTTTGGGAAGATGAGCAAACCTGCGAGAGTGAGAGTGAGTATGTCACTAAGTGCCTCATGGCCAAAATTGATGAGATAGAAGACATGGAGAAATCACTCTACACCACTCTTGTATCTGTGAGGATCCACTTCGGGGACAAAACCTCGGGTACATCCTTTTACCTTTCTCTGCGATGATCGAAAAGGTGATGCCTTTGACTCTTTAATGTTGACTTCGTGACTTAAAGATTCAAAAGAAAAAGGTGATATGCACATAAAATGTCTAAATGATCAACTCCTCTCTTGCTTTTCAAAACTAAAAGATTTTGACAAAATGAAAGGCGATCCGGAAAACCTTCGGTATTTAAACGACGATCTTTACGAGGAAAAATCAAAGATTTCTTCCACTCTTGAAAAGGAACAAGAGGTTGTCTAAATGGACTAAATCCTCTAAGAATCTTGAAAGGATCCTTCAAGATCAAATAACCGACAAGGATAAGTACGGCCTTGGTTATGGAAAAGATGTTCCTCGACCTTTTGATCTCCCACTCCATTCTTACGAGTGTCAAGGTTTTCTATTTGGTTTCCTTTCCGATGACGAAGATGATCTCTTCGGTTACTCATCTGAGGATTCTACCTCCGTTCACTCTATAGATCTACTTGACATGCTCAAAGTAGAATCTGGTTCCAAAAAGTTTGGAGTCTTTGTTAAAGCTAAAGAAATCTCTTCTGAGTCTTCAATGGTTTCAACTCTTCCAAGCTCTTCTTCTTCTCCCAAACCTATCCAAAGACTTTTAAATTCCTTAAGTCTGCATGAGTCAAGGTACTCCCGGAGCGACCTTACGAAGTTGCTTTGAGTATCCTTCTTCAAAAAGATTTTCTCCTCAAAAGAAAAAATTTTTCTAAATCAAATTTTTCATCTAAAAGGAAATCTCAAATAGCTACTGACTTTATTCCTCGGTCAGTAAACTTGAAGAAATCAAGAAATCCTGGTAAAGGTATTCTTGGACCAAGACCAGGTATTGGACACCCCTCTTCTTCTCATTCCTCAACCTCTGTTCAAAGTTTTGATGATAGAGATTTTAAAAAGGCCTTTCCTTTAAAGAAGTGCTATAATTGTGGCAACACCCTTCATCTTGCTAAAAATTGCCCAAAAGACTTGGTTCCTTGCAAAACTAAAATGCCTTCTAATCCCAAAGGACCCACCTCAAAATGGGTACCAAAAGTCTAAATTTGTTTAAGGTGCGGTACCAAATAAAGATCACATATGGTACATGGATAGTGGGTGTTCAAGACACATGACCGGAAACAAACTTCTTCTCTCTAACTTCTCAAAAGAAAAGGGACCCACTGTTTCCTTTGGAGGAAATGGAAAAGGGGTCACCAAAGGATATGGTACCATTTCAAATGGAACCATCACTTTCTCCAGAGTAGCTCATGTTGAAGGGCTAATGTACAATCTTCTAAGCATCAGCCAAATATGTGATTTGGGCTATAAGGTCATGTTCCAAGTGTGTGTGCTTGGTCTTTGATGTACGTAACAAGATTGTACTAGCGAGAACCCGACCGAATGACGTGTACATAATCAACATGAAGAAAAGTGCAATAGGAGAAGGCTGTGTGTCTCCTCTCAAGAACTAGCCAAACAAAGTTGGTTTGTGGCATAAAAGGTTCTCTCATCTAAACTTTAAAACCTTGAACAAACTCTCCAACAAGGAGAGTGGTTGTTGGAATGCCAAAAATAGCTTTTGAAAAAGAAAAGGCATGTGG
This sequence comes from Silybum marianum, assembly GCA_036898165.1. Taxonomy (NCBI): domain Eukaryota; kingdom Viridiplantae; phylum Streptophyta; class Magnoliopsida; order Asterales; family Asteraceae; genus Silybum; species Silybum marianum. The sequence continues at coordinate 20,846,789 of CM072530.1, read as the reverse complement.
GGCATGTGAAAAAGGAAAACTCACCGTAACTTCCTTTAAAACAAAACAATGCTCTTCTATCTCTCAACCTCTTCAAATGCTTCACATGGATCTATGCGGTCCAGTCAGTACACCCAGTCTAGGTGGTAAAAAGTATATGCTAGTAATCGTCGATGAATTCTCTAGATATACTTGGGTGTTCTTTCTGAAACACAAGAGTGATCTTCTTTGAAGAAATCATCGAGTTTAAAAGAAAGATTGAAAATTTGAATGATAAAGCTGGTGAAGTCCTTCGAAGTGATAATGGCACCGAATTCAAGAATGCGCTTTCGGAAGATTTCTTTGATATAAAAGGAATCTCTCGAACTTCTCTCTGCCGTACGCACTCCTCGGCAAAATGGTGTTGTTGAGAGAAAGAATAGAACACTATGTGAAGGCACGCAAGGTCTATCTTTGAGTGAATCCAAGTTACCAACCTATTTTTGGGCGAAGCGAGTTAACAACGCATGCTTTACTCAAAATAGGTCTATCATAGTCAAAAGGCATGACAAGACCCCATATGAAGTTTTCCATGGTAGAAAACCTGCGGTTGACTTCTTCCATGTGTTTGGCCGTTGCTTGTCACATGCTAAATGACGAGAACAACTTGGAAAGTTTGATCCAAAGTACGATGATGGAATTTTCATGGGCTATTCTCTCTCCTCAAGAGCCTTTAGAATCTTCAATCTAAGAAGACAATGCATAGATGAATCCATGCACGTGAAGTTTGATGAGTTTGAAACTTCTTCATTATCTTGTGATGAAGAAGAATTAAACCTATGGATAAATTCATGTGTTGGTGAAATTCCATCCTCCTCTCAAACCAATCCTCCCGATAGCAACTCTTCTCAGCCTCCCATAAACACCACCTTACCTTCAGAACCTTCTCTTTCTTTTCCACCTCCTGAAACTAACTCTTCAGAAGACCTTACCCACCAAAACATCATATCTCCCTTAAACCCTTCTTCACCATCCCAAATTCCTACCTCATCCTCTTCTCTACCTCCCTCCTTACCTCCTGCACTAAAGTGGACCATGGATCATCCAATAGATCAAATCATAGGTGATCCACAAGTTGGTGTAAAAACCAGAAGAGGCATAAGCAATCTGTGGTTATATGTCAACTTTGTTTCCATTTTTGAGCCTAAGCTGATAAATGAAGCCCTAGCTGATCCAAGCTGGGTAATTGCCATGCAAGAAGAGCTCTCACAATTTGAGAGAAACAAAGTCTGGAAGTTAGTTCCTCGTCCATCCAACAAAACAATTATTGGAACAAAATGGGTGTTTCGAAACAAGATGGACGAAGAAGGAACTGTCATAAGGAACAAGGCAAGGTTGGTTGCTCAAGGATATCGGCAAGAGGAAGGAATTGATTATGATGAAACCTTTGCTCCTGTTGCCAGATTGGAAGCTATCCGAATATTTCTTGCCCATGCAGCTTACAAGAATTTTCGGGTATTCCAAATGGATGTCAAAAGTGCCTTCCTGAATGGTGAATTAGCTGAAGAAGTGTATGTGAAGCAACCGCCTGGGTTTGAAGATCCGGATCCATCCATATCATGTATATAGGCTGGATAAAGCTCTATATGGACTGAAGCAAGCTCCACGTGCCTAGTATGACACTCTCTCAGAATATCTACTTAGAAATAAGTACATACGAGGCAAGGTTGACAACACTCTCTTCTTCAAGAAATCACAAGGTAATATCATTCTTGTTCAAATCTATGTAGATGATATTATTTTTGGAGCCACCGATGAATCCTTGTGTGATGAGTTTAGCTCCCTCATGCAAAAAGAATATGAAATGAGCATGATGGGGGAGTTAACTTTCTTTCTTGGTTTGCAAGTAAAACAATCTTCAGAAGGTATTTTCATAAATCAAAGTAAATACATTAAAGATCTTCTGAAAAAGTTTCAATTTGATACTTGCTCTACCATGAAAACTCCTATGGCTCCTCCTCTTAAACTCTTTTCTGATCCTGATGGCATTTCTGTAAATATTACAAATTATAGAGCCATGATAGGATCCCTTCTTTATCTAACTGCAAGTAGACCTGACATTATGTTTGCTACTTGTCTGTGTGCCCGATACCAAGCAAATCCTAAAGAATCACACCTAGGCTAGCGTGAAAAGGATTTTCGTGTATACGAAAGGTACCATAAATCTGGGCCTTTGGTATCCCAAAGACTCAGGTTTCGATCTCATAGGGTACTCGGATTACGATTTTGCGAGGTTCAAAAATAGACGAGAAGAGTACAAGCTGGAAGTTGTCGATTACTTGGTGGAAAGCTTGTGAAATTTGGTCAAGTAAGAAACAACATTCGGTGTCTACATCTCTACGAAGCGAGAATATGTGGCTGCTGGAAGTTGTTGTGCACAAATATTGTGGATGAAAAATCATTTGTGTGATTACAATCAGATTTTCTCAAAGATCCCAATAATGTGTGACAACTCAAGTGCAATAGCCATTGCCAACAACCCTGTGCTTCATTCAAGATCCAAGCACATTGATATTAGGTATCACTTTATAAGAGATCATGTCTCTAAAGGTGATGTGGAGTTACATTTCATTCCCACCGACTATCAACTAGCTGATCTGTTCACAAAGCCCCTTGATGAAGCAAGGTTCAAGTTTCTCATCGGTGAGTTAGGTATGGTAAACATAGACTAATATATTTTATATTTATATATAATGTATGTTTTATATATATATATATATATTCCATATATATATATATTATACATTTATATATTTATAACTTATATATGTTATATGTTTTATATATATATTATATGTATACTTTATAGATATATTATATATTATATTATATATTATATTATATTAATATATTTATATAAAAATAAAAATAAAAAGAAAATAAAAATAATATATATATATATATATAGTGTCGGTGACTAAGTCACCGACGAAACTTCTCTCTCTCTCTTTCTATTTTTCTCTCTCTCCAAACCCTAACCCTAAAAACCACACTCACCAAAAACATCCACCATCGAACCACCGTGAGCCACCTTTGGCAACCCATCCACCGATGGCGACCCTACGGCCACCGATAACCACCTTCGAACCACCGACGGCGACATCAAGACCCATCCACCGTCGGCAACCGTAACCAACGAGAACCATTCACCGCCGAGACATCCACCGACGTCGCCGACAACCACCATCGCTAAACCACCGATACCCACCGACGTTTAACCAAAGCCACCGACGTTGCTTGCGTCACTTTCCGACAATCCCCTATCCACCGACGTTGGTTGCCTCGACCCACCGACGTCTCTCTCTCATCTTGGTTCGAGCCACCGACGTTGCACCTTGATTCAAGCCACCGACGTAGCACCCTTGTTTGATTCACCGACGTTTTCAATGACGTCATCCACCGACGTTTGCTGACATCAGCCTCACGAGCCACCGACGTTTGCTGACGTCAAGCCACCGACGTTTATCTCATTACTGAGCCACCGACGTTTGTCCCTTTTATGAAGCCACCGACGTTTTACACTCTCCAAGGTAACCATTACAAACCCTTCACCTTCTTAACCCCTTAAAGATAACTCTTGACTTACCACTCTTGATAAGCAAGATTATTTGTTCTTATCCCTAATGACATCATCAATGTCAGACCATGCGCCGAATTCAACCCTAAAACCCTTAGAATTCTGACCTTTCAATCACCAAAAGTAATCATTACTTTTGAAAATTGAAATTTCCCTCTCATATATAACTTCTTCCCCCACTACTTCACCACCTTTCTCGCACCCACTCTCCTTCTCCTTCAATAGCAAGAACTTCAAACCTGCAACTCCCATATTCTTCAATGGCTTCTCCTTCAAAGACCTCTTCTGAAGAACAGACCATGACTTTTGGATCCCTATCCTTTCCTGCATGCAATTATTTTGGAAGAATAGGAGTTGACAATGCTCATCCAGAATACAATGATGTTTGCTGGTTTCTTCAAAGATGCCCTCTTCAACATGCAATCACAGCAAAACCCAAAATGAGTAAGTTTCTTCTTGGAAACTTTTGGTTGACTTGCACATTTGATGCCTCTTCGGATCAAATTCTTGCATCTGTTCTAAGTAATGATGAACATGATGTGATCTTCAATGTGGAAGATGTCAGAAGCATTCTCAAGCTTCCTGTTTATGATTCCTATGAACCATTCCCTCTTGGTAATGAACATCAAATGGTGGTTGATGTGTTGAACTACTTGGAAGAGAAGAAGGGATCAAAGTCAAAGGGTCCAGGTACTTTACTGCGCAAAAACATGGAAAACATATGGAACTTCCTTTTTGCTCATCTGATTCTGTGCTTGAGCAAGAAGACAGGTGGCCCGGATCAGTCACCTTCCCAAGTGACAGAATTGGCACATGCTCTGATATTTCAAAGGAGAATAGACTTTGCAAGCTATTTCTTCAATGAAATGATCTCCTCATTTTCTACCATCAGACGTCCTCAGGTACCCTTCCAACGACTTTTCTCTCTTATTATTAATGCAAAGTTGGCAGAGAAACTTAAGAAAAGGGATGACATCATATATGATCTCCCCCTCCACCAAGTGGTGAACCAGATCATGAAAAAGGCTGTCTTAGCATCAGATAACCCTCTCCGACCTTCCATGATTGAGTTTGCAAGGAATGCAACTCTTACTTGGGGAGAGAATGAACCGCGTCTTCAGAGAACTTCAGGTATGTCTTCTACCCCCTCTGTACCTAGAGTCACTGGTGTGCCCAAATCTCTTAAGAGATCCAAAGCGTCGGGCACATCTACCTCCGCACCACCGATGCTACAAAGCCAAAAGAGCCTTTGGCTTCCACCCAAGCATCCAAGTCCCATAAGCGGAGAAACTCTAAAAGCCCCCCAAAGACTTCCTCAAAGAAGTCTAAGGGAACCCAAAGGGTTAAAACGCATGATCCATCTACTGGCTCCCAAAAGCCAGTAGATGTTGAAAAGATCCTCACAAAACCCAAGGAACACTCATCCATACCTAGCTCCTCCAGGCCCTCTCGAAAAGGACTTGGTTGTAAAAAGGGACACCCTTACTATTCCTTCATCAACTTTCTCACTAGTTGATGAAGATGACTTGAGTATCCCATCCAAGGTACCTCTTCTCCACCCCCGAGCTCTCACGGCTCCTTTTCCACACTCCACGTGAAAGTGCATCACAACCGGGTGGATTTGATGGAGCAACCCACTTCTACGACTTTCGATGTCCGACACTACCCCTTGGACGGTGCGTCTCCCGTACATGACAAGGGTGTGGAGGAACCCATTGCGAGGAATCCCCTCAAAGACACTCTCCTAAGAGTGTCTCCCCCTCATCTCCTAAATCCCCCCCAAGAAAATCTAAAGATTTGGTTGATTATTCTTCAAGTGATGATGATGATGCGATCAACCACCAAAGCCTCATCCTCTCGCTCCCATGTCTTCAAAGCAAGGGAATGACCTTCTACAGGCTTTCACCACCTTTACAAGTGATACTATCAGAAGGGTGGAGGTTTTAGAAGAACATGCAACAAAGGAAATGGAAAGAATGGCTTCACTTTCCTCATCTCTCAGATCTAACATAGAGGAGTTGTCGGTGAGTCACCCAACTCTAATGACATGTTTAGATCTTCTACATTTGGATATCCTTGATCTTCAGCAAGGATTTTCTTCAAGTCAAGCATCTGTGCTTTCATTCATTCAGGATCTTCGAAGCACCTCTTCTAAGCAAGCCACCGATATTTCTTCTCTCATTGCCACTCAACAGGCAATCATGGACTCTCTTATCAGTCTTCACACCAAAGTTGATAAAGTCCCAACCTCAGCTCCAACGGTTGAACTAGATATGGGTGATTCATACTTCAAGGACACTGATAGATTTGTTCTTCAAAGAGTTGAGAAGAAAATTGGTGCTCTCTGCTCTGATATGGAAAGGGTTAAGGAGTTTCTCTCTTCAGTGGGTTTCAAGGGTTCAACCACTGAGGGGGAGAAAAATGTGAAGACCTCTACAACAGCAGCCAAAGCCGCCGACGTCAGCATGCCAGCCGCCGACATCATCAATCCAGCCACCGATGTGGCTTCTCCATTTCATCCAGCCACCGACGTGGCAGCCACCGACGTGGCAGCCACCGACGTGGCCCCTACAGCTACCGATGGTGGTATGGTCACAGAGGTGGTCCCTGTTCCTTTTGTACCCGAAGCAGCTGTTGAGGGGGAGAGTGTCAGTACTCAACCCCTTGAAACTGAAGAAGAAAGAAGAAGAAAAGAAAAAGCCAAAGGAAAGAAGCCTCTTTCCTTTGAAGAATAGAAGGAAGAAAAGAAGAGAAAGAAGAAGATGAGAGATGCTCATGCAGACACTCTCAGACTTCAGCCTGCCCCTGCACTGACCGATCCTATTGGGGTGATTCTTACTGAGGCTGAAAAAGAAGAGGCTATAAGGGCTCAGCTTGAGTATGATCAGACTAATGTACTCAAGCTAGCTCATGATGAAGCTGTTCATGCCAAAGTCCCCGATGCAATTCAAGCTCAAAAAGATGAGCTTGAAAATATAAAGAAGAAATCTGAAGCTGCAAAATTGGTTGATGAGGCCAAGAAGGCAAAGGAAGTAGAGTGGTTTAAAAGAAGATTGAAGAACAGGAAGGATGATTCCAAGATTATCAATGCTACCATCCAACCTCCAAACAAGAATTCTCCCAAGTTACTTATCACCCTTAAGAGAGCTGATACTTTATCAAAAGTATATGAAGCTGAATGGTTGGAAGTTCTTGGGATGACTGAGTGGATGGAAGTTGGTAAATGCATCTCCAAGAGCAAAAGCAAGTACAAGAAGCTGGTACTTAATATTCTCAGAAAACTCTTCATCAAGATGCTCAACATCCAAAAGGAGAATAATATTCTTGTGACATACCTTGAAGCACAACAAATGTACTTCATTCAACAGGGTCTTAAAGGAGAGGTCATCACTGCTCCTAAAAACAAGAAGAAGGGACATTTTGTTATGCTTCATGAAAGGGGCATCCAGATAAATGCTTCGGGTATAGATCTTTCCATTCCTACTTCTATTGCTTACCCGGAGCAAACCATGCTGACTACTCCAGAGCTTGGGGTTTTCTTTGAAGACATCTTTGGAAACATCGGTTTCTTTAGAGCATCTGACATCCCAAGGGCTCACAGCTCCTTCCTCTCTGCTATTCTTGGAGTGCCTCCCATTGAAGACCATGGCATCACAAGAATGATCTTGGATGAACTTAAACGAAGAGAACCCTCAGATCCATGATCTTGCAGACGTATAGTACAGTATGAACTTTATTAATCATGTACTCTGATCAATCCTATGTGTTGATTAATAAAAGTTCATACTTTTCTTCCATCTCATCTCTTGTTAATATTTTTACAAGCTTTGCACATATTTAAACTTATATTTATTCTTTTATTCGGTTTATACTCTATCTTGTACATACTCGGTTAAAAAAAAAAAAAAATGAAAAAAAAAAAATCTGAGTCAAAAGAACCCAAAAGAAAAATAGAAAGGGTCAAAAAGAATTCTTTTCTAACCTACAGGTATCATCATCAAATAGGGGGAGATTGTTGGATCACCGATGATTGGTGATGAACCACCTTCCTTTATATGAATGAATTTTTACAGGTTCTTTTGAAGGTCTGAAATATGCTTCAAGTATTGAAGAGTCAAAGACTATTCAATCAAGGGGTTGTACATCAAAAAGTGGAATTTTGGATGTATCAACCAACTTCAATATTCAGACCATCTTGCCAAGTCAAGATTGGGTCACCAATATAGTGGGTCACCGATGGTACACTCAAAAGTCATCAAAAGTACTAAGGACATCAAATAAGATGAGGTCATCAAGTTTGATGTCATGGTCACCGACACTATGATCTTGGTCACCGAAATTGCAGGTATATTTTCTAAGGCTGTGATATCAACTCACAAGGGTATACACTTTTGTCACTTAGTGAAAGAAGAAGTTATCAAGCAAAGTGTACACTTATCAACTCCAGCCTTATAAGGTATCCACGATGTGATACATAGTGAGATGTATCACTTAGCAATTTCAAAGAGATAAGTTCTTGACTCACATCAATTGCAAGACACGTGAGCCAGCAAGAACTTGGGCACCAAGCCTTAATTAAAGACATTCTCTTTTATTCTTATAAAAGGAATATTTGTCTTTTAGCTAAAAGGCTTGATGGGACTTCACGAGCATGAAGAAAAGAAGATAAAGTTATCGACATTACGTGCTACAAGGAATGGTTCATCCATTATTCTAGTACAAAGGAAGTGGTCTCTTCCTTTGTCCATCAGATAATCTTCCAGCTAATGAAACCTTGACAGCTGTCCACTTGCATCCCATGCATGGACACTATAAAAGGAGATGAAGTCCTTCCCAGAAATCTCACGCTTTCAACAAATCTTCGAGTGATTATTTGTTTGAGCGTGGCAAAGCTGTGTGCTATAACAGTATTGTTTTAACTTGCTTAGTGTAATAGTTAATTACTGTTATCTGTGTGTTTAGTTTGATAGAATAGTCTGCCTGTTCTTTTCCGCATCAAACTATCTGTGTGTAAATTTTTAATATTTATATTAAAAAATTTAAAAAGAGTATATTCTGTGTGTTTTATATTCAACCCCCCCTTCTACAAAACCCTCTCTTAGTTAGCCATCTCTCTTTGGGGACTAACAATTGGTATCAGAGCAGTTGGTTTAATCTCATAAACCGGATCTGTGATGGCTACTACCTCAAATGTTGATGGTACCTTGCAGACCTCTTCCCGATTAATACATATGATTTAGGATCTTTGGCTAAACCCCCAAGATTCAACCCAAGCAACTTTGGGTTATGGAAAAATCGCATGTTATTATTCTTGGAAGGGATCGATTGCAGGTATCCCAACATTCTCAGTGAGGGACCTATTGTTCCTAAAATATGGGCTCGCTTTGGCCCTCAAAAGGACGCTGAAGGAAAGGACATAGAGTCAGATGACGAAAGAAGTGAGAAAACTGGTAGATATATCATCAAACCTTCTAACAAATTTAGTGAAGATGATAAACGCCTAGTCGCTTTAGATACTAAAGTCAAATCTGCTCTTGCTGTTTCCCTTCCTGATGATGTGTATCATTCTCTTCTTAACCTTCCCACTGCTAAAGAGATGTGGGATACTTTGAGTGTCTTATATGAAGGCACCAAAGAAGTAAAGAAATCTAACAGGATCTGTCTTGTTAGAAAGTATGAACTCTTCTCCCATGAAAAGGGAGAATCTCTTTCTACCTACTTTAATCGTTTTAACTGTCTTCTCAACGATCTCAAAGTTCTTGGCCGGGTTTATGATAATGAAGAAGTTCTCTGCAAGTTCATGGATTGTCTTCCAGATTTCTGGGAAACTATCTGTACTTGCATCAAGCAACCCAAGGACTTAGCAATAATGCCTTTAACCTCTCTATGGAACTCTTCTTCACTATGAACAAACTAAGAACCAGAGAAAGTCTCTTATAAAGGATATCAAATCCTCCTCTATTGCTTTGATAAGTGATTCAAAACCTTCTTCTTGTATTCCTAGAATCACCTATCCTTCTTCTAGTTCTGAAAAAGATATTAAGGAAGACTCTTCTCATCTGTCAGATGCATACTATAATGCTGCTGATGATGAAGGAGAAGAATCAGCCATTGACATACTTTCTGATAGTATGGCAATGCTTGCTGGAAACCTTAAGAACAAAAGATTTTCTTCAAACCGCTCCAAATTTAATAGAAAACCTTTTTCTCAAAAATCCTCTTCTGATAAAGCAAATGAAGAATGCTTCAATTGTGGAAAGAAAGGTCATTTTGCTTCGAATGCAGATCAAAAGCTTCTTCTTCTAAACCTTCTTCTTCTTATGGCCATGACTTCTCAAAATCAGCTTCTAGGAAGCATGAAGAGAGAAATAGCCAATCCTCTAAAGAAAATTCTGAATCAAAAGAAACCTCAAGGTACAAGAAATACAAAGCCAAATACAAGAGAGAAAAGGAGAGAAACCAAGGTAAAAATAAAACCTTAGTTGCGAGGCTCATTCTTTGGGAAGATGAGCAAACCTGCGAGAGTGAGAGTGAGTATGTCACTAAGTGCCTCATGGCCAAAATTGATGAGATAGAAGACATGGAGAAATCACTCTACACCACTCTTGTATCTCGAGGGATCCACTTCGGGGACAAAACCTCGGGTACATCCTTTTACCTTTCTCTCTGATGATCAAAAGGCTGATGCCTTTGACTCTTTAACTGTTGACTTCTGTGACTTAAAGATTCAAAAGAAAAAGGCTGATATGCACATAAAATGTCTAAATGATCAACTCCTCTCTTGCTTTTCAAAACTAAAAGATTTTGACAAAATGAAAGCTGATCTGGAAAACCTTCGGTATTTAAACGACAGTCTTTCTGAGGAAAAATCAAAGATTTCTTCCACTCTTGAAAAGGAACAAGAGGTTCTGTCTAAATGGACTAAATCCTCTAAGAATCTTGAAAGGATCCTTCAAGATCAAATAACCGACAAGGATAAGTACGGCCTTGGTTATGGAAAAGATGTTCCTCAACCTTTTGATCTCCCACTCCATTCTTCTGAGTGTCAAGGTTTTCCTGCTGGTTTCCTTTCCGATGACGAGGATGATCTCTTCGGTTACTCATCTGAGGATTCTACCTCCGTTCACTCTATAGATCTACTTGACATGCTCAAAGTAGAATCTGGTTCCAAAAAGTTTGGAGTCTTTGTTAAAGCTAAAGAAATCTCTTACGAGTCTTCAATGGTTTCAACTCTTCCAAGCTCTTCTTCTTCTCCCAAACCTATCCAAAGACTTTTAAATTCCTTAAGTACGCATGAGTCAAGGTACTCCCGGGAGCGACCTTCAAGTTCTTGAGTATCCTTCTTCAAAAAGATTTTCTCCTCGAAAAGAAAAAATTTTCTAAATCAAATTTTTCATCTAAAAGGAAATCTCAAATAGCTACCGACTTTATTCCTCGGTCGGTAAACTTGAAGAAATCAAGAAATCTGGTAAAGGTATTCTTGGACCAAGACCAGTATTGGACACCCTCTTCTTCTCATTCCTCAACCTCTCGTTCAAAGTTTTGATGATAGAGATTTTAAAAAGGCCTTTCCTTTAAAGAAGTGCTATAATTGTGGCAACACCCTTCATCTTGCTAAAAATTGCCCAAAAGACTTGGTTCCTTGCAAAACTAAAATGCCTTCTAATCCCAAAGGACCAACCTCAAAATGGGTACCAAAAGTCTAAATTTGTTTAAGGTGCAGTACCAAATAAAGATCACATATGGTACATGGATAGTGGGTGTTCAAGACACATGACCGGAAACAAACTTCTTCTCTCTAACTTCTCAAAAGAAAAGGGACCCACCTTTGTTTCCTTTGGAGGAAATGGAAAAGGGGTCACCAAAGGATATGGTACCATTTCAAATGGAACCATCACTTTCTCCGAGTAGCTCATGTTGAAGGGCTAATGTACAATCTTCTAAGCATCGACCAAATATGTGATTTGGGCTATAAGGTCATGTTCCAGTGTGTGTGTGCTTGGTCTTTGATGTACGAGAACAAGATTGTACTAGCGAGAACCCGACCGAATGACGTGTACATAATCAACATGAAGAAAAGTGCAATAGGACAAGTTTGTGTGTCTCCTCTCTCAAGAACTAGCCAAACAAAGTTGGCTGTGGCATAAAAGGTTCTCTCATCTAAACTTTAAAACCTTGAACAAACTCTCCAACAAGGAGCTGGTTGTTGGAATGCCAAAAATAGCTTTTGAAAAAGAAAAGCTGTGTGGGGCATGTGAAAAAGGAAAACTCACCAGAACTTCCTTTAAAACAAAACAATGCTCTTCTATCTCTCAACCTCTTCAAATGCTTCACATGGATCTATGCGGTCCAGTCAGTACACCCAGTCTAGGTGGTAAAAAGTATATGCTAGTAATCGTCGATGAATTCTCTAGATATACTTGGGTGTTCTTTCTGAAACACAAGAGTGATGCTGCTGAAGAAATCATCAGGTTTAAAAGAAAGATTGAAAATTTGAATGATAAACTGGTGAAGTCCTTCAGAAGTGATAATGGCACTGAATTCAAGAATGCTGCTCTGGAAGATTTCTTTGATATAAAAGGAATCTCTCAGAACTTCTCTGCCGTACGCACTCCTCAGCAAAATGGTGTTGTTGAGAGAAAGAATAGAACACTATGTGAAGGTTGCAAGGTCTATGCTGAGTGAATCCAAGTTACCAACCTATTTTTGGGCAGAAGCAGTTAACACTGCATGCTTTACTCAAAATAGGTCTATCATAGTCAAAAGGCATGACAAGACCCCATATGAAGTTTTCCATGGTAGAAAACCTGCAGTTGACTTCTTCCATGTGTTTGGCTGTGCTTGTCACATGCTAAATGACAGGGAACAACTTGGAAAGTTTGATCCAAAGTCTGATGATGGAATTTTCATGGGCTATTCTCTCTCCTCAAGAGCCTTTAGAATCTTCAATCTAAGAAGACAATGCATAGATGAATCCATGCACATGAAGTTTGATGAGTTTGAAACTTCTTCATTATCTTGTGATGAAGAAGAATTAAACCTATGGATAAATTCATGTGTTGGTGAAATTCCATCCTCCTCTCAAACCAAATCCTCCAGATAGCAACTCTTCTCAGCCTCCCATAAACACCACCTTACCTTCAGAACCTTCTCTTTCTTTTCCACCTCCTGAAACTAACTCTTCAGAAGACCTTACCCACCAAAACATCATATCTCCCTTAAACCCTTCTTCACCATCCCAAATTCCTACCTCATCCTCTTCTCTACCTCCCTCCTTACCTCCTGCACTAAAGTGGACCATGGATCATCCAATAGATCAAATCATAGGTGATCCACAAGTTGGTGTAAAAACCAGAAGAGGCATAAGCAATCTGTGCTTATATGTCAACTTTGTTTCCATTTTTGAGCCTAAGCTGATAAATGAAGCCCTAGCTGATCCAAGCTGGGTAATTGCCATGCAAGAAGAGCTCTCACAATTTGAGAGAAACAAAGTCTGGAAGTTAGTTCCTCGTCCATCCAACAAAACAATTATTGGAACAAAATGGGTGTTTCGAAACAAGATGGACGAAGAAGGAACTGTCATAAGGAACAAGGCAAGGTTGGTTGCTCAAGGATATCGGCAAGAGGAAGGAATTGATTATGATGAAACCTTTGCTCCTGTTGCCAGATTGGAAGCTATCCGAATATTTCTTGCCCATGCAGCTTACAAGAATTTTCGGGTATTCCAAATGGATGTCAAAAGTGCCTTCCTGAATGGTGAATTAGCTGAAGAAGTGTATGTGAAGCAACCTCCTGGGTTTGAAGATCCAGTCCATCCATATCATGTATATAGGCTGGATAAAGCTCTATATGGACTGAAGCAAGCTCCACGTGCCTGGTATGACACTCTCTCAGAATATCTACTTAGAAATAAGTACATACGAGGCAAGGTTGACAACACTCTCTTCTTCAAGAAATCACAAGGTAATATCATTCTTGTTCAAATCTATGTAGATGATATTATTTTTGGAGCCACCGATGAATCCTTGTGTGATGAGTTTAGCTCCCTCATGCAAAAAGAATATGAAATGAGCATGATGGGGGAGTTAACTTTCTTTCTTGGTTTGCAAGTAAAACAATCTTCAGAAGGTATTTTCATAAATCAAAGTAAAATACATTAAAGATCTTCTGAAAAAGTTTCAATTTGATACTTGCTCTACCATGAAAACTCCTATGGCTCCTCCTCTTAAACTCTTTTCTGATCCTGATGGCATTTCTGTAAATATTACAAATTATAGAGCCATGATAGGATCCCTTCTTTATCTAACTGCAAGTAGACCTGACATTATGTTTGCTACTTGTCTGTGTGCCCGATACCAAGCAAATCCTAAAGAATCACACCTAGTCTTTGTGAAAAGGATTTTCGGGTATACGAAAGGTACCATAAATGCGGGTCTTTGGTATCCCAAAGACTCGGAGTTTCGATCTCATCGGGTACTCGGATTACGATTTTGCGAGTTCAAAAATAGACGGAAGAGTACAACTGGAAGTTGTCAGTTACTTGGTGGAAAGCTTGTGAGCTGGTCAAGTAAGAAACAACATTCGGTGTCTACATCTACTGCTGAAGCAGAATATGTGGCTGCTGGAAGTTGTTGTGCACAAATATTGTGGATGAAAAATCATTTGTGTGATTACAATCAGATTTTCTCAAAGATCCCAATAATGTGTGACAACTCAAGTGCAATAGCCATTGCCAACAACCCTGTGCTTCATTCAAGATCCAAGCACATTGATATTAGGTATCACTTTATAAGAGATCATGTCTCTAAAGGTGATGTGGAGTTACATTTCATTCCCACCGACTATCAACTAGCTGATCTGTTCACAAAGCCCCTTGATGAAGCAAGGTTCAAGTTTCTCATCGGTGAGTTAGGTATGGTAAACATAGACTAATATATTTTATATTTATATATAATGTATGTTTTATATATATATATATATTCCATATATATATATATATTATATATTTATATATTTATAACTTATATATGTTATATGTTTTATATATATATTATATGTATACTTTATAGATATATTATATATTATATTATATATTATATTATATTAATATATTTATATAAAAATAAAAATAAAAAGAAAATAAAAATAATATATATATATATATAGTGTCGGTGACTAAGTCACCGACGAAACTTCTCTCTCTCTCTTTCTATTTTTCTCTCTCTCCAAACCCTAACCCTAAAAACCACACTCACCAAAAACATCCACCATCGAACCACCGTGAGCCACCTTTGGCAACCCATCCACCGATGGCGACCCTACGGCCACCGATAACCACCTTCGAACCACCGACGGCGACATCAAGACCCATCCACCGTCGGCAACCGTAACCAACGAGAACCATTCACCGCCGAGACATCCACCGACGTCGCCGACAACCACCATCGCTAAACCACCGATACCCACCAACGTTTAACCAAAGCCACCGACGTTGCTTGCGTCACTTTCCGACAATCCCCTATCCACCGATGTTGGTTGCCTCGACCCACCGACGTCTCTCTCTCATCTTGGTTCGAGCCACCGACGTTGCACCTTGATTCAAGCCACCGACGTAGCACCCTTGTTTGATTCACCGACGTTTTCAATGACGTCATCCACCGACGTTTGCTGACATCAGCCTCACGAGCCACCGACGTTTGCTGACGTCAAGCCACCGACGTTTATCTCATTACTGAGCCACCGACGTTTGTCCCTTTTATGAAGCCACCGACGTTTTACACTCTCCAAGGTAACCATTACAAACCCTTCACCTTCTTAACCCCTTAAAGATAACTCTTGACTTACCACTCTTGATAAGCAAGATTATTTGTTCTTATCCCTAATGACATCATCAATGTCAGACCATGCGCCGAATTCAACCCTAAAACCCTTAGAATTCTGACCTTTCAATCACCAAAAGTAATCATTACTTTTGAAAATTGAAATTTCCCTCTCATATATAACTTCTTCCCCCACTACTTCACCACCTTTCTCGCACCCACTCTCCTTCTCCTTCAATAGCAAGAACTTCAAACCTGCAACTCCCATATTCTTCAATGGCTTCTCCTTCAAAGACCTCTTCTGAAGAACAGACCATGACTTTTGGATCCCTATCCTTTCCTGCATGCAATTATTTTGGAAGAATAGGAGTTGACAATGCTCATCTAGAATACAATGATGTTTGCTGGTTTCTTCAAAGATGCCCTCTTCAACATGCAATCACAGCAAAACCCAAAATGAGTAAGTTTCTTCTTGGAAACTTTTGGTTGACTTGCACATTTGATGCCTCTTCGGATCAAATTCTTGCATCTGTTCTAAGTAATGATGAACATGATGTGATCTTCAATGTGGAAGATGTCAGAAGCATTCTCAAGCTTCCTGTTTATGATTCCTATGAACCATTCCCTCTTGGTAATGAACATCAAATGGTGGTTGATGTGTTGAACTACTTGGAAGAGAAGAAGGGATCAAAGTCAAAAGGTCCAGGTACTTTACTGCGCAAAAACATGGGAAACATATGGAACTTCCTTTTTGCTCATCTGATTCTGTGCCTGAGCAAGAAGACAGGTGGCCCGGATCAGTCACCTTCCCAAGTGACAGAATTGGCACATGCTCTGATATTTCAAAGGAGAATAGACTTTGCAAGCTATTTCTTCAATGAAATGATCTCCTCATTTTCTACCATCAGACGTCCTCGGTACCCTTCCAACGACTTTTCTCTCTTATTATTAATGCAAAGTTGGCAGAGAAACTTAAGAAAAGGGATGACATCATATATGATCTCCCCCTCCACCAAGTGGGGAACCAGATCATGAAAAAGGCTGTCTTAGCATCAGATAACCCTCTCCGACCTTCCATGATTGAGTTTGCAAGGAATGCAACTCTTACTTGGGGAGAGAATGAACCGCGTCTTCAGAGAACTTCAGGTATGTCTTCTACCCCCTCTGTACCTAGAGTCACTGGTGTGCCCAAATCTCTTAAGAGATCCAAAGCGTCGGGCACATCTACCTCCGCACCCACCGATGCTACAAAGCCAAAAGAGCCTTTGGCTTCCACCCAAGCATCCAAGTCCCATAAGCGGAGAAACTCTAAAAGCCCCCCAAAGACTTCCTCAAAGAAGTCTAAGGAACCCAAAGGGTTAAAACGCATGATCCATCTACTGGCTCCCAAAAGCCAGTAGATGTTGAAAAGATCCTCACAAAACCCAAGGAACACTCATCCATACCTAGCTCCTCCAGGCCCTCTCAAAAGGACTTGGTTGTAAAAAGGGACACCCTTACTATTCCTTCATCAACTTTCTCACTAGTTGATGAAGATGACTTGGAGTATCCCATCCAAGGTACCTCTTCTCCACCCCCCGAGCTCTCGGCTCCTTTTCCACACTCCACGTGAAAGTGCATCACAACCAGGTGCATTTGATGGAGCAACCCACTTTACTCGACTTTACGATGTCCGACACTACCCCTTGTACGGTACGTCTCCCGTACATGACAAGGGTGTGGAGGAACCCATTACCGAGGAATCCCCTCAAAGACACTCTCCTAAGAGTGTCTCCCCTCATCTCCTAAATCCCCCCAAGAAAATCTAAAGGTTTGGTTGATTATTCTTCAAGTGATGATGATGATACTGATCAACCACCAAAGCCTCACCCCTCTGCTCCCATGTCTTCAAAGCAAGGGAATGACCTTCTACAGGCTTTCACCACCTTTACAAGTGATACTATCGGGAAGGGTGGAGGTTTTAGAAGAACATGCAACAAAGGAAATGGAAAGAATGGCTTCACTTTCCTCATCTCTCGGATCCTAACATAGAGGAGTTGTCGGTGAGTCACCCAACTCTAATGACATGTTTAGATCTTCTACATTTGGATATCCTTGATCTTCAGCAAGGATTTTCTTCAAGTCAAGCATCTGTGCTTTCATTCATTCAGGATCTTCGAAACACCTCTTCTAAGCAAGCCACCGATATTTCTTCTCTCATTGCCACTCAACAGGCAATCATGGACTCTCTTATCAGTCTTCACACCAAAGTTGATAAAGTCCCAACCTCTGCTCCAACGGTTGAACTAGATATGGGTGATTCATACATCAAGGACACTGATAGATTTGTTCTTCAAAGAGTTGAGAAGAAAATTGGTGCTCTCTCGCTTCCGATATGGAAAGGGTTAAGGAGTTTCTCTCTTCAGTGGGTTTCAAGGGTTCAACCACTGAGGGGGAGAAAGATGTGAAGACCTCTACAACAGCAGCCAAAGCCGCCGACGTCAGCATGCCAGCCGCCGACGTCGACGATGCCGGCCCGCCGACGTCGGCATGCCGGCCCACCGACGTGGCCCCTACGGCCTACCGATGGTGGTATGGTCACGCAGGTGGTCCCCGTTCCTTTGGTACCCGAAGCGGTACCGTTGAGGGGGAGAGTGTCAGTACTCAACCCCTTGAAACTGAAGAAGAAAGAAGAAGAAAAGAAAAAGCCAAAGGAAAGAAGCCTCTTTCCTTTGAAGAACAGAAGGAAGAAAAGAAGAGAAAGAAGAAGATGAGAGATGCTCATGCAGACACTCTCAGACTTCAGCCTGCCCCTGCACTGACCGATCCTATTGGGGTGATTCTTACTGAGGCTGAAAAAGAAGAGGCTATAAGGGCTCAGCTTGAGTATGATCAGACTAATGTACTCAAGCTAGCTCATGATGAAGCTGTTCATGCCAAAGTCACCGATGCAATTCAAGCTCAAAAAGATGAACTTGAAAATATAAAGAAGAAATGCGAAAAGGCACCAAAATTGGTTGATGAGGCCAAGAAGGCAAAGGAAGTAGAGTGGTTTAAAAGAAGATTGAAGAACAGGAAGGATGATTCCAAGATTATCAATGCTACCATCCAACCTCCGAACAAGAATTCTCCCAAGTTACTTATCACCCTTAAGAGAGCTGATACTTTATCAAAAGTATATGAAGCTGAATGGTTGGAAGTTCTTGGGATGACTGAGTGGATGGAAGTTGGTAAATGCATCTCCAAGAGCAAAAGCAAGTATAAGGAGCTGGTACTTAATATTCTCAGAAAACTCTTCATCAAGATGCTCAACATCCAAAAGGAGAATAATATTCTTGTGACATACCTTGAAGCACAACAAATGTACTTCATTCAACAGGGTCTTAAAAGAGAGGTCATCACTGCTCCTAAAAACAAGAAGAAGGGACATTTTGTTATGCTTCATGAAAAGGGCATCCAGATAAATGCTTCGGGTATAGATCTTTCCATTCCTACTTCTATTGCTTACCCGGAGCAAACCATGCTGACTACTCCAGAGCTTGGGGTTTTCTTTGAAGACATCTTTGGAAACATCGGTTTCTTTAGAGCATCTGACATCCCAAGGGCTCACAGCTCCTTCCTCTCTGCTATTCTTGGAGTGCCTCCCATTGAAGACCATGGCATCACAAGAATGATCTTGGATGAACTTAAACGAAGAGAACCCTCAGATCCATGATCTTGCAGACGTATAGTACAGTATGAACTTTATTAATCATGTACTCTGATCAATCCTATGTGTTGATTAATAAAAGTTCATACTTTTCTTCCATCTCATCTCTTGTTAATATTTTTACAAGCTTTGCACATATTTAAACTTATACTTATTCTTTTATTCAGTTTATACTCTATACTGTACATACTCAGTTAAAAAAAAAAATGAAAAAAAAAAATCTGAGTCAAAAGAACCCAAAAGAAAAATAGAAAGGGTCAAAAAGAATTCTTTTCTAACCTACAGGTATCATCATCAAATAGGGGGAGATTGTTGGATCACCGATGATTTGGTGATGAACCACCTTCCTTTATATGAATGAATTTTTACAGGTTCTTTTGAAGGTCTGAAATATGCTTCAAGTATTGAAGAGTCAAAGACTATTCAATCAAGGGGTTGTACATCAAAAAGTGGAATTTTGGATGTATCAACCAACTTCAATATTCAGACCATCTTGCCAAGTCAAGATTGGGTCACCAATATAGTGGGTCACCGATGGTACACTCAAAAGTCATCAAAAGTACTAAGGACATCAAATAAGATGAGGTCATCAAGTTTGATGTCATGGTCACCGACACTATGATCTTGGTCACCGAAATTGCAGGTATATTTTCTAAGGCTGTGATATCAACTCACAAGGGTATACACTTTTGTCACTTAGTGAAAGAAGAAGTTATCAAGCAAAGTGTACACTTATCAACTCCACCTTATAAGGTATCCACCGATGTGATACATAGTGAGATGTATCACTTAGCAATTTCAAAGAGATAAGTTCTTGACTCACATCAATTGCAAGACACGTGAGCCAGCAAGAACTTGGGCACCAAGCCTTAATTAAAGACACTCTCTTTTATTCTTATAAAAGGAATATTTGTCTTTTAGCTAAAAGGCTTGATGGGACTTCACAGAGCATGAAGAAAAGAAGATAAAGTTATCTGACATTACGTGCTACAAGGAATGGTTCATCCATTATTCTAGTACAAAGGAAGTGGTCTCTTCCTTTGTCCATCAGATAATCTTCCAGCTAATGAAACCTTGACAGCTGTCCACTTGCATCCCATGCATGGACACTATAAAAGGAGATGAAGTCCTTCCCAGAAATCTCACGCTTTCAACAAATCTTCAGAGTGATTATTTGTTTGACTGTGGCAAAGCTGTGTGCTATAACAGTATTGTTTTAACTTGCTTAGTGTAATAGTTAATTACTGTTATTTGTGTGTTTAGTTTGATAGAATAGTCTGTCTGTTCTTTTCCGCATCAAACTATCTGTGTGTAAATTTTTAATATTTATATTAAAAATTTTAAAAAGAGTATATTCTGTGTGTTTTATATTCAACCCCCCCCCCTCTACAAAACCCTCTCTTAGTTAGCCATCTCTCTTTGGGGACTAACAACATTATTATTTTATTTATTAATTATTATAACGTAATCTTTTTTTAATTTTTTGTAAGTAATCATTATGTTATTGTTGATACTTTTATTCTTTAAATAAAACATTATACTATTATTAATCAATTTTGTTTCATATATATTTGTTTCACTTATTTTTTATTACTAAAACTGCTATATGAATTGGAAATATTATAATGGTGTAATTTTGAGTGATTCATAAAAAAAGTTATGTCTATTTAAAATAAAAAATGCATTGTTAATTTGCAAAAATACATGTCTTTTGTAACTTATAAACTTAAATATCTTAAAGTAAGTTAAAACTAAAATAATATAAATTTTTAAAACGTAGTAAAAAACTCTGTAGAGTTAAAGTACATGTATTTTTACAAATAAATATTTAGTAATAAAAATAAGTGAAAACGTGAATAAAAAATTAAAAAAAAAACTCATTATTTGTATTAACCATATAAAAAAACATATTTGGAATTAAATAATTAATAAATAGTAATAATAGTGGTTATTTATATAATAATTATTATTATCTATATCTATACTACTTTATAAATGGAAATTTGCAAAAGTCTTAAAATACAACCTTTTTTGCATCATGTACAAAGTTTTTATGCACCAGTCTTAAAAAGTCTTATAAACTTTTCATATACCATTCACAATTCAGCCGGTCACAATTTAGGGGGCGTTTGGTTTGTAGAATGTTTTTGGATGGAATGAAATTTGTCAAAGGAATTTAACTTTGAAGGAATTGGAATAGAATGTTATCAGGTTTGACCACATGTTTGGTTGACAAACATTGGAATGGAATCTGTTAAAGTAATTGGAATTTTTCTGTTTGGTTCACATGATGTAGCTTTGGAATTGGAATGGAATTTGTTAAAGTAAGTGGTCGGTAGTGTTTGGCGGTGGTCCAGATCAGTGGTGGTTCCGATAAGCGGTGGTCGGTGGTGGTTCAGATCGGTAGTGGTTTAAATCAGTGGTGGTCGACAGTGGTTTAGATCGGTGGTGGTTGGCGCTGGCCGGCGGTGGTCGACAATGTTTCAGATCGGCGGTGCTCGACGGTGGTTCAGATCGGCGGTGCTCGACGGTGGTTCAGATCGGCGGTGGTGACGGTGGTTCGGACCGACGGTAGTCGATGGCGGTCGTGGACGATGGTTCAGACCGGAGGTGGTCGACAACGGTGGTCGACAGTCGTCAACGTTGGTTCAGACCGGTGGTGGTCGACGGCGATCGTCAACGGTGGTTCAGACAGGAGGTGGTTGGCGGCGGTGGTCGACAGTCGTCAACGGTGGTTCAGACCGGGGGTGGTTGACGTTCATCGATGATGGTTCAGACCGGCGCTGGTCGACGTTCGTCGACGGTGGCTTAGACCGGTGGTGGTTCAGATCAAGTAGCGAAGATGGGGATAATTTTGTCTTTTTGAGAATATAGGATGGAATGAAATTGAAATCTTTCTCAATTGTAATGGAATAACCAAATCCATGGATGGTGGAATGTGTAGAATTCAATTCCATTCCATAGGTAAACCAGACGATTGAATGGAATTGGGTCAATGGAATTGATCATTCCAATTCCTTCCAATTTCGTCGGAATCCTGCAAACCAAACGCCCCTTAGGATTTCTTCTCTACCAGAACTCACGCTTTAAAGCTCATTCTCCAAGGTGACGCCTCAGCCTCTGCGATTTCTCCAAGATGACGATTCGGCCTCCGAGATGTCCATCTGTGTATGTATCTTCATCAATTTTCATTCTTCTCTCTCCATCAATTTCATTCTCACACTCTCCCTGTTCGATGAAAACTGAAGACGATTTTCATCACGATTCTCGCACTCGCACTCTCGCTCCATCGATTCACCAAGAAAGGTATGATTTCACACTCTCAAATCTTCTGTCTTTTCCATCAATTTTTCTATCAAAGCTTCTGCTTGGGTATCCAGAGTTTTTATCAGACATCATCACCTTCTGTTTGAAACCAATTGAGATGAATTTTTTTGATAGTACTTATCTATTTGAAGAATCCCCAATTCCACACTTACAATCTCGAATTGATTGTTGACCAACGATTTTTTGTCAAATATTGTTTCTGTTTACTTGATTATACTGTAACGGTGTGTGTTTTGTGACGGTGTGTGTTTTGTTGATTGGGTTAGAGCCCTAATCGATTTTTCACCATGGTTCCTGTTTAATCTTGAAGAACCTTTAATTAGGTTGTACGTTTCTGCTAATATCTCTTTTCCTTTTTGTATATAGGATCATAATCCTTAGTGTATCTATTATTATGAATATTGTTGTCTTGGTTCTCAGATTATAGCAATATGAACCTCTTGTACCCAACAAAAATATCATATATGATTTCCTAAGGATAAATCTTATTTCTCGCACCCTCTCTGTTCGACGAAAATATCGACGACGGTTTCTCGCACTCGCACTCTCACTCCATCGATTCACCAAGAAAGGTACGATTCCTCCGCATAAAATGTTTGTATAATTGGTGTTGGATTTGCCATCCCTGTAAAAAAAAGTAAACAGTACAAGTCTATCAAATATTGTGCTGAAATTTACAGATAAAGAATCCAAAAGCCATGTCCACAATAAGATAAAGTTGTGATTTGGTTTTAAATCACTGTTCTCACCTGTAGTCTCTATGACAATATGGTCAAATTTCCCTTTCTTTTTGCTCACCAAATCTAGGTTAGAAAGGTTATTTAAGACTTTTGAGAAATCTCATTTATAAGGCAGTATAAATATAGATATAGACTTTGCCATTGTCTCTTGATTTCAGATTTTTGATTTATAGTCTGCTGATTTATAGTTAACAGTGTACCATCAAAGTTGATAGCATTGTCAAATTATCCAGTTTTCAAGGAGCTGGTGGAGGTTTTATAAGTATGCTTTGAGGTATATCCAAACTTGTGATAACTATTTTTTATTTCAATAAAGAGACAACACATTCGGTAATCCACTAATGCCCATGTACTTAAGTTTGATACATTTCACTACAATTTGCAGGTACTTTGGGACCAAGTTTGATTTTGAAAAAGTTTCAAGGTCATTTTTAGGAGATGCTAATGGCACCCCTAGATGATGATGGACATTAATTATGAATTTGATGCCGAAAGCTTTTGCTTGGAATAATGTAGAGGATTTTAGGAATGCACGAGAGGATTTATAGAAATTTAAAAGTTATTGTTGTAGATTATTACTTTTGTTTCTTGAACTTTTTTTGGGAAGACGCGTTGTCATTCATTTGTATTCCCAACTCGTAATTTATTTTTAGACTGAATTTGGTTTCAAGTTTTTATCATCATTTTGTAGGTAACTTGACGATTCCATTTACATACTTTATAGAAACGTCATCAAGAAATATCCATGCTCAAAATATTTCCATACTTTTTCAAAATATCCATGCTCAAAATATTTCCATACTTTTTCAACTTAATCCACCGGAAGCCTCTTTCCTTTAGCTTGAGATTATTCATCCACATTTATGTAGGAACTCCATCCTCATTTTCAACCAATGCATGTCCCTACTTCTATCTTCCAAACTTGTGTTCTTTTTTTTATTTATTGAACATCTATTTGCACCTAAAATCTACCCAAATTTCATGTAGTTTGTTTTGCCTTTTGTTTAATTTAATTTGAATTTCATATTCACTGGGGAAATATGGGTTATTGTGATTCTGTTGAATTTAAGTGATTTAAGAGCATTAAGAGGTTTCATGGATGGATTGGAATACCCTATCAATGGATGGTGGCCTACGAATTCATCATCATTCTACTCTTTCAATTTTTATAATTGGATAGGAAGTAAGGCCTTGTTTGTTTTTTCATTTTAAGCTCTTAATCACCACTTATGTCTGATTCGTTTAGACGTTTCATAACCATTTTATAACTGAAATCAGACTTCAGACTTCAGCACCTCTTAAAAAACAAATACCACCTAAGTGTAATTTTGATTCTAAGATTGTTGGATTAAAACTCCCAAGGGAAAGATTAATCAGTAGTTTATCTGATCTTCCATCTAACTTATCACTTTAAAACACTCGATCTTTCTAACAAATTTCTCACCGGTACTCTATTGCATTTTTCTCATGTGGAAGTTATTGATTTAAGTCGTAATGAATTTAATTGTGTTTTCCCAGTTAGCATAGTCCTTGAACTTCAAGCATTGGGTTTTTATGATAATTTATTCATCGGTTTCATTCCTGCTGCTATATGCTATGAATATTAGTGTAGTAAAAGTTGTTGTTGAGCAGTTATCCAGTCACATCTTTTCGTATATTTGCAAATTTCTTCTGTAGTTACCTTACTGGTTGAACATAGTAATGACCCATAATCTTACCGAACTGGTGGAGATATATAGTACTTGATTTTTGTTTAACGCCATTTTTGTTTTGTAATGTCATGTTTTAGTGTGTATATGAGCTCTAACAAGTATTGATACATAAGAAGAAAAAAATGTTTGTCATCACCGTAATACAGAAACAACTATTTGTTTATTTTGTAAAATTGTTTTTATACTTAGCATTTTGCTTACATTTATTTGAATATTGCATCCCGCCGCATTGCGTGGGTACACTACTAGTTATATATTAAAAAAAATAGTAAAGAGAGATTAAAGATTAATGATAAATTTCAATCAAAGATTGGTTGGCACGAAGATCCGGACTCTATATATATATATATTGATCATATATTCGTTATAATAGCTAATTTACGGTTGTGGATCGGTATGAATTATTAGACTGTAATATACAATATTTAGATCTCGATAATCCGCATTTGTTGTATTGGATCAGTTTGCACAGTGATCTATTGTTATCAATTTTTGTGACCGTAAATCACTTTGTAATATGATCTTGTAACTGCGACCGACCCTTACAAACCCATCAATTTGGTATTGCTTTTTGGTGTATGGTTGGAGTTGATTTTTTTTTGGTGTCAAGGGGACCCACCATTTTGGTGTTTTTAGTGTTTTTATTTGATGCATGGGTTGGAGTTGCTCTAAGTAGGGATGCTAAAAACCCCGACTAATCCGACCAACCCAACTCAACCCGGCGTAAAATAAATCAACCCCGAAGCAATACGATTTCTAATTGAGTTGTAAAATTTTCAAATCGTAAGTATTGGGTTGATATTGGGTTACTTTAATTTGAACCCAATCCAAACCCGATCAACCACAAGATCCCGATCATTTTATTTTTTGAATTTAATATGATTGTTGAGTCTTTATTAGTATATTAGACAATTACACCATCATGTACTTTTTCATATACACACATTTTCAATCTATTCTACCTCTTTATATAATTCATTTGTATACATGTTCATTAATTGTGAACACACACACACATGTATATATATAGAGGTGGGTTCATACGAGGACGATACTATTTACGAGAATGCGAGGACAATCCTCAGTCAATCATTTTGTACACAAATTTTTTTTCATGTACAAAATCATTTTCTACTAGCATAAAAAATAACGTGCACGACTTTGCTGCGGGAAAAATCTTGGCTAATCATATATGATTTTGTATGTGAATCATATGTGGTTTTGTACATAAAAAATTTCATGTACAAAATAATTGACTGATGATTGTATTCGCATTCTCGTAAATTGTTACCGTTCTCGCATGAATCTCTTTCTATATATATATAAATTCAGAAAATTAAAAGAATATGATATATTTAAGATTTAAAAAGTATGACTAAATTGTACCAAATAGATAACGACGAAAAGAAAATTATAACTAGATCAGAGAAAACAAATATTTAAAGTCAGAAGAATATTTATTGTATTAAAATATCAACCCGATGAACCTATACTTAGGTTGGATTACACTTTAGTTTAAATTGGGTTAAGTTGAAATTTTGTAAACCGAGAATATTCGGTTGGATTATTGAAATGCGTCGATGCAAGCACCTCAGCTCTAAGGTTGCATTACCAAAAATGTAATTCACTCCCTTTTAGAAGTCTCACTTGTTTCCGCCTTGATATAAAGACCCATTTAAAATTTGTTGTTTGTTAAAGGGGAGGAGATTTCTGATCATCTTCTGTAATTTTGTGTTATATGCTCTTTTGTAGTTGTAGGATCTAAAAGAGGGACACATACGGCTGTTGGCGGCACCATTTTACCAGATCCCAACTGAAACCCATAAAAATAAATAGATGATGAAATTGAAGAATTTGGCGAGAGATTCAATCAGGAATTTGGCAGAAACAGCATCGATTATAGTACGGAAGAACTTCAGTTCAGCAGCAGCAGGAGTACC
This sequence comes from Silybum marianum, assembly GCA_036898165.1. Lineage (NCBI taxonomy): Eukaryota > Viridiplantae > Streptophyta > Magnoliopsida > Asterales > Asteraceae > Silybum > Silybum marianum. Next base: position 20,819,968 of record CM072530.1, on the reverse strand, counting down.
TAAGGAAATGGCGGATTGTGTGGTGATTGGGGCTGGGGTTGTGGGAATCGCTGTAGCCAGGGAATTGTCTTTGAATTTTGGAAGAAATGTTTTGGTAATCGAATCTGCTTCAACTTTTGGCACAGGTATCAGTTCTCGCAATAGTCAAGTCATTCATGCCGGTATCTATTACCCTCCCAAATCTCTCAAGGTTTCTTTTCTTCAATCACTTGCTCTTACTATGCCATAACATTACAATTCACTAGGTTTTAGGATTGCAAATGGTTTTTTTTTGTCAAAAAAAATTCATAATCCGATGTTGGGATTGCTTATTTAAAGTCCTTGTTCGGGTGTGGTACTACTAACAAGGAGTTTTTAGTGTTTAGATGGAAAAATAGAATAAAAATGCTACCGGTTTGGCACAGATAATAAGGAGTTTTTGATAAGTTACCTTCTAGCTTATTAACTTATTCCGTTGTGGTACCGGTGATAAGTAAGTTTTATATGTATAAGCAAATTCAAACGCCTTATTCGCGGCTTATTACGTTTTGGTACCGTCATAAGCTCCAAACACTTTCTATAGAACTCAGCGGCACAAGTTGATAGGCGCTTTTAGAAAAAGCATAAGTTGTTTTAAATAAGCAATCCCAAACACTGGTTTTGGGTTTTCGACTTGATTGAATAAAGATCGCTTATTCGGTTCCGTTTTCAATTACTTTTCTCATTTTATTACAATTTATATGATTTATCATTTCGGTTAAACCGCAAACACGTGAACACATTGAGTATTAATTCGACTAATTCATAATGGACCAAATCATAGTCACATGGATCGCGGAACGTTCCGGTACGGAACGAGGTTTGCTAGGTCCCTAAAATTCGGTACCAAGGGGGGTAGGTTCATTTCGGATCGCTTTGGTACGGTTTACCAATTAACTCGGTACGATGTACCTTAATAATATAAATAATATTAAAATCCAAACATCTAAAATTCCATAAAAGTTATATGAATACTAATAACATCCAAAATTCAAACATTCAATTTTAAACACCATGCTTTCCAAATACCATTTTCGGTATAGCAATTGATAGGAATTGAATAGTGATAGGAATTGAAATATTGAATAGTGATAGGAATCGAATACTATATAAATAGGAATAAAATGGGAGTAAATTGAGAAACCGAATAGTTGCTATTCATAAATTTGATTTTAGAAATAAATAAAAATTGAAATAATTAAAAGTTGCTGGAAATTGAAGGTAAATTATTGGAAATATAATAGTTTCCAAAGTCGACAGGTTGTTGACTGGAAATCGAATACTTTCCAAAATTCAATCGTGAATTAGAAGGTTCCAAACGCACTTTCGAAACGAAAAAAAATCGACATTCGGATCCTTACAAACGCAAATTGGGAACGCCTGCAAGGAATGCCGTGGAACGTAGATTTACCGTACCAGATTCCGATCCCGGTAGTGTTTGGAACGAAAACGATCCTCGTTTGGGAATGTTTCGTTGGCTGATTTTCAGCGATCCTTGTGACTATGGACCAAATGCTAGAGGAACAAGCCACTAAACTAATTTGTGAAGAAGTAATATGTTGACACTTGGTAGTTGGTACTAAACCAATTTGTAACAATAGTAGTGAAAGATAAATCCAAATGCTTAATGCTTAATACTTAATATACATAAAAATTATTAGTTCATAGCAAGAAATCTGGAGGCAGGAGGATAGAAATTACCAAGACATTATATTCAGATAGTAGAAGACCAAAATAATCACAAATGAAAAATAAACCGGTAACAAACCCTAAAAATCAATTAGCTTTTATTGGGTTGGATAATTGGGGAACTGGCTTTTATTTGTTGGGGGCATAATAGAAAATTTAGGTCATAAATAATTTTATAAAGTTAGCATATCATTTATTTGTTGGGGGCAAGTGCCCCCACCCTTATGTTCTAATGTGCCCCTAGAATTAGACTAATGACTTCAAATGTAGAACCCTTTTGATGATGAACAATTGAACATGACTAGAACTTATAGCTAACACACTAAAAAGTTGGCCACTGAATAACCCTCAAATCACAATTTTAACCCAACAAAACCTAGTTTAAGTTGTTTCTGAAGTGGAATTGAACCTGTATGTTTAGAAACCAAACTATCAAATTAGATTCAATTTCATTTGGTTTTCACTATTGCTAGTTTGGCCCTAGTACCTCTATCCGTGAGTTTGATTACGAAACATATTTTAAATACCATTGACAAAGACAATAGGGAGATTCTTGTGGATAGAAACTATATTTGCAATGTTATTTATCGTCAAAATCCCAAGTTAAATCACCTATTATTACCATCATCTTAGTTGCCCAAACTAAATGAGGATAATAGGTAATTTAACTTAGAATTTTGACAAGAAATAACGTTTGCATGTATCTTTGGATATGGTAATATGGAAATTGTTTGTTTGAACATAGGGAATATGTGATGTATGTATTGCTATCAAGTATCTATGTGCAAAGGCCCCTGCGTTAGGTCACAAGTTCAATTCTCATTGCATTTTAACCATAAGGCTTGTGGCGTACCGGTTAAGACTTGTGGGGGATGAGGCTAGTAACCCATCTACCCCAGGTTCGAATCCAGGCACAAACAACTTGTGGCCACTGGAGAATTATCTCAGTTCCAGGCACATACAAAATGTTCCAATAACGACTTCAAAATATTTTGCAGGCTTGTTTTTGTGTTAGAGGAAAAAGGTTACTATATGAGTACTGTGAGAAATATGGGATTCCTCATAAGCAAATTGGGAAGCTCATTGTAGCTTCTAGGCATGAGGAGGTTCCAAAGTTGAATTATATAATGAATCTTGGGAATGAAAACGGAGTTGAAGGATTGAGAATGATGGAGGGTTCTGAAGCGATGTCATGGGAGCCTGAATTGCATTGCGTGAGAGCTTTATGGTCACCAACTTCGGGAATAATCGACTCGCATTCCTTAATGCTCTCACTGATGGTATGGCTCTTAAGGTGTTGTTTGGTTCATGGAATCCATGGGATTTAAGGGAATCGGGAATGGTCAATTTCTTTGACCAAATTCGAATTCCTCTTTTTTTAATTCACTTTCTGAAATGGAAGGAATCCTATAAATTCCACTTATCGATAATTTCATTATTCCTTGGCATAAGTGAAAGAATTGAGTTCCATCTGTTGGCAGATGTAACAAATTTTATAATTTGGTTTTAAAAAGACAAAAATAACTTTTGAATCCAATTTAACCAACACCACCTCCCCCCACCACCCGCCATCACAGCCGCCGCCCTACCCCTACCCCCACCACGACCATAATACTACTGTCACAACCCGCCACCCCACCCCACACCCAACTGCCACCCACTATCTTATAAAGCATTTTAGTGAATCAGGCTTTATGAAAATGTAATAAAGGGGTATTTTGGTCGTTTACTCTTATTTCATTCCAATTCCAAAGCTACATTTTTGCCGGACAAACATAGAAGTTCCAATTCTTTTGTAAGATATCATTCCAATTCCTACCAACCAAATGCATATCAAATTCCATTCCAGTTACTTTAAAGTCAAATTCCTTTGATTCCACCAAATTCCATTCTACGAACCTAAACGCCCCCTTAACGTTCTTTGTTTATTCGTGCATATGCAAAAACTAAAAAGAAACCGAGTTTCAAATATATATAAAAAAGACAGCTAACTCTAATATCCGTGGTCTACATCTTTCTAGTCAGATTTGAACATTGGCAGTGAGATTTTCTCACTGATGCTCTATAATTTTTCATGTTCAGATTTGATACATATTGACAGAGATGTTACACAATGTGAGTTTAGGGTGAAGCTGAAAGTCATGGAACGACTTTTTGTTACAACAATACTGTGGTTGGTGCTCATCTTGAAGGAAAGCAAATTCATCTTCATATTTCTGAAACCGAGTCTCTAAAAAACTGGGATCATAAGTCTCAAAGGTACCTTAATGTTGTACTTCTCCCTAAGCTTGTAGTGAATGCTGCAGGATTGAGTTCGGCAGCTCTTGCCAGATGTTTTAGCGGCATTAACCGTGGAGTAATTCCTAAATCTTATTATTCCCGTGGTTGCTACTTCTCGTTATCAAGTACTACAGCTGCTCCATTCAGACATTTAATTTATCCTATACCTGAAGATGGTACTCTTGGGGTGCATGTTACTTTGGATCTAGATGGTCAAGTCAAATTTGGCCCTGATATTGAATGGCTTAATGATATAGATGATATCTCAAGCATTCAAAATAAGTAAGTTATTCTTTATGCTCTCTCTGGAACCCTTTCTTTTTTCTTACTTCCAAAAACTATATAAAATGTTGGGAATTTCTTTGTTTTTCTACGACTAATTACTATTTCAACCATTAATGGAAATGCTTCTAAACTCGGTATATTCCTCTACCATGGAGGGTAGAGAGGTTGTTTCCATGAAGACACCTGGCTTGCAAAACAAAAGCAAAAAAAGGAGACATGTGAGAATAGTAATCATGATAAACATGTCATAATATATTCTTATTTTCAATCAAGGGATACTTGTTTATGCATAAACTTTTTACTGACTAGTTTATATATATATATATAGAGGAAAGTTCAAATGTGAACTCATTTTTGGTTGTGAACGTGAGGACGAATCTCAGCCACGTATCCGGTCAATAAAGGCGGCTTTGACCTGGTTCCCCTCCTTTAATAATCTCCACCCTCCCATGAATCGCGTCAATCCTCCGTGATCGCGTCCACCATAACCGAAGATGTGTAGCTGAGATTCGTCCTCACGTTCACAACCAAAAATGAGTTCACATTTGAACCTAACCCTATATATATATATATATATCTGAGACAAGTATGTGTGCTTATTGAACTCCAGGTTTGATTACACAGTACGTGCTGATCGTGCTAAGGAATTTTATTCAAAGATCAGGAAGTACTACCCTTGTTTGAAGGATGGGTCTCTGCAGCCTGGTTACGCTGGCATCCGACCAAGAGTTTCTGGTCCAGGAGACAGCTTTGTTGATTTTATCGTTCAGGTTCTTTTATATATATTGCTTTTGCATTTACCATCCTAATTTCAGGCCATCCTTCTTCAACGATATATGTCCAATATCTATAAGTTAAGGCGTGTTTCGCAAAGTAGCCGATAAGCTAGTTGTTGGCTGATAAGGTGACTGTTAGCTGAATAACTAGCTCTTGGCTATTAAGCTGGCCGCTAGCTCATAAGTAAGTCGATAAACTAGTAATAGTTGGTAAAAACTAGCTGCCAAGCTAGATCATGTTCATGTAAAAGGACCTAAAAGAAAATTACAAGGGGCATGATCGGAAAAAATGTATACATCCTACCCTCCACAAACCCTACTCCCCGTGGGATCCATTGGGTTCGGTTTATCCACTTAAATTTTAATAATAGTTAACATCATAATTGATGGTTTTAGCTTAGAGCATCTCCAATGAAGTGACTAACAAGAACCCCAGTTTTGCACTTTTATTTGCTCCTCATTGCCAACTCAACAAATTAAGGGCATCCTTAAACTCCATTATGGTAGTCAGTTACAAGAACCTCCTTTTTGTAGGTCTAGTCCAGTGTATTTTTTTCAATGTGTATAGAGTAAACTATGTTTTTTATTCTTGGTGGTTTGTTGAAAATTGCTATTTTCGTCCCAGTGATTTTGAAATTATGATTTTCATCTCTATGGTTCATTGTTGTTTTCGTTCTTATGATTTAAACTTTATTTATGTTTTCGCCCGTGTTTTTGCAATTCATTGCTATTTTAGTCCCTCCTACCGGAGTTGTCTCTGGGATGAAAATAGCAATGCATTGCAAACCATGGTGATGAAAGTCGTAATTTCAAAACCAACTCTGCAAATCTTAACAAACCACATGGACGAAAAACGTAATTTATACAAAAGAATATATTAGAAACTAATAAAACAGTATTTAACACAATAATCTCGGTAAGAACCAGGTGATTTATAAGAACTCTCCTACTGTTACTAGCTAGAAACTATACTTTTTGCTCATAAGAACCTTCCATTGTGGATGCTCTTATTAGCTTCTTTGCTTTCTGTTTTATTTTCTAGGGAGAGGAGTCTCATGGGATACGTGGCCTTGTAAACCTTTTCGGGATTGAATCTCCTGGTCTAACGTCAAGTATGGCAATTGCAGAATATGTCGCTGCCAAGCTTTCAAAATGCTAAGTAATCATCCATCCTGTTTCTCTTTCCCCTTTATCTACTTAGCGCATCTCTAACAGCTTCTCCAAAATTGAGAAAATTGGGATTTTGAGCCAAAAGTTTGCTCCAACAGCTTCCCCAAAACTATCTCCAAAATGGAGAATGTTGGAGGGAGAATGTTTGTTTCTCTAAATATGGAGAACAATTCAAAAATGATTACAAAATGAAACCACCAATAGTAAAATTTTAAAACAAATTATTTAGAGAGAAATAATATTTTAATGGATAAATTGAATTTTAATATTGTAATCAATGTTGGTTTCTCCAAAATGGGGAATCTGTTGAAGCTGAATGTAAGTTTTTTTAGAAAGTTTGACTTTTGATTCTCCATTTTAGAGAAAATTTGAGGAATCTGTTGGAGATGCTCTTAGGCCCCGTTTTGTTTGCATGTTTGGATCGATTTGGAATTGAATTCCATTCCAATCCCATTTTGGTTCGAGGGATTTCCTGTATTTGAAATCCCACATATATAGGATTTTATAAATTATTTTTAAAGAATGGAATTCAATTCCAATTCCAATCCAAATCCAAATCCAAATCCAAATCCAAATCCTTCCACGAAATGTGAATCCCTCAAAACCAAACACTTCTTATTGTTCTAATTGCTACCATTTTATTCGGAAATTTTGAATCTTTCTGGTCAATATCTGCAGTCAAGAACACATGGATTATGCTATTTAATTCTCTATGTTGTGCAATTGATCTTTTTATGCCAATAAAAGAGCCCATTTGGTTTGTGTTTGCAGATCCTGATGTTCAATTAGGGTTTATGGAATCATGAGAAACAAAACTAGATTTTAGAGTTGTGAAAGTATACCATTTCAGAACCAACAAGACGCTTAGATTTGTTTAAAGTTAGAGTACGACACTCTAATTTTGTTGTTAAGTTATGCCCGTGAATTAATTAATGTGATATAATGGCGGTTGTAAGTACGTCGCCATCTGTTGTATAATGTTATTCAAATATGATTTGTTTTTTTTTTCTTTCGAAACTATCGTTGTTTGGTTCTACACATAATGTTTGCAACCACGGATAATGTTTGATTCATGGTTTTGATAAAAGCACGATGATCACATCCGTATGCACAAATCGTCAAGAACGGTCAGAAATAATACAACTTCGTTCATTTTTATCTTTTGTTAATGTTATTTGATTAAAGTTAGATTACAACTTATCCGACAATGGTTAGTTTATAACTTATCAAACATGATAGAATGATGCAATTGATATAATTATGAAAATATGATTCCATTTTATTCAAGAGACGGACCCATAATTCTTTTTATATGGTGAGTCGGTGACATCATATAATATATGACGAATAATAATTACGAAAAGCACGGTTTTTTGTGTCTTTATGGTTTTACTAACTTTTAATATCGCTCAATGTGTTTTTAGCCTAATTCCATCTTTTCAACATATTTTTAAAGTTATCTGTTTGATTTCAAAAGATTTTTTATTTTATTTTTATCAATTTCGAGGGACTTTTTCGGTTTTTTGGTTGATTTCAAGAGTTTTTTTATGTTGTTTTCAAGAGTTCTTTTTTTGGTTTTTAGGTTGATTACGAGGTACGGTTGCATCTTCTTAAACTTCTTAATATCATACGGTGGCACATTTGAAAACGATACTGTTGCACTGTTAAACCCAAAAATTTTACCCTTGACGAAGGAATAATACGGTGGCCTGTGCCACCATATGAACCAAAGGAGGTCCGCCCCTGATTTTATTTAGATCGTACATTTAGACCATGTATGACGAACTAGCTGATAACCTAGCTGATTGTTGATAAATTAATTATGTTTAACAAAATCTAGTTGATAAGCTACTTGAAAAATGCAAACTTACAAAAAAAAAAACAATTTAAAAAAATTTAGTTAATCTTAATATTTCATAACAAATTTAAAATAAATCACTAAATATAATATATTAATTAATATAAACCAGATGGTAAAAAACTAAACAATATCATATGTTAACTACTAAATTTCAATATCCATATACCTACATCTTTCATGAAACAATTTTATTTAATAAAATAATAAACCATGTACGGTTTCTACAAATTGACTGGTTTTGCAACCCTCATCATCACCGTCCATCATCATTTAAGTAAAATAAATTAATTTAATACTATATTTAAACCTCAAGGATAAAACAATCATTATGTAATTCATATACTTCAAAAAATAATTAAAAAACTTATTGAAAAACGAAATTTCTGTTTTGGTATGAACGTATTTTAAGGGATTCCATGAATTAGTAAAAGATATATTCCATCAATATCTTTATTCCAACGATTAAACCAAGTAAACAGAATTAGGGTAGATACGTTCAGAAATACGAATGGAGATTTTTTTTTCAGAATCATTCTTAGACGAACAAGAAATCAATCGTGATGAAACACGACAGTCGATCTCGGATGATGAACGTAATCAGATATCAAACGATGAATGTAAACAATGTTAAATAAATGAATAATTAATGAATCAGCTCCCCTAATCCGTTCTCAATCGTTTACCAAATGCTCATCAGAGCCGCAATTCATGAATTCATTTTCACGATTTTATCACATTTACAAAAAATTTCCAACTCTTACATACCCACCCCATTCCCCAATCTATGCTCAACATATTACCAAATGTTCATAAGCATAATTGACGAATCACATTTTTCACTATCATGAATGCTTCTTTATTCACCAATAATAAAAATAATGAAATCGATTCATCAAAATATTAACTACTAATTCACCGAATGTTCAAATCAAAATCCCAAACACAATATCCACTAAATACAAACTCCCGCCCGAATTCTCGGGAACTACCGATCCGATTGCGTGCATGAATTGGATCCATAAAACTGAAGAAGCTTTTGATTCCTAGCGAGTGTGGGGAAAAACAAAAAGTAAGGTATGCGTCACAAATGTTTAGAGGAGAAGCCCTAAGGTGGTGGAATTTACCAAGTCCGCGCTTGGACCAACTGTTGTTCCCCTCTTGACTTGGGAAGTGTTCAAAGGGAAGATCTTGGACAAGTATTGCAATGAGAGAGCTTTGGATCGCATCGAAGGCGAGTTTTGGACACTCAAAAAAGTTGAATAGACGGTGGCCGAATATTCAACGCTTTTCATGGAAAAGCTCGATCTTGTGGGGTATTTAGCCAAAGATGAAAGGGCCAAGATCAAAGCGTATCTCAAGGGCTTGCCGGTAGAAATGAAAATGTCGGTACGCAATTCTAAAGTGACCACACTCGAAAGAGGCCATGGAAGAAGCTCAATTTACGGAGGATGATATCGTGCAAGGAAAAGATGAATGAGTTTTGCAGGAGACAACAAGAAACGGGAAGGACTGGCGGGCCCACAAAGAAGACTAAGATCTTTTCAAGTGGCAGAACAACCGACTATCGTCGAGAGGCGAAATGTTGATTTAAATGTCGAAGCAAGCACCATGGTCCTGCTAGATTTATATGCAAGGAACAAGATTTTTCGGTGTTAATTACATATAAACCTATGAAGTCACACACAAAGAGCGATAATGACACCAATTAAATAATATATATGTGATATATTATTATTCAATCAAAATGAGTAAGAGTTTATTTCAGAATTATTTGGTTAAGTGAGTCTAAATAATGAGTAAGAAATAAAAATGAGGAAATTAATTATATCTATGAGATTAACTAATATAAGAGTTTATTATTAAAAGAAGTTCAAATAATATGTATGGGCCAAGATAGTTTAATTAGATTAAAAGACCCATGACATATGTAATGGAAAAGCCCATTAAAGCGGGTATAAAAGGATAAGGATGAGGAGATAATCTTCTCATCCTTCCCTAAAAAAAAGGCTCCCCATCTTCCGCTTATTCTCTCAGGATCGATTTTGCTTTCATGTAAAGAAGAAATCGTGCTTTTAATTTGAAGAATGGACTAGCATCCGATTGGTGTCACTCATGTGGATGCCGATAGATTACCGGTTGAATTTTTTATTGATTCGATTTTGTTGTTTGATTACAAAAAGTTGCATTAATCAAATATTCAAAGTTTCATATATATTGTTGATATTTATGGAAAATGCTTGATTTTTATTTATTTATTGAATGTTGTTCTTCATGGCTATGAGCATGCATGATTAGCCATGAATCAAATCATTTTTGGTTTATATTGTTGATATGAATCATTTTTTATGCATAGACATTTTAGCCCTTTTTGATCTATGGTTGTGTGTGGTTGCTTTATTTAATTTTTATTGGCAATTTGGTGCCATATGTAATCTAATTATTGGCAATTTGGTGAGGTTTGTAATTTAAATTTCTAGATTAGTCTTCAATATTGTTATGGTGTATTTTTTTTAAATTGTAAGTATATAGATAAGATCTTTTTTTATTTTTCAACTTATTGTAAAACCACAAAAGACGAAGATTGAAGGTTTGGGGAGATCGAAGACGGCAACCAACACAAAGGTAACGAAAAAGGGTTTTGTCCCTAGTTTGACCATCGATTTTATGTTGTCACGATTCTAAATTGGATGACTTAACCGACGCTCTGGTAAGACCTAAGCTCGGGCAAAGATGGAACTAAACGTGCCGATTGGATACTAGCTATCCAAGAGTCCCATAAAGATCTAAGAATTGTATAACGATATGATTGGTACCTGATACCTACCAGTTAAACTTATTGTTAACATAGCATAACAATAAATTTTCAACATAGATCTTATCCTTTGTAAAGTTACGTTCTTTTTAAATAAAAATAACATAAGGGTAATTAACTTTTAGAGTAAACTATGATTTTCATCCCTATCGTATACTATTTATAACGATTTTTGTCCATGTGGTTTAAAAACTGCTTTTTTCGTCCCTGTGCTTTAATTTTGCTTCCATTTTCGTCCTTATAACTAACACCGTTAGAAGTAGCCGTTCAAAAGTTTTTGGAAGTTACAAATTTAATCCTTGTGTTATGTAAATTCTAAAATATTTAGTCCTTGTGTTATATAAAGTTTAAAATATTTATCTTTCAAGTTTATTTGTTATATTAATAAACTATAAATTTGATATTTATATATATATTATATTATATTTTTACCTTTTCTTTCTTTATTGTATTTTAATACATCTCTCTCTCTCTCTCACACACACACATATATATATATATGTAATTTAAATTTTAAACAAAATTGTATTAACTAATAAAAGAGAAAGTTTTAATAAAAATATTTGGAATATTAAAAGGAAAGTGCTTTTAATATAGACAACCTGTTAAATATAAATAAAACTTTTTTTTTCTCAAATCCTATTATAAAAATTTTAGATAAAAATTTAATATAAATATAAAACTTTGATAAAAAAAAGATACAATTTATTTATCAATCATTTTAATGATTTATAATTTATTCTTATTTTAAACCAATCGATTTTTAAAAGCAATTCAATTAAAGTACCAATCGGTTTTCAAATAAATAAATAAAACTTCGATAAAATAATAAAAAAAATTATTAATTAAAATATCAAAAAAATAATAATTATTTCCAAAGAAATTAATAGGATTTGAGGAAAAAAGTAATTTTATTTTATATCAAATGATTATTTTTATTAAATGCAATTTACACTCACGATTCCATATTTTTATTTAAACTTTATTTTTTAAAAACATTATAACTTTTTTGATATATATATATATATATATTTAAATTAAGAACATATACATAAAGGGAGGTTTATAGGAGGACGGTGACAGTTTAAGAAAATACGAGTACAATTCTCATCCAATCATTTGGGTAATTAAATTTATGGAAAAAAATTCATCTAGATTTTGTACTAACATCAAAAAAAGGACATGAGCGACTTTTGCTGTGGGCTAAGTCGCGGAATAAGTCGCGGCTTATCCTATATAATTTTGTACATGGAAATTTTTTTCCTTAAATTTAATTACCCAAATGATTGGCTGAGGATTGTCCTCGTATTTTCTTAAATTGTTACCGTCCTCGCATGAACCTCTTTCTATATATATATATATAGATATATATAGGGGAAGGATCATATGAGAACACTACCAATTTAAAGGAACAAATGAACTCATCTGGGACCACATATGATGTGGGTCCCACATAATGTTAAATCATTTATGATTTAATATTAAATCATATTAAATCATAAATGATTTAATATTATGTGGGACCCACATCATATGTGATTCACAATTATCCCTTTGTTCCTTTAAAAATGCAAAGTTCTCATTTGAACCTTCCTCTATATATATATATATATATATATAGAGGGAGGTTCAAGGGAAAATGCTAAAAAAAGAGAAAACCAAAGAATAACCTGGGTGCCTTCCATGTGGACGGTATGCATTAATGCATATCGGTAACTTGTAACATGCATTAATGAATATTCATCAATGCATCTGTAATGATAGATGCATTGATGCATAGGAATAAAAATTACCGGTATGCATTAGTGCATACCGTCCACATGGAAGCCTCCCAGGGTGTTCTTCGGTTTTCTTATTTTTTAGCGTTTTCCCTTGAACCTCCCTCTATATAGAGGGAGGTTCAAGAGAAAACGCTAAAAAAGAGAAAATCAAAGAACAATATATGTGACAACTGTCAAATTTGAGCTTCCAGGTTAACTTTTATTAAGTTTATATTAGTGTTATTTTAGATAAGTTATAAGATTGGCAGTTAGTCAGATTAGATTGGCCGAAAAATTTCTAGAGTTACCGGTAGTTGCTTAGAAAGTTCGGTTCTGACCTGTAACTATCTAAAACGTCCTATATATTGCCAAATGCTCTAATTTATACCCGAAGTATATAAAATATGAACTTTTAATGTGTCAAGTATAAAACTTTCTAATTTTATAGAATTCAACCACTTTTGGGCTTACATTTTGAGGAAAAAGGCCAAAATTGAGAAAAATGACATTTTAATTTCATTTTTGGCCTTTAGTTTAATCTTAATAAAAAAAAAATTGGGTTGGAGTGGGGCCCATGTACATGGCCGTCCCTCCCTCCTTTTCCCACATATAAATATTTTTTTCTTCTTCTTCTTTTCATTTCAAATCATTTTTTACACACCTCCTCATCTCCTTTCTCTCTCTAAACTCAAAAACCATTTCTAGAACTCTCCTTTCCCTCTCCAATTCAGCTGAATTTTATACTTTTTCACCATCAAAAGTCAAGAATCATCAAGGGATTAGAAGTATTAAACATCAGCAACACAAGATACAATCTTTATTTACATTTTTCTTACGAATTCTTGGGGAAAATCCCATTTTTCTTGCAATTTCATCACTTTTCTTCTAACTTCTGGAAATTTTTAGTTCCAAGGGTAGATTATACACCAATATGTGTGAAATATCACTATAATGGTGATAATCCATGACTCAAACAAATGGAACTCAATAAATCAAAGCAAAAACCAATTGCATGTGGGTTTGGTTCATGAAAATGGTGATTTTTGGTGCTGACAGAATATATACTTGTGTTTGTGTCGTCCATTTCTTGCAAATAACACGTTAAAATGGTATGAATCTTCTTCTAAAAGTTTATTTTATGAGTTGGGGTTCTAATCCAAGTGGTCTCACTAAAAAACATTGAGTTTTGACTCCCCAAATGCTCATAACAAGTTAGATGTGCATCTGGAAGTTCAACAGTAGGTAAACCCTACTTTGAACAACCATAACTCACAAAATAATCATCCAAATTACTTGATTTTTCTTCCGGAATTTATTTTAATGAATCACCTTTCAAATGCCACTGTTTCACTCAAAGATATGGTGATTTGGGGTTTCAACTATTCAAAACAAAATGAGTGTGCAATCTGTCCAAAGCTGCCAGATTTGTGCATGCATGTTCAAATATCCATATCTTCTTCAAAAGTCAATGAAAAAGGATGATTTTTTTAGAGTCAATTTTATGAGTTATCGTCTGTTTAAAAGTGGAATCACATGAAAATATGGAGTTTTGACCCTCCAAACACCTAAAACATTCTAGGTATGCAAACTGTGAATCCATCAGAAGGTAAACCCTACTTTGTGTGATAATATCTCTTTGATTAGTTGTCCATAATGCATAATTCTTCTTCTGGAATTTTCTTTTATCAGTTAATGTTCATATGAATCTAGTTTCACTCAAATATATGAAGTTTTGAGGCATTAACTAATTTATTAAAGTTAAGTGTGCAATCTGTCAACTAATGACAGATGTGTGCATGCAACTTTGTGGTGCCATATATTCTCATAACTCATTCAAAATGAGTGATTTTTCTCTTAAAAGTTTTCTTAATGTGTTATGCTTATAATACAACTGGAATTTATGAAAAATACTTAGTAGAACTTCTCAAATGATTGTTTTACTAACAGGGTGTAATCTGCCATACTTGCTGTGACACGCTATTTTGTATAAATTATTTAAACCCTTTTTATATGTCCAAAATGCATGAAATTTGGTCACAATGACCTTAACTCAGTAATGTATCACATATAAAAAGATGTTTGTCATTTTGGATGTTACATTAATTTGATCAATTTTAGGACTTAAAGTTTCTGTTAGAAAGTTAAACTTTGAAATTGTTTGATTTCATGAATTTTGATCACTTGAAGGACTATAACATTACATTTTCGGTATAATTTATATCATTAAAGAGCATATGTGCATTATGGGTAACGGGACAATAGTAAACCAAGTTGGACATATAAGGACTTATAAGCACTCTCATAGTAATCGTTAGACATATAAGTGATCATTTGGGTACGTTGCTTTGTTAGATAAGCGTTAGGCCGTCAAGTGGACATCTCGTGTATCTATTTGGAAACATTTGCTATAAGGGGACTATTCACGGCCCCTCTTTTTAAATGTTTATACGTTTTGGGGTGTAAAGCATGTTGTTTTAAAGGAAATTGAATTGATTTATATTGATTAACGAAAAGCATATAAATCATTATGATGAGCAAATTTTATATTACACAAATGATATATTGAGTTATGTGAAGTCCCCGTGTTACACTACTATTTAACCCTGTATTCGTTTTGAACCGATGATATTTGTGGATAGCGCTATTTGGTTGACATATCCACCTAACTGGCAAGTAGGGGTGCACTTTATCAATTAAGAATGCTCTACACATGTGGACTTTAGGTCCACCGCTAAGGTAGTTCGTGGGGCGTAGAATGTTGTTTAGGCTTAGTAGTGGCTCAATATTTAAATATCATGTGTAAAGATAATTTGCATATTTGCTCATAAAGGTTAAAATGTTAAAGTTGATGCGAACACCCGAGACCTTGCATATAAAATGTTTTGTGCATTTGAAAACCTGTGAACTCACCAACTCTTTGTAGTTGACCCTTTTGTTTTATCATGCTTTACAGGAAATTAGAAGGTAACCGACCAAGTTTAGCATGTTTTTGTGGAACACCAATCAAGATTTTTATACATGTCTTTTTTGTTGTAATTTGTTTATTTAAGACAGAATAGTCAAGTTGTAAACTTTAAAAACTTTAAACTTTGACGTTATAAATATATGTATGGTTGGTGTTTATATTCCTATTGTTGTGAAACCTAGAACTGTCGTACCTCGTGTTTCCACTTTAGCGGGGTGTGACAGACTTGGCATCAGAGTCTTAGGTTATAGAGAACACCGGTTTTCTACAAAAAAAAAACCATGCACTATAACCAAAATTTAAAAAAAAAAATTATTTTCTTAGATGAATTTAAAAATTTAAAAGCTCACTACTAGTATAATTAGATCGTTCTAACATATCATAATTAGGCAAAGCCTGATCACCTATGTCTAAACATGGTATGAATGAGAAGAGACTTGAACTAGTTATACTAAAAGTCAGCTTAGATCGGAAAACTTCTTAATTCGAATTGGAAATATGATTTTATATGAGTTCACATAAGTATTACAAAATGTTTTTGACATTTATTAAATGTGTTACTATCGCAGTTCACTATGTCTCACTCATCCACCCCCTACTAATTACTCTGCTGACTCCTCTGGCTATGTGACTAGTCAACCTAGGAGGGAACTTTTTGACTACTTTGTTGGTTAAACTTGGAAACTTATATTGGTGGCATGTAGCCCACTATTTAGAACTCTAAAATACTTGATGTCTTTTGGGAATTATTTTTGCTGCTTATTGAAGTTATGTGATTTTATGAATCGAGTGTTTTATATGCATAACTCAGTTAAGTAAACTCAGCATAAAAATAGTAATAGTAATATGACTGAACCTCAATATGAACCTATGCCTAAAGACAATGCCTTCGAGGCGAGAAAACCCCGAGATCGCGCGCTTGTGTCTGAGCAACTCATCGCGGCATTTCCGAACATCGTTAGTCAAGTGGCAGCGGGTCTGAATGCTAATCCGGGAAACAACCGAGGATCTGTGGCAAGTGGAGATAAGAAATGCACATACAAAGCTTTTAGGACCTGCAACCCGAAGGAATTCCATGGAACTGAAGGAGCTGTTGGATTACTGACATGGATTGAGAATATGGAGTTCGTTCTCCACATCAGCAAGTGCATTGAAAGAAATAAAGTGGAGTTTGTCGCTTGTCTGCTACAAGGACGAGCATTGGCCTGGTGGAACACCCAAGTGCAAACTCGAGGCCGGGAAGCAGCCAACAGTCTTACTTGGGAGGAATTCAAAAAAAGATGCTCAAAGAAAAATACTACCCGAGAAGAGAAATCCAGAAGTTGGAAGCGGAGCAATGGAATCATGAAATGAAGGGAAATGTCATAGATTCTTACTCTGTTCGTTTCCAAGAACTGGCAAAGATGGTACCACATTTGGTGACGCCTGAGGAAAATCGAGTCGACATGTATGTCTGGGGTTTATCTCCTGAAATACGCGCGGACGTTACTTCGGCAAACCCAAAAACCCTTCAAGACGCGGTGAATTTTGCAACCAGGCTTACCAACAATGCTAAACGATCGGGGATATTTGCAAGAGACAAAGCTCAAGGTAAGAGAAAGATGGAGGAACTTTAGCATAAACATAATCCCAATCAAGTTAGGAAGCTTTGATATAATTGTGGGTATGGATCGGTTGTCTAAAAACCGAGCTGAAATTTGCTGTTCCGAAAAGATCATCCGAGCTCCACTACCCGAAGGAGAAGTTCTCGAAGTACATGGAAAGAAACCCAGAAGGAATGTTAAAATAGTGACGTGCATGAAGATGTGAAAATACCTAAGGAAAGACTGCAAAGCATTTTTGGCTTACATTGTGAATAAGGAGGTTGAAGAGAAGCGCATTCAAGATATCCCTATAGTTCGAGAATTTCCCCAAGTTTTCCCAGATGAGTTACCTGAACTGCCCCCACCCAGGCAAATCGAGTTCCACATTGATTTAATTTCGGGAGCTGCGCCTGTAGCAAAATCACCTTATCGACTAGCACTGTCAGAAATGCAAGAATTATCAAAACAACTTCAAGAACTGCTCGATAAAGGATTCATCAAACCCAACTCTTCACCTTGGGGAGCTCTAGTTTTATTTGTTAAAAAGAAGGATGGATCTTTCCGAATGTGTATTGATTATAGGGAACTCAACAAGTTGACAATCAAGAACTGATACCCCCTTCCTCAAATTGATGGCTTATTTGATCAACTTCAAGGGGCAACCTATTTCTCAAAGATCGATCTTCGATCGGGATATCATCAAATGAGAGTTCGTGAAAAAGACATTCCTAAGACAGCGTTTAGAACTCGTTATGGTCATTACGAGTTCCTAGTTATGCCTTTCGGGCTAACAAACGCACCGGCAGTCTTCATGGATTTGATTAATAGAGTATGTCGACCATACCTAGAAAAGTTCGTGATCGTGTTTATACATGGTATACTCATTTATTCTCGCAATAAGAAAGAGCATGAACAACATTTAAGGTTGATACTAGAAATGCTTAGGAACGAAAATTTGTACGCCAAGTTCTCCAAATGTGAATTCTGGATCCGAGAAGTACACTTTATTGGCCATGTAGTAAATGAAAGGGGAATTCATATTGATCCAGCTAAAATCGAGGCCATTAAGAAATGGGAAGCCCCGAAGACACCAACCGAGATCCGTCAATTTCTTGGATTGGCAGGCTATTACCGGCGATTTATCGAAAGTTTCTCCAAGATCGCACAACCACTAATGACTCTAACCCAAAAAGATAACAAGTTCATTTATGGAGAGAAACAAGAGGAAGCATTTCAGACACTAAAAAACAAGTTATGCAACGCACCGATTTTGGCTATACCTGAGGGAATGGATAACTTTGTAGTCTACTGTGATGCTTCACATCAAGGGATGGGATGCGTACTGATGCAAAAAGACAAAGTTATCGCATACAGATCGAGGCAAATAAAGGTTCATGAGAAGAATTACACCACCCATGACTTAGAGTTAGGGGCGGTGGTGTTCGCACTCAAAATCTGGAGACACTATCTTTACGGCACTAAGTGCACTATTTTCACTGATCACAAAAGCCTTCAGCACATTCTTGACCAGAAAATGCTCAATACGAGGCAAAGAAGATGGGTCGAGCTACTTAGTGACTACGATTGTGAAATAAAGTACCATCCGGGCAAGGCTAACGTGGTAGCCGACGCATTAAGCAGAAAGGAAAGAGTGAAGCCGACGAGAGCACGAGCTATGGGAATGATTGTTCAAACGAGTTTAAAGACTCAAATTCTTGAAACACAAAAAGAAGCTTTAAAAGATGAGAACTTGAAGAATGAGACCTTGCATCACTTAGAAAAAGAATTTGAATTACAATAAGATGGAGTGCATTATTTTAAGAATAAAGTATGGGCACCAAAGGTTGGTAATTTACGATCAACCATCTTGAATGAAGCCCGTCGATCCAGATATTCAGTTCACCCAGGAGCGGATAAGATGTACAAGGATCTGAAGGAATACCATTGGTGGCCAGGAATGAAGAAAGATATTGCTTTATACATAAGTAAGTGTTCGACCTGTGCTCAAGTCAAGGCTGAACACAGAAACCATCCGGTCTACTTCAGCAGCCTGAAATTTCTCAATGGAAGTGGGAGCAAATAACCATGGATTTCGTAACCAAGCTACCGAGAACTGGAAAGGGTCACGATTCTATATGGGTTATAGTTGATCGACTTACAAAATAAGCTCATTTCATTCCCATCCGCAAAGATTTCAGTATGGAAAGGCGTGCACAAATTTACATCAATGAAATAGTTACACGTCATGGTGTACCTATTTCCATTATCTCAGATAGAGACACTCGCTTTACATCATGATTTTGGCAATCTCTTCAAAAGGCATTGGGTACACGGTTGGATTATAGCACTGCCTATCATCCTCAAACGGATAGACAATCAGAAAGACCTATTCAAACGCTAGAGGATATGTTGCGTGCGTGTGCAATAGATTTTGATGGGAGTTGGGATACCCACCTACCACTTGTTGAATTCTCCTATAACAACAACTATCACGCCAGCATTCAGTGTGCGCCATACGAAGCCTTATACGGATGTAAATGTAGATCGCCGCTTAGCTTGTTAGAAATCGGAGATAGGCAACTGACCATGCCCGATATCATTCAAGAAACCACTGATAAGATCTCAACCATCAAGGAAAGACTCAAGACAGCAAGAGATAATCAGAATAGTTATGCGGATAATCGGAGAAAACCATTAGAGTTCCAAGTGGGTGATAAAGTGTTTCTGAAAGTATCGCCATGGAAGGGACTAGTACGCTTCAGGAAGAGAGGCAGGCTGCGTCCCAGATACATTGGTCCATTTGAAATACTCGAAAGAATTGGACCGGTGGCGTACAAACTAAAGTTACCAAAGGAATTGAGCGTCATCCACGATACGTTCCATTTGTCAAACTTGAAGAAATGCATAGAAGATGAAACGTTAGGTCTACCCTTGAAAGATGTCCAGGTTAACGATCGGTTAGACTTCATCGAAGAACCAATCGAAATCCTTGACCGAGAAGTCAAACGACCGAGGCGCAGTAAAATTCCTATTGTTAAAGTTCGCTGGAATGCGAAAGCATGGCCAGAGTATACTTGGGAACGAGAAGATTTGATGAAGCATAAGTATCCTCGCCTGTTGCGAACGCCCCAGAGAAAGCTAGTTCTTAAATTTCGGGACGAAATTTCTATAACAGGGGGAGACTGTGACAACTGTCAAATTTGAGCTTCCAGGTTAGCTCTTATTAAGTTTATATTAGTGTTATTTTAGATAACTTATAAGATTGGGAGTTAGTTAGATTAGATTGGCCGAAAAATTTCTAGAGTTACCGGTAGTTGCTTAGAAAATCCGGTTCCGGCCCGTAACTATCTAACACGTCCTATATAGTGCCAAATGCTCTAATTTATACCCGAAGTATATAAAATATGAACTTTTAATGTGTCAAGTATAAAACTATCTATTTTGATAGAATTCAACCACTTTTGGGCTTACATTTTGAGGAAAAAGGCCAAAATTGAGAAAAATGACATTTTAATTTCATTTTTGGGCTTGAGTTTAATCTTAATAAAAAAAATATTGGGTTGGAGTGGGGCCCATGTACATGGCCGTCCCCCACCTCCTTTTCCCACATATAAATATTTTTTTTCTTCTTCTTTTCATTTCAAATCATTTTTTACACACCTCCTCATCTCCTTTCTCTCTTTAAACTCAAAAGCCATTTCTCGAACTCTCCTTTCCCTCTCCAATTCAGCTGAATTTTATACCTTTTCACCATCAAAAGTCAAGAATCATCAAGGGATTAGAAGTATTAAACATCATCAACACAAGGTACAATTTCTATTTACATTTTTCTTACAAATTCTTGGGGAAAATCCCATGTTCCTTGCAATTTCATCACTTTTCTTCTAACTTCTGGAAATTTTTAGTTCCAAGGGTAGATTATACACCAAAGATGTGTGAAATATCACTATAATGGTGATAATCAATGACCCAAACAAATGGAACTCAAGAAATCAAAGCAAACACCTATTACATATGGGTTTGGTTCATAAAAATGGTATTTTTGGTGCTGACAGAATATATACTTGTGTTTGTGTCGTCCATTTCTTGCAAATAACACGTCCAAATGGTATGAATCTTCTTCTAAAAGTTTATTTTATGAGTTGGGGTTCTAATCTAAATGGTCTCACTCAAAAACATTGAGTTTTGACCCCCCAAATGCTCAAAACAAGTTGGATATGCATCTGGAAGTTCAACAGTAGGTAAACCCTACTTTGAACAACCATAACTCTCAAAATAATCATCCAAATTACTTGATTTTCTTCTGGAATTTATTTTAATGTGTTACTTTTCAAATGCCACTGGTGTCACTCAAAGATATGGTGATTTGGGGTTTCAACTATTCAAAATAAAATGAGAGTGCAATCTGTCCAAAGCTGACAGATTTGTGCATGCATGTTCAAATGGCCATATCGCCTTCGAAATTCAATGAAAAAGGATGATTTTTCTTTTGAGAGTCAATTTTATGAGTTATCTTCTGTTTGAAAGTGAAATCACATGAAAATATGGAGTTTTGACCCTCCGAACACCTAAACATTTTAGGTATGCAAACTATGAATCCACCAGAAGGTAAACCCTACTTTGTATGATAATATCTCTTTGATTAGTTGTCCATAATGCATAATTTTTCTTCTGGAGTTTTCTTTTATCAGTTTGGGTTCATATGAATATAATTTCACTCATATATATGAAGTTTTGAGGCATTAACCAATTTATTGAAGTTAAGTGTGCAATCTGTCAACTAATGACAGATGCGTGCATGCAACTTTGTGGTGCCATATCTTCCTCATAACTAATTCAAAATGAGTGACTCTTCTCTTAAATTTACTTAATGTGTTATGCTTATAATACAACTGGAGTTTCTAAAAAATACTTGGTAGAAATCCTCAAATGATTGTTTTACTAACATGGTGTAATCTGCCATACTTGCTGTGACACACTGTTTTGTATAAATTATTTAAACCCTTTTTATATGTACAAAATGCATGAAATTTGGTCACAATGACCTTAACTCAGTAGTGTATCACATATAAAAAGATGGAAAATATTGTCATTTAGGATGTTACATTAATTTGATCATTTTTAGGACTTAAAGTTTCTGTCAGAAAGTGAAACTTTGAAATTGTTTGATTTCATGAATTTTTATCACTTGAAGGACTATAACATTACATTTTCGGTATAATTTATATCATTAAAGAGCATATGTGCATTATGTGTAACGGGACAGTAGTAGACCAAGTTGTACATATAAGGACTTATAGTAATCGTTAGACATATAAGTGATCATTTGGGTACGTTGCTTTGTTAGGTAAGCGTTAGGCCGTCAAGCAGACATCTCGTGTATCTATTTGGAAGCATTTGCTATAAGGGGAGTATTCACGGCCCCTCTTTTTACATGTTTTTACGTTTTGGGGTGTAAAGCGTGTTGTTTTAAAGGAAATTGAATTGATTTATATTGATTAATGAAAAGCATATAAATCATTATGATGAGCAAATTTTATATTACACAAATGATATGTTGAGTTATGTGAAATATCCGTGTTACACTACTATTTAACTCTGTATTCGTTTTGAGCCGATGATATTTGTGGATACCGCTATTTGGTTGACATACCCACCTAACTGGCAAGTAGGGGTGCAATTTATCAATTAAGAATGCTCTACACATGTGGACTTTAGGTCCACCGCTGAGGTAGTTCGTTGGGCGTAGAATGTCATTTAGGCTTAGTAGTGGCTCAATATTTAAATATCATGTGTAAAGATAATTTGCATATTTTCTCATAAAGGTTAAAATGTTAAAGTTGATGCGAACACCCGAGACCTTGCATATAAAATGTTTTGTGCATTTGAAAACCTGTGAACTCACCAACTCTTTGTAGTTGACCCTTTTGTTTTATCATGCTTTACAGGAAATTAGAAGGTAACCGATCAAGTTTAGCATGTTTTTGTGGAACACCAATCAAGATTTTTATACATGTCTATTTTGTTGTAATTTGTTTATTTAAGACAGAATAGTCAAGTTGTAAACTTTAAAAACTTTAAACTTTGACGTTATAAATATATGTATGGTTGGTGTTTATATTCTTATTGTTGTGAAACCAAGAACTGTCGTACCTTGTGTTTCCGCTTTAGCGAGGTGTGACAATATATATATATATATATATATATATGAGAGATCAAATGAGATCCATTTAATCTATGAGATCCATGAGATCTCATCTCATCCCTTCATTTTAATCAATTAACTATTTAATATTTTTAACCATAAAGGGTAAAATGGTAATCCAGACAAATGAGAAAACCCGATTTTAATAAACAAGCCTCCTCAATCTCATTCATATCAGCCTCCACCCTCCGGCCTCCACCCTCCGGCCTCCACCCTCCGGCCTCCTCCCTCCGGCATCCGACCTCCGACCTCCACCGTCTTTCACCTCTGACCTCCACCGTCTTTTACCTCTGTCGGAACCATCCGTCTCCAACCTCCACTCTATCACCACCACCAGCACCACCGTCCCCGTTTGCTCTGAGGAACACCACCATCACCAACCTCCATCGCATCACCACCACCAGCACCACCGTCCCTGTTAGGCTGACCACTGAATTAAAGGTCTACATCTCTCCATCTCTATCGAAATCAAATCTGAAAACATCCAGATCTAAAAAGCCGACGACCGGAGGTCTACATCAACCATTGTATCCGGCCGACCACCGAATCAAAGGTCTACATCTCTCCATCTCCATCGAAATCAGATCTGAAAACATCCTTTTCATCCAGATCTGAAAAATCCAGATCTGAAATATTGAAAAATCTTGGATTCCACATCAAAGAAAATTTACGATATTGAAGGTCTGCATCGTTTCTTTCTGGTATAATCATGGCCGAGCAATCGAAGGTTTTTGTATATATTTTGGTATCACAGTAGTTATCATAGAATGTCACAAAGTGTATCACAGTGGGTATGATATGGTAGTGGGTATCAAAGGGGTTCCACATTGGATTTCATAGTATCACAATGTATCTTGTATATATTTTTGAAGCTACTGGTATCACAGTAATCAGTAAGTTTGTGTTATATTGTTTTGAAGTTATTGATCAGTAAGTTTGTGTTATATTGTTTTGAAGTTATTGATCAGTAAGTTTGTGTTATATTGTTTTGAAGTTATTGGTATCACAATGGTACATAAGTTTATTTTTGTTCGCCGGAATTTGGTTTACCAGAATCTGTTGGTAGATGGATGTAAGAGGAGAGAGAAGAGAGAAGAGAGAAGAGAGAAGAGAGAAGAAATTTTAAAATACCTAAAATTCCCTTTCATTAAAGTTTTGATTCAAAATTGCCAAAATTATAAATTTCCTAATTTATCCTTGACATGTGATTGAGATTGGATCTCACAATTATCACAGATTAAATAGATCTCCCATGAAGAGCCCCACCTATATATATATATATACACGAATGCTGACAAGTTTAATTAATCCCATGTATGTTTCAAATTTAATGAATCATTTATAAAACTATCCATTGCGTTTACACAAGACTCAATAAGATGAAGATGAAGATGAAGATGATGAACATAAAGATGATGAAGATGAAGATGAAGATGAATAAGATGAAGATGAAGATGATGAAGATTAAGATGAAGATCATGAAACTGGGTTGCCATTCAAGCTTGAAAAACGGTTACAATTCCTTCAGAAAACAAATTCAAGCATAAGAAAATAAATTACTAACAATTATTAGAATCAAACTAGAAACTGTATTTCACAAAAAAGTAGATAAAATCGGAAACAAATATTAAATCAATCATAAATTAATGAAATCCCAAATTTATCGCCATTATCTTTGAATATAATTAAAAAAACAAAAAATTGAAATTATTAGTTATATTGTAAAATGACATGAAAGCCCTCCTACGCATCCAAATCATTTAAAAAAGAAAATTAAAATTGCTTTAATCATTTCCACATGGCATGATACTATTGGTGGCCTGTAGTTTATAAAGTTTGCAAATATTCACTAGTTTGTAACAGATACCACCCCTATATATATATGTGTGTATATATATATATAGGGGCGGTTCAAATGAGAACTCAAATTTGGTTGTGAACGTGCAGATAAATGAGAGCACGACATGTGTCGTATTCAGACTGAATAATCAACATTCAGACACGTGTCACACTCTCATTTGTCCTCACATTCAAAACCAAATTTGAGTTCACATTTTAACTTTCCTCTCTCTCTCTCTCTCTATATATATATATGTATATCTATATATACCTATACTATATTATAAAGCATTTGGCCAAAAACTTTTAAAAACAACTTTTTAAGTTTTAGTTACTGCTATTTAATTCTAATTACTTAATTTTCAAGAGTACAAATAAATTATGCGTAAGTACAACCTATTAAAGCTTCGTCTCTAAATTCGTGTAATTAACTACAGATAATTATGATCAACTACAAGATAAACATCTAATTTTAAATATAAAAAATCTAAAATATGATTAAGATAATCATTTACTTCTAACAAATAAAATAATTATATTATTAAACCAAAAATAAATTATTTGATTATTAAACCTAAATTAAATTATGATAAAAAAATTGAATTAAAAAAATTAAATAAAAAAAGAGAACTTTTAATTGACTACTAAAATTTTTTTTCTCAAAACCACATAAAACCATTAAAATATCGATAGAAACAAAAATTAAAATGAAACTTAAAATTAAGATATATTTCGCTGCATTGCACGACTACCCTTCTAGTATATATATATATATATATAGAGAGAGAGAGAGAGAGAGAGAGAGAGAGAGAGAGAGGAGAGAGAGAGAGGGAGAGGGAGGTTCATGCGAGAACGGTAACAATTTACGAGAATGTGAGAACAATTCTCAGCCAATCATTTTTGTTCATGAAAATTTTCAAGTACAAAATCACATATAATTCATGTACAAAATCATATGTGATTTTGTACAAAATCATAAATGATGCGGGCGACTTTCCATGCGACTTAGATGTCCCTAAAAGTCGCCCGCTATAGTTAGTGCAAAATCACATGTTGTACATGAAAAAAGCTAATCGCATTCTCGTAAATTGTTATCGTCCTCGTATGAACCCGCCCCTATATATATATATATATATATGGGAGATTTCAAATACAAACCAAACAATTTGTACAAACCGTACAAACTCCATGGTTTCATCGTTTTTTTGAATATATTTTTGTTTCTATATGAAACTAAAATTGTTTCATGTATTTCTCATTTTGATGAATCTTATTTCATATATATTCTTATTAATCAACTCACACGTGTTTTTGATGAAATTTTTTCACATATATTGACTAATCAACCCTCATAATTATAAAAAAAGTGAAAAAAATGATTGGTCGAATGGAGTTTGTACGGTTTGTACAAATTGCTTGGTTGGTATTTGAAATCTCCCCTATATATATACATAATCAAGAAAGAAAACAAAAATTGAAACAATATTTTAAACTTTACATAACACAAGGACCAAATATGTAACTTCTCAAAACTTTTTAACGGCTATTTTAACGGTGTTAGATGTAAGGACGAAAATGGAAGCAAAATGAAACCCCTGGGACGAAAAAAACAAATTCTAAACCATAGGGATGAAAATCGTTAATAAACTGTAAACCACAGGGACGAAATCGTGGTTTACTCTAATTCTTAAAAGATTAATTGTTAGAATTAACTCTGTTTAAAAGTGTAAGTAAAAAGTTTTCTAAGTCTTTTAGTCAGAAGACTTAGTCACTGGAGAATCAGAGCTTGGACGCAGAGCTCGGGTACACAAGACCACTGCGCGCCGGATCAAGTCTAAAGGATGCAGAACTCAAGTATTCGGCACATAGTCTATGCACTATACATACAGAGCCTCTGACTTCAATTCTTTTCGGATTTCTCTAAGTATATTTTCCAGTGACACTCTCAAGTACAAATGGACCTATCACAAGATGCCACATGTGCAGAAAAGGTTATCCACCTTTACAGCTTGGCGTTCTCTCATTGGCTAATGCGTTGACTTTACTTTTATGTACTATAAATTGGAAAGTTGTTTAGGGTTTTACGTGTGCTTTTATAGATTATCTTACGAAATTGTTCTTGAGAGAGAAAGTAAACTTTGAGAGCTTTTCTACACACACAACTGTCTGTGTTGGTGTTCTTCGTTTAAACGTCAGAGTTTATTGATACACATGATGACTACTTTGCAACAGTAACATATCTCTAACTCTTTTAAATTTATAAACTCACCAAATTATAAGATTAATGAGGATCTCGGTTCCTACAATTGGTGTTTGAGCCATCTAATCAATCTATTGATTAGTCGATCCAATCTGTTATGGATAATTCCTCGCTCAACTAGATTTTCTCATTCTAAACACTGTTTTTCATTCGTTACTATGTTTTTACGAACCTTCTACAGTTTGCTATTGATTTTGTTTAACCTAGTAGTGATTCATATTTAGATATGAGAATTGTGTATGCTTTTACTCCAATCAAGTTTAGGTTGTTCTAATTTCATTTTTTTGTCATAAATCTTCAAATGCCTCATTGAATTTGTATTCCTTTGTTTTTCTGCAAATATGGCAAATCCAAACTGGAATTCTATGTACAGTACGGGTTCCTTAACCAAACCTCCCATTCTGTTAAGGGACGAATATCCTTAGTGGAAGATTCGTATGATTAATTTCAACGAAGGTTTGAACCTCGATCTGTACTCTTCTGTGTTAAATGGAGCATACGTTCCTATGATTGTGATTCCTCGAGTACCAACTACTATCGACACTGAGGAAATTCCGGCCCAACGAATCCCAAAGGAGAGAAAGGATTGGGATGATGAGGACAAGAAGAAAGTTGAAATCGGTCTCAAAGCCAAAAGGCTACTCATCATGGCAATTCCTAACTATATATTCCAATCTCTGGATTCTTGTGATACAACTAAGGAACTTCGGGATCAACATGCCAATCAACTTGAAGGGGGTACCAAAATGAGGAAGAACAGAAGAGATCAAGCTCTGAATGAATATAATAGTTTTTAAGATCTTTCTGATGAAACACTCGAACAAACATATCACAGGTTCAACACTCTTATCAACATGTGCAGAAGATGTGATGTGATAAGATAAAAGGAAGATAACAATGTCCTCTTTCTCAAGCGTTTGAACGAAGAATGGTCTAACTTGTCCATGTCTCTACAAGCCAATCAAGATTTGGAACAGTGGACGCTACATGATGTCTTTGGTACCTTGCAAGAACATGAGAAAGAGGTACAGAAGAAGAAAACTAATGTTGGTAGTCCTCTGGCATTGATCTCTGCATCAAAGGAAACAAATTCTGTACACTCCAGCAGAAAGGGCAGAGATGGGCTATCAAAAGAAGAAAGGAGAGGAAGGATTAAGGCACTCCTAACTGAAAGTGATACAGACTCCAGACTCTCTGGCTCAGAAGATGATGAAATTAGTGCATTTACACAATCTCTGGCTCTGATCACTAAGGAGTTTACTAGGAAATTTGGAGAAAGATCCTTCCCAAGCAGAGGAAGACAAGACAGAGGTGAGAGGTCACAACAGCCAACACATGAGCAAAGACAAGCATCACATCTGGTCATTAATAGGGAAGAAGAGAAAAAGGAGATCCCGAGACAAAAAAATGATAGATGCTATAGACGTGACAAACATGGTCATTTCTCTGCTACCTACAGAGGTCCTCTTGTCAAAGATGACATGTACTATAAAAACAACTACAAGCACAACAGAAAAGAGAGGGCACAAATGGATGAAATAGAGAATTGGGACTCCGACTCATCAAGTGACGAAGAAGCCCTATTCTGTGGCATGGCAATGACTCGCAGTGATACAGAGGAACACTCCTCTAACTCTCAGGTATGCTTTATATATGGACTTGAACAATCAAAACTTGAAAAAACAGTCTTTTATCTTGGTCAAGATTTTGAAACACAATAACAGAAGCTTGCTTTCTCAATGAAAGGAAAAACGAAAATTAATTGAGAAGGAAAAGAATATTTTCAAACAAGAAATGGAGCTTCTGAATGAGGAAAAACAAGAACTTACTGTGGAATACCAAAGGATTTTGAAACTAAAATTCTCCACAGAAACAAGCTTGAAAAAGGAGTGTTAGGTCTGAAAATATTGTATCCGAGATGACAACTATTGAAGACGTGAAGGGCTAAAGTGAAAAGTTAGCAAAGTCTTTATATAGGAAAGGTTTAATAAGGAAACATTCTATTTTGTAAATAAGGCAAGTGTATAATGCCTTAATATTTACTTTCCTTATACCGTATTTCCTATACATATAAATAGAGGGTTAGGGCTAGCATTAAAAAAAGAAGAAGAAGAACATTAGTGCGAAATATTGAGAGCTAAATTGTGAGAGATAAATATGTTACTATTCAATACAAATAAGATATCCGACTTCGGATCTTCATCAATATTAGAAGTGTTCTTCATGTTCTTGCATACATACATACGATTACCTGATTTACTGGGATCCACAATTGGTATCAGAGCAGACGATCAGAGTTCTTTTTCAATTTTCTGAAGTTATTCACGAAACAGAAGATAAATTTTCGATTTCTGAGTTTTTTGAGTTTTTATCGATTCAAACTGTTTTAGCTTTACCTGATAAAAACTCATAATATTTTCTATCTGTTTTTCTCGATCCATACTTCATTAGCTTTACCCGATAAAAAGTCTTATTTTGATAAACTTGATTTTTTTTTCGATTCATACTTCATGCGCTTAAATTTTTTGTCGATCCATATTGAGTTATTCTTGATTCTAGTTAAATTTATTTAATCTGTTTTAATTAAAGTTATTCTAGTTTATTTTAATTACTTTTGATATTCTTTACATAAGAAAACTCATGAACTAGTGACTTTTGCAGCTTTTCTTACTAAAGAATTCTCTAGTAAAAATCATAAACTCTAGTATTTTTAATTTTTTTTTCTTGACTGAACAAATAAGAAACTCGAGAACTTAGACATTCTTGTCCATAAAAAGACTTGTTCTTTTTAGTCAAGAACCCTTTGTTCTTGGTTTCTGGTTTATCGGTTAAAGAAAACTAATATTAAGTATTTTTGATTTTTTATCGAGTCTTTTTAAATCGACAAATTTTATTAATCGAGTCAACAGGAATCGATATAAATTTTTATCGATTCATTATTTTATCGAGTCAAATTATTTTTGTCGAATTTTGATTAATCGAGAAACTTGAAGTTATCGAGACCCTTGTGATCGATAAAACTCTTCTTATCGATTCAAAATTTATTAGAAGTTTTATCGAGTCTCCTTTACCGGACAATAATTGTTATCGAGTCTAATACATCCGAGAAATCTTCTTATCGAGACCATACCACTCGACAATTTATTTTTGTCAATCATTCGTCACCCGAGAAAAATTCTTCTCGGCCCTTCATCACCCGAGAAAAATTCTTCTCGGCCCTTCATCACCCGAGAAAAACCTTCATCTATCAAGAACACCTTCTGTTTTCCAAAGAAATCTCATAAACTTGCCAAAAAACTCACCGATCGAGATCACTTTATCAGGTAACCCGTGCTTTCACGATGAGTTCTCAAAACCAAATCTCTGAGCTAAATGCAAAAATCTCTCAACTTGAAACTAGACACACAAACAACATGCAAGTGTTGGATGAACTTTTAAGAGAACATGTCTATCTCAAATCTAAATTTAATAACTCAGAAGAATCAAGAAAAGTTTTGCAAAATCAAAATGAATATTTGGAGGAACAACTCACCGAGCATACTAGGAATACATATCATGTATTTTATGAAGAAGTTTGCAAAAAGAAAAATCTTGAGTTGATAAAAATAAATTTTGATCTGAAAAACAAAATTTCTGAGTTAGAAAAGTTTATAGATCATGAGACTTATAGTGTGGTTCTTAAAAGAAAATTAACTGAATTCTGGAATGTGAGAAAGAAAGGTTTTTAACTTCTGACGAGAAACATAAATTTGAGTCTGAACGAAAAGATTTTGAAAGCAAAATTCACACTTGTGAATTGACCATTCAAAAACTTTCTAAACAAGTGTCTGATTTCGAACAAATTGTGATTTTAGAAAGAAAATCATCTGAAACGAAATGTCTAAAACTATCAAAGTAACTTTCTGAACTTCAAAAGCTTTTAAAAGCTGAAAGAAAAGTGTTTGAAACTGATAAGACGGATTTAATCAAGAAAAGTGTTTTGATCGTTGCTAAAAGCAAAAATTCGGAAAAAGTTTTTGAAAACGAAAGAAAAACTTTTGAAGAGAAAATCAGTAAACTTTCAAACAAATTATCTGTTTTAGAAATAACTCTTGTGAATGAACGGAAAATGAGATCCGAATCTCAAACAAAATTTGAAGTGATTTTGGAAGAAAGAGATCACGTATTGTGCAAAATTAGAAAACTTGAAAGTTCTACAACTTCTTCAAATTCAATTTTTCAGTTGAATTCTCTTTCTACAATAAATGTCTGTAAGAATAACTCGTCTTCAAGTGTCAAATCAAACAGTTATTCTAACAGCTCCAAATCATGTAATTCTCCAACTTCCCGGACTCATAATTCTACTTTATCTCACAATGATTTTGTTGCTAATTCCGGTAATTCTAAGAAGTTTAAAATGGTTTGGAGGAAGAAATCAACTACAGATGATAGTGTTGGAAACATGTCACATACATATCCTGTAGTTGATACAAGATCATTTGTTTCCAAGACTAATTTGCCTTATTTTGTCAAATCAATCAATCAGCTAATTAGTCTAAGTGCCACAAAGATTAGTTGTTCTACATGTGGAACAAATGATTTTGTCAATCAAAATTTCACTCATAAATGGTATGGTATTTATAGTATCCCCACTTCCCCATTTATTGCATCTAAAGCTAATCACCGAGGACCCAACAAAACTTGGGTACCAAAATCTTTTTAATTTGTTTTATAGGTACGTCATGCGTGTTCCAAATTCAGAATATTCACATCACAATCTTTCAAAAGGTTATGCTACATTTAAGGGGAGTATCACATTTTTACCATTTAATTAGCTTCATAGTATCTCAGCTATGGACCTGCTCTTAACCCGTTTTACATTGCATGATGACTTCTAAATACAACAGTTCATAACTCGGACGTTAATGTTTTAACTCTTTGTGTGTTAGGAATTAGAAGTTTCAATGGTCAAACCAAATCCGGAAGGACCTACCCATGAAACACATCCTTAGGTTAGATATCTTGAAAGGGTATGACTAAAATAAAATTGAGTGCTTGTGAGATAAAAGAAAAATGTGAGAGTGTGACAAGACTTAATAGAAAATATTTGGTCTTTACCAAACCTTAACAGTTATCTGGGTAACCACATAATCTATTCATTCTCGATTCTTTGGAGATGAATATTGAACTAGACATGGACCCAATGTCGATAAACTCGTGTCACCCCACCCAACTACTCAAGTATCTCACAAAAGATATTTGTTTCATATATCACGGAGAATGAGCATATCTGCTATCTTTTCTTCAATCGGAAGATTAAGATATTGAAAAAGGAAGACACACCTCCGGTCTCCGAACTTCACATTCAATGCACATTGAGTCTGTGAAATATATTTTCACTTTTTGAGCCTTAAAATTAGCATTTAATGCATAAATTCTTTCTACACATTGCACGAGTCTTTGTGATTCACATTGCATATCTTCGTGTTTATGCCGGAACAGTTTGAGAAGTTAGTTTTATAACTTACTTCTGTGATAACTTGAAGTCCTATCAATGTCAATCCGCTGCCAACACTGAATATAGGCCACTCAATTAAATTAAGAGATAATAGTTGCTATTTGTGCTCCTATGTTAGATTTTTTACCCATTTTTTCGCATCCACTTATTGTCTTTGATCGTTCATAATGCTTCGAATTCTCCTTATCATTCTGAGTGGGAGAAAAAGTATCAAAGACAAATGTCCATTATAAGGGAGAAAAGGTATATCAAAGACCCGACAAAATTTCTTGGGCCCGACATCTTCTTTTGTCGATTCATCTTGGCCCGAGATCTTGTCTTAGAGTGCTTCTTTTGAGCCGACAACATGTTTTATCGGCTCAGCTTACCCGACAATCGGCTCAGTTTGACCCGACATAAATTTCAAATGTTTGAAGATGAAGATGAAGACTTGTCGACTTCCTTTGAACCGACATATTTTCTTGTCGCATCCCAAAGAGCCGACATCTATTCCTAAGTGTTTATGTCGACTCATGTTCAACAAGTTCAAATCATCATACGACAAGCTCAAAGTTATCGCATCTGCCTAACCCAACAACCTCAAATGCTAACCCGAGAACATCAAGATATCACAACCATCTTTTGCTTCTTTATCAAACGACAAAGTTCTACTCGAAGAAAGATACCCTGCGACATCACGGCTCCTTCAACTTTTTTTTTCGTGAACTTTATGCTAATGTTAAAGGGGAGCTATGGAGCTTATCAAGTGATCATATTCGTAGGGGGAGCAAAAGAATTCAAGATAGTGATTTGTTGACAAAATTTCATCGTCTTCAAAAGTGCTGCTTTGCTAAAGTGTAATCTCGAATACAAAGGGGGAGATTGTTAGGTCTGAAATATTGTATCCGAGATGACAACTATTGAAGACGTGAAGGGCTAAAGTGAAAAGTTAGCAAAGTCTTTAATTAGGAAAGGTTGAATAAGGAAACATTCTATTTTGTAAATAAGGCAAGTGTATAATACCTTAATCTTTACTTTCCTTATACCGTATTTCCTATACATATAAATAGAGGGTTAGGGCTAGCATTAAAAAAAAAAAAAAGAACATTAGTGCGAAATATTGAGAGCTAAACTGTGAGAGATAAATCTGTTATTATTCAATACAAGTAAGATATCCGACTTCGGATCTTCATCAATATTAGAAGTGTTCTTCATGTTCTTGCATACATACATACGATTACCTGATTTACTGGGATCCACAAGGAGATAGATGAACTTAAAAGCTCATCGAAAGAAAAAGATAAGGAGATTGATGCAAAAGAGAGTGATAGATTGAACTCTATAGCTCTTAAAAACTATTTTCAAAAGGAAAGAGAAGTTCTGTACGTAAGCCTTCAGAAGAAGGAGCTCTTGATCAAAAAATATCAAGACGCTCAAAATGTGCATGAAAAAAATAAACATACAGATGGATAAAGCTGATCCTAGTTTTGATGATCTTGACCCTTATACCTGTAAGAAAAGGTCAACACTGGATTCTGTGTTCCATATGGGAAAAGAACAAAAACATGATTTTCCTATTGTGTATGAACAATCTGTTTTCAAAAAATTAAAATACGAAAATGGTCACAGAGTAAGAAAGTTTAAATATAAAAATATTACATACAACTCTACACGCAGCTCTAGCAAAACCATCCAGAGATAATTCTCTATACCTTCATTGACTTAAACAATTGTCTAGAGAAAGATGATGATGGCTTCGAAATCTATCCTTGGGAATCTCAAGACCAAGAGTGTGATGATGTCTTTCTTTACTCAGAAAAATTACTCTCATCTTTTGAACACAAATTACCCTCTGTATATGTTCCTACCAACGTAATAAATCCTGAAAAGTATGAATCACTAATTTTTTGGTCTAAGAATTAGACCTATAGTTGATGTTTTATAAAGTAAGTAGTGCCTTTATAAATGGGTTTGAGCTTGGGCTTTGACTTGTAATATGGGGCATATAAATACTATGTCATAGACTTAGTTGAATATCAAGTTCATTAATGAGAGTCGACTTAAACATTTAAATGTGTGTTTTGTAAAGTGTTCTTCATATATTATTCTTAATAAAATGAGGATCAATTGAGCAATTCTACATGAATTTGTTGTTAATCTGGGATCAACATGTGGTATCAGAGAAGAATTGAAGATTAATCCTTCGATACGATCAATTGTTTAGAAACAGGTTCAAATTCTGCAATGAAACAGTGAATTTTATTTTTCTCGAAGATGAACAGTGATGTTTTTGGTGCTGTTGATCGAATTTATCAATTTGAATGTGTTTTTGACAAATCTAGTGATTGATTTGAGTTTGTAAGATGATTTCGAGTCAGTTGGATTAAGTTTGGTAATTAAATTAAGAGCTTTGCTCAATCAGATTGCGATTTTTCGAAGATCGTAGTGAAGTTCATGTTCTTGAAGTTTCGGAGTTGAGAAAGTTATCAAGGAAATTTAAAATAAGCTCTGATGGTAGTGCGATTTTTGTGCACCTGGAACTAAAATCTTTTACAACAACCGACATTAAAGATAAGAGATTTATTCAAGGGGGAGTTCTTGAAGACCAGTAACACTGCTATGTTTTATAAGGAAAGCAAGGGGAAGATCCCCACGGATGCAGTATGCTGTGAGTGCTCCGAAAAGGGACACTGGAAAAGAAACTGTCTAGTTCTGATTGCAAAGGCAAAGAAGGAGAAAGCTATGATAGTCGGACGTTTAGGTATGTTTACTATTGATTTATTCACTTCTGACTATGATTCCTGGGTATTGGATACCGGATGTGGAGCTCACATATGTGCTTCTCCATAGAGATTAAGAAGTGAAAGGCAACTGCGACCAGGCCAGTTGGAGCTCAAGATGGGCAATGGGGCAAAAGTTGACGCTGTGTCCCAAGGGAAATATGATATGACCCTTCCAAATGGTCTGGTCTTGAAACTAAATGATTGTATTTACGTTCCTAGTATCGTTAGAAACATTATTTCAGTTGCATGATTGAGACAAGATGGATTTGTGTTTAAATTCCTTGATGATGGATCTATTTCTGCATATTTGCATGGTATATTATATTTTATTTCGAAGCTAGTTAATGGAATTTATAAAATAGATATTCATAGTAATCTCAATTCTTAATCGATATATAATGTGAATGCTAAAAGACTTAAGAAATAATTAAGTCAAACATATTTATGGCACTGTCGTCTTGGCCATATAACAAGAAGTGCATTGCCAAGCTCCAAGTGGATGGGATCTTGGAATCAACGGATGATTATTAAGATAAATGCGAATCATGTTTATTAGGGAAGATGACTAAGGATCATTTTAAAGGAAAGCCCGAAAGGGTAAATGAGTTGTTGGGAGTGATACATACTGATGTATGTGGACCCTTCAACCCAGCCACAAGAAACGGTTGTTACTACTTCATTACATTTACTGATGATTATAGTAGATATGGATATGTTTATCTAATAAAACACAAGTCTGAAAGCTTTGAAGTTTTCAAAGAGTTTCAGAATGAAGTAGAGAACCAACTAGGAAAGAAGATAAAAGCTCTTCAATCTGATCGAGGTGGTGAATATCTGAGCCATGAATTCACTGAGCATCTTTGCAAGTGTGGAATAGTATCCCAACTTACTCCACCAAGAACACCACAACATAGTGGTGTGTCCGAAAGGAGGAACCGTACCTTGTAAGATATGGTTAGGTCTATGATGAGTCATATCAAGTTGTCTAAAAGTTTTTAGGGATATGCTTTGCAAGCAGCCGTACCAATGTACCAACCAAGAAGGTCAACAAGACTCCGTATGAGATGTGGACTGGGAAGATCCCAAATCTATCTTACATGAAAGTCTGGGGCTACGATGCTTATGTTAAGCGAGAAGCTTCTTGGAAGCTAGAGCCTAGATCTGAAAAGTGCATCTTTATAGGATATCCTAAGGAGACTATTGAGTATTATTTCTACAACCCCGGTGAGAACAAGGTGTTCATTTCACGCAACGCTGAGTTCCTAGAAAATGATTTTCTAACTAAGCTAAGCGATGGGGATAGGGTGGAACTTGAGGAATTTCAGGAAACACCTAATGCACAGGTTGACACTAGCGATCAACAAGATGTTGAAACTCAACAAGATGTTGAACCTCAGCAAGATGCTGAGGATACCAACGAGATACAAACGATCCGAAGGTCGGGGAGGATTCGTCAAGATCCAGATAAATACCTAAGGTTTCTGATTGGCTGTGACGATACGGTTGACGATGAACCGTCAAACTACTGACAGGCTATGTCAGGTGCAGATCTGACAAATAGCATGATGTTATGAAAGCCGAGCTTCAATCCATGGCTGATAACCAGGTATGGGATCAGGTGGATGCACCCAATGGCTGCAAAGTCGTAGGTAGCAAATAGGTTTTCAAGAAGAAAACCGATATGGATGGGATCATGCAAACATATAAGGCTAGGTTGGTAGCAAAGGGTTTCGCACAAACTCATGGTGTTGACTATGACGAAACCTTTTCTCCGATAGTCATGATTAAATCCATTAGGATTTTGTGTGCTATAGCTGCATATCACGATTATGAGATATGGCAGATGGATGTCAAAACCGCGTTTCTTAACAGAACGCTAAGCGAGGACGTGTACATGGTACAACCAAAAGGTTTTGAAGATCCAAAGCATCCTAACAGAGTGTGCAAGTTGCTTAGATCCATTTATGGACTGCAACAAGCGTCTAGGAGTTGGAATCTTCGTTTTGACGAGAAAATCAAAGAATTTTGTTTTATCAAAAACGAAGATGAACCTTGTGTATACAAGAAAGATAGTGGGAGCATTGTTGTCTTCCTAGTTCTGTATGTGGATGACATACTGTTCATTGGAAACGACATCCCGACGCTGGAAGGTGTAAAAGCCTGGCTAGGGAAGTGTTTCTCAATGAAGGACCTAGGAGAAGCTGCTTTTATCCTTGGAATTAAGATCTATCGGGATAGAGCGAGGCGCTTAATTAGATTAAGCCAAAGTACATATATTGATAAGGTCTTGAAACACTTCAAGATGGAGGGTTCCAAGAGGGAGAACTTGCCAATGGTACATGGAGTACAACTGAGCAAGTCTCAATGTCCTTCGGGGAAGGAAGATATAGATCGCATGAAGGGTGTTCCTTATGCTTCAGCTATCGGATCTATAATGTACGCCATGATATCTACTCGACCTGACATATCTTATGCGTTGAACATGACTAATAGATACCAGTCGAACCCTGGTGATTCTCACTGGGTAGCAGTAAAGAATATCCTCAAGTACTTGAGAAGAACTAAGGATATGTTCCTGCTATACGATGGTGAAGAAGGAGATATGTGTGTCTGAGGATACTCAGATGCTAGCATCCAAACCGATCGTGACGACTTCAAGTCACAATCGGGTTTTGTGTTTACACTCAATGGTGGTGCTGTGAGTTGGAAGAGCTTCAAGCAAAGCACTAAAGCAGACTCAACTACTGAGTCAGAATACCTAGTAGCTTCGAATGCCGGGAAGGAGGCCATATGGATGTAAAAGTTCATAACGGACCTAGGATTAGTTCCTAGCATGGATGGACCCATCGAGATCTATTGTGATAATGAGGGTGCCATAGCACAAGCGAAGGAACCTAGGTCGCACCAACGGTCCAAGCATGTTTTGAGGAAATATCACATAATCTGAGAGATGATCAATCAGGAAGATTTGAAGATTTGTAAAGTTCGTTAGGAAGATAACCCGACAGATCCATTAACTAAACCTATGAGTCAGAGTATGCATGATTGCCAAAATAGCTCAATTAGTTTGAGGTTTTTAAGTGTTTAAAATGATCTGTAAATTTAGTATATGACCTTTTGGAACATTAAGCAATGAAATTCTATCTGTTATTGGCATACTGGTATGAGTAATTACATTAATTTCATTGTGTTCTATGTTAACATGTTTAGATCCAAAACTATATGATATGGTTTAAACTATCCATGTTCACTTATCACTGGAGGACTGATGATAAACTAAGATCATAGTGAAGTTTTGTTAAGGTTAAGTTGGGCAGCATGTTGCGACCAAAGTCACTTGCACTTGTAGGTTCAATTGTTGGAAGACCCATTTTCAAGGTCACTTCATAGATCGGCGTCATAAAGTAATTCTTGAAGATGATAGTTATTCAATTTATCCTTTGACCTGAGATGTATATTGGGACCTCGAGCATAAGGAGTGTTGTACTTTGATATATGTCTAACGTCGCCTTTGACCGGGTGATTATAAGGGCTATGTTAGGTGAAATACGATCAATGTAAGAGTCGTATACATGCGATATGAAATTTGCTCCTCTCAAGTTGAGAGAGAAGTGTCTGAGCCCCTCGATGATATTAAAATGAGAAATGTATGGCCGTACACAAGTAGATTGATTGAATCAATAGTACTTGTTCTCTCACTAAATATCATGATCGAGAAACATAATAATTGAACAATCAAGGATGAGCCAGATCTATGCCTTGAGTTCAATTGACTGTTGTCAAAGAGATAAGGAATATACTGATCATCACACTGGCTGTTGTTAATAGAACCTAAAGCTGAAAGGGCGTTCATTCATTTGACTTTGGGAGCGGTGGCGCGTTGCTAGATACATAACCACTGTCTGTGTTTTATGTGGCGTGTGCAAGTGGGAGATTGTAGTATCTTATATGCCCACGTCATATGAAAACACTACTAATTTCAGATGAACCTAGAGGGTCACACGCATAAGAATGTGTAGATCACGAATTAACCAAGTTGGTTATAACCCGACAAAGTTACAAGTTGTAAAGTGTAGAATTATTATTCTAGTAGAATAATAATTAAAGTGTGTGAAATATAATTATGTTAATTATATAATTTAATTATTAAGTTAATAATTAAATTGGGCTAATTATTATGTTAATAATTAACTAAAAGTCCAACGGGCCTAAAATAATGTTTTATTTAAAAGACCAAAGGGTTAAGTATAGATTACTTAAGCCCAAAGCTCAAATTAGTTAATTAATTATTAAGTTAATAATTAATTATTAAGTTAATAATTAATTAGATAATTAAAATATGAAAACTTTTAATTGAGCCCGGTCCGAGATTAGGAGAGAGTATATAAAGGCATGTTGCCTCATTTAATTTATTACACCACATAACACAATTGAGAAACCTGAAAATTTCTCTCCTCTTCTCCTCTCCTCCATGAAATCGACAAACACACAACCACAAGGAGAAATCGATTTTCTCCTTGTGTTCTTCGGGTATTCGGGCTAGCAACCATTCGTGATCGGATTCACATTCGCGTGGATACTGCTAGAGGGAATCTACTTTGATTCCTAATGTTTGATCTTGATCAACCAATCCAAACTATTGAGGTATTGTTTCAAACCCCCTATGGTTATGTTTAATCCTTAAAGTTGTTAGTAATGGATCCGGGCTAATAGGGTTTTACCGGTTATTGTTTTTCTACTGCATGTTTATTGTGATCCCGGTATCAAAACCCTACATACCTCCTATGAATTATTTCATGGAAGGAAACCCTCTCTGAAATACTTACATATCTTCGGATGTAGGTGCTACATCCTGAATGACAGAGATCATTTGGGAAAATTTGATCCAAAAGCTGACGATGGAATCTTTCTTGGATACTCCTCAGTATTTATAGCCTTTAGAGTCTTCAACAAAAGAAGACAACATGTAGAAGAAACCATGCATGTTAACTTTGATGAATCTCGCTCAACGAGTTCAATCTCCGTCCCTGAAGATGACGAGGAACTGAATAATTGGATGAAATCTCATTATGGGGAACCTGAATCTTATTTTTGTGCACCTCCTGTCGTTGAAAATAATGATGATGAAGGTCCTAATCTTATCCCAACTTCAAGTAACGTTCCATCCTCCTCAGGGATAGACGTTACTCCCTTAAATCGGATTCCTCCCTCTAATTCTTCCAACGATAATTCATCAGTGAACAACCAAGTCCCTCCTTCAACTCAAGAGAATCCGACTCCCTCAGAATCTCCTCTAGGGATGATAACAAATGCTAAATAACCTATACCTGATGTTTCCTCTAATCTCCCTAAACAAGTCATTGAATCTATTGTTGATCATTCTCCTCAACCTCCGGCTCAACGATTGACTGTAAATCACCCGATTGATTAGATCATTGGTTAACCCTATACAACTTTCAAAACCCATCGTGGTCTAGGTAACATCTGTCTCTTTGTAAATTTCATTTCTATAACCAAACCAAAAAAGATCGATGACGCTATCACTGATGCTAGTTGGGTAAGTGCTATGCAAGAAGAACTAACTGAGTTTTGCAGGAACAAAGTTTGGAATCTTGTACCTCGTCTATCAAATAAGACTGTTATAGGAACAAAATGGGTTTTTCGTAACAAGTTGGATGAACATGGCATTGTAGCTCACAACAAGGCTCGACTTGTTGCTCAGGAATACAGACAAGAAGAAGGTATTGATTACGATGAAACCTTTGCATCCGTTGCCAGATTAGAAGCCATAAGACTTTTTTTAGCTTATGCTTCCCATAAAGACTTTAATGTTTTTCAAATGGATGTTGAAAGTGCTTTTCTAAATGGTAAACTTAAAGAGGAAGTTTATGTTGAACATCCTCCTGGTTTCTCTGATCCTAAATACCCTGGCCATGTTTTGAAACTTCAAAAGGCTCTTTACCGGTTAAAACAAGTACCTCGAGCTTGGTATGATACTCTTTCTAAATACCTTCTAAAAGAAAAATTTATACGTGGAAAAATTGACAAAACTCTCTTTTTTAGGAAATACAAAGGTCATACTATTCTCGCTCAGATATATGTCGATGACATTATCTTTGGTTCCACAAATCCGAAACTCTGTACTCGTTTCGCTGAACGCATGAAAAAAGAATATAAAATGAGTATGAT
This sequence comes from Silybum marianum, assembly GCA_036898165.1. NCBI lineage: Eukaryota > Viridiplantae > Streptophyta > Magnoliopsida > Asterales > Asteraceae > Silybum > Silybum marianum. Next base: position 20,778,017 of record CM072530.1, on the reverse strand, counting down.
GGGTGAACTAACATATTTTATTGGTTTACAGATTAAGCAATCTGAGAAAGGCATATTCATATGTCAGAGTAAGTATGTTAATGACATGCTGAAGAAGTTTGAGATAACTCAAAATTCTCCAATGAAAACTCCTATGACACCTCCTCTGACACTTAACAAGGATCCTAATGGGACACCTGTTAATGTCACTACCTATAGAGGAATGATAGGCTCTCTGATGTATCTTACAGCGAGTCATCCTGACATTATGCACTCTACTTGTCTCTGTGCTAGATATCAAGTTGAGCTCAAGGAATCCCATCTGATAGCTGTAAAGAAAATTTTCAGATACCTGAAGGGAACTCCTAATCTCGGTCTTTGGTATCCCAAAGACTCAGGGTTCGATCTAATTGGTTATTCTGATAGTTATTTTACAGGTTGCAAGATTGATAGGAAGAGCACCACCGGAGTCTGTCAGCTTCTAGGTGGAAAGTTAGTAAGTTGGACAAGTAAAAAAGCAAAACTCAGTCTCCACATCAACATCTGAAGCAGAATATGTAGTCGCTGGTAAATTTGTGCCAAAATCCTATGGATGAGGAACCAACTCAGAGACTACGATATTAAGCTTTCAAATATCCCTATCTACTGTGATAACATAAGTGCTATTGCCATCACTAATAAACCTGTACTTCACTCTAAAACCAAGCATATCGAGATCAGATATCACTTTATCAGAAATCATGTTATGAATGGTGAAGTTGAACTTCATTTTATACCCACTGAATATCAGCTCGCTGACCTATTCACTAAGCCTCTTGATGAGAGTAGATTCAATATTTAATCAGTGAACTTAGTATGTTGAACATTGAAGAATGAAAATTCTCAGTGATCAACACTATTAAGTGGATACCAAAATATCCTTCGTACTAATCAGTCACTCCATGAACTCTGACTCAATGATACAATTATCTTTCCAAGGTATGTTCTTCTCTCCTTACACTCTCTGAATATCTTTAAATTCAGAGAATGGATCTCAAAAAAGAAAACCCATCACTGACAATACTTTTATTGCAAATGATGAGGATTTTAAATGGATAATGATTAACATTTATTATTTAAATGATAATCTTATCATTTTTCAAAAAAAAAGGACATGTCAGACCTTTTTCTGACACACGACGGACCTCAACGTTTCCTATCCTATCAAACGCTAGGAACGTGCAACAGGTCATAATTATCTTTTTCAAAAAGCTAAAACTGTCGTTTAATTTTCCTCTCTCTCCTCTTTCTCTCTCATCCAACTATATAAGGAAATCTTAATTCCTTCTCATTCTTTACGCGTTCATATCTTCCAAAGCAAGAAATAAATTTGAATTTTCTCTACACTCTTCAAGAACACCAAGAACACACACTTGTGTGTTTTTCTTTCTCCTTGCTTTCTTCAAGGTTTGATCTATTTTTTTTTCTTTATTTATTGTGTTTAAAGAACAACTTAAATGTTGTTGAATCTTCTACCCATCCTCTATAACACTTCGTTATAAAGATTTATGTTGTAAAAACGATTTTGAAACACCACAGCTTCATAAAAACCTGTTCTAAGCTTCTTTAGAAGACATTTTGTTCTGTTTGATCCAAAATAGCATCTAAATCTTTTCTCAAATCTGTTTATGGTATATTTTCATGCCAAAAATAAACACTTTGGTATCTTTTTACTAAGAACTCGTTCAAACGTTTTTGTTAAAATCTGCCAAACAACAAGTATTTTGACCTTGTTCATCAAGACACTTGTTTTTCCTATTTCTTTGGTATTCTTTATACCAATATCTCTGGTTTATACGTTTTTGTATTAAGCCATGGATTTTCTATTTGGTGTTCCTATTTTTCAAACAGAAATGGCATCCTCAAGCAAGAACATCAACACTTACGCTGAAGGTGAAGTCCTCCCTGTTACAATCTTCGTTGGTCCCCCTGAATCAACCTTCACTCCTGAACAAGCAAAAGTGAAGCCAAGCAACTACATCGCCTTGGTGGAAATCCCTGTTGATAAGCCTCATTTCAATGCGGTGCTCGATTCATCAAGAAATGCCCTCTGAAGTATGCATTCACCCACATCCCTGTTGGAATCACCTCACACCTCCAACAATTCCGGTACACTGCACACTCCACCACCGTCACTACTGACAAGGGAATTGAACACCCTGCCATTGAATTTACTATCAGCATGGGGATGTTCGTTTTTACCATTGGCATAGTTAGAGCTGCTCTTCGCCCCCCTGCACGAGGGAAGAATCAACAATGGGTTTCTATACCGTCCAGGGAAGAACTCATCGACTTCTTGGATACCATTGGTTACAGATGGTCTGCTGAATCAGAACTCAAGACAATAACAAAAATTGAGAAGAAGAGATTGCCAGCGAGGTGGCAATATATTTTTACTCAAGTAATTCAGTTCTTAGGCACTAAGACTGGCTCGCAAGATCAAGCCAGTAGGCGGTTTTTGGAAATGGCGTTCGCTCTCTGCCATGGGAGTAAGTTGAACTTCGCTGATTACATTTTCAACGAATTATACGGCAGGGTACAAGCACCAAAGAGAGAGAAGACTATTCCTTATACAAGATTTGTGGCTACAATCTTGGAGTTCGTTTATCATGGATACCCCAAAAAGGGAAATCAAAACTTCTCTCATGTTGGGAAAAAGTCATTGGAGATCGACGAAAGGCCAAGAGATGCCCTTACCTCTCTTACACGCTGAACCTTATCAGGGAAGCTGACCCTGCAAGTACTTCCACTCCCACTCCTACCACTCACGTAGAGACTGTGTCAAGGTCACTGAACAGCCCATTAGTGATAAACCTGGACACTTCTTCCTCCCCTCCTAAAAGAAAACAGCCGACTGATGGTCACAAAAAGACAATCGCTCAAAAGCCCCTTGCAAAGAAACAAAAGAAGAGTGTCTATCAACAGACTACTCTCTCTGAATTCTGCCTACTACCAACACCTCCTCTCTCCATAGCCACGACAACAGCTTCTGTCTCCGTTGCCGTTTCATCAACACTACCCCCTTCTTCGGTGACCTCGGTCACTGAAGATGTGATAGGCAGCTACACTGAAGCTAGATCAGGTGACACTACCACAACCTTCTCTTCTCTTTCTACCTCCTCTTCTTTGGTCCCCATCTCTGATGAGGTTGAACAACGTGTTGTCCAAGAATCAGCTTTGTTTCGACAATCTGTATTTTGGAAAGCAACATGCACAAGACCTGAGAATGTTTCTCTTAAACATTCTTAGAGACAGATTCGTGATCCTCAAGACACAACCATAGCAAGCAACAACCCTGAGAAGGATTACCTTTACCAGGATTTCTTGACTTCTTCAAGTTCACTGACCGAGGAATAAAATCAGTAACTATTTGAGATTTCCTTTTAGATGAAAAATTTGATTTAGAAAAATTTTTCTTTTGAGGAGAAAATATTTTTGGAGAGGGATACTCAGCAACACTAGATGGCTGCTTCTGGGAGTACCTTGACTCATGAAGACTTAAAGAGTTTAAAAGTCTTTGAATAGGTTTGGGAGAAGAAGAAGAGCTTGGAAGAGTTGAAACTTTTGAAGACTCAGAAGAGATTTCTTTAGCTTTAACAAAGACTCCAAACTTCTTAGAACTAGATTCTACTTTGAGCATGTCAAGTAGATCTATAGAGTGAACGGAGGTAGAATCCTCAGATGAGTAACCGAAGATATCATCATCGTCATTGGAAAGGAAACCAGCAGGAAAACCTTGACACTCAGAAGAAGGAAGTGGAAGGTCGAAAGGTTGAGGAACATCTTTTCCATCACCAAGGCCAGACTTATCCTTGCTAGTGATTTGATCTTGAAGAATCCTTTCAAGATTCTTAGAGGATTTAGTCCATTTAGACAGAACCTCTTGTTCCTTTTCAAGAGTGGAAGAGATTTTTTATTTTTCCTCAGAAAGGCTGTCGTTTAAATACCTTAGGTTTTCTAGATCAGCTTTCATTTTATCAAAATCCTTTAGTTTAGAAAAGCAAGAGAGGAGTTGATCATTTAGACATTTTATATGCATATCAGTCTTTTTCTTTTGAATCTTTAAGTCACAGAAGTCAACAGTTAAAGAATCAAAGGCATCAGCCTTTTGATCATCAGAAAGAAAGGTAAAAGGATGTACCTGAGGCTTTGTTCCTGAAGTAGATTCCTCAGCAGATACAAGGGTAGTGTAGAGTGACTTTTCCATGTCTTCCAGCTCATCGATTTTGGCCATGAGACATTCTGTGACATACTCACTTTCACTCTCAGAGGTTTGCTCATCCTCCCAGCAATGAGCCTCAGCAACCAAAGTTTTATTTTTACTTTGGTTTCTTTCTTTTTCCCTCTTGTATTTGGCTTTGTACTTCTTATATCTGGAGGTTTCTTTGGATTCAGAATTTTCTTTAGAGGATTGGCTATTTCTCACTTCATGCTTCCTAGAAGCTGATTTTGAGAAGTCATGGCCATAAGAAGAAGAAGGTTTGAGAGAAGAGGAAGCTTTTGATCTGCACTCAGAAGCAAAATGACCTTTCTTTCCACAATTGAAGCATTCTTCATTTGCTTTATCAGAAGAGGATTTTTGAGAAAAAGGTTTTCTATTAAATTTAGAGCGGTTTGAAGAAAATCTTTTATTCTTAAGGTTTCCAGCAATCATTGCCATACTATCAGAAAGTATGTCAATGGCTGATTCTTCTCCTTCATCGTCAGCAGCACTATAGTATGCATCTGACAGATGAGAAGAGTCTTCCTTAATATCGTTTTCAGAATCAGAAGAAGGATAGGTGATTCTAGGAACACAAGAAAAAGATTTTGAATCACCTATCAAAGCAACAAAAGAGGATTTGATATCCTTTATAAGAGATTTTCTCTGGTTCTTAGTTTGTTCATAGTGGAGAAGAGTTCCATAGAGAGCAGTTAAAGGCATTATTTCTAAGTCCTTGGTTTGCTTGATGCAAGTACAGATAGTTTCCCAGAAGTCTGGGAGACAATCCATGAACTTGCAGAGAACTTCTTCATTATCATAAACTCGTCCAAGAACTTTGAGATCATTAAGAAGACAGTTAAAACGATTGAAGTAAGTAGAGAGAGATTCTCCTTTTTCATGGGAGAAGAGTTCGTACTTTCTAACAAGACAGATCCTGTTAGATTTCTTGACTTCTTTGGTGCCTTCATATAAGACACTCAAAGTATCCCACATTTCTTTAGCAGTGGGAAGGTTAAGAAGAGAGTGATATACTTCATCAGGAAGGGATACAGCAAGAGCAGATTTGACTTTAGTGTCTAGAGCAACTAGGCGTTTATCATCTTCACTAAATTTGTTTGAAGGTTTGATGATATATCTACCAGTTTTCTCACTTCTTTCATCATCTGACTCTATGTCCTTTCCTTCAGCGTCATTTTGAGGGCCAAAGCGAGCCCATATTTTAGGAACAATAGGTCCCTCACTGAGAATGTTGGGATACCTGCAATCGATCCCTTCCAAGAATAATAACATGCGATTTTTCCATAACCAAAAGTTACTTGGGTTGAACCTTGGAGGTTTGGCCAAGGATCCTAAATCATATGTATTACTGGAAGAGGTCTGCAAGGTACCATCAACATTTGAAGTAGTAGCCATCATAGACCTGGTTTATTGTATTAAACCAACTGCTCTGATACCACTTGTTAGTCCCCAAAGATAGATGGCTAACTAAGTGAGGGTTTTGTAGAAGGGGGGTTGAATATAAAACACACAGAATATACTCTTTTTAAATTTTTTAATATAAATATCAAAAATTTACACACAGGTAGTTTGATGCGGAAAAAAACAGACACACTATTCTATCAAACTAAACACACAGATAACAGTAATTAACTTATACACTAAGGAAGTTAAAACAAGACTGTTACTGCACATAGCTTTGCCGGAGTCAAACAAACTATCACACAGAAGATTTGTTGAAAGCATGAGATTTCTGGGAAGGACTTCATCTCCTTTTATAGTGCCCATGCATGGGATGCATGTGGACAGCTGTCAAGGTTTCATTAGCTGGAAGTGTATCTGCTGGACAAAGGAAGAGACCACTCCCTTTGTACTAGAATAATGGATGAACCATTCCTTGTAGCACGTAATGTCAGATAACTTTATCTTCTTTTCTTCATGCTCTGTGAAGTCCCATCAAACCTTTTAGCTAAAAGACAAATATTCCTTTTATAAGAATAAAAGAGAATGTCTTTATTTAAGGCTTGATGCCCAAGTTCTTGCTGGCTCACGTGTCTTGCATTTGATGTGAGTCAAGAACTTATCTCTTTGAAATTGCTAAGTGATACATCAAACTATGTATCACATCGGTGGATACCTCGTAAGGCTGGAAATGATAAGTGTACACTTTGCTTGATAAACTTCATTTTTCACTAAGTGTTGAAAGTGTACACTCTTGAACTTGTGACTTGATATCACAGCCTTAGAAAAGATACCTGCAATTTCGGTGACCAAGATTATAGTGTCGGTGACCATTACTTCAAACTTGATGACCTCATCTTGTATTGATGTCCTTAGTACTTTTGATGACTTTTAAGTGTACCATCGGTGACCCACTATATTGGTGACCCAATCTTTGACTTTGGCAAAATGATCTGAATATTAAAGTTAGTTGGTACATCCAAAATTCCACTTTTTGATGTACAACCCTTGATTGAATATGTTGGGTCACCGATGATTTGGTGATGAACCACCTTCCTTTATATGAATGAATTTTTACAGGTTCTTTTGAAGGTCTGAAATATGCTTCAAGTATTGAAGAGTCAAAGACTATTCAATCAAGGGGTTGTACATCAAAAAGTGGAATTTTGGATGTATCAACCAACTTCAATATTCAGATCATTTTGCCAAGTCAAGACCAATATAGTGGGTCACCGATGGTACACTCAAAAGTCATCAAAAGTACTAAGGACATCAAACAAGATGAGGTCATCAAGTTGATGTCATGGTCACCGACACTATAATCTTGGTCGCCGAAATTGCAGGTATATTTTCTAAGGCTGTGATATCAACTCACAAGGGTATACACTTTTGTCACTTAGTGAAAGAAGAAGTTATCAAGCAAAGTGTACACTTATCAACTCCAGCCTTATAAGGTATCCACCGATGTGATACATAGTGAGATGTATCACTTAGCAATTTCAAAGAGATAAGTTCTTGACTCACATCAATTGCAAGACACGTGAGCCAGCAAGAACTTGGGCACCAAGCCTTAAATAAAGACATTCTCTTTTATTCTTATAAAAGGAATATTTGTCTTTTAGCTAAAAGGCTTGATGGGACTTCACGAGCATGAAGAAAAGAAGATAAAGTTATCGACATTACGTGCTACAAGGAATGGTTCATCCATTATTCTAGTACAAAGGAAGTGGTCTCTTCACTTTGTCCATCGATAATCTTCTGCTAATGAAACCTTGACAGCGTCCACTTGCATCCCATGCATGGACACTATAAAAGGAGATGAAGTCCTTCCCGAAATCTCACGCTTTCAACAAATCTTCGTGAGTGATTATTTGTTTGATGTAAAAGCTGTGCTATAACGATATTGTTTTAACTTGCTTAGTGTAATAGTTAATTCTTGTTATCTGTGTGTTTAGTTTGATAGAATAATCCCGTTCTTTTCCGCATCAAACTATACGTATTAATGTAAATTTTTAATATTTATATTAAAAAATTTAAAAAGAGTATATTCTGTGTGTTTTATATTCAACCCCCCTTCTACAAAACCCTCTCTTAGTTAGCCATCTCTCTTTGGGGACTAACAATTGGTATCGAAGCGATTGGTTTAATCTCATAAACCGTATTTGTGATAGCTACTACCTCAAATGTTGATGGTACCTTGCGGACCTCTTCCAGTAATACATATGATTTAGGATCTTTGGCTAAACCCCCAAGATTCAACCCAAACAACTTTGGGTATGGAAAAATCGCATGTTATTATTCTTGGAAGGGATCGATTGCAGGTATCCCAACATTCTCAGTGAGGGACCTATTGTTCCTAAAATATGGGCTCGCTTTGGCCCTCAAAAGGACGCTGAAGGAAAGGACATAGAGTCAGATGACGAAAGAAGTGAAAAAACTGGTAGATATATCATCAAACCTTCTAACAAATTTAGTGAAGATGATAAACGCCTAGTTGCTTTAGATACTAAAGTCAAATCTGCTCTTGCTGTTTCCCTTCCTGATGATGTGTATCATTCTCTTCTTAACCTTCCCACTGCTAAAGAACTGTGGGATACTGAGTGTCTTATATGAAGGCACCAAAGAAGTAAAGAAATCTAACAGGATCTGTCTTGTTAGAAAGTATGAACTCTTCTCCCATGAAAAGGGAGAATCTCTTTCTACCTACTTTAATCGTTTTAACTGTCTTCTCAACGATCTCAAAGTTCTTGGCCGAGTTTATGACAATGAAGAAGTTCTCTGCAAGTTCATGGATTGTCTTCCAGATTTCTGGGAAACTATCTGTACTTGCATCAAGCAAACCAAGGACTTAAAAATAATGCCTTTAACTGCTCTCTATGGAACTCTTCTTCACTATGAACAAACTAAGAACCAGAGAAAGTCTCTTATAAAGGATATCAAATCCTCTTCTATTGCTTTGATAGGTGATTCAAAATCTTCTTCTTGTATTCCTAGAATCACCTATCCTTCTTCTGATTTTGGAAAAGATATTAAGGAAGACTCTTCTCATCTGTCAGATGCATACTATAGTGCTGCTGATGATGAAGGAGAAGAATCAGCCATTAACATACTTTCTGATAGTATGGCAATGCTTGCTGGAAACCTTAAGAACAAAAGATTTTCTTCAAACCGCTCCAAATTTAATAGAAAACCTTTTTCTCAAAAATCCTCTTCTGATAAAGCAAATGAAGAATGCTTCAATTGTGGAAAGAAAGGTCATTTTGCTTCTGAATGCAGATCAAAAGCTTGTTCTTCTAAACCTTCTTCTTCTTATGGCCATGACTTCTCAAAATCAGCTTCTAGGAAGCATGAAGAGAGAAATAGCCAATCCTCTAAAGAAAATTCTGAATCAAAAGAAACCTCCAGGTACAAGAAATACAAAGCCAAATACAAGAGAGAAAAGGAGAGAAACCAAGGTAAAAATAAAACCTTGGTTGCTGAGGCTCATTGCTGGGAAGATGAGCAAACCTCTGAGAGTGAAAGTGAGTATGTCACTAAGTGTCTCATGGCCAAAATCGATGAGATAGAAGACATGGAGAAATCACTCTACACCACCCTTGTGTCTGCTGAGGGATCCACTTCAGGGACAAAACCTCAGGTACATCCTTTTACCTTTCTCTCTAATGATCAAAAGGCTGATGCCTTTGATTCTTTAACTGTTGACTTCTGTGACTTAAAGATTCAAAAGAAAAAGGCTGATATGCACATAAAATGTCTAAATGATCAACTCCTCTCTTGCTTTTCAAAACTCAAAGATTTTGACAAAATGAAAGCTAATCTGGAAAACCTTCGGTACTTAAATGACAGGCTTTCTGAGGAAAAATCAAAGATCTCTTCCACTCTTGAAAAGGAACAAGAGGTTCTGTCTAAATGGACTAAATCCTCTAAGAATCTTGAAAGGATCCTTCAAGATCAAATCACCAGCAAGGATAAGTCTGGCCTTGGTTATGGAAAAGATGTTCCTCAACCTTTTGACCTTCCACTTCCTTCTGCTAAGTGTCAAGGTTTTCCTGCTGGTTTCCTTTCTGATGACGATGATGATCTCTTCGGTTACTCATCTGAGGATTCTACCTCCGTTCACTCTATAGATCTACTTGACATGCTCAAAGTAGAATCTGGTTCTAAAAAGTTTGGAGTCTTTGTTAAAGCTAAAGAAATCTCTTCTGAGTCTTCAATGGTTTCAACTCTTCCAAGCTCTTCTTCTTCTCCCAAACCTATCCAAAGACTTTTAAATTCCTTAAGTCTGCATGAGTCAAGGTACTCCCAGGAGCAGCCTTCTGAAGTTGCTGAGTATCCTTCTTCAAAAAGATTTTCTCCTCAAAAGAAAAAATTTTCTAAATCAAATTTTTCATCTAAAAGGAAATCTCAAATAGCTACTGACTTTATTCCTCGGTCAGTAAACTTGAAGAAATCAAGAAATCCTGGTAAAGGTATTCTTGGACCAAGACCAGGTGTTGGACACCCCTCTTCTTCTCATTCCTCAACCTCTGTCCAAAGTTTTGATGATAGGGATTTTAAAAAGGCCTTTCCTTTAAAGAAGTGCTATAATTGTGGCAACACTCTTCATCTTGCTAAAAATTGCCCAAAAGATTTGGATCCTTGCAAAACTAAAATATCTTCTAATCCCAAAGGACCCACCTCAAAATGGGTACCAAAAGTCTAAATTTGTTTCTGGGTGCAGGTACCAAATAAAGATCACATATGGTACATGGATAGTGGGTGTTCAAGACACATGACCGGAAACAAACTTCTTCTCTCTAACTTCTCAAAAGAAAAGGGACCCACTGTTTCCTTTGGAGGAAATGGAAAAGGGGTCACCAAAGGATATGGTACCATCTCAAATGGAACCATCACTTTCTCCAGAGTAGCTCTTGTTGAAGGGCTGATGTACAATCTTCTAAGCATAAGCCAAATATGTGATTTGGGCTATAAGGTCATGTTCCAGCTATGTGTGTGCTTGGTCTTTGACGTACAGAACAAGATTGTACTAGCAGGAACCCGACTGAATGACATGTACATAATCAACATGAAGGAAAGTGCAATAGGAGAAGCTGTGTGTCTCCTCTCTCAAGAACTAGCCAAACAAAGTTGGGTACAGTGGCATAAAAGTTTCTCTCATCTAAACTTTAAAACCTTGAACAAACTCTCCAACAAGGAGCTGGTTGTTGGAATGCCAAAAATAGCTTTTGAAAAAGAAAAGCTGTGTGGAGCATGTGAAAAAGGAAAACTCACCAGAACTTCCTTTAAAACAAAACAATGCTCTTCTATCTCTCAACCTCTTCAAATGCTTCACATGGATCTATGTGGTCCAGTCAGTACACCCAGTCTGGGTGGTAAAAAGTATATGCTAGTAATCGTCGATGAATTCTCTAGATATACTTGGGTGTTCTTTCTGAAACACAAGAGTGAAGCTGCTGAAGAAATCATCAGGTTTACAAGAAAAATTGAAAATTTAAATGGTAAACTGGTGAAGTCCTTCAGAAGTGATAATGGCACAGAATTCAAGAATGCTGTTCTAGAAGATTTCTTTGACCTAAAAGGAATTTCTCAGAACTTTTCTGCCGTACGCACTCCTCAGCAAAATGGTGTTGTTGAAAGAAAGAATAGAACACTATGTGAAGCTGCAAGGTCTATGCTGAGTGAATCCAAGTTGCCAACCTATTTTTGGGCAGAAGCAGTTAACACTGCATGGTTTACTCAAAATAGGTCTATCATAGTCAAAAGGCATGACAAGACTCCGTATGAAGTTTTCCATGGTAGAAAACCTACAGTTGACTTCTTCCATGTGTTTGGCTGTGCATGTCACATGCTAAATGACAGGGAACAACTTGGAAAGTTTGATCCGAAGTCAGATGATGGAATTTTCATGGGCTATTCTCTCTCCTCAAGAGCCTTCAGAATTTTCAACCTAAGAAGACAATGCATAGATGAATCCATGCATGTAAAGTTTGATGAGTTTGAAACTTCTTCATTATCTTGTGATGAAGAAGAATTAAACCTATGGATAAATTCATGTGTTGGTGAAATCCCATCCTCCTCTCAAACCAATCCTCCAGATAGCAACCCTTCTCAGCCTCCCATAAACACCACCTTACCTTCTGAACCTTCTCTTTCTTCTCCACCTCCTGAAACTAACTCTACAGAAGACCTTACCCAACAAAACACCTTATCTCCCTCAAACCTATCTTCACCATCTCAAATTCCTACTTCATCCTCCTCTCTACCTTCCTCTTTACCTCCTGCACTAAAGTGGACCATGGATCATCCAATAGATCAAATCATAGGTGATCCACAAGTTGGTGTAAAAACCAGAAGAGGCATAAGCAATCTGTGCTTATATGTCAACTTTGTTTCCATTATTGAGCCTAAACTGATAAATGAAGCCCTAGCTGATCCTAGCTGGGTAATTGCCATGCAAGAAGAGCTCTCACAATTTGAGAGAAACAAAGTCTGGAAGTTAGTTCCTCGTCCATCCAACAAAACAATTATCGGAACAAAATGGGTGTTTCGAAACAAGATGGACGAAGAAGGAACTGTCATAAGAAACAAGGCAAGGTTGGTTGCTCAAGGATATCGGCAAGAGGAAGGAATTGATTATGATGAAACCTTTGCTCCTGTTGCCAGATTGGAAGCTATCCGAATATTTCTTGCCCATGCAGCTTACAAGAATTTTCGGGTATTCCAAATGGATGTCAAAAGTGCCTTCCTGAATGGTGAATTAGCTGAAGAAGTCTATGTGAAGCAACCTCACGGGTTTGAAGATCCAGTCCATCCATATCATGTATATAGGCTGGATAAAGCTCTATATGGACTGAAGCAAGCTCCACGTGCCTGGTATGACACTCTCTCAGAATATCTACTTAGAAATAAGTACATACGAGGCAAGGTTGACAACACTCTCTTCTTCAAGAAATCACAAGGTAATATCATTCTTGTTCAAATCTATGTTGATGATATTATTTTTGGAGCCACCGATGAATCCTTGTGTGATGAGTTTAGCTCCCTCATGCAAAAAGAATATGAAATGAGCATGATGGGGGAGTTAACTTTCTTTCTTGGTTTGCAAGTAAAACAGTCTTCAGAAGGTATTTTCATAAATCAAAGTAAATACATTAAGGATCTTCTGAAAAAGTTTCAATTTGATACTTGCTCTACCATGAAAACTCCTATGGCTCCTCCTCTTAAACTCTTCTCTGATCCTGATGGCATTTCTGTTAATATTACAAATTATAGAGCCATGATAGGATCTCTTCTTTATCTAACCTATAAAGTAGACCTGACATTATGTTTGCTACTTGTCTGTGTGCCCGATACCAAGCAAATCCTAAAGAATCACATCTGAATGCTGTGAAAAGGATTTTTCGGTATCTGAAAGGTACCATAAATCTGGGTCTTTGGTATCCCAAAGACTCAGGTTTCGATCTCATCGGGTACTCTGATTCTGATTTTGCAGGTTCAAAAATAGACAGAAAGAGTACAACTGGAAGTTGTCAGTTACTTGGTGGAAAGCTTGTGAGCTGGTCAAGTAAGAAACAACATTCGGTGTCTACATCTACTGCTGAAGCAGAATATGTGGCTGCTGGAAGTTGTTGTGCACAGATATTGTGGATGAAAAATCAGTTGTGTGATTATAATCAATTTTTCTCAAAAATCTCAATAATGTGTGACAACTCAAGTGCAATAGCCATTGCCAACAACCCTGTGCTTCATTCAAGATCTAAGCACATTGATATCAGGTATCACTTTATAAGAGATCATGTCTCTAAAGGTGATGTGGAGCTTCACTTTATTCCCACTGATTATCAATTAGCTGATCTGTTCACAAAGCCCCTTGATGAAGCAAGGTTCAAGTTTCTCATCGGTGAGTTAGGTATGGTAAACATAGACTAATATATTTTATATTTATATATAATGTATGTTTTATATATATGTATATTCCATATATATATTATATACATTTATATATTTATAACTTATATATGTTATATGTTTTATATATATTATATGTATACTTTATAGATATATTATAAATTATATTATATTAATATATTTATATAAAAATAAAAATAAAAATATATATATATATATAAAGTCGGTGACTTAGTCACCGACAAGTTTCCTCTCTCTTTCTCCTCTCTATACTCTCTCTCAAAACCCTAATTCTAAACCACCACCATCCACTTTCCGATAAGCCACCAAGAAACACCACCGTCGGCGCCCCAAACCACCGACGGCAACCCACCGACGTCGCCGACAGTCACGAGGCCACCGACGGCGGACCACCCACTGTCCGTCTACCCACCGATGGCGACCACCAGCCCTTTCCGACGCCGCCACTCACCGACACCACACTTCACTTTCCGACAACCACTCGCCGACGTCATCAATTGACGTCAGCTTTCCGACATCGTACCTCGAAGCCACACACCGACGTTTTCATCTACGTCACACTCTCCGACGTTGACCTTGATTCGAGCCACCGACGTCGCACCCTTGTTCAAAGCCACCGACGTTGACCTTTGATCTAAACCACCGACGTTGCACCTTGGTTCGAGCCACCGACGTTGCACCTTGATTCGAGCCACCGACGTCTTGCTGACGTCAGCTTTCCGACATCTCTTTCTCTCTTTCATACATAGCCACCGACGTTGTCCACTCACCAAGGTAACCGTTACAAACCTTTCACATTCTTAACCCCTTCTTAACCCCTTAAAGATAACTCTTGACTTACCACTCTTGATAAGCAAGATTATTTGTTCTTATCCCTAATGACATCATCAATGTCAGACCATGCGCCGAATTCAACCCTAAAACCCTTAGAATTCTGACCTTTCAATCACCAAAAGTAATCATTACTTTTGAAAATTGAAATTTCCCTCTCATATATAACCTCTTCCCCCACTACTTCACCACCTTTCTCGCACCCACTCTCCTTCTCCTTCAATAGCAAGAACTTCAAACCTGCAACTCCCATCTTCTTCAATGGCTTCTCCTTCAAAGACCTCTTCTGAAGAACAGACCATGACTTTTGGATCCCTATCCTTTCCTGCATGCAATTATTTTGGAAGAATAGGAGTTGACAATGCTCATCCAGAATACAATGATGTTTCTTTGGTTTCTTCGAGAGATGCCCTCTTCAATATGCAATCACAGCAAAACCCAAAATGAGTAAGTTTCTTCTTGGAAACTTTTGGTTGACTTGCACATTTGATGCCTCTTCGGATCAAATTCTTGCATCTGTTCTAAGTAATGATGAACATGATGTAATCTTCAATGTGGAAGATGTTAGTAGCATTCTCAAGCTTCCTGTTTATGATTCCTATGAACCATTCCCTCTTGGTAATGAACATCAAATGGTGGTTGATGTGTTGAACTACTTGGAAGAGAAGAAGGGATCAAAGTCAAAGGGTCCAGGTACTTTACTGCGCAAAAACATGGGAAACATATGGAACTTCCTTTTTGCTCATCTGATTCTGTGCCTGAGCAAGAAGACAGGTGGCCCGGATCAGTCACCTTCCCAAGTGACAGAATTGGCACATGCTCTAATATTTCAAAGGAGAATAGACTTTGCAAGCTATTTCTTCAATGAAATGATCTCCTCATTTTCTACCATCAGACGTCCTCAGGTACCCTTCCAACGACTTTTCTCTCTTATTATTAATGCAAAGTTGGCAGAGAAACTTAAGAAAAGGGATGACATCATATATGATCTCCCCCTCCACCAAGTGGGGAACCAGATCATGAAAAAGGCTGTCTTAGCATCAGACAATCCTCTCCGACCTTCCATGATTGAGTTTGCAAGGAATGCAACTCTTACTTGGGGAGAGAACGAACCACGTCTCCAAAGAACCTCAGGTATGTCTTCTATCCCCTCTATACCTAGAGTCACTGGTGTGCCCAAATCTCTTAAGAGATCCAAAGCGTCGGGCACATCTACCTCCGCACCCACCGATGCTACAAAGCCAAAAGAGCCTTTGGCTTCCACCCAAGCATCTAAAACCCGCCATGCGGAGACACTCTAAAAGCCCCCCAAAGACTTCCTCAAAGAAGTCCAAGGGTACCCAAAGGGTTAAAACGCATGATCCATCTACTGGCTCCCAAAAGTCAGTAGATGTTGAAAAGATCCTCACAAAACCCAAGGAACACTCATCCATACCTAGCTCCTCCAGGCCCTCTCAAAAGGACTTGGTTGTAAATAGGGACACCCTTACTATTCCTTCATCAACTTTCTCACTAGTTGATGAAGATGACTTGGAGTATCCCATCCAAGGTACCTCTTCTCCAACCCCTGAGCTCTCACAGCTCCTTTTCCACACTCCACGTGAAAGTGCATCACAACCAGGTGCACTTGATGGAGCATCCCATTTTACTAACCCCACTGTGTCCGACACTGAACCTTTATCAGGTACGTCTCCCGTACATGAAAAGGTTGTGGAGGAACCCATTACTGAGGAATCCCCTCATAGACACTCTTCTCTACGTGTCTCCCCCACATCTCCTAAATCCCCCCCAAGAAAACCTACAGGTTTGGTGGATTATTCTTCAAGTGATGATGATGATGCTGATCAACCACCAAAGCCTCATCCCTCTGCTCCCATGTCTTCAAAGCAAGGGAATGACCTTCTACAGGCTTTCACCACCTTTACAAGTGATACTATCAGAAGGGTGGAGGTTTTAGAAGAACATGCAACAAAGGAAATGGAAAGAATGGCTTCACTTTCCTCATCTCTCAGATCTAACATAGAGGAGTTGTCGGTGAGTCACCCAACTCTAATGACATGTTTAGATCTTCTACATTTGGATATCCTTGATCTTCAGCAAGGATTTTCTTCAAGTCAAGCATCTGTGCTTTCATTCATTCAGGATCTTCGAA
Source organism: Silybum marianum (assembly GCA_036898165.1). Taxonomy (NCBI): domain Eukaryota; kingdom Viridiplantae; phylum Streptophyta; class Magnoliopsida; order Asterales; family Asteraceae; genus Silybum; species Silybum marianum. Next base: position 20,761,425 of record CM072530.1, on the reverse strand, counting down.
GCACCTCTTCTAAGCAAGCCACCGATATTTCTTCTCTCATTGCCACTCAACAGGCAATTATGGACTCTCTTATCAGTCTTCACGCCAAAGTTGATAAAGTCCCAACCTCTGCTCCAACGGTTGAACTAGATATGGGTGATTCATACTTCAAGGACACTGATAGATTTGTCCTTCAAAGAGTTGAGAAGAAAATTGGTGCTCTCTGCTCTGATATGGAGCGGGTAAAAGAGTTTCTCTCTTCAGTGGGTTTCAAGGGTTCAACCACTGAGGGGGAGAAAAATAAGAAGACCACTCAACCAGCTACCAAAGCCGCCGACGCCGACACTGCCAAAACAGCCGCCGACGCCAGCCAGCCAGCCACCGATGTGGCCTCTCAAACTCATCCAGCCACCGACGTGGCAGCCACCAAAGTGGCTCTTACAGCCACCGATGGTGGTGTGGTCACAGAGGTGGTCTCTGTTCCTTTGGTACCCGAAGCAGCTGTTGAGGGGGAGAGTGTCAGTGCTCAACCCCTTGAAACTGAAGAAGAAAGAAGAAGAAAAGAAAAAGCCAAAGGAAAGAAGCCTCTTTCCTTTGAAGAACAGAAGGAAGAAAAGAAGAGAAAGAAGAAGATGAGAGATCCTCATGCAGACACTCTCAGACTTCAGCCTGCCCCTGCACTGACCGATCCTATTGGGGTGATTCTTACTGAGGCTGAAAAAGAAGAGGCTATAAGGGCTCAGCTTGAGTATGATCAGACAAATGTACTCAAGCTAGCTCATGATGAAGCCGTTCATGCTCAAGTATCAGATTCTCTTCAAGCTCAAAAAGATGAGCTTGAAAATATAAAGAAAAAATCTGAAGCCGCAAAATTGGTTGATGAGGCTAAGAAGGCAAAGGAAGTAGAGTGGTTTAAAAGAAGATTGAAGAACAGGAAGGATGATTCCAAGATTATCAATGCTACCATCCAACCTCCAACCAAGAATTCTCCCAAGTTACTTATCACCCTTAAGAGAGCTGATACTTTATCAAAAGTATATGAAGCTGAATGGTTGGAAGTTCTTGGGATGACTGAGTGGATGGAAGTTGGTAAATGCATCTCCAAGAGCAAAAGCAAGTACAAGGAGAGTTTGGTACTTAATATTCTCGAAAACTCTTCATCAAGATGCTCAACATCCAAAAGGAGAATAATATTCTTGTGACATACCTTGAAGCACAACAAATGTACTTCATTCAACAGGGTCTTAAAGGAGAGGTCATCACTGCTCCTAAAAACAAGAAGAAGGGACATTTTGTTATGCTTCATGAAAGGGCATCCAGATAAATGCTTCGGGTATAGATCTTTCCATTCCTACTTCTATTGCTTACCCGGAGCAAACCATGCTGACTACTCCAGAGCTTGGGGTTTTCTTTGAAGACATCTTTGGAAACATCGGTTTCTTCAGAGCATCTGACATCCCAAGGGCTTACAGCTCCTTCCTCTGCTATTCTTGGAGTGCCTCCCATTGAAGACCATGGCATCACAAGAATGATCTTGGATGAACTTAAACGAAGAGAACCCTCAGATCCATGATCTTGCAGACGTATAGTACAGTATGAACTTTATTAATCATGTACTCTGATCAATCCTATGTGTTGATTAATAAAAGTTCATACTTTTCTTCCATCCCATCTCTTGTTAATATTTTTACAAGCTTTGCACATATTTAAACTTATACTTATTCTTTCATTTATTTTATACTCTTATACTGTACATACTCAGTTAAAAAAAAATCAAAAAAAAAATTAAAAAAAAAATAAAAAAATCTGAGTCAAAAGAACCCAAAAGAAAAATAGAAAGGGTCAAAAAGAATTCTTTTCTAACCTACAGGTATCATCATCAAATAGGGGGAGATTGTTGGGTCACCGATGATTTGGTGATGAACCACCTTCCTTTATATGAATGAATTTTTACAGGTTCTTTTGAAGGTCTGAAATATGCTTCAAGTATTGAAGAGTCAAAGATTATTCAATCAAGGGGTTGTACATCAAAAAGTGGAATTTTGGATGTATCAACCAACTTCAATATTCAGATCATTTTGCCAAGTCAAGACCAATATAGTGGGTCACCGATGGTACACTCAAAAGTCATCAAAAGTACTAAGGACATCAAACAAGATGAGGTCATCAAGTTGATGTCATGGTCACCGACACTATAATCTTGGTCGCCGAAATTGCAGGTATATTTTCTAAGGCTGTGATATCAACTCACAAGGGTATACACTTTTGTCACTTAGTGAAAGAAGAAGTTATCAAGCAAAGTGTACACTTATCAACTTCAGCCTTATAAGGTATCCACCGATGTGATACATAGTGAGATGTATCACTTAGCAATTTCAAAGAGATAAGTTCTTGACTCACGTCAATTGCAAGACACGTGAGCCAGCAAGAACTTGGGCACCAAGCCTTAAATAAAGACATTCTCTTTTATTCTTATAAAAGGAATATTTGTCTTTTAGCTAAAAGGCTTGATGGGACTTCACAGAGCATGAAGAAAAGAAGATAAAGTTATCTGACATTACGTGCTACAAGGAATGGTTCATCCATTATTCTAGTACAAAGGAAGTGGTCTCTTCCTTTGTCCATCGTATAATCTTCCGGCTAATGAAACCTTGACGGTACCGTCCACTTGCATCCCATGCATGGACACTATAAAAGGAGATGAAGTCCTTCCCAGAAATCTCACGCTTTCAACAAATCTTCAGAGTGATTATTTGTTTGACTGTGGCAAAGCTGTGTGCTATAACAGTATTGTTTTAACTTGCTTAGTGTAATAGTTAATTACTGTTATCTGTGTGTTTAGTTTGATAGAATAGTCTGCCTGTTCTTTTCCGCATCAAACTATCTGTGTGTAAATTTTTAATATTTATATTAAAAAATTTAAAAAGAGTATATTCTGTGTGTTTTATATTCAACCCCCCCTTCTACAAAACCCTCTCTTAGTTAGCCATCTCTCTTTGGGGACTAACAGAATAGTCTTTGACTTTTCAATATTTGAAGCATATTTCAGACCTTTAAAAGACCCTGTAAAAGATCAAACAAATAATAGAGAAGGTTCATCACCAAATCATCGGTGACCCAACAGTATTAACAAAGAAAGCGTTATACCTTACTGTGAAACCCCGAACGATGTATTAGTAGACTTTGCTGATGCTGGGTATCTCTCTGACCCACACAAAGGTCGTTCCCAAACAGGGTATGTTTTTACAATTGGGAACACGACGATTTCTTGGAAATCTACCAAGCAAATCTTATAGCTACCTCGAACCATTCATAGATTATTGCTCTACATGAGGCGGTTCGAGAGTGTATATGGTTAAGGTCTGTCATTGCACATACAAGAAGAACTAGTGGTTTAAGTTCAACCACTCAAAATCCTACATGCATATATGAAAATAATGCAGCTTGTATCGAACAAATGAAAGTAGGATATATCAAGGGAGATAATACAAAACATATTTTGCCGAAGTTTTTCTATAATCAGCAACAACAGACTCTCCTTAAGATTCATGTGAATCAAGTAAGATCTGAGGAGAATGTGGCTGATTTGTTTACCAATTCACTGCCTAAGGCTACGTTTGAGAAACATGTGGAAAGCATTTGAATGCAGAGACTTTTTAAACTCCCATGATTAATGTACGTATCAGGGGGAGTAGTAGACGAAAGAGGGAGTCTACTATACATTCAATATTGGTATGTTGTGCTCTTTCATTCCCCCAAGGTTTATTTTTCCCAATGGGTTTTGTTCCTTGGTGTAAGGCTTTAGTGAGACAACAGTTTAAATACCATCTTGTTTTCTTTACTCATATTATTGATGTACCAATATGAGGGAATACTAGACTAAAGTAATAAACGGGTGCGTTGTACTCTTTCCTGCACCCTATTTTTATTTTTCCCACTGAGTTTTTATTTTGGTGTAAAGTTTTAACGAGACAACAATTGTGCACTATCACTCCCTTGACTTGGCACAAGAGGAAGTGTTGAAGGATAAGTATGCCATTGTCTAAAGGATATGACGATAATGACAAAGATAAAAGATAGAAATGTATAGAGATAGAGATAGATATTTAGAGTTAGATTATTATTATGTATCGTATAGTTATCTCTTTGTAACTCGTCCCTATTTAAAGGGCTATTGATTAATAAGAAAAGACTGCTTTTTGATTCTCTATATTAATTATTCTGCAACAGTTATAGACTGTTTGTTTTTACGTCTAAAGTCTGAAATCTGAATCTGTCATTGATTTATAAATCTCTAACAATACGGGTGTATGCAAATAAGAGGAATTAAGTGGTGAGGTTACCACTTTTTTTTTCAGACGATTTTTATATTTAAGAGGGTTTGGGGAAAAAAACATCCTAAATTTAAAAATGTCTTAATAAATAAGAATAAATGGTTATTAAGAGGTGAAATTGAAAAAACAAACATGCCTTAGTTTTATTTTGATGTTTTTTTTATACATGCAACCATGTGTTGTTTAAGAGGTGAGAGAAATGGATGGTTTGATGGCGATAAGAAAACGACAAAGAAAAAGGGAAGAGGAAAAGGTGAAAGAAAGAAACGTTCAAAGATTGACTTCAGTTATGCCGCTTCACTGCCGAATATGTTCTTGCTTTCCTAATAAAACAACATTATTGGTTAACCCACCTTCTTACGCTCGATCCATCCATCATCAATAGTTTCTTCTAAACAAGCAATTTGGATTGGATTGGATTCAATCCAAAGTGGAAAAATGGCTACAGCAGCCTTCAAATCGAACTCCAAAAGAAGCAATGGTTCTGGGGTAGGAGATTCCTCTAAAAACCCTAATCCTCTGTTGCCTCAAAAACAAAGATTGCGAAGGTCTTTGAGTGTCAGCGCTCTCTCCCGATCAACACAAATCGACATATCTTCTGAATTCTTGAACAAAAGAGACAATCCTCTTTACTGGGCCACCGGCGGTTCACCTGCTGACAACAACACTGAATCTCCGACAACCGGTGGTGGTGCATTGGAGCCACGAACATCCAAGAGTTCCAATGTGGTGGCAGGTCAGAGAGGTCGACCGGTTAATCGGAATTCAGATTTGAGAAATGGTGGTCAAAAGGAGGAGATTGTTGGTCGGAGAAGGAGTTTGTCTAGGGTGAATGATAATGGTGTTGGCAATGGCCGGCGAGGTCGGTCAGTTTCCAGGGCTAGATGTACTTCTGAGGTTGAGAATACTTTCTTTACTTCATTAATTACAATCTGCATTCTGCCTTTTCATTTGGATAATCTGTTGGAGATCTTGATGAAGCAAATAATAATATATTGGAAACTTTGTTATATCTAAAGGGTCATTTTAAGCAGAAATCATGCAGTCTCGTAACATACCAGAAGAAGTAAATTGAGTTCAAGAGCATCAAGTAGTTCTAGAAAAATTTGGTTTAATGGAACTTCCAATAATTTAACAAAATCATTCTAAAGTGGGTAAAGTCTTATTTCACTTCTTTGATTTATAAGAGGTGATGCTGAAATCTGAATCAATTAAACTGTATGTTTTTAAGTCTGAAATCTAGGGGGGTGTTTGGATGAGCTTATTGACTTATAATTTATTAGCGGTGTGGAAAAGTGCTTATGAAAATCTGAAAAGTTAAAACTTTTGACTTCTTTAAAAATGACTTATTACCGGTGATAAGCTCAAACAAACACCCTATTAAGTGGTGAGGTTACCATTTTTTTCCCAAGATGATTTTCAGACTTTAAGAAGGTTTGGAAAAGCAAAAAAAAAACAAACGGTCTGAATTTAAAAAGGTCTGAATAAATAAGTGATAAGTGGTCGATAAGAGGTAAAATTGAAAAAAAGAATCTATTTTTTCTTCAACTTATATATTGGTATTTTTCTCTGTGAAAATAGAGTGACGCTGAACAAGATTCTGGAATACCGATCACATATGGAGGCAGGAGTAGCTCTAATCAGGCATCTAATATTAGCGGCAAGCTTCCGGTTTCAGGTGTTAAATCATTTGACAGGAGGAGTTCCCATGTAATCCGCCATCCTTCAGTTGGTTCTTCTGTGAGCATTCATGGATACATCTGTTTTTATTTATTTATTGTTACAAATTCAATCCATTGGTGTTTCAATGTTGTTTTCTGTAGTGATATTACTTAATTTTATAGTTAGATTCACAAGTTTCAAACTGGGAAGATGGGATCTCCACCAGTTCCTTGTCAGAAGCTGAAGAGAAAACAATTAAAGCTGTCTTTGAACAGATGAAGGTTAGAATTTGTATTTTTGTTCACATGGACAACCACCATTTATCTTATATTTCCTCCATCCGCAATGAAAAAGACACAATTTTATTAATGTGTAATTAATTATTACACTTTTTAATCAACTTAATGACAATTTTATTCTTGAAAATAGAGGGAGTAATGAATTTTACTACCTCATAACTAAGGAAAGAATTGGGAAGTGGGTAGTTACTTTTAAAACTAAGGAAAGAATTAGGGGCTGTTTGACAGTTGCTGAATGGTTTAATGATTAAGTGGCTCTTATGATACAGTGCAAAATGAAATATAATTGTTTGGTAATTTTTCTGGATGTAATCAGGGCTCTTAATGGTTAAGGAAGGTCCAGGATACAAAATGATTCAGAGTGTTTTGGAACCATTAAGAGACATACTTATCTTTTTGCCAAACAAGATCCACCTCTTAACGATTCAAAGGCTGCCTCTTAATGGAACTGTTAAGAAGTAAACAAACAGCCCCTAAAATTGAAATGTGGACACTTGTTTTGTTACGTAGGGGTGTATAATGATGTTGCTTACTTAAATCCCATTTGAGGAAGTAACTGTAAACCGTAAGTTGTGAAACGAGATTATTCATTTGTCATTCATTGGCTTGCAGTCATTTGAAGGGGACAACTCGAGAAAAGACACGACCTCAAGTGAAATATATGAAACCGTGAGATCAGAAGTGAGACGTGCTATTGCTGATATTCAAGATGATCTTCAAGATGTGAGTTCTTTAGGCTATCACCTGATTTACAAAGACATATATTTTACTTTATCAGAAGTCAGCTATGTTTCTCTGCTCTCTTGCATTTAAGCAACATCAACCAAAAACCGAAAAAAAAAGTAGCTAGAAATCAATCAAAAGACTTGAAAATCTCCTTGAAATCAACCAAAAAACTTAAAAAATCCCTCGAAAAAGTGGAATTCTGCTAAAAAAACACATTATACGACTTTGCGGGCCATTGATCCACCTTAATGGTACAAAAATTCTACGTCGCCAAGAGTATCTCAGGAAAGTAGTTTTTTATTTTTTGTCTGGTTTGTACATCTATTATATATAACTTGTGTTCCTTTATAAAGTTGTCTATAATATCTCTTTTAACTTTTGGACCCTATTTTCTTTATGACTTTTAGGCCATCCGGAGGAACAGTACTAGTGCCACTGCGAGTACAGATGTTACTGAAACATCTCCCAAGTTGGTCAAACCCGGGGCTGTTGAGTTAGTGTTGGATATAAGAAGGGAATATGCCAAAGAACTCGAAGAGGTGAGCTGTCTATATTTCCACTTTGGTTGGCCATTTACTCCCTCCCAAAATAAGTGTCTACATTTCTATTTGCTATTTTAGTTTATCCCAACATAAGTGCCTACTTTCCAATTCTACCTTTAATTATGAGATGTAGAAATTCATTACTTTCTCTTTTGTTAAGGGTTAAGTTAATTAAAAAGTGTAATAATCACACATTTTTTAGACCACCACTCTACTTCTCTGGGTGGAGGTAAGTTCTGCATACATCCTACCCTTCACAGCTTATTTGGTCTGTTATACATGACTGTTTGGTAGTGGCTTAATGATGTAGGAATGACTAATTCAGGAAGCTTCTAGGGTGGAGCTTTATGCGGAAAGCCAAGTTTTTTTTTTCAAATCTGCCCCTTCCAATTAAAAGACACGATTATTCCATCAATGAAAAACCTTCCCAATCTATACAGCATATTAATCTACAAAGACAGCTTTATCCATCCAGGACTTGATGGAAAACGAACCAAACAGCTGAACATGGTTTTGGATTTAGCATGAAAATGGGTTACGTGGGAAAAATGTGATTTGAAATTGGACCAAAATGGCTGTATATAGACGAAGTGCATAGTGGCAAAATAACTATTTTGGATATGGTAGAAAGGCCAAACAAATATTTCAGATACTAAGTTTTTTTCTTTATGATTGTTGATGCAAACTGTTTATGTTTTTTTTTTAAAATTGTTTAGTCCCAAGAACGTGCTAGAAAACTTCGATCAGATTTGGCCATTGAGGAACATCGCAGGCAGGAGTTGAGCAGAATTCTCAAGGAGACACTTCCTGAACCCAAGACATCTGTTCCTCATAAGTCTCGTTTAGGAAGAAAAGTATGTATGCTACCCTTTTTCATTTTTTTTTGTGTGTGTGTGTGTATATATATACACATGGGAAAGTTCATTTAGAAACTGTACATAATTTGAGAACCGTGAGAACCAACTACTTCTGATGAATATCATGTTTATTCATTTATGATAATCATCATAAATAATCATTTATGATAATCATCATGAATAGTTGATTCTCGCAGGTCTCAATATATTTACAGTTTTTAAATGAACCTGCCTCTATATGTATACATAAAGGGAGGTTCAAGGGGGAGAACCCTGAAAACCGGGGAATCTTCAATCAACCGTCGATAAGTTTTAATCTAACGGTTGTGAATGATAGGGGCAGTTACATTTTTTCGTAACTAACTCCAAGATTAATAGGGTGGGTTACATTTTAATCTAAGTTGTCTATTGTTTAGATTCAATGTTGATAGAGGGTTCCCCCGTTCACCAATTTTTTTAAGTTCTCTCTTGAACAGTTATATATATAAGATTGGGTTCCGGTGAGAATGAAAGTTATGGTGAGAAGGGTAGGAAGAGATCTCCATTCTTGGATCAATTATAATTGAAGAGAACCACTAGATCAACACTAGTGAGATACACTAGATCAATTCCCTTCTAAAGCACAATTCATGTGTTGTTTTCGGATTAAAAGTGATCAAGACTCGAAGAGCCCAAATCGCTTTTAATACTTCTCACCTTTTTAACCACATTTTGTTCTTTTTAAAGGCGGTTGTAATAATCTTTTTAACCACATTTGTTGGATGATCTTAATCAAACAATTTGGAGGGGTTTTTTGATTTTTTAGAGTTCTTTCCAGATCTTTTCATATATATATATATATATTAAAATATAGAGGAAAGTTCAAATGAGAACTCAAATTTGGTTGTGAACGTGAGGACAAATGAGAGCGCGACACGTGTCATATTCAGATTGAATAATGAAGAAAAATATTCTCAGGCTGAATAATACTACATTTAGACTGAATGTAGTGTTATTCAGTCTAAATAATACTACATTCAGTCCGAATATTTTCCTTCATTATTCAGTTTGAATATGACACGTGTCGCGCTCTCATTTGTCCTCACGTTCACAACCAAATTTGAGTTCTCATTTGAACCTGGCCCTAAATATATGTATGTATGTATGTATTATTGGACATGGTCATAGTCTCGTAGTTTCATGTTTGAGCTTGTATTTCAGTTGTTCTTTCCTCTGGTTTGATATCTCTTTTATCTTGTTACAGAGAAGTAGTGAAAGAAAAAAGATGTCGAAACGTTTGACAGATGAAGCAATGTCGTATTTTGACGAGTGTGTTTCGATATCAACATTTGATAGTTCAGATTTCTCGGCAGCGGAAGATCCGGCCGTGAACTCAGTCGACACTACTCTCACAATAGGGCCCACCACACCCCTACCCCACAACACCCGGTGCATTAATAATCAGGTAAAGTTGCAACATTTTCGTTCATGGATGTCCTATAATTTTTGTTTTTGCAAGCCGGGAGTCTTTTTTTTGAAGTATATAATATTTATATACGACAAGTGTAACAAATAAACTCACACGTCCTCCTCACCTTTGGTGAGGTTTGAACCCTTGACCTCCTAGGAGGGCAAGGACTACGATACCGTTAGGCCAAAGGCCCTTGGGGGGTAGAGCTAAGCTCTGCATACATCCTACCATTCTGAACCTTACCTCTTGGTGGGATATCCGGGTTCGTTTGTTATAAATAAATCTACGTGGAAGTAGAGGGACAATCTTTTAGAAACTCTACGAAGAGTAAAAACTTTAGAAACCAATATAAAATTAACTTTTTCATACTTGTTTTTAATCAAATGTCATGATTTAAGATATTGTTTCACATATGTTTGTGTTCATAGGAAAAACAATATTATATGTGAATAAAAAAACGACGGTTCACTTATTTGTTTCATCGTATGAATTTTGTTTCATATGTGAAAGTAAATTGTTCACATATAATATATTCTTTTCCAATGAACACAAACATATGTGAAACAATATCTTAAATCATAACATTTGATGGAATAAATTATGAAAAGAATAAAAAAACGATGGTTCACTTATTTATTTGTTTCATATGTGAAAGTAAACCCAACGTTTACTGTTCACATATACTATTTATTTCCTATGAATACAAACATACGTGAAACAATATCTTAAATCATAACATTTGATAGAAAAAAATTATTTTATATTGGTTTTCCCCTTGGTTTCCAAAGTTTTTACTCTGTAGAGTTTCAAAATGAAAGAACTGCCGGGGAAGTAATCATATGGAGAGGCCAAACATACACAAATTTTCTTGTACTAATTGATATCAAAATCATCTTTTCAGATGATTCAAGGTGACACAGGATCTAGTTCAACGGCTCGTAGTAGCTTTAATGACCTCATAACCGATAGAGTATTTGAAACCGCTGCCGAATGGGAAAGGAAGTCTCGCTTCTCGTTTGGACACAAACCAACGGAGGGCATAATAGAGTTGCAACACGAGATTAAAAATTACATCAAAACTTTTGAAAAAGACACGGGAATTGATGGAATCGTGTCAGAAAGATCAAGAACTAATTACAATATTGACGAGTATAATCTACTTGATGTCAACGAATGCTTGTTGTTCGACAAGGTGTTGTTTAGAAACCGACAAGAGTTGGGGAGTTTGCATATCTGCGGCGGAGTTGCTGTTCCGTTTTTGCCGTTTGCTCATCTTTTTTGAAGATTGTAGATATTATTGGATTGGAAATTCTTCTTTATGTATAAAGGGTGTTGTATTTTTTTCTATTTCTTTGTTGTTTTAGATTTATATGATAATACAATGTGATCTTAGAAAATGTCTGCTGAAAATTGGGTTTAAAGATTTAAGAGCGCCTTGTCAAGTGCTAACTGGGTATGAGCAAGAGGCTGATAAGAGTCTCTCAAAAAGTGATGTTAAAATAGAAAAAAGTGAGATTTTAACGATTTTTTTGCTTCAAAAGTTATACTATTTGTATGCTAAAATAGAAAAAAATGAGAAGAGAGAAGATAAATTTTTTTAAAGTTAGAGAAATCTCTAAAACCTACTTTTTGATAAAGAGATAATATTTTAATCATTCCACCAATAAAAAACATTGAAATAAAATATTTAAGAGAGAGAAATAATATTTTATTAATATATTGATTATTTTAATAATATAATAAATAATACAATCTTTAAAATAACATAACTTTTGGAGTTGAAAGTAATTTATTTTTTAGATTTTGACTTTCTTACTCTATTTTAAAAATAATATAGCATAGGTCTTGGAGATGTTCTAAGAAAGCGTTTTTTTTAAAGGCAGGTTTTATTACTACAACAAACACGACCATACATAGCAGGTCCAAAGACAAACAGAGAGACCAAAATGGCAGCTGACAAACAGAAACAGCAGCTGCCAAAAAACAGCAGTGCACACACCACCACCTTACCTACTGTATTACCATACTTACACACTGTTTTTTTTAAGACAACTATGTTTTGCGAGGGTCAAAACAGAGCAACTTTTCCTGTTGCTCGTTGTCGAATTACCACCCACGGGAGGGGTCTTCCACCCAACTTATTCCGTCCCATTTTGCCTTCTTGAAACACCTTTTGATCCACTCTAAGAGGGCATTTGGTTCGCATAATAATTTTGGATGAAATGAAATCTGTCAAAAGAATTTTACTTTGAAGAAATTGGAATGGAATGTTATCAGGTTTGACCACCTGTTTGATTGACAGACATTGGAATGGAATCTGTTAAAGCAATTGAAATTTATTTGTTTGGTCACATAACGTAGCTCTGGAATTGGAATGAAATATTGGTAAATGACCAAAATACCCTTTCTAAATATTTTGAAACCGAAATCCAACAACTGTGGTTCAGCTCGACGGGAAAATTTGAGTGCTCCCGACAAAAAAGAAAGTGAGAATCTTCGATGGTGGTCGGTAGTGATTGGTAGTGGTCAATGGTGGTTCAGATCGATGGTGATTGGCAGTGGTCGACGATCGTCAATGGTGGTTCAGATCGCCGGTGGTCGGCGGCGATGGTCGGCGGTGGTTCAGACCGGCGGTGGTAGACGCTCGTCGACGGTGGTTCAAACCGATGGTGGTCGATTTTCGTCGACAGTGGTTCAGACCGGTGGTGGTTCAGATCAAGTAGGGAAGATGAGGATAATTAACCACAAGGATTGTGGCGTACTGGTTAAGGCTTGTGGGGGATGAGATTAGATAACCCATCTACCCCAGGTTCGAATCCAGGCGCAAACAACTTATGGCCACTGAGGAATTATCTCAGGTCTGCATGCTTTAGCAGTCTTAAAATTGCCAGGGATTAGTCCAGGCACGCCTAGGATACCCTTTCCAAAGATGAGGATAATTTTGTCTTTTTGAGAATTTGAGATGGAATGGAATTTTTCTCAATTGTGATGGAATGACCAAATTCATGGATGGAGAAATGGGTGGAATTCAATTCCAATCCATAGGTAAACCAAACGACTGAATGAAATTTGGTCAAAGGAAATTTCTTCTAATTCCATCGGATTCCTATAAACCAAACGCCCCTAAGGCTCCACGTCTTGGGCTTTTTTCATCGAGGCATTGTGCTTTGGTTGAGGCGCCTTGTGGGCCTCATAAAAAATTGCTAAATATTTAATTAAATCTGTTTTTTTTAACGGCAAGTGAACACAACGTTCCCGGGGTATCCGGGATCCATTCGGGCACCCGACTAATCCCCGTTGACCAAGACCCACCGCAATGTGGTAAGCCATGGTCTGGATATCGCCACATGCTCTCCGTGGGGTTTGAACCCAGATAGTCAGGGATACCATGCACTGACTCCCCCAGGACGTTACCTTACCACTGAGCTAGACATGTTTTTATTCTAATTAAATCTTATTGCATGATTTTTTTTGAAGAATTTAGATTGGAAATAATTGATGTGTTTGGTTTGTAAGATTTGAAATGTAATTGGATTCCATTATTTATAAAGAACTATACAAATAATTAAATTACATTTTTATTAATCGATTATTACAAACAATGTTTTCAACATTTTTAAAACCTTATTGCATACAATCCTATGAGAACCCGTGAAATCTCGAGCACCTTCTAAGGATTTTGAATTCCTATGTTTGTAGGATTTCAATTAAATTTTAGGGTTGTTTGGTTCACAAAATTCAAAGGAATTTGATGGAATTGGAATGACAAATTCCTTTGACCAAATTTCTTAATGGTGTTTGGTTCGCGGAATGAATAAATTAGATTCTATCGGATTCCACTAAATTCCACGATTGGGGGATTTGATCATTCCTTAGCATAGGTCAAGGATTTTGAATTCCATTTCATAGAAAATGCAACATACTTTATAATTTTCTTTTAGAAAGACAAAAATAAATTTAACCATCGTCCTCTCCTCGCACCACCCTTACCGGCAACATATTCGCCGCCACCACCACCACCACCATCAATTAATATACCATCAATAATATTAACATTCCACCACCGCCACCCCATCCACCGCTACCGCCACCCCCACCCACCATCACCACCACGCCACTATTTTTTGTCGTCATAGTCGCCACCCACCCCCACTCATGCCCTACCCCCCCCCCCCCACCAACCTATCCACCACCACACTACTAATGCCATCGTCACAATTGTCACCCCTGGTAAGGATAAAATCTCACATTAAATGTATATATTGTGTATATCATTTCACAATCTTTTATTTGTAGAATTAGTATCATATCATATCCTCAAGATATGATTTTCTGTATCTCATCATATCCTCAAGATATGATCCCTGTGTATATATATATTGTGGTTCATTGTCTTAATAATACACAATTCACATTAAGCTGTTATATGGTATCAGAGCAGAGTGTCTGATCCTCTCCCTACACATCCTTTTTTTTTTCTTTTTCCTTCTGTGTAGCTACCTAATGGCGACAAACACCATACCCAATGACATCGAACCTACGAAACCACTTCTTGTCGTGAATCTAACCAATATCATCAAGCTTTCCTCTACAAACTACATCTCGTGGAAACTTCAAATAGAGGCCACACTTGTTGGTCTCAGCCTATTCAAGTTTCTCAACGGCACACATCTGTCTCCAGCCACAACAATCGAAAAAGACAAGCAATCAAGTCCCAACCCAGAATTTGAAACATGATTGCGCCAAGATCGTCTACTCTATGGTGCTCTAATTGGCACCCTGGATCAGTCAGTCGTTCCATTAGTTTGTCTCACCACTACCTCTAAAGCCTTGTGAGACACCCTCGCCACAACTTTTGCTAGTTCCTCTCGAGGTCACATCAAACAACTCAAGGCTCGGCTCAAAGCTACGGTCAAAGGTCCAAGATCAGTCTGAGTTCTTGAACACAGTCAAGGCATGCACCGATCAATTGGCTCTACTTGGGGATCCTATCAAGAATGATGACATTATTGATAAAATTCTTGAAGGACTTGACTCCTCTTATCAAGGAGTCATTGATGCTGTGAACGCACGCCATACTCCCATCTCCTTTGCCGAGTTACATGAAAAGCTCATCAACAGAGAACTCACTCTCCAATCCCAGCATACGCTTGCTGTCCTACCAGCCTCAGTTCACGTCACCACCACCCGTATAAATAATTCCCATCACAACCCTACAACAACCAACTTTCGACCCAAAGCAACCCACCAAACTGCATCAAATCGCCATTACTCTAGTCCCTCCGCCTCTTATACCGGGTCTCGACCTTTTCTGGGGAAATGTCAATGGTGCCATACCAAAGGCCACTCCCTTAACAAATTCCCAGTATTTGCCTCCAAACATCCAGCTCTTCAACCGCCTCCACCACCCACTTATATGAACCACCCACCTCAAGCCCATGTTGCCACTACCGCCAATCTAAACTCGTCTACACCTTGGCTACTTGACTCTGGTGCTTCTCATCACGTCACTCAGGATTTGTCCAACTTCTCTCTTCATCAACTCTATAATGGAACGGAAGAAATAATCATTGGTGACGGTTCCGGCTTGCCAATCACTCATATTGGTTCATCTCTTATTTCCACTCCTTATAAATCTCTTTCTCTTCCTAATGTATTATGTGTTCCTAACATGCATCGTAACATTCTTTCCATTTCCAAACTTTGTCATGACAATAATCTCTCAATTGAATTTATGTCTGACATTTTTCTTCTTAAGGATCGGAACACGGGGGCACCTCTTCTGACTGGACCAGTTAGGAACGGCATCTACGAACTACCATCAACGCTCTCTTCCATTGTCGCATATTCTGTCAAAGTTTCTGCTATCAATTGGCACCATCGATTAGCACATCCATCTTTAGCGGTTTTCAAGTCCCTTGTTTCTACTTTTAATCTTGATGTCACCAGTTCCTTCCTTTTCAATTGCAATGCTTGTCAATGTAATAAGAGTCATAAGCTCCCTTTTAATCAAAATACTTTAACTTCGAATGCTCCTCTTGATATTATTTATACTGACTTATGGACCTCTCCAGTTTACTCTCTTGATGGTTTCAAATATTACCTCATCTTTGTGGATCATTTTACCAGATACATTTGGTTTTATCCACTCAAAGGAAAGTCTAAAACCAAAGAAGTTTTTATAAGGTTCAAAGCACTTATAGAAAAATTCTTTGAGAAATCAATCAAAATTTTATACTCCGATAACGGTGGCGAGTATTAATCTCTCTCTCAATTTCTCACTATCGATGGCATATCCCATCTAACTACTCCCCCTCATACACCAGAACACAACGGCTTCGCCGAACGACGACATCGTCACATCGTCGAAACTGGGCTTTCTCTCCTAACGCACGCAAGTTTACCTCTCTCTTTTTGGTCTCTTGCATTCACTACAGCCTCCTACCTAATCAATAGGCTTCCAACCACCACTCTTATTGGAAAATCACCATTCCATTGTCTTTTTGGTACCCCACCCAACTACCTCAAACTGCGAAGTTTTGGATGCCTTTGTTATCCATGGTTTCAGCCTTATGCTCAACATAAACTCGACTCTCGCTCTCTTCCCTGCATCTTTGTAGGTTACTCATCCACTCAAAGTGCTTACTACTGCATCGATCCACACACTAACAGAATGTATGTCTCCCGTCATGTGCGTTTTGTTGAGTCCCAATATCCATATACAAAACTTTCCTCAACTACTCCACCGTCCTCCTATCCGACGCCCGACACATGGTGTCCTATCTCTATCCCTCTTATCTCTCATCAATCTCCCTCTTCTCCCTCAACCACACCCATCCCTTCTTCACCTACCCCTCCATCCCCTGAACCTGTTATCCCGCAGTCGCCACTCTCTGAACCCTTACCTTCCGTACCAACTACCAATGCTTCCGCTCCTTCTACCCATGTTGATCCTACACCTGGTCAACATCCGAATACTACCATTACCACTCGCTCAAAGAACAACATTCATAAAACAAACCCAAAGTATGCCCATCTCACCACCTTGACACAAAAACCTCTTGAACCTACCACTATTAAACAGGCTCTCCATGACCCCTTGTGGCGGCAAGCTATGCTTGATGAGATAAAAGCTCTTCACAAACTTGGCACATGGGATCTTGTTCCACCTGATCCAAGCCAAAACTTAGTTCGTTGCAAATGGGTGTTTCGTATCAAGTACAAACCTGACGAGTCTATCGAACGCTACCGTGCACGACTTGTTGCAAAAGGTTTTCAGCAACGTGCAGGTATTGATTACACAGACACTTTAAGTCCGGTGGTGAAACCAGCCACAATACAGACTCTCCTTAGTCTGGCCATGACAAATAAGTGGCACCTAAGGCAGCTTGACATAAACAATGCCTTCTTGAATGGCCATCTTCAAGAACAAGTATTCATGGCACAACCTCCTGGATTCCAGGATACCAACTTCCCCAAGTTTGTGTGCAAGCTTCGAAAATCTATTTATGGTCTAAAGCAAGCTCCGAGGGCATGGTACACTGAGCTCACATCATTTCTCATCAACTATGGGTTCAAACAGTCTGTTGCTGATGCATCACTATTTATCAATCACTCAAACTCGGAACCAATTTATCTCATTGTTTACGTGGATGACATAGTTCTCACAGGACCAAACTCACATGCCTTAGAGGAGTTCATACATCAGCTAAGCCACAAATTTGCACTCAAGGACCTTGGTAATCTTTCCTACTTTCTTGGTGTAGAGGTTTTACCATCTCCACATGGACTATTCTTGAGTCAAAAGAAATATATTATTGATCTCCTTGAACGAACCAAGATGCTTGATGCTAAACCGATTTCTACACTCATGGCTGTCGACTCAGGTCTCGGTTTATACTCTGGTGAACCCCTTGATAATCCCATGGACTACAGAACTATTGTTGGAGGGCTACAATATCTCACATTAACTAGACCAGATGTCGCATTTGCAGTAAACAAATTATCTCAATTTATGCATCAGCCACGAAGTGCACATTGGAATGCTTTAAAAAGGATTCTTAGTTTTCTAGTTGGATCTCTTGACAAAGGCATCACTATTTATCGTGATTCACCTCTACATCTTCATGCATTCTCCGACTCTAGTTGGGGTGGAAATGAAGGTTACACCTCCACCATGGGTCATCTCGTATTTCTTGGACGCAATCCCATAACATGGACATCAAAGAAACAAAGATTTGTATCTCTATCTTTGTCTGAGGCTGAATACAAAGCGGTTGCATCAACAGCCGCTGAAATCTTATGGTTACTTAACTTATTAAGCGAAATGGGTGTTTCTATTTCTCATACTCCTGTCATCTACTGTGACAATCTAGGTGCTACACACTTAAGTGCGAATCCTGTTTTCCATTCGCGAATGAAGCACCTTGCTCTTGCTTATCACTTCATTCGTGAACAAGTACAACACGGAGCTCTACGCGTCACACATGTCCCATCCGGAGACCAACTCGCTGATCCCCTTACCAAATTTTTAGCTCGTTCTCAATTTTAAGCACTAATGTCCAAGATCGGCCTCAACATCCGATCGCCCGTCTTGCGGGGGCATGTTAAGGATAAAATCTCATATTAAATGTATATATTGTGTATATCATATCACATCTTTTATTTGTAGAATTAGTATCATATCATATCCTCAAGATATGATTTTCTGTATCTCATCATATCCTCAAGATATGATCCCTGTGTATATATATTGTGGTTCAGTGTCTTAATAATACACAATTCACATTAAGCTGTTATAACCCCAACCCCGATAGATGCACATTTTTATACTTTTGTGAGATTCCATTCCAATTCCTATCAATCAAACACGTGGTCAAATTCCATTTAGGAGGATTTAGTAATCGAATCTATTCCAATCCGGCGTTTGGTTTGCGGGATTATTTAGATTTGAAATCTTTAAAATGATTTGAAATCTTTAAAATGATTTAAAATCTTTAAAATGATTTTAAATCCTATGATTGATGGATTTGAAAATCCATAGGCATGGGTTGGTATTTCCTGTCGGATTTCATAATAGTTTCAAATGCAGAAGAAAACTTTATGATGCCTTGCCTATTTTCATACCTCAGCTTGCATGGGCATTCCTCCATCTTTTTGTTATTATTTCATATTTATTTAGTTTTAAACATGATAATTATTTAATAAATAAATAAAATGTTTAGATTAACTTAACATGTTTTAATTCAAATACTTAGGAGTGTAGTGATTCGAGCTTTTAACGAGCTACTCGAGCTCGAGTCGATCTCGAACACAAAATAAAACTCGTTTAACTTAACGAGCCAAACTTTATAACACAAATGTTCGGCTCGGCTCGGCTAGTTCAAAAACTTGTATATTTTTCGAGTCGAGTCGAGCCGTTCAAGCATATCATTTTTCGAGTCAAACGTGATCATGTATTTATTTATATAATAATAATATAAAATTTATCGAGTTCAAGACGACAACAAGTTAATCAACCGCGAGTTCGAAACCATATACGAGTATCGAGCTCGGGCTCGATAACTGAAAAAATATTCGAGCTCGAGCCCTACATTGAAAAGTTAATTGAGCTTAAGTCGAGCTAGCTAGTATTAATTTTTTAAGCTTGACTCGACTAACCTACTACTCGACTCGACTAGGCTTGGCTCGTTTACACCCCTACAAATGCCCTATCATAAGTAAGCCAATTCATATATGTTGTTCGCTCTATGAGATTTTTTAATAAATACTTATTAGTAGATGCTAATCGGATGAACATGATAACAATTGAGAATCTTACTCGATACGAACGATGACAAAATCCGACAGTCTTACCCAGTAAGTGAGAGCAATGACTTTTATCTATCAAGTGCTTATCGGGTAAATGTTTTTGCATACGATGTAGCTTTAATGGAATTTATCTTATCAATAAAATCAATATTTTTATAAAACAAACAAATAATTACAAAAAAAAATCTCATTCCAAATCCTACAAACCAAACACATAAAAGAATTTAAAATCCATTCCAACCCAAATACCTCGAAAACAATCTTGCAAACCAAAGTTAGGATTTGAAATTCCAGAGCTAGCTGGTTCTCCCCAAAATGCGTTGAGGCGCAGAATCCGTTGGGTCTTCTAATATCAATAGGTTGATTGTTTCGCTCCTGCTTTCCCCCTTTTTCCGCCGACTCTTTGGCCTTAAGAACGCTGGTTTTAAGAACGTATTTGAAATCCAAATGTCCCCAAATCCATTTCATACTGCAAACCAAATGGGACCTAAGATTAAATAAGTTTCTAATCTTTTCATGCAACACCCCAATTTAAGGGCTAGATGTTTTGTGACTTACAAAAAAGTGATATTTTGATTACATTAAATTACGTTGAAAGTTGCATGGATTTGGAAATAAAATTTAGTTAATTTCCATATTTATATTTACATCAATAAAATATATATTAAGATATGAACTAGAAACATATGTTAATTTAATATTAACATAAAAATATGAAATAAGTTACATGTATACATGCATGAATGTGTATGCATTACACATGTAGTTTGGTGGCAATGGCATGAGATGAGTAATCTTATATTCAAAGTATGCATTACACATGTAGTTTGGTGGCAATGGCATGAGATGAGTAATCTTATATTGTTTTTTGAATGATACAAATTGTGTTGAGGTTATATGTTCACCACATTTAATATATATATATATATATATATATAGGGGCGGGTTCAAATGAGAACTCAAATTTGGTTGTGAACGTGAGGACAAATGAGAGTGTGACACGTGTCACATTCAAAGAAATATTATAGTATATATTCAGTCTGAATATACAAAGGAATATTCCTTTGTATATTAAGACTGAAGATATATTAGACTGAATATTCCTTTGTATATTCAGTCTAAATATTCTTTTGTATATTCAGTCTGAATATTTCTTATTTTGACACGTGTCACGCTCTCATTTGTTCTCACGTTCACAACCAAATTTGAGTTCGCATTTGAACTTTCCTCTCTCTCTCTCTCTCTATATATATATATATATATATATATATATATAGAGAGAGAGAGAAAGGGATGTTCAAGGGAAAACACTAAGAAAAGAGGAAACTGAAGAATACCTTGGGAGCCCTCCATCTGGACAATATGCACTAATGCATACCAGTGTTTTTTATTCTTATGCACCAATGCTTCTATCATTACATATGCATTGATGCATATTTACAAATGCATGTTACAAATTACCGGTATGCATTAGTACATATATACCATCCAGATGGAAGGCTCCCAAGGTGTTCTTCAGTTTTTTTTTGGCGTTTTCTCTTGAACCTGGCCCTATATATACATGCATTCTACATAAATTATAGGAAAGCCTATTAGAAAGAAGAGAGCGCTTTGAGAGATAGAGATACATAAGTAGATTAAGTTTTGGACAGGAAGAAAAATAAGGAGAAACATAGTATTTCGATCATCGAAACAAAAATATTGAACACAAGTGTTTAATCAATTCACAAAAGGGTAGCTAACGGTGATACCGGTTCCTTATCTCGGCAAGTTGGTAGCTTCGGGATTAAGGCGAGTATCGTGTGATTTTCAAAACGGGGTACATACATATGTAAATATATGATATTTTCGAGCATGTTTCAAGATCATGTTTTACGGTTACAAATTATATATATATGTTTACGTTATTGTTACATGCTTTTATAGTTATAGATACTACGACGTGTTTTAGTTAAAGCATGTTATAAACGTATATATATTTTGAGGTTATGCATAAAATGTTGTGGTGACGCGTGTGTGGTCAAATATGGGGACGTCAATATAAATATGCGGGGCACCGCAAAGATGCAAATAACTGGTACATGTATAGCGATGGTACCCATGTACTTAGCTGTTGAGGGATTACCGTATATAATGCGGTCACTGTACTTGGTAGATCCAGTTGAGTAAGATTGACCCACACCGTGGCAGTTCAAATTGAGATCTCATTTCTCAATATTTTATGTTGTATTTTTGCAAGATTTAACATAATATGCATAATAAAGTTTATAGTTTTGCACAAAAAAAATGTTAAGATTTATGCATAATTTTATGTTTAAAGTTATAATTTTGTGTACGGAAATATGCACATGAATTTATGCATAATGTTAGAATAATTATTTGGTTAAAGTTCTTTGAATTTTTATTTCATGAGTTAGAAAGATTTTCTTTAAAATTGTTGAGCACGAAAACCATGATCTCACTCAGCAATCGCTGATAAGTAGTATGTATCTCAACTCAAGAGAGAAAGCAATATCGTTTGTTTAAAGTTAGTAGTACGTATGATATCAGTTTGTAAAGAGTATATATGTAATAAGACTTCCACTGCAATGGTTAGTAATATTTCGAATTTGAGGTTTGATGTTTATAGTGATATTTAGAAAGTCACTGATCCTGAAAAATGGGGTGTGACAAGTAGGTATCAGAACGTTAGTTTAAAAGAACTAAGGTTGCCTTAGATTAGGTAACTTAGTCTTAAACTAAGGACGTTGATGTTTAGTATTAGGATATTAGATGATAAAAACTATTCATTAATTATTAATCCTAGTCGATATAATCATATGGAATAGTGTCTAGAAAGGTTGAAACGACTAAGTTATGGACTTTCCATAAAGTCGTTGATTATATTTGGACCGAACAAAACGTGGATGCCCGTGATACCAGCCTTGCTATTCTATACTTGTACTCAAACAGATTAATAAAGATGTAAGAAAGCATTAAGACATTTGAGCAAAAGTTGTTAAGCCTTTGTTTAAGGGATTTGAGGATATAAGCTCGAACTCAAACATAAGAAAATCGAAAGATCAAACTTAGATGTGTGAGAATGATTTTTTTTGTCATCATATGTAAGTTATAGAAACTATCAGCAAGGGATATTTAAGTTATGATTAAGTCTTGATTTTGATGATCTTAATCGATCGATAAACATGAAATTAAATGCAAAGTCAAGAAATAAGTATGAATATGCTTGCAAGGGTATAAGGTAAGCCTGAAATTCATGAGTTTTTCAAGGATGGTCAAGGATTTTAAACTTAATGAAGGTTGTTAATATGTAGATGTAAAATATTGAATAAAAAATGTTTAACGTCAGGTTCTCAATGAACTAGGTTCAAGAATGGTAGCAATGGGAGGTATGGAGTCTCAATGGTAGCAATGGGAGGTATGCAGTCTCAAGTGGTTAAGCTAATCCTCGGTGTTAATCGTATATGTTAGTCCCCAAAGAGAGATGGCTAACTAAGAGAGGGTTTTGTAGAAGGGGGGGTTGAATATAAAACACACAGAATATACTCTTTTTAAATTTTTTAATATAAATATTAAAAATTTACACACAGATAGTTTGATGCGGAAAAGAACAGGCAGACTATTCTATCAAACTAAACACACAGATAACAGTAATTAACTATTGCACTAAGCAAGTTAAAACAATACTGTTATAGCACACAGCTTTGCCACAGTCAAACAAATAATCACTCTGAAGATTTGTTGAAAGCGTGAGATTTCTGGGAAGGACTTCATCCTTTTATAGTGTCCATGCATGGGATGCAAGTGGACAGCTGTCAAGGTTTTATTAGCTGGAAGATTATCTGATGGACAAAGGAAGAGACCACTTCCTTTGTACTAGAATAATGGATGAACCATTCCTTGTAGCACGTAATGTCAGATAACTTTATCTTCTTTTCTTCATGCTCTGTGAAGTCCCATCAAGCCTTTTAGCTAAAAGACAAATATTCCTTTTATAAGAATAAAAGAGAATGTCTTTAATTAAGGCTTGGTGCCCAAGTTCTTGCTGGCTCACGTGTCTTGCAATTGATGTGAGTCAAGAACTTATCTCTCTGAAATTGCTAAGTGATACATCTCACTATGTATCACATCGGTGGATACCTTATAAGGCTGGAGTTGATAAGTGTACACTTTGCTTGATAACTTCTTCTTTCACTAAGTGACAAAAGTGTATACCCTTGTGAGTTGATATCACAGCCTTAGAAAATATACCTGCAATTTCGGTGACCAATATCATAGTGTCGGTGACCATGACATCAAACTTGATGACCTCATCTTATTTGATGTCCTTAGTACTTTTGATGACTTTTGAGTGTACCATCGGTGACCCACTATATTGGTGACCCAATCTTGACTTGGCAAGATGGTCTGAATATTGAAGTTGGTTGATACATCCAAAATTCCACTTTTTGATGTACAACCCCTTGATTGAATAGTCTTTGACTCTTCAATACTTGAAGCATATTTCAGACCTTCAAAAGAACCTGTAAAAATTCATTCATATAAAGGAAGGTGGTTCATCACCAAATCATCGGTGACCCAACAATCTCCCCCTATTTGATGATGATACCTGTAGGTTAGAAAAGAATTCTTTTTGACCCTTTCTATTTTTCTTTTGGGTTCTTTTGACTCAGATTTTTTTTTTCATTTTTTTTTTTCATTTTTTTTTTTCATTTTTTTTTAACTGAGTATGTACAGTATAGAGTATAAACTGAATAAAAGAATAAGTATAAGTTTAAATATGTGCAAAGCTTGTAAAAATATTAACAAGAGATGGGATGGAAGAAAAGTATGAACTTTTATTAATCAACACATAGGATTGATCAGAGTACATGATTAATAAAGTTCATACTGTACTATACGTCTGCAAGATCATGGATCTGAGGGTTCTCTTCGTTTAAGTTCATCCAAGATCATTCTTGTGATGCCATGGTCTTCAATGGGAGGCACTCCAAGAATAGCAGAGAGGAA
Source organism: Silybum marianum (assembly GCA_036898165.1). Lineage (NCBI taxonomy): Eukaryota > Viridiplantae > Streptophyta > Magnoliopsida > Asterales > Asteraceae > Silybum > Silybum marianum. The sequence continues at coordinate 20,736,756 of CM072530.1, read as the reverse complement.
GGAGCTGTGAGCCCTTGGGATGTCAGATGCTCTGAAGAAACCGATGTTTCCAAAGATATCTTCAAAGAAAACCCCAAGCTCTGGAGTAGTCAGCATGGTTTGCTCCGGGTAAGTAATAGAAGTAGGAATGGAAAGATCTATACCCGAAGCATTTATCTGGATGCCCCTTTCATGAAGCATAACAAAATGTCCCTTCTTCTTGTTTTTAGGAGCAGTGATGACCTCTCCTTTAAGACCCTGTTGAATGAAGTACATTTGTTGTGCTTCAAGGTATGTCACAAGAATATCATTCTCCTTTTGGATGTTGAGCATCTTGATGAAGAGTTTTCTAAGAATATTAAGTACCAGCTCCTTGTACTTGCTTTTGCTCTTAGAGATGCATTTACCAACTTCCATCCACTCAGTCATCCCAAGAACTTCCAACCATTCAGCTTCATATACTTTTGATAAAGTATCAGCTCTTTTAAGGGTGATAAGTAACTTGGGAGAATTCTTGGTTGGAGGTTGGATGGTAGCATTGATAATCTTGGAATCATCCTTCCTGTTCTTCAATCTTCTTTTAAACCACTCTACTTCCTTTGCCTTCTTGGCCTCATCAACCAATTTTGCAGCTTCAGATTTCTTCTTTATATTTTCAAGCTCATCTTTTTGAGCTTGAATTGCATCGGTGACTTTGGCATGAACAGCTTCATCATGAGCTAGCTTGAGTACATTTGTCTGATCATACTCAAGCTGAGCCTTGATAGCTTCTTCTCTTTCAGCCTCAGTAAGAATCACCCCAATAGGATCGGTCAGTGCAGGGGCAGGCTGTAGTCTGAGAGTGTCTGCATTAGGATCTCTCATTTTCTTCTTTCTCTTCTTTTCTTCCTTCTGTTCTTCAAAGGAAAGAGGCTTCTTTCCTTTGGCTTTTTCTTTTCTTCTTTTCTCTTCTTCAGTTTCAAGGGGTTGAGCACTGACACTCTCCCCCTCAACAGCTGCTTCGGGTACCAAAGGAACAGGGACCACCTCTGTGACCATACCACCATCGGTGGCTGTAAGAGCCACTTTGGTGGTTGCCACGTCGGTGGCTGGGTGATTTTGAGAGGCCACATCGGTGGCTGGATGGCTGGCGTCGGCGGCTGGCATGCTGACGTCGGCGGCTTTGGCTGCTGTTGTAGAGGTCTTCACATTTTTCTCCCCCTCAGTGGTTGAACCCTTGAAACCCACTGAAGAGAGAAACTCCTTAATCCTTTCCACATCAGAGCAGAGACCCCCAAGTTTCTTTTCTACCCTTTGAAGGACAAACCTGTCAGTATCTTGGAAGAAAGAATCACCAATATCAAGTTCAACCGTTGGAGAAGAGGTTGGAACTTTATCAATCTTGGTGTGTAGACTTGAGAGAGACTCCATTATTGCCTGTTGGTTTGCAATAAGAGTAGAAATATCGGTGGCTTGCTTAGAAGAGGTGCTTCGAAGATCCTGAATGGATGAAAGCACAGAAGCTTGGCTTGAAGAGAATCCTTGCTGAAGATCAAGGATATCCAAACGTAGAAGATCTAAACATGTCATTAGAGTTGGGTGACTCACCGACAACTCCTCTATGTTAGATCTGAGAGATGAGGAAAGGGAATCCATTCTTTCCTTTTCCTTAGTTGCATGTTCTTCTAAAACCTCCACCCTTCTGACAGTATCACTGGTAAAGGTGGTGAAAGCCTGTAGAAGGTCATTCCCTTGCTTTGAAGACATGGGAGCAGAGGGATGAGGCTTTGGTGGTTGATCAGTATCATTATCATCACTGGAAGAATAATCCACCAAACCTGTAGATTTTCTTGGGGGGGATTTAGGAGATGAGGGGGAGACACTCTTAGGAGAGTGTCTTTGAGGGGATTCCTCAGTAATGGGTTCCTCCACACCCTTGTCATGTACGGGAGACGTACCTATCCAAGGAGTAGTGTCGGACATCAGAAAATCAGTAAAGAGGGTTGCTCCATCAAATGCACCTGGTTGTGGTGCATTCTCACGTGGAGTGTGGACACGGAGCTGAGAGAGCTCTAGGGGTGAAGAAGAGGTACCTTGGATGGGAGACTCCAAGTCATCTTTATCAACTAAGGAGAAAGTTGATGAAGGAATAAGAGGGGTGTCCCTTTGTACAACCATGTCCTTTTGAGAGGGCATGGAGGAGCTGGGAGTAGCTAAGTGTTCCTTGGGTTTTGTGAGGATATTTTCAACACCTACTGGCTTTTGGGAGCCAGTAGATGGATCATGTGTTTTAACCCTTTGGGTTCCCTTAGACTTCTTTGAGGAAGTCTTTGGGGGGCTTTTAGAGTTTCTCCGCTTATGGGATTTGGATGCTTGGGTGGAAGCCAAAGGCTCTTTTGGCTTCGTAGCATCGGTGGGTGCGGAGGTAGATGTGCCCGACGCTTTGGATCTCTTAAAGATTTGGGCGCACCAGTGACTCTAGGTATAGAGGGGGTAGAAGACATACCTGAAGTTCTCTGAAGACGCGGTTCATTCTCTCCCCAAGCAAGAGTTGCATTCCTTGCAAACTCAACCATAGAAGGTCTGAGAGGGTTGTCTGATGCTAAGACAGCCTTTTTCATAATTTGATTTCCCACTTGATGAAGAGGGAGATCATATATGATATCATCTCTTTTCTCTAATTTATCTGCCAACTTTGCATGAATAATAAGAGAGAAAAGTCGTTGGAAGGGTACCTGAGGACGTCGGAGGGTAGAGAACGAGGAGATCATTTCATTAAAGAAATAGCTGGCATAATCTATTTTTCTCTGAAAAATAAGAGCATGTGCCAGCTCAGTTACTTGAGAAGGTGACTGATCCGGACCACCTGTCTTCTTGCTCAGGCACAGAATCAGATGAGCAAAGAAGAAGTTCCAAATATTTCCCATGTTTTTGCGCAATAAAGTACCTGGACCCTTTGACTTTGATCCCTTCTTCTCTTCCAAATAGTTCAACACATCAACCACCATTTGATGTTCATTACCAAGAGGGAAAGGTTCATAGGAATCATAGACAGGAAGCTTGAGAATGCTTCTAACATCTTCCACATTGAAGATCACATCATGTTCATCATTACTTAGAACAGATGCAAGAATTTGATCCGAAGAGGCATCAAATGTGCAAGTCAACCAAAAGTTTCCAAGAAGAAACTTACTCATTTTGGGTTTTGCTGTGATTGCATATTGAAGAGGGCATCTCTGAAGAAACCAGCAAACATCATTGTATTCTGGATGAGCATTGTCAACTCCTATTCTTCCAAAATAATTGCATGCAGGAAAGGATAGGGATCCAAAAGTCATGGTTTGTTCTTCAGAAGAGGTCTTTGAAGGAGAAGCCATTGAAGAAGAAAGTGAAGTTGCAGGTTGCAGGTTTTTGCTTTTGAAGGTGAGGAGAAGATGGGTGCGAGAAAGGTGGTGAAGTAGTGGGATGGGTGGTTATATATGAGAGGGAAATTTCAACTTTCAAAAATAATGATTATTTTTGGTGATTGAAAGGTCAGAATTCTAAGGGTTTTAGAGTTGAATTCGGCGCATGGTCTGACATTGATGATGTCATTAGGGATAAGAACAAATAATCTTGCTTATCAAGAATGGTAAGTCAAGAGTTATCTTTTAGGGGTTAAGAAGGTGAAAGGTTTTGTAATGGTTACCTTGGAGAGTTTAAAAACGTCGGTGGCCTCATAAAAGGAACAAACGTCGGTGGCTCAGTAATGAGATAAACGTCGGTGGCTTGACTCAAGGTGCAACGTCGGTGGCTCGAACCAAGATGAGAGAGAGACGTCGGTGGGTCGAGGTAAAACGTCGGTGGATAAGGGCTTTGAGAGAGAGAGAGACGTCGGAAAGGGGGCGACGTCGGTGGCTTGGGATCGAGGTGGTTAACGGCGGTGGTTTTGGTGGTTTGGTGGTGGTTCGTCGGCGGCTCGTCGGTGGGCACACAGCCACCGTCGGCGGCTCGTCGGTGGTTCGACTTGTGATGTTTCTGTCGGAAAGTGACGCAAGCGTCGGTGGCTTGGTGGTGCTTGCCGTCGGTGGCTTGGCTTGTGGTGGATGATATGGTGTGGTGGTTTTTAGGGTTAGGGTTTGGAGAGAGAAAAATAGAAAGAGAGAGGGGAGAGAGGTTTCGTCGGTGACTTAGTCACCGACACTATATATATATATTATTTTTATTTTCTTTTTATTTTTATTTTTATATAAATATATTAATATAATATAATATATAATATAATATATTTTTATTTTCTTTTTATTTTTATTTTTATATAAATATATTAATATAATATAATATATAATATAATATATAATATATCTATAAAGTATACATATAATATATATATAAAACATATAACATATATAAGTTATAAATATATAAATGTATATAATAACATACATTATATATAAATATAAAATATATTAGTCTATGTTTATCATACCTAACTCACAGATGAGAAACTTGAACCTTGCTTCATCAAGAGGCTTTGTGAACAGATCAGCTAGTTGATAGTCGGTGGGAATGAAATGTAACTCCACATCACCTTTAGAGACATGATCTCTTATAAAGTGATACCTAATATCAATGTGCTTGGATCTTGAATGAAGCACAGGGTTGTTGGCAATGGCTATTGCACTTGAGTTGTCACACATTATTGGGATCTTTGAGAAAATCTGATTGTAATCACACAAATGATTTTTCATCTACAATATTTGTGCACAACAACTTCCAGCAGCCACATATTCTGCTTCAGCAGTAGATGTAGACACCGAATGTTGTTTCTTACTTGACCAGCTCACAAGCTTTCCACCAAGTAACTGACAACTTCCAGTTGTACTCTTTCTGTCTATTTTTGAACCTGCAAAATCAGAATCAGAGTACCCGATGAGATCGAAACCTGAGTCTTTGGGATTCCAAAGACCCAGATTTATGGTACCTTTCAGATACCGAAAAATCCTTTTCACAGCAGCCAGATGTGATTCTTTAGGATTTGCTTGGTATCGGGCACACAAACAAGTAGCAAACATAATATCAGGTCTACTTGCAGTTAGATAGAGAAGAGATCCTATCATGGCTCTATAATTTGTAATATTAACAGAAATGCCATCAGGATCAGAAAAGAGTTTAAGAGGAGGAGCCATGGGAGTTTTCATGGTAGAGCAAGTATCAAATTGAAACTTTTTCAGAAGATCTTTAATGTATTTACTTTGATTTATGAAAATACCTTCTGAAGACTGTTTTACTTGCAAACCAAGAAAGAAAGTTAACTCCCCCATCATGCTCATTTCATATTCTTTTTGCATGAGGGAGCTAAACTCATCACACATGGATTCATCGGTGGCTCCAAAAATAATATCATCTACATAGATTTGAACAAGAATGATATTACCTTGTGATTTCTTGAAGAAGAGAGTGTTGTCAACCTTGCCTCGTATGTACTTATTTCTAAGTAGATATTCTGAGAGAGTGTCATACCAGGCACGTGGAGCTTGCTTCAGTCCATATAGAGCTTTATCCAGCCTATATACATGATATGGATGGACTGGATCTTCAAACCCAGGAGGTTGCTTCACATACACTTCTTCAGCTAATTCACCATTCAGGAAGGCACTTTTGACATCCATTTGGAATACCCGAAAATTCTTGTAAGTCATGGGCAAGAAATATTCGGATAGGTTCCAATCACGGCAACGGGAGCAAAGGTTTCATCATAATCAATTCCTTCCTCTTGCCGATATCCTTGAGCAACCAACCTTGCCTTGTTCCTTATGACAGTTCCTTCTTCGTCCATCTTGTTTCGAAACACCCATTTTGTTCCAATAATTGTTTTGTTGGATGGACGAGGAACTAACTTCTAGACTTTGTTTCTCTCAAATTGTGAGAGCTCTTCTTGCATGGCAATTACCCAGCTAGGATCAGCTAGGGCTTCATTTATCAGCTTAGGCTCAACAATGGAAACAAAGTTGACATATAAGCACAGATTGCTTATGCCTCTTCTGGTTTTTACACCAACTTGTGGATCACCTATGATTTGATCTATTGGATGATCCATGGTCCACTTTAGTGCAGGAGGTAAGGAGGGAGGTAGAGAAGAGGATGAGGTAGGAATTTGGGATGGTGAAGAAGGGTTTAAGGGAGATATGGTGTTTTGGTGGGTAAGGTCTTCTGAAGAGTTAGTTTTAGGAGGTGGAGAAGAAAGAGAAGGTTCTGAAGGTAAGGTGGTGTTTATGGGAGGCTGAGAAGGGTTGCTATCTGGAGGATTGGTTTGAGAGGAGGATGGAATTTCACCAACACATGAATTTATCCATAGGTTTAATTCTTCTTCGTCACAAGATAATGAAGAAGTTTCAAACTCATCAAACTTTACATGCATGGATTCATCTATGCATTGTTTTCTTAGGTTGAAAATTCTGAAGGCTCTTGAGGAGAGAGAGTAGCCCATGAAAATTCCATCATCTGACTTCGGATCAAACTTTCCAAGTTGTTCCCTGTCATTTAGCATGTGACATGCACAGCCAAACACATGGAAGAAGTCAACTGTAGGTTTTCTACCATGGAAAACTTCATACGGAGTCTTGTCATGCCTTTTGACTATGATAGACCTATTTTGAGTAAAGCATGCAGTGTTAATCGCCGCCCAAAAATAGGTTGGCAACTTGGATTCACTCGGCATGGACCTTGCGGCTTCACATAGTGTTCTATTCTTTCTTTCAACAACACCATTTTGCTGAGGAGTGCGTACGGCAGAGAAGTTCTGAGAAATTCCTTTTAGGTCAAAGAAATCTTCCAGAACAGCATTCTTGAATTCAGTGCCATTATCACTTCTGAAGGACTTCACCAGTTTACCATTCAAATTTTCAATCTTTCTTGTAAACCTGATGATTTCTTCAGCAGCATCACTCTTGTGTTTCAGAAAGAACACCCAAGTATATCTAGAGAATTCATCGACGATTACTAGCATATACTTTTTACCACCCAGACTGGGTGTACTGATTGGACCGCATAGATCCATGTGAAGCATTTGAAGAGGTTGAGAGATAGAAGAGCATTGTTTTGTTTTAAAGGAAGTTCTGGTGAGTTTTCCTTTTTCACATGCCCCACACAGCTTTTCTTTTTCAAAAGCTATTTTTGGCATTCCAACAACCAAATTGACTCCTTGTTGGAGAGTTTGTTCAAGGTTTTAAAGTTTAGATGAGAGAACCTTTTATGCCACAGCCAACTTTGTTTGGCTAGTTCTTGAGAGAGGAGACACACAGCTTCTCCTATTGCACTTTCCTTCATGTTGATTATGTACACGTCATTCAGTCGGGTTCCTGCTAGTACAATCTTGTTCTGTACATCAAAGACCAAGCACACACACAGCTGGAACATGACCTTATAGCCCAAATCACATATTTGGCTGATGCTTAGAAGATTGTACATTAGCCCTTCAACATGAGCTACTCTGGAGAAAGTGATGGTTCCATTTGAAATGGTACCATATCCTTTGGTGACCCCTTTTCCATTTCCTCCAAAGGAAACAGTGGGTCCCTTTTCTTTTGAGAAGTTAGAGAGAAGAAGTTTGTTTCCGGTCATGTGTCTTGAACATCCACTATCCATGTACCATATATGATCTTTATTTGGTACCTGCACCCAGAAACAAATTTAGACTTTTGGTACCCATTTTGAGGTGGGTCCTTTGGGATTAGAAGGCATTTTAGATTTGCAAGGAGCCAAGTCTATTGGGCAATTTTTAGCAAGATGAAGAGTGTTGCCACAGTTATAGCACTTCTTTAAAGGAAAGACCTTTTTAAAATCCCTATCATCTAAACTTTGGACAGAGGTTGAGGAATGAGAAGAAGAGGGGTGTCCAACACCTGGTCTTGGTCCAAGAATACCTTTACCAGGATTTTTTGATTTCTTCAAGTTTACTGACCGAGGAATAAAGTCAGTAGCTATTTGAGATTTCCTTTTAGATGAAAATTTTGATTTAGAAAAATTTTTCTTTTGAGGAGAAAATCTTTTTGAAGAAGGATACTCAGCAACTTCAGAAGGCTGCTCCTGGGAGTACCTTGACTCATGCAGACTTAAGGAATTTAAAAGTCTTTGGATAGGTTTGGGAGAAGAAGAAGAGCTTGGAAGAGTTGAAACCATTGAAGACTCAGAAGAGATTTCTTTAGCTTTAACAAAGACTCCAAACTTTTTGGAACCAGATTCTACTTTGAGCATGTCAAGTAGATCTATAGAGTGAACGGAGGTAGAATCCTCAGATGAGTAACCGAAGAGATCATCATCGTCATCGGAAAGGAAACCGGCAGAAAACCTTGACACTCGAGAAGAGGAAGGGAGTGGAAGGTCAAGAGGTTGAGGAACATCTTTTCCATAACCAAGGCCAGACTTATCCTTGCTGGTGATTTGATCTTGAAGGATCCTTTCTAGATTCTTAGAGGATTTAGTCCATTTAGACAGAACCTCTTGTTCCTTTTCAAGAGTGGAAGAAATCTTTGATTTTTCCTCGTATTGCATCGTCATTTAAGTACCGAAGGTTTTCCGGATCGAGCTTTCATTTTGTCAAAATCTTTTAGTTTTGAAAAGCAAGAGAGGAGTTGATCATTTAGACATTTTATGTGCATATCGGCCTTTTTCTTTTGAATCTTTAAGTCACGAAGTCAACGAGTTAAAGAATCAAAGGCATCGACCTTTTGATCATCGGAGAGAAAGGTAAAAGGATGTACACGAGGTTTTGTCCCCGAAGTGGATCCCTCGGCGAGATACAAGAGTGGTGTAGAGTGATTTCTCCATGTCTTCTATCTCATCAATTTTGGCCATGAGGCACTTAGTGACATACTCACTCTCACTCTCAGAGGTTTGCTCATCTTCCCAGCAATGAGCCTCAGCAACTAAGGTTTTATTTTTACCTTGGTTTCTTTCCTTTTCTCTCTTGTATTTGGCTTTGTATTTCTTGTACCTTGAGGTTTCTTTTGATTCAGAGTTTTCTTTAGAGGATTGGCTATTTCTCTCTTCATGCTTCCTAGAAGCTGATTTTGAGAAGTCATGGCCATAAGAAGAAGAAGGTTTAGAAGAAGAAGCTTTTGATCTGCATTCAGAAGCAAAATGACCTTTCTTTCCACAATTGAAGCATTCTTCATTTGCTTTATCAGAAGAGGATTTTTGAGAAAAAGATTTTCTATTAAATTTGGAGCGGTTTGAAGAAAATCTTTTGTTCTTAAGGTTTCCAGCAAGCATTGCCATACTATCAGAAAGTATGTCAATGGCTGATTCTTCTCCTTCATCATCAGCAGCACTATAGTATGCATCTGACAGATGAGAAGAGTCTTCCTTAATATCTTTTTCAGAATTAGAAGAAGGATAGGTGATTCTAGGAATACAAGAAGAAGGTTTTGAATCACCTATCAAAGCAATAGAGGAGGATTTGATATCCTTTATAAGAGACTTTCTCTGGTTCTTAGTTTGTTCATAGTGAAGAAGAGTTCCATAGAGAGCAGTTAAAGGCATTATTTCTAAGTCCTTGGTTTGCTTGATGCAAGTACAGATAGTTTCCCAGAAATCTGGAAGACAATCCATGAACTTGCAGAGAACTTCTTCATTATCATAAACCCGGCCAAGAACTTTGAGATCGTTGAGAAGACAGTTAAAACGATTAAAGTAGGTAGAAAGAGATTCTCCCTTTTCATGGGAGAAGAGTTCATACTTTCTAACAAGACAGATCCTGTTAGATTTCTTTACTTCTTTGGTGCCTTCATATAAGACACTCAAAGTATCCCACATCTCTTTAGCAATGGGAAGCTTAAGAAGAGAATGATACACATCATCGTGAAGGGAAACAAGAAGAGCGTATTTGACTTTAGTATCTAAAGCGACTAGGCGTTTATCATCTTCACTAAATTTGTTATAAGGTTTGATGATATATCTACCAGTTTTCTCACTTCTTTCGTCATCTGACTCTATGTCCTTTCCTTCAGCGTCCTTTTGAGGGCCAAAGCGAGCCCATATTTTAGGAACAATAGGTCCCTCACTGAGAATGTTGGGATACCTGCAATCGATCCCTTCCAAGAATAATAACATGCGATTTTTCCATAACCCAAAGTTGTTTGGGTTGAATCTTGGGGTTTAGCCAAAGATCCTAAATCATATGTATTACTGGAAGAGGTCTGCAAGGTACCATCAACATTTGAGGTAGTAGCCATCACAGATCTGGTTTATGAGATTAAACCAACTGCTCTGATACCAATTGTTAGTCCCCAAAGAGAGATGGCTAACTAAGAGAGGGTTTTGTAGAAGAGGGGTTGAATATAAAACACACAGAATATACTCTTTTTAAATTTTTTAATATAAATATTAAAAATTTACACACGTATAGTTTGATGCGGAAAAGAACGAGACTATTCTATCAAACTAAACACACGTATAACGGTAATTAACTATTACACTAAGCAAGTTAAAACAATACCGTTATAGCACACGGCTTTGCTACGCAAACAAATAATCACTGCGAAGATTTGTTGAAAGCGTGAGATTTCTGGGAAGGACTTCATCTCCTTTTATAGTGTCCATGCATGGGATGCAAGTGGACAGCTGTCAAGGTTTTATTAGCTGGAAGATTATCTGATGGACAAAGGAAGAGACCACTTCCTTTGTACTAGAATAATGGATGAACCATTCCTTGTAGCACGTAATGTCAGATAACTTTATCTTCTTTTCTTCATGCTCTGTGAAGTCCCATCAAGCCTTTTAGCTAAAAGACAAATATTCCTTTTATAAGAATAAAAGAGAATGTCTTTAATTAAGGCTTGGTGCCCAAGTTCTTGCTGGCTCACGTGTCTTGCAATTGATGTGAGTCAAGAACTTATCTCTCTGAAATTGCTAAGTGATACATCTCACTATGTATCACATCGGTGGATACCTTATAAGGCTGGAGTTGATAAGTGTACACTTTGCTTGATAACTTCTTCTTTCACTAAGTGACAAAAGTGTATACCCTTGTGAGTTGATATCACAGCCTTAGAAAATATACCTGCAATTTCGGTGACCAATATCATAGTGTCGGTGACCATGACATCAAACTTGATGACCTCATCTTATTTGATGTCCTTAGTACTTTTGATGACTTTTGAGTGTACCATCGGTGACCCACTATATTGGTGACCCAATCTTGACTTGGCAAGATGGTCTGAATATTGAAGTTGGTTGATACATCCAAAATTCCACTTTTTGATGTACAACCCCTTGATTGAATAGTCTTTGACCCTTCAATACTTGAAGCATATTTCAGACCTTCAAAAGAACCTGTAAAAATTCATTCATATAAAGGAAGGTGGTTCATCACCAAATCATCGGTGACCCAACAGTATAGTTAACCTTAATGATTAAGAAAGTGATCATAGTATCTCATAATGAAAGTTCAACTAGGTGTTGACAATATAAGATAAGAATGTATGTGTAATTGAGAAGCTGATATTTCCCATATTAAATAATGTCAATCAAACAATTAAGAATACAAAAATTAGGGCAAGGAAGTCGGTTGTTGTATTAGATTTAAGAATAGAGTTACAAGTTTTACAAGTATGGAAAGTACACGTACAAAATTCAACTGTAAACTGAATAACTGCCTATCTATATATACAGGTATAGAGATGCTAATCTAACATATGTGTACAACACAGACCAATGGCCTCTATACACGTGTCTGACAGTCTTCAGAGTTTCCCTCAAAACTTTCCTTCAGAGTTCCTTTAGAACTCTGAAGTCTTTTCTTCAGACTTCCGAAGTTGCCTCTTCAGAACTTCATGCCTTAGGCTTTTCTTCAGTCTTCTTACTTCTGAAGTCTCATACTCAGACTTCTGAGACTTCTTCTGATGATGTCTATACTTATCTTTTCGGTGCCAGTTCAGAACTTCTGAACTCTTTATCTTCAGAACTTTAGATTCCTTTGAAGCAACTCTTCAGAATCTAACAGAAGCACATATAAATAAACCAATTATAGTGCAAAGGTTTTGAATTACTACATTAATAGTTATGAATAGACTCAGAAGAGCCGACAATAGAGCATGACTATGTGTAGATGGATACTTAATACATATCCATACATAAGTGACTTATGAGCAACTTATCAGATATAGTGATATTGATAGAAATGTCAAGTGTGATTAGAGAAAACAAAATGATCAAAGAGCAATGGCTAAAAGGAAATGGCTTATCAGATAGCCTAAGATTAAAACCTTAGATATGTGAGATTGATGCTCCTATTTTGATTAAGATTTGTTCAAATAGTAGTATGAGTTCCCTCTATGTTAAGAAAATGATAGAGCATGATTGAGCGTATTTATTATATTCAAACAGAGATTAAAGGTAGTACCCAATGTGCATTGATTGTCTAGAGGTCATACTCTCAATTAGTGTAAAGAGAGAAGTTCAGGTTCGAACTTCAAATACATGTTTAACATAAATAAATAGAAGGATAAGGCTAGAAGTTTTCTTGATGGTTAAGATAATCAAGTGTCAAATAGGACTTATTTTTTATGCTCAGTTTATGTATTAGATTTTAAAGACAAGAAAAGAAGAAAGTGAGAAAAAAGAATGTGAAAGACGGACCCATAATTAAAAAAAGATTGGTCAGTACAAGTTGACTATTTCCTTATATTTAGTAAAAATTAAGTGTGTATCGATTATTATAAAAATAGTGCGATCATAGTAAGAAATATACACCGTTAATGATGTTAACGAAGAGATTAAGCAGGTTGATTCAAGAGTAGAAACAAGATTAGCGTTTGTTAAAATGGTTTTTGTTAAAAGAGATCAGAAATATTGTTATATATATGAATCAAAAGAGTCATAATTGTTCAACTGAAAGATATTGCACACATAAGATAATGAAGATGAATGAAGCTATGAAAGATTTTTAAAAAATACATAGTATTCACTACTCTAAAAAGTGCGAGTATAGTCACTATTGTTTCAAGCGGTCAAGAAAGAGTCAAACGAAATTCAAAGTTTGTTGTGAAGGAAATTAAAGATAAACTTGAGATGATCAGGTAAGATAAGCCAATACTTTAACCATGCGATTGAGTAGAGTTAAGAATACTCGATGAAATATACAGAAGGATAAGACAAGTATGACAAGTTCAATATATGATACGTTAAATCATTTAATGATTAATGAAAACTTCCATCTATTAAGCCATTTAGTTCAAATACTCGAACGAAAGACGAGAAAGTTATGGAATATGAGTATTCCAATAATGAAAGAGTGACGGTGGTTCCATAAAAAAATGATTTGCGAGCCTAAAGCAGAAAAGACGGTGCATAATCGTTGTTCAATCGAAAGTTGCATGGATTCGGAAATAAAATTTAGTTAATTTCAATATTTATATTTTACACCAATAAAATATATATTAAGATATGAACCAAAATAAATGTTAATTTAATATTAACATAAAAATATGAAATAAGTTACATATATGCATGCATGAATATGTATGCATTGCACGTGTAGTTTAGCGGCAATGACATGAGATGAGTAATCTTATATTATTCTTTTGAATGATACGAATTGTGTTGAGGTTATATCCCACTACTACAAAATTGAGTATTTTCAACGAAAATTTTCAACGTAAAATGTCATTGAAAATTTTCTATGAATTTTAAAGGGATTATTGACAAAACATAAATTTTCGACGAATTTTCAACGAATTTCCGTTGAAAATCTCTCACAAAATGCATTTTCAACCAAAAACCTTTTGACGAGACATTCCGTTGAAGTTTTTTTGGTTGAAAATGCATATATGTTTGTGAGAGATTTTCAACAAAAATTCGTTGAAAATTCGTATAAAATTTATGTTCTGTCAATAATCCTCTAAAATTCGTAGAAAATTTTCAACGACATTTTCCGTTGAAAATTAATTTCCGTTGAAAATACTCAATTTTCTAGTAGTGTGCTAACCATCTTTAATATATATATATATATATATATATATATAATATATATATATATAGGGGTGGTATTCGTTGCAAACTATTGGAATTTTGCAAACTTGCAAACTCAACATGACCCAATAGAAAATCGCCATGTAGATATTAATGTTTTAATATTTTATTAAATTTTTAATAGTTTATTAATTCATTCAGGGTATTATCGTCATTTTATAATTTAATCAATTTTAATCATTATTTAATTAAATCGTTATATATATAGTAAGTAACAATTAATATGGAATTAATATTTAATAATTTCCTGCTGATGAATACATTTTCACCATTCGTGACTACACTTTTCGACGACTTCGTCTTCTTCGGCGAATTTTCCGGCGACTTTCGCCATTCATGAATACACTTTTGCCATTCATGAATACAATTTCGTCATTCGTGAATACACTTTCGCCATTCATGAATACAATTTCGCCATTCGTAAATACACTTTCACAGTTCGTGAATACACTTTAGACATTCATGAATACTCTGGGATCGTACCAGATTTTTTTTTTGTAGATCTCATCATAAATGCGTCGTCTTCTGTTTTAACTGTTCGTTATCGTAATAACCTTCCGGCGATGAAACTATGCTTCCTTTTGCCATATGATAGCACTCATCCTCTCCACGCTTAATCGATATATCGAAACTCGACGACGACGACGGCAGCAATGGCGGAGGTGGAGGAGGAGTGATTAACCGTCGTTGTCTCTTTTTATCCACCAGTCGTTTGGATCGTTGAACCTTCTTGAGCATCATACGTGGTAAAATCTCTGGATCTTCAGCGACTTTACAAATTAACGCCATCATTTGTTCCGGCCGCTGCCGGAAACGTTGGAATTCATTCTCTTCAATTCTCAAAAAAATAATAAACTTAATCAAATCTTCCGTATATCTCCGGAAAATATGGGGTGGGGTGAGATCATCACCGGAAAAATGGTTGACAGTAGGTTACGGTACTTCGCCATCGCCACTGCCACCAACGCCACCAGTTACATCACCACTTACGATACTACTCCATCACCCTTACGATCGTCCTCAAGATCTGCTTCCTATAAATCTTCACCGGCGGCCACCACCAATCGGCACCACCACCAACGGGCAGCATATCGTCATTATGTCGCTGATTCACCGGCGGCCACCACGTTCATGATAATCAACAATTTCTTCAAATCACAAAAACAATAAATCTAATCAAATTTTCAGAAAAGAATAACTAGTATGGAATGATAATCGAGAATTAAATGTATTTTGAAGAAACTGAATAAATTCAGTTTGAAACCTACCAAAAAAACCGGCCGCTTCTATAGATAAACTCTTAAATAAACAATAACTAAAACAAAAATAATTAACGTATGACATTTATGCCCTCAGATCAAAAGTAAACTAATATTAAATTAATATACACATGGCATAATACTATTGGTCATTATGAGTTTACACAGTTTGCATAAATACATTAGTTTGCATCGGAAATTCCACCTATATATATATATGTAGAGGAAAGTTCAAATGTGAAATCAAATTGGTTGTGAATGTAAGGATAAATGAGAGCGCGATACGTGTCTGAATGTAGATTATTCAGACCGAATAATCAAAGAAATATTTAGACTGAATATAATATATTCAGTCTGAATAATCTACATTCAGACTGAATAAATACTATATTCAGTCTAAATATTTCTTTGATTATTCAATCTGAATATGACACGTGTCGCGCTCTCATTTTTCCTCACGTTCACAACCAAATTTGAGTTCTCATTTGAACCCGCTCCTATATATGTATGTATATATATATACTCGCATTCTACATAAATTATAGGAAAGTCTCTTAGAAAGAAGAGAGGGCGCTTTGAGAGATAGAGATACATAAGTAGATTAAGTTTTGGAAAGGAAGAAAAATAAGGAGAAACGTAGTGTTTCGATTATCGAAACAAAATAATGAATACGAGTTTTTAATCAATTCAAGAAAGGGTAACTAACGGTGATTCCGGTTCCTCATCTTGGCAAGTTGGTAGCTTCAGGATCAAGGTGAGTATCGTGTGATTTTCAAAACGGAGTACATACATATATAAATATATGATATTTTCGAGCATGTTTGGAGATCATGTTTTACGGTTACAAATTAAATATATATATATATATAGAGAGAGAGAGAGAGAGAGACCTTCTTTTCAGAACCCCATTTTTTGTGATAATTTGATAATCATTCTCAGCCTCACAATATATTTAATATATTAAAAAAACAAAATCTTTAAAAACAAACTTCCATATTTGACGCTTAACTTAAGTTGAGGGGCAATATAGGTATATGATAAATACCTCTCTCCTCTTTCTCTCAATTTTACGTTCAAGTACATGAGTTTTATATTTGAGTTTTCAATCTCGTGAACATGTATATTGTGAACAAAGGTTGTTCACAGTATATATTGCTGGTGAAAATGTTATCTATCCAGTGAGCACATGGTGAACAAGGTGTTCACATAGTGAACAAGGAGACAAAGGTGAACACATAGTGAACAACTATTTTGGTCCAACTTTACCTGTATTATGCGCCATAGGTTTAGACTTACCCACTAATACTCAATATAAGAAAGAATATCAACCCAAAACTTTACAAAAGAAAATCCTCATAAATCTAAAACAGAAGCAAGAAAGTGCAGAAGAAAAAAAATCCAGATCTGATGTAGAAGCATCACAAAAATAATCCTAACCAAGAAATCATACATTGAGTTTAGAGCGGGAGTTGTAAACATCTTTATTGCTACTCTCGAGTCCGGAGGAGTTCGAGCATTAATTCATGTTTCTTACAAAGCCAATGACCCTTGTAAACATCTTCGTCTTCTACATTTATCAAAACCTTCATCAAAGATGGTTTTGTTTTTCCTTTTGTTTCGATGCTGATGGATTGCCAGAATCAGTGGTTGTATTGGGAGTAGATCGGGGTGGTAGACGCTAGTGATAGCTTTTGCATTTCATGCGACTCGAATATTGAAGATTTGAAGGAGAGGGAACAATTTTTAGGGTTTTAATTAAAATAGGTGGCTTAGAATGATTATCAAGTGTATATATATATATATATATATATATATGTGCTTACGTTGTTGTTACATGCTTTTATAGTTTCAGATATTACGATGTGTTTTAGTTAAATCATGTTATAAACGTATATATATTTTGAATGAGTTTACAAGAGTGTATAAGTATCGATACAGTTTGTAGAGGGGGGGGGGAGAGAATGAATACAAACACAACTTTTTAAGGTTTTAAATGAGTTTATTTGAATAACCAAATTTACATATTGTAAACGGAATAAGAACAAGTATAAATACCTATTCTATTACAATCTAAGAATCACTAAGATGTTTGATGCACAAGATAAGAAATAGAAATTATCAGAGGTTCAAGTAAAGACAAGTATGCATGAAGATGAAGAGGAAGTTCTTCATCTATTTATATCCAATGCATTTAATGCAAGTTAAAAGGTACATGCCATGTGTCAAGCCTCCATTGAAGGCTTGTCCTTTGTTCATTAAGCAACCATACTTTTAGCCGAATATGAACAATGACCATATCAGAGTTGGTAAACACATGTGAGTCAACAAAGTAACTATGTATGTAATATCTAACATGGGTATGGTGTAACACCTTACAAATAGGAGACAATTTAAACCGAAATAAATTACGGTATATGACTAAATGCCATAAAGATCACCCAATAAATGGGGAAAGAGTAATAGAGTTTACATCAACAAATAGATACTAAAACAACAACCTATTAATCTACATGAATCTGAAGAATAGATTATGTTCCGGTGTTGATAATATCTTCAAAATAACTAAACTAGTAACTCCAAAATATGCACATGAAGGTGTATTCCCAAAAAGATGCCTCAACCGGCATAACGCTCCGCTCAACCCTTGAGAGCCCCGCTAGCATGACCACCTGATATACATGTCATTTGCGAAAAAGTGTTAGGCTTATGCCTAGTGAGAACAAACAGTCATACAAATAAAGTCGTAATATCTTTGAAAGCGTAAACGAAGCTTTAAATAAAGTGATTTCACTCTTTACTCACGTTGCTCTTGGGAGAGCATCACAATTGAAAATAACAGGGGAGATCCAATATTACATTAAGATCAACCACACTAGGTTTATAGTTTAATGCACAATTAAACTCAACTACACCAAGTCTTTTTCCTACGGGTAACAAGTTCAACCGCACTAGGTCTATACCTTGATATTTATAACCTAACAAGTTCAACCACGCTGGATCTATACCTTGCGATTATCTAACATGCCGACTCTCATGCCTATGTATCCATTACATTATAGTCATATAGTCTAATCTATCCGTTTAGACATATGAACGATTTCACAACATAATACTTTGGTGCAATTACCCTTTGTTCACAAACAATAATTTCCAAGGTTAGGTCAACGTGGTTTAAGTGTTAAACCATCAATACTTTGAAATATACTAATATTAAGTATTTAAAACCATCTGTCATACTCATTTAACCATTATAAACAAAATTACCAAATCCCTCAAATTTGACCTAATTTGTCAAAACCCACCAAATATAAAAATACTTGCAATATCATTTGTTGGAAGGAAATAGGCAACATTTTAAACATCTATATAGTTTTTTAAATAAGTAGGATGAACTCACTATGCTAGGATTTGCGGAAACCCTTGAAACTCCCAAAACTTCTTTGAAGAGCTAGTGATGAAGATGATGAACATTTGAGACTTGAACCTTAAAATCTTGAATCCTTAGTCTAGAGTTCAAATGGTAGATCTTGATTGGTTCGTAGAGGGGAGTAATTGCTCTTAAAATCGCCCCTTAGGGTTTGCCTAGAGAGTAAAAGATGAAGGAGAAAGGTAGGTGAAGTGTTGTGTAGGTTGTGTGCAAAAAACTTGGGTGCAAAAAAGTTGGGTGCAAGGAACTCTTAAACATGAACACAGACCTGTTCGCTGGTTGTCCCGTGGGTTAGACCATGCTAACTAGAGAACTAACCTACATGGAGTATGAGTTGCGTGAACCAGTGTTGGACGCTGGTTATCAAGTGGGTTAGACTTTAGTAACCATCGAGGTAACCCACGTGGAGTATGATTTGAGTGAACCAGTGTTGGACGCTGGTTATCAAGTGGGTTAGACTTCAGTAACTATCGAGGTAACCCACGTAGAGTATGATTTGAGTGAACCAGTGTTGGATGTTGGTTATCAAGTGGGTTAGACTTCAGTAACCATCGAGGTAACCCACGTTAACCATTAGTTGAGTGTAATAGTGTTGGACGTTAGTTGTGTCATGGGTTAGACTCATGTAACCATCGAACTAACCCACATAAACAACCCAATCAACAATTGTAACCAACTAAACCCATAAATCTCAACTTATTTTCACCAAGACAACTTTATTTACTAATTAGCACTTGATTTAAATAATTAAGAGTTTCTTACCTCGCTTTGAATCTTCTAAAATTTCTGGGTGTTACAATCCTCCCACCCTTGAACTTGATTTCGTCCTCGAAATCTCAACTAAACAAACATTTGTGGATATCTTCTCTTCATGTCTTCTGCCGCTTCCCACTTCACGTTTGACCTCCGATGATGCTTCTATGGACTTTAACCAAGACAAATTCTTTATGACGCAACAACTTGAACAAGAACATTATGAATAACTTCACTATGTCATATATCTAACTTGTATGAATTCTTGAATACAAAGATATCTCTCTTAAGCTCTCTCTATAATATGAATGAATGATCTCTATTAAAGCTCTAGTCTTCTAATGCTAGCCCTAACCCTCTATTTATATGTAGCAAATAATCATAATAAGGAAACTAAGAGATAAGGCAATATTCACTTGCCTTATTTACAATAAAATCATTTCCTAATATTTAATCCTTCCTAATTAATGACTTTGTTGACTTTTGCATTTTGCCCCTTCATGTATTCAATAGTTGTCATCTCGGATACAACATTATCAGACCTAACAATCTCCCCCTTTGTATTCGAGATTACAATTCAGCAAATCAGCACTTTTAAAGACGATGAAATTTTGTCAACAAATCTTTATCTTGAATCTTTTGCTCCCCCTACGAATATGATCACATTATAAGCTTCGTAGCTCCCCCTTAATGTTAGCATGTAGTTTACGAATAGAAAGTCGAAGGAGCTGTGATGTCGTAGGGTAAACTCTTTCTTTGAGAAATCGATGATCTTGTTGTGATCGTATGATGCGATAAAGAGTGATGTCGGGCCACGTGGAGTTGACAAAAACTGATGTCGGGCCTTTGTGATCTGAGAAATGAGTTTCTCAAATGTGCCTTGTGATACTTGGAACTTAATAAATGCAATAATTGTCAAGTCGTTGTTCGTTGTTCCGTGTGATCTTTTTGTGTGTCTATGATATACACTTTTTCTCTCCTTCATAATAGGCATTTGTCTTTGATACACTTTTTCTCCCCTTCATAATAGGATTTAGAAGTTTCAATGGTCAATCCAAAGCCGGAAAGACCTACCCATGAAACATTGAGGTCCGAGTTCTGAACTGACATTTTCAGAAGTCGGATATCTCACTTGTAGAATACATGAATACAAAGATATCTCTCTTAAGCTCTCTCTATAATATGAATGAATGATCTCTATTAAAGCTCTAGTCTTTTAATGCTATCTATTTATATGTACAAATAATCACAATAAAACTAAGAGATAAGGCAATATTTATTTGCCTTATTTACAATAAAATCGTTTCCTAATATTTAATCCTTACTAAATAATGACTTTGTTGACTTTTGCATTTTGCCCCTTCATATCTTCAATAGTTGTCATCTCGGATACAACATTTTCAGACCTAACAACACGAATTTCCAAGAGGGGGATCACACTTTCTTCTTCCGCCAAACATGTCCGTAGGTAACATACGTGAAATGTATTGTGAATTGACCATCTCGGATTGTAATTCCAACCTATACGATTGACGTCCCACTTTATCTAGAATCTTGAACGGTCCAAGGAAACGAGGACTAAGCTTCCCGCGTTTCCCAGACCGTATGATGGCTTTCCATGGGGATACTTTTAGCATGACACGCTCACCCACTTGGAACTCCATTGGTCTTCTCTTCTTGTTAGCGTAACTCTTTTGACAATCTTGAGCCACTTTTAGCCGCTCACGAATACTCTTCACCTTCTCGTCCCTCTTGCACGATTTCGGGACCGGTGAATTGTTTCTCACCCGCTTCTAACCAGCACATTGGGGTCCTACATTTCTGTCCATACAAGGCCTCAAACGGTGCCATTACAATACTAGAATTGTAATTATTGTTGTTGGAGCACTCCACAAGTGGTAGGTGCGAATCCCAGTTCCCACCAAACTTTATGACATACGATCTAAGTATGTCTTGGAGAGTTTGAATGGTCCTCTCGCTTTGACCATCGGTTTGAGGGTGGTATGCCGTACTCATATTTATCCTTGTACCGAACCCCTTTTGTAATCCATCCCAAAAATTGGAAGTGAAACGACTATCTCGATCGGACACGATGGTCAAAGGCACACCATGTATCGAGACGATCTCATCAACATATAACTTAGAAAGCTTGTCAACTAGCGCAGCCTCTCGCATTACTAAGAAGTGAGCACTCTTTGTCAATCGATCCACCACTACCCATATGGTACCGTGACCCTTCATGGTTTTCGGCAATTTGGTCACGAAATCTATAGTGATTGTTAATGCCAAAAATTAACTTGTCAAAAGTCAACTTAAGAAGTTTGTGGAGCTGATCGATCGCAGTCAGTATTCTCACGACAAACCCGCGGAAAAAACCCTTTAACGAGGGAAAAACCCGCGGACGATAGGACGTATCATCGTTGCACTATGGAAAAATGACGTCAAACAGGGACGCCATCCTTTAGAATGATGGTCGTACGATTACAGAGAGAAATGTAAAAAAGAACAGTAATGTTGTATGAAATCTAGAGAGCTATTGTATATTTCTTGATGCTAGAGCAGTGTGATTGTTAATCGGGGGTTTCATTGTTGATTTGAGTGTTGATTTTATAGCTGAAGTCGTTTGTAACTGCCGTCTGACATTGATAGCCTTCATGAATATCTTTAATGGTGTGAATCGTAACTGTCCAACGGTCCTGTATAACTCATAACGATCGATCAACGGTTAGCTCATCAGTTTAAAATAATATACCTGACGTTGAGATCGTGGACCGAGTAAGCGATCATTGGTCGGTCGTCGTACATCATTATCCATTGTCATGAGTTTCGTTTGACCGTTGACCCTGAAGTCATAGTCAATGTTTATGAGTCGTAAAATATCTTTTGTCGAACGTTTTAGTCAACGGTCGAGAGCTTAGGAGATTTTTACCCAAACAGTTTGCCCCCAAATTCAAACTTTAAGCGACAGTCTTATTTTCGAATTTTCATGGGACACGCGCCGATGAATTTACGAGTTTATCCGTTGGGTAACTGAATCGTTTTTTTTAGGCGGGATTAGTTAAAGGATAATTAAATTCATTAATCTATGTTGACGTGTTGATGATGATCCGTTGGAAAACGATAAGCCACGATGATGTCATGTGTGCGTATAGGCGCGCGTGGCTAACTATCGTGGACAGGTGTCGGTTATCCGGCGGTGGCAAGCCAAAAGGCGTGGGACAGTTGTCACCATGGGGAGACGGGGCGACGATTCTGCTTAGATCTGCAAATATAAAAGGAAGCGATAGCTTTCATTTTTCTTCTTCCCGGTTTCTTCCACCTTTTTAGTTTTATGGACTATTAGTAGAAAGATGTCGAATCCCTTGAGTACGATCGTTACTATGGACGATCTTCGGGCATTCAAAGATTTAGCATGGATTCCAGACGGTGTTTATCTAGAAAGTCCGGGGGAATTTGCACCGGATGAATGTCCTGAAGGTTTTTTCGTTATGTACGAATATCCTTTTAAAATCGGTCTCAAATGGACACTCCCTCGTTTAGCTAGAGAATTCTTGGGCCGGTTTGGTATATCCCCGGGGCAAATGATACCCAAGTTCTGGAGAATTGTGATGATGATCGATCGACTATCATACGATTAGGATTCTCCCTTCACTGTACATGAGCTCTTATTGGCTTATGCGATGAAGGTCGATGCCAACAATCGATACAGTCCCTATATTCGGGGTCGACGTAACCGAGCTTTGATTTCGGGGACTGCAGTGAATGATCGTGGCTAGAAGGAGCGCTACGTGTCTAGTCGGTTGCTGGCTCCTGGCGAGGATGATCAATGGCTTGCTTCTGGTTGGCCCATACGAGGTAAGAGTATCCTTTTCATTATTTAAAAATTTCTCAACTGACGGTTTAGTTGTTTTTCGTATAGCGGCGAACTGTGAAGTCCAGCCTTTACCTGACTTGGCGGCCAAGATCGAGCTCTTTCGACAATTCTCTGATTGGGAATTCTAAGTTAATGTCCACGTGGATGAGGAGGATGAGGGTAAGGACGCTGTGGATGAGAAGGATGAGGGTGTTGAGGACGTCACCTTCATCGGAGCCTCGATGCCTTCTCTCAATCCAGAGGAGGAAGAAGAAGAGAGAGAAGGGGAAAGAACGGGTAAGCATTTTCAGTCGTCTTGGTATTGCTTCCCTTTAGTTCTTCTCTTCTGATCATGTATCCGTTTCAGGGAAAACTGAGTATTTCCCGACTGGTCATCGGATTCTCCCCGCTCGACGAGGTCTGGGAAGAAGGTGGTCACCGGGGCCAATCCGAGTGAACCGTCTCCTGGAACCATTGGTTCCAAGAAGGCGAAGACATCAACGATAGCTATGTCGTTGAATGTAACCGACCTTCACCCTCTTATCGCAAGGCAAGGGGAAAAGACCCATGGCGGACACCTCAACCATAGTCAGGGACCATGCTGAATTTTCTGAGTATCTGTTCCAGGTAAAATTTTGATTCGTCGTTGGTTTTTATGGGGTCATGAATCCCATTTTGTTTCGTTTGATATGCAGCATGCGTCCGAGCATTCGTGCGTTCTTACGATACTGACGTCATACGGTCTTTGTTTTCAGGCCCTTCAGGCGTCCCTTGGCCAGGTCATCATCCTGCCCTCTGATGCGGAGAAAAAAGCGCGTGAGGGTGAGGATGCCTTGCGGGCGAAGAAGGAAGAGGCATCGGCCAGCGCCGACGAACTTCGCCTCTATTTTAAGGAAGCTCGGGACGACTTCGAACGTGAGAAGGGTATCAGCTCCGACCTCACGGATCAATTAGATGAGGCCCTGTACAAAATAAAGGCTCTAGAAGCCGAATTAGAGTCATCAAGAGCAGCTCTTGCTGAGAAGGCAAATAAGGTCGAGGGTCTGAAATTACAGCTAAGCGAGGTTCAAGGAGAGACAACCGACCTGAATAGGCGACTGGCGACGCCTGACCCATCTGTGGCTTAGTCCCTTACTTAGTCTTTTATTTTCCCTTTCTTAGGGGGACTTTTTGCAGTCGTGCCTATTTTTGTAATGCTTCGATTCTAATTAATGCATCGTTTTAAAATGGTGTGTCGAATCCTTTGATCGATCGCATATTACTTGTTTTTAGAAAACAAATAATACGAATACGAACGTATGACATGAATTTAATCAGAAGTCAAAGTAGACCGAGACTTTAGAATATGAAGGGTTGTTTCGGGCGATTGAGCCTTTTAACCGATATATTTTGGTTGACACTTGAAAAAATCAAGCTCGGAGTTTCAGACGATTAAGTCTCAATTTGCATAAGGCAAATTATGCGCTTTAACAATGCCAAGGATCTTTGGATCGTGCGTTCCTGCGATAAAGAGAACGTTAGGGGTGGTCGTTGGTTTGACCAACGACCCTCCGACGCCCAAGTTAGTAATGGTTCGAAAGAGAAATATAAAAAGAAATACATATGTAAAATAACTTAAAAGAAATACTTCTTCAAATGTACTGCATTCCAGCTACGTGGGACATTTCGACCGTCTAAGGTTTGTAATCAATAGGCACCTTTTCCGACGACTATGGTTATTCGATAGGATCCTTCCCACTTGACTGATAACTTACCTGCATTCCGTTTCTGGGTGTTTTGGAAGACACGTCGTAAGATATAATCTCCTATTTGGAAGATCTTTATCTTGACATTCTTATTGAAATGTCATTCGACGGATTGTTGTTGTGACGTCATTCGAATATAAGCGGAATCTCTTAGCTTATTGAGTGAGTCCACATTGTAACTGAGATCTACCAAATTTCGTTCGACAGAAATGTGTTGAGCAGTCGGTAGGTTTGCTTCGACTGGAAAGATGGCTTCACATCCATACAACAACGAAAATGGCGTCTGCCCTGTTGAGGTAACTCCTCGACCCAACATCCTTTTGCAGCTTTTAGTCCTGTCTTAAGCAAATTCACAATCGTTTTATTACTCGACTCTGCAAGCCCATTAGACTGAGGATAACGAGGCGTGGATATCGTAAGTTTAATATTCTAGTCTTCAGAGAATCGCTTCATCTTGTCGCTTATGAACTGAGATCCATTGTCACACACAATCTCGGAAGGAAAGCCAAATATGCATATAATGTTAGTCCGGATAAAAGATATCACCTCTTAATCTCGTACTTGAGAAAAAACGGCGGCTTCAATCCATTTAGAGAAATAATCTGTAAGAACTAATAAATACACTTTTTGCCCTGGTGCTGGCGGTAACTTGCCGACAATATCCATGCCCCATCGCATGAAAGGCCATGGAATTAAGGACGAATATAAAAATTCGGAAGGTTAATGGGTCGTACCTAAATGCCACTGGCAGGCGTCGCACTTTTGTACGTGTGTTATAGCATCCTGTCGAAGGGTTGGCCAGTAATAGCCCTGTCGTGAGATTCTATTTGCTAGACTTCGTCCTCCGGAATGATTTCCACATTCTCCATCATGCATTTCTGGACGACCTTCTGGGTTTCGCTTGGAATGAGGCATCGTAGGTTTAGCCCGGTGGACGAGAGTCGATAGAGTTTTCTAGCGATTATAGCATATCTGGAGGCTTTGAATCAAATTTGTCGGGCTTTCATTTTATCTTCAGGGAGTCGATCATCTATTAGGTATTCGCGGATTTGCTTCGCCCAATCGTTCGATTCGTCCAAAACTAGCATTTGATCGTGTTTTTCATTTTCCGTTGATGGACTCGTTAGATGGATCATTGGTACGACATTGACGGATGATTTTGATAAAGCAGATCCCAAGTTGGCAAGCATGTCTGCTTGGGCGTTTTGATCTCTGGGGATTTGCTGGATGTCGAAGGTTTTGAATTTTTTCACCCAATCTCTAGCAATCTGCCAATATGCTGTCATTTTTGAATCTTTTGTTGCGAATTCCCCGTTCATTTGATTGACGACAAGCAATGAATCGCTTCTGACTTGCAAACTTTCTGCCCCCAGACCATATGCTAGATCCATGCCTACGATCAATGCTTCGTACTCCGTCTCGTTGTTGGTAGCTTTGAAATCACAGGATATGGAGTAGACCGTTGTGCCCTCCTGTGGCGATTGCAAGACGACGCCTAATCCTGATCCTCGTATGTTAGAGGATCCGTCGACGTGTAATACCCATGGTTGCTCGTCTTGGGTCGCCATAAAAAGTGTTTTTTCGATCGCCAATTTTTCCAGCTCGGGACTGGAATCTGCAATAAAATCAGCTAAAACTTGCGATTTGATCGCGGTTCGAGGTTTGAAATTGTCATCGTAGTTACTGAGATAGATGCTTCATTTTGCTGATCGACCTGTTAGTTCGGGTTTTCTTAACCCAGATTTCAGTGGAAAATTAGTAACAACATTGATAACATGTGATTCGAAATAATGCCGAAGCATTTTAGTTGCCGTAACTAGCGACAAAAGCAATTTTTCCATGGATGTGTACCTTTTTTCTGCATCAAGTAGAGATTTACTTACGTAGTAGATCGGGTGTTGCTGTTTGTCCTCCTCTCGAATGAGAATAGCACTTACCGAGTTTGAACTTACCGCGAGGTATAACTGTAGTTCTTCTTCGTCTTTGGGTTTGGACAATAGAGGCGGTGAAGCCATATATTCTTTCAATGCTTGTAAAGCTTTTTCATGGTCGCCCGTCCAGTCAAAACCTTTATTTTTCCTGAGAACATTATAAAATAAATGACACTTGTCGGAAGATTTAGAAATAAACCTGTTGAGCGCAGCTACCCTTCCGGTAAGTCGCTGGACTTCTTTGAAATCTCTAGGTGACTTTATTTCACTGATCGCTTTGATTTGATAAGGACTAGCCTCGATTCCTCGCTGGGTCACCATATGTTCCAGAAATCTCCCTGCACATACCCCGAAGGAACACTTAGTCGGGTTCAACTTCATTTGATACTGTCGTAGTACGTCGAATGATCGTCGTATGTGTTTCTCATGATCAGTCGCACGTTTGGATTTGACCAACATGTCGTCGATGTACACCTCCATAGTATCTCCCAAGTATTGTTTGAACATCCGGTTGACAA
Source organism: Silybum marianum (assembly GCA_036898165.1). Lineage (NCBI taxonomy): Eukaryota > Viridiplantae > Streptophyta > Magnoliopsida > Asterales > Asteraceae > Silybum > Silybum marianum. Next base: position 20,709,302 of record CM072530.1, on the reverse strand, counting down.
GTCGTTGATACGTCGAACCTGCATTTTTCAGACCAAAAGGCATCACCTTATAACAATAAATTGTAGGGTTTTGAATACCGGGATCACAATAAATGCACAGCGGAAACAAAAACAATAACCGGTAAAAACCCTTAGATAGCCCGAATCCGTTACGAACAACTTTAAGGATTAAACATAACCATAGGGGGTTTAGAACAATACCTCAATGGTTTGGATCGGTTGATCAAGATCAAGCATTAGGAATCAAAGTAGATTCCCTCTAGCGGTATCCATGCGAATGTGAATCCGATCACGAATGGTTGCTAACCTGAATACCCGAAGAACACAAGGAGAAAATCGATTTCTCCTTGTAGTTTGTGTGTGTTCGTCGATCACCAAGAGAGGAGAGGGAGGAGAGAGAAAACTTCAAGTTTCTCAATTGTGTTGTGTATTATGATTTCTATAAGGCAACATGCCTTTATATACCTTTCCTCTAATCTCGGGCGGAACTCAATTAGGCCCGTAAGGCTTAGTTGATATAATTAAAACATTCCATATATCAATTAATTAATTAATTAATTAGTTATTAACTTAATAATTAATTAACCAATTGAGTTTGGACTTAAGTAAATTTTACTTAACCCTTTGGGCTTTTAAATAAAACATTATTTTAGGCCCAATGGATATTTAATTATAATTATTAACATAATAATTAGTCCAATTTAATTATTAACTTAATAATTAAATTACATAATTAACATAATTATGTTTCACACACTTTAATTATTATTCTACTAGAATAATAATTCTACACTTTACAACTTGACTTTGTCGGGTTAAAATTAACCAACTTGGTTAATTCGTGATCTACACACTCTTATGCGTGTGACTCTCTAGGGTCATCTGACGTCAGCAGCGTTTTCATATGACGTGGACATATAAGATCCTATAGTCTCCCACTTGCACACACCACATAAAACACAGACAGTGGTTATGTGTCTAGCAACACGCCATTGCCCCCAAAGTCAAATGAATGAACGCTCTTCAGCTTTAGATTTTATTGACAAAAACCAATGTGATGATCAGCGTATTCCTTATCCCTTTGCTTCACGATATCTTAATTGAACTCAAGGCATAGATCTGGCTCATCCTTGATTGTTCAATTATTATGTTTCTCGATCCCGATATTTAATGAAAGAACTAGTACCATTGATTCAATCAATCCCCTTGTGTACGGCCATACATTTCTCACTTTAATATCATCGAGGGGCCCAAAGATTTCTCTCTCAACTTGAGAGGAGCAAATTCCATATTACATGCATACGACTCTTACATAGATCGTATTGCACCTAACATAGCCCTTATAATCACCCGATCAAAGGCGACGTTAGACATATATCAAAGTACAATACTCCTTATGCTCGAGATCCCAATATACATCTCACTTCAAGGATAAAATGAATAACTATCATCTTCAAGATTCACTTTATGACGCCGATCTATAAAGTGATCTTGGAAACGGGTCTTCCAACACTTGAACCTACAAGCGCAAGTGACTTTGGTCGCAACATGCTGGCCCAACTTGACCTTAACCAAACTTCACTATGATCTTAGTTTATCATCAGTCCCCTAGTGATAAGTGATCATGAATAGTTTAAACCATATCATATAGTTTAGGATCTAAACATGTTAATATAGAACACAACAAAATTAATGTAATAGCTCATACCCAGTATGCCAAAACAGATAGAATTTCATTGCTTAATGTTCCAAAGGTCATACTAAATTTACAGATCATTTCAAACACTTAAAAACCTCAAACCTATTGAGCTAGTGTGGCAATCATGCCTACTTTGACTCATAGGTTTAGTGAATGGATCTGCTGGATTATCTTCCGAACGAACTTTGCAAATCTTCACATCTTCCCGATTGATCATCTCTCGGATAATGTGAAACTTCCTCAGAATATGCTTGGATCGTTGGTGGGACCTAGGTTCCTTTGCTTGTGCTATGGCACCGTCGTTATCGTAATAGATTTCGATGGGTCCATCCACGCTAGGAACTACTCCTAGGTCTGTTATGAATTTCTTCATCCACACGGCTTCCTTCCCGAAATCCGAAGCTGCTAAGTATTCTGACTCAGTAATTGAGTCTGCTATAGTGCTTTGCTTGACGCTCTTCCAACTCACAGCACCACCATTAAGTGTAAACACAAAACCTGATTGTGACCTGAAGTCGTCACGATCGGTTTGGAAGCTAGCATCTGAGTATCCTCGGACACACAGATCTCCTTCTTCACCACCGTATAGTAGGAACATATCCTTAGTTGTTCTCAAGTACATAAGAATATTCTTTACCACAACCCAGTGAGCATCACCAGGGTTCGACTGGTATCTACTAGTCATGCTCAAATCATAAGATACGTCACGTCGAGTACATATCATGGCGTACACTATAGATCCAATAGCTGAAGTATAGGGAACACCCTTCATGCGATCTATATCTTCCTTCCCCGAAGGACATTGAGACTTGCTCAATTGTACTTCATGTACCGTTGGCAAGTTCCCCCTCTTTGAACTCTCCATCTTGAAGCGTTTTAAGACCTTGTCAATATATGTACTCTAGCTTAATCCAATTAAGTTTCTCGATCTATCCCGATAGATCTTAATTCCAAGGATAAAGGCAGCTTCTCTTAAGTCCTTCATTGAGAAACACTTCCCTAGCCAGGCTTTCACACCTTTTAGTGTCGGGATGTCGTTTCCAATTATCAGTATGTCATCCACATACAGGATTAGGAAGACAACAATGCTCCCACTACCTTTCTTGTATACACAAGCTTCATCTTCGTTTTTGACAAAACCAAATTCTTTGATTTTCTCGTCAAAACGAAGATTCCAACTCCTAGACGCTTGCTTCAGTCCATAAATGGATCTAAGCAACTTGCACACTCTATTAGGATGCTTGGGATCTTCAAAACCTTCTAGTTGTACCATGTACACGTCCTCGCTTAGCTATTCGTTAAGAAATGCGGTTTTGACATCCATCTGCCATATCTCATAATTGTGATATGCAGTTATAGCAAGCAAAATCCTAATGGATTTTATCATGGCTACCGGAGAAAAGGTTTCATCATTGTCAACACCGTGAGTTTTCATGAAACCCTTTGCTACCAACCTAGCCTTATATGTGTGCACGATCCCATCCATGTCAGTTTTCTTCTTGAAAACCCATTTGCTCCCTACAACTTTGCAGCCATTGGGTGCATCCACCAGATCCCAGACTTGGTTATCAGCCATGGATTAAAGCTTGGCTTTCATAGCATCATACCATTTTTCAGATTTTGCATCGGACATAGCTTGTCGGTAGTCTGACGGTTCATCATCAACCGTATCGTTACAGCCAATTAGAAACCCTAGGTATCTATCCGACTCTTGACGAATTCTCCCCGACCTTCAGATCGTTTGTCTCTCGTTGGTATCCTCAACATCTTGTTGAGGTTCAACATCTTATTGAGTTTCAACATCTTGTTGAGCGCTAGTGTCAACCTGTGCATCAGGTGTTTCCCGAACTTCCTCAAGTTCCACCCTATCCCCTTTGCTTGGCTTAGTTAGAAAATCATTTTCTAGGAACTCGGCCTTGTGTGAAATGAACACCTTGTTCTCACCGAGGTTGTATAAATAATACCCAATAGTCTCCTTGGGATATCCTACAAAGATGCACTTTTCAGATCTGGGCTCTAGCTTCCTAGAAGCTTCTCGCTTAACATAAGCATCACAGCCCCAGACTTTCATGTAAGATAGATTTGGGATCTTCCCAGTCCACATCTCATATGTAGTCTTGTCGACCTTCTTGGTTGGTACATTGTTTAGTAATTTGGCGGCTGCTTCCAAAGCATATTCCCAAACACTCATACGCAACTTGGTATGACTCATAATAGACCTCACCATATCTAACAAGGTACAGTTCCTCCTTTCAGACACACCATTATGCTGTGGTGTTCTTGGTGGAGTAAGTTGACATACTATCCCACACTTGCTAAGATGCTCAGTGAATTCATGGCTCAGATATTCACCACCTCGGTCCGACCGAAGGGCTTTTATCTTCTTGGCTAGTTGGTTTCTGCCTCATTCTGGAACTCTTTGAAGATTTAAAAGCTTTCAGACTTGTGGTTCATTAGATAAACATATGCATATCTACTGTAATCATCAGTAAATGTAATGAAGTAGTAGCAACCATTTCTTGTGGCTGGGCTGAAGGGTCCACACACATCAGTCTGTATCACTCCTAACAACTCATTCGCTCTTTCAGGCTTTCCTTTAAAAGGTGCCTTAGTCATCTTCCCTAATAAACAAGCTTCACATTTATCAAAAGAATCATCAGTTGATTCCAAGATCCCGTCCACTTGGAGCTTGGTAATGCGCTTCTTGTTTATATGGCCAAGACGACAATGCCACAAGTATGTTTGACTTAAGTCTTGCTTAAGTCTTTTATCATTCACATTATATATTGATTTAGAGTTGAGATCACCATGAATATCTATTTCATAAATGCCATTAACTGGCCAGGCAATAAAATATAATATACCATGCAAACATGCAGAAATAGATCCATCATCATTGAATTTAAACATAAATCCATCTTGTCTCAAACGTGCAACTGGAATAATGTTTCTAACGATACTAGGAACGTAAAGACAATCATTTAGTTTCAAGACTAGACCATTTGGAAGGGTCATATCATATTTCTCCTGGGATACAGCATCAACTCTTGCCCCATTGCCCATCTTGAGCTCCAACTGGCCTTGTTGCAGTTGCCTTTCACTTCTTAATCCCTGTGGAGAAGCACATATGTGAGCTCCATATCCGGTATCCAATACCCAGGAATGAGAAGTGAATAAATCGATAGTAAACATACCTGAAGGTCCGGCTATCATAGCTTTCTCCTTTTTTGCCTTAAGAACTGGATCATTTCTTTTGAGTGAAACTGAGTCCAGGGGAAACTTTCCCTCATTCTTTTTGGTTTGATTGGAACATATAATCTTTGCCTTTCCTTTTTCAGTCATAACTTTCATACCCCGTTTCTTTCTTATCCCTCTTTGCGTTTTGATCATCAAAGCGGCTTTGGCTTTCTCCAACTTGAAGTAATTCTCTTCTTCAAAAGATTTTAGCATCTCAAGCAATTTAAAGAGAGATACATTTAGCCCTTTCTTATAGTAGTTGAGCACAAACCTACCATAAGATTTAGACAGAGAGTTTAGGACCAAATCGACCCCTAGCTCTTGTCCAAGAGGGTATCCTAACTGAGCCAATCGGTCAATGTGTCCTTTTATTCTTTTGAAATGGACCTTGACTGGTGTTCCCTCCTGCATCATACAAGCATGTAGTGATCGCAAAGTTTCAAACTTTTCTTGTCTCAGCTATTGACCAAACATGGTCTTCAGACTGCTTATAATCTCCTAAGCTATTAACTCCTCATGCTCCCGACGAAGTTCAGGATTCATTGAGGCTAACATCAGATAGGCTACGCTAATAGAGTCTCTTTGGTACTTATCATAAGCAACCTGAGTACTTTCATATGCGTCCCTTGTTGAAAGATTTGGAGGGGAAAGCTCGAGTATGTGGGATTTCTTTTCGTATCTTAGGACAAGCCTTAACAGTTGGAACCATTCCAAGAAGTTTTGTCCATTCAGAATTCCCACATTAAAAACGGGTCGAATAATGTACTGAGACAGGTTCGAGTTTGTGTTTTCTTGATTAGCAGACATCTACAGAATTGAAGTCCGATTTTAGCATTAATTTAAAATTTTGAGTAACCCTTAAAATTTAAACATTTTAGCTAAGATCCATATTTCATTAATTTTCACGCTTGGGCAATATGCAAATGGTGAAAACTAATTATTTAGGTAGGCAACTTCCAATTGTGATCATCACAACTCTTAGATCCTTCGTGAGATTCTTTTGAAAACAAAGACATGTTTAATCTCACTTCTTCACCTTGAGATCATTTGTAGACGGGCAATATACAATGTAAAAATATCCCAAGTGAGTTTAACCATACTAAAACGTCACAATTTCTATTTTGAGTAACAACTCAGAAATTGGTCGTCCGGGTCATGACTATCATTACAGGCGGGTAATACACAACGTGCAATGATCTCGTGAGTCGGCACTTTATCTCACCAGATACTTTTCCGACCCGGATTCGCCAATGCTTACCCAAAATCGACTAGTTATCCAATCGGTATTAGTTTGATAGCATATCAAATTAATTTTGTAAAAACATTTACAATTTACCGATATTAATGGTTGTAAAACAATTTTTCAAATATTCAAATTCATTACAATAATTATAACATATAATTAAACGTAATAAAATACGAAAAATAAACAATCACAAACATGCAAACATGCAAACACACAATATGGACTCGATTAGGCCCAACTATGAGGTTTTCGTGAGCCCCCACGAAAACCCCGGTCCAAACCCTAAGGACACCGCAAGTTGACTCCCACTAGCTCCGCCAATCATGGTGGACTCCGGGACGCCATCTTCGATTCCTTCGGTCTTCCGATTTACAAAAACTAATCTAGGTTAACATAACCTGACCATTACATTACATTGAAATCGGAAACGATACGCAGATCGCACAAAAAAATACAACCCATGAAATTAAATACATTTTAATTTAATCAACAGGAAAAATTAAAACAAACCACGGGTCAAGGCCAAAATCCAATCCATCATGGCAAACAACTAGATCAACCAAATGCGCTTGGGTCCAATTAAACAAAATTAACAAGCCCAACGAATCAATCGAAATAGGTTAAAACCCTATTAGGCCAAAACGGGCCTAAACCGTGAAACCTTAAAAGCCCAACTAACAAAAAGGGAAACCACCAAATAGGAAGGATTATCTCTCCGATGGTATGAGCAACATCTCCATTGAAGCCTACTAAGATCGTCGAACGTCCTACGATCTCAGTTTTGTTTATTCCCATCGCTTGGAATATACTGAGGAAGATTATGTTTGCCGAGCTGAACTATAAAACCGTCGCGATGTTTAGGATATAGATCCTCCAGATCGTGATTGTCGAACGTGATCGGCATGCTTTCCAAGTCGACATCTGATTTCGGTCTGCGTGTGCGGCGTGTCTCTCTGCCGCAGAATAAGTAAGTCCACAGACGTACAATCCACCTGTAATGCAATTGATAGTTTTAGTAGTGTTCGGCGACGAGGGTTTAGGGAAAATACCTGAGTTGTCGTTAGACAAAAGATCTTGAAGATGTCCCATCGATATGACCCATGCGACTTCTTTTCTTAGTGCAACACAGTCGTCTGTCATGTGACCATGATCATCATAGAAATCGCACCACTTTGTTGTAATTTTTTTCTCATCTGGTCGATCATTGTTCTTTGGCCATCGTACGGTCGTTGGGGCTTCTTTCAAAGCTTTGATTAGATCACCGGTCGTCCCTTTGAATTTATAAGATGAAATCTTAGGATGTTGGGTGTAGTGGGAGGATGGCGTCTCCTTTTTTTTGTCGAACCGAACGTTCGATATTTGCTTTGGTGGGTCTGACTTGGGTGTCGATTGATTTTTGAAGTCCGGCTTCTTAACGCCTAAAGGGCGTTTCTTGTCAGAATGCTTTCGTCGAAAGGAGGCGTCGTCTTCGACCCTCATGTTGGCTAATGTTCGTGCTCGGACGTCTTCAATGTTTCTACAGGGTATTTGGTGAGATCCAAATACAAATCTGACGTACTATCCAATCCTCTTTAATATGCTTCGATCGCTATCCGAATGTCGCAATTTCGTATACCTATCATTTCAGAATCTGGCGTACGATACAAATCTGTTTTTCCATTTTACGACTGCTGGCGAATTGTTGGAAGAACTGATTGGCAAGATATGCAAAGGAGTTTATTGACTTTGGCTTCAGGTTTATTAGCCATTGCAGGGCAGCTCCGGTGAGTGTCGCTCCAAAGCTTTTACACATACAGACTTCTTGATACGGCAGAGGTATTGACACGGTCCATATCAAATGCTTATAATGGGCGACATGTTCGTTAGGATCCGTCAGTCCCGAATACTTCGGGGTGAACGCAGGAATGTTATACTTCTTGGGAACGTCAATCAAGGCGATTGCATCTGAGAATGGTGATGTCTGAAATCCGGTAGGGGGTTCGACATCGACGGGTACAGCTGCTCCGGGTAGCTTAGATAATAAAGCCAATACTTTCTCGCTTTGTTCCTCCAGAAGCTTTATGTGTCGTGCGACAGGTTCCACCACAGGAATGCTAAACGTGCTATGCCGCTCCACACCGGGGTCTGTCGTGTTGTCAGAGGATGGATTCTACACGTCGACGGCTGGTTGTTGTCCTATCGGCATCGTATAGTCGGAGTTCTGATTGTTTGGATTTTGATATTGGCCATTATGTTGTGCCCACGATCCAGGTTGCTGATACTGGAATTGCGAGTTAGTGTACTAGGGTCGAAGGTTGTTGAGTTGTGGCCGAGGAACGACAAATTGAGCCCATGGCATTATCGGACCGGGCGGTGGTCGAGGTGCTGGATTGGAGTTCCCGTAAGAAAACCTCTGTGCTTCCAACTGCTGAATTCGCTGCTGCGTGGCATGTAGCTCTACCCTCAGTGCTGCTTCTGCGGGGTTAGCTCCATGATATGCCATTAGGATAAACAAAAAAGAAATCGTTAGTAGCTATTGCGTTTGTCGGAGAATTCTTTCGACCGGGCCCCACGGTGGGCGTCAAACTGTTAATGCCAAAAATTAACTTATCAAAAGTCAACTTAAGGAGTTTGTGGAGTTGATCGATCGCAGACAGTATTCTCACGACAAATACAGTTTAGGACATAAAAAATAAAGATAAGAGATTTGGTGACGGTGAAAAACCCTTTAACGAGGGAAAAAAACCACGGACGATAGGACGTATCATCGTTGCACTGTGAAAAAATGACATCAAACAGGGACGTCGTCCTTTAGAACGATGGTCGTACGATTACAGATAGAAATGTAAAAAGAACAGTAGTATCATTTGAAATCTAGAGAGCTATTATATGTTTCTTGATGCTAGAGCACTGTGATTGTTAATCAGAGGTTTCTTTGTTGATTTGAGTGTTGATTTTATAGTTGGAGTCGTTTGTAACTGTCGTCTGACATTGATGGCCTTCATGAATGTCTTTAATGGTGTGAATCGTAACTGTTCAATAGTCATGTATAACACATAATGATCGATCAACGGTTAGCTCATCAGTTTAAAATAATATACCTGACGTTGAGGTCGTGGACCGAATAGGCGATCATTGGTCGGTCGTCGTACGTCATTATCCATTGTCATGAGTTTCGTTCGACCGTTGACCCTGAAGTCATAGTCAATGTTTATGAGTCGTAAAATATCTTTGGTCGAACGTTTTAATCAACGGTCGAGAGCTTAGGAGATTTTTACCCAAATAACAATCTTACAACTCTCATAAGATCAAGAAAGCATATATGTCATCAAAAAATATAAAAAAGTTGCACGTTAAAACCAAAGTTAAACAACAACAACAACAATTGGATAAACCAAAACAAAATCCTTATCTCAAGCTTCAAACTATTGGGAATGAAAGATTAGCAACCATCCATTTAGAAAAAACAAAATAGTAACAACTCATGATTCCAAGCTTCTGGTACCTTCCATAACAGAAAAACCTATGGCATTAATATCTTCCACAACCTTCTGACTTCCAAGTTTTTCCCACCTTGTATCACCCAACATGATAATTTTCTGAAAATCCAGCTACTATTAGAGACAGCAAAACTGAAACCCACAGATGCATCAAACTAGATTTTACAGCCATCTCATCAAAACAGCAGCCATAAAACTCAAAATAAAAGCACCCTGAGCCCAAAAAAATCCCTAATCTATTGCAGCCACTGAAAAAATACATATATAACGTACCAATAAAACAACTGAGTAGAAACAAAAGTTGAAGCTGGACAAAAAATGAATAAACAGAATGAAAATCACAGGATAAAACCATCTGAAGTAGCCCACACATCAAATCATCAAACATAATACAACCATCCTTATATCTCCTACTATTCAAACCCCTTTAACCTCCAAATAAACATCCACCAGATCAGACATGAGAACGTTAACTGATGGAGTTTAAAACAAAAGGGGTTTGCTAAGTAAAAACAACATCATAACATGCTTGTTTTATTACTCCTCTCCAATCCAACGGCTACAGGCTTAAGTTGACAACATCCAATATCAACAGGCAAACAACAACAATATTTTGGTCCAAAAAACAAGCTTCAAATCAACCAAAATATAGAACAAACCAACCATATTTATTCTGCTACTCCATTTTTCATTCCTTTACTTCTTTGCAATAAGCTTCTCGAATAGATTCACCGCATCATGTGGGGTTGCAATTGTTTGATCACTTTCTTCTTCCACGTTGATTCTGAATTCTTCTTCAAGTCCCATCACAATCTCAACCTGTTAACAACCAGCTTTTTATTTGGTTTCAGATCAACCAGGACCATGAACTTCATGGTTATTATGTCAACTATTATGTCTCGCCATTTACTCCTTATGCTGTAATTAAGGCTATGTTTGGCAAAAAAAAATGCAGATAAGCTTGTTGTTCGTGATAAGTTGTCTAATAAATTACTCATGTCTGGAGAAATATATAAATATTCAACTTGCAAATCACAAGTAAAGTTGCTAATTAATCCAAAATAAATTAAGATAAGGAGTAAATGGAGAGACAATATGGATAACAACCGAGATGATAATGTAATGAAAATCGTTTCTTATATGATGAAAACAATACTTTTAATCATCAATAGGATTGCTCACCTTGGAACAACCATGATCTTTAAGTACCCATGCAATGCATTCATAGCAAGCTGCAAGATCAGAGAAACATAATAACTGGATTTAACATATTTGATTGTAATTTGTAAGGGAATAGCCAATGCAAGGATAGTACCTTTTGTCAAGGATTGCTTGTTTTTTCAAAGTATTGTTCATTATTACAAGAATAACACTTAAATTTGTAGATGACTTAACTGCTATTGAAAATGAAGATCAACCTCAAAGTAACAAATTAATGGCTTTACAAGCATATTTAATAAGTTTGATGTCCAAATCATTTACAATTTTGAACTCGAAATTCATTAATTGATACAATTACTTATAAATAAAAAATGCGATATAACATGGAAAACTAAAAGAAGCTTGTGAACTTTCCAAGTCCAACACGACCATCTAGTCTGGAAAAAAAAACAATAGAACATCGAAACAAATAGTTTCAAATAACAAGAGAGTTTTAATCTGAAAACATAAAACTTCAGTTTTTAAATTGCTTTCGTAATAAAATGCCAGTTAGTGAATTTGAGCATAAGTCAGTTAGTGAATTTGAGCATAAGTCAAAGCAATCTCATGTTGGCTCATATAAATACATATATATATATATATATACATATATATATATATCCGAATTTAAGTGTATAAACAACAAAAATTAGTCATAGCTAAGTCAAAGCATACCGACAATCAATGTTTTAAATAACGGAAACGAGCCTCAAGGCGTTTTCATGTTAGGTACGTGAGGCGTAAGCCCCGAGGCGGTCGACGCGTAAGCCTCAAAAAATAAAACAATAAAAATTATAAATCCATAACACTTAACAAAAAAACATAATTTAATATTTCAATACCAAAATACATATATATATATATATAAGTGTGTTTTGCCGCTAGACATAATTAATATACATATATACACCGCCGCCACCACTACTATATGTATGTAAAACAGTAGACAGAAGTAACTTAGACATATAGACACTGCCACCACCACTAATATGTGTGTGCATATAATAATATATTACCACTAATATATATGTGTGCATATATATATATATATTGTTAGGTCTGAAAAGATTGTATCCGAGATCACAAATATTGAAGACATGAAGGGTCAAAGTGCAAAGTCATCAAAGTCATTATTTAGGAAATGTTTAATGTTTAAATATAAGGAAACATTCCTTTTTGTAAATAAGGCAAGTGTATAATGTCTTAATCTCCTAGTTTCCTTATACCGTATTTCCTATACATATAAATAGAGGGTTAGGGCTAGCAATTAAATAGAACGTTAATTCATATCATTCTAGAGAGAGCATATTAGATAATATCAGTGTAACCGATATTTAATACAAGTGAGATATCCGACATCGGATCTTCATAAATATTAGAAGTGTTCTTCGTATTCTTGCATACATTCATACGATTACCTGATTATCTGGGATCCACAATTGGTATCAGAGCAGACGATCTGAGTTTTTGCATTTTTCTGAAGTTATCCACGAAACAGAAGGTAATTTTTCGAATTCTGCGTTTTTTTATGTTTTTATCGATTCATACTGTTTTAGCTTTACCTGATAAAAACTCATAATTTTTAAGATTTTTTTTCTCGATTCGTTCTTCATTCTTTTGATTGGTTCTCGATTACGCTTTACCCGATAAAAATTCATATTTTTTTTAAAGATCTGTTTTTCTCGATTCATACTTCTTGCGCTTAAATTTTTGTCGATCCATATTGAGTTATTCTTGATTTTAGTCAAAATTATTTAATCTGTTTTAATTAAAGTTATTCTAGTTTATTTTAATTACTTTTGATATTCTTTACATAAGAAAACTCAGGAACTAGTGACTCTTGCAGCTTTTCTTACTAAAGAATTCTCTAGTAAAAATCATAAACTCTAGTAATTTTAATTTTTTTTTCTTGACTGAACAAATAAGAAACTCGAGAACTTAGACATTCTTGTCCATAAAAAGACTTGTTCTTTTTAGTCAAGAACCCTTTGTTCTTGGTTTCTGGTTTATCGGTTAAAGAAAACTAAGATTAAGTATTTTTGATCTTTTATCGAGTCCTTTTAAATCGACAAATTTTATTAATCGAGTCAACAAGAATCGATATAATTTTTTTATCGATTCATTGTTTTATCGAGTCGATTTTTTTTTTGTCGAATCTTAATCTATCGAGAAACTCTTAGTTATCGAGTCCTTTGTGATCGATAACTCCCTTTTATTGATTCAAAGTTTGTTTTGGAAGTTTTATCGAGTCCCTTATACCCGACAATAATTGTTGTCGAGTCCTAAACACCCGACAAAAGTTCATATCATTCAGACCCAATTCGATAAATTATTGTCGATTCCTTGTCAATCGATAAAACCCTCTGTTTTACGAGGCAACTCAGAAAAGTTCAAAAACTCGCTGATCGACGATCACTTCATCAGGTAACTAGTACTTAATTTTTTTTTCTCTCAAGATGAGTTCTCAAAATCAAATTTCAGATCTCAATACTGAAATTGAAAGACTTGAAGCAAGACACACATATAACATGAAAGTTCTTAATGAACTTTTAACTGAACACGTTTGTCTCAAATCTAGATTTAATAACTCAGAAGAATCAAGAAAAGTTTTGCAAAATCAAAATGAATTTTTGGAGGAACAACTCACCGAGCATACTAGGAATACATATCATGTATTTTATGAAGAAGTTTGCAAAAAGAAAAATCTTGAGTTGATAAAAATAAATTTTGATCTAAAAACCAAAATTTCTGATAGAAAAATCTATAGATCTTGAGACGTATAGTGTGGTTCTTAAAAGAAAATTAATTGAATTTCTAGAATGTGAGAAAGAAAGGAGTTCAACTTCTGATGAGAAACACAAATTTGAGTCTGAACGAAAAGATTTTGAAAGCAAAATTAACACTTGTGAATTGACCATTCAAAAACTTTCTAAACAAGTGTCAGATTTTGAACAAGTTGTGATTTTAGAAAGAAAATCATCTGAAACAAAATGTCTAAAACTATCAAAGCAACTTTCTGAACTTCAAAATCTTGTAAAAGCTGAAAGAAAAGTGTTTGAAACTGATAAGACGGATTTAATCAAGAAAAGTGTTTTGATCGTTGCTAAAAGCAAAAATTCGGAAAAAGTTTTTGAAAACGAAAGGAAAACTTTTGAAGAGACAATCAGTAAACTTTCAAACAAATTATCTGTTTTAGAAACAACTCTTGTGAATGAATGGAAAATGAGATCCGAATCTCAAACAAAATTTAAAGTGATTTTGGAAGAAAGAGATCATCTATTGTGCAAAATTAGAAAACTTGAAAGTTCTACAACTTCTTCAAGTTCAATTTTTCAGTTGAATTCTCTTTCTACAATAAATGTCTGTAAGAATAACTCGTCTTCAAGTGTCAAATCAAACAGTTATTCTAACAGCTCCAAATCATATAATTCTCCAACTTCCCGGACTCATAATTCTACTTTATCTCACAATGATTTTGTTGCTAATTCCGGTAATTCCAAGAAGTTTAAAATGGTTTGGAGGAAGAAATCAACTACAGATGATAGTGTTGGAAACTTGTCACATACATCTCCTGTAGTTGATACAAGATCATTTGTTTCCAAGACTAATTTGCCTTATTTTGTCAAATCAATCAATCAGCTAATTAGTCTAAGTGCCACAAAGATTTGTTGTTCTACATGTGGAACAAATGATTTTGTCAATCAAAATTTCACTCATAAATGGTATGGTACTTATAGTATCCCCACTTCCCCATTTATTGCATCTAAAGCTAACCTCCGAGGACCCAACAAAACTTGGGTACCAAAATCTTTTTAATCTGTTTTGTAGGTATGTCATGTGTGGTCCAAATTCAGAATATTCACATCACATGACAATCTTTCAAAAGGTTATGCTACATTTAAGGGGAGTATCACATTTTTACCATTTAATTAGCTTCATAGTATCTCAGCTATGGACCTGCTTTTAACCCATTTTTTTAACATTATGACTTCTGAATACTTCAGTTCAGAACTCGGACTTTAATGTTTTAACTCTTTGTGTGTTAGGAATTAGAAATTTCTATGGTCAATCCAGAGCCAGAAAGACCTACCCATGAAACACATCCCTAGGTTAGATATCCTGAATGGGAATGATTGATATGTTTAAAATTGAGTGCTTGTGAGATAAAAGAAAAATGTGAGAGTGTGACAAGACTTAAAAGAAAATATTTGGTCTTTACCAAACCTAAACAGTTATCCGGGTAGCCACATAATCTATTCATTCTCGATTCTTTGGAGATGAATATTGAACTAGACATGGATCCAATGTCGATAACTCGTGTCACCCCACCCAACTACTTAAGTATCTCACAAAAGATATTTGTTTCACAAATCACGGAGAATGAGCATATCTGCTATCTTTTCTTCACTCGGAAGATTAAGATATTGAAAAAGGAAGACACACCTCCGGTCTCCGAACTTCACATTCAATGCACATTGAGTTTGTGAAATGTATTTTCACATTTTGAGCCTTAAAATTATCATTTAATGCATAAATTCTTTCTACACATTGCACGAGTCTTTGTGATTCACATTGCATATCTTTGTGTTTATGTCGGAACAGTTTGAGAAGTTAGTTTTATAACTTACTTCTATGATAATTGGAAGTCCTATCAGTGCCAATCCGCTGCCAACACTGAACATAGGCCACTCAATTAAATTAAATTTTTGATTAAGTGATAATAGTTGCTATTTGTGCTTCTATGTTAGACTTTTTACCCATTTTTTTCACATCCACTTATTGTCTTTGATCGTTCATAATGCTTCGGATTCTCCTTATCATTCTGGGGGGAGAAAAAGTATCAAAGACAAATGCCCATTATGAGGGAGAATAGGTATATCAAAGACCCGACAAAATTTCTTGGGCCCGACATCTTCTTTTGTCGATTCATCTTGGCCCGAGATCTTGTCTTAGAGTGCTTCTTTTGAGCCGACAACATGTTTTATCGGCTCAGCTTGACCCGACAATCAGCTCAGCTTGACCCGACATAAATTTCAACTGTTTGAAGATAAAGATGAAGACTTGTCGACTTTCTTTGAGCCGACATATTTTCTTGTCGCATCCCAAAGAGCCGACATCTATTCCTAAGTGTTTATGTCGACTCATGTTCAACAAGTTCAAATCATCATACGACAAGCTCAAAGTTATCGCATCTGCCTAACCCGACAACCTCAATGCCTAACCCGACAACATCAAGATATCACAACCATCTTTTTGCCTCTTTTATCAAAAGAAAAAATTTCATCAAACAACTTCAAGATACCCTGCGACATCACGGCTCCTTCAACTTTCTTTTCGTGAACTTTATGCTAAAGTTAAGGGGGGGCTACGGAGCTTATCAAGTGATCATATTCGTAGGGGGAGCAAAAGAATTCAAGATAGTGATTTGTTGACAAAATTTCATCGTCTTCAAAAGTGCTGATTTACTGAAGTGTAATCTCGAATACAAAGGGGGAGATTGTTAGGTCTGAAAAGATTGTATCCGAGATCACAAATATTGAATACATGAAGGGTCAAAGTGCAAAGTCATCAAAGTCATTATTTAGGAAATGTTTAATGTTTAAATATAAGGAAACATTCCTTTTTGTAAATAAGGCAAGTGTATAATGCCTTAATCTCCTAGTTTCCTTATACCGTATTTCCTATACATATAAATAGAGGGTTAGGGCTAGCAATTAAATAGAACGTTAATTCATATCATTCTAGAGAGAGCATATTAGATAATATCAGTGTAACCGATATTTAATACAAGTGAGATATCCGACATCGGATCTTCATAAATATTAGAAGTGTTCTTCGTATTCTTGCATACATTCATACGATTACCTGATTATCTGGGATCCACATATATATATATTTATGGACATATATAACACTATTAGTCTGTCACTACCATCACCAAAGAATTAGAAAGTGGGTTGTCAAAATGGAGTCCACTAAATAAGCCAACAAATACTTACAGAAATTTATGAATAGAAACATATACACGTATATATCAAACACGTATACAATACAATCATCTAATTCTTCAAAGTTGGAAACTATTATACATATTGGCCTTCCAGTGCTACTGAGTACTGACAGAAACATATGAAATAGACATGTATCGGCAGGGACATAAATATGTAACAAATGACTGACATTCCTTCTCCAAATAAGACGACCGCCTCCCACATGTCTCACCGCCCCTTGCTTAAATCGCCGCCTCACCTTTGCAAGGCGTACGTCACATATAGACAGTGAGAGGCGATGCTTCATAATCGGTTTTTGGCCGTCTCGCCTTGAGGCTTGCGCCTTGATCGTTTTTTAAAATAATGCCGACAATGAATCTTCTAAAGAAACACGTTCTTTTTCCTCTGATAATCTTTCTCATTCATGTTAACCTGCACAATAAAGGAAAACTTATTTAGAACCAATAAGCATAGCTTAGTTGTTCCACAATTAATAAAATAATTAAAGAAAAAACAATCTCTCAAGACTACAAGGATGCAATTGGAGATGGCGATCGAGTCGTGGATATCCCATCCCCATCCCCAAGTTAAAAATATATGTTATTTTAGTTTCCAGAATGGGGATTGCTACAAACCTATGGTTTTAAGCTTTGTATTCATCATATTTTGGTGCTTCTCTTTTCTTCGGTTCATATTTTCAAACCTGTTTGAACCACATTTTTACATACATAATCGTAGATTTCGATTATTCATGGAGATCCCTCAACTTCTCTACATATCTACAGAATTAGAAATAATGAAGACGACTTTGTTAACTCCGCGATCCAAAAAAATAATATTGCATAGAGAGATAAAGCCCACGATTCAAAAATTTGTTGCCACCAATTATTTGCAAATACCTGGCAAGGTCTCTTCTAGTAACCAGAATTGCCGAGAGTGACTGAAAGCAAACATCAAGAAGATCATATCATAGACAAATCGAGCCCCACCTTAGAAATCCGCTACCCACTTTCTTGGATCAATATAGGAAATTCCAAGGAGAAGTACATGTAAAACAATAACAAATAGTTTCCATCTCAATTAACCTGTAGCTCATTAAAAACAATGAGTTATAGCAAATCAGCATTTCACTACAATCATGTACCACAAGTATATATAATATAAAAACACACACACGTTTAGGGAAAGTTCAAATGAGAACCTTAACTATTTTGAAAATCTGGGAACCGAGTTAACTCACTTGTGAAAGAGTTGAAATCTTTATGAAACTTGATGATCTGGGTGTCAGGAGTCATCATAGCGAGTCCAATAGCGGCTTCAGCAGCTGCAATAGCTATAACAAAAATGGAGAAAGTGGCTTTTGTTTCCTGAATCTGAACCAAAATCAGGTCTCAAAGGCTTCAAATCTTTCACATGGGTTTTACTTTGACCCAATTTCGTAGTGAAACAACCCAATTTCCTGAATGTAGCAGGATTAACCCTAAAATGAGGATTTTTATAGTTGTTTTGGAGAAAATAAGATAAACCTAAATCAATATATATGAAGTAAGCAAAAAAAGGGAGAACATGGAGAGGAGCGAGATCCATGGCATGAATCAAATCACAAATCTTTAAATTGGATTATAAGGTTAAGAACACACGTTCATATTCCTTACCTGATGCACATCATTTTAAAAGGGAGACAAGCACTTCACACGGACCAACAGAGAGGAAGCATATCGATATTATTAATAGGAAATGTACAAAGATTTCATCAGGATACAAAGAGTGAAGAGCAAAGAGAATGGGAATGGGTATTTGAATTTTGAATCATAAGAGATTGGGTATTTGAATTTTGAATCGTCTCTTGGGAATGTCGCCTAATGTTGAAATTGGGTATGGAAGAAACCGGGTAGGAAGAAAGATGAAGTCTGACCATTTCTTTTTTTATAGGGGTAAAATCAAACCTTAAGCAACTTGTACCTAGTGCATTACAATTTGTATTTAAGAGATTTTTGAAAGTCATGCATAAATGAGTTGTACATCATGCATAAATAGTTGTCTTTAAGACTTTTGGTCTAAATGGATATTAAAGTACTATAGATATAGATATGATATTTTCAAGCATGTTTTGAGATCAAATATTATATATATATATATATATATATATATATTACGACGTGTTTTAGTTAAAGCGCCTTGTCGTCATCGGCCACCGTCTGTAACACCCGAAATTTTGGGTAAAGGATATTTAACACATGATCCATTTGGTTTAAGATATATTATAATTACACATATATATAAGTATAATAATGTCGAATTATATGTACGTAGGACAAGTGTTGTTTGGTTAATCTGTAATGTTGAGGGACTAATTGTGTTATTTTTGGAATGAAAGTTTTCCTTGTAGTGGATGATGATGAAATTGATGATGTAAGCATCAATTTTGATCTTTGATTTTGATTACTCCAAAACAGATTATAAAGCGTGCTTGGAGCCGCGCCTGACCCGCCCGGTCACTTTTTCTCCACCGAGACAACTCCTTCTCAACCCCAATTCTTTTTCTTTTGTTTCCCCATCTCAATGTCACCACTACCATACTTTCTAAACTTTCTAACTTTAGAAAAACCTACCCATTTGTCTATCATCTTCTTCCCTCTCTTCCTTCCCCTCTCTAGATCCAAATTTTTAGGTTATTTATAAAGCTTCTTAGAGAAGATCTAGCTTAAAGGTTGGAAGGGTTTTAGTTGGGGTCTTCAAGTTCATCAAGAGGTAAGATTTTGTTAACTTTGTAATATTTAGAGCTTTAGATTTTGATCTAATTTTTGTGGTTAAATTAGTATATTTTTGGTTTGTTGGTATTTTAGATGGAAATTCTAATGAGAGACCTTGTTGGATCTTAAGACTTCATCTAAGGACGTTCAACTTTGGAGTAAACCTAGATTTAACCTTAATATAGCAAGTGAGTTCAAGTTGCTTTGTGAAAACGGTGTACATGCCAAAAATGTTCATTTTGATGTATTAACATGTTTTACTTGTTATTTATCAAATTCATGAGTATTTTAGTGAAATGTGCATATTTGGTATAAAGAGGTTTTATAAATCTTGAAAAGTGCTTATGTTGGATATTTTGATAAATAAAACATAATTATGAATTGTTTAGATGTTTTATTATAAATAAATATTATTTGGTATTATGCATTTTCGAGAGTATTGATTTATAAACCATTGGAAAATACATGTTATTGCATTATGAGGCATTTTGAAATATATGAGTATAATCTCATGTTGGTCCCAAAGGAGTCTACAAGAGTTCAATGGATATAGAAACAGTTTGTAGAGGGGGGGGGGGGTTGAATACAAACACAAGCTTTTTAATTGTTTAAATGAGTTTATATTGAATAAACAAATTTACAGTTGTAAGCGGAATTAGAACAAATATTAAACCTATTCTATTACAACTAAGAAGTGGCTAAGTTGATGCACAAGAACAAGAAAGAAAAGCAATAGAGGTTTAAGGAGAGAAGGTAGCATGTATGCAGATGAAGAATGGTTCCTCATCTGTTTATACCCATTGCATTAAATGCAAAGCAAAAGGTATATGCCATGTGTCAAGTCTCTATTTGAGACTTGTCCTTTGTCCAGAAGACAACCATTCCTTTGGTTGTATATGAACAGTACCAACTCAGATTTGATGGGGACATAAGAGACAATCCGTACGTCCTTTTCTGACAAGGTATTGAGGTTTGACTTTTGTGCATCGAGGATAAGATCAACATTGATCTTGCTGAGTAGGCCCCACTTTGATCACTGAACCGGAAGCTTCAAGGATGAAGCTTTCAAGTATCACTGAGACTTTTGCAAGACCTCACACTTCAGGTAGATGAACGTTGCTATCACTGAACTGCTTCAGATCACAAGCTATTCATCTCTTTCTTCAGTTATGCCTTCAACAGTCGTTGAATGACTTCGTGGTGTGAGTGTTGTTCTTCAGATCTTCAGGGATAGGATGTTGTTCCTGATCATCAGCGATCACTAAACACCGTCAGTGTGTGCTATCATTGATTTCTAAACACTATCCTATAAATGGAATTTTCACCAAGTATAAGAGGAATGATATTCAAATCATTGAAAGGAGTTTGGATCAACGTCTCATTTGGAAAATGGATTGTCTCTACCAACGATGTTTGTTTTGAGCAACTACTTAAATGTTGAGTTATTGTGGGTTAACCCGATTTTGACTAAAATGAGTCTCGAGGACATTTCTCCGAATTAATTGTCATACATCGAGCTTTTGGGGTTATACTCAATTATTACACAATTATAGATATTTTACATACTTTGAGTGCATTGGTCATTCATTTTGGAGTCATGTAAATTAGACTGAGTTGGATTGGATCCATAGGCACATACGTCAGTCATTTGGTTATTGAAAGACTTTTGAGTCCCTCGTTTGAGGCCATGAGTCGTTTGGGCTTTTAGTAGTCAGTATTTCAGAGATGGACCCAAGTGGGAATGCCTCTACGACCCTGGGTATTACGATGATGAAACTCGTTGGAGTATGCTGTCGAGACCCATAATTAGAGGTTGGTGCCTCTTATAGTTCACACAGGTATTCTGGGAATGAACTCATTTAGAGTCGGGTCCCATTAACATCGGTTCATAGTATGAGTCTATAGTATTTTTAGTAGGCCTGGCATTGGGGTGTTTCAGAGACGAATCAGTATGGGACGGGCTCCGGGACCTTAGATATTATGGTGGGTACTCGTCGAGGGGTCATACACCAGGACCGTGATCTTAGTGCGCTACTTAGCAACGTTGAAAATATGGTTTACTTCGTATTACGCCATTGTCGACGGAAACGGGTCTCTCCTATCACCGAAAGTTGTTGTTTTGGGTATTGAGTCTTATCCGTTATTTTCGATGACGTTTTTAGAGTATGAAGTGTTATCCATAATTTATATTATTGGATCTTTGAGACTTAACCATAATTTGGTATGCTAGAAAATGGAGTTTTGTCCATATTTTGGTATTTGGAGCATTTAAACTTATTCAAGTTTTGAGCGAGTAAAGGATGTGGAGTTCTTGTTTGTACGAGTATTTCTATTTAAATCTTTTATTTCTACGGTATTTTGATTTAAAGCTTTTATTACTTAAATGATGAGTTTGGGAAAAGATATTGCTTTGTATAATGAAGTATTTCTATTTGAGGGATTATTATTTTATCAAGAAATATTTCGATTTCAACCGATTATAAATATGTTATAAACTCTTGAGCTCACTAGGCGTTACGCCTAACTTTTTTCCTTTGTCGGCATGTGCATCAGGTTCTTGTTGGGGTTGGTACTAGCGACACATGTGGACTTCAATGCTAGGAAGTGGCACGCTATAGATCTAGCTATTTGGTGACGTTTTCCGCATTCGGAGATAGCGGCTCCTTTGGATTTAGTAACACCCGACCGTAATTATGTTTTAGTATAAGACTCAGTCTATCTTTTGTCGAGGTTATCTAGAATTGTTATTCGAGGAAATTCAAGTATTGGTTTATAAGAAGGGATTTATCCTTTAATTTATGCAATATTTAAAATTTTAAATCAATCGCTCTTTCCAATTTGAGGGTGTTATAGTCTCCACTAGCCACGATGCTATCAGCCACCGGCCACCGTCGCCACCCTAGTGCCACCAGTCTGTGTCGCAAGCAAACAGGTTCGATTTTCAGATTTTGATGTTCGACTTTTCATATTTTTAGTTCGATTTTTAGATTTTTAGTTTGATTTCGGATTTGTTTTCCATATTTGACATAGATTTGCTTCATGGTTTGTTTTTAATTTTTCGATTTTTAGCTTAGTTTTTCATGGTTTGATTTTCATATTTGTTTTACATATTTGACATAGATTTGCTTGTGTTTTGTTCAACTTATAAACATATCTCCTATGGTAATCTATAAATGTTTTCCATTTGCTTCCAATCACTTAAATATTGAATACAAATTTGTTTCCATTTATTTACACATGTAATTTACAATTTAACTATTCTTATTGGATTTCGTTTTCATTTGAGAATTATGATGATCTCATTGATATTTTTGTTTATAGGATGGCATCCGATTATAGTGACGGTTGTATTGATGACCCTTCGTATGAGGAAAGTGGTGATTCAAGTGATTATATGTCAGATACTTTATTGTTGGACCTTGAAAACGAGGATGATATAATCAATCTAAAGAAAACAAGTGATGATCCATTTTTGTATAAGCTTTGTAATCAAGTTGGTGACGAGGTTGGGCCCGATGTTGAGTTCAATGTGGATGAAGGGGATGATGATATTGGAGAGCTAAGTTATACAAAAAAGGATGGAATATCTGGTATATGATCCTAATGTTCATTGGAAATTGATGAAGCCACAAAGTGGTGAGAGGTATGAGAATCCTTGTCAATTAAAGCAGTGTTTGATAAACTTTTTGGCTGCAAATGGCTACCAACTAGAGTATATAAAAAGTGATTCAGAGAGGCTACTCGTTACATGTGGAAAACGTCAAAAAGATCACATGTCCTTTTAGATTATATGCATCTTGGATGCGAGAAGAGAGGTCATTTTAGATTAAAAGCATCAAGAGTAGCCCTAAATGCAGTAGAAACTATAGTTCTGGATCCTTAGTGACACCAAATTGGATTGTAAAGCATTATGTTAGAGAAATAGTTGAAAGACCATTCATAAAAATGAAGGATATGCAAGAGGATAGTTATAAGAAGTTCATGGTTAGAATTAGTACGGGACAATACATCCGGGCCAAGTCTAGGGTACTTCTTGAAATTGAAGGTTCTTTGACAGAACACAATGGAAAGCTTTAGGACTATGCACATGAAATTAGGAGGGCGAATCCGGGATCTACAGTTAAGATGGATGTAAACTTAATGGCAAATGAAAGTAATAAGTTTTGGAGGTTTTATGTATGTTTCAAAGCACTAAGAGATGGGTGGATTAGTGGATGTAGGAAGGTTATAGGAATAGATGGTTGTATCTTAAAAGGGGTGTACAAAGGAGAGTTAATATCAGTAGCAACATCCACTTTTGAAGCAGATTTCATGTCACACATGGAAAAGATTAAGACACTAGACCTTGATGCATACAATCATTTGATTGAAAGAGACCCTAATATGTGGTGTAGGGCTTTTTTTCAACCAGATAGGGCCTGTGAGGTTGTAGAAAATGGGATATACGAGTCATTTAATTCAGTCATTATTGATGCTAGAAGAAAACCCATAATCACAATGTTAGAAGAGCTAGGGTATTTGTTATGGAGAGGAATTACCAAATGTCAAAGAAAGCACTACAATGGGTATTAGTTGTATGTCCAACCATAAAGAAAAAGTTAAAGAAGTGGGGAGAATATCACAGGTACATATTTATCTATAATGGTAATATGATTATGTACGGTAATATGTTCTAATGTATTCTTTTGTCTTACATAGATATTGGTCCGTCATCCTTAGCGGTGGAAATGTGTTTGAAATAAGAAATCTTTATGAAGCAATGGTGGTGGATCTAGATGCTAAAAAATGCAGTTGCAGATTACGGGACAAATCAGTCATTCCTCGTGTGCATTATATAGCTACCATACACTTCATCAGCAAGGATCCAAAAGATTATGTCAGTAAATGGTTTTAAAAAAATCTCTTCAAAATGGCCTATGAACATCATATAAAACCAATGAATGGGAGAAATATGTAGATTACAACACCTTTTATCAAACCAACCCCACATAGAGAGAAGAGAATTCCTGGCAGACCATCTATCAAAAGGAAGATATCAGAATCCGAGAGCTGAGTTACAAGAGTAAGCAAGTGTGGAAAGACAATGACATGTAGAAATTGCTTGGAAAAAGGGCATATTGCTAGGACTTGTAAGAATGAGAAGAAAGACCCATCACCTAAACCCGTTAAGACAAAAGGTAGGGGGAGACTGAACATTCCAAAACTGACTACAACAAGAAGAAGCTCTAGGGGAGGAAGAGGCAATAGAGGTGGAAGAGGGACCAGAAGTGGGAGGATACCAACGTATGCATATGTAGGTTGTTTCTTATGATCCAATCACCGGAGAAGCATTGATTAGGGTAAGTCTTTTTTTTATTATTCATATTCAGATGACAATCTATTTATAGTGAACCCTTACTTACACTTCATATTTATTAAAGACATCATCAGGCGTGCCACAACCAGCATGGCCAAATGGCATCCTTCCACATTCAATTTCAAGTTTGGAGGACCAATTTGGTCATAAAGTTCAAGAAGATCCAGATATCGGTGATGAAGGTGAAGTTGATGGTGTACATGAACATATACTTTGTTATTGTAAAGGATATAACTTTTGGTACATTCGTATTAGTGGGATGAACATATATTTTGGGGATTTTTTGGTATATTTGTGAAGGGATAGGCATTTTTTTGGTATATTTAGTGGGATGGGCATATTTTTAGGGATTTTTTTTGATAAATTTGTGAAGGGATAGGCTTTTTTTTCGTATATTTGTGAAAAGAATGGGCGCTTTTGGTTTGTTAAGGGGATGAATATAATTTTTGTATGCGTCTATTTTATGCTTTATGCATAACTTTTGAATGTGTTGGGAATTAGTAATGGAAATGATATAATTTTCTCTGTTTCATTGGTTTATTTACTTTGTTCTACGTAAGAGTAAGTGTATATATTTATTCAAATTAAGTTTCGGATTTTGTTCAAAATTATATTTTGTTCAAAAAAGGTTTCAGATTTATTAATTTGTTAAAGAAAATTAGGAAAATGTTTAGAGATACATTTGTTAAAAAAATTCAGGGACTTAATCATCCAAAGTCATATAGTTTGTTGAGTTTTTTTATATTTTTCCCGAATTTTTAACATATTAACCTGTTTTACAGGTTACAAGAATGTATTTAACCGGTTTTACAAAGTTTAGTGGTTTTATCATTCATAAAAATAGTTTAAGGATTTAACCATTCAAAAACAGATAGTTTGTTGGGTTTTTGTTGACTTTTCCCTTAATTTAATATCTATATTCATATATTTTTTTTCATGATTTTCTTATTTTCTATTTATTTAACATATTCTTCCGAGTTCTAAGCATATCATTATAACAAGTTTAAACTGTATAAAGCATACTAAACGGTTAACGTCCACTTGGTTTGTAAAATTGGATTGAATTTAGAAATCCCACGAGGATAATTGCCTAATTGGTAGTTTGCATGATTTCATATGATTTGTTTGTAAATAATGTTTTAAAATATGTTAAAAATACTTGTTTTCTAAAAATAATAATGAAATTAATTTTTATTTCAAATACTACAAACTAAACACACCAAAGATTCCAAATCTTTTCACTAAATCCAAATTATTCAAAAACATTTCGTCAAATCAAATGTATCCTAAATAAGCTACTTTATTGTTTTTAAATTAAGATTATATTGAGTCTTTAAAAATAATGATGACGATTTAGTGATACAATTTCATAAATCTTAAGGTTGCGTTTGGTTCGGTGGAATTGAATGGATTCTGGTGGAATTGAAATGTGAATTCCTTTGATCAGATTTCATTCCGTCATTTGGTTCGTTCTTTTGCAGGAAAGGAATCTCCAAATTTCACTGAATTCCATGGACGGAGGATTTTATCATTTCTTGACCAATACATGGTATTTTGATGGAATGGAATTCCTTATTTTCATTATACCCAAAATACCCTGACCCCAAAAATACCCTAATCTCATGAAACATAAGATACCTAATCTGATAAAAAGAAGTCATCTTTCTCCAACTTCTTGATCTGCTTCTCCTCCATAGAACACCAACAGCTACTCCATCAAACCCAACAGAAGCTCCATCGATCTACTTCTCCTCCATCGAACACCAACAAACAAGCTCGATCTCTCTCGATTTCTCATTTCTCGATTTCACCTAACTCGATTTCTCCATGCTTCCGCTCTCTCTGCTTACTCCATTATCCACATAATTGCTCGATTTCTCATCTTCCAGATCTGCAACAAAGGGGTTTTTGGTCTTCTTCTACAAGAGATCTGCATCGTACTTCCTTGTTTCGTCGTCTTCCAAATTTGCAAAAGGAGTTTTTGGTCTTCTTTTGCAACAGATCTGCATCGTTCGGTCTTCTTTTGTAACAAACTTGTTTTTGATCGATCTGCTCCTCTCATCCTGTTGGATCTTCTTCTGCAATAAACTTGTTTCTACTCCTTTGATCTTCTTCTGCAACATCCTATTTCCATCTCGATGAAACATCTCCTCACATGCAACATCCTATTTCCATCTCGATGAAACATCTCCTCACATGCAACATCCTATTTCCATCTCGATGAAACATCTCCTCACATGCAACATCCTATTTCCATCTCGATGAAACATCTCCTCACATGCAACAACCTTTCTCGATGAAACCACAATTCTCCATCTTTTACCTTTTCTCCAAGTGATGTTATAGGTACCATCACCAAGTAATCAACAGATCTAGGATCTTCAATTGATCTCCAAAGCATATTGAACCTCACGACCTCCATCACTAGATTGAGATTTTTTGTTTCAAAATTTGTTTTTAAAAAGAATGTATAAAACTAAAAAGAAACTCACGAAATGCCAAACATTGTAAAAACAAGAATAGAAATAATAATTTTATTACAACTTTGCTAATTAAATGAAATTTATATAATTTTATATATTAAAGAATAATTTTACAAAACAAAATTATAAAAGGGCATTTTGGTCATTTACCAATATTTCATTCCAATTTCAAAGTTATATTCTGTGAACCAAACAGACATATTCCAATTTATTTGACACGTTCCATTCCAATTTTGTCAGCCAAACAGCTGGTAAAACCTGACAACATTCCATTCTAATTTCTTCAAAGTCAAATTTTTTGACCGATATCATTCCATCCAATTCCATTTCGTCAAATCAAATGTGTTCTAAATAAGCAACTTTATTGTTTTTAGATTAAGATTATATTGAGTTTTTAAAAATAATGATTGACGATTTATAAGTCCGATGGTACAATTTCATAAAGAGAAATTTGCTCAAATAGCTATTTTAGCAACTCAATTTGCTGAAATAGCCATTTTTCATAAAAGTTGCAAAAATAGCCACCAAGTACGCCATAAAAGAGGTACGCCATGGCGTACTCCACCTATTTCCCGGATTTTTGCAAAAAAGTCCTCAAGTACGCCATTTTCAAGGTACGCCATGGCGTACGTGGTCCCTAAAGTTTGAAAAATTAGCAAAATTGGCCCCTGGACTTGAAAGGATCGCGCGAAAGAATTAAAAATGACAAAATGGTCCCTGGACTTTACTACACCATGGCGTAGTACTCATTTGGTGTAGTGGTCAGTTTTCAAAAATGGCAAAATTGGCCCCTGGACTTGAAAGGCTGGCGAGAAGAATCAAAAAATGGCAAAATTGGTCCCTAGACCTTACTACGTCATGGCGTAGTAACCTTTTGACGTAGTGGTCAAAGATTCCATGGAATATGCTCTTGACTATTGACTGGACCTTACTACGCCACGACGTAGTAACTTTTTGGCGTAGTTGTTGGCTATTGACCGATTTGACATAAATAAGGGGTAGCTGAGTATTGAATAGGGTAGCTGAAACATTGGGAGAGGAGAAGAAGTCACGAGTTCCTCTATTTGAAGGTTATAAATTGCACCTTGTGGTCCACACCATCCCCACCACAAAGTTATAAAGAAACATATAATTTCTGTGTTCTTGAGAAAACGACAAGAACAGTCAGTCAGAAGCCGATATTTTATTCAAGCGCACGGGCCCTCGAGAATAACTACAATCCACGTCAAAACCCACGTCTACACGTCAAGACATGCAAAGTGCAAACCCGCAACCAATGGTAAGTTATTTGGTTTTAAATACTATATATTTTGTTGTTTTTGTTAAAGCTTATGAAAAAAAAGTCTCCTTTTAATTATAAATATGTTTAATGTCTGTTGAATATACATCTGTTTAATAGATGCTATTCATTCTAATTTATTTGTTTAAGTGATACTTTATAAACAATATATATATAAGGAATCAACTATGACTCGATATAATTTTAATATAATTTAGTAGTAAAAATATGCATATATATATATATATAAAGGAATCAATATATATAATTCTTTTTAATATATATATAAGGTCACGGGTTTAATATATATATATATATATATAATCTTTTTAATTATACATTTGTTTAATATCTATTTAATTATACATCTGTATCATATCTGTTTAATATTCACCGGTTTAATATTCATCAGTTTAATATCTGCTATTCATTCTAATTTATTTGTATAAGTGATACTTTATAAACAATATATATATATAAAGAATCAACTGTGACTAGATATAATTTTTTTTAATATAATTTAGTAGTAAAAATATTCATATATATATCTATATATATAAAGGAATCAATATATATAATTTTTTTAATATATATATAAGGTCACGGGTTTAATATATATATATATATATATATATAATTTCTTTTAATTATACATTTGTTTAATATATGTTTAATTATACATATGTTTAATATCCTTTTAAATATACATCTTTTTCATATCTGTTTAGTATACATCTATTTAATATATGTTTAATATTCATCTGTTTAATATACATTTGTTTAATATTTGCTATTCATTCTAATTAATTTGACCACTAGTTGTTTAATATACAACTTTTAATTATACATCTATTTCATATCTGTTTAATATACATTTGTTTAATACACATCTTTTTCATATATGCTTAATATACATCTGTTTAATATCTGTTTAATATTCATCTGTTTAATATACATCTAGTTAATATACATCTGTTTAATATCTGCTATTCATTCTAATTTATTCCACCCCCATAAAAAAATTTGCATGTATTTCATAAAACAAAATAATTGCATAACACCGAAATACTATCAACAAAATTTATAAATATATAAAAAACCATTATCTTAATACAACGTAAAAAATTAAGTAAATTACATGTTATTCATGTATTTTATTAAACGAAATAATTGCATAACACCGAAAGATTTTGTCAAACGGATGTAAATAGCCCTAAGGTTGTAGGGACTTAAGTAATTCACGTGATTCCCCTACTACCTGGAAATCCAAAAGTGTATCTGCGATTTATTTTCAAATAATGAAATATTGATGATGGACTATCAACAAAATTTAAAAATACAAAAAAAAAAAGCATTATCTTAATACAACGTAAAAAATTGAGTAAATTACATGTTATTCATGTATTTCATTAAACGAAATAATTGCATAACACCGAAAGATTTTGTCAAACGGGTGTAAATAGCCCTAAGGTTGTAGGGACTTAAGTAATCCACGTGATTCCCTACTACCTGGAAATTCAAAAGTGTATCTGCGATTTATTTTCGAATTATGAAATATTGATGAAGGACTATCAACAAAATTTATATATACAAAAAAAAGCATTATCTTAATACAACGTAAAAAATTGAATAAATTACATGTTATTCATGTATTTCATGAAACGAAATAATTGCATAACACCGAAAGATTTTGTCAAACGGGTGTAAATAGCCCTAGGGTTGTAGAGCCTTAAGTAATCCACGTGATTCAACTACTACCTGGAAATCCAAAAGTGTATCTGCGATTTATTTTCAAATAATGAAATATTGATGAAAGACTATCAACAAAATTAAAAAATACAAAAAAAACATTATCTTAATACAACGAAAAAATTGAGTAAATTGCATGTTATTCATGTATTTCATTAAACGAAATAATTGCATAACACCGAAAGATTTTGTCAAACGGGTGTAAATAGCCTTAAAGTTGTAGAGATTTAAGTAATCCACCTGATTCCCCTACTACCTGGAAATCCAAAAGTGTATCTGCGATTTATTTTCAAATAATGAAATATTGATGAACGACTATCACCAAAATTTAAAAATACAAAAAAAAAGCATTATCTTAATACAACGTAAAAAATGAGTAAATTACATGTTATTCATGTATTTCATGAAACGAAATAATTGCATAACACCGAAAGATTTTGTCCAACGGGTGTAAATAGCCCTAAGGTTGTAGGGACTTAAGTAATCCACGTGATTCCCCTACTACCTGGAAATCAAAAAGTGTATCTGCGATTTATTTTCAAATAATGAAATATTGATGAAAAACTATCAACAAAATTTAAAAATATAAAAAAAAGCATTATCTTAATACAACGTAAAAAATTGAGTA
The DNA here is from genome assembly GCA_036898165.1 of Silybum marianum. Lineage (NCBI taxonomy): Eukaryota > Viridiplantae > Streptophyta > Magnoliopsida > Asterales > Asteraceae > Silybum > Silybum marianum. The sequence continues at coordinate 20,678,203 of CM072530.1, read as the reverse complement.
AATTACATGTTATTCATGTATTTAATGAAACGAAATAATTACATAACACCGAACGATTTTGTCAAACGGGTGTAAATAGCCCTAAGGTTGTAGTGAGTTAAATAATCCACGTGATTCCCCTACTACCTGGAAATCAAAAAGTGTATCTGGGATTTATTTTCAAATAATGAAATATTGATGAAAGACTATCAACAAAATTTAAAAATATAAAAAAAAACATTAGCTTAATACAACGTAAAAAATTGAGTAAATTACATGTTATTTATGTATTTAATGAAACGAAATAATTGTATAACACCGAAATTTTTTGTCAAATGGGTGTAAATAGCCCTACGGTTGTAGGAACTTAAGTAATCCACGTGATTCCTCTACTACCTGGAAATCCAAAAGTTTATCTGCGATTTATTTTCAAATAATGAAATATTGATGAAAGACTATCAACAAAATTTAAAAATACAAAAAAAAACATTATCTTAATACAACGTAAAAAATTGAGTAAATTACATGTTATTCATGTGTTTCATGAAACGAAATAATAGCATAACACCGAAATATTTTGTCAAACGGGTGTAAATAGCACTAAGGTTGTAGAGACTTAAGTAATCCACGTGATTTCCTACTAATTAAAAATCCAAAAGTGTATCTGCGATTTATTTTCAAATAATGAAATATTGATGAAAGACTATCAACAAAATTTAAAAATACAAAAAAAAACATTATCTTAATACAACGGAAAAAATTGAGTAAATTGCATTTAATTCATGGTTTTCATTAAACGAAATAATTGCATAACACCGAAAGATTTTGTCAAACGGGTGTAAATAGACTTAAAGTTGTAGAGACTTAAGTAATCCACGTAATTCCTCTACTACCTGGAAATTCAAAAGTGTATCTGCGATTTATTTTCAAATAATGAAATATTGATGAAGAATTATCATAAAAATTTAAAAATACAAAAAAAAAACATTATCTTAATACAACGTAAAAAATTGAGTAAATTACATGTTATTCATTTGTTTCATAAAACGAAATAATTGCATAACACCGAAACATTTTGTCAAACGGGTGTAAATAGCATTAAGGTGTAGGGACTTAAGTAATCCACGTGATTCCCCTACTACCTGGAAATCCAAAATAGTATTTGCGATTTATTTTCAAATAATGAAATATTGATGAAGGACTATCAACAAAATTTTAAAATACAAAAAAAAAAGAATTATCTTAATACAACGTAAAAAATTGAGTAAATTACATGTTATTCATGTGTTTCATGAAACGAAATAATTGCATAACATCGAAAGATTTTGTCAAACGGGTGTAAATAGCACTACGGTTATAGGGACTTAAGTAATCCACGTGATTCCCCTACTACCTGGAAATTCAAAAGTGTGTCTGCGATTTATTTTCGAATTATGAAATATTGATGAAGGATTATCAACAAAATTTAAAAATACAAAAAAAGCATTATCTTTATACAACGTAAAAAACTGAGTAAATTACATGTTATTCATGTATTTAATGAAACGAAATAATTGTATAACACCGAAACATTTTGTCAAACGGGTGTAAATAGCGCTAATGTTGTAGGGACTTAAGTAATCCACGTGATTCCCCTACTACCTGGAAATCAAAAAGTGTATCTGCGATTTATTTTCAAATAATGAAATATTGATGAAAGAATATCAACAAAATTTAAAAATATAAAAAAAAAGCATTATCTTAATACAACGTAAAAAATTGAGTAAATTACATGCTATTCATGTATTTAATGAAACGAAATAATTGCATAACACCGAAAGATTTTGTCAAACGGGTGTAAATAGCCCTAGGGTTGTAGGGATTTAAGTAACCCACATGATTCCACTACTATCTGGAAATCCAAAAGTGTATCTGCGATTTATTTTCAAATAATGAAATATTGATAAAAGACTATCAACAAAATTTAAAAATACAAAAAAAAGTATTATCTTAATACAACGTAAAAAATTGAGTAAATTACATGTTATTCATGTATTTCATGAAACGAAATAATTGCATAACACCGAAATATTTTGTCAAACGGGTGTAAATAGACTTAAGGTTGTAGAGAGACTTAAGTAATCCACGTAATTCCCCTACTACCTGGAAATTCAAAAGTGTATCTGCGATTTATTTTCAAATAATGAAATATTGATAAAGAATTATCAACAAAATTTAAAAATACAAAAAAAACATTATCTTAATACAACGTAAAAAATTGAGTAAATTACATGTTATTCATTTGTTTCATGAAATGAAATAATTGCATAACACCGAAACATTTTGTCAAATGGGTGTAAATAGCACTAAGGTTGTAGGGACTTAAGTAATCCACGTGATTCCCCTACTACCTGGAAATCCAAAACAGTATTTGCGATTTATTTTCAAATAATGAAATATTGATGAAGGACTATCAACAAAATTTAAAAATATAAAAAAAAAGCATTATCTTAATACAACGTAAAAAATTGAGTAAATTACATGTTATTCATGTGTTTCATGAAACGAAATAATTGCATAACACCGAAAGATTTTGTCAAACGGGTGTAAATAGCAATAAGGTTGTAGAGACTTAAGTAATCCACGTGATTCCCCTACTACCTGGAAATTCAAAAGTGTATCTGCGATTTATTTTCGAATTATGAAATATTGATGAAGCACTATCAACAAAATTTAAAAATACAAAAAAAAAGCATTATCTTAATACAACGTAAAAAATTGAGTAAATTACATGTTATTCATGTATTTCATGAAACGAAATAATTGCATAACACCGAAATATTTTGTCAAACGGGTGTAAATAGCCCTAGGGTTGTAGGGCCTTAAGTAATCCACGTGATTCAATTACTACCTCGAAATCCAAAAGCGTATCTGCGATTTATTTTCAAATAATGAAATATTGATGAAAAACTATCAACAAAATTTAAAAATACAAAAAAAAAACATTATCTTAATACAACGTAAAAAAATGTGTAAATTACATGTTATTTATTTATTTCATGAAACGGAATAATTGCATAACACCGAAAGATTTCGTCAAACGGGTGTAAATAGCCCTAAGATTGTAGGGACTTAAGTAATCCACGTGATTCCCCTACTACCTGGAAATCCAAAAGTGTATCTGCGATTTATTTTCAAATAATGAAATATTGATGAAGGAATATCAACAAAATTTAAAAATACAAAAAAAAAAGCATTATCTTAATACAACATAAAAAATTGAGTAAATTACATGTTATTCATGTGTTTCATGAAACGAAATAATAGCATAACACCGAAATATTTTGTCAAATGGGTGTAAATAGCACTAAGGTTGTAGAGACTTAAGTAATCCACGTGATTTCCTACTAATTGAAAATCCAAAAGTGTATCTGCGATTTATTTTCAAATAATGAAATATTGATGATGGACTATCAACAAAATTTAAAAATACGAAAAAAGCATTATCTTAATACAACGTAAAAAATGAGTAAATTACATGTTATTCATGTATTTCATGAAACAACATAATTGCATAACACCGAAAGATTTTGTCAAACGGGTGTAAATAGCCCTAAGGTTGTAGAGACTTAAGTAATCTACGTGATTCAACAACTACCTGGAAATCCAAAAGTGTATCTGCGATTTATTTTCAAATAATGAAATATTGATGAACCACTATCAACAAAATTTAAGAATACAAAAAAAAAACATTATCTTAATACAACGTAAAAAAATGTGTAAATTACATGTTATTTATTTATTTCATGAAACGGAATAATTGCATAACACCGAAAGATTTTGTCAAACGGGTGTAAATAGCCCTAAGATTGTAGGGACTTAAGTAATCCACGTGATTCCCCTACTACCTGGAAATCCAAAAGTGTATCTGCGATTTATTTTCAAATAATAAAATATTGATGAAAGACTATCAACAAAATTTAAAAATACAACAAAAAAAGCATTATCTTAATACAACGTAAAAAATTGAGTAAATTACATGTTATTCATGTGTTTCATGAAACGAAATAATTGCATAACACAGTAAAATTTTGTCAAACGGGTGTAAATAGCCCTAAGGTTGTAGGGACTTAAGTAATCCACGTGATTCCCCTACTACCTGGAAATCCAAAAGTGTATCTGCGATTTATTTTCAAATAATGAAATATTGATGAACGACTATCAACAAAATTTAAAAATACAAAAAAAAGCATTATCTTAATACAACGTAAAAAAATGAGTAAATTACATGTTATTCATGTATTTCATGAAACGGAATAATTGCATAACACCGAAAGATTTTGTCAAACGGGTGTAAATAGCCGTAATGTTGTAGGGACTTAAGTAATCCACGTGATTCCCCTACTACCTGGAAATCAAAAAGTGTATCTGCGATTTATTTTCAAATAATGAAATATTGATGAAAGTCTATCAACAAAATTTAAAAATCTAAAAAAAAGCATTATCTTAATACAACGTAAAAAATTGAGTAAATTACATGCTATTCATGTATTTAATGAAACGAAATATTTGCATAACACCGAAAGATTTTGTCAAACGGGTGTAAATAGCCCTAAGGTTGTAGGGATTTAAGTAACCCACGTGATTCCACTACTATTTGGAAATCCAAAAGTGTATCTGCGATTTATTTTCAAATAATGAAATATTGATAAAAGACTATCAACAAAATTTAAAAATACAAAAAAAAGCATTATCTTAATACAACGTAAAAAATTGAGTAAATTACATGTTATTCATGTATTTCATGAAACGAAATAATTTCATAACACCGAAATATTTTGTCAAACGGGTGTAAATAGACTTAAGGTTGTAGAGACTTAAGTAATCCACGTAAATCCCCTACTACCTGGAAATTCAAAAGTGTATCTGCGATTTATTTTCAAATAATGAAATATTGATAAAGAATTATCAACAAAATTTAAAAATACAAAAAAAAAACATTATCTTAATACAACGTAAAAAATTTGAGTAAATTACATGTTATTCATTTGTTTCATGAAATGAAATAATTGCATAACACCGAAACATTTTGTCAAATGGGTGTAAATAGCACTAAGGTTGTAGGGACTTAAGTAATCCACGTGATTCCCCTACTACCTGGAACTCCAAAACAATATTTGCGATTTATTTTCAAATAATGAAATACTGATGAAGGACTATCAACAAAATTTAAAAATATAAAAAAAAAGCATTATCTTAATACAACGTAAAAAATTGAGTAAATTACAAGTTATTCATGTGTTTCATGAAACGAAATAGTTGCATAACACCGAAAGATTTTGTCAAACGGGTGTAAATAGCAATAAGGTTGTAGGGACTTAAGTAATCCACGTGATTCCCCTACTACCTGGAAATTCAAAAGTGTATCTGCGATTTATTTTCGAATTATGAAATATCGATGAAGCACTATCAACAAAATTTAAAAATACAAAAAAAAAGCATTATCTTTATACAACGTAAAAAATTGAGTAAATTACATGTTATTCATGTATTTAATGAAACGAAATAATTGTATAACACCGAAAGATTTTGTCAAACGGGTGTAAATAGCCCTAAGGTTGTAGTGACTTAAGTAATCCACGTGATTCCCTACTACCTGGAAATCCAAAAGTGTATCTACGATTTATTTTCAAATAATGAAATATTGATGAATGATTATCAACAAAATTTAAAAATACAAAAAAAAACATTATCTTAACACAACGTAAAAAATTGAGTAAATTGCATGTTATTCATGTATTTCATTAAACGAAATAATTGCATAACACCAAAAAAAATTTGTCAAACGGGTGTAAATAGACTTAAGGTTGTAGAGACTTAAGTAATCCACGTGATTCCCCTACTACCTGGAAATCCAAAAGTGTATCTGTGATTTATTTTCAAATAATGAAATATTGATGAAGGAATATCAACAAAATTTAAAAATACAAAAAAAAAGCATTATCTTAATACAACATAAAAAATTGAGTAAATTACATGTTATTCATGTGTTTCATGAAACGAAATAATAGCATAACACCGAAATATTTTGTCAAACGGGTGTAAATAGCACTAAGGTTGTAGAGACTTAAGTAATCCACGTGATTTCCTACTAATTGAAAATCCAAAAGTGTATCTGCGATTTATTTTCAAATAATGAAATATTGATGAAGAATTATCAACAAAATTTAAAAATACAAAAAAAAACATTATCTTAATACAACGTAAAAGATTGAGTAAATTACATGTTATTCATTTGTTTCATGAAACGAAATAATTGCATAACACCGAAACATATTGTCAAACGGGTGTAAATAACACTAAGGTTGTAGGAAATTAAGTACTCCACGTGATTCCCCTACTACCTGGAAATCCAAAACAGTATTTGCGATTTAATTTCAAATAATGAAATATTGATGAAAGACTATCAACAAAATTTAAAAATACAAAAAAAAAGTATTATCTTAATACAACGTAAAAAATTGAGTAAATTACATGTTATTCATGTGTTTCATGAAACGAAATAATTGTATAACATCGAAAGATTTTGTCAAACGGGTGTAAATAGCACTAAGGTTGTAGGGACTTAAGTAATCCACGTGATTCCCCTACTACCTGGAAATTCAAAAGTGTATCTGCGATTTATTTTCAAATTATGAAATATTGATGAAGGACTATCAACAAAATTTAAAAATACAACAAAAAAAGCATTATCTTAATACAACGTAAAAAATTGAGTAAATTACATGTTATTCATGTGTTTCATTAAACGAAATAATTGCATAACACCGAAAGATTTTGTCAAACGTGTGTAAATAGCCCTAATGTTGTAGGCACTTAAGTAATCCACGTGATTCCCCTACTACCTGGAAATCAAAAAGTGTATCTGCGATTTATTTTCAAATAATGAAATATTGATGAAAGAATATCAACAAAATTTAAAAATATAAAAAAAAGCATTATCTTAATACAACGTAAAAAATTGAGTAAATTACATGTTATTCATGTATTTAATGAAACGTAATAATTGCATAACACCGAAAGATTTTGTCAAACAGGTGTAAATAGCCCTAAGGTTGTTGGGACTTAAGTAATTCAAGTCATTCCCCTACTACCTGGAAATCCAAAAGTGTATCTGCGATTTATTTTCAAATAATGAAATATTGATGAAGGACTATCAACAAAATTTAAAAATACAACAAAAAAAGCATTATCTTAATACAACGCAAAAAATTGAGTAAATTACATGCTATTCATGTATTTAATGAAACGAAATAATTGCATAACACCGAAAGATTTTGTCAAACGGGTGTAAATAGCCCTAAGGTTGTAGGGATTTAAGTAATCAACGTGATTCCACTACTATCTGGAAATCCAAAAGTGTATCTGCGATTTATTTTCAAATAATGAAATATTGATAAAAGACTATCAACAAAATTTAAAAATACAAAAAAAAAGCATTATCTTAATACAACGTAAAAAATTGAGTAAATTACATGTTATTCATGTATTTCATGAAACGAAATAATTGCATAACACCGAAATATTTTGTCAAACGGGTGTAAATAGCCCTAAGGTTGTAGGGACTTAAGTAATCCACGTGATTCCCCTACCAGCAGGAAATCCAAAAGTGTATCTGCGATTTATTTTCAAATAATGAAATATTGATGAAGGACTATCAACAAAATTTAAAAATACAAAAAAAAGCATTATCTTTATACAACGTAAAAAATTGAGTAAATTACATGTTATTCATGTATTTCATGAAATGAAATAATTGTATAACACCGAAAGATTTTGTCAAACAAGTGTAAATAGCCCTAAGGTTGTAGGGACTTAAGTAATCCACGTCATTTCCCTACTACCTGGAAATCCAAAAGTGTATCTGCGATTTATTTTCAAATAATGAAATATTGATGAAGGACTATCAACAAAATTTAAAAATACAAAAAAAAACATTATCTTAATACAGCGTAAAAAATTGAGTAAATTGCATGTTATTCATGTATTTCATTAAACGAAATAATTGTATAACACCGAAATATTTTGTCAAAACGGGTGTAAATAGATTTAAGGTTGTAGAACTTAAGTAATCCACGTGATTCCTCTACTACCTGGAAATCCAAAAGTGTATCTGCGATTTATTTTTAAATAATGAAATATTGATGAAGGACTATCAACAAAATTTAAAAATACAAAAAAAAAGCATTATCTTAATACAACGTAAAAAATTGAGTAAATTACATGTTATTCATGTATTTCATGAAACGACCGAAAGATTTTGTCAAACGGGTGTAAATAGCCCTAAGGTTGTAGGGACTTAAGTAATCCACGTGATTCCCCTTCTACCTGGAAATCCAAAAATGTATCTGCGATTTATTTTCAAATAATGAAATATTGATGAAGGATTATCAACAAAATTTAAAAATACAAAAAAAAGCATTATCTTAATACAACGTAAAAAATGAGTAAATTACATGTTATTCATGTATTTAATGAAACGAAATAATTGCATAACACCGAAAGATTTTGTCAAACGGGTGTAAATAGCCCTAAGTTTGTAGAGACTTAAGTAATCCACGTGATTCCCCTACTACCTGAAAATCCAAAAGTGTATCTGCGATTTATTTTCGAATTATGAAATATTGATGAAGGACTATCAACAAAATTTATATATACAAAAGGTATGCTCATGAATTTTACAAACTCAATATGTAGGTCCCTGTACTCACGATAAGGAATAAAATTTCCTTGATTAAGGATATCCGGGCTGCTCTTTTAGTTTCTCCAGCGAGAGAAGAGCTTTTTAGGACTACTCTCTTCGGTCCTTGGTTGGACCTCAACGTGCTGACCCATGACAGTCTTCTTACAGCGTTGTTCCTAGAAAGGCAGATTCCTCCTGTTGAAGGACAGGAGGAAGAGTTATGGTTTAATATTTCCGGCCACATCATTCGTTTCGGTCGAGAGGACTACTGCCTTATCACAGGCCTACGTTTTGGAGTCCCGCCGAACATCACTCCCCTCCGAAAGCACAGCTTCCTAAGGAGGGTCTTTCCTAATGCTTGCGGAGAGACTGCTCATCAAGACCCTCGTCTACAGCTTTCCTCGGTTCGTAGCATGATTAAGCTAAAGATCCCCAACTTAAGCGACGAGGATGTTGTCCGAGTCTGCTTACTAGGGATGGTGGAATTAGTATTCGTCGGACGTTAGGTTTCCCAGTTAGTTAATCCCGAGCTATTTAATATCATGGAGCGTCTTACATTATTTAATCGCTATCCATGGGGAAGCTACACATGGGAACCGACCTACCAACAATTGAACCGTGCTTGGGCTAGACGCGACCAGCACAAAAAGATGTCGATTACGGGTTTTGCATACGCCTTTAAGGTTAGATAATTATTAATTTGAAATTTGTTTCCTTTATGATAATGTGCATACCTTTATGTGTTGTTGTATGTTTGTAGATATGGATCGTTGAGGTGTTTCCAGTCTCCCGACAATGGTTTACATGCTCAGACGCGTCCCTGAGGGGGATTCGTTGGAGCAGGAACCATAATTTGAATATAAATGTGTGCCTTGAGTTCCTTAATTGTCAAGAGGTATGTTTTTGTGTGTATTTCGAAGTCTATTTATAATAAATTAAGACTATGGTTTACTTAACGTGTTATGTTTTCAATTTACCAGGAAGGGCGGCGCCCACACTAACCTCTTGTAGCTTATCCTTTCGAGCAGGAAACGGATTGGTATAGGGATAGCCATGCCTACTTCGATAGCGATGAGGGCCTTCGAGCATCGAAGAGGCCCCGACGTACGCAACGCTCTCCCTCTCCCTCCCCATCTAGCTCCGACAATGGATCCGGCTCCTCAAACCACTCTCATATGGAGGTGGACTCCCCCCCCCCCCAATCCCCTAGAGTCCATGGGGATAGTCCACGTTTTTCGGATTATAGGGACCCTAGCCTCGACGACGATAGTCCCTCACTTGGATATTATGCTCCCGAATGGGACAGGTTGGATCAGCAAAGGTTGAATGAGGTATACTATGATTTCTATTACTACAAGGAGCGAGTCGATAGAGTTTTGTATACCCACCTTGATGAACAAAACCTAATAAATGCCGATCAAAACCAAATAAATGTGGATTATAGAGCAAGGATTGAGGATTTGGATAAACAGATTCAAAGGATGAATGTAAGTTATTCGTTTAACCTCTTGGATTAAGTTTGTTTTAATGTGTTTAATAAACAACGTTTGCATACTTTTTTTAGATGGGGGGCCAACCGTCCGGATCAGCCATGTTCTCGTCTCCGGCGTCTTGTTATCCGCAACAGGTAACTTATCAAACCTGGTTATATAGTAATCGTTTAACTCTTTATTTACCCCATTTTTTTTATTTAACAACATTCTTTCTAAGGGCACAAGCGGTGACCATTTGGGGTACTCCCAGTATCCACCCCAGCCGGCAATCATGAGTATGCCCTCGTTTTCATACATGACACCGAGCCCCTCTAATTTCCCTGTAAGTTAAATAAGTAGTATTAAAACCTATCTATATCGGGATTTGTAATATTTTACATGGTAATGATCGGTATTATTTTAATAGGCTACATCAGTTGCTACGGAGCTAGGATTTTATCTACCCCAGTTGTCGAGCTTGGGGGAACATCAGCTGCCGTACTCCACCGCCCCTCTCCCCTACATGCCGAACGTAAGTAAAAAAGTTTGGTTTTAATAAATTTTTTTAAATTAACTGAAAATGATCCATCTTAATTTGCAGGTTACGCTTGATGATTTCGAGTCATCGTTCGAGTCGTTCGCCTCTGTTGAACGGTCGTTATTTGGTCGTGACCTAGCCGGGCCGTCGTCTCATGGATTCGAGTCGCCATAGGGGACGTCGGCCCCATCTATATCTGGGTCAGGTCTTAAGGTATATCGGCCGCCGTCCAGCATCACAACTGAGAGAACACCGGTGGTCAAGGACAAACGAGAGAGGGCACCGAGTCAATATTTGACCACTCCGTTTACTAAACCACCTGATACGACGCTAGCTTAAAAGCGCCCTAAGGCGACACAAGGGGGCAAGGGCAAGGAAGCCTCATCAACGGGTGTTACAACGGCGGCCATGATCCGCAAAAAATACAAAGAAGATTGTTTGCCCGAGATGAGGCTTCCGTTTTTGAGGTCCCCGATTGACAGGACATGGTGGGGCACGCTGCTGGGCGAGGAGCGCAATGATGATCTCACCGGCGATGTGAGTATATAAATTTGAGTTCATTGTGTTTTTAAAAATATACCGTATTCATTCTCTAACTTCTCGTGTATTATTTACTAGCATGTGAATGCATGGGTAAGCTATATCATGCTTAGCCGTCATCCAGACGCACAATGGACGGTGATGAATGCCGATTTTGGAAAGTTCTTGAGTGATGGTCGTGGTCCTGACCTTGTGATCAACATGGTATCGGGGATAGCCGAAGGTTCGATATCGTGGGTCAACCTAAAACGGGTGTGTAAATAAGTTTACATCAATTTTACACAACTTGTATTCAAACCTATCCATTATTAACTATATGTTTGGCGTTTTGTTCCAGGTCTACTGCCCTATTGTCATTGGTGAAGAGCATTGGGTCCTAGGGGTTTTGAACCTTAAGGATTTCAGTATGGTTGTCTACGATAGCTTTAATAATAGCCCTGGTTATCGGAGAGCCTTTGGCGAAATCATGGACAAATGGAAAGGTGCTCTGCCTTATTTGATGGGCCAACTTCATGAGCTTCAACTTAGAAACGCCGCCCGAAAATTCAGCCATACCTACGCCAAGAATGTACCACAACAGGCTTCTAGCCATGGAAATTATGGAGTATTTATGGGCATGTTCCTATCCCAGCTGATTAATAATGAGACCATAACTTCCAAAGGGAATCAGGTGACAACTGCTCAGAAATGGCGAGATTACATGGCAGAGACCTTATATCTTTATACAAATTACGCTAGTACGATCGATTAGCGGGTGGCCCATTGTTATTATTTTTGTATCACAACTAATAAAAATAAATACAAACCTTTTGCTGCATCTCTGTATTTGATTTCTTTTTCCCCTTTTTGTCTTTGTGTAATTTTCAAGAATCCAAGGCATTAAAATCCAAGCAAATTTCACTTTAATCAATAACTTCCACCAGTAATAAATTAAAGTTATAATTCTATAAATTATTATTGTAAAATATTTCCAAGGCATTTATAATAGTTTTGATTTATTATTTTTTTTTACCAAAACCAAAAGCTAACACATTCACCAGTAATAGTAGTAGCAGTAAAAAGGAAAGCAGAAAAAAACAACAGGTGACAAAATACCCCTCCTACTTTGTCAGTGAATAATTACAAGCACATGGTCCTAGTCCTACTTTGTCAGTTGACCATAATGGCCTATGGTCCTAGTCCTACTAAAGGACCAAAATTGTCAATGAACCAAAGTTAGGGGTTGTAACTCCAAATTAATTCATCTTTAAAAGGCAGGTGGTGCTTTTCTCCAACACATCCCTCCTTCATTGATTCCATCAAATCACCGGTGAGTTTAACTTCTATCCTAATCCAACCGGTATGGAAAAAGTTAAGGTATATTTTCGTTCCAGTGGTAAATGGGAGTTTGTAAACGATGAGTGGGAATTCATTCCCTCCGGTCCACCAAGTCAATTTCAGGTACTATTGCCCAAAAACATTACACATTTTAAGTTGGGGGTTACTGTAAAAAAAATTTAATTTCGATAATGATGGCGGTGAAATGAAGATAGTGCACAAGACAAATGGCGAAATTTATCAGATATCTGATGATGAATGTGCTCGTTGGTTCATGAATTACGCGTCGGGGTGCGAGAGACCGCTTACACTCTATGTGCATGTTGATTATTCAGTGTATGGTAGATGTGATGCCGGTGGTAGTTCCAACGTTGAAGACATACAAGAAGAAGAAGAAGAAGAAGAAGAAGAAGAAGAAGAAGAAGAAGAAAAAAGAAAAAGTGGGTGATGAAGAAGAAGATGATGAAGAAGAAAAAAGTCGTTTTGTTGGCTTTGCTGATGATGAAGGTTTTGTTTTTGACATGACTGATACGGATGAAGACGAAGCAGCTGTAGAAAGAGTGACTCCTGCCAATAATTCATTTGGCGGGATAAATGATTTATTTGATATGGCTTCTCCTCTTGAAACCCAGAGTCGTATGTGTTAGATCTAATTAGCCCCAATTAGATAGAAAGTTTTATAAAGAATTGTATTTTGGGCTTTTTAGTGTTTTATGGGCTTGGACTTAACACATGTATTGGGCACCTATAAATATGGTGTCTTAGTTTCATTTGTAAGTAAGTTTTGGAAGAGAAGACACTTTGCACACATACAGACTTATGAGAGTCGGTTCATTCTAATATGTGGTGTTCTTCTCAATTCCCCTCCATAATGATGAATACATGAATATGAGTTGATGATTTTGTGATTAATGTTCTTTAATTCTCTATCTCTTCTCTACATTTTATGGAGTTGTCTCAATTGTTGCTAGTTTGGGATCTAACAATTGGTATCAGAGCCAATTGAAGAAACTTTTCTTCAATTCGGTCATCTATGGCAACGATTGTAGAAATTGATTATTGATTTTGGTGTTTTGGTGCTTCTATTGTTTCAATCACATGAGCCTAAACTCAAATATCACTTCTATGATATGATTTTCTGTTTTGAGCTTATTTGAGATCCAATATTTCATCTAGATGAGATTTGGATGATCATTCATGGAAGATTTTATTGATTCTAAACCCAATTTGATTCTGCACACCACATGTTTGATGAAATGTGCATGTGAAGATTTAATTTCAGTTTATTAGATCTGATCAGTTTTACTACATGTGTGTATGTGTTTTAATTAATTTTGATCTCCCTACTTCATTGGTCTGATATTTTAAGCACTAAGTAGGTGATTGATCTTTGATCTCATCTTGTTGTGTGCTTGAGTTCATTGCTTCTAAGCATCTCGGTAGTAGGGTTGTTGATCTTTGATCTGACCTTATTTTAATCCGAGATTGGACTCTCTCTTTTCTCTTTCAGTTGGGTTTGTTTATAGAATCAGTTACTCTGATTTGGTTTAAAGAAAAATGTTGACATAACCTTGACATGACTGATTTTGGTTCAAGGCTGTCCAATATTTTAAAAAAAAAATTGGTTCAAATTCCAAAACAGGAGGTTTTTGTTGTTGTTGGCTTGAAACAAAAAAAAGGATTGTTCCTAATACTCGAATAGAGCTACTGATTCAATTATTTATGTGGTTTCTGGCATGGATGCAAGATCGGTATAGATACCCAATAAGCTCTCCTTTCAACTCTCATCTACAATCGGGTTTTTGGGCTGAATAGTTTTGGAATTTTATTCAGATGTCTGAATGGCATCAGCAACCTCACTATTGCTTTTAGACACATCAATGGCAGGATGGTCTACATGATGATCTTCAATGATGCCTCAGACTCAGCCGGTTGGAGTATACCACTGAGAGATTTGAAGAATGGGAATATGATCAAAACGCTAGAAGTTTCTGTTGGCATAGAAAAACTTGGATCAATTGATGCAGTGATTCATGAACCTGAAAAGATAACTGAATATTCAGTTTTCCACCTCTGAACTGCTCACAAATCGACTTTTGTAGTCTCTTGGGCGAGTCATTTTTCTGTTCTTACCTTCTGCTCTCCACAATCTCATAGTCGATTCAGATGGCATCAAATACTTCTTCTGGCCAGCCCACCATGCCTACATTATCTTCTGTTCCAAATCCTTTGTCACGCATCACCAGTATTAACAAACGAAGTGGCCAATTCAATCAACTATAGATCTGTCACAGTTGGTTGGCAGCAAAATCTACAGATCAAACTACAAGTAAAGCTGATGCATATAGGAAATGTGAATTGGTTTCGTCATGATATCAGAAGCTTCGATCAGATAAGGTATTCAGAAACTTAATCAAAGTTTAATTTGAAGATCAATTGTTTTCAGAAGCTTCGATCCAGAAGCTAAACCGGATTAGAAGGCACAACATACGAGAAGTTACCTTTTCATTTTTTGATCAGAAGGATTTTTCTGAAAGTTGCCCAGAAGCAATTTTGTGCAGCATATGAAAAGCTGAAGTGGGAAATGGTTGTTATGGACTCCTCTTGATTCACGCATACGTATAACAATTTCATCAAGGCTTCTGCTGACTCCATTAAGTACAAAAAGTGAGCTTCTGGAGATCGCAATTTTGTTCAGAAGACGTGTAGAAATACAGAGGCTTGCAAGCGAATGCTCCTTCTGTATTTTCACTTTTACTATCTAAGCCACAACCCGAGTTTTTGTAGTTTGGAGCAGCTGGTATCATATAATTTTTTTTTCTCTTTTCAAGATCAAATTAATGCAAAAGAGATCATGGATCGGCGGTTTCAGTATATTTGGGAGGCGACTGTTAACAGATACTAAATATAGAAGAACACAGATTGATCTCAAGCTTTTGGAACGGGTGCACGTTATTACAAAGGATGATGGTGGTTATGACAACAACAACCTCCACAAATCCAAGAACCTGGTGATCACGTTGGCCAAACAAATGCTTCTGCCTATGGTTGCAATCTGCAAGGTCAAGGTTATAGTCAAGAACCAATTTCTCTCGGTCAAGAAGTTCAAATTTCGAGCAAGACCTATTCTATCGTAGATTAAAAATCTATTAACAATACCGATCTTAGAATGATTAAACAACCTTAGTGTCGTCTACACAATAAGATTATCTCACGAAGGACTGTTTTGTGTTTGTGCTACGAGATTGTCACATGGGAATACTCTTGCAAATAGTAACCGGAATGAATACAGAGAATGGTTTTCTTATTCCACTTGTAGTAAAACAAGAACAAATCTGGAAAAGATCAAGTTTGCTTCGATCTATTTGTACAGTTGCACTACTTGCTGTATGCGAACTATAGAGATCTGCCTGAATGCTTAATTCCAATTAGTAGACAATCTGAGCGAGAAAGAAGCTGATAGGTTGAGATGTTATACTTTTGAAGATGAGCCAGAGCTCTGATCATAATGAAACCGAGGAAAACAAAAAATGCAGAGCTAAATGAGAGCTTAATCAGATCCAAAGAAGATTAATCAGATCTAGAGAAGCTTAATCAAATCCAGAGGTCTTGGCATCTCAAAATGCAATAGAAAGTGGTGGTTTTTTGTATTAAGTTCGAACTAGCAGTCCAGAAGTTCTCTTTTTGTTTTTCAGAAGAATTTTTTTTTTGTTCAGAAGCTTCATCTGTAGCTGACTCACAACCTCATATCAGAAGCCGTGCACATCTTCTGAAACAAGAGTTGTTGGAGAAGCTGAGTTGCATGAAATTCCAGAGGCCGTCCCGAAGCCTCTCGTGTGCTTCGTCTGTTCGAAAATGTTGTCCGTAGCTTGCCGTCCAAAAGTTTTTTTTTAAGCTAAAGTGATCGTAAGATACAACGTTCCAGGTCGTTCTCTTATTTTTTCTCTTTCTTTCCGAAGGTCAGTCCGTAAGTTCCGATTAGCAATTGCTCGAAGCGATCCGTAAGATCAAAAGCTTCATCGAAGCTTAATCAAAAAGCTTAATATCGAAGCGATCGAAGGCGTACAACACTTAATCAAAAAGCCTTCGTAACTGTGCAAGTTGTCCGTAAGTTAAATGATTCGAAGCTCAATCGTAGCTTAATGAGACAACTTAATAAGAGCTTAATGAGAACTTATTCAAAAATATTTTTCGTATCGAAGATGCAAACAGAGATTTTATTCAGAAGCATGGTTCAGAAGCTTATTATCCAGAAGTTTCTGAAGAATCTCTTAATGGTGCTTTTTATGGCATTCGGTGCGATCATAACTCACAAACCAGACCTCCCGGAGACCAAAATCCACGATGGACCAAAGACGGATTAGAGGTAGTCCAGAGCATCAAATTCAAAGTATGTTGGTCCAGAACTCACATCAAACCAAAGCCCGTAACCCAATTATTTTTCGGTTTTCTCGACAAAGATTGCGCTGTTTCGTAAGCACGTGCACAACGTTTCACTCGAAGCTCCAATATACATGAATCCAAATTGCGTTGGAACGATAACACACATATGCACGACTTTGAAGTTTTGAATTTTCTCAAATTCGGTGAGTCGACATGTCTTATTCACTCTCAAAGTCCGTTGTCTAATGCCGGAACGAAAGCAATGATTTTCACTCATACTCCTTCCGACTTCGGTATGGATGTTCGCATATCCGTTCTTCATGGATTCAAGTTACGTGTGTGACATGTTATTGTCACAATATCCTCTGTTTTTCAATCTAAGGCTCGGAACTGAACTCAAGTCAACGAGGTCTAAAGCGTCAAATTCTTTGTTTTGATGACTGTTTTGCGCAGCAGAGGGAAAACTTGCACAACTCACTCAATTTTCATTCAAATTGGCTGAATCAAAGCTTGTTGATAAGCTAAGAGGCTGAAGTTCAATATGCATGTTTTATGTTTTCTCTTAATAAGTCTCCTCAATGGTCAAAAACAGTGATAAAGTTGAGTCATGAAAGCTGGATAGTACGTGTAAAATGTCTCAGTTTTTCAAGAATATGAGCCTACATTTGAGGGGGAGCTTGTAACGCCTTGAAGACTTGAAGAATGGCACATAAGAGCTTCTAAAGAAAGCAAGGGGGAGAATATTTGATGATGCTTTCTTTATAAAACTTTAGGGGGAGATTGTTAGATCTAATTAGCCCCAATTAGATAGAAAGTTTTATAAAGAATTGTATTTTGGGCTTTTTAGTGTTTTATGGGCTTGGACTTAACACATGTATTGGGCACCTATAAATATGGTGTCTTAGTTTCATTTGTAAGTAAGTTTTGGAAGAGAACACACTTTGCACACATACAGACTTATGAGAGTCGGTTCATTCTAATATGTGGTGTTCTTCTCAATTCCCCTCCATAATGATGAATACATGAATATGAGTTGATGATTTTGTGATTAATGTTCTTTAATTCTCTATCTCTTCTCTACATTTTATGGAGTTGTCTCAATTGTTGCTAGTTTGGGATCTAACAGTATGTCACGCCTAAGGACCCCGTGCCTTATAATCGTAGTTACAGAATAGCAATAAACCAGACGTTCGACACGAAAGACGAGATGATTGTAGAGTTGGGAAGAAAGTTTCTTGAAGAGGGCTTCCAGTATCAAACGTCGAGATCTTCAAAACCAGGTACGGGATTAAATGTCGTGTAAATGACTATTCTTGGCGTATGACGGCATACCTCGTAGGAGGGCCAAACAAGATGTTCCAAATACGAAAGTTAGTGGACATACACAGTTGTTCCGAGACCCAATTAAACCCCCGCCACCGTCAAGCGAACACAAAGATCTTGGGTAGTATACTAAAACATAATTTCTAGATACTAGCAGGACATGTCGACCAAAAGACATTATTAGTGATCTACAAGAGATGTACGGTGTTAAGATTGGGTTACTACCAAGGTTGGCGTGCTAGATGGAGTGCCATACGAATGGTTAGGGGCACCCCTGAGGACTCATTCATCCGACTCCCTCTATTCTTATATAACATGGAGCACCAAAATCCAGGTAGCTTCACCAGAATAAAGACAGGTTCAGAAGGACGATTTGAAAAGTGTATTGCTGCCCTTCGCCCCGCGGTACGCGTAACTCTGTCACTTCTTTACATATTATAAACTATATAATTTTCATACAATAACTGCATTATGGTTTGCAGATCGTGTCTTTCAATACAAAGTTGCGGCGTGTCCTTATAATAGACGCTGCACATCTAAAGAGACGATTCTTGGGTACAATGTTCCTGGCCGTTGCCATGGATGGAAATAACAACATTGTGCCAATTGCTTTCGGAGTAGGTAGATCTGAGACAACGGACGAGTGGACCTGGTTTCTGGAAAAGTTGAGGGAATGTATTGAAGATCTGTCTGATTTGGTGTTTATGTCCGATTGGGTTGCGGCAATAAGGGCCAATATTACAGCCATGTTCCCAACGGCCCATCACGCTCTATGTTGTCGTCATCTCAAGATGAACGTCAAAACGAGGGACGCAAACATAAAACACTATAAAAATCAATTCTGGAAGGCATGCAAAGCCTATACGGAATATGAGTTCACCCGAAGAATGAATACTCTACGACTCCATGTAGCTGCAGGAGCTCAATTAATGGATGAGCTTGGCCTGGAGAAGTGGTCAAGGGCATATTTTCCTGGCGTTCGGTTCAATATTATGACCTCCAATAGTGCAGAATCGGTGAATGCGTTGTCCCGTTTTTCCCGCAGATTACCGATCGTCATGCTTATGGATTACTTCAGAGATTTTCAACAACGGTGGTACTTTCTATGCCGACAAAAAGGAGGTTCCTAAGATGAGAATGTTTTAAATATATAAATATACATATAAATATATAAATCCTAACAGAATTTATACATTTTTGTAGAACAAATGCTTCACCGTGGGCGCAAGCCAAGATCCAAAGGACGATGGGTAAGTCTGCAAGATGGAACGTACACGACATTGTAAATGGTTGGTATGAGGTTCGAGATGTTCATAGGGATGCAAAGGTCGATATGCGTACAAATGAATGTACATGTAAAAAATGGCAACTATCTGGGTTACCTTGCGGTCATGCCATCACCGTTGCGAGACATCTCGGATATACAGATTGTAGCCATTTATCTTCAGCCTTCTTTTATGCCTCAGTATACCGGGAAACATATGAAGGCGTAATTCTTCCTGTTGGACCTACTTCAACATGGTTGTCTCCAGATACCCCTCTACTACCAGTCTATCCACCCCTAATAACAAGTAACCCAGTGGGCAGACCCCGTAACAACGATCGAAGGCCATCTCGCGGTGAAGGTCTGATACAGAGAAAGTGTAGTAGGTGTGGCCAAACCAGTCATAATCGTACAAACTGCCCAACTCCTGCTCCATCAAGCGAGACTACAAGAAGGTCTTCAGGTAGCCAAAGAAGGCAGTCTCAGTCATCAACGTCGTTGGAACCACATGGAACTTTGGACTATAATAGTATTGACCTTAATATTGATTTTTAGCTACCAAAGTTTGCTCCTGATTTTTAGTTGATTGTTTCAAGTGTTTGTTAACTATTATAATGTTTTTCAATAAAGTTAACGTTATTGCAAACTTTTTATTATAATTTGTTATGATATTAATTATTGTTTTATCAAATTTCAAATATCACTACACTAAATAATTTATTCAAATATTAATTATTGTTTTATAACGTTATTGTTTGCTAAACCATAAATTGATATAGTAACGATAGTGCAAACATCTTAAAAAACATCTTAAACAATGGAAAATGTTATAGTGCAAACATCCTAAACAAACATTCAACTAGGAGACATTTAGTGAGGATAGAGGTCTTGGCATTGGATGATCCACTGAGCCTTTTCGTTGATCTTGTCCTCAAGAACGTCATATTCTTCTTTGATTTCCTTTACCAACATCTCCTCCGTACTAATTGTTTGCTCTAGGACTGCAAGCTCTGCTTTACTTTCGTTAATCACCGCCTCTTTTTGAAGTTGTATTTCCCTGTTCTTATTCCATTTCTCCCCAAGCGCTATGATCTCCCGGTTCGCCTCGTTAACTACTGCCTTCAATTTTGCCGGCATTACTTGTGATGCCGGAGGGTTTGGGTCAGGGTTTAAAAACTTGGAAGAAAACATTTTTGGTTCATTGTATGGAGATGTCTCCGTGTAGTTATAGAATGCGTCTTCCCAATCGGCACGCTCTTCATCGGTTATTGGTTGGTCGGCAAAAGTTCTCCCATGCATTGCCAACTCCTCTTCTGTTGCGGGCACAGTCCAGGTACGCCTATACATTCCATCATTCAGTTGTTGTAAGGGTTGTTTCTGTGCAGATCGAGAACTTCCAGCCTTGGAAGCTGATTTCTTCTTGCCAGATCGGTTGTTTCCGGACATGGTTTCCTAAAGGTTAGCTAAATTTACGAAGTGTTATGAAAGGAATGAAATGGTAGATAACAAATTTGTGTGTTGGTACTTCTCAAGGACCATTTATTTATAGTGGTGAACTTTAATAAAAAATACCCGCTAGCACCTGAACTTTAAAATATTGTCACATTTAGTCCCCGAAATTCAGGTACGCCTGAAAAGTTATGACAGATTCGTCTGAAAAAGTAGTCAGGATTCGCCTGAAAAGTTATGACAGATTCGTCTGAAAAATTGGTCAGGTTTCGCCTGAAAAGTTATGACAGATTCGTCTGAAAAAGTAGTCAGGATTCGCCTGAAAAGTATTGATATCGTGACCAATAAGTCTGACTATATCGTGACTATAAATAAGTGGTATGTTGAAGTGGTAACTTGCAATTTCTAACTTACTACATTTAACCAATGTCTGCAAACCGCCGCCCCGAAGAGATCGGTTCATGAGTCTGGAACTTCTTCAGGCTCAGGCAATAAAAAACAGCTGAATGATGGAAGGTTCAGGCTTAGATGGAAAGCGCCTGAAACGGACGAGGAGTGGAGACAGATTAGAAAAACTAGGGCCCATCATGCAATAACAGATGATGAAGAGCTGGAATACGATGTCGCATGGCGAAACTATAGGAGTTCACATAACGGTGATACGCTGCCAACCTATGACGAGAGCCTTTTGTTCAACCGAGACTCAAACCCTCCGGCAACTCAAGTCATGCCTTCAAAGCTCAAGGCGTCGTGTAAAGAGGCTGACGAAGAAATTGAAAGGTTAGCAGAGTTATGGAAAGATAACCGAAAGATTCAACTAGAAAAACAGGCGCTATTAGATGAAAAAAAACGCCAACTAAAAGTCCTACAACATGAATTACGTCAAGATGAGGCGGAGATTAATGACATCAAAGAAACCTACACATATCTAGAGGCGAAAATCAACAAGAAGGCTGACTGGATCATCTTCTGTCAGAATATTTATCCGCACTAGATCATCTCCAATCGTGTCGTGGGTCGACCCGCCAACCCGCCAAGCAAATTTTAATTTTTTTTAAAATATTTTATACTTAGTTATTTACTTAAAAATTAAAACTCAAAAAACAAAAATGAAAAATGAAAAATCGTGAACGTTTTATGTGTTTGTTAAGACTTTTTGTTGAAATTTGGATCAATTTTTAAGTGACCCGCCAATCCACCAACCCGTTTTTGACCCGTCAAACCGTTTGTGACCCGCCAACCCGCCACCAACCCGTTTATGACCCGCCAACCCGCCAACACGACCGTGTTCGGGTTAGTGTTGTGTATCTCGACACGATAAGCTAAACAGGTCGTGTCCGGGTTGAGCCTCAGTGACTCGCCAACCCACCAACCCGTGACCCGCCAACCCAAACACGACAAGATTGCCACCACTAACTACGCCATGGCGTAGTAAAGTCCAAGGACCGATTTGTCATTTTTGATTCTTTCTCGCGAACCTTTCAAGTCCAGGGGCCAATTTTGCTAAGTTTTCAAAGTTTAGGGACCGAGTACGCCATGGCGTACCTTGAAAATGGCGTACTGGAGGACTTTTTTGCAAAAATCCGGGAAATAGGTGGAGTACGCCATGACGTACCTCTTTTATGGCGTACTTGTAGTTGTTTTTGCAACTTTTTTTGGAAAAATGGCTATTTCAGCAAAAAGAGTTTATAAAATGGTTATTTGAGCAAAATTCTCTTTCATAAATCCTAAGGTCGTGTTCTCGAGTTTTTTTACGAAGGAAAAGAAGGAAAATGGAAGGAAAGCAAGGGGAAAAAGAAAAAATCTTGTGTTCTCGAGGTTTTTTTAAGGAAGGAAGGAAAAGAAAAATGAAAGAAAATCATGTTAATTTTCCTTTTAAAACTTTCCTCCCAAATATGGGAGGAAAGGGAAGGAAAAGAAAGATTTTTTTAATAACAATTAGATATATTAATAAAATTACACCTTTACTCATCACTTACATTCCCTTACATTCCCTTGTAAAATAAATAGATATAATTGTAAAAATAAAATCTTTTGTTTACTTTCTCTTCCGGTCAAAGAACACGAAAATTTATTTAAAAAAATTATCTTGTTTTCTTTCCGTTTCTTTTCTTTTTTTCGTTTTATTTCCTTTCTTTTATTTTTCTAAAAACTCAAGAACAAAGCGTAAGACTTCTAAAATTAATGTTACCAAACATTTAAATTCGCAAATGGTAAATTCAGCAAATATAAGGAAATATGCAATCATGGATCTTTCTCGTGGGAAGGCCCTTCTGCAGTTCTGTTTAAAAAAAAAAAAGCCTCGAATAGCTTCCGATTGGAAGTGGTAGGGAGCATAGCGTATGGATAAACTTGGAGTTTAAGATACAATGGAGATCTGATTTAGTCGGCGGACACTGAAAATGGGCACTAATCGAGGAGGAAGTTCATCATCGTCTTCTTTTGGGATGCCATCATTCTGTTGTTGTAAAATGTTTCCAGCCAAACCATCATCACCATCGTCATTCACAATTATTCGTTTGTTTGTACTCTTGATCTTGTTCATTTTCGTATTCAATTTCTATAGTAGAGCTATCTTAGAGGATGAAGAAAATCTAAATCTGCGATTGTCATCACACGACTCTGTAGTTCAGCAGGTATAACTTTCTGCACTCGTCAATATCAATTTTTGTCAAAATTGAGATTAACCCCCTTTTAGTTTTCCTGCGTTTCTGCAATTTCGGTCTTGGATTTTTTTTTTCAATTTCTCTATTTATATTTATCATTTTTGATACGGAATCAGTTAGACATGTCCAAGATCATATGTTCGTTGTTGTGCCAACAAGTTGAATATTAAGCTAATGTTTCTTATAAGTCGATCCTTTTTCCTCCAATCGAGTACTTGAACTTGATGTCTCTATAAATTTATTTTTACTTGATGTATTTGGAAGAACACACAGCCATAAGTACAAAAAATATTCAATAGATGGTTTTTATTATTTCAGCAATTGAATACAAGAAATGCTAATGGTTCATAGAGGAAATAAATCTTATTCTTGTTTATTATGGATAGAAGAATACTTAAATTCCCACATACCCCTTATTAGATAATTAGCAGTCAAGAATGTATGAAAAAACAAGGGTAGTTTTGAAATCCTAAAATATAGATATGAGTTTCACAATTATAAGCAAATAGCAATAGCCATTAGAAGCAGAATTAGATAAAAATAGCCAACAAAAATAAATAGGATAGCAAGCCCCGAGCTTAAAGTTGTTATCCGTTGAATTTTTGAAGCATGAAATAAAATCTATCAGATACAGATAGCAGTAGACAATAACATTGGACCTTAGTACTAGATAAAAGAACTTAGAGAAGCAATAAGCAACGACATATAACGAATAGCTATTAAACTTTTTTTGATTTTCTTCTCCAATGTAATTAGTTGATACATTTTTGGGCCCTTGGTATCTACTAATTCTTTTTGGCTCTTATTATATGCTAAAAAATTTAGGTATGTTGTATATAGTCAATATATTTTTGGATTACAATCATAGAGTAAGGTTAAGGGGAAAACCTAAAAAAAAAGAAAACTGAAGAACGGCCGGGGAGCCCTCCATCTGGATGGTATGCATTTGTGCATACAAGCGATTGAAGCTGTTTTTTTATGCACGAGTGCATATTATGCATTAGTGCATATGCACAAATGCATGTTACAAATTATAAGTTTGCATTTGTGCATACTGTCCGGATGGAAGGCTCTCAAGCTGTTCTTCAATTTTTTTTTTGGAGGTTTTTCCTTGAACTTGATACTAAAAAGATTAGGTCCCTAATATTTTTGGGCCCTGGGCACGCGCCCGTCCCTCCCTCCTCCAGGGACTCCCCTGAGAACACATCCACCGAAATTGCTCTAAAGTTTTGTAGTGAAGGGAGTATGGCATACCCTGATGTATATATATATGTTTCATTGCTTCAGCTTCCGCAGCAGCTGCCCAGTGAAAAACTTTGGGAAGCTCCTTTTAGTGCTGGTTTACATTCATGTGTAAATCCTACTTCTAGATATCAAGGTATCTTTGGTTCTCAGTTTACGATCTGCTGTGCTAGTGATGTTTGTTACCTTACTTATGACTAAAGACCTGTGTGGCAAGAACATTATATTAAACAAACAACTATTCTATCAACTGCCGGTTTTTATGTCATTGTGATCTCCCATCATCCCATTTTGTAATCTTGTGGACTTTAGGATGCATGATTGCTCTCCCATAATATATCTACATTTTCAGCTTTTCAAGAAGGGGATCATTATATCACTGTGAGAAGTAATGGAGGACTGAATCAAATGCGTACTGGTGTGAGTATTTAATTTCTCTCCCTTTTTCTTTCTGGGAGTTGTCTGTTATGATTTAAATATTTATATTGTTGTAGAACAGAGTATAGTACTGCTAAAATGGAATTGTGAGAAAATTAATATGGGAAGTCTATGTTTGTTTGACCCCAAAGTTGGAACGATTTCTGTCTCTCTCTTCCTATCTCTTCTAGAAGGTAGGTTCACGCCAAAATCTTGGATTTTGCTGCAAGTTAGACTTAGGGGTGAGCAATGACTGTATCTTCCCATTGGCTGACATGTCACAATATCCAAGATTTGTTGTAGTAGTTCCTGTGCTACCCTATATATAGAGTTGTCTTAGGCTCTTAGCTATATGAGGCTTTTGAGAATTTTGTTACAGTTCCTATTGCTTAGGATCATGGCTTAATTGGACATAGACATCCTTTTTTATTATTAAACATGATTCAGAGGATTTGTTTAGAGGCTGTTGTGAGTGAAGGACATTGGGAGCCTTGAGATTTTCTTAACCATTGAGGTGGCTAGATGCTGCAATGATATCTTCTCATGTGTGTGGCAGAATGTCATTAATATCTTGGCTGAGGTTAAAATTCTTAATAGCCCCAGTCTAGATTTTTATATTATCCCGAATGTAAAGCTTCATGCAGATGACATTGAGCTCCTTGATCATCTGGGAAGACTAGATCGAACACTGAACTATCTCATGTTTTATTCTGTAGAATCTGGCAACCTTCTAATATGTTTGCATGGAGAAGTTCGATCATTATTCCATGCATAGCTTTATCAAAAAAAATTATTCCACTCATGGTGCTGAAGGATTTTAATTAGAATAATAACAGAGTGGAGCCTATAGAAAGAGCAGTGAAAGGGATGGAATAAAATTAACTACTGAAAAGCTAATGGACAAAGAAGTACAACTGTACAATTGTTCAAATATACATAGCGAAATTCTTAATCTGCTAAATTTGTAGCAATGGTCCCCTATCCTTTTTAAAATTACTTGCAAAAGGATAAAAAATATATTATTGGTGATTCGATTCTTAAATAATAGGATCTTTAGACAGGGTGTATAGCCACCTGCTAGCTCGTGGTGCACAAAACTTTACTACAGTTTTTTACAGATTGCTGATATGGTAGCAGTGTCGCGAATGATGAATGCAACCCTAGTAATTCCTGAACTTGATAAACGCTCATTTTGGCAAGACAAAAGGTAACCTTAAATGACTGCATTACCCCCTTGTCTTTGTCACACTCACACACAGATTTAACATTGTATCTCTAATTGGCTGTTGTGCAGTATATTTTCAGATATCTTTGATGAAGACTATTTCATTGATAGCTTAAAACCTGATGTGAGAATCATAAAGAAGCTTCCTCCGCAGTTGCTCTCTGTTCCTAGAGCAAGGAAGCACTTCACATCTTGGGCTGGTTTAGGTTACTACGAGGAGATGACCAAATTATGGGCGGATTATCAGGCATGTAGTTTCTGTACTCTGTTATGGCTTTTTTTCTACAGTCTTTCTAAGTGTCATTGCTTAGGAAACAAAGGAAATTGAATTATAGGTGAACAAAAAAACATTTATTGGGTATATCTATATAAGGTGACATCTGCTTTGAGCTATGGTTTGTATCTATAAATCCCATTTCATTTGATTTAAATGAAAAGGTCTATGCTTATACTTGTTCAGTAATCTGAGGATGACCGTATATACATATTTTAGGATTGCTACTAAACACCCCTTTCAGCTTTGATGAACCATCCATTTTTGTCTTGGGAAGTATAATCATTCCTTGGTACTAAATGACCTACTTCAAATGGTTTAGAGTCTTTGATAGAAAACGGGCCACTTCGAATAGGTGGAGAAAAGAAATAACAAATCCATATGGACTTCGATTTCTTTATGTCCAATTGAACCATTGGAAACAGAAAGGTTGTGATCTAGTCTGGATAGCAATATAGTGTATTACCTTCTGACCTCTGGGAACCTTTATCAAGGGTTTTTGCTGTTTCCCTATGTTGTGAGATGGCCCTTTTTGTCTCTAGAATTGGGCTTGAAAGTTCTCAGCCGTCAGCTGTATAGCCCTCTACTGACTTTTTTTCTAGTCTACTGCTCTTATCCAATCAATGTGTTTGCTCTATTTCAAGTTCATCTGTCAGCTATATCTTTCAAAATCATTATTCATAAGCATATACATAAAAAGATAAAGGAAAAACATGTTGGTCATATCCAGATTCTTGAGGTTGAGGTTAGCTGCTCCTATTGAAGCTTAGGCAATCTGTTGAGGTTGCCATGGGTTTTGCTCTGTGTGTCAATATTAGGAACATTCCTTCCAGGTGTCCTTTGTGGTTTATTTTTTGTTTTTGATTATTCTTTTTTACCTTAGAGTTCTGTCTGTTCTTGATAGGACTCCGTTGCTGGCTGATTGATACCCAGTGTTCCATCTGTTTTGCTCTGCTCCTTTGAATAATGCTGATTGTCATACCCAGTGTTCTTTGTTGACCGTGCTCTAACTGAGGAGTTTTCTTGTTTCGTGTCCAGTTGGCCATGATTGATATCTAGTCTCCAACTTGAGGAGTGTTAGGGGCTGTTTGTTTACCCCTTGATGGTGCTATTAAGAGGCTATGTCTTAATCGCTAAGAGGCTGGACTAGTTTGGCAAAAAAAGCAACCTCTTAATGTTGCCAAGACCCTTTTAACGATTTTTACGTGGGGCTTCACCAAATGATTCAGATCCTTCTTTTTCCACATCTGCCCTTCAATCATTCAGACTCCCAGCCGTGTCCTCGTTTCCACACATCGATCTCTCTGACGCCTGTTGTCTCCCTCTGTCCCTCAAAATGAGTGCATTTGCTCGGTCTGTCCACTATGACCACAATTGTATTTAATCCATTCGACCTCGGAAATCCTTCAGTAAAATTGATCGAGATCTCCTCCCACACACACATAATGGTAAAGCTAAAGGCTGTAACAAACCTGCCAGTGACCCACTTAAGTTCTTATTACGCTGACAAACTTCACATTGTTTAACCTCAGATATATCCTCAGATAAGGACTTATATTAATTGTATCACAACCTTGCTTCAAAACAATCACAACCTTCCCTCAAAACAATCCCGTACTCTCATCCCCATAAAGGTGGGAATTGTTTCAGCATATCAAAAACTATCAAATTCTGTCAATATTGGTTCCACAAATTGCCAATGATCATTTTTTGGCAATACCGGATAGGCGGATACTGTTAGGTGAAATGCCGTTTGGTCTCTCAATATATATATATATATCTTAATTTTTGCTCCATGTAACTATGTTTTTTGGTGCCATTGATTATGGTATTTAGCATTTAAATAACTAAATTTTTTCTATATATTCAAAAGTATCTGTAGTTAAATCTAGTTTCTTGAGCATTGCTGATTTTTTTATGCAGGTGATTCATGTTGCAAAATCAGATTCTCGATTAGCAAACAATGATCTACCACTTGACATCCAGAGATTGCGTTGTCGTGCTCTTTATCATGCTCTTCGATTTTCTCCTTCTATTGAAACCTTTGGGAAGGTATGGATTCTCTTCATAATCCAGCTCAGTATGTGATTTTCCCGGAGGCATAATCTTTAATTAAATAATGCATTTTCTTGGCACAATCTTTTTTTCTAGTCATATTGATAACACGTGTGTAATGAGATTTACAAAATCTAGACTAGGAAAAGTTTGGATGATAATCATGCGCAAACCACTATTCAGAACTTGAGAACTTGCATAGATATTCTTCAAACCACTATTCTTGTTCCTAATTGCTATATGTCATGTATGTTGGTTAATTTAAAAGTCATCTATGAGGATTTATTTTATATTAGGCCCTAGGCATACCCTTCATAGGCCCCTTCCATTAACCATATATATCCAACATATTCTTTTGATTACATCTTACACTTTGTGCGAACCGATATTTATTTCTTCATTGTTGACGAGGATGATTGCCTGTAGTGAAAATCAAGAAACGTTAATTAGAAAGAAATGGGATTACTGTCTTTTGTTTAAGTCTAAATTAAAACATATTGACTTTTTACTTGCATAGTTTAATTAGTTAGATCAGAGGAACTTCCGTTAGGAACCCAAAATTGATTAGGAACCGTCAACAACACATCACGTGCCCCTCTTCAGGATGAATATTCATCATGAATAACACATTCATGATGAATATGAACGTGTTATTCATCATCAATCACACATTCGTGATGAAATATGTTACAACATTCATGATGAATAACATGTCCATATTCTTGATGAATATGCCACGTGTCATGTTGTGGGCAGTTCCCGGTTCCTAATTAATTTTTGGTTCGTGACGGAACCTTCCCCCTTCTTCCTAATTCAATATATGTCATGTGTACCCGGTGCCCATATGTCGGTGCATTTAAGAAGTCACCGATGGGCATTTCTTTTATATTAGGCCCTGAACATACATGATGGTGACACCGCAGAAGCTAGTTGAGCGGCTCAGATCGCATGGGGGAAGATATGTTTCTCTTCACCTGAGATATGAGAAAGATATGCTGGCTTTCTCTGGTTGTACATATGGCCTGTCTGATGCAGAATCCGAAGAGCTGAGATTATTGAGGTGAAAAGTTTATTCAGTTATCTATTTACATTTATGTCTAAAGTTGCTAAACTTTGCATTTTAGTGCAAAGGTTCCACAAAGTTGGGAAGGTTTTTGTTTGGTAGGGGCTTTTCATAAATGGAAGGAGCGTGTTTTTTATTTGGGAGGGGTAAATTTGGAAAAAAAACTTTGCTTTCTGCATAAATCTCCTCCGTAGAAGCTTACTGAAATAATCCACTTTTTATATCATTAAGCTACTACCAAGCAGTATGAATAAAGCTGTGAGTCCCATTAAGCTCATTAAGCTGATAACAAACAGACCATAAATGAGTTTATCTAAGAGCGATGGGAATTTAAACTAATATATATTCAGAATATCTGCTTACTTGAATGCACGGGAAAAAAGATATCAGATTTACTGCTTTACGGTTATGTAGTGTACCAAAAATGCCCCTAATGATAGGATGTGATAGTTCTTACTATTATGGAAAGATAAAAAAGAAATATAAAAGAAGGGGGATTCCAGAAAAATTTACATATCTCTATTTATGGTCATAGCCATTTATTTGTCCTTATATTGTTTATCACATTTACTCTCTGGTTCATTTCCGGCTAATCCAAAAGATGCTTACTTACACAACACAACAAAGTTCTGATTCATGCCACAGTCATACACTAATGTAACCTCTGAATCTTATCAGCTTTTTAATTCTTTATATGTTTATCAGCCCACTGGCCGATCTGTCCCCCAGCTGAAATACAGTTTCAAGTCTTCCCCAGAAACAATACACATTCTTTCATACCCGTAATATCTACAACTCTCAGTGACAAGAAATTGTAAAGCAAAAGTCCCATTTGGTTTGCTGAATTGGATTGGATTGGGAATTGAATTGCATTCCAGTCCCATGTTTGGTTTGAAGGATTTCCTGGATTTAAAATCCCGGGATTTCGATTCCATGGGGGTGGTTAATAATTCACTGGATATCGTAGGATTTGTATGTAATAATGTTTAAAAAAAGGTAATTTAATTATTTTTATAATTACTTATAATGTATTTTATAAGTTATCTGTAAAGAATGAAATTTTAATTCCATTCCGAATCCTATAAACCAAACACACCAAAGATTCCAAAACCTTCCACGAAATCCAAATCCCTCAAAACTATTCCATCAATCCAAACGCGCCCCTGAGATTCTGCCATTCGATTGAATATGATCAAAATCTAATTGAAGATTATAAATTCATTTAATACTGCAATTAAAATACATAGAACATATAATTGGAGTGCAGAAGTGGTCTAACCCACTAGTTCTGTTAAATGCTAGCATCCATCTTTCACATTTCCTGAATTTTGTTCATCGGTGTAATCGCAGGGAGAACACAAATCACTGGAAAGTAAAGAAAATAAATTCAACAGAGCAGAGAATTTCAGGTCTATGTCCATTAACTCCCAAGGAGGTTGGAATTTTTCTTCAGGCTCTTGGTTATCCTCAGTCAACGGTTGTATATATTGCCGCGGGGGAAATTTATGGTGGTAAAACTCATCTTTCAGAGCTCACTTCTCGTTACCCAAATGTAGTATTCAAGGTTTGCCTTTTCAAAACCTCTGCTGTTTTATGTTTGCAAGATGACATCATTTTGGCCGTTGTTCTATAATTTTTTTTTGAACAAAATGATGACAGGAAACGATAGCAACTGAAGAAGAGCTGAGAATATACTTGAATCATGCTTCACAAACAGCAGCACTTGATTATATAATCTCTCTTGAGAGTGATGTATTCATACCAACACATTCGGGTAACATGGCAAGAGCTCTTGAAGGTCATCGCAGATTTTTAGGCCACCGGAAGACTGTTAGTCCTGACAGGTACCCAAGCATTGATCTGAATGGTTTCCGTTTTCTTATTTTGAAGAGTGAATTACATTTTTGGTCCCTAGTCTACGGCTGTTTTTTGCTTTTCGTCCCTACAATTCGTAAAGTACATTGGTGGTCCAAATTTCGTGTTTTGGAGTCCAAACTGGTCCCTTAAATTAACACCGGTAAAGGAGGCTCCATTAAGTCAGTCATGTGCCCCTCATGTGAGGGGTATTTTCGTCTTTTTATGCCTAAATTTAGAGTGAATTACATTTTTGGTCCTTCTTAGTCCATTTTTCATGTTTTGAAGCCCAAAATGGTTCCTCCCCCGACATTGTTTCTCTGGCAAACCCCATCCGCTCCATGAAAATCTCTGTCCTTGGAACCCTTTTTTCCCTCGAAGGGCATTTTTACCATTCTTGCATTCCACCTTCGACAGTTGTACTTTTTTTTGCATATTCACCCTCCTAAAATATGTTAAAACCTCCTTGAATCATTGTTTTGTCTTCTTGCCCATTTTGATAGATTATCCCTTGTAGATTACTAGAAGAAGCATGCTTTTGTTTATGCTTTAGTTCACCACATATGGAATTATGACCATTGATTCGTTCAAAGAAATGTAGGACCAAGATGAAGACTACCTCAATATAGAATAGAAGAACGGCAAAAAGTCTAGTGTAGAAAGTGAAAATTGGGACTTTTGAGTACTTAAAAGCCATGTAATGATTGGACACTTAGAAAGTCAAGATTTTCACTTTTGAATATCTCTACAATCCTATGGACGGGTTCCTAAGGCGTGCATGCTGCCATTTCCACTAGGGGTTTGAAGAGGAAGATTAAAATGCCTGCTCAAAGTGTGTTCCGAACTGGCCTTGAGGTTCCTTCCATAGAATCTACAATGCTTTTGTTCTTAGAGAATCAAAGCAAAAAGATACTAGTGTTTGTAAAAAAATTGCAATACCAAAATAAAGCTTTAAGATTGAATTATGTCCTTGTAACACCCTAGTTTTGTATTTTGCTTATCCGGTACTAGATGTAGCTTTTCCGTCAGGCAAAATGCCTAATATTTCCATAATTTGGAAGTTTCTGATGTCTTAATTCGGAATGAAATATTCCTTGTCTTCCAAAAAAATCCTTTATTTCAATCTCTATGTTTAAGGGTCTGTTTGGTTAAAGGCTGAAGAACGAGAATGAAAATGAAAATGAAAATGAAAATGAGAGGGAATGAAAATGGGAATGAATTTTCACTCCCCTCCCCCTTCCCGGTGCAGTTAGGAATGAAAATTTGGGCTTCTGGAGGAATGAGCTCATTATATTATAGAAAACCAAACAATTTCTTTTATTTTCATTCCCGTTGATAACTGCTTGATAGCTCTAACCAAACACCCCCTAAACCTTAAATACAAACTCCTATGAGTAATTTAAGTACTCTAAAGAAGTCCGACAGTTGTTACATTTGTTAAACTATCTTATTTATAAGGCAAAGCATGAGAAATCAAATCTAAGGTGATGAGTTGTTAAGGTAGAAGCACGACAAATCAAAGTTAAAGCCCAAGGTGTTAATATTTATTCTCTTATCCTAAAGCCGTGAGGTGTTAATATTCTTTTATCCTGAAGCACGAGGTGTTATGAGATTTACTGGGATACATACAAGCTTAGGCATAATCAAGGTGAGTACGCTATGAGATTTATTGTGATACATACAAGCTTAGGCATAATCGAGGTGAGTACATTATGAGATTTAATGGGATACATACATGCTATATAAAGGTATTTTATGCATTACAAGATATGTTGGCATGTTTGTTTTACTTAAAAATGTTGATACATGTTTTGATACAAGTATGTGTTTTATACACAAGGCATGGAAATGTTTACATGTTATGACACAAGTATGTGTTACACAAGGTATGAAAGTTTTTACATGCTATGTATGACCATTATATCCAACGTACGAGATATTACAAGAAGGGACGTCTTGCAAACGGACCTTATAGAAACCTCAAGGCAAGTATGGTAAGCATACATGTGCCAAATGAGATCTCAAAAGAATGTTTTATGCATGATAAATGAATGTTTATGCATGTTAAAATTAGTATTTTTATGCATGATCAAGAGTTTTTAGTGAATTATTATTCACAAATTGATAATATCATGAAAACGGTTTATCCATGAACCATAACTACTCACTAAGCTTAAAGCTTAAATATTCCATGTATCTCTTAGGAAAGGAGTAAAGAGAGGTAGCATGACGAAATAGTATTCTACTAATCAATAGCAAGGTGGTTGTATTTAAGCTATTGAGTTACGCTTCCGCTAATATTTGAACTTTGATGTAATTACAATCTATGTTATAAATAAAGTTATATTTCAAACTCAGATTCAAGACTTAGTAGTTTTATCATATAAAGTAACGACTCCCGATATTTAAGGAGTTCGGGGCGTTACAGTCCTTCACTTAGAGTCTCAATATATGTATATAGTCCATTCTATGTGACTATACAATGAGCTCTCTTAACAGACGGATGAATTCCACGCTTTCCCTTCTTGCCCTATGTTCTGATGCATTGGATTTCTTAGGTGGCGTTTGGTTCACAGAATACAATCTGTTGGCAATGGAATCTGTCAAAGGAATTGAAATGGAATTTAATCAAGTTTCAGTGTTTGACAATACATATGGTTGGCAAGAATTGGAACGGAATCTATCGAAGGAATTGGAATGGAATCTATCGAAGGAATTGGAATATGCCTTTTTGGTTCATTGAATATAACTTTTGAATTGTAATAAAATAATGATAAGTGACCACAATACTATATAATGATAAATGTAGTAATAATATTAGTTGTGGCGGTGGTGGTGGTGATAAAGATGGTGGTGCTGTGGTGGGCGGCAATGATCACAATGGTGGCGTTGGTGACGACGATCGTAGTGGTTGCAACAATGGTGGTGGTAGTGGTAGTGGTGGTGGAGGCGACAATGGTGACGATGGTGGTAATGATGGTGGCGGTGGTGACAAAGGCGTTGGTGGTAGCGGAGACCCGCGGTGGTGATATTGGTGGTGACGACTGTCGTGGTAGGATGGAATGGATTGGTGTAAATCTAAGGGATGAATAGTTTTTCTTAAAAGATGGGATGAAAAGGGATGCATAGTTTTTCTTAAACCGGAGTAAGTAGCAACTGTGTTTTCTAACATTTCATTAGTTTATATTCTTCTATGATAATCATTGGACAAGATGGATGACAAAGATTTTAGTATTTCAAACTAGGTTGAATGCCAAGATCACCGGTAGGATGTTAGTTTCAAAAGAAGAAAGGTACATCATGACTTCCATGGCAAAGGAAGAAAACCTGTTTACCAAAACGCTTACAGGTGTCACTTGCATTAGCGGGTGGGCCTGGCAAGGACCAAGAATCTTACTTGGTAAGAGGCATAATAAGGACCAAGAATCTTACCCGGTAAGCGAGAAAGAAGACTCTTTAACAACACTCCATTTTCATGGCCGAGAATGTTTCCCAATAAGGTAAGTCAGGGTGGTGATTATTGTCGGTAAGCATTTGGTAAACTGCCCTTTAGTTCAGGTGTTGTTTATTATTGAAACATGGAAAAATGTCTAATAAAAACATTTAGACAATATTCTGTTACTTGTACTTGTTAATCGTCTCTCTATCTTGAACTTATATGTCATGTTTATATCTCTAATGTCGTCTTTTTGATAAATGGGATTACCAGGAAAGGTCTTGTGGACATTTTTGATAAGTTGGAAAGTGGACAACTCAAGGAAGGATTAACATTGCAACAACTTGTTAAACACTTGCATCAGAAGAGGTAACATATTTGGATCTTATTTATCCTGGTTGGTTGGTTGGTTGGTTAGTTTGTATTTATTTATTTGTAGGTTTGAATTGTGGAAAAAGAAATCATTTTCTTTTTGGCCAAAAACCTAAGAGCATCTCCAATAGAGATTTTGGATATTTAGGAATTCTTTTGCTATTAAAAGAAGAGAGATGATGGAAATCTCCTAATTTGGAGAAATCTCCGAAATTCTCTATGAAAGAGAGAAATAATATTTTAATTATTTCCCTCCAATTATAGGAACTGAAATTAAATGTTTAGAAGGGTGAGATAATATTTTATAATATAGTTAACGATAAAATTGCTAAAATATAGTATCTATTAAAGTTGGTTGTAAACTTTTTCTAGAGATTTTGACTTCTGATACTCTATTTTAGAACAATTATAGCATAGCTGTTGGAGATGCTCTAACCATATGAACCCAGTATATCGCACTCGCACCTAGGTGTGGGGTCAGGGAGGGTAAATGGGCCTAAAAGTATATAATTGCTTAACATAAGTCAAACCGTTAACAAAACATTCATAATCAGGCAAGGGGGTCCAAGGAAAAGAGAGGGTGCACCGGATGGAATCAAAGGACGAGCACGCTATAAGGCTGAAGAGTCGTTTTACCAAAATCCATATCCGGAATGCATATGCAGTTCTACACATAGATATAGATGATACGGGTCGGGTTTCCCTTAGGAACCTAAAATTGATTAGGAACTCGGGAACCACTGACATCATGGCATATTTTAATTAAAGAATATGGACATGTTATTCATCTTCAAGAGGGACACATGGCGTGCTGTGAGCGGTTCCCAGGTTTCTAATCAATTTTGGGTTCTGAATGAAACTTTCCTCTAGATGTAAATCAATAGCAATATTGTTGCAAGGATTTGCATATCAAAATAGTAAAAGTTCTAGTTTTGTTATAGAGTTTGTGGATTACAATTCTAGAATAACACATAAAGACCTACCCATTTCCATGATCATGTTATATTTTGCGACCGGTGGTGCTACTATGCAGATGCTTGTTAGTTTTTTATGATTCTACTATTCGTGATGTATTAGGGAAAATGTAACGTGCAATGTACATGTATAGATCTACGATGTGTTGAGTTGTAAAACTACCAAGTGACAAACTCTTTATGTTATTGTATTTAAACTTTTCTCTTGAGGAAGATTTTATACGAAAAGGTCGAATGTAGCAAAAAGGAGTGCTACCTTTTGATTTTTCGTGGATTGAATTGTTCAGTTGGTAAGATTAATCTAGAAGTTCTCGGGGCTCTTTGTTAAATTTTTAATGATGTTATTAAGAGGCAAATGTCTGATTCGGTCAGACATTTTCTTATTTGGTTGGGTTTTAAAAAACACTATGGTTGCTTCAATACCCTTTAATCGCATCTTGACCCATCCCTCCTCCATGCGATTATTTTTCCAACGTTTACCCTAGTATCTTCATTTCTCTCGATTCAATCATCCCTCTCTACTGTTCTCTTCCTCTCGATTGATTGTTGGAAACCCACCGCCGCACAACCACTGTGGATTGAATACGGTTGGAAACATCAATGATTCAACAAGTAACACTTCTCGACTTTGTAAATTCAAGTTCTTGTGATTATATTGAGTTTTATGTTGTGATTATATTGGGTTTCATGTTCTGCTATGTTTTGATTTTTAGGTGACGTTTGTTTTTTTAAGAGGAGCTGAAGTCTGATTTTAGTTCTGAAATGGTTATGAAACATCTAAACGAATCAGATATAAGTGATGATTAAGAGCTTAAAATGAAAAAAAAAACAAACAAGTCCTTAGTTGTCTTTCATGTCTCTGCTTTAATTTTTGGTTTTTCTACATCCTTCGTCATTGCTGAATCAAAGGAATCTTGAATTTTTACAGATATTTGGTTATGTAGATATCCATTAGTGATAACAAAATAAGATTATTCAAGTAAATGTGGAACAAACTGAGCCAACAATTATTTTTATAGATACTAATAGAATTGGAATTCCTTGATTCCTCTCATTAGCTTTCAATCCTTTAAATAGGCTCACAATATACAAATATGGTAAAAGAATAATGCAAGGGATATATACAATAATTCTCATATTTATCTAATTCTATAATTATCTCTAATAATTCCATATTTATCTAATTCTATAATTATCTCTAATACGCTCCCTCAGTCTAAGGGGGAGGGCCACGAACACTTAGACTGGACCGGAAATCATCAAAAAGATACTTTGGTAAGCCTTTAGTAAAGATATCGGCATACTGATACCGGGATGGTACATGAAGCACCCGAACACGCCCCCGGGCTACCTGTTCGCGAACGAAATGAATATCAATCTCCACATGCTTTGTACGCTGATGTTGCACAGGATTACCGGATAAGTAAACTGCACTAACATTGTCACAATAAACAATCGTTGCTTTCATCACTGGATTGTGTAGCTCAAGCAGTAGATTACGGATCCAACATATTTCTGCAACAACGTTTGCTACCCCACGATATTCAGCCTCGGCGCTGGATCTCGATATAATGGCTTGGCGTTTTGAGGACCATGATAGTAAGTTAGCCACTAGAAAAACACATCCGGAAGTGAACCGTCGGGTGTCCGGGCAACCACCCCAATCAGCATCGGTGTAGGACACAAGACCCGATGTCGATGAAGGATGCAAGTGTAGGCCAAGGTCTAACGTACCACGTAAGTAC
Source organism: Silybum marianum (assembly GCA_036898165.1). Classification (NCBI taxonomy): domain Eukaryota; kingdom Viridiplantae; phylum Streptophyta; class Magnoliopsida; order Asterales; family Asteraceae; genus Silybum; species Silybum marianum. The sequence continues at coordinate 20,639,893 of CM072530.1, read as the reverse complement.
CTTAAAATTCGTTTTAACGCATGAAGATGAGGCTCGCGAGGGTCGTGCATAAAGAGACATATTTGTTGTACCGCATATGAGATGTCCGGGCGTGTAAAAATCAAGTACTGTAAGGCCCCGGCAAGGCTGCGATATAATGTCGGATCACTAACCGGCGGGCCGGTGGTAGCGCTGAGCTTCGAGGTGGTCTAAACGGGAGTGGCAGCCGATTTGCAAGAAGCCATGTTGGCCCGGGTAAGAATCTCGGACGCATACTTTTTCTGAGAGAGAAAGAGACCATCAGAATTGCGGTTGACCGAAATACCTAAAAAATAATGAAGGGGACCCAGGTCCTTCATTGCGAATTCGGAACTAAGCTGCCGTATGATCTGGGTATGAAGCGTCTCGGACGAGGCGGTGAGAATAATATCGTCCACGTATAATAACAAATACGCGGTGTCCCGACCACGGTGATAAATAAACAGAGAGGTGTCACACTTGCTATTCTGAAAACGAACCGTGGATACAAAATTGGCGAAACGAGTGTACCAGGCCCTTGGGGCCTGTTTCAAGCCATATAAAGATTTCTTGAGATAACACACATGATCCGGGAATTCAGCACTCTGAAAACCCGGTGGTTGATGCATAAGGACGGTCTCGTGTAGGTGGCCGTGTAAAAAGGCGTTCTTAACGTCTAGCTGATGAATTCCCCAATTTCTTGATAGGGCTAAACTGAGCACGGTGCGGATCGTGGCCGGTTTGACAACCGGACTAAATGTCTCATAACAATCCAACCCAACTTGCTGTGACCTGCCATTAACAACCAAGCGAGCCTTATGGCGCTCGAGAGACCCATCAGAACGATATTTGTGAGTAAATACCCACATACACCTAATTATATTGGCGTTACGAGGCCTAGGAATAAGTTCCCACGTATGGTTTTTAATTAAAGCATCATATTCGTCGTTCATAGCTCGCCCCCAGTTACGGTCACGAATAGCCTCAAGATAGGAAGAAGGAAGAGGAGAAATAAGAGGAGAAGGTGGAGGTGTATAAGAGTGAAACAACGCGTATTTAGGATTAGGTTTTGTGATGCCCTGTTTTCCACGGGTAGTCATTGGATGGGTGGGTTGGGGTGCGGTGTGTGGTTGGGTCGGGTTGGGTAGTGGTGTAGTGGGTGGTGGGTTATCTGGAGCTGACGGACGGTAGTGGGATGGATGGTGGTGTATGGGTGGGTGATGGTGGAGGGGTGGTTGATGGTGTAGGCGGTGTATGGAACAAAGTTCGTATAATTGGGTGGGGAGTATCATCGAGGAATGTGTAATCCTCGGGGGAGGATGTAGAAGGTGAGGCGAAAGGGAAAGTTGTCTCATCAAATGTCACATGGCGAGAAATAATGAGTTTACTGGTGGTGAGATCAAAACACTTATAACCACGGTGATTTGGTGGAAACCCGAGAAAAACCGCAGGAGTTGATCTTGGTTGTAGTTTATGTATTAATGTAGGTGGATTTTGTGGAAAACATAGGCATCCAAAAACACGGAGATGTGTGTATGTGGGTGTGCGACGATAGAGAAGTTGGGTAGGTGACCGATATGAAAGACCTTTATTTGGAAGGATATTGTGAAGATACGATGCCATAGACAGAGCATGCGGCCAAAAAACGGACGGGACAGAAGAATGCAAGAGAAGTGTACGGGTCATTTTATTTAAAGTTTGTAGCTTGCGTTCGGCTTTACCGTTTTGAGCGGAAGTATAGGGACATGAAAAACGCATTTGAATGCCATTGGATGCGCAAAATTAGTGAAAGCAAGGTTATCGAATTCCCGTCCATTATCACATTGGAAGCATTTAAGTTTTCTTTCAAATTGGGTTTGAATATAGGCACAAAATTGTTTAAAGATATGAAACGTTTGAGATTTATTAGCGAGCGGAAAAACCCAAACAAAATTGGTGTAATCATCCAATAATAATAGATAATAACGGTGCCCCGTGGAGCTCATAACAGGAGATGTCCAAATATCACTATGAATTAAATCAAACGGTGCAACAGAAAAAGAACTAGAAGGATAAAACGGTAAACGATTGTGTTTTCCTAATTGACATGAATTGCAAAAACAACTAGATCTAGGGTGATTACATGAAATAAAATTTCTTGATAAAAGTTGTTGAAGGATAGGGTCGCCCGGATGTCCAAGGCGGTTGTGCCACAAGGAAGAGGAAAGAGCAGCAAAAGCGGAGGAAGTGATGGCTGTTGAAACGGGATAGAGGTCGCCATGGCTTTCACATCGGAGGATACGTGTTCCCGTCTTCAAATCCTTCACAGAGAAGCCAGAGGGATCAAATTCGAGTGAGACTGAATTGTCTCGTGTGAATTTTCGAACCGAGATTAAATTTTTGATTAAACTCGGGACGACGAGGACATTATTTAAGGTAAGAGGGGAAGAAGGAGACGGAATGTGAGATTGACCCGTACCCGTAACCGGAAGGGTTTCACCATTCCCGACGAGAATATGATTTTTAGTGCTTGAATTAACAACGTGAGAAATTATACCTGGGTTCGTAGCCATGTGAGAAGTCGCGCCTGTGTCCATGTACCAACGCTCGTCGGGAGGATGTAAAGACATTGTATGCATAGCCGAGTCTATGTTGGTGGGAACTTGGCTAGCATAGTGGGCTTGAGCCGGATGTGGGCCGAGAATGCCGGGCCGCCGGAATCGGGGCTCGTATGAAGGCGTTCCCCAAGGTGAAACGGGCATTGTCGGATATGGGCAGGGAGGAACTGCCCATTGTGGCTGCCATGGTGATGGTGTTCGGTTATATGGTGGCGGCGAGGGATACCACGACTGCTGCTGGCTCCGGCCGGTTCCGCCATCCCGAGGAAAATGCCGCCCTCGGTGGCGACCGCGTCCCCGTCCTCGGGAGGACCTATCATGAGTGTCCGGTTGGCGGTCATCGTACCTATGGCGATTTTCCGACGAGAATGATTGATGAAAATCGGGAGGTGGACGACGGTCATACCTTGAATTTGATGGTTGTGGTTGTGCGTCGGAAACTAACGCGGCATTATCACCGCCGGCGAGTGATGCTTGCTTTGCCTTTCGGGATTCCTCCAAGGTCAACATGCTCCGAGCACGAGTAAAGTCGGTAAGGGGATCTGATTGTTGGATGATCGTAGCCACACCATCATAGGCTTTCGGATGTACCCAACCACCAATTGTAGAACCATACGACTGTTGTTAACCGGAGAACCAATATCGGCGAGTTCATCAGAAACGGTCTTGATTTTGCGATAGTAGGCCTCGATATTGGGAAAATCAGCAAGCTTGATGTTAGAAAACGTTTGTTCAAGGAGAACGGCTCTTGATCCTTTATTATCTTGGAACAAGCTTTTGAGGTGTTCCCATGCTTTTAAAGCAGTGGAGTTTGGAACAAGAATTGTCTGAAGAAGGTCGATAGAGATTGTACCGTAGATCCATTGTAGGACGACGGCATCCAAACGTTTCCACAAGGCTTCATCGACGGTGGTATCTTGTGGGGGAATGATGTGATCAGCAACCTGGTAAGCTTGGACATGAATTTTAAACAATTCAGCCCAAGATGTATATTGGACTTTTGCAATGTCTAAAGTAATTGGAATGAATGTCCTGATGTTGGTGACGGTTAGAGCTGGGTGATAAGGAAAATCCTTATGTTTATCGGCGGGTTTTTCACCCATTGTTTAGGACGAGAGTAATGAGAAGGAGAGGGATCGAAGAGAAAGAACAAAGAGAAAAAAAGAAGAAGTGGTGTTTAGGGTTTGGGCTCTGATACCATAATAGAATTGGAATTCCTTGATTCCTCTCATTAGCTTTCAATCCTTTAAATAGGCTCACAATATACAAATATGGTAAAAGAATAATGCAAGGGATATATACAATAATTCTCATATTTATCTAATTCTATAATTATCTCTAATAATTCCATATTTATCTAATTCTATAATTATCCCTAATAGATACAATGTGGTTATCCCTTAGCATTGGTATCTATTTAGTATAATTTTTTTAATTAACCAATAGATTTGCTTATGGAACAAACTGAACCAGTGATTCTTCAACTACATATGGAACAAATTTCAACCAATGAACTTATTATTATAAAGTTTAATGCTACATAGTAAATGGAATGCATTTCAACCGATGAATTTATCGTTACAATATTTATCCAAAAGAAATTATCTTTTTCCTAATAGAATTAACGACATATGGTGAACCAAGAATGTAGATAATTAAGTGTTCAAATTCATTTGTATTCAAGTTTACCTTATATTTATTGAACGGTTTTGGCCATTAGATCAGTCTCCAACATGAAATCTGATACCAATTTAAGGGATTAAACCTGGTAGTACCATGAAAGTTGCTACTTTCATGTGCCTTTTGCCCTTTCGGGGTATGTTGTGCTATTGAGTATTTAGTTATTTTAAGGTGTGTTTGGTATTCGGGACAAAACAAAAAGTTGTTGTTACACAGTTGGCTTTTTCTTGGTTTTATGACCAAAAACAGGTGGTATAGGACGGATTAAGTGGGAAACCAAAATAAGTTGAAAAATCAAGGAGATGGGACAAGAATGATAAATCACTAAACTACTCACGTAAAAATAAAACTTTATAACCTTAAAACCTTTCACAATTCTTTCAACCTCCTACCTCATTCGCGTTCGTCTAGTCCAGTCTCACCTTTAAAGCAAAACGCACCCTTAGACTACTCTTATCAACAAACTAACCCAATTTAAGTTTTATTAAAAAACCAATTTCTCCTTTTCCACCAATTTCTCCTTTCTCTTTAAAAAAACCAATTACTCACAATCCAACCCAATCTTAAAAATTGTTTTATAAAAATGATATATTTAATATTTTAAAAATTATATATATATATATATATATATCTTTTAACTTTATATCAAAATTAAATAAAAATAATTTCATATTTTAAAGCATAACTATAAATATAAAAAACTTACAATTGAAAATAAATAAAAGAAACTACAGATAGTATTACAAAGTTACATATTTAAAAGAAGTAAATAACATAGTTTATTATTAGGGTCAAATTTTTGCCATATATGCTCAATCAAATCATTTTTTAGAGCGTAATGAGTTTTCCTATTGCGAATTAGCCATGTACCTTGATAGGCTTGCAATCCGTTCAACGGAGAATTCAGACAGCTAACTATCATCTTCTACGGAGCTTCCTTGTTGTCGATTTATAGGCATGTCGTTAAGAAATTCAGTAGGATCATAATAATGGAGGTATGTATCTTGTTCGTCTTCAACTATCATATTGTGCATGATGATACAAACAATCATAATTTGCCCCATATTATGTTTGGCTCAAACAAGACATGGATGTCGAAGAAATGCAAAATGAGCTTGTAGAACTCCAAATGCTCGCTCAAACTTCTTTTTTGACAGACCCTTGATATTCAGCAAATAACTTGTGTTTTTGGATTTGGGAGACGTAATTGACTTGACAAATGCAACTCATGCATATATCCCATCAGTGAGATAATATGTGCTATCATTTTCGCGACCATTCACGACATGGGTAACTTTTGGTGCTCGACCTGCTAATATATCATCAAAAATAGGAGATTGGTGAAGTACATTAATATCATTTAGCGAACCTGGTGTTCCAAAGAAAGTGTGAGATATCCATAAATCAAATGAAGCGACGAGTTCTAAAATAATTGTTGGTTTTCCACTTCTTCCAGTATATTGTCCTGCCCATGTGCTGGGACAATTTTTCCATTGCCAATGCATGCAGTCAATACTACCTATCATACCCGGGAATCCACGTTGATCCCAACATAAAATAGTCTTGTCAAAATCATCTTTGGTAGGCTTTATAAAGTACTTATTACCAAAACATTAGATGACACCATTTACAAAGTTGAAAAGAGCTTTCCTTGTTGTGGAACCACTCATTCTCAAATATTTGTCAACTGCAACAACTGATGTCCCATAGGCCAACACCATCATGGCTCTAGTAATTTTTGCAACGGTGAAAGACTTTGTCTACCTGTGGCATCAGACATTCGTTGAAAATATACGTCATTTAGCATTAACAACATCCACTATACAATGAAATAAAGGCCTTCTCATTCGAAATCTTCTCCGAAAGATAACATCATCATACGTTGGATTATCGACAAATTAGTCTTCCATCGAACGCGCTTCACTCATCCCACGTTGCCTATCACGATATATTCTTCTTGCTCTTGGACGTTGATCTCCTATAAACATATTGGATGAGCTTATAACCATATCCTCGACCATGCGATCAAGTTGATGGTTTTGTTCAACTACTCGTGATTGTCATTCATCAAATTCGTCAATTGGCTCTGATGAGTAGTTTTCATTAAGAGGCATTTTAGTAAGATTTTTGAGGAAAGTTTGAGGATGTTTGAGGAAGGTTGTATGAATTAGTATATGGTGAAAGACAACAAATATATAAGGAAAATTTTGAATCATCAGTGGGGGACAATGGCATGTGAACTTTGAGTTGATAGAAACAACACATAATGAGAAGACAATAACATGTGAACTTTAGTGAAAGAGACAACACAAACGAGACTATGTCATGTGAACTTTAGTGGAAAGAGACAACACATCATAAGGAGACAATGACATGTGAACTTCAACTAACTTCCAAGCAATCATAACCATTCATTTTAACATAGATTACTAATACATAATACGTAAACTACAAAAAAAAAATACACGGAATACTAAATTAGTAATACATAATACGTAAATTAAAAACAAATACACGAAATTCTAAATTAGTAATACATAATATCACTATCTATACAACATTGCCAAAAGACGCTCTTTCAGCGCCTCCTCTCCTGGTGACAGATGTTCTTTTGCCATCAGTATACATAGATTTTTGTGCTGTTGCACCTTCAAATTTTCCTTTGTCAAAGTTCAGTTTTGTCATGAGTTAAACTTCATTGTTTCTTGTAATCGTCATTGCATGAAGTTATGCTGAAAAGTTATTAGAAAATGAAGAAGATTTTGATGCCTTACCTTTTCCTTTTTTTTTTTTGCCTCATCTCTACCCGTAGGACGTTGAATTGTTGAGCCACCAACAATTAGAGATGCTTGGTCGGTGTCTTCTTCTTCCGTGGTTTTTGATATTTTCGTGCTTCCACCACTATCTTCACAACCCACTTCATATTCCAAACGAGAACGTATTATATCATGATCTAACTGTAATTCTCACTTGGGATGTTTACACATAACTTGGTTAAATACACCCAAGCCTGAAAACTTCTTCCCACCCGCCTCATAAATTTCATGAGCTCCTTTCTCAACATCTGCCATACTCATTGCACTTCTTTTTTGACGATATGCTTCTTTGTAAGCAACAATCCATTTGTTTGCATTTTCGTTAAGAAGAGTCCAACGACCATTCTGTTGATTTTCGTTCCTTTCGCGCATTCCTTCTGGATTTTCTTCTCAAGTTGCATCATAGTATTTTTTTTTCACTCGTGAAAAAAACGCTCATTTCTTTTGGTTTTTGCCACGAGTAGCGTGTTCGTTAACAAAAATCCATGCTGACATTAAAGCCATATCTTCTTTAATGTCCCATGGATGGTCGACTGTTGGGGCCTTTTGCGAGGTTTGAACATTTTTAGGGATATATGGAGAGTTATCAGGATGTTGAGAGTTAAACCGAAAATTTTACTGGTTTGGATCTATAAAGGAAACTTGAAAAAAAAATCATAATCTTTAGAATTTTCAAGAGGATGAGAGTATTGAAATGAAGAAAAAAACTGGTGTGTGAAATGTGTCAATATTTCTCCTTATATGTAGGGAATTAAAAAATATGAATTTTGGTATATTTTTTATTTATTAAAGTTATTTTTTTAATCAGATAAGTTTTATTCTAATAAAAGCTAAACCAACTAATCAAATTATGCCACCTATGTATATAAATAGATTATCCAAAAGGGGTTAATCTTTTGAGAACTTTTTTTTGTGAGAATCGTGAAGTCCATTATTAACCAATCATTTTAGTCAAATTATTTATTTCTCAATTAATAGAAAAAAGTATTTATGTAATTTGGTATTTATATGGCAACTCATTAATCTTTCCTTTATTTAAAAAAAGAAAATAACTTATACCAAATATATCTTTCTCTTTCCATCGTCACTTTTCCGGATCTCATTTTCTTCATTCCTTAAAACTTAAAAACCAATAAAACGCTCCTAATTGACACTCCCCTTTTCTTCTAGTAACGACCCCTCACCTTCACATTCACCATCACCATCATCATCCCCTTCATCTTCGATGGTGGTGACAAAATCCAACGACCGTCACCATCACCTTCATCTCCATGGAAGCAACAACAGTGGCATCTCCATGGTAGCCCATCCTCCCTTCTCATCCTTTTCCCTAGATTTCAACTACTCTAAACAACATCGATGCAAAAAATTATGAATCCGAGTTTCAATTATAGATCTTGGGTTTGAATATTGTTTCGTTTTTGGTTCTTGTTTTGAATATGGGTTTCGATTTCTTGGTCTCTATGGGTTACGATTTTGTTTTTGGGTTTTCAAAAAGAAGTGATAGGTTTTGAAGAACACTGATGGGTTTTCAAGAACAACAACTTACATCATGAACAAAGTTTGATTTTATTTTGTGAAAAATGGTTGAACCCATATCTTCCTATATGGAACAAGAAGAATATATGGTGTTCACATAATCATCATAGCACCAAGATTTATAAATGTATGGTGTTCACATAATCATCTCAGCACTAGAATTAGTGCACATTGTGTGGGATGCACATTGTGCACATTATCACCCCCCTACAAAAATCTTCATTTGCAGTGTTCACAAGGAAAATGCACACCGTGAACAACCTCTGTTCACTATATGTTCACACACTGAAGTCTTATATAATAGAAACCCATGTACTTCGGCGGAAAAATGAGAGAGGAGAGAGGGGTGGGGAAGAGAGAGGAGAGATAAAACTTTCAAATACCTACAATGCTCTTTATTTATTTTTATAATTCAAATTTACCAAATTTATAATTTCCTAATTTAATTGAATTTAGTGGTTTAAAATGGACCTCACGATTCTTAAGAAATATGAGGTTCCCAAAAGAAGGTCTCCCCATCCAAAATATCTATATATACAAATATTACATTGTGCAAACTAAGTTTGCTCTAGCGAAAACGTTTTCGCCCCTGGTTTGTGTGTTGTTCCTTTTTTTAAATAAATAACTTTTCTTTTATTCCCAAACCGTTTGCCATATTTTGTTGATAATAATGGTCTTAGGTCACAAGTACTTTCAGGGTTTGTTTTGCCTTCAAGGTGTCTCCCTATACTTAGAGCAACTTCAACCCATACACACAAAAAGACACTAAAAACACAAAAACTGGTAGGTACCCTTGACACCAAAAAAAAATTATACTCCAACCATACTTCAAAAAAAGCACCAAATTGGTGGGTCCATACAAAAAAGATATTTTATTATTATTAAAACATTTTCAATGTGATTTATGATTTATAAATAATTACCATAGCAAATAAAGATCTAATTTAATGAAGTCTCATTAAAATAAAACGAAAATTTTTTAAATAAATTTTTAACATTACAAGGAAACCAAAATTATATTAATTCAAATAACACAAATTAAATTCATAATAAAATTAAATTATACTAATTCTCTAAGTTAGTATATCCGTCCCACAGATGATCAATTAATGCATCTCGAAGATCAAAATGAGCTTCTTTATCTCTGATTTTTTATGTCACGTAAGAAACTTTTCAAGTCCACCATCGTTCATCATCTCAACTCCTACATTTGGCACTTCGACTCGTTCTTCAATCACTTCATTAATATCATGCTCATCTTCTATGATCATATTATGCATAATGATACATGAAGTCATTATATCATGAAATATTTCTTTCCTCCATAACCATGCAGTCCCTTTCACGATTTCAAATATGGACTACAATACGCCAAATGCACATTCCACGTCTTTTCGGCATGGTTTCATTGCAAATTTTTTTTGGCCACGTGGATCATGAATTGTTTGAACAAGAGTCGTCCATTTTTGGATATATGCCATCAGCTAAATAGTAACCTACGTTATATGATTTGATGACGTAATTAGCAAGAGGAGTATTACCTGCTGCACGATTTGCAAAAAGATGGGACAACTCCAACACATTTATATCATTGTTGGCTCCTTGTAGACCAAAATATGCATGCCATATAGAAAGGTCGTAGACAGGTACAACTTCCAAAATAATACTTGGGGATCTACTACGACTGCCATATCGTCATCCCCACCCCGTTGGACGATTTTTCCGCTTCCAATGCATACGATCTAGACTACCTAACATTCCTGGAAAACCTTGTTCTCCAATTTGGAGTAGCCTTACCACATTATTAGCATTGGGTGCTTGTAGGTAGCGGCCTCCAAACACCTCCACCACAGCACGACAAAATCGTTAAAGCTTCTAAAACCCTAGACTCCCCTATATTAATGTACTTGTCAATAGAATCTGCCAGAACACCATATATGCCAACCTTCGAAATGCAAAAACTACTTTTTGTAATCTAGACAAGACAAATGTGCCAAGTCCATCCCTTCGTCGGGTGAAGTAGTTGTCATGACTTTGAATAGCCTCCAAAATACGAAGTAATAAACTACGATTCATTCGAAAGCGTCGACGAAACATCGACTCGGGAAATGTCGGATTTTCAAAAAAAATAACCATTGAAGAGATTTCGATGAGCATCCTCTCGATCACGGTTGATAACTATATGGCCGAGAACTGAACCCCGATAAGAAGGTTGGTTGTTTTGAAGACAACTAAGGATATAATTTTCGTTTTCACTCACTTGAGTCATTGCCTGAGTAAATATTTAATCACAAGCATCATCAAAAGCCTCATCATCTGAGTATGAATATCAGCCATTTGAAAATGAAAAGAAGTTTGGATATATTTCAATCCATGTTTTATAGGTCAAAAAAGTGTGGGAAAGTGAAAAAGTGTGTAAGTGTATAGGGAAGGGAAAAGTGTGTAAGTGTGTAAGAACATCCCCAATCTATAAGAGCATCTCCAATGCTAAAAAAAGGGGTTGAGGAATGACTTGAAATTCAATTGACCAAAAGCTTTACCATTGGAGCAATGAGTTGATGAATAGCTTGACCTCCAATGACTTGGAGATTGTCAAGTCTTTGAAGTTTTATATAGTATTACATATTTTATCCCTACACTATGATGTATTTATATTTTTCATTTTTCCACTATTATAATAATGTTCTATTTATTAAATAATGTCATATGTTGTTTCTATAAGAATATCTATACTAATAAATGTTTTATTTAATAATAATGTTTTATTTTTTTTACTATTGATAATAATATCTTATTTATTAAATATTATTCATCTTTTCCACTATTAAGGTACTTTATATTATATGTATTTTTTCTACACCAAAACCAAACCAATCTCCCTATATATACACACACCCATAATATCTTCTCTATATTATCATCTCTCACTCTTACATATGCTATTTTCCAAATCTCATATTTTCGCTTCCAATCATGTTTGATTCTGATGAGATTATTGAACAACGTTTTGTAAACGTAGCTGAATTCATCATCGATGAATTGGCAGATGATACCCATGAAAAGACATTGAAGCTTATAGAGAAAAAAGCTCAAGATGAAGCTGGAAAATTCAATCCGACGACAAAGGCAACAAAGATATATTCAAAGAGGCAGGAAAGAGGGACACAATCGTCTTGTTGTAGATTATTTGTCAGATCAACCTGTTTTTTCACCGAATATCTTCAGATGAAGGTTTCGTATGAATAAAGAACTATTGATCCGAATTGTAAACTCGTTGTCCAACCATTCAGATTATTTCAAATTGAGGGGAGATGCGATCGGGAAGCAAGGTATTTCACCGTTACAAAAATGCATTGTAGCTATTCGACAATTAGCATATGGAACACCGACTGATCAAAACGACGAGTATGTAAGAATAGGAGAAAATACTTTTATCGAATGTCTAAAGAATTTTTGTCGATGTGTAATTGAAGTATTTGGTCCTGTATAGTTAAGAAGGCCAAATGATGTTGCGCGCACACTTCACTTACATAAAGAACACCATGGATTTCCAGGTATGCTAGGCAATATTGATTGTATGCATTGGGCATGGAAAATTTTTCCGGCTACTTGTCATGGTCAATTCACTCATGGTGATCACGGTGAGCCAACAATTATGTAGGACGCAGTTGCTTCTCAAGACCTTTGGATTTGGCATGCATTTTTTGGTGTTGCTGGGTCAAACAATGATATCAACATATTGAACCAAAGTACATTGTTTACGATGTCCTACAAGGATACTCTCCTGAAGTCAAATTTACCGTCAATGGAACAGAATCCACGAAGGGCTATTATCTTGTTGGCATTATATATCCAGAATGGGCTACGATTGTTAAAAGTTTTCCTTGTCCACAAAATTTGAAGAGAAAGAAGTTTAAGAAATGCAAGATGTCTACAAGATTTGAAGAGAAAGAAGTTGAAGGGAATGCAAGAGGCTGCAAGGAAAGACGTGGAGCGGGCATTCGGGGTTCTTCAATCTCGTTGGGCTATTATACGCGGAGCGACAAGATTTTGGATGGATACTACGATGAGTGATATCATATATGCATGCAACATAATGCACAATATAATCATCGAGAATGAAGGAAATGCAATTAGTCATTGGCCGGATGAAGATGGGAATCACCCTATACGCGTTAGAAATGGATATGTTAATGCATTCAACCAATACATGAAAAGGAGTGCTGAAATATGTGATAAAAAAGTCCAAATCAACTACGATCGGATTTGGTTGAACATATCTGGGAAGAAAATTAGTATTTATATTTTCCGCACTATTTATATTTCCCATCGTATTTATATTTTTGTATCTTTTAATTTTCGAATATCTTTTAATTTTTATATGATCAAAATATTCCTTACTACCTATTAACGTTCCTTACTACCTATTTCCGTATAATATTCCTTACTCCCTATTTCCCTAAAATATTCCTTACTACATATCCTCATATCACATGAATGAAAGATCACTCCAACTTCTTATCTCCTATTAAAATTCCTTACTACATATTCATATCACTTGAACGCAAGGTCACTCAAAAAATGGATCCTAACCAATTTCCTCCAACCTATAATATTTTCAACTATGATACTTCTTCACCACAAGCCAACTACCAATTCCCTCCAAACATGCCATTCAGTTATGATTCTTCTTCACCATATGGCTTTTTGCAATATGAACGTCCATAACAACAACAAACATTTCAATTTCAAAATTTACCACCCGCTATTTTCCATCCTACTCCGACTAGAGAAACTACATTTTCTCTCTTTTCCACCCAAGATGGACTTGAAAGTATTGATCACAATGTTTCGTTAAGCACTAATTCAAAACAAAAGAAGAATGAGACCTGGTCTAATGATGAAGAAGAATCACCGATGAGTGCTTGGCTAACTATTTCCACTGATAGCGTCGTAGGCAGTGACCAACAAGCAAAAGATTTTTGGCATCACATTACTCAGTACTACAATGACCACAAATAGAAGTTTAATCGAAGAACGCAAATACAAGTCAAGGCGCATTGGTATCAGGTAAAACCATCTATTAATGAATTTAACCAGATATTTTTTAATATTGAAAAACAATATCACAGTAGATGGTCTGATGACAAAGTAAAAGATGCCACAAGATAATTGTATTATTCTACTTACAAGAAGACATTCAAATACGAGCATGCATGGGCAATTATTAAGGGTGAGCCAAAATTGAGAGAAAGGAAACATATATGATGTTCATACAAAGATAAAAAGACCGACTCTTCTGATACTTTAACATCATCATCCGATGCACAAACCAGAGTCCGTCCGATGGTGAAAAAGGCAACAAGCAAACAAAAAGGAAAAGCGACTACGTCAAATGCCGAAATATATGAAGTAAAAGATATAATGATCGAAACAAGCACTTTATGGTTTCCACGAGAAATGGTGTACCTGTATACTTAAAGGAGCTAAAACGTAGAACAAAAATTCGTTTATTTGCATCAAGCTTTCGGGGGTAATAACTCTAAAAAAACGTTCTGATACGTCTGTAAAAAATCGAAACTAACACTAGGAATCTTTGACGAACACAACTCTCTGTTGTACTGCGCTCTCCAAGTGTGCCTGTTCCCCCCTTCTTCCTTACCATGGCAAGTCTTTGTGAAATAACTCCGATGAGAAGAAAAAAGAAGGCGTTAAGAGACCCTCCTGGCCGTGGGGCTAATAGTTTTCATTTCCCATCTCATGGAAAACCCTTTTCGCTCCGCTTAGCCTTATCCCTCTCTAGGGGTATTTTAGTGATAGGTTTCGAAAAGGTCAAATTTTTGATCATTCCATCATCTATGATTGAGTTGCGAAAACTTCTGGATAGGTATCCTACATCTGAACCGAATTCTTAGATTTGTACAAGTCTTCAAAAAAAAATTCAACGTGATAAGAATGCTAATGGAAAAAACACAAGGAGACGAACATTGAATGCATCTACAAGTTGACGGATGAAATTAAGAAGAAATATGGAATTTAGGTTTTAATTTAGGTCTAGTTTTTCAATATTGTATTTCAATATTTTTATTAAATTGCATGTTATTATTTAATATTATTTGTTAAAAACGTATTTGGGTTTAAAATAACGACAAAATCTAGAAGGGGTTATATAAAACATTTCAAATAGATGGGAATAATTTATGTAAGTTTATTAAAAATGAATTTAAAATACAACAAAAAATGATTTGATCAAATTTGACCATTGGAGTAACCATTTAAACTTGTTGTTGGTGAAATCCATGTGGCCAAATTGGAGATGCTCTAACCTATTTAATAACTTATTGTTTTAGGTACGTCAGTTTTCCACTAACTTATTTAAACAAAAATATATTCTAAAAAATCTTCGCCAATGCAATAACCTTTTGAAAATCTTTTTATTGTTTAAATTTTAACATTTATCCTCTTCTACTTAAATTGTTTCATAAAACCCCCTTCTAAAAAACCATCATAAATACATTGTATTTAATTGTCACACAATTATTATATGTTAAATAATTGTTCGGTTGTCATGTCTTCCGTACTTTACATTTTATTTCGAATTGAAGTTCATATTTTATTAAAAAGAGTAAACAATAAAACTCATTGATACAAAAGTATAATGACGATGACAGTATAAGTTAATTCGTTAAAAAAATGAAAGATGATGAATATAATATGATTTATATATTTTTTAGGTATTCGATATTGGTGTTATTTTAATTGTCTTGGCATTTGGTTTTATTATAGATTTTTAATGAACTAATGAAAATGTACAAAGGTTTAACTAGAGTTGGCTCCTCGCAGTTCTTCCTTTAACACCAACAGTAGATAGGAACGGGCAAGACAATTCATGAATGAATGGCAAGTTTTCTATTTACTAGAATATGTTTTTATATTGAAAACGGGGATAAAATGAAAATTAAAGGGGGTAAATTGAAATGGGTACAAATTCTTCAATAGTTTATTGTGGAATAAGTCTTTGAGTAAAAGGTTTTTAATAAGTCATTCTATCCAATGGAAATAAGTCTTCTTCAAAGACTTTTTACATAGTAGTAAGCTATACATAACTAATGCATTGGAGATGCTTTAAGTGTATAGGGAATTGAAAATATGTAAGTGTGTAAGTGTATAGGGAAGTGAAAATATGTAAGTGTGTAGTCAAATCAGGAAATATGGGGAAGTAAAAATATGTAAGTGTGTACTCAAATATGGAAATGTGTGATAGCGGACATATATGTATATGATCCTTGTAGATCAACTGTACAATTTTTCGCAACCTACAATTTCTCTCAACTTACAATTTCTTTAAAATGTCTACAATCCGAACTTCATCCTACTCAAACACTCAAGACATACATTTATGTCATATATATAATGACGTTTATGAAAATCCAATAGTAGGCATAAACCAAACAATCGACAAATTTTGGTCGAGAATTGAAGCTCAATATCATGTATGTGAGCTATTCAAAAACAATCATCGACCAAAAAGATCATTAGAAACGCGAATGTCGGTTATCCGAAAAGCAGTTGCCAAACTACGAGGGTGTATCAACCAAATTAGAATTGGAATCCAAGTGGTGTTTTTGAACAAGATGTCGTAAATATCTACTACTATTGCTTATTTTTAACTATTCATTGTTTTTATGTATTTTTTAAGATAACATATATTTTTCAAGGTTGGATCAAGCAAAATAGAGGTTGAGACTAGATAAATAGTACAGTAAAGGGTTAATGTTTGATCATGTTTGGAACATTATGAAAGACGCCAAAAAATTCTCGACTTTCCCTAAACGCCTCAATACCAACGACACAATCCTTATTAATCATCTTCTCCTGGTCTTGGTTCATCGTCAAGGAGTCTGTTGGTATAGACTCGTTGGATTTTAACAACGATGAAGGTATTACTTTAACTCTAAGACCAATTGGTGTGAAAAAAGCAAAAGCAAATCTTCAACATGAAAAACACCTAGATAAACTAGTTAAAGCTACTAATAAATGAGTAAAGCTATAGCCCGAACTAATCAATCTCTTATTAGAAGGAACAAACTTCAAACTGAAAAATTGGCACTTGGTAAAAGGACAACATAGTACAATATTTTATTTACAGATCTAACTTCCATGTTCGATCTTGCAGTTCGTGAGAATCTAACAAATGAAAAACAAAGAATATTAAGAAAAAGAACACAAGAATCTCTTGCTGATGAAGATGGACAAGAAAATCAATATCAAGAGTCTTAATATAGAGCATCTGAGTATCAAGGATATGAAGGAGTTCAAGAGCAAATCAGGGCATCGCAAGACGTGGAAGAAAACTTTCATATGTACATGAATGGCAGAAACTGGAATTTTTAATTTATGCATTAAATTGTGTTTTTTTAATATGTATTAATTTATGTTGTTCGACTTGCCGTTTCCAAATATTATATTTAATTTATGTTATTTAATTTCAAATTTTATCTAACTTTAACCTGTTATGAATTTATATCTTGTCAATTTTCTTTAACTATTTTTAATTTAATTTTAAATGCATATTAAGTTCTATTTTAAAAATATTATTTAATAAAACTAGAAATACAAAAAGTTAAATTATATTGGAAAAAAGGCTGGAAAGTAGTTAAAAATAGTCCCCCCCCCCCCCCACGTTTTAGACTTTTGCCGTGTAAATTGACCAACACCAAATTTGGTGTGGTTCTTCCTCAAACAATTAAGACCTACAAAAAGAAATGGAGTGTGATTGGAGTTCATGGCCGGTAAATTTGGTGATTTTGTCGGCCGGTTGGAATTTGTCTTAGACTACTTATTTTTATGCCTTTCCAGGCTAGTTCATGTTCACTTTAATAATCCCCTACACGCCATAACATGTATGGATTGTTAGTGTATTATTATTAGTGTATTATTATTATTGTTATATTTGTTTAGATAACTTAGCCCATAGTTTAGCCCAATCGTATAAAGCCCATGGCCCTGTTAGTATTGTATATATATCCTTGTAACTCTCATTTGCAAATCAAGGAAATCAATTCCTCTTTATGGTATCGGAGCAAATTAAAGATTTTTCCTAATTCTCTCCACCTCCCCCCCCCCTCTCTCTCTAATCGTCGACCTAGGGCCGGCTACCTTCCTCCCATCACCGATCTTCATTCTATTTTCTTTCCCCTCTCGTCAACAATGGCCGAACCACGCCGCCGCCAACCACCAACAGCTGCACCGGCCGCACCACCTCGATACGGTTGGGTGTACATTCCTCTGCCAATGCAACCCCGTCAACAGCCGCCACCACCGCCATCGGCACAGTGGCAGCAGCAGCAAGATGGCAACCTGCTTGGTCCAGCGTCGCGACACCACCTGCAACGCCACAACGGCTCCGCCGCGTGGTCACCCAACAACCCCGCCACCGTGGAACCCTCACCACCGTGGACCTGGGCTCCTCCAGATCCAACAACGGCTCTTCCAAAGTTGTTCAACACAATGTCGTTGAATGACCCAACATCGACAAATTGATTTATAGACACCGGGGCAACCGACCATGTGCACGCCAATACAGGTATTCTCAATTCTGTTCTTGATAAACATGACACTCGTTCCATCTTAGTCGGTAATGGTTCCAAAATGCCTGTAATGACCACCGGACACGCCCTATTTCCCCTTAAAAACCCATATCGTTCGTTACACCTTCAAAACATTCTTATCTCTCCTAACATTATCAAAACTTAATCTTTGCTCGTCAATTTATGCGCCAAATAAAACCTCTATTGAGTTTGACAGTTTTGGTTTTACTATTAAGGATTACAAGACCCGACGCCCTCTAATCCGATGTGATAGCGATGGGCCTCTCTATCCGGTCAACCCAACGAATCCGCAAGTCCTTCTCTCCACCACTCACTCCACATGGCATCAATGGCTCGGTCATCCCGGTGATCAAGTCTTGAAGTCTTTATTTTCGAATAATTTTATTTCGTGTACTAGCGATAAACTTGGTGTTATTTGCAATTCTTGTCAAATTGGAAAACATACCAAACTTCCTTTCTTCAATTCCACTTCCATTGTTTCACGTGCTTTTGAAATAATACATTCCAATGTTTGGACCTCTCCCATTTCTAGCAATAGTGGCTTACGATATTATGTCATATTTTTAGATAGCTTTACTCATTACTTGTGGGTCTACCTTCTAAAACAAAAATATGAAGTTTTTGCAAAATTTCACGAATTTTATCACCACGTTAAAACACAATTCAATTCTAATATCCAATCTTTTCAATGCGATAATGGTGGGGAATATAACAACAAACACTTTCACGAGTTCTTCACTACTAACGGAATTCAATTTCGTTTCTCGTGTCCCCTCACTTCCCAACAAAATGGAAATCGGAACGCATGCTTCGCACCATTAACAATGTCGTTCGAACCTTGCTTTTTCATTCTGATCTCCCTCCTACCTATTGGGTACAAGCCCTTCATATGGAAACTCACCTACTTAATATTCTTCCCTCTACCTCGATTAACTTTGAAACACCTTACTATCGATTATTCCAAAAACACCCGTCATATTCGCATGTTCGTGTTTTCGGATGCCTTTGCTATCCCCACCTCACCACCCCACATAAAATCGCCCCTCGTTGCACCCCTTGTGTCTTCTTAGGTTATCCGTCCCAACATTGAGGCTTCCGATGCCTTGACCTCTCTACACGCCGCATCATTATCTCTCGACACGTCATATTTGATGAGTATGTTCTTTCGTTTGGTTCGGTCACTCCAACCAACCCACCCTCCTACTGCTTCCTCGATGATACCTCGGACACCTCTTCTATCATGCGTAATATACTTCACTCGCACCATCCCATAACTTCTCCTTCCCCTACACCTTCACACCATCATCTACCAATTCTCCATCCGAATCGACTCGACCGACCCGACTGGCCCATTCGAGCCATCTAGAAGATGCCAACCATGAATCCAAACCAACTCGACCGGCCCGACTGGCCCAGTCGAGCCATCCAGAAGATGCCAACCTCGAATCCAACATCGACTTGATTGGCCCGACTAGCCCAATCGAGCCTTCCAGAGGATATCCACCTCATACCACACCCTAAAATTCATCCTCTTCTACTCTCGCTCATCCTCCCACACATCCTATGACGACTCGTGCTAAAAACGGTATAGTCAAACCCACTCAGCGTCTTAACCTTCATACCACATCCGTCTCCCCCTTACCCCGGTCCCACCTACAGACATTACAGGACCCTCACTGGCATAAGGCCATGAATGATGAATATCATGCCCTTATCACGACAGAACTTGGGTACTTGTCCCTTGACCCCCCGGGGTCAATATAGTTTGTTCCATGTGGCTTTTTCGTCACAAACATAATGCTGATGGTTCTCTCGCACGATATAAAGCACGTCTAGTCGCAAATGGTCGAAGTCAGCAACAAGGGATAGACTGTGACGAGACTTTCAGTCCTGTTGTGAAACCGGCTACCATACGAACTGTTCTCAGTATTGCCATCTCTCAAAATTGGCCAATTCACCAACTGGACATGAAGAATGCCTTTCTTGATGGACACCTTCAGGAGACTGTGTACATGCATCAGCCACCGGGTTTCCGTGACCCCACGTATCCGGATCATGTCTGTCACCTTCAGCGCTCTCTCTATGGCCTCAAACAGGCCCCCCGGGCATGGTATCGTAGATTTTCTTAGTATGCACTACGGATCGGTTTCCACCATAGTCGTACTGACTCATCTCTATTTATCTACCACACACCAGAGGCGACTGCTTATCTCCTATTATATGTGGACGATATCATTCTCACAACATCGTCTACCACTTTCCTCCGACATATCATTTCTCAGCTGAGTCATGAGTTTGCCATGACAGATCTAGGTGCACTTAACTACTTTCTAGGGATTTTTGCGTCCCGGTCTTCTACCGGTTTATTTCTCTCACAACAGAAGTATGCCGCCCAGATCCTCGAGCGTGCAAACATGCTTAACTGTAAACCCGCTCGCACCCCGACAGAGTCTTTTCTGAAATTGACCACTGACAGGCCCCTGGTAACTGACTCAACGCTGTATCGCAGTCTTGCTGGGGCCCTTCAGTATCTTACATTCACCAGACCATTGCGTTTACGGTGCAACAAATATGTCTTTATATGCATGACCCTCGAGAACCACATTTTCATGCTCTCAAACGCATACTACGGTACTTACGGGGCACTCTAACCCACGACTTACAGATACATGTATCCCCCTCGTCAGATCTTATCGCCTATTCGGATGCCGACTGGGGGGATGTCCTCTCTCTCGCAGATCCACATCCGGATATTGTGTCTTCTTAGGTGATAACCTTGTGTCTTGGTCCTCCAAACGCCAAGGTGTCATCTCACGCTCTAGTGCCGAAGTCGAATACCGCGACGTTGCCAACGCCGAGGTCGAGTTGGATCAGAAACCTCCTTCGTGAACTGCACAGGCCGCCCACAAAAGCTACAATTGGTTACTGTGATAATGTGAGTGCGGTCCATATGTCATCCAATCCGGTTTAACAACAACGCATGAAACACATAGAAATTGACATTCACTTTGTCCGGGACAAAGTTGCTATCGGCCAAGTTCGCGTTCTACATGTTCCATCACGTTCACAGTATGCCGATATCTATACTATATTAAAAACCACGAGTTTCAGTTTTCTTGAATTTATTAAGAGGTACGTATTTTAATGCTGAATGTACAAGTGTTACACCAACATATATAGACAGTTATTATTCAATTTTAAGAGGTATACATCTACATGCTTAATATACTGATGTATGAAGCGGCCGTATGGAACCCAAACCTCCCACCCTCGTTGGAATCTCTCTCGAGCCACGTCCCCCACGTCCCAATTACCCCTCTCCATCTCTTACGACTACAACAACAAATTTCATCTCCATTTCTTCGCACAGCGATTTTGGGGCTCGCTCTCTGTACGGGGAAGACGGTTCATGCTCTCTATGCAGGGTTTTTTATTCAGGAGATGATCGATCCTCTCGCTCCCTACGGTTTCTCATATGACCGCTCTATCACGATTCTCATACGATGGCTCCTCCTGTTGTAATCAGGTTTGTTTTAGGGCTTTACCTGGATTGAATTTTGTTATTATCGCTCCTGTCGCTCTTATGTGCGATTCTTGGTGTGTGTGTGTGTGATGTTTTTCCGATCGATTATTGGAGTCTGATAATGGTCTCCTTACCAACAAAGACATGATTTTATATTCAATTCTTGATGAACAAAAATGATTGTTGATTCCTTTTGAACTGGGTTTATTTCTTGCAGAGAAGGTATTCGAGGAAATGCCTCAAAGGGGTTTGGTTATTTAGCTGTGCCTTTGTCCAGAGGTTAAGCAATAGGTAACTGTCAAGGGTTAAGCAATAGGAACCTGTCAAGTGGTACCTTCACAAATTCCTTATTTACATTTTTTAACCTGCACTTTTTGATTTCTTGTTGTTGAAAACAACTATTAAATGAGATATATGTAAATGTAAGTATACAAAAACTTAACAGAGTACTGGAGGATAGGTGTGCGCAGGTTGATAGTGCCAACAAGTGAGGGAGCCTGTTAGTTGTTACGGTTTTCCGGATGTGGAGGTCGTGTCACATGCTAAAAATTTGATTTTTATACTTCTCAACTTTGGAAGTTGGTTTCCTTTTTCAATCATGCTTTTTTTTCTGTCAAAATTATAGGCCTAATTATTGCGATTTCTCATGTTACCTCACACCAGGAAAATCAAGTTATGGCATTGAACGAGAAAAAATGTTGCAGTTGATTATCTCTCTTCAACTCAGATTTTGTAAGTTAAGGTAATGTTAATTTCAGTATCTTAAGTTGTCAACCTCATGCTATTTTTAACAACAATTTACTTTAACTTTCGGTCAACCTCATGCTATTTTTAACAACAATTTACTTTAACTTTCGGCAATTGTGGCTCCATTGTTAAAAGAATTGAGCACGATGTTACTTTTGTAGGCTTAGGTAATTGTGATGATGTGCTACCAATCTGTGTTGGGGATGGCATGACTGATTAGGACACATTCAAGGTAAACCTTGTTGTGATGATGACAACGAAATTAATTTGTTAGTGTCGAATGTATATTACCTGGTTCATGAGTCATTTAGTAAGAATTTGATTTAAATTGCACTTGCGGAAAGAATTTTATGGTTTGAAACTGGTTCACGGATTGCACTATTCAATAATTTTAACATCAATTCCCTCCTCATAAACGCTAACCAAACTGTTAACAGTGATAAAAATCATTGACAATTGTTAATAGACAGTCGTCAGGTTTTGGCATCTTGGTATCTTTTGCCCTCAAAGAAGGTAGTTATTGAGATGCATTCATTGCTTTTTTAAGCTTTTAGAAAATGCCCTTTATAGTTGAACAAACATAGATAGCCATATTTGTAAGTCAAAGCTTCCCATACATGATTAAATTTTCATGGGGTTTTACTATTACTAACTTCCTTTCAACATATTCCTTAAAAAACGTCCTTTTAAAATATAGATAGCCGAATTGGTAGAATCACATGATGATAAATAGATTGAAAATGCATTAGACCTACTTAATTTTCGTCTATTTTCCTGTCAATTAAACTGTTATATTAATAAACATAATTATTTGACTGGTTAGTCTCAAATACGTATTGGAAACATCTACGAAATTGGTTGCACATTAGCCCGTAGTTGATTCTACCATATTAATGACTCTTGAATCTACAAATAGTTAAGTTGGTTGATGTTTGGTATGCACAGGTGATTGGAATTTCTCAAGTTTATGGATGATGAGTTGATGACCTGGTAAGGCATATGACTACTTGCAAGTTTTATCCCAATATAGATGTAGGAATCCAATATATGGCCCATTTCTCGAGCCCTATTATTAGTATTGTTTAGATGTATAAATATTTTCATTGTACATTAATCCCTTTCCTTCAATAACTCGAAATTTTGGTTTCTTTGTGTAATTCTTTTCTACCCGGCGATTTGTTTTTCTGTAATATTAGTATATTACTTGTAGGCTAATTTTGTGGACAAGTTTTTGTAGTCGTATGTCATCAACGTTTGATACTTTACTAGACAAGTTTTTGTTGGAAAAGTTTTTCTGAAAATTTTACCTTTGTCCTTTGAACAATTACTTATAGTAAGTCAATCATATTTATATGTATTGTTACCATTTATTGTAATTTTATAAAGCATCCACACTAGCTTGTTTGCACTTTATTGTTTCTCCATGATGTAGATCTCTTCTTCGATCATGTTTCTTAATTTCGATCCATTAATACCACAAACACTGTCTACTTTGTAAGTAAACTGCCTCCTCTCTCAAGCTCATGATATAATCGTATCCAGTTTAATGTTTCAAACCTTCTATGTACATCGTATCTTGCTTTCCTTCTACATTTTATTTTAATGGTGGTTTCTCTATGTCTCATAGTTTGAATGTCACTCCTTGGATATTAGACGTTTGACCACAATATATAACCCACTTGTCATTCTCTCATTTTTTATTACCAACTCATGTTACAGAAGTAACCAATCTATCACTTTCAATTTTGTTGTTGTGTGAGTGAATAAACTGATGATGTGGAGTTAGAGCTGATTCGGGTAACTCAACACTTATCAGACCATAAGACCAATTACTTAAGCTATGGATTTGGAAATATTTATAGTTTTGCTAGCATGGTGCTTGCTGGTTGTGTTTCTTTTATCTAAGATTTTAACCTTTTCGTGGGTAAATGTTGAAGTTGACTTTTGAAATCTTTATCAGGTTGGTCTGGATTAATCTGTTAAAGATCACGGGTGACTACACTTTGCAAGTGAGGGTGGATGTTCAAACAGTAATAAAATTGATACTCAAATTGTGTGCTTGGTTGATGGGTTTCACATTTTGCTGCTCCGTTGGTGACTTATGGCCCCTGCATGATAGATAGCAGGACGTGCATTCTCCTCATGATATCCAAGTAAGTTTTCTATTAAGGAACTGAAATTTTTTGGTTTCGATACTCATATAATGTAATTAACAGTTACATACTAAGCTATGTCATCATATCGATTACATCACTTGCATCCACTTCAATGAATATAAATGATCAGTTCAAGATAAGGGGATGAGGAAAATAACAATTTGATCTATTAACTTCTTCTTGTACACCTTTGTGCCAACCATTTTGGTGCTTGGGATATTATGAGGAAATGCAATAATATTGTATTTTTATGGATTTGTGTAAGTACTTATGTAGTTTGTTGCTTGCTTATACAGTTCTTTCTGGACATTTTCCTTGCATTCTACAATTGTTGTTATGGTAATGATTGTGGCAAAGCTATCTACCAACTTAATTTCGGTTCATATGCAACCGCTGTGCTGTTTGTTTCACATTATATCCGATAAACTTATCTATAATTTCGATGGAGCGCCTTGGATTTCCATGTCTGACATTAACATTTTAAAACATCCAACTGATATGAGAAATGTATGGCAATTCCACGATTAGCACCATTTGGTACTCGATAGAGTTTTATATGAATGGGTTCTTATCCTCGCCTATTTTTGTCAACCAAAACTTTATAACAAAACTCTACCTAATCCATTACATTCTATATTATATTAGATAATTTTTTTGCATCCTTTTTTATGTTGGTACCACCTTTTTTATCATGTTATTTTTTAATAATAAAATTTTACTACTTGTGGAATCACGCATGTACAAACTTCAAATGCCACGTACAAAGAAATCCCCACTATAAAGCTAAGAACAATAAATTACATCGGTTTAAAAACAAGTAATCCAACTATTTCATTTCAAAGACCAATCCAACTTATTAAGTTTAAATTTATACATCATCTAATTTGCGACTTAAAATCACAAGTTATATAATTAGCATTGAGAGATATGAAAAATAAAACAAAACATGAAACAAGATTGCCATTTTGGGTTCTTGGCTTTGGAATTGAAATGTATGCATGTATAACTCAAGATATTTCGCGCCGCAACGCGCGCGGGTATTTTACTAGTATTCACAAAAGGGTTAACGCCATCACTGTTCCAAGATTTCAAATCCAGCTAGAACGTTCGAAATTCGAAAGCTCAAACTGCGGGGGATGTTAGTGTATTATTATTATTGTTATATTTGTTTAGATAACTTAGCCCATAGTTTAGCCCAATCGTATAAGGCCCATGGCCCTGTTAGTATTGTATATATATCCTTGTAACTCTCATTTGCAAATTAAGGAAATCAATTCCTCTTTATGGATGAATTTTAGTTGTTATGGAACCAAATGATTTTGTAAAAGAACACATAATGATTTATGGGAAATAGCTCCAATAAATGTTGATTGCCATAAGATTTCTACGTATTAGGCAAAAAAATCTTGACGGTTTTACATAGTCCATAGACCATAGTTCCACCGATGAGCAAATTCACATGCTTTTGCATGATTCATTGTAATGTCGTCCCTTTTGTATGCTAGCAAAACAACGTGTTTAGATTTTAAGACAAGTGATGTGGACAAAGTGGATATAGTTCTCCGGATGATATTTCCTATGAAATTTCCTAACAAAATTCATATTGCAGCAACGTTATAGTGTCTTATATAGAGTTCATACTTGCCAAAATTTAGAAAAAGATCTAGTAATGCGAATTTTTAACCATTTTACTTTGCTTTTCATAACCATTGTTATTATAAAAACCAAAAAAGATTAAAAGAATATTACAATATGGAAAAAGTGTTGAGGCCAAAGTTTCATTCCGTATGAGTTCTCATACCTCTGGTTTGCATGCTTCTTTATATGAAAACATTCTGTTCGTTTATCCTAAGTTTTTCATTTTGCATGACCAAAATGCATTATGTCTTATTGATTTAAATGTCCTTCATGGGGTCTAGTCAAGATCCTTTTGCAACCTGGATGACAAAGTTTGAATCAAAGGGAAAACACAGTCTGGCGTATTGAGTGTTGATATTTCCAGATGTTATTATTAATCCCACTTAGATCAAGTAACAAGTAATATAAACAATTCAAGAAGAATAATTAAGATTAAATCATATGTATTGATTAAGAATCTCTCTCTACAATCACTTTCTCTCTCTAACTTCTCTCTCTACAATCACTTTCTCTCTCTAACTTCTCTCTCTAGAATATTACAAAAATGAGATCTCATCTTTATTACAAGATATGAATATGACAATGAAATCTCTCTAAGTGTTATCTAAGTGTTACCATCAAAATACATTAACATGGGTATGTATACCTTTACTCTATTACAAAGAGTAAACAACAATTAAGCTCTTGTTGACTTTGTTGACTTCAAGCTTTGACTTTCTCGTCTTCAACATTGTAATCTCGGATACAATATATTTATATCTAACAATCTCCCCCTTTGTATTTGAGATAAAAATTTGGCAAATCAACTCTAACAAACAATCTTAAATTGAGAAACAATCTTCCCCTATGTATTTAAGCATATTGCATCTGAAGAAAAACAAGCTCCCTTTTATACGAATCAAAATCTTCAGATCAAAATCCTTCAGCTTGAACAAATCTTTAGAATCTTTCGGAAGACTTTTCATCACAAAAACTTTAACAATCAACAATCAATTTTTAAACAGTAAGACTCGAAGCTTTGACACTACGTGTACTAAGCTTATCACCTATATATCATGAAGTAATCAATTTTCAAACATCTTTAATCAATCTTCAAACATCTTCAACAGAAATGTCATCATAATCTTTTTCTCTTTCTCAAACTTCTCTTCAAACTTACTTCTTTCCATTACAACAATTTGTTCAAAATCAGATATTTGCTTTGAAAGTTTAGTAATAGTCAACTCACAAGACTTGAGCTTGCTTTCAAAATTATTTTTTTCAGTCTCCAATTTGAAATTCTCATCCGTAAACACTTTTAAATCAACTTTAATGTTCCAACTGATCATCTTATCCTGAAGTTGATAAGATCTAATCACATTCTGATAATCACAATTAGTCTTTATCAGGTCAATTGTGACTCAAACGTTCCTTATTAAGCTCATCCAATTGTGCTTGCAACGCCTTTTGGTTAGTACAACCTGATTTTAAAGAATGAATTAGTTCGTCATTCGTAATACGATCGATTTTAAGATTATAAATATCTTTCTTCTAGTTTGCAACCTGTTGTTGCAGAGAAGATACATGAGAATTCAAATCAGTAGTAGACATCGTTATCAGATTTATTGATAGTTAATCAAATGATTAGTAAAAGATTTGATAGACTTTGACAATCAAGAAAATGCGGGAAAATAGACTTAAAAAGTCAAAATCAACTTTTAGGAAAAAGTCAAACCCCGAGAAAAGTATTCCAAAATTTGGAAGATATTTTTGAAGATAAAATCTGAAATATAACCCAAAACGTCAAAATTTCAAATGGCAAAAATGGAAATTTCCAGATTTTTTTTTCACACTAAGTATCCGAGGATTCGTGCGAAGCTTGGATGAAAATTGATACGCGAAGCGTCGGAGCAAACTTTATGCGAGGCTCGGATATGCATCATGCGAAGGTTACTATGCGAAGCTCAGATTAGGTTCGTGCGAAGGCTCGGCTAGGCTCGAATGACACTATGCGAGGCTCGGATGAAACTATGCGAGTCTCGGTTACCTTCGGATGATACTATGTGTGTCTCGGGTAGCTTCGGATGACAGTATGTGAGACTCGGGTACCTTCGAATAAGCTTTGTCCGAAAGTTACTGTTCACTCGCTTCTTTATCCGAAGGCTATGAAGATTGCCTATCCGAAGGCTATGAAGATAGCCTATCCGAAGGCTAAGAACATGAACAGTATACTCGAACTTTTTCGAACAAAACCCCAAAATCTTCGATTTTGAACCCAAAACTTATCCGATTGAGCTGAAATTTTGTAGGGTTGCTTGAGATTACAATATGAACAACTTTGATTCTTGAAACTACCCGAAAAACGCACTAGAAATATGATATTCGAATCAAAGGGTAACTTTTTTGACAATACCCAAAAACTCACGAATTTGATTCAAATTCTTATCTAATATGTTCCAAACCTCAAATTTAATAGAGTCGAGTAATCCACTATTAAATCTGAATCTAACAAGCCTAAATTCACATCAATCCGTCCACAAAATCTCTTAATTTGATCACAATCAAAATCTTCAAGAGAACTTCAAAAATACCAAATTTATCTTCAAATTTTCATCAAATTTCTTGATTCTTGGTCTGATACCAATTGTTAACTTTCTAATAATCAGATAACGATGAATTCAATATGAAATTATCAAGAACACGTCAATGAATCATAATAGCCATATGTATTAATGTGTTTCTCTCTCTACAATGTTCTCTCTACAATATCCAATATGAATATGACAATGAAGGTTCTCTAAATGTTACCTTCAAAGTACATGACACAAGGGTATTTATACCCCTACTCTATTTATTACAAAGAGTAAACAACATCTAAGCTTTTGTTGACTTTGTTGACTTCAAGTTTTGACTTTCTCGTCTTCAATATTGTAATCTCGGATACAATATATTTATATCTAACAATTATTTCCTATTTCACAGTTTTATTTGTTGTTTTGAATAGAAGTTAAAATCTTTGCTTCATGAGCAACTTCACTAAGATTGATTGAGTGATTTATTTTTGATTGATTGGAACATGAAATAGATGAAAGAAGCCATGGCATACATACTATAGAATAATTTTGCTTTCAATCTTTGTTGCATGCATATTCAACAATCTCATTTAACTACTAATGTCATATATGTGCATATCATTTGATAATTATAAGTCCCTGATGATTTGTTTCAACAATATAGGTGTAGGTATAATCCAAAGTAATTTATAATCGCAAAGTAATTATTTTATTCTGCAACAGCCAAACAAATAGCTTTTATTGAAAACTAAATCAACAAAGGATTAAAATGGTAAATTGTTGTCATCCATACTGTCCATTCAGAGGATTTACCAAACAACCATATTTCATTCTGCACTATATCATACAGAGCCTCTTAATTGACCACTTATTCATTCTCCATCAAACCATTTAGTAACTGCCAAACGATACCTTCCACACAACATTAGCCTAGCGGATAAGGAGGTGGATATCCTTACAGAATGAGTAGAGATATAAGGGCATCTCAAATGGGCTACACAAAATCCATAAAATTTGGACATGAAATTTGGCGCAAACAATAAATCTTTTCCAAACGGTAATATCAAATCTTATACCAAAATCTAAAATTCTAGGTATTTTTTTTATATTCTCTAATTGGTGTAAGATTTGGCGTGAATGAATAGTGTTACACCATATTTGGTGTATCGCTATTTATTACACCAAAATTGGTGCACCCATTAAATCCATTTGGTGTCAAATTTGGTATTAAGTGTCTATGTCAATATATAAGATACAATCATGGAGATATGATATGGTATGTTGAGAAAACTTGATTTATTATTTTTTATTTTGTCATATTTTTTATTAAATATAGTAAAGTTTGGATTACTTTCCTTATAGTAGTGTTAGTATTTCCCTTTTAGGCTTCTTGATGTTTTATATATATATATATATATATATATAGAGGGGTGATATCCTTTGCAAACTATTCAATATTTGTAAACTTGCAAACGCACCATTATCCAATAGGAATAAGCCATGTGGATGCTATTGTTTTAATATTTTGTTAATTTTTTAATAATTAATTAATTGAGGGTATCATCGTCATTTTATAATATAATTAGTTTTAATTATTATTTAATTAAATCATTACATATAGTAACTAGTATATTGGACCGCACGTTGCACGGTGATGAAATATGTTTTGTTACAAAATGTGTAACAAAGTTAAGAGAAAACACAATTTGTAAATTGATAATTTGTAAAATGAAATCTTTTCTAACTCTCTATTTTTAATACGAATTATTTCTTATTCATAATTTCATTTTATGTTGTTTTGATTAACAAAGGGGGTTTCATCATCATCATCATCCTTCTTGTTGTTGTTGTTGTTGTTGTTACAATAATAATGCTATGATGTTGAAGTTAAAGTTAAAGTTTACAAAATGGTAAGTAATATTAAACATTATGCTAAGTGTATGCAAAATTAATCTTCCCATAACTTATAAAAATTGTTTTACAATGCAATTTATTAACATAATAAGTCGATCCAATTAAGTGGATGCCAAATAAATGTATCACATTTAGATATTTTTTTGAATTAAATGTCACTTTTCGTTGAGATTATAACATCTATGTTGCTTACAAATGTGGATGTTGATATAAATATAATCATGGAACAAAAAAAAAATTTGGACGAAAATTAGGCAACAATGCCTTGAAATTGTCATATGCTTTAAATAAAAAATAAATGAATAAGAAGAAACAAGTATTAAAGTTCGGTTTAACCTATATCATATTCATACAACTCAAATGGTAGAATTCCAAAAATGTCCAATGTAAAAAAAATCCTTATGGAAAATATGGACGAAGAACTTTAGGTACATGTTGATGAAGAAGATAAGGTAATGAAGTATAGGCAAACTTCGTAACAATTGAGTTTAATCTAGCAAAAAAAAATAGTTATGTATGGTTCTTTTAACTTGAATTCATGAGATGCAAAACAAAAATGAAAATTATTTGATTATTATTTGTTTTAAAATCAAAAGAAAAATAGTTATTCAAACAATATTTTCTTACCGTTAATCAATAGTGAACTTTTGAGCAACCAATAGATAACGTACTAATATCTGATAGAAGTAAAAAAAATCTATCATGAACATAAAAAATAATACCTAATAGAGAAGAAAATAGGAGATGCAGAGAGGAAGAAACTAACAGTCAAATGTAGATTTATTTATATGACAATGGTCTTCGTGAAAAAGAAGTTTTCCTCCATCGTTCATGATTTCCTTGCTTGGAAAAGAACAAAAGATTTAGCATAGTAAACATTTACATATTACACATCCAATCAAATATAAACGATAAAACAATAAAAAATAGAAATTAAAGATAGCAATACGATTTATTTATGGACTTTCAACGAATCCTCATTCAAGTTGTTGCCATCAAAATACTTTCACTATAAGTAGAGGTCGAGAAAAAGAAAGAAAACATTCAACTCCAAAGCAAGGAAGGGGTACGCTCTTCAAAAGTAACCTGAAAGAAGCTGAGAGAAAGATTTATAAAAGATGAAGAAAATTAGATAGTTTGATGTTAAACATACATTTTTCACAAAAGACCAAAAGTTGTATTAAATATTTATAAAAAGTAATTAAAAATACACCTTACAATTGGCATTCCAAAGGAGGTTAGTGTGTAATTTGATAAAAAAAAAAGTTATCTACCAAACAATAAAAAAAAGACAATACAATTTTTTTTGTGTCCTTTATATATATATATATATAGGGTTGATTTCTGTTACAAACCACGTCAGTTCGTACAAAACCGTATAAACCGCATGCAACCAATATTTTTTTTTAATTTTTTCACTTTTTCATAATTATTAGGGTTGATTAGTCAATAATATATGAAAAAATTTCATCAAGAATACATGAAGATTAGTAAATCAAGAATATGTGAAACAAGATTCATCAAAGTGAGAGTTTCATGAATCAATTCATTTTCATGTAGAAAGAAAAACAATTTCATGAAAAAAAGAATTATATGAAATAAATTTATCATATTAAACACTTTCATGAAAAAAAAATATTAAAAAAAACAATGAAACACGCGGTTTGTATGAATTGACATGGTTTGTATATAGGGGGGGGGAGGGGGGTTAATTACAAACTCATTAATATGTACAAACTTTGCAAACCATTATATTAGGAAACATTGAGATATTTTTGAACACTTATCATAATTCATTAATTTTGTTTCCTAATTCAAAACCATTATCATATATACTCTCTCTAATAACTTTTTTAATTTATAAACTAATATATATATATATATATATTGATTAGTTCACTAAAAAAATTAAAAGGAGGTAAATTAAAAAGAAATAGACTAATTTAACTTACTAAATAAAAAGAGGTAAAGTTTTAATTTATAAGCATTTGTTACATTACTATTAAGAGTCGTTTAATTTAATCAAGTATTTGATTTATAACTATTATTAATTCACTAAAAAAATAGAGTTTAATTAGATTAATTTACCTTACTAAATAAATAAAAAGAATCAACTTACCTTACTAAGAATATAAACATTTTAAATAAAAAAATTAAAAAGTCAAATTTTATAAGCATCGTTATATTACTATTAAATTAACTAATAATAAAAATTCAGAAATAAAAATAAAAATATTATAAATTAAACTAAATAATTAAATGTTAAATAAATAGGCTAACTAAAAAATTAAAATTAAATAAATTATTATTATATAAACTATTTCAATTAGTTAATTAATAATAATGAGAAAAATGAAAAGTTGACGCATTAAATGAGAAGCTTTGATTAAAAAATAAATTAAAATTCCAAGAAAATAGATAAATAGGCATAAAAGGCACTTCTTAATCCACTCTTTCTCATTTTCCTTTAATATATATATATATATATATATATTAATTAGCAATTAATATGGAATTAATTTTTATTAATTACCTGCCGATGAATATACTTTCCGACGACTTCGTTTTCTCCGGCGAGTTTTTCCACAAGTTTCGTCATTCGTGAATACAATTTCGCCATTCGTGAACACAATTTCGCCATTCGTGAACACAATTTCGCAATCAATCACCCACCACTGCCACCAATCACCGTCGCCCACCACTGCCAAGTACCACCACCATCCACCAATTAAAACATCCAAATTATTCACCACCACCAGTACCCTTCAACTCTCACCACCATAACCACCACCATCGTTAACCAGTAGGAAGAAGCAGAAAAAAACTGGAGCAACTCCGCCGGTAAGAAACCACGGCGGCGTAAGAAACCGTTAACCACCACCACCGTTAACCAATAGGAACCACCACCTATAACCAGTAGGAATTTTAGCCTTCGTTTGCTTAACTTTACCGATCAGATTCCGTGGCCTAAGAAATTGAACAAGGCAAAGGATTCTCTCTGTAGATCTCTTAATGATACACAAGAATCTACCAAGGAGAAAGGTCGCCGTGCTAAGGATTTGATGGAGGAATTGGTAGTACTGCTCGGTAAGCTGCTGCCACAGAGAAAGACAAATAGCGGAAGAGATCTGATCCGGCGTACGTTCTCCGCTGCTCGGTACGTTCACCCACCGCTGTCGTCGCCGGTTCTGCCACCGGAATGATGATCAGCAGCGAAAATATGGGCTTCACCAGAAAATATGGGGTGGAATGATGTTAGGACTCCATTTTATATTGTGTCAAAATAAGGAATGGATATGCTTAATGTAAAAGGCAATTGTATAATGCCTAAAACTCCTACCTTCCTTATATAGTTTAGTCCTTTCATATAAATAGGGGTCCTTGGGTCGATAAGTAGGTTAAGCAATATAATGAGAGAGAGAGAGAGCCGATATCTTGAGAGCTTACATTGTTATCAATATCTACAAGTAAGATATATTATTCATCATATTCATCGTGTTCTTCGTATGTTTACCATGTTTCTTACGTACTTGATATAAATCTGGGATCCACAATTGGTATTAGAGCCGAACGATCTGAGTTTTGGACTGCTTCTAATCGAAATCATGAATAAATAGGTAAAACTCTCGACTGTTTCTGGTTTAGTTTTTATCGAGTCTATCTGCAGTAGCTTCAATCGGCATATATTCAAAAGCGAGTCACTCTCTGTTTGGTTGCGTTTTTATCGAATCTAAGCAATAAGTACTATTAATCAATAAGCATTCAAAACCCAATGTTTTTTTGGATTGCTTGAGTTTTTATCGAGTCGTTATACAGTTGTTTTAATCGATTTATGTTAAACCTAGTTATATTGCGTTTGTCGATTTCTGTTGTTCGTCTTTAGATTGTCAAGAAGATTCGATCTAATCTGTGCTTCTTTTTCTCAAGAATTCTATTCATAATTAGTTATCGATTTTTTTTCTTGTCGCACCACTTTAAGTATTTCTTCACTCGATAAGTATTCAATCAACTAATCAAAATTATGTTTTTTTAAATCAACTTACTTTCATTAATTTTACGTTATCTTTGCTGTTCTTTAACAATAAAAAACTCATGATCTATTGACTCCTGTAACTTTTCTGGTTAGAGAATCCTCAAGTAAACATCATAAATCTTAGTAAATTTACATTAAACTTAATTGAGAAAATTGGAAACACAAGAACTTAGCTACTCTTGTCTATAAAAAGACTAGATAACTTTTGTTACTCTAGATCTTTTTAGTCAAGAATCCTTCGTTTTTGCTATCTGGTCTATCGATTAAAGACAAAAACAGGATTAGATATTTTTGAATTCTTCTCGATTCTCTTTAGGCGACATCTTTAGTTTTATTTTATAAAATTTTAAGTCAACCTGTTTACTCAAGTCTTAGTTACCTGATAAGTAATCTTATCGATTCCCTTTGAGCCGACATTAATTCTTATCGAACCACATAGAGTCAACATCTTATCTTATCGAGTTAGCTTTACCCGACATAAATTGATATCGCTCTTAGTCAGTCGAGATAAATTTTACCTACGTTCATAGAAATCTTAGAATTTCTCCAAAACTCACTGATCGAGATCAAATCAATCAAGTATAATGTCTACACGCGAAGCTATGGCTATTGGTTCCGACATAAAACCACCAATTCTCTTTAGAGGAGAATACTCGCAATGGAAAGATCGCTTCCTCGACTTCGTTGAAAGGCATGATTATGCTGAAGAAATCATGCTTTCCATCAATGATGGTCCACCACCTGTTCTATACCATGAATGTCCAACACTACCGAACAATACTTCTCCTCTTTCGGCAAGACAAGAAATCAAGCCAAAATCCAAGTATAGTGATGCTGAAGCAAGAACAGCCAAAGGGGATCAACTTACCCGATCATACCTACTTCTCAGTATTCCTAATGAGATTTACATCAGCATTGATAGCCATAGGAGAACAGCTAAAGGAATGTCGGAACAAATAGAGAAATCATGCTTGGGACAAAGATCAGAACCCAAATGAAGATCACTAATTGCATCTGCAATATGAGGAATTCAAGGCTAAGGAAGGAGAAAGTCTTATGGACACTTATGAATGATTTGTCCATTTGCTAAATGAACTCAGCAAAAACGATATCCGTAAGACGAAAATCAAGAACAATGTGAAACTTGTTAGCAATCTTCAACCTGAATGGCATCGATTTGCCAATCAAATCAAACATAGCAAATTTCTCACTGAACTCGACCTTCATGAAGTATATGAGACCTTGAAACAAGATGAATAGGAAGTTCTAGAAGTGATGGAAGCGAATAACAAACTCAAGAAGCGTTCCGATCCAATCGCTCTTGTGGCCAAAGAAGAGACAATCCCATCACGAAGCATCCCACATGATAACTTTCCGGATTTGGAAAACGAGGAATTTGTTGATCCCGAGATAGCCCAATTTCAATAACCATTGGTTCTTGTTACTCAATCCTTCTAACGCAAATTCTCTCGTCGTCCCTACTCCAACCAACAAAGATATGCTTCGGGACCAAAGAACTTCGAGTGAAAAGCAAGTTTCGAACAAAAGCCAAGGAAAGATGAAAAACGTCCATCGGGAAAATCTGAAGACAAGTTTAAGGGAGAAATGAGCTTGTGCTACAACTGTGGCAAATCTGGGCATTATGCACGCGAATGCAAGAAGCCAGTTGTCAAAGATGCAAATTACTTCGCTTACAAACTGATGCTTGCTAAACAAGAAGAAGCCGACAAAGTTCTAATGGCGGAAGATGAACACTGGCTCCATCATGATGACAATGAACCCGATGAGGAAATACAAGCTCACTTCAGTCTGATGGTATATTCTGATCCCTCTGGTAAAGAGTCATCATCTCACACTTCCGACTACACATCCGAGGTAAGTCATTCTGACTATTATAATTTTGTTGCGCAAATGAATGACTTAATGTTACAATTGCATGAATTACAATCTAAAGTTAAAAACCGAAAAACTCTTGGTTTTCAATTTACAAGCACGTCTAGAAAATAACATAACCAACCTCTAATTGCAACGTCCGAAATTGCCAACTATAAGAGCGATGTTTAAAACTTTCAAACGGAAAAGAATGCGTTTAAAAATGAGAATTTAGACCTTAAACAACAAATTTCAGATCTCACGAGACGACTTGACAAATCCGAACGTGAGGCTGAAGACTTTTCATCAAAATATGAAATTTGCCACTATTCAACGAAACGATCTTTTAAACAAACTCAAGGACTTGGAACTTAAACTTTACAAATTGGGTCAAACTAAACAAACGATTCATTTAAACGCTCCAAAAGAGTTATGTTCGAAAGCATGCCTAAGCTTTGAAAATCCCAAATGTTTAGAAAAGGCCTTATATAACACTCCGACTCTTTATAAATTTGAATATCTGGACCTTGGTCCAGATTATAAAATTCAATTTACGAAGTCCCCTATTAAAGTCGAGAGACGGGAAGAGTGGAATAGGAAGAACAAGAAATTTCATCAAATTCCTTTCTGCTATCCAAAAGGAATGGAAAAAGACTCTTCAAATTCCTTCCTATACCGATGAAGAACGTCACTTAGAGGCACCAAACTTTAAACCTTACATTATCACCTTATTTTTGGAAAAATCCGAACGCTCTTCATCGGAAAAGGAAAAATAGGCATTAATCACCAAAATCCAAACTTTAGAAAACAAAGCTTTACAAACTCAAAACCCCGAAGCTGACACAACTTCAAATATTTCTTCATGTAAAGCCTTTGTTAGTTCATATTTGGATGATTGTGACTTTCCCACGTTTGTGATTGATCCAAATTATTGTCCTCCTAAACACAAAACTTCCCTCACTCCCGAACAAATAGAAAAGGAGTTGGACGACCTTGAAAAAATGGATTTTCTCAAAGAAAACACAAAACCCATGGATTTTTTTTTGATAAAGGCAAGAAACACATGGAAGTGGTCCAAGTTTTTCAAAATAATCCTAATGTTGAGCATGAATGTTCCACTAGTTTTTCAAAACCCACCTTATCTCAACAAAAGGAACGAACCACTTTTCCTAAAAGGACTACACCTTCTCAAACAGAAAATGCTAATAAACGTCTGTTTCATGTTTCAACTTTACATCCTCTAATGACAAAACAAGTTTGGGTCGAAAAAGGCAACCGCAATCCAAAGTCCTTATGACTGGTCATGTGTGGTACTTAGATTCTGGATGCTCCAAACACATGACTGGTAGAAAGGAGCTTCTCGCCAACTACATTGAAAAACATGGCGGGTCTGTACACTTCGGGAACAACCATTTCTCACCAATTAGAGGATACAGAAACATAATTAGCAATAATCTCACAATCTCCAAAGTATCATATGTTCAAGGCCTTAGTCACAACCTACTAAGCATTGGTCAATTCTGTGACAAAGAACTTGAAATGAATTTTCGTTCCGAAAGATGCTGCATTAGAACTTACGAAGGAAGTGAGATATTAGCTGGATCTCGCAAGTCAAATCTCTACACCATCGATCTATCAAAAGTTGAACCACCAACCGATGTGTGTCTAGTCTCCAAAGTCTCAAATGACAAAAATTGGTTGTGGCATCGCCGACTCTCTCACCTGAACTTCAAAAATATTAGTAAACACGCAAGTGGAGGGTTGGTCACCGGGTTACCAAAACTTAAATATGAGAAGACCCACTTGTGCGGTGCTTGCGAAATGGGCAAGATGAAGAAAGTTTCACACGAGCCCAAAGTGGAACACAGCACGACTCGTCCTCTTCAGCTTATTCACATGGAACTGTGCGGACCTATAAGGACTCAAAGGATTCACTACAAGAAGTACGTTCTTGTCATGGTGGATGATTATTCTCTCTATACATGGGTTAAATTTCTTCACACAAAGGACGAAGCTCCCGAAATCATCATTGCCTTCTTGAAGACCATCCAAGTTAAATTGGAGCTTTCCGTCCAAAATCTTCGCACGGTAATGGAATCGAGTTCAAGAACCGCATGCTCGACTTATTTCTCACCTCAGTCGACATCACTCATACATTTTTTGCGGCCCGAACCCCGCAACAAAATGGTGTGGTCGAACGACGTAACCGTACGTTGGTCAAAGCTGCTCGCACCATGCTTGCTCATTCCAAACTACCACACTATCTCTGGGTTGAAGCCATCAATACCGCTTGCCACACCCAAAACCGTTCAATCATCAACAAGCGGTTTACCGAAACCCCTTATGAGTTGATCAATAAACGTGTTCCTTCCATTCATCACTTTCGTACGTTTGGAAGTCGGTGCTTTATTCTGAAAGATAATGAGGATTGTGGCAAACTTCATGTCAAAGCTGACGAAGAATATTTTCTCGGATATTCTCTAAACGCTTCTGCTTATCGGGTCTGTATGAAGAATGCACGATGTGCCACCGAAAGTGTCAATATCCAATTCGATACAAAGGACGAAATGGCTCCCTAACCTAACAGTTATGTCCCCCCACTTACTGGCGTATTAGCTTCCGAACACCTCAGTTCGAACCTGTTCCTAACTCGTCTCATCCAAATCAAGCCTCCACCTCCAAAACAAATGCCTCTGATTTGGATGATCTGTTTGAGCATTTTATTCTAACTACTTCGAACCATACATACCTGTGCCCAAACCGTTAGACCTCCCAACCTTGGATGTTGCCGAGACTACTAATCTTTCCGGACCGCTTGTATCTACGAACACAGTCGCAACTGCTGCAACTCCAAGCCTCTCAGTGCTACCTGATTCTGCTTCAAAACCTAACGATGCTACACCCCTTGTAGTCACCACTCCACCCAGTTCGGAAACAGTTAACCCTAATCAAATTGTCACCACCAATCTGAATCTACTTCCAGCGGAACCACTTCCAAATCAAGTCTCACCATCGAATCCTGAACCAACATCCTCTCCCCCACCTTCGACTTCCATTCCTTAGGATGTTTCCAGTTCAACTCGACCTTCCAAAGTGGCTTCAGCTTTGAAAACAGTTCAAGACTTACCACTTGGAACCTATGTGGATGACAATCATGATCAACCCCCAAATCACCCGCTTCACCATTCTCATAAGTGGACCAGATCTCACCCACTTGATTAGATAATTGGAGATCCCTCAAAACCAGTCACAACGAGATCCGCCTCCGCAAATGATTGTTTGTTCTCTTCCTTTCTAAGCAAAATCGAGCCAACAACTATTGAAGAAGCCTTGTCTGATCTTGATTGGATTACGGCTATGCAAGAGGAACTCAATCAATTTGAAAGTCTCAAAGTGTGGCGCCTCGTTCCCCAAACCCACAACAAAACTATTATTGGAACAAAGTGGATCTTCAAA
The DNA here is from genome assembly GCA_036898165.1 of Silybum marianum. Classification (NCBI taxonomy): domain Eukaryota; kingdom Viridiplantae; phylum Streptophyta; class Magnoliopsida; order Asterales; family Asteraceae; genus Silybum; species Silybum marianum. The sequence continues at coordinate 20,599,762 of CM072530.1, read as the reverse complement.
AACAAGCGAGACGAAGATGGAATTGTCATAAGTAACAAAGCACGGCTTGTCGCAAAAGGTTACCGTCAGCAAGAAGGCATAGACTATGACTAAACGTTCGAATCAGTTGCTCGAATTGAAGCCATTCACATGTTCTTGGCATACGTGGCACACAAAAACTTTGTTGGTTTCCAAATGGATGTCAAGACTGCGTTCCTAAATGGTGTTCTACGAGAAGAAGTATATGTCTCTCAACCTGACGGCTTTGTCGACTCTTCAAAACCGAATCATGTCTGAATTCTCGACAAAGCTCTCTACGGCCTCAAACAAGCCCCGCGCTCATGGTATGACAGTCTCTCCAAATATTTGGTCAAAAACAGGTGCTCCAAAGGTAAGATCGATCCTACTCTTTTCATTATAAAGGAAGATGGTGATATCATGCTTATTCAAATTTATTTAGATGACATCATTTTCGGTTTGACTAACCCTTAGCAATGTAAAAACTTCTCCGAACTCATGATTGCCAAGTTCAACATGAGCATGATGGGAGTAATGAATTTTTTCCTCGGTCTCCAAGTAAAACAATTTTCAAAGGGAATATTCATTAACCATTCGAAATACATCTCGGATATGTTACATAAATATAACATGACGGCCTGTACATCGATTGGCACTCCCATGTCTCCAGGTTCAAAACTACACGATGATCATATGGGAAAAGCAGTGGATTCTAAAACCTATTAGGGAATGGTTGGGTCTTTAATGTACTTAACGGCTAGTCACCCGGACATAATGTTTGCTACATGCCTTTGCGCTAGATATCAAGCCTCTCCCAAAGAATCTCACCTTAGTACCATTAAGCGGATTTTTCGTTATTTAAAAGGTACTACTGATCTTGGCCTATGGTATCATAAGGATACGGGTTTCAAGTTAACTGCTTTTTAGATGCTGATCATGCCGGCTGCATGCTTGATCGAAAGAGCACAACGGGCCACATTCATTTCTTAGAAGATAAACTAGTCAGCTGGTCTTCAAAGAAACAAACGTGCGTGTCCACATCCACTGCGGAAGCTGAATACATCGCTGCCGCCAGCTCACAAGTCATTTGGATGCACACGCAACTCAAAGACTATGGCTTTTGGCTCGACAAGATTCCCATTTACTGTGACTCGAAGAGCGAAATCGCCATATACAGCAATCCAGTCCAACACACCAAGACAAAACACATCAATGTCCGGTACCGTTTTATTAAAGACCATGTCGAAAGAGGTACAATCGAATTATACTTTGTTAATACGGAAATACATCTTGCCGACTTGTTCACAAAGGCATTGGATGAGAAACGCTTCCAATTTTTAGTGTCCAAGTTGGGCATGCCCAATCTCAAAACCTAATTCTCAATCAGTATCTTTAAAACTTCACAAAAAGGCCATTCAAGTTTACATGCACATTCACCATTTATAGTGAATCTTCATTATACTTGAATTCTCCTTTTGTGGATTTAAACATTTTAAATTATTCTGTATTTTCATAGTTTTTTCGCTCTCGTACTTTTTTCGTCATGTGTGTGTCTTTTAAATTTTTTAGATCTTTCGACGTTGGTTTTTCTAATCTTTCATTTTCAAGGGGGAGCGGCTAGGTAAGTTTCTCTTCACTCTCACACTTGTAGGGGGAGCTAAGTTTTTCTTAGCATTAGGCACAGTTTAAGAGGGAGAACTTTCAAACTTTTCAGAAATAAATCACCTCCTAAGGAATAGACATCCTTCAACATGTCGCCTCAATAGGACTCGATATCCTCAGATGTCGACTTACTAAGACTCGACAAGCACCATTTTGTGTCCTCGGCCCAATGACTCATTGCCACATATCTCTGGCCCACTATTTAAACTCGAGGACCTACATACACTATTCACTTCTGGAAAATTGAATTTCCCTCTTTTTCTCTCTAAACCACTCGAGCAAACAACACTCCACCGTTTTCATCAAAATCTTCGATTTTTGCCAATCCGTTCACACCCTCAGGCTCGTAATCACTCTTTGCACAAATTTAATACTTGATAATTCTTGTTTTGATCACTGCATGCTAGTCAATTTTGTGTTTGACTGTTCGGTTTCTCAAAACCCTTGGGGTTTCTGATTTCAAAGATTTGTTGTGCTTCTGGGTCAAATCTGACCATAGGATTAGTATTCAATATGTTAGGCGAAGCCCATCGACCTTAGATCTATGCTTAAAACTCACAAATTTTGCAATCTTGATTCTGGGTAGATAACTGTTCATTCTTCTTGCCTCATATAAACACTTAAGCATTTTTGAAAATCTTGAAAGTCTTTTCGAGTCCCTTGGAGCCGACATACTTTTTTATCGAGTCCCAGAGGTTCGACAATTTTTTCCTAAGTGTTTACGTCGAGTCTCATTGACTCAACATGTTTTCTTGTCGACTCCCAAAGACTCGACTTCTTGTCCTAAGTGTTTTTATCACGTCCTTCTATATCGACATGTTTTGAACTTCATTGTTTTTCCAAGACTTTATATCGACCTAGTTAGACTCGACATAAATTTATGTCTCCTATGTCACAATCGACAAATCTTCTTAAATATTTCTTAGACATTCTTAAATCTTAATCTCGCCTCTATTAGACTCGACATATATTTATATCGACTCCTATAGACTCGACATAATTACTTAACTCCGTCTCAACAAATATTTAAAATTCATATCTCGATTCAACTTACCTCGACATCTATTTATATCGTTTCTTCAAGGCTCGATAACCTCCTATCTGCTTAAATTCTTGTCGACTTCTTGGTACTCAATCACATTGTCTTCTCTATTTCACTTCACTCGACATATATTTATATCGAGTCCTCCCTCAACTTCATAGTCAGACATTCATACTTAGCATTTTCCTTTAACACTTCCAACTGATCTGCTTTCTATAGTCTGCTAACTTGCACTTTCAGATTATATGGCGGCTATCAATGACCCCAACGTATCAGATGACGAGCACCCAATGCCCTCGGAACGGTCAACTGCACCAAGTATAAATGTTCCAAACCGAGACGATGTGTTGATGCTTCCGTTAGAAAAGAAGAAGTTTGAACCCAACAACCATCGTCTACATTTCAGCATGAATCTCGAACATCCAGTGATAATGGAAATCCTCAAGCGCCATCCACTTAGGTTTGCTTTCTCTTTGGAGCACCGCATCCCTGCATTTTATCTACAACAATTCTGGTACACACTGACATATCATCTGGAAGAAGGTAACCATCACTTCATGACACAGATAGATGATTATGTGACCCAACTCACTCCATCTAGAATTTGCCGCGTCCTACACCTTCCAATCTCGGATGCCTATGAAGACCCAGTGAATGAAGAACAGTTGTGCTGAGACCTACATGCCATGGGATTTAATTCTGAACTCATAAGCGTTGGTCAATTCAAATGAATGTACTTGCCACAAATATGGTTCACACTGTTTTCCCTTGTCAATCGATGTCTAACGGGAAAACAAAATGGTATGGACAAAGCCAACACGACTATACTTCAGATCTTTCATGGAATAATCTACAGTCGTAACTACGACTATGCTGCTTTAATATGGTCTGATTTGGTAGAATATGTTGCACATAAAGGAACCAGAAGAGATCGTCAATTCTTACCCTATCAACGGTTCTTTCAACTATTCATTCGCTCCATGCTGCGCTCTCGCCACGAGATTCCACGATGAGCCCGCACGCCTCTCGGTCCAACCTTCACCCACCGGTACTTAAATCTCAACGACAGAGAATTCCCATACGTTATGCCTATCCCTGCTGCCTTACTAGCCCATGCTGATCAACAGACACCCAGTGTGATAGCGTACAGGGAGTGAATCGGCTTAATGGCTCCTCCAATACCGGATGAGCCTGCCCAAGAGCGAAACCGTAAGGAACAAAATGAGATCGGTGAGGGTAATAGAATAGATGAGCAGGTTCCGGATCAAGGGGATCCTAGACAGGGCGTTGAGAGAAGAGAAGAAGTGAGGGGATTTGACGACGGAGGTGCGTCTGATCAGCCGATCGCTACTACTGCTGAACCCACCATTCCCATTCCACCCCAACCACATGCGTCAATCGCAACTACTTCTACCCGTATCCCACGATTGAAACTCCTTGTTCGTAATTTGGAATTCTATTTATTATAAATTGATCGAAATTGTGGCAGCTGCATCACTCACCAAACCTCACCATCCGACACAGAAACCGATGATTCACTAGAACTCCATGACAGTTCAGAAGAACTATGCCCAAGACGTCGCCGAAGACTTCACACTGAGGATGATGCTCTACACCAAATTGGCCGACAACCATCCATCCAAGAGTCATCTTCTGATGCAACTGACTCGGATTCCGTGTCTGAACCATTTCACCAATCCGAACCCGATCATCATCTTGAGCCACTTTTTGGAGACATAAGGAGAACGCAGGGAGACTCAGTTGAAAATGTAAACGTTAGCCTAAGTGAAGGAGAGGTTAATATCCATGAGAGTGAGATTCCTATCACCATGAACCGGGTAACCGCGTCCTTTGTTGATACTCATCCGTTGGTTACCGACTTAGGATAAGATGTTGTGGACCCAACAACGCAAGTGCACACCTCAACGGTCCACTCCGTGGCCTCACAAAAGGCTATGGTTTCATCACTTGCTGCAGGTCTAGCTCCTTATCTAGCTCCCCTCCTTTTGGGAGGCATAGCTATTAAAACAAGAAGTAGCATCCCGCCTACTTCGACTTCAGTTCCAAGCACATTGACTCTAGAGCCCCCTAGGACACTGGAGTCACTACACACTGTGGATCTTCGTGACACGGTTGGAACTTCCATAGTGATGTCATCTATTGACATTCCAAGAGGATTGGAGGGAAATCCTACCAGTGCTAATATCATGCCAACACTGACCGTAGGTCCCATAGTTGATTCAACTACGGTGACAACGGGTCTTCTAAGTGACCCCGGTTTCCCTATACAGGTGTTGCTCCAAAAACAGTCCATGTCAACCCGGATATGCAATCATACGTTGATGCTCAGTTTCAACGAGCTAAAGAAGCCATGGATGCCCACGAAGCCCGAATGCATCTTCTTTTTGAGCAACAATTTGCCATTCGATTCCGGTACAAGGCCTCAAGCTTCTCATGCCAGTACATCTAGACCTAATACCAGTCGTTCACCACCTCCGTAGTTATCTATTGATTCATCTTCTGAGTCCGAGCCCCGATCTGAATCTGAGCCCCGAGCTAGGCCTTCTTCTCCATGCAAATCCCAGTTCAACAATGATGAACTGATGTCTATGCTCTTAGCCAATTTACTCACGGAAGCTGAAGCTCTTGGTCTACCTGAAGATGAACTCACATTCCTTCTTCGACGTAATCTTGTCATTCCAACGTTTACTCGACATGAGTTTGATGGCTTAAAAACGCACGTCGACCAGAAATTTGCTTCCATGCAAACTCAAATATAGCAAAGTGAAGAGACCATACTTGGCGCTATTACTACTCTTCGCCAAGAGCTAAAGGAGTCATGCCAGCCGGCAGAACGCTTTAAGCGCCATCGACCTGATTAGGACGATCCGGATTCCGGTCCTCATCGCCCTAAGGGGGAGACACGACGCCGGGTAACAAGATCCTAACCTCCGGTAAGACAAGCCTCTACGAATGCTCCTGGCACTTCATCATCTGCTCCACCAACTCGTCAGCATGCTCATCCACCTCCCGCACATCAACAAGAAAATCAGCCAACGGTTGAAAAGCCTACGGCCAATTTTGACTTTGGGAGCATGTCTCGGGCTGTGGAACCGGATTCAATCGACGATTAACTAGTCAACGTTCAGACTTTGCGAAATCAAGTAAAACACTGGTTCAAGGATCCATACGCTCCGGTATTGAGTGAAGAAGATTATGTGAACTTACATCATACGAATTTGAACTATCAGTCGGGATCTACTATTGAAATAGGGTTACTGCCTCATCAGATGCATTGGGAAAGAATGCTCAAGAGTCATAACTCAAAATGGGTAAACCAATAGATCAAAGTGCCGTATCTTGAAGAAACCATGCACACGATATTCTTTGAAAAGAAGAACCCGGATGATCTTTCTCACATTCATCTCGTCACTGAAATGGATGCTGATCAAGTAAGAGAGTATGTATGGCTGTTAAAAATGAAAGCAAAGAGACCGAAAGAAGTGATGTCAAGACACAAAATAGTTGGCATAAGGGAAATAATATGACAAGGAGTTTCAAGTAGAGTTTCTTACTTTCAAAGTTTTGCGAGACAATGGCAAAGGAGTACTACTTTATTGAAGCTGACTTTGCCAACATTGATGTAATCGACATGGAGACTTTATACATAGAGCTGAGAGACCAACCTAAGAGGTCACTTGATGAACAAAGAGCATTAAGAGCCATCGTAAGACATGTTCAAAAAGAGCTAAGATACAGTTATCATCATGATCTACAATGGGGAATCGAAAGTCAACGGAAGAAGGTTTATCTGGCTAAACCTAATCAAGACATCCTCGACCTGCAGAAATTGGATGTTCTAACCATTCTTACCATGCCATCTCACGGTGTTGTGTTCATGAAGATGAATGGAGAAAGACCGTTCCTATGATTCAATGAGACGGCTTCTTATTCTGATGGTACGTTATGGGGAGTCAGAAATAGATTGTCTGCGGAAATAAGTTCAAATAGAAAGAAGCATATAAAGTTAAAGCCGGATCAAAGAAAGAAGATTTTGGAAGCAATGGATATTATCGACAAACGCATTATCTATCGCCAGACTTTAAGGAGATTTGAAGGCATGTTCGACCTTCGGAGATAAAGACTTATTTTGCCTCAAAGAAGGAGATTGTTAGTAATCTATTTTATATTTGTATCAAAATAAGGAATGGATATGCTTAATGTAAAAGGCAATTATATAATGCCTAAAACTCCTACCTTCCTTATATAGTTTAGTCCTTTCATATAAATAGGGGTCCTTGGGTTGATAAGTAGGTTAAGCAATATATTGAGAGAGAGAGAGAGAGAGAGAGAGCCGATATCTTGAGAGCTTACATTGTAATCAATATCTACAAGTAAGATATACGACATCGATTATTCATTATATTCATCGTGTTCTTCGTATGCTTACCATGTTTCTTACGTACTTGATAAAAATATGGGATCCACAAATGATAGGCAACAATCATAATTTAAGAAACTGAATCAAATCAGTTTGAGCATTACCATAAAACTCGCCAACTACTAAAAATAATAACCGATTTAAAAGAAAAATTAAAACTAATATACTTATAAGTTTACATTTCTACCCTCCTTTAATATAAAAACAAATAAAACACTAATTTCCACATGGTGCTCTATAATTAGTCCAAGTTAGTTTGCAAAGTTTGAAAAAATCAATTAGTTTGCAACAGAAATTCTGCCTCTATATATATATGGGTTAAATTAAATAAAAACAACAAAATGTTACAAACTCGTGAAAACCGATATACAAATAATTTTTTTATGATTTATTTTAACCAAGTGCTAGGATTTAAGATATTATTTCACATATATTTGTTTAATGATGTGAAAGTTTCACATGTATTTGTTTCATATATGCATATTTTTCGTTTCACTAGGTGAATCAATTTTTTTTCACATGTAATTATTTCATAATATGAACACAAATAAATATCTTAAACTATAGGTTTTGATTAAAAAAAATCATGTAAAAACATATTTTTATATTGGTTTTCACGAGTTTGTAACTTTTTTGTCGTTTTCATTTGATTATCACCATATATGTATGGCGATAATAATAAAAAAACCGTAAAGAGGTTGAGGGCCGTGAGGACTAATCTCAAATCACTAAAGAGTTTAATCAAAGATTACTAATCATTGTGACATTTTTGTAATATTAATAAAAAAAAGAAGAGAGTAATAGTGATTTTGTTACAGCCGTCATATTTGACTTTTCTAATTTATTGTTGACTACACCTGGTTTCATATGGTGAATCTGGAGAACTAATATGTGTTCTGGATTCATATGATGAATCTGGTGAATTAATATGTGTGGTAAATTAGTATGTGCTTCATATCGTGAATCTGTGTGTTTCATACGGTGAGTGAATATATATATATATATATATATATATATATATATATATATATTTCATCTAGTGAATCTTGTTACCAAAATGATGATTATACTTTTCTTAACCAAAAATATCTTTTAGTTAAAACCAAATTAAGGCCTAGATGTGTCCTCACGTTTTTCAACATTTTTTGATATTATTTGATTTAACCCATATATATATATGTATATATATATAAAGAGAGAGAGAGAGAGGAAATTTAAATATGAACTCAAATTTGGTTGCAAACATGAGGACAAAGGAGAGCACGATACGTGTCCATTCAAAATAAATAATGAAGGGAATTCGGTATGAATAACGAATGTGAAGTTCATACTTTATTTAGAGTGAATAACACGCATTCAGAGTGAATAACACTACATTCAGAGTGACTAACACAACATTCAAAATGAATACCACATCATTCAGACTGAATGGGACATGTGTCGCGCTCTCCTTTGTCTTTAAGTTCACAACCACATTTGAGTTCACATTTGAACTCGCCCCTATATATATATATATATATATATATATAGAGAGAGAGAGAGAGAGAGAGAGAAAGGAAAGTTTAAATGCAAACTCAAATTTGGTTGCGAATATGAGGACAAAGCAGAGCGTGACACGTGTCCAATTCAGTATGAATATGAAGAGTATACGGTATGAACAACGAAGGTGAAATTCATACGTTATTCAATATGAATAACACACATTCAGTGTGAATAACACAACATACAGAGCAACCAAATTTAAGTTCGTATTTGAACCTGCCCATATATATATATGTTCATTATTTTACAAACCAGTCAAAGGTTGTAAACTCGTGCAAACCAATATAAAAATAATTTTTTCATGATTTTTTAATCAAAAAACAAGGATTTAAGATATTGTTTCACTATTGTTTGTGTTCATATGAAAAAAAAATTACATGTGGAAAAAAGACGATTTACATTCACATATGAATCAAATGCTCGTATGATGAAACAAATACATGTGAAACTTTCACATTATGAAACACACGCTTGTAAACAATATCTTAAATCTTAGCATTTGACGAAAAAATATCATGAAAAATATTATTTTTATACTGGTTTGCAGTAGTTTGTACCCTTGAAGGAGTTTGTATATGAAGATGTGTCTCTCTCTACATACACACACACACACGCACATATATATATATATATGTATATATATATATGGGGCTCTTCATGGGAGATCTAAGTTATCCATGATAACTATGAGATCCAATCTCCACCATTAAAAAAGTTGATCAATGGTCCACGTTAATTTAAACTAAATTTGCTAATATTACCTAAATTAAAGGAATGAACTTTAATTAAATATGTAAAGGGTAACATAGTAATTTAACAATTAATTTGATCATTATCTATTTTAGGCGCCTTCCTATATTACCGGTAGAAACAAAAAGAAAAAAGCCAACAAAATCAATTCAAATCAACGATACATCATATATTCGACTAAAAGTACCAATTTGCATCCTGTTTTTTTGTATAACAATTGTTCATCAGAGGGTTTTGTGATAAACCCTATTCTCAAAATCTCCGTGCAACGATTGTTCTCAGAAGCGATATTGAAGAAGCATGGAGCAGGGCGATGGAGGCGTGTGGTACCTAATGGATTGTTGTTCTCATAAGTTTGTATCACGCATATTCTTAATTTGGTATCACACATATTTATCATAAACTATTATCCAGATTACAACTTGAAAACCACAAATTAAGCATACAACATACATCATTAAGCATTTAATAAATCGTTTTATAAAATATTAACTTTTTTTCATCTTAAGCATCAATCATACAATACACATTCATAAGTTTGTATCCCACATATTCTTAATTTGATATCACACATATTCATCATAAGCTATTATCCAGATTAGAACTTGAAAAATACAAATTGCATCAAGAATTCATCTTCAGATACATACTCTTCATTGCATGTTCCTGCAACTGGAAGAAAACCGATATCTTCATTATCATTCAACATCTGAAGATCATGAACGTTTCCTGCCGTTCCATATGTGTCATCATGGTTTGGTTCGCCCATTTTCTTCTTGCCTTTGTCCATTTGCCTGATTTCCATCAGTATTTCGATCCTGTATAATACTATTCTATCTAGTGCCACTTCAATGATATATCGTTTGATCAATGCAATCGTGTAATTCAATCAAAGATTGGTTTTGAAAACTTATCAGTTAGAGTAAATTTAGGTAGGATATATATTCTTAAAATATATTAGATATAATTTTTGAAACTGTCAAACGAATTTAATTTTTTTTTAATTTAATAAATTGTTAAATTACTATGCTATCCTTTATGGTTAAATATATTACGTAATTAAATGATTTAATATGAAGGGATGAGATGAGATCTCATGGATCTCATAGATTAAATATATCTCATTTGATTATGTCCCTATATATATATATATGTGTGTGTATATATATATTGCTGATCCAAGCTCCTTCAGTGATTTGATGATGATCCTTTACTTAGTTAAAATATTATGATTTAGTTTATGTTGTTCATTAGTGAATGTATCACTAACTGTGTTTAGTGATCACTAAAACATTACCATAAGAAACTCTGAACCTGAAAGACCTGAAGACAAAACTCACACCAACGAAACCTTCAGCGAAGTCGAAGAATTAGCTGAAGACAGAGACTGACAATTCGTGATCTGAAGCGACATTCAGTGATAACAAGTGCGTCTACTGCAAGTGTGAAATCTTACTAAATTCAGTGATGACTGAAGACCCCTCAGTGAAGCCTCAGCATCAACGATCAAATGAATCTTTCTCAACAAGATTAAGTTTTGTTCTTATTCTATATGCACAAATATGGTCCATATACTTGAACCTATATTGATAGAGATGGTACATATACTTGTTGCTTTATTGCTCCCCACGTACTTACCAAGTCTAAAAGGTCAACTAAAAGCATGTCATCACTAAAAGCATGAACAATGGACAACCTCTCCAATAGATGCTTGATGCATGGAATGTACCTTCTAACATGAATTAAATGCATTGGGTATAAATATATGAAGAAACCCTTCTTCGTACGTTGCATGCATCCACTTTATCTTCTTGAACCTATATTCTTTTCTCTTTTTCTCATGTGCATCACTTTATGTTTCTTCGATTGTTTAGAATTGGTATTATTACTTGTTCTTACTTCCGCAACAATCTGTAAATTTGTTTATTAATAATAAACTTATTTAAAACTTAAAAAGATTCGTGTTTGTATTCATCCCCCTTCTACAAATTGTGTGATACTTATACACTCTTGTACACTCCTTAGGGACCAACAAGTGGTATCAGATCAGTGTTTATCGCTTATTGTTAGAAAGTATTTTATGAAAGTATGAATCAGAAAATTATCCAAGTCTCAGACTCCAGAACAAGAGATCCAGAAGCGCCCAGAGGCTTGAATATCCTTGAATTCTAGCTGATGTATTTCACGCGCTTCAAGTGACGTGGCATGTCACACTTCTCATGCGTAACTAATTCTGTTAGAAGTACAAGTGACGTGTCATTTCGTGATAGGCTAGCTCATTGACTTTTCAAGTGTAATAGTATAAATAGAGATAGCTATCACTGTAATAGATGTCGATCGATTGAGAGAAAACAGTTCTTATTGTTCTTACGTATTGTAATCATCGACATTGGATTATTGAATACAATTATCTTTCGATCTTCTTATTGTTCATCATACTGATTATAAATTGCTTATTGTTCTAATTAAATAGTAGATTAAAAGGTTTCCGCTTGTCACTCTTATTCTTGTTAGTCTACTGTTCTAGAGTAATTAAAGGGATCTGGATTCCAGCAATTGGTATCTGAGCTTATAATCAATCTATTGATTATTCGATCTCGTCCAGTTTGGAGAAATCTCTACTCTGCTAGGATTTTAATTTCAGTTCTTAAACTACTGCTTTTCATTCTCCCCTGTTTTATGAGAATTTGTTGATTTCTTACAAATTTCTTAAAATAAGTGGTAATTCAAGTTAAATTCTAAAATTCGTAAGCTACTCACTTCGTTTCGATTCCTGTGAAGTTTAATTGGTCTAAATTTCAAACGTATTTTCTGCAATTTTGATACTCTTTTTCTGAAAAATGGCAAATCAAAATTTGAATGCCATGTACACCTTCGGATCCTTAACCAAACCGCCTACACTAGTTCGAGACGAATATCCTCAATGGAAAATTCGAATGATCAACTTCTATGAAGGATTAGATGTAGATCTATATTACACGGTGTTAAATGGTCCATTTGTACCCATGACCACTATTCCAAGAGTACCTGCTACACCCACTACTAAACAAAATTCCTGCTCGTCAAGTTCCCAAGGAAAGAGGAAGTTGGAATGAAGAGGAAAAGGCCAAAATTGAAGTTGCCAACAAGGCAAAACGTCTACTGATAATGGCTATCCCTTGATTCCTGTGAAACTGCTAAGGAATTATGGGATCAATATGCCAACCAGTTAGAAGGAGGTGCTAAAATGAAGAAGAATAGAAGAGCTCAAGCACTAAATGAGTATAACAGTTTTCAGGCACTTTCAGAATAGACTCTGGAACAGACCTACCACAGATTCAACACTCTGATAAATCTGTGCAAGAAATGTGACATTATTCGATCCAAGGAGGATAATAATGTTTTATTTCTTAAACTTCTGAACCCAGAGTGGTCAAATCTCTCAATGTCTCTTCAAGCAAATCAAGATCTGGAAATGTGGTCTCTACATAATGTGTTTGGCACTCTTCAAGCATATGAAAGGGAAGTGCAACAAAAGAAGGCAAGCGTTAGCAGACCTCTGACCCTCATTTCTGAATCCAGAGGTCAGGCAGAAGGAGTAAAGAAACAGAGAAGAAAGGGAAGAGCAAAGCACTAATCTCAGAGGACGAGCCAGAAGGTCTCTTTGATTCAGAAGATGATGAGATCCAATCATTTTCTGAATCCTTGGCTCTTATTACCAAACAATTCACAAGGAAGTTTGGTAATCGTTCATTTCAAGGTAACAGAAGATTTGAAAACAAAAGTTAACGCCCCACTTGTGACAACCGTCAAAATTTCACTTCAGGTTAGAACTGATTTAAGGCTTTCAGTTAAACCCAAGCGGGCTCTAGCATAATTAATTAAGGTTAGGAAGCCTTAGAGAAGTAAATTTTATGAAATAATGGATCTTTACCATAATTTTGGCAATTTTAGCCAACTTTCCGTTTTTAGCAGTCCGAAGCCGGCAATTCTATTTTTGGCGGTCCAGAAATTACTGTTTTTATCAGTTATGAATTTAATAATGCCAAAAACATAAAAATATTAAATTAATGTGAGTTCCTTAAGAAAATTGGTAAATTTCGCCAATTTCCACCAAAATTGAGAAAGTGCTCGTTTTCGGTACCGAATACTGATTTTTAGCCTCTTTAATAATCAAATTTTATAAAATTAATATATTCTATTAAAATATTTAATAAAAATCAGATTTTATTTAAAATCCTTCTAGAAGCACAATTAAATTTAACTATAAAATCAAAATAAAATAAAACCACCCAATCCTACCTCTTTATACACTTACACACTCTATACTCCAACCCACACCACCATCTCTCTCCCAAAACCGGCCCCCTCTCTCCCTCTCTCCCAACTCTCTTTTCCAACTATAAATACAACTCATACACTTCTCATTTTCATTTTACACATTCACTCTCTGTCACTCACTCTCTCTCTCTAAAACTCTCTACTCTCTTATTTTCTCTCAAGGAAGAGACCATCTCCAAGGTATACTCTTCTTCACCTTTTCTTCTTCTTCTTGCATGTTCTTAAAACTTAAGAATATCTTCTTGATTTTTAAATGTTGGGAGATGAAAAACATCACACACATATGTGTTATAAAATGGTGAACATCAATGACCAACCAAAAAGTTTAAAAATCTAAGAAATTATAATGGAAACATGTATTTTAATCTTCTACCTCTTTTAATTTTTGGTCCATCATCAAGCATCTATGATACGGTTAGAAACCTTCATTGCATGATGATTTTGATATATTCTTGCATTTCTTTTCTTATAAATATATAAATACTAAGCAAGACGTATGGTTATATACCAACATTGCTATATATATGTATATATTTACATATTCATATTCCTTAGTTAACATCGTTCAATTATTCATGCATGTGGGTTTCAAAACCCATTGCATGTGCCAAAAATCGAGCCTAAGCTTGGTTTCCTACTCAAAACCAAGAGGAGACTCGAAATGGCCAAAAATCATCATTTTATGTAACTATTTGGAATGTAAATTATGTAGGCAATAAATGGTCACTTAAAATGTATTATTATTACCCTTACAACTCAGTAAGAACATACTAAAACCAAAAGAATAAAATATAATGAAGACAAAATCTTACAAAAGAGTGTAAAAAGGATTTGGACACAAAAGTAACTGAAAATTTGGCCATGCATGCTGACAGATTTAATCATCTGAATTTAAGAGGCCATATCTCTCTAATCTTTTATTCAAATGAAGTGATATTTTTTTACAATTAAATTAATTGAGTTAGCTTTCAAACCCACTGACCTCATTCAAAAATTCCATGTTTTGGACCGTCAAACAGTCTGTACAAAAAGGTTGCGCATTCAGCACAACAATCTGTCACGACTTTAATAAGCTCACTGTTTGAGGGATCTAAACTTCTTCAAAAATTATGAAATTTGGTCAGAAAACACATAACTCAGTGGACTAAACATATTAAAATTTCGTAACATTTGGAGTTAAATAAGTTAACCAAAAGTGAAACCAAAGTCAGACCTAGGAAGCTGCCAGATTTGCACGTTCAATCCAATAATCACCTTTTACTTATTTTATTTAAACATTAAATTTATCCATAATTCATTTCTCATAAATACCTCATTAAAGTAAAATGGTTAGTCATGCATAAAGAAGAGTGACCTAAATAATTATTGCATACATACTTGACATACCAATCTTCTCTAATTATTTTAAAACCGGTAACAATTTCGTTATCCTACCGAAAATCCGAAACAAACGAGTACAAATTCTCAATGAGCACACTTTCTCAAATAATATAAGGTGGATAAAGGGCTCACTAGTGATATTATATTTATAGGACCGGACTAAAAGCAACCCTAACACTTGAGGAACTCTCGAACTTTCGACTCTTCGAACTAGGTGAGTTTATCACAACCCCTTTTTACGCTTTTATTGTTTTGGGGTGGAAAGCATGAATATAATGTTTTTATAAACATTTAACGGTTGAACTATTTCTTTATGAAACGATTATCCGTTTGGATATTTTGATGTGAAATGATTTTGTTGCTATGGTATGCATGCTTAATTTGAATTGAAAGGGTTTTTGTATTATCGCATTAAAAGTCATATTTGTGTACATTACTGGTTCAACTCACGGGTTTGTGAGCCGGGGTATATTATGGATAGCGCTATAGAGTGACATCCCACTCGATTCTGCTCTGCGTCAACGTTCGGGTGCATAATTACTCATTTTGTTTGTTGTTGTCATTGCTCGCGGTAAGGCATGACTTTGCAAGGCTGGAACTGTTATTACTTAAACCTGTGATCTCACCAACTATGACGATAGTTGACATTTTAAACTCCATGCTTTTCAGGTGAATGCAAGTAAGATAGTAAGGGGATGCATGCGTGTGCCCTCATTTTGCATATCTAATTTCAAGACCCCGCGACGTTTTGATTAAATTTTCATTTTTAAGTATTGTAATTGTAACGATGGACAAATGTTGTACCAAACTTTTATTTTATTTTAAATTCTAGATATGCTATGGAGGTTGTTTATTCTATACATTGTGCCTTGCTACTATGAGCTGTAACACCTCGTGTTTCCGCTTTAGAGGGGTCTGACGCCACTCAAACTTATGTACCAAGGTAGGAAGTACAGAGAAATGAGAAGTCAGAGGTTGAGAAAAAGGAAGAAGGGTTAAAGAAGAAAGATGTGTGCTACAGATGCAGGAAGCCAGGTCATTACTTCAAAGACTGCAAAAGTGCTCTTGTCAAAGATTAGCAGTACTACAAAAATAAATACAAGTACAACAAGATAGAAAGAGCCAATTATGCAGAGAAAGAAAACTAGCTAGATGATCAGTCGAGTGGAGATAAAGCCATGTTCTGTGGAATGGCTATGACAACTGATTCAGAGGATCAACCTTCTGAAACCCTTGTGTGCACAATATCTGACTCTTCTGAACTTGAACAAACCATTTTAGATCTAACTGTTGATTTTGAAAATCTGAAACAGAAGCTTCTCATTGAAAAGAAACTAAGAAAGAATATTGAACAATCATATTCTATTACACAAAAAGAAAGAGATATTTTCAAAAGGAAAATGGAAATTATGACTGAAGAGAAACTAGGACTTTCTGTTGAAAATGAAAAGATTTTAAAACTTCAAAAATCAACAGAGGTTAAATTCAAAGAAGAAATTAAAAATCTTGCTAAACTTCTGGAAGCTAAGGACAAAGAGATAAAAGATAAGGAAAGTGACAGATTAAATTCTTTAGTACCTATAAAACTATTTTCAGAAGGAAAGGGAATATCTGCACGTTGAACTTCAAAAGAAAGAGCCCTTGATTAAAAATTATGGATCTGGACTCTGTCTTCTGTATGGGCAAAGAACAAAAACCTGTCTTTCCTATTATATATGAACAATCAGTTTTAAAAAAACCAAAATATGAGAATGAACATCAATTTAGAAAACTAAAATACAAAAACATAAAATATTCTTCTAGAAAGCAACTCAAGTTGATCTTAAACTTGTTCAGAAGAAGGGAGATATTTTTAATTTTGGTTCATTCACTCATTTAACTTTAAATCCAGAAGTTGATGTGTTCATTCCCATACAGGCAGAAGAAGAACTAAGACTCAATTTTGAAAAGGATGTTCTTAAAACTCTGGACGAATGCCTTACATCAGATAAAATAGAACTCGAAAAATAACTTTCTGAAAATCATCCATAGATCGCTCCCTGTTCCTTTCTTGACTTAAACCTCACTCAAGAAACAGAAAATGATGATGAAGTTATATATCCTTGGGAAAACAACGATCCAAATGATGATGATTTCTTTGACATTTCAGATAAATCACTATCTATTTTTGAATACAATTTGCCTCCTACTTATGTAAAGGTTTCACCTTGTATAAAAAATAGCAATGCTCCTTTCTTGTATGCAAATGAACCTACAGAGGTAAGGCAGTTGGTCCAAATGTTTTTAAAATTCCCAAATGGAATACCAAGAATCTCTGTTCCTCCAAAATAACAGAGAAAAGAGGTTCCCATTCATCCGGACTTCCTTGGGATGTGTATACAAGCAAAGTCATGTCTGGAACTTAATAAAGAGGCAAATCTCAAAAAGAACAAAAACTTTGTGCAACAAAAATCCAAGCCACAGAAGTTTACTCAAGAGCAAAAAGCAAAATGGAAAAATAATTCTTATGTTCCTTCTGTTTCAGTAAAATCAAGAGTTCCAGAGAAGTCTCCACAGAAGATATCTACTGAAAAGAGTTCAAATGTTCTGAAGCGTAAGTCTAGACTAGAAAAGAAGCTCAATAGAACAACTGATGCTAGAATAGACAATAATAAGAACTATTGTAATTATCATTCCAGAAATGAAGATTCAATGAATTCTTTCATGTTTCAGAACTCTGAATGCTTCTCTTTATTTTTAAAACTCAAACAATACTTCTCAAGACCTTCTGGTTATTTCTCTGACAATCTTAATCATTCAAACTTCAAAATCAGAACAAAAGAAATGGTTCAGACAAACCAGGCAAAACAGAAGTCTCTGAAAACCTGTGAATTTTTCTGCTCAAAAAGAAAAATCAAATCATAAGTACAAAACTAACACCAAAGGACCCATTATGAAATGGGTACCTAAATCTCTTTGATTTTGATTGTAGAAACAGCGTGTGCACCTCTGGTATCTTGACTCTGGATGCTCAAGGCACATGACTGGTACAAGGAACTTACTCTCCAAGTTTAAAGATAAATCTGGTGGAGCAGTAACGTTCGATGATGATGGTAAGGGTCAAATAAAAGGCTACGGTACTCTTCAAGAAGGTAATGTTACCTTATCCAAAATAGCGCATGTTTCTGGACTGAAACACAGTCTTCTAAGTGTAAGTCAACTGTGTGATTCTAAAATGCTGGTTGTATTCGATGAAAAACACTGTTACTTATTTTCTAAAGCAGGTCAGGAACTTTGGAGAGCTAACAGAAAAGGTAATTTATACAGGATGAACTTCACTTCTAAGGATGGTAAATAAACCCTCTGACTCATCTTCAAGAAGAGTGAAGTAGCTTGGCTCTGGCATCATAAGCTTTCACACTTAAATTTTCAAAATCTCGAACTGGTTGTCAAACATAACCTGGTTAAGGGTCTCCCAGAGGTACACTTCTAGAAGGATCACCTCTGCTCTGCTTGTGAAATGGGAAAAATCAAAAGAGCTTCCCATAAAACAAAGAGTGATCATGCTTGTACAAGGCCTCTGCAAATGCTTCATGTTGACCTCTGTGGTCCCATCGCAGTTCAGAGCCTTTCTGGCAAAAAGTACATACTATTATTAGTCGATGAATTTTCCAGGTACACATGGCTTGCTTTTGTGCGCCAGAAGTTAGAAGTTCCAATAGTATTGAAGAACATGATGACGAGGATACAAGTACTTCTGCAACAGAAGATACTAAAACTCAGAAGTGACAATGGTACTGAATTAAAGAATGCCAAACTTGTTGAATATCTTACTAATGTAGGAATCATTCAAAACTTCTCTCTTGTATGTACTCCTCAACAAAATGGTGTGGTAGAAAGAAGAAATCGCACTCTAGTCGAAGCAGAAAGAACAATTCTTGCAGCATCTGGACTACCCACCAACTTCTGGGCTGAAGCTGTAGCAACGACGTGTTTTACTCAAAATTAAACTATAATAATTAACCTCTTATGAACTGCTAAATAAATGAATACCCTCAGTTAGATTTTTCCACATTTTTGGCTGCAGGTGCTTTATTTTAAACGATTGAGAGAAGTTTGGAAAATTTGACAAGAAGTCTGATGAAGCAAAATTCTTGGGTTACTCTTTAAATTCAAAAGCCTTCAAGGTTTTAATTTAAGAACCAAGACTGTAATGGAAAGCATTAACATAGACTTCGATGATCAAACTCAATTGACTTCTAACTATTCTACTTTTGAATGCAAGCTTAACAACATTATCTCTAACTATCTTTCAGGCTCCAGAGAATCCGAGATCGATGCATTCTTTGATGATTTTTTGGGAGAGGAAACACCATCAAAAAGAATAACCAATAATCCAACCTTAAACATTCCATAAGTACTTCAACCTCCTGGGATAACCCTGTTAGATATCAGAAGTAGCTTCAAAAGAAGACTAGGTTCTGAAAAGAAAGAATCAGAAGTCTGAAGATAAAAGGAGGAAAGCCTAAGGCATAACTTCTGAAGAAGTTCTGAAGAGGTTTCTGAAGATACTTGTGAAGAAGTTTTGAAGATGTTCAGAAGTAGTTCTGAACATGTCTGTTATTTTTGTACTGTAACTTTAGCCTTTCCAAGTGTATATAAATAGATAGTTTGATAGTTTGTTATAACTAACGTTGATAGATAGAACTTGTAAAGATACATACATTGTAATACATTTGAGTAATCAATACAATATACAACTTCAGTGATCCAATTCTTGTTCTTGTTCTTTAATCTTTCTACAAGCTTGATTGTTTGGGATCTAACAATTGGTATCAGAGCCAATTCATCTATTCTTGACATTCAGAGAAGAACTTGTCAGATCTGATAGTTCTTGATATTCTTGATTGATAAATTCAAGATTCAGTTTCAGTTGAATTCTCGATCTATTTCAAAATCAAAGATGTCGAAAGAAATCGTCTCCATCGGATCAGAAACAAAACCACTAACTCTGTTTTTGGGTGAATATCATCAATGGCGAATCAGGATGATTCAATTCTTGGATAATATTGATGAAGCTTTAATGCAATCAATCGTAAATGGCCCTCTGGAGGTCTATGTGGAAATTCCATCAGTACCAAGAACTGAATCTACTTCTGAAATACCTGCATCAAGAATCGAGAAAAGCCTAGGTATGTACATTACTGCTGAGAAAGCTCAAGCTAAAGTTGACAAAAGGGCATTAACTCTTCTTACGATGGCTATTCCTAATGAGATATTCAATAGAGTAGATAGCTTAACATCTGCTAAAGCCATGTGGGATGAGGTTGAAGCTCAAATGCAGGGTAGTACAAAAGCCCAAGCACAAAGATTGAATATATGTGTAGGTACTTATGAGAACTTCAGGTATAAAGAGAATGAATCTATTACAGAGACTTATAATAGATTCAACAATATCCTGAATGATCTGAGAAGAAATGGTGTTCAGAAATCAAATTCTGAGATAAACAACAAATTTCTGAACAACTTGGGTAATGAATCGTCAAGCTTCTCTGATAACATGGTTACTAGAAACTTATCTAGAAAATCCATTCATGATGTCTATGGTATTCTATTTCAACAAGAAGACAAAATCAAAACTAGACATAATGAACAAAAGAAGGCAAATGAAACAGTAGCCTTGTTAAGCAAAAATTATAATAATTCTATGAGCATTTCTGCTAAAAGCAAAATCTGTGAGATCCCAGAAACAATTTTGTGTGATGGAGATGAATCAGATGAAGAACTTAAGAGAATTTATGATAATATTACTTTTATGACAAGGCAATTCACTCAAAGATATAATCAAAAGTATCAGAATAAACCAAAGTCTGAAATTGGTCTCAAGAAACGTCAAGATGCTGGTTAAACTGAGACATCTGAACCAGCAAGAAGCTTTAATTGTGATAAGTCTGGTTATTATGCAAGACAGTGCAAAATGCCCAAAGTATAAAACTCAGGCTACTATGAGAAAAAGCATCCTCTTGCTAAGAAGAAGGAGCTTAATCCAGCTTTGGTAACCAAATATGAAGAAGATTGGTTAAACTGGAGCGATGGTGAATATGATGAAGAAGTAGCTCACTATGCCTCAAACTGCTATATGTGCCAAATGGATCCAGAAGACAAACATGCACATGATTCTGAGGTAATTTCTTCATCTTCTGAACTAAATTCTGAAATAAATTACTCTTCTGAACCAAATTCTGAACAACATTCTGGAGATTCTGAAATGCAAAATCAATTCCAGAATATGTATTCTGAATTTGAAAATCTCAGAAACAGAATTAAAGGTGAAAGAATATTGGTAAATCAATTCAGAGCTGAAAGTCAAATCTATAAACAAAATTGCCAAGAAGCTGAACAATCTCTTGAGAAATTTTCTGAAGAAAAATCATTGTTAAAAGAAAAGATGGAAAGTTTACAAAAAGATATCATAAATGAAAAATCTGAAAAAAAATTCTGAATGTTATAATGAACTTTCTGAATCAAGAAAGACTTGATCTTTACAAAAAAAATTAAGGAATTGGAAGATCTAAACTTTAAAAGAGGACAAACAGAACAGACTCTGAATATTTTTACAAATCAGGCTCAGAATTCAAAATTTTACAACATCTAGGCAGGTTTGGGATATAATGAAAGTCAACTTCTAAAAAAGGCACCTGCAAATCTTTATGACTATTCAAAAATGAATTTTTTTTAATGAAGCTAATACAGGTGTCATATCCAAACCTGTTAATCTCTCTTTGCCTGAAAGAATTCCATTTGTAAAATCAGAGATTCTATTTTCTGATGAAAAATCTCTCAATTCTGGTAAAACAGAGACAATTTCTGAAGTAGAAGTAATGCATAAAAATATTATAAACATTTCTGAACTTACTTCTGAATCAGAAATTTTTTCTGAAGAAAAATCTGAACCATCTATTAAACCTGAGAAAATTTCTGAATTATCTTCTGAACCTACTTCTGAAAGTTCATATGAAGTTCTAAAAGAAGATAATTCTGACAATAAATCAGAACATGAAAAAAATATGATGAATTCTCAGATGTTGAATCTTCACAAGATAATAATGAGAATTCTGAAATTATTTTTGATAATTCTGATGATGAGTCTAAAAATATTTTAAATCAAAAATCTTTTGCATCTAGCATGACTCAAAATATGTTCTCAGATTTAATGAATGCTTCAGATTCAGAAGATGATGATCCTATGGTTCAAGTTATTGATAAATATGGATATTTGATATATAAATTACAATAAAATATGACTGAAGGAGAAATTTTAAAATCAGAAGCACCAAAAGCTTCTTCTGACAAGTTTAATACTGTTTTTCTGAAACCTGAATTTCTGAAAACTGCAACTTTTTCTACTTCATCAAAGGATACTCCTATATCCACAAAAACACCTATATCTTCAGTATCATCATCAATATCATCATCTGATTTTGCAACCAGAATTAAAAGGTTTGAAAAAGGACAATCTTCAAATTCAACTTCTAAAGTTCAGAATTCAAATCCTAAATCTGAAGTTACATCTAAAGTAAGTAAAAGAATTTCTTATACTAATCCTCATTTTTTATCTTTTACAGAGCTATCCACTATAGTATGGAGAAAGAAAGGAGAAACACTATCAAAGAAAGACAAATTAGATAGTTTTTCAAATTCAAAGAAAAGTGATGTACCAAGAGTTAATAAGGTGAATAAAAGAAATTCTGTTGACAAGTCAAACAATGTTGATTCTTGTTCATCTATTGCTTTATTAAATATTTTGAAGAATCATATTCACTGCATTAACTGTGGGTCATCATAATTTTCATCTAAACTCCAAAACAAATAAGACTAATCTTGAGAGATCAATTCAGAAATTTTCAGCTACATTGGCAAACAAATACAAAAATAAAAAGAAACCTCAAAGTAATACTAAAATTGACAAATTAAAAAAGTCTGAATTAACTTCTGAAACTCAGAAGGTTAAGTCAAAATTCGGAAATTCAAAATTTTTGACTAATCTCACAGGACCCATTCTTAAATGGGTACCTAAATCTCAATAATGATTTTTGCAGATATGTCATGTGTGGGTCTTAGATTCTGGATGTTCAAGACACATGACACCTTTCAAAGAACTTTTAACTGATTATCATGAAAGATATGGAGGAACAGTTAGTTTTGGAAATAATGCAAAAGGTTATGTGAGAGGATATGGAACTTTTTCCAAAGGAGATGTTAAAGTGATGAAAGTTTTCTATGTGGAAGGTCTTAAACAGAATCTCTTCAGTATAAGTCAATTCTGTCACAAGTATTGGAAGGTAAATTTTGATACAGACTACTGTCATGTTCTGAGTTCATCAAACAAAAATGAGTTAACTGCTTATAGAGATGGAGATATCTACACTGCAACTTTCACTGCAAATGGTCAATTACAAGGAGTGTGCTATATTTCCACAACAATGAGAAATGATAGTTGGCTTTGGCATAGAAGAATGTCACATCTGAACTTCAAAGCCATTTTTGAACTGGAAAGACAGAACTCTGTAAGAGGTCTACCAAAGATCAGATTTGAAAAGAATTCTTTATGCTCTGCATGTGAACCAGGGAAGATCAAAAGAAGCTCCCATCCTCTGAAAATGCTATCTTCATGTAAAGCTCCACTTGAGATGTTACATATGGATTTATGTGGACCAATGAAGACTGAAAGCATGGGTGGAAAGAAGTATATTCTAGTGATAGTAGATGAATATTCAAGATATACTTGGGTTGAATTCTTAAGACTCAAATCTGATACTTCAGAAAGACTCATTCGTTTTCTGAAGAAAATTCAAGTTCTTCTTCAACTACCAGTTCAAAAGATCAGAAGTGATAATGACACAGAATTTACTAATTCTACACTTCAGAATTTTTTGGAATCTGTTGGTATTTCACATGCTGTTGTTGGAATCTGTTGGTATTTCGCTGCCAGAACTCCACAACAGAATGTTGTTGTTGAAAGAAAGAACAGAACTTTGGTAGAAGCTGCAAGGACCATGCTAGCATATTCAAAACTTCCTCTATCTATCTGGGCAGAAGCAATTGCAACTGCATGTTTTACTCAGAACAAAACAATTCTGAATAGAAAACTACTTAAAACTCCTTATGAAATTATTAGACAAAGAAAACCCTCTATTGATTATTTTAAAAATTTTGGTTGTAGGTGTTTTCTTCTGAATGATACACAACATCTAGATAAATTTGCACCTAAGGGTACAACTAGTATCTTTGTTGGCTATTCTCAAAGATCCAAAGCATACAGAGTACTAATCAAAGGAACACAAAGAATCGTTGAGACTTCAAACATTAGATTTCATGAGCCAACAATGACTTCTGAACAAGACAGTTCAGAACTGAAACTTAAACAAGTTTCTGAAGTTTTGGATTCAAAATGCAACAAGACAAATCTTACTTCTGACTCTACAACTTTTCTTAAAACAAATTTAGATACCTTTTGTCAAGACTTATTTGATATTTCTATGAATGTTTTTGCAGATTATCAAAATCCTTCTTTACTCAGAAGTATTCCACAACAAGAAACAACATAACCTACAATATCAAATACTTCTGGACCACCACTCTCAACCTCAAATTCAGAATTTCCCATTTCTGAACCTGTACAAATTATTTCAGAAACAGTGCAAGTTATTTCTTAACGTATTATTCCTGTTTCTGAACCTGTGCAGATCATTTCTGAACCAGAACAGAATGTTCAATTTGAGGGGGAGACTTCAGATCTACACTCAGCTATTAATCATGATACTAAAACACAAGCAATCATTGATGATTATGATTCATTCAACAATGTTTCATCTGTTCAACCATTGCCAAATGTGAACAAATGGATATCAAGTCATCCAATTCATCAGATTATTGGTGATGCATCAAAAGGTGTACAAACAAGATCAGCCACAACAAATGAATGTCTGTATGTGAATTTCTTAAGCAGTATGGAACCCAAAAAGCCATGTGAAGCACTTCAAGATCCAGACTGGATTTTAGCCATGCAAGATGAGCTAAATAAATCTGAAAGAAATAAAGTCTGGAGATTAATTCCTAAACCAAAAGGTAAATCAATAATTGGAACCAAATGGGTTTTCAGAAATAAAAAGGATGAACATGGGATTGTTGTGAGAAATAAAGCAAGACTTGTTGCTAAGGGGTATTGTCAACAAGAGGGCATTGATTATGATGAAACTTTTGCTCCTGTTGCAAGACTAGAAGCTATCAGAATCTTTCTTGCATATGCTGCTCACAAAAGCATGAAAGTTTTTCAAATGGATGTTAAGTGTGCATTTTTGAATGGAATTCTTCATGAAGAAGTATATGTTGAACAACCAGAAGGCTTTGTAAGCAAAGAATTTCCAGATCATGTTTACATTTTGGACAAAGCCTTATATGGACTTAAACAAGCACCAAGATCATGGTATGACACTCTTACAACTTTTCTTCTGAATTCCAAGTTCAAAAGAGGTACTGTTGATACAACTTTGTTTCTGAAAAATGAAGGTGATGATACGATCTTAATACAAATATATGTAGATGACATTATATTTGCTTCTACAAATCCAAAATTTTGCAGAAATATTGAGAAAATCATGCAAATTGAATTTGAAATTAGTATGATGGGAGAGTTAACTTTTTTTTGGTCTTCAAGTAAAACAACTACCCATTGGAATATTCATTAATCAATCTAAGTATATCTCTGATTTACTTAAGAAGTTTGACATGACAGACTGTTCTAGTATTCAAACTCCAATGGCCACTACAACAAAATTAGAACCTGATTTGAATGGAAAATCTGTTGATCAGAAAAAGTACAGAGGCATTATTGGATCATTGCTTTACTTAACAACTAGTAGAGCTTATATAATGTTTGCTACATGTATTTGTGCTAGATATCAAGCTAATCCTAAGGAATCTCATCTTCTTGCTGCTAAAAGAATCCTTAGATATCTCAAAGGTTCTCCTTCATTGGGACTTTGGTATTCAAAGTATTCTGGTTTTGAGCTAACAACCTTCACAGATACAGATCATGGTGGTTGCAAACTAGACATAAAAAGTACATCTAGGTCCTATCAATTTTTAGGTGATAGACTTGTGAGTTGGTCTTCAAAGAAGTAGATTGTGTTTCAACTTCTACTGCAGAAGCTGAATATGTTGCTGCTGCAATATGTTGCTCACAAGTTATTTGGATGCAAACACAATTAAAAGATTATGGCTACACATTCAAAAAGATTCCTCTTTATTGTGATTCAAAAAGTGTCATAGCAATTACTGCAAATCCAGTCCAACATTCAAAGACTAAGCACAATGATGTCAGATATCATTTTATCAAAGATCATGTTGAAAAAGGTAATATTGAAATGTTTTTTGTTCAGACTGATTATCAACTAGCTGATTTATTTACCAAAGGACTTGATGAAAAACGTTTTAATTTTTTGGTAAGTAAATTAGGTATGATGAATATGTATGTGTAAGTATTAAGCATCAATTCAAATTTCAAAATTTTATGTTCTGAGTTTTTTTCCTTCAAATTCTGAGAAATCTTATCTTCAGAGTTTCTGTAGTTAAGCTTTCAGAACTTTATTATTTTTAACTCAGAGGCATAAATTTTCATTAACAAATTGATTGCTTCCTAATACTTACAATTTTTTTTCATTTCTCTATTTTTTATTTCTAACAATTTTTGATGTCTAGCATTGTTTAAGGGGGAGAATCATAATGTTTCTTGATTCAAGGGGGAGTTAAATTCAATTTCAAGTCTTTTTCACTTCTCTATCATATTCAAGATCTGAAATGGTGGCCAACACATTCTGTTGTATATATGTGAAGAATCTGGACAAAATTCTGAAGATAAACTGTTTTTTATTCTTGTTCAAACCTACTTCTGAATTATTCAAATGTTTTACATTTTTCAGAAGTTTGTAGTTTTAAATGAGTTTTATGGTTTTGAAGGATTCCAAGTCAAGTTCTGAACTTTTTTCGAAAGTTCTCAAGTATTTCTTAATCATCTCTTTCAAACTTCTGAACTTATTCTCAGAAGTTCTGAACTTCTTCTGAATTTTTTTTGAACTTGTTATCAGAACTTTTCTTCCCGTTATAAAGACTAATCATGTGCCACGAGTTTTATTTTCATTGGCTAATCCTTAAGCACGTCAATTAAACGGTTCATTTATCCGAATAAATGTTGATTACTACTTTAATCACTCTTACTTTTGGCCACGTGTCCATCCACGATTATTCACTCATTTATAATCCATGTTTTCATCTTCGTCTTCCCTTTCTAGCAATCTTTCCCTCCGAAATCTTTCCCTGTTCAATGATCTACATTCAAACTCAAGCTTTTCTTCATTTTCAACTATGTCGACTTCCAATGTTCAATTTGCCAAATCTCGTTTCAGTGACAGTAATGGATCATCAAGCAATGATTCATTCAAATTAGTTCCTAAAAAGATAATGGTTGGATCAATGGAGATCAATCTCGATGATGAACAGATTTTAAAAGACACCGCTACTACTGTTATTTCTGAAGCTGGACCTTCAAATCCCAAATCAAACCCTAACCCTAACCTGCGAACTGACAAAATTGGGGAAACTCAAATCGAACCTATAGATGTGGCTTTTGAATTAAATGTTGGTGTTGCTGACTCTCAATCTCGTGCACAAAGCAGTGATGGTCCTGATTTGTCCAAACTATATGTCCCTAAAGAGAAGGTACTTGAAATAAAGAAGAACAATTGTGCTCTAAATCTAAAGTCTACTGATTTCAATGAAGATCAAATGATCCTATTTGAAAATTCTGAAGAAAGATCCTCTACGAGCTCTGTTATCCAGGAAATTTTTGGTCCCTGCCTCTTATCTACAACAATGGTGGTTTCACGCAGAGGTTGATGAAGAAGCAGATGATATTTCTTCCTATGTTCGTGGCTACAGAGTCTGCATTTCTGTTGAAGACATCAGAAGTATCCATTTCCTACCTAAGGAAGATGAAGTTCTTGGGAAAACTTCATTTGATCCTATTCCATCATCTTCTGAGATGATTTCAGATTTTATGAAGTTAGGATACTCTGAGCAACTCAATGCTTTAAGCTCATTCAGAAGGAAGTGTTTGCCTCCTATCTAGTATTGCTTGTTAACAATTCTGAATACTTGCCTTTCTGGCAAAAGCTCAAGTCTGGATCAAGCATGTACAAATGGAACAATCATTTTTCATGGAGTTGCATTCAACAAGCATTATGATTATGCTTCTCTTATTTTTGATGAACTCAAGTCTACAGTTTTGAAGAAGTTTACTTACAACTATATACCCTTTCAAAGATTTTTACAAACCTTCATCAAAGGGGCAATGAAAGCTGTTCCTGCTATTCCTGTTCTAACACATGAGGTACATGTTCCACTTTTCTCAATAGATAATCTCAGACCCCCAAATGCTAAACTTCAATTCCCAAATGCTTTACCTTTACCACTTTATTTACTTGCACTTGTAAAAACATCAAATAGGTATTTGAATGAGTACTGTGAATCTATAGGACTACCTAAACCAGTAGTCTCTTCCCCTGATTCCAACAAGAGTGGTGAGCATTGTGAGGTGTCTAGAATCCCTAGGCAGAGTGGGGAGGCTGTTCATGGGGGAGAATAACCTCATGGTGTGAAGAGGAAAAATGAAAACGAGAGGGTGGGTAGAAGAGTGATAAAAAGAACTGAAGAGGGGAGACCACAAGTAAAAGATAAACAAACTTGTGAACTAACTGTTCTAAGCCGGGCACCCACATAAACAATTACTCCACATCCTTTGGTGGGTAGTATTGAAAAAGCCAGTGAGCCCATGGAAAATCTTGTTAACCCCTCCAGCCACTCACCCATCTCTCAACAGAAGGGTGTTTCATTAACACACATGGGGCACACAGCTAATCTACCAATAGGTTCCCACTTGGTAGAACCTATTGTTGAAAAAGAAGGACATATGTCCCCCCTTTTACAGTTTTGAGCACTTTGAGCCTGAGAGTCCACTCAACTTTGGGCCTTCTGAACCACTTTATGTGGATTTTATTCACACAAGCACACATCTTTCAGATGTCCACAAGCAAAGTGTCAGTCACCTTGCCACAACAACCATAGATATACCTATTACAGGGTATCAAGGATTGGTTGGAAGCCCTGGTGGAGTGAACATCACCAAAGCTCCATTCACAGAATCACAAGTGATTCATGATGCTGGTGGAGTGAACATCACCAAAGCTCCACAACAACCTTTTGCAAAAGCTCCGTTTAAAGCCCGATTCGTCCACTAGCCGACCTAACGCTTCCCTATCAAAGTAAAATACCCAAAACGGTCACTTATGCGTCTAACGATTACTATAAGAGTGCTTATAAGTCCTTATATGTCCAACTTGGTCTACTATTGTCTACTTATATATAATGAACATATGCTCTTTAAGGAAATAATTTATACCGAAAATGTAACATTATAGTCTTTCAATTGATTAAAATTTATGAAATTAAATAGTTTCAGAATTTAACTTTCTGACAGAAACTATAAGTCTTAAAAATGATCAAATTAATATAACATCCAAAATGATAAAATTTTCCATCTTTTTATATGTGATGCATTACTGAGTTAAGGTCATTGTGACCAAATTTCATGCATTTTAGACATATAAAAAGGGTTCAAATAATTTATATCAAACAGTGTGTCACAGCAAGCATGGCAAATTACACACTGTTAGTAAAACAATCATTTGAGGAGTTCTACTTATTATTTTTCAGAACTTCCAGTTGGATTATAAACATAACACATATAGGAAACTTTTAAGATAAGAATCACTCATTTTAAATAAGTTATGAGGAAGATATGGCATCACAAAGTTGCATGCACACATCTGTCATTAGTTGACAGATTGCACACTTAACTTTAATAAAGTGTTGTTCAAATCTACGTGGATGGCATTATATTGGGTTCAACTGATCAAACAGAAGTTGAAATATTTTCAAAACTAATAGAAATTTAATTTGAAATGAGCATGATGGGAGAATTAACATTCTTCCTAAGGCTTCAAGTCAAACAAACTAGTTTTGGCATTTTTATAAACCAAGCCAAGTATGTTTCTAACATGTTAAAGAAATTCAAACATCATAACTTCACTACTATGAAAACTCCAATCTTTCCTAGTACAAAACTTGATTATGATGCCTCTGGGAAATTAGTTGATGTTACAAACTACAGAGGTATGATTGGATCTCTTTTGTATTTAACAGGCAGCACACGAAATATAATGTTTGCCACATGCCTTTGTGCAAGATATCAAGCCAATCTGAAAGAGTCTCATCTAGCAGCTGTGAAAAGAATTTTTTAGATACAAAATGGGCGTTCAGAAACAAAAAAAGATGATGATGGGATCGTTGTCAGAAACAAGGCAATACTAGTGGCTAAAGGATATTGTCAAGACGAAGGCATTGACTATGATGAAACCTTTGCTTCAGTAGCAAGACTAGAAGCAATTAGACTTTTTCTGGCCTTCTCTCCATACAAAGATTTCAAAGTATACCAGATGGATGTCAAATGTGCATTTCTGAATGGGAAACTCAAAGAAGAAGTGTATGTTCTACAACCTCCTGATTTGGAGGATGCAAGATATCCAAATCAGGTCTATCTTCTAGACAAAGCTCTGTATGGCTTAAAGCAAGCTCCCATAAAATGGTATGAACGATTTTCAAAGTTTCTGATTTATCATTTGTACGAAAAAGGTAAAATAGATACAACTCTGTTCATCAAAAGAGGCAAAGGTAAGTTAATTGTTGTTCAAATCTACGTGGATGACATTTCATTTGGTTCAACAAATCAAACAGAAGTTGAAATATTTTCAAAACTAATAGAAAGTGAATTTGAAATGAGCATGATGGGAGAATTAACATTCTTTCTAGGGCTTCAAGTCAAACAAACTAGTTCTGGCATTTTTATAAACCAAGCCAAGTATGTTTCTGACATGTTAAAGAAATTCAAACATCATAACTTCACCACTATGAAAACTCCAATCTCTCCTAGTACAAAACTTGATTATGATCCCTCAAGGAAATCAATTGATGTTACAAACTACAGAGGTATGATTGGATCTCTTTTGTATTTAACAGCCAGCAGACGAGATATAATGTTTGCCACATGCCTTTGTGCAAGATATCAAGCCAATCTGAAAAAAGTCTCATCTAGCAATTGTGAAAAGAATTTTTTAGATACAAAATGGGTGTTCAGAAACAAAAAAGATGATGATGGGATCGTTGTCAGAAACAAGGCAAGACTAGTGGATAAGGGATATTGTCAAGACGAAGGCATTGAATATGATGAAACCTTTGCTTCAGTAGCAAGACTAGAAGCAATTAGACTTTTTCTGGCCTTCTCTGCATACAAAGATTTCAAAGTATACCAGATGGATGTCAAATGTGCATTTCTGAATGGGAAACTCAAAGAAGAAGTGTATTTTCTACAACCTCCTGAATTTGAGGATGCAAGACATCCAAATCAGGTCTATCTTCTAGACAAAGCACTATATCGCTAAAAGCAAGCTCCCAGAGAATGGTATGAACGATTTTCAAAGTTTCTGATTTATCATTTGTACGAAAAAGGTAAAACAGATACAACTCTGTTCATCAAAAGAGGCAAAGGTACGTTAATTGTTGTTCAAATCTACGTGGATGACATTTCATTTGGTTCAACTAATCAAACAGAAGTTGAATTATTTTCAAAACTAATAGAAAGTGAATTTGAAATGAGCATGATAGGAGAATTAGCATTCTTCCTAGGGCTTCAAGTCAAACAAACTAGTTCTGGCATTTTTATAAACCAAGCCAAGTATGTTTCTCACATGTTAAAGAAATTCAAACTTCATAACTCCACTACTATGACAGCTCCAATCTCTCCTAGTACAAAACTTAATTTTGATCCCTCTGGGAAATCAGTTGATGTTACGAACTACAGAGGTATGATTGGATCTCTTCTGTATTTATCTGCCAGCAGACCAGATATAATGTTTGCCACTTGCCTTTGTGCAAGATATCAAGCCAATCCGAAAGAGTCTCATCTAGCCTCTGGTATCCCAAAAGTTCTAGCTTTGATTTGATTGAATACACTGACTCTGATCAAGCAGGATGCAAGATAGACAGAAAAGTAACTCTGGTAGCAGTCAACTTCCGGGAAATAGACTGATAAGTTAGACATCAAAGAAGCAAAATTGTGTGTCAACTTCCACAACAGAAGCAGAATACATTGCTGCTGCTAGTTGCTGCTCACAAGTAATCTGGATGAAGACCCAACTCAGAGACTATGGTCTAGTATATGACAAAATTCCCATCCTTTGTAACTCAGAATGTGCAATAGCCATCACAGAGAACTCGGTGATGCACTCGTAGACCAAGCACATTGATGTCATGTATCATTTTAGAAAATATCATGTGGAGAAAGGGACAATTGAAATGTATTTTGTCTCGACTGATTACCAACTTGCTGATTTATTCACTAAAGCTGTAGATGACAAAAGATTTAATTTTTTAATCAGCAAGTTGGGCGTGCTAAACATGTAACTTATACAAAACCTATAAGTAACTTATAGTTTTTGCATAATTATGTAATTAGCATGTCCTTAGTTTCATTTTACTTTTTCAGATTCAAGAACTTTCAATAAACTAGAGACGTCTAGAAGTCTTTGGATGCCTCTGATCGTTAAAAGGATACTTGTTGCTCTTACATTTTTATGATCCAAGCATAGGTTAAGGGGGAGCATTACATGCAGAAATCAAAGGGGAGCACAGAATTATGCATTGTTCAAGGGAGAGAATTCATCTTTCTTCATACCAAGTCTAACATATTCATAAAACAATCTGGGTTATGTTAGCTGTCCTCTAGATTTTTTTTCCTTTGAAATTTTTGCGAATTAGTTACTTCCGAACTAACTCTTGCCGTCAAGGTTATCCAGAAGTCTCTGAATCAATAAAAGTTCTTCTGAAAAGTTATTTATAAGATGTCACACCCCGCTAAAGCGGAAACATGGAGAGTGATAGTTCATGATTTCATAGCGACAGGACTAGAACAACACTAATCATCCATTCAATACATAGCAAGTTAAAACCCAAATTACCTCATACAAGTCCAAAGTTTTAACAAAATAAAAGAAACAAAGTGTACAAACATCATGATTTCAAATTTAAAACGTGATTGATGTCGTCGCGCTCATAAAACAAGCATTTTTAGTTACCTTTTCTTACCCCTGAAAAGCATGAATAAAACAAGGTCAACTACAAAGAGTTGGTGAGTTCACATGTTTTCAATATTATAAACATCTTTTGTATAAATAAATATTGAGCAAAATAACTTTTATGGCACTTGATAAATCTTTATATCTTAAAACGTTCAAGGCATTTTTGTACCCTAATTAATAATAAGTAATGAGCCACCACTAAACCTTCGACCACAAAAATATTTTTAGTTCTACCTCAGCGATGGAGCTAAAGTCCACATGTGTAGAACCTTCCTTTTAAGTATAGTGCACCCCTACCTGTAGTTTCCAGGTGTGATTGCTATCCACACCCCTACTTGTCGGTTTTTAGGTGGGATTGTCCGTCCCATAGCGCTATCCACATATACCCCTCGACTCCTCACTTGAGTTAATAGTAGTGTACAAACTTTTATGGAACATTTTACTCAATACAATCAATTAGTGTACATGCCTTAATGCCCAAAAACAACAATTTTCATCATATTCACATTCGTTAATGCAAATAGCTCAAATATTTCATTTAGTCATGCTTTTCACCCCAAAACATATAAAATACTTTAAAAATGGAGCTGTGAATACTCACCTTTTGCAAAAGCTCCGTTTAAAGCCCGATTCGTCCACTAGCCGACCTAACGCTTCCATATCAAAGTAAAATACCCAAAACGGTCACTTATGCGTAACGATTACTATGAGAGTGCTTATAAGTCTTTATATGTCCAACTTGGTCTACTATTGTCTCATTATATATAATGAACATATGCTCTTTAAAGAAATAATTTATACCGAAAATGTAACATTATAGTCTTTCAAGTGATTAAAATTTATGAAATCAAACAGTTTCAGAATTTAACTTTCTGACAGAATCTATAAGTCTTAAAAATGATCAAATTAATATAACATCCAAAATGATAAAATTTTCCATCTTTTTATATGTGATGCATTACTGAGTTAAGGTCATTATGACCAAATTTCAAGCATTTTAGACATATAAAAAAGGTTCAAATAATTTATATCAAACAGTGTGTCACAACAAGCATGGCAGATTACACACTGTTAGTAAAACAATCATTTAAGGAGTTCTACTAATTATTTTTCAGAACTTCCAGTTGGATTATAAACATAACACATATAAGAAACTATTAAGATAAGAATCACTCATTTTAAATAAGTTATGAGGAAGATATGGCATCACAAAGTTGCATGCACACATCTGTCATTAGTTGACAGATTGCACACTTAACTTTAATAAAGTGTTGTTCAAATCTACGTGGATGGCATTATATTGGGTTCAACTGATCAAACAGAAGTTGAAATATTTTCAAAACTAATAGAAAGTGAATTTGAAATGAGCATGATGGGAGAATTAACATTCTTCCTAAGGCTTTATGTCAAACAAACTAGTTATGGCATTTTTATAATCCAAGCCAAGTATGTTTCTGACATGTTAAAGAAATTCAAACATCATAACTTCACTACTATGAAAAGTCCAATCTCTCCTAGTACAAAACTTGATTATGATGCCTCTGGGAAATTAGTTGATGTTACAAACTACAGAGGTATGATTGGATCTCTTTTGTATTTAACAGCCAGCAGACGAGATATAATGTTTGCCACATGCCTTTGTGCAAGATATCAAGCCAATCTGAAAGAGTCTCATCTAGCAGCTGTGAAAAGAAATTTTTAGATACAAAATGGGTGTTCAGAAAAAAAAAGATGATGATGGGATCGTTGACAGAAACAAGGCAAGACTAGTGGCTAAAGGATATTTTCAAGACGAAGGCATTGAATATGATGAAACCTTTGCTTCTGTAGCAAGACTAGAAGCAATTAGACTTTTTCTGGCCTTCTCTCCATACAAAGATTTCAAAGTATACCAGATGGATGTCAAATGTGCATTTCTGAATGGGAAACTCAAAGAAGAAGTGTATGTTCTACAACCTCCTGAATTGGAGGATGCAAGATATCCAAATCAGGTCTATCTTCTAGACAAAGCTCTGTATGGCTTAAAGCAAGCTACCAGAAAATGGTATGAACGATTTTCAAAGTTTCGGATTTATCATTTGTACGAAAAAGGTAAAATAGATACAACTCTGTTCATCAAAAGAGGCAAAGGTAAGTTAATTGTTGTTCAAATCTACGTGGATGGCATTTCATTTGGTTCATCGAATCAAACAGAAGTTGAAATATTTTCAAAACTAATAGAAAGTGAATTTGAAATGAGCATGATGGGATAATTAACATTCTTCCTAGGGCTTCAAGTCAAACAAACTAGTTCTGGCATTTTTATAAACCAAGTCAAATATGTTTCTGACATGTTAAAGAAATTCAAACATCATAACTTCACTACTATGAAAACTCCAATCTCTCCTAGTACAGAACTTGATTATGATCCCTCAAGGAAATCAATTGATGTTACAAACTACAGAGGTATGATTGGATCTCTTTTGTATTTAACAGCCAGCAGACGAGATATAATGTTTGCCACATGCCTTTGTGCAAGATATCAAGCCAAATTTAAAAAAAGTCTCATCTAGCAATTGTGAAAAGAATTTTTTAGATACAAAATGGGTGTTCAGAAACAAAAAAGATGATGGGATCGTTGTCAGAAACAAGGCAAGACTAGTGGATAAGGGATATTGTCAAGATGAAGGCATTGAATATGATGAAACCTTTGCTTCAGTAGCAAGACTAGAAGCAATTAGACTTTTTCTGGCCTTCTCTGCATACAAAGATTTCAAAGTATACCAGATGGATGTCAAATGTGCATTTCTGAATGGGAAACTCAAAGAAGAAGTGTATGTTCTACAACCTCCTGAATTTGAGGATGCAAGACATCCAAATCAGGTCTATCTTCTAGACAAAGCACTGTATGGCTAAAAGCAAGCTCCTAGAGAATGGTATCAACGATTTTCAAAGTTTCTGATTTATCATTTGTACGAAAAAGGTAAAACAGATACAACTCTGTTCATCAAAAGAGGCAAAGGTACGTTAATTGTTGTTCAAATCTACGTGGATGACATTTCATTTGGTTCAACTAATCAAACAGAAGTTGAATTATTTTCAAAACTAATAGAAAGTGAATTTGAAATGAGCATGATGGGAGAATTAGCATTCTTCCTAGGGCTTCAAGTCAAACAAACTAGTTCTGGCATTTTTATAAACCAAGCCAAGTATGTTTCTGACATGTTAAAGAAATTCAAACTTCATAACTCCACTACTATGAAAACTCCAATCTCTCCTAGTACAAAACTTAATTTTGATCCCTCTGGGAAATCAGTTGATGTTACGAACTACAGAGGTATGATTGGATCTCTTATGTATTTAACTGCCAGCAGACCAGATATAATGTTTGCCACTTGCCTTTGTGCAAAATATCAAGCCAATCCGAAAAGTCTTATCTAGCCTCTGGTATCCCAAAAGTTCTGGCTTTGATTTGATTGAATACACTGACTCTGATCAAGTTGGATGTATGTTAGACAGAAAAGTACCTCTGGTAGCAGTTAACTTCCGGGAAATAGACTGATAAGTTAGACATCAAAGAAGCAAAATTGTGTGTCAACTTCCACAACAGAAGCAAAATACATTGCTGCTGCTAGTTGCTGCTCACAAGTAATCTGGATGAAGACCCAACTCAGAGACTATGGTCTAGTATATGACAAAATTCCCATCCTTTGTAACTCAGAACATGCAATAGCCATCAT
Source organism: Silybum marianum (assembly GCA_036898165.1). Lineage (NCBI taxonomy): Eukaryota > Viridiplantae > Streptophyta > Magnoliopsida > Asterales > Asteraceae > Silybum > Silybum marianum. The sequence continues at coordinate 20,562,622 of CM072530.1, read as the reverse complement.
AGAGAACTCGGTGACGCACTCGTAGACCAAGCACATTGATGTCATGTATCATTTTAGAAAAGATCATGTGGAGAAAGGGACAATTGAAATGTATTTTGTCTTGACTGATTACCAACTTACTGATTTATTCACTAAAGCTGTAGATGAGAAAAGATTTAATTTTTTAATCAGCAAGTTGGGCATGCTAAACATGTAACTTATACAGAACCTATAAGTAACTTATAGTTTTTGCATAATTATGTAATTAGCATGTCCTTAGTTTCATTTTACTTTTTCAGATTCAAGAACTTTCAATAAACTAGAGACGTCTAGAAGTCTTTGGATGCCTCTGATCGTTAAAAGGATACTTGCTTCTCTTACATTTTTATGATCCAAGCATAGGTTAAGGGGGAGCATTAGATGCAGTAATCAAAGGGGAGCACAGAATTATGCATTGTTCAAGGGAGAGAATTCATCTTTCTTCATACCAAGTCTAACATATTCATAAAACAATCTGGGTTATGTTAGCTATCCTCTAGATTTTTTTTCCTTTGAAATTTTTGCGAATTAGTTACTTCCGAACTAACTCTTGCCGTCAAGGTTATCCAGAAGTCTCTGAATCAATAAAAGTTCTTCTGAAAAGTTATTTATAAGATGTCACACCCCGTTAAAGCGGAAACATGGAGAGTGATAGTTCATGATTTCATAGCGACAGGACTAGAACAACACCAATCATCCATTCAATACATAGCAAGTTAAAATCCAAATTACATCATACAAGTCCAAAGTTTTAACAAAATAAAAGAAACAAAGTGTACAAACATCATGATTTCAAATTTAAAACGTGATTGATGTCGTCGCGCCCATAAAACAAGCATTTTTAGTTACCTTTTCTTACCCCTGAAAAGCATGAATAAAACAAGGTCAACTACAAAGAGTTGGTGAGTTCACATGTTTTCAATATTATAAACATCTTTTGTATAAATAAATATTGAGCAAAATAACTTTTATGGCACTTGATAAATCTTTATATCTTAAAACGTTCAAGGCATTTTTGTAACCTAATTAATAATAAGTAATGAGCCACCACTAAACCTTCGACCACAAAAATATTTTTAGTTCTACCTCAGCGATGGAGCTAAAGTCCACATGTGTAGAACCTTCCTTTTAAGTATAGTGCACCCCTACCTGTAGTTTCCAGGTGTGATTGCTATCCACACCCCTACTTGTCGGTTTTTAGGTGGGATTATCCGTCCCATAGCGCTATCCACATATACCCTCGGCTCCTCACTTGAGTTAATAGTAGTGTACAAACTTTTATGGAACATTTTACTCAATACAATCAATTAGTGTACATGCCTTAATGCCCAAAAACAATAATTTTCATCATATTCACATTCGTTAATGCAAATAGCTCAAATATTTCATTTAATCATGCTTTTCACCCCAAAACATATAAAATACTTTAAAAATGGAGCTGTGAATACTCACCTTTTGCAAAAGCTCCGTTTAAAGCCCGATTCGTCCACTAGCCGACCTAACGCTTTCCTATCAAAGTAAAATACCCAAAACGGTCACTTATGCGTAACGATTACTATGAGACTGCTTATAAGTCCTTATATGTCCAACTTGGTCTACTATTGTCTCATTATATATAATGAACATATGCTCTATAAAGAAATAATTTATACCGAAAATGTAATATTATAGTCTTTCAAGTGATTAAAATTTATGAAATCAAACAGTTTCAGAATTTAACTTTCTGACATAAACTATAAGTCTTAAAAATGATCAAATTAATATAACATCCAAAATGATAAAAAAAATCCATCTTTTTATATGTGATGCATTACTGAGTTAAGGTCATTGTGACCAAAGTTCGTGCATTTTAGACATATAAAAAGGGTTCAAATAATTTATATCAAACAGTGTGTCACAACAAGCATGGCAGATTACACACTGTTAGTAAAACAATCATTTAAGGAGTTCTACTAATTATTTTTCAGAACTTCCAGTTGGATTATAAACATAACACATATAATAAACTTTTAAGATAAGAATCACTCATTTTAAATAAGTTATGAGGAAGATATGGCATCACAAAGTTGCATGCACACATCTGTCATTAGTTGACAGATTGCACACTTAACTTTAATAAAGTGTTGTTCAAATCTACGTGGATGGCATTATATTGGGTTCAACTGATCAAACAGAAATTGAAATATTTTCAAAACTAATAGAAAGTGAATTTGAAATGAGCATGATGGGAGAATTAACATTCTTCCTAAGGCTTCAAGTCAAACAAACTAGTTCTGGCATTTTTATAAATCAAGCCAAGTATGTTTCTGACATGTTAAAGAAATTCAAACATCATAACTTCACTACTATGAAAACTCCAATCTCTCCTAGTACAAAACTTGATTATGATGCCTCTGGGAAATTAGTTGATGTTACAAACTACAGAGGTATGATTGGATCTCTTTTGTATTTAACAGCCAGCAGACGAGATATAATGTTTGCCACATGCCTTTGTGCAAGATATCAAGCCAATCTGAAAGAGTCTCATCTAGCAGTTGTGAAAAGAAATTTTTAGATACAAAATGGGTGTTCAGAAATAAAAAAGATGATGATGGGATCGTTGTCAGAAACAAGGCAAGACTAGTGGCTAAAGGATATTGTCAAGACGAAGGCATTGAATATGATGAAACCTTTGCTTCAGTAGCAAGACTAGAAGCAATTAGACTTTTTCTGGCCTTCTCTCCATACAAAGATTTCAAAGTATACCAGATGGATGTCAAATGTGCATTTCTGAATGGGAAACTCAAAGAAGAAGTGTATGTTCTACAACCTCCTGAATTGGAGGATGCAAGATATCCAAATCAGGTCTATCTTCTAGACAAAGCTCTGTATGGCTTAAAGCAAGCTCCCAGAAAATGGTATGAACGATTTTCAAAGTTTCGGATTTATCATTTGTACGAAAAAGGTAAAATAGATACAACTCTGTTCATCAAAAGAGGCAAAGGTAAGTTAATTGTTGTTCAAATCTACGTGGATGACATTTCATTTGGTTGATCGAATCAAACAGAAGTTGAAATATTTTCAAAACTAATAGAAAGTGAATTTGAAATGAGCATGATGGGAGAATTAACATTCTTCCTAGGGCTTCAAGTCAAACAAACTAGTTCTGGCATTTTTATAAACCAAGCCAAATATGTTTCTGACATGTTAAAGAAATTCAAACATCATAACTTCACTACTATGAAAACTCCAATCTCTCCTAGTACAGAACTTGATTATGATCCCTCAAGGAAATCAATGGATGCTACAAACTACAGAGGTATGATTGGATCTCTTTTGTATTTAACAGCCAGCAGACGAGATATAATGTTTGTCACATGCCTTTGTGCAAGATATCAAGCCAATCTGAAAAAAGTCTCATCTAGCAATTGTGAAAAGAATTTTTTAGATACAAAATGGGTGTTCAGAAACAAAAAAGATGATGATGGGATCGTTGTCAGAAACAAGGCAAGACTAGTGGATAAGGAAGGGATATTGTCAAGACGAAGGCATTGAATATGATGAAACCTTTGCTTCAGTAGCAAGACTAGAAGCAATTAGACTTTTTCTGGCCTTCTCTGCATACAAAGATTTCAAAGTATACCAGATGGATGTCAAATGTGCATTTCTGAATGGGAAACTCAAAGAAGAAGTGTATTTTCTACAACCTCCTGAATTTGAGGATGCAAGACATCCAAATCAGGTCTATCTTCTAGACAAAGCACTGTATGGCTAAAAGCAAGCTCCCAGAGAATGGTATGAACGATTTTCAAAGTTTCTGATTTATCATTTGTACGAAAAAGGTAAAACAGATACAACTCTGTTCATCAAAAGAGGCAAAGGTACGTTAATTGTTGTTCAAATCTACGTGGATGACATTTCATTTAGTTCAACTAATCAAACAGAAGTTGAATTATTTTCAAAACTAATAGAAAGTGAATTTGAAATGAGCATGATGGGAGAATTAACATTCTTCCTAGGGCTTCAAGTCAAACAAACTAGTTCTGGCATTTTTATAAACCAAGCCAAGTATGTTTCTGACATGTTAAAGAAATTCAAACTTCATAACTCCACTACTATGAAAACTCCAATCTCTCCTAGTACAAAACTTAATTTTGATCCCTCTGGGAAATCAGTTGATGTTACGAACTACAGAGGTATGATTGGATCTCTTCTGTATTTAACTGCCAGCAGACCTGATATAATGTTTGCCACTTGCCTTTGTGCAAGATATCAAGCCAATCCGAAAAGTCTCATCTAGCCTCTGGTATCCCAAAAGTTCTGGCTTTGATTTGATTGAATACACTGACTCTGATCAAGCTGGATGCAAGTTAGACAGAAAAGTACCTCTGGTAGCAGTTAACTTCCGGGAAATAGACTGACAAGTTAGACATCAAAAAAGCAAAATTGTGTGTCAACTTCCACAAGAGAAGCATAATACATTGCTGCTGCTAGTTGCTGCTCACAAGTAATCTGGATGAAGACCCAACTCAGAGACTATGGTCTAGTATATGACAAAATTCCCATCCTTTGTAACTCAGAACATGCAATAGCCATCATAGAGAACTCGGTGATGCACTCGTAGACCAAGCACATTGATGTCATGTATCATTTTAGAAAAGATCATGTGGAGAAAGGGACAATTGAAATGTATTTTGTCTTGACTGATTACCAACTTACTGATTTATTCACTAAAGTTGTAGATGAGAAAAGATTTAATTTTTTAATCAGCAAGTTGGGCATGCTAAACATGTAACTTATACAGAACCTATAAGTAACTTATAGTTTTTGCATAATTATGTAATTAGCATGTCCTTAGTTTCATTTTACTTTTTCAGATTCAAGAACTTTCAATAAACTAGAGACGTCTAGAAGTCTTTGGATGCCTCTGATCGTTAAAAGGATACTTGTTGCTCTTACATTTTTATGATCCAAGCATAGGTTAAGGGGGAGCATTAGATGCAGTAATCAAAGGGGAGCACAGAATTATGCATTGTTCAAGGGAGAGAATTCATCTTTCTTCATACCAAGTCTAACATATTCATAAAACAATCTGGGTTATGTTAGCTGTCCTCTAGATTTTTTTTCCTTTGAAATTTTTGCGAATTAGTTACTTCGGAACTAACTCTTGCCGTCAAGGTTATCCAGAAGTCTCTGAATCAATAAAAGTTCTTCTGAAAAGTTATTTATAAGATGTCACACCCCGCTAAAGCGGAAACATGGAGAGTGATAGTTCATGATTTCATAGCGACAGGACTAGAACAACACCAATCATCCATTCAATACATAGCAAGTTAAAACCCAAATTACATCATACTAGTCCAAAGTTTTAACAAAATAAAAGAAACAAAGTGTACAAACATCATGATTTCAAATTTAAAACGTGATTGATGTCGTCGCGCCCATAAAACAAGCATTTTTAGTTACCTTTTCTTACCCCTGAAAAGCATGAATAAAACAAGGTCAACTACAAAGAGTTGGTGAGTTCACATGTTTTCAATATTATAAACATCTTTTGTATAAATAAATATTGAGCAAAATAACTTTTATGGCACTTGATAAAGCTTTATATCTTAAAACGTTCAAGGCATTTTTGTACCCTAATTAATAATAAGTAATGAGCCACCACTAAACCTTCGACCACAAAAATATTTTTAGTTCTACCTCAGCGATGGAGCTAAAGTCCACATGTGTAGAAGCTTCCTTTTAAGTATAGTTCACCCCTACCTGTAGTTTCCAGGTGTGATTGCTATCTACACCCCTACTTGTCGGTTTTTAGGTGGGATTATCCGTCCCATAGCGCTATCCACATATACCCTCGGCTCCTCACTTGAGTTAATAGTAGTGTACAAACTTTTATGGAACATTTTACTCAATACAATCAATTAGTGTACATGCCTTAATGCCCAAAAACAACAATTTTCATCATATTCACATTCGTTAATGCAAATAGCTCAAATATTTCATTTAATCATGCTTTTCACCCCAAAACATATAAAATACTTTAAAAATGGAGTTGTGAATACTCACCTTTTGCAAAAGCTCCGTTTAAAGCTCGATTCGTCCACTAGCCGACCTAACGCTTCCATATCAAAGTAAAATACCCAAAACGGTCACTTATGCGTAACGATTACTATGAGAGTGCTTATAAGTCCTTATATGTCCAACTTGGTCTACTATTGTCTCATTATATATAATGAACATATGCTCTTTAAAGAAATAATTTATACCGAAAATGTAACATTATAGTCTTTCAAGTGATTAAAATTTATGAAATCAAACAGTTTAAGAATTTAACTTTCTGACAGAAACTATAAGTCTTAAAAATGATCAAATTAATATAACATCCAAAATGATAAAATTTTCCATCTTTTTATATGTGATGCATTACTGAGTTAAGGTCATTGTGACCAAATTTCATGCATTTTATACATATAAAAAGGGTTCAAATAATTTATATCAAACAGTGTGTCACAGCAAGCATGGCAGATTACACACTGTTAGTAAAACAATCATTTAAGGAGTTCTACTAATTATTTTTCAGAACTTCCAGTTGGATTATAAACATAACATATATAGGAAACTTTTAAGATAAGAATCACTCATTTTAAATGAGTTATGAGGAAGATATGGCATCACAAAGTTGCATGCACACATCTGTCATTAGTTGACAGATTGCACACTTAACTTTAATAAATTGATTAATGCCTCAAAACTTCGTATTTTTGAATGAAGCCGGATTCATATGAACCCTAACTCATAAAAGAAAACTCCAGAAGAATATTATGCATTATGGACAAATATTCAAAGAGATATTAGCATGCAAAGTAGGATTTACCTACCGGTGGTTTCACAGATTGCACACCTAAAATATTTTAGGTGTTTGGAGGGTCAAAACTCCATATTCTTAAGTGATTCCACTTTCAAACTGAAGATAACCCATAAAAATAACTCTCAAAGGAAACATAATCCTTTTTCATTGAGTTTTGAAAGAGATATTGTCATTTGAACATGCATGCACAAATCTGTCATTGGTTGACAGTTTGCACACTCATTTTGTTTTAATTAGTTGGAACCTCAAATCACCATATTTTTGAGTGAAATCAGTGGCATTTGAAATATAACGCATTAAATAAAATTCTAGAAGAAGAATCAAGTAATTTGGATGAGTATTCAGAGAGTTATGGTCGTTCAAAGTAGGGTTTGCCTACTGTTGAACTTCCAGATGCACATGCTTCTTATTATGAGCATTTGGGGGTCAAAACTCAATGTTTTTGAGTGAGACCACTTGGATTAGAAGCCCAACTCACTAAATAAACTTGTAGAAAGAAGATTCATGATACTTGAATATATTAATTGCATGAAATGGATGATTTTTGCACATGCAATAAATCTGTCAACACCAAAAATCTCCATTGTTGGTCAAAAACACATAAAATCATGATTTTTACCCATTTTCTTGAGTTTTATTGTTTGGGTCATATATTACCACCATTATATGAACATTTTACATGTTTTTGGTGTGTACTCTCTCCATAAACTCAGAAAATTCAAAGGTTTAGAAGAAGAATGCTTAAAATGCAAGAAAAGTGAGTTTTTCACTCAAAAATGATAAAAAAATATGAAGATGATGTTGTTACCTTGTTTTGATGGTGAAAGGGATGCAAAGTCTTCAATAATCTTGTTATTTTGATGGAGATTTGATGAAGAATGTGGCTGGAAATGTGATGGAGAAGAAGAAAAAGAGAGGGAAAAGAGAGAGGTAATATGTCTCTTAAGTTCTAGAGAGAGAGATGAGAGAAATTTGAATTTTGACAATGAAGAAATAAGGAGAAAAATGGTTTTTATATGGGGATTTGAGGGGGGGGGGGGGGTGGCCAGCCATGGGTATGGGCCCCACCCAACCCAACAATTTTTTCTTTTTACATTAAGCCCAAAATAATGAAATTAAAAGTCAATTTTCTCAATTTTGTCCTTTTTCCTTCAAATATGAGCCCAAGATTGTTTAAATTATATAAATAATAAAAGTTTTATAAATAACATACTAAAACTATATATTTTATATAAGTTGGGTATAAATTAGAGCATTTGGAACTATATAGGACATTTCGGCCAGTTACGGGTCGGAACCGGAATTTCTAAGCAGCTACCGGAAACTCTAGAAATTTTTCGGTCATTCTAAGTCAATTGAATTATATTCTTATAATTAATCTATATTAACACTAATAAACATAATTAGAGCTAACCTGGAAACTCAAAATTGACGGTTGTCACATAAGACATAAAACTTTATTTTGGTCCCAAAAACGTTTTATTTAACCAACTGACTGATTTTAAATATTTTAATATTACCCAAATATTTCTAAAACCTTTTTTTGATCTGCAAATACTTTGTTGATCAATTGATTGTCCTTTTATTAATTTTGGTGGAAATATTCAAAATACAGTAAGCGGTACTGAATCTCGTCCAAAACCAACGAGAAAACCCTTGAGTGACCCATCCAGTTTGACACGCATCGCTTATCCCAAAACATACACTAGAAACTTCCTCTACGTGTCCCAAATCTATGGATTGCATGTCAAGCCTCAAGAAACCGTTCCCCATTCCAAGTCAGATATAGCCCCTTTCATATTCCAAACACTCGAGTTCGATCTTAAATCCCAATATATAAACTCGAGAAAAACCCTATTTCCACTTTTCACCATCTTCAATCTCTCGATTATCATTATGTTCTTCTTTTTCACCATCAATTGCAAACCTGCAACTTCAAATCTTTAAAAGCCCAATTTTTCAAATGGCAAATCAGATCGAAAACTTGAATGTCCAAGATGAAGACGAAAGAGTGATAGCATCCACTGCCGATAGTGCCCCTGTTATTCGCTTACCCTCAAAGCGAAACAACGTGCAAGTTTTACTGGATCCAAACACCTACATCAAGGATTATCGCGTAATGATTGAATTTCTACAATACCACTCCTTGAACCGAGCCCTAACTTTCACGAATCCAAATGTCCCTGAAATGTATATTCAAGAAGTGTGGCAAACCATGTTCATCAAGAATGAAGATACCCTTTCTGGATGCTTTGGTTACCCAAATGATGCTGAACAAGCTGTCGAAGCACCAATAACAAGAAGGAAAATAGCCAGGTTCTTTTACTTACCACTATCCGTCATTGAAGTCGAAGAAAAAAAAGTTCCCAATCCTGCCCTTGCACCAAATCCCTCATCTGAAACCTTGCTGGAGTTTTTGAATTTTCTGGGTTACAACGAAAGAATTACAAGAGTATCAGATTTCAAGAGGAAGAAATTGCCACCAATGTGGAATGTTCTTGTATCTATTCTAAACAAGAGCTTAACCTGTAAAATTAGCTCTCAGGATCAAGCAAGTACGAACATACTGACCATGATGTAAGGGATGTTCTTCAATCACCCTCTGGAGTACGCAAGTTTGATTTTTCAAGAGATATATTCGGCAGTCACCCTCAAGGTCATTCACCCGAACAATGGAAAAGCCCTTCCAGCACTTATGTTTCTTCGCTTTCTGGCCTTATTCATCTACCCAGCAATCTCACAGCTGAAAGTTCCATCCATTCAGCCCTTCTACAAAATCTCAACTATGAATTCCCACAAACCTACAATTGATAAGGACGGATACTCTGCTCATCGAGAACTATCGAGGTACATACTAAATCTCATACCTCAAACCTCTCCTATCTTAATTTCTTATAGGCGCTCTTTGGTATTCTTAGAACACAGAATACGTACCCCAGAGCATTTAGAAGCCAGAGTAGTTGGTGAAGAGTTGAATGAGCCAGAGAATGAGAACAATATGAGTGACCCTCCGAGTGAATCTACCCATGCCAAGCGTTTATTAAGAGAAAGGAAGAAGATGTCTACAGAGACATATTTGGGCGAACTAAGCCGAGTCCAACTAGAGCAACCACATCTGCTGCTTAATCCAAACTACCAAGAGCCTAACTGATCAGAGGAGTCTTTAAATACCTTTGCATCAAGCACAACCGGGGAAACCACCTCCTCTTCATCATTCTCTCAAAAGGATGATGATGAAAATATAAGAGTTCAATTGCCCCAGAACTCGCCACTTACCGCACAGAACGTTGATGTCTTCGTGACCAACGATTTTGAAGGAAATGAAGAAGGTACGTCCATATCATCTCCTAGGATGGACGCCAATGAAATCCCATCAGAGGGGTTATGGAAAGAGGATACCACGTACTTCAGTCTTCGGACTCTATCCAGGTACGCACATTGTGTTTAACTCTTTATCCTCTAATGATGAGGAACTAGTTGATCCTATCAGAACATCCGAAGAAGTGCCTCTTAATAAGAGCCCTCAAAGGCAGGATAGAAGTCCCTCTGTTGATCCAAAAATCCTCTTAGTGATTTGAATATGATTCCACTGTTTACTTAGTGAAAATTCCAATAATAAGTTATAATTCAAGTTCAGTGACAGCATATGCTGATTGAACTCAGCGATCATGGAACATCAGAAATTCTAAGCTTATCTTTGAAGATCTGAAGAACAACAGTCACACCATAAGTCCATTCAACGACAGTCGAAGACCAAGCTGAAGATAGAGATAATCAACTAAGTGATCTGAAGCGGTTCAGTGATAGCAAGGACTATCTAAACAAAAGTATGAAGTCTTGCTAGGCCTCAGCAATACTATGAAAGTTCATCCTTGAAGTTTCAAGTTCAGTGATTAAGTGAAGCCTATTAGCGAGATAAATGTTGATCTTATCCTCGATGCACAAAAGTCAAAACCTTATATTGTGTCAGAAAAAGGACGTACGGGTTGTCTCTTATGTCCCCTCTGATATGGTACTGTTCATATACAGCCAAAAGCATGGTTGCTTTTGAACAAAGGACAAGCTTCCAATAAAGGCTTGACACGTGGCATATACCTTTTGTCTCGCATTAGTTGCGACGTGTATAAATAGTTGAAGATCCCTTCTTCATTCTCATGCATGCATGTTGTTGGAATCCAGATCCCTATTTAACTCAATTAATCAAAAGATCTAAGAGAAATATAAGAGCGGAAGCAATTTAAATCTATGATTAAAGCTAGAACGGTTAATAGAATAGTAAGAACAATATTTGAAGATCAAATGAGAATTTTTATTCAATAACCTGAATAGCATTTACAAGTACAATGAATGATAAACCCTAATTCTATCTCATATTTTAAGCTCGTCTTCTGCTTGTATGGGTATGAACTCATCAGCCTCTGGATTTAAAGTTATATGAGTGAATGAACCAAAATTAAAAACACTTTTCTTCTTCTGAATAAGCTTAAGATCAATTTGACTTTCTTTTTCTGAAGAATATTTAATGTTTTTGTACTTTAGTTTTCTAACTTGATGTCCATTCTCATATTTTGATTTTTTAAAAACAGATTGTTCATATAAGATGAGAAAACTAGGTTTCCGTTCTTTGCCCGTACAGAACACAGAATCGATAGTAGATCTCTTTTTACACGTGTAAGGATTTAGATCCTTGAAACCAAGGCCTGTTTTCCCTACTTGACTGGTTATCCAGCCAATTATCTCTTTCAGCTTAGTGAGCTCTTTCGACTGTGTTGTACTTGTAATACTGTTTGTCTATTACAAGAACGCTTTTACAATCCTTAGAGTAATGACCCGACTTTCCACACCTATAACAAACATATTTCTTCTTGTTTAGCTCCTCTTCCTTCTTCTCAGCTTCTGATTTCTCCTTCTGTACTTCCTGGCTTGGAACATAAGGTTGATTAGGGCGATCACTTCTATTGTCAAATCTTCTATTCCCTTTGAATGAGCGATTACCAAACTTTTTGGTGAACTGTTTGGTAATGAGAGCTAAAGATTCACCAAAATAATTGAGCTAAAGATCTCACCAAAATCTTCGGGATTGGTCTCCGAAATGAGTGCCTTACTCTTCCCTTTCTTTTCTGTTTCTCTGTTTCTTCTTCCTGATCCTCTGGATTCGGAGATGAGGGCCAGAGGTCCACCTACACTTGCCTTTTTTTGATTAACCTCTTTCTCATGTGCTTGAAGCGTTCTAAACACATCATGTAGTGACCACATCTCCAGATCTTGATTAGGTTGAAGAGACATGGACAAATTTGATCATTCTGGATTCAAGCGTTTTAGAAACAGAACATTATTTTCTTCCTTTGATCTGATGATATCACATTTCTTACACAGATTTATTAGAGTGTTAAATTTGTGGTAAGTCTGTTTCAGGGTTTTTCTTCTGGGAGTGCTTGAAAACTGTTATATTCATTTAGAGCTTGAGCTCTTCTGATCTTTTTCACTTTAGCACCTCTCTCCAATTGATAACCAAGTTGATCCCATAGTTCCTTTGCTGTCTCACAAGAATCAAGAGATTGGAAAATCTCATTGGGAATTGCCATGATAAGTAGACTTTTTGCCTTCTGCTTGTATGGGTATGAGGTACTCCAGGAATGATAGCCTTCCTTCTGTCTGAATTCTCTTTCTTCAACTTTTCTTCTTAAACTCTGAGTTTGGCTGCTTCGGAGATAGGGGTTGTTCAGGGACAGGTGGTTTAGAGATGGGAATTTGTGAGCTTGAGCTCTGACCTTTGGGATTTAAGGTTGCTGAGTCAGAAGGTGTGGGATCAGTTTGGTTTTAGGTTTTGGAGGCTGGCTTGTTTGGCTTGGTTGCTTCTGGGTTTGACCTTCTGGCTTTCTTTTGTTTGCCAAAAGATCGAGAATGAACTTAGTCGTATCTGGATCTTTGGGAAGTGGGCCAGAATTGACAGCCAGAGGTGTTGGTGTAAGAGGTGGTTGTTTGGATGATGGTGGCAGATCAGAAGGTGTAGAGTCAGAGGTTTTATCTTTACTCTGAGCTTGAGTAGTTTCAGCACCATCGGTTTTAGCCTTCTTTGACATGCTCTACCCCTTCTGAGAATTAGGGTCCTGATCCTCAGATCTCTTTCTTTTCTTTTCTGCCTTTTTACACGCCCTGGCCTCTTTGATCTTTTTCTTCACTTCAAAGTCTTCAAAAATGGAACTTACCAGAGACGTAGCTTTGAAACAGAGGTATCTAAGGTAGATACCTTCTGAGCCAAGTCATTAGAGCTTGTATTGTTCTTGGAGACGAACTTGGCATTTATGCATTGAGTCTGTCCATCATTGCCTTCTAGAATTTTGCCAAATTTGATTGCCGAATTAATGCAGAAGAAGTTGAGGCAGAGGCTTCTAAAGGAACCACTGCATTGATCAGCTTCTGTATGGTTGCAACGAAGGATCCATATTTGGAAACTAAGATGGTGACTTTTGGAGAGGGGATGGCGGCTGGAATATCGAATATGGCTTTTGAGTTAGCTTTAATTCCATCGTCCAGCTTGTTGAAGTGATCAGAGGCAGAGTTCCTCTGTGATTTAGCATTGTCAGAAATAAGCTTCTTGAGAGCTTCCAGAGCTTGATTCTGTTCTCTTTGAGTATTCCTGACACTGCAGATAAGAGAATTTTAGGTTTGAAGGGATAGTTTTAGATCCTCCATAGATCTCTGAATTTGATCACCAATAGCCTTAAACGCTGCATTGGTTACAAATTCAGAAGAGGTAATTGGTGCATCCCCAACACATGGGGCCCCTTGTCTCTTGCGTTCAGAGAGGCCCTCATTCACGCCTTTTTGGATGTTGAGCGTGGAGGGACTTCTATCCTGTCGTCGAGGGCTATAAGAATAGGCACCTCTTCGGATGTTCTGACGTTATTGACTTTTTTCCAATATCAGAGGGTGGAGAGTCAATTAACGTGTGCTTACCTTGAAAAAATCCGAAGACTCCGGTAAGTGGTGCAACCTCTGGCCTGAACCCCTCTGACAGGACTTCATGGGCATCTACACTATTAGAAGGCATGGATGTACCTTATGTATTTTTTTAAGTTTGCGTTGGTCACAGAGACATCAACGAGTGTAGAAGGTGGCGAGTTCTAGGGCGATGGAAATCTTATATTTACATCATCATCCTTTTGAGAGGATCATGAAGATGACGTGGTTTCCCCAGTAGTGCTTGAGTCAGAGGAAAAAATACCCTCTGCTTGGTAGGGGTGATCAAAAACCGAACCGAAACCGAAAAAACCGGGAAAAAACCGGAAAACCAAAACCGAAAAAACTGAACCGAACCCGAAAACCGAAAAACCAAATGGTTCGGTTTCGGTTTTGGGTTCTATACCGCAACGAAAAAACCGAACCGCACCGAAATATTCGGTTTCCCTAAAAACCGCACCGAACCGAAACCGCACCGAAATAAATGTAACTATTTTTAATTTTTAATTATGTATAAAAATATATTATATTATAATATATACCAATTACCAAATAATATTAGAGTTTCAAGACGTGTTTGTACCGCCAAAACTCAAAAGCCCAAAGGCCAAACCCTAAACAACATTCCCTCAATCGCTCTCACTCCCAACCTCTCACTCTCTTAGTTCACGATTTCAAGCAGAAAGACGACTCAAGTCGATTTCAAGCAGAAGGAGAAGGACCTACTCTCGATTTCAAGCAGTCAAGCATCGATTTCTAGTTTCTTCTCAAGCTCAAGCTCTCGATCCCATCTCAATCCAAGCATCTTGCGATCTCTCAAAGGTAACGGGTCTTCTTCTGCCCTAAATCACCCTTTCTATTGTGCCCTAAATCACCATTTTCAAGGTTTTTCTTCTTCCCTTTTCTATTGTGCCCTAATTAGAATCTTTTGAAACTTGTTCTTTCGATAGATTGAAACAGAACGTCATCATCACCGGAGGGTTCTTCAAATTCTTGATCGTCTTGAAGGGGAGGTATGTATTTTGCCATCACCTTTTGCATCATGTGAATTTTTTTATGTGTATTTAGATAAGGGGTTTTTTTTATGTGTATTTAGATATGTCCAGCCAATTTTCATCTAAGCTGTGTTTTAACAAAACTAACAACTACAATTTATGTTGTAAATAAGTAATCAACAAAACAAATTATTCTTTCTTTATACAATTTCAAGAGACGAATCAATCAAGTGAAACTACACACACATGTATTACAATTACGTTCATGATTCCTACAGATAGTAACAAAACAAGTTAACAAGGTTTGCTAGTGGAAACCTTTTTAGAAGCCTTATAAACTTAAACATTTCAGATGGTTTCTAGTGATCTTTCATTCTTTTGTATAGTAGAAACAACACTGCATTTTACTGCAATTTTTTTCTACATTTTTTTGCTGCATTTTACTGCATTTTTTGCAGTTTTATACTGCATTTTTTTGCATCTTTTGGCTGCATTTTACTGCATTTTTTTGCAGTTTTGCTGCAGTTTTTTAATCTGCCGTTTATAACCTGTCATCCTTATTTAACTTTTTTTTATAGCAATGGCAAGTGAAGAACCGATAATTGATGTGGCAGACAATAAAGAGGAACAACAACCAACCAACCAATGAAACTAATAAGGAAGAAGACAAGAAGAGTAGGAGATCATTGGTTTGGGATCACTTTACATATGTACCAGGCGCGACTGAAGTACAATGTCCTTACTGTAGGAAAGTAATGGCTAGTAACACAAGAAAAAATGGTACAAGCGCATTGATGAATCATTTAAAGATAGTATGTAGGACATCCCCGCTTTATAAAAAATTAGATTTAAAGAAGCAATCAACTTTGAGTTTTAAGCCCACAAGCTTAGGGGGGTCTAGGAGTGGGTCTTTAGCTAGTCATTCATTTAGCCAAGAAAGATGTAGAAAAAAACTAGAAAAAATGTGTATTAAAGAAAATCGGCCTTTTAGCTTGGTTGATGATGAGGGGTTTAGAGAACTTGTATGGGAGTTGAATCCGTTGTTTAAGAATCCATCAAGATGGACTGTCACACGAGATTCTTTGTCTATTCATAAAGAAGAATCTAAAAAACTCAAGGATCTTTTGAAAGGCCAAAGAGTGTCTCTTACCACTAACACTTGGTCTTCGGTTCAGAATTTCAATTATATGTGTCTTACGACACATTGGATTGATGATGATTGGGTTTACAAAAAAAGATTCTAAATTTTTGTCCGATAGCCAATCATAGGGGAGACACCATAGGAAGACTTGTATACAGTTGTTTACAGAAATGGGGAATTGAGAAGGTATTTACAGTCACGGTTGATAATGCTTCTTCTAATGACGGGGCTATTAGATTTTTGAAGACGATGCTAAAGAGACCTAATGATGTGTTGGATTGTAAATATTTGCACTTACGATGTTGTGCACATATTATCAATCTTGTGGTCAGAGATGGATTAGAAGAGCATTGGGATTCGATTTCTAAAATTCGAAATGCTGTAAGGTACGTGCGATCATCACCTGCTAGATATTCAAGCTTTAAAGACAGTGTTGAGCAGGTGGAAATAAAGTGTAAACAAAAACCATGTCTTGATGTTGATACAAGGTGGAATTCCACATTTTTAATGTTGGAAACGGCTGTTAAATTTGAAGATGCGTTTGATAGGAATGTTTTATTATTTAATTTACATATATTAATATTTATGTGTTTTTTTAATTAAAATTTTGTATGTTGTCTATAGGCTTTTCGATATAGATTTGAATTATAGAACTTACTTTCACGGTGACATCGATGATGATTGTGAAAGGAGCACAAGGAAACAAAAAAGACACGATGGAGCACTCGGTGCTCCGAGCTCACAAGATTGGGAGAAAGCTAGGTTTGGTTTTGCTTATTTAATTTATGTGTCTTATAATTTGTTTTTGGTCTTTAGATACTAATGCATGATTATTTTTATTTAATATAGGAATTTTATCGACTATTTGCAAATTTTTTATGAAGTTACAACCAAAATTTCTGGTTCAAAGTATGTAACGTCAAATCTATTTTTCTCCGAACTTGTGAAAATGCAAGCAACAATCACAAGAATGTGTATTAGTGTTGATGAAGAAAAGCAAAAAATGGCAAAGTCAATGAAGGCAAAGTATGACAAATATTGGGACAACATAGAAAATATGAACTTTTTGTTATATGTTGTTGTTGCTTTGGATCCATGCAACAAGCTTCGTTATGTCGTCTTTTGTATCGAAATGATTTACGGTAAAAGAACCGACAAAACGAAAGAGATTTTAGGAAAAGTGAAAAAAACTTTGGACGATTTGTTCAACCACTATGAGAAGAAAGCGGAGAAAACAAAAGTGCCAAACACACATGATAGTTCTTCTAGTCGTCTGTCTAGTACTTTCGGTGATACAATATTTGATTTGGACCGTGAATTCGACAAATTTGATGATGAAGTTGAAAATTGCAAGAACGAGGTTGAGATTTATTTGGCCGATGGAAGGGAGAAAAGAGATGATAGATTTGATCTTTTAGGTTGGTGGAAAACAAATTCGGTAAAGTTCCCTATACTTTCACAAATAGCTAGGCATGTGTTGGCAATGCCGATCTCTACAGTTGCATCGGAGTTAGCATTTAGCACCGGTAGTAGAGTTATTGATAAATATAGAAGTTCACTTAACCCGGATACCGCATAAGCGTTAATTTGTACGCAAGATTGGATAAGATCTTCTCCGGCGGATATCGAGCTACTTGACATGTCTATTGCTTCTATAGAAAAGTTGAACGAAAAGTTGGGAAATATAGAAATTGGTAAAGTTTTATTTCATTTTCTAAATTTAATATTTTAGAACTTATAGATATACTAATCATTTATCTTGTTTTTTGTAGATGAACAAAACATATCGAAGGATTGAGGATTTGAAGCTTGAAGATTGTTAATCTGTTATGATTGTCGATTTCATAAAATTAGAAATGGGATTTGTATTATGATATTTGATATTTTGGATTTGTATTTTTATTTGCATTTTATATTTTCGTAAACTTGATTCTATTTCGTAAACATGATTATATTTTCGTAAACATGATTCCATTAGGATTTGCATTTTGCATTATGATTTATGAATATATGATATTTATGTTTTCGTAAACATGATTTTTAACATGAAATTTGCATTATGATATATGATATTATGCTATACTGATATGTTTCGTAAACATGATTTTGAACAAATTAAAAGAAAGTTACCAGTTCGAAATAAGGAAGAATTATAAAACCAAAAACTGAAAACCGTTCGGTTTTAAAACCGAAATGAAAAAGCAAAAACCGAAAACCATTCGGTTTTAAAACCGAAAAAAACCGAACCGAAAAAAAACCCGAAAACCGAAAAACCGAAAAACCGAAAACCGAACGGTTTGGTTTTTCAGAAACCGAATGGTTCGGTTTTCGGTTTTTCGGTTTTCGGGTTTTTTTCGGTTCGGTTTTTTTTCGGTTCGGTTCGGTTCGGTTTTAAAACCGAATGGTTTTCGGTTTTTGAATGGTTCGGTTTTCGGTTCGGTTTTGGACAAAAACCGCACCGAACCGCACCGTGCTCACCCCTACTGCTTGGTTAGTTTCAGGGTGGTTTGGACTGAGCTGTCATGTTTCAGTGAGTGTAGATGTGTTGGTATCTACCTCAGCAAATGTGGTTGCTCTGGATAGACTCGGCTGGATTCTCTAATATGTGTCTCTGAGAACATCTTCTTGGGTCTCTCTTTACAAACGCTCGGCATGGTTAGAAGCGCTCGGTTGTTCACTTGTATTATTTTCATTCTCAAGCTCACTCGACCCCTCACCATCTATTATAGGCTCTAAGTGCACTGTGGTAGTACCCTCTGTTTTGAGTGTACCATAGAGCTTCTATAAGAAGTAAGATAAGGAGCGGTTTGAGGAATCAGATCAAGCATGTACCTGGATAGTTTGCGTTGTACAGTGTAGCCAGCTAGATCGATGGTTGGTTTGTGGGAGTTCATGGTTGAAATTTTGCACAATGGTTGAATGATTGGGGCATTAAGTACATCGATGGCTCGATGTGAGAATAGGGCAAGAAACCTAGGAAGCATGAGTGCTGGAAGAGCCTTACCATATGTTTGATTCAGAAGTTTTAAGTGAACTGCTGCCCTTATTTCTTAGAATATAAGACTTGCAAAATCAAAGGATCGGTTGAAGTACATGATGGTGAGAATGTTTCTGCTCGCCTGATCCACATACCCTATTTAGCAAGTGAGGCTTTTGTTGAGTATTGAAACTAATACATTCCACATTGGAGGTAACATTTTCCTCTTGAATTCAGAAAGCTTGGTGAGATTTTCGTTGTCGCCCACGAAATTGATAAATGCTAACAAAGCTTCTGTGGATGGATTTTGTTCAAGATCAGGATTGGGTACCATCTGGCCTTCGACTTCAATGGGAGGTTGGGGCAAATGAAAATATCTGGCAATCTTCATCTTGGTTATGGGTATTTCAACAGCATTCTCAGTGTTTTCAGGACGACTAAATCTCATCATTCTTGATATACAAAGTCTTCCATACTTCTTGAACATATACCTCCGGAACATTTGGATTTGTAAGAGTTAGGGCTCGGTTCAACTGATGGTGTTGCAAAAACTCTATCATCACTCGATAATCTGACGGATACGTGTTGGGATCCAAAAGAACTTGAACGTTGTTAGGTTTGGTGGGCAATCGAATGACTGGAGCACTGTCTGCGGTTGAATCGATGAGCCTGTCTTCTTCGTCATGAACATTCATGTTTGCACTTGGGTTTGCCATTTGTGAGATTGAGGAAGTTTGAGAATCGGAAGTTGCAGGTTTGCAATCGAGGGTGAAAATTCGTATGAGCACAGTAAAAGCTGGAGGTTGAAGACGGTGAAAAGTGAAATTAGGGATTTACTCGAGTTTATATAGTAATATTTGAAAATGCACTCGAGTAATTTTGAAGATCAAGGGTTTAATTGAGATTTGGGAAAGAGATTACAATGGGAAGGGTTTAATTGGGAATTGGGGATTGGAAACGGTTTCCGAATGCTAACGTATGCCTAAAAGGCGTGCAAACATGCATACCATTGATTTATGACACGTGGAGGTTCAATCGGGCGTGTATAAAGGGATGAGGGACGCGTGTTTTGTCAGCACATGGCACTGTAACGTTTCTCGTGGGTTTTTGATGAGAACCGGTTCCTCTTTCATTATTTTGAATATTCCCTCCAAAAACTAATAATAAGAATTATCATTTAATCAACATAAATTGTGGATTAAAAGAATAATTTTAGAAATTAATTTTTATAAAAAGAATATTAAAATAATCAATTAAAAATATTTTGAACTTAAAAGAAAGCTTTGTGTTCTATGAATATTATTTTTTGCAGAAATTTAATTAAATAAGAAAATTCTAAATAACCTTGACGGCAAAAGTTAGTTTATAAATAATCTTATTAAGAAAAATTTCAATAGAAAATAAAATTTATAAAATAGCTAACATGAGTTAGATGAAATCATTTAAAAATAATAATTTGGTCTATTGAAAACATTTTGGAACCAAATGAAAGTTTTATGTCAAGTGAAAGTCTTTTGAGAAGAACTTTGATTGAATTTAAGAACTCTGAATAACCTTGACGACAAGAGTTAGTTAAGAAGTAACAAATTCGCAAAAATTTCTAAGGAAGAAAAATCAGACGACAACTAACATTTGTTAGACTTGATTTTGAGAATTGAAAATTCTCCCGCTTGAATCATGCACGAGTTTGTGCTCCCCCTTGATAATTGCATTTAGTGCTCCCCCTTGATATCTGCATTTAGTGCTCCCCCTTGACCTGTGCTTGGATCATGAAATGGAATACCAAGTATTTTTTAGGACAGAGGCAACCAGAGACTTCTGAATACTTTTGTAATGTGCGTCAGAAGCATTCAGAGGATTTTGGCCAATTCCTGGGTAATGTATTTATGCGAACAAGTGTAAGATTAAAAAGACATGCTAAATAAATAATCATACAAAAACTATAAGAAACTTATAGTTTCTGTATAAATTACATGTTTAGCAGGCCCAACTTGCTGATCAGAAAATTGAATCTTTTCTCATCCAAATCTTTTGTAAATATATCAGCAAGTTGGTAATCAGTGGAGACAAAATACATTTCAATTGTCCCTTTCTCCGCATTATCTTTTATGAAATGATACTTGACATCAATGTGCTTGGTCTTTGAATGCTGTACTGGGTTTCCAGTGATGGCTATAACACTTTCTGAGTCACAGAGGATGGGAATTTTATCATACACCAGACCATAATATTTGAGTTGAGTTTTCATCCAAATAACTTGTGAACAACAACCAGCAGCAGCAACATACTCAGCTTCTGCTGCGGAAGTTGAAACACAATTTTGCTTTTTTGGATCTCCAACTGATTAGCTTGTTTCCCGGAAGTTGACAGCTACCAGAGGTACTTTTTCTGTCCAACTTACATCTTGTATGATCAGAGTCAGTATATGAAATTAATCAAACCATAATGTTTTGGATACCATAGGCCTACCGAGGGTTTTCCTTTTAGGTATCTAAAAATTCTTTTGACAGCAGCCAAATGAGATTCTTTTGGATTGGCTTGGAATCTCGCAAAGAGGCAAGTGGCAAACATTATATCTGGTCTACTTGCTGTCAAATACAGAAGTGAACCTATCATACCTCTATAGTTCGTAACATCTACAGATTTACCAACAAGATCTGGATCTAGTTTTGTACTCAGAGAGATAGGAGTTCTCATAGTAGTGGAATTTTGAAGTTTGAATTTCTTTAACATGTCAGAAACATACTTGGCTTGATTTATAAAAATCTCAAAGGTAATCTATTTGACTTGAAGTCCTAAAAAGAAAGTTAGTTCTCCCATTAAACTCATTTCAAATTCACTTTCCATTAACATTGAAAACAAAGCAACTTCTGCTTGATCAGTAAAACCAAATATGATGTCATCCACATAAATTTAAACCACAGTTAACGTACATTTTCCTCTTTTGATGAACAGGGTAGTATCGATATTACCTTTTTCGTATGAGTGTTTAATTAAATATTTTGACAAACGTTCATACCAAGCTCTGGGAGCTTACTTTAAGCCATACAGAGCTTTGTCCAGAAGATAGATGTGATCTGGATGTCTCGAGTTTTCAAACCCAGGCGGTTGTTGTACATACACTTCTTCTTTCAAGTTTCCATTCAAGAAAGCACATTTAAAATCCATTTGGTACACCTTGAAGTCTTTGTATGCAGAGAATGCCAGAAATAGTCTTATTGCTTCAAATCTCGCAACTGGAGCAAAAGTTTCAGCGTAGTCGATTCCTTCTTCTTGACAATAACCCTTGGCCACCAGTTTCTTTATTTCTGATCACAATACCATCTTCATCCTTTTTGTTTCTGAATACCCACTTAGTACCAATGGCGATCTTATCTTTAGGCAGAGGTACTAATTTCCACACCTTGTTCCTGTCAAATTGAAGCAGCTCTTCTTGCATAGCTTCCACCCAGCTTGGTTCTTGTAAAGCTTCATGAACCTTCTTTGGCTCTATCATGCTCAGAAAGTTTACAAAGAAGGCTTCGTTAGCGGTTGCAGATCTGCTTTTAACCCCTTCAGATGGATCTCCAATAACTAGATCTGGAGTGTGAGACTTTGTCCATCTCTTCATCCTTGTTTGAGGCATTTGTTGGGCTTAAACTTCTGTATCTTCTGGTATTGGAATGGGTTCTGGTTCTGGAATGACTTCTAGTTCGGGAGACGCACCTAATGTCTCCCCCTCAAATGAAGGCACAGAGGTTACCTCTGGACTGTCATTTGGTGATACGGGACCAAAAAGAGTTATCCCAGAAGCCTGAACTACTTCAGGATTATTCAATGGTGAGTTTTTGGGTATTCTTTCTGAAGGTATTTCTTCTCCCAAAAAATCATCAAATACAGCATCAATTTCGAATTCTCTAGAACCTGAAAGATAATCAGATGTGACAGTGTTAAGTTTAAGTTCTGAATCAGAATATTCAGAAGTTAATTGAGTTTGATCATCAAAATCGATGTTTATGCTCTCCATTACAATCCTGGTTCGTAAATAAAACACGCTAATATCTTTTGAATTTAACGAATATCCCAAGAATTTGGCTTCATCAGATTTCTTGTCAAACTTGCCAAGTTTGTCTCGATCATTCAGAATAAAGCACCTGCAGCCAAAAATATGGAAAAATTCAACTGAGGGTATTCTTTTGTTAATAATCTCATAAGAGGTTTTGAAATGCCTCTTAATTATAATTGATCGATTCTGAGTGAAACATGATGTGGCTACAGCTTCTGCCCAAAAGTTGGTGGGTAGCTCAGAAGCTGCAAGCATAGTTCTTGCTGCTTCAACTAGGGTTCTGTTTCTTCTTTCTACAAAACCATTTTGCTGTGGAGTTTGTACAGCAGAGAAGTTTTGAGTAATGCCATTTTCAACATGGTATTCTTCAAACTAGGCATTCTTGAATTCAGTACCATTGTCACTTCTGAGTTGTTGTATTTTCTGTTGCAGAAGCACTTGTATTCTTGTCATCATATTTTTCAACACTATTGGAACTTCTGATTTTTGTCGTACAAAAGCAAGCCATGTATACCTGAAAAATTCATCTATTAGTACCAAGATAAACTTTTTGCCAGACAGGCTCTGAATTGCAATGGGACCACAGAGGTCAACATGTAGCATTTGTAGAGGTCTTGTGCACGAATGATCACTTTTGATTTTGTGAGATGCTCTTTTGATTTTACCCATCTCACAAGCAGGGCAGAGGTGATCCTTCTGGAAGTGTACCTCTAGGAGACCCTTGACAAGGTTATGTTTTACAAGAAGTTCAAGATTTTCAAAGCCATGCAACTTCACTCTAGGAGACCCTTGACAAGGAGACCCTCTAGGAGACCCTTGACAAGCCGTGCAACTTCACTCTTTTTAGAAATAAGACAGAGAGTTTCTTACCGTTCTTGGATGTAAAATTCATCATATATAAGCTACCTTTTCTGTCAGCTCTCCATAATTCTTCACCTGCCTTAGAGAATAAGTAACAATGTTTTTCATCAAATACAACTAGCATCTTAGAATCACAGAATTAACTTACACTTAACAA
The DNA here is from genome assembly GCA_036898165.1 of Silybum marianum. Classification (NCBI taxonomy): domain Eukaryota; kingdom Viridiplantae; phylum Streptophyta; class Magnoliopsida; order Asterales; family Asteraceae; genus Silybum; species Silybum marianum. The sequence goes on along the minus strand of CM072530.1, from coordinate 20,538,615 downwards.
GTTATGTTTCAATCGTGAAACAGGAGCTACTTTTGATAAGGTAATATAACCTTCTTGAAGAGTACCGTAACCTTTTATTTGACCTTTACCATCATCACTAAACGTTACTGCTCCACCAATTTTATCTTTGAATTCGGAGAGTAATTTTTTCATTCCAGTCATGTGCCTCGAGCATCCAGAGTCAAGATACCAGATATACACACGCTGTTTCTACAATCAAAATCAGAGAGATTTAGTGAAAGAACATAAAAGATAGCTTCAAAACACTTAGCATAAAGATAGAAGACTTCTAAAGTATGTAGTTCAGAAGTTCTGAAGGTTTAATTGAAGTTCTGAAGAAGTTCTGAAGATGCTCTGAAGAACTTCTGAAGACAGTTCTGAAGATAGTTCAGAACCATTTCTGAACTGTGTCTGGTATCTTGTTACTGTTACTTTAGCATTTCTCTATTGTATATAAATAGAAGGTTAGTTAGTTGGTTAGAACTAATGTTCATAGATCACTTGTACTGTAAAGACATATCATTTTAAATCTGTTAATATCAATTCTACATCCGACTTCAGTGTTCTAAATTCTGTGTTCTTTACTGAGTTTATTGTTCATCTTTGATATCTGGGTTCTAACAATCGGTATCAGAGCCAAATCATCTTACAATCTGGTAGTCAATTCAATTACGAAATTGCCAGATCTGAAAGTTTCTTGAATTCTTGAAATCTTGAGTTAATCCTTCGAAGGTTAATTCAAATTGTATTTCAATCATTACCAAAGGTGAATTAGCGATCAATCAAATGAAGATGAACAAAGAAATCGTTTCCATCGGATCTGAAACAAAACCTCCTACCATGTTCTTGGGCGAATAACATCAGTGGCGGATTCGCATGATTCAGTTTTTGGATAACATTGATGAAGCTTTGATGCAATCCATAGTGAATGGTGCTCTTGAAGTATATGTGGAAATCCCTGTTGTTCCTCGCACTGAAACAACTCCAGAAATTCCTGCGACAAGAATTAGAAAGAATTTTGGAATGTACTGTAATGCTGAAAAGGAACAAGCAAAGATAGATAAGAGAGCTCTTACTCTTCTAACTATGGCTATACCAAATGAAATATTCAACAGGGTTGATAGTTTAAGTTCTGCAAAGGCCATGAGGGATGAAGTTGAGGCTCAGATGCAGGGGAGTACAAAAGCTCAAGCACAGAGATTAAACATATATATTGGTACATATGAGAACTTCAGATACAAGGTGGGAGAGGCTATTACTGATACTTATCACAGATTTAACAACATTCTAAATGATCTAAGGAGAAATGGAGTTCAGAAATCAAATTCTGAAATCAGTAACAAATTTCTGAACAATCTTGGTAATGAATGGTCAAGTTTTTCTGATAACATGATCACAAGAAATTTGTCCAAGAAATCTATTCATGATGTGTATGGTATTTTGTTCCAACAAGAGGACAAAATACAGATAGGACATAATGAGTTAAAGAAGACAAATGAGAATACTATGGCATTAATCAGTAAGAAAATTAACAGTTCATTGAAATCTGTGATATTCCTGAAGCCAGTATCTGTGATGGAAATGAGTCAGATGAAGAACTGAAGAGAATTTTTGAAGGTATAGCCTTCATGACAAAGCAGTTTCATCAGAGATATAACCAGAAGTATAAAAACAAATCTAAAATTGATAAGGGACCAAAGAAAGTATTTGGTCAAGAAAATGTTCCAAAATATACTTCTGAACCAGCCAGGTGTTTTAACTGTGGAAAACCAGGGCACTTTCCTAGATAGTGCAAAATGCCTACAGTCAAGAATACAGGTTATTATGAAAAGAAACATATGCTATCTAAGAAGATGGATGCCAATCCTGCTCTTGTAACCAAGTATGAAGAAGACTGGCTGAATTGGACTAATGATGAGGCTGATGAAGAGGTTGCTCACTATGCAACAAATTGCTTTATGTGTCAGATGACTCCAGAAGACACACATACTCATGATACTGAGGTAACCACTTCTTCTGAATTTACTTCTGAAACTATCTCATCAAATTCTGGAACTGCTGAAAATTCTCAAATAAACTTACAAGATCAACTGAATATGAATTCTGAATTTGAAACTTTAAGAAACATAATAAAAGGAGAAAGATTATTAGTTAACCAATTCAGAATAGAAAGTCAGGTATATAAAGTAAATTGTCAAAATGCTGAAGAAAATCTTGAGAGGATTTCTAAAGAAAAATCTGAATTAAAAGAAAAAATGGATAATATGCAAAAGGAAATTGTGATTGCTAAATCCGAAACAGAGGTTCTGAATGTCAAAATGAATTTTCTGAATCAAGAAAGACTTGAGTTATACCTAAAGGTTAAGGAATTAGAATATCTGAATTTCAAAAGGGGTCAAATTGAGCAAACTTTGAATATTTTGACAAGTCAGACTAAGAATTCAAAATTTTATAATATAAAAACAGGTTTAGGATACACTGAAAGTCCAGTTCAGAAAAAGCACCATCAAATTCGTATGACATTTCAAACATGAAAATTTTTAATGAAAAAATTAAAGGACTAGTAAGTAAACCTGTAGATCATTATTTGCCTGAGAGAATCCCTTTTGTAAAAGCAGAAGTTTTGTTTGCTGATGAATCTAAAACACGTTCTGAAGAAAGTAAGTCTACATCTGAATATATTTCTGAAGAAAAGTTTGAAATTATTTCTGAACCTGTTTCTGAATCTATCTCTGAAGAAAATATTGAAAATTCAAACATTTCTGAAGTAACATCTGAAAATACTTCTGAACAACTTAAATCAGAAATTTATCCGAATTCTTCAGACTTAAAGAAAGAAGACATTTCTGAAGAAACTTATGAATGAATTTTCAGATATTGAATCTTAACATGATAAGGATGAATCTTCAAAGATTTTCTTTGATGATTCTGAAGATGATTCTAAAGAAAAATTGAAACCATCATTAAATTCAGAAAGCACAAATAAAATTTCAAAACAAAAAAGTTTTGCTTCAGAAATGACTCGGAACATATTTTCAGATCTAATGAATGCTTCAGATGATATTAGTTTTCCATCTGAATATTTCAAAGTTTCAAATTCTGAAACTAATTCAATTTCAGATTCAAATACTATTAAAACTAAATTCAAAAATCTGAATTCTTATTTAAAAGAAAAATCATCTATGTCAACATCAGATTTCATTACAAGAGTCAATTTTTTTGAAGAAGGACATACTTCAATTTCTACATCTAAATCTCTTAACTCAGAAGTTAAGCAAAACAAAAACAAAAGATTTTATCCTAATAATCATTCTTTATCTGTTTCAGAGTTATCCTCTCTAGTATGGAAGAAAAAGGGAGACAACTTATCAGACAAAGATAAACTAGATAGGTTTTCTGTTTTTCATAAAAATGTTTTAACCAAAAATAAAAAGATGAATAAGAGAAAGTATTCAGTTTCAAACCACAAAATCTGTTCATTCTTATTTTAGTTCTGCACAAAATGGTTATTTTAATTCTAAACCAAAAAAGTGTCAAATCAAAAATAGAAATATCACAGTAATACTTCAGCATATGGCAAACCTAAAAAGACTACTGATCTGAATAACAACAAACAAGCACATATAAATTCTGAACAAGTTTCTATCTTTTTATCTAAGATGCCAAAAGACAAACTTTTTTTACTGTTAGCTAATCTGAAAGGACCCATTTTTAAATGGGTACCTAAAACTAAATAACTTCTTTTGCAGTTATGTCATGTATGGGTGTTAGATTCTAGATGTTCAAGAGACATGACACTATACAAATTATTACTAACTGATTATCATGAAAGATATGGAGGAACAGTTAGTTTTGGAAATAATGCAAGAGGGTATGTAAGAGGTTATGGAACTTTTATCAAAGGAAATGTTCAAGTTCAGAAAGTTTTCTATGTGGAAGGGTTACAACATAATCTTTTTAGTATAAGCCAGTTTTGTGATATATACTGGACTGTCCATTTCGATATAAGTGTTTGTCAAGTTCTGGGTGCTACAAAAGAGAAACAACTCACTACCTATAGAGATGGTGACATCTATACTGCCACTTTCACAGAAGATGGTCAACTCACAGGGGTTTGTTATATGTCTACTCAAATGAAGGAAGTAAGCTGGTTATGGCACAGAAGAATGTCTCATCTGAATTAGATAGACATAAGTCAGTCAGAGGTTTACCCAAGATCAAGTTTGATAAGTCTTCTCAATGTTCAGCATGTGAACTTGGGAAAATTAAGAGAATCTCTCATCCTCTGAAGATGCTCTCTTCATGTCAAGCTCCACTTGAAATGCTTCATATGGATTTGTGTGGTCCAATGAAGACTCAAAGCTTAGGAGGAAAGAAGTATATCCTTGTTATTGTTGATGAGTATTCTAGATATACTTGGGTTGAATTTCTTAGACTTAAATCTGATACTTCTGAAATAGTAATTCCATTTCTGAAAAAGAATACAGGTTCTTCTTCAACTTCCTGTTCAAAAGATCAGAAGTGACAATGGTACATAATTTACCAATTCCACACTTCAGAACTTCTTGCATTCTGTTGGAATATCTCATAATTTTTCTGCTACCAAAACTCCCCAACAGAATGGTGTTGTTGAACGAAAGAATAGAACTTTAGTTGAAGCTGCCAGGACTATGCTTGCTTACTTTGGACTTCCCCTATCTCTTTGGGCAGAGGTTGTTGCTACTGCTTGTTTTACTCGAAACCGAACTATTTTAAATAGAATTTTTTTGAAAACCCCATATGATATCATTAAAAAGAGAAAACCATCAATTGATTTTTTCAAAAATTTTGGAAGCAGATGTTTTCTTCTAAATGATGTTCAATACCTTGACAAATTTGCTCCTAAAGGATTAGCTGGTATATTTGTTGGATACTCACAAAGATCAAAGGCACACAGAGTACTGATAAAAGGATCAAAGAGAATCATTGAAACTTCCAACATCAGCTTTCATGAACCTACAATGACTTCTAAACAAGACAGTTCAGAACTCAAGCTTAATTCAATTGTTGAACAATTATACACAGACTCCACTATTCCTGAGAAATCTTCCGAGTCTAATATATTACAAAAAGCAAATTTAGATTTACTTTGACAAGATTTATTTGATATTTCTGTTAATGTCTCTGCAGATTATCAAAATCCATCACTTCTAAGAACAACTCCAGAGTTAGTTCAACCTACCATATCAGTGTCAAATCTTTCTGAACCACAAATCTTAACCTCAACAACAGATCAAGTTACCTCAGAACCTGTTCAACCAACTTCTGAACTTCCACAAGTAACTTCTGAACCAATAGTTCCTTCTTCTGAACAAATTCAGAATGATACTGTTGAGGGAGAATCTTCAGAATTACAATCAGCTTTCAATCCAGATTCTGAAACTGCAATTGCTGATGATTATGAACCACTTAACAATGTTACATCTATCAATACATTGCCAAGTGTTACAAAATGGACTTCATGTCATCCAATACATCAGGTCATAGGTGATGTTTCAAAAGGTGTACAAACAAGATCAGCTACTGCAAATGAATGCTTGTATGTAAATTTCTTAAGCACAATAGAACCCAAAAAGCATAATGAAGCTCTTCAGGATCTAGACTGGGTTTTAGCAATGCAAGATGAACTCAACCAATTTGAGAAAAAGAAAGTCTGGAGACTAATTCCAAAACCATATGGCAAATCAATTATTGGCACCAAATGGGTTTTAAGAAATAAGAAAGATGGACATGGAATAGTTGTGAGGAACAAGGCTAGATTAGTTGCTAAAGGCTACTGTCAACAATAGGGCATAGATTATGATGAAACATTTGCTCCAGTTTCCAGACTAGAAGCCATCAGAATCTTCCTAGCCTATGCTGGTCATAAAAACATGAAGCTTTTCAAATGGATGTGAAATGTGTATTTCTAAATGGAGTTCTTCATGAAGAAGTATATGTTGAACAACCAGAAGGTTTTGTGAGCAAAGAATTTCCAAATCATGTTTACATATTGGATAAAGCATTGTATGGATTTAAACAAGCACCAAGAGCATGGTATGACACACTCACAACTTTTCTTCTGAATTCCAAGTTCAAAAGAGGTACAATAGATACTACCTTATTTCTGAAAAAGGAAGGTGAGGATTTGATTCTTATTCAAATATATGTAGATGATATTATATTTGCTTCTACGAATCCAAAATTTTGTAAATTTTTTGAAAAGATCATGCAAACTGAATTTGAAATGAGTATGATGGGAGAGTTAACAATTTTTCTTGGTCTTCAAGTAAAACAACTTCCCACTGGAATATTCATAAATTAATCTAAGTATGTTTCTGACTTACTTAAAAAGTTTGACATGTCTGACAGTTCTAGTATTCAAACTCCAATGACAAATGCCACTAAACTTGAACCAGATTTATCTGGTAAACCAGTTGATCAAAAGAAATATAGAGGTATCATTGGATCTTTGCTCTACTTAACAGCTAGAAGACCTGATATAATGTTTGCTACATGTATTTGTGCTAGATATCAAGCTAATCCTAAAGAATCTCATCTTCTAGCTGCTAAAAGAATCCTTAGATATCTCAAAGGTTCTCCTTCATTGGGACTTTGGTATCCAAATGATTCTGGATTTGAGCTAAAAGCTTTTATAGATGCATATCATGGTGGTTGCAAATTGGATAGAAAGAGTACATCAGGATCATGTCAATTTCTAGGAGATAGGCTTGTGGGTTGGTATTCAAAGAAGCAAAATTGTGTTTCAACCTCTATTGCAGAAGCTAAATATGTAGCTGCTGCAATATGTTGTTCTCAAGTAATAGGGATGCAAATTAACCTCAAAGACTATGGTTACACTTTCAAAAAGATTCCTCTGTACTGTGATTCCAAGAATGTCATAGCAATAACAGCCAATCCTATTCAACATTCAAAGACTAAACATATTGATGTGAGGTATCATTTTATCAAGGATCATGTTGAGAAAGGACATATTGAAATGTTTTTTGTTCAGACAGATTAGCAGTTAGCAGATTTGTTTACCAAAGCACTTGATGAAAAACGATTTAACTTTTTGGTAAGCAAATTAGGCATGATACATCTGTCTACTTAAGTATTTTACATCAACAAAGAAATAAGAATCAAGTTCTGAGCTTTATTTATTCAGAATTCTGAATATCTTCAGAAGTTCTGAAGTTAATCTTTCAAAAGTCCATCTTTCATTACTCAGAAGTACTAATTCCTTATTTCAGAAGTTGATTGTATCCGAATACTTATTTTTTTCCTTTCTCCTCTCTCTCTCTCTCTTGTCTCTTCATCTAACTATCTCTATGATTGGCACATTTCAAGGGGGAGAAATTCAATCTCATGATTCAAGGGGGAGTAATATTCAAATATTCTTACTTGATTCTTCCTTAAAATCTAAGATTGTGGATACTGATTCTCAGGAATACAAATCTTAGAAGTATGGACAAACTTCTGAAGTTAAAATCTGATTTCTTAATTGTTCAAACTTACTTTTATAGAAATATCAAAATCTTTTATATATTCAGAAGTACGTAGTTTTATATGATTTTCATGCAGATTAAGTCATTACACTCAAGTGCTGAACATTTTTTTAAGTTCTGAACTCTCTCTAAATCATTTCATATAACTTCTGAACTTCCCGTTGGAAAATTTGATCTCATAAATGCGTGTGCCATGTGTTTTAGTTTTATTGGAGCAGCCCTAATCACGTCGCAAAACGGTTCATGATGATTACTTTTTCTAATTGTCATTACTTTTCGGCCACGTATCCTTCCACGATCATCCAACTCATATAATCCATGGCTTCGTCATCTTCTTCACTTTTAAGCAATTTTTCCCTTTGAAACTTGATTTCTGCTTATCTTGAACTTCATTCAAACTCAGAATCTCACTTTATGTCTACAATGTCGACTTCAAATGTTGATATGCCCATTCAAACTGCAAAATCGTGCTTTAGCAACAGTGATTCATCTTCAAATGAAGGATCTTTCAGAATTGTACCTAAGAATATCATGATCGGATCAATGGAAATCAATCTGGGTGTTGATAAAACACTAGAAGATACTACTACTAAAAGAATTAATGAAGCTGGACCTTCAAACCCTAACCCTAACCCTCGCAGCACCAATATTGGGGATACTCAAATTGAACCAATAGAAGTTGCTTCTAAATCTATTGGTGGTGTGGGTGATTCTCAATCGATGGCTGATTCTAATCCAAAAAGAAGTTATGGTCCTGATCTTACAAAGATATACATTCCAGACAACAAGCATATGGAAATCAAAAGAAATAATTGTGCTTTAAACTTCAAATCAACTGATTTTACTGATGACCAAATGATTCTGCTTGAAATTCTAAAGAAACATCTTATTCGATCCTTGTTATCTAGAAAATTTTTAGTCCCTGCTTCTTATCTTCAACAATGGTGGTATCATGCTGAAATCGATGAAGAAACAGATGACAGTTCCTCATTTGTTCATGGGTACAGGTTTTGTGTTACAGTTGATGATATCAGGAATGTCTTTGATTTGCCTAAATCCAATGCAGTTGTAGGCAAAAGTACCTTTGATTCAGTTCAATCCAATTCTAAACTCATTTCAGACTTCATGAAGTTAGGATATTCAGAAACTCTGACTGCTCTGAGTTCATTTAGAAGAAAGTTTTTACCTCCTATCTGGTATTGCCTTTTTACTATTCTCAACACTTGTCTCTCTATCAAAAGTTCAAGTCTGGATCAAGCTTCTACAAATGGCAGAATAATTTTTCATGGTGTTTTTCACAACAAGCAGTATGATTATGCTTCCCTTATGTTTGAAGAACTGAAGACAACTATCATGAAGAAGTCTACATACACTTATATCCCTTTTCAAAGGTTCTTTCAGATCTTCATCAAAGGAGCTATGAAATCCGTTGAGGCTATTCCTACATTGGATCATGAGGTATTTGTTCCACTCTTCTCTGTCGATAGTTTAAGACCACCAATTGCTAAACTTCGTTTTCCTAATGCATTACCACTACCAGCAGAGCTTCTTGCTTATGTAAGTTTTGAAAATAAGTACTTGAATTAGTATTGTGAATCACTGGGACTACCTAAACCTGTAGTCTCTTCCCCTGATTCAACCCCAAGTGGTGAGCAACGTGAGGGGTCTAGAATTCCTAGTGAGAGAGGGGAGGAAGTTCATGGTGGGGAACAACCTCAAAGTGCTAAGAGGAAAAATGTATATAAGAGACAGGGTAGAAATGTGAGACAAAGAATGGATGAGGGGAGATCACAGATAAAAGAAAAAGAAATCTGTGCACTAGCTGATACAAGCCGGGCTGCCACACAATCTATTACTTCACAATCTTTGTTGGGTAATATTGAATTACCCAGTGAGCCGATGGCAACTCTTGTTGTTAGAGATATCATAATAGCTTCAAAAGGCACTGGGTTCTGAAGGTATAAAGATCTGAAGAATGAAGATTCAGAACTTAGAAGAAAAGACAAAAGCCTAAGGCATAACTTCTGAAGTGTCAACTTCAGAAGTTCTGAAGAGGTTCTAAAGACTCTTCTGAAGAAGTTCAGAACCTGTTGTAAACTTGTCTATCATATTTGTACTGTTACTTTAGTCTTTCTATTTCTTGTATAAACAGATAGTTTGTTAGATAGTTACAACTAACGTTTCCATAAGCCTTGTAAAGACATATTTTGTAATACTGTTCATCGTATCAATACATACAACATTTGGCTATCATATTACTGTTCTAATCTTTCCATATATTGATATCTTGATTATTTGGGTCCTAACAATTGGTATTAGAGCCAATTCATCTGTTCTTGAAAGATTTGTGAAAGAACTTGTCAGATCTGACAGTTCTTGGTGTTCTTGATCTACAAAATTCAAATTCAACTCAGGTGAATTCTCGATCTTCTAACAATCAAAGATGTCTAAAGAAATAGTCTCAATCGGATCTGAAACGAAACCACTAACTCTCTTCTTGGGAGAATATCATCAATGGAGAATCAGGATGATTCAATTCTTGGATAACATAGATGAAGCCTTAATGCAATCAATCACAAATGGCCCACTAGAGGTATTCGTTGAGATTCCAGCTGTCCCCAGAACTGAATCCACTCCTGAAATCCCTGCATCAAGAATTAAAAAGAGTCCTGGAATGTATAATCCAGCAGAAAAGGCTCAAATGAAAGTTGATAGAAGAGCATTGACTTTGCTCACCATGGCAATTCCTAATGAAATATTCAATAGGGTTGATAGTTTAACTTCAGCCAAAGCCATGTGAGATGAAGTGGAATCTCAGATGCAAGGAAGCACAAAGGCTCAAGCACAGAGATTAAATATCTGTGTAGGAACATATGAAAACTTCAGATACAAAGAAAATGAATCTATCACTAATACATATCATAGATTCAACAACCTTCTGAATGATCTAAGAAGAAATGGTGTTCAGAAATCAAATTCTGAGATAAATAATAAATTTCTGAACAATCTGGGAAATGAATGGTCGAGTTTTTCAGATAATATGGTAACTAGGAACTTGTCCAGAAAGACTGTTCATGATGTCTATGGCATCTTATTCCAACAAGAGGACAAGATCAAAGTTAGGCAACATGAACAAAAGAAGACAAATGAAACAGTTTCCCTTCTGAGCAAGAACTACAATAATTCTTTGACCATGGCTACTAAGAAAGTTTGTGAGATTCCAGAGACAACTGTTTGCGATGGGGATGAATCAGATGAGGAGCTGAAAAGGATTTCTGATAATATTGCTTTTATGACAAAGCAATTCAAACAAAGATACAATAAAAAAATATCAGAATAAACCTAGATCTGATGTTGGACCTAAGAAAGGTCAAGAAGCTGGTCAATCTGAAACATCTGAACCAGCAAGGTGCTTCAACTGTGGAAAGCCTGGACATTATGCAAGTGACCAAGTATGAAGAGGACTGGTTAAACTGGAGTGATGGAGATGATGATGAAGAAGTTGCTCACTATGCAACCAATTGCTATATGTGTCAAATGGATCCAGAAAAGGACAACCAAGACACTGAGGTATCTTCTTCATCTTCTGAATTAAATTCTGAAATAAACTACTCTTCTGAACAAAATTCTGAACAAAATTCTGAACATAACACTGTAAATTCTGAAATGAAAAATCAATTTCAAAACATGTTTTCTGAATTTGAAACACTCGTAAAACGAGAATCAAAGGTGAAAGAATTTTGGTCAATCAATTCAGGGCTGAAAGTCAAATATATAAAGAAAATTGTCAAGCAGTTGAACAGATTCTTGAAAAAGTTTCTGAAGAAAAACTTGTTTTAAAAGAAAAAATGGATAGTTTACAAAAGGAAGTAATCAATGAGAAATCTGAAAAAGAAATTCTAAATGTTAAGATGAATTTTCTGAATCAAGAGAGACATGATCTTTATTAAAAGATTAAGGAATTAGAAGATTTAAATTTTAAAAGAGGACAAACTGAACAAACCCTGAACATTTTAACTAGTCAGGCTCAGTCAAAATTTTACAATATAAAAGCAGGTTTAGGATATAATGACAGTCAAATATTAAAAAAGGCACCTGCAAACTTGTATGATTATTCTAAAATGAAAATTTTCAATGAATCAAATACAGGTGTCATTTCTAAACCTGTGAACTATTCTTTGCCTGAAAGAAAACCGTTTGTAAAATCAGAGACTTTTTTTTCAGAAGAAACACCTCTTAAAACTGGTGAACCAGAGATAATCTCTGAAACAGAAGAAATAAATATAAATTCAAATATTTGTGAATCTTCTAAATCAAAAATTATTTCTGAAGAAAAATTTGAAATAATTGTTTAGTCTGAAATAATTTCAGAACATACTTCTGATAATAAATCAGAACATGAAGAAAAATATGATGAATTCTCAGAAATTGACTCTTTAGAAGATATTGATGAGAATCCCAATATATTTTATGATAATTCTGATTATGAGTCTACAACAACAAAAAATTCAAATATTTTTGCAACTAGTATGACTCAAAATAAATTTTCAGATCTAATAAATGCTTCTGATTCAGAAGATGATGATGATCATATGGTGCAAGTGATTAATAAAAATGGTTATTTGGTTTACAAATCACAATCTTGTATGACTGAAGGAGAAATACTAAAATCTGAAGCTTCAAAGATACCTTCAGAAATGTTTGGTCATGTGTTTCTAAAACCAGAATATCAGAATTCATATTTTTCTCCTACTAATACAAACATTTCATTGACTTCAACACCATGTTCAGTAACATCTTCTGACTTCAACACCAGAGTTAAAATTTTTGAACAAGGATAATCCTCAAATTCTCTCTCTGCAGTTCAGAAAATTAACTCAAATTCTGAAAATAAACATACTGAACAAAAGAATTTCTTATACTAATCCTCATTTCTTATCTTTTACAAAGCTGTCCACTTTAGTATGGAGAAAGAAAGATGAAAGACTGTCAAAGAATGACAAATTAGATAGTTTTTCATTTTTAAAGAAGAATGATGTACCTAAATCAAAGAAAGTGAATAAAAGAATTTTTGTTGAAAAATCAAATGTTATTGATTCTTATATATCTAATGATGTTGTAAATACATTAAAGAATCATATTCACCGTATTAATTGTGGTCATCATAATTTTCATCTTAACTCCAATACAAACAATTTTTTTTTTGATGGAATCTATTCAGAAATGTTCAGCTATATTGACAAAATCAATTAAACGAAAAAATAAAAATAAAACTAAGAAAGATAAATATCAAAGTTCTGAACAAACTTATGAATTGAAAAATCTGAAGAAAAAGTTCAGAACTTCAAATTTTATTACTAATCTCAAAGGACCCATTCTGAAATGGGTACCTAAAACTCAATAATCTCTTTTGCAGATATGTCATGTGTGGGTCTTAGATTCTGGATTTTCAAGACACATGACACCTTTCAAAGAACTACTAACTGATTATCATGAAAGATATGGAGGAACAGTTAGCTTTGGAAACAATGCAAAGGGATATGTAAGAGGCTATGGCACTTTCATTAAAGGAGATGTGAAAGTAATGAAAGTTTTCTATGTTGAGGGACTAAGACATAATCTTTTCAGTATTAGTCAGTTCTGTGACAAATACTGGAAGGTTAATTTTGACATAGATTACTGTCATGTTCTGAGTACAGCAAACAAAAATGAATTAACTGCTTATAGAGATGGAAATATCTACATAGCAACATTCACTGCAACTGGTCAACTACAAGGTGTATGTTATATGTCTACATCAATGAAAAATGATAGTTGGCTTTGTCACAGAAGAATGTCACATCTGAACTTCAAAGCCATTTCTGAACTAGGCAAACATCAATCTGTAAGAGGACTACCAAAGATCAGATTTGAAAAGAACTCTCTTTGTTCTGCGTGTGAACTAGGGAAGATCAAAAGAAGTTCTCATCCTCTGAAAATGCTATCTTCATGCAAATCTCCACTAGAAATGTTACATATGGATTTGTGTTGACCAATGAAGACTCAAAGTATGGGGGGAAAGAAATACGTCCTTGTCATAGTAGATGAATATACAAGATACACTTGGATTGAATTTTTGAAACTCAAATCTGATACTTCTGATCGACTTATACCTTTTCTGAAGAAAATTCAAGTTCTTCTTCAACTCCCAATTCAAAAGATCAGAAGTGACAATGGAACAGAATTCACAAATTCTACACTTCAGAACTTTTTGGAATCTGTTGGAATTTCACATAATTTTTCCGCTGCAAGAACTCTTTAACAGAATGGGGTGGTTGAAAGAAAGAATAGAACTTTGGTAGAGGCTGCAAGAACCATGCTTGCATATTCAAAACTTCCTCTTTCTCTTTGGGCAGAAGCTATTGCTACTGCATGTTTTACTCAGAACAGGACCATTCTAAACATAAAATTTCTTAAAACTCCTTATGAAATGTTAAAACAAAGAAAACCCTCTATTGATTATTTTAAAATCTTTAGTTGCAGGTTTTTGCTAAAGAAAGATACTCAACATCTTGACAAATTTGCACCAAAAGGTGTAGCTGGTATCTTTGTTGGCTATTCTCAAAGATCCAAAGCTTATAGAGTACTCATTAAAGGAACTCAAAGGATCATTGAGACTACAAATATCAGATTTCATGAGCCAACATTGACTTCTGAACAAAACAGTTCAGAACTCACACATAAACCAACTTCTGAAAGTTTGGACTCAGAACATAATCAGACAAACTCTACTTCTGAATCTCAAATTTTACTTAAAACAAATTTAGACAACTTATGTCAAGACTTATTTGATATTTCTGTAAATGTTTCTGCAGATTTTCAAAATCCTTCTCTCATCAGAAGCACAAATGATCAAAACATTTCAGAAATACAAATTACAAGTACATCAGCACCACAAATCTCAACCTCAAATTCAGAACTTCTACTTTCTGAAAATGTACATCCAACTTCTGAACCAGTTCAAGTTACTTCTTAACAAGTTCAAGGTTTTTCTGAACCAGTTTCAGATACTTCTGCACATGTACATCAAAGTTCTGAACCTATTCAGAATTTTCCTTTTGAGAGGGAGACTTCAGATTTACATTCAGTTATCAATCATGATACTGAAACTCAAGCAATTGTTGATGATTATGATTCTCTGAAACAATGTTTCTTCTGTTCAACCATTGCCAAATTTGAACAAATGGACATCAAGTCATCTAGTGCATCAAATTATTGGAGATGCATCAAAAGGTGTTCAAACAAGATCTACAACAGCAAATGAATGTCTGTATGTTAATTTTTTAAGCAGTATGGAACCCAGAAAGCCATGTGAAGCACTTCAAGATCCAGACTGGATTTTAGCCATGCAAGATGAGTTAAATCAATTTGAAAGAAACAAAGTCTGGAGATTGGTACCAAAACCAAAAGGTAAATCTGTCATTGGCACAAAATGGGTATTCAGAAATAAAAAGGATGAAAATGGTATTGTTGTAAGAAACAAGGCAAGGCTTGTAGCTAAGGGGTATTGTCAACAAGAAAGAATTGATTATGATGAAACCTTTGCTCCTGTTGCTAGATTAGAAGCTATTAGAATATTTCTTGCATATGCTGCTCACAAAAACATGAAGGTGCTTCAAATGGATGTGAAATATGCATTTCTGAATGGTATTTTACATGAAGAAGTGTATGTTGAACAACCAGAAGGCTTTGTCAACAAAGAATTTTCAGATCATGTCTACATTTTAGACAAAGCCTTATATGGACTTAAACAAGCACCAAGAGCATGGTATGATACTCTTACAACTTTTCTTCTAAATTCTAAATTTAAAAGAGGTACTGTTGATACAACTTTATTTCTGAAAAAGGAAGGTGATGATATGATATTGATACAAATATATATAGATAACATTATATTTGCCTCTACTAATCCAAAATTTTGTAGAAATTTTGAGAAAATCATGCAAACTGAATTTGAAATGAGTATGATGGGAGAGTTGACATATTTTCTTGGTCTTCAAGTTAAACAACTTCCCACTGGCATATTCATTACTCAATCTAAGTATGTCTCAGATTTACTTAAGAAGTTTGACATGACTGATTGTTCAAGTATTCAAACTCCAATGGCCACTTCAAGTAAGTTAGAACCTGATCTAAATGGAAAATCTGTTGATCAGAAAAAGTACAGAGGTATAATTGGATCTTTGCTTTACTTAACTACTAGTAGACCAAATATAATGTTTGCTACATGTATTTGTGCTAGATATCAAGCAAATCCTAAGGAATCACACGTTTTAGCTGCAAAAAGAATCCTTAGATATCTCAAAGGTTCTCCTTCATTGGGACTTTGGTATCCTAAAGATTCTAGTTTTGAACTAACAGCATTTACAGATGCAGATCATGGTGGTTGCAAGTTAGACAGGAAAAGCACTTCTGGATCATGTCAGTTTCTGGGTGATAGACTGGTTAGCTGGTCTTCAAAGAAACAAAATTGTGTTTCTACTTCTACAACAGAAGCTGAGTATGTAGCAGCTGCAATATGTTGCTCACAAGTGATCTGGATGCAAATTCAACTCAAAGACTATGGTTACACTTTCAAAAAGATTCCCTTGTATTGTGATTCAAAGAGTGCCATAGCCATCACTGCCAATCCTGTTCAGCATTCAAAGACCAAGCACATTGATGTAAGATATCATTTTATCAAAGATCATGTGGAAAAAGGTAATATTGAAATGTTTTTTGTTCAGACAGATTATCAGTTAGCTGATTTATTTACCAAAGCACTTGATGAAAAACGTTTTAGCTTCTTCGTAAGTAAATTGGGCATGATGAATATGTCTATGTAAGTATTAAAAATCAACTAAAATTTAGAAGTTATATTCTGAGGTTTCTTATTTCAAATTCTGAATACTTTGCTCTTCAAAAATCTTCTGAAGATGTATATTCAGAAAGTTAATTTTTTTTAAAACTCAGAAGTATACTCCTTCTTTATCTAGCTTGACTGTCTTTCAATATTTTTCAAAATTTTTCATTTCTTTAAATATTCTCTCATTTCTTTGATAAATATTGCGCTGTTTAAAGGGGGAGAATCATAGTTGCTAATGATTCAAGGGGGAGTGGTATTAATGCCAAATTTTTGAACTACTATTCCCAACTAATCAGATCTGAATTGCTGATTCAAAGTCTTACACTTCATATCTAAGAAGTATGAACAAACTTCCTTAGATAAAATATTTTAGATTTGTTCAAACCTACTTCTGAATTCTCAAAATGATTTCTATTTTTCAGAAGCTTGTATTTTTAAATGATTTTTAGTATTCTAAAGAGATACAAGTTTAGTTCTGAACTAAACTTAAAAGTTCTGAAGTTCCTCTGAATTCTTTCTTTCAGACTTCTGAACTTCTTCTTAGAAGTTCTGAACTATTTCTGAAGTTTTTGAACTTGTTCTCAGAACTTAACTTCCCGTTGATATTTCTTAAGTATCACTTAAGCGTGTGCCACGTGTTTTAATTTCATTGGATATTTCTTAAGCACGTCGTCTAAACGGTTCATTTATCCAACTTAATGATGCTTACTACTCTAATCACATTTACTTTTTGGCCACGTGTCCATCAGCGATTATCCAATCATATAAATCAATGGATTCTTCATCGTCTTCATTTTTTAGCAATTTTTCACTGAGAAATCTATCTGTGATCATTGATCTTCTTTCTATTACCAATCCTTGTTCTTCAAACATCATGTCTACTTCAAATGCAATGGTTTCTGCTTCCTCAAGCTTCAATGACAGTAACGGATCATCGAGTGATGGTTCATTCAAGATCGTGCCTCAAAAATTACTGGTTGGAACAATGGAAATCCCACTGAACAATGAACAAATGGTTCAAGACACAGCCACAACTGCTATAAATCAAATCGGACCTTCAAACCCTAACCCTAACCCGAGAACTGATAAAATTGGGGAAACACAAATTGAACCTATTGAAGTTGTTTCTGAATCAAATGCTGGTGATAGTGAATCCCAGACTCGTGCTGCAAGTAGTGATATGTCAAAACTTTATGTCCCTGCTGAGAAACTGCTAGAAATCAAAAGAAATAACTGTGCTTTGAACTTCAAATCGACAAACTTTGCTGATGATCAAATGATTTTGATCGAAATTCTGAAGAAACATCCACTCCGTACTCTACTCTCTAGGAAATTCTCTGTTCCTACTTCTTACCTCAACAATGTTGGTACTATGCTGAGGTTGATGAATCTGAAGTTGAAATCGTGTCCTATGTCCATGCTTACAAGGTATGCATCTCTGTGGATGGTATTAGGAGTCTTCACTATCTGTCAAAACCAGATGAGGTTCTTGGGAAAACCTGTTATGATCCAATTCCATCTTCATCAGAAATGATATCAGATTTCATGAGTTTGGGATACTTTGAAAATCTAAGTGCTTTAAGCTCTTTTAGAAGAAAGTGTTTACCTCCAATATGGTACTGTTTATTCTCAATTCTGAATACCTGTTTATCTGGGAAAAGTTCAAGTTTGGATCAAGCTTCATCAAATGGGAGGATCATCTTTCATGGCGTTGCATTCAACAAGCATTATGAGTATGCTTCCCTTATTTTTGAAGAACTCAAATCTGCTGTTTTGAAGAAGTCCACATTCAACTACATACCATTTCAGAGGTTCTTTCAAACACTTATCAAAGGAGCAATGGAAGCAGTGTCAAAAATCCCTGTTCTAGCACAAGAGGTACATGTTCCTATCTTTTCTATGGACAGTATAAGACCCCCAAATGCAGAACTTACATTTCCAAATGCAGTTCCACTTCCTTCTCACTTACTTGATCTTGTAAGTATACCAAATAGGATTGTGAGTGAGTATTTAGAATCTATGGGATTACCTCAACCAGTAATTCCTTCCCCTGATTCAAACCAGAGTGGTGATAAAGCAAGGGAGTCTAGACTTGTTAGAAGGAGAGGGGAGACTGTTCAAGGGGGAGAACAACCTTAAAGAGTAAAGAGGAAAAATGAAAACGAGAGAATGGGTAGAAGAGTTAGAAAAAGAATTGAAGAGGGGAGAACACAGGTAAAAGAAAAACAAACCTGTGAACCACATGTTACTAGCCGGGCACCCACATCTTCTATCATTCCACATTCTTTGGTGGATGATATTGAAAAAGAAGGGTGTTTCATCAACACATATGTGCAAGCAACTTATAATCCATTAGGACCCCAATTGGAGGTTCCTTTTGTTGAAAATGAAGAATATATGTCCCCCCTTCACCATTCTGAGCACATTGAGTCTGAGGGTCCCCTCAACTTTGAGCCTACTGAACCACTTCATGTGGCATCCATTCACACTAGCACACATCTTCCAGATATCACTAAGCAAAGTGTTTGTCACATTGCATCAACAACTATAGATATTCCAATTTTTGGATATCAAGGATTAGTTGGAAGACCTGGTGGGGTGAACATCACAAAAGCCCCATTCACAAAATCAAATGTGGTTCATGATGTCTCAGTGGCACATGCAGGTCAGCCTTCTTCTAAAGGACTGCAAACAAGACCATATGTTGGTCTTGGAACCTTACCCACATCTTCTGAATTCACAGAATTCAAAGATTTCTGTACTTCTGAATTTGCAAAGATTCAGAAGGACATCAAGGAATTGACGGATACAACCAAAAAGGTGATGGAGGATAGGTTGGATAAACATTGGGAGAGTATGGTAAATAAGTTGAATGGTTTTCAACCTCAATCATCTAATGATCTGAACTCTTTTAAACAAGCACTTTTGGCTGCTTTTTCTGAAGTGGCTACATCTGTTTCTTCTCTAAAATCTTCTCAGCCTTCTTCTTGATCTGTTCAACCAGCTTTTGCAACAAAGGACGATATTTCTCAGATTCTAAATCAGCTTTCTTCTATTCAAAGTTCTCAGACATATTTAAGCACTAGAGTGCAGGGTTCAATCAGATACTTCTAAAAGAGTTCTTGATGATCAGGATCCTGATAATCAAGAGGGGGAGAAAAGACAGAAAGTATCTGAACCAGAAAATGCTAAAAATGTTCAAGTTCAAAGTTCTGAGAAAACTTCTGAAGATGCTCAGAATGTTGGTGAAGCATCCAATAGAGTTTCAGAAGCTATAGAAGATATATTATCAGCAGAACATGAGGGACAAGAGGTAAATTATCATACTTCTGAAGAAATGATAGAAGAAGGGTATGAAACAGAGAAGTTATCCTTTGATTCTGAAGGTAACTTAAGCTCAGATAATACAGACATAATTCCATACTCAAATGAAGAAATGCTAAGGGAATACCTTGCATTTGAAGATGTTATTGGAGAGCCAAGTGACCTTTCTGATGTTATTATGTTTGAAGAAGACAGGTCTGGAGCAAATATGGGAGAAAGCTCAGAAGAGATAAAAGTCTTAGTAATTTGGAAGCCTCAACAACTTCTGAGTGAAGAATTCAGAAGAGCTTCTAAAGGATTGTGAAATATTCTAAATCAATTTTGTTGGGTACATCTGTTTCTGAATAAACCAAGAAGTCTGGAGTTTAGACTTTTGGATAACAGATTTTCAGTCTTCAGAGATTTTCTTAATCAACCAGATGAATATGTTGAACTTGAAGTTGCTCTGAGTCACATGGGAGGAACTGAACTTGCAGATGAAATTCTTATGGTCTACTCTGGAAAATTTGAAGTAAGAGTCAGATCCTACATTACAATTCCCAAAATTAATATTCCTCTTCTTGAAGAACCAATTCTAGATCAAATCTATGAAAAGGAAGATATGTTTCTTTGTGGAGAAATAAGTTTAGAGTTTCCTGAAGTTATTCACTTTTATATGTATAAAACCAGTTTGAAGTTTGCAAAGCTTGAAGATTTTGTAAATGATGAGTGGTCCGAAGAACAAGTATCTCAAGTTAGAAACTTTGTTCAGAAGCATGGTGTTCAGAATTTAAATGATTCCACTCTTATAAAAAAAATTAGATGTCTGACAAAGACTGTTGAAGATGATTTGGTAATATATAGATTTGGAGCAGAGAGAAGAAATGGATATCTGTGTGAATTTACTCAATATGATCTCTACAAATTAAGATTGCAAGCAAGTTGACAATTCTTTAGTTTTGTGTTGCCAGAAGTGAAGTTGAACTTGTTTTTGAAGTTAAAAGAATTCTGGGAATCTACATAAGGAACTTAATCAAGCATGACTTTCAATTAGCTGTGGGATTTGGGTTATCTAAAGTGAATATGTTGGAACCTGTAAACCTTGAAAATACAATAACTAGAGTGTTCACTAGTCCAGTTCTTGGGTTCAGATACACAGCAGATGGAAATAAAACTTTTTTGATTTCAGATATTCCGAAATACTCTAACTCAACTCTGAATTGGTTTCTTACTTATGCCAAGGATTATATTGAAGATTCAGATGTCAAAGAAGAAATCATATATCTGATCAAAGAAAGAGTTCATTTCAGAGAAATTGTAAGGAAAAGTTATCCAGCTGGTCACAAAAGAGAAAACAAGATCAGAGGAGCTGATTATATACTTAGTGATACTTATGATTTCCAAATTCACTCAAAGAAACAAGACTTGGTGGAAATTCTGAAGTTTTATCTGAACATTGAAAGTTCTGAACCAAGTCAGAAGGATAAAGAGAAAGGGAAAGAAGTAATTTCTGAAGCTGTTTCTGAACAGTTGGTTCCTGTAGAGCAAGTATCTGAAGAGGAACAACTGCAAGTTCAAAGAATAGAAGAAAGTGCTTTCACCATGTTTCTTGAATATTTCCATCCAGAAATGTTCATGGTATATGAACAAAAGTTCAACTATATTGATTGTTGGATTCAAAAATCCTTTGGTTGGAAACAATGGTACTCAGATATCATTAGAAGATAAGAATCCCAATTAATGAAGAAAGAAAGGAAAGTCCAGTGGTCAAGGTAATTAATGCTGACTTGAAGACAAGATAAAATTACAAGTATGCATTCTTTATAGTTGAAAGACAAAATGGTGAGATTTCTACTTTTTCTGAAGCAGATTTCCAGAATATGAATCTCAGAGATCTTCTCAGAGTTTACAGAAGTCTTTATCCTTTTCATGATTCAATCACCAAGTTCAGAAAATCATTTCCAATTCTCAGAGATGGTTTGTACAGAGAATTTATATGGGCTGCAAAGACTGATTTTCAGGTTGCTTATGTTCTGAACAAGAAACAAATACACTTGAGCAAACCAAATCTGAGCTTACCAGATATTCCGAATCTGAAGAAGAGTACTGTAGTAATTCAACCTCCAGGTTTCGTATGCAAATGCTTTGAAGAATTATTATTTGTGAGATTTGAAGAACTCCACAAATGTTGCCATGAAACTCTCATGGCACTCAGAGATCATTTGGTAAAAAGACAAAATAGAAGACCAAAGAATCTGAGCAATGAAGATTGGAAGAAGCACAAGAAGCTTGTAAAAGAGATGGTGAGAATTGCTAAATCATTACTTGAATACAGAAGCTTAATTCTGAAAGATGTTAGAGAAATTCTGAATTTCTGGAAGTATGATCTGAACTTTTGAAGCTAAGGGGGAGATTGTTAGAGATATCATAATAGCTTCAAAAGGCACTGGGTTCTGAAGGTATAAAGATCTGAAGAATGAAGATTCAGAACTTAGAAGAAAAGACAAAAGCCTAAGGCATAACTTTTGAATTGTCAACTTCAGAAGTTCTGAAGAGGTTCTGAAGACACTTCTGAAGAAGTTCAGAACCTGTTCTGAACTTGTCTGTCATATTTGTACTGTTACTTTAGTCTTTCTATTTCTTGTATAAATAGATAGTTTGTTAGATAGTTACAACTAACGTTTCCATAAGCCTTGTAAAGACATATTTTGTAATACTATTCATCCTATCAAAACATACAACATTTGGCTATCATATTACTGTTCTAATCTTTCCATATATTGATATCTTGATTATTTGGGTCCTAACACTTGTTAACCCCCCCAGCCACTCACCCATCTCTCAACAGAAGGGTGTTTCAATAACACAAATGGGGCAAGCAACACATCTACCAATGGGTCCCCACTTGGAGGAGCCCATTGTTGAACAAAAGGATATATGTCCCCCTCATACTTTTGAGCACATAGAGTCTGAGTGTCCACTCAATGTTGAGCCAAATGACCCACAAGACATGGGATTTCTTCACACTAGCACATATCTTTCAGATATACAACAACAAAGTATGTGTCACATTGCAACAACTTCAATAGATATACCTAATCTAGGATATCAAGGATTTGAAGGAAGTCCTAGTGGGGTAAACATCACTAAAGCTCCATTAACTGAATCAGTAATGATTCTTGATGTGGTGACATCAACAGGCCAGCCTACTTCTGTAGGACTGCAAATAGGACCATTTGTTGGTCTTGGTTCTATTTCCCATACTTCTGAACTCTCTAAGTTCAAAGCTTTTTGTATTTCTGAATTTGAAAAGATTCAGAAGGACATCAAAGCACTGACAAAACAATCAACAAAGAAGTTGGAGGATTGGGTGGCAAGTCAGGAGAAGAAATTGGAGGATAGACTAAATGAGTTGAAGTCTTTGTCAGTTTCATCTAATGATCTCAAAGTTTTCCAAGCTGCTATTCTGATGTCATTTTCTGAAGCTGTCTTTTCTGTGGCAAGTCTTCAAACCTCTGCACCATCTACATCTGTACAACCAGATTTATCTTCCTTAGCCACTAAAGATGATATTCAACAAGTTTTGAATAAATTGACTTTTGTTCAGAATACTCAAACACTTTTGGATCAAAGAGTTTTAGCTTTGTAGTGCAGGTCTCAATCAGTTACTTTGAAAAGAAGTCATGATAATCAGGATCCTGATGATCATAAGGGGGAGAAAAGAAGAAAAGTCAATGAGTCTACTAAAGAAGATACTCTGTTATTAAAAGATACTTCTGAACCAACTTCTGAAGCAGTTCAGAAAGAAAGCAATACTGAGAAAGTATCAGAAGCAATTGACGAAATTTTAACTTCTGAACCTGAAGGTGTCAGTTTTGAAGTAAATCCAGTTATAAATGTGCAACCTATTTCTGAAGGTGTTAATACAAAACAGGTTGTATCTGAAGAAGGTGAAGAAGGATATGAAACAGAAAAGGATTCATTTAATTCTGAAGACAATGCTAGAACAGATGAAACAGATCCAATTCTTGATTCTAATGAAGAAATGCTAAATGAATATTTGGCTTTTGAAGATGTTATAGGAGAGCCTGGTGACTTATCAGATGTTATTATGTTTGATGAAGAAGAGGAAGTGAATGAGATCAGAGACATAATAGTTTGGAGACCATTTGTTGCTGATAGAAGAGAAGATGAACAACTTCTGAATACGATGTGGTATCTATTTTATCAGATAGTCATGAAGTTTATTTTTCTGAATTCACCAAGGAATCTGGAGTGTAGATTCTTGGATGAAAGATAACTATATTCAGAGATTTTGTCAATCAACCAGTTTAGTATGCATATGTGGAAGGTGATATAAGCCACATGAGTGAAGTTGGTTTTCCAGAAAAAATAATAATGGATTATGAAGGTTGGTTTGAAGTGAAGTACAAAGAAAGCATTTTAATTCCAAATTCAAAATACCTCTTCTTGAAGAACCATTAGTTGATACAATTTTCACTACAGAAGCAATTTTTGATGAATTTAAGCATATCATTACTGTCTTTCCTGAAGACACATATTGTTATATGTATAAGCAGAATCTGAAGTTTGCAACTCTAGAAAGCTATATAAGTGACAAGTGGAATGAAGATTATGTTTCAGAAGTAAAATCTTTTCAACAGAGACATGGCTTTCAAGATATATTTAATCCCAATCCTATCGATTACTTCAGAAGTGTTAAGAGATCAATTGAAGATGATTTAGAGATTGTTAGATTTGGTGCTGAAAGAAGAAATGGGACTCTGTTGGAATTCACTCAGTTTGACTTCTATAATCTGAGATTGCAAGACAAACGTTCACTTCTGAATTTCCTTGTAAAAAGAGAAGACACAGAGATGGTACAAGAATTAAAAAGAATAATTGGCGTGTATCTAAGGAACTTTATCAAACATGATTTTCAACTTGCTTTGGAGCATAAATTAGTGAAAGTGCATCAGCTAGAACCAACATTTGTATGCTTTAAAGGTATATCAAATGTCTTCATCAATCCACAATTGGGTTTTCATTATGAGGCTGCAGGCTTAAACAAGAGAACTTTTCTTGTTTCTGATATTCCAAAATATTCTACATCAACTTTGAAGTGGTTGTGTGAATATATGTCTTCTGTTGGTATGTCAAAAGAAATAGAGGATGAGATCAAATACCTGATAAAAGAAAGATTAATCTTTAGAGAGTTGGCAAGAAGAAGTATTTCTGCTGTTCACCAACTGAAAAATACAAAAAGAGACTCATATTACTTGCTGAGTAATGTGTATGATTTCCATATACATGCTAAAGATCAAACAGTTGAGTTTGAAGTACTAAAAGAAAGTCAACCTCAGATTTCTAAACAAGTTAGTTTGAGTTCAGAAAAGGATAAAGGAAAGAATATTGAAGTTATTGAAGAACAAGTGCCAGTTGTTCAAGTTTCTGAAGCTGAACAAATACAAATCAATAGAATTGTTGAACATGCACTCACTTTATTTCTTGAATATCTTCATCCTGAGACTTTCATGGAAAATGTATAACCATTTGCCTATATTGATTGCTGGTTAGAAAAATCTTTTGGTTGGAAGCAATGGTACAACAGAATGGTTCAGAAGTTAAAGCTGCCACTCACAGAGTCAAGAAAAGAAAGTCCTATTGTGAAGGTAATTAATGCTGATCAAAAGACAAAGTTGAACTATAAATACTCCTACTTTACTGTAGAAAGAGAAAATGGTGAACTATGCACTTTTTCTAAAGCTGACTTTCAGAATGTCCATTTAAGGGACTTGGTCGAGATTTACAGAAGTATCAATCCATTTCATGATTATATTACCAGATTCAGAAAAGTGTTTCCAGTCATCAATGGTGGGATTTATAGAGAGTTCATCTGGGCAGCTAAAACTGACTTTCAAGTGGCATTTGTACTTGGAAAAGAAAAAGTGAACTTATGCAGGCCAAATTTTGAGCTTCAAGGAATCAATTCAATCATCAAAGGTACTCTGATAGTTCAACCTCCTGGGTTTGTGTGCAAGTTCAACAAAGAAAAACTGTTTGTTAGATATGAAAAAATTCACAAGTGCAACAATGGTACTTTACTTGCAATAAGTGAAAGACTTGTAAAAAGACAGAAGCATAGACCAACAAACATGAATAACAATGAATGGAATGAGTACTTTAAGCTAGCCAAGAACATGCACAAAAGGATAGAACTACTTCTTGAATACAGAAAGTTGATTCAGGGTGAAGTTAGAGAAATGTTGATCTACTAGGGTTATAATTTGAACTTTTGAAGCTAAGGGGGAGATTCAAAGAACATAAAACACTTAGCATAAAGATAGAAGACTTCTGATGCATGTACTTCAGAAGTTTTGAAGGTTTATTGATGTTCTGAGGAAGTTCTGAACATGCTCTAAAGAACTTCTTAAGACAGTTCTGAAGACAGTTCAAAACCATTTCTGAACTGTGTCTGTTATCTTGTTACTGTTACTTTAGCATTTCTCTATTGTATATAAATAGAAGGTTAGTTAGTTGGTTAGAACTAATGTTCATAAATCACTTGTACCATAAAGACATATCATTGTAAATCTGTTAATATCAATACTACATCCGACTTCAGTGTTCTAAATTATGTGTTCTTTACTGAGTTTATTGTTCATCTTTGATATCTGGGTTCTAACATTTAGGTACCCATCTCATAATAGGTCCTTTAATGTTAGGTTTTGGCTTCTGATATATCTTTTTCTTATGAGCAGAACTATGCACAGTTTTTCTACAGATAGCTGATTTACCTGTTTCGTTTGAATTATTTCTTCTATTTTGATTTTTAAAGTTGGAGTACTTTTGTTCGTCAGAGAAAAAACACGAAGGCCTTGAAAAGAATTGTTAAGTTTTAAAATTTGAGTGAAGCTTTCAGAATTCTGTAACACAAAAGAATTCCTTGAATTTTCATTACTAGAATGATAATTACAATTGTTCTTATTTCTGTCTATTCTAGCATCAGTTGTTCTATTAAACTTCTTCTCTAGTCTAGACTTATGCTTTTGAACATGTGAATTCTTCTGTGGAGGCTGCTTCTAATGAGACTTCTCTGGAACTTTGGATTTTACTGAAACAGAAGTATAAGAGTTAGCTTTCCATTTTCTTTTTTCAAAACAAGTAAACTTCTGTGACGGAGATTTCAGAGGTTTGTGCTGATTATTTTCTTTCTTTTTAAGATTTGCTTCTTTTTCGAGTTCAAGACAGGTCTTAGCTTGTATGGGTATCTTTTCTTTGTTCTTTAGGAGGAACAAATATTAGTGGTATTCTACTTGAAAGTTTTGAAATACTTGATCCACCATCTATAATTTCCAAAGGTTCATTAGTGTATAAAATTGGAGCGTTTCTATCCTTTATAATTCCTGGAACCTTTGTATAATTAGGAGGTAAAAGATTTTCAAGACTTGAGATATCTTTTTCTGAGTTTTAAAAAAAAATCATCATCATTTTGATTATCATTTTCCCAGGGATAAGTATCAAACTCATCGTTGTCTTCAACTCCATAAAAATTTTAATCCACAAAAGTACAAGGAAAAATCTCTGGATGGTTTTCAGAGATTTGTAGTATTTGATTTAAAACATTCATCCAGAAGTAACAGAATGTCTTTTTGGAACTTGAGTCTAAGCTCTTCTTCTGCTTGTATGGGTATGAACTCATCAGCCTCTGGATTTAAAGTTATATGAGTGAATAAACCAAAATTAAAAACACTTTTCTTCTTCTGAATAAGCTTAAGATCAATTTGACTTGCTTTTTCTGAAGAATATTTAATGTTTTTGTACTTTAGTTTTCTAACTTGATGTCCATTCTCATATTTTGATTTTTTAAAAACAAATTGTTCATATAAGATGGGAAAGCTAGGTTTCTGTTCTTTGCCCATACAGAACACAGAATCAAAGAGTAGATCTCTTTTTACACGTGTAAGGATCTAGATCCTCGAAACCAAGGCCTCTTTTCCCTACTTGTGTATTTATCTTTTCATGCACCTTCTGAGCATCAAGATATTTTTTAACTTGTAGCTCTTTGTTTTGAAGTTCAATGTGCAGAAATTATCTTTCCTTTTGAAAATAATTTGTAAGCGCTACAGATGTTAGATCCCAAACAATCAAGATATAAAAAGATAACAAGAAATATATCACCAAATGTTGAATATTCTATTGATCAAATGAACTATATTACAAAATATGTCTTTACAAGCTTATGAAAACGTTAGTTCTAACTATCTAACAAACTATCTATTTATACATGAAATAGAAATGCTAAAGTTACAGTACAAAAATGACAAGCAAGTTCAGAACTACTTCTGAACTTCTTCAGAACTACTTCTGAACTTCTTTAGAAGTGTCTTTAGAACCTTCTTCAGAACTTCTTGAGAAGTATCTTCAGAATCTCCAGAATTTCTGAAGTTGCCACTTCAGAAGTTATGCCTTAGGCTTTTATCTGCTTGTCTTCTGAGTTCTGAATATTTCTTTCTTCAGATATTTCTTACTCTTCAGAACCTAGTACCTTTTGAAGCTATATTAGTATCTCTATCAATCTCCCCCTTAGCTTCAAAAGTTCAGATCATAATTCCAAAAATTCAAGATTTGTCTAACATCCTTCAAAATTAGACTTCTGTATTCCAACAGAGATTCTGTGATTCTGATCATCTCCTTTGCAAGTTTCTTATACTTTTCCCAATCTTCATCGTTCAGATTCTCTGGTCTTCTGTTTTGTCTTTTAATCAAACGATCTCTGATTGCCATTAAAGTTCCGTTGCAACATTTGTGAAGTTCTTCAAATCATACAAAAAGTAATTCTTGAAAGCACTTGCATACAAATCCTGGAGGTTGAATCACCAAAGTACTTTTCTTCAAATTCTGAATATCAGGTAAACATAAGTTTGGTTTACTCAGATGAACTTGTTTCTTATTCAGTACATACACAACATGGAAATCAGTCTTTGCAGCCCAGATAAATTCTCTATACAAACCATCTCTGAGAACTGGAAATGATTTTCTGAACTTTGTAATCGAATCATGAAAAGGATAAAGACTCCTGTATACTCTGAGCATATCTCTTAGGTGAACATTCTGAAAGTCAGCTTCTGAAAAAGTAGATATTTCACCATCTTTCCTTTCTACAGTGAAAAATGCATACTTGTAATTTTTCATTGTTTTCAAATCAGCAGTAATCACCTTAACAATTTGACTTTCCTTTTTGACTTCACTCACAGGAATTCTCAACTTCCTTATTATCTCAGAATACCATTGCTTCCACCCAAAGGATTTGTTGATCCAGCAATTAATTGAACTTCTGTTCATATTCCATGAACATTTTTGGATGAAAATATTCAAGGAACATGGTAATCTTCAATCCTTTGTTCTTGTAGTTGTTCCTCTTCAAAAACTTGCTTTGTAGGAACCAACTCTTCAGAAACAAAATCAGAAATTTTCTCCTTTTCTTTATTCTTTTCTCTTGGGCTTACTTCTGAACTTTCAAGATTCAGAGTGAACTTCTGAATTTCTTCCATATCTTGTTTCTTTGTATGAATCTTGAAATCATAAGCATCACTGCAAATAGTCAGCTCCTCTGATTTTGTTTACCCTCTTATGACCAGCAAGATAACTTTTTTCTTATAAATTCTCTGAAACTTATTCTTTCTTTGATCAAATAGATTATCTCTTCTTTGATATCAGATTCTTCAATAAAATCTGTCATATAGTTTAGAAACCATTTGAAAGTGGATGTTGAATACTTTGGAATATCAGATGCAATAAATGTCTTGGTGACTCCTTCCACAAAGTACATAAAGCCGATGTCTGGATTAGTGAATAATCTTTTTAGCCCTGATCTTTCAATATAACAGGCTCTAGCAAATTCACTTTGGATAATCTGAAGTCCAAAGCGAGTTGAAAATCATGCATAATCAGATTTCTAATGTTGATACCCAAAATTTGTCTAATCTCTGAAACAAGTTCAGATTCTTCTTTATTGACACAAAAAGCTAAAGTTACCAGCTTATCTTGCAGTTTTAATTTGTACAGATCAAATTGAGTAAATTCATATAAAGTGCCATCCCTTCTTTCTGCTCCAAACCTGACTATAAACAAGTCATCTTTGATTGACTTTGATAAGCATCTGATCTTCTTTATTAAAGTTGAATCATGAAAGTTCTGAACACCATGATTTTGAATATAGTTTCTCATTTTAGAAATATGATCTTCGGACCATTCATCATTCAGAAAATCTTCCAATGTTGCAGATTTCATACTTCTTCTGCACATAAAACAATAAGTATCTTCAGGAAATTCCAAACTACTTTCTCCAGGAATGAACACAGTGTCCTTTTCAAAAACTTGATCCAAAACAGGTTCTTCAAGTACTGGAAGATCTATTGCAGGAATAACAATACAAGGTCTGAACCTTACTTCAATTTTTTCTGAAAAGACAATAAGAATTTCATCTGCAATTTCAATTCCTCCCATATGATTTAGATCAAACTCTATTTCAAATCTCTCATCTGGTTGATTCAGAAAGTCTTCAAAAATTGACAATCTGTTATCCAAAAATCTACACTCCAGATTTCTTGGATTGTTTAGAAATAAATGAACCCAACAGAATTTTCTCAACAAACTCCATAATTCTTCAGAAATATCACTATAAACCTCATTCATAATTTGTTGTGGCTTCCAGATCACTAAATCTCTGACTTCATTAATTTCTGAGATTTCTTCCATATTTACTTCAGATTCATTATTTACATCTTCTTCAAACATGATCACATCTGAAAGATCACTTGGTTCACCAATTACATCTTCAAATGCAAGATATTCTCTTAGCATTTCTTCATTAGAATCTGGAATCACATCTGTTTTAGCTGAACTCAAGTTTCCTTCAGAATAAAAAGACAGTTTTTCTGTTTCATATCCTTCATCAATAAAGTCTTCAGAAGAAGCAACATCAACCTCTTGCCCTTCATGTTCTGCAAGAATATCTTCTATGGCTTTTGAAACTCTGTTTGTACCTTCACCTATATTCTGAGCTTCTTCAGAAGTTTTCTCAGAAGATTGACCTTGAGTATTTTCAACATTTTCAGCTTCAGATACTTTTTGTCTTTTCTCCCCCTCTTGATTATCAGGACCCTGATCATCAAGATTCCTTTTGTAAGTATTTTCCTGAGGTCTACACTCCAACGCAGATAATCTGTTATTCAATGCTGTCTGAGAAGTCTGAATAGAAGATAGTTGATTCAAGATTTGATTAATATCATCCTTAGTAGCAAATTCATAAGTATTAGGCTGAGAACTTGAAGAAGAAGGTTGTGATGCTTTAAGAGAAGATACAAAAGAAATCACTTCAGAGAAAGCATTAAGAAGTGCATCTTTAAAGGAGTTGAGATCATTTGAAGAAGATACTTGAAAATCGTTCAATTTATTCACCATTGTTACCTCCTGTTTTTCCAACCTATACTCCATCACCTTGTTTGATTTGTTCGTCAATTCCTTTAATTCCTTCTGAATCTTTTCAAATTCAGAAGTACAAAAATCCTTGAATTCTAAGAATTCAGAAGATGTGGGTAAATTGCCAAGACCAACAGATGGTCTTGTTTGCAGTCCTTCAGAAGAAGGCTGGCCTGTAGATGCCACAACATCATGAATCATCAAAGACTCTGTGAATGGAGCTTTACTGATGTTCACTCCACCAGGGCTTCCAACTAATCCTTGATACCCAATATTAGGAATATCTATAGTTGTTGAGGCAATGTGACGCACACTTTGCTTATTTACATCTGAAAGATGTGTGCTGGTGTGAAGGAATTCCACATTAAGTGGTTCTTGAGGCTCAAGGTTGAGTGGACTCTCAGACTCTATGTGCTCAAAACAATGAAGGGGGGACATATGTCCTTCTTTTTCAACAAAAGGATCCTCCAAATGGGGTCCTAGTGGTATATGAGATGCTTGCCCCAATTGTGTTAATGAAACACCCTTCTGTTGAGAGATGGGTGAGTGGCTGGGGGGGTTAACAAGTGTTTCCATGGGCTCACTGGCCTTTTCAATATTACCCACCAAAGAAAGTGGAGTAATAGATGATGTGGGTGCCCGGCTAGTAACATCTGGTTCACAAGTTTCTTTATTTTTTACTTGTGTTCTCCCCTCATAAGTTCTTTTTCTCACCCTTCTACCCAAACTCTCATTTACATTTTTACTCTTCAGACTTTGAGGTTGTTCTCCCCCTTGAACAGCCTCCCCACTCTTCCTAGATAGTCTAGACTCCTTAGCATGCTCACCACTCTTGTGGGAATCAGGGGAAGAGACTACTGGTTTTGGTAGTCCCATTGCTTCATAATACTCACTCACAATCCTATTTTCTGAATTTACAAGTTCAAGTAAGTAAGCAGGTAATGGAATGGCATTTGGAAATTTTAACTTTGCATTTGGTGGACGAAGACTATCCATGGTAAAGACAGGAACATGTACCTCATGTGCAAGATCAGGAATAACAGGAACAACTTTCATTGCACCTTTGATAAATGTCTGAAAGAATCTTTGGAAGGGAATGTAGTTGTATGTGGATTTCTTCAAAACAGCAGTCTTCAGGTCTTCAAAGATTAGTGAAGCATAGTCATAGTTTTTGTTGAATACCACTCCATGAAACATAATCCTTCCATTTGTAGATGCTTGGTCAAAACTAGAACTTTTTCCAGAGAGACAAGTGTTTAAGATAGAAAATAGACAATGCCAGATTGGGGGTAGACACTTCCTTCTGAATGAACTTGAAGCATTGAGTTGTTTAGAATATCCCAAGCTCATAAAATCTGAAATCATCTCAGAAGATGATGGAACTGGATCATATGAAGTTTTCCCAAGAACTTCATCTTCTTTTGGAAGGAAATTTATATTTCTAACATCTTCCACAGAAACACATACCCTGTAGCCATGAATGTATGAGGAAATATCATCTGCAGCTTCATCGACCTCAGCATAATACCACCATTGCTGCAAGTAAGAAGCAGGGACTGAAAATTTCCTTGAGAGCAAAACACGAAGTGGATGTTTCTTCAGAATTTCGATCAAAATCATTTGATCATCAGCAAAATCTATCGATTTGAAGTTCAGAGCACAGTTATTCCTTTTGATATCGAGCAATTTTTCTTCAGGAACATACAATTTGGACAAATCAGGTCCATCACTGCTCTCAGCACGAGATTTAGACTCATTTGCACCAACATTTGATTCAGAGACCACCTCAATAGGCTTGATTTGAGTTTCCCCAATTATAGCAGAACTAGGGTTAGGGTTAGATTTAGGGCTAGGAATTGGATTCGAAGGTCCGGCTTCATCAATAGCAGTTGTGGTCGTGTCTTGTACCACTGGATCATCATTCAAAGGGATCTCCATTGATCTAATCATTAAATTCTGAGGCACAATTTTGAACGATGCATCACTGGATGAGCCATTGTTGTTGCTGAAACTAGAAGAAGCAGAAACCATCACATTTGAAGTCGACATCACTGGAAATGAACAAGGATACGCACTAGATTGAAAATAAATAAGCACAAAGAGGTTTTGGAAAGAAAAATCACTAGAAAATGAAGAAGACGATGATTCCATCTAATTTATATGACTGAATAAACGTAGATGGACACGTGGCCAGAAATGAAACGAGATTAAAGGAGTAATCATCATTTATTTGGATTAATGAACCGTTTAATCGACGTGGATTAAGAGTTTTCCAATGAAATTAAAACATGTGGCACACGCTTAAAAATAATAACGGGAAGTAAAGTTCTGAGAACAAGTTCAAAAACTTCAGAAGAAATTCAGAACTTCTGAGAAAAAGTTCAGAAGTCGAAATGAAGACATTCAGAAACTCTTCAGAACTTGCAAGGAAAGTTCAGAACCAAACTTATATTCCTCCAAAATGACAAAAATCATTTAAAATTACATACTTCTGAAACATATAAATCGTTTTAACTGTTCAGAAGTAGGTTTGGACAATAACAAATATATTTTATCTATAGTAGTTTGTCCATACTACTTAGATTTGAAATTCAAGACTTGTAACTAGCACCTCAGATATGTTTGATAGAAAGGAGTAATCATGATTTTGAAATTTAGCATCACTCCCCCTTGAATCATAAACAATTATGATTCTCCCCTTAAACAATGCTATTTATTAAAGAGATGAAAATGTTAGAGAAATGGGAAAAAAATGAAAGTATTTGAAAGATAATCAATTTTGAAGAAGAAATTAGAACTTCTGAGTTTAGAAAGATTTTTTTTTCTGAAAATAAAACTTCAGAGGATCTGAAGTTCAAATTATTCAGAATTTAGAACAATTAAACTCAAAATGTAATTTCTAAATACTTACATAGACATATTCATCATGCCAAATTTACTTACCAGAAAATTAAATCGTTTCTCATCAAGTGCTTTGGTAAATAAATCAGCCAATTGATAATCTGTCTGAACAAAAAACGTTTCAATATTACCTTTTTCCACATGATCTTTGATAAAATGATATCTTACATCAATATGCTTTGTTTTTTAATGTTGAACAGGATTAGCAGTGATAGCTATGGCAGTCTTTGAATCACAATACAAAGGAGTCCTTTTGAAAGTGCAACCATAGTCCTTGAGCTGTGTTTGCATCCAGATCACTTGTGAACAACAGATTCCAGCTACAACATACTCAGCTTTTGCAGTAGAAGTGGAAACACAGTTTTGTTTCTTTGAAGACCAGCTTACAAGTCTGTCACCCAAAAATTGACATGATCCAGATGTGCTTTTTCTGATCAACAGATTTTCCATTCAAATCAGGTTCTAATTTTGTTGCAGTGGCCATTGGAGTTTGAATAATAGAACAGTCAGTGATGTCAAACTTCTTAAGTAAATCAGAGATATACTTAGATTGATTAAGGAATATGCCAGTGGGTAGTTGTTTTACTTGAAGACCAAGAAAAAATGTCAACTCTCCCATCATACTCATTTCAAATTCAGTTTGCATAATTTTCTCAAAATTTCTACAAAATTTTGGATTAGTAGAAGCAAATATAATATCATCTACATATATTTGTATTAATATCATATCATCACCTTCCTTTTTTAGAAATAAAGTGGTATCAACTGTACCTCTTTTGAATTTGGAGTTTAGAAGAAAAGTTGTGAGAGTGTCATACCATGCTCTTGGTGCTTGTTTAAGTCCATATAAGGCTTTGTCCAAAATATAGACATGTTCTGGAAATTCTTTGCTAATAAAGCCTTCTGGTTGTTCAACATACACTTCTTCATGTAGAATACCATTCAGAAATGCACACTTGACATCCATTTGAAATAGCATCATATTTTTATGAGCAGCATATGCAAGAAACATTCTAATAGCTTCAAATCTTGCAACAGGGGCAAAATTTTCATCATAATCAAATCCTTCTTGTTGACAATACCCCTTAGCAACAAGCCTTGCTTTGTTTCTCACAAGAATTCCATTTTCATCCTTTTTATTTCTGAATACCCATTTTGTGCCAATTATTGATTTACCTTTGGGTTTAGGAATCAATCTCCAGACTTTGTTTCTTTCAAATTGATTTAGCTCATTTTGCATAGCTAGAATCTAGTCTGGATCTTGAAGGGCTTCAATTGGCTTCTTGGGTTCCATGCTGCTTAAGAAATTCACATACAAACACTCATTGGCTGTTGTTGATCTTGTTTGAACACCTTTTGATGCATCACCAATGATTTGATTAATAGGATGATTGGATGTCCATTTGTTCACATTTGGTAATGGTTGAATAGATGAAACATTGTTGAAAGAATCATAATCATCAATAATTGCTTGAGTTTCAGTATCATGGTTGATAACTGAATGTAGATCTGAATTCTCTTCCTTAAATAAAATATTCTGTACTGGTTCAGAAGTAGTAGGCACAGGTTCAGAAACAGGAATATTCTGAACTGTTTCAGAAGTCATGTGTACAAATTCAGAAATAGGAATTTCTGAATTTGAGGTTGAGATATATGGGCCTGAATTATTTGATATTGGAATTTCTGAAATATCATGTACTGTTGTGCTTCTGAGAAGAGATGGATTATGATAATCTGCAGAAACATTAACAGAAATATCAAATAAGTCTTGACATAAGATATCTAAGTTTGATTTGAGTAAAGTTTGAGATTCAGAAGTGTGTCTTGTTATGTTCTGAATCCAAGCTTTCAGAAATAGGGTTAAGTGTGAGTTTTGAACTGTCATGTTCAGAAGTCAAAGCTGGCTCATGAAATTGAATATTAGTAGTCTCAATGATCCTTTGAGTTCCTTTGATTAATTCTCTGTAAGCCTTGGACCTTTGAGAGTAGCCAACAAAAATACCAGCTACACCTTTTGGTGCAAATTTATCTAAATGCTGTGTATCATTTCTGAGAAAACACCTGCAACCAAATTTTTTAAAGTAATCAATAGAGGGTTTTCTTTGTTTAATAATCTCATAAGGAGTTTAAGTAGTGTTCTATTAAGAATTGTACCGTTCTGAGTGAAACATGGAGTAGCTATAGCTTCTGCCCAAAGAGACAAAGGAAGTTCAAAATATGCTAGCATGGTCCTTGCAGCTTCTACCAAAGTTCTATTCTTTCTCTCAACCACCCCATTCTGTTGAGGAGTTCTGGCAGCGGAAAAATTATGTGAAATACCAAAAGATTCCAAAAAGTTCTGAATTGTAGAATTTGTAAATTCTGTGCCATTATCACTTCTGATCTTTTGGATTGGTAGTTAAGAAGAACTTGAATTTTCTTCCGAAAAGGTATGAGCTTTTCAGAAGTATCATATTTGAGTCTAAGAAATTCAACAGAAGTATATCTTGAATATTCATCTACAATGACAAGAATATACTTCTTTCCACCCATGCTTTGAGTCTTCATTGGTCCACACAAATCCATATGAAGCATTTCAAGTGGAGCTTTGCATGAAGATAGCATTTTCAGAGGATGGGAGCTTCTCTTGATCTTCCCTAGTTCACAAGCAGAACATAAGGAATTCTTATCAAATCTGATCTTTGGTAGTCCTCTTACAGAGTGATGTTTTTCCAGTTCAGAAATGGCTTTGAAGTTCAGATGTGACATTCTTCTGTGCCAAAGCCAACTATCATTCCTTATTGTATTGGAAATGTAACATACCCCTTTTAATTGACTAGTTGTTGTAAAGGTAGCAGTGTAGATATCTCCATCTCTATAAGCAGTTAATTCTTTCTTGTTTTCTGAACTTAGAACATGACAGTAGTCTATATCAAAATTGACCTTCCAATATTTGTCACAGAATTGACTAATACTAAAGAGGTTATGTTTGAGATCTTCAGCATAGAAAACCTTCATTACTGTAACATCTCCTTTGATAAAAGTACCATAACCTTTTGCATTATTTCCAAAGCTAACTGTTCCTCCATATCTCTCATGATAATCAGTTAGTAGTTCTTTGAATGGTGTCATGTGTCTTGAACATCCAGAATCCAAGACCCACACATGACATATCTGCAAAAATGATTATTGAGATTTAGGTACCCATTTTAGAATGGGTCCTTTGAGATTAGTAAAAAAATTTGAAGTTCTGAATTTTGACTTCAGATTTTTCAGTTCAGAAGTTTGTTCAGAACTTTGAGATTTGTCAGTCTTAGGTTTATTTTTATTTTTATTTACCAATTTACCTGAAAAGTTCTGAATTGATTTCTTAAGATTATTCTTTGTTGATTTGGAGTTTAGTTGAAAATTATGATTACCACAATTAATACAGTGAATATGATTCTTCAGAATATTTAATAAAGCAGTAGATGAACAAGAATCAACACTATTGGATTTATCGACAAAATTTCTTTTATTCACTTTATTAAGTTTGGGTACATCATATTTCTTTGAAAATGAAAAACTATCTAATTTGTCAGTCTTTGATAGTCTTTCACCTTTCTTTCTCCAAACTAAAGAGGACAGCTCTGTAAAAGATAAGAAATGAGGATTAGTATAAGTAGTCTTTTTATCAATTTTAGATTTATCTTTGGATGTATGGTCTGTATTATGAACTTCAGAAGTTGAATTTGAAGATTGTCCTTTTTCAAAGAATTTGACTCTATGTATAAAGTCAGATGATGATGTTGAAGATTTTTCAGAAGTTAAAGATGTATTTGGAGAAATAGAAGTATCATTTGATGATGTGGAAGAAATTTCAGTTTTCAGAAACTCTTGTTTCAGAAAAACAGTGTTAAACATTTCTGAAGACAACTTTGGTTCTGTAGATTTTAAAATGTCCCCATCCATCATAGATGATTGTAATTTGTATACCTAATATCCATCTTTATCTATAACTTGAACAATATGATCATCATCATCTTCTGAATTTGATGCATTCATTAAATCTGAGAACTTATCTTGAGTCATGCAAGAGGCAAAAAAAATTTGATTTAAAATATTTTCAAACTCATCATCAGAATTATCAAAGATAATTTTTGAATTCTTATTATTATTTTGTAAAGATTCAATATCTGAGAATTCATCATATTTTTCTTCATGTTCTGATTTATTATCAACATAATCTTCTGATTCAGCAGTTTGTTCAGAAGATGATTCAGAAATCGGTTCAGAAGTTTTCTCAGATTTAACAGATGTTTCAGATTTTTCTTTAGAAATAATTTTAGATTCAGAAGTAATTTCTTAAGTTTTAAAACATTATTACTCATTACTTCTGATTCAGAAATTATCTCAATTTTATCAGAATCAAAAGATTTTTCTTCAGAAAATAGAGTTTCTGATTGGACAAAGGGAATTCTTTCAGGCAAAGAGTAGTTAACAGTTTTGGATATGATACCTGTGTTGGTTTCATTAAAAATTTTCATTTTAGAATAGTCATAAAGATTTGCAGGTGCCTTTTTCAGAATTTGACTGTCATTAAATCCCAAACCTGCTTTAATATTGTAAAATTTTGAATTCTGAGCCTGATTTGTCAAAATGTTCAGAGTCTGTTCAGCTTGACCTCTTTTAAAGTTCAGATCTTCTAATTCCTTAATCTTTTTGTAAAGATCAAGTCTTTCTTGATTCAGAAAGTTCATTTTTACATTCAAAACTTCTTTTTCATATTTCTCATTAATAATATCTTTCTTTAAACTGTCCATCTTTTCTTTTAATTGTAACTTTTCTTCAAAAACTTTTTGAAGAATTTTTTCAGCTTCTTGGCAGTTTTGTTTATAGATTTGGATTTCAGCTCTAAATTGATTTACCAAAATTCTTTCATAAATTTGTTCAGAATTTGGTTCAGAAAAAGAATTTAATTCAAAAGATGAAGAAGATACCTCAGAATCATGTGCATGTTTTTCTTCTGGATCCATTTGGCACATGTGGCATTTTGAAGCATAATGAGCTACCTCTTCATCATCATCTCCATCACCCCAGATTAACCAGTCTTCCTCATACTTGGTTACTAGAGCTGGATTTTGTTCCTTTTTCTTTGCAAGAAGATGCTTCTTTTCATAGTAGCCTGAGTTTTTGACTTTGGGCATTTTGCACTGTCTTGCATAATGACCAGGCTTACCACAATTAAAACACCTTGCTGGTTCAGATGACTCAGTTTGACCAGCATCTTGACCTTTCTTAGGTCCAACTTTTGACCTTGATTTATTCTGATATTTTTGATTATATCTTTGAGTGTATTGCCTTGTCATAAAGGCAATATTATCAGAAATTCTTTTAAGTTCTTCATCTGATTCATCCCCATCACACAGAGTTGTCTCTGGAATTTCACAAACTTTGTTTTTAGTAGAGATGGTCAAGGAGTTGTTGTACTTTTTGCTTAACAAGGCTACAGTTTCATTTGCCTTTTTCTGCTCATACTGTCTAGTTTTGATCTTGTCCTTTTGTTGGAACAAGATGCCATATACATCATGAATAGTCTTCCTAGACAGATTCCTTGTAACCATGTTATCAGAAAAACTTGACCATTCATTTCCCAAGTTGTTCAGAAATTTATTGTTTATCTCTGAGTTTGATTTCTGAACACCATTTCTTCTTAGATCATTCAGAATATTGTTGAATCTATGATATGTATCAGTAATTGATTCATTTTCTTTATATCTAAAATTCTCATAAGTACCCACACATATATTTAATCGTTATGCTTGGGCTTTTGTACTACCTTGCATCTGGGCTTCCACCTCATCCCACATAGCTTTGGCAGATGTTAGACTATCTACCCTTTTAAAGATTTTATTTGGTATAGCCATAGTAAGAAGAGTTAATGCCCTTTTGTCAATTTTTGTTTGAGCTTTCTCAGCAGTACTGTACATACCTGGTTTTCTTGATTCTTTGTGCAGGTATTTCAGGAGAGGATTCAGTTCTTGGAACTGCAGGGATTTCCACATAGACCTCCAGAGGGCCATTTATGATCGATTGCATTAAAGCTTCATCGATATTGTCCAAGAATTGAACCATCCTGATTCGCCATTGATGATAGTCTCCTAAACACAAAGTTGGTGGTTTGGTTTCTGATCCAATGGAGACGATTTCTTTCGACATCTTTGATTTGACAAAGATCGAGAATTCACCTGAATTTGAATCTAGAATTTTTCGATCAAGAACACAACAAGAACTGTCAGATTTGACAAGTTCTTCTCTAACCTTCAAGAACAGATGAATTGGCTCTGATACCAACTGTTAGATCCCAAACAATCAAGATATAGAAAGATAACAAGAAATAGATCACCAAATGTTGAATATTGTATTGATCAGATGAACTGTATTACAAAATATGTCTTTACAAGCTTATGAAAACGTTAGTTCTAACTATCTAACAAACTATCTATTTATACATGAAATAGAAATGCTGAAGTTACAATACAAAAATGACAAGCAAGTTCAGAACTACTTTTGAACTTCTTCAGAACTACTTTTGAACTTCTTCAGAACTTCTTCAGAAGTGTCTTCAGAACCTTATTCAGAATTTTTTCAGAAGTATCTTCAGAATCTCCAGAACTTCAGTAGTTGCCACTTCAGAAGTTATGCCTTAGGCTTTTATCTGCTTGTCTTATGAGTTCTGAGTCTTTCTTTCTTCAGATCTTTCTTACTCTTCAGAACCCAATACCTTTTCAAGCTATATTAGTATCTCTATCAACAGAGTTTAGATTGTCACTTTCTTTAGCATTAACTCCTTATCTTTGGTTTCCAGAAGTTTACAGAAGTTTTTATTTTCTTCTATGAGTTTGACTTCTGTTGAATTTAGACGTTTCAAAATCTTTTCATATTCAACTGAGAGTTCATTTTTCTCACTGGTCAAAATTTCCATCTCTCGTTCTAAAATTTCTCTTTCCTTCTGAACAATTGAAAAAGTTTGTTCAAGATTCTTTCTTAGTTTCCTTTCTACAAAAAGCTTTTGCTTTAGATTGTCAAAATCGTTTGTTAGAATCATTATAGTGTTTTCAAGTTCAGAGGATTCAGATAGGGTGCAAACCGGAGTTCCAGAAGGTTGATCTTCTGAGGCATCTACCATAGCCATTCCACAAAACATGGCCCGACTTTCCACACCTATAACAAATATCATTCTTCTTTTTTAGCTCTTCTTCCTTTTCCCAGCTTCTGATTTCTCCTTCTGTACTTCCTACTTTGGAACATAAGGTTGATTAGGGCGATCACTCCTGTTGTCAAATCTTCTATTCTTTTTGAATGAGCGATTACCAAACTTTTTGGTGAACTGTTTGGTAATGAGAGCTAAAGATTCACCAAAAGAATTGATCTCATCATCTTCAGAATCAGAATCTTCTGGATTGGTCTCCGAAATGAGTGCCTTACTGTTCCCTTTCTTTTCTGTTTCTCTGTTTCTTCTGTCTAATCCTCTGGATTCACAGATGAGGGCCAGAGGTCCACCTACACTTGAATTTGTCAAATTAACCTCTTTCTCATGTGCTTGAAGCGTTCCAAACACATCGTGTAGTGACCACATCTCCCGATCTTGATTAGCTTGAAGAGACATGGACAATGTGACCATTCTGGATTCAAGCATTTTAGAAACAGAACATTGTTGTCTTCCTTTGATCTGATGATATCACATTTCTTACACAGATTTATTAGAGTGTTAAATCTGTGGTAAGTCTGTTCCAGAGTTTCTTCTGGGAGTGCTTGAAAAATGTTATATTCATTTAGAGCTTGAGCTCTTCTGTTCTTTTTCATTTTAGCACATCCCTTCAATTGATAAGCAAGTTGATCCCATAGTTCCTTTGCTGTCTCACAAGAATCAGGAGATTGAAAAATCTCATTGGGAATTGCCATGATAAGTAGACTTTTTGCATTTTTGGCAATTTCTACTTTGGCCTTATCATCCTCGGTCCAATTTCCCTTTTCCTTGGGAACATGACGAGCAGGAATTTCATCAGTGGTGGCAGTAGGAGGTAATCTAGATAGTTATTGGTACGAAAGGTCCATTTAAAATGGTAGGATATAGATTTGTATCTAACCCTTCATAGAAATTTATCATACGAATTTTCCAGTGAGAATATTCGTCTCGAACTAGAGTAGGAGGTTTGGTTAGAGATCCAGATGTGTAAATAGCGTTCAAAACGAACAATTTACTTACTGATCTCATAATTAAACTAAAATTACCACTAGTTTAGAGAAAATTGTATTAAATTAGCAAAATGTCGAAAAATAGAGTAGAATGAAGAACAATAGTTTAAAAGATAAAATTAACTGTTAGTTGAGTTGGGATTTCTCCAAGCTGGATGAGATCGAATAATCAATAGATTGATTATCTAGCTCTGATATCAATTGTTGAAACCCAGATCCCTATTTAACTCAATTAATCAATAGATCTAAGAGAAATATAAGAGCAGAAGCAATTTAAATCTGTGATTAAAGCTAGAACAGTAAGAATAATATTTGAAGATCAAATGAGAATTTGTATTCAATAACCTAAAAAGCGATTACAAATACGATGAATGATAAACCCTAATTCTCTCTCAAAGATGATCAACGACTTTTACAATCATAACTAACTCTATATATACTAGTACAAAAGCGAAAGTCAACAAGCTAGCTTATCACTGAGTGACACGTCACTCGTACGACGAACAAAATTAATTACAAACGGAAAGTGTGACAGACCACGTCACCAAGAGCGCATGAATAAAGAAGTTGATATCAGAGGTCTTCAGAGGTCTCTGAGCGCTTCTGATGAGAGAGAGATTAGAGGATAAGCCTTTGTGTTTGTGCTCTGATGCTTGAGACTTATCTGCTTCTGGTTCATACTTTCTTAACAAGCTCTAACAATCTCCCCTTAAGTATGAAATCCAGAACTAAGAATTACATGACAAAACAGAAGTTCATTTCATTACATTTCAACAAGTACAATAAAGAGATTTACAAGATTAAAATCAAAAAACAGCATCAAGATGAAATGTAGTGATCTTGTGAAATTGATCAGTGATATGTCTTAGCTTTACAATCAAGTTCAGTTGTTGATACATCCTTTTAGTGGCAATTCTGATGTGAGTTTTTTTTCCTGTATCATCAATCTGAAGGGATGCAAACCCTTTGGCAATACCCACAATTCCAGAACTTCTTTAATTCTAAAGAAGATTTTTCTTTTTGGTCTTTTGAATACAATTCCATCCTCTGGATCTGTCAAAATTTGCCCAACAGGGATATGTTCGATCCCTTCTCTTTCTTCATTAGGTGCAGAGATACTTAAGATAGTCGTTTTGAGATCCAACCCTGTTTGAAAGTCTACCTTCTTACTATATGTCATAAAGGCTTCCATACACCTTAGGATTATGAAGAAGGCCACTTTGTCTTGAGCATCTTTCCTTTGATTCATCTTGTTCCTCATAAATCTTCCTAAAGGAATTAAGTCAGAGGGATTGATCGATAGGAGATCATTATCACAGAAATAATTTGTCTTTTTATCTTCCCTTTCCACCTCATAAATGGTATACAATAGCTCTGTGTTTTCAAACTTTACATGTTTGACCCCTGTTATGCGTCTGATTGGGGAAACAGTGTAAGCTTCTTTCCTCATTTTTCTGTGGCTCATAAATCTTGTCTTGACTTCATCGCTCACATTGTAGTCATATGAAAAGTTTGGAAGCATCAGAAATACCTTGTGATCAGTTGCTGCATATATATCCTTGTATTCAATTTCTGTTAAGGTGGGAACTTTGTACGCATCAAACTTCTTGATACCCTCCTTCAATTGCGCCTTCCTTCTGCCTAAATACTCTTTCTTCACCTTTTCTGCTTCAGCTCTGAGTTTGGCTGCTTCAGAGTTAGGGGGTTGTTCAGGGACAAGTGGTTTAGAGATGGGAATTTGTGAGCTTGAGCTCCGACCTTTGGGATTTAAGATTGTAGAGTCAGGAGGTGTGGGATCAGTTTGGGTTTTAGGTTTTAGGGGTTGGCTTGTTTGGCTTGGTTGCTTCTGGATTTGACCTTCTGGCTTTCTTTTGTTTCCCAAAAGATCGAGAATGTACTTAGCCATATCAGGATGTTTGGGAAGTGGGCCAGAATTGACAGCCAGAGGTATTGGTGTAAGAGGTGTTGGTTTGGATGATGGTGGTGGATCAGAAGGTAGAGAGGAAGAGGCTTTATCATTACTTTGAGCTTTAGTAGTTTCAGCACCATCGATTTTAGCCTTCTTTGAGATGTTATCCCCCTTCTGAGAATCAGGGTCCTGATCCTCAGATCTCTTTCTTTTCTTTTCTGCCTTTTTATGCGCACTGGCTTCTTTGGCCTTTTTCTTCGCTTCAAAGTCTGCAGAAATGGAACTTACCAGAGACGTTAACTTT
Source organism: Silybum marianum (assembly GCA_036898165.1). Classification (NCBI taxonomy): domain Eukaryota; kingdom Viridiplantae; phylum Streptophyta; class Magnoliopsida; order Asterales; family Asteraceae; genus Silybum; species Silybum marianum. Next base: position 20,494,087 of record CM072530.1, on the reverse strand, counting down.
GAAACAGAGGTATCTAAGGTAGATACCTTCTGAGCTAAGTCATTGGAGCTTGTATTGTTCTTGGAGACGAACTTGGCATTTATTGCATTGAATCTGTCCATCATTGCCTTCTGGAATTGCCAAATCTGATAGCCGAATTAATGCAAAAGAAGCTGAGGCAGAGGCTTCTGAGGGAACCACTACATTGATCAGCTTCTGTATGTCTGCAACGAAGGATCCATATTCAGAAACTGAGATGGTGACTTCTGGAGAGGGGATGGCGGCTGGAATATTGAATATGGCTTCTGAGTTAGCTTTAATTCCATCGTCCAACTTGTTGAAGTGATCAGAGGCAGAGTTCCTCTGTGATTCAGCATTGTCAGAAATAAGCTTCTTGAGAGCTTCCAAAGCTTGATTCTGTTCTCTTTGAGTATTCTGGACACTGCAGATCAAGGAATTTTGGGTTTGAAGGGATAGTTTTAGATCCTCCATAGATATCTGAATTTGATCACCAAATGCCTTAAACGCTGCATTGTTTACAAACTCAGAAGAGGTAACCGGTGCATCTCCAACACATGGGGCCCCTTGTCTCTCGCGGTCAGAGAGGCCCTCATTCACGCCTGTTTGGACGTTGAGCGTGGAGGGACTTCCATCATGTCGTCGATGGCTATTAAGAATAGGCACCTCTTCGGATGTTCTAACATTATTGACTTTTTCTTCAACATCAGAGGGTGGAGAGTCAATTAACGTGTGCTTACCTTGAAAAAGTCCGAAGACTCCGGTAAGTGGTGCAACCTCTGGCCTGAACCCCTCTGATAGGATTTCATAGGCATCTACACTAGTAGAAGGCGGACATACCTTATGTATTTTCTAAGTTTGCGTTGGTCACAGAGACATCAACGAGTGTAGGAGGTGGCGAGTTCTGGGGCGATGGAACTCTTATATTTACATCATCATCCTTTTGAGAGGATGATGAAGATGATGTGGTTTCCCCAGCAGTGCTTGAGACAGAGGAAAAAATACCCTCTGCTTGGTTAGTTTCATGGTGGTTTGGACTGAGTTGTCCTGTTTCAATGAGTGTAGATGTGTTGGCATCTACCTCAGCAAATGTAGTTGCTCTGGATGGACTCGACTGGATTCTCTCATATGTGTCTCTGAGAACATCTTCTTGGCTCTCTCTTAACAAACGCTCGACATGGTTAGAAGCTCTCGGTTGTTCACTTGTATTATTTTCATTCTCAAGCTCATTCGACCCCTCACCATCTACTCTAGGCTCTAAGGGCTCTGGGGTAGGTACCCTCTGTTCTGAGTGTACCATTGAGCTTCTATAATAAGTAAGATAAGGAGCAGTTTGAGGAATTAGATCAAGCATGTACCTGGATAGTTCGAGTTGTACCTGGTTGGTTTGTGGGAGTTCATGGTAGAAATTTTTCACAATGGTTGAATGATTGGAGCATTAAGTACAACGATTGCTCAATGTGAGAATAGGGCAAGAAACCTAGGAAACATGAGTGTTGGAAGAGCATTACCATTTGTTTCATTCAGAACTTTTAAGTGAACTTCTGCACTTATTTCTTGGAATATAAGACTTGCAAAATCCAAGGGTCGGTTGAAGTACATACCATACATGATGGTGAGAATGTGTCTGCTCGCCTGATCCAGAGACCATACAATAAGAACAATATTTGAAGATCAAATGAGAATTTGTATTCAATAACCTGAAGAGCGATTACAAATACGATGAATGATAAACCCTAATTCTTTCTCAAAGATGATCGACGCTTTTTACAGTGATAACTAACTCTATATATACTAGTACAAAAGAGAAAGTCAACAAGCTAGCTTATCACTAAGTGACACCTCACTCGTACGACTAACATAATTAGTTACGCACGGAAAGTGTGACAGGCCACGTCACCAAGAGCGCGTGAGTAAAGTAGTTGATATCCAGACGTCTTCAGAGGTCTCTGGACGCTTCTGATGAGAGAGAGATCAGAGGATAAGTCTTTGAGTTTGTTCCCTGATGCTTGAGACTTATCTTCTTCTGGTTCATACTTTCTTAACAAGTTCTAACACATGCTACTTTCTCTCTCCTCAATCCTCTGTTGTTATTTCTTTCTTTCCTTTTGCATCATGTTAGTGATTTCTTGAGGTACAATAGAATAGGTTTTATACTTGTCCTTGTTCTGCTTGTAACTGTAAATTTGTTTATTTATATAAACTAATTTAAAAACCAAAATCTACTTGTGTTTGTATTCAACCCCCCCCCCCCTTCTAAAAACTGTTCTATATCCTTGGAACTCTTGTAGACCCCTTTGGAGCCAACAAGTGGTATCAGAGCAGTGTTTTCTGCTTACTTATCTTTAAACACAACGTTTTAATCAAGTTATTTTAAAACGGCTAACACAAACACCAACTACATAGATAATGGATCTTTAGCTAAACCTCCAAGATTTAGCCGTGATAATTTCCCTCTATGGAAAGAAAGAATGACTCTATTCCTAGAAGGGTCAGATCCTAAGATCCCCTATTATCTAGAGAATGGACCATTTGTTCCTACAGTCCTGGTTCCTGCAGTACCTGCCACTGCAACCTCTCCTGCTATCGCTGAAAGAAGAATTGTCAAAACTCCAGATCGATGGAGTGAGTACGACAAAAAGGAAGTAGCTATAGATGCTAAAGCTAGATCTATAATTGTTATGTCTCTACCAGATGATGTTTATCACTCAGTGATGAAAATGAGAACATCTAAAGCCATGTGGGATACTCTTTGTATTCAATATGAAGGAACTGATGAAGTTCAGATTACTCGTAGCATCAATCTGGTGAGACAGTACGAAAGTTTTATGTGCACTAAAAATGAAACACTTTCTCAAATTCACCAACAATTCAACTGTCTATTAATAGATATGAAGACTGTTAATAGAGAATATTTTAATGCTGAAATACTGACAAAATTCACGGAGGCACTACCTGAACAATGGGGAGTGTGCACTACATGTTTGAAATTGCCAAAGAATCTCGAAACTCTTTCCTTAGGTGTTTTATATGGAATGTTGCTCAATGAAGAACAATCCCAAGCCTTAAAAAGAAACCTCATAAAGGATATCAAGAGTGCCAAAAGTACTTCTTTGGCACTAGTGACTTCAGAGGAGGAACCTTCCAAACGTGTCTCCTCTTCCATCACCTCTATCACTGAGTTAGATCAAGTTGACTCAGAAGAATTCATAGATGCTGACATCTCTGAGTTTGATGACTCTGTGGCACTTATCACTAACAATTTTAGGATATTTGTTAAGAAGAGTAAGTTTAGAAAAATACTGGCTATCACTGACTTTGATAAGTCAAAGACTCTTCCTGCTGATAAGGCCTCAGCAATCTGCTATAATTGCTAGCGCAAGGGTCACTTCGCAAGCGAGTGTAGATCAAGAAATTCGATGCACCAACAACTTTTCAGATGTCTAATAAAACTAAAAAGGAAAAATATTCTAAGTTAATATAAAAATATCAGAATCTAAGAAATAATCAGCGAAAAGGAAAAGGCCTTGCCGCTGAAGAAGCAGACTGGGATTAGGTAGACGATTGGGCAAATACCACTGATGAATCTGAATCAAATGAAGAAGACATAGCCTTAATATATCTTATGGCCAGAATTGAAGAATCTAAAGGGGCATCTAACACATCTTCTTCAGAATGTCCATCAATACAGGTACTAACTTCTTCTAACTCCTCTATACCTGAAAATGATAGCTTGTCGGCTCTCGACTCTATGACTGTTGAATTTTATAATGCTTTAAATGGGAAGATCAAAGATGAACAAGTTAACATTGATCTATCTGAACAATTAAAGAATTTCCATTTAAAAATCAAAGAACTTACTACGATTGAAGAAAATCTTAAAAACTAAGTCTTTGTAAATCAAACCATCAGCATTGGAAGACAACAAGCTATCACTGAAAAGGAAAAGGCCATCGCTGATCTGAAGGCCGAAAAGGCTTCCATCGAAGGATGGTGTAAGGCTTCTGAAAAAGTCAGTGAGATCATCAATGCCCAAGTTCCTAAGAATGTCAGAATTGGTTTAGGATATACCTCTGACAAAGAAGAATCAGAGACCAACCGTTCCATGTTAAAATTTGGAATGTTCGTCTCTTCTATCCCTGATTCTTCTTCTTCTTCTCAGAAAACCCCTATCACTGAGAAAAGGTTTCCTAAGTCTCATTGTAAAGATTCAAAGAAGGTGATCAAAGACACGTTCCTTGATCATGTTCCTACAATCAAGAATTTTCTGAAACAGAAAAAAATTTCTCTACTCCTTCAGTAGGTCATTCTAAATCTGGAAAGATGATTCCTGGATTCATTCAGAGATCTACTCCCAGAATTAGAATTGATATGAATCCATATGTCCCTGAAAAAATTATCATTCCTCCAAGGACAATGGACAACGGAATTCTTGGTCCTAGTCCTGATAATGCTTCAACCTCCTCTATGAACACTTTCAATTCCAAACCCATTTTCAAATATAGGAAATGCTATCATTGTGGTGAAACTACCCATATTGCAAGAAAATGTCCTAATGCTACAAAAGCTGAAAAATTGGCTCATGGTAAGAAAGTAGCTCCAGCTGATAAATCAGCAAGAACGAAATCTACCAAAGTTGGTAAAACTACCAAGGTGAAGATAACAGTGAAGAAGATCTTTCAGTTAGCAATTCATCCGCCAAACCTTCCACTAACTCTACAGCACCCATAGTAGTATGGGTACCTATGAAAAATTAATTTTTTTGTTGTATGTAGAGTGCTAAGGGTATCTGGTATCTAGACAATGGTTGCTCAAGGCACATGACAGGCATAAAATATCTGCTCTCTGAATACAAGGAAGAAAATGGTCCCTGAGTGACCTTCGGTGGAAATGGCAAAGGATACACCAGAGGTTATGGCGTTCTATCTAACGGAGCAACTTTCTTCTCTCGAGTTGCATATGCCGAGGGACTAAAACACAATTTATTGAGCATTAGTCAACTCTATGATAAAGACTTTAAAGTCTTGTTCCCAAAGACCAGATGCGCGGTCACTGATAAAAATGATATGCTTGCTTTAAAAGGAAAAAGATCAGAGAACGTATATGTTATTAATATGGACAACACTCATGTGTGCTTTGTATCGAGAGCTTCCTCTGATGTCAACTGGCTTTGGCATAAGAGAGTTTCTCATCTTAACTTCAAAACGATAAATGATTTATCAAGAAAGGAACTTGTCAGAGGCCTACCTAAGCATGGCTTTGCAAAAGAATCTCTTTGCTCTGCATGTGAAAAGGCAAGCTGACAAGGGCCACGTTCAGATTTATGAAAGTATCCTCAGTAACCACTCCTCTTCACTTACTCCATATGGATCTTTTTGGACCTGTCAATGTTCAATCCATATCAAGGAAGAAATATACTCTAGTGATAGTAGATGAGTATTCCAGATATACATGGGTATTCTTTCTACGATCTAAGCGTGATACCCTTGATGAAATAATTTCTTTCATCAAGAAGATTGAGTTGCTGAACAATGTTCCAGTTCGTTCTATAAGAAGTGATCATGGTACTGAATTCAGAAACAATACCCTGGTAAGTTTCTTTGAAAAAAAGGCATTACTCAAAATTTCTCTTCAGTATGGAATCCTCAGCAAAATGGTGTCGCTGAAAGAAGAAACGAACCATTATCGAAACAGCTCGCTCAATGCTCAGCAAATCTCATCTTCCAACTCAGTTCTGGGCTGAAGCAGTTAATATTGCCTGTTACACTTAGAATCGATCCCTGATAGTATAAAGATTCAAGAAGATTGCTTTGAATTATTTGGTGAGAAGTCACCCTCAATAGAACATCTACATATCTTCAGATATAATTGTTACATCATGAATGGCAGAGATCATTTGGGAAAGTTCGATCCTAAAGTTGATGATGGTATATTTTGTTTGGTACTCTTCAGTATCCAAGGCATTTAGAGTCTTCAATAAACGAAGACAACATGTCGAAGAAACCCTCAACGTCAACTTTGATGAATCTAGACCTTCAAATTCCTCTCCCATCCCTGAAGAAGATGAAGAATTAAACAACTGGATGAAATCTCACTATGGGGAACCTGAATCATATTTCAGTACACCTCCTGTACAAAAAATAATGATGATGATGGTCATAATCTTATTCCCAATTCGCTGAATAGTAACAATTCATCATCATGGATGAATGTTACTCCATTAAAATCAGATTCCTCCATCCAATCCCTCTATTGATAATTCTTCAGTGAATAATCAAACATCTTCCTCATCTCCAGGAAATGAAATTCCCTCAGGATCTCCTCCTTAGATGATTAGAGAAAATAAAGAACATCACGCTCATCTAACATCTTCTCCAGAACAGGCCGTTGAATCATCAATTGATCCAAATCCTCAGCTAGCAGCTCAGAGATGGACTCAAAATCATCCCATTGGTCAAACTTTATTTCTGTTATAGAACCTAAAAAGATTGATGAAGCTATCCTTGATCAAGATTGGATTATAGCCATGCAAGAAGAACTCTCTGAGTATAAAAGAAACACAGTATGGAAGCTTGTTCCCAAACCCTCAAACAAAACCGTTATAGGAACCAAATGGGTGTTTTGTAACAAGTTAGATGAAAACGGCACTATAACTCGCAACAAGGCTCGATTTGTTGCTCAGGGATATAGACAATGAAACGTTTGCTCCTGTAGCAAGACTGGAAGCAATCAGATTGTTCCTTTCCTTCGCTGCTCACAAAAATTATAAGTCTATCAGATGGATGTCAAAAGTGCATTCCTGAATAGGAAGTTGATAGAAGAAGTCTATGTCGAACAACCTTTTGGCTTCGCTGACGTAAGACAACCAGATACGTCTATATGCTAGACAAGTCTCTCTACGGGTTGAAACAAGCTCCCCGTGCATGGTATTACACTCTCTCTAAATATCTTCTCACTAAAAAGTTTGTTCGTGGTAGATTGATCAAACTCTCTTTCTTAGAAAATGTAAGGGACACATTATTCTTGCTCAGATATATGTAGATGACATTATCTTTGGTTCCACTAATCCTAAACTTTGCACTCGTTTTGCCAAACGAATGAAAAAGGAATATAAAATGAGTATGATGGGTGAACTAACATTTTTGCTTGGTCTTCAAGTAAAGCAATCTGATAAAGTCATCTTTATATGTCAAAGTAAATATGTTAAAGATATGCTGAAAAAATTTGATTTAACTTAGAGTTCTTTCATGAAAACTCCTATGGCACCTCCTCGAACTTTAAATAAGGACCCTGATGGTAAACCTGTTAATGTCACTGCTCATAGAGGAATGATAGGATCCTTACTTTATCTAACTGCTAGTAGGCCTAATATTATGTTCGCAACCTGTTTATGTGCTAGATATCAATCCGAACCCAAAGAATCCCACCTCATCGCTGTAAAGCGAATCTTCAGGTATCTGAAAGGGACTCCTAATATTGGTCTCTGGTATCCCAAAGACTCAGGGTTCAATCTAATGGGTTATTCAGATAGTGACTTTGCAGGATGCAAAATTGATAAGAAGAGCACCACTGGTGGGTGCCAGCTCATCGGTGGAGAGTTGATAAGTTGGACAAGTAAAAAGCAAAATTCAATGTCCACTTCAACCAGTGAAGCTGAATATGTCGCAGCAGGGAGTTGCTGTGCCCAAATTCTTTGGATGAGAAACCAGCTTGCTGATTATGATATTCAGTTATCCAAAATCCCTATATATTGTGAAGCACTAGTGCTATCGCAATCGCAAACAACCCTGTACTTCACTCAAAGAACAAACATATCGAGATTAGATATCATTTTATCAGAGATCACATTATGAATGGTGAAATTGAACTTCATTTTATCCCCACTTGTTAGGACCCAAACAATCAAGATATCAATATATGGAAAGATTTTAACAGGAATGTGATAGCCAAATGTAATATGTATTGATTGAATGTACAGTATTACAGAATATGTCTTTACAAGCCTAATGGAAACGTTAGTTCTAACTATCTAACTAACTATCTATTTATACATGACATAGAAAGACTAAAGTAACAGTACATTCATAATAGACAAGTTCAGAATAGGTTCTGAACTTCTTCAGAAGTATCTTCAGAAGTGTCTTTAGAAACTCTTTAGAAAATCTTCATAACCTCTGAAGTTGGCACTTCAGAAGTTTATGCCTTAGGATTTTCTTTGTCTTTTATTCAGATCCTTATATCTTCAGAACCCAGTCCCTTTTGAAGCTATTATGATATCTCTATCAATCTCCCCCTTAGCTTCAAAAGTTCAAATCATACTTCCAGAAATTCAGAATTTCTCTAACATCTTTCAGAATTAAGTTCCTGTATTCTAGCAAGGATTCAACAATTCTAATCATCTCTTTTGCAAGCTTCTCGTGCTTCTCCCTATCTTCATTGCTCAGATTCTTTGGTCTTTTATTCTGTCTTTTCACCAAACGATCTCTGATAGCCATGAGGGTTCCATTGCAACATTTGTGGAGTTCTTCAAATCTCACAAATAATAGTTCCTGAAAGCATTTGCAAACGAAGCCTGGAGGTTGAATTACTAAAGTGCTTTTCTTCAAATTCTGAATATCTGGTAGACTGAGATTTGGTTTGCTCAAGTATACTTGTTTCTTGTTTAGAACATAAGCAACTTGGAAATCAGTCTTTGCAGCCCATATGAATTCTCTGTACAAACCATCTCTGAGAATTGGAAATGATTTTCTGAACTTGGTGATTGAATCATGAAAAGGGTAAAGACTTCTATAAACTCTGAGTAGATCTCTAAGATATACATTTTGAAAATCAGCTTCAGAAAAGGTAGAAATCTCACCATTTTGTCTTTCAACTGTAAAGAATGCATACTTGTAATTTTGTCTTATCTTCAAGTCAGCATTAGTTACCTTAACTCCTGGGCTTTCCTTTCTTGCTTCATTAACTGGGATTCTTATTTTTCTAATGATATTTGAATACCATTGTTTCCAATCAAAGGACTTTTGAATCCAGCAGTCAATATAGTTGAACTTTTGTTCATATTCCATGAACATTTCTGGATGGAAATATTCAAGAAACATGGTAAAAGCACTTTCTTCTATTCTTTGCACTTGCATTTGTTCCTCTTCAGATATTTGCTCTATAGGAACCAACTTTTCAGAAATATCTTCTGAAATGACTTCTTTTCCTTTCTCTTTATCCTTCTGACTTGGTTCTGAACTTTCAATGTTCAGAGAAAACTTTAGAATTTCCTCCAAGTCTTATTTCTTTGAGTGAATTTGGAAATCATAAGTGTCACTAAGTATATAATCAGCTCCTCTAATCTTGTTTTCTCTTTTGTGACCAGCTGGATAACTTTTCCTTACGATTTCTCTGAAATGAACTCTCTCTTTGACCAGATATATGATTTCTTCTTTGACATCTGTATCTTCAATATAATCCTTGGCATAAGTAAGAAACCAATTCAGAGGTGAATTAGAGTATTTTGGAATATCTGAAATCAAAAAAGTTTTATTTCTATCTGTTGTATATCTGAACCCAAGATCTGGACTAGTGAACACTCTAGTCATTGTATTTTCAAGGTTTATAGGTTCCAACAGATTTACTTTAGATAACCCAAATTCCAGAGCTAATTGAAAGTCATGCTTGATAAGTTCCTTATGTAGATTCCCAGAATTCTTCTAACTTCACAAACAAGCTCAACTTCACTTTTAGCAACACAATAATGAAGAACTGTCAGTTTTTCTTGCAATCTTAATTTGTACAGATCATACTGAGTAAATTCACACAAATATCCATTTCTTCTTTCTGCTCCAAATCTGAATATTACTAGATCATCTTCAACAGTCTTTGAAAGACATCTAATCTTCTTTATAAGAGTGGAGTCATTCAGATTTTAAACTCCATGCTTCTGAACAAAGTTTCTAACTTGAGAAATTTGATCTTCAGACCACTCATCACTTACAAAATCCTCTAGAGTTGCAAACCTCAGACTGGTTTTGTATATATGAAAGTAAATTGCTTCAGGAAACTCCAAGCTTGTTTCTCCAGAAAGAAATATATCTTCTTTTTCATAGACTTGATCTAGAATAGGTTCTTCAAGTAGAGGAATATCAACTTTGGGAATCGTAATGCATGATTTGACTCTTACTTCAAAATTTCCAGAATAGACCATCAAAATTTCATCTGCAATATCAACTTTTTCATCTGGTTGATCAAGAAAGTCTCTGAAGACAGAAAACCTGTTGTCCAAAAGTCTATACTCCAGACTTCTTGGATTATTCAAAAAGATATGCACCCAACAGAATTGGCTTAGTATTCTCCATAGTTCTTCAGAAGCTCTTCTATATTCATCACTCAAATATTGTTGGGGCTTCCATATTACCAAATCTTTTATTTCATTGACTTCAGAACTTTCTCCACGTCAGCTCCAGACATGTCTTCTTCAAACATAATAACATCAGAGAGATCACTGGTCTCACCAATGACATCTTCAAATGCAAGATATTCCCTTAACATCTCTTCATTTGAATAAGGAATAATGTCTTTATTATCTGAGCTTAAGTTACCTTCAGAATAAAAGGATAACTTCTCTGTTTCATACCCTTCCTCTACTATATCTTCAGAAGAATGAATATTTGTCTCTTGCCCTTCATGTTCTGCAAATAAGATATCATCTATTGCTTCAGAGACTCTGTTAGATGCTTCACCAACATTCTGAGCATCTTCAGAAGTTTTCTCAGAACTTTGCTCATGAACATTTTCAACATTTTCTGGTTCAGACACTCTCTGCCTTTTCTCCCCCTCTTGATTATCAGGATCCTGATCATCAAGACTTCTTTTAGAAGTGTCTCGGCGAGGCCTGCATTCTAGAGCAGATAATCTTGTGCCTAAATCTGTCTGAGAACTCTGAATAGAAGAAAGTTGATTTAAAATCTGAGTAATATCAGCCTTGGTTGCATAAATGGAAGAATCTTGTTGTGCAGAAGAAGAAGAAGTCTGAGAAGCTTTTAGAGAAGAAACAGAAGAAGCTACTTCAGAAAAAGCAGTCAGAAGTGCTTGTTTGAAAGAATTCTGATCATTAGAAGATTGAAGTTGATAATCAGTCAACTTATTTACCATACTTTCCCCTTGTTTATCCAACCGATCCTCCATCATCTTTTTGGTTGTATCCGTCAATTCCTTGATGTCCTTCTGAATCTTTGCAAATTCAGAAATACAGAAATCTTTGAATTCTGTGAATTCAGAAGATGTGGGTAAGATTCCAAGACCAACAGATGGTCTTGTTTGCAGTCCTAGGCTGGCCTGTATGTGTCATAGAGACATCATGAACCACATTTGATTCTGTTAATGGGGCTTTTGTGATGTTCACCCCACCAGGTCTTCCAACTAATCCTTGATATCCAGAAATAGGAATATCTATTGTTGTTGATGCAATGTGACAAACACTTTGCTTAGTGACATCTAGAGGATGTGTGCTAGTGTGAATGGATTCCACATTAAGTGGTTCAGTAGGCTTAATGTTGAGTGGACTCTCAGACTCAATGTGCTAAAAATGATGAAGGGGGGACATATATCCTTCATTTTCAACAAAAGGATCCTCCAATTGGGATCCTAATGGATTATAAGCTGCTTGCCCCAGATGTGTTGATGAAACACCCTTCTGTTGAGAGATGTGTGAGTGGCTGGAGGGGTTAATCAAATTTGACATGGGCTCACTGGCCTTTTCAATATCATCCACCAAAGACTGTGGAATGATAGAAGATGTGGGTGCCCGATTGGTAACAGGTGGTTCACAGGTTTGTTTTTCTTTTACCTGTGTTCTCCCCTCATCAATTCTTTTTCTTACTCTTCTACCCATTCTCTCATTTTCATTTTTCCTCTTTACTCTTTGAGGTTGTTCTCCCCCTTGAACAACCTCCCCTCTCTTTCTATTAATTCTAGACTCCCTTGCATTATCACCACTCTGGTTTGAATCAGGGGAAGGGACTACTGGTTGAGGTAATCCCATAGATTCTAAATGCTCACTCACAATCCTATTTGGTGGACTTACAAGATCAATTAAATGAGAAGGAAGTGGAACTGCATTTGGAAATGTAAGTTTTGCATTTGGAGGCCTTAAACTGTCCATAGTAAAGATAGGAACATGTACCTCATGTGCTAGAATAGGGATTTTTGATACAGCTTTCATTGCTCCTTTGATGAGAGTTTGAAAAAATCTCTGAAATGGTATGTAGTTGAATGTGGACTTCTTCAAGATTGCAGATTTGAGTATATTAAAAATAAGACTAGCATAATCATAGTGCTTGTTGAAGGCAACTCCATGAAAGATAATCCTCCCATTTGCTTAAGCTTGATCCAAGCTTGAACTTTTCCTAGATAAACAAGTATTCAGAATTGAGAATAAACTGTACCATATTGGAGGTAAACACTTTCTTCTAAAGGAACTTAAAGCATTTGGATTTTCAGAATATCCCAAACTCATGAAATCTGAGATCCTTTCTGTTTGATCATAAGAAATTTTCCCAAGAACCTCATCTGACTTTGGCAAGAAGTGAAGGCATCTAATATCATCCACAGAGATACACACCTTGTAAGCATGAACATAGGAGACAGTTTCATCTTCAGATTCATCAAGCTCAGCATAGTGCCAGAATTGTTGAAGGTAAGAAGAAGGAACAAAGAATTTCCTAGAAAGTAGAGAACGGAGTGGATGTTTCTTCAGAATGTCAATCAAAGTTATTTGATCATCAGTAAAGTCTTTCGATTTAAAATTCAAAGCATAGTTATTTTTCTTGATTTCTAGCAGTTTCCCAGCAGGAACATACAGTTTTGACATATCACTACTTTCAGCACGAGTCTGAGATTCACTATCACCAGCATTTGATTCAGAAACAACCTCAATAGGTTCGATTTGTGTTTCCCCAATTTTATCAGTTCTCGGGTTAGGGTTAGGGTTAGGTTTTGAAGGTCCGTCTTGATTAATAGTAGTTGTGGCTGTGTCTTGAACCATTTGACCTTCAGGAAGTGGAACTTCCATTGTTCCAACAACCAGTTTCTGAGGTACGATCTTGAATGAACCATCACTCGATGATCCATTGCTGTCATTGTGACTCGAGGAAGTAGAAACCATAGCTTTGGAAGTAGACATGATAGTTGAAGAACAAGGATTCGAAATAGCATGAAGATCAATGAAGATGATGAAGAATCCATTGATTTATAAGACTGGATAAGCGTTGATGGACACGTGGCCAAAAAGTAAAATGTGATTAGAAAAGTAATCATCATTTATTTGGATAAATGAACCGTTTAAACGACGTGATTAATAAATATCCAATGAAATTAAAACACTTGGCACACGCTTAAGTGATACTTAAGAAAATATCAACGGGAAGTTAAGTTCTGAGAACAAGTTCAAAAACTTCAGAAATTGTTCAGAACTTCTGAGAATAAGTTCAGAAGTCTGAAAGAAGGAATTCAGAAGAACCACGGAATTTTTAAGTGTAGTTCCAAACTAAATTTGGATCACTTTAGAAGACCAAAAATCATTTAAAAATACAAACTTCTGAAAAATATAAAACATTTTGAGAATTTAGAAGTAGGTTTGAACAAACAGAAAACTTATTTTATCTAAGGAAGCTTGTTCATACTTCTTAGATATGAAGATCAAAACTTGATTTCAGCAATTCAGATTTGTTTTGTAGGAAAGAGTAGTGCAAAATTTTGAAATTAATACGACTCCCCCTTGAATCATTAGCAACTATGATTCTCCCCCTTATTCAGTGCAACTTTATTAAAGAAACAAGAAAATATTAGAGAAATGAAATAGAGAAAAAAAATTGAAAAGTATTAAAAGACAATCAACCTAGATAAAGAAGAATTATATTTATGAGATTGAAAAGAAGCAAAGATCTGAATGTTATACTTTAGAATATTCAGAATATATCTGAAGAGCAAACTATTCAGAATTTGAGATAAAAACTTCAGAATATAATTTCTAGAGTATGGTTGATGTGTAATACTTACATTGACATATTCATCATGCCCAATTTACTTACCAATAAGTTAAATCGTTTTTCATCAAGTGCTTTGGTAAATAAATCAGCTAACTGATAATCTGTCTGAACAAAAAACATTTCAATATTACCTTTTTCCACATGATCTTTGATAAAATGATATCTTACATCAATGTGCTTGGTATTTGAATGCTGAACAGGATTGGCAGTGATGGCTATGGCACTCTTTGAATCACAATACAGAGGAATCTTTTTGAAAGTATAACCATAGTCTTTAAGTTGAACTTGCATCCAGATCACTTGTGAGCAACATATTGCAGCTGCCACATACTCAGCCTCTGTTGTAGAAGTAGAAACACAATTTTGTTTCTTTGAAGACCAGCTTACCAGTCTATCACCCAGAAACTGACATGATCCAGAAGTGCTTTTCCTGTCTAATTTGCATCCACCATGATCTGCATCTGTAAAGGCTGTTAGTTCAAAACTAGAATCCTTAGAATACCAAAGTCCCAATGAAGGAGAACCTTTTAGGTATCTAAGTATTATTTTTGCAGCTAGAAAGTGTGATTCCGTAGGATTAGCTTGATATCGGGCACAAATACATGTAGCAAACATTATATCTGGTATAATAGCAGTTAAGTAAAGCAAAGATCTAATTATGCCTCTGTACTTTTTCTGATCAACAGATTTTCCATTCAGATCAGGTTCTAACTTAGTTGCAGTGGCCATTGGAGTTTGAATACTTGAACAATCAGTCATGCCAAACTTCTTAAGTAAATATGAGACATACTTAGATTGATTAATGAATATGCTAGTGGGAAGTTATTTAACTTGAAGACCAAGGAAAAATGTCAACTCTCCCATCATACTCATTTCAAATTCTGTTTGCATGACTTTCTCAAAATTTCTACAAAATTTTGGATTACTAGAGGCAACTATAATATCATCTACATAGATTTGTATCAAAATCATATTATCACCTTCCTTTTTCAGAAATAAAGTTGTATCAATAGTACCTCTTTTGAATTTAGAATTCAGAAGAAAAGTTGTAAGAGTATCATACCATGCTCTTGGTGCTTGTTTAAGTCCATATAGGGCTTTGTCTAAAATATAGACATGATCTGGAAATTCTTTGTTGACAAAGCCTTCTGGTTGTTCAACATACATTTCTTCATGTAAAATACCATTCAGAAATGCACATTTCACATCCATTTGAAATACCTTCATGTTTTTATGAGCAGCATATGCAAGAAAGATTCTAATGGCCTCTAATCTAGCAACAGGAGCAAATGTTTCATCATAATCATTCCCTTCTTGTTGACAATAACCCTTAGCTACAAGCCTTGCCTTGTTTCTTACAACAATACCATTTTCATCCTTTTTATTTCTGAATACCCATTTTGTGCCAATGATGGATTTACCTTTTGGTTTTGGTATCAATCTCCAGACCTTGTTTCTTTCAAATTGACTTAACTCATCCTGCATGGCTAAAATCCAGTCTGGATCTTGAAGTGCTTCATATGGCTTTTTAGGTTCCATGCTACTTAAGAAATTTACATACAGACATTCATTTGCTGTTGCAGACCTTGTTTGAACACCTTTTGATGCATCTCCAATAATTTGATGCACAGGATGACTGGATATCCATTTGTTCACATTTGGCAATGGTTGAACAGATGAAACATTGTTTAGAGAATCATAATCATCAACAATTGCTTGAGTTTCAGTATCATGATTGATAACTGAATGTAAATCTGAAGTCTCCCCCTCAAATGAAACATTCTGAATTTGTTTAGAACTTTGATGTACATGCTCAGAAGTATCTGGAATTGGTTCAGAAACAACTTGAACTGGTTCACAAACAACATTTTCTGGTTCAGAAACAACTTGAACTGGTTCAGAAATAACTTGAATTGGTTCAGAAGTAACTGGAATTGATTCAGAAATTGGATGTACATATGTAGAAGTTGGAAGTTCTGAATTTGAGGTTGAGATGTGTGGTGCTGATGTACTTGAAATTTGTATTTCTCAAATGTCTTGATTTTTTAAGCTTCTGATGAGAGAAGGATTTTGATAATCTGCAGAAACATTTACAGAAATATCAAATAAGTCTTGACATAGAGTGTCTAAATTTGTTTTAAGTAAAGTTTGAGATTCAGAAGAAGAGTTTGTCTGATTATGTTCTGAGTCTAAACTTTCAGAAATTGGTTTATGTGCGAGTTCTGAACTGTCTTGTTCAGAAGTCAATGTTGGCTCATGAAATCTAATATTTGTAGTCTCAACTATCCTTTGAGTTCCTTTAATAAGCACTCTATAAGCTTTGGATCTTTGAGAATAGCCAACAAAGATACCAGCTACACATTTTGGTGCAAATTTGTCAAGATGCTGAGTATCATTCTTTAGAAAACACCTGCAACCAAAATTTTCATAAGGAGTTTTAAGAAATTTTCTTTTTAGGATGGTCCTGTTCTGAGTAAAACATGCAGTAGCAATTGCTTCTGCCCAAAGAGAAAGAGGAAGTTCTGAATATGCAAGCATGGTTCTTGCAGCCTCTACCAAAGTTCTATTCTTTCTTTCAACCACCCCATTTTGTTGAGGAGTTCTTGCAGCAGAAAAATTATGTGAAATACCAATAGATTCCAAAAAATTCTGAAGGGTAGAATTTGTAAATTTTGTTCCATTGTCACTTCTGATCTTTTGAATTGGGAGTTGAAGAAGAACTTGAATTTTCTTCAGAAAGGGTATCAGTCTTTCAGAAGTATCAGACTTGAGTCTCAGAAATTCAATCCATGTATATCTTGTGTATTCATCTATTATGGCAAGAATGTATTTCTTTCCCCCCATGCTTTGAGTTTTCATTGGTCCACATAAATCGATATGTAGCATTTCAAGTGGAGTTTTGCATGAAGATAGCATTTTCAGAGGATGAGAACTTCTTTTGATCTTCCCTAGTTCACATGCAAAACAAAGAGAGTTCTTTTCAAATCTGATCTTTGGTAGTCCTCTTACAGATTGATGTTTGCCTAGTTCAGAAATGGCTTTGAAGTTCAGATGTGACATTCTTCTGTGCCAAAGCCAACTATCATTTCTCATTGTTGTAGACATATAACATACACCGTGTAATTGACCTGTTGCAGAAAATGTTGCTGTGTAGATATCTCCATCTCTATAAGCAGTTAATTCATTTTTGTTTGCTGTACTCAGAATATGACAATGATCTATGTCAAAATTAACCTTCCAGTATTTGTCACAGAATTGACTAATACTGAAAAGATTATGTCTTAGTCCCTCAACATAGAAAACTTTCATTACTGTTACATCTCCTTTAATGAAAGCTAACTGCTCCTCCATATCTTTCATGATAATCAATTAGTAGTTCTTTGAAAGGTGTCATGTTTCTTGAACATCCAAAATCTAAGACCCACACATGACATATCTGCAAAAGAGATTATTGAGTTTTAGGTACCCATTTCAGAATGGGTCCTTTGAGATTAGTAATAAAATTTGAAGTTCTGAACTTTGTCTTCAGATTTTTCAATTCAGAAGTTTGTTCGGGACTTTGAAATTTATCTTTCTTTATTTTTATTTTTATCAAAAAAAATTTGTTTGTTTTGGAGTTAAGATGAAAATTATGATGACCACAATTAATACAGTGAATATGATTCTTTAAAATATTTACAATAGCAGTAGACATATAAGAATCAATAACATTTGATTTTTCAACAAAGATTCTTTTATTCACTATCTTTGATTTGTGTACATCACTTTTATTTAAAATTGAAAAACTATCTAATTTGTCATTCTTTGACAGTCTTTCATCTTTCTTTCTCCATACTAAAGTGGATAGCTCTGTAAAAGATAAGAAATGAGGATTAGTATAAGAAATTCTTTTGTTTACTTTAGCTTTAACCTCAGAATTTGAGTTAATTGTCTAAACTTCAGAGAGAGAATTTGAGGATTGTCCTTTTTCAAAGTTTTTAACTCTGGTGTTGAAGTCAGAAGATGTTACTGAATATGGTGATGAAGTCAATGAAGTGTTTGTTGTAGTAGAAGAAAAATTTGAAGAAGTAAAATTTTCAGATATCTGAAATTCTGGTTTTAAAAACACAGAACCAAACATTTCTGAAGGTATCTTTGAAGCTTCTATTTTTAGTATTTATCCTTCAGTCATACAAGATTGTGATTTGTAAACCAAATAGCCATTTTTATCAATGACTTGCACCATATGCTCATCATCATCTTCTGAATCAGAAGCATTTATTAGTTCTGAAAATTTATTTTGAGTCATACTTTTTGCAAAAATATTTGAATTTGTTGTTGTTGTAAACTCATCATCAGAATTATCAAAAAATATATTGGGATTCTCATCAACATCTTCTAAAGATTTAATTTCTGAGAATTCATCATATTTTTCTTCATGTTCTGATTTATTATCAGAAGTATCTTCTGAAATGACTTCAGAATTGTATTCAAAAGTTATCTCAGAAGTAACTTCAGAAATTATTTCAGATTTAATAATTACTTCAGATTTTTCTTCAGAAATAATATTTGCAGGTGCCATTTTCAGTATTTAACTGTCATTATAACCTAAACCTGCTTTTATGTTGTAAAATTTTGAATTTTGAGCCTGACTAGTTAAAATGTTCAGAGTTTGTTCAGTTTGTCCTCTTTTAAAATTTAAATCTTCTAATTCTTTAATCTTTTTATAAAGATCAAGTCTCTTGATTCAGAAAATTCATTTTAACATTCAGAATTTCTTTTTCAGACTTCTCATTTATAATTTCCTTTTGTAAGCTGTCCATTTTTTCTTTTAAAACAAGTTTTTCTTCAGAAACCTTTTTAAGAATATGTTCAGCTTCTTGACAATTTTTTTTATATATTTGACTTTCAGCTCTGAATTGTTTGACCAAAATTCTTTCACCTTTGATTCTGTTTCTGAGAGTTTCAAATTCAGAAAACATGTTTTGAAATTGATTTTTCATTTCAGAATCTTCAGTGTTCAGAAGAGTAGTTTATTTCAGAATTTAATTAAGAAGATTAAGAAGATACCTCAGTGTTATGTTTGTCTTTTTCTGGATCCATTTGACACATATAGCAATTTGTTGCATAGTGAGCAACTTCTTCATCATCATCTCCATCACTCCAGTTTACCCAATCCTCTTCATACTTGATTACTAAAGCAGGACTAAGTTCCTTTTTCTTGGCTAACAGATGCTTCTTCTCATAGTAGCCTGAATTCTTCACTTTGGGCATCTTGCATTGTCTTGCATAATGTCCAGGCTTTCCATAGTTGAAGCATCTTGCTGGTTCAGATGTTTCAGATTGACCAGCTTCTTGACCTTTCTTAGGTCCACTTTCAGATTTAGGTTTATTCTGATATTTTTGATTGTATCTTTGTGTAAATTGCCTTGTCATAAAAGCAATATTACCAAAAATCCTTTTTAGCTCCTCATCTGATTCATCCCCATCACAAACTGTTGTCTCTGGGATCTCACCCACCTTCTTGGCAGAAATAGTCAGAGAATTATTATACTTCTTGCTTAACAAGGCTACAGTTTCATTTACCTTCTTTTGTTCATTTTGTCTAGTTTTGATTTTATCCTCTTGTTGAAACAGAATACCATAGACATCATGAATGGATTTTCTTGATAAATTTCTAGTAACCATGTTATCAGAGAAGCTTGACCATTCATTACCCAAGTTGTTTAGAAATTTGTTGTTTATCTCAGAATTTGATTTCTGAACACCATTTCTTCTCAGATCATTCAGAATATTGTTGAATCTATGATAAGTCTCTGTAATGGATTCATTCTCTTTATACCTGAAGTTCTCATAAGTACCCACACAGATATTCGGTCTTTGTGCTTGGGCTTTTGTACTACCCTGCATTTGAGCTTCAACTTCATCCCACATGGCCTTAGTAAATGTTAAGCTATCTACTCTATTGTATATCTGTTGGGTCACCGATGATTTGGTGATGAACCTTCTCTATTATTTGATTGATCTTTTACAGGTTCTTTTGAAGGTCTGAAATATGCTTCAAGTATTGGAAAATCAAAGACTATCCAATTAAGGGTTGTACATCAAAATGTGGAATTTTTGATGTATCAACTAACATTAATGTTCAGACCACTTGCTGAATCAAGATGAGGATTGGGTCACCTATGTTGTATTGGGTCATCAATACAAGATTAGGTCACCGACCTAAAAGATGAGGTCACCGATGTTGTTGTGACAACTGTCAAAAATTCGAGCTTTCAGGTTAGCTTCTATTAAGTTTATTAGTGTTTATATAGTTTAAATTTTAAGATTAAGAAATAGTTGGTTTAGAATGGCCGAAAAACCCCTAGCATTTCCGGTAGTCGCTTAAAAATGTCCGGTTCCGACCCGTAACTGTCCGAAACTTCCAATACAGTGCCAAATGCTCTAGTTTATACCTAATTTATATAATATATATAGTTTTAGTATTTTAATTATAAAACTTTTATTTTATTAAGATTCTAACCAAAATGGGCTACCAATTTTGGGAAAAAGGCCAAAAATTGAGAAATGGTCTTTTAATTGTGTCATTTTGGGCTTAAAATGAGTTTTTAAAAAAAAAAACAAATTGGCTTGGGTAGGGCCCACTCCATGGCCGCCCCCCCCCCCCCTCAAAATCCACATATAAATACCAATTTTTTTTTCATTTCACTCATTTCAAACTCAAAAATCAAACACCTCTCTCTCTCTCTAAAAGTGAAGAGACTCTTTTGTTTTTCCCTCTTCCTCTTTCTCTCCATCAAGTTCCAGCCAATTTCTCATGTTCTAATCCATCAAATAGCAAGAATATTGAAGATTTTGGTACACATTTCATCACACAAGTAAGTATAAACACCATCTTATTCTTTCCTTAGCATTTTTGGGTGAAAAACCCACTTTCTTGTATTTTAAGCATTCTTCTTCTAAACCTTTGAATTTTCTGAGTTTGTGGAGAGATTTTACACCAAAACATGTAAAATGTTTATAAAATGGTGATAATCTATGACCTACACAAATAAAACTCAAGAAAATGGGTAAAAATCATGATTTTATGTGTTTTTGAACAACAATGGAGATTTTTGTTGCTGACAGATTCATTGCATGTGCACAAATCGTCCATTTCTTATAATAAACATGTTAAAATGTTAAAAATCTTCCTTCTAAAAGTTTATTTAGAGAGTTGGGGTTCTAATCCAAGTGGTCTCACTCAAAAACATTGAGTTTTGACCCCCCAAATGCTCATAGAAAGATGCATGTGCATCTGGAAGTTCAACAGTAGGTAAACCCTACTTTGAACAACCATAACTCTTTGAATATTTTTCCAAATCACTTGATTTTTCTTCTGGAAGTTAGCTTAATGAGTTACCTTTCATATGCATCTGATTTCATTCAAAAATATGGTGATTTGAGGTTTCAAATGATTAAAACAAAATGAGTGTGCAAACTGTCAAACAATGACAGAATTGTGCATGCATGTTCAAATGGCCATATCTCTTTCAAAACTTAATGAAAAAGGTTGATTATTCTTTTGAGAGTTATATTTATGAGTTATCTTCAGTTTGCAAGTGGAATCACTTAAAAATATGGAGTTTTGACCCTCCAAACACCTAAAATACTTTAGGTGTGCAATCTGTGAAACCACCAGCAGCTAAACTCTACTTTGTGTGTTAGTATCTCCTTTGTTATTTGTCTTTAATGCATGATTCTTCTTCTAGAACTTCATTTTATGAGTTAATATTCATATGGATCCAGTTTCATGCAAAAATATGATGTTTTGAGGCACTAATCAATTTACTAAAGTTAAGTGTGCAATCTGTCAGCTAATGACAGAATTGTGCATGCAACTTTGTAGTGTCATACCTCCTTCATAACTTCTTCAAAATCAGTGATTCTTATCTCAAAAGTTTCCTTTATGAGTTATGATTCTAATACAACTGGAAATTCTAGAAAACACTGAGTATAACGCCTCAAAGGAGTGATTTACTAACATGGTGTAATCTGTTTTACCGGTTGTGACATAATGTTTTGCATGAATTATTTGGACAACTTGTACATGTCCATAAGGCATGAAATTTGGTCACAAAGACCATAACGCAGTACTTTATCTTATATAAAAATATAGGAAACTAGATCATTTTGGAAGCCCTTGAAAACTGATCATTTTTAGGACAATTAGTTTCTGTCCAGAAGAGAAATTCTGGACTTAATTGATTTTTATAAATATTGATCATGTGATGGATAATAAGATCACTTTCGGTATAAATTACGATATTAATGAGAATATGGGCATTTTGTATAATTGGACATATATAGACACTTATGGACTTAAGATTTATTCACCTCTAAGTAGTATTAGACCTATAAGTGACGGTTTTGAGTATTACTCTTTGATAGGGAAGCGTTAGGTCGTTGTGCGGAGATTCGGATTGTATTGTTTTGCGTTGCGGAGCGTTGCTATAAGGTGAGTATTCACAGCCCCTCTTTCAAAGTGTTTTATACGTTTTGGGGTGAAAAGCATGATTGAATGTGTTTTATGAGCCATTGTCATTATGATTATGAAATCTTGTTAAATTTGATGTTGTGGGCACTAAGGCATGTACACTAATAGTTATATTGAGTAAAATGTAACATAAAAGTTTGTACACTACTATTAACTCAAGTGAGGAGCCGAGGGTATTTGTGGATAGCGCTATTTGGACGGACAATCCCACCTAAAAACCGATAAGTAGGGGTGTGGATAGCAATCCCACCTAGAAACTACAGGTAGGGGTGCACGATACTTAAAAACGAAGGTTCTACATATGTGGGGTATTAGTCCCACCGCTAAGGTAGAATTAAAAATATTGTTTTGTGGTCGAAAGGTTTAGTGGTGGCTCTTTATATACAAAAATTAGAGTACATAATGCCTTAACGTTTTAAGATATCAATAAGTGCCAAAAATTTATTTTGCTCATATTCACTCACACAATTGATTTTTTTTTTAAATATTGAAAACCTGTGAACTCACCAACTCTTTGTAGTTGACCTTGTTTTTATCATGCTTTTCAGGGGGTAAGAAAAGATTAACTGGATTTTCTTTTATGTGTGCGCATCGACATCAACCATCTTGTTTATTTTGAAACTGTTTAGTTTAAACACTTGGTTTACCTTGTTTTGTTAGAACTTGTATTTGATGCGATGTAATTTTTTTTTAAAACTTAAACTGTTGTGTATTTGAATGGATGGTTGGTGTTGTTTTTATCCTATCGTTATGAAATCTTGCGCTATCACGCCTCGTGTTTCCGCTTTAGCGGGGTGTGACAGTTGTATTGGGTCACCAATACAAGATGAGGTCATTGACCCAAAAGATGAGGTCACCGACATGGTACATAGAGGTCACCGACATTGCATGGAGGTCACCGATATTGTACATGAGGTCACCGATTTTCATATACGGTCACCGATAAATTGCAGTTGCCTTCCCTTAAGGTTGAGATAACAAGTCACCAATACTAGGATGTACACTTGTCAACACTTAGTGAAAAATGAAGATCACCAAGAAATGTGTACACTTATCAACTCCAACCTTTCAAGGCATCCACCGATGTGATACATGGTTCCATATATCACTTAGCAATTTTCAGAGATAAGTTCTTGACTCACATCAAATGCAAGATACGTGAGCAGCAAGAACCTGGGAAGCAAACCTTAAATTGGGACATTCTCTTTTTACTCACCTAAAAAGGATGTTTGTATTTTAGCTAAAAGGTTTGATGGGACTTCACAGAGCATGAAGAAAAGGAGATAAAGTTATCTGACATTGCGTGCTACAAAGAATGGTTCATCCATTATCCTAGTACAAAGGGAGTGGCATCTTCCTTTGTCCATCAGATATACTTCCAGCTAATGAATCCTTGACAGCTATCCACATGCATCCCATGCATGGGCACTATAAAAGGAGATGAAGTCCTTCCCATAAATCTCACGCTTTCAACAAATCCCCTGTGTGTTGATTTATTTGATTCGGCAAAGCTGTGTGCTCTAACAGTTTTATTTTAACTTCCTTAGTGTATAAGTTAATTACTGTTATCTGTGTGTTTAAGTTTGTTAGAATAGTGTGTCTATTCTCTTCCGCAACAAACTTCTGTGTGTAAATTTTTAATATTTATATTAAAAAATTTAAAAGAGTAAAAATTCTATGTGTTTGTATTCAACCCCCCCCCCCCTCCTTCTACAAACCCTCACTAGCATAGCCATCTCTATTCAGGGACTAACAAGTGGTATCAGAGCAGTTGGTTTAATCTAATAAACCAGATCTGTGATGGCTGCTACTTCTTCTAATGATGATACCTTGCAAACCTCTTCTAGTAGCACATACGACTTAGGCTCCTTGGCCAAACCTCCAAGGTTCAACCCAAGTAACTTTGGGTTATGGAAAAATCGTATGCTACTCTTCTTAGAAGGGATTGATTGCAGGTATCCCATCATTCTAAGTGAGGGACCTATAATTCCTAAAATCTGGGCTCGCTACGGTCCACAAAAAGATACTGAGGGAAAAGATATAGAGTCTGATGAAGATAGGAGTGACAAAACAGGCAGATATATCATCAAAGCTTTAAATAAATATAATGAAGATGATAAACGCCTAGTTGCTCTTGATACTAAATTTAAATCAGCTCTAGCCTTATCTCTTCCTGATGAAGTATATCATTCTCTTGTAAATCTTTCTACTGCAAAAGAGATGCGGGATACTCTAAGTGTCTTATATGAAGGCACTAAATAAGTGAAGAAATCTAACAAGATTTATCTTGTTAGAAAGTATGAACTTTTCTCTCATGAAAAAGGAGAATCCCTCTTTGTCTACTTTAATCGCTTTAACTGTCTTCTCAATGATCTTAAAGTTCTTGGAAGAGTTTATGATAATGAAGAAGTTCTCTGCAAGTTTATGGATTGCCTCCCAGAGTTCTGGGAAACCATATGTACTTGCATTAAGCAAACCAAGGATCTTGAAGTGATGCCTTTAACTGCTCTCTATGGGACTCTTCTTCATTATGAACAAACCAAGAACCAAAGAAAAACTCTCATAAAAGATATTAAGTCTTCTTCTATTGCTCTAATAAGTAATTCTAAATCTTCTTCTTGTGTACCTAGAATTACTTATCCTTCTTCTTCTGAATCTGAAAGTAACATTAAGGAAGAATCATCTCATTTATCATATGCTTTCTACAGTGCAGCTGATGATGAAGGTGAGGAATCTGCCATTGACATACTTTCTGATAGTATGGCAATGATTGCGGGCAACCTTAAAAACAAAAAAAATTTCTTCTAACCGTTCTAGATTTCAAAGAAAACATTTCTCTCAAAAACCCTCTTCTGACAAATCTAATGAAGAATGCTTCAGTTGTGGGAAGAAGGGTCATTTTGCTTCTGAATGCATATCTAAATCTTTTTCTAAATTTATGTCCTCTTCTCCTTCTTCTGGCCATGACTTCTCCAAATCAGCTTCTAGGAAGTCTGAAGAGAGAAATAGCCATCTTTCCAAGGAAAGTCCTGAATCCTCTAAAGAAATCTCTGGGTACAAGAAGTACAAAGCAAAGTACAGAAGAGAAAAGGAAAGGAACCAAAACAAAGGAAAAACCTTGGTTGCTGAAACACATTGCTGGGAAGATGAGCAAACCTCTGAGAGTGACAGTGAGTATGTGACAAAGTGTCTTATGGCCAAAATTGATGAATTAGAAGACATGGAAAAGACACTTTGCGCTGCTCCCGTATCTACTGAGGAATCAACTTCAGAAATAAAGCCTCAGGTACATCCCTTTACCTTTCTTTCTGATGATCAAAAAGCTGATGCTTTTGACTCTTTAACTGTCGACTTCTATGACTTAAAGGATCAAAATAAAAAGGCTTACATGCACATAAAATGTTTAAATGATCAAAAGAAAAAGGCTGACATGCATATAAAATGTTTAAATGATCAACTTCTATCTTGTTTCTCTAAACTCAAAGATTTTGATAAAATGAAAACTGGTCTAGAAAACCTAAGGTATTTAAACGACAGTCTTTCTGAAGAAAAATCAAAAATCTCTAACACTCTTGAAAAGGAACAAGAGGTTCTCTCTAAATGGACCAAATCTTCTAAAGATCTTGAAAGGATTCTTCAAGATCAAATCTCGAGCAAGGACAAGTCTGGACTTGGATATGGAAAAGATGATTTTCAATCTTCTGACCCTATTCCTCCATCATCTGAATGCCAAGGCTTTCCTGTTGGTTTCTTTTCTGATGCTGATGATATCTTTGGTTACTCATCTGAGGATTCTACCTCTGTTCATTCTATAGATCTTCTGGACATGCTAAAAGTAGAATCCAATACCAAAAAGTTTGGAGTTTTTGTAAAAGCAAAAGAAGTTTCTTCTAAACCTTTAAGAAACCCAAGCTCTTCTTCTTCTCCTCCTAAACCCGTTCAAAAACTTTTAAACTCTCTAAGTCTTCATGAGTCAAGGGACCTTCATAAGTCACCGACTACTCCTGTATGTCATGCCTCAAAAAGATTTTCTCAAAAGAAAAAGTTTTCATCCAAAAGAAAATCTCAAGTGATTACTGATTTCATCCCTCGCTCTCTCAACTTAAAGAAATCAAAAAATCCTGGTAAAGGTATTCTTGGACCAAATCCTGATAAAGGTATTCTTGGACCAAGACCAGGTGTTGGTCACCCCTTTACTTCTCATTCTTCAACTGATGCTCAAAGTTTTGACAACATGGACTTTAATAGGGCCTTTTCTTTAAAGAAATGCTATAACTATGGCAATACCCTCCATCTTGCAAAACATTGCTCTAAGGATTCTGATATTCGTAAGAATAAAATGTCTTCTAATCCAAAAGGACCCACTTCAAAATGGGTACCAAAAGTTTAAATGTGTTTATGGGTGCAGGTACCAAACAAAGATCACATATGGTACATGGACAGCGGATGTTCAAGGCACATAATCAGAAACAAATCTCTTCTCTCTAATTTCTTAAAAGAAAAAGGACCTACTGTTTCCTTTGGAGGAAATGGGAAAGGTGTCACCAGAGGCTATGGTACCATATCAAATGGAACCATCACCTTTTCTAAAGTAGCTCATGTTGAAGGACTAATGTACAACTTACTGAGCATCAGCTGATAGAAATATCATAATAGCTTCAAAAGGAACTGGGTTCTTAAAAGAGAAAAAAATCTGAAGAAGTTCTGAAGACACTTCTGAAGAGGTTCTGAAGAAGTTCTGAAGACACTTCTGAAGAAGTTCTGAAGGAGTTCAGAACCAATTCTGAACTTGTCTGTTATGAATGTTGTGTCATTTTAGTCTTTCTATTAGTCTTTCTATTGTATGTATAAATAGATAGTTAGTTAGATTGTTAGAACTAACGTTTCCAATAAGCCTTGTAAAGAGATATTTTGTAATACTGTTCATCCTATCAATACATATTACATTTGGCTATCATATTACTGTTCTAATCTTTTCATATATTGATATCTTGATTGTTTGGGTCCTAACAATTGGAATCAGAGCCAATTCATCTGTTCTTGAAGAAGATTTGTGAAAGAACTTGTCAGATCTGACAGTTCTTGGTGTTCTTGATCTACAAAATTCAAATTCAATACAGGTGAATTCTCGATCTTCTAACAATCAAAGATGTCTAAAGAAATAGTCTCAATCGGATCTGAAACGAAACCACCAACTCTCTTCTTAGGGGAATATCATCAATGGAGAATTAGAATGATTCAATTTTTGGATAACATAGATGAAACCTTAATGCAATCTATCACAAAAGGCCCACTAGAGGTATTTGTTGAGATTCCAGCAGTTCCCAGAACTGAATCCACTCCTGAAATCCCTGCATCAAGAATCAAGAAGAGTCTTGTAATGTATAATCCAGCTGAAAAGGCTCAAATGAAAGTTGATAGAAGAGCATTAACTTTACTCACCATGGCAATTCCCAATGAGATATTCAATAGGGTTGATAGTTTAACATCAGCAAAAGCCATGTGGGATGAAGTAGAAGCTCAGATGCAAGGAAGTACAAAGGCTCAAGCACAAAGATTAAATATCTGTGTAGGAACATATGAAAATTTCAGATACAAAGAAAATGAAGCGATTATCTACTCAAAGTGTGAAATCTTGTGAAGCCTCAGCAACACTGAAGTTCATCCTTGAACATTCAGTGTCAGTGATCAACTGAGGCTTCCTCTGCAAGATTAAAGTTTGATCTTATCCTCAATGCACAAAAGTCAAACCTAGAACCATGTCAGAAAAGGACGTACGACTTGTCTCTTATGTCCCCATCATATCTGATACGGTACTGTTCATATTCTGCCAAAAACATGGTTGTCTTATTTACAAGGAAAAGCTTCCTATCCAAGCTTGACACGTGGCATGTACCTTTTGCTTTGCATTAAATGCAAACGGGTATAAATAGATGAAGATATCTTCTTCATCTAAATGGATGCTTCCTTCTAGCCTATACCTTCTGCATACTTTCTTTCATCCTCTTGTGCATCAAACTGTGTGTTTCTTTAGTTACAATAGAATAGGTTTTTAACTTGTTCTAATTCTGCTTGTAACTGTAAATTTGTTTATTTTCAATAAACTCATTTAAAAACTAAAATCTGTGTGTTTGTATTCAACCCCCCCCCCCCCCTTCTACAAACTGTTTACTTAATATTTAACTCTTGTAGACCCTTATTGGGAACAACACCCTACTATCTGGAAAATGGACCATTTGTTCCTACAACTATAGTAGGTAGTGTTCCTGCCACCACTACTACTCCAGCCATTCCTGAGAGGAGTATTGTTAAAACTCCTAACAGATGGACTGAAGAAGACAAGAAAGAAATTGCTATTGACTCTAAAGATAGATCAATAATAGCAATGGCTTTACCTGATGAGGTCTATCATTTTGTCATGAAAATGAGGACTTCAAAAGCCATGTGGGATACATTATGTATCTAATATGAAGGAACTTCTGAAGTAAAAGTAACTAGATGCATAAACCTCGTAAGAAAATATGAGAGTTTTATGTATCAAAAGGGTGAATCTCTTTCTCAAATTCACCAGCGATTTAACTGTCTGCTGATTGATCTTAAATCAGTCGATAGAATTTATTCAAACGCTGAAATTCTGACAAAATTCATGGAGGCATTGCCCGATCAATGGGCAGTGTACACTACATGTATAAAACTGTCAAAGAATCTTGAAACCTTGTCCTTAAGGCATTATATGGTATGCTCTTAAATGAGGAACAATCCCAGCTTCTAAGGAAGAACCTAATTAATGAACTCAAAGGTGCTAAAAGTACTTCTTTAGCACTTGTGACTTCTGAGGGAATTTCTTCCATTACTGAATTAAGTCAAACTGATTCAGAAGATCAACTCACTGATGCAGACATCTCTGAGCAATTTTCAAAAACCTTCCAACCTCTCTGACTCTGAAAATCAGAAATCGTTGCCTGCTGAGAAAGACTCAGCGATTTGCTTCAACTGTCAGCGAAAGGGTCATTTCGCAAGTGAATGCAGGTCAAAGAAAGTTGCTGCTCCCACTACCTCCCATACCTCTGATAAAAAGGAGAAGTATTTGAAACTGAAAAACAAATACAAAGATATGAAGAAAAACCAGCAAAAAGGCAAAGGCCTTGTAGCTGAAGAAGTTGACTGGGATGCTGAAGATGACTGGGCCAAGACCTCTGAAGAGTCTGGTTCAGATGAAGAAGATCTTTCCTTCCCCTGTCTAATAGCAAGAATTAAAAACGCTGAAGAAGTCACTGAGACTTCTTCCTCTGAGTCTCCTTCTACTCAGGTAACCATTCCCTCTGTCTCGTTACCTTCTGAAAGTGATAACTTGTCAGCTCTCGATGCTATGACTGTTGATTTCTACGATGCTTTAAATGGAAAAATTAAGGCCGAGAGAATTAACACTGACTTATCTGAACAATTAAAAAATTGCCATATAAGAATCAAAGAACTTTCTAAAATTGAGGAATCTCTCAAAGACCAAGTCTTTGCAAATCAAACAATAAGCATCGAGAAACAACAAGCTATCACTGATAGGGAAAAGGCCATCGCTGATCTCAAGTCTGAAAAGGCAACCATCGAAGGATGGTGTAAGGCTTCTGATAAAGTAAATGGGATCATCAATGCTCAAATACCTATGAAAGTAAGAAGTGGGTTAGGCTATAACCCTGAAAAGGAAGAATCAGAGAATGATCGTTCCATGCTAAAATTCTGAATGTTTGTCTCTTCTATCCCTGATCCCTCCTCTTCAACTTCGTCTTCCTCCTCTTCTAAAGAGAAGCGTTCCATTCTTAATTCTAAGAATGTGATCAAGAACGAGTTTCTTAATAAAGTTCCTAAGAATAAGAAAACTCAATATAAGAACAAGAAATCCTTAGAGAAAGTTTCTAAAACTGGGAAGAAGGTCCCTAACTTTTCTCAGAGATCAACCCCCAGAATTAAAATCGATCTCACTCCTACTCCTGAAAAGGTTGTTATACCTCCAAGGACCATGGATAAAGGAATTCTTGGACCTATCCCTGAGAAATTTCCTGCTCCATCTCTGATTTCCAAACCCTTTAAATATAGGAAATGCTATCACTGTGGTGAAACTACCCACATTGCAAGCAAATGTCCAAATGCTACAAGAGCTGATAAACTAGCTCATGGAAATAAAGTAGTTCAAGCTGATAAATCAGCGAGAGTGAAATCCACCAAGGATGCAAAACCATCAAAGGTGAAGATATCCACTGAAGAGAGTTCTTCAGCTTGTAGCTCCTCCGCCAATCCTCTATCTAACCAAGCAGGACCCATAGTAGTATGGGTACCTTTAAACAGTTAATCTTTTGTTGTATGCAGAGTGCCAAAGGTATCTGGTATCTTGATAGCGGATGCTCAAGGCACATGACAGGCAGAAAATCTCTGCTCTCTGACTACAAAGAAGAAGCTGGTCCATCAATGACCTTTGGTGGAAATGGCAAAGGATACACTAAAGGTTATGGAATTCTGTCCAACGGAGCCACATCTTTCTCTCGTGTTGCTTACGTTGAGGGACTAAAGCACAATCTCTTAAGCGTCAGTCAGTTATGTGACAAAGACTTCAAAGTTCTATTCTTAAAAAATAGGTGTGCTGTCACTGACGGAAATGATAAGCTTGCCCTTACAGGCAAAAGAGTGGAAAATGTATATGTCATAAATATGAATAGTTCTCACTCTGAGAACATGTGTTTTATCTCTAAAGCATCCACTGACATAAACTAGTTATGGCACAAAAGACTCTCTCATCTTAACTTTAAGACAATAAATGAACTGTCTCAAAAAGATTTAGTCAGAGCCCTCCCAAATCATACCTTTACAAAGGAATCTCTTTGTTCAGCGTGTGAGAAGGGAAAGCTAACAAAATCCTCTTTCAGGTCAAAGCAAGTTTCTTCTGTGACCACTCCTCTTCAGCTACTTCACATGGATCTATTCGGACCTGTTAATGTCCAATCGATCTCTGGGAAGAAATACACTTTAGTAATTGTTGATGAATACTCCAGATACACATGGGTATTCTTTCTTCGATCCAAAAGTGATACCCCTGATATGATAAATCTCTTTTACCAAAAAGATGGAAGCTTTGAACAATCGAATTGTTCGTTCCATAAGAAGTGATCATGGCACTGAATTCAAAAAAAGTACTCTGGATAACTTCCTTGAAGAAAGAGGCATCTCTCACAACTTCTCTTCTGTAAGAACTCCTCAGCAAAATGGTGTTGCTGAAAGAAGAAATCGTACTATCATTGAAGCTGCTCGCGCAAGGCTCAGTGAATCGCATCTTCCAACTCGATTCACAAGTGACGATTAACACGGACATGCTTCACTCAAAATCGATCCCTGATAGTTAAACGATTTAAGAAGACCCCCTATGAATTATTTCATGGAAGAAGACCTACTCTGAAATATTTCCACATTTTTGGATGTAGATGTTACATTCTGAATGACAGAGATCATTTAGGTAAATTTGATCCAAAAGCTGACGATGGTATATTTCTTGGTTACTCCTCTACATCTAAATCCTTCAGAGTCTTCAACAAAAGAAGACAACATGTTGAAGAATCCATGCACGTTAACTTTGATGAATCTCGTCCCATTCATACTTCTCACTCTCATGATGATGATGAGGAATTGAATGCCTAGATGAGATCTCATTATGGGGAACCTGAAACATACTTCAGCAATCAGAATCAAGCTGAAGCAAGTGATAATGATATCCCTGTAAACCCAACAAGTAATAATCATCCATCTTCGGAGATGAATGTTACACCTCTAAATTAGATTCCTGTTGCTGATTCCTCTCTTGGAAATTCCTTTGTGAACAACCAAACAACATCTGAAAATCAATCCCCTGAATTGATTCTAAATGAGGTACCTGTTGCTGAAACAAGTCCTATTCCAGAATCTGAAGAACGGGTCGCTGAATCTGTTGTTGATCTCTCTCCTCAACCTCCAGCTCAGCGATGGACTGCAAATCATCCAATAAATCAGATTATCGGTGATCCCGCTGCAGGTATCAAAACACGTAGAGGTACAGGTAATATCTATCTTTATGTTAACTTCATCTCTCTCTCTGAACCTAAGAAGATAGATCAAGATATCTCTGATCCTAGCTGGGTATCAGCTATGCAAGAAGAACTGACTGAATTTCGTAGAAATCAAGTCTGGAATCTTGTTCCTAGACCCTCTGGTAAAACTGTCATAGGAACCAAATGGGGTTTCAAAAATAAGCTAGATGAAAACGGGACTATAATTCGCAATAAGGATAGACTTGTTGCTCAAGGTTATAGACAGGAAGAAGGAATTGACTATGATGAAACCTTTGCACCTGTTGCTCGTTTAGAAGCCATAAGACTCTTTTTAGCTTATGGTGCCCATAAAGACTTCAAAGTTTTTCAAATGGAAGTTAAAAGTGCTTTTCTAAAGGGAAAACTCAGCGAGGAAGTTTATGTTGAACAACCCCCTGGTTTCTCAGACCCTAACCATCCTGGTTATGTTTTCAAACTTGAAAAAGCTCTTTACGGGTTAAAACAAGCTCCTAGAGCTTGGTATAATACCCTTTCTAAATTCCT
Source organism: Silybum marianum (assembly GCA_036898165.1). Lineage (NCBI taxonomy): Eukaryota > Viridiplantae > Streptophyta > Magnoliopsida > Asterales > Asteraceae > Silybum > Silybum marianum. The sequence continues at coordinate 20,460,929 of CM072530.1, read as the reverse complement.
TCTTAAAGAAAAATTTGTTCGTGGAAAAATTGACCAAACTCTGTTTTTAAGAAAATACAAAGGTCATACTATTCTCGCTAAGATATATGTTGATGACATTATCTTTGGTTCCACAACACCCAAACTTTGCACTCGTTTCGCTGCAAGAATGCAAAAACAATATAAAATGAGTATGATGGGTGGACTAACATATTTTCTAGATTTGCAGATTAAGCAATCTGACAAAGGAATTTTTATTTGTCAAAGCAAATATGTTAAAGACATGCTGAATAAATTCGACATGAATCAATGCTCAGCTATGAAGACTCCCATGGCGCCTCCTCTGACATTAAACAAGGATCCCAATGGGAAACCAGTAAATGTCACTGCCTATCGAGGAATGATTGGGTCTCTGCTATATCTTACATCGAGTAGACCAGACATCATGTACGCTACTTGTCTCTGTGCTGGGTATCAAGCTGATCCAAAGGAATCCCATCTAATCGCTGTAAAGCGAATCTGCAGATATCTGAAAGAAACTCCAAATCATGGTCTCTGGTATCCCAAAGGCTCAGGATTTGATCTTATTGGTTACTCTGACAGTGACTTTGCAGGTTGTAAGATAGATAGAAAGAGCACCACTGGTGGGTGTCCACCGCTGAAGATGAGTATGTAGCCGCTGGTAGTTGTTGTGCTCAAATCCTTTGGATGAGAAATCAACTAAGAGACTACAATCTCAAGCTCTCTAAAATTCCTATCTATTGTGATAGTAAAAGTGCTATTGCAATTGCCAACAACCCTGTACTTCACTCCAAAACCAAGCACATTGAGATCCGATATCACTTTAGCAGAGATCATGTGATGAATGGTGAAGTTGAGCTCCATTTTGTTCCTACTGAATATCAGCTCGCTGATCTTTTCACCAAGCCTCTTGATGAAACTAGATTCAATCTACTCATTAGTGAACTTGATATGTTGAACGCTGAATAAATTATTAATCAGTGACCAACAAAGGATTACAAATAAAGCTTTCAAACTTTCCATTCTCTGAACTCTGATTCAGCGATATCTAGGTCATCTCCTCAAGTATTATCTTCTAATCTTTAAACACTCTTTGATATCTTCTCTCATCAAAGAATGTCTCTCTTAAAGTTAAAACTCATCACTGAAAATCCTTTATTATTAGTGATGAAGATTTTTCTAAAATTATTAATGATAAACCTTCCTTATGGATAATTATCATTATAATCTTTTAAAAATAAAGAAAAGGACACGTCAGACCTTTTTCTGACACACGACGGACCGCGACGTTTCAATTCCAACTCCTTTCTTAGAACGTGCGCCAGGTCATCATTTCTTTTTCAAAAAGCTAAAACCTTCGTTTAGCACTCCTTTCTTTCTCTCTCCTCTTGCTATTTAAGCACTCTTTTTGCCTTACTTTGCTTCTTCCGCTTTCATAGCTATTCTCAAGGCAAAAGAAATTCTTCGAATCTTCAAAGTTTCTCAAGAACACCAAGAACACGCTTGTGTGTGTTTTTCTCCTAAGAACTCAAATAAGGTTTGATCTAAATCTTATATTATGACTGGAAACATCTTGTTTCACCTCTCTTCTCCTTAAAACTCTAAAAATAAAAATAAAGATAATCTGGATTAAATTAAAAAGTTTTTTTTCTATAAAAACCCTGTTCTAAGTTCTTTCCTTAGATCAGAAGATTTTTTTCTTAAAAACTTTAATCCATTTACCTTAGCTTTTTATTATTGTTTATAACAAACATTTGATATTGTTCATCAAAATATTTGTTTTCTTTGATCCTACATTTGGTATTCTTTATACCAAACTCTGGTTTATACATTTATGTATAAAACCATGATTTACCTCTTTGGTGTTCCTATCTTTCTCACAGCAATGGCATCTGCAAGTAAAACTGCTGCAACATCCTCTGCTGCTGAAGACACGACTCTGGTCACTGCACCAATTCACTGAAGGAGCTGCTTTCATCAAGGCATGCCGTCTGATGCATGCATTTGTTCACAACCCGGTCGGCATCACTTCTCATCTTCAAGCCCTGTGGTACACGGCTTACTGTACCATGCTGACAACTGACAAAGGAACTCAACTCCCTGCTATTGAGTTCAAAATTCCAGAACTAGGCTCCTTCTCCTTCACCGCTGGCTTTCTCAGGAAAGCTCTGCGTCTCCCTGTACGCACTAAGCACCAACAGTGGGGCGCCGAACCGACTAAGATGCAAATTGATGCATTTGTGGACTCCATTGGATACTCATGGGAGAATCCCTCGCTGAAGACCGTGGGATCTAAGCTAGAGAAGAAAAGGCTTCCTACTCGCTGGCAGTATATCTTCACTCAGGTGATCCAGTGCCTGGGATCGAAGATTGGCTCTCATGATCAGGCAAGCAAGCACTTTCAAGACCGTGCTTACTCTCTCTGCACCGGCCACAACCTGAACTACGCGGATTACTTTTTCAGCGACATGGTCAGTCGCATCAATGCCGCCACCAGACACCCCGTCATCCCCTACCCTCGCTTCTTTGCAACTATTATGGAAGTTGCCTTCGGAGAAGAATACCCGATGGTCGGCGATCACTCCTTCTCTATCGTAGGGAAGAAATCCCTGGACATTGAGGAACGTCCAGGTGATGCTCCTTTCACACCTTAAATGCTGCAAGTGATCGGAGCTCCTCTTCCAGTGTCCACCTCGCTGTCCAACCCAACAGCGAGCAACCCAGACACTGCTGCCGCTGTTAAGAGGAAGCAACCAACCGATGGTCATAAAAATACCATCGCAACCAAACTCAAGAAGCCAAAGAAGTTGGTCTCTCAAAAGACCACCCTCTCTGATTTCGGTGTTCTACCAACACCAACTGCAGCCACAACCACTTCAACGGTATTTACATCCGTGTTGCTTCTTCAGCTCTACCTACATCAACAGCGACTCCGTTCACTGAAGGTGTCTTAGCCAGCTCTGCTGAAGCTGGATCAGGTACTACTTCCACAACCTTCTATTCTACTTCTATCTCCTCTTCTTTGGTCCTCACCTCAGCAAATGACTCAGCGATAGTTGTCCCTATCTCTGACAATGCTGAAATGACGCAGTACAAACCTCACTATTGTTTAGGCAATCTGAGTTTTGGAAGGCCGAATCTAAAGGACCTCAGAGTATCTCTCTCAGATACTCTAAGACACTGGTCAGTGATACTCTAGACACTGCCTTTGCAAAAGTAGTCCCTAAGAGTAATTCTCAAGATACTCTCAGGGAGTCAAATAAGATTTTTCATCCTTCTTCTAATCCGGATTCCTTTTTGGCCTCTTTATTTATGTCATCATCAGGTGTCACTTCTATACCTACCTCAGCGACGACAACCACCACCACCAGCGCTCCTCCCATCAGCAAGGAGAAGGGAAAATCTCCTCAGGGCCATCCTACTGCTGCAAAGCTCAGGGAGATTAAGCAAGAGATGGCTGCTCCCAAGCTTCCTACAGTCGTCGACCTGCCTCCTATTGTGCTTCCCAACCCCACATTCCCTGCAATTAACTATTTGGTCAAAGAATGTGCTCTCACAAGGGCTAGGGTAGAAAATCTTCAGACATCTGCGGAGCTGATCTTCAGACGGATCATTGGTACCCCATTGATCAAGACAAATGTCAGCAACCTGATCTCTGACGTTTTCAGTCTCAAGGAATATAACAGGGCCTTCCATCAGACCCTGACAAGCTTGGAGAAGAAGGTCGATGCTCAAGCAACCCTCCTTGAGTCTATTCAAAAGACTCAGTCCGACATGATGCAGATGCTTACAAAGCTCTCTGAGGCAAGTTCCTCTTCTTTCAACGCTGCTGATCGGACCGTGCTTCAAGTTAATGAGGAGAAGTTGAAGGACGTTCAGACAAACGTTCGCACTCTGATGGTGCATTGTCTACCTCCTGATAACATTGAGGGGGATAGATGTGCCAAAGAGTTCGCTGATGAGCTAATCTCCGAACATAATAAGAGGTTCCCTGAAGAGAGAATCTCTCCTTACATTCAGCAGCCTGAAGGTGAGGATGCTGATGAAGATGATGAAGAAGAAGAAGATGAGGATGATGAAGAAGATGATGAAGAAGATGATGAAGAACCTATCCCTCACTATGGGGGATGGATGATGATGAAGATGATGACGACATTGGAAGTGCACTAGAGCATTTCAGACTGTCAAGACCTGGTGTCGCTCATCAAGAGCCCTTGGAGGACGGACCGCAACCTTCTCAGGAACAATCCGGTCCCTCAGGCAAAGGAAAGGAAGTGGTAGATCTGGATGCCACTATCCCTATATCTGAGGGGGAGACCACAATTGAGGTATCTCTTCCTCTTATCCCTTTCTCTGCACCTCTTACTGAAACTCCCATAAACTCCTCATCACCCACAATAACTCCCTCTGACAATACTTTTTCCTCCTCTCCTTCCCTTAGTGATCCCCGTCCCCCAAAGGACTCAACTTCAAGGAGGGAACCTTCCTCTGAAGAGAAGTTTATGTACATAATTGAAACTGACTCTAAAGAAGAAGAAGGCCATTTCCAGACGTCGCGTTCAAAAGCCGATTATAAGCGAGCCTGAAGAAGAGGAAAGGCGAATAAAGTTCCTTAGGGAATTCGAATCAAGAAGAATAAGGGTGCCTGAAACTGAACCTATTGAAGCCGTGCCAATAAGGATGGTGGATGAATTCTATTTCTTGTCCAGAGAAGAGAGAGAACAAGCATTGGAAGCACAAAGAATCAGGGATGAGGAAATAAAGCAAACTGAGAATGATCTTACTTTAGCAAGAAAATTGCTCAGAGAAGACTCTGCAAGAGATAAGGCGACTCAAGAACAATTGAAAAAGAGTGAAAGGGTCGCTGAAGCTCTAGTATAAAAAGAACTTGCACAAGAGCACATAAATGTAGATCCAATTCTCGCTCAACAGAAGATCCTAAGTGCACTAGCCTCTGAAGCCACTAAGCAGAAAGACAAAGAGCTCGACTGGTGCACTGACAGGTTGAAATTTCGAAGATCTAAAGCCAAAATCATTCATGTAACTATCCAATGGCAACACTCCAACAGAGGTGGTCCAAAGGTATATGTAAGAATGACAAGGACGAACAGAACAGAGAGAGAAAAAGCCAAATTCTTAGGAATTTATGGATACACTGAATGGTTAGAAATCAGATAGAAATCAGAGACGCCACTCAGGGTTCTAAATCCAAGTTCAAGAACGTGGTGGACAGTGTGCTGAATCAGTTGCTGCAAAGAATGTCACAACATGTGCAAGTTCCCCCTATCCCTGAATCTTCCAAAAAGAAAAGATCAAACGCTGAAGGAAGTTCAAGTGCCAGAAATGAGCATGAAACTAAGTTTGATTATCAAAGCATTCTTGGTCACCTTGAGCTCCCTGATATATCCATGCTTTGTACCTCTCTTCCTCAAGATCGAAGATACGAAGAAGACGAAATCATCTCACTGCCTGAACCTGGTATGATATTCTTGGATAATGAAGGATTCTTAGGACTCTTCAGAAACCAAGAAATTCATAAGGCCCCATCCTCTCTCATAAAGATTATGCTTTGGCGCTGCTGGTCAGATACTCCTCTGATGAATCGACAGAAGACGCTTTATGAGAATGAGCTACAAAGAAGAAATGAGAATATCTCTGACTAGTCATAGTTTTCTACTTCCTTTGTAATATTTCTTCAGTGTACAAGTACTTTACCTTTATAATTGTAATTTCATTTCGCTGTAATTCTTCAGATTAATATTAATGAAATTCAAAGTACTTTACTCCATCCTAATACTGAAAAGATCCCTGAAAATAGTAAAAGGGACAATGAACATAAGAGTTCTATTTTCGTTACACTATCTTTTACTCACTGATCTTTCACTCTGAAAATTCAATCAGTGAATGTACTTTAAGCTTATCTACTTGTAAAAAAATTGTGCTTTCATTTCCTTAAAAATGAAACTCAATTCAGATAATAGACTAGCTGAAAAAGACTTTACAGATTAGCACTTAGAAAATTTTTCTTTAATATTTCCTAAGTCCTTTACTAGTCTCTTAAAGCAATTTTCCTATGTTGCTTAATCATAATCAAATAGGGGGAGATTGTTGATCATAACTCCTCTCAGTGATTTGAATATGATTCCTTTACTATACTTAGTGAAATTCCATAGTTAAACTTCTGTTCAAATTCAGCGATAGCACACGCTGATTGCTATCAGCGATCGGTGAAGATCAAGGAACTACGAGCTTATCACTGAACACCTGAAGATCAATTATCACACCAGAAGACCATTCAGCGACAGTCGAAGACTCTAGCTGAAGAAAGAGATAATCAGCTAAGTGAACTGAAGCGGTTCAGCGATAGCAGCGATTGTCTACTCAAAGTGTGAAGTTTTGTGAAGCCTCAGCGACACTGAAGATTCATCCTTGAAGATTCAGTATCAGCGATCAAATGAAGCTTCCTTTGCAAGATTAAAGATTGATCTTATCCTCGATACACAAAAGTCAAATCTAGAACCATGTCAGAAAAGGACGTACGACTTGTCTCTTATGTCCCCATCATATCTGATATGGTACTGTTCATATTCGGCCAAAAGCATGGTTGTTTTAATAACAAGGACAAGCTTCCTATCCAAGTTTGACACGTGGCATCTACCTTTTGTTTGTTTCAAAGCCAAACGGGTATAAATAAGATGAAGATATCTTCTTCATCTTAATGCATGCTTCTATCTAACTTATACGCTCTTTATTCTTTCTTTTATCTTCTTGTGTATCATACTTCGTGTTTCTTAGTTACAATAGAATAGGTTTTTAACTTGTTCTAATTCCGCTTGTAACTGTAAATTTCTTTATCTTAATAAACACATTTAAAAACCAAAAAAAATCTGTGTGTTTGTATTCAACCCCCCTTCTACAAACTGTTCTCTCTCGATTGAACTCTTGTAGACCCTAATTGGGACCAACACTTATCTCTGAAGATCTGAAGATCAGCGATCACACCGAATGACCATTCAGCGAAAGTCAAAGACCAAGCTGAAGAAAGAGATAATCAGCTACGTGACCTGAAGCGGTTCAGCGATAGCAAAGATTATCTATCCAAGTGTGAAGTCTTGTGAAGCCTCAGCGATACTGAAAGTTCATCCTTGAAGATTCAGTCTCAGCGATCAAGTGAAGCTTCTCATACAAGATTAACGTTGACTTTATCCTCGATGCACAAAAGAAAAACCCCATACTGTGTCAGAAAAGGACGTACGAATTGTCTCTTATGTCCCCATCATATCTGATATGGTATTGTTCAAATGCGGCAAAAAACATGGTTGTATTCTGAGCAAAGGACAAGTCTCCTATGGATGCTTGCCACGTAGCTCATACCTCTTGTCTTGCATTAAATACAAACGGGTATAAATAAGATGAAGATATCTTCTTCATCTGTGTGCATGCTACCTTCTTTCTTTAACCTTCTGTATTCCATCTTACTTCCTTCTTGTGCATCAATCTTAGTGATTTCTTAGGTACAATAGAATAGGTTTAAACATGTTCTAATTCCGCTTGTAACTGTAAATTTGTTTATGCAATATAAACTATTTTAAAAACTAAAATTTGTGTGTTTGTATTCAACCCCCCCCCCCCCCTTCTACAAACTGTTTCTATATCCTAGAACTCTTGTAGACTCCTTAGGGACCAACAAGTGGTATCAGAGCAGTGTGTTTTCTATCTTTAAAGTATTTTCTTTCAAAACTATTTTAAAAATATCAAATGCTAATACAAACTATAATGACAATGGATCTTTAGCTAAACCTCCAAGATTTAGCCATGATAATTTCCCATTGTGAAAGGAAAGAATGTCTCTGTTTCTAGAAGGATCAGACCCAAAGATCCCGTACTATATAGAAAACGGACCATTTATTCCTACAACTATTGTAGCTGGTGTTCCTGCCACCACTACTACTCCAGCCATCCCTGAAAGGAGTATCATTATAACTCCTAATCGATGGACTGAAGAAGATAAGAAAGAAATTGCTATTGAATCAAAAGCCAGATCCATAATAGCAATGTCCCTCCCTGATGAAGTCTATCACTCAGTAATGAAAATGAGGACTTCTAAAGCCATGTGGGATACTTTATGTATTCAATATGAAGGAACATCTGAGGTGCAAATCACTAGAAGTATTAATCTAGAAAAAGACAGTATGAAAGTTTAATGCATCATAAAGGTGAACCTCTCTCTCAACTTCACCAACCTTTTAACTGCTTGTTGATTGATTTAAAAACAGTCAACAGACACTATTCTAACGCTGAAATTCTGATAAAGTTAATGGAGGCACTACCCGAACAATGGGCAGTGTACACTACATGTCTGAAATTGTCAAAGAATCTTGAAAGTTTTTCTTTAAGTGCTTTGTATGGAATGCTATTAAATGAAGAGCAATCCCAAGTTTTGAGGAAAAACCTCATCAATGAACTCAAGGGTGCCAAAAGTACTTCTTTGGCACTCGTGTCTTCAGAGGTAAATCCATTAAAAAATGCTTCCTCTTCCACTATTACTTCCATCACTGAATTAGGTCAAACTAATTCAGAAGATCAACTCACTGATGCTGACATCTCTGAGTTCGATAACTCTCTGGCCCTGTTAACTAATAACTTTAAAAGATCCACCAGAAAGAGCAACTTTCGAAGAACACTAACTCTCGCTGAGAAAGCCTCAGCCATATGCTACAATTGTCAGCGAAAGGGTCACTTCGCGAGTGAATGTAGATCCAAGAAAGTTGCAGCCCCCACCACCTCGCAAACCTCTGATAAGAAAGAGAAGTATTTGAAATTAAAAAACAAATACACAGATCTGAAGAAAAACCAGCCAAAAGGCAAAGGTCTTGTCGCTGAAGAAGTTGATTGGGATGATGGAGGTGACTGGACAAAGACCTCTGATGAGTCAGGCACAGATGAAGAAGATCTTGCCCTCTTATGTCTGATGGCAAGAATAAAAGACGCTGAAGAAGTATCTGAAACTTCTTCCTCTGAGTCCCCTTCTACTCAGGTATCCATTCCTTCTATCTCCTTAATATCTGAGAATGATAACTTATCTGCGCTCGATGCTATGACTGTTGATTTTTACAATGCTTTAAATGGAAAAATAAAAGCTGAGAAAATTAACACTGATTTATCTGAACAATTAAAAAATTGTCATCTAAAAATCAAAGAACTTTCAAAGATTGAGGAAACCTTAAAGGACCAAGTCTTTGTAAATCAAACAATTAGCATTGAGAAGCAGCAAGCTATCGCTGAAAGAGAAAAGGCCATCGCTGATCTTAAATCTGAAAAGGCTACCATCGAAGGATGGTGCAAAGCCTCTAACAAGGTAAATGAGATCATCAATGTCCAGATCCCTATAAAAGTAAGAAGTGGGTTAGGCTTTAACCTTGAAAAGGAAGAATCAGAGAAAGACTGTTTCATGCTTAAATTTGGAATGTTTGTCTCCTCTATTCCTGATCCCTCCTCTTCTTCTCTAAGACCTCACTCTAATGAGAAGACTCCTGTGTTAAAATCTTTCGACTCTAAGAAAGTGGTCAAAAACAAGATTCTTGACCAGGTTCCTAGAAATAAAAACATTCAGAAGAAGAACAAGAAATCCTTTACTTCCTCAGAGATCAATCCTAAACCTAGGAGAAAAATCTCTAAATTCTCTCAGAGGTCAACCCCCAGAATTAAGATTGATCTCACTCCTGTTCCTGAAAAGGTTGTAATACCTCCAAGAACAATGGATAAAGGAATTCTTGGTCCTATTCCTGACAAAATCCCTTTTATCTCTCTGAAATCTTTGAATTCCAAACCTTACAAATATAGGAAGTGCTATCACTGTGGTGAAACTACCCACATTGCAAGTAAGTGTCCTAATGCTACTAAAGCTGATAAACTAGCTCATGGAAAGAAAGTAGCTCAAGCTGATAAATCAGCAAGAGTGAAATTCACCAAGGTTACAAAACCAACAAAGGTGAAGATATCCACTGTAGAAAGTTCTTTAGTAAGTAGCACCTCCGCCACTCATTTCACTAACAAGGAAGGACCCATAGTAATATGGGTACCTTCAAAAAATTAATCTTGATAGCGGATGCTCAAGGCACATGATTGGCAGAAAATCTCTACTCTCTGACTACAAAGAAGAAGCTGGTCCATCAGTGACCTTTGGTGGAAATGGCAAAGGATACACTAAAGACTATGGAATCTTGTCCAACGGAGCCACCTCGTTTAGTCGAGTTGCCTCCTTTGAAGGACTAAAGCACAATCTCTTAAGTGTTAGTCAGCTTTGTGACAAAGATTTCTAAGTTCTATTCCTAAGGAATAGATGTGCTGTCACTGACTGCAATGATAAGCTTGCCTTAACAGGCAAAAGAGTTGAAAATGTATACGTAATCAATATGAATAGTACTCCCTCTGAGAATGTGTGCTTTATCTCTAAAGCATCCTCTGATGTCAATTGGTTATGGCATAAAAGACTTTCTCGTCTCAACTTTAAGACAATTAATGAACTGTCTCAAAAGGAACTTGTCAGAGACCTCCCAAATCATAGCTTTGTAAAGGAATCTCTTTACTCGGCGTGTGAAAAAGGAAAGCTGACAAACGCATCTTTCTGATCTAAACAAGTTTCATCAGTAACATCACCTCTTCAGCTACTCCATACGGATCTCTTTGGACCTGTCAATGTCCGATCTATATCTGGAAAGAAATACACTCTTGTGATTGTTGATGAATATTCCAGATACACATGGGTATTCTTTCTTCGTTCCAAAAGTGACACCCCTGATATGATAATCTCTTTTATCAAAAGGATGGAAGTTCTAAACAATTTGACTGTTCGTTCCATGAGAAATGATCATGGTACTGAATTCAAGAACAGTACTCTGATAAATTTCTTTGACGAAAAAGGTATCTCTCACAACTTCTCTTCAGTAAGAACTCCTCAGCAAAACGGTGTTGCTGAAAGAAGAAACCGAACTATCATTGAAGCAGCTCGCTCAATGCTCAGCGAATCACGCCTTCCAACTCAATTCTCGACCGAAGTAGTCAATACAACATGCTTTACTCAGAATCGATCCCTGATTGTGAATCGATTCAAGAAAACCCCTTATGATTATTTCATGGAAGAAGACCTATACTGAAGTATCTTCACATCTTTGGATGCAAATGCTACATTCTGAATGACAGAGATCATTTGGGAAAGTTCGATCCAAAAGCCGATGAAGGAATTTTTCTTGAGTATTCCTCAATATCTAAGTCTTTCAGAATCATCAACAAATGAAGACAACACATTGAAAAATCCATGCATGTCATTTTTGATGAATCTCGTACTACCCCCACTTCTCCTATCCCTGAAGAAGATGAAGAATTGAATGCTTGGATGAAGTCTCACTATGGGGAACCTGGAACTTATTTCAACAATCAACCTAATGCTGAATTAAGTGATGATGAAATCCCTAAAATACCTACTAACAGTGATCCATCTTCAGGGATCAATGTTACTCCTCTCAATCAGATTCCTCATTCTGATGCATCTCCTAGAAATTCCTCAGTGAATATTCAAGCTTCATCCTCTGCAAATCAATCCTCGGAGTCTCCTCAATTGATTTTAAATGATGAAGTACCTGTTGCTGAAACAACAAATAGCATCCCTGAAGAAGAAGAACTAGTCGCTGAATCTGCGGTTGATCTCTCTCTTCAACCACCAGCTCAGCAATGGACTGCAAATCATCCAATAAATCAGATTATTGGTGATCCTAATGCAGTTATCAAAACGCGTAGAGGTACAGGTAATATATGTCTCTATGTCAACTTCATCTCTCTCTCTCTCTCTGAACCTAAAAAGATAGATCAAGCTATCTCTGATCCTAGCTGGATCTCAGCTATGCAAGAAGAACTAACTGAGTTTCGTAGAAACAAAGTTTGGAATCTTGTTCCTAGACCCTCTGGTAAAACAGTGATTGGAACAGGGTGTTTAGAAATAAGCTAGATGAAAACGGGACTGTTACTCGCAATAAGGCTAGACTTGTCGCTCAAAGATACAGACAGGAAGAAGGTATTGATTACGATGAAACCTTTGCACCTGTAGCTCGTTCAATTGGGAAACTCAGCGAGGAGGTTTATGTTGAACAACCCCCTGGTTTCTCAGACCCCAACCATCCTGGTTATGTTTTCAAACTTGAAAAAGCTCTTTACGGGTAAAAACAAGCTCCTAGAGCTTGGTATGATACTCTTTCTAAATTTCTTCTTAAAGAAAAATTCATTCATGGAAAAATTGACCAAACTCTCTTTTTAAGAAAATATAAAGGTCATACTATACTCGCTCAAATATATGTCGATGACATTATCTTTGATTCCACAAGACCCAAATTATGCACTCGTTTTGCTGCAAGGATGCAAAAACAATATAAAATGTGTATAATGGGTGAACTAACGTATTTTCTAGGTTTACAGATAAAACAATCTGACAAAGGAATCTTCATTTGTCAAAGTAAATAAGTTAAAGATATGTTGAACAAGTTTGATATGAATCAATGCTCAGCGATAAAGACTCCTATGGCCCCTCCTCTGACTCTGAATAAGGACCCTAATGGGAAACCTGTAAATGTCACAGCCTATCGAGGGATGATTGGGTCTCTGCTATATCTTACAACGAGTAGACCTAATATCATGTATTCTACATGTCTCTGTGCTCGGTATCAAGCTGAACCGAGAGTATCTCATCTCATCGTTGTAAAGCGAATCTTCAGATACCTGAAAGGAACTCCTAATCTGGGTCTTTGGTATCCCAAAGGCTCAGGGTTCGATCTAATTGGTTACTCTGGTAGTGATTTTGCAGGTTGCAAGATAGATAGAAAGAGCGCCACTGGTGGGTGTCAGCTACTAGGTGATAAATTAATTAGTTGGACAAGTAAAAAGCAAACTTTTATGTCCACCTCCACCGCTGAAGCAGAATACGTAGCCGATGGAAGTTGTTGTGCTCAAATCCTTTGGATGAGAAATCAACTCAGAGACTATGATCTCATGCTCTCCAAGATCCCTATTTATTGTCATAGAACTAGTGCTATTGCAATTGGCAACAATCCTGTACTTCACTCAAAAACCAAGCATATTGAGATTCGATATCACTCTATCAGAGATCATGTGATGAATGGTGAAATTGAACTTCATTTTGTACCCATTGAATATCAGCTCGCTGATCTTTTCACCAAGCCTCTTGATGAAACTAGATTCAATCTACTCATCGGCGAACTTGGTATGTTGAACGTTGAATAATCCTTACTCAGCTAACAACAAACAGTGATACAAATAAAGTCCTCTATTACCATTCGCTGAACTCTGAATCAGCAATATCTGTCCTTTCTCACTCAGGCATTATCTTCTAAATCTTTCCTCTCCCTGATGTTTTTTTAATATGGGAATGAATCTAAAAACATAAAACTCATCACTGCCAATCCTTTATTGTTTTTGATGAATATTTTCAAAGATAATGATTAATCTTTCCAAATGGATAATTATCATTATATTTTTTAAATAAGAAAAGGACACGTCAGACCTTTTCTGACACAAGACGGACCATGACGTTTCCTTTCCAACTCCTTTGTAGGGACGTGCGCCAGGTCATCATTTCTTTTTCAAAAAGCTAAGACCGTCGTTTAGCTATCCTTTTCTCTATCCTCATGCTATTTTAGCAAATCATTGCCTCATTTCTCTCTTTATGCTCTCATAATTTCCAAAAGGAAAGGATCTCTCTTGATTCTCACAGCTTTCTCAAGAACACCAAGAACACGCACTTGTGCGTTTTTCTTCTCGAACTTCACTAAGGCTTGATCTAACCTTACACATTAATATGGAAACATCTTGTTTCACTTCTTTTTACTTTTCTTAAAATCAAAACAAAAATCTAGGGTAAATAAAATAAAAATCTGGATTAAACTTCAAAACCCATCAAAACCCTGTTCTAAGTCTTTACTTAAGAACAGAAGGTTTTTTTTAATCCATCTTTTATATTCTATACCTACATTTTTTTACATACCAAACTTTTTAAAACATTTGGTATTTTATTTGTATTTCTACCAGAAGTATTTTGATATTGTTCTTCGAAACACTTGTTTTTTTTTCTTACATTTGGTATTCTTTATAACAAAATCTGGTTTATACATTTTGTATTAAACCATGATTTTTCTATTTGGTGTTCCCATATATGAAACAGAAATGGCCTCATCAAGCAAAGTTGCTGAATCTACTCACGTCGCTGACACTCTGGTTGCTGCTGCCGTTTGCCACTTTCCTCTGGAACAAGCAACATTCAAGCCCTGCAACTATCTTGCCCTAGTGGACATCCCTGCTGAACGTCCACAATTCGCTGAAGGTGCTACTTTCATCAAGGCTTGCCCTCTGATGTATACCTTTGTTCACAACCCAATTGGCATTTCCTCTCACCTACAAGCCCTATGGTACATGGCTCACTGTACCACCTGCACCACTGATAAGGGAAAAGAACACCCTACAATTGGCTTTACTATTCCCACTCTCGGCCACTTCGCATTCACCTCTGGGTTCTTGAGATAAGCTCTTCGCCTCCCTGCTCGCGGCAAGAATGAAAACTGGGCTGTTGAACCTACAAAGCAGCAGATCGACTCCTTCCTAGACTCCATTGGCTACGCATGGGAAAACGCCTCTCTGAAGACCGTGGGATCCAAGCCAGAGAAGAAGCGCTTACCTACTGGCTGGCAGTATATCTTCACTCAGGTCATTCAGTGCCTGGGTTCCAAGACTGGCTCGAAGGATCAAGCCAACAAACACTTTCAAGATATGGGCTTCGCTCTCTGCACTGGCTACAAGCTGAACTTTACTGATTATATCTTCAGTGATATGTTCAACAGGGTGAAAGCTGCAAATAGGCACTCTGTCATCCCTTGCCAAGATTCTTTGCAACAATCATGGAGCATGCCTTCGGGGATCAGTACCCCAAGACAACCAACCACCCTTTCTCTATGGTGGGAAAAAAGTCCCTGGACATTGAGGAATGTCCAGGTGATGCTCCCTTTACACCATACATGCTGACGATCATTGGAGCTCTTGCTTCCGTGTCAAGCTCATTGAGAAACCCACCAGTGATTATCCCTGACACTTCTGCTCCCAAAAGGAAATTACCAACCGATGGTCACAAAAAGACCATCGCAACCAAACTAAAGAAGCCAAGGGTGGTGGTCTCTCAATAGACTACTCACTCTCATTCTGGTGTACTACCAACACCATCAACTGCCCCAGCTACTTCAACGGTTTTCTCTTCCGTTTTTGCTTCTTCAGCACTACCACCGCATTCAGCGACTTCGGTCACTGAAAGTGTCTTAGTCAGCTCCGCTGAAGCTGTATCAGGTAATATTTCCACAGCCTTCTACTCCTCTTCTATCCCCTCTTCTTTGGTCCTCACATCAACAAATGATTCAGAGATAGTTGTCCCTATCTCTGATGATGCTGAAACGCACGCAGTCCAAGCCTCAGTGTTGTTTAGGCACTCTGAGTTTTGGAAGGCCAGTATCACAAGACCTCAACATGTCTCTCACATGCATTCTAAGACACTGGCTAGTGATTCTCATGACACTACCTCTGCACAAGTGGTCCCTGACAGTTATCCTCATGATGCTCTCAAGGGTTATAATAAGCATACTCATCCGTCTTCTAACCCAGAGCTCTTTTTGGCTGCTCTGTCTATGTCGTAACCAGGTGCCCCTTCTCTCTTCACCACAGCGATAACAACAACTACCACCAAGGCTGCTGCTCCTCCTCTCAGCATGGACAAAGGGAAATCTCCTCAGCAACCACGATCCTCTGCCAAACTCATGGAAGTCAAGGCGGAGAAGGGTGCTCCCAAACTTCCTCCCTGCCCTGCTGAGCTTCCCCCCATTGTTATTCCTAGTCCCACATTCCCTGCCATTGACTTTCTACTCAAGGAATGTGCTCTCACCAGGGCTAAGGTAGAGCGTCTACAGAAGTCCGTTAGGTTCTTCTTTCGAACCGTGGTTGGCACTCCAGGGATCAAGACCTCTGTCAGCAATATCCTCACTGACATCGAGTCTCTGAAGGAAGACAATTGGATTGCTCGTCTGGAGAAGAAGGTGGATGATCAAAATCAGGTGCTCGAGTCTATTCAAAAGACTCAATCTGAAATAATGCAGTTGCTGACAAAGCTGTCTGAGTCTAGCTCCTCCTTCTCCACTGTCGATCGGACATCCCTGAATTCGGTCCTTCAGCACCAAGAACGCCATGAAACCAAGCTGAAGGAAATTCAGGCGAATGTACGCATGCTGATGGTGCATTGTCTCCCTGCTGACAACATCGAGGGGGAGAGATGTGCCAAAGAATTCGCTGACGACATCATTGCGGAACATAATGAGACCTTCCCTGCTGATAAAATTTATCCCTACATCAATCATGCAAAACCTTCCCTCACTGAAGGTCTAGTGGAAGAAGAAGAAGAAGAAGAAGAAGAAGAAGAAGAAGAAGAAGAAGAAGAAGAAGAAGAAGAAGAAGATGATGATGATGATGATGATGATGAAGAAGAGGACATCCCTCAATATGGGGGAGCAAATGATGATGATGATGACGACGATATTGGAAGTGCTTTGGAGCACTTCAAAATGTCAAGGCCAGAAGTCTCTCATCTGGTGCCTTTGGGGGACGGACAACATCCCTCTCAGGGACAGTCCGGTCCCTCAGGCAAAGGAGATAACGTGGCAGAACTTGATGCCACCATCCCTATAACCGAGGGGGTGACCACTATCGAGGTATCTCTTCCTCTCATTCTCCTCTCTGCTCCAATCTCTGAACCACCCACATATTCCTCTTTTTCACCACCAAATTTTGGCTCTGACAAAACTCCTTCTACTTCTCCTTCTCTCAGTGAGCCCAGTCCCCCATAGGACTCCAATTTTCGGAAGGAACCTTCATCTGAATAGCAGTTTATGTACATATCTGACTCTGACTCTGAAGATGAAGAAGGCCTCATTCCTAGACGCCGCGCTCAGAGACTACTAATAAGCGAGCCTGAAGAGGAAGAAAGGCGAATAAACTTTTTGAATGAACTCGAAGCCAAGAGAATAAGGTTGCCCTCTACTGAAATAGAATGTCCAACTCCTATCAGCTTGCTGGATGACTTCTATTTCCTATCAAAGGAGGAGAGAGCTCAAGCACTTGAAGCTCAAAGAATAAGGGATGAACAGATGAAGCAAACAGAGAGTGATCTAGAGCTTGCAAGAAAAATACTCAGACAGGATGCTGCTAAAGATAAGGCGACTAAGAAGCTGACAGAGAAAAGCCAAAGAGTCGCTGAAGCTCTGGCACAAAAGGAACTGATTGAAGAAAATATTCAACTGAATCCCATCCTCGCTCAAGAGAAGATCCTGATTGCTCTAACCAATGCAAATGAAGAACCAAGCCACAGAGAAAAAGAACTGCGATGGTGCACTGAAAGATTCAACTTTCGAAGGTCTGATTCAAAAATCATTCGAGCAACGATCGAAGGACGTCCTTCCAAAAGGTATGGAATGAAGGTATTTGTTCGAATGTACAAACATGCGAACGCTGAAAAAGAAGAAGCCAAGTTCTTAAAATTCTATGGATACTCTGAATGGTTAGAAATCAGAGATGCCATTCAGGGTTCCAAATCAAAGTTTAAAGATGTGGTGGAAAGAGCACTGGATCAGATTCTTCAAAGAATGTCACAACACGTACAAGTTTCGCCTCTCCCTGAGCCTACAAGAAAGAGAAGATCTAACGCTTAAGGAGGCTCATCTTCCCGAAATGACCATGAAACCAAATTCAACTATGAAAGCATTCTCGGTCATCTGGAAATTCCTAACATCTCAATGCTCAGAGTCTCTCTCCCTCAAGACAAAAAATATGAAGAAAATGAAATCATCACCTTCCCTAAACCTGGCATGATTTTCTTGGATAATGATGGTTTCCTAGGGCTCTTCAGAAACAACGAGATCAACAAAGCTCCATCAACCTTCATCAAAATCATGCATCACTACTGCTGGTCAGATGATCCGCTGATGAATCGACAGAAGAGGCTCTATGAAAATGAAATACGAAGAAGACACGAAAAGCTCTCTGATTGATAGTTTTTCTTTCCTTTGTATTATTCTTCAGTGTATTGTACTTCTCTCTGCTTACAAATTTGTAATTTCATTGTACATGTAATATCTTAGACTCAGAGGATTGATTTACAGAGGATGAAGCTTGAATATTCATTGAGGAATTTCCAGGAGATGAATAAGAAGGAGGAATCTGATTGAGAGGATTAACACTGATCCCTGAAGATGGATCACTATTAGTAGGTATTTCAGGGATTTCATCATCACTTAATTCAGCATTAGGTTGATTGTTGAAATAAGTTTCAGGTTCCCCATAGTGAGACTTCATCCAAGCATTCAATTCTTCATGGATGGATTCTTCAACGTGTTGTCTTCGTTTGCTGAAGATTCTGAAAGACTTAGATATAGAGGAATACCCAAGAAAAATTCCTTCATCGGCTTTTAGATCATGATCTCTGTTATTCAGAATGTAGCATTTGCATCCAAACATGTGAAGATACTTCAGTATAGGTCTTCTTCCATGAAATAATTCATAAGGGGTTTTCTAGAATCGCTTCACAATCAAGGATTGATTCTGAGTAAAGCATGCTGTATTGACTGCTCCGGCCCAGAATTGAGTTGGAAGGCGTGATTTGCTGAGCATTGAGCGAGCTGCTTCAATGATAGTTCGGTTTGTTCTTTCCGCAACATCATTTTGCTGAGGAGTTCTCACTGAAGAGAAGTTGTGAGAGATACCTTTTTCGTCAAAGAAATTTTATCAGAGTACTGTTCTTGAATTCAGTACCATGATCACTACTGATGGAACAAACAGTCAGATTGTTCAGAACTTCCATCCTTTTGATAAAAGAGATTATCATATCAGGGGTGTCACTTTTGGACCGAAGAAAGAATACCCATGTGTATCTGGAATATTCATCAACAATCACAAGAGTGTATTTCTTTCCAGATATAGATTGGACATTGACAGGTCCAAAGAGATCCATATGGAGTAGCTGAAGAGGTGATGTTACTAAAGAAACTTGTTTAGATCTGAAAGATGCTTTTGTCAGCTTTCCCTTTTCACACGCTGAGCAAAGAGATTCCTTTGCAAAACTATGATTTAGGAGGTCTCTGACAAGTTCATTTGGAGACAGTTCATTAATTGTCTTAGAGTTAAGATGAGAGAGTCTTTTATGCCATAACCAATTGACATCAGAGGATGCTTTAGAGATAAAGCACACATTTTCAGAGTGAGAACTATTCATATTGATTACGTATACATTTTCAACTTTTTGCCTGTTAAGGCAAGCTTATCATTGTAGTCAGTGACAGCATATCAATTCCTTAGGAATAAAAGTTTGAAATCTTTGTCACAAAGCTGACTAACGCTTAAGAGATTGTGCTTTAGTCCTTCAACGTAGGCAACTCGACTAAACGAGGTGGCTCCGTTGGACAAGATTCCATAGCCTTTAGTGTATCCTTTGCCATTTCCACCAAAGGTCACTGATGGACCAGCTTCTTCTTTGTAGTCAGAGAGCAGAGATTTTCTGCCAGTCAAGTGCCTTGAGCATCCGCTATCAAGATACCAGATATCTTTAGCACTCAACATACAACAAAGAGATTAATTTTTTGAAAGTACCCATATTACTATGGGTCCTGCCTTGTTAGTGAAAGGAGTGGCGGAGGTGCTACTTACTGAAGAACTTTCTACAGTGGATATCTTCACCTTTGTTGGTTTTATAACCTTGGTGGATTTCACTCTTGCTGATTTATCAGCTTGACCTACTTTCTTTCTATGAGCTAGTTTATCAGCTTTAGTAGCATTAGGACACTTACTTGCAATGTGGGTAGTTTCACCACAGTGATAGCACTTCCTATATTTGTAAGGTTTGGAATTCAAAGATTTCAGAGAGATAGAAGGGATTTTGTCAGGAATAGGACCAAGAATTCCCTTATCCATTGTTCTTGGAGATATTACAACCTTTTCAGGAACAGGAGTGAGATCAATCTTAATTATGGGGGTTGACCTCTGAGAGAATTCAGAGATTTTTCTCCTAAGTTTAGGATTGATCTCTGAGGAAGTAGAGGATTTCTTGTTCTTCTTCTAAACGTTTTTATTTCTAGGAACCTGGTCAAGAATCTTGTTTTTGACCACTTTCTTAGAGTCGAAAGATTTTAACACATAGGTCTTCTCATTAGAGTGAGGTCTCAGAGAAGAAGAGGAGGGATCAGGGATAGAGCAGACAAACATTCCAAATTTAAGCATGGAACGGTCTTTCTCTGATTCTCCCTTTTCAAGGTTAAAGCCTAACCCACTTCTTACTTTCATAGGGATCTGGGCATTGATGATCTCATTTACCTTGTCAGAGGCTTTTCAGATTTAAGATCAGCGATGGCCTTTTCTCTTTCAGCGATAGCTTGCTGCTTCTCAATTCTAATTGTTTGATTTACAAAGACTTGGTCCTTTAAGGTTTCCTCAATCTTTGAAAGTTCTTTCATTTTTAGATGACAATTTTATAATTGTTCAGATAAATCAGTGTTAATTTTCTCAGCTTTAATTTTTCCATTTAAAGCATTGTAAAAATCAACAGTCATAGCGTCGAGTGCAGATAAGTTATCATTCTCAGATATTAAGGAGATAGAAGGAATGGATACCTGAGTAGAAGGGGACTCAGAGGAAGAAGTTTCAGAAACTTCTTCAGCGTCTTCTATTCTTGCCATCAGACATAAGAAGGCAAGATCTTCTTCATCTGTGCCTGACTCATCAGAGGTCTTAGCTCAGTCACCTCCATCATCCCAATCAACTTCTTCGGCGACAAGACCTTTGCCTTTTGGCTGGTTTTTCTTCAGATCTTTGTATTTGTTTTTTTAATTTCAAATACTTCTCTTTCTTATCAGAGGTCTACGAGGTGGTGGGGGCTGTAACTTTCTTGGATGTACATTCACTCGCGAAGTGACCCTTTCGTTGACAATTGTAGCATATGGCTGAGGCTTTCTCAATGGGCATAGTTTTCAATTTATCAGAGTCAACGAGAGTCGGTGTTCTTCGAAAGTTGCTCTTTCTGGCGAATCTTGTAAAGTTATTAGTTAACAGAGCCAGAGAGTTATCGAACTTAGAGATGTCAGCATCAGTGAGTTGATCTTCTAAATCAGTTTGACCTAATTCAGTGATGGAAGTAATAGTGGAAGATGAAGCATTTTTTAATGGATTTACCTCTGAAGACACTAGTGCCAAAGAAGTACTTTTGGCACCCTTGAGTTCATTGATGAGGTTTTTCCTCAAAACTTAGGATTGCTCTTCATTTAATAGCATTCCATACAAAGCACTTAAAGAATGAGTTTCAAGATTCTTTGACAATTTCAGACATGTACACTGCCCATTGTTCGGGTAGTGCCTCCATGAACTTTGTCAGAATTTCAGTGTTAGAATAGTGTCTGTTTACTGGTTTTAAATCAATCAATAAGCAGTTAAAACGTTGGTGAAGTTGAGAGAGAGTTTCACCTTTATGATGCATTAAGCTTTCATACCGTCTAACTAGATTAATACTTCTAGTGATTTGCACCTCAGATGTTCCTTCATATTGAATACATAAAGTATCCCACATGGCTTTAGAAGTCCTCATTTTCATTACTGAGTGATAGACTTCATCAGGGAGGGACATTGCTATTATGGATCTGGCTTTTGAGTCAACAGCAATTTCTTTCTTATCTTCTTCAGTCCATCGATTAGGAGTTTTAATGATACTCCTTTCAGGGATGGCTGGAGTAGTAGTGGTAGCAGGAACACCAGCTACAATAGTTGTTAGAACAAATGGTCCGTTTTCTATATAGTACGGGATCTTTGGGTCTGATCCTTCTAGAAACAGAGACATTCTTTCCTTCCACAATGGGAAATTATCATGGCTAAGTCTTGGAGGTTTAGCTAAAGATCCATTGTCATTATAGTTTGTATTAGAATTTGACATTTTTGAAATAGTTTTGAAAGACAATATTTTAAAGATAGAAAACACACTGCTCTGATACCACTTGTTGGTCCCTAAGGAGTCTACAAGAGTTCTAGGATATATAAACAGTTTGCATAAGGGGGGGTTGAATACAAACACACAAATTTTAGTTTTTAAATTAGTTTATATTGCATAAACAAATTTACAGTTACAAGCGGAATTAGAACAAGTTTAAACCTATTCTATTGTAACTAAGAAATCACTAAGATTGATGTACAAGAAGGAAGTAAGATGGAATACAGAAGGTTAAAGAAAGAAGGTAGCAGGCACACAGATGAAGAAGATATCTTCATCTTATTTATGAGCTATTGTATTCATAGGAGACTTGTCCTTTGCTCAAAATACAGCCATGTTTTTTGGCCACATTTAAACAATACCATATCAGATATGATGGGGACATAAAAGACAATTCGTACGTCCTTTTCTGACACATTATGGGGTTTGTCTTTTGTGCATCGAGGATAAGATCAGCGTTAATCTTGTATGAGAAGCTTCACTTGATCGCTGAGACTGAATCTTCAAGGATGAACTTTCAGTATTGCTGAGGCTTCACAAGACTTCACACTTGGATAGATAATCTTTGCTATCGCTGAACCGCTTCAGGTCACGTAGCTGATTATCTCTTTCTTCAGCTTGGTCTTTGACTTTCGTTGAATGGTCATTCGGTGTGATCGCTGATCTTCAGATCTTCAGAGATAAGCTTAAGGTTCCTTGATCTTCAGCGATCGCTGATTGCAGTCGGCGTATGCTTATCGCTGAATTTGAACTTAAATTTAAGCAAGGGAATTTCACTAAGTGTAAAGAGGAATCATATTCAAATCACTGAGAGGAGTTATGATCAACAATCTCCCCCTATTTGATTATGATTAAGTAATATGAGAAAGTTAATAGCGCTATCCACAAATTCCCTCGGCTCTTCACATGAGTTAATAGTAGTGTACAAACGTTTTTGGAACATTTTACTCAATACAATCTATTACTGTACATGCCTTAGTGCCCAAAAACAACAATTTCATATTGTTTCACATTCGGTAATGCAAATAGCTCAAATATTTAATTTAATCATGTTTTCCACCCCAAAACGTATAAAATACTTTAAAAATGGGGCTGTGAATACTCACCTTATAGCAAGGCTTCCAAATAAATTCACGAAACGTCCAATTGATGGCCTACCGCTTTCCTATCAATGCAAAGTACCCAAATAAATTCACGAAAGTGCTTATAAGTCCTTATATGTCCAACTTGGTCTACTATTATGCCGTTATACATAATGCACATATGCTCTTTAATATGATATAAATTATTCCGAAAAGTAATGTTATAATCCTTCTAGTGATCAAAGTTCATGAAATCAACAATTCCAGAATGTTCACTTTTGGACAGAAACTAATGATGCTAAAGATGATCAAATTACAGTGGCATCCAAAATAACATAGTTTCTCATATTTTTATATGTGATACCTTAGTGAGTTAAGGTCATTGTGACCAAATTTCATGAAATTTGGACATGTAATGATGGTTCAAACAATTTATACAAAACAATGTATCACAGCAAGAAGGGCAGATTACACCCTGTTGGTAAAACAACCATTTGAGAAGTTCTACTAGGTTTTTTTCCGAAATTCTAGTTGGATTATAAACACAACACATAAAGGAAAATTTTAAGATAAGAATCACTCATTTTGAATGAGTTATGAGGAAGCTATGGCACCACAAAATTGCATGCACACATCTGTCATTAGTTGACAGATTGCACACTTAACTTTAATAAATTGGTTAATGCCTCAAAACTTCATATTTTTGAACGAAACTAGATTCATATGAACCCTAACTCATAAAAGAAAACTCCAGAAGAAGAATTATGCATTATGGATTAATATCCAAAGAGATATTAACATGCAAAGTAGGGTTTATCTACTGGTGGTTTCAAAGTTTGCACACCTAGAATGTTTTAGGTGTTTGGAGGGCAAAACTCGATATTTTCATGTGATTTCACTTGAAAACAGAAGATAACTAATAAAACTAACTCTCAAAAGAAAAATCATTCTTTTTCATTGAGTTTTGAAAGAGATATGGTCATTTGAACATACATGCACAAATCTGTCAGCTTTGGACAGATTGCACACTTATTTTGTTTTGATTAATTGAAACCCCAAATCACCACATATTTGAGTGAAACCAGTGGCATTTGAAAGGTGACTCTTTAAAATAAATCCAGAAGAAAAATCAAGTAATTTGGATGAGTATTCAAAGAGTTATGGTCGTTCAAAGTAGGGTTTACTATTGTTGAACTTCCAGATGCACATCAAATTTGTTATGAGCATTTGGGGGTCAAAACTCAATGTTTTTGAGTGAGACCACTTGGATTAGAACCCCAACTCAACACATAAACTTTTAGAAAAAGATTCATAATCTTTGGACATGTTATTTGCAAGAAATGGACAACAACAAAACATGTACATATTCTGTCAACACCAAAAATTACCAATTTAATGAATAAAACCCGCATGCAATGGGTTTTTGCTTTGATTTCTTGAGTTCCATTTGTTTGGGTCATAGATTATCACTCTTATAAAGATATTTTACATATCTTGGTGTATAATCTACCCTTGAACTAACAATTTCCAGAAATTCAAAGGAAAATGATGAATGTGCAAGAAAAATGGGTTTTTCCCCAAAATTTGTAACAAAAAATGATGGAGATGATGTAAATACTTATTTGATGGATTTTTGATGAAGAAAGTGGCTGGAAATATGAAGGAGAAAGAAGAGTTTTTGAAGATGTCCCTTGAGTTTTAGAGAGAGAGAGAGAAGAGAGGAATTCAAATTTTTAACATGCAAAAATGAAGAGGAAATGAAAGAAAATTGTATTTATATGGAAGGAAATAGGGGGGGGGGGCAGCCATGTACATGGGCCCCACTCCAACCCAATATTTAAAAAAAAATTAAACTCAAGCCCAAAAATGAAATTAAAATGTCATTTTTCTCAATTTTACCATTTTTTCTCAAAATGTAAGTCCAAAAGTGATTAAATAAATTGGGTATAAATTAGAGCATTTGGCACTATATAGGACGTTTCAGATAGTTACGGGTCGGAACCGGACTTTCTAAGCAATTACCGGTAACTCTAGAAATTTTTCGGCCAATCTAATCTAACTAACTCCCAATCTTATAAGTTATCTAAAATAACACTAATATAAACTTAATAAGAGCTAACCTGGAAGCTCAAATTTGACAGTTGTCACAGAGTCCCCCCATTAGAGAAATTTCGTCCTGAAATTTAAGAACTAGCTCTCTTCGGGGCGTTGGCGAACAGGCGAGGCTACTTATGCTTCATCGAATATGGGAACAGGCGAGGCTACTATGGGCCATGCTTCGCATTCCAGCGAACTTTAATAATAGGGATCTTACTGCGTCTCAATTGTTTGATTTCTCGATCAAGTATCTCGACTGGTTCTTCAATGAAATGTAACCGATCATTAATGTGAACGTCTTCTAGGGGTAGAATTATTGTTTCATCCGTTAGGCATTTCTTCAAATTCGACACATGGAACGTGTCGTGGATGGCGCTTAAATTATGTGGCTACTTTAGTTTGTACGCTACCGGCCCAATTCTTTCGGTTATTTCAAATGGACCAACGTATCTGGGACCCAGTTTGCCTTTCTTCCTGAAATGTACTAGTCCCTTCCATGGTGATACCTTCAAAAGCACTTTATCACCTACTTGGAATTCTAACGGCTTCTTCCGATTATCCGCATAACTCTTCTGATGATCTCTTGCTATCTTGAGTCTTTTTTGATGATGGAGATCTTGTCAGTGGTCTCCTGAATAATATCGGGTGTGGTCAGCTGTTGATAGGACCCAAACAATCAAGATATCAATATATGAAAAGATTATGACAGGAATGATAGTAGCCAAATGTAATTTGTATTGATTGACTGTACTGTATACAAAATATATCTTTACAAGGTATATGAAAACATTAGTTCTAACAATCTAACTAACTATCTATTTATACATACAATAGAAAGACTAAAGTGACAAGACATTCATAACAGACAAGTTCAGAATTGGTTCTAACTCCTTCAGAACTTCTTCAGAAGTGTCTTCAGAACTTCTTCAGAACCTCCTCAGAAATATCTTTAGAACTTTTTCAGATCTTTTTCACTTTAAGAACCCAGTTCCTTTTGAAGCTATTATGATATTTCTATCAATCTCCCCCTTAGCTTCAAAAGTTCAGATCATACTTCCAGAAATTCAGAATTTCTCTTACATCCTTCAGAATTAGTCTTCTGTATTCTAGTAAGGATTCAGCAACTCTAATCATTTCTTTTGCAAGTATCTTGTGCTTCTCCCAATCTTCATTGCTCAGAGTCTTTGGTCTTCTATTCTGTCTTTTTACCAAACGATCTCTGATTGCCATGAGAGTTCCATTGCAACATTTGTGGAGTTCTTCAAATCTCACAAATAATAGTTCATGAAAGCATTTACAAACGAAGCCAGGAGGATGAAGTACTAAAGTGCTCTTCTTCAAATTCTGAATATCTGGTAGACTTAGATTTGGTTTGCTTAAGTGTACTTGCTTCTTGTTTAGAACATAAGCAACCTGGAAATCAGTCTTTGCAGCCCATATAAATTCTCTGTATAATCCATCTCTAAGCACTGGAAAAGATTTTCTGAACTTGGTAATTGAGTCATGGAAGGGATAAAGACTTCTGTATACTCTGAGAAGATCTCTGAGATGAACATTCTGAAAGTCAGCTTCAGAAAAGGTAGAAATCTCACCATTTTGTCGCTCAACAGTAAAGAATGCATATTTGTAATTCTGTCTTGTTTTCAAATCAGCATTAATCACTTTGATCACAGGACTTTCTTTTCTTGCTTCATTGATTGGAATCCTTATCTTTCTGATGATGTCTGAGTACCATTGTTTCCAACCAAAAGACTTTTGAATCCAGCAATCTATATAGTTGAATTTTTGTTCATATTCCATGAACATTTCTGGATGAAAATATTCAAGGAACATAGTGAAAGCACTTTCTTCAATTCTTTGCACTTGTAGTTGTTCCTCTTCAGATATTTGCTTTTCAGGAACCAACTCTTCAGAAATATTTTCAAGAACTTCTTCCTTTTCTTTTTCTTTTTCCTTTTGTCTTTCTTCTGAACTTTCAACATTCAGAGTGTACTTCTGAATTTATTCCGTATCTTGTCTCTTTGTATGAATCTTGAAGTCATACGCATTACTTAGTAGATAATCTGCACCTTTTATCTTGTTTACTTTCTTGTGACCAGCTAGATAACTCTTTCTAACAAATTCTCTAAAATGTATTCTTTCTTTGATTAGATAGACAATTTCTTCTTTGATATCAGATTCTTCAATAAAATCTGTCATGTAGTTCAGAAACCATTTGAGTGAGGATGTAGAATACTTTGGAATATCAGATACAACAAATGTCTTAGAGACTTCTTCAACAAGAAACATGAACCCAATATCTGGATTAGTAAACAATCTCTTCAAATTTCAAACCTTTCAATATATATAGGTTCCAACAGATTTACTGTGTTAAGTCTATATTCCAAAGCCAACTGAAAATCATGCTTTATGAGATTCCTTATATATATTCCCAAGATTCTTCTAATCTCTGAGACTAACACAGATTCACCTGAGTTAACACAAAAAGATAAGATTGCCAACTTATCTTGTAGTCTTAGCTTGTAAACATCAAACTGAGTAAATTCACACAGAGTACCATCTCTTCTTTCTGCTCCAAATCTGAATATAGTCAAATCATTCTAAACTCATTTTGATATGCATCTGATCTTCTTTATTAAAGTTGA
This sequence comes from Silybum marianum, assembly GCA_036898165.1. NCBI lineage: Eukaryota > Viridiplantae > Streptophyta > Magnoliopsida > Asterales > Asteraceae > Silybum > Silybum marianum. The sequence continues at coordinate 20,432,991 of CM072530.1, read as the reverse complement.
ATCATGAAAATTCTGAACACCATGATTCTGAATAAAGTTCTTTACTTGAACAATATGATCTTCAGACCATTCATCATTCAGAAAGTCTTCCAACTTTGCAAACTTCATACTTCTTTTGTACATGAAGCAATAAGTGTCTTCAGGAAGTATCAGACTGCTTTCTCCAGAAATAAGTATATTTTCCTTTTCAAACACTTGATCCAATACAGGTTCTTCAAGTATTGGAAGATGTATCTTAGGAATGATAATGCAAGGTCCGATTCTAACTTCAAATTTTCCTTAGAAAGCAATTAAGATTTCATCAACAATTTCAACTCCTTCTAAATGAGCTAAATCAAATTCCAATTCAACTCTTTCATCTGGTTGTGCAAGAAAATTTCTGAAGATAGAAAATCTGTTGTCCAAAAGTCTACACTCCAGACTTCTTGGATAATTCGTAAAGACATGCACCCAACAGAATTGATTCAGAATATCCCATAATCTTTCAGAAGCACTTCTGAACTCTTCACTCAGAAGTTGTTGAGGCTTCCAAATTACTAAATCTTTTATTTCATTTGAGCTTTCTCCCATATTTACATCAATCATATCTTCTTCAAACATGATCACATCAGAAAGATCACTTGGTTCTCCAATAACATCTTCATAAGCAAGGTATTCCCTTAGCATTTCTTCATTAGAGTCTGGAATTATATCTGTGTTATCTGAGCTCAAGTTACCTTCAGAATCAAGAGACAACTTTTCTGTTTCATACCCTTCTTCTATCATTTCTTCAGAAGAATGATCATTTATCTCTTGTACCTCATGTTCTGCAGATAAAATATCTTCTATGGCTTCTGAGACATTATTTGATTCTTCACCAACATTCTGAGTATCTTCAGAGGGTTTCTCAGTATTTTGAACTTGATCATTTACATTAGATTCTGGTTCAGATACTCTCTGTCTTTTCTCCCCCTCTTGATTATCAGGATCCTGATCATCAAGACTCCTTTTAAAAGTATCTGATTGAGATCTGCATTCCAGAGCAGATAATCTTGTGCTTAATTCTGATTGAGAACTTTGAATGGATGAAAGTTGATTGAGAATTTGAGAGATATCATCTTTAGTGGCATAAGCTTGTGGAGCAGAAGAATAAGAAGGCTGAGAAGCTTTCAAAGAAGAAACAGAGGAAGCCACTTCAGAAAAAGCTGACAAAAGTGCTTGTTTAAACAAATGAAGATCATTAGAAGATTTGAGATGAAAGTCATTCAGCTTGTTAACCAAATTTTCCCCATGTTGATCCAACCTAACCTCCAACACCTTTTTGTTAGAATCCGTCAAATCCTTGATGTCCTTCTGAATCTTTGCAAATTCAGAAGTACAGAGATCTTTGAATTCTGTGAATTCAGAAGATGTGGGTAAGTTGCCAAGATCAACAGATGAACTTGTTTTTAGACCTTCAGAAGAAGGTTGGCCTGTATGAGCCACAAAGGCATCATGAACCACATTTGATTCTGTGAATGGAGCTTTTGTGATGTTCACCCCACCAGGACTTCCAACTAATCCTTGATATCCAAAAATTGGAATATCTATAGTTGTTGATGCAATGTGACAAACACTTTGCTTAGGAACATCTGAAAGATGTGTGCTTGTGTGAATGGATGCCACATTAAGTGGTTCAGAAGGCTCAAAGTTGAGTGCACACTCAGACTCAATGTGCTCAAAACTGTGAAGGGGGGACATATATCCTTCATTTTCAACAAAAGGAACCTCCAATTGGGGTCCTAATGGATTATAAGCTGCTTGCCCCATTTGTGTTGTTGAAACACCCTTCTGTTGAGAGATGGGTGAGTGGCTGGGGGGTTAACCAAGGTTGCCATGGGCTCACTGGCTGTTTCAATATTATCCACCAAAGAATGTGGAATAATAGTAGATGTGGGTGCCCGGCTTGTAACATGTGGTTCACAGGTTTGTTTTTCTTGTACCTGTGTTCTCCCCTCATCAATTCTTTTTCTTACCCTTCTACCCTGTCTCTCATTTACATTTTTCCTCTTCACTCTTTGAGGTTGTTCACCCCCTTGAACAACCTCCCCTCTCTTTCTAATAATTCTAGACTCCCTTGCATGATCACCACTCTGGTTTGAATCAGGGGAAGGGACTACTGGTTGAGGTAATCCCATAGATTCTAAATGCTCACTCCCAATCCTAGTTGGTGTACTTACAAGTTCAAGTAAATGAGAAGGAAGTGGAACTGCATTTGGAAAAGTAAGTTTTGCATTTGGAGGTCTTAAGCTATCCATAGTGAAAATAGGAACATGTACCTCATGAGCTAGAACAGGAATTTTTGAGACAGCCTTCATTGCTCCTTTGATAAGTGTTTGAAGAAATCTCTGAAATGGTATATAGTTGAATGTAGACTTCTTCAAAATGGCAGATTTGAGTTCATGAAAGATGAGACTAGCATAATCATAGTGTTTGTTGAAGGCAACACCATGAAAGATAATCCTCCCATTTGCTGAAGCTTGGTCTAAACTTGAGCTCTTCCCAGATAGGCAGGTATTCAGAATGGAAAACAAGCAATACCAAATTGGAGGTAAACATTTTCTTCTAAAAGAGCTCAAAGCACTAAGGTTTTCAGAGTAACCTAAGCTCATAAAATCTGAGATTATCTCTGATGAGGATGGAATTGAGTCATAACAGGTTTTCCCAAGAACCTCATCTGGTTTTGGCAAATAGTGAAGGCTTCTAATGTCATCTACAGATATACAAACTTTGAGGGCATGAACATAAGAGACAATTTCATCATCAGTTTCATCTACCTCAGCATAATGCCAGAATTGTTGAAGATAAGAAGCAGGAACAGAGAATTTCCATGAAAGGAGAGTGCGCAGGGGATGTTTCTTCAGAATTTTAATCAACATTACTTGATCATCAATGAAGTCTTTGGATTTGAAGTTCAATGCACAGTTATTTCTTTTGATGTCAAGTAATTTCTAAGCAGGTACATAGAGTTTGGACAGGTCACCACTTTCAGCAGGAGTTTGGGATTCACTTTCAGCAACATTTGATTCGGAAACAACATCAATGGGTGTATTCTGCGTTTCCCCAATTTTAGCAGTTGTCGGGTTAGGGTTAGGGTTAATGATAGGGTTTGAAGGTCCGGCTTGATGAGTTGCAGTTGTGGCCGTGTCATGAAGCATTTGATCATCACTTAGTGGGATTTCCATTGATCCAACCATTAATTTTTTAGGCACAATCTTGAACGAAGCATCACTTGATGATCCAGTGTTATTATTGGAACTCGAGGAAGTAGAAATCATGGTTTTTGAAGTAGACATGATGTAGAAAGAACACGGATTGGTAACAGAAAGATGATCAATAAACACAGAAAGATTTCTCAGAGAAAAATTGCTAAAAGAATGAAGATGATGAGGAATCCATTGATTTATATGATCGGATAAGCGTTGAAGGACACGTGGCCAAAAAGTAAAACGTGATTAGAGTAGTAATCATCATTTATTAAGAGAAATGAACCGTTTAATGGTCGTGTTTAAGAGAAATCCAATGAAATTAAAACACGTGGCACACGCTTAAATGAAAAAATCAACGGGAAGTTTTAGTTCTGAGAACAAGTTCAAAAACTTCAGAAGTTGTTCAGAACTTCTGAGAAAAAGTTCAGAAGTCTGAAAGAAAGAATTCAGAAGAACCGCAGAATTTTTAAGTGAAGTTCAGAACTAAACTTGGGTCATCTTAGAAGACAAAAAAGCATTTAAAAATATAAACTTCTGAAAAATATAAAACATTCTGAGAATTCAGAAGTAGATTTGAACAAATAGAAAACTGTTTTAATCTAAGGAAGCTTGTTCATACTTCTTAGATATAAAGTGCAAGACTTTATTTCACCAATGCAGAGTTGTTATGTAGGAAAGGGTAGTTAGAGAAATTTGAAATTAATAACACTCCCCCTTGAATCACTAGCAATTATGATTCTCCCCCTTGATTATTGCAACTTTATCAAAGAATCAATCAAATATTAGTGAAATGAGAAAAAAAATGAAAAGTATTAAAATACAATCAACCTAGTTACGGAAGAGATATACTTCTGAGTTTGAAAAGTAGCAAAAATCTGAATGTTAAACTTCAGAATATACAAAGTAATTCTGAAGAGCAAAGTATTCAGAATTTGATAAAAAAAAAACTTCAGAATGTAACTTCTAGAGTATAGGTGATGTATAATACTTACATAGACATGTTCATCATGCCCAATTTACTTACCAAGAAGTTAAATCGTTTTTCATCAAGTGCTTTGGTAAATAAATCAGCTAACTGATAATCTGTCTGAACAAAAAACATTTCAATATTACCTTTTTCCACATGATCTTTGATAAAATGATATCTTACATCAATGTGCTTGGTTTTTGAATGCTGAACAGGATTGGCAGTGATGGCTATGACACTCTTTGAATCACAATACAAAGGAATCTTTTTGAAAGTGTAACCATAGTCTTTTAGTTGAATTTGCATCCAGATCACTTGTGAGCAACATATTGCAGCTGCTACATATTCAGCTTCTGCTGTAGAAGTAGAAACACAATTTTGTTTCTTTGAAGACCAGCTGACTAGTCTATCACCCAGAAACTGACATGATCCAGAAGTGCTTTTCCTGTCTAATTTGCAACCACCATGATCTGCATCTGTAAATGCTGTTAGTTCAAAACTAGAATCCTTAGAATACCAAAGTCCCAACGAAGGAGAACCTTTTACGTATCTAAGTATTCTTTTTGCAGCTAGAAGGTGTGATTCCTTAGGATTAGCTTGATATTTGGCACAAATACATGTAGCAAACATTATATCTGGTCTACTAGTAGTTAAGTAAAGCAAAGATCCAATTATGCCTCTTACTTTTTCTAATCAACAGATTTTCCATTTAGATCAGGTTCTAGCTTAGTGGCAGTGGCCATTGGAGTTTGAATACTTGAACAATCAGTCATGTCAAACTTCTTAAGTAAGTCAAAAACATACTTAGATTGATTAATGAATATGCCAGTGGGAAGTTGTTTAATTTGAAGACCAAGGAAAAATGTCAACTCTCCCATCATACTCATTTCAAATTCTGTTTGCATGATTTTCTCAAAATTTCTACAAAATTTTGGATTAGTAGAAGCAAATATAATATCATCTACATAGATTTGTATTAAAATCATATCATCACCCTCCTTTTTCAGAAATAAAGTTGTATCAACAGTACCTCTTTTGAATTTGGAATTTAGAAGAAAAGTTGTAAGAGTATCATACCATGCTCTTGGTGCTTGTTTAAGTCCATATAAGGCTTTGTCTAATATGTAAACATGATCTGGGAATTTTTTGCTTACAAAGCCTTCTGGTTGTTCAACATACACTTCTTCATGTAAAATACCATTCAGAAATGCACATTTTACATCCATTTGAAATACCTTCATGTTTTTATGAGCAGCATAGGCAAGAAAGATTCGTATGGCCTCTAATCTGGCAACTGGAGCAAAAGTTTCATCATAATCAATTCCTTCGTGTTGACAATACCCCATAGCTACAAGTCTTGCCTTGTTTCTTACAACAATTCCATTTTCATCCTTTTTATTTCTGAACACCCATTTTGTGCCAATGACAGATTTACCTTTTGGCTTTGGTATCAATCTCTAGACTTTGTTTCTTTCAAATTGATTTAACTCATCCTGCATGGCTAAAATCCATTCTGAATCTTGAAGTGCTTCATATGGCTTTTTGGGTTCCATACTGCTTAAAAAATTAACATACAAACACTCATTTGCTGTTGCAGATCTTGTTTGAACACCTTTTGATGCATCTCCAATTATTTGATGGACTGGATGACTAGATGTCCATTTGTTCACATTTGGCAATGGTTGAACAGATGAAACATTATTCAGAGAATCATAATCATCAGTAATTCTTTGGAGTTTCGGTATCATGATTGATAGCCGAATGTAAATGCGAAGACTCCCCTCAAATGGAAAAATCGAATTGGTTCGGAATCGTGAGGTTCATGGTCAGAAATAGTTTGAACCGGTTCAGAAACAACTTGAATTGGTTCAGAAGTTGCATTTTCAGAAGTTGGAAGTTCTGAATTTGAGGTAGAGAGTTGTGGTGCTGATGTATTTGAAATCTGTATTTCTAAAATGTCTTGATCATTTGAATTTCTGAGTAGAGAAGGATTTTGATAATCTGCAGAGACATTTACAGAAATATCAAATAAGTCTTGACATAAATTGTCTAAATTGGATTTAAGTAAAGTTTGAGATGCAGAAGTAGAGTTTGTGTGATTATGTTCTGAGTCCAAACTTTCAGAAGTTGATTTATGTGCGAGTTTCGAACTGTTTTGTTCAGAAGTCATTGTTGGCTAATGAAATCTGACATTTGTAGTCTCAATGATTTTTTGAGTTCCTTTAATGAGTACTCTATAAGCTTTGGATCTTTGAGAGTAGCCAACAAAGATACCAGCTACACCTTTTGGTGCAAATTTGTCAAGATATGGAGTATCATTCTTTAGAAAACACCTACAACCAAAGATTTTAAAATAATCAATAGAGGGTTTTCTTTGTTTTAACAATTCATAAGGAGTTTTAAGAAATTTTCTGTTTAGAATGGTTCTGTTCTGAGTAAAACATGCAGTAGCAATTGCTTCTGCCCAAAGAGACAGAGGAAGTTCTGAATATGCAAACATGGTTCTTGCAGCCTCTACCAAAGTTCTATTCTTTCTTTCAACTACCCCATTTTGTTGAGGAGTTCTTGCAGCGGAAAAATTATGTGAAATACCAACAGATTCCAAAAATTCTGAAGTGTAGAATTAGTAAATTCTGTTCCATTGTCACTTCTGATCTTTTGAATTGGGAGTTGAAGAAGAACTTGAATTTTCTTCAGAAAGGGTATCAGTCTTTCAGAAGTATCAGATTTGAGTCTTAGAAATTCAATCCATGTATATCTTGTATATTCATCTACTATAACAAGAATGTATTTCTTTCCCCCCATGCTTTGAGTTTTCATTGGGCCACACAAATCCATATGTAGCATTTCAAGTGGAGCTTTGCATGAAGATAGCATTTTCAGAGGATGAGAACTTCTTTTGATCTTCCCTAGTTCACATGCAGAACAAAGAGAGTTCTTTTCAAATCTGATCTTTGGTAGTCCTCTTACAAATTGATGTTTGCCTAGTTCAGAAATGGCTTTGAAGTTTAGATGTGACATTCTTCTGTGCCAAAGCCAACTATCATTTTTCATTAACATACACCTTGTAGGTGACCAGTTGCAGTGAATGTTGCTGTGTAGATATCTTCATCTCTATAAGCAGTTAATTCATTTTTGTTTGTTGTACTCAGAACATGACAATAATCTATGTCAAAATTAACCTTCCAGTATTTGTCACAGAATTGACTAATACTGAAAAGATTATGTCTTAGTCCCTCAACATACAAAACTTTCATTACTTTCACATCTCCTTTAATGAAACTGCCATATCCTCTTACATATCCTTTTGCATTGTTTCCAAAACTAACTGTTCCTCCATATCTTTCATGATAATCAGCTAGTAGTTCTTTGAAAGGTGTCATGTGTCTTGAACATCCAGAATCTAAGACCCACACATGACATATCTGCAAAAGAGATTATTGAGTTTTAGGTACCCATTTCAGAATGGGTCCTTTGTGATTAGTAATAAAATTTGAATTTCTGAACTTTTTCTTCAGATGTATCAACTCAGAATTTTGTTCAAAACTTTGAGATTTATCTGTATTTTTATTTCTTTGTTTAATTGAATTTTTCAATGTAGCCAAACATTTCTGAAAAGATTTCATCAAATTTCTTTTGTTTGTTTTGGAGTCAAGAAGAAAATTATGATGACCACAGTTAATATAGTGAATATGATTCTTTAATGTATTTACAACAGTATTAGACATATAAGAATCAATAACATTTGATTTTTCAACAAAAATTCTTTTATTCACTTTCTTTGTTTTAGGTACATCATTCTTCTGTAAAAATGAAAAACTCTCTAATTTGTCAATCTTTGACAGTCTTTCATCTTTATTTCTCCATACTAAAGTGGATAGCTCTGTAAAAGATAAGAAATGAGGATTAGTATAAGAAATTCTTTTGTTCACTTTAGGTTTCTCTTCAGATTTTGTGTTAACTTTCTGAACTTCAGAGAGAGAGTTTAAGGATTGTCCTTGTTCAAAAATTTTAATTCTGGTGTTAAAGTCAGAAGATGTTACTGAACATGGTGTTGAATTCGATGATATGTTTGTATTAGTAGGAGAAAAATCTGAATTCTGATATTCTGGTTTTAATTTTTCTCCTTCAGTCCTACATGATTGAGATTTATAAACCAAACAGCCATTTTTGTCAATGACTTGCACCATGTGATCATCATCATCTTCTAAATCAGAAGCATTTATTAGATCTGAAAACTTATTATGAGTCATACTTGTTGCAAAAATATTTGAATTTTTTGTTGTTGTAGACTCATTATCAGAATTATCAAAAAATATGTTGGAATTTTCATCAATATCTTCTGAGGATTCAATATCTGAGAATTCATCATATTTTTCTTCATGTTCTGATTTATTATCAGAAGTATTTTCTGAAATGTTTTCACAATTGGATTCAGAAGTAACTTCAGAAACAATTTCAGACTTAACAATTACTTCTGATTTTTCTTCAGAAATAATATTTGATTCAGAAGATTTACAAATATTTGGAATTATATTCATTTCTTCTGTTTCAGAGATACTTTCTGGTTCACCAGTTTTAAGAGGTGTTTCTTCTGAAAACAAAGTCTCTGATTTTATAAAAGGAATTCTTTCAGGCAACGAATGGTTTACAGGTTTGGAAATGATGCCAGTATTTGATTCATTGAAAATTTTCATTTTAGAGTAATCATACAAGTTTGCAGGTGCCTTTTTTAAAATTTGACTGTCATTATATCCTAAGCCTGCTTTTATATTGTAAAATTTTGATTTTTGAGTCTGACTAGTTAAAATATTCAGAGTTTGTTCAGTTTGTCCTCTTTTAAAATTTAAATCTTCCAATTCCTTAATCTTTTTATAAAGATCAAGTCTCTCTTGATTCAGAAAATTCATTTTAACATTTACAATTTCTTTTTCAGATTTTTCATTTATAACTTCTTTTTGTAAACTATCCATTTTTTCTTTTAAAACAAGTTTTTCTTCAGAAATTTTTTCAAGAATCTGTTCAGCTGCTTGACAATTTTCTTTATATATTTGATTTTCAGCTCTGAATTGATTGACCAAAATTCTTTCACCTTTAATTCTGTTTCTGAGTGTTTCAAATTCAGAAAACATATTTTGAAATTGATTTGTCATTTCTGAATCTTTAGTATTAATTTCAGAATTTTGTTCAGAAGATGAAAAAGATACCTCAGTGTAGCAATTGGTTGCATAGTGAGCAACTTCTTCATCATCATCTCCATCACTCCAGGTTAACCAGTCTTCTACATACTTGGTTACTAGAGCAGGATTAAGCTCCTTTTTCTTTGCTAATAGATGCTTCTTCTCATAATAACCTGAATTTTTTACTTTTGGCATCTTGCATTGTCTAGCATAACGTCCAGGCTTTCCACAGTTGAAGCATCTTGCTGGTTCAGATGTTTCAGATTGACCAGCCTCTTGACCCTTCTTAGGTCCAACTTTAGATCTAGGTTTATTCTGATATTTTTGATTGTATCTTTGTTTGAATTGCCTTGTCATGAAAGCAATATTATCATAAATCCTTTTAAGCTCTTCATCTGATTCATCCCCATCACACACTGTTATCTCTAGGATCTCACAAACTTTCTTGGTAGCTATGTTTAAAGAATTATTGTAGTTCTTGCTCAGAAGGGCAACTGTTTCTTGTGTCTTCTTTTGTTCATATTGTCTAACTTTGATCTTGTCCTCCTGTTGGAACAAAATGCCATAGACATCATGAATTGTCTTTCTAGACAAGTTCCTAGTTACCATATTATCTGAAAAACTTGACCATTCATTTCCCAGATTGTTCAGAAATTTGTTGTTTATCTTAGAATTTGATTTCTGAACACCATTTCTTCTTAGATCATTCAGAATGTTATTGAATCTATGATATGTATCAGTGATAGATTCATTTTCTTTGTGCTTGAGCCTTTGTACTTCCTTGCATCTGAGCTTCTACTTCATCCCACATGGCTTTTGCTGAAGTTAAACTATCAATCCTATTGAATATCTCATTAGGTATTGCCATGGTGAGTAAAGTTAATGCTCTTCTATCAACTTTCATTTGAGCCTTTTCAGCTGGATTATACATTCCAGGACTCTTCTTGATTCTTGATGCAGGGATTTCAGGGGTGGATTCAGTTCTGGGAACTGCTGGAATCTCAACAAATACCTCTAGTGGGCAATTTGTGATAGATTGCATTAAGGCTTCATCTATGTTATCCAAGAATTGAATCATTCTAATTCTCCATTGATGATATTCCCCTAAGAAGAGAGTTGGTGGTTTCGTTTTCAGATCCGATTGAGACTATTTCTTTAGACATCTTTGATTGTTAGAAGATCGAGAATTCACCTGTATTGAATTTGAATTTTGTAGATCAAGAACACCAAGAACTGTCAGATCTGATAAGTTCTTTCACAAATCTTCTTCAAGAACAGATGAATTGGCTCTGATACCAATTGATAGGACCCAAACAATCAAGATATCAATATATGAAAAGATTATGACAGGAATGATAGTAGCCAAATGTAATTTGTATTGATTGAATGTACTGTATACAGAATATATCTTTACAAGGTATATGAAAACATTAGTTCTAACAATCTAACTAACTATCTATTTATACATACAATAGAAAGACTAAAGTGACAAGACATTCATAACAGACAAGTTCAGAATTGGTTCTGAACTCCTTCAGAACTTCTTCAGAAGTGTCTTCAGAACTTCTTCAGAACTTCTTCAGAACCTCTTCAGAAGTGTCTTTAGAACTTCTTCAGATCTTTTTCACTTTAAGAACCCAGTTCCTTTTGAAGCTATTATGATATTTCTATCAGCTGTCTATCTTCGATTTCTAACCAGCTAAGCGGTGATCTACATTTTCGTCCGTATAGGGCTTCATATGGCGCGCATTGAATGCTGGTGTGATAACTGTTGTTATATGAGAATTCAACAAGCGGTAGGTGGGTATCCCAACCCCCACCAAAATCTATCACGCTTGCACGCACCATCCGTTTGAGGATGATAAGCAGTACTATAATCCAAACGCGTACTCAAAGCCTTTTGAAGACACTGCCAAAATCATGACGTAAACCGTGTGTCTCTGTCTGAAATAATGGAAATAGGCACACCGTGACGTGTAACTATTTCGTTAACATAAATTTGTGCACGTTTCTCCATACTGAAATCTTCACGAATGGGAATGAAATGCGCTGATTTTGTAAGTCGATGTACTATAACCCATATCAAATCATCTCCTTTCCCAGTTCTCGGTAGCTTGGTTATGAAATCCATAGTTATTTGCTCCCATTTCCATTGGGGAATTTCGGGTTGTTGAAGTAAACCGAATGGTTTCTGATGTTCGGCCTTGACTTTAGCACAAGTTAAGCACTTGCTTACAAACAAAGCAATATCTTTTTTCATTCCTGGCCACCAATAATACTCCTTCAAATCCTTATATATTTTATCTGCTCCTGGAGGAATCGAATATCTGGATCGATGGGCTTCATCCAAAATGGTTGATCGTAGATTACCATCCTTCGGTACCCATACTTTATTCTTAAAGTAATGCACCCCATCTTCTTGCCCTTCAAATTCTTTCTCTAAGTGTTGCAAGGTTTCATTCGTCAAGTTCTCTTCTTTCAAAGCTTCTCCTTGTGCTTCCAGAATTTGAGTCTTTAAACTCGTCTGAATCATCATTCCCATAGCACGTGCTCTCGTCGGTTTTACTCTTTCCTTCCGGCTTAATGCGTCGGCTACTACGTTAGCCTTGCCTGGATGGTACTTTATTTCACAGTCGTAATCACTAAGTAGCTCAACCCATCTTCTTTGACTCATATTATGCATTTTTTGGTCAAGAATATGTTGAAGGCTCTTGTGATCCGTGAAGATAGTACACTTAGTACCGTAGAGATAATGTCTCCAGATCTTGAGTGCGAACACCACCGCTCCTAGCTCCAAATCATGAGTAGTGTAATACTTCTCGTGAATCTTCAGTTGTCTTGATGCGTATGCAATAACTTTGTCTGTTTGCATCAACACGCATCCCATTCCTTGATGTGAAACATCACAGTAGACTACGAAGTTATCCACTCCATCGGGTAGAGCCCGAATCGGTGCGTTGCATAACTTGTGTTTGAGTGTCTGAAATGCTTCTTCTTGTTTCTCTCCCCAAATAAACTTTTTATCTTTTTGGGTTAGAGTTGTTAGTGGTTGCTTGATCTTAGAGAAATTCTCGATGAATCGCCGATAATAACCTGCCAATCCCAGAAATTGACGGATCTGGGTTGCTGTCTTTGGGGCTTCCCATTTCTTAATGGCTTCAATCTTAGCCGGATCGACATGGATTCCCTTTTCATTCACCACGTGGCCAAGAAAGTGCACTTCACGAATCCAAAATTCGCATTTAGAGAATTTGGCGTACAACTTTTCGTTTATGAGCAATTCCAATATCAGCTTTAAATGTTGCTCGTGCTCCTTCTTATCTCACGAATAATTAAGTATGTCATCTATAAACACGATCACGAACTTGTCTAGGTATGGTAGACATACTCTATTCATCAAATCCATGAAAACTGTTGGTGCTATTGTTAGACCGAAAGGCATAACTAGAAACTCGTAATGACCGTTTTGTGACAACTGTCAAAATTCGAGCTTTCAGGTTAGCTTCTATTAAGTTTATTAGTGTTTATATAGTTTAAATCTTAAGATTAAGAAATAGTTGGTTTAGAATGGCCGAAAAACCCCTAGCATTTCCGGTAGTCGCTTAAAAATGTCCGGTTCCGACCCGTAACTGTCCGAAACTTCCAATACAGTGCCAAATGCTCTAATTTATACCCAATGTATATGAAATATATAGTTTTAATGTTTCAAATATAAAACTTCTATTTTTATAGAATTTTATCACTTTTGGGCTTACATTTTGAGGAAAAAGGGCCAAAAATTGAGAAAATGACATTGAATTCTTAATTGGGCTTGAGTTTTATTTTATTTATAAAACAAATATATGATTTTGAGAGGAGTGGGCCCCCATGGCCGGCCTCCTCTCTAAACCCCCATATAAATACATTTTTTTTTTCATTTTTCTCCTCATTTTGCATGTTCAAAATTCAAAGTTTGCTCTCACCTCTCTCTCTCTAGAAGTGAAGAGACATTTTCTCCCTCTCTAAAACAAAAACTCCAGCCATTTCTCATTTCAAATCATCATCAAGATCAAGTTCATACAAGGATTTAGAAGCTCTAATCATCATCCAAACAAGGTAACAACTTTACCCTCATTTTCTTACCATTTTTGGGTGAAAACCCCACTTTTCTTACATTTTCTTTTAGCTACTTCTTCTAATATCCAAAAATTCTGAGTTTGTGGAGAGATTTTACACCAAAACATGTAAAATGTTTATAAAATGGTGATAATCTATGACCTACACAAATAAAACTCAAGAGAATAGGGGAAAAATCATGATTTTATGTGTTCTTGAACAAAAATGGTTATTTTGGTTCTGGCAGATTCATGCATGTGTGTAAATCGTCAATTTCTTACAATTTTTATGTTCAAATATCATGAATCTTCTTTCTACAAGTTTATTTAGTGAGTTGGGGTTCTAATCCAAGTGGTCTCACTCAAAAACATTGAGTTTTGACCCCCCAAATGCTCATAACAAGATGCATGTGCATCTGGAAGTTCAACAGTAGGTAAACCCTACTTTGAACGACCATAACTCTTTGAATATTCCTCCAAATCACTTGATTTTTCTTCTGGAAGTTAGCTTGATGAGTTACCTTTCATATGCATCTGATTTAATTCAAAAATATGGTTATTTGAGGTTTCAACTCTTCAAAACAAAATGAGTGTGCAATCTGTCCAAAGCTGACAGATTTGTGCATGCATGTTCAAATGGCCATATCTCTTTCAAAACTCAATAAAAAAGGATGATTTTTCTTTTGAGAGTTATATTTATGAGTTATCTTCAGTTTGCAAGTGGAATCGCTTAAAAATATGGAGTTTTGACCCTCCAAACACCTAAAATACTTTAGGTGTGCAATCTGTGAAACCACCAGCAGCTAAACTCTACTTTGTGTGTTAGTATCTCCTTTGTTATTTGTCTTTAATGCATGATTCTTTTTCTAGAACTTCATTTTATGAGTTAGGATTCATATGGATCCAGTTTCATGCAAAAATATGAAGTCTTGAGGCACTAACCAATTTATTTAAGTTAAGTGTGCAATCTGTCAGCTAATGGCAGAATTGTGCATGCAACTTTGTAGTGTCATACCTCCTTCATAACTTCTTGAAAATCAGTGAATCTTATCTCAAAAGTTTCCTTTATGAGTTATGATTCCAATCCAACTGGAAATTCTAGAAAACACTGAGTATAACTCTTTAAGTGAGTGATTCACTAACATGGTGTAATCTGTTTTACCGGTTGTGATATAATATTTTGCATGAATTATTTGAACCACTTATACACGTCCAAAAGGCATGAAATTTGGTCACAAAGACCATAACCCAGTAATTTATCTTATATAAAAATATAGGAAACTAGATCATTTTGGAAGCCCTTGAAAACTGATCATTTTTAGGACAATTAGTTTCTGTCCAGAAGAGAAATTCTGGACTTAATTGATTTTTATAAATATTGATCGTGTGATGGATAATAAGATCACTTTCGGTATAAATTACGATATTAATGAGCATATGGGCATTTTGTATAATTGGACATATATAGACACTTATGGGCTTAAGATTTATTCACCTCTAAGTAGTATTAGACCTATAAGTGACGGTTTTGAGTATTACTCTTTGATAGGGAAGCGTTAGGTCGTTGTGCGGAGATTCGGATTGTATTGTTTTGCGTTGCGGAGCGTTGCTATAAGGTGAGTATTCACAGCCCCTCTTTCAAAGTGTTTTATACGTTTTGGGGTGAAAAGCATGATTGAATGTGTTTTATGAGCCATTGTCATTATGATTATGAAATCTTGTTAAATTTGATGTTGTGGGCACTAAGGCATGTACACTAATAGTTATATTGAGTAAAATGTTACATAAAAGTTTGTACACTACTATTAACTCAAGTGAGGAGCCGAGGGTATTTGTGGATAGCGCTATTTGGACGGACAATCCCACCTAAAAACCGATAAGTAGGGGTGTGGATAGCAATCCCACCTAGAAACTACAGGTAGGGGTGCACGATACTTAAAAAAACGAAGGTTCTACATATGTGGGGTATTAGTCCCACCGCTAAGGTAGAATTAAAAATATTATTTTGTGGTCGAAAGGTTTAGTGGTGGCTCTTTATATACAAAAATTAGAGTACATAATGCCTTAACGTTTTAAGATATCAATAAGTGCCAAAAATTTATTTTGCTCATATTCACTCACACAATTGATTATTTTTGAAATATTGAAAACCTGTGAACTCACCAACTCTTTGTAGTTGACCTTGTTTTTATCATGCTTTTCAGGGGTAAGAAAGGATTAACCGAATCTTTCTTTTATGTGGGCGCATCGACATCAACCATCTTGTTTATTTGAAAACTGTTTAGTTGGAACACTTGGTTTATTTTGTTTTTGTTAGAACTTGTAATTGATGCAAAATGTAAAATTTTAAACTTAAACTGTTGTTTATTTGAATGGATGGTTGGTGTTGTTTTTATCCTATCGTTATGAAATCTTGCGCTATCACGCCTCGTGTTTCCGCTTTAGTGGGGTGTGACACGTTTCGAGTCCTAAATGCCGTTTTGGGAATATCCTCTTCTCGCACTCTTATTTGATGACATCCAGACCTAAGATCAATCTTCGAGAAGTATGTAGCACCTTGAAGTTGATCAAATAGGTCATCAATCCGGGGAAGAGGGTATCGGTTCTTAATAGTCAACTTGTTGAGTTCTCTATAATCGATACACATTCGAAAAGATCACATCCTTCTTTTTAACAAACAAACCCAGAGCTCCCCATGGTGAAGAGCTGGGTCTAATGAATCCCTTATTGAGTAACTCCTGAAGTTGTTCCGATAGCTCCTGCATCTCAGATGGTGTTAATCGATATGGTGCTTTTGCCACGGGCGCAGCTCCAAGATTTAGTTCTATATGAAACTCAACTTGTCTTGGTGGGGGTATTCCAGGCAATTCGTCTGGGAATACTTCAGGAAAATCCCGAACTATAAGAAGATCTTGAATGCTCTTTTCCTTGTTCTTCTTATCCTCAACATGAGCCAAAAATGCAATGCAGTCCTTTCTCAAATATTTTCGCATCTTCATACTCGTCACCATTTTAATACTCCTTCTGGGTTTCTCTCCATGTACTTCAAGTACTTCACCTTCGGGTAGTGGAACTCAAATGATCTTTCGGAGCAGCAAATTTCAGCTCGGTATTTAGATAACCAATCCATACCCACAATTATGTCGAAACTTCCTAACTTACTCGGAATTAGGTCTATACCAAAATCCCTACTGGCCAAGTTTAAGGTGCAGTTTATTATTATGTCGTTGGCCCTACTTTCATGTCCGTTGGCATATTCAATGACATATATTTCTTTCAACTTCTTGGACCTTAAGTTTATCTTTGGTCTAATTTCTAGCGATACATAAATCCTATCTGCTCCAGAATCAAACAATACTGATGCATAATGATCGTTTAGAAGAAACGTACTTGTGACCACATCGGGACTTTGTCTTGCTTCTTTTGCTCCGATTTCGAATACTCGAATCTTGCCTGACCTCCTTAGTTCCCTTGATTGAGTGGTCGTGCTTGATTAGTATTTGGTCTTTGATCCAGTCTCGGACAAGTGTTTCGAAAGTGATCTAGACTTCCGCATTCGTGACATGTTCGTCTTCCGCCACTCCTACAATCCTTAGCAAAATCGCCTCCCTTATTTCATTTGAGGCAAATGATGCATCTTCCACCATTATGGTTATTACACTTATCACACTTAGGGTATGTTCCCTTTCCTTTCTCCTCTATCTGTGACTGGATCCCATAGTTCCTTGTTACCTTCTAATTTTTACCCGTCTTTCCTCCAAATTGCTTTTTCAAGGGTTCCTCCATCTTTCTCTTACCTTGAGCTTTGTATCTTGTAAATATTCCCGAACAATTAGCATTGTTTGCGAGCCTGGTTGCCAAATTCACCACATCTTGAAGGGTTTTTGGGTTTGCCGAAGTAACGTCCGCGCGTATTTCAGGAGAAAAACCCCAGACATACATGTCAACTCGATTTTCCTCAGGCGTCACCAATTGTGGTACCATCTTTGTCAGTTCATGGAAACGAGCAGAGTAAGAATCTATATCATTTCCCTACATTTCATGATTCCATAGCTCCGCTTCCAACTTCTGGATTTCACTCCTCGGTAGTATTCCTCTTTGAGCATCTTTTTGAATTCCTCCCAAGTAAGACTGTTGGCTGCTTCTCGGCCTCGGGTTTGCACTTGGGTGTTCCACCAGGTCAATGCTCGTCCTTGTAGCAGACAGGCGGCAAACTGCACTTTATTTCCTTCAGTGCACTTGCTGATGTGGAGAACGGACTCCATATTCTTAATCAATATCAGTAATCCAACAGCTCCTTTAGTTCCATGGAATTCCTTAGGATTACATGTCCTGAAAGTCTTGTATGTGCACTCTCTGTTCCTATCTACTCCGGGGCCTAGGTTGTTTCCCTAATTAGCATTTAGACCCGCTGCCACCTAACTAACGATGTTTGGGAGTGCTGCCACGAGTTGTTCAAATACAAGTCGTGCGATTACGGGATCATCTCTCCTTGGAGGAATTTTCTTTAGGCATAGGTTCATATTGAGGTTGGGTCATATTACTATTACTATTTTTGCGCAAAGTCTACTTAACTAAGTTATGCATATAAAACACTCGATTCATCAAATCATAGTTATAGAATCACATAACTTCAATATCGAGCAAAAATAAATCCCAAAAGACATCAAGTATCTTAGAGTTCTAAATAGTGAGCTACATGCCACCAAAATAAGTTTCCAAGTTTAACCAACAAAGTAGTCAAAAAGTTCTCTCCTAGGTTGATTAGTCACATAGCCTGAGGAGTTAGTAGAGTACTTAGTAGGAGTGGATGAGTGAGACATAGTGAACTACGATAGTAACAAACTTATGCAAACTCACACTTATGACCATGCTTTTCATTTGGGCAAGAAGTTCCCAATATAATTGTTCCATGTCTCCCTTATACATATTAAATTAGACATAGGTGATCAGGCTTTGCCTAATTATAATATGCTAAGTCGACACTTATTCCAATTATACCAGTAGTAAGCTTTTAAAATTACAGTTAGTTTAGAAAAATAGTATTCGAAAACTTTTGGTTATAGTATTTGGTTTTATAGAAAAACCGGTGTTCTCTATAACCTGGCTCTAATACCAAGTCTATCGCACCCAGCTAAAGCGGAAACACGAGACAATTCGAACGTCCTTTTCTGACACAATATGGGGTTTGTCTTTTGTGCATCGAGGATAAGGTCATCGTTAATCTTGTATGAGAAGCTTCACTTGATCGCTGAGACTGAATCTTCAAGGATGAACTTTCAGTATCGCTGAGGCTTCACAAGACTTCACACTTGGATAGATAATCTTTGCTATCGCTGAACCGCTTCAGGTCATGTAGCTGATTATCACTTTCTTCAGCTTGGTCTTTGACTTTTGCTTAATGGTCATTCGGTGTGATCGCTGATCTTCAGATCTTCAGAGATAAGCTTAAGGTTCCTTGATCTTCAGCAATCGCTGATGGCAGTCAGCGTATGTTTATCGCTGAATTTGAACTTAAACTTAAGCAAGGGAATTTCACTGAGTGTAAAGATGAATCATATTCAAATCACTGAGAGGAGTTATGATCAACAAGTTTCCAGGTGAGATTGCTATCCACACCCCTACATTTTTGGTTTTTAGGTGGAATTGTCCGTCCAATAGCGCTATCCACAAATACCGTCGGCTCCTCACTTGAGTTAATAGTAGTGTACAAAATTTTATGGAACATTTTACTCAATACAATCTATTAGTGTACATGCCTTAGTGCCCAAAAACAAGAATTCATATTGTTTCACATTCGGTAATGCAAATAGCTCAAATATTTTATTTAATCATGCTTTCCTCCCCAAAACGTATAAAATACTTTAAAAATGGGGCTGTGAATACTCACCTTATAGCAAAGCTTCCAAATAAATTCACGAAACATCCGCTTGATGGCCTACCGCTTTCCTGTCAATGCAAATTACCCAAAAAGGTCACTTATATACCTAACGATTACTATGAATGTACTTATAAGTCCTTATATGTCCAACTTGGTCTACTATTGTGCCGTTATACATAATGCACATATGCTCTTTAATATGATATAAATTATTCTGAAAAGTAATGTTATAATCCTTCAAGTGATCAAAGTTCATGAAATCAACAATTCCAGAATGTTCACTTTTGGACAGAAACTAATGGTGCTAAAGATGATCAAATTACAGTGGCATCCAAAATGACATAGTTTCTCATCTTTTTATATGTGATACATTACTGAGTTAAGCTCATTGTGACCAAATTTCATGCAATTTGGACATGTAATAATGGTTCAAATAATTTATAGAAAACAATGTATCACAGCAAGAAGGGCAGATTACACCATTTGAGAAGTTCTACAAAATGTTTTTCCGAAATTCTAGTTGGATTATAAACACAACACATAAAGGAAATTTTTAAGATTAGAATCACTCATTTTGAATGAGTTATGAGGAAGATATGGCACCACAAAGTTGCATGCACACATCTGTCATTAGTTGACAAATTGCACACTTAACTTTAATAAATTGGTTAATGCCTCAAAACATCATATTTTTGAATGAAACCGGATTCATCTGAACCCTAACTCATAAAAGAAAACTCTAGAAGAAGAATTATGCATTATGGATAAATATTCAAAGAGATATTAACATGCAAAGTAGGGTTTATCTACTGGTGGTTTCAAAGTTTGCACACCTAAAATGTTTTATGTGTTTGGAGGGTCAAAACTCCATATTTTCATGTGATTCCACTTTCAAACAGAAGAGAACTCATAAAACTAACTCTCAAAAGAAAAATCATCCTTTTTCATTGAGTTTTGAAAGAAATATAGACATTTGATTATGCATGCACAAATATGTCAGCTTTGGACAGATGGCACACTTATTTTGTTTTGATTAATTGAAACCCCAAATCACCACATATTTGAGAGAAACCAGTGGCATTCGAAATATGACTCTTTAAAATAAATTCCAGAAGAAAAATCAAGTAATTTGGATGAGTGTTCAAAGAGTTATGGTCGTTCAACATAGGGTTTACCTACTGTTGAACTTCCAGAGGCACATCAAATTTGTTATGAGCATTTGGGGGGTCAAAACTCAATGTTTTTTAATAAGACCACTTGGATTAGAACCCCAAATCACCAAATAAACTTTTAGAAAAAGATTCATAACGTTTGGACATGTTATTTGCAAGAAATGGACGACACAAACACATGTACATATTCTGTCAGCACCAAAAATTACCAATTTCATGAATAAAACCCGCATGCAATGGGTTTTTGTTTTGATTTCTTGAGTTCCATTTGTTTGGGTCATGGATTATCACTCTTATAAAGATATTTTACATATCTTGGTGTATAATCTACCCTTGGAACTAACAATTTCCGGAAATTCAAAGGGAAATGATGAATGTGCAAGAAAAATGGGTTTTTCCCCAATATTTGTAACAAAAAATGATGGAGATGATGTAAATACTTACTTGAATGATGAAAGGAACTTAATGTCTTCAACAATCTTGTTATTTGATGGATTTTTGATGAAGAAAGTGGCTGGAAATATGAAGGAGAAAGAAGAGTTTTTGAAGATGTCCCTTGAGTTTTAGAGAGAGAGATAAGAGAGGAATTCAAATTTTTAACATGCAAAAATGAAGAGGAAATGAATGAAAATTGTATTTATATGGGGGGAAATAGGAGGGGGGGGGGGGGGCAACCATGTACATGGGCCCCACTCCAACCCAATATTTAAAAAAAAAAAAAACTCAAGCCCAAAAATGAAATTAAAATGTTATTTTTCTCAATTTTGCCCTTTTTCCTCAAAATGTAAGTCCAAAAGTGATTAAATTCTATAAAAATAGAAGTTTTATATTTTAAATACTAAAACTATATATTTTATATAAATTGGGTATAAATTAGATCATTTGGCACTACATAGGACGTTTCAGATAGTTATGGGTCGGAACCGGACATTCTGAGCAATTACCGGTAACTCTAGAAATTTTTCGGCCAATCTAATGTAACTAACTCCCAATCTTATAACTTATCTAAAATAACACTAATATAAACTTAATAAGAGCTAACCTGGAAGCTCAAATTTGACAATTGTGACATACACAGTGAAGGCTATCCCTATTTATACTATTACATAGGAAAAGTCAACATGCTAGCCTATCACCGGTGAACACGTCAGCTGTACAAGTAACATAATCGGTTACGCATAAAGAGCATGGCGTGCCACGTTATTAAGCACGTGTAGTCCATAAAGTAAAATCCAGAAGATGCCCAATCTTCTGGATTGACGATGGTGCTTCTAGTCTAATGACTGATGAGTTAGCTTCTGCAGTGCATTCTTCTGGACAACAACTTGTTTCTTCTGAACAAGTTCTGATTTACACTTCTAGTTCTAACAATCTCCCCCTAAGTGTAAAGTCAGAATCATAACATAAAAGCATAAAGAGAAACAAGATGATAACTTTCATTACAATAAATTTGAAATTACAAAAGTAATACAGAGATTTAACTAAAAAGGAGCTTCTGGATGTCCGTTGATCACTTTATAAAACTGACTAGTTATCTCCCTTATCTAGATAACCCCTTGAAGATTTTTCTCTATTCTTTCTGCAGCTATTCTGATCTTTGATGCAATGCTCGTATCTGCTTTTTGTAGCGAAACCGACCCCTTAATAATCTACACTATTCAAGTTGAATATTTGAATGCCTTCTTAACTCTGAAAAATGTTCTTCGTCTAGGTCTTTTAAAAACCACTCCTTCTTCTGGTTCAAGTATAATGTGCCCTAGTTGAAGATGTTCAATACCTTCTCTGTCTTCATTTGGCGTTGTGATGCTCAATATGGTTATCTGTCTTTCAAACCCGACCTGGAAGTCAACCTTTTTCCTATAATCGATGAAGGCTTCCATGCAAGACAGAATTCTGAAGTAGGCCACTTTGTCCTGACTCTCTGAGCTTGATTTCTTCTTTTTCTTCATGAATCTTCCCAGAGGTATTAAAGCAGAAGGATTTAACAACACTAGATCATTGTCACAGAAGTAGCATGTTTGTTTATTTTCTCTTTCTACCTCATAAATTGTGTAAAGAATTTCTGAATTTTCAAACTTCGTATGCTTTACTCCAGTAATTCTTCTGATAGGTGAGATAAACTAGAAATTAGGTAAGATCAAGGCAACTCTTTCCTCTGTAGAAGAATACATACATATGAAAACAGTCTCTCTTACTGTAGAAGTTTGAGATGAAGCAATTCTTTGAAGTTGCTCTGGACCCATGTTACTTATAGTAGTAATCCTTCTCAACCTTCTCTCACATTCAGTGAGATTCATGTCTTGTTCTTTTGTTCTAGGTGGAATTCTGTGATAGATACATTTGTTGGGGGTTAATCTGATTGTGGATTTTCAGAGTAAGGAGTTTCAGAACTTGGAATTTTAGAGATTTTAGCTTTTGGGGCGTTTTCTTCTTGGGATTAGTTTGTATGATAGGCTCGACAGTAGAAATTGATGGTTGAGTTGAATTTTTGGGTCTCGTTAACGTGTTTCTCGGTTTTCTGGGAATTACTATTCTGGTTCTCTCAAGGCTCATGATAAACTTAGCAGCTTCTGGATCTTGAGGTAATGGGCGCCTTGCTAATGGAGTTCGATTTATTGGAACATCTTGATTCACAGGAGGAGGATTTTCTTCCTGAGGTTTCTCTGTGGCAGCATCTTCTGTGGCATTTTGATTAGATTGATCATTGGTAGTTGTTTGGGGTTCAGAAGAAGGATCCACGTTCTACCTTTTCTCCCCCTTCTGAGGATCAGAAGTATCAGGATCCTGATCCTCAGATCTCTTTCCTTTAAGCTTTGCCTTTTACAAGTTCTTTCTTCTTTAGATTTTAACCTTGCTTCATGGTGTGATGAAATTGAGTTGACGGCTGTTGTGAGTGTAGTTACAGAAGTATCTAGAGCAGATACCTTCTGTGTCAGTTCACCTGCTGGGGCAGTATTAATTTTGGAGATAAACTTTGAATAGATATTATTGAACATATCAGGCAAAGTTGTCTGGAAGTTAGCCAAATCTGATCTTGTAAGTATACTAGAAGAGGAAGAGGCTTCTGAAGGGACCACCACATCAATCAACTTCTTTATATCTGCCACAAAGGATCCATATTCATCTGCAGAGATGGTGACTTCTGGAGCTGGGATTTCTGAAGGAAGATTGAAGAACGCCTGTGCATTAGCTTTAATCAAAGTATCCAGCTTCTAGAATTTCTCAATAGATATGTTCTTTTGGGCATCATGGGTATTGATCAAAAAAATCTTTATCTATTCCAGAGCTTGAGAATTTTCCTTCTGAGTATTTCGAATTTCAATCAGAGAGAGATTGACTTTAGTTTGTTATGCAGTGAAATTAGATGTACATGTTTCAATGGTTTGTTTTAGATCCACCAGAGATCCCTTTATTTGATCAACAAATGCTTGAAACGCAGCATTTGCGACAAAATCAGGCGGGGGGTGGGGGAGGGGGGAACCAATGCATCTCCAACACATGGAGCCTCGTGACCCTCGCATCCAGAGGGGCCCTCATTCACACCTGTTTGGACTTTGAGTGTGGAGGGACTTCCATCCTGTCTCTGAGGGCTGCTAAGAGACACCTCTTCGGATGTTCTGACTGTGTTGACTTGATCCCCAACATCAAAGGGTCGAGAGTCAATAATAGTGTGGGTACATTTAAACATATTGAATATGGAGGTACGATGTGTGCCATAAGCCCTCTGATGGGAATTCATTGTCTTTTGGATTGGGAGTTAGTATGGACGTACCAACTGCCATCCAGTTTATGTCATCGGTCACAAAGACATCGATGTGTGTAGGATGTAGCGAGTTCTGGGGCGGAGGAACTCTTGTATTTGCCTCATCGTCCTTTGAGAGGAAGATGATGAGGACGTTTCCCAAGTTGTGCTTGATGTGGACAGACAAAGAACTCAATCCACATGATTGGTTTGAGGGTTAGGGTTTGAACTGAGCTGTAGTCCTTTTTCAATAGGTGTTGATGTTTTGGCATCAACCCTAGTAGATGTGGTTGCTCTGGATGGACTCAGCTGGTGTCTCTCATTTGTGTCTCTTAGGACATCTTCTTGACATTCTCTTAATAGACACTCGGCATGGGTAGAACCACTCGGTTTTTCACTCAAATTGTTTTCAGGCTCAGGCTCATTCGACCCCTCACCGTCTATTTTGGTTCCTAAATGCTCTAGGTATGTATCCTCTGTTTTGAGAATACCTAAGAGCTCCAATGAGATTGCAAGATAGAGGAGGTTGAAGGTATGAGATCGAGCATATACCTGGAATGTTCTCTCTGAATAGGGTAGCCGTCCTTATGAATTGTGTGTTTGTGAGACTTCATGGTTGCGATTTTGAAGAAGGGTTGAACATAGGGAATTCTCCAGTGACTTATGGCCATCTGGATGAAAAGTGCTAGAAATATGGGGTACATTAGAGCATGTAGTGGTCTATTGTTCTTCATCAAAGAGAGTTTGTACTTGACAGCTCCATATATCTCTTCAAAATGAGATCTGCAAAATCCAAGGATCGATTGAAGTACATATCATACATCATAGTGACAACATCTGCGCTTGCTTGATCTTGGGATTCGATTTTGCTTGCGAGGCTCTTGTTGATGATGGAGAGAAGCACATTTCACATTCGGGGGATGTTTTCTCTCTTAACATGAGAGACCCTTTCAATAGGCTTGTCGTATCCTAAGAATTTTACGAACCTTAGCAATACATCAGAAATAGGGTTTTGTTGAAGATCAAGGTTGGGAACAAGATTCCCTTCTACTTGAACAACAGATTGGGGTAAAAGAAACATTCTGGAGATCTTCTTCTTGGTAATCAACACTTCAACTGCATGTTCTTCGTCGTTTGGGATGCCAAAACTTCCGGCAACTGTATCATCATCCTAGATGTACATTGTTTTCCATACTTCTTGGACTAACACTTCAGGGACATTAGGGTTTGAGAGTGTAAGGGCTAGGTTCAGGGAATGGTGTTGAAGAAACTCGATCATCACTCAGTATTCAGCAATGTAGGTTTTGGGATCAAGCAGCATTTGAACATTATTCGGCTTTGAAGGTAAGAACACTAGTGGGGTATTTTCAGCAGTAGAATCAATCATATTGTCTTCTTCAACTTGAGCATTGATGGGGATTTCGTTCATAGCAGCCATTTGAGTATTTGAACAAGTTTGCAATTGATGGGAAATTAGGTAATACTTGGGAATTCGAGAGCAAGGAGACGGTAAAAAGTGGAAATGGTAGGGTAATTCGAGTTTATATAGTGAGATTGAAAATCAAACAATTTTTTGAATAGGAAGAGGCGTTTTCTGACTTGGGAAATGGAAACGGTTTCAGGGTGATGGCGTAGGCTAGACGGGTAAAATCATGCACTCCATGGATGATTGACGCGTGTCTAAAGATTCTAGATGAAGTCGTTGTGATAAAGGACACGTGTATTTAGGATTTGGTTACTCAAGGGTTCCTTCATTGGGATGGAACGAGATTTGGTTGTAACTAATATACTTCACTTTTTCTCTCTCAGAAATGATTTTTAAAAAAAATTAAATGGTCTAAAAATTTTGGACCAAATAAGAGTTTCAAGAACATCTCTTGTAAAAAAATGTCTTGCTGAGTATTTTATAGATATATCGAGTCTTTTTGTACAACCTTGACGGCAAGAGTAAATACAAAAATAACGAATAACCTTTTCAATATCTCAAAATATCATTTGTGAAAACTTTTTTTTTAAAATCATTCAACTGGTTTGATAAAACATTTGAAGACCAGAAAATTTTAATGAATCAGGATCTTCTGGATAACCTTGGCGGCATGAGTTAACCCAGAACAAAATGATTTACAAAAAAATGTCAAGGAAAGATGTGTCTAGAAGACATCTAATGCACTCCAGAGACTTTAGAAGTATCCAGGTTTTGAATGTATTAGACTTATTTGAAAATTTTGAATCAAGGAGAAGAATAGCCATACCAGAGACTTCTGATTAGTCTTAAGGATTAGAGTTAATACAGATATTCAAAGCTTAATATCTTCTTTAGATTGATGAATTCTCCCCCCTTGAAGTGTGCATGTATATGAGCTCCCCCTAAATTTGTGCACTTATTACTCCCCCTTAACCTATGCTTGGATCATGAAATGTAAGAGTAACAAGTATCGCTTGACAAACACAGGTATTCAGAAGCTTCCGTACCCTTCTGGATAACAATAGTGAACAAAGAAGTGTACAATGAAACGAAATTTAAAAGTAAAGACATGCTAAGTAAATAAATATAATAAAACTATAGAGAACTATAGATTTTGTATTTATTACATATTTAGCATGCCCAACTTGCTGATTAGAAAGTTGAATCTGTTTTCATCCAGAGCCTTTGTGAAAATGTCAGCAAGTTGGTAATCAGTGGAGACAAAGTACATTTCAATTGTACCTTTTTTCACATGATCCTTTATTAAATGATATCTGACATCAATGTGGGTTGTCTTTGAGTGCTGCACCGGATTTCCTGTGATAGCTAGTGATACCTGACATCAATGTACCTTTTCCTGTCTTTGCACTTTCTGAATCACAGCGGATGGAAATCTAGTCATATACAAGACCATAATCTCTGAGTTGGATTTTCATCCATATTACTTGTGAACAACAACTAGCAGCAGCAACATATTCTGCTTCTGTTGTAGAGGTTGATATACAGTTTTGCTTCTTTTATGTCCAACTTATTAGACGATTTCCTAGAAGTTGACAGCTACCAGAGGTACTCTTTCCTTTTAACTTACAACATGCGTAATCAGACTTAGTATATGCAAGTAAATCAAAGCCAGAATGCTTTGGATACCAGAGACCCAATGAGGGTGTTCCCTTCAGATATCTAAAGATTCTTTTTACGGCAGCTAAATGAGATTCCTATGGATTGGCTTGATATCTAGCACAAATACATGTGGCAAACATTATATTTGGTCTACTTGCAGTTAAATAAAAAGAGATCCAACCATACCTCTGTAGTTCTTGACATCCACCAGATTTTTAGAGGGATCAGCGTCAAGCTTTGTGTTTGGTGAGATTGGTGTATTCATGGTACTGGAATTTTGAAGTTTATATTTCTTTAAAATGTCAGACACATACTTGGCTTGGTTTATGAAAATGCTAGAGGTAGTCTGTTTGACTTGGAGCCCTAGGAAGAAAGTTAATTCTCCCATCATGCTCATTTCAAATTCACTTTCCATTAGTTTTGAAAACAGTGCAACTTCGGCTTGATTTGTAGAACCAAAATTAATGTTATCCACATAAATTTGAACTACTATTAACTAACCTTTGCACCTTTTGATGAATAGAGTTGTATCGGTTTTACCTTTCTCATACTCATTGACAATCAGAAACTTTGATAAGCGTTCATACCAGGCTTTGGAAGCTTGCTTCAAACCATACAGAGCTTTATCCAGAAGATAAACATATTCTGGATGAGCTACATCTTCAAAGCCAAGGGGTTGTTGAATGTATACTTCTTCTTTAAATTTGCCGTTCAGGAAGGCACATTTAACATCCATTTGATATACTTTAAAATCTTTGTATGCAGAGAACGTTAAAAACAATCTAATTGCTTCTAACCTTGCCACTGGGGCAAAAGTTTCATCGAAGTCAATGCCTTCTTCTTGACAATAACCCTTAGCTACTAGCCTTGCTTTGTTTCTGATCACTATTCCATCTTCATCCTTCTTATTTCTGAAGACCTGTTTAGTGCCGATTGTTTTTTTGTCTTTAGGTAATGGTACAAGCTTCCACACTTTGTTTCGGTCAAATTGAAGAAGCTCTTCTTGCATTGCATCTACCTAGCTGGGTTCTTGCAGAGCTTCATAAACTTTCTTTGGTTCCACCATGCTCAAAAAATTTACAAAGAAAGCTTCGTTCGCAATGGCAGATCTTGTTTGGACACCAACAGAGGGATTACCAATGATTTGGTCGGATGCATAAGCTTTAGTACATCTTTTCATTCCTGTTTGGGAGATTTGTTGAGGTTCAACTTCAATTTCTGAATTGAGTTGGTTTTCTTCTGGAATCGGGACAACTTCTGGAGTAGAACCTAATGTCTCCCCCTCAAATGAAGGCACACAAGAATTTGAGATTGGAGCGGGGCACTCTGTATCAGGAGACAGAGATTCCTCTGGACTTACTGTTAGATATTAAAGTATGAGTCAAAGAAGAGATGTCTACAAATGTCAACACACACTTCTTGTTATAACTAATTGTTGTTAGACGCTCCCTTTATGACACATGGCACTTTGTAATTGGCTAGCATTTTGACTTTCTGTCTTTGTATATGTATAAATAGCATTGTATTGTGTTTGTAAAAAATGTCGATTAATAGATTTACATTTTGAAGAATACTGTGCGTAATTCATTTCATAATCTTTGTTCTTCATTCTGTTTACTGTTCTATTGATTTAAATTGTTAATTGATCTGCTTCCGCAATTCACTCAGATTCAATACTCTCAATTAACAATCGGTTTAAAGGAATCTGGAACCAACAATTGGTATCAGAGCCTTCTAATCAATCTATTGATTATTAGATCTCTTCCATTGAAAGAATTCCTTTCAATCGAACAGTATTTTCTCAGATTCAAAATTTGTTTATCAATCCACTCTGTTTTACGAAATTCTGTTGAAACGTTAACAATCTTCTCTTAAATTGAGTCATTCATTTTGTAATCTGAAGAAACAAGTGATATTATCGACCTGTTCTTCTTGAGATTTAATTGTTCTAAATTTCTTTCAAATCTTCAAATTTTCTCTTCTATCATACTCAAATGACAAATTCGAGCTTGAATGCTGTTTATACGTCTGGGTCCCTGACTAAACCTCCAACTCTTGTACGTGATGAATACCCACAATGGAAGATTCGAATGGTTAACTTCTATGAGGGATTGGATGCTGAGTTATATCCAATTATTCAAAACGGTCCGTTTGTTCCCACCACTACTATTCCCGAATTCCGACCATCGCAAATTCGGATGAGGTACCGGCAAGATCGGTTCGAAGTCAAGGAATAAGCTGACCGATGAAGAAAAAGCTAAGGTGGAATTAGCTAAGAAAGCTAAGTCTCTGTTGATAATGGCCATTCCAAATGAGATTTTTCAATCTCTGGACTCATGTGACACGACAAAAGATTTATGGGATCAATCGGAGAATCTCTTAGAAGGTGGTGCGAAAATGAAAAAGAACAGAAGAGCCCAAGCTCTAAATGAATATAATAGTTTTCAAGCACTGACTGATGAATCTCTGGAACAAACATTTCATCGATTCAACAATCTGATTAATCTCTGCAAGAGATGTGACATTGTTAGATCAAAGGAAGACAACAATGTTCTATTTCTCAAAAGGTTAAACCCTGAATGGTCAAATCTATCCATGTCACTACAAGCCAATCAGGATCTTGAACAATGGTCGCTGCATGATGTATTCGGTACACTGCAAGCTCATGAAAAAGAAGTTGTTCAGAAAAGAACAAACATCGGAGGTCCTCTGGCTTTGATCTCAGAAACAAAAGGAATCAGAAGATGAAGTGATGACAGGAAGAAATCGAAGGCCTTCATATCAGAGACTGCTCCAGAAGATGACTCTGAATCAGATGATGAAATTAAAGCGTTTGCTGACTCTCTGGCTTTAATAACCAAGCAATTTACTAATCGTTTTGGAAATAGGTCTTTGAAAGGAAATAAACGATTTGATCGTCCCTATGTTCCTAAACAAGAAGTACAGAGTAGAGAAAACGAGAAGAAGAAAAGAAAGAAGAAGAATTAAAAAGGAAGAAAGATGTACGCTACGGATGTGGCAAACCCGGACATTACTCGAGAGATTGCGAGAGGAGCTTCCGGAAAAGGATAAGACTTATTACAAAAACAAATATAAGTACAATGTCACCGAAAGAGCACACTTTGCGTAAAAAGAAAAGCGGGTGCAAGATGAATCCGGCGGTGATGAAGCCATGTTCGTGGAATGGCAAACACAAACGAATCGTAGGATCAACCCTCGATTCACCGGTTAGTAATTTCTCTGGATCATCTGAGCTTGAACAAACGATTGTGATGTTATCAAACAATTTTGAGGAACTAAAACTGAAACTCACAATCGAAAAGAAATTACGAAAAAGTACTGAGAAAACTCTTTCTACAATCAAAAGGGAAAGAGATATTTTCAAAAGAGAAATGGATTTACTTACAGAAGAAAAACTCGAATTAAATACTGCAAAGGAAACAATTTCCATGAGTTTAAAACTTTACGAAGAAAAACTTAAAAAGGAAATTTTGAATCTCAATAAACTTCTGGAAGAAAAAAGGAAAGAAATCAGAGACAAAGAGAGTGATAGACTCAACTCTGTAGCACTTAAAAACTATTTTCAGAAAGAGAGAGAATTTTTACACATTGAACTTCAACAGAAAAAGCTACAGATTATAATATATCTGGATGCACAGAAAGGTTCATGACAAAATTAACACACAAGTAGGAAGATGCGGACTTGGTTTCGAGGACCTAGATCCCTACACGTGTAAGAAAAGGTCAGATCTGAAATCTGTTTTTTGTGTTGGACAAATACAGAAGCCAAAGTTTCCAATTTTGTATGAAAAATCTATTTTTAAAAAATCTAGATATGAAAATCATCATAAAACAAGCAAACTTCAATTCGAAAATATTGAATATTGTTGTAAAACAAATGTTGATCTAAATAAAGTTCGTAAGAAAGATGATATTTTCAATTTTGGTTCAAATAAACATACAATATTGAATCCGTAGGCCGATATTTTTGTTCCAAGTCGTGCGAGAAGAAGATCTACGACTTATGTTTGAAAACGATATTCTCTCTACTCTGGATAAGTGTTTTAGAAATGAAACTCTTTGTGAGAATCATCCAGAGATCACTCCCTGTTCATTTGAAGATTTACATCTTTACGAAACACAAGAAAGCTTTGCTGAGATTACGTATCCATGGGAAAATGACAATAATGATGAAGAATTTTTTGATAACTCTGAAAATTACCTTTCAAATTTAGAAATTAATTCTTTTAAATCATCAAAAGTTATCACAAATAATTCAGAATTTATTGATAAAAAGGATGATTATTTGTATACTGATAAATCTCAAGAAATCAGAGCTTCTGATAAAGATTGTGCTAAACTTTCAAGTGGTATACCTATTCTTCCTGTTTCTGTTCCAGAACCAAGAAAATCAGTATCTATACATCCAGACTTCTTCGATATGTGTCTCAAAGCCAAAACATGTCTTGAACTTGAAAAAGAGGCAGAACTCAAAAACAAAGTGCAAAATCAAAAGATTTTAAACTCTACTCTTCTGAAGTTTACTAATATTCAAAAAGGCAAATGGAAATCCTCTAATACTTATGTTCCTTTTTCAAGAATAACGAGCTTCGCAAAAGTAGATCAGAGGAAGAACACAGAGAAGAAAAAGCCAGAACTAAAACAAAAGTCTAGTCTAGATAGGTTCTCTAGAACAACTGATACTAGAAAAGACTTTAGAAAGAATAATTGTAATTACCATTCTCGCAATGACAATTCAATTCAATCTTCTATGTTTCAGTCTTCTGAATGTTTTTCACTGTTCTTAAAGTTAAAACAATTTTTCTCGCAAACCTCTGATCATTCCAATTCACAGTATGTTTATCACAAAAAGAATAAAACTCAAAAACACCAAAAACCAAAAATAAAGTCTTTACCTTCTGTTAAATCAAAAAACGAGCATACTCCAAAAGCTAACATAAAAGGACCCATTATGCGATGGGTACCTAAGAAATTCTGATTTTTTGATTGCAGAAACAGCGTGTGCATATCTGGTATCTTGACTCTGGATGCTCGAGGCACATGACTGGATCCCAAAATTTACTATCCCAATTCAAGGACAAATCAGGTGGAGTAGTAACTTTTGGTGATAATGGTAAGGGTCAAATAAAAGGCTACGGTACTCTACAAGAAGGTAATATCACCTTATCAAAGGTAGCTCATGTTTCAGGCTTGAAACATAACCTCCTCAGTGTAAGTCAACTTTGTGATTCTAAAATACTAGTAGTATTTGATGAAAAACATTGTTATTTATTCTCTAAGGCAGGTGAAGAACTTTGGAGAGCAGACAGGACAGGTAACTTGTATATGATGAATTTTACCTCTAAGGATGGTAAGGAAACTTTATGTCTCATCTCCAAAAAGAGTGAAGTTGCGTGGCTCTGGCATCATAAAATGTCTCACTTAAATTTTAATAATCTTGAGATGCTTGTTAAAAACAAGGCGGTATCCGGACTTCCGGATATTCATTTTCAAAAAGATCACCTCTCGCCCGCATGTGAAATGGGCAAAATTAAACGAGCATCTCATAAAACAAAAAGTGATCATTCTTGTACTAGACCTCTCGCAATTATTACATGTGGATCTCTCGTGGTCCAATTGCAATTCGTAGTCTATCCGGTAAAAAATATATTACGGTACTAATTGATGAATTTTCCGATATACTTGGCTTGCTTTCGTTCGTCAAAAGTCGAAGTCCCGGTGGTACTACGAATATGATGAGCGTAATTCAAGTTCTTCTACATCGAGAAGATACGGCGGCTTCGAAGTGATAATGGTACGAAATTCAAGAACGCCAAGCTTGAATCGTATCTTGTTGAACAAGGAATTACTCAAAACTTCTCCTGCCGTTCGCACTCCACAACAAAACGGTGTAGTTGAACGTCGCAACGTAACCTTGGTTGAAGCGACGTAACGATGCTCGCAGCCTTCCGGTCTCCCAATTCACTTCGGGCCGAAGTCGTTGCTCTTTGCTTGTTTCACTCAAAACCGTTCAATTATTGTCAAGAGGCATCTCAAAACCTCTTATGAGCCGATTAATAAAAGAAAACCATCTCGTAAAATTTTTTCATATCTTTGGTCGGATGTTTTATCTTAAACGACGAGAGATAATCTTGGCAAATTTGATCCGAAGTCCGATGAAGCTAAATTTTTAGGCTACTCGTTAAATTCAAGAGCTTTCCGAGTTTTTAACTTACGAACAAAAACTGTTATGGAAAGCATCAACATTGACTTCGATGATAACACTCAACTGACTTCTGAACACTCTACTTCAGAACTCAAGCTTAATACTATTACTTCTGACTATCTTTCAGGTTCCAGAGAATCCGAGATTGATGCTATTTTTCATGATTTTCTGGGCGACGAAGTTGTGTCAGAAGCTATGTCACCTCCACATTTGCCGATACCAGATATTCTCCAAGCCTCAGGCATTACTCTCTCTGGTCCTGCTTCTTCTGTTTCCTCTGACACGTCTATTTTTCCAGAAGTTCCCATTACTACATCTGCCAGTCAAGACGCTACTTCTGTTCCATCATCTGAGGGGGAGACACAAGGACAGGTGACAAAACAGATACCAGAAGAACATACAGAAGAAAATAAAGAAGATTTTGTGTTTCCAGATGAAATCATTTCGTCAAATGAAACAACCCATTCAATTTCTCAACCCAGAATGACGAAATGGACTAAATCTCACACACCAGATCTTATAATTGGTCGTCCTTCTGAGGGGGTCAGAACACGATCTGCTACTGCAAATGAAGCATTCTTTGTTAATTTTCTTAGTATGATCGAACCTAAACGTGTACATGAAGCCTTAGTTGAACCAAGCTGGGTGGATGCTATGCAGGAAGAACTACTTCAATTCGAAAGAAATAAAGTTTGGCGTCTTGTTCCTTTACCAAAAGGCAAAGTTGCCATTGGCACAAAATGGGTATTTAGGAACAAAAAGGATGAAGATGGAATTGTTGTCAGAAATAAAGCTCGTTTGGTGGCTAAAGGCTACTGTCAAGAGGAAGGTATCGATTATGATGAAACCTTTGCTCCTGTTGCAAGACTAGAAGCAATAAGATTATTCTTGGCTTTCTCTCGCATACAAAAACTTCAAAGTCTACCAAATGGATGTTAAATGTGCATTTCTTAATGGATGTCTAAAAGAAGAAGTGTATGTCGAACAACCCGATGGTTTCAAAGATGCAAAATATCCGTAATATGTTTATCTTCTTGACAAAGCTTTGTATGGTCTAAAGCAAGCCCCAAGAGCCTGGTATGAACGACTATCGAAGTTTCGATCAAAGAAAGGATATGAAAAAGGTAAAATCGATACAACTCTGTTCATCAAAAGAGGCAAAGGTATGTTAACTATAGTTCAAATTTACGTGGATGACATAATATTTGGTTCTACTCACCAAACCGAAGTTGATTTGTTTTCTAAGTTGATGGAAACTGAATTTGAAATGAGTATGATGGGAGAATTAACTTTCTTCCTAGGACTTCAAGTTAAACAAAGTACCTCGGTATCTTTATAAATCGAGCAAAATATGTTTCGACATGCTTAAAAAGTTTCATCTTCAAAACTCATCATCCATGAAAACACCCATCTCTCCCGGTATGAAATTAGGACTCGACTCCTCCGGTAAATCCGTTGATATTACCGGCTACGGAGGAATGATTGGTTCTCTTTTATATTTGACAAAAGTAGACTCGATATTATGTTTGCCACTTGTCTTTGTGCTCGTTATCAAGCCAATCCTAAAGAGTCTCATTTGGTCGTAAAAAGAATTTTTAGGTACTTAAAAGGTTCACCATCGTTGGGCCTTTGGTATCCTAAAAATTCTGGATTTGATTTAATGGCGTATACGTATTCGATCATGCAGGTTGTAAGCTTGACAGAAAAAGTACATCAGGTAGCTGTCAACTTCTGGGAAATCGACTTATAAGTTGGACATCCAAGAAACAAAACTGCGTATCCACATCTACAGCAGAAGCTGAATATGTTGCTGCTGCTAGTTGTTGTTCACAAGTTATTTGGATGAAGACCCAACTCAGAGATTATGGTCTGATATACGATAAGATTCCCATCCTATGTGATTCTAAAAGTGCTATCGCCATTACAGAAAATCCAGTTCAGCATTCCAAAACAAAGCATATCGATGTCAGGTATCATTTCATCAAGGATCATGTCGAGAAGGGTACAATCGAAATGTATTTTGTTTCTACTGATTATCAACTTGCTGATATTTTCACAAAAGCTCTTGATGAGAGTCGTTTTAACTTCTTAATTAGCAAGTTGGGAATGCTTAATATGTAACAATGATTTCTTCGTAAGCATCCGAAGCCTCGAACTATTCGACGATACTTCGAAGTCATCGGCCTCTCGATGCTTTGTACGAACTCTTCAGAACACTTCAGAAGCCTCTGAATTACTCTGCTTTTCTGTTTCATAATAATATTCTTCTTTCAAGACATATCATAAAGTACAGATTGAGAAACGAGGTAAAGAAGCTACTACAGGGGGAGTTTACCATTCAAGGGGGAGTTTACCATTCAAGGGGGAGTTTACCATTCACGGGGGAGTTTCACAATGACGAAGATATTCGTCTAAGTCTAACTCTGGTTAGCTGTCTTCTGATTTACTATTTTACTTAAATTTTATTTGAATCTATCTGCTCTGAGTTTCTCTTGCCGCCAAGGTCTCTTAGACTTTTGATTCATTTCAAATTTTTTTTAAAATATAAATCAAGTCGACATGTTTTTCAACTAAATTTTCTATAAATTGATAATTCTTATAATTTCCATTAAATATATAAATTCAATCAACTCTTGCCTCCAAGGTTGTTTAAATCTATATGTTTAATGCAAATTCTTCTTTATTATTCTTTTATAGAAACTAAACTCTCATGTGATTTTTGTTCTCACTTGACTGATTTTTACACTTAAATAAATAAAATTAAGACTAAATTCTGTGTTTATTCAATTAATTCAAAATTAATTGATTAATTAAACAGATTTTTTTTAATTTTGTTTATTTCTGCTTTTAAGAAAAATCGCATCTGCTACTAAATCATCATCATACATGTGTCTCGTCGTACACGTGTCTCCAATCGAAACCCTGCATGTGTATACCCGCGTGCTTACCTCAGCTCAAATGAACCGTTTTTTGTTTCTCCCCAAACTGAATAACCCCTTCCCATTCTACAGTTTCTCTCTCACATAAAACCCACAATTTCAACCTTCATCTTCTTCCTCGCAAATATTCCCTAAATCAGTGCTTATTCTCATTGCAAAGACAAAGTGTTCTACTGTCAAGCATTCAAAATTTCAAAATGGCTTCCAACTGTGCCCATCCTACCAACAATGATGAAGACAGAATCATCGATTCCACTGCTGATAGTACTCCTATTGTAAAACTGCCATTGAAGGCGAACAATGTGCAGGTTCTGCTCAACCCTAACACTTATCAACCGGAATTTCGCATCATGATCGAGTTTCTACAACAGCACCAGTTGAATCGAGCCCTAACCCTAACCAACCCAAACATCCCTGAAATCTATGTCCAAGAACTGTGGCAAACAATGATCATCAAAAATGATGAAACACTCGCCGGTTCTGTCACCCATCCTGAACAAGTGGAAATTGCTGTTCAAATCCCAATCACCAAAAGAAAACTCGCCAAATATTTTCATCTTCCCCTATCAGTGATCGAAGTCGACGGGCAAACCATTCCCAATCCTGCCCTAGAAGAAAACCCTTCCACAGAAGCCCTCCTAGCCTTCATCAATCTTCTGGGTTACAATGAACCTCTTACCAGGCTGTCCGAATTCAAAAGGAAGAAGTTACCCCCAATGTGGAATCTACTCGTCTCCATACTCAACAAGAGCCTAACCTGCAAAATAGGTTCTCTGGATCAAGCTAGCCGAAACATTCTGACGATTATGTATGGGATGTTCTACAATCGACCCTTGGACTATGCAAGTCTCATCTTCCAAGAGATCAAAGCAGCTGTGCATACTAAGGTGCTCCATCAAAGTCAGGGGAAGCCACTACCAGCACTCATGTTCCCACGATTTCTATCCCTCATCACTCATCCTGCAATTGGGGCAATCGAAGCTCCCCTGATTCAGCCATTCTGCAAAATTGCATCAATGAGCTCCCATCGATCAACCATTGACAGCATCGGCTACTCAGCACCCAGAGAACTATCCAGGTACATGCTAAACCTAATCCCATCTAGCTCTTCTAATCTCCAAATCTATAGAAGCTCTATGGTTTTCTCAGAACAGAGAATTCCTACCCCAGAGCACTTAGAGCCAGGTGTAGGTGGTCAGGGGTCTGGTGAGCATGAGCTTGAAAAAACTAGGAGTGAACATCCGAGTGCTTCTACCCATGCCGACCTTCTATTAAATGAAGGTACAGAAGATGTCCTCAGAGACACATATGAGTGTTCCTCTCCAATTCCCCAAAGGGCAACCACAACTTCTGAGGTTGACGTCACCACGTCTCCACTCATTGACTTAGAACAGCCCAGTTCAAACCACCCAGAAACCAGCCGTTCAGAGGATACTTCTTCTTCTTCTGAATCAAATTCAACTGGGGAAAGCACCTCCACTTCATCATCCTCCCAAAAGGATGATGATGATAATATAAGAGTTCATTCGCCCCAGAACTCGCCACTTCCTTCACCACATGTTCATGTCTCCGTGATCGACATACCAATAAGCACGGAGGATGCGTCCACATCCTCTCCTAGGATAGATGCCGATGAATTCCCATCGCAGGGGTTACGACCTAGGAATGCACCCCTTACCGGAGTGTTTACACTTCATCAAGGTAAGCATCTTGTCTTCGACACCTCATCCTCTTCGATGATGAGGATACCGTTGAAACAATCGTAACAACCGAAGAGGAGCACATGCATAACGACCCTCAAGGATCGGTTGGAAGTCCTTCTACACTCAACGTCAAAACAGTGTAGAAGGCCCCTCTCGAACGCGAGGGTAAAGGGGCTCCATGTGTTGGAGATGCACCGGTTACATCTTCGATTTTGTCACTAATGCGGCGTTCTTGGCATTTGCCGATCAAATTCGGAGATCCGTGGAAGATCTAAAATTATCCGTCACAACTAATCATTCTCTTCTTCCGAGCCTTCAATTTCAAATTGAAAGGCGTAACTCTCTTTTAGCGGATCTTCGGCGCCAAATGAGTACCTCTCAAGAAGATCGAAGGCCTATCTTGTCGAACAACTTTTGCTCTTGAATAATGGTCTTCAAGCAAATACGGAGGCAATATCTCAACTTCCGTAATCTTTACGTGCCTCTCGTAGACTACGGCTCTGCGGTGGCCGATATACGTAAGATTGTCAAGACCATCATAACTTCGATGATCCCTCGTGTCTACGCTTGTCAAGAAATCGACCTCGCCTCTTTCCGGAAGATTATTCTTTAGCGAATGTCGACCATCGCTTCAAAGTACTCTTCCAAGCCCTCCACATCTTCAACCGACCGTAAACTTGTCGCTCTCGAAACTACTATCTCTCAACTTGTGCCTCTCGGTTTCTTCTCTTGCCGAGGCGTTTACTTCCAAGAAGAAAGCCAAGGAAGAAAGGGCTTGCGAAGGCGGGCGAAAGAAAACGTTCGAGGATCGTGATCCCGATTCTCGGAAGGGGAGAAAGGTTACGAGCCTAAGCAAGCCAAACAAACACCACCAGAAACAAACACGACCACTGCTGACTCTTCAACGCCAACACCATCACAGCAACCCTCTTCTTCAAAACAAGTGCCACTCACTCCAACACCTCTGGCTACGCATTCTGGTCCTCTACCCAGAGATCCAGAGCTAGCTAAGTTTATTCTGGATCTTATGGGAAAAAGCAGAATCCCGAGCTCTCCGGCTGAAAGGGCTGAAGTAGTCAGAGCTCACGAAGAACGAGAACGAGCTAAAGCTGCAAAGGAAAGAGCTAAAAGGGCCAGAGAGGAGGATGAGGAAGTGTTCAGAGCTGAAAAAGAGAGAGAAGAAGAGATAATACGCCAGAGGCTAATAGTTGAAGAACAAATAGAGATAGAGAGGGCTGAAAAAGAGAACCTGGAAAGAGAAAAGGCTAGACTTAAAGAAGAACTACAGAGACAAAATTTTGAAGCTGAAGAAAGAGCAAGAGTCAGAGCAGAGGCCGCTCAGAAGCAGAAGGAGATCAGAAGAGAAGAATTTGAAGAAAAATTAAATAAAGTTGGAAACATTGAACTTCCAACAATTGAAGTTGAGAAAAGGCACATGTATGCTCCAACAGATCAGAAGATTTATCTCATGATGCCTAACTTCGCCAACCAATACAATGTCAGCAGTGAAGTTAAAGATAACTTCATGGCTCATAAACAAGACAGAAAGACAGTTTTCACTACTGTTCCAATTACAAAGATAACAGCCATGAAACATAAGCAGTTTCAAGATACACCCATTTGGTACACAATCTACGAGATAGTCAGATCAAACAACAAAAATTATTACATATGTGATAATGATCTGTTGTCCATCCATCCAGCTGATCTCATTTTTCTGGAAGAATTTATGAAGACTCAGCTTTCTGAACGCAAAGATCCACAAGACCAAGTTGCCTACACTAGAATTATTCTGTGTATGAAATCATACATTAGATACAAAAGGCAGGTCGACTTCCAGATTGGATTAAATTTCAAAATGGATAATCTGGCTATCTCTGCACCAAATGAGGAACTTGAAGGGATAAGCAAATTCAGAGTGGGTAGACTTCTTACTGAACCAGAAGAGGGAATCATCTTCAAAAGACCAAATGGAAAGAGCTTCTTTCGCATCAAAGAAGCTCACAAATACTCTTCTGAGGTAGTCTACATCATCAAGTGCTTTGCTGGCTTAGACACGACAAATCCAGAAGTTGCAAAGAAAATAGAGAAAAGACTTGATGGACTTCGAAGAACGAGAGAGCTTATCAATAATATTTCAAGTATCATCGCTGCTGTTGATCCTCTCTGAAGAAATTTTTTTTTGACTTCATACTTAGGGGGAGAATGTTAGATATTAAAGTATGAGTCAAAGAAGAGATGTCTACAAATGTCAACACACACTTCTTGTTATAACTAATTGTTGTTAGACGCTCCCTTTATGACACATGGCACTTTGTAATTGGCTAGCATTTTGACTTTCTGTCTTTGTATATGTATAAATAGCATTGTATTGTGTTTGTAAAAAATGTCGATTAATAGATTTACATTTTGAAGAATACTGTGCGTAATTCATTTCATAATCTTTGTTCTTCATTCTGTTTACTGTTCTATTGATTTAAATTGTTAATTGATCTGCTTCTGCAATTCACTCAGATTCAATACTCTCAATTAACAATCGGTTTAAAGGAATCTGGAACCAACACTTACATTTGAACTTGATGACCCAGAAGGTCCTGGGTTGGCTGTTCACGGCCTAGTTGTACCTACCGTTTCTTTTTTGGGAGCTAAGCCTTATTTGGCTATTCCAGGAGCAACTCTTCACGGACATTATGTTGTGATTCCAGAAGCTTGCAGTACAATGATATATTGATTTAAGGATTTCTGACTATATTTTCAGATGCAATTTCTTCTCCAAGAAAGTCATTGAAGATAGCATCTATTTCAGATTCTCTGGGGCTAGAGAGATAGTCAAAAGTTACATTGTTAAGCTTGAGTTCTGAATCAGAATAATCAAAAGTTATTTGTTCTTGATCATCAAAGTCGACGTTAATGCTTTTCATGACTGTCTTAGTTCTGAGATTGTATACTCTGAAAGCTTCTGAGGTCAGAGAATAACCCAAGAATTTAGCTTCATCAGATTTCTTGTCGAACTTTCCAAGCTTGTCACGGTCATTCAGAATAAAACACCTGCAACCAAAAGTATGTAAATATTTAACTTTAGGTTTTCTATTATTGATAACCTCATATGAATATTTGAGATGTCTCTTGACAATTATAGATCTGTTTTGTGTAAAACATGCAGTAGAGACAGCCTCAGCCCAAAAATGTGTGGGAAGACCAGAAGCTGCAAGCATAGTTCTTGTGCTTCAACTAGAGTGCGATTTCTTCTTTCTACCACACCATTTTGTTGAGGAGTGCGTACATCAGAGAAGTTTTGAGAGATTCCTTCATTTGTGAGATACTCATCAAATTTGGTATTCTTAAATTCAATACCGTTGTCACTTCTCAACTGCTGAATTTTCTTACTCAGAAGCACTTGTATCCTCTTCATCATGTTGATTAGTACCACTGGACTTCTGACTTTTGTCGCACAAAGGCAAGCCAAGTATAACTGGAATATTCATCAATTAGCACAAGTATATACTTTTAACCCGAAAGACGTTGCGCAGCAATGGGACCATAGAGGTCAACATGTAACATTTGCAGAGGTCTGACACAAGAATGATCACTCTTTGTTTAATGAGAGGCTCTTTTAATTTTTCCCATTTCACAAGCAGGGCAGAGATGATCCTTCTGGAGGTGAACCTCTGGGAGACCCTCAACCAGGTTATGTTTTACCTGTAATTCGAGGTTTTGAAAGTTTAAGCGAAAGAGTTTATGATGCCAGAGCCAAGCTACTTCACTCTTCTTGGAGATAAGATAGAGGGTTTTTGTACCATCTTTAGAAGTGAAGTTCATCATGTACAGGTGTTAGATCTAATTAGCCCCAATTAGAGAGAAAGTTTTATAAAGAATTGTATTTTGGGCCTTTTAGTGTTT
Source organism: Silybum marianum (assembly GCA_036898165.1). NCBI lineage: Eukaryota > Viridiplantae > Streptophyta > Magnoliopsida > Asterales > Asteraceae > Silybum > Silybum marianum. The sequence goes on along the minus strand of CM072530.1, from coordinate 20,390,875 downwards.
TCTAGGCTTGGGCTTAACACATGTATTGGGCACCTATAAATATGGTGTCTTAGCTTCATTTGTATGGGAGTTTTGGGAGAAAACACACTTTGCACACATACAGACTTATGAGAGTCGGTTCATTCTAATATGTGGTGTTCTTCACAATTCCCCTCCAATAATGATGAATACATGAATATAAGTTGATGATTTTGTGATTAATGTTCTTTAATTCTCTATCTCTTCTCTAGATTTTATGGAGTTTTCTCAATTGTTGCTAGTTTGGGATCTAACAATTGGTATCAGAGCCAATTGAAGAAAATTTTCTTCAATTCGGTCATCTATGGCAACGATTGTTGAATTGGTTATTGATTTTTGTGTTTTGGTGCTTAGATTATTTCAATCACATGTGCTAAAACCCAAATATCCTTTCTATGATCTAATTTTCTGTTTTAAGCTTATTTGAGATCCAGTATTTCATCTAGATGAGATTTGGATGATCATTCATGGAAGATTTTATTGATTCTAAACCCAATTTGATTTCTGCACACCACATGTTTGTTGAAATGTGTTTGTGAAGATTTAATTTCAATTTGATTTGATCTGATCAGTTTTACCACATGTGTCTATATGTTTTGATTAAATTTGATCTCCCTCCTTTATTGGTGTAATATTTTAGCACTAAGTAGGTGGTTGATCTTTGATCCCATCTTGTTGTGTGCTTGAGTTCATAGCTTTTTAGCATCTTCGTAGTAGGCTTGTCGATCCTTGATCTGGCCTTATATTAATCCAAGTTTGGACTCTCTTGTTTCATTTGGCTTAATTATACAATGAATCAATAACTATGATTTTGTTTGAAATTGGAGGGATAACATATCGGATCATTTAGTTTGTGATCATTATGCTTGCTGATACTTTCCATGGTTAATTGATCAGTTTTGATCATATTGGATTGCACTCTTATTGGATTAATCTGGAAATACCTTGTGTGGTTTGGATCAGTGTATAGTGGTGGTTGCTGCTATTAATCAAATGTGCAGCAGACAATGAGGATGAGAATGCAGGAGAGTTGAGTAATTACAGTGTTGGGCAGGAGTGCTTGAATCAGTTGGCTATTGCTTTAAGTGGGAATATTGTTGTCCCTGTTGCATCTGAGTAGTGCTTGCATACTTGGTTGCTCCCGAGTGGCAGAAACATCATGCTGCATTGATTGCTTTTGCACAGATACTTGAGGGATGCTCAAAGGTGATGATCAAGAATTTTGAACAAGTGGTGTCCATGGTTTTAAATTCATTCCAAGATCCTCACCCACGTATGAGATGGGCTGAATTAATGCAATTGGGCAATTGGCCACATATTTAGGTCCAGATTTAGGTCCAGATTTGCATGTTCAATACCACCAAGTAGTACTTCCAACTCTAGCTACTGTTATGGATGACTTCCATAATCCACGAGTTCAGGCACATGCTGATCAGCGGTGCTTAATTTCAAATGGGAAGCAATAGGTACAAGAAGGGGCCTTGATTGCTCTATCATCAGTTGTTGATTCATCATAGGAACACTTTCAAAAGTGTAGAGTTGGAAATTTACAAAAATTCAGACCAGCTTAATCTTATACAGATGAGCAGTTTCAACACGAAAGCATATGAAGATGCTATGGGTGCAAATAACGTGGATGGAAATAATCTAATTCTTGTTCCCAGCATTCAGCAGTCGATCAGAAGCTTCTATCAGTTCAGAACGTGGTCGATGATTGGCCAGAGGTGGGGCGCTTGAGTTGAAATCAGATCTGTTTATGGCGTCTCAGCTGCTCAGAATCTGATAAAAATACTTAGAAGGGGTATTCATACAGATATATGATACAGAAGCTTAATAAGGCAGCTTAATTAGAAGCATTTTTTAGATTCGATCACATCATAAGGTACAGGAGATCAGAAGATGCTGTTGTCCAGAAAGTCATTGAGTCACCAGAAGCTTTGTTGAATCAGAAAGCTTGATGCACATTTCAGTCAAAACATCTTTTGGTTAGAAGCATTTGCGATATGAAGCTTGTTAAAATAAAAAAGGTCTACACGCTGAACCAGAACTCTGATCATGATGTACCAGAGATGAACTCAATTGAAGGAAGGCTCTGGCTTTATGAACCAGAGCTCTACATATAATAAACGTGCAAAAGCTTGTGAAAATACCTTTCTGCTGCTATCCATATTATCAATCCTCGTTGAAATTTATGAGAGAAAGTGTCAACGCTATAGCAACTGGAAGAGTTACAAGGATTGATCTTATAGAGCAGATAACAAAATGTTGCACTTGTTAGTGAAGAACCCATAAAACAATGATGTTGTTGCATGTGTTTTGTGCAGATGCGATAATTTTGGCAAACAAGTCATAAATGATCGAATAATTATAGTGTGTGAACAATTAGTCCATTAAAGTGCAGAACAGTTGCAGCACCTGTAGAACACACTCCAAATAATTTAGAAGAAGATCTGTAGCAATTCATATGCGCAGCTTAAAGAACAATTATCTCAACTTGTTTCCAGAATGAACAAAAGCGAAGATAGAACAACCACAAAATAGATCAGATGGTGCTGATATGGTTACAAAGATGCTTAATGAACTAGATAAGTGGTTGTCATCATAACTTTTCGGAGGTATTCAGCGTCTTAATGAGAGTGAAGTTCCTTTAGTTGATCTGTTAAGTTCAATTATGGGTCATGTTGAACCGGAACAATGTCTTATTGCTCTGGCACACTTGGGGAAGTTGGTCGACAAAGAATCAGAACTTTGTACTCAAATAAAAAGATTATCCAGAGCTTATTATCAAAAGCATTCGTTCAGAAGCTTGTATTCAGAAGCTTCAATCAAAAGTTGTACAGAGTTTCTGAATAATGTCAAGAAGCTGTAGAACCTAATCAAGGCAGATATCAGCAAAACCAGAAGATATGAGCTTAATCAGATCCAAAGGCTGTCCAGAAGTCATCCAGAAGCTATAGAGCTCAATCTTATACGGATCTGAAGCTGCAGAGCTTAATCAGATGTTTCAAGCTTACTTAAGAGTTGCTGTCAGTTCAGAGCTTAACCAGAGCTTGTTCAGAACCTGTCAAAAAAAAATCTCTATCAGAAGCTTTATCAAAAGATGCTCTTTTAAGCCATCCATCACACCTCTTTACACGAGCAGAAGCTTAGACATCCAGAAGTTCTTTTTTTGTTCTTAAATCATAGCTTATTCAGATTCAGAAGCCTTACAGAAGCTTATTCAGACCTTAATCAGAAGTTTATCCAGATCTTACTGAGATCTTATTAAGAGCTTAATGTTCAGAAGCTTCATCAAATGTGCACTAAGAGCTTAATCCAGAAGGCGTTGTATAAGCTGAATAAACTAAGATGGATCTGAATCTCTGTATTCACTATTCCGATGCTCTGAATGATGGTATCCGGTACGATCAAAACTCCCAACCCAGACCTCCCAGAGACCAAAATCCACGATGGACCAGAGACGGACTAGAGGTTGTCTAGAGCATCAAATTCAAAGTATGTTGGTCCAGAACTCCCAATGAACCAAAGCCCGTAACCCGATTATTTTTCGGTTTTCTGACAGTATTGCGCTGTTTCAGAAACACGCGCACAACATTTCACTCGAAGCTCCAATCAACATGAATCCAGTTGCGTTGGAGCGATAACACACATATGCACGACTTTGAAGTTTTGAATTTTCTCAAATTCAGTGAGCTGACATGTCTTATTCACTGTCAAAGTCTGCTGTCTAATGCTGGAACGAAAGCAATGATTTTCACTCATACTCCTTCCGATTTCAGACGGATGTTCGCATGTCCGTTCTTCATGGATTTAAGTTACATTTGTGCCATTTTTATTATCACAATATCCTCTATTTTTCAATCTAAAGCTCGGAGCTGAACTCAACTCAACGAGGTCTAAAGCGTCAAATTCTGTGTTTTGATGACTGATTTGTGTAGCTGAGGGAAAACTTGCACAACTCACTCAATTTTCATCGAAATTGGTTGAATCAAAACTTGTTGATAAGCTAAGAGGTTGAAGTTCAATGTGCATGTTTTATGTTTTCTCTCAATAAGTCTCCTTAATGGTCGAAAACAGCGATAATGTTGAGTCAAGAAAGCTGGACAGAAAGTGTAAAATGTCTCGAACTTTCAAGAATATGAGCCTATATTTGAGGGGGAGCTTGTAACACCTTGAAGACTTGAAGAATGGCACATAAGAGCTTCTAAAGAAAGCAAGGGGGGGAGAATATTTGATGATGCTTTCTTTATAAAACTTTAGGGGGGGAGATTATTAGATCTAATTAGCCCCAATTAGATAGAAAGTTTTATAAAGAATTGTATTTTGGGCCTTTTAGTGTTTTATGGGCTTGAGCTTAACACATGTATTGGGCACCTATAAATATGGTGTCTTAGATTCATTTGTATGGGAGTTTTGGGAGAAAGCACACTTTGCACACATACAAACTTATAAGAGTCGGTTCATTCTAATATGTGGTGTTCTTCACAATTCTCCTCCATAATGACGAATACATGAATATGAGTTGATGATTTTGTGATTAATGTTCTTTAATTCTCTATCTTTTCTCTAGATTTTATGAAGTTTTCTCAATTGTTGCTAGTTTGGGATCTGACAATTAATATTTGATGATGATTTCTTTATAAAACATTAGGGGGAGATTGTTAGATCTAATTAGCCCCAATTAGAGAGAAAGTTTTATAAAGAATTTTATTTTGGACCTTTTAGTGTTTTATGGGCTTGGGCTTAACACATGTATTGGCCACCTATAAATATGGTGTCTTAGCTACATTTGTATGGGAGTTTTGGGAGAAAACACACTTTGCACACATACAGACTTATGAGAGTCGGTTCATTCTAATATGTGGTGTTCTTCACAATTCCCCTCCATAATGATGAATACATGAATATGAGTTGATGATTTTGGGATTAATGTTCTTTAATTCTTTATCCCTTCTCTAGATTTTATGGAGATTTCTCAATTGATGCTAGTTTGGGATCTAACAATTGGTATCAGAGCCTTCAAATCAAGCTTTTGATTAATCGATCCTTCTACACAACAGATTCAGGTAATTGATGATTATTTTATGAACAGTGGGTTTTTCTCGAAGAACAGCGTTTTTGATCCGATTTTGACAGTATTTCATGTATAATTTGCTTCCATTATCTTAGACTATAAGTATGGATCAATTACTATTCAATCAGATCTGGAAAGTTTTTGAGAATACTCTTACCCGAATTGGTTTTGATCATTTATGGAGATTCTCAATGATTTACTATGTTATAATCTGATTCGAGCTCAAGAGCTTCATTATTTATGTTTCTAAACATAATAAGATCACCAATTTGAAGATTTATGAGCAGATTTGATTTTATAAAATTGTTGAGATCGAACAGGAACTTATCGGATTTAGAAGGGATCGGACTTTGAATCTAAATTGGAATTTATCGGACTTTAGCTTTGAATTGGACACTGATGGATTTTGGGCATCATCAACGTGGACTATGTATGAATTGGTTCCTGAATTTTGATATACTAGAAGCTCTACAGCTTCTGATTCATTTACAAAGAATGCCTCTGTATTTCCGAACTTCTGCAAAAAGCTGTGTAGCTTCTGGACATCCTTCTGGACCAGTACCTTCTGATATGTTTTAGCGTCCGGAACGAAGCTTCTGAATACATCTTCTAGATGATAAGCCTCAAAAGTAGTGAAGCTTCTAGAAAGATATAGCTTCTGGCTTGCATTTTCTGGACAACTTTTTCAGACAGACAGAAGCACTCAGAGGCTTCTAGATAGCTCTGGAAGGTCTGTAGCCTCTGATCAGAAGCACTCAGCGGCTTCTGAATGCCTCTGGGATTTTATGCTTCTGCAACATCCTCTGGAATGCTGTATCTTCTGATCCGGTCCTCTGGACCCCCATGCTAAGTCGTAGGAGGGGGACACTGTTCTGAGCTTTTCGCGTAAAGCAAGTGTGGCGTCACTCTGATTTATTGTTTGCCGCATATTTGTTCGAGAACATCACTGTTTCATTATTGCCCTGCGATATCATTCCTTGCATATTGGTCTGTTCATAGCCCTGCGATATCATTCCTTGCATATTTTATATCGCGTATCAAGCCCTTCAGCTACTGTTCGTGACTTGACTTGTTAAAGTCAAATGTTTGATTTTCTGGGTTAAATTTACAGCTTGTGAAATTTGAAAAGTCGGATTTGAAAAGTTTCCATAACTGGGTGACTGATTCAGTACTTGATTGGAGTGATTAGAAGTTTGAGTTTCAGCAATCATTTCTCTGAAGATTTATTCTTGAGGCAAGACCGCTGAGTGCTTGCATTCTGTGTTCTGACCTGATAACTTAGAGTATAGAGAGCTTGCAATCATTGTTGTGCACCGTTTTCTCAAGATGCTAGACTATTGAGTGTCTTCAATCATCTTTCTGTCTTGATCAAGCAGAAGGTTGAGTGTCTACAATCAGTGTTCTGGTAACTTTATTTTGTTTTAGAGACTTGATTGCTGATAATCATTCATCTGATTGTGAAGATTGGATCTGAATTTGGTTGGTCAATCTTCTGGAAGTTATGAGGAAATCGGCTTATCTTCCCAGTTTGAACAGTTGTTGATCAAGAAGCTATGTTTTTCATACTACTTCTCTTCCGAACGGTGTTTGTTATGGTTATCCAAGCTGTTGACGAAGTATTTCGAAACCCCATCCTTTGAAGATTATGAGCTTTATTCACGGGGGAGCTTGGAAAGTTTTGAAGACCAGCGACACTAAAGTTTTCTAAATGAAAGCAAGGGGGAGATTATTTTAAGATGCTTCTTGATGACACATATGCTTCCTTTATAAAACTTTAGGGGGAGATTGTTAGATCTAATTAGCCCCAATTAGATAGAAAGTTTTATAAAGTTAGCATAATTAATTGTAGTCCATTTAATTGTAATTGTAATTGGACTTGGGCTTGGGCTTTGAATGTATTGGGCCATATATAAGAAGTCTTGGGGTTGAGAGGAAAAGTTATGAGAGTCGACTCCTAAATTTCGTGTGTGTTTTTCCACGGTGTTCATGGTGTAATTGCAATTCTCCAATCAATAATATGAGTTTGGCTTGATTCATCTCTTCCTCTACCTAAATCTGTATGTGTACTTTTCTAACAACAGGTTACCCTTTCTGTCGGCTCTCCACAGCTCTTGTCCTGCCTTAGACAGTAAGTAACATTGTTTTTCATCATAACATTTTAGCATCATAGAGTTGACTCACACTTAAAAGATTATGTGTCAATCCAAAAACATGAGCTACTTTTGATAAGGTAATCTTACCTTCTTGTAGAGTACCGTAGCCTTTTATTTGACCCTTACCATTGTCTTCAAACGTTACTACTCCACCAGGTTTATCTTTGAACATGGAGAGTAAGTTTCTTGTTCTAGTCATGTGCCTCGAGCATCCAGAATCAAGATACCAGATGTGCACACGTTGTTTCTGCAATTAGAATCAAAGAGATTTAGGTACCCATTTCATAATGGGTCCTTAATAGTTAGGTTTCTAATTCGTATTGATAATATTTTTGTATTCAGAATATTTTTCAGATTTGTTGAAAACTTTTGGTTTATCTGGTTTTAGCTTAAACTTATTTGACTTTTGATTTTTAATATTTGATCTTTTCTGGGTGTAAGAAGAAAAGTAGTTTTGATTGGAGAAGAATTGTTTGATTTTGAGAAATAAAGAGAAACATTCATATTTCTAAGACATAAAAGAATTCATTGACATTTCATTATTTGAAAAATAATTAAAATAGTTCGTATTTCTTTCTATTCTATCATCAGTTGTTCAAAAGAACTTCTTATCTAGCCTCGACTTATGCTTAGGAACTGAATGATTCTTCTCTGTTGGATTCATCTTGAACATCTTCTCTCTTGTCTCTTTGGAAGGATTTACTGAAACAGAAGAATTAGGAACATTAAACTTCCATTTTGCTTTTTGTTCGTAAGTGTACTATTGAGGCTTTGACTTTAGATTTTGTTGCGCAAGTTTAGCATCTTGCTAGATTTTAGCCTCTTTCTCAAGTTCCAGACATGTTTTAGCTTGTAGACACATTCCAAGAAAATTTGGATGAATGGGGACTTTTTTTCTCTGTTCTTTAAGAGGAACAGAAGAGAGGGGTATTCCATTTGGAAGTCATTTAACTTCTGGTCCAACTGCCCGTACTTCATGTGGTTCATTAGTGTATAAGAAGGGAGCGTGGCTATTCTTGATACATGATTTAACCGTAACATAAGTAGGAGGCATACGATTCTCAAATTTAATGAGTAATTTATCTGACATGTCAAAGAAATCATCATAAAGTTGATCATCGTTTTCCCAAGAGAATTTTCTCTGTTTCTTGAGTAAGATTTAAATCAATAAAGGAACACATAATTATCTCTAGATAGTTTTCAGAAGGTAAAGATTTTTCGTTTTATTCCTTTTGTAATGAGAAGAATTTTTGTTCTGCACTTGCAGACTCATCCAGAGTTTGAAGACTGTCATTTTGAAAATTGAGTCTTAGTTCCTCTTCTACATTTGTGGGTATGAACTCATCAACATTTGGATTTAAAGTTAATTGACTATGTTGGAACCCAGATCCCTTTAAACTCAGATATTCAATAGATTCAATAAACACTATATGAGCGGAAGCAATATAAATCAATGATTATCACTAGAACAGTAATTAACTCAGTAAGAACAGTATGAAGATCAAATGAGAATTTGTATTGAATAATCTGAAGATTGATTACAATACCTGGAATGAAAAGCCCTATTTCTCTCTCAGATCATCGACTTCTTTTACAGTGATAACTAACTCTATATATACTAGTACATAAAGAAAAGTCAATGAGCTAGCCTATCACTGAGTGACACGTCACTTGTACGACTAACAAAATTTGTTACGCACAGAAAGTGTGACTGCCACGTCATCCAAAACGCGTGTAGAAAGGTAGTTGAAATCCAGAGGGTCTTCAAGTCTTTGGGCGCTTCTAGGATACGAGAGATCAGAAGATGAACTTCTGGTTTGTCTTCTAAGGTTAGGGACTTAGATAATTCTGGTTCATACTTTAACAAAATAGGTTCAAACAATCTCCGCCTAAGTATGAATCCCAGAACTAAGAAATACATTACAAAAACAGAAGTTCATTTCTTCATAATCAAATAGATACAAAGATACAGTAAAAGAAAAGTTACAATGTAAAGATTAAAATGGAGCATCAGGATAAAGTATGATAATCTTGTGAAATTGATCTGTGATTTGTCTTAGCTTTACGATTATATTGAGTTGTTTATCCATCCTTTCTGCTATAATTCTGATTTGAACCTCGTTACTTATATCATCTTTCTGGAGAGAAGCATATCCTTTGACTATGTCAAAAATTCCAGTAGAATATTTGTGAGCTTCTTTTAATCTGAAGAAGCTCTTTCTTTTTGGTCTCTTGAAAACAATACCATCCTCTGGTTCTGTCAGTATTTGCCCAACTGGAAAATGTTCAATGCATTCTCTTTCTTCATTTGGTGCAGAGATGCTCAAGATAGTCAATTTATGATCAAGCCCGGTTTGAAAGTCTACTTGCTTCCTGTATTTCACAAATGCTTTCCATACAATTTATGATTCTAAAGAAGGCAACTTTGTTTTGGCTATTTGTTCATTGATTCATTTTAATCTTCATAAATCTTCCCAGCGACACTAGATCAGAAGGATCGATTGCCAGAAGATCATTGTCATAGAAATAATGTTTTTCATTGTCTGCTCTTTCCATTTCATATATCGTATACATTACTTCTGTGTTTTCAAACTTTACGTGCTTAACCCCAGTTATTTTCTTGATTGGAGAGGTTGTGAAGGCATCTTTCCTCATTTGCCTATGATTCATGAATCTTATCTTGACATCATCACTCACTTTGTAATCATTGGCAAAATTTGGAAGCATTAGATAGACCTTGTGTTCAGTTGCTGTGTACATATGCCTGTATTCAATTTCTGTTGAAGTTGGTATTTTGAACGCATCAACTTCCTTAGTTCCTCCTGTAATTGTGCCTTCCTTCTATCTGATATCTCTTTCTTCACTCTTTCTGCTTCAGCTCTAAGTTTAGATTGTCCATAGATAGGAGGTTGTTTAGAGACAAGTGGCTTTGAGATAGGAATTTGTGAGCTTGAACTCTGACCTTTGGGATATTTTCTGGTTCTTACACTGTTAGATATGGGTTCTGTTTGAGCTTGAGGTTTTGGAGGTTGTGATTGGCTATGCTTCAGATTTTGAGCTTCTGGCTTTCTTTTATTTCCTAAAAGTTCAAGTATGAACTTTAAGTTCTTTTTCAATGAGATCAAATGATTTTTCAAGATCTTTTCTTAACTACTTCTCATTCAGAAGTTTTGGTTTTAGATTTTCAAACTCAAACGTTAAGTCTAAAACCGTTTGTTCAAGTTCAAAGGTTTCAGAGATAGTGCAAACCAGGGTTTCAGAAGGTTGATCATCTGTATCGCTTGTCATGGCCATTCCACAAAACATGGCCTGTGCATCGCTTGATTGATCAGAAAGCCAATTTTCATGTTTATCATATTTTGCTCTCTCATATTTGTTGTACTTGTACGTGTTCTTGTAGTAAGCTTTATCCTTGACAAGAGTGCTTTTGCGATCCTTTGAGTAGTGACCAGATTTGCCACAATGGTAGCACACATCTTTCTTCTTCTTCATCTCTTCTTCCTTAGTGTATAGACAGGAGTAGGGCGTTCATTTCTGTTATCACATCATTTATTGTTCTGGAAGGAACGATTGTCAAACTTTATGGTGTATTGTCTGGTAATTAGAGCCAAGGACTCAGCGAAAGAGTTAATTTCTTCATCTTCTATTCCAGAAAGGCCAGTTTCTGTATCAGCTTCTGAAATTAAAGCCCTGCTCTTTCCTTTCTTCTCAGCATCTCAACTTCACCTTCCTGAACCTCTAGACCCAGAAATGAGGGCCAGGGGACCACCAACACAGGTCTTTTTTTGTTGTACTTCCTTCTCATGGGCCTGGAGAGTACCAAAGACGTCATGTAATGACCATTGTTCCAGATCTTGATTTGTCTGAAGAGACATCGATAGATTTGACCATTCTGGATTCAGACGTTTAAGGAACAGATCATTATTATCCTCCTTGGATCTAATAATGTCACACTTTTTACATAGATTTATTAGATTGTTAAATCTGCGGTACGTCTGTTCCAGGGTTTCTTCTGGAAGCGCTTGAAAACTGTTGTATTCACTTAAAGCTTGTGCTCTTCGATTCTTCTTCATCTTCGCACCTCCCTGCAACTGATTTTCAAGCTGATCCCATATCTCCTTGGCAGTTTCACAAAAATCAAGTGATTGGAATATTTCATTTGGACTTGCCATGATCAACAAACGGTTGGCCGTGTTGGCAATCTCGATTTTGGCTTTGTCATCATCATTCCAACTACCTCTATCCTTGGGAATCTTTTGAGCAGGAACTTCTTCAGTAGTGGTTGTTGGAGGTACTCTTGGAATTCTGGTCATTGGTACATAGGGACCATTCAACATCGTAGAATATAGATCAACATCTAATCCTTCATAGAAGTTGATCATTCGAATTTTCCATTAAGGATATTCGTCCCTGATTAGTGTAGGCGGTTTGGTTAGAGAGCCAGAAGTGTACATGGCGTTCAAATTTTAATTTGCCATGTTTTTCAGAAAACAGAGTATCAAATTTGTGGGAAATACGATTGAAACTTAGAACAATTAAACTTCACAGAACTTGAAATGATATAGATAGCTTACAAACTTCACGATTAAACTGGAATTACCACTGATTTCGAGAAAATTGTTCGTGATCAACAAATTCTTAGAAAACAGAGTAGAATGAAAAGCAGTAGTTTAAATACTGAAAACAAATTCCAGCTGAGTAGGGATTTCTTCAAACTGGTCGAGATCGAATAATCAATAGATTGATTATCTCGCTCTGATACCAATTGTTGGAACCTAGATCCCCATATACTCAAGAACAGTTGATTAAGATACGCGTAGTAAGAGTGAAAAGCGGAAGCTATGAATCAACTATAACTAGAATTGTAAGCAATTAATGAAGAACGGTATAAAGAACAGTGGTAATTTGTATTTCACTTGATATGAAGATGATCACAATACACAAATTACTCTCTCTGTTTATCTCCTAATCAATCGATAAATTACACAGTGAAGGATATCCCTAATTATACTATTACATAGGAAAAGTCAACATATTAGCCTATCACTGGTGGACACATGAGCTGTACAAGTAACATAATCATTTACGCACAAAGAGCATGACATGACACGTCATTGTAGCACGTGTAGTCCATAAAGTAAAGTCCAGATGATACCCAATCTTCTGGATTAATGATGGTGCTTCCGGACTAATGACTGATGAGTTAGCTTCGGCAATACGTGCTTCTGGATAACAACTTGTTTCTTCTGAACAAGTTTTGATTTACACTTCTAAATTCTAACAAGAGTCGAAGTTTTTTTGAAGCGATCTCAAAGAAGGATCCGTCAAGAGCAAATCTTCATAATCATTTTGGTTATCTTAGTACTCAGGTCGAACCACTCAAGAAGCCCGAAGTGGAACGTGAAAGAAACCTGGCACTGAAAGGTAAAACGGCTATCTTGGTGCAATACAAAGTGGAGAAAAATAATGATGTTTCCAAAGGAGCGAAGGCATAGTCATTCAGATGACCGTCACTAGAGTTGAGAGAAAACATGTTGATTTTCCAAGATTATTGAAGTTCTATGGTTCCTCTAAATGGCTAGAGATCAAGGATGCAATCCAGAAGTCAAAGTCTCTATACAAGCCTTATGTCAAAGATATCGTATATGGATTGTTTTAAAGGGTATCAAAGATTATGCAAGTCCTCCTCTCCCTCTGAAGCCATCTCGTAGAAGTAAGTCAAAAATTGATCCTGATGATGGTATTGTTGTCATGATTAAATTGAACAATGATCAAGTAGCTTTCGAACTTGTTTCGTATGCACGACATTTGTAACCACTTTTCATAACTACTTAGTTGCAGTAGTGACTTCTATCCATATACAGGTTTTGTGTTTAATATTTTAAAGTTGTTTATTGGCATATTTGTTCAGTTTTTACCTTGAACTCATTAGGAAACCTTATATGCAAGCACCATTTTGTGATCGGTATTGTAAATGACGACTAGAAGAGTCCTTATGAATTTAAGTGTCGGGTGATCTGACTTGTGTTGGTTTTGAAGTTTGAGGTTTCAGTTTGATCAGTCGGTGTATATAGGAGCTTTTGAGATATTATACTTATGGGTCATTTCGGGTTATTTATGTGGTGATCTTCTCGTTTAATCAATCTTTGGGTTGGAGTTTATGTGATTGTTTGCCTTGATGAGTTGTCTGGTTTTGGTATCAAATTCTGATTTCCTTGAGGTCAAGAGTCATTAGAGTAACCAAGGTATTCAGTTGAGTTCTAGGAAGTGTTCGAAAGCTTTATGTGGTGAACTTGAGGATAATAGATTTTAGTGAATAGTGATGAATGATAATGATCAATTGAGTTGCTAAGTAATTTTGAGAGTTCTTTGGAGTTTGGTGTGCTTATGATAGCTTGGCTTACCAGTTTCAGCTTGCGTTGAACCGAACCGAGCTTGTGGTTAAGATTTTTTTCATGGAATGGATTGGTCTTTCATGGTATTGATTTAGAGGAATTTAGAGTAAATGTCCAAGGAAACGTTAAGTGGAGATCATGTTATGGAAGAGAGTTTTATAGTCAAAATTAAGTTATTAATGCAGCAATGGAGACGGTTAAATCAGGCTGTAGGATATTCTTGAAGTGGTCACTTAACTTAAGGTTGGAAGACAAATGAGATCTTAGTGTCGATGTTTGATCCAATAGAGTACCATGTTCTAACAAGTCGCAGTGTGATGTGTTGACTGTTGAGATCGGGTTAATGATGATTCGTTATGAGAAATGAAGTGGTCGTCTAGACCAAGAAGTATTTTGTATCGTAACTGGGGACAAGTTATGTTGAGGCACTCTATTTGGAAATGGAACTATTTGACTGAGAAAGTATGGTACTTTGAGGTTTTCCTTTTAGGATTGTTATCTAGTGGGGATGGATGGATGGCAAGTCATCTGTCAGGTTTATGCTTCGGGTTGTGTGACATTCAAGTTTTGGATCAACATTAGATTTCGAGGATGAAATCATTATAAGGTTGGGAGGATTGTAACACCCGCAATTTCAGATCTTTTTTATGATAAGTTCTTCATCTAGGGTAATTAAGTTGTTAATAGGTGAAAATTTTCATACAGAAAATATGTTGGAAAGTCTGGAATTCGAATCGGCTGGAAAACGTGAAAAATGGCAAAAAGAGCGAGAAACGGCCTCCCGTGACCTGACTGTAATACCCGAGATTTTAGAGGATTATGTCAATAGTTTAATGGATTTTCGACCATTACGATGGAAAATTAATAAGATTTTATGTATTTATTATGATGGGTTTATTAAGGATCTCATCTGGTGCGAAAGTCGGGTGAAAACGCGAAAATCGGAGTTTGGGCGGCCCAAACCGCAGGCCAAGTAGCGCAGGTCACTGTTTTAGTGTATTTTTAGGGCGTGCGGCTTTCCCGTGGCCTTAGGCCGCAGGGAAGGTCGCGCAAGTCATCAGATCAGCATAAAATCGATATTTTGGGATTTTTCTTCATTTCACCTTAACTTTCTCATCTCAACTCCGATTTAAGCAAGGGCGGACCTGTAGTGGTGTCCATGATGGCACGAGCTACCGTATTATTTCTCCGACGAATGGTAAAAAAAATTATGTTTGTGAAAGCTGCAACCTTATCGTTTTGTTGTGTGCCACCATATATATTTTAAAGCTACAATATAGGCATAAGTTTTCCTTAGTAGAGTTGGTTTGCACGGATTTTCCTACACCCAAGACCCAAGTTAGAATCCTTTTTTAATTTTAATTTAAAAAGATCAGTCAAATTTAATTTTAAGTTTGAATCGTTTTGCTAGTGTCATTTTCTTTAGCTTTTTAATTTTAATTTCAAATTTATTATGTATCTAAAAAAAATTATTGTTAACTATAGATATATCAGATAATGATGAATCTAAACAATATATCAAGAACACAATCAATGAATCATCAAATGTCAAATATGTTGATATATTCTCTCTCTACAATATATGGAAATGACTGATCTCTCTAAGTGTATTCTAAGTGTTCTAAACAAAGTAGTTCAACATGGGTATTTATACCCCTACTCTATTAGAAAGAGTAAACTACAATTAAGCTCTTGTTCACTTTGTTGACTTCAAGCTTTGAGTTTCTCGTCTTCAATATTGTAATCTCGGATACAATATATTTATACCTAACAATCTCTCCATTTGTATTCGAGATAACAATTCGGCAAAATATCTCTAACAATCTCCTTCTTTCTTTGAAGGCGATCAAACTTTGTCAACAAATAGAATCTTCAACTTTGAAACAATCTTCCCCTTTGTATTGAAGCACATTGCATCTGAAGAATAAACAAGCCCCCCTTTATGCAAATCAAAAGCTTCAGATCAAAATCCTTCAGCTTGAACAAATCTTTAGATTCTTTGGAAGACTTTTCAACAGAAATATTAACTCGAAGTTTTGACACTACGTGTACTAAGCTTGTCACCTATATATCATGAAATAATCAATCTTTAAACATCTTCAAGCAACTTTGACTTGAAACATTTATTCTATTGCTCAATATTAAATCTACAATCTTTAAGTCTAATGGCTTGTCAACCTTATAATCAACAATTTAGATTCAAACCTTTAAAACCTATGAATACTTCTGTTAGCTCTGATTGTTCCCCTTCAACATCAGCATTAAATCTTTGAATATATGTATAGCATCTGATTGCTCCCCTCAACATCAACATTAAATCTTTTAATATCTTTTCGCATGTGACTTCGTGATCAGGTCCTTGTATGTGACTTCATGTGTTTGCATGTGTCTTTGATATATAATTTCTCCCCATCATGATGATTAGAGGAATCTTGAGCATCATGAACGATCAAAGACAAATTCATTGTAGTTGTATAAAAACACAACTGTTAGCTCCCCCTCAGAAAGATATTTCCGTCAGAACAATTTGTTCCCCCTTAAAAATAGATCTCTTCTTAATAAACCACTTTGATAGAACAAATGGGTAACCGGTTAACATAAAAGCACATTTAGCAACTATTATTACTACAATCGAAATTAAATTCAATCGAGTGGCCTATTTTCAGAGTTGACAAATATGAACCCCTGATACGACTTCTAGTTATCATTGAAGTAAAGTTATAAAACTAACTTCTCAAACTGTTCCGGCAATACCACAAAGATATGTGTTGGAATCACAAAGACTCGTGCAATGTGTAGAAATGATTAAGCATTATATGCTTTTTTTAAGGCTCAAAATGTGAAAATATATTTCACAGACTCAAATTGCATTGAATATGAAGTTCGAAGACCGAAGGCCTGTCTTCCTTTTCCAATATCTTAATTTTCCGAGTGAATAAAATATAGCACATATGCTCATTCTCCATGAAATATAAAACAAATATCTTTTATGATACTTGAGTGGCTAGGTGCGGTGACACGAGTAGTCGACACTAGGTCCCATGTCTTTTTCAATATTCATTTTCAAAGAATGAGAATAAATAGATTATGTGGTAACCCGGTTTACTGCCTCGGTTTAGTGAGGTTCTTTTTATTCTTTTGATCATGTCTCACACTCACCATATTCTTTTAGCTCACTAGCACTCATCTCGACAAAAAAAATCAACTAAAGCTCCCTCGTTTCATTTTTCGCATTCAATCACATTTTGATAATGATTGTAAATCCAGATAAAATCTTTTCAGCTTGAGACTCTACCCTTCAAATTCCCTCTCATTTACATTTTATCTCAACTAGTATCTAAACCCCTTATTGATGACTAGCCTTGGGTAAGTTTCTTGGGTAGGTCCTTCCCGTTCTGGATTGATCATAGAAACTCTAAAAAGAATTTCTATCACACAATCAATATATCCTATGTTGAAATGTGGACGTTGTCAGGAGCAAAAATATTTAATTTTGAGTTCTAAACTGAATCTTTTAGAAGTCTAACAAATAAAGTATAGGTTCTAAACTGAATTGTTTAGAAACTAAAAATGAATGTTTCTGTTTAGGATTGTCAATGAAACAAATAAGAACGCTAAATAGTTTGACTCAGTGAGTACAATGTTTGATAAAATGCATATTCAATGACAATTGAGATTAATTTTGAAGAACAAGTCAAATTATTATTTCGATAAGATTTGAAGCATTGAAATGAATTAAACACAAAAAATGAAAACAATTAAAGAATATCAAACGACTAAATTTCCACCGAATATGCAACAAATTTATGAGACATGGAAATTACTTTTTCAATAAAATATTATACGTGGTAATACAAGAATAGATTTTCAATCGGAAAGAAACAAACACAAGTAAGTTTCTCGGATTAAACTACCACAATTTCATGAAATACAACATTTCAAACAAGATAATATGGTCTATAGGATTTTCCCTCAAAGATAGAAATACTTACCCATACCGTCATGGGTCCTTGCATGTTAGCTTTGGTCTGAGGTATATTGTAAGATCCGAACCATCTTGTTAGGGTTAACTTTGTTAGTTGAATAGAAGTTCAAGGGCTCATATTGTAAATACCTTTCAAGGTATAAATAGAAAACTTTATTGCTTTTAGGTTTAAGGTTTCTCATAATTTCATACTTGTAGTCGTACGTGTTCAGAGAAAACATTATTGTAACCTTTCATTGAAATACAATCATACGACTGAAGCATTCGATTCATATCATTGTTCGTGATTCATTATTCATATAATTGCACTTGTACTGGAGTCACACATCTATTGTGATTAGATGTTCTAACATTAGATCTTATCACTAGGGATTCAGGAATGGAATAAGTACCATACCATTTATTCATATACCTTGGATTCACAAAGTCATCTGTTACGCATGTTGAACAACATATCTTGTTATGGCTCAGACTGATCAACTTATTGATTGATCTGACAAAGTATGGAAGATCAGTCCTGGAAGCAAATGACTTTGCATCGACTGCAAAAGATTGATATAACTTTTTTGTAGCATACTCTACAGTTGATTTCTTTCTCCAAACCTTCTTAATCTACATATAAGTGCTAGTATATGAACCATCCACAGAAGAATTATAGAAGAGATTAGATGGACGAATTTGTTCTGGTGATTTGACATATGGTTTTGAAGGAATCTTTGTAGAAGTTGAAGTTGAACCAGTCTTTGAATTCTCACTAGCTTTGTCAGATAATTCAAGTCCATTCACTTTTGTTTTCAAAGCATCTCTTTCTTTAGCCATAAAATTAAATCGCATTTGCATTTCAGACTTCAGAAACTGATCCTTCACCATATCAGTCTGTATTGCAGTTAATTGACTGGAAAATGCTTCTATCTTTTTCTCAAACACTTCTTTTTCTTTACTGAACTCCTTCTCTATCTCATTCTCCTTTTCTCTATCAGCCTCAGATCTCTGATCAACTATCAAACTTGTCTTGTTATCTGTCAATTTTTTTTCAACCTTAGAAACCTTCTGTGAATTAGCAGTAACCTTCGATTCAAGAATTTAACTTTAAGCATCAAAGTTACCCTTTTTATTCTCTAAGCTTACTTCTAACCACTTCTTCTTATCTGACAATTCTTTTACAATTACAGTATTCTTCTTCATAAGAATTTTCTTGTCAGAAACAGTGGTCTTTCTCTCATCATCTAATGATTTCTGAAGTACAGAAATCTGCTTTGTTAGCTCACAACAATAATATCAAGATCACAAGCAACGAATCACCAAATGTCAAATATATTGATATATTCTCTCTCTATAATATATGGAAATGACAAATATCTCTAAGTGTATTCTAATTGCTCTAAACAAAGTACTTGAACATGGGTATTTATACCCCTACTCTATTACAAAGAGTAAACTACAATTAAGCTCTTGTTGACTTTGTTGGTATAAATGGATTTATTAATCAGGTAAAAACATATACCTGGGTTTTTGGACATCTTGAAATATAAAGCATGTGTGTGGGTTGCTTTGATGATCTACATCATAAATGGAAGTTATTTGGTGAACTTTGGTGTATTTGTGTTATAAACCATTTAAAACTACACATTATTGCATTATGAGGCATTTTGGAAATATGTGAGCATGATTTCATTTAAAAAATGGTTTGTCTCAGCCAAAGATGTTTGTTTTGTAAAATCACTCAAGTGTTGAGTTATTAAGATTTTGCTCGGTTTTGGCTAAAAAGTGTCTTGGGGAAATTTTCTCGGTTTATATTTTATATATCAAGCTGTTGGGTTACATGCAATTATGGCACAATTATATGACATATTACATGCTTTAAGTGCATTGGTCATTCATTTGGAGTCATGTAATTTAGATGTGTTGCATTGGATCCATAGGCACGTGACTCAGTCACTTGGTTATTGAAAAAATTTCGAGTTCCTCGGTTCAAGGCCACACGCCGTTTGGGCTTTGGCAGTCGGTATTATAGAGATGAACCCATATGAGGATGCCTCTAGGACCGTGGGTATTGTAGAGATGAACCCAAGTGGGTGATACCTCATGGACCCTGGGTATTGCGATGATGAACTCGTTGAAGTATGCCATCGGGACCCATGTTTAGAGATTGGTGCCTCTCATAGTTCACACCGGTATTTTGTGGATGAACCCATGTCGGGTCGGGCCCAATGTCATTAGGTTTTAGTGTGAGTCTATGGCATCTAAGTAGGCATGGGATCGGGGTGTTACGGAGATAAATCCGTATGGGTCATGCCCCGGGACCTTAGGTGTTGATGTGGATACTCGATAAGGGGTCAGACACCGGGACCGTGATCTTAGGGTGCTACTCGATAACGTTGAAAATATGGTTTACTTTGTGTTACGCCATTGTCAACGGAAACGAGTCTCGCCCGTCACTAAAGGGTGTGGTTTGGGGTATAAAGTGTAATATTGAATTATTGAGACTTAACCATGTTTTAGTGTTTTGGATTTTAGAGCCTTATCCGAGTCGGTATTTGTGCATTAAACCTTGTTCATGTTTCAACTCTGTTTTGGATGTTGGGTTCATATTTGAATGGGTATTTTGATTTTAAAGATTTTATCACTAATAGTATTCGGTTAAGATGTTGCTTTTATAATGAAATCATTCCATTTGAGAAATGTGGATCCCAGATTATCAGGTAACGCAATATAATCGATGAACAACATGAAGAAAACGATGAATATATTTCAATATGTCGAATATCTTACTGATGAAGAAACGTGATTACAAGTATGAACCTAATATGACTTCGTCTAAAAGCTTATGAAACCCTAGCTATTACGATATATTTATACTATGAATAATCTAGAATAAGGTAATTGTAAAACCTTCCTAACTATTAAACCTTTCCATATTTATGACTTTGTTGATTTTATGCTTTTGGCCCTTCACGTTTTCAATATTTGCGATCTCGGATACAATATTTTTAAACCTAACAATCTCCCCCTTTGTCTTCGAGATTACACTTTATCAAGTCACCACTTTTGAAGATGATGAAATTTTGTCAACAAATCTACATCTTGAAATCTTTTGCTCCCCCTTTGCATTTAGCATGTAGTTCATGAATAGAAATTCGAAGGAGCCTTGATGTCGTAGGATAAAATCTTTCTTCAGTTGGAACTTGTCGTTTGATAAAAACCACTATCGGATCTATGTTTTAATCAATTCTTTAAAGTCCGATAACAAATTTTCTTGTTTCTTCCTTTTGATCTTTTTCATGTGTCTTTGATATACTATCCCTCCCCTCAGAATGATAAGGAGAATCCGAATCATTATGAACAATCAAAGACATTAAGTGGAAGTAATGAAGCGCGAATAATGGGTAAGAGACTAACGTAGAAGCACGAAGACCAACTATTATCACTTAAATCAAAACAAATTCAATTGAGTGGCCTATTTTTAGTGTTGGCAACAGATTAGCACTGATAGGACTTCCAGTTATCACACTCGGTGCATTCTAATCAACAAGTGTTAACAGGGCATCAGAGATAGGCATAATATATTGGAAACGTTTGTCATTAAGCTTTATGTACCTTTGGGAGAAGGTTGGTCCGAGTGGTGCGTCGGCTCTTGGAGGAATCTCCAGACGTGTGCGCATTATGGAGTGGATGAATAGTTGAAGAAACCGCTGATAGGGTAAAAATTGTCGATCTCTGCAGGATCCTTTCTATGAGACATATTCCACGAAGTCGGTCCAAATGAGGGATGCATAGTCGTAGTTATGACTGTATATGATGCCATGAAAAATTTGAAGTACCGCCGTACTAGCTTTGTCCATTCCAGTTTGTTTTCCCGTTAGGCAACGATTAACAAGGGAAAACAAGGTTAACCATATCTGAGGTAGGTACATTCGCTTGAATTGGCCAACAGATGTAAGTGGTTCACTAAATCCTAAAGCACGAATGTCGCGGCAGAAGTCTTCTTCAGCAACTGGGTCTTCATAATTATCCAAGGCAGGTAGTTGTAGTACTCGTCGAATACGGGAAGAAGTTAGTCGGGTCACAAAATCGTCAATTTGCGCAGTGAAATGATGGTTGCCTTCTGCCGGATGATATTGTAGTGAGTACCAGAATTGTTGTAGATATAAGGGCGGAACTCAATGTTCCAAGGAGAAAGCAAATCAAAGAGGATTACGCTTCAGGCGATGGTTGTTTGGTTCAAACTTCTTCTTTTCAAGTGGGGGCATGAGCACATCATACCGGTTTGGAAGGTGTATGCTAGATGCAGAGGACCGTTCCGAGGGCATTGGGTGTTCATCACCTGACATGTTTGGCTCATTCAAGGCCGCCATGGAAACTGAAAAGTCAATGTTAGCAAACCATAGAGAGCAAATCAGTATGCAGTGATACAGTTAAATAAGCATTTCTAAAAAAATCTAAGGCTGGAAGTCGGGCCATGAATAGTAAGAAAGATTCGATAAAAATGAATGTCGAGTGAAATGCAATCGAGTACCAAGAAGGCGACAAGAATGTTGAGCATAGGAGTTTTATCGAGCTTTGAAGAATCGATATAAAAAGATGTCGAGTTAGGTTGAAAGTTAAATATTTGTCAAGACAGATTAAGAAAAGATATCGCATCTATAGGAGTCGACATAAGAATATGTCGAGTCTAATAGATGCGAGATGAAGACTTAATTATGTGCTGCTAAATATTTAAGGATATATGTTGAAAGATGAGTACTCGACAGAAATTTATGTCGGATCACACAAAGTCGACAAACGCTCATGAAAAAAGTTAATGAAATGTTCAACATGTCGAGATAGATTGAGTCGATAAAAACACTTAGTACAAGATGTCTAGTCTTTCGCAGTCGACAAGAAAACATGTCGAGTCTTTGAGACTCGACAGAAATACTTAAGAAAAATGTCGAACATTTGGAATTTTGAGCAAGCTCTATGTCGAGTCAGTGATACCCGATATAAATACTTAGGTAAAAATTGTGACCTAGTTGGACTCGACAAGAATTCAAGATGTTTCCAAAACGGATAAGTATGAACATGCAAGCATCCAGAACTTAAAAAGTCCAATTTATTGATATTTAAGGACTAGATCTACGTTCGATGGGCCTCATCTAACAGGATTAATACTAAGTCTAGTGCTTGATTCGAACCAGAAACACCCTAAACTATATAATCAGAAACCCCAAGGGTTTTAAGAAGACGAACCATCAAGCATCAAATTGGGCATCATCCAGTGATCGAAACAGAAAATTACAAGAATTAAAGATGTAGAGTAAGGGAATGCGAACCTGGTTGTGTGATCGGATCGGGAAAAATCGAAGATTTTGATGAACACTGTTGAGAGTTGTTTGCTCGAGTTAGATTAGAGAGAAAAAGAGGGAATTTCAATTTTAAAGTTGTGAATAGTGTGTGTGGGGTCCTCAAGTATAAATAGTGGGCCAGAGTCCCTTGGCTTGTCGAGGACAACTCAGGGTCGTCTTTGTTGAGCCTAAGTAGCTCGACATCCTTAGATGTCGAGTCTTATGGAGCCGACATGCATGGGATATCGATCCCTTAGGGTGCGAGATAAGAGATGGTTTGGAAAAAATTTAAATGTTCCCCCTTGAACCCTGCCTGAGATAAGAAAACTTAGCTCCCCCTAATATGATGTGAGTTAAGAAAAACTTACCTTACTGCTCTACCTTGAAAACTGAAATATTTGAAAAACAAACATCGAGATATATAAAAATTAAAAGACACACGCATGAAGAAAAGTGTACTAAAACGAAACAAACTTTTAAAATACAGAACATTTGAAAGTCATTAAAATTTCACAAAACGAGAATTCAAGTGTAAGGAAGATTCACTTTTAAGGGTGAATGTTCATGTAAGCTTGAATGTGCTTTTTGTGAAGTTTTAAATATATTGATTGAGAATCAGGTTTTGAGGTTGAGCATGCCCAACTTGGACACTAGAAATTGGAAGCGTTTTTCATCCAATGCCTTTGTGAACAAGTCGGCAAGCTGTATTTCCGTATTAACAAAGTATAATTCGATTGCACCTCTTTCGACATGGTCTTTAATAAAATGGTACCGGACATCGATGTGTTTAGTCTTGGTGTGTTGGACCGGATTGCTGGATATGGAAATTGCGCTCTTTCAATCACAATATATTGGAATTTTGTCCAACCAAAAGCCATAGTCTTTCAGTTACGTGCGCATCCAAATGACTTGGGAGCAGCACCCTGCGGCAACGATGTATTCGGCTTCCGGAATGGATGTGGAGATCCACTTTTGTGTTTTTGAGGACCAGCTGACCAAGCATGCAGCCGGCATGATCTGCATCTAAAAAAGCAGTTAACTCGAAGCCCGTATCCTTAGGATACCATAGGCCAAGATCAATAGTACATTTTAAATAACGAAAAATTCGTTTAATAGCACTAATGTGGGATTCTTTGGGAGAGGCCTGATATCTAGCACATAGGCATGTAGGTAACGTTATGTCTGTTCAACTAGCCGTTAAGTACATTAACGATCCAACCATTCCCTGATAGGTTTTATGATCAACCGCCTTTCCCAAAGGATCAACGTGTAATTTTGAACCTAGAGACATGGGAGTGCCAATCGATGTACAGGTCGTCATGTTATATTTATGTAACATATATGAGATGTATTTCGATTAGTTAATGAATATTCTCGTTGAAAATTGCTTTACTTGAAGACCGAGGAAAAAATTCATTACTCCCATCATGCTCATATTGAACTTGGCAATCATTAGTAGAGAAGTTTTTGCATTGTTGCGTGTTAGTCGAACCGAAAATGTTGTCATCAACATAAATCTGTATAAGCATGATATCACCATTTTCGTTTTTAATGAAAAGTGTGGGATCGATCTTACCTTTGGAGTACCTGTTTTTGACAAGTATTAAGAGAGGTTGTCATACCATGCTCATGGAGCTTGTTTGAGGCCGTATAGAGCTTTTTCGAGTATGTAGACATGATTTGGTTTTGCTGAATCGACAAATCCGTCAGCCTGAGAAACATATACTTCTTTCCGTAGCACCCGATTTAGAAAAGCAGTCTTGACATCCATTTGAAAAATAACAAAGTTTTTGTGAGCTGCGTATGCCAAGAACATGTGAATGGCTTCGATTCGAGCAACCGGTGCAAATGTCTCGTCATAGTCGATGTTATATTTATGTAACATATCTGAGATGTATTTCGATTAGTTAATGAATATTCTCGTTGAAAATTGCTTTACTTGAAGACCGAGGAAAAAATTCATTACTCCCATCATGCTC
This sequence comes from Silybum marianum, assembly GCA_036898165.1. NCBI lineage: Eukaryota > Viridiplantae > Streptophyta > Magnoliopsida > Asterales > Asteraceae > Silybum > Silybum marianum. The sequence goes on along the minus strand of CM072530.1, from coordinate 20,365,947 downwards.
ATATTGAACTTGGCAATCATTAGTAGAGAAGTTTTTGCATTGTTGCGTGTTAGTCGAACCGAAAATGTTGTCATCAACATAAATCTGTATAAGCATGATATCACCATTTTCCTTTTTAATGAAAAGTGTGGGATCAATCTTACCTTTGGAGTACCTGTTTTTGACAAGTATTAAGAGAGGTTGTCATACCATGCTCATGGAGCTTGTTTGAGGCCGTATAGAGCTTTTTCGAGTATGTAGACATGATTTGGTTTTGCTGAATCGACAAATCCGTCAGCCTGAGAAACATATACTTCTTTCCGTAGCACACGATTTAGAAAAGCAGTCTTGACATCCATTTGAAAAATAACAAAGTTTTTGTGAGCTGCGTATGCCAAGAACATGTGAATGGCTTCGATTCGAGCAACCGGTGCAAATGTCTCGTCATAGTCGATGTTATATTTATGTAACATATCTGAGATGTATTTCGATTAGTTAATGAATATTCTCGTTGAAAATTGCTTTACTTGAAGACCGAGGAAAAAATTCATTACTCCCATCATGCTCATATTGAACTTGGCAATCATTAGTAGAGAAGTTTTTGCATTGTTGCGTGTTAGTCGAACCGAAAATGTTGTCATCAACATAAATCTGTATAAGCATGATATCACCATTTTCCTTTTTAATGAAAAGTGTGGGATCGATCTTTACCTTTGGAGTACCTGTTTTTGACAAGTATTAAGAGAGGTTGTCATACCATGCTCATGGAGCTTGTTTGAGGCCGTATAGAGCTTTTTCGAGTATGTAGACATGATTTGGTTTTGCTGAATCGACAAATCCGTCAGCCTGAGAAACATATACTTCTTTCCGTAGCACACGATTTAGAAAAGCAGTCTTGACATCCATTTGAAAAATAACAAAGTTTTTGTGAGCTCCGTATGCCAAAAACATGTGAATGGCTTCGATTCGAGCAACCGGTGCAAATGTCTCGGCATAGTCGATGCCTTCTTGCTGACGGTAATCTTTGGCGACAAGTCGTGCTTTGTTGCCTATGACAATGCCATCCTCGTCTTGTTTATTCTTGAAGAACCATTTGGTGCCTATACTGGTTTTGTTCTTTGGTCATGGAACAAGTAGCGAAACCTTTAGACTTACAAACTGATTGAGTTTTTCCTGCATGGCCACAATCCAATTTGGATCAGACATGGCTTTGGTAATAGTTTTGGGTTCGATTTTGCTTAGGAAGGAAGAGAACAAGCAATTGTTGGCCGAGGCAGATCTCGTTGTGACCGGTGTCGAAGGATCTCCAATAATTTTTTTCGGGTAAGTGAGATCGGATCCACTTATTAGTATGAGGAAGTGGTTGTAACGCTGTCAGGTTGGGATTGTCATCCACACACGTGCCAAGTGGAAGATCTTAAACTGATTCTTGGCTGGAGCCACTTCGGAATGACGAGCGGAACTTGAAACATCCTTTTGAGTGGTATTTTTTGGTGGGGGAGAAGATGCCGGTTTCGGACTCGTAGGTGTAGGGATTGGGTTTTGAGGAAGTGGGTCCATTGGAAGGGGGTTGGTATTTGAGCGGGCAACTGGAGTTATAAATTTGATGTTGTCTTTGTGGGTGTTGAGCAGTTGCAGGTATGGTAGATGTACTTGAAGTAGCAGATGGTGAGACAGTTTCCGTAGATAAGGGCAGTACAGAAGGAGTCGTGGTCTCGGATACTTCCAAGATAGGGGCAGAGATGGTTTTCGGCATTTCAGTGTAAGGACCGAAGTAATCTGTGTAGAAATGCTCGAATAAATCATCCAAATCAGAAGAGGCGTTTTTGGACGTGGAGGCTTGATTTGGATTAGTTGGGTTAGGAACAGGTTCCGGACGGAGTTGTTCGGAAGCTAATACGCTAGTGAGTGCGGGTTCGGAACTGATGGGTTCGGGAGCCATTTCGGCCTTTGTATCGAATTTTACATTAACGCTTTCGGTGACACATCATGTACACTTCTTCAGCTTTGACATGATGTTTGCCACGATCTTCGTTATCTTACAGAATAAATCACCGACTTCCAAACGTACGAAAGTGATGAATGGAAGGAACACGTTTGTTGATCAGGTCATACGGGGTTTTGGTAAACCTCTTGTTGATAATTGAATGATTTTGAGTGTGGCAAGCGGTATTGATGGCTTCGGCCAAAAGATAGTGTGGTAGTTTGGAATGAGCGAGCATGGTGCGAGCAGCTTCGACCAATTTACGTCCTTCGACCACACCATTTTTTTGTGGGGTTCGAGCCGCAGAAAATGTTTGAGACATGCCAAACGAGGTGAGAAATGAGTCAAGCGTGCGGTTCTTGAAATCGGTTCCATTATCCGTGCGAAGAGTTTGGACGGAAAGCTCCAATTTGACTTGAATATTCTTCAAGAAGACAATGATGATCTCGGGAGCTTCGTCCTTTGTGCGAAGATTTTTAACCCATGTATAGCGAGAATAGTCATCCACCATAACAAGAAATTACTTCTTGCCGTGAATACTTTGAGTTCTCATGGGGCCGCACAGATCCTTATGAATAAGTTAAAGAGGTCGGGTCGTGTTGTGTTCCACTTTGGCTTGTGTGAAACTTTCTTCATTTTTCCCATCTCGCAAGCTCCACATAAGTGAGTCTTCTCATATCTAATCTTGGTCAAACCGGTGACCAACCCTCCACTTGCGAGTCGATTGATATTTTTAAGGTTCAAGTGGGAGAGTCAGCGATACCATAACCAAGTTTTGTCATTTGAGACTTTTGAGACGAGACACACATCGGTTGGTGGATCAACGTTTGACAAATCGATGGTGTAGAGATTTTACTTGCGTGATCCAACTAATATCTCACTTCCTTCGTAGGTTCTAACGCAGCATCGTTCGGAACGAAAGTTCACTTCAAGTTCTTTGTCACAGAATTGTCCAATACATAGTAAATTGTGACTAAGGCCTTGAACATACGAAACTTTGCAGATTGTGAGATTATTGTTGATAATGTCTCTACATCCTCGAATCGGTGTGAAATGATTGTTCCCGAAGCGTACAGATCCGCCATATTTTTCAACGTAGTTGGCGAGAAGCTCATTTCTACCAGTCATGTGTTTGGAGCATCCAGAGTCTAGGTACCACAGATGACCGTTCTGCAAAAAAAATTAAACAGATTTAGGTACCCATTTTTAAATGGGTCCTTCGGGGTTAGTTAACTTGGCAACCTTTGGTACCCATTTGAATTGGGACTTAGGTGCCGTAGCGACGGGCCTCTTGGGAGTCCATTTATAAATAGGACAATGCAGAAAGGAATTTTCTTGATGATAGTTGTATGAATTATGCATATTAGAATAGTAATCATAACCATACGAATTTAAGCACGCAAAGTCATTCACACCACAATTTGAGCAACAAACTTTGTTTTTTGAAAATCGAATTAAATGTTTAACAGAGTATAGTAACAGGAAATTTAGAACTGCGATTTGAGTTTTTGAAATTAAAATTGTCTCTTTATTGCGGAATGTAAACTTTGCTTGATTTGCGCCTTTTTCAATCCAAACTTTCTTTAGAAGGCGTACAGCTGAAACATGAAATAGACGTTTGTTAAAAAGTTTTGGTTGATGAGTTTTAGTCTTTCCAGTAAAATCGGTTTGTTCCTTTAGTTGAAATGATTTGGGCTGTGAAAAACTAGTGGAGCGTTCATTTTCAACACAATGGATTTGGACTGTGTCTATGGGTTTCTTGCTTTTATCAACAAAATCCTCATGACTTGGAAGAATAGGATTAAAGTCAAAAACGTCAATCGAATCATTTGAACACCCTGTTGAGTTTTGTTTGGAAAGTTCTATTTTCTCAATTTCGTCCAACTCCTTATCTATTGGTTCTTGAGTGAGGGAAGATTTGTTTTTGGGAGGACAATAGTTAGGATCCATCTTATAGTAGGAAAAATTACAATCATCCAAATATGAGCTAACAAAAGCTTTATATGAGGAAATTTTTTAAGTTGTATCATCTTCGGGGGTTTGAGATTGTAAAGCTTTGTTTTCTAATGTATGGATTTTTGTGATTAATGCCTCCATTTCCTTTTCCGAAATAGAACGTTACACCGTTTCTAGTTAAATGATTTTCTTTTCCAAAAGTAAAGTGGGAATATAAGGTTTAAAACTTGGTGGTTCGGTGTGTAGTTCTTCATCGGTATAGGAAGGAAAATAATTATTTGGAAGAGATCCATTTGATGAGTCCTTTTCCACTACCGTTGGATAGCAGAAAGGAATTTGATGAAATTTCTTGTTGTTCCTATTCCAATCTTCCCTTCTCTCGACTTTACAAGGAGACTTCATAAATTGAATTTTATAATATGGACCAAGGTCTAGATATTCATATTTATAAAGAGTTGGAGTATTGTAAAGGGCCTTAGCTAAATATTTGGGATTTTCAAAACCCAGGCCCACATTCGAACATAACTCTTTTGGGGTGTTTAAATGAATCGTTTGTTCAGTTTGACCTAATTTGTAAAGTTTAAGTTCCAAGTCCTTGAGTTTGTCTAAAAGATCGTTTCTTTGGACAGTGGCAAATTCAAATTTTGAAGACATGTCTTCAGCCTCACATTCGGATTAGGTAAGTCGTTTGTTTTGTGAGATTTCAATTTTGTTCTTTTAGAACAAAATTCTCTTCAGTCAAAGCAGTCTTTTCTGTTTTTAATTTCAGAACATCACTCTTATAGTTGGCAATTTCGGATGATGCAAATAAAAGTTGGTTATGATTATTATCTAGACGTGCTTGTAGGTTAGAAGCCAAAAGTTTTTGAGTTTTTCAATTTTTAACATAGATTGTAGTTCATGCAATTGTGTCATCAAATCATTCATTTGCGCAACAAAGTTATCATAGTCAGAATGACTTACCTCGGGTGAGTAATCGGAAGCGTGAGAAGATGCATCTTCACTAGAGGGATCAGAATAAGCCATCACACTGAAGTGAGCTTGGATTTCCTCATCAGGTTCATCATCATCACTATGAAGCCAGTGTTCATCATTAATAAGCTAAATTTCAAACTTGTGTTTTTCATCAGAAGTTAATATCCTTTTTTTCTCAAATTCCACAAATTCAATTATTTTTCTTGAAATAACAACGCTATAAGTCTCAGAATCTATAAGCTTTTCTAACTCATAAATTTTGGTTTTCAGATCAAAATTTATTTTTATCAACTAAAGTTTTTTCTCTTTGCAAAAGTCTTCATACCGCATATGATTTGTATTTCTAGAAAGCTCGGTAAGTTGATTTTGTAAAAACTCGTTTTCATTTTTAATTTTTTTTGTTTGTTCAGAGTTATGAAACTTAGATTTGAGGTCAACATATTCCCATAAAAGTTCATCAAGCACTTTGATATTATTCGTATGTCTTGCTTCAAGTCTTTCAATTTCAGCATTAAGATCAGAAAATTGATTTTGAGAACTCATCTTGTGAAAACAAAAATTAAGTACTAGTTACTTGATGAATTGATCTTCGATCGGTGAGTTTTGAAAATTTTCTAAGATTTCCTTTTAAAAAAATTGGTAAAATTTTCTCGGGTGAACAAAAATATGTCGGGTGAAAGGCACTCGAGAAGGAAACAGTCGACACAAGAGGACTCGACAAGAATTAATGTCGAGTGATATGGGCCCGAGAACAATTTATGTCGATTGAAGCAGACTTGTGAAGAATGTATGTCGGGTTAGATGGACTCGAGAATTTTTTTTTGTCGGATCTAGGTTTTTTTTTAGAATAATGAATGTCGATTCAAGAGTACACGACAACATTTCTTGTCAGGTAAATCAGATTCGATAAAAACAGAATGACTGAAAATTAAAAATAAAAATCAAAGATGTTGCTTAAAAGGGAGTCAATAAGAATTCAAATATATCAGATTTTGATTTTTCTTTAATCGATAAATCAGAAAGCAAGAACGAAGGATTCTTAACTAAAAAGATCTAGAATAACAAAGTCATCCAGTCTTTTTATTGACAGGAACAGCTAAGTTCTCGGGTTTCTAATTTTCTCAACTAAGTTTAAAGTAACCTTATTCAGAATTATGATGTTTACTTGAGAATTCTCGTACCAGAAAAGCTGCAGGAGTACTAGATCCTGAGTTTTCTATTGTAAGAGAACAACAAAAGTAACGCAAAATAATCGAAAGTAATTTAATATTAACAAAAACACTGAATTTTGATTAAAAACTTGAATACTTATCGAGTGATGAAGACTAAGAGTGGTGCGACAAGACTTCAGTATGGAAAAAAAATGATAACTGATTATGAACTAAATCTTGATTGAGAGAAGCACAGATTAGATCGAAATTACTCTACAAACTAAAGAAGAACAACAGAAATCGACAGAACGTAATTTAACTAGATTTAACATATATCGATTAAACTATTGGATTAAGACTCGATCAAAACTTATAAACAAAGAAAAAATTGGCTTTGAATGTAAATCGATTAACATCATTATAGCTTAGACTCGACAAGAATGCAAACAAACGGAAACATTGAAGATATATCGATTAAACCTACTCGATAAGAATTAAAACCAGAAAAGTCAAGATTTTTACCTAGTTTTCCACGAGATCGATTAGAAACAGCTTTCAAAACTCTGATCGTTTAGCTTTGATACCAATTGTGGATCCCACGTTATCAGGTAACGCAATATAATCGATGAACAATATGAAGAAAACGATGAATATCTTTCAATATGTCGAATATCTTACTTATGAAGAAACGTGATTACAAGTATGAACCTAATATGACTTCGTCTAAAAGCTTATGAAAAACCTAGCTTTACAATATATTTATACTAGGAATAATCTAGAATAATGTAACAAATAAACCTTCCTAATTGTAAAACCTTTCTAACTATTAAACCTTTCCATATTTATGACTTTGTTGACTTTATGTTTTTGGCCCTTCACGTCTTCAATATTTGCGATCTCGGATACAATATTTTTAGACCTAACAAGAAATTATTATTTAATTAAACAGTCTTTAAAATTTCTATCATTTATAATTATGTTATAAACTCTTGAACTCACTAGGCGTTAAGCCTAACCTTTTTACTTTGTCGGCATGTGCATCAGGTCCTCGCTGGGGTTGGTACTAGCGACACGTGTTGACTTGAGTGCTAGGGAGTGGCACGACAAGGATCTTGTTATTTGGTGACGTCTTCCACATTTGGAAATAGCGACTCTTATTAGGTTTTGTAACACCCGACCTTGTCCTAGTCTTTGTGTAAGGCTTGTTTTACCTTATGATGGTCCTAAATGTACTTTTGCTATTTGCGATATTCTAAGTAGTGACTAATAGAGAGAGATCTATTATCTAATTATTGTCTTATTGGAAATTTTAATTTAGTCGCTCTATCTAGATTTGAGGATGTTACACTTCTTATAAATGAAACTCAACTCAAAATATACTTAAGCTGAAAAAGATCTAAAATTCCAGTAAATAAAACTTATATGTTATTAGTTTTATTTCCTTACTGGTTCACTTAGCAATTTCCTTAATATTGTTTTGTCATCATCAAATAAGGGAGATTGTTGATCCAAGCCCCTTCAGTGATTTGATGATGATCAATTACTTAGAGAAAATCTTAGGATTTAGTTTATGTTGTGCTTCAGTGAATGTATCACTGACTGCATACAATGATCACTGAAACATTACTAGAACAGATTTTGAACCTGAAAGACCTGAAGACAAAACTCACACCAACGAAACCTTCAGAGAAGTCGAAGAATTAGCCAAAAGATAGGGACTGTTAGTTTGTAATATGAAGAGGCATGCAGTGATAACAAGTCTATCTACTATAAGTGTGAAATCTGACTAGATTCGGTGATGACTGAAGACCTATCAGTGAAGCCTCAACATCAGCGATCAAATTAATATTGCTCAATAAGATTAAGTTTTATTCTTATCCTATATACACAAATGGACGACCCCTTGTACTGAAAGAGATGGTACATGTATTTGTTTCTTTATTGCTCCCTACCTGCTTACCAACTCTAAAAGGTTAATTGCACACAAACGGCTAAAAGCAAGCCATCACTATTGTATCACCCGTAAATTTTGGAAACATCACCTAAGTTTCGTTATCAAAGCGAATTTCGTTAATCTTGCTCATCTTCGATGGAAGTTAAGTATTTTGAGGGTTTTGAGATCTTTAGTTTATTTATTGAGTAAAAATTATGATAGGGATTTGGGGGTTAGGAATCTGCTACTATATTCGTAAAATGACCTCTTCGCGCCTGTTTTTCCTCCCACGCGACTTATTCCACAAGCTGAGGTCGAGCCATCGGTCGGGTAACTCACTGTTGTATAGGATCCCCATAAGTGCGCGCGACCTACGTCGCGACTTGAAGTCGTACGCCAGGTCGAGAGAGGTCCCTTTCTCACACAGTAAACCCCATTTATGAAGATAACCGCTAGATTTCTTCCTTGTTTCATTTCTATCTCGTTTTTCTCCCTATTTTCCTGTCAAAACTCCATTGTTGGTACAATAACTCCCCACCAACTTCTATCCCAAAGCATTTCCTCCACTTCATGGTTAAAGATTCAAGTCCCAAGCTCTCAACCCCTTGTGTTCTTCATCTTCTCCAAGTTCTTCTCTACCATTGATGACCAAACGTTGGATTTCTCTTTAAATCAAGATTGTAAGTTATTCTAACGTTTTTAAACTGTATTTCTTGTCAAAACCTTTTATTGTGGTTCTCTAGAACTATATTCTTGAAGCATCTTTGGTATTTAAGAGTTTTGACCATTTTGGGAGATTTGAGGTTTTTGGGTAGATCTGATTGTTGGGAGTTATTATTGATGTATTTTAGGTTGTTAGTGAATTAGAGATGGTTTCTAGTGAAGGGTGCCTGCAGATCTGGACTTCTCTTCAAATGAAGCTTTTGGGGTAAACCTAGATTTAGCCTAAATCTACCAAGGTGAGTTCAAATTGCTTTGTGAAAACGTTGAACATGCCAAAAATGTCAACTTTGAAGTATTAACATGTTTCACTTGTTATTTATCAAATGTATGAGTGTTTTGTTAATATACATATTATTTGGTATAAATGGTTTTATAAATCATGTAAAATACTTGTGTTTTGGGTTCCTCGATGTTGTGCTAAATAAAACGTAAATATGAGTTGTTAGGTGTTATATTTTATAAATGGAGGTTTTTTTGGTATTATGCATTTTTTGGAGTATTTGATTTATAAATCGTTGAAAAATACATGTTATTGCGTCATGTGACATTTTGAGATATACGAGTATAATTTCATTTGGAAATATGCATAAAATGTTTATGTTTGGAAAAATGTTTGTTCCAACTAATATGGATTAAATATGTTTCTTTGGATAAATCTTGCTTTTAGGGCATATGTTGCATAAATATGGATTAAATATGTTTATTGACTTTTGTTGACCTTTAATTATTAATCATTCGAATTCTTTGAGCTCGTGCTCCTTTTTTACTAAAATGAGTTTTGGGACACTTGTCCAATTTAAATTACTCTGTATTGGGATTTTGGAAGTTATATGCATTTAAGGCATATTTGTTATGAAAATTACAAGTTTTGGGTGCGTTGGTCATTCAATTAAGGTCGCATAACTTTATGGTTAGATGCAATGGATCCATAGTCATACAAATCTTCTTTATTATATATGGTTGGGATGTTATTCTCATTTTGGATTATAGAGATCTCAAGGTACAGACTCGAGGAATTGAACTTGGTGACTCTACAAGTGATAGACTCAAGGAGTTAAGCTTGGTACCCAAATAAGAGATAGACAAGGTGTTGTTGAGCTTGGTACCAATATAAGCGATAGACATGGTGTTGTTGAGCTTGATATCCATATAAGCGATAGACATGGTGTTGTTGAGCGTGGTAACTCGTTAAACTAAAGACCTAGGGTGGTTGAACCTAATGAATAAACACAAATAAGTGGCTTACTTTTATTTCATCACATTTAACGGAAACGGGTCTCCCCCATCACGGAGAGGTGTTATTTTGGGTATTGAGTCTTATCCCTTACTTTCGATGACATTTTTTGAGTATGAAGTATTATCCACAATTTATATTATTGGATCATTGAGACTTAACCGTGTTTTGGACTTAACCATATTTTGGTATTTAAAGCATTTAAGTTATTTCACGTCTTGCGTGAGTAAAGGGTGTAGAATTCATATTTGAATAGATATTGCTATTTAAAGCTTTCATTTCTAACGGTATTTGGATTTATGGCCTTTGTTGCGAAAATGATGAATTTGAGGAAAGATGTTGCTTTTATAATGGAGTCATTCAATTTAAGAAATTAATATTTAATTCAAGCAATCTTTCGATTTCTATCATTTAAAATTTTGTTATAAACTTTTGAGGTCAATAGGCGTTAAGCCTAACATTTTCCTTTGTCGGCATGTGCATCAGGTTTCCGTTGGGGTTGGTACTAGCAACACGTTTAGGCCTGAGTGCTAGGGAGTAGCATGTTAAAGATCTAACTTTTTGGTGATGTTTTCCGCATTCGCATATAGCGACTCTTCATGGGTTTAGTAACATCTGACCGCAATTATGTCTTAGTATAAGACATGGCCTACATTTTGTACAGGCTTATATATAATTGGTATTTGAGGAAATTCAAGTTTTAATTTATAAGAAAAGGATTTACTCCTCATTCGTTGTATTGGTGAAAATTTTAAATTAGTCGTTGATAGATATCAAAAGTAGTTTCAAAAGATGACTGGGTTCTGAAGAGAGAGAGGTTCAGAACTCAGAAGTCAAAGTGAAGTAAAGCCTAAGGCATAACTTCTGAAGTGGATACTTCAGAAGTTCTGAAGATTCTGAAAAAGTTCTGAAGATGGTTCTGAAGACACTACTGAAGAAGTTCAGAAGCAGTTATGAACATGGCTGTTACTTTTGTACTGTTTCTTTAGCATTTCCATTTGTATATAAATAGATAGTTTGTTAGACTGTTAGAACTAATGTTGATAGATACATATTTTGTAATACTGTTTGATAATCAATACGACATACAACTTCAGTGATACATAGTTTACTCTTATCCTTTAAACTTTCTACATTCTTGATATTTGGGATCTAACAATTGGTATCAGAGCTAATTCATATGTTCTTGAAAATTTAGAAGAAGAACTTGTCAGATCTGACAGTTCTTGGTGTTCTAGATCGATAAATTCAAAATTCAATTTCAGGTGAATTCTCGATCTACTTCAAATCAAAGATGTCGAAAGAAATCGTCTCCATCGGTTCAGAAACTAAACCACCAACTTTGTTTTTGGGTGAATATCATCAATGGCGAATCAGAATGATTCAATTCTTGGACAATATCGATGAAGCTCTAATGCAATCGATTGTAAATGGCCCCCTGGAGGTCTATGTGGAAATTCCAGCGGTCCCAAGAACTGAATCTACTCCTGAGATTCCTGCATCGTGAATCATGAAAAGCCCAGGTATGAACAGTACAGCTGAAAAACTTCAAGCTAAGGTTGACAAAAGGGCATTAACTCTACTCACAATGGCCATTCCCAATAAAATATTCAAGAGGGTCGATAGTTTAACATCTACCAAAGCTATGTGGGATGAGGTTGAAGCCCAGATGCAAGGTAGCACAAAAGCCAAGAACAAAGATTGAATATCTGTGTGGGTACTTATGAAAATTTCAGATATAAAGAAAATGAATCAATCACTGATACTTATCATAGACTCAACAATATACTGAATGATCTGAGAAGAAATGGTGTTCAGAAATCAAATTCTGAGATAAACAACAAATTTCTGAACAACTTGGGTAATGAATGTCAAGCTTTTCTGATAATATGGTTACCAGAAACCTGTCTAGGAAATCTATTCATGATGTCTATGCCATTCTCTTCCAACAAGAGGACAAGATCAAGACTAGACAGTATGAACAGAAAAAGGTAAATGAAGTAGTAGCCTTATTAAGTAAGAAGTACAATAACTCCATGACCATTTCTGCTAAGAACAAAGTTTGGGAAATTCCAGAGACAACTCTGTGTGATGGGGATGAATCAGATGAAGAGCTTAAGAGAATTGATGATAATATTGCTTTTATGACAAGGCAATTCACTCAAAGATATAATCAAAATATCAGAATAAACCAAAGTCTGAAGTTGGACTTAAGAAAAGTGAAGATGCTGGTCAAATTGAGACATCTGAACCAGCAAGATGCTTTAACTGTGGTAAACCTGGCCATTATGCAAGATAGTGCAAAATGCCCAAAGTTAAAAACTCATGCTACTATGAGAAAAAGCATCTTCTTGCTAAGAAAAAGGAGCTTAATCCAGATCTGGTGACCAAGTAAGAAGAGGATTGGTTAAACTGGAGTGATGGTGAATACGATGAAGAAGTAGCTCACTATGCCTCAAATTGCTATATGTGCCAAATGGATCCAGAAGATAAACATGTGCATGATTCTGGGGTAACTTCTTCATCTTCTGAAATAAACTCCTCTTCTATACCAAATTCTGAACTAAATTCTGAACAAATTTCTGGAGATTTTGAGATGCAAAATCAAGTTCAGAATATGTTTTCTGAATTTGAAAATCTCAGAAACAGAATCAAAGGTGAAAGAATGTTGGTAAATCAATTCAGAGCTGAAAGCCAATCCTATAAACCAAACTGCCAAGAAGCTGAACAAATTCTTGAAAAAGTTTCTGAAGAAAAATTATCATTAAAAGAAAAGATGAATAGTTTACAAAAAGATATCATAAATGAAAAATTTGAAAAAGAAATTATGAATGTCAAAATGAACTTTCTAAATCAAGAAAATCTTGATATTTACAAAAAGATTAAGGAATTAGAAGATCTGAACTTTAAAAGAGGTCAAACTAAACAGACTTTGAATATTTTGACAAACCAGGCTCAAAATTCTAAATTTTATAATATAAAGGCAGGTTTGAGATATAATGAAAGTCAATTCTAAAAAAGGCACCTGCAAATCTTTATGATTATTCAAAAATGAATATTTTTAAGGAAACTAACACAGGTGTCATATCCAAACCTGTTAACTACTCTTTACCAGAAAGAATTCACTTTGTAAAATCAGAGACTCTATTTTCTGAAGAAAAACCTCTTATTTCTGGTAAAATAGAGATAGTTTTTGAAACAGAAGTAATAAATAAAAATGTTACAAACATTTCTGAAAATATCTCTGAACTTACTTCTGAATCAAAAACTGTTTCTGAAGAAAAATCTGAACCATCTATTAAAACTGAGATAACTTCTGAACATACTTCTGAATTATCTTCTGAACTCACTTCTGAGTTATTCTCTAAAGTTCTACTAGTAGATAATTCTGATAATAAATCAGAACTTGAAGAAAAATATGATGAATTCTCAGATTTTGAATCTTTACAAAATAATGATGAGAATTCATAAATTATTTTTTATAATTCTGATGATGAGTCTGAAAACATTTCAAATCAAAAAAAAAATTGCATCTAGCATGACTCAGGATAAGTTCTCAGACTTAATGAATGCTTCAGATTTAGAAGATGATGAATAATCATATGGTTCAAGTCATTGATAAAGATGGACATTTGGTATATAAATTACAATCTTATATGACTGAAGGAGAAATTTTAAAATCTGAAGCACCAAAATTATCTTCAGAAAAGTTTTATACTGTTTTTCTGAAACCAGAATTTCTGAAAATTGAAACTTCTTCTACTTCATCAAATGATACTCCTACTTCTACAAGAACATCTTTGACTTCAGTTAAATCTTCAATATCATCATCTGACTTTGAAACCAGAGTTAAAGTGTTTGAAAAAGGACAATCTTCAAGTTCCACTTCTAAAGTTCATAATTCAAAACCTAAATCTGTAGTTAAATCTAAAGTTGGTAAAAGAATTTCTTATACTAATCCTCATTTCTTATATTTTACAGAGCTATCCACTTTAGTTTGGAGAAAGAAAGGTGAAAGACTATCAAAGACTGACAAATTAGATAGTTTTTCAATTTCAAAGAAAATTGATGCACCAAAGATTAATAAAGTGAATAAAAAATTTTTTGTTGACAAATCAAATAGTGTAGATTCTTGTTCATCTACTTCTTTCTTAAATATTCTAAAGAATCATATTCATTATATTAATTGTGGACATCATAATTTTCATCTGAACTCCAAAACAAATAAGAAAAATCTTGAGAAATCAATTCAGAATTTCTCAGAAACATTGGCAAATAAATATAAAAAGAAAAATAAAAATACTAATAAGAATGATAAATCCAAAAGTTCTGAACAACCTTCTGACATTCAAAAGATTAAGTCAAAGTTCAAAACTTCAAAATTTTTGACTAATCTCACAGGATCCTTTCTTAAATAGGTACCTAAATCTCAATAATCATTTTTGCAGATATGTCATGTGTGGGTCTTAGATTTTGGATGTTCAAGACACATGACACCTTTCAAAGAACTTCTAACTGATTATCATGAAAGATATTGTAACACCCCATTTTTTAATAATGAAATGCCACGTCATCAAACACTCCATTAATACTCCAAATAATAAATGAAAGCGTTTACAGTGGAAGTCTAAACATCAAATCACAATAAAGCTTAAAAATATATATACCCGTCCTATACCGGGTTACTAAACTCCAAACCAAAATAACTTCGAAATAAACTCAATGTACGTTTAAATAAAAGTCAACATCATAAAAACTAAGATCCTCAAGCATGTCCCTTGCCTTTGTCGATACCCGAACCTCCTGATCCTGAGATGTATACTATAGTCAGCTAAAAGCTCAGTGAGTTCACGGTTTGCGTGCGGTCATTCATCACACAATCAATCACATTTAATTATCAAATAAACATAACATGTAATTTCACCAATTATGTATCACCCCAAATGAGATCTCTTAGCTCCTCTCCGTTAGGTAGGGACCTGCCATGTCACAGGCATTCCCTGGACGTGTGAGTGTGCTAGAAACACCGCCCATTTCGGGTCGTGCCTCCCCAAAGTGTGACATATCGAGCCAATATCCCATACCCCGGGTTGTACACTTAATATGCATGTTAACCCACATCCCCAAAACCCTTTTCGCATGCATTGTATATAAAACATGTAACATAAATAGCATGCTCGCATCACAATTAACCATATGCATGTAAATCACCAATATAAAATAACATGCAATAATACCACCTCATCAATCAATATAAAACAATTCACACCATAAATGTAAAAATACATTCCATACATATGTATACATCCCAGTTAAATCTCGTGAAAGACTCACCTGGAATTGTAGTTTTGCTACGATTCCGCTCCAAGTGATAACCTACAATTTATGAACCGGACACCCAATCATTGACCAACTTTTCTCCAAAGTAATAATGGTCAACGACTAACTTACAGTCCACTAAGCGAATTTAATTCCCTTTGCAACCAAACAGCCCAAACTCAGATTCAGATCGGCCCAAAATCAAGTTCAGATCCGACCCAGATCAGATCCAGAACGATGTGGTCAACGAACAGCAGCGTTTTTCGTTCGATTGGGGTTATTTATCCATCGTTTTTGGTGGTTCTTTTTGCATAATAATAACAATATGATATTTTGCACCCAATGAAACAAGAATAAATTAAAATGGTCTAATAATCAGTCCTAATTCCGAGGTCAAACAGACTGACGTTTGACTTTCGTGATAAATGATTCTAAGGCCAAATCGGGGGTCCTCCCGACATCTTTTGAGACCCAAATTTTAACACGACACTATATACATATACATTGACATCCAGTAAAAGTAAATTTCAAAATGGGTTAGCATAACTACCTCAATTTCGTTGCCAAACTCCGAAAACGCAACCTCTCTACTTGGCCGAAATCACCTTCTCTCGTTGCTCCAAAACCAAAATCAACAGAGGGCTTTTGTTCCTCTCACAATTGTGCGGCTAACCCTAAATTTTTGAGCCCCAATTCGGATTTAAGTCCTCAATTTTTTTTCTTGAAGGCTAAGCTACCCTATTTGAAGAAAGTCAATCAACTTAATTCTATTCCTATAATTCAGCTTTCGAGAATGTACAGAACAGGCCCCTCTACTTTGGTTTCTCCTAATTTCACCCTAAAATACAATTACATAAATTCAAATAATATTATTATTCCAAATTATTATTATTATTATTTGATGAAATTAACAAAATAACACACTTGGTCCCTCACCAACAATTTTTTTACATTTTTGGTCCAAACGACAATTAATCAAGAATGCGATTTATTTCATTTATTAATTTAATTTTTTTCCACATTTTTGGGCGTTACAACTCTCTCCTCCTTCAAAAGAATTCCGTCCTCGGAATTAATTTTGGCTAAAAAGATGAGGATATTTTGACCTCATTTCTTCTTCCAGTTCCCAAGTCATATCTGCTCCCTTGTGGAATCTCCATTTAACCAAGACTAAGGGTATGACCTTATGCCTTAGCCTCTTGATCTTTCTGTCGAGTATTTCGAGGGGCTCTTCTATGTATGTCAGTTTGTCATTGACTTCAACATCCTCGAGGATAACGACAGCTGATTCATCTGCCAAGCATTTTCTTAAGTTTGACACATGAAAGGTGGCATGGATACCGCTCAGCTCTTCTGGCAGTCTCAAACGATAGGCTACCGCTCTAACCCTTGCAATTATTTCAAAAGGCCCGATATATCTTGGGCTTAACTTGCCTCTTTTTCCGAATCTCACAACCCCCTTCCATGGCGAAACTTTCAATAATACCTTGTCGCCCACCTGAAATTCCAAGGGTCGTCGTCTTCTATCTGCATAACTCTTTTGTCTATCTTGTGCAGCCTTTAATCTGTCTCTGATTTGCATAATCTTATCCGAAGTTTGTTGGACTAATTCCGGCCCAACTAATTGTCTTTCCCCGTCATCTGCCCAACATACAGGCGTTCGACATTTGCGGCCATATAGTGCTTCAAAAGGTGCCGCTTTAATGCTCGAGTGATAGCTATTGTTATAAGCAAACTCTATCAACGGAAGGTGACTATCCCAGCTACCCCCAAAATCTATTACACACGATCTTAACATATCTTCCAACGTCTGAATAGTCCTTTCACTCTGACCATCGGTTTGGGGATGGTATGCGGTGCTGAAGTGTAACCGTGTGCCCATCGCTTGTTGGAAGCTTCCCCAGAACCGAGAGGTAAACTGGGTACCTCTATCCGATACTATGGATAGGGGAACTCCGTGCCTCGTAACTATTTCATTGACATACAATTGTGCCAACCTCTCCATTGAATATTTGTCGCTCATTGGCAAAAAGTGGGCAGATTTCGTCAACCGGTCCACAATCACCCATATTGGATCATACCCTTTTGCGGTCCTTGGTAACTTTGTGACAAAGTCCATGGTTACCATGTCCCACTTCCATACTGGGATTTCCATCTGCTGTAACATTCCTGACGGCTTTTGGTGTTCCGTCTTCACCTGTAGACACGTCAAACATTTCTCCACATAGCTTGCTATGGCTTTCTTCATGCCTGGCCACCAATAGTTCTCCCTCAAGTTCTTATACATTTTGACACTCCCTGGATGCATCGTGTATTTGGACTTGTGTGCTTCATCCATTACGATTTTTCTTAAGTCTCCCAAACTAGGAATCCATATACGGGTGCCCAGCCTCGACACTCCGTCTGGCCCGACAATCAATGCTCTGATATGTCGAATCATCTTTTCCTTTTTAATATTTCCTTCTAATAGAGCCTCCTTCTGTGTTTCTCTTATTTGATCTATCAAATTCACCTTAATATTCATATGCATAGCTCTAACCTTGATGGGTTTAGATCGTTCCTTCCTACTTAATGCATCCGCCACTACATTCGCCTTACCTGGATGGTAATGGATCTCACAATCATAGTCCTTGAGTAATTCCATCCACCTCCTCTGTCTCATGTTCAATTCCTTCTGATCGAACAAGTATTTCAAACTCTTCTGATCTGTGTAGATCATACACTTTGTCCCGTACAAATAATGTCTCCAAATTTTAAGCGCGAAGACCACTGCCGCTAACTCCATATCATGGGTAGGATACTTCTTCTCGTGTTCTTTTAGTTGTCGCGAGGCATATGCGATAACGTTCCCTCGTTGCATTAATACGCATCCCAATCCCATCTTAGAGGCATCACTATACACAACGAAGTCTTCCGTTCCTTCTGGTAGTGACAACACTGGGCACTACTCAACTTTTCCTTAAGTGTTTGGAATGCCTTTTCTTGTTTCTCTCCCCAGTCAAACCTTACTGTCTTCTTGGTCAATTGCGTTAGTGGCGCTGCTATCCTTGAGAAGTCCTCAATGAACCTCCGATAGTAGCCAGCTAAACCCAGAAAACTGCGAATTTCCGAAGCGGACTTTGGCGATCTCCAGTCCATTACTGCTTCGATCTTGGCTGGGTCTACCTTGATTCCAGCTGCATTCACTACATGGCCAAGAAATTGAACTTCTTGTATCCAAAACTCGCACTTCGAGAATTTAGAATATATTCGCTCCATAGCCAAAAGTTCTAGAATCGCTCTAAGGTGTTGTTCGTGTTCCTCCTTGCTCCTCGAGTAGATAAGAATGTCATCAATGAAGACGATAACAAACTTATCTAGGTAGGGTCCGCAAACTCGGTTCATCAGATCCATGAATGCTGCAGGTGCATTCGTCAATCCGAATGGCATCACTACGAATTCGTAGTGGCCATATCTAGTCCTGAACGCGGTTTTCGGAATATCTTCCGTTCTCACTCTTAATTGGTGATATCCCGACCACAAGTCGATCTTTGAGAAGTGGCTAGCACCTTGTAGTTGATCGAACAAGTCATTGATTCTTGGCAACGGGTATCTATTCTTTATCGTGATCTTGTTTAATTCACGATAGTCGATGCACATCCTCATCGTGCCATCTTTCTTTTTCACGAACAGAATCGGAGCTCCCCATAGCGACGAGCTCGGCCTGATAAAACCGTTGTCCAAGAGTTCTCGCAATTGCTTCATAAGCTCTTGCATTTCCGTTGGGGCCAACCGATAGGGGGCTCTAGCGATTGGTGCCGCTCCCGGTACTAAGTCGATTCTAAATTCTACCTGTCGTTCGGGTGGAATTCCCGGTAATTCCTCCGGGAACACCTTGGCGTACTCCCTCACTACGGGTACGTCTCCTATTTTCTTCTTCTCAATCTTAGTGTCAATTGCGTAAGCCAAGTATGTGGCACAACCTTTCCGTAAGCATTTGCTTGCCTTAATTGTGGTGATTAATCCCATATCGTATTTTCTTCGATCCCCATATACATGGACTGTCTCTCCTTCGGGGGTCTGAATCTTAACCATCTTTTTATCACAAACGATTTGAGCATGGTTAGCAGATAACCAGTCCATTCCTAACACCACATCAAAACCACCCAACCCCATTGGCATAAGGTTTACAGGCCAATTCTTCCCATCTATGCAAATTGTGCATCCATTAATCACTTCCTCTACCTTAACTTCACCACCACCACCAGTTTCTACTAAATAACTCCTCTCCAACTTACTAGCATCTCTATTGAAATAGTGTCGGAAAGAAGTACAGACAAAACTACCATTTGCACCAGAATCAAATAATACATGCGCATAAATATCATTGATAGGGAACATACCGGATACAACGTCTGGAGTCTCCTTTGCTTCTTCCAAAGTCATGGTATATGCTCGACCGCGCCCTTTTGCTGGCTCTTTCCTGGTTGCCTCTTTTTCCGAACCTCCTCCTAGTGGTCGGTTGAAGCCTCCTGTGCCTTTCTGTAACTTGGGGCATTCAAACCTCAGGTGTCCCGTAGCTCCACATTCGTAACAGTTCTTCTTCTCAGGGCATTCACGGACTGTGTGTCCTGACTTCCCACAACGAAAACACGCAATACTTCCCGCTCTACATTCCCCTCCGTGTTTTCGGTTGCACTTTTTTCACGTAGGGGCAGAGTATTCCTCCTTACGGTCCTTGATTGAAGCTTGCATCCCTTTAACCTTTTTCACCACCTTGTTCGGCACTTCCCATTTCCTCTTAAAGTCTCTCCTTTCTCCATTTGCCCTGGAAATATTCTCCTTGGCTACCTTTGCCATTTCGACTGCTAGAACAAATGTGATCGGTTTCGTCATATCCACATATTGTTTTATCTCGATCTTTAGACCATCCTTGAAGCGGTCTATTTTTCTTTGCTCGGTCACCACTTGGTAACTGGCGAACCTCGACATCTCCAAGAATTTGTTCACATATTCATCAACGGTCATTGTCCCCTGTTCCAACCTTAAAAACTCTGATTCCAATATCTTCACTTCTGACTGCGGGCAATACTTATCCATCATCATGCTCTTCATTTTATCCCATGTCATGGTCGCAATATCTTCTTCCCCACGAAGCTCACATTCCACCTCCCACCAGTGGAGTGCAGAATCAAGGAGTGTGGTGGCGGCATACGTAACCTTTTGCTCTTCCAAGCATTGACAAATTTTAAAGCATCCTTGTATCTTAGAGATCTAGTTCATAAAAGCAATCGGTCCTTCTATGCCCTTAAACTCCTTTGGTCGAGTGTCGTTGAATGTCTTGAGGTTGCACCCCTTCTTCCTCTTCTTTTTCTTCGTTGATTCTGCCTTGTCCTTGACTGACGATTCCAACCTTTCAGTGGCTTGAGAATTGACCACTGTCTTTTCATGGTGTGTGCTTGCCTCCGCTTCCTCTCCGAGCCCTTAAATTTATCTCCAAGCATAGTCTTCAGCATGCTTGGGAGAGTGCTTTGGAGGACTTGGGTGAATCGTTCCATCATGGCCTCCTCGGTGAAAAGGTTTCCACCGTTTCCATCTTCTGTACCTCTTCCCACAGTTCTTCGAGCATTAGAACCCTCGTTAAGTGACTCGGTGGCACTCGAGTCGTCTTGGTTCTGTTGACGCCCACGGCCTCGGCCTCGACCTCGACCTCGTCCCGCGAAGGGCATGTCACCCACACCCCTCCCAATGGTGGCGGTTCTCAACGAGCCACGTGAAACAATTCTGAATAAATTATGACATTGTTATTGTGGTGGTCCTAATATTACTTGCCGAGTTACTTGTTCATGAATATAAACAACACACATGCATATAAATATTCAAACACCAAACCACATAACACATTGCATTAACAAAAATTTCAACTATCAATTAATACCAAGAGAGAATCGTTACATAATAATCATAAAACACAACCAAAATTTAGGGTTCGCACTTTCCCTTAGAACTCCTCCTAACACCAACATAATAAATACCAAAATCTTAACCAAAAATCATCCAAAAGAAATAAACTCCCAAAATCATTCTCTCTTGCTAACAAACACCCCTTTAAGGCTCGGTGGGGAGGTAAGGGTCTCGGATATATTGATCAAAGGTTACCGAAGGTTTAAAGTTCCATAATACTTTTGCTTCAGGAACCAGCCCATAGCTGTGAAACCTAGAAGCAAAATATCCTTTTACCACTCCGGCATATTCCTTAGCTATCTTTTTGAAGAATCTCGACCGATCTCGCACCCGATTGCCCCAGGTACGGGCAGCGATCCTCTTCTCCTGTGTTAACACCAACCTCAAAAGGTCCTTTTCCTCCCGCAAGCCATCCCTCTCCTCTAACAATTTCTCCATCTCTGTTCCCTTTTTGACACTTGCTATCTGCAAGTTATGAAGCATCCTCTCTGTTCTATTGCTATCCCACTTGACATAAGCCAGCTGATTCTGTAATTCTTCATTGATCCCTTGAAGGGACTCTATCTTTCCTTCTAACTCCGTCCGTGTGGGACGGGGCGCCATCGGGGACCTTGCATGTCCAAAACCCTGGGCTGGATTTCTTCGCACAGATTGCGACTGGTCGCCTACGGGAGCGCGGTTATGGCTAGACGTCGCGCTAGAATGGCGACTATCCACACTTTCACGACGTATGCCTATACCGGGCACCCTCCTTCCATTAGCTCCACGCCCTTGTCCTCTTCCTCGGTTGATAGAATTGGTACGGATTGTGTGAACCATCTTCCTACAAAACCGCAAGGAAAACACTCCGTCAATCCTTGATAAGATCAAACTTAACTCTAACGTAATTGAACCTACACATGATTCTAAAACACCTTAAAGGTTTAAGCTTAGGCTAAAGAAAACAATTAACCTAGTTCTTTTAAACTAAAGCTCTGATACCAACTTGTAACACCCCATTTTTTATTTTTATTTATAATGAAATGCCACGTCATCAAACACTCCATAAATACTCCAAATAATAAATGAAAGCGTTTACAGCGGAAGTCTAAACATCAAATCACAATAAAGCTTAAAAATATATATACCCGTCCCATACCGGGTTACTAAACTCCAAACCAAAATAACTTCGAAATAAACTCAATGTACGTTTAAATAAAAGTCAACATCATAAAAACTAAGATCCTCAAGCATGTCCCTTGCCTTTGTCGATACCCGAACCTCCTGATCCTGAGATGTATACTATAGTCAGCTAAAAGCTCAGTGAGTTCACGGTTTGCGTGCGGTCATTCATCACACAATCAATCACATTTAATTATCAAATAAACATAACATGTAATTTCACCAATTATGTATGCACCCCAAATGAGATCTCTTAGCTCCTCTCCGTTAGGTAGGGACCTGCCATGTCATAGGCATTCCCTGGACGTGTGAGTGTGCTAGAACCACCGCCCATTTCGGGTCGTGCCTCCCCAAAGTGTGACATATCGAGCCAATATCCCATACCCTGGGTTGTACACTTAATATGCATGTTAACCCACATCCCAAAACCCTTTTCGCATGCATTGTATATAAAAAATGTAACATAAATAGCATGCTCGCATCACAATTAACCATATGCATGTAAATCACCAATATAAAATAACATGCAATAATACCACCTCATCAATCAATATAAAACAACTCACACCATAAATGTAAAAATACATTCCATACATATGTATACATCCCAGTGAAATCTCGTGAAAGACTCACCTGGAATTGTAGTTTTGCTACGATTCCGCTCCAAGTGATAACCTACAATTTATGAACCGGACACCCAATCATAGACCAAGTTTTCTCCAAAGTAATAATGGTCAACGACTAACTTACAGTCCACTAAGCGACTTTAATTTATATATTAAATCCAATAAATTAAATTAAAGTTCTAACCTTCAAATATATGCTTAAATTGATATAACCTCCTAATTTAATTAATACATAATTTTATCCTCATATATTAATAACATAGCAAATTTATATCATGTCCCAATAAATTAGTGAGCCCTATATAAATACATCATTTTATTTATAAGAGTCCAAAATATATATCATTTTATTTGTATAAGCCCAAGTCCAAGACCCAATACATTGAAATATGTTGGGCTTCCCTCCTTAATTCCCTTTGCAACCAAACAGCCCAAACTCAGATTCAGATCGGCCCAAAATCAAGTTCGCATCCGGCCCGGATCGGATCCGTAACGATGTGGTCAACGAACAGCAGCGTTTTTCGTTCGATTGGGGTTATTTATCCATCGTTTTTGGTGGTTCTTTTTGCATAATAATAACAATATGATATTTTGCACCCAATGAAACAAGAATCAATTAAAATGGTCTAAGAATCAGTCCTAATTCCGAGGTCAAACAGACTGACGTTTGACTTTCGTGATAAATGATTCTAGAGCCAAATCGGGGGTCCTCCCGACATCTTTTGAGACCCAAATTTTAACACGACACTATATACATATACATTGACATCCAGTAAAAGTAAATTTCAAAATGGGTTAGCATAACTACCTCAATTTCGTTGCCAAACTCCGAAAACGCAACCTCTCTACTTGGCCGAAATCACCTTCTCTCGTTGCTCCAAAACCAAAATCGACAGAGGGCTATTGTTCCTCTCACAATTGTGCGGCTAACCCTAAATTTTTGAGCCCCAATTCGGATTATAACTCCTCAATGTTTTTTCTTGAAGGCTAAGCTACCCTATTTGAAGAAAGTCAATCAACTTAATTCTATTCCTATAATTCAGCTTTCGAGAATGTACGTAACGAGCCCTCTACTTTGGTTTCTCCTAATTTCACCCTAAAATACAATTACATAAATTCAAATAATTTATTATTCCAAATTATTATTATTATTTGATGAAATTAACAAAATAACACACTTGGTCCCTCACCAACAATTTTTTTACATTTTTGGTCCAAACGACAATTAATCAAGAATGGGATTTTATTTCATTTATTAATTTAATTTTTTTCCACATTTTTGGGCGTTACAGATATGAAGGAACAGTTAGCTTTGGAAATAATGCAAAAGGTTATGTGAGAGGATATGGAACTTTTTCCAAAGGAGATGTCAAAGTGATGAAGGTTTTCTATGTGGAAGGTCTAAAACATAACCTCTTCAGTATAAGTCAATTTTGTGACAAGTATTGGAAGGTCAATTTTGAAATAGACTAATGTCATGTTCTGAGTTCAGCAAACAAAAATGAATTAACTGCTTATAGAGATGGAGATATCTACACTGCAACTTTCACTGCAGATGGTCAATGTTAGACTTTTAAAGTATGAGTCAAAAGATGGAAGGCTATAATGACGTGGCAGCATTCATCCGCATGTTTCCTCTTCAACAGAAATTAGTTAGACGCTCCTATCTGATGTGGCATTTTGTAATATGCTAGAGTGTTAATTTTCAGTTTTTGTAATAGTATAAATAGATCTGTACTATCACTGTAATATTTGTCGATCTGAGTACTTTCAATTGAGAACATACTGTGCGTCATTTCGAGTATTTGTAATCATGATTCAAGGTTATTAATACAAATTCCATCTGTTCTTCATCTTTCTTACTGTTCCTATTACTGTTGATTAATCAATATTAATTGCTTCCGCTTACATTCTGATATATGAATTCATCGATTAATCATTGAAGAAGAAATCTGGAACCAACAATTGGTAACAGAGCCATCTAATAAATCTGTTGATTATTAGATCTCCTTAATTTGAAAATTTCTCTCTTCATTCTTTCAGTAATTTCCTGTTTTAACTACTGTTCATAATTCCACCCTGTTCTACGAGATTTTATTAATTCATAGTAATTTTCTCCAAAAATAGTGGTAATTATAGTTAAAATTTTGAAGAATTAGTAAGACGATCATTCTGTTATTCAATTCAATAGAAGTTTAATTCTTCTAAATTTCAAATCAATTTTTCATTATATTCTTCTCGATTCTCTATTTTCTACGAACAATATGGCAAATTCAAATCTGAATTCTGTTTATACCTCTGGATCACTGACGAAACCTCCTACTCTCATACGTGATGAACATCCTCAATGGAAAATATGATTAGAAAATTTCTACGAGGGACTGGATGCTGATCTATTTCCAATCATTCAAAATGGTTCTCTGGTTCCCATGACTACCATTCCGCGAATTCCAGCAACAGCCAATACTGATGAGATTCCTGCTAGGCAAGTTCCAAAGTTGAAGGGAAACTGGTCTGATGAGGAAAAAGCCAAAGTTGAACTAGCCAAAAAGGCTAAAACTCTTCTTATAATGGTTATTCCAAATGAGATTTTTCAATCTCTGGATTCCTGTGATACTGCCAAGGAATTATGGGATCAATTAGAAAATCTTCTGGAAGGTGGTGCTAAAATGAAGAAAAACCGAAGAGCTCAAGCTCTGAACGAATACAACAGCTTCCAGGCCATTGCGGATGAATCTCTGGAACAGACTTTTCATATATTTAATAATCTAATAAATCTATGCAAAAGATGTGATATTGTTCGATCAAAGGAAGACAATAATGTCTTATTTCTAAAGAGATTAAATCTAGAATGGTCAAACCTATCCATGTCTTTACAAGCCAATCAAGATCTTGAGCAATGGTCTCTACATGACGTATTTGGAACTCTTCAAGCCCATGAGAAGAAGGTTGTACAAAAGAAAACAACTATAGGTGGACCTCTGGCTTTAATTTCTGAATCAAAGGGAACGACCAAAAGAAGAAGTGAAGATTGAAGAGTGAAAAGCAAGACATTCATGTCAGAAGCTGTTCCAGAAGAAGATTCTGATTCTGATGATGAAATAAAGGCATTTGCTGATTCCTTGGCTCTTATAACCAAACAGTTTACAAACCGTTTTGGAAATAGGTCGTTTCAAGGAAATAGAAGGTTTGATCGTTCTTCTACCTATACTCCTAAGCAAGAGGTTCAGAGATCTGAAAAGACTGAAACAGAGAAGAAAGAAGATGAGATGAAGAAGAAGAAAGATGTATGCTACAGGTGTGGCAAGCCGGGACATTACTCGAAAGATTGCAGAGGGGCTCTGGATAAAGACAAAACATATTACAAAAACAAATACAAGTATAATGTCACTGAAAGAGCCCACTATGCTGAGAAAGAGAACTGGCTCGGAGATGAGTCCAGCGGTGATGAGGCCATGTTCTGTGGGATGGCAAAGACGAATGAATCAAAAGATTCACCTTCTGAGTCATCGGTTAGTAATTTCTCTGAGTCATTTGAACTTGAGAATACAATTGTGCTTTTGTCAAATAATTTTGATGAACTTAAACAAAAGCTTACAATTGAAAAGAAGTTACGAAAAGATATTGAGAAAACTCTTTCCACAATACAAAGGGAAAGAGATGTTTACAAAAGAGAAATGGATATCTTAACAGAAGAGAAACTGAAACTTGACACTGAAAAAGAAAAGATTTCTAAAACCTTGAAAGACACAGAAGTTTTGTTAAAAAAGGAGCACTTAAGGTTAAAAAACTTCTGAAAGAAAAGGATAAGGAGATTCAAGTTAAGGAAAGTGATAGATTAAATTATGTAGCACTTAAAAACTACTTTCAAAAAGAAAGAGAACTTTTATACATTGAACTTCAAAACAAAACGCACCAGATCAAAACATATCTGGATGCTCAAAAAGTTCATGAGAAAATAAGTACACAAGTAGGATGATCTGGAATCAGTTTTGAAGATTTAGATCCCTATACGTGTAAAAAAAAAAGTCTTGGTTAAACTCTGTTTTTCGTATGGGACAACAACAGAAGCCTGTGTTTCCGATTCTTTATGAACAATCATGCTTTAAACGATCTAAATATGAAAATGGTCATCATCAACGAAAACACAAGTTTAAAAATATTATATATTCTTCTGAAAAGACTAACGTTGATCTAAATAAAATTCAGAAGAAGGATGATATTTTCAAGTTCGGTTCAAGTGTTCTTATAAAGTTGAATCCAAAGGCTGATGCGTTTATTCCTACTCAAGCAGAGGAATAATTAAGACTTTGTTTTGAAAATGATCTTCTCTTGACTCTGGACAATTGTTTTAAACTTGAAAATGACAGTAAACAGAAAGAGTTAGAAAACAATCCAGAGATTCTTCCTTGTTCCTTTATTGATTTAAATCTTTCTGAAAGGATGGTCCCCTATGCATTTCATTCTTTCCGGAAGGGAAAAAAAGAAGTACCCCCCATCATAGTGAACTTCTCCTTGTGATCGGGATGAGGTAGATGCCTCCCAGCTGGGGGGCGGATCGAATCGGAGGCCGCAAAAGGGGGCGGCTTTCTTCCCCCAAAAAATGCCAGTTCCACCATCAGGGCCCAGCAAGCAGCATAATTACCGGAGTTGGCTGCTGGCACAACAGGGTGGTGCCTTACCGCACCGCGGGCGGACGCGCGGTAGCGTTCGTGGTGGTGCTTCAGGATTCCAATGTACTGCGTCCAAGATCAGAACAGGGCAAAAATACTATAGATGCAAGATATAAAATAGGAGTGAATGCTTTCTTTTTTGCCATTTTTTCATCTGTGAATTGTTAATGAACCCATCTCCTAAAACATAGTAAGCCTAAGTGGGAGAATTCTGTTTCTAGGACTGTTTTATCAATTCCGTTCCATTTGCATGTTAATTTTTTCTGGAGATATCCATTTTCCTGGAAAGACAAATAAGGCATTCCGATTGATACCACCAGGAGGGGGATAAGAGGATTTAGAAGAAATCACATATCCCTGGGAAAATGATGATCAAAGTGAGGATTTCTTTGACAATTCAGAAACATATCTTTCTCACTTTGAACATCAATCTCCTCCTATCTATGCTAAAATTCCAGAGGTTATTAAGAATAAAGACGCCCCATTTCTATTTATTAATGAATCTCTGGAGATAAGAGCTTCTGGAATGAATGTTCAGAAACATTCAAGTGGAATTCCGACTTTCTCTGTTCCTCCTAAACAACGAAAAACTGTTTTTATACATCCAGATTTTATAGGAATGTGTCTGAAATCTAAATCTTGTCTTGAACTTGAAAAAGAAGAAAAACTTAAAGAGAAGATCCTTATCCAAACTCCTAAAACTTATCCTCCAAAACTTTCTTATGTCCAGAAAGGTAAATGGAAATCTAATCACTCTGTTCCTGTTTCAATAATCTCAAAAGCTTCTGAGAAGAAAAATCAGAGGAAATCTCCGCCGAAGAACATTTCAGATCCAAAACATAAGTCTAGTCTAGATAGAAAGTTCTCTAGAACAACTGATACTAGAAAAGACAGTCTTAAGAATAATTGTTATTATCATTATCGCAATGAAAATTCAATACAATCTTCTATGTTTTTCTCTGTTCTTAAAATTGAAACAATTCTTTTCGCGGACCTCTGATCAATCAAACTCAAATTTTTCGCACTTCAATAAAAATAAAACAAAGAAAAACAGAAAAACAAAAATTACAAACAATCAGTCTTTACCTTCTGTTAAATCAAATCAAGAGAAAATAAAAAAGGCTGATAAAACAAAAACTAACATTAAAGGACCCATAATGAAATGGGTACCTAAGAAACTCTGATCTTGATTGTAGATACAACGTGTGCATATCTGGTATCTTGACTCTGGATGCTCGAGGCACATGACTGGTTCACGAAACTTACTCTCCCAATTCAAAAACAAAAGTGGTGGAGCTGTAACGTTTGGTGATAATGGTAAGGGTCAGACCAATGGCGATGGTACTTTACAGGAAGGTAACATTACCTTATCTAAAGTAGCTCATGTTTCTGGATTGAAACATAACCTCCTAAGTGTAAGTCAACTCTGTGATTCTAAGATACTTGTCGTATTTGATGAAGAACATTGTTACTTATTTTCTAAGGCAGGTGAGGAACTTTGGAGAGTAAACAGAAAAGGTAACCTCTACATGATGAATTTTACCTCCAAGGATGGTAAAGAAACCTTATGTCTTATCTCCAAAAAGAGTGAAGTTGCATGGCTCTGGCATCATAAAATGTCACACTTGAACTTTGATAATCTTGAGATGCTTGTAAAACACAATTTGGTATCTGGACTTCCAGAAGTTCATTTTCAAAAAGATCACCTCTGCCCTGCATGTGAAATGGGAAAGATAAAACGAGCATCTCATAAAACAAAAAGTGATCACTCATGCATAAGACCTCTGCAATTGTTACATGTCGATCTCTGTGGTCCCATTGCAATTCAGAGTCTTTCTGGTAAAAAGTATATACTGGTACTTATTGATGAATTTTCCAGGTATACTTGGCTTGCTTTTGTTCGACAGAAGTCAGATGTACCTATCGTACTCAAGAATATTATGACCAGAATTCAAGTTCTTCTGCACCAAAAGATTCAACAGCTTAGAAGCGACAATGGTACTGAATTCAAGAATGCCAAGCTTGAAACGTACTTTGCTGTAAATGGAATTACTCAGAACTTCTCTGCTGTACGCCCTCCTCAACAGAATGGTGTCGTTGAACGTCGCAACAGAACCTTGGTAGAAGCAGCCAGAACGATGCTTGCAGCTTCTGGACTCCCCATTCACTTCTGGGCAGAAGCTGTAGCCACTGCTTGTTTTACTCGGAATCGTTCCATAATCGTCAAGAGGCATCTCAAAACCTCTTATGAGTTTATTAACAAAAGAAAACCATCTGTCAAATTCTTTCATATCTTTGGTTGCAGGTGTTTTATCTTAAATGACAGAGATAAACTTGGCAAGTTTGATCCAAAATCAGATGAAGCTAAATTCTTAGGCTATTCTTTAAATTCCAGAGCTTTTCGTGTTTTTAACATAAGAACTAAACAGTTATGGAAAGCATTAACATTGATTTTGATGATGAAACACAACTGACTTCTGAATATTCCTCTTCAGAACTCAAACTTAATACCGTCACCTCTGACTATCTTTCAGGATCCAGAGAATCCGAGATTGATGCTATTTTTCAAGATTTTCTAGGCGAAGAAATATTGTCAGAACCTGTTTTACCTACTCCATCCTTAAGTATACCTGAAGTTCTTCATGCCTCAGGCATAACTCTTTCTGGTCCTACTTCTTCTGAACCAAACTCTTCCTTTCCTTCTGTTCCTTCTGATTGTCCAGAAGCTTCTTCTGTTCCATCATCTAAGGGGGAGACGTTAGAAGCAAGAGACTCAGAATTAGTATTACCAGAAGAAGTCATTATCTTCTGACACAGAAGTTCAGGCTCAACCAATACCACAAACAAGGATGAAGAAATGGACTAAATCACACACCCTAGATCTTATCATTGGTAGTCCTTCTGAAGGTGTCAAAACACGATCTGCTACAGCAAATAAAGCTTTCTATGTCAACTTTCTTAGTATGATCGAACCCAAGCAAGTTCATGAAGCCTTAGTTGAACCTAGCTGGGTAAAACCAATGCAGGAGGAGTTACTTCAATTTGAACGCAACAAAGTTTGGAACTTAGTATCATTACCAAAAGGCAAAGTTGCTATTGGTACTAAGTGGGTTTTCAGAAATAAAAAAGATGAAGACGGAATTGTGATAAAAAACAAGGCTCGTCTGGTGGCAAAAGGTTATTGCCAAGAAGAAGGCATTGATTACGATGAAACCTTTGCTCCTGTTGCAAGCCAGGAGGCGATACGACTTTTTCTAGCATTCTCTGCATACAAAAACTTTAAAGTATCTCAAATGGATGTTAAATGTGCATTTCTGAATGGAAATCTCAAAGAAGAAGTGTATGTTGAACAACCTGCTGGCTTTAGAGATGCAAGACATCCAGAACACGTCTATCTCCTTGACAAAGCTCTGTATGGCTTAAAGCAAGCACCCAGAGCCTGGTATGAACGTTTATCCAAGTTTCTGATCAGCAAAAGGTATGAAAAAGGTAAAATTGATACCACACTTTTCATCAAAAGAGGCAAAGGTATGTTAGTTATTGTTCAAATTTATGTGGATGACATAATTTTTGGCTCTACTCATCAAACAGAAGTTGATTTGTTTTCTAAATTGATGGAAACTGAATTTGAAATGAGTATTATGGGAGAACTAACATTCTTTCTAGGACTCCAGGTTAAGCAAAGTACCTCTGGTATCTTTATTAATCAAGCAAAATATGTCTCTGACATGTTAAAGAAATTTCATTTTCAGAATTCATCACCTATGAAAACACATATCTCTCCTAGTATGAAACTAGGTCCTGATCCTTCTGGGAAACCAGTTGATATCACGGGCTACAGAGGTATGATAGGTTCTCTTCTGTACTTAACTGCGAGTAGGCCTGATATTATGTTTGCTACTTGTCTTTGTGCTCGTTATCAAGCCAATCTTAAAGAATATCATTTGGCTGCTGTCAAAAGAATTTTTAGATACTTAAAGGGAACTCCTTCATTGGGTCTCTGCTATCCTAAAAACTCTGGATTTGATTTAATGGCATATACAGATTCTGATCATGCAGGTTGTAAGCTGGACAGAAAAAGTACTTCTGGTAGCTGTCAACTTCTGGGTAATCGACTTATCAGCTGGACATCCAAGAAACAAAATTGTGTTTCAACATCTACCGCGTGTTTGAATATGTTGCTGCTGCTAGCTGTTGTTCTCAAGTTATTTGGATGAAGACTCAACTCAGAGACTACAGTCTGATTTATGATAAGATTCCCATACTCTGTGATTCTGAGAGTGCAATTGCCATTACTGAAAACCCAGTTCAGCATTCAAAAACAAAGCATATTGATGTCAAGTATCATTTTATCAAAGATCATGTAGAAAAAGGCACTATAGAAATGTATTTTGTCTCTACTAATTATCAATTTGCTGATATTTTCACAAAGGCTCTAGATGAGAAGCGTTTTTAATTTCTTAATCAGCAAGTTGGGAATGCTTAATATGTAACATCATTTTTTTTAGATCAGAACTGTCCAGAGGTCTCTGATAATTCTGGTCACTCTCCAGAAGCCATCAGAAGCTTCTGAACTCTTCTGACCTTCATCATTCAGATAATCTTTTTATCTTCCAAGTGATGTCAGCAAAGCGCATATTGCAAAATGCGAAGGAAGAAACTTACTTTTATATACTCAAGGAATCTTTGTGATTCATTCAAAAGGGGGAGTTTACCATTCAAGGGGGAGTTCACCTTTCAAGAGAGAGTTTACCATTCCAGGGGGAGTTTACTTATCAAGGGGGAGCCTCAAAGTCTAACTCTGGTTAGCTGTCTTCTGAATTTTTCATCTACTTTAAGTTTCTTCTAAATCTTCTTATTCTGTGTTTCTCTTGCCGTCAAGGTTTCTCAGAATTTTTATGATTCAATTCAAATTCATTTTAGCTGATGATTCTAAGTTGACATGTTTTTTCAAATTAGTTTTCTATGAATCATTATTTTCTAAAATTTCTATTGAATATGTATATTTTATTAACTCTTGCCGTCAAGGTTATTCAAAATCTATATATTCAGTTTTAATTTTTTTTATTATTCTCTTCATGGAAAATTAAACTTTCATTTGGTTCAAAACATTTTTCTATTTTACCGAATGACTGATTTTAAATTTAAATAAAAAGATTTATTACTCTCAAAAATTGTTTTAGTCAACTAAAAAATGACAATTTTATTTGATTAATTAACAAATTTTTTTTTATTAATTTCATTTTATTTACTTTTGGGATAATCAACCGATTTTAAGCCGATAACCCTTCAGTTATCTCTTTCAAATATCGTGCTTTAATCATCACTAGCTCACCTTCCTACTTTCCACGTGTCACCCAACGTGTGACTGCATGTATCCACGCCTGCGTGCTTACATCATCATTTCTGAACCGTTTTCTCTTACTCCCAAAACTAAAACCCCTTCCCATTCCAAATTGTTCACATTCTCTCTCATATAAAACCCCCAAATTTCAGAAACTCATCTTCTTCTTCGCAACTGTTACTGTTCAAACTCTCCTGTTCACGAATCTACTTACCAGCTTACCCAACTCTCATCAATGGCTTCTCGTCTTGCAAATCGCACCCTAAACGATGACGAAGGACGTCTCGTTAATTCCACTCAGATAGTGCACCATTTGTCAAACTACCATTAAAAGCAAACAATGTGCAGGTCCTTCTTGATCCA
Organism: Silybum marianum; assembly: GCA_036898165.1. NCBI lineage: Eukaryota > Viridiplantae > Streptophyta > Magnoliopsida > Asterales > Asteraceae > Silybum > Silybum marianum. Next base: position 20,332,583 of record CM072530.1, on the reverse strand, counting down.
AACACCTACCAGGCCGAGTTCAGGATCATGGTCGAATTCGTCCAACAGCATCCACTTAATCGAGCCCTAACTCTGACAAACCCAAATGTCCCTGAAATTTATGTTCAAGAAGTTTGGCAATCGATGTACATTACTGATGAAGAAACTTTGATTGGCAATTTCAGCCATCCAGATCAACCTGAAAATGTCGTGGAGATACCCATCACCAAGAAGAAATTAGCCAGGTATTTTCATTTACCCCAATCACAGGTGCAAATTGATGGTCATTTCATGCCAAATCCAACCCTAGAATCGAATCCATCTGCTGAAGCCCTGCTATCCTTCATCCATTTCTTTGGCTACAACGAAACCGTAACCAAACTGTCCGAATTTAAGAGAACAGTTACCCCCAATGTGGAATCTCCTTGTCTCCATTCTGAACAAGAGCCTCACATGTAAAATTGGGTCCCTCGATCAAGCTAGCAGAAACATTCTGACCATCATGTATGGTATGTATTTCAACCGCCCTTTGGACTATGCAAGCCTCATTTTCCAAGAAATCAAAGCAGTTGTGCACACTAAAGTATCTCATCAAACTCAAGGAAAACCTCTCCCAGCATTAACGTTTCCACGATTTTTATCCCTGGTTACCTATCCTGCAATTGGGGCACTTAAAGCTCCATTAGTTCAACCTTTCTGCAAAATTGCCTCAATGAGCTCTCATCGGCCAACCATCGACCGCAATGGGTATTCCTCTCCAAGGGAACTTTCCAGGTACATGCTAAACCTAATTCCATCTAGCTCTTCTTATCTGAACTCTTATAGAAGCTCTATGATTTTCTCAGAACAGAGAATTTCTACCCCAGAGCATTTAGAGCCAGTTTTAATGGTGAGGGGTCAAGTGAGGCTGAGGTTGAAAAGAATATGAGTGACTATCCGAGTGGTTCTACCCATGACGACCTCTTGATGAAAGAGGGTACTGAAGATGTCCATAGACACACATTTGAGCGAGTCTCTCCTACATCCCAAAGGGTAACCTCATATGTTGAGGTAGATGCTAACACATCTACACTAATTGACCAAGGACGACCCAGTCCAAACCAACCAGAAACCATCTATTTAGAGGATACTTCTCAATCCTCTGAATCAAGCACTGCCGAGGAAAGCACCTCCTCTTCATCATCCTCTCAAAAGGATGATGATGAAAATATAAGAGTTCCATTGCCCCAGAACTCGCCTATTCCTACACAAAATTTCGTTGTCTCTGTGACCGACAATGTTATAGAACATACATAAGATGAGTCCACATCTTCTGATAGGATAGAAGCTGAGGAAATCCCATCAGAGGGGTTACAGCATCAGGATGCACCACTTACCAGGGTGTTTACACTCCATCAAGGTAAGTACATTGTTTTCTGCACCTCATCCTCTGATGATGAGGACTCTGTTGAGACAATCAGAACAACCGAAGAGGTGCCTGTTAATCACAACCCTTGAAGATAGGTTGAAAGTCCCTCCACACTCAACGCCAACACAGGTGTGAAAGAGGGCCTCTCTGAACGCGAGAGTAAAGGGGCTCCATGTGTTGGAGAAGCACCGGTTACACATTCTCAATTTGTCACAAATGCAGCGTTTTAGGTATTGGGTGATAAAATTCAGAGATCTATGGAAGATCTAAAATTATCCGTCTCCAATAATAATACTCTTCTTTTGGGCATCAAATCTGAACAAGCAAATCAAGCTGCTACTTTACAAGCCATTCAAAAGGTTCTCACTGTCAATTCAGAGGCTCAGAAGAATTATTTTGATGACCAGTTCAAACTTCTGCATGAAGGGATCAAAGCCAATGCTGATGCTATCTTCCACATACCTGACTCTCTCCCAACTTCTGAAGTTACCATCTCTGTGGATGAATATAGTTCTCTGGTTGCTGATTTACAAAAGATTATCCAAGCAGTAATTCCTTCTGATGATCCTTCTGGCACTACTCTAGTTAAGAAGTCAGACATGGCTATTTTTCAAAAAGCCATGCTTGACAGAATGAATGCCATATCTTCAAAGTTTGCATCAAAGACAACGACCAACTCTTCAAATGTTGATCAGAAGCTCTCTTCCATGGAAACCACGCTTTCTAAACTTACAACTCTGGTAAGTTCTATATCTGAAGCATTCAACGCCAAGAAAAAGGCTAAGGAATAACGACCTTGCAGAAGAGCAGATCTTAAACGAAAAAGGTCTAAGGATCAGGATCCTGATTTTCAGAAGGGGGAGAAAGAACCAGAAGCCAAGAAAGCCAAGCCAACAAATGATGCTAACACTACAACTCAAGATAAAGGCAAGTCCCCCTCCTCTTCTGCTCCACCACCCCCATCAAAGCAAACTTCTTCTGCTCAACCTTCATCAACACAAACTCCTCTGACTCCAACCCCGTTGGCCACTCACTCTGGGCCTCTTCCAAAAGACCCAGAAATAGCCAAATTTCTTCTAGAAGTAATTGGCAATACAAGGAAAACGCCTTATTCACCATCCACTAAAGCAGAGATAGCCAAAGAAAAGGAAGCTAAGGCCAGAGCTGAGGCATCAAAAGCTAAAGTTGAAGCTCTAAATAAAGCAAGGAGAGAAGCTGAGTTAAAAGCAAAGGCAGAAGAAGAAAGAGCTAATGCTGAAGCAAAACTTGCCAGAGAAAAAGCTGAAGAAATCAGAAGACTAGCTGATTTAGAAAAAGAAAGAATTGAAAGAGAAAAAGCAAAGGCAGAAGAAGAGAGAGAGAGAGAGAGAGAGAGAGAGAGAAAAGGAAGCCAGAGAGAAAGCAAAACACGATAAATCACAAAGAAAAAAGCTATTCGTGAAGAAGCAGCCCAGAGGTTGGGGAGACTTGAACTTCCAATAGTTGAAATCATCAGAAACAGCATGTACGCTCCAAACGATCAGAAGATCTACTTCATGCTACCCAACTTCTCGAACGCCTATAATGTAAGTGATGCTGTAAAAGACAAATTCATGGCACACAGACAAGCAAGAAATGATGTTTATACTTCTGTACCAATCAAACGGATCTCTGCTATAAAACACTCACAATTTGAAGATACAGAGATCTGGTACACGATTTATGAAGTAATCAGAGAAGCCAATCAAACCAGTTACTTCTGAGATAACGATCTACTGTATGTTCACCCCTCTGATCTTCTGGTCCTGGAAAGTTTTATGAAAGTCCAAGTGGCCAGAGGTATTGATAGCGAAGACAACATTGCCTACTCAAGAATCATTGAATGCATGAAGTCTTTGATCAGATACAAGAGGCAGGTCGATTTCCAGATAGGGCTAAACTTCAACGTTGATAGTCTTGCCATCTCTGCACCAAATGAAGAATTAGAAAATATCAATTCATTCAAAGCTGGTAAAATTTTGCTTCAACCAGAAGAGGGGGTCATCTTTAAAAGACCAGACAGAAGAAGCTTTTTCAGAATAAAGGACGCACATCGATACTCTTCAGATGTTGTATACATTGCAAAATGTTACATCTCTGTTAGTGTAAATGAACATGATCCAGAGGTACTTCAAAGGATGACCAAAAGACTTAACAATTTATTATCAATCAGAGAGGTCATCAACAAAATTGCAAAGGTCATCTCTGAAGTTGCTCCTTTCTGAACAGATGTCATTCTTCTAACTTCATACTTAGGGGGAGATTGTTAGACTTTTAAAGTATGAGTCAAAAGATGGAAGGCTATAATCACGTGGCAGCATTCATCCGCATGTCTCCTCTTCAACATAAATTAGTTAGACGGTCCTATCTGATGTAGCATTTTGTAATAGGCTAGAGTGTTGACTTTCAGTTTTTGTAATAGTATAAATAGATCTGTACTATCTGTGCGTCATTCCGAGTATTTGTAATCATGATTCAAGGTTATTAATACAAATTCCATCTGTTCTTCACCTTTCTTACTGTTCCTACTACCGTTGATTAATCAATATTAATTGCTTCCGCTTACATTCTGATATATGAATTCATTGATTAATCATTGAAGAAGAAATCTGGAACGAATAGTCAATTACAAGGAGTTTGTTTTATTTCCACTACTATGAGAAATGATAGTTGGTTTTGTCATAGAAGAATGTCACATCTGAATTTCAAAGCTATTTCTGAACTGGAAAAGACACAACTCTGTAAGAGGACTACCAAAGATCAGATTTGAAAAGAATTCCTTATGTTCTGCATGTGAACTAGGGAAGATCAAAAGAAGCTCCCATCCTCTGAATATGCTATCTTTATGCAAAGCTCCACTTGAAATGCTACATATGGATTTGTGTGGACCAATGAAGACTCAAAGCATGGGTGGAAGGAAGTATATTCTTGTTATTGTTGATGAATATTCAAGATATACTTAGGTTGAATTTCTAAGACTCAAATCTGATACTTCTGAAAGGCTCATCCCTTTTCTGAAGAAAATACAAGTTCTTCTTCAACTACCAATCCAAAAGATCAGAAGTGATAATGGCACAGAATTTACAAATTCTACACTTCAGAACTTTTTGGAATCTGTTGGTATATCACATAACTTTTCCGCTGCCAGAACTCCTCAATAGAATGGGGTTGTTGAAAGGAAAAATAGAACTTTGGTAGAAGCTGCAAGGACCATGCTAGCCTATTCTGAACTCCTTGTATCTCTTTGGGCAGAAGCAATAGCAACTGCATGTTTTACTCAGAATAGGACAATTCTGAATAGAAAACTACTTAAAACTCCTTATGAAATTATTAAACAAAGAAAACCCTCTATTGAGTACTTTAAAATTTTTGGTTGCAGATGTTTTCTTCTAAATGATACACAACATCTACATAAATTTGCACCTAAGGGTACAGCTGGTATCTTTATTGGCTATTCTCAAAGATCCAAAGCATATAGAGTACTCATCAAAGAAACTCAAAGGATCATTGAGACTTCAAATATTAGATTTCATGAGCCAACAGTGACTTCTGAACAAGACAGTTCAGAACTCAAGCTTAACCAAGTTTCTGAAATTTTGGATTCAGAAAACAGGAAGACAAATCACACTTCTGAATCTCAAACTTTACTTAAATCAAATTTAGATACTTTACGCCAAGACTTATTTGATATTTCTGTGAATGTTTCTGCAGATTATCAAAATCCTTCTCTACTCAGAAGTATTCCAGAACAAGAATCTACAGACCCTACAATCTCAAATATTTCTGGACCACCTATCTCAACCTCAAATTCAGAACTTCCTACTTCTAAACCTGTACAAGTTATTTCAGAAACAGTTCAAGTCATTTCTGAACCTGTTGTCCCTGTTTCTGAACTTGTGCATACTATTTCTGAACCAGTACAGAATATTCAATTTGAGGGGGAGACTTCAGATCTACATTCAGTTATCAATCATGATCCTGAAACTCAAGCAATCATTGATGATTATGACTCTTTCAACAATGTTTCATCTGTTCAACCATTGCCAAATGTGAACAAATGGACATCAAGTCATCCAATTCACCAGATTATTGGTGATGCATCAAAAGGTAACAAGATCAGCCACATCAAATGAATGTCTGTGTGTAAATTTTTTAAGCAATAGGGAACCCAAAAGGCCATATGAAGCCCTTCAAGATCCAGACTGGGTTTTAGGTATGCAAGATGAGCTAAATCAATTTGAAAGAAATAAAGTCTGGAGGTTGATTCCAAAACCAAAAGGTAAATCAATCATTGGCACCAAATGGGTTTTCAGAAATAAAAAGGATGAACATGGGATTGTTGTAAGAAATAAGGGGTATTGTCAACAAGAGTGAATTGATTATGATGAAACTTTTGCTCCTGTTGCAAGACTAGAAGCTATCAGAATTTTTCTTGCATATGCTGCTCACAAAAACATGAAAGTGTTTCAAATGGATGTTAAGTGTGCATTTCTGAATGAAATTCTTCATAAAGAAGTGTATGTTGAACAACCAGAAGGCTTTGTAAGCAAAGAATTTCCAGATCATGTTTATATCTTAGACAAAGCCTTATATGGACTTAAACAAGCACCAAGAGCATGGTATGACACTCTCACAACTTTTCTTCTAAATTCCAAGTTCAAAAGAGGTACTGTTGATACAACTTTATTTCTGAAAAAGGAAGGTGATGATATGATCTTAATACAAATATATGTTGATGACATTATATTTGCTTCTACTAATCCAAAATTTTGCAGAAATTTTGAGAAAATCATGCAAACTGAATTTGAAATAAGTATGATGGGAGAGTTAACATTTTTTCTTGGTCTTCAAGTTAGACAACTTCCCACTGGCGCATTCATTAATCAATCTAAGTATGTTTCTGACTTACTTAAAAAGATTGACATGTCTGACTGTTCTAGTATTCAAACTCCAATGGCCACTGCAGAAAATGGAAAATCTATTGATCAGAAAACGTATAGGGGCATTATTGGATCTTTGCTTTACTTAACAGCTAGTAGGCCAGATATAATGTTTGTTACATGTATTTGTGCTAGATATCAAGCTAATCCTAAGGAATCTCATCTTCTTGCTGCTAAAAGAATTCTTAGATATCTCAAAGGTTCTCCTTCATTGGGACTTTGGTATTCAAAGGATTCTGGCTTTGAGCTAACAGCTTTCACAAATGCAGATCATGGTGGTTGCAAACTAGACAGAAAAAGTACATTTGGATCATGTCAATTTTTAGGTGTTAGACTTGTGAGTTGGTCTTCAAAGAAGCAGAATTGTGTCTAAACTTCTACTGCAGAGGCTGAATATGTTGCTACTGCAATTTGTTGCTCACAAGTTATTTGGATGCAAACACAACTAAAAGACTATGGATACACATTAAAAACGATTCCTCTATATTGTGATTCAAAAAGTGCCATAGCAATTACTGCAAATCCTGTTCGACATTCAAAAACTAAGCACATTGATGTAAGATATCATTTTCTCAAAGATCATGTTGAAAAAGGTAATATTGAAATATTTTTTGTTCAGACTGATTATCAATTGGTTGATTTATTTACCAAAGCACTTGATGAAAAACGTTTTAATTTTTTAGTAAGTAAATTGGGCATGATGAATATGTCTGTGTAAGTATTAAACATCTTTTCAGTATTAAAAATTATGTTCTGAATCTATTTCATCAAATTTCTGAGAAATCTTAACTGCAGATTTCTGTAGTTATGATTTCAGAACCTTATATTTCATGATTCAGAGGCATAATTTCTTCTTAAATTTCAAAAATTGATTGTCTTACAATACTTGCAATTTTTTTTCTTTCATTCCTTTATCTTTTATCTCTAACAACTTTGATGTCTAGCATTGTTTAAGGAGGAGAATCATAATTCTTCTTGATTCAAGGGGGAGTCATACTCACATCCTATAACACTCAAAGATCTGAAATAATGGATAACACATCAAACCTTACAAATCTGAGGAATATGGACAAACTTCTGAAGATAAAAAAAATTTGTTGTTCAAACCTACTTCTGAATGATTCAAATGTTTTATATTTTTCAGAAGTTTGTAGATTTAAATGATTTTCGTGGATTTGAAATGTTAAAATTCATGTTCTGAAGTATATCTGAATTAATTCATTCAAACTTCTAAACTCATTCTCAGAAGTTCTGACCTTCTTCTGAAGTATTTGAACTTTTCTCAGAACTTTTCTTCCCGTTGTAAAGACTAATCGTGCCCCACGTGTTTTAATTTCATTGATCAATCCTTAAACACGTCATAGTCTGTGATTAGGGAAACTCAAATTGAGCCTATTGAAGTGGCTTCTGAGTCGAATGTTGGTGTTGCTGATTCTTCCTCTCGTGCACAAACCAGTGATGGCCCTGATTTGTCCAAACTATATGTTCCTGAACAAAAATTACTTGACATCAGAAAGAACAACTACGCCCTAAACCTTAAGTCTACTGATTTCAATGAAGATCAAATGATTTTGATTGGAATTTTGAAGAAACATCCCCTTCGTTCTTTGCTATCCAGAAAATTCTTGGTTCCTGCTTCATATCTGCAACAATGGTGGTTTCATGCTGAAGTCGATGAAGAGGCAGATGATATTTCCTCATATGTACACGGCTACACAGTCTGTATCTCTGTTGAAGACATTAGAAGTATTCATTTTCTTCCAAAAGATGATGAAGTTGATGGGAAAACTTCATTTGATCCTATTCCATCTTCTTCAGAGATGATCTCTGATTTTATGAAGTTAGGATATTCTGAACAATTGAATGCTTTAAGCTTATCCAGAAGGAAGTGTTTACCCCCAATTTGGTATTGTCTATACACAATTTTGAAAACTTGTCTGTCTGGGAAAAGTTCATGTCTAGATCAAGCATCAACAAATGGAAGGATCATTTTTCATGGAGTGGCGTTCAACAAGCATTATGATTATGCTTCTCTTATTTTTGAAGAACTCAAATCTGCAGTTTTGAAGAAATCTACTTACAACTACATACCGTTTCAGAGAGTTTTTCAAACCTTTATCAAAGGGGCCATGAAAGTTGTTCCTGCTATTCCTGTTTTAACTCATGAGGTACATGTTCCCTTTTTCTCTATGAATAATCTCAGACCACCAAGTGCTAAACTACAATTTCCAAATACTTTACCACTAACAGGTTACTTACATGCATATGTAAAATCATCAAATAGGTTTTTGAATGAGTATTGTGAATCAATGAGAGTAACTAACCCAATAGTCTCTTCCGCTGATTCTAACAAGAGTGGTGAGCATCGTGAGGTGTCTAGAATTCCTAAGCAGAGTGGGGAGGCTGTTCATGGGGGAGAACAACCTCATGGTGTGAAGAGGAAGAATGAAAATGAGAGGTTGGGTAGAAGAGTAAGAAAAAGAACTGAAGAGGGGAGAACACAAGTAAAAGATAATAAAACTTGTGAACCAACTGTTCTAAGCCGGGCACCCACATCATCTATTACTCCACATTCTTTGGTGGGTAATATTGGAAAAGCAGTGAGCCCATGGCAAAACTTGTTAACCCCTCCAGCCACTCACCCATCTCTCAACAGAAGGGTGTTTCACTAACACATATGGGGCAAGCAGCTAATTTACCGATAGGTTCCCATTTGGAAGAACCTATTGTTGAAAAAGAAGGATATATGTCCCCCCTCACAGATTTGAGCACATTGAGTTTGAGAGTACACTCAATATTGGGCCTTCTGAACCACTGAATGTGGATTTTCTTCACACTAGCACACATCTTTCACATGTAAACAAGCAAAGTGTTAGTCACATTGCCAAAACAACCATAGATATACCTATTACAGGTTATCAAGGATTGGTTGGAAGTCCTGGTGGAGTGAACATCACTAAAGCTCCATTTACAGAATCACATGTGGTTCATGATGCTGTTGCATCTACAGGCCAGCCTTCTTCTGAAGGAATGCAAACAAGACCATTTGTTGGTCTTGGACCTTTACCCACATCTTTTGAATTCTCAGAATTCAAGAATTTCTGTACTTCTGAGTTTGCAAAGATTCAGAAGGACATAAAGGATTTGACGGATAAAACTTCTAAGGTGTTGGAGGATAGGTTGGATAAGCAGGAGGTAACAGTGGTAAATAAGTTGAATGATTTTCAGCTATCAACTTCAAATGATCTACAATCTTTCAAGCAGGCAATTCTGAATGCTTTTTCTGAGGTTGTCTCTACAGTGGCTTCTCTGAAAACTTCTATGCCTTCTTCTTCTTCTACTCAGCCAGACTCTTCTCAATTTGCTACAAAGGAAGATATCTCTTAGATTCTGAATCAACTGTCTTCAATTCAAAATTCTTAGTCATCTCTGAATAATAGACTCTCTGTCTTAGAGTGTAGGCCTCAGGCAGATACTTCCAAAAGGAGTCTTGATGATCAGGATCCTGATAATCAAGAGGGGGAGAAGAGACAGAAAGTATCTGAAGATGTTGAGATACCACAAAATCAATCTTCTGAAAAATATTCTGAAGAAACTCAGAATGTTGTTGGTGAAGATGTTAACAGAGTTTCTGAAGCTATTGATGACATTTTACATGCTGAAACAGAAGGTCAAGAAGATGAACATATTACTTCTGAAGAACTTGTTGAAGAAGGGTATGAGACTGAAAAAGTGTCTCATGAATCTGAAAAGAGTGTAAGCTCAGAAGACACAGATATTATTCCAGATTCTAATGAAGAGATGCTGAATGAATATTTAGCCTTTGAAGAAACACTTGGAGAACCTGGTGATATTTCAGATGTAATAATGTTTGAAAATGATGAAGAGATGGAGGAGGATGTCGATGAAGAAGCAAATGTACATAGAGAAGTGGTAATTTGGAAACCACAAATTTTGAACAGATTGGATAGTGATGAAGTTTCTGAAAATCTTTGGAGGTTAATATGTCAATTCTGCTGGGTATATCTAATTCTGAACAGTCCAAAGAATCTGGAGTGTAGATTCTTGGATGACAAATTGGTTGTTTTCAAAGAGTTTATAAATCAACCATCTGAATATTTTGACATAGAAATAGATTTGTGTCATATGCATGATATGGAAGTTTCAGAGGAGATCTTGATGACATTTTTTGAGAAGTTGGAAGTAAGATTCAGACCTTGCATTAATATACCTTTGATCAACTTGCCTTTACTTGAAGAACCTGTCATTGATCAAGTGTATGAAAAGAAAAATCTGTATGATTCTTCTGAAGCCAGCCAACTCATCTTTCCAGAAGATTCTTACAACAATCTGTACAGAAGAAGTTTGAACTATGCAACTCTTGAAGATTTTCTTAATGATGAATGGTCTGAAGATTACATTTCAAAAGTGAAGGAGTTTGCTCAAAAGTATGGAATTCAAGACCTACATGATTCTACTTTGATTAAGAAGATCAGAAGCCTTTCAAAAACTTTTATAGATGATCTTTATATTATGAAGTTTGGAGCAGAAAGAAGAGATGGCACTCTAACTGAGTTCTCTCTATTTGACTTTTATAAGTTGAGATTACAAGAAAAACCTGCAGTTCTGGCTTTCTATGTTAAAAGAGAAGATTCTGAACTTGTTTCAGAAATTAGAAGAATCATGGGAATTTATATCAGAAATCTGATCAAGCATGATTTTCAGTTAGCCTTGGAATTCAGATTACATAATGTGAATCTTTTAGAGCCAGTTAGTATTGAAAGAACTGGGCTGACTAAAATATTTACAGAACCAGATATAGGTTTCAGGTTTGAATTAGAAGGAACCTATAGAACTTTTATTCTATCTGATATACCAAAGTACTCTACTTCTACTCTGAATTGGCTTCTGAAATATGCTGAATGGTTTGTTCCTGCATCTGATATAAAAGAAGAGATTTTCTATCTGATCAAGGAAAGAATAAATTTCAGAGAATTTATCAGAAAAAATTATCTTGTTAGGCACAGAAAAGTAAATCAAATTAAAGGAGCTGACTATATTTTGAGCAATGTATATGATTTTCAGATTCACACCAAGAAACAAGATATAGAAGAAAGCTTGAAGATTCAGAGGATTGTAAGTTCAGAAGAAAGCCTTAAAGAGAAAGAGAAAGGAAAAGAAAAGGTTTCTGAACATATATCTGAAGAAATAGCTCCTGTTACAAAAGTTTCTGAATCTAAACATATGCAAGAACAAAGAATTGAATAAAGTGCTTTCACAATGTGTTGGTCCCAATAAGGATCTACAAGAGTTAAATATTAAGTAAACAGTTTGTAGAAAGGGGGCGGGGTTGAATACAAACTCACAGATTTTAATTTTTAAATGAGTTTATTGAAAATAAACAAATTTACAGTTACAAGCGGAATTAGAACAAGTTAAAAACCTATTCTATTGTAACTAAAGAAACACATAGTTTGATGCACAAGAAGATGAAAGAAAGAAATGCAGAAGGTATAGGCTAGAAGGAAGCATGCATAAAGATGAAGAAGATATCTTCATCTATTTATACCCGCTTGCATTTAATGCAAGACAAAAGGTACATGCCACGTGTCAAGCTTAGATAGGAAGCTTGTCCTTTTAAATAAGACAACCATGCTTTTGGCCGAATATGAACAGTACCGTATCAGATATGATGGGGACATAAGGGACAAGTCGTACGTCCTTTTCTGACATGGTTCTAGGTTTGACTTTTGTGCATCGAGGATAAGATCAATCTTTAATCTTGCAGAGGAAGCTTCATTTGATCGCTGACACTGAATGTTCAAGGATGAACTTCAGTGTTGCTGAGGCTTCACAAGATTTCACACTTTGAGTAGATAATCGCTGTTATTGCTGAACCGCTTCAGGTCACTTAGCTGATTATCTCTTTCTTCAGCTTTGGTCTTTGACTGTTTGCTGAATGGTCTTCTGGTGTGATAGCTGATCTTCAGATCTTCAGAGAGAAGCTTGTTGATCCTTGATCTTCAGCGATCGCTGATAGCAATCAGCGTATGCTATCGCTGAATTTGAACAGAAGCTTATCTAAGGAATTTCACTAAGTATAGTAAAGGAATCATATTCAAATCACTGAGAGGAGTTATGATCAACAATCTCCCCCTATTTGATTATGATTAAGCAACATAGGAAAATTGCTTTTAAAAGATTAGCAGGGACTTATAAAATTTAAAATGAATTTTCTAAGTACTAATCTGTAAAATCTTTTTCAGCTAAACTATTATCTGAATTAAGTTTCATTTATAAGGATATGAAATCACGATTTTTACAAGTAGAAGAGCTTAAAGTACATTCACTGATTGAACTTTCAGAGTGAAAGATCAGTGAGTAAAAGATAGAGTAACGAAAATAGAACTCTTATGTTCATTGTCCCTTTTACTATTTTCAGGGATCTTTTCAGTACTAGGGTGGAGTAAAGTACTTTGAATTTCATTAATTATAATCTGAGGAATTACAGCGAAATGAAATTACAATGATAAAGGCAAAGTACTTGTACACTGAAGAAATATTACAAAGGAAATAGAAAACTATGACTAGTCAAAGATATTTTCGTTTCTTCTTTGTAGCTCATTCTCATAAAGAGTCTTCTGTCTGTTCATCAGAGGAGTATCTGACCAGCAGCGCCAAAGCATGATCTTTATGAGAGAGGAAGGGGCCCTGTGAATTTCTTGGTTTCTGAAGAGTCCTAAGAACCCTTCATTATCCAAGAATACCATACCAGGTTCAGGTAGTGAGATGATTTCGTCTTCTTGATATCTTCGGTCTTGAGGAAGAGAGGTATGAAGCATTGATATATCAGGGGGCTCAAGATGACCAAGAATGCTTTGATAATCAAACTTAGTTTCATGCTCATTCTTCGAACTTGAGCCACCTTCAGCAACTGATCTTTTCTTCTTTGATGTTTCAGGGAGAGAGGGAACTTGTACATGTTGCGACATTCTTTGCAGCAACTGATTCAACTCATGTTCTACCACATTCTTGAACTTGGATTTGGAACCCTGAATAGCATCTCTGATTTCGAGCCATTCAGTGTATCCATATAACCTTAAGAATTTTGCTTCTTCTCTCTCTGTTCTGGATGGCCTTGTCATTCATACATATACCTTTGGACCACCTCTGTTGGAGTGTCGCCCTTGGATAGTTGCGTGAATGATTTTGTCATCAGATCTTCGAAAGTTCAGCATCTCTGTGCACCAATCCAGTTCTTTGTCTTTCTGAGTTGTGGCTTCAGTGGTTAGTGTAGTGAGAATCTTCTGTTGAGCGAGAATAGGATCTACATTCAGGTTTTCCTGTACAAGTTCTTTCTGAGCCAGAGCTGCAGCGAGCCGTTCACTCTTTTCTAATTGCTTTTTGGCTGCTTTGTCTCTTGCTGAGTCTTCCCTGAGAATCTTCCTTGCTAAAGCAAGATCATTCTCAGTTTGCTTTATTTCTTCATCTCTGATACTCTGAGCTATCATAGCTTGTTCTCTCTCTTCTTTGGATAAAAAGTAGAATTCATCTACTATCCTGATTGGTACAGCGTTTATTGGGTCTTCTTGGGGCACCCTTATTCTCTTGGCTTCGAATTCCCTTAGGAATTTTATTCGCCTTTCTTCCTCTTCAGGCTCGCTTATGATCTGCTTCTGAACGCGACGCCGAGGGATGAGGCCTTCTTCTTCCTCAGAGTCAGTTTCCTCTATGTATATAAACTTCTCCTTGGGAGAAGGTTCCTTCCTTGTGGATGAGTCCTTTGGGGGACGGGGATCACTGAGGGAAGGAGAGGAGGAAATAGTATTGTCAGAGGGAATTTTAGTGGGTGAAGAGGAGTGTATGGGAGATTCAGAGAGAGGAGTAATATAAGGGATAAGCTGAAGTGATACCTTATCAGCGGTCTCCCCCTCTGATATAGGGATGGTGACCTCAAGATCGACCACTTTGGCTGAGGGTCCAGCTTCGTCCCCCAAGGGCTCTAGCTGAGATGTGCTTGGTCTGGATAATCTGAAGTGTTCCAATGCAAAACCCAAGTCATCATCATCATCATCATCATCATCAACCTCATAGTGAGGGATGCGTTCCTCTTCTTCTTCATCATCTTCTTCCTCATCATCATCATCAACTCTTGCAGTGGAGGAAGGTTCTGGTCGTTGGATGTAGGGAGAGATCCTTTCATCTGGAAACCGACGATTATGCTCGCCGATAAGTTCGTCAGCGAACTCTTTGGCCACCTTCTCCCCCTCAATGTTACCATGGGGCAGAACATGAATCATCAGAGTGCGGACATTCGTGTGCACGTCCTCCAGCATGGTCCGATCAGCAGAAGCAAATGAGGGACCAGTCTCACTGAGCTTTGAGAGAGCCTGCATCATTTCGGACTGAGTCTTTAGAATAGACTCGAGGACAGCAGCCTGAGCATCAACCATTTGCTCAATGTTGGTGAGAGATTGGCGAAGGTCCTTGTGGTCATCCTTCAGAGACTGAACGTCAGACACCAAGTTGCTGACGTTGATCTTCATTCCTGGAGTGCCAGCGACCTGCCTGAAAATCAACTCTGCTGAAGTTTGCAGAGTGTCCAGCCTGGCTCTGGTTAGAGCTCACTCATTGACCAGATGGTCAATGGCAGGGAATGTGGGAGCAGGCAGGGACACAGGAGGCAACTCAGTGACCCTGGGAGGAAGCTTCGGGGAAAGGTTCTCCATCTTGACATCCCTGAGCTTTTTGGCACTGGGAGGGCGTTGAGGAGACTTCTTCATCGGCTTCGAAGTGGTGGTGGTGGTTGTAGTCGCTGTCGCTGAGTAGACAGGAGCAGTGGCAGCAGCTGATGACATTGACAAAGAGGCGAGAAAAGAATCCGGATCAGATGATGGATGAAAAGTATCATTATTTTCCTTGAGAATATCATGAGGATTACTCTCAGGGACTACTTTTGCGAGGCGGTGTCCACGAGGATCATCGACCGGTGTCTTAGAGTATACTGAAAGAGATACTCGAGGTCCTTTTAAATTGGCTTTCCAAAACTCGGTATTGCCTAAACAATTTTGAGGTTTGGATCGCGCGCATTTCAAACATTATCGCAGATAGGGACAACTATCACTGAGTCACTTGCTGATGTGAGGACCAAAGAAGCAGAGATGGAAGAGGTAGAGAGGGCAATGAAAGTAATACCTGATCCAGCTTCAGCAGAGCTGGCTATAACACCTTCAGAGACCTTAGTCACTGATGGTGGTGGTAGTGCTGATGAAGCTTCAACGGCAGCAGAAACCGTTGGAGTGGCTGTGGACGAGGGTGGTGATTGAAGTACACCAAAATCAGAGAGGATGGTCTGTTGAGAGACCACCTTCTTAGGTTTCTTTGAGGCGATGGTCTTCTTATGACCATCAGTGGGGGTTTTCCTCTTTGCAGTAGTAGTGCCTTGGGTACTCACTGAGGGGATGGGCACCGAGGAGGTCACTAAAAGAGGTGCTCCTATAATTTGGAGCATATAGGGAGTGAGAGGAGCATCACCTGGACGTTCTTCCAGGTCCAGGGACTTCTCCCCGAAAGCTTCTTCAAGGATGGTGGAGAAGAAACGTGGGTAAGGGATAACGTGATGTCTGGTGGAGGCGTTGAGGCGGCTGCACATATCGCTGAAGATGTAATCAGCGTAGTTCAGAGAATGACCTGTGCAGAGAGAGAAGGCAAGGTCTTGAAAATGTTTGCTCGCCTGATCGTGGGAGCCAACTTTTGACCCTAGGCACTGAATGACCTGGGTGAAAACATACTGCCAGCGAGCAGGGAGTCGCTTCTTTTCCAGCTTCGAACCCACCGTCTTCACCAAGGGGTTCTCCCATTTGTAGCCAATGGATTCCAAGAAAGCGTCTATCTGCTGCTTTGTTGGTTCAGCACCCCATTGCTCATTCTTCTTGCGCTGAGGGAGTCTTAGCGCCTTGCGTACAAACCCCGCTGAGAACGCGAAGAAGCCAAGATCAGGGATTGTGAAGGAGATAGCAGGAAGGACAGTGCCTTTGTCTGTCTTCAGTGTGGTACATTGCGCCGTGTACCAGAGAGCCTGAAGGTGAGAAGCAATGCCCACTGGGTTGTGGACGAAGGCATACATCAGCGGGCACGCCTTTAGGAAGGTTGCAGCGTCCTTGAACTGAGGGCGTTCAGAGGGAATGTCGACCAATGCAATGTAATTGCATGGCTTGAAAGTAGACTTTTCCAGTTCAAATTGGCAGGTTGGTGTAGCGACCAACTTGTTTTCAGCAACAGTTTCAGTGATGTTGGAAGCAGAGGCCATTTCTGTAGGAAAAATAGCAACACCAAAGAGATAAATCATGGTTTTAATACATGAATGTATGACACAGAGTTTTGGTATAAAAAGTACCAAATGTAAGATCAAAGAAACAAGTATTTTGATGAACAATATCAAAATGCTTGTTGGCAATAAAAAATAAAAAAATGTAAAAGAAATTTTTTCAAAAAAAATAAAAAATAAAGAAAATCTTCTGTTCTTAGAACAGGGTTTTGAAAGAGAAACTTGTTTTCACTTTTAAAGCAATATTTTATTGATTTTAAGAACGAAATAGATAAGAAAGATGAAACAAGTTGTTTCCAGTTCTTAATATAAGGTTTAGATCAAACCTTAGTTGAGTAAAGGAGAAAAACGCACAAGTGCGTGTTCTTGGTGTTCTTGGAGAAAGCTTGAAGATTCGAAGGATTCATTTGCCTTTAGGGTAGTTATGAAAGCGGAAGGAATAAAGTGAGGCAAAAGGAATGCTTAAATAGCAAGAGGAGAAAGAAAGAGAGGATAGCTAAACGACGGTTTTAGCTTTTTGAAAAAGAAATGATGACCTGGCGCACGTTCCAAGAAAGGAGATGGAATGGAAACGTCGTGGTCCGTCGTGTGTCAGAAAAAGGTCTGACGTGTCCTTTTCTTTTATTTTTAAAAGATTATAATGATGGTTATCCATAAGGAACAAAATGGAGCTCAACTTCACCATTCATCACATGATCTCTAATAAAGTGATATCGGATCTCAATGTGCTTGGTTTTGGAGTGTAGTACAGGGTTGTTAGCAATTGCTATAGCACTTGTGCTATCACAGTAAATAGGAATTTTAGAGAGCTTTAGATCGTAGTCTCTGAGTTGATTTCTCATCCAAAGGATTTGAGCAAAACAACTACCAGCTGCTACGTATTCAGCTTCAGCGGTGGAAATGAAGACTGAGTTTTTCTTTTTACTTATCCAACTTATTAACTTTCCACCTAGCAGCTGACACCAGTGGTGCTTTTCCTATCAATCTTACAACCTGCAAAGTCACTGTCAGAGTAACCAATAAGATCAAATCCTGCGCCTTTGGGATACCAGAGACCAAGATTTGGAGTTCCTTTCAGGTATCTGAAGATTCGCTTTACAGCGATTAGATGGGATTCCTTCGGTTCAGCTTGATACCGAGCACAGAGACAGGTGGCGTACATGATGTCTGGTCTACTCGCTGTAAGATATAGCAGAGACCCAATCATTCCTCGATAGGCAGTGACATTGACTGGTTTCCCATTGGGATCCTTGTTTAATGTCAGAGGAGGCGCCATAGGAGTCTTCATCGCTGAGCATTGATTCATGTCAAATTTATTCAGCATGTCTTTAACATATTTGCTTTAACAAATAAAAATTCCTTTGTCAGATTGCTTAATCTACAAACCTAGAAAATATGTTAGTTCACCCATCATACTAATTTTATATTGTTTTTGCATCTTGCAGCGAAACGAGTGCATAGTTTGGGTCTTGCGGAACCAAAGATAATGTCATCAACATATTTCTGAGCGAGAATTGTATGACCTTTATATTTTCTTAAAAACAGAGTTTGGTCAATTTTTCCATGAACAAATTTTTCTTTAAGAAGAAATTTAGAGAGAGTATCATACCAAGCTCTAGGAGCATGTTTTAACCCGTAAAGAGCTTTTTCAAGTTTAAAAACATAACCAGGGTGGTTAGGGTCTGAGAAACCAGGGGGTTGTTCAACATAAACTTCCTCGTTGAGTTTTCCATTTAGAAAAGGACTTTTAACATCCATTTGAAAAACTTTGAAGTCTTTATGGGCAGCATAAGCTAAAAAGAGTCTTATGGCTTCTAAACGAGCTACAGGGGCAAAGGTTTCATCATAATCAATTCTTTCTTCCTGTCTATAACCTTGAGCAACAAGTCTAGCCTTATTGCGAATTATAGTCCCGTTTTCATCTAGCTTATTTCTGAAACCCCATTTGGTTCCTATGACGGTTTTATCAGAGGGTCTAGGAACAAGATTCCAAACTTTATTTCTATGGAATTCAGTCAGTTCTTCTTGCATAGCTGAAACCCAGCTAGGGTCAGAGATAGCTTGATCTATCTTCTTAGGTTCAGAGAGTGAAATGAAGTTTACATAAAGACAAATATTACCTGTACCTCTACGTGTTTTGATACCTGCAGTGGGATCGCCAATAATCTGATTTATTGGATGATTTGCAGTCCATCGCTGAGCTGGTGGTTGAGGAGAGACATCAACAGCAGATTCAGCGACCTGTTCTTCGTATTACCGGAATAGGACTTGTTTCGGCAATGTGTACTTCATTTAGAATCAATTCGAGGATTGATTTTCGAGAGGAGGTTTGGTTATTCACGAGAGGAATTTCCAAGAGATGAATCAAGAATGTAAATTGATTTAAAGGAGTAACATTTATCCCCGAAGATGGATTATTGTTACTTGTTGAGTTTACAGGGATTTCATCATCACATACATCAGCTGGAGTTTGATTGCTGAAGTATGTTTCAGGTTCCCCATAATGAGATTCCATCCAAGCATTCAATTCTTCATCATCATCAAAATTATGAGAAGGATGAATGGGACGAGATTCATCAAAGTTGACATGCATAGATTCTTCAACGTGTTGTCTTCTTTTGTTGAATACTCTGAAAGACTTAGATACAGAGGAGTATCCAAGAAATATACCATCATCAGCTTTGGGATCAAATTTACCCAAATGATCTCTGTCATTCAGAATGTAACACGTACATCCAAAAATGTGAAGATATTTCAGAGTGGGTCTTCTCCCATGAAATAATTCATAGGAAGTCTTCTTGAATCGCTTAACAATCAAGGATCGATTTTGAGTGAAGCATGTTGTATTGACAGCTTCAGCCCAGAATTGAGTTGGAAGACGCGATTCGCTGAGCATAGAGCGAGCTGCTTCTATTATAGTTCGATTTCTTCTTTCAGCAACACCATTTTGCTGAGGAGTTCTCACTGATGAGAAGTTGTGAGAGATGCCTTTTTCTTCAAAGAAACTAACTAGAGTACTATTTTTTAATTCAGTACCATGATCGCTTCTTATGGAGCGAACAAGTAAGTTGTTCAGCACTTCCATTCTTTTGATAAAAGAGATTATCATTTCAGGGGTATCACTTTTAGATCGAAGGAAGAACACCCATGTGTATCTGAAGTATTCATCAACAATCACTAAAGTGTATTTCTTTCCAGAGATTGATTGGACGTTGACAGGTCCAAAGAGATCCATGTGGAGTAGCTGAAGAGGAGTGGTCACTGAAGAAACTTGCTTTGACCTGAAGGAGGCTTTTGTCAGCTTTCCCTTTTCACACGCTGAACAAAGAGATTCCTTTGTAAAGGTGTGATTTGGGAGGTCTCTGACTAAGTCTTTTTGAGACAACTCATTTATTGTCTTAAAGTTGAGATGAGAAAGTCTTATATGCCATAACCAGTTTATGTCAGTGGATGCTTTAGAGATAAAGCACATGTTCTCAGAGTGAGAACTATTCATGTTTATGACCTATACGTTTTCAACTCTTTTGCCAGAGAGGGCAAGCTTATCATTTCCGTCAGTGACAGCACATCTATTCTTTAGGAATAGAACCTTGAAGTCTTTGTCACACAACTGACTAACGCTCAAGAGATTGTGCTTTAGACCCTCAACGTAAGCAACACGAGAAAAAGATGTGGCTCCGTTGGGCAGAATTCCATAACCTTTAGTGTATCCTTTGCCATTTCCACCAAAGGTCACTGATGGACCAGCTTCTTCTTTGTAGTCAGAGAGCAGAGATTTTCTGCCAGTCATATGCCTCGAGCATCCGCTATCAAGATACCAGATACCTTTGGCACTCTGCATACAACAAAAGATTAATTGTTTAAAGGTACCCATATTACTATCGGTCCTGCTTGGTTAGATACAGGATTGACGGATGTACTACTAGCTGAAGAACTCTCTTCAGTGGATATCTTCACCTTAGTTGGTTTGGCAACTTTGGTGGATTTCACTCTCGCTGATTTATCAGCTTGAGCTACTTTCTTTCCATGAGCTAGTTTATCAGCTCTAGTAGTATTTGGACACTTGCTTGCAATGTGTGTTATTTCACCACAGTGAAAGCATTTCCTATACTTAAAAGGTTTGGAGATAAGAGAGGGAACAGGAAGTTTCTCAGGGATAGGTCCAAGAATTCCTTTATCCATGGTCCTTGGAGGTATTACAACCTTTTCAGGGGTAGGATTGAGATCGATTTTAATCTTGGGAGTTGGTCTCTGAGAATAATCAGGGACCTTTTTCCCAGATTTAGAAATCTTCTCAGAGGATTTCTTGTTCTTATCTAGAGTTTTCTTATTCTTAGGAACATGGTCAAGAAACTTGTTCTTGATCACCTTCTTAGAATAATCCACAGGAAGCTTCTCTTTAGAGAAAGAGGAAGAAGAAGTTGAAGAAGAAGGATCAGAGATAGAAGAGACAAACATTCCAAACTTGAGCATAGAACGATCATCCTCTGATTTTTCTCTTTCAGGGTTATAGCCTAACTCACTTCTTACTTTCATAGGTATTTGGGCATTGATTATCTCATTGACTTTATCAGAAGCCTTACACCATCCTTCGATGGTTACTTTTTCAGACTTGAGATCAACAATAGCCTTTTCCCTATCAGCGATAGCCTGTTGTTTCTTAATGCTTATTGTTTGATTTACAAAAACTTGGTCTTTGAGATAGTCCTCAAGTTTGGAATGTTCGTTGATTCTTATGTGGCAATTTTTCAATTGTTTAGATAAGTCAGTGTTAATTTTTTCAGCTTTAATCTTTCCATTCAAGGCGTTGTAAAAATCAACCGTCATTGCATCGAGAGGCGACAGGTTATCCTTTTCAGAGAGTAAAGAGTCAGAGAGATGTTTACCTGAGTAGACGGAGACTCAGAGGAAGAAGTTTCAGAGACTTCTTCAGCATCCTCTATTCTTGCCATTAGAAAGAGAAAGGCAAGATCTTCTTCATCTGAACCAGACTCTTCAGAGGTCTTGGCCCAGTCATCTTCAGCATCCCAGTCAGCTTCTTCAGCGACGAGGCCTTTGCCTTTTTGCTGGTTTTTCTTCCTATCTCTGAATTTGTTTTTTATTTTCAAATACTTTTCCTGTTTATCAGAGGTATGGGAGGTAGTGGGAGCAGCAACTTTCTTCGACCTGCATTTACTTGCAAAGTGGCCCTTTCTCTGACAATGAAAACAGATAGCTGAGGCTTTTTCAGCGGGCAAAGTTATATGTTTTTCAGAGTCAGAGAGGTTAGAAGATTTTCGAAAATTGGTCTTTCTAGCAAATATTTTAAAGTTGTTGGTTAAAAGGGCTAGAGAGTTATCAAACTCAGAGATGTCAGCATCAGTGAGTTGATCTTCTGAATCAGTTTGACCTAATTCAGTTATAGAGGTGATGGTAGAAGAAGAACCATTTTTAGAAGAAGTTCCTTCAGAAGTCACAAGTTCTAAAGAAGTACTTTTAGCTCCTTTGAGTTCGTTAAGAAAAATTTTCCTTAAAAGCTGGGATTGTTCCTCATTTAAGAGCATGCCATACAATGCACTTAAGGACAAGGTTTCAAGATTCTTTGACAGTTTTATACATGTAGTGTACACTGCCCATTGATCGGGCAATGCCTCCATGAATTTTGTCGAGAATTTCGAGCGTTTGAATATACCATATCGGCGATTTGAGATCAATCGAGAACGGTTAAATCGCTGGTGAATTTGAGAGAGAGATTCACCCTTTTGATACATAAAACTCTCGTATTTTCTTACAAGGTTTATGCATCTAGTTACTTTAACCTCAGAAGTTCCTTCATATTGGATACAAAGAGTATCCCACATGGCTTTTGAAGTTCTCATTTTCATTACAGAATGATATACTTCATCAGGTAAAGACATTGCTATTATAGATCGTGCTTTCGCATCAATAGCAACTTCTTTCTTGTCTTCCTCAGTCCATCGATCTGGAGTTTTTACAATACTCCTTTCAGAGACGGCTAGGGTAGTAGCAGTGGCAGGTACAGCTGCTACTATGGCTGTAGGAACGAAAGGTCCGTTTTCTACATAGTATGGGATCTTAGGATCAGATCCCTCTAGAAAAAGTGACATTCTTTCTTTCCATAAAGGGAAATTATCATGGCTGAACCTTGGAGGTTTAGCTAAAGATCCGTTATCGTTGTAGTTTGTATTAGGGTTTGTCATTTTAAAATATGATCTAAAGAAGAATATTTTAAAGAGAAAGATAACAACACTGCTCTGATACCACTTGTTGGTCCCAATAAGGATCTACAAGAGTTAAATATTAAGTAAACAGTTTTTAGAAAGGGGGGGGGGGGGTTGAATACAAAGTCACAGATTTTAATTTTTAAATGAGTTTATTGAAAATAAACAAATTTACAGTTACAAGCGGAATTAGAACAACTTAAAAACCTATTCTATTGTAACTAAAGAAACACACAGTTTGATGCACAAGAAGATGAAAGAAAGAAATGCAGAAGGTATAGGCTAGAAGGAAGCATGCATAAAGATGAAGAAGATATCTTCATCTATTTATACCCGCCTGCATTTAATGCAAGACAAAAGGTACATGCCACGTGTCAAGCCTAGATAGGAAGCTTGTCCTTGTAAATAAGACAACCATGCTTTTGGCCGAATATGAACAGTACCGTATCAGATATGATGGGGACATAAGAGACAAGTCGTACGTCCTTTTCTGACATGGTTCTAGGTTTGACTTTTGTGCATCGAGGATAACATCAATCTTTAATCTTGCAGAGGAAGCTTCATTTGATCGCCGACACTAAATGTTCAAGGATGAACTTCAGTGTTGCTGAGGCTTCACAAGATTTCACACTTTGAGTAGATAATCGCTGCTATCGCTGAACCGCTTCAGGTCACTTAGCTGATTATCTCTTTCTTCAGCTTTGGTCTTTGACTGTTTGCTGAATGGTCTTCTGGTGTGATAGCTGATCTTCAGATCTTCAGAGAGAAGCTTGTTGATCCTTGATCTTCAGCGATCGCTGATAGCAATCAGCGTATGCTATCGCTGAATTTGAACAGAAGCTTATGTAAGGAATTTCACTAAGTATAGTAAAGGAATCATATTCAAATCACTGAGAGGAGTTATGATCAACACAATGTTTCTTGAGTACTTTCATCCAGAAATGTTCATGGAGTATGAACAGAAATTCAATTATATTGATTGTTGGGTCAAGAAATCTTTTGGATGGAAGCAATGGTACTCAGATATTATAAGGAAGATCAGAATTCCTGTAAATGAAGCTAGAAAAGAAAGTCCAATTGTGAAAGTGATTACATCAGATTTAAAAACAAGACCAAATTACAAGTATGCCTTCTTCACTGTGGAAAGATAGAATGGTGAGATTTCCACATTCTCAAAAGCTGATTTTAAGAATGTTCACCTTAGAGACTTACTCAGAGTATACAGAAGTCTCTATCCTTTTCATGACACCATTGCTAAATTTAGAAAAAAATTCCCAGTTCTCAGAGATGGCCTATACAGAGAATTTATTTGGGCAGCAAAGACTTATTTCCAAGTTGCTTATGTTCTAAATCAAGAGAAAGTTCATCTAACCAGACCAAATTTCAATTTGCCAAACATAGATAATCTCAAAAGAAGTACACTGGTTATTCAGCCTCCAGGATTTGTTTGCAAATGTTTTGAAGAGTTGCCATAAGAGACAGGTTGGTAAAGAAACAAAATAAAAGACAGAAGAAATTAAGTGATGAAGAATGGGAGAAATACAGAAAGCTTGCTCACGAGATGATTAGAATCATTGAAACGTCGCTTGAATACAGAAAGTCTTATTCTGAAGGATGTCAGACAAATCTTAAACTTCTGGAGTTATGATTTGAAATTTTGAAGCTAAGGGGGAGATTGATAGATATCAGAAGTAGCTTCAAAAGAAGACTAGGTTCTGAAGAGAGAGGTTCAGAACTCAGAAGTCAAAGTGAAGTAAAGCCTAAGGCATAACTTCTGAAGTGGCTACTTCAGAAGTTCTGAAGATTTTGAAGAGGTTCTGAAGAAGTTCTGAAGATGGTTCCGAAGACACTTCTGAAGAAGTTCAGAAGCAGTTCTGAACTTGGTTGTTACTTTTGTACTGTATCTTTAGCATTTCCATTTGTATATAAATAGATAGTTTGTTAGACTGTTAGAACTAATGTTGATAGATACATATTTTGTAATACTGTTTGATAATCAATACGACATACAACTTCAGTGATACATATTTTGCTCTTATTCTTTAAACTTTCTACATTCTTGATATTTGGGATCTAACAGTCGTTATTTCCAAATTTGAGGGTGTTATAACTATGGACAAAGGACCAACTCTACAATAGATGTTTGCCACGTGGAATGCACCTTCTGGCATGCATTAAACGCATTGAATATAAATAGATGAAGAAACCCTTCTTCATACGATGTATCCATCCACTTTCTCTTCTTGAACCTATCTTTTTTTCCCTCCTCTTGTGTATCACTTTGTGTTTCTTAGATTGTTTAGAATATGTATTATTACTTGTTGTTACCTGCGCAACAATCTGTAAATTTGTTTATTATCAATAAACGTATTTAAACCTTAAAAAGATTTGTGTTTGTATTCATCCCCCCTTCTACAAATTGTGTGATACTTTTACACTCTTGTATACTCCTTAGGGTCCAATACACACACACACACACACATATACATATACACACAAACACACACACACACATACATATATATGGTTAAGTTCAAATACAAACCAGTCAAAGGTTTGAAACTCATACAATCCAATATAAAAATCATTTTTTTCATGATTTTTTTTTCATCCAATGTTATGATTTAAGATATTATTACTTACAAACACACAAATATATATATATATAGGGTCAACTTCAAATACAAATCAGTCAAACGTTACAAACTCGTACAATTCAATATAAAAATATATTTTTTTCATTATTTTTTTTCATCAAATGCTATGATTTAAGATATTATTACAGATATGTTTGTTTCACCTTGTGAAAAAATTACATATGAAACTTTTATATTATGAAACAAATATATGTGAAACTTTCAACTCATGAAAACAAATATATGTGCAACTTTTACATTATGAAACAAAAATATGTGAAATAACATCTTAAATCATAGCATTTGATGAAAAAAATCATTAAAAAATTATTTTTATCTTGGTTTATACGAGTTTGTAACCTTTGACTGATTTATATATATATATATATATATATATGTATATAGGGGAGGGTTCACATGAGAATACCCCCAATTTAAAGAAACAAATGGACTCATTTGGGACCACATATGATGTGGGTCCCACCAATAAAAAATCATATTTGATTCAAAGGGGCCCACCATTGAAAATCAGATATGATTTTTTTATTGGTGATGAGTCCCTTTGTTCCTTTAAATTTACAAAGTTCTCATTTGAACCTTTTCCTATATATATATATATATATGTGGACGGGTTCATACGAGGACGGTAACAATTTGACTGATAATGAGCGGCTTTCTACTATATCTGGCGCGAAAGAAACATTAGGATCTTTCAAAACTTTTCTAGAGAGGCGATGGATGTGGCTAGTGAGTTAAAGAGGAGATGCAGATGTTCATTGTGGCTAATAGATGCAAGTTTAGATTGCATAATCGGGAGTATGGAGAGAATATTGATACATGATGTTTTGTATTTTTGTATTTTGGCTTTGGGTTCGTTGGTGGGAGGGTTGGTTGTTTGGTTGTTACTTGTGGGTCTTGTCTCTCCTTGAGTTTGGGCTTGTCCTTTCCTTGAAGTAAGCGGGGTTTTGTTTGGTTTCTTTCCTTTTTAGATTGCAAGAGGTACCGTCCTCTTTCCACGAGAATGTGAGGAGCTTTTTTCATGTACAAGATCACATGTGATTTTGTACTAACTATAGCGGGCGACTTTTGGGGCCACTTAAGTCGCATGGAAAGTCTCCTGCATCATTTATGTTTTTTTACAAAAAATCACATGTGATTTTGTACATGAAAATTTTCATGTACAAAATTGATTGGCTGAGGATTGTCTTCGCATTCTCGTAAATTGTTACCGTCCTCGCGTGAACCTCCCTATATATACTACTTTAATAAGCATTTAGACCCAAAGTCTTAAGTACAACCTATAATGCATAAGGTACAAGCATTTTATGCATAAATTTAAATAAACTTTTAAAGACAACTATTTATACATGAAATATAACCTTTTAATTCATAAAACTTGAAAATATCTTAATTACAAAATTTTATGCGACCGTATACAAATAGAAAGACTGAAAGTTGTTTTTCCTATCTTGCTAAGACCGTACCCTCCCAAAGAGGAACTGATTCCAAATTCAAATTTCAAAAGTTTCTATACCTAATTTCATGTATGCCTTTTCAGAACCTATCGAAGCCCTCCAAAGCTCTCTCCATGGAAACAATGGCTTCTTTGCCTTTCAATCCTCGTCTCTATATCTCCGTCGCATCCCTGCGCTTCTGGTATGTTTTTTAATTAGTGGTGGTAGATAATAACAATTTCATGGTCTTTCTTTGGATTTGAATTGCATATAACCCACCTCTCTCTTTGATTAAACCTTGAAAATTCGACTTTCAAAAGTTTGGGTTTCTGAAGAATGTTTGAATAAAAATTAACTTGATATTATTTCAATGGCATTTTGGTTGGTTTCCCATGCAGAAGTCTTTAAAGGACAGCCTACCAGGCACTCTTCCATCAGAACTCGTCAAGCTCCATTGCTCCCAAAATTTGTATACTTCTGTCTTTGTTATGTTGTTTGTTAATTTAACCTCCAAAGTTGAGTACAAATTATATTGTGATCCAGAACCAGAAAGTAAGTTAAAATCTAGAAGGTTGTATCTCATTTGTTTTCATTTTGCTTTATTTATGATCTTTCTTATATTGGATTTAGTTATAGGCCTTCTTTTTATATTTTTAGTTTTTTTAGTTAGTTTATGTTGGTTTGCATACTTTTGACGGCTTCTGTACCTATTTTTTTATAGCTTCTGGACCTGGTTTTAGTTAGTTTATAAAATGGTCTTTGGTTTTTGTTGTGTTCGTTGATCAAGCTGTTTCTGAACCTGTTGTTTTTCTCCCAAATGGTGAAGAATTTACATGATTTGGGATTAGTATCTGATTATCGTGGGATGCATGTTTGGTTTGGTTTTGCAGGTTGGGTTTGATTAGACTTGGCTCAAATTATGATGGATTATTTATTCCAATCTAACCAAAGTAGGGTAAGATGAAATTCATTTATTGTGGTTTATTGGTCAACATTCAGTAGATTAAAACTTTTGGTTTTATTTTAAAGGGTGTATATTTTTTTTGTGAAGGTTTTGTTTGTTCAATTGTGATGGTTGGTCCCATAGTGGTCTTAGTCTTAAAGGGTGTATATTTGTTTTTTGATTAACCTAGATATCCAACCCGCTATGTGAGTCAACTAATCCTAAAACGACTACCCGCGCCCGGAGTGCAAAAAAGACCGCGTTAGAACCTCCGTGACCACAAGGGAATTTTTATCCCTCCCTGGATTCGAACTTGTGACCTCCAGGTACTTTCGACCTTTGGAGCACAAGCTCAAACCATTGAGGCACTACCCTTGTTGTTAAAGGGTGTATATTCTTAATTGGCAATGGCTCCTTTCAACAACTATAGGGCAACTGACTTTTTGATTTGGTTGGGATTTGAAGCAAGTGAATAGAGAGGGTTATCATACACATCGACAATCTAAATATAGAACTTTTTGTATCCCAACAATTGTTTTTCTTTGATTTAAGACACATCTTGCATTTTGTTATGGATAAAGATTAGTTTTTGGTTTATTCTGTTTGCAATTTCAGAGTTGGAAGGAAAGTTTTCAATGTGCTATCGGTCATGGTGAAAGTGGACTCACATAAAAGAATTGACTTCTCGCTGACAAGTCTGTTTGGAGGTGGTCGACTTGGAGTAGTGAAGTGAAGGAACCAGAAGACAGATGCGAAGAAGGCTGCTTGAGGGGATGCGTATGAGGATCATATTGCTTCCATTATATACCAATCAGGCAATCCTCACAATCCTGCATTTTCGGTCGAAAAATTTTATGTTCTATCTTTTAGTAATACAGTCAATAATTCCACATCCATCACCATTGCCTTTAACATCAAGCTTCAAAACCAAAATACAACAATGCGTGGTGGCGGAAATTGCATCCCCCCCCCCCGTTCACGTGCGATGATGACGCAGTTGGAACCGTTGCAGCGTTTCATGGTTGAAATTGCCACTAAGGTGAGGTTCAAGGTGATCGGAAATCATGGTAAAGTGCTGGTGATTAGAGCTTTGGTGAGTTGTACACCGAAGATGGGATTATGACGAGTATGGCATCGGGGATTGTTTGGAGTGGTTGTCAAGTGGCGGTGTTTTTGGTTTCTACTGTCATAAGTATCATCTTTGTATGATTTATAACTGGGATTAAAAAAATTCTTGAATCAAATGATTATGTATTCAAAAATCATCGTTGATGTGCTTTGTTTGTGTAAACTTCTTAAAAATTATTCATATGATTGCATCATCTATGGAGATTTTGTGCCCATTTATTTAGCTTCAACCTATATACATGTAGCTAGGTTCCATAGAAACTGTGATAAATTGATGAGTGATTGTTGATTAATAATTATAGAAGTATTTGTGTTTATATGTATGGCATGAGAATTCAATATTCTTTTATTAGCTAGGTTGCATGGTTTTTTTATAAGGCCGAAAAGGTTGCAGAATGATGGTATGCTACCGGGTTTTAAAGAAGTGCAAAGATCAACGGTATGCTACCGGATTAAAATTATAATGAATCGTCATTATATTAGTTACGAATTTGCATCGTCTACAACTTCTATAACGATGATATTGAAGAAGGATTATCTACCACTTTTACAATGATTTGCAATCTACCACCTAGTTTTGCATAAAGTATGATCAAGTTGAAGAGTTCTTTTATTTGAGCACGTTTTGATAGTGATATTGTAATCAAAATTCGATGTATAGTAATATTGTAATCAAAATTCAAGTTAAAAGTTTTCTTTTTCAACTTATAGTTTATAAGACCAAATCAAAAAACCTCTTCTCTAAAATTGTTACAATAGGTTTATAGGACATTTTTAGGTGTTTTAACAAGTTTTTTTGTAACATCTGTAAAATAAAGTGTCGTATTAAGTATTTTATACGACACGATTTGAAAAGTGTCTTGTAAATTCACATAAGTGTTTTATATAGGACACTTCTCGAAAGTTTCTTGCAAAAATAGATAACAGGATACTTTATTTTTAGAACATTCTAAAAGAGTCCTATCAACCTATTGTAACGCTTTTAGATAAAATGCTTTATAGTTTAGTCCTATAAACTTAAGTTTTATAAACTATTGATATTAGGACGCTTAGACAATCTAGACGTTCTATAATACCAATTTTGTTGTAATGGTTGCTGGTTGCTGAGACTGTCTAGGTTGTGGTAGTTCTCTTCTCCAGGCGTCCATTTGTTTTGGATATACTTTATGTGTTTTGAGTTGCGCACATGAGATCTTTTAAGATTATAGATGTCTATAATTTAGATTATAGATGTATATAATTTATCTACATAACTAATGGTCTAGCTAGATGTAGAAACTTTGGTACTTTGACTAATATCTCTTGTAAGCAAATTCATATAACGACTATTATATCTTATCAATGACACATATACAATTAGCATATTTCTGGGTGACATTCATCTTTTTAAATCAAACACATATGCAAAAGAAAACAAAGTTCCAAATAAAAATATGGTGATAAACAAAATGCAAACCATTACACTTTTACTAAGCGGCCATTTACTAAACGTTTACCTGCTTATTGAGTCATTTTATCTTATTGGATGAACACGATAATGATTAATATTCTTACTCAGTAAGAGCGATAAGAAGGACTGAAAGTCTCACACGGTAAGCATTTAACGGATAAAAATATCTCATATAATGGAACTAAAATCTTATCTGGTAAGTTAAATGAAAATGCTGAATTTCACCGGTAAGCGCTTAGAAACTAGACGAATGGTAGAAACTATAGAAACTAGACGAATGTAATTTTTTCACAAGATGAAACACACATATGTGCAATAATATCTTAAATCATAGCATTTGATGAAAAAAAATCATGAAAAAAATTATTTTTTATATTGATTTGCCAAAGTTTCCATGGTTTCTACTCTTCGTCTAGTTTCTAAATGAACCACCCTCTCTCTCTCTCTATATATATATATATAGGGGTGGTATCCGTTGCAAACTATTCAATATTTGCAAACTTGCAAACTCACCATTATCCAATAGAAATAAGTCATGTGGATAATATTGTTTTAATATTTTATTTATTTTTTTAATAATTTATTAATTCATTGAGGTATCATCGTCATTTTATATTTAATCAATTTTAATTATTATTTAATAAAATCATTATATATAGTAATTAGCAATTAATATGGAATTAATATTTATTAATTTCCTGCCGATGAATACACTTTCCGACGACTTCGTCTTCTCCGGCATGTTTCGTCATTCGTGAATACACTTTCGCCATTCGTGAATACACTTTTGCCATTCATGAATACACTTTCGTCATTCATGAATACAATTTCGCCATTCGTGAATACACTTTCGTCATCAACCACCCACCATTGCCACCAATCACCGTCGCCCACCACCATCATCTACCCACCACTGGGAAGTACCACCACCATCCACCAATTAAAACATCCAAAACATTCACCACCACCAGTACCCTTCAACTCTCACCACCATAACCATCACCATTATTAACCAGTAGGAAGAAGCAGAAAAAAAAACTGGAGCAACTCTGCCGATAAGAAACCTCGGTGGCGTAAGAAAACGTTAACCACCACCACCGTTAACCAATAGGAACCACCACCGGTAACCAGTAGGAATTTCAGCCTTCGTTTGCTTATCTTTATCGATCAGATTCCGTCACCTGAGAAATTGAACAAGGCAAAGGATGCTTTCGGTAGATCTCTTAATGATACACAAGAATATGCCAAGGAGAAAGGTCATCGTGCTAAGGATTTGATGGAGGAATTGGTAGTACTTCTCGGTAAGCTGCTGCCATGTAGCAATGCTCAGTACGTTCACCGACAGCCGTCGTCGCCGGTTCTGCCACCGGAATGATGATTAGCAACGAAAATATGGGCTTCGCCGGAAAATATGGGGTGGAATGAGAGGCAATGATTATAGTTTAAGAAACCG
Source organism: Silybum marianum (assembly GCA_036898165.1). Taxonomy (NCBI): domain Eukaryota; kingdom Viridiplantae; phylum Streptophyta; class Magnoliopsida; order Asterales; family Asteraceae; genus Silybum; species Silybum marianum. Next base: position 20,300,626 of record CM072530.1, on the reverse strand, counting down.
AATCAAATCAGTTTGACCATTACCATAAAACTCGGCAACTACTAAAAATAATAACTGATTTAAAAAAAAATTAAAACTAATATATTTATAAGTATACATTTCTACCCTCCTTTAGTATAAAAACAAATAAAACACTAATTTCCACGTTGCGCTCTATAATTGGTCTATGCTAGTTTGGAAAGTTTGCAAAAATCAATTAGTTTGAAATGGAAATAGGGGAGTAGGGGTGAGCATTGGACCCACAAGAACCGGCCCGAACTGGGACCGAACCGGGACCGGTACCGACAATGGTATAGTCCAACCGGTCCGGTTTTCGGTTCTTCAAATCCTCCATATTCGGTTCCGGTTCCAAACCGGGTTCGGTGCCAATTATTTGGGCAATTAACCGGAATCGGCCCAGAATTTTAAATGAGTATCTAATCCTAATTTAATTAATTTATTATGTTTTCTATTATCTCAAAATAACCTTTCAAAATTTAACAAGTATATCTTTTGTAACGAAAAACGATTCCACCTCTCTATTCTAAAACACCATGGTATTAAACTTTGAATATTTTGGGATGAATTTTAGAAGATGACAAAGCAATGGGGAAGAGGGCAATGGAAAGTTAGAAGATGATTTTTGTTGGTTGATTTAGTATTAAACTTTGAATATTTTGGGATTATTTTACGCATGATTTTATAATTGGTATTAAACTTGGAACATTTTTGGATTACTTTACACTTGATTTGGTATTAAACTATGAATATTTTGAGATTGCTATAAATATTAAACTATAAATATTTTGAAAAATCCGATTATGATTTTTGTTAGTTGATTTGGAATTAAAGCAGTTCCAACCGGGTTTTTAACCGGAAAACCGGGACCCGAACCGGTACCGGCACCGGCACCGATATTGCCTATACGGTCCGGTTATCGATTATAATAATATCGCATTTCCGGTTCCGGTTCCAAACCGGTTCGGTGCCGGTTCGGTCCATTTGCTCACCCCTATAGGAGAGGGATCATACGAGAACCATCCCTTCTTAAACGAATAAATGAACACTTTATGGACCACATATGATGTGGGTCCCACATAATATTAAATAATTTCTGATTTAATATTATATGATGTGGGTACCACATAATATTAAATCATATTAAATCATATTAAATCTGAAATGATTTAATATTATGTGGGACCCATATCATATGTGGTCCACAATGTGCTCCTTTATTCTTTTATATTTACAAAATTCTCATTTGAACATTCCTCTATATATATATATATATCTATATCTATACTATATTGAGTTACGGTTGCTTATTGGATTTTGAATTTTCTATACTTATGTGATCAAATCATTTTTACTTCTAACTTACAACTTATATCCTTAGAGTTAGTTATTAAATTTAATTTATGTCCCTTACTTTTTAATTTTTTATTTTACACCCTAATCATATTAACATAAATAATCGTCTATAAACTAAAATGCATTTAAAGAACACGTTTCGGTTTTTACAAGTTATACCATTATAAACGTCTCGTCACTACCTTCAAAATGAGTCCAATGTTGAATATTTTTAGATTTAATCATATTGTTAAATATAATAAATACGTAGTAAATTGTTTTTAAAACTTACGTTTTATACCTTATACTTATGTGCTAATTTGTGCTATATCCTTTATATTTTTAAAATTTTATTTTAGACCATTAATATTAAGATTTGTGAGTTTTGGTTTTATACTTATTGATTGGTAACATAGTTATTAGATGTTTCCACATCAAGATAGGTTGTTTTTTCTGTGTAAAGTTTAAATGTCGTTTTTTAACGGAACAGTCCCTTAGCCATCCGAAATCATGTATTGTTTGCCTTATTATTTGCTTCTATAGTATACTAATGGACTGGGCGTACCCTATGGTTTTATACTAATGTGCAGATTACATCGTTAGAAACATAACAATTTAAGAATTTGGAGAGAAATAACCACGTATCATTGATGATTGCAGTTGCTAGGCATTTTGAAAGTTCCTTTTGTTATTATCATTTTCTCTCATCAGGTAGGAAATGAATGCTTCAATCATTTCTCAGAATGCAGCTTGTTTGAAAACCAGTGCTATGTTTTTCATGCTTTGTTGTTTGCTTCTAATATTTTTTTTCTAAAGAAAATATATTTACGAAAATTGGTCCGCCCGTACAGCAGATAGATATCTCATCTACAATGCTTTGTGTATGTTATTCCCGAATATATGTCCCCCCTTCCTGAGATGAATCCAACATATGCACATTGTAGATTAAGACGCTTTGTCTGTGTAATTCAATTAAAAAAAAATCCATGTGTAACATGTTGAATAAATTAACATGTCAATATATATAACAGGCTTTAAAATGTGTTTTGTATAGGAGTTCCATCTTATATCCACCTAAAGGGACATGTGTAATACTATATATGTATGTGTAACCGTGATTGCATACTTAATGGTTTGCTAATCTTTTAAGTATTATGTGCATTTCAAAGTTTAAAACAAAGCCTTCCAAGGTTATTTTTGCATATTTCACTGCATATTGATTAATAATAAATTTTGGATGTACTTTGCTCTGTGAGTTAGCTTTATGTAGTAGCTCAAGACATGAGTGATGAAATGAAACTGAAGTTGATGGTCAAAGTTATCTTGAATTTTTAAGAGTACAACCAATTAAGGATATTGTACAAACTCTTAAAGCTTAGAACCTCCTAGATCTTCCATCAAACCATTTTCAATTTCAAAATTATATTTTGTAGTCTTATAGTTAGTGATTTAGTTTTTGAGTATTCTTACCATATTTTTATTCAAACATAAATTTTGTATTTTTTTTTTCAATTACAAGTTGTAAAAACTACAAATCACAAATTAATGCATAATTCGATCTTTCAAATGCAAGAACAATAAATGTTTTGAGTTAAAAATATTGTTATTGAATTATTCCATCCAAAATATTTGACCAATGAAATAATTTAACTAAGTACTTATTAATCTGATGGATCTCAATCTATTTTTAGTGTCATTGGTGACTATTCGAGTTGGAACTATATATTCATCAGATTTACCTTTCATGGAAGATCCACAATTTCTTAGGTCAATACATTTCACTTTTATTAAACACCAAAATTGCTAATGATATTTATAGAATATCTTTTGGAAGATGTATATATATATATATAATAGACTGAAATGCATGCCAAAGTACTTTATGGTCAATGCATGATTCACATATATGTGGACTAAGCTACTCAAGAACCATGTCTTCATAAAGTTAACATTGAAAAGGACAAACAATATTAACTTAACATAAAATTTGGTTGCTATTTCAACGTTTCGCGCCGCAACGCGCGCAGGTACCTGACTAGTATACATATATAGGGGTGTTCAAATACAACCCATTGCAATTCTACAACCCATGTAACCCACTCATCCACCATCCACTTTCTTTTTTATTTTATTTTTTAATTTTTGTTAGTTAATGATAGTTACAAGTGATTAAATGGTAAGAATTGATGATCAAATGGACGGTCTTGATTTGCTTGTAAAAGTTGTACAATTACAATGGGTTGCATAATGACGGCTCTATATATATATATATATATGTGTGTGTGTATGTGTGTGTGTAGGGGCGGGTTCAAATGAAACTCAAATTTGGTTGCGTATGTGAGGACAAATGAGAGCGCGACACGTGTCATATTCAGACTGAATAATCAAAGAAATATTCAGTCTGAATAATCTACATTCAGACAGATGTCGCGCTCTCATTTGTCCTCACGTGCACAACCAAGTTTGAGTTCGCCTATGAACTTTCCTCTCTCTCTATCTCTTTCTCTCTCTCTGTGTGTGTATATATCCATATGTGCGTGTGTGTATTTGTGTGTGTAAAATATTGTTTTTATTTTTTTAAGGAAAAAAAAAGACTAAAATGATCATTGGTTTAACAAAGTTAATAGAAACGTTAATTAGAGAAACCATTGCCAAGTATCAAATCTATTACTTCTAATAAATAAGTAAAATTTCTTGACACGTGTCGCTTCCTAGTGAGACACCTTCTGATTTTCCCACTCAAATGATACTAAATGGACACGTGTCGCTCGGTCGTCATCCGCAATTTTACTACCGACTAATAACCAAAATCATAATTTAGTAGTTATAGATAACCAATCCATAGATAATTGATTCAGTTTTCGAACTACATACATTATTTCCTAATTTTATCATTTTCGATAGTCATGAAATCGTTTACTGATCCATTTGATTTCATCCGACAATTTATTTTATAATTTTTTATTTTTGATATCACTTTGGCCTATATATAATTTTTACACACTCACTATATTCATATATTTATGTGTTCCGATTCATCCATTCGGTTTATTCAGCCGTTTTTATTTACTTATCTGATTTCATTTTTTCTAATATTCTGTTTGTCGATTGTACATTGTCGATCTTACTCCTTCTGTTTACTAACCCGGTTTATATTTTAAAACATTGATCAAACTGGTATCCGGAGTGTCCACTCCGAGTGACGAACAGATGATTTATTAAGCCAAACTGCTGGAGGCCATGATGGTGCTCACTGGGGAACACAAAAGCAGGAATAGAAAGCTCCTTTGCATGCTTTCTGCTGATAATTGAAAAAAGCAAAAGTAAAAGAATGGCTAAAAATGATACTTTATTCCTTAGCCCATTTTATGGAAAAGCTTCATTATCCAAGGCATCCTTGTGCTTTCTCCATGGTGTTTGCCCTCAAGATGGTGTGTTTCTCCATGGTTCTTATCCTCCAGTTATTGTGCTCCCTCCTGGATCATACCTTGAAGTCATTACATGGAAGACCCTTGGCTTTCTATATAAAGGCCAAGACATTCATTCACTGAAGATATACAACAACCAAGTACATAAAATTAAATTCTTAGATCTAGACAGCATATTTTTAGTTCCTAGCTAGAAGCATTTAATTTTCAGTAATTTTTTAACTTCGGTATTGTACTCCGGTGAACACGACAGTGGGCACTGTTCTTACAGTAAGTAAATCTTTCGGTATATCCTCTTGCATACTTTTAATTTCCGTTTTCTACTCCTTAGCTATGAACTAAACTCTTTTTGAGATGTAGAAAATGAGAAGTACCCGGACTTTATGTAAAATTCTTGAGTAGTTTTTATATACATTTTCACCCCTTTTTGACTTAGTTATTCATTGTTCGATAATGCCAAAGATGCGGACAACCTAATAACTTGAAAGTGTTTACTGTCTAGTTTGAGATCCAGAAATGGGCGGAACGTAGTGACACGAGCTTGGATGATGCTAGGGAATTTGAAAGAATTCTTTATATAGTAAGTTTTCACCATATGGAGTAGGAGCAACCATTTGGGCATTAAAAATACTTATGGCTTTTTGCTTACTGCGTTGACACCATCGAAACTCGAACTAGTTCAGGAAACTTTCTAAAAAATCAAAGAAGGTTGACTATATATATATATATATATAAAGCTTTAGTAAGAAAAGATGCGAGTGCTAGATGAGCCGACATTCTGGACAGAGAGTGACCATTTCTCTGGTGCAATGACCATTTTTATAAATCAAGTATTTAATGTAAAATCCGAGGAAAATCACAACTACATCCCTCCCTTTAATTATTAGAACTTTGTTACGTTATTTTCACCAAACCAACTCAAAAGAATTGCTTCTTCTCTAATTGAAACTTGTAAAAAGAAGTTCATGAAACAATAGTGTCTTGATTAAGTTCCAGTACTTGAGGATACGACATTTGGTTCTTACCACTTTATTACTTGGTAAACGATTATAGTGACCAGTGTACACTTGCGTTGTCCACTATGGAATGAGTTGCTAACGTCACTGCAATACACTTATTTCGCACATACCAAGTTTTTGGCGCCGCTGCCGGGGACTGGCGTGACTTTTATCTCAAGACATTAGTTTTCATTCGAGCCTGAGTAACTTGTTTTTCTAAGCTTTTTGTTTGCGTGTTGTATGCCAAGGCTACAACACGGGCCTCTTTTTACACCCGAACCCGAAATTGAACAAACATTTAGGAGAAGGCGTAGAGGTGTTAATGTTATTCGGCCAACAGAAACACCTCAAACTCCGATCGAGACCATGGCGGATGCAAATCCTCCTCCACCTCCAGAGAACACGGTACATGTTGCCGATGACAAAAATCGTAAAATACGGGATTATGCAACTCCAGGATTAAGTCAATTACTTTCCAGCATTACTGCTCCCAACATTACCGCAACGCATTTTGAACTTAAACCGGTGATCTTCCAAATGATCCAAACCATTGGTCAATTTCGACGTCTACCGTCCGAAGATCCAAATTCTCACTTAAAGTCATTTTTGGAGATTGCGGATGCTTTTTCATCTAATGGTGTACCCCAAGAAGCCTTAAGGCTGAAACTCTTCCCTTTTTCATTAAGGGATAGAGCCAAAGCTTGGCTAAATTCACAAGCACCCAACTCAATCACTACATGGAAAGATCTTGCTGAAAAGTTTTAAAAAAATACTTTCCTCCCATAAGAAATGTTAAATTGCGAAATGATATTTTGTTGTTTAGATAAGAGACAGATGAGGCAGTCTCGGATGCATGGGAACGTTTTAAGGAACTTCTACGGAAGTGTCCACATCACGGTATCCCACATTGTATCCAATTGGAAACCTTTTACAATGGAATCTCCAATACTGCCAAAATCATCCTAGATGCAACTGCAGGTGGAGCCTTTACGGCTAAGACTTATAATGAAGCTCACCAAATTTTGGAAAAAGTCACTAATAACAACACCGAATAGACAGATCCGAGAGCACCTCCAGCTAAGAGCTCTCCTGTCGATTCGGATGCACTAAAAGCTATAAATGCACAATTAGTTGCTTTAACTAAACTGGTTTTAAATGGAAACAAAAATAAGGTGAATTCTGTAGTGACCACTTCATAACTCCTAGAAAATTGTTCTTTCTGCGGAGAAGAACACAATTACGACTTTTGCCCTAGTAACCCTGAAGCTGTCAATGCCATAGGAACTCAGTCTAGAAACAGCCCATTTTCGCAGACTTACAATCCCAATTGGAGAAATCACCCGAATTTCTCTTGGACTTCAAATCAAGGACTCCAACCCCCTAGGGCGAGTCAAGGACCTACACGTGCACCAAATCCTCCTGGATTTAACCAAACCCAGTTTCAAAACAGTCAGCCTAATTATCAAAGTGGACACTCCCCACAGAACTTTCATGGTGGGCAGTCTACACAAAGTTTTCAAAATGGAAACGCTCCACAAAATTTCACACGAGTCAACCTCCACAGAATTATCAACCTAGACAACAACAACACATGCCAGACACTCAACCCTCACTTCAGTCTATGCTCAAAGGTTTCATGAACCAAACCCAAGCCGCAATGAGGAATTTTGAAACCCAATTAGGACAATTAGCCGCTGAGGTTAAGAATCGACCACAAGGTAGTTTACCTAGTGATACCGAGCATCCTAAAGGGGTACCAAAGGAGCAGGTTAAGGCCATATCACTTAGGAGTGGTAGAGATACTACGATCCAGCCTGACCCCAAGTTAGATTATCTGGACACCGTAGCAACAACTTGGCCTAAAACCATAGTGCCCACTCCAATAAGCAGTACCGTGACTACTCCTCCCATAAAAGTGAGCACTCCTATTCCAACTACTTCTGAGGTTCTAAAGGACTCATCCAGCAAAGTCTAGACGACTAGTACTCCACATCCCAAGGTTACACCACCAATCGATCCAAGACATCTTCCATTTTTGGAAAGATTGAAAAACAAAAATGTTGATAATCAATTTAAAAAGTTTTTGGACATTTTCAAACAACTCCATATCAACATTCCATTGGTAGAGGCTTTATAGCAAATGCTAAGTTATGTGAAATTTTTGAAAGATATTTTGAACAAAAAACGGAGATTGGTCGAGTATGAGACCGTGGCATTAACCACAGAATGTAGTGCTATCCTTACCTACAATATTCCACCTAAAATGAAAGATCCGGGTAGTTTTACTATCCCATGTATTATTGGAGGTCAAGAAGTTGGTCATGCTCTTTGTGACTTAGGGGCGAGTATTAATTTCATGCCTTTGTCCATGCTTAATAAGCTTGGTATTGGAGAGGCTTGACCCAGAACCGTGACTTTACAACTAGCGAACCGATCCATAACTTATCCAAAAGGTAAGATAGAAGATGTGCTTGTTCAAGTGGACAAACTAGTTTTCCCGCGATTTTATAATTTTGGATTATAAAGCGGATAAAAAAGTGCCACTCATTTTAGGACGTCCATTCCTGGGGACCGGACGAACTTTAATTGATGTGCAAAAAGGGGAACTTACTATGAGAGTCCATGACTAAGAGGTCACTTTTAATGTCTTCAAATCCCTTAAATACATTGAAACAGAAGAGCGTTTGTCCATTAGTTGTTTAAGCGTTGATTGTGTGAAGGAGACAGTTAGCATTGAGAGTGACCACTTTAACGCTGAGAGTGAGGAAATTTTTGAGGATGAGTGTAGCCCTGTTCTGGAAGCTTTTGAGCAACTAGATTTCACCGATACGAATGTCCAAAAACCATCTATAGAGCAACCCCTTGATTTAGAGCTAAAACCTTTGCCTTCCCACTTAAAATATGCCTATCTCGCTAAAAATGACAAACTTCCCGTCATTATTTCATCTAAGTTGGTAGATCTTCTATCTAGGCACAAAAAGGCTTTAGGTTGGACTATAGCTGATATCAAGGGAATTAGTCTCTCTTTGTGCCAACATAAGATTAACCTTGAGAGTGACCACTCTGGAAAGGTACAGCCTCAAAGAAGGTTGAACCCAATCATGAAGGAGGTGGTTAAGAAAGAGATCTTGAAGTGGTTAGACGTAGGAATCATATACCCTATTGCAAGTAGTAGTTGGGTGAGTCCCGTTCAATGTGTCCCCAAGAAAGGAGGCATAACCATTGTCACAAACGAGAAGAATGAGCGCATCCCACTAGGACTGTGACCCGGTGGTGTATTTGCATGGATTATAGGCAACTTAACCTAGCCACCAAAAAGGACGATTTCCCCTTGCCTTTTATCGACCAAATGCTTGATAGGCTAGCCGGAAATGAATTTTATTGCTTTTTGGACGGATATTCCGGTTATAATCAAATCCATATAGCCCCCGAGGACCAATAGAATACCACCTTCACTTGTCCTTATGGTACCTTTGCTTTTCGAAGAATGCCTATTGGGTTGTGCAATGCCCCGGCAACATTCCAACGTTGCATGATGGTAATCTTTTCTGATATGATAGAGGACACTATAGAGGAACTCCCCGAGCCTACTACCGTTAAGGGTATTCGTAGATTTTTAGGACATGTCGGGTTCTATAGGAGGTTCATTAAGGATTTTTCCAAAATAACCAAACCTTTGTGCAAAGGCATTTGAAACCATAAAGAAATCCCTTGTTACTGCGCCCATAGTGACCACTCCAGACTGGACTCTTCCATTCGAAATTATGTGCGATGCCAGTGAGTGGGCTGTTGGGGATGATTTAAGACAGCGAAAAGATAAAGTATTTCACCTCATATACTATGCAAGCAAGACTCTAATTGAAGCCCAAATTAATTATACCGTCATGGAAAAAGAGTTGCTTGCGGTTGTGTTTGCTTTTGATCGCTTTAGATCCTATTTGATAGGCACGAAAGTTATAGTGCACACTGACCATGCATCAATTAAGTATCTCATAAGCAAGGTTGATTCTACACCTAGACTAATCCGTTGGGTACTTTTGTTGTAGGAATTCGGCCTTGAAATTGTTGATAGAAAAGGGATCAACAATCAAATCGCAGATCATTTATCCCGACTTGAGAAGATAGTGATCACTCAGGAACCAGCTCCGGTTCAAGAAAGATTTCCCGATGAACAATTGCTAGCTATTCATCATCTTGACCCATGTGCTCCTTGGTATGCCGATATAACTAATTTTTTGGCATATGGCCTTCAACCTTATGGCATGCGTGGTCAACCTTTTAAGAAAATTATAAAAGATTGTAGACAATATGTTTGGGACGACCCATACTTATACAAAATGGGGACTGACCAAATATTGAGAAGGTGTGTTCACGGAAACGAGACACCAAATTCTACAAGGTTGCCACACAGCCCAATACGGTGGCCACTTCGGTTGACAGCGTACCGGAGCTAAAATATTGCAATGCAGATTTTATTGGCCCACAATTTTCAAAGATTCGAATGAATTTCTAAAACAATGTGAACAATGCCAAAGAACGGAAAATATTTCTCAAAAGAACGAAATGCCACTTAATAACATCTTAGAAGTGGAACGTTTTGACGTTTGGGGAATAGACTTTATGGGTCCATTCCAAAACTCCAACAACAACCAATACATATTAGTCGCGGTTGATTACATTTCGAAATGGGTCGAAGCCATTGCATGCTCTTCTAACGGCAAATACCGTGGTGAAATTTTTGCACAAAAATATTTTCAGTCGTTTTGGAACACCACGGGCTTTGATAAGTGACGAAGGAACCTATTTCGTAAACAAGCTAATAAGCTCGGTTCTCGCGAATTATGGTATACATCACAGAGTGGCCACTGCTTATCATCCGCAGACCAATGGGTTGGCCGAACTCTCAAATCAAGAGATTAAAGGCATTTTGGAGAAAGTCGTTAAACCTCACCGTAAGGATTGGTCAACAAAGCTTGATGATGCTCTTTGGGTCTATAGAACGGCATATAAAACTCTTTTGGGCATGTCTCCATTTAAACTGGTTTTTGGCAAAGCTTGCTATTTACCAATCGAATTGGAGCAAAAAGCCTTTTTGGCCCTAAAGGAGCTTAATATGAGTGAAGATGCAGCGGGAACAAGAAGGTTTTTGCAATTGCACGAGTTAGATGAGCTTCGTTACCATTCTTACGAAAACACAAAGCTCTACAAGGAAAAGACTAAGATGTGGCATGATCGGAGAATAAATCATAGAAAGTGTGAGGAAGGACAACAAGTGCAACTATTCAATTCCCGACTCAAACTCTACCCGGGTAAGTTAAAATCTCGTTGGACAGGACCATTCACTGTGGTCAAGGTATGCCCTTTTGGAACCATCGATCTCATGGCATCCAATTCTGGAGAAATCTTTAAGGTTAACGGGCATAGAGTAAAACACTTTCTGAGCGAGAGTGCCCACTCTGTCCCTATTCAACCCAATTGAGAAAAATCCATGAAAAAGTGAAAGTAAAAATTTTATTTCATTTATTTTTCACCCATTTGTTGTTATTTTTGGTATTTTCTTTCAGCTTTTGTTGGTAAGCTAAAGTATGCTCCAAAAGAATTTTTATTTCTGAATGATCATAGTGGCCACTCTAGTTGCTTGACAGCTGGCCTGGTTGATTTGATGGATGCCGCCCAAGGGACCCCTTAAGTCAACCCCTATTCTTTATAGCTTCACCCAAGCTTTCAACTTTTAGTCACCTTTTCTGCCAAAAAGCATGCACTCAAGTGTTTATCTTTCCAAGACTAAAAACCCTTTGGTTATCTTTTTCCTTCCCATTTCTTAAAACCGGTTATTGATATAACCCTTGGGATTCTTTTTTTTTTTAATTTTCAAATTTAAAGGTTACTTTTTGGTCCCTTTAATTAATTTATTAACCGGTTAATACCTTAACCCGGTTGGTTTTATTTATTTTGGGATTTAAAAATTAGTTTTCTTTTTATTTTTCAATTTTAAGAAAAGGTTTTCTTTTTCAATTTTCAAATCTAAATCTAATTTTCTCTATAAACGTTCCCACCAAAACCCTTTACCTTCTAAACAAAACCTTTACCCACCATACTTCTTCTTCTTCATTTTTCCTAAGGACAAAAACCCTTTTTCTCTAAAAATGCCTTTTCATCTTCATCCATGGCTAGATCAAAGAGACCAGCCCAAACACAATTCCCTCCCACTCGTTTATCTCGCCGGTGACTTACAGCCACCGAGACTCCGTCTTTCACGTCGCCGGAACCAATGGAAAAATTCCATGTAGACAGGCAAGTTGCTCGCATTCTCACCGATGATCTCAACAAAATCCCCACGAACACCGAGATCACCGAAGAGGAACTGGACGCCGGCGAAGACGCCATGAACGCCGGCGAAGGTCCTTCAAGCCCTAAAAACAGTGATGAGCGCCGAGGCTACTTCCTCCGAAATCGATGTTCTTGAACGTGAGAGACTCGATACTGAGGAGGAGCTAGCCCGCATGAACGAAAGACTCAAGGAAATGATCGAGGAAAGACAACAACTTGCTATCAAAAAACAACAAGAGGATGAGGAACGGTTGAGGAAAGAGGCCGAGGAAAGGGCAAGAAGGGAAGAAGAAGAAAGGTTGAGAACGATGCAAGAAGAAAAACTCCATAAGAAGTTGGAATAAAAGAAAAAGGTTGCTGAGATGGTTATGGAGGAAAATAGGAAGAAGATGGAAGAAAACAGAAAGAAAGGAGAAGGATCGGAAATGATGAAAGAAAAGTCGAAAAAAGTGGAGAAAAGGAACTTACACAAGAAGAAAAAAACATGGAAGATGAGATGATGTTGAAGGCTGATGATGAAAGGATGCGAAAAGGTAAAGTAAAGAAGAAGCCAAAATCCAAGAAGGAGTTGGTTGATGAAGGAAAGTCAAGAAAGAACGGAAAAACTGTTGGTGCTTCTGGAGTGTCCACTCCACAATCTGCGACAACCAATGGCTCCCGAATGAAAGGTACAAGTCCTTCTTATGACTCTGATGATGTCTCTCTCCAACCCCTGGATGGTTCTAAGGAGAGTGAAAGTAGTTCTGCTACCACTTGCATGCAAGGTATAGACACCGATGAGGATAGGACAGGGATTTGTGCCCCTCTTGTAATAGAAGGGAAAAATTGGGAGCAAAAAGGTGTTCGGAAATTCCTGCCGGCACCTTATCTCACTATTGGGCTGCGGTTTGGTTCCATTTCTTACGCCACAATCTCTGGCCCACCACTCACGAAAGCACCTTGTCCATGGACAAATGTTGCTTACGCCATTGCATCATCAAGAACTTGCCCATCGACCTCGGTTATCTCATGAGCATGGCTATCTTTCAAGCCCGAAAAAAGAACAACGTAAATCTCCTACTCCCCTGCCTTATCACGGCACTAACCCAAGATGAAGGTATGCCACATCATGAAGGTGATATTTGGTTGAGCACAGTCACGTCTATTAGTGCACTCACTGTGAAGAAGATGAAGTGTGCAGAGCCCACTCCCCCTGGAGAATCCTCTTCTGCTGGGCAGCCTGATTTGTTAGCTGAAATCCTTAGCGAAGTAAAGAATGGGAATGATGAGGTGAAGGAGATCAAGGACCGGATGAAGCAATTGGTGAAGTCAAAAGAATCTATTTGGAGCTATGAATGTGAGCGTGACCTTACGCTCATAACCTACTTGTATCTGCCCTACGTATGGTGAAGACTCATTTGCTGATGATGACCTCCTGTATGATCCCATTGATGAAAACGCCTCTGGTTTGTAGTTTATGATTGTGCCCACTTTGGCTTTGAAAAAAAATTTATTTTCTATGTTGGTTTTCTGTTTTAACTCTTTGGCAAGGTGACATTGCTTATCTTTTTGTTTAACTATTTGAATGTATGGCTTGACATACTAACTGTTTAGTATGTGCTTTTGGTACTAACTCTTTTGTTGTTTAAATGTTGTTTGATGTCACTAATTTTCTGATGCTCACAGTTTTGGATGTCATAGCCAAAGGACCCACTTTTTCAAAAGATTCCAAAAAGTCCAATTTTGTCACTTTGAAATGATGTAGGCCCTCTTTGCTATACACACAGCCTAAACACCTACCTTTTGTACCCATAACCCACTTCTTGTGTTTTTATTATCACAACGAGGACGTTGTGAAGCTTAAGTTTGGGGGGGGGGGTGACTTGATCATGGCCTTTCTGTTAAGAAAATCCAGAGTGTCCACTCCAGTGTCCATTTCAGAATGCCCACTCAAAAAAAAATTCCAAAAGTACACGATTGTAACTTTTGTACCTATTCAAAAGCCAAAAGTGACAAACTTCTCAAAAAAAATAATAATAAGAGAAATTTTTCATTCTCTTAAATAAAATAAATAAAATGGCATGATCTAAAGTTCAAAACAAGTTTGGGGAGAAACATTGCATAGCAATGAGAAGGGACTTCAAAAACCCATCCAAAGTCCTATTGATCGAATTTTGGCAAATAAGTGATGATTTTGGAATATTGGAAAAAATGGCCACTTCGCTCATCAATTCAAAAGTGCATCATTGGTGATATCAAGGTTCACTCTATCACAACATTTTGGTAAGTCCTTTTAAGCTTATTGCATTTTCTTTTCAACCTTGAGTCTTTTCTATTTGTCATTTTTATTACTTAGGGATAAGTAATGACTTAAGTTTGGGAATGTGATAACTCTATATTTTAGAGTTATTATATGTTTTTTATTTGGATTTTATTTAAGCAATTTCGGCCATTTTGCCTCCCAAACCCCCATTTTTGGTCTAAAACATATTCTTGAGCCATTTATGAGTGTTTTCATATCTCGGAACCATTTAACGCGTTTTTATGCCTAAAAGACGAGTTTACATCAAACTGGTATCCGGAGTGTCCATTCCGAGTGACGAATAGTTGATTCAATAAGCCAAACTGATGGAGGACAAGATGGTGCTGACTGGGGAACACAAAAGCAGGAATAGAAAGCTCCTTTGCGTACTTTTTGCTGGTAGTTGAAAAGCAAAAGTAAAAGAATGGCTAAAAATGATATTTTATTCCTTAGCCCCATTTTAGGGAAAAGCTTCATTATCCAAGGGATCCTTGTGCGTTCTCCATGGTGTTTGCCCTCAAGATGGTGTGTTTCTCCATGGTTCTTATCTTCTAGTCATTGTGCTCCCTCCTAGATCTTACCTTGAAGTCATTACACGGAAGACCCTTGGCCTTCTATATAAAGGCCAAGGCATTCATTCATTGAAGATATACAACAACCAAGTAGATAGAATTAAATTTTTAGATCTAGAGAGCATATTTTTAGTTCTTATCATTTATTTTCATGTTCTTAGCTAGAAGCATTTAATTTTCAGTAATTAGCATTTAATTTTCTGTAGTAGTTAATTTTTACCTTCGGTATTGTACTCCGGTGAACACGACAGTGGGCACTATTCTTACAGTAAGTAAATTTTTCAGTATGTCGTCTTGCAAACTTTTAATTTCCGTTTTCTACTCCTTAGTTATAAACTAAACTCTTTTTGAGATGTAGCAAATGAGAAGTACCCGGACTTTTTGTAAAATTCTTGAGTAGTTTTTATATACATTTTTACCCCTTTTTGACTTGGTCATTCATTGTTCGATAATGCCAATGATGCGGACAAGCTAATAACTTGAAAGTGTTTACTGTCTAGTTTGAGATCCAGAAATGGGCGGAACGTAGTGACACGAGCTTGGATGATGCTAGGGAATTTGAAAGAATTCTTTACATAGTAAGTTTTCACCATATGGAGTAGGATATCCAATTTGGGCATTAAAAATACTTATGGTTTTTTGCTTACTGCATTGACATCATCGAAACTCGAATGAGTTCAGGAAACTTACTAACAAATCAAAGAAGGTTAACTATATATATAAAGCTTTAGTTAGAAAAGATGCGAGTGCTAGATGAACTGGCATTCTGGACAGAGAGTGACCACTGCTCTGGTGCAATGACCATTTTTATAAATCAAGTATTTAATGTAAAATCCGGGGAAAATCACAACTACATCTCTCCCTTTAACTATTAGAACTTTTTTAAGTTATTTTCACCAAACCAACTCAAAAGAATTGCTTCCACTCTAATTGAAACTTGTAAAAGGAAGTTCATGAAACAATAGTGTCTTGATTAAGTTCCAGTCCTTGAGGATACGACATTTGGTTCTTACCACTTTATTACTTGGCAAACGATCATAGTGACTAGTGTATACTTGCGCTATCCACTATCGACTGAGTTGCTAACCTCCCTACGATAGACATATTTCGCACATACCAATCATCTCTTCGATTTTCTTGAATATAGGTGTTGGTCCCAAAGGGGTCTACAAGAGTTCAAAGGATATAAAATAGTTTGTAGAAGGGGGGGGGGGGGGTTGAATACAAACACAAGTAGATTTTGGTTTTTAAATTAGTTTATATAAATAAACAAATTTATAGTTACAAGCGGAACAAGAACAAGTATATAACCTATTCTATGGTAACTAAAGAAATCACTAAGTTGATGCACAAGGAAAGAAAGAAATAGCAATAGAGGATTTTAGAGAGAATAGCATTCATGAAGATGGAAAGAGGTCTCCCATCTACTTATTCTCTTTTGCATTTAATGCAAAGCAAAGGTTAATGATACCTATCAAACATGTGGAGGATGTTTGTCCTTTGATTAATAGGATGGCCATGCTTTTAGCCACCTATGAACAGTACCAAATCAGATTTGGTGGGGGACATAAGAGACAATCCGTACGTCCTTTTCTGACAAGGTGTTGAGGTTTTGACTTTTGTGCATCAAGGATAAGATCAACAATGATCTTGTTTGAAGGCTTCACTTGATCACTGAACTGGAGACTTCAAGGATGAAGTCACTAAGGTATCGCTGAGGCCTTGCAAGATTTCACACTACTGATTAGATAAACTTTGCTATCACTTAACCGCTTCAGATCACCAGTTGTTCATCTCTATATTCAGCTTGGTCTTCGACTGTCGCTGAGTGGACTTGTAGTGTGACTGTTGTTCTTCAGATCTTTAGAGATAAGTTGAGTTCCTGATGATCAGTGATTGCTGAGTGCAATCAGTGTATGCTATCGCTGAACCTGAACTTTAACTTATACATTGGAATTTTCACTAAGTATAGAGAGGAATCATATTCAAATCACTGAAAGGAGTTTTGGATCAACAATCTCCCCCTATTTGATTATGATTAAGCAACATAGGAAAATTGCTTGAGCTGATTAGTAAGGACAGAAAAATTTAATGTAAATAATTCTAAGTATTAATATGCGAGATCTTTTTTAGCTAATCTAC
Organism: Silybum marianum; assembly: GCA_036898165.1. Lineage (NCBI taxonomy): Eukaryota > Viridiplantae > Streptophyta > Magnoliopsida > Asterales > Asteraceae > Silybum > Silybum marianum. The sequence continues at coordinate 20,283,543 of CM072530.1, read as the reverse complement.
TTTCTGAATTGAGTTTCATTTATAATGATTTGAAATCACAATTTTACAAGTTTAAAAGCTATAAAGTTCATTCTCTGATTTAATTACAAAGTGTAATATCAGTGAGTGAGGTTGTTTTATCGAAAATATAACTCTTAAGTTCATTGTCCCATTTACTATTTTCAGGGATCTTTTCAGTACACAGATGGAGTAGAGTAATTCATTGAATTTCATTAATAGTTAATCTGAAGAATTACATATAGAATGAAATTACAATAATTTGTTAAAGTACAATACACTGAAAAATGTTACAAAGGAAAAGAAACTAATGACTAGTCAGAGAGTTTTTCTTTTCTTCTTCGTAGCTCATTCTCATGGATCTTCTTTTGTAGTAGAACAGGGTCATTGGTAGACCAGCAACTGTAGTACATTATCTTGATGAGTTTTGATGGAGACTTCCTGATCTCCTTGTTTCTGAGAAACCTTGATAACCCTTGGTTATCAAGAAAGACCATACCAGGTTTAGGGATTGTGATGATTTCATGCTCAGTGAATCGCCTGGCTTCAGTAAGAGAAGTGTTGAGCATAGAGATGTCAGAGAATTCAAGATGACAAAGGACGCTTTCATAGTTGAATTTGGTTTCATGGTCACTTCTAGAGGAGGGGCCTTCTTCAGCAGCTGATCCTGACTTTCTTCTTTTTGTCTGATCATGGAGAGGAGGAACTTGGACGTGTTGCGACCTCCTTTGTAGTAGCTGATCAAGAACTCTTTCTACAACGTCTCTGAATTTGGATTTTGATTTCTGAATGGCATCTCTGATTTCCAGCCATTTAGAGTATCCATAAAACTTAAGAAACTTGGCTTCTTCACGTTCACTCCTTGAATGCCTGTACATTCGTACGAATACCTTCAGACCCTTCTTTTTGGAAGTGTATCCTTCTATAGTAGCACTAGTGATGGTTGAGTCAGACATACGATGTTTGAACCGTTACACCATCTGAGTTCATCGTTCCATTGTTCTTGAGTTTCTTTATTCAGAGCATTTAAAATTCTTTCTTGAGCTATGATCGGATTCACTTTTAGGTTGTCCCTTGTGAGTTCCTTCGATGCTAGAGCTTCAGCGACCTTTATACTTTCTTCATTTTTCCTCTTCGCCACTTCTTCTCTTAGATTTTTCTCTCTGATCATTTGTCGAGCAAGCATTAATTCTTTTTCAGTTTGCTTCATTTCTTCATCCTTTCGTCTCTGAGCTTCAAGGCATTCTGCTTTTTCTTCTTTTGAAAGAAAGGAAAATTCATCGAACACCCTGATTGGAACAGAGCCTTCTAGCTCAGATGTATGAGGAGGAATCTGAACTCTGGTAGCTTCCATGGCTCTGATGAATTTTATTCTTCTTTAGGCTCCCTTATTTTTTCTTTGTGTACACGCCTTTGAACAATCTTTTTCTTCTTCAGAATCAGTGTCGGATATATACAAGAACTGATCTTCAGAAAAAGGTTCATTCATGCATGAAGAATCCTTTGGGGAACATGGATCACTGTGAGGAGAATAGGATAAGAGTCCATCAGCAATAGAAGTTTGGTGAGGAGATTGAGCTTCAGAAGGAGGGATATAAGTAACGAGAGGAAGGCATACCTCAGTATTGACTTCCCCCTCTGAATTTATAGGAGTAGAATCAAGTTCTACAACTTCTTTATTCTTCTCTGAGGGACCAGGTTGATCCTTTTAAGAATTTTCCCTGTCCCCCAAAGACCTTCTGAAAACAACTCCCACTGATGGTGTCGTTTCTGGTCTATTGTTGGTCCAGAAGGCATTATCGCCATCATCATCATCATCATTATTATCCTTGAGGGAATAATAAGGGATGTCTTCAGGTTCATTGTTGTCTTCATCACCTTTTTCAGAGGTGGGTTGTTGTTGATGAAGTTGTGGTTGTTGATAAGATTCAGGTGGTGGTTGGTTCTCCATGAGTTGTTCAGAGAGCTCCCGGACGAACTTCTCCCCTTCTTTGTTGTCGACAGGGAGAGAGTGCACAAGAAGAGTGTGCACATTATAGCTGAGCTTGGAGAGATCCTCACCCTGAGAAGCTTGTGTTTGAGCAAGCGAACTCAATTGTGATTTGTCAGCATCAGAAAATGAAGGAGCTTTCTCTGACATGGCTTTAACGAGGCGCACAATCTCAGCTTGATCCGCTTTATTTCAACAATGGCCTTGTACTGACTTTCAGCCTTTTCAGAGAGAGATTTAACTTGCCTCTCAATGGAGCACTGATCATCCCTCATTGTTGCAAGATCATTGAGGAAGTTGTTGATAGCCACCCTCATGGCAGGGACCCCAGCCACTTTCTGGTAGATCTTCTCTAAGGCAAACCACAATGTTTCTACCCGATGTCTTGTGGTCGCACACTCCTGCACCAGAAAATTGGTTTCTGGGAATGAAGGAGGTGCCAGAGAGATCTGAGGTATATCCACAGGAAGAGAGGGAAATGGATGAACGGCCTTTTCTCTCTTCACGTCCCTGAGATCAGTTGTAGAGGGCGCCTTTGAGGAAGGAGGCGTGCTGGTGGGAATAGATGCGGTAGTGACGCTGGTTGTTGAACTGAAGTGGGGGGCAGCGACACCTGTGGATAACAAAGAAAGATGAGCCAAAAACAGCTCAGGGTTACAGAAAGATGAGGGGAGATAAAGTGTTTACCTAAGGGTTCCTTGAGAGTATCTGAAGGATTACTCTCAGGGATGTTACTTGCGATGATAAGTCCTGAGGATCACTGACCTGTTTCTGAGAATGCTTGAGAGAAACATTCTTAGGTCCTGTGCACGTTGCTTTCCAGAGATCAGATTGTTGAAACAAAACTGATGTCTGAATAGCACGTTGTTCAATCTCATCAAGGATGGGGATAGCCATACCAGAATCATGGATTGATGTGAGGACCAAAGAAGAAGAAGAGAAGGCAGTGCATGTGATACCTGATAGAGCCTCAACTTGGCTAACTAAAACAGTTTTTGTGGCTGAGGTCACTGAAAAAGGTGGTAGTGTTGATGAAGCGGCAACAGAGACAGAAGCTGTTGTCGTAGCTGAATGGAGAGGTGCTGAGGTGTAGGTAGGTAGAGTCCAAAAGTCACTGAGAGTGCTTGATTGAGAGACACCCTGTTTTAGCTTCTTGGAAGCTGGGTTTTGGGCCATGGTCTTTTTAGGTCCATTGGTTGGTTGTTTTCGCTTTGCAGCGAGAGGGGAGATGCCTTGGCTAGTCACTAAGGGGTATGGTAGTGACATAGGCATAGTTGCTACCTGCGAGGTAGATTCAGCAGCAGCAGCAGCAGTAGTAGCTCCGTGAATAACCTAAAGCATGTATGGAGTGTAAGGTGCATCTCCCTCCTTTTCATCCACCTCGCGGGCCTTCTTCCCAATTTGAGAGAAGTTATGATTTCCCTCAGTGGGGTACCCTTCATAGATAACTGGGAAGAGCATTGCAGCGAACCTAGGGAAAGCGATAGCTTTATCCCTCTTCTGGGCTTTCACCCTGTTGTAGAGTTCGTTGAACATATATTCAGCAAAGTTGATTATTCTGCCAGTGCGGAGAGCAACCACCATTTCTTGGGAGGGTTTGATGGCCTGATCCTGTGAGCCAAATTTGGAGCTCAGGCACTGAATGACGTGAGTCCAAATATATTGCCATCTCGCTGGCATGCGCTTCTTCTCCAATTTAGTGATGGTTTTGAGAATCTGCTTTGTTTGTTTGTCAACTGGCCAGACATAGCCAGTGGAATCAAGGAAATCCTGAATTTCCTCAATAGTTGGAGCAGCAGCCCACCTTTCATTGTCCTCCTTAGTTGGAAGACGTAGAGCACTCCTTATCACACCAGAAGTGATAACGATGGTGCCAAGGGTAGTGGTGAACTGAATGGCAGGGAGCTTTCTTCCTTTTGTGTTGGTGAGGGTGGTGCAATAAACTGTGTGCCAGTATTGTTGAAGGTGAGCAGTGTTGATCATAACTCCTCTCAGTGATTTGAATATGATTCCTTTACTATACTTAGTGAAATTCCTTAGATAAGCTTCTGTTCAAATTCAGCAATAGCATACGCTGATTGCTATCAGCGATCGCTGAAGATCAAGGATCAACAAGTTTATCTCTGAAGACCTGAAGATCAGCTATCACACCAGAAGACCATTCAGCGAAAGTCGAAGACCAAAGCTGAAGAAAGAGATAATCAGCTAAGTGACCTGAAGCGGTTCAGTGATAGCAGCGATTATCTACTCAAAAGTGTGAAGTCTTGTGAAGCCTCAGCAACACTGAAGTTCATCCTTGAACATTCAGTGTCGGCGATCAAATGAAGCTTCCTTTGCAAGATTAAAGTTTGATCTTATCCTCGATGCACAAAAGTCAAACCTAGAACCATGTTAGAAAAGGACGTACGACTTGTCTCTAATGTCCCCATCATATCTGATACGGTACTGTTCATATTCGGCCAAAAACATGGCTGTCTTATTTACAAGGACAAGCTTCCTATCCAAGCTTGACACGTGGCATGTACCTTTTTTCTTGCATTAAATGCAAGCGGGTATAAATAGATGAAGATATCTTCTTCATCTTCATGCATGCTTCCTTCTAGCCTCGACCTTCTACATTTCTTCCTTTCATCTTCTTGTGCATCAAACTGTGTGTTTCCTTAGTTACAATAGAATAGGTTCTTAACTTGTTCTAATTCCGCTTGTAACTGTAAATTTGTTTATTTCAAATAAACTCATTTAAAAACCAAAATTTGTGTGTTTGGATTCAACCCCCCCCCCCCCCCCTTCTACAAACTATTTACTTAGTATTTAACTCTTGTAGATCCTTTTTGGGACCAACAAGTGGTATCAGAGCGGTGTTGTTTTCTTTTTCTTTAAAATATTTTTCTTAATATAATATTTTTAAAATGACAAACCCTAATACAAACTACAACGATAATGGATCTTTAGCTAAACCTCCAAGGTTCAGCCATGATAACTTTCCATTATGGAAAGAAAAGAATGTCTCTATTTCTAGAGGGATCTGATCCAAAGATTCCCTACTATCTGGAAAATGGACCATTCGTTCCAACAACTATAGTAGCGAGTGTTCCTGCACCACTACTACTGCAGCCATACCTGAAAGGAGTATTGTTAAAACTCCTAACAGATGGACTGAAGAAGACAAGAAAGAAATTTCTATTGACTCTAAAGCTAGATCTATAATAGCAATGGCTTTACCTGATGAAGTCTATCATTCCGTCATGAAAATGAGGACTTCAAAAGCCATGTGGGATACTTTATGTATCCAATATGAAGGAACCTCTGAGGTTAAAGTTACTAGATGCATAAACCTCGTAAGAAAATACGAAAGCTTTATGTATCAAAAGGGTGAATCTCTTTCTCAAATTCACCAGCGGTTCAACTATCTACTGATCGATCTCAAATCAGTTGACAGAGTGTATTCAAACGCTGAAATTCTGACAAAGTTCATGGAGGCACTCCCTGATCAATGGGCAGTGTACACTACATGTATAAAACTGTCAAAGAATCTTGAAACCTTGTCCTTAAGTGCATTATATGGGATGCTCTTAAATGAGGAACAATCCCAGCTTTTAAGAAAGAACCTTATTAATGAACTCAAAGGTGCTAAAAGTACTTCTTTGGCACTTGTGACTTCTGAGGGAACTTCTTCTAAAAATGGTTCTTCTTCCACTATAACCTCCATTACTGAATTAGGTCAAACTGATTCAGAAGATCAACTCACTGATGCTGGCATCTCTGAGTTTGATAACTCTCTAGCCCTTTTAACCAACAACTTTAAAAGATTTGCTAGAAAGAGCAATTTTCGAAAATCTTCTAACCTCTCTGACTCTGAAAAACAGAAAACGTTGCCTGCTGAAAAAGCCTCAGCGATCTGTTTCAATTGTCAGAGAAAGGGCCATTTTGCAAGTGAATGCAGGTCGAAGAAAGTTGTTGCTCCCACTACCTCCCATACCTCTGACAAACAGGAGAAGTATTTGAAAATGAATAACAAATACAGAGATATGAAGAAAATCAAGCAAAAAGGCAAAGGCCTTGTCGCTGAAGAAGTTGACTGGGATGCTGAAGATGACTGGACCAAGACCTCTGAAGAGTCTGGTTCAGATGAAGAAGATCTTGCCTTTCTCTGTCTAATGGCAAGAATAGAGGATGCTGAAGAAGTCTCTGAAACCTCTTCCTCTGAGTCTCCGTCTACTCAGGTAAACATTCCCTCTGACTCCTTACTCTCTGAAAAAGATAACTTGTCGGCTCTCGATGCAATGACTGTTGACTTCTACAATGCTTTGAATGGAAAGATAAAAGCTGAGAAAATTAACACTGACTTATCTGAACAATTAAAAATTTGCCACTTAAGAATCAAAGAACTTTCCAAACTTGAGGATTCTCTCAAAGACCAAGTTTTTGCAAATCAAACAATAAGCATTGAGAAACAACAAGCTATCGCTGATAGGGAAAAGGCTATTGCTGATCTCAAGTCTGAAAAAGCAACCATCGAAGAATGGTGTAAGGCTTCTGATAAAGTCAATGAGATTATCAATGCCCAAATACCTATGAAAGTGAGAAGTAGGTTAGGCTATAACCCTGAAAAGGAAGAATTAGAGAATGATCGTTCCATGCTCAAATTTGGAATGTTTATCTCTTCTATCCCTGATCCTTCCTCTTCAACCTCTTCTTCCACTTCCTCTAAAGAGAAGCTTCATGAGGATCATTCTAAGAAGATGATCAAGAACAAGGATCTTTACCATGTTCCTAAGAATAAGAAATCTATAGATAAGAACAAGAAGTCCTCAGAGAAGATTTCTAAATCTGGGAATAAGGTCCCTGATTATTCTCAAAGACCAACTCCCAATATTAAAATCGATCTCACCCCTACCCCTGAAAAGGTTGTAATACCTCCAAGGACCATGGATAAAGGAATTCTTGGACCTATCCCTGAGAAACTTCATGTTCCCTCTCTTATCTCCAAACCTTTTATGTATAGGAAATGCTTTCACTGTGGTGAAACAACCCACATTGCAAGCAAGTGTCCTAATGCTACTAGACCTGATAAACTAGCTCATGGAAAGAAAAGTAGCTCAAGCTGATAAATCAGCAAGAGTGAAATCCACCAAAGTTGCTAAACCAACTAAGGTGAAGATATCCACTGAAGAGAGTTCTTCAGCTAGTAGTACTTCCGCCAATCCTGTATCTAACCAAGCAGGACCCATAGTAATATGGGTACCTTTAAACAATTAATCTTTTGTTGTATGCAGAGTTCCAAAGGTATCTGGTATCTTGATAGCGGATGCTCGAGGCATATGACTGGCAGAAAATCTCTGCTCTCTGACTACAAAAAAGAAGCTGGTCCATCAGTGACCTTTGGTGGAAATGGCAAAGGATACACTAAAGGTTATGGAATTCTGTCCAACGGAGCCACATCTTTCTCTCGTGTTGCTTACGTTGAGGGACTAAAGCACAATCTCTTGAGCGTTAGTCAGTTGTGTGACAAAGACTTCAAGGTTCTATTCCTAAAGAATAGATGTACTGTCACTGACGGAAATGATAAGCTTGCCCTCTATGGCAAAAGAGTTGAAAACGTATACATCATAAACATGAATAGTTCTCACTCTGAGAACATGTGCTTTATCTCTAAAGCATCCACTGACATAAACTGGTTATGGCATAAAAGACTTTCTCATCTCAACTTTAAGACAATAAATGAGTTGTCTCAAAAAGACTTAGTCAGAGACTTCCCTAATCACACCTTTACAAAGGAATCTCTTTGTTCATCTTGTGAAAGGGAAAGCTGACAAAAGCCTCCTTCAGATCAAAGCAAGTTTCTTCAGTGACCACTCCTCTTCAGCTACTCCACATGGATCTTTTTGGACCTGTCAATGTCCAATCAATCTCTGGAAAGAAATACACTTTAGTGATTGTTGATGAATACTCCAGATACGCATGGGTGTTCTTCCTTCGATCCAAAAGTGATACCCCTAAAATGATAATCTCTTTTATCAAAAGAATGGAAGTACTAAACTCCTTACTTGTTCGCTCCATAAGAAGTGATCATGGTACTGAATTCAAAAATAGTACTTTGGTTAGTTTCTTTGAAGAAAAAGGCATTTCTCACAACTTCTCTTCAGTAAGAACTCCTCAGCAAAACGGTGTTGCTGAAAGAAGAAACCGAACTATAATCGAAGCAGCTCGCTCAATGCTTAGTGAATCACGTCTTCCAACTCAATTCTGGGCTGAGGCTGTCAATACAACATGTTTTACTCAGAATCGATCCTTGATTGTTAAGTGATTCAAGAAAACTTCCTATGAATTATTTCAAGGGAGAAGACCCACTCTGAAATATCTTCACATTTTTTGATGTACTTGTTACATTCTGAATGACAGAGATCATTTGGGTAAATTCGATCCTAAAGCTGATGATGGTATATTTCTTGGATACTCCTCTGTGTCCAAGTCTTTCAGAGTATTCAACAAAAAAAGACAACATGTTGAAGAATCTATGCACGTCAACTTTGATGAATCACGTCCCATTCATCCTTCTCGTAATCTTGATGATGATGAAGAATTGAATGCTTGGATGGAATCTCATTATGGGGAACCTGAAACATACTTCAGCAATCAAACTCCAGCTGATGTATGTGATGATGAAATCCCTGTAAACTCAACAAGTAACAATAATCCATCCTTAGGGATAAATGTTACTCCTTTAAATCAGATTCCTGCTACTGATTCATCTCTTGGAAATTCCTCTGTGAATAACCAAACCTCCTCTGAAAATCAATCCCCTGAATTGATTCTAAATGAAGTACCTGTTGCTGAAACAAATCCTATTCCAGAATCTGAAGAACAGGTCGCTGAATCTGCTGTTGATCTTTCTACTCAACCACCAGCTCAGCGATGGACTGCAAATCATCCAATAAATCAGATTATTGGCGATCCCACTGCAGGTATCAAAACACGTAGAGGTACAGGTAATATCTGTCTTTATGTAAACTTCATTTCTCTCTCTGAACCTAAGAAGATAGATCAAGCTATCTCTGACCCTAGCTGGGTTTCAGCTATGCAAGAAGAACTGACTGAATTTCGTAGAAATAAAGTTTGGAATCTTGTTCCTAGACCTTCTGATAAAACCGTCTTAGGAACCAAATGGCTTTTCAGAAATAAGCTAGATGAAAACGGGACTATAATTCGCGATAAGGCTAGACTTGTTGCTCAAGGTTATAGACAGGAAGAAGGAATTGATTATGATGAAACCTTTGCCCCTGTAGCTCGTTTAGAAGCCATAAGACTCTTTTTAGATTATGCTGCCCATAAAGACTTCAAAGTTTTTCAAATGGATGTTAAAAGTGCTTTTCTAAATGGAAAACTCAGCGAGGAAGTTTATGTTGAACAACCCCCTGGTTTCTTAGACCCTAACCACCCTGGCTATGTTTTTAAACTTGAAAAAGCTCTTTACGGGTTAAAACAAGCTCCTAGAGCGTGGTATGACACCCTCTCTAAATTTCTTCTTAAAGAGAAATTTGTTCGTGGAAAAATTGACCAAACTCAGTTTTTAAGAAAATATAAAGGTCATACGATTCTCGCTCAGATATATGTTGATGACATTATCTTTGGTTCCACAAGACCCAAATTATGGGTGAACTAACATATTTTCTAGGCTTGCAGATTAAGCAATCTGACAAAGGAATTTTTATTTGTCAAAGCAAATATGTTAAAGACATGCTGAATAAATTTGACATGAATCAATGCTCAGCAATGAAGACTCCTATGGCGCCTCCTCTGACGTTAAACAAGGATCCCAATGGGAAACCAGTAATTGTCACTGCCTAGCGAGGAATGATTGGGTCTCTGCTGTATCTTACAGCGAGTCGACCAGACATCATGTACGCTACCTGTCTCTGTGCTCGATATCAAGCTGAACCGAAGGAATCCCATCTAATCGCTGTAAAGCGAATCTTCAGATATCTGAAAGGAACTCCAAATCTTTGTCTTTGGTATCCCAAAGGCTCAGGATTTGATCTCATCGGTTATTCTGACAGTGACTTTGCAGGTTGTAGGATTGATAGGAAAAGCACCACTGGTGGGTGTCAGCTACTAGGTGGTAAGTTAATTAGTTGGACAAGTAAAAAGCAAAACTCAGTGTCCACTTCCACCGCTGAAGCTGAATACGTAGCAGCTGGTAGTTATTGTGCTCAAATCCTTTGGATGAGATATCAACTCAGAGACTACGATCTAAAGCTCTCAAAAATTCCTATTTACTGTGATAGCACAAGTGTTATAGCAATTGCTAACAACCCTGTACTTCACTCCAAAACCAAGCACATTGAGATCCGATATCACTTTATTAGAGATCATGTGATGAATGGTGAGGTTGAGCTTCATTTTGTTCCTACTGAATATCAGCTCGCTGATCTTTTCACCAAGCCTCTTGATGAAACAAGATTCAATCTACTCATCAGCGAACTTGGTATGTTGAACGCTGAATAACTCTTTAGTCAGTGACCAACAAAGGATTACAAATAAAGCCTTCAAATTCTCCATTCACTGAACTCTTATTCAGCGATATCTAGGTCATCTCCTCAGGTATTATCTTCTAATCCTTAACACTCTTTGATATCTTTTCTCATCAAAGAATGTCTCTTTTAAATTAAAACTCCTCACTGACAATCCTTTATTGTTAGTGATGAATTTTTTAAAATTATAAAGGATAAACTTTCCTTTTGGATTATTATCTTTATAATCTTTTTAAATATTTAAGAAAAGGACACGTCAGACCTTTTTCTGACACACGACGGACCGTGACGTTTCCATTCCAACTCGTTTCTTGGAACGTGCGCCAGGTCATCATTTCTTTTTCAAAAAGCTAAAACCGTCATTTAGTTATCCTCTCTTTTTCTCTCTCCTCTTTCTATTTAAGCTTTCCTTTTGTCTCACTTTATTCCTTCCGCTTTCATAACTTCTCTAAAGGCAAAGGATAAACTTTGAATCTTCAAGCTTTCTGCAAGAACACCAAGAACACGCACTTGTGCGTATTTCTTCTTCACACGGTTAAGGTTTGATCTAAACCTTATATCAAGAACTGGAAACAACTCGTTTCACCTTTCTAATCTCTTTTCTTTCTTAAAATCTATAAAATCTTGTTTTTGAAAAGTTTTTCACTTTCAAAACCCTGTTCTAAGAACAATTTTTTTTTGTACGTTTTATACTATTTTATTTATCTTTAAATTTTTTAATTACCAACAAGCATTTTGATATTGTTCATCAAAACACTTGTTTCTTGGACCTTACATTTGGTACCTTTAAATACCAAATCTCTGGTTTATACGTTCATGTATTAAAACCATGATTTATCTCTTCGGTGTTGCCATTTTCCTACAGAAATGGCCTCTGCTTCCAACGTTGCTGAAACCGCTGCTGCTAACCAGTTGGTCGCTGCACCAACTTATCACTTTCAGATGGAAAAATCAACCTTCAAGCCATGCAATTACATTGCATTGGTGGACATTCTCTCCGAACGCCCTCAGTTCAAGGATGCTGCAACCTTCCTAAAGGCATGGCCGCTGATGTATGCCTTCGTCCACAACCCAGTGAGCATTGCGTCTCACCTACAAGCTCTCTGGTACACGGCGCAATGTACTAAGCTGAAGACAGACAAGGGCAATGTCCTCCCTGCTATCTCTTTCACAATCCCTGACCTTGGTTACTTCGCGTTCACAGCAGGGTTTGTACGAAAGGCACTCAGGCTCCCTCAGCGCAAGAAAAATGAACAATGGGGTGCTGAACCAACAAAGCAGCAGATTGATGCTTTCTTGAACTCCATTGGCTACAAGTGGGATAACCCCTTAGTGAAGACAGTGAGTTCTAAGCTGGAGAAGAAGCGACTCCCTGCTCGCTGGCAATATGTTCTCACCCAGGTCATTCAGTGCCTGGGGTCAAAAGTTGGCTCCCACGATCAGGCGAGCAAGCATTTTCAGGATCTTGCCTTCTCTCTCTGCACTGGTCACCCTCTGAACTATGCTGATTACATTTTCAGCGATATGTGCAGCCGCCTCAACGCCTCCACCAGACATCACGTTATCCCTTACCCACGTTTCTTCTCAATCATCCTTGAAGAAGCTTTCGGGGAAAGCTACCCGAAGGTTGGTGACTACGCCTTCTCCATGGTCGGGAAGAAGTCCCTGGACCTGGAAGAACGTCCAGATGACGCTCCCCTCACTCCCTATATGCTCCAAATCATAGGAGCACCTCTTTCAGTGTCCTCCTCGCTGCCCATCCCCTCAGCGAGTACCCAAGGCACTGCTGCTGCAAAGAGGAAAACCCCCGCTGATGGTCATAAGAAGACCATCGCATCAAAGAAACCCAAGAAGGTGGTTTCTCAACAGACCATCTTCTCTGATTATGGTGCACTTCAATCACCACCCTCATCCACAGCCACTCCAACGGTTTCTGCTGCCGTTGAAGCTTCATCAGCACTACCACCACCATCAATGACTAAGGTCTCTGAGGGTGTTATAGCCAGCTCCGCTGAAGCTGGATCAGGTATTACTTTCACTGCCTTCTCTACCTCTTCCATCTCTACTTCTTTGGTCCTCACATCAGCAAATGACTCAGTGATAGTAGTCCCTATCTCTGATAATGCTGAAATGCACGCAGTCCAAACCCCAAAATTGTTTAGGCAATCTGAGTTTTGGAAAGCCAACTTAAAAGGACCTCAGAGTATCTCTTTCAGATACTCTAAGACACTGGTCAGTGATCCTCAGGACACTGCCTCTGCAAAAGTAGTCCTTGAGAGTAATCCTCACGATACTCTCAAGGAAAATAATTCTATTTTACATCCGTCATCTGATCCGGATTCTTTTCTCGCCTCTTTGTCAATGTCAACAGTTGCTGCCACTGCTCCTGTCTACTCAGCAACAACGACCACCACCACCACCACATCTTCGAAGCCAGCAATGAGATCTCCTCAGCGCCCACCTAGTGCCAGAAAGCTCAGGGATGTCAAGATGGGGCACCTTGCCCCCAAGCTTCCTCCCAGGATCACTGAGTTGCCTCCTGTGTCACTGCCAGCTCCCACATTCCCTGCCATTGACCATCTGGTCAATGAGTGTGCTCTCACCAGAGCCCGGCTGGACACTCTGCAGACTTCTACGGAGTTGATCTTCTGGCAGGTCGCTGGCACTCCAGGGATGAAGACGAATGTCAGCAACTTGGTGTCTGATGTTCAGAATCTGAAGGAAGATCACAAGGACCTTCACCAATCCCTCTTCAACATTGAGCAGAAGGTTGATGCTCAGGCCACTGTCCTCGAGTCTATTCAAAAGACTCAGTCTGACATTTTGCAGGCTCTCTCAAGGCTCAGTGGGACTGGTCCCTCCTTTGCTGCTGCTGATCGGACCATGCTTGAAGCCGTGCACACAAATGTTCGCACTCTGATGGTCCACGTCTTGCCCCATGATAACATTGAGGGGGAGAAGGTGGCCAAAGAGTTCGCTGACGAACTTATCGGCGAGCATAATCGTCGGTTTCCAGATGAAAGGATCTCTCCCTACATCCAACGACCAGAACCTTCCTCAACTGCAAGAGTTGATGATGATGATGATGAGGAAGAGGATGATGAAGAAGAAGAGGAACGCATCCCTCACTATGAGGTTGATGATGATGATGATGATGATGACTTGGGTTTTGCACTGGAGCATTTCAGATTATCCAGACCAAGTACATCTCAGCTAGAGCCCTTGGGAGACGAAGCTGGACCCTCAGCCAGAGTGGCCGATCTTGAGGCCACCATCCCAATATCAGAGGGGGAGACCGCTGATAAGGTATCACTTCAGCTTATCCCTTATTTTACTCCTCTCTCTGAATCTCCCATACACTCCTCTTCACCCATTAAAATTCCCTCTGACAAAACTATTTCCTCCTCTCCTTCCCTCAGTGATCCCCGTCCCCCAAAGGACTCATCCACAAGGAAGGAACCTTCTTCCAATGAGCAGTTTATGTACATAGAGGAAACTGACTCTGAGGAAGAAGAAGGCCTCATCCCTCGGCGTCGCATTCAGAAGCAGATAATAAGCGAGCCTGAAGAGGAAGAAAGGCGAATAAAATTCCTAAGGGAATTCGAAGCAAAAAGAATAAGGGTGCCCCAAGAAGACCCAATAAACGCTGTACCAATCAGAATAGTAGATGAATTTTACTTCTTATCCAAGGAAGAGAGAGAACAAGCTCTGATAGCTCAGAGGATCAGAGACGAAGAAATAAAGCAAACTGAGAATGATCTTGCTTTAGCAAGGAAGATTCTCAGGGAAGACTCAGCAAGAGACAAAGCAGCCAAAGAGCAATTAGAAAAGAGTGAACGGCTCGCCGTGCCTCCGGCTCAGAAAGAACTTGTACAGGAAAACCTGAATATAGATCCCATTCTCGCTCAACAGAAGATTCTCACTGCACTAACCACTGAAGCCACAACTCAGAAAGACAAAGAACTGGATTGGTGCACAGAGATGCTGAACTTTCGAAGATCTGATGACAAAATCATTCACGTAACTATCCAAGGGCGACACTCTAACAGAGGTGGTCCAAAGGTATATGTAAGAATGACGAGGCCATCCAGAACAGAGAGAGAAGAAGCAAAATTCTTAAGGTTATATGGATACACTGAATGGCTCGAAATCATAGATGCCATTCAGGGTTCTAAATCCAAGTTCAAAAATGTGGTAGAAGATGAGTTGAATCAGTTGCTGCAAAGAATGACTCAACATGTACAAGTTCCCCCTCTCCCTGAACCATCAAAGAAGAAAAGATCAGTTGCTGAAGGTGGCTCAAGTTCGAAGAATGAGCATGAAACTAAGTTTGATTATCAAAGCATTCTTGGTCATCTTGAGCTCCCTGATATATCAATGCTTCGTACCTCTCTTCCTCAAGACCGAAGATATCAAGAAGACGAAATCATCACACTACCTGAACCTGGTATGGTATTCTTGGATAATGAAGGGTTCTTAGGACTCTTCAGAAACCAAGAAATTCACAGGGCACCATCCTCTCTCATAAAGATCATGCTTTGGCGCTGCTGGTCAGATACTCCTCTGATGAACAGACAGAAGACTCTTTATGAGAATGAGCTACAAAGAAGAAACGATAACATCTCTGACTAGTCATAGTGTTCTATTTCCTTTGTAATATTTCTTCAGTGTACAAGTACTTTATCTTTATCATTGTAATTTCATTTCGCTGTAATTCTTCAGATTCTAATTAATGAAATTCAAAGTACTTTACTCCACCCTAGTACTGAAAAGATCCCTGAAAACAGTAAAAGGGACAATGAACATAAGAGTTCTATTTTCGTTACACTATCTTTTACTCACTGATCTTTCACTCTGAAAGTTCAATCAGTGAATGTACTTTAAGCTATTCTACTTGTATAAATTGTGATTTCATATCCTTATAAATGAAACTCAATTCAGATAATAGTTTAGCTGAAAAAGATTTTACAGATTAGTACTTAGAAAATGTATTTTAAATTTTATAAGTCCCTACTAATCTTTTAAAAGCAATTTTCCTATGTTGCTTAATCATAATCAAATAGGGGGAGATTGTTGATCATAACTCCTCTAAGGTGATTTGAATATGATTCCTTTACTATACTTAGTGAAATTCCTTAGATAAGCTTCTGTTCAAATTCAGCAATAGCATACGCTGATTGCTATCAGCGATCGCTGAAGATCAAGGATCAACAAGTTTATCTCTGAAGACCTGAAGATCAACTATCACACCAGAAGACCATTCAGCGAAAGTCGAAGACCAGCTGAAGAAAGACATAATCAGCTGAGTGACCTGAAGCGGTTCAGCGATAGCAGCGATTATCTACTCAAAAGTGTGAAGTCTTGTGAAGCCTCAGCAACACTGAAGTTCATCCTTGAACATTCAGTGTCCGCGATCAAATGAAGCTTCCTCTGCAAGATTAAAGTTTGATCTTATCCTCGATGCACAAAAGTCAAACCTAGAACCATGTTAGAAAAGGACGTACGACTTGTCTCTTATGTCCCCATCATATCTGATACGATACTGTTCATATTCGGCCAAAAGCATGGCTGTCCTATTTACAAGGACAAGCTTCCTATCCAAGATTGACACGTGGCATGTACCTTTTGTCTTGCATTAAATGCAAGCGGGTATAAACAGATGAAGATATCTTCTTCATCTTCATGCATGCTTCCTTCTAGCCTCGACCTTCTGCATTTCTTCCTTTCATCTTCTTGTGCATCAAACTGTGTGTTTCCTTAGTTACAATAGAATAGGTTCTTAACTTGTTCTAATTCCGCTTGTAACTGTAAATTTGTTTATTTCAAATAAACTCATTTAAAAACCAAAATTTGTGTGTTTGAATTCAACCCCCCCCCCCCCTTTCTACAAACTGTTTACTTAGTATTTAACTCTTGTAGATCCTTTTTGGGACCAACAAGCAGTTATCCCCACATGGACATGGCTGAATGCGTGCTTCAGTGGGCATTTTTTGATGAAACTGGCATCTTCCCTTAGATAAGTACATTCAGCAGGGATGTCAGGGATAGCAATATAGTTGCTCGGCTTCACCATAGCTTGTTCAGGAGGAAAGCTGGCCTCTTGTGCAGCAGTGAAGGTAGTGACAGGGATGACCTCGGTTTCAGAGTGAGACACGTTGCTTGGAGTTGCCATTTCTGTTTCAAAAATGGGAACACCAAATAAAAAAATCATGGCTTAATACAACAAAAATGTATAAACCAGAGTATTTTTGGTACAAAGGTTACCAAAATAGAAGATAATAAGAAAACAAGTGTTTTGATGAACAAAACCAAAATACTTGTTATTTGGCTGAGTTAAAAAAAATGAAACAAAAAAGATCAAATATTAGTGATTTTGGTAAAGAAAGTATACTAAAAACAAGTATTAGAGGATTTGAAAAAGAAAATTTGGATTAATCTTTCCAATAAATCTTCTTTTCTAAGAAGAAAAGGTTTAGAACAGGTTTTTGAATTTTTTGGTTTTAATCCAGATTTAAAGAAGAAATATTTATAACAAGATGTTATAAAAGATTTAAGATAGAGATAAACAACATTCCTGTTGTTTTTAGAAAAGAAATAGGATTAGATCAAACCTTAAAAGTGAGAATCAGAGAAAAACGCACAAGTGCGTGTTCTTGGTGTTCTTGGGAAGCTTTAAAGATTCGAGAGAACTCTTGCTTTTAAAAGTTTTGAGCGCGTAAAGTATAAAGTGACAAAGATTTCACTTTATATAGGAGAGAGAAGAGACGGAATGAAAAAGATGAATCGACGGTTTTTTCTTTTTGATAAAAAGGTAATAATGACCTACGAGATGTTCCTAGGGTTTGATTGGATAGGAGCCATTGAGGTCGTCATGTGAAGGGGTAACTGCTTTCTCTTAAATTCAGATAGTTTGCTTAGGGGTTCATTGTAGCCAAGAAAGAGAATGAAGGATAATAGAGCTTCAGCAGATGGGTTCGATTCTAGGGCTGGATTTGGCACAAATTCACCATCAATTTGCACCTGTGAAGGGGATAGATGAAAATACCTGGCTAATTTTTTCTTGGTAATGGGGATTTCCACAGCATTATCCGGTTGATCAGGATGGCTGAAGTTTCCAAGCAAAGTTTCGTCATCACGAATATACATCGACTGCCACACTTCTTGAACGTAAATTTCAGGAACATTTGGGTTTGTCAGAGTTAGGGCTCGGTTTAGTGGATGTTGTTGGAGAAATTCAACCATGATTCTGAATTCGGACTAGTAGGTGTTAGGATCAAGAAGAACCTGCACATTGTTTGCTTTCAATGGCAGCTTGACAAACGGAGCACTATCGGCAGTGGAATCGACGAGACGTCCTTCATCATCGTTAAGAGCTGGATTTGCAAGATGAGAAGCCATTGATGAGAGTTGGTGAAGTTGGTAAGCAAGTTCGTGAGTAGGAGAGTGTGAGCAGTAACAGTGGTGAGGAAGAAGATGGGTTTCTGAAATTGGGGATTTTATATGAGACCGATTTGGAATTGGAAGAGGTTTATGTATTGGGAGTAGGAGAAAACGGTTCAGGAGGGATGATGTAAGCACGCAGGCATGGACACATGCAGTCATACGTTGGATGACACGTGGAAAGTAGGAGTGATGAGTAAGACACGATATTTGAAAAAAAAACTGAAGGGTTATCGGCCTAAAATCGGTTGATTATCCCATAAGTAAATAAAAAGAAAATATAAAACAAATTGTTAAATAATCAAAAAATTGATTAAAAACAAGTTGAAATATATAAATCTGTTTATTTAGATTTAAAATCAGTCATTCGGTGAATAGAAATTTTTTTTTGAACCAAATGAAAGTTTGATTTTTCATGAAAATAAAATAATAAGAAAAATTAAAATTGAATATAGAAATTTTAAATAACCTTGACGGCAAGAGTTAATAAAATGTATATGTTCAATAAAATTTTTAGAATATTTCGATTCATAGAAAAATATTTTGAAAAACATGTCAATTTTGAATCACCATCTAAGATAAGTTTAAAATGAATCATAAACATTCTGAGAGACCTTGACGGCAAGAGAAACACAGAATAAGAAGATTCAGAAGAAACTTAGGTGGATGAGAAATTCAGAAGACAGCTAACCAGCGTTAGACTTTGAACTCCTCCTTTAGTGATAAACTCCCCCTTGAATGATAAACTCCCCCTTGAATGGTAAACTCCACTTCTTCTTTTCAGGAATTGGCGCCTTTCTGATATTACTTGGATGAAAAGGAATAAAGCGCAAGAAACAAAATAAAACTTACACTAGAGGCGATCAGAGGTCTCTAAATGCTTCTGGATGAAATTCAGAAACGATCAGAGGTCTCTGATAACCGCTAAGAATAAGATTTACATATTTAGCATTCCAAACTTGCTGATTAAAAAATTAAAACGCTTCTCATCCAGAGCTTTTGTAAAAATATCAGCCAGTTGGTAATCAGTAGAGACAAAATACATTTCTATGGTGCCCTTTTCTACGTGATCTTTGATAAAGTGATACCTGACATCAATATGCTTCGTTTTTGAGTGCTGAACTGGTTTTTCAATAATGACAATTGCACTTTCAGAATCACAGAGTATGGGAATCTTATCATAGATCAGATCGTAGTCTCTGAGTTGGGTCTTCATCCAAATAACTTGGGAACAGCAGCTAGCAGCAACATATTCAGCTTCTTCGGTAGATGTTGAAACACAATTTTGTCTTCTTCGGTAGATGTTGAAACACAATTTTGTTTCTTGGATGTCCAACTGATAAGCCGATTACCCAGAAGTTGACAGCTACTAGAGGTGCTTTTTCTATCCAACTTACATCCTGCGTGATCAGAATCTGTATATGCCATTAAATCAAACCCAGAATTTTTAGGATACCGGAGACCTAATGAAGGAGTTCCCTTTAAGTATCTAAAAATTCTTTTGACAGCAGCCAAATGGGATTCTTTAGGATTAGCTTGATAACGAGCACAAAGACAAGTGGCAAACATAATATCAGGCCTACTTGCTGTTAAATATAGAAGAGAACCTATCATACCTCTTTAGCCCGTGATATCTACAGGTTTCCCAGAGGGATCAGGACCTAGGTTCATACTAGGAGAGATAGGTGTTTTCATAGTTGATGAGTTCTGAAAATGGAATTTCTTTAACATGTCAGAGACATATTTTGCTTGATTAATAAAAATACCAGAGGTACTTTGCTTAATCTGGACTCCTAGAAAGAATGTTAATTCTCCCATCATACTCATTTCAAATTCAGTTACCATCAATGTAGAAAACAAATCAACTTCTGTTTGATGAGTAGAGCCAAAAATTATGTCGTCCACATAAATTTGAACAATAGTTAACATACCTTTGCCTCTTTTGATGAAAAGTGTGGTATCAATTTTACCTTTCTCATACCCTTTGCTGATCAGAAATTTGGATAAACGTTCATACCAGGCTCTGGGTGCTTGCTTTAAACCATACAGAGGTTTGTCAAGAGGAAAGACATATTCTGGATGTCTTGAATCTTTAAAGCCAGCTTGTTGTTCAACATACACTTCCTCTTTGAGATTTCCATTTAGAAATGCACATTTAACATCCATTTGATAGACTTTAAAGTTTTTGTAAGCAGAGAATGCCAGAAAAAATCTTATCGCCTCCAGTGTTGCAACAGGAGCAAATGTTTCATCATAATCAATACCTTCTTCTTGACAATATCCTTTTGCCACCAGACGAGCCTTGTTTCTGATCACAATTCCGTCCTAATCCTTTTTTTTCTGAAAACCCACTTAGTACCAATGGCAACTTTGCCTTTTGGTAATGGTACTAAGTTCCAAACTTTGTTGAGTTCAAATTGTAGTAACTCCTCCTGCATTGCTTCTACCCAACTAGGTTCGGCTAAGGCTTCATGAACTTTCTTGGGTTCAATTATACTTAGAAAGTTGACATATAAAGTTTCATTTGCAGTAGCGGATCGTGTTTTGACACCCTCAGAAGGATTACCAATTATGAGATCTGGAGTATGTGATTTAGTCCATTTCGTCATCCTTGTTTGTGATATTGGTTGAGCCTAAACTTCGGTGTCAGAAGATGAGATAACTTCATCCGGAAATATTGACTCTGAAACTCTTGATCCTAAAGTCTCCCCCTCAGATGATGGAAGAGAAGAATCTTCTGGACAATCAGATGAAACAGGAACAGAAGGAATTGAAGAGCTAGGTTCAGAAGAGGTATGACCAGATAAAGTTATGCCAGAGGAATGAAAAACATCAGTTATACTGAAAGAAGGATTAGTTACAATAGGTTCTGACATTACTTCTTCGCCCAGAAAGTCTTGAAAAAGGGCATCAATCTCGGATTCTCTGGATCCTGAAAGAAAGTCAGAAGTAACAGTATTAAGTTTGAGTTCTGAAGAAGAATATTCAGAGGTGAGTTGAGTTTGATCATCAAAATCAACATTAATGCTCTCCATAACGGTTTTAGTTCTTAGATTAAAAACACGAAAGGCTCTGGAATTTAAAGAATAGCCTAAGAATTTTGCTTCATCTGATTTTGGATCAAACTTGCCAAGTTTGTCTCTGTCATTTAAGATAAAACACCTGCAACCAAAAATATGAAAGAATTTGACAGATGGTTTTCTTTTGTTAATAAGCTCATAAGAGGTTTTGAGATGCCTCTTGACAATTATGGAACAATTATGAGTGAAACAAGCAATGGCTACAGCTTCCGCCCAAAAGTGAATTGGGAGTCCAGAAGCTGCAAGCATTGTTCTGGCTGCTTCGACCAAGGTTTTGTTGCGACGTTCAACGACACCATTATGTTGGGGTGTGCGTACAACAGAGAAGTTCTGAGAAATTCTATTTTCAACAAAGTATGCTTCAAGTTCGGCATTCTTGAATTTAGTACCATTGTCACTTCTCAGCTGTTGAATCTTCGGGTGTAAAAGAACTTGGATTCTGGTCATCATATTTTGAAGTACAATAGGAACTTCTGACTTTTGTCGAACAAAAGCAAGCCAAGTATACCTGGAAAATTCATTGATAAGTACCAGCATATACTTTTTACCAGAAAGACTCTGAATTGCAATGGGACCATAGAGATCAACATGTAGCAATTGCAGAGGTCTTATGCAAGAGTGATCACTTTTTGTTTTATGAGATGCTCGTTTCATCTTTCCCATTTCACATGCAGGGCAGAGGTGATCTTTTTGAAAATGAACTTCTGGAAGTCCAGATACCAAATTATGTTTTACAAGCATCTCAAGATTATCAAAGTTTAAGTGAGACATTTTATGATGCCAAAGCCATGCAACTTCACTCTTTTTGGAAATAAGACATAAGATCTCCTTACCATCCTTGGAGGTAAAATTCATCATGTAGAGATTACCATTTCTGTCTGCTCTCCAAAGTTCCTCACCTGCCTTAGAAAATAAGTAACAATGTTTTTCATCAAATACGACAAGTATTTTAGAATCACATAGTTGACTTACACTTAGGAGGTTATGTTTCAAACCAGAAACATGAGCTACTTTAGATAAGGTAATATTACCTTCCTGTAAAGTACCATAGCCCTTAATCTGACCCTTACCATTATCACCAAACGTTACAGCTCCACCCCTTTTGTCTTTAAATTTGGAGAGTAAGTTTCGTGAACCAGTCATGTGCCTCGAGCATCCAGAGTCAAGATACCAGATATGCACACGCTGTTTCTGCAATCAAGATCAGAGTTTCTTAGGTACCCATACCATTATGGGTCCTTTAACGTTAGTTTTTGTCTTATCAGCCTTTTGTATTTGCTTTTGATTTGATTTGACAGCAGGTAAAGACGAATTATTTGGATATTTTGTGTTTCTGTTTTTCTTTGTTTTATTTTTATTGAAATAGATTTAGACCGTTCAAAGGAAGAACTGGCGTATCTTCTTAATATGGTTGAGCAGATGGGATCGGGAATGGGCAAACCGGACTCACTCGCATAAGACTTTTCCTTTATTTGTAGTGGCCATGTGGCATAGTCCATCTTTTCCTTATCTTTTTCCCTCGAATGGTTGGCAGTGAAGGAATTTGAAGTTCTTGAGAAAAAAATTTGTAATTTTAAGAATAGGGAAAAACATTCAGAATTCTGAAAAATAGAAGATTTTATTGAATTTTCATTGTGATAATGATAATTAAAATTATTCTTAAAACTGTCTTTTCTAGTATCAGTTGTTCTAAAGAACTTCCTATCTAGACTAGACATATGTTTAGAATCTGAAATATTCTTCAGCGGAGATTTCCTCGGATTTATCTTCTCAGAAGCTTTTGTATTTACTGAAACAGGAACAGAGAGATTAGATTTCCATTTACCTTTCTGAACATAAGAAAGTTTCGAAGGATAAGATTTAGGAGTTTGGATAGGGATCTTCTTTTTAAGTTTTTCTTCCTTTTCAAGTTCAAGACAAGATTTAGCTTTCAGACACATTCCTATAAAATCTGGATGTATAAAAACAGGTTTTCGTTGTTCAGAAGGAATTTCACTTGAATGTTTCTGAGCATTCATTCCAGAAGCTCTTATCTCCAGAGATTCATTTGTAAAGAGAAATGGGGCGTCTTTGTTTTTTATGATCTCTGGAGTTTTAGCATAAATTCTATATGTTTCTGAATTGTCAAAGAAATCCTCACTTTGATCAGCATTTTCCCATGGATATGTGATTTCTTCTAAATCCTCTTGAGTTTCAGAAAGATTTAAATCAATAAATGAACAAGGAAATATCTCTGGATTATTTTCTAACTTTTGTTTGTCATTCTCAAGTTTAAAACAATTATCCAGAGTCAAGAGAAGATCTTTTTCAAAACTAAGTCTTAAGTCCTCCTCTGCTTGAATAGGAATAAACGCATCAGCCTCTGGATTCAATTTTATAAGAACACTTGAACCAAACTTCAAAATGTCATCCTTCTTCTGAATTTGATTTAGATTAATGTTAGTCTTTTCAGAAGAATATGTAATATTTTTAAACTTGAGTTTTCGTTGATGATGACCATTTTCAATTTTAGATCGTTTAAAACATGATTGTTCAAAAATAATTGGAAACACAGGCTTCTGTTGTCCTACACAAAAAACAGAGTTTAAACCAGACTTCTTTTCACATGTATAGGGATCTAAATCTTCAAAGCCGATTCCAGATCTTCCTACTTGTGTACTTATTTTCTCATGAACTTTTTGAGCATCCAGATATGTTTTGATCTGGTGCGTTTTGTTTTGAAGTTCAATGTACAGAAATTCTCTTTCCTTTTAAAAGTAGTTTTTAAGTGCTATAGAATTTAATCTGTCACTTTCCTTAACTTGAATTTTCTTATCCTTTTCTTCCAGAAGTTTCTTATAACTTAGGTGCTCCTTTTTTAACAAAACTTCTGTGTCTTTCAAGGTTTTAGAAATCTTTTCTTTTTCCGTGTCAAGTTCCAGTTTTTCTTCTGTTAAGATATCCATCTCTCTTTTGTAAATATTTCTTTCCCTTTGTATTGTGGAAAGAGTTTTCTCAATGTTTTTTCGTAACTTCTTTTCAATTGCAAGCTTTTGTTTAAGTTCCTCAAAATTGTTTGATAAAAGCACAATTGTATTTTCAAGTTCAGATGGTTCAGAAAGAGTACTAACCGGTGATTCAGAAGGTTGTTCTTCTGATTCATTTGTACTTGCCATTCCACAAAACATGGCCTCATCACCGCTGGACTCATCTCCGTTCCAGTTTTCTTTCTCAGCATACTGGGCTCTTTCAGTAACATTATACTTGTATTTATTTTTGTAATATGTTTTGTCTTTATCCAGAGCCCCTCTGCAATCCTTCGAGTAATGACCCGGCTTGCCACATCTTTAACATACATCTTTCTTTTTCTTCTTTTCCTCTTCCTTCTTTTCTGTTACAGTCTTCTTAGATCTCTGAACCTCTTGCTTAGGAGTATAGTTAGAGAGATCAGACTTTCTATTTCCTTGGAATGCCCTATTTCCAAACCGGTTTGTAAACTGTTTGGTAATAAGAGCCAAGGAATCAGCAAATGCCTTTATTTGATCATCATAATCAGAATCTTCTTCTGGAACAGTTTCTGACATGAATGTCTTGCTTTTCACTCTTCTATCTTCACTTTTTCTTCTGGTAGCTCCCTTTGTTTCAGAAATCAAGGCCAGAGGTCCACCTATAGTTGTTTTCTTTTGTACAACCTCCTTCTCATGAGCTTGAAGAGTTCCAAATACATCGTGTAGAGACCATTGCTCAAGATCTTGATTAGCTTGTAAACACATGGAGAGATTTGACCATTCTGGATTTAATCTCTTTAAGAATAAGACATTATTGTCTTCCTTTGATCGAACAATATCACATCGTTTACATAGATTTATCAGATTATTAAATCTATGAAAAGTCTGTTCCAGAGATTCATCCGCAATGGCTTGGAAGCTGTTGTATTCGTTCAGAGCTTGAGCTCTTCGATTTTTCTTCATTTTAGCACCACCTTCCAGAAGATTTTCTAACTGATCCCATAATTCCTTAGCAGTATCACAAGAATCCAGAGATTGAAAAATCTCATTCAGAATAGTCACGATAAGAAGAGTTTTCGCTTTTTTGGCAAGTTCAACTTTGGCCTTTTCCTCATCATTCTAATTTTCCCTTAGCATTGGAACTTTTCGGGCAGGGATTTGATCAGTATTGGTAGTGGCAGGAACTCTTGGAATTGTAGTCATTGGTACGAAGGGACCATTTTGAACAATAGGATAAAGTTCAATATCCAATCCTTCATAGAAATTTATCATTCGCATCTTCCATTGTGGATATTCACCACGAATAAGAGTTGGAGGTTTGGTTAGAGAACCAGAGGTGTAAACAGCATTCAAATTTGAATTTGTCATTTTTTTTTTAAGATCGAGAAGTATGTAATGACAGATTTAAGTTGAAATCTAGAACAAGTAAATATCAATTGAATTGAACAACAAAATTTAACTAATTCTTCAAAATTTTAACTACAATTACCACTGTTTTAAAAAATACTGCTATGAATCATCGTAGAACAGGGTGGAATTATGAACAATAGTTAAAACAGGAGATTACTAAATGAATGAAGAGAGAAGTTTCCAAATTGAGATCTAATAATCAATAGATTAATTATCAAGCTCTGATACCAATTGTCGGTTCCAGATTCTCTACTTCATAGATCAATCGATAAATTCATATAACAGAGTATAAGCGGAAGCAATTAATATCGATTAATCAACAGTAATAATAACAATCAAAGATTGAAGAACAGATTAACTTGTAATATAACCTGAATCATGATTACAGATATTTGGAATTACGCATAGTATCTTCTTCAATCTTACAATTAGATCGACAACTTTTACATTCAAAGAAGAGATGTATTTATACAAATAACAGAATGTAACCTATTACAAACTGACACGTGTGAGATGGGAGCCTGTAACAAACTAATCAGTTGCAAAAGGTAGAAATGCTGGATGAATGTGCCACGTCATCCTCTTCATCTTATGGTTCATACTTTCACATGTGTAACACTACGACTCGGTTTTGAAAATGATATTATCTCCACTCTGGATAAATGCTTTAAACTCGAACATGAAAATGTTCAGAAAATCTCTTCAGAAAACAATCCAGAGATATTTTCTTGTTCTTTTGTAGACCTAAATCTTTCTGAATCACAAGATAATTTTGAAAAGGTTACATATCCATGGGAAAACGATGATCAAGGTGATGATTTCTTTAACTCAGAAAAATATCTTTCAATTTTAGAAAAACAATTACCTCCTGAGTACAAAAAGGTTCCTGAAGTAACTAAGAATGAGGAAGCTCCGTTCTTATATAATAATGAACCTCTGGATATCAGAGCTTCTGGTCTGAATGTTGAAAGACATTCAAGTGGAATGCCAAACCTCTTTGTTCCTCCAATAGGACAGAGAAAACCGTTTCATATTAATCCAGACTTCATTGATACCAATTGTTGGAACCCAGATCCCTTTTCTAACAATTAATCGATAGATCAAACAAGTAAATATGAGCGGAAGCAAACAGATCTATGATAAACAGTAAGACTAATAAGAACAGTATTGAAGAACAATCGTTAATTCGTATTGAATTACTTGGAAGATAATAACAATACGCACATT
Source organism: Silybum marianum (assembly GCA_036898165.1). Lineage (NCBI taxonomy): Eukaryota > Viridiplantae > Streptophyta > Magnoliopsida > Asterales > Asteraceae > Silybum > Silybum marianum. The sequence continues at coordinate 20,256,881 of CM072530.1, read as the reverse complement.
TTAGCTGTTGAATTTATACTTTTCAAATCACACTTTTACAATCAATAACTGAGCTATTTATACGATTACAATAAGGAAAGTCAACTATCTAGCCTATTACATCTTGACACGTAAGCTAAGTGAATAACTAATTCAGTTACACACGGAAGATGTGCCTGCCACATCATCAGGGGCGCGTGTGATGCTTCTGTTGGAGTCCAGCGGCTCCTCCTTCCTCTGGGCGCTTCTGAGATGAGTAGTTCAGAAGATGACCTTCTGAACTTCTGTACTTGCATAATTCTGATTCATATTTCTTCTGAAATGAGGTCTAACAATCTCCCCCTAAGTATGAAATTCAGAATGTTGCACTCGTAGCTTCGTTAATTTCTCTGAGAAATGACTTTGGAGATGACATCTGTAATTTCGCTGAGCTTCATTAATTTGTCAAGTCTCTTCACTATCTTCTCTTTAGCTTCTGTTACTTGATTGTCAACTTCTACAGAGGCATAACACTTCACGATATACACAACCTCTACAGAGGCATAACACTACAGAGGCATAACACTTCTTCTATTTGGCCTTTTGAACACGATCCCTTCTTTTGGTTCAGTTATCACTTTCCCAATCCTGGGTGCATGTAGACCCTCCAAATCTTCATGTGGAGCAGAGATACACAAATTATCTACATTGTAGTTTAAACCAATTTGAAAGTCTACATGTCTTCTGTATCGAATAAAAGACTTCATACATTCAATGATACGGAAGTAGGCAACTTTGTCTTGATCGTCTCTCCCTCTGTTCATTTGAGTCTTCATAAACTTCTCCAGAGTTATAAGATCAGAAGGATTGATAGACAATAAATCATTGTCACAGAAGTAGTATGGTTTGTTGTCTTCTCTAACAACCTTGTAGATAGTATACCAGATAGGTGTTTGTTCAAACTGTGCGTGCCTGAATGATATTGTTTTGATTGGAATAAGGTCTGGAACTTAGTACCTTTACCAAAGAACAAAGTAGCCATTGGTACTAAGTGGGTCTTCAGAAATAAGAAAGATGAAGACGGAATAGTAATCAGAAACAAAGCTCGATTGGTGGCTAAGGGGTATTGTCAAGAAGAAGGAATCGATTACGATGAGACTTTCGCCCCTGTTGCAAGACTTGAGGCGATTCGTCTATTTCTGGTCTTCTCTGCATATAAAAACTTCAAAGTTTATCAGATGGATGTGAAGCGTACATTTTTAAATGGATTCCTCAAAGAAGAATTGTACGTTGAACAACCCGCTGGCTTTAAAGATGCCAAGAATCCAGATTACGTTTATCTTCTAGACAAAGCTTTATATGGTTTAAAGCAAGCACCAAGAGCCTGGTGTGACCGCTTATCCACATTTCTGATCCATAACGGTTACGAAAAAGATAAAATCGATACAACCCTGTTCATCAAAAGAGGCAAAGATATGTTAACTATTGTACAAATCTATGTGGATGACATAATCTTTGGTTCTACTCATCAAACAGAAGTTGAGTTGTTTTCAAAGTTGATGGAAAAAGAATTTGAAATGAGCATGACGGGAGAACTATCAATCTTTCTAGGATTTCAAGTCAAACAAAGAGCCTCTGGCATTTTTATAAATCAAGCCAAGTATGTATCTGACATGCTAAAGAAATTTCATCTTCAAAATTCCTCAACTATGAAAACTCCTATCTCTTAGCATGAAACTTGGCCCTGATCCCTCTGTAAATCAGTGGATGTTACAAGCTATAGAGGTATGATAGGATCTCTTTTGTATCTGACAGCAAGTAGGCTAGATATTATGTTTGTCACTTGCCTCTGTGCTCGATATCAAGCGAATCCTAAATAATCACATTTGGCCGCTGTCAAAAGAATTTTTGGATATCTCAAGGGATCTCCATCACTAAGTCTCTAATATCCAAAAAATTATGGATTTGATTTAATGGCATATACAGATTCTGATCATGCAGGATGCAAGTTGGATAGAAAAAGTACCTATGGAAGCTGTCAACTTCTGGTAACAGACTTGTAAGTTGGACATCCAAGAAGAAGAACTGTGTTTCAACATCAACAGCAGAAGCTGAGTATGTTGCTGCTGCCAGTTGTTGTTCTCAAGTAATCTGGATGAAAACTCAGCTCAGAGACTACGTACTAATATATGCCAAAATCCCTATCCTATGTGACTCAGAGAATGCAATCGCCATTACTGAAAATCTAGTTCAGCACTCAAAAACCAAGCATATCGATGTCAGGTATCATTTTATTAAAGATCATGTAGAGAAAGGCACAATTGAAATGTATTTTGTCTCTACTGATTATCAACTTGCTGACATTTTCACAAAAGCTCTGGATGAGAAACGATTCGATTTCTCAGTCAGCAAGTTGGGCATGTTAAATATGTAATTTTACTTAATTCTATGATCTTCTTAGGATTCTGTCAAATTACTTATTTCTGTACATATTTTTTTTTCTGCGTATTGTTTTGTTTTGTTTTATCTTATATTTTCTGTTTCACACAAATCAGAACCGTCCAGAAGCCTCTGGTCACTTCTAATGGTTTAATTAAGAGGCACTCAGAAGCCTCTGGACACCTCTGTTCCACACCGAATACATCTTACATTTGTGATCCAAGTGACAACAGAAAGGGTGCATATCTTACAATAGCGAGGGGGAGCAGAATGCAATTTTTTAGGGGGAGAAAATCTTACATGTTCAAGGGGGAGCATATCAAGTCTAACATTTGTTAGCTGTCTTCTGAACCACTCTTTACTTAATAATTTTCATTGAATCTGTTTCTTCTGAATAACTCTTGTCGTCAAGGTTACAAAGACTTTTCATATTCAAGTTAAATTCTTCTGAAAAGATGTTCTTTGACATTCTTGGTCCAAAATCGTTTTCTATGACCAAATATTCTCTGCCTTTGTGTTTTTTCTGAAATTCTTTTAAATAAGTTCATTTTCTTTAATTCTTGCCTTCAAGGTTAATTAAAATTTTCTTATTCTATATAAATTTCTTAAATAAATACTTGGCTTAGAATATTAAACTTTCATTTGGTGCAAATGTGTTTTCAAACCAAATGTCTGCTTTTAAATTTTTTTTAAAAAGAATTATTTACTTTAAAAAAATTATTTTTTGATCAACAGTTTATCTGTTTGTTTAAATTGTAATTTTTTTTTCTATTAATTTCCTTTTAATTTTTTTTTAGTGGGAATACTCAATCGTTTTAAACGCTTAAACCTTTTCCCTTGTCAGTCTTCATTTACACGTGACATTCATCGTGCCATTGCATGATGACACGCCTGTGTGCTTACACCAGCATACACGAACCGTTTTTCTTTGTCCCCAAATTAAAACCCTTCCCATTCACAAATCACTCGAATACCCTCTCTCTCTCATATATAAACCTCGATTTGGGATTTTAACAGTACTGTGCTTCATCGTCTTCCTCACGAATCCGAATATCCAAAGCGACGACGGTACTTTAATCCTTCATCATCGGCGTCTTACTCTCTCCCAAGCTCATTCATCAATGGCGTCTCCAGTTGCAAATCCAAATACCCAAAACGACGACGGTACTTTAATCGCATCAACGGCTGACAATGCTCCAGTCGTCAAGCTACCGGTAAAACCCAACAATGTTCAGTTCTTCTTGATCCGAACACTTATCTGTCTGATTTCAGGATCATGATTGAGTTCCTGCAAAACCACTCCCTGAACCGAACCCTTACCCTGACGAATCCAAACGTTCCTGAAATCTATGTGCAAGAGGTGTGGCAGACAATGTACGTCAAGGATGACAATACTTTACTTGGAAGCTTTGGACACCCCACCGAACCAGATACTGCCGTCTAAATCCCAATCACACGTAAGAAAATAGCAAAGTATTTTCATCTTCCTCAACCCTATATTGAAGCTGAAGGTCAAACTATCCCCAACCCCGACCTAGAACCAAATCCAACACCAGAAGCTCTACTAGCTTTCATTCGTTTCTTAGGTTACAATGAACAACTCAATAGGCAATCTGAGTTCAAAAGAAAGAAGTTGCCCCCGATGTGGAATGTACTGGTCTCCATTTTGAATAAGAGCCTCACCTGCAAAATTGGTTCCCTAGACCAAGCCAGTAAGAATGTCCTCACCATCATGTATTGGATGTTTTTCAACAGACCTTTTGACTACACTAGCCTAATATTTCAAGAAATGAAGGTTGCTGTACAAACAAAGGTTTCCCTCCAGAGCCAAGGGAAAGCTCTTCCTGCTTTAATGTTCCCACGATTCCTATCACTGTTCACCTTTCCTGCTATTGGTGCTCTGAAAGCTTCTCCCCTTCAACTGTTCTACAAAATTGCCTCTATGAGCTCCCACAAGCCAACAATTGATAACAATGGTTATCCTACACTCAGAGAACTCTCCAGGTATATGCTAAACCTTATTCCTTCAACCTCTCTTACTCTCACATCCTATAGAAGCTTTATGATATTCTCAGAACAGAGAATATCTACCCCAGAGCACTTAGAGCCCAGATTAGGTAGTGAGGGGTCAACCGAGAATGAGCATAAAAAGAACTTGAGTGACCACCCGAGTGTTTCTACCCATCCAGACCCCTTAATGCAAGAGGGTACGGAAGATGTCCATCGAAACACATTTGAGCGAACCTCTCCAAGCTCCCCACGGGTACCTACATCTCCTGAGGTAGATGTCAACACATCTACTCTCTTTGAAATAGGACAAACTAGTCCAAACAACCTAGAGCCAAACCGATCAAAGGATATTCTTAGTTCCTATGAATCAAGCACAACAGGGGAATCCACCTCATCTTCATCATCCTCTCAAAAGGGTGATGATGAAAATATAAGAGTTCCATCGCCCCAGAACTCGCCTCAATCTACTTGCTTTGTCACCCATGCAGCGTTCAAGGCATTTGGTGATCAAATTCACAGATTTGTGGAAGATCTAAAATTATCCCTGGTATCTCAACAAGAAGTAATGGAAGATATACAAGCCCAACAGGCAACTCAGACTCTAACGTTGGAGGCCATTAGACAACTTCTCTCTGATAATGCAGAAGCTCAAAGGAATTCTGCTTCTAATCAATTCCGGGTTCTGGACACAGGGATAAAGGCTAATGCAGAGGCTATCTTCAATCTCCCTTCAGAGCTTCCTACTCCAGAAGTCACAATATCTGCTGATGAATATGGTTCATTTGTTGTCGACGTCCACAAACTCATACAGGCTGTATTTCCTTCAGAAGATGCCTCTGCTTCTGCTTCATCTTTGGTCAAAAAGTCTGACATGGCAAATTTTCAAAAGGCAATGATTGAACGCATCAACACTTTGACCTCCAAATACGTATCTAAAACCAACTCCAGCAACTTGAATATGGATCAAAAGCTCACAACTTTAGAAACCTCTATTTCAAAGTTATCTTCTCTGGTAAGTGAGTTATCTGCATCATTTGAAGACCCAAAAAAAGCCAAAGCAGCTCGGGCTTGTAAGAAGGCTGCACTGAAACGAAAAAGATCTGAGGATCAGGACCCTGATTCTTAGAAGGGGGAGAAATCGAAAATCTTAAAAAGATGAAAACTGAAATGGGTCAGAAGATGGAATAATAAAAAAGTAAAGCTTTAGCCTCTTCACCTTCTGCGCCTCCTCCCTCTAAACAAACTCCGATGACGCCTACTCCTCTAGCTACTCATAAAGGTCCCCTGCCCAAGGATCCAGAAATTGCCAAATTTATACTGGAGATAATTGGCAATACAAAGATGCAATCTCAAGTGGCTAAAACAGCGATAGCTAGAACAGAAGAAGAAGAAGCCAGAACTAAAGCTGAGATAGTCAAAGTAGAAGCAGCCACAGCTGAGGCAGGCAGAGCCGAGGCAGTCAGAGCAGAAGAAGAAAGAATAAGACCAGAGGCTGAACAAAAAGCTAAAACTAAACCTGAAAAAGCTAAGGAAGAAGCCGTCAAAGCCAAGGCTGAAGCAGAAAAAGCCCAGGCTCAAGCAGAAAAAGAGAGAAAAGAAGCTGAAAAAGCCAAAGCTGAAGCTAATGAAGCTAAGGCTGAAGCTGAAAGGGCACGTGCAAAATTTCAAGAAACAAAAGAAGGGAGTCAGCAAAGTTGATGATGCCAAATTTTAGAAAAGATACAGAAGCTGGGGAAACTTGATTTACCAATCCTAGAAATCAAACACAGGCACATGTATGCCATTGCCGATCAAAAGATATACTTGATGATGCCAAATTTTTCAAATGACTACCAAGTAAGTGATGCGATCAAAGAAAAATTCATAACTCACAGGCAACCAAGGAAGGAGGCCTATTCCAATATTCCAATCAAAACAGTATCATTCAGGAACGCACAGTTTGAACAAACACCTATCTGGTATACTATCTACAAGGTTGTCAGAAAAGACAACAAACCATACTACTTCTATGACAATGATTTATTGTCTATCAGTCCTTCTGATCTTATGACTCTGGAGAAGTTTATGAAGACTCAAATGAATAGAGGGAGAGACGATCAAGACAAAGTTGCCTACTTCCGTATCATTAAATGTATGAAGTCTTTTATTCGATACAGAAGACAAGTAGACTTTCAAATTGGTTTAAACTACAATGTAGATAATTTGTGTATCTCTGCTCCGAATGAAGATTTGGAGGGTCTAAACGCACTCAGGATTTGGAAAGTGATAAATGAACCAGAAGAAGGAATCGTGTTCAAAAGGCCGAACAGAAGAAGTTTTTTCAGAGTTAAAGAGGCTAATAAATATTCTACAGAGGAAGCGCCTAGAGGAAGGAAGAGCCGCTGGACTCCAACAGAAGCATCACACGCGCCCCTGATGATGTGGCAGGCACATCTTCCGTGTGTAACTGAATTAGTTATTCACTTAGCTTACGTGTCAAGATGTAATAGGCTAGATAGTTGACTTTCCTTATTGTAATCGTATAAATAGCTCAGTTATTGATTGTAAAAGTGTGATTTGAAAAGTATAAATTCAACAGCTAAAATGTGCGTACTGTTATTATCTTCCAAGTAATTCAATACGAATTAACGATTGTTCTTCAATACTGTTCTTATTAGTCTTACTGTTTATCATAGATCTGTTTGCTTCCGCTCATATTTACTTGTTTGATCTATCGATTAATTGTTAGAAAAGGGATCTGGGTTCCAACATCCCTGTTGCAACATATTCAGCTTCAGCGGTTAATGTGGGCCGAATTTTGCTTTTTACTAGTTCAGCTAATCAACTTTCCACCAATGAGTTGACACCTACCAATGGTGCTTTTGCTATTAATTTTTCATCCTGTAAAATCACTATCTGAATAACCCATTAGATCGAACCCTGAGTCTCTGTGATACCAGAGACAAAAATTAGGAGTCCCTTTCAGATACCTGAAGATTTGCGTTACAGCAATAAGGTGGGATTCTTTGGGTTCAGATTGATATCTAGCACATAAGCAAGTGGCATACATGATATCAGGCCTACCAGCAGTTAGATAAAGTAAGGATCCTATCATTCCTCTATATGCAATGACATTAACAGGTTTTCCATCAAGGTCCTTATTTAAAGTTAGAGGAAATGCCATAGGAGTTTCCATTGAGGAACTTTGAGTTAAATCAAATTTATTCATTATATCGTTAACATATTTACTTTGACATATAAAGATGCCTTTATCAGATTGCTTACTTGAAGACCAAGAAAATATGTTAGTTTACCCATCATACTCATTTTATATTCTTTTTTCATACGTTTGGCAAAACGAGTGCAAACTTTAGGATTCGTGGAACCAAAGATAATGTCATCTACATATATCTGAGCAAAAATGATATGTCCCTTACGTTTTCTAAGAAAGAGGGTTTGATCAATCTTACCACGAACAAACTTTTCAGCGAGAAGGTATTTAGGAGAGAGTGTCATACCATGCACGGGGGGCTTGTTTCAACCCGTAGAGTGCCTTGTCTAGCTTATAGACATATCTAGGATGTCTTGCATCAGCGAAGCCAGGAGGTCTTCGACATAGACTTCTTCCTTCAACTTGTCGTTCTAGAAGGCACTTTCGACATCCATCTGATAGACTTTGAATTTTTTGTGAGCAGCGAAGGCAAGGAACAATCTGATTGCTTCCAGTCTTGCTACAGGAGAAAAAATTTCATCATAGCCTATTCTTTTCTCTTGTCTGTATTCCTGAGCAACAAGTCGAGCCTTGTTGCGGGTTATAGTGCCATTTTCATCTAACTTGTTACGAAACACGAATTTGGTGCCTATAATGGTTTTGTTAGAGGGTCTGGGAACAAGCTTCTAAACTTTGTTTCTCTTAAACTCAGAGAGTTCTTCTTGCATGGTGATAATCCAATCTGGATCAAGAATTACTTCATAGATCTTTTTGGGCTCAATAGTAGAGATAATGTTTACATATAGACATATGTTAGCCATACTTCTTCGAGTCTAAACTCCAGTGTAGGGATTACCGATTATTTGATCGTTGGGATGATCTTGGGTCCATCTATGAGCTAGTAGCTGAGGATTTGGTTAATTGATTTTTTCAGTGGCCTATTCAGGAGAAGATGTCATATCAGCGTGACATTCCTCATTTTCTCTAATCGTCACAGGGAATTTCATTCTCTGAGAAAAGGAAGATGCTTGATTATTCACTGAAGAATTATTGATAGAGGGACTAGATGGAGGCATCTGATTTAATGGAGTAGCATTCATCCCTGATGATAGTTGTTACTATTCAGCGATGCGGGAATAAGAACATGACCATCATCATCATTATTTTCAGTGACAATAGGTGTACTGAAATAAGATTCAGGTTCCCCATAGTGAGATTTCATTCAGTTATTTAGTTCTTCGTCTTCTTCAGGGATGGGAGAGGTATTTGATGGTCTAGATTCATCAAAGTTGACGTTGAAGGTTTCTTCGACATGTTGTCTTCGTTTATTGAAGACCCTGAATGCCTTGGATACTGATGACTACCCAAGGAATATACCATCATCAGCTTTAGGATCGAATATTCTCTGATGATCTCTGTCATTCAGGATGTAACAATTACATCCGAAGATATGTAAGTGTTCTATTAAGGGTGTCTTCTCATAAAATAATTAATAAGTAGTCTTCTTGAATCCTTTTACAATTAGGGATCGATTCTGAGTGTAACAGGCAGTATTGACTGCTTCAGCCTAGATTGAGTTGGAAGATGAGATCCGCTGAGCATTGAGCGAGCTGCTTCGATAATAGTTCGATTTCTTCTTTCAGCAACACCATTTTGCTGAGGAGTCCTCACTGAAGTGAAATTGTGAGTAATACCTTTTTCTTCAAAGAAATTTACCAGGTACTGTTTTTGAATTCAGTACCATGATCACTTCTTATGTAACGAATTGGAACATTGTTCAGCAACTCAATCTTCTTGATGAAAGAAATTATTTCATCAGGGGTATCACTCTTAGATCCTAGAAAGAATACCCATGTATATCTGGAATATCCATCTACTATCACAAGAGTATATTTCTTCCCTGATATGGATTGGACATTGACAGGTCCATAAAGATCCATATGGAGTAAATGAAGATGAGAGGTTATTGAGGATACTTGGTTTGATCTGAACGTAGCCCTTGTCAGCTTGCCTTTTTCACATGCTGAGCAAAGAGATTCATTTGCAAGATCATTTATCATTTTGAAGTTAGGATGAGAGAGTATCTTATGCCAAAGCCAGTTGACATCAGAGAAGGCTCTTGATAGAAAGCATACGTTGTCAGAGTGAGTGCTGTCCATATTAATAACATATACGTTCTCAGATCTTTTGGCTTTTAAAGCAAGTATATCATTTTTGTCAATGACCGCGCATCTAGTCTTTGTGAATAAAACTTTAAAGTCTTTATCACAGAGTTGACTAACGCTCAATAAATTGTGCTTTAGTCCCTCAACATATGCAACTCGAGAGAAGGAAGTTGCTCCGTTGGACAAAATGCCATATCCTCTAGTGTATCCTTTGCCATTTCCACCAAAGGTCACTGAAGGACCATTTTCCTCCCTATATTCAATGAGCAGAGAGTTTCTGCCTGTCATGTGCCTTGAGCATCCACTATCTAGATACCAGATATCTTTAGCACTCTGCAAAAATAAGGAGGTCAATTTTTTATAGGTACCCATACTACTATAAGTCCTGCATTGTTAGTGGAAGTAACAGGAGAACTAGAGGATGTACTAGCTGAAACATTATTCTTCATGGTTTTCACTGATTTGGTTTGTCAACTTTGACAGTTTTACCCTTCGCTGATTTCGCAGCTTGGGCTATTTTCTTTCCATGGGATAATTTTTCAGTTTTAGTGGCATTTGGACATTTGCTAGCAATGTGGGTAGTCTCACCACAGTGATAACACTTCCTATATTTGAAAATAGGTTTTGAACTAAAAGCATGCTAAGTGGAGGTCAAGTTTTCAGGACAGGATCTAAGAATTCCTTGTTCCATAGACCTGGGAGAAACCACTGGTTTCTCAGGCTTAGGTAGAGTCAAATCAACCTTAATCCTTGGAGTTTGTCTCTGAGAGAAGTCAATGACCTTTTTCTTGGATTTAGAAGTTTGACTCACTGAAGTAAAAGAAGGATTGTCCTTCAGTGAAGGGAGTTTATTGTCGTTGGGAACTTGACCAATGAACTAGTGTTTAGTCACTTTCCCTGAATCCTTAGGAATAGGTTCAGAAGGTATTGTCTCTGAGATAGAAGCACTTTGAGATGAGAGGTCAGGGATAAAAGAAACGAACATTCAAAATTTCAGCATGGAACGGTGAGTGTTATATTCTACTTGGTCAAAGGAATATCCAAGACCACTTTTAACCTTATCATGAATCTGATCTTTTATGATCTCACTTATCTTATCAGAAGATTTACACCATCCTTCAATGGTGGCTTTCTCAGCCTTAAGAGCAGCGATGGCCTTTTCGTGCTCAGTGATAGCTTGTTGTCTTTCAATACTTATTGTCTAATTTACAAAGATTTGATCTTTAAGATCTTCTTCGATCTTAGTAAGTTCTTTGGTTTTCAGATGGCAATTCTTTAGTTGTTTAGATAGATCAATGTTAATTTGTTCAGCTTTAATCTTGCCATTCAAAGCATTGTAAAACTCAACAGTCATAGAGACGAGAGCCTACAAGCTATCGTTTTCAGGTATAGTGGAGTTAGAAGAAGTGAGTACCTTTGTTGATGGACATTCTGAAGAAGATGTGTCAGATGCCTCTTCAACTTCTTCAATTCTGGCCATAAGACATATTAGGGCTATATCTTCTTCATCTGATTCAGATTCATCAGTGGTATTTGCCTAATCGTCTTCCTGATCCCAATCTGCCTCTTCAGCGACAAAGCCTTTTCCTTTTCGCTGACTATTTCTTAGATTCTGATATTTCTCTTTTAACTTGGAATATTTTTCCTTTTTAAATTTATCAGAGATCTGAGAAGTTGTTGGTGCAGCGACTTTATAGCATATTGCTGAAGCTTTAGTGAGTTCTTCTGAATTAGTTTGATCTAATTCAGTGATAGAAGTTATGGAGGATGAAACATGTTTAGAAGGTTCCACCTCTGAGGTCACTAGTGCCAAAGAAGTACTTTAGGCACTCTTGATATCTTTTATAAGGTTTCTTTTTAAGGCTTCAGATTGCTCCTCATTGAGTAGAATTCTATATAATGCACTTAAAGATAAGGTTTCAAGATTCTTTGACATTTTTAGACATGTAGTATACACTCACCATTGTTTAGGTAGTGCCTCCATGAATTTTGTCAGTATTTAAGCTTTAGAATATTCTCTATTAACTGATTTCATATCGATTAAGAGAAAATTAAATCTTTGGTGAATTTGAGAAAGACTTTCACCTTTTAAACACATGAATTTGACAAACACAAGTAGATTTTGTTTTTTAAATTAGTTTATATAAATAAACAAATTTACAGTTACAAGCGGAACAAGAACAAGTATAAAACTTATTATATTGTAACTAAAGAAATCACTAAGTTGATGCACAAGGAAAAAAAGAAATAGCAATACAGGATTTTAGAGAGAATAGCATTCATGAAGATGGAAAGGTTTCCCATCTATTTATACCCGTTTGTATTTAATGCAAAGCAAAGGTACATGACACGTGTCAAATATGTGGAGGATGTTTGTCCTTTGGTTAATAGGATGGTCATGCTTTTAGCCACCTATGAACAATACCATATCAGATTTGATGGGGACATAAGAGACAATTCGTACGTCCTTTTCTAACAAGGTGTTGAGGTTTTGACTTTTGTGCATCGAGGATAAGATCAACAATAATCTTGTTTGGAGGCTTCACTTGATCGCTGAACCGGAGACTTCAAGGATGAAGTTACTGAGGTATCGCTGAGGCCTTGCAAGATTTCACACTACTGAATAGATAAACTATGCTATCACTGAACCGCTTCAGATCACCAGCTATTCATCTCTATATTCAGCTTAGTGTTCGACTGTCGCTGAGTGGACTTGTGGTGTGACTGTTGTTCTTCAGATCTTTAGAGATAAGATTAGAGTTCCTGATGTTCAGCGATCGTTGAGTGCAATCAGCGTATGCTATCGCTGAACCTGAACTTTAACTTATTCATTGGAATTTCCACTAAGTACAGAGAGGAATCATATTCAAATCACTGAAAGGAGTTTTGGATCAACACTAGGGTTTAGGTTTTTGCATCAACAACTCTCATTCTCTCTTGGGTTCTCTTTGGTGTATGTTTTGGAAGATAAGGAAGCGTTCTTGAAGGATCTACACCATAGATCTAGAGGTTTATCTTGAGGATCTAAAGTCTTCATTGAATGAAGCTCAACAAGGGGGTAAAACCTAGATTTAGTGTAAATCTAGCAAGGTGAGTTCAAGTTACTTTGTAAAAACTATGTACATGCCAAAAAATGTCTTTAAAAGTATTAACATGTTTACTTACTATTTATCAAAAAAAATTAGTATTTGATGAAATTTACATACATGGTGTTCTTGGGTTAATACATACATGGTGTTCTTGAAAAATATGCGTACTTGCATTATGAGGCATTTTGGGAATAATAGAGTTAGAGTTTATTTGGAAAATGGCTTGTCTCAACTAAAGATGTTTGATTTGGGTAATTACAAAAGTGTTGAGTTATAGAGCTTTTATTCAGTTTTGAGTAAAATAAGTCTCATGGTCATTTGTCTGATTTAACTGGCTATATGTTGAGCTTTTCGAGTTACATGCAATTAAGGCATATTCATTTGATATATTACACGTTTTCGGTGCGTTAATCATTCGTTTAGCGTCGTGTAAGTTTATGACTACCTTTGAGAAATAATTAATTGTCGAGAAAATAGTATTTGAGCAAAGTAGTTGTATTGGGTAGTTATTAATATGTATTGGTTCATGTATTAAACTTTATGACTAGAATGTACTGGATCCATAGGCATGTTGCCTTCTTAAGCTAAATACCTGGATAGAGTTGATGCTTGTTATCTTATTAAGCTAAACACTTGGATAGAGTTGATGCTTGTTATCTATTAAGTTAAAGACTTAGATAGAGTTGATTCTAGTTGCTTATTAAGCTAAATACTTGGATAGAGTTGAGGCTTGTTGTCTATTAGGCTTGTTGTCTATTAAGCTAAAGACTTGGATAGAGTTGATGCTAGTTGTTTATTAAGCTAAAGACTTAGATAGAGTTGATGTTTGTTGTCTTCTTAAGTTAAAGACTTGGATATAGTTGATGCTCAGTGGTATGTATGGCTAAATACTTGGATAGAGTTGATGCTCATGGGTTTGTTTGGCTAAAGACTCGGATAGAGTTGATGCTAACCCTGATTTCCCTCTCAAGGGATACCACAAAACTTGTGTGTTGCCTACTTTTGTGTTCCGCCACTAATCACGGAAACGGGTCTCCCCCGTCACCGAAAGGTGTTATTTGGGTATAGAGTATTATCTATATTTTCTGTGACGTATTTTGAGTATGGAGTTTTATCCACAATTTATAAGATTGTATCATGGGGACTTGACCATATTTTGGTATTTTTGAAAATGGAGGTTTGTCCATATTTTGGTATTTAAAGCATTTAAGCGTATTCACGTTTTGTATGAGTAAAAGGTGTATAGTTTGTGTTTGAAAGGGTATTTTATTTAAAGATATCATTATTATGTTTGATTTAAAGCCTTCATGACAAAATGATAAGTTTGGGGTTGGTACTAGTTATTTGGGGAACTACAAGTATTGATTTATAGAAAGTGATTTATCCTTCAATTGATGTAATATTGAAAATTTTAAATTAGTCGTTTTTTTTTTCCAAATTTGAGGGTGTTACACTTTATTATATTAGGGGCTTGAGACTTGATGTCACTCTTTGGGGTGAATTTGCTGAACAATTCAACGACTATGTAACAATGAATAAATGTTGGAACTGTTATTTTATAATCCTATTTGCAATGATGAAGGTGTTTCAAGGTTTGATATCTTACACACGTTTAATTTTATTTTTATAATTATCACTGTTGTTTAAATAATTTGTTTCTTTACCAATTCAAATCGAACAGAAAAGGCTTCCATTTCTAAACCATTTACTGGTACAAGAGTTCTTTTAAATACTGATATTGCTGAAATCAATGAATTCAGAAAGAGGTTAGTGTATAATGTCCATTTGTTTTTGTTTGATATATAAATTTATACAAAAATATATTAATCAGTATTTTTTTTAAAACAGTATTTATCGTTTGGATGTTGACTCAAACTCTTCTCAACATATTTCATTGTTATCTTCTTTATCCTATTCCTATCGTGAAGACTTTTTAGAGAAGAACCTTACTGTTAGTATTTTAGATATTTTCAAAACATATGAGGTAAAACGACAATTTTTTATTTGATATTTAGTTGTGAGTTCATGTTAATTAATTGCCAGAATTTAATTTTTAATTTTTAATTTTTATTTTATAATTTATACAGCTGAAATCGTTGGTTATTCTGGCTACGGTTAAAGTAATCACAAAACGGGTGTCTTGGTTTTACATGGGTTGTAAAAGATGTATGAAAAAGGTCAATCCCACACGCGTCATCAACGATACAAAAGATAATTCTCATCATCATGAGGAAACCTTAATTTATGAATGTCAATCGGATAAATGTAAAGGCACACCGACTGAGGTTTTGCCAAATTAAGTACCACTTGATATATTTATTTTAAACGTCATACACCTTGATTTTTAAAATTTTAAACCTTAACAAAATATTTCTTATACCAAAAAAGCCATTCGTAAATTGATTAGGTTCAAAATTCCATTGCGAGTTCAAGATGATACATCGGCTGTATCATTAACTTTATTTGATCGAGAAGGAAAGAAAATCCTTAATCACACTGTCATCGATTTATATAACTAGATGAAAGAAGTAAGTTGTTGTATTAATTAATTATTATTATTATTAGTTGTTTACATTTCAATTATTATAATATGATTAATTTATTAACATAACATGTTTGGTTAATAATTAGATGAGGCAGCTGGACATGTATCCCGATGAGCTTAATGTTCTACTTTGAGCGTAGATTTGTCATTAAGGTTGAAGTTAGTAACTACAATATATCCAGGAATTGTTATTGTTGTGGAGTTTCCAAATTAAGTGATGGTGAGAACATATTGAATGAGTTGGACATGAAGATTAACGCTCTATGGGTAATAATATTTATTTTCCATATTTGTCTATATTATATATTTCATGTATTTATATCAATATGTTGAAGTTTTCACTAATATATATTATTATGTTTTATCATCTAGCATGCTGATTCCGATTCCGTCAATGTTCAATCAACTGATTTAGAAATTGTTGAAAAGTTAAAGGTAGTCAAGTTTGAAAGATAATTTAAATTTGAAAACCAGTATTCAAAAAGAATTATTAAATTTTATCATAATAATAATCGTAGGATGTTATATCCTGTACCGGTGAGAATGCAACTCCGACTAATGTGGATAAGAGTACTGCCGAAAGTCCAGTATCCGAAAAAAAGAATTTTAACAAATCTGTCGGTAGTTATGTTGATTTAAAGCGTGATCTTGAAGATCTTTATAATGTCGATGATACCAATAAAGGTTCTGCCACAAAGTTAGAAATGATTTATAACAATTCGTGTTTCGCAACTTATTAGACATCGTGTGTTTATCATTTCATTTGGTTTTACAGACTTTTTCATTACCTTTTTGTTGATTTTAAATTCTCTTTATTAATTTATCAAATTCCTTTCATACTTTATTAATTTGTCTTTATTATATTTAGTTACCGAAATACATTTGATGCCGATGTATTAAATATACCGATATTAACCATTAATATTTATTACTTATTAACACAATATTGAAAATTAATTTTTTATTATTCTGTTTTGGTTTGAAAAATCATTATCATATTTTTCAATCTTTATCGATAAAGTTAATTAGCGATTAACACTCTATGAAATATTACATATTATTCTTTTTATAAATATTAGGGAGAACTCCACTACACTATTCAAAAATTTAATATTTTGTCATTTTCAATATTTTATTTATTTTGATTTGATATGTACATTTATAAAGAATTTACCATTTTACATATTAGTTTCATATTCATTATCATTTATTTCAAAATAAAACAACTTAGTGTAAGCAATTATTCATTATAATTTATTTAAACTTTTTAATGTTTATCAATAATGATGACAAACAATTTGAAATATATATTTCTTCTTAATTCAATGTGATAAACGGAGGTATTAAATACTTTTCAGTTGTTTTTATTATCAATATATAAAGATATCATAAGAAGACTCCCATATTTATTCATATCTTTATATTTCAATTTTATAGAAATAACACATTATAAACAACTAAACAAATAAAACTAATAATATGTTTGATTTTTACAGAAGAAACATAAAACTTAAACTTATAATGAAATTTAAATGAGGGACATTCTATTATAAAACATTAACATATACACCTGAATTTTACCAGCTAAATATTCATCAAAAAATTAAACATACAAAAGATATTCATATGAACCCCATACAACTTTCATAAAAAACCACCTATGCAAGACTAGTGTTGGACGTTGAAGTTATCAACGGCCCTGCAAGTGCATGTAATTTTATTGCATGAAGGTTATTCTTCAATGTCTCATTTTCAACCTGAAACATCATGGAAAGTTGCGCTGCAGCGTCCTTTTGATTATTCAGTTCGCTTTTCACTTTTCGAAACTTCTGCACTTCCAGCTTCAAATCATGTATTTCTTTGAGCAGGTTCACTTGATATCTTACTACGAGGTTGGTATAAGATTCAGGATAGGTTTGATTAATAGTTGCAGGAGCTGCTGAGGATGAAGAAGAAGCCATTTTTTTATGTACCATAATGTTCCTTTGCAAATGAAAAAATAAGTTCAAATGGATTTGTTTTAGGGTTTATTTATACAACAAATAAGTAGCAAATGATTAAGTGACTCTTTAGGTTAATATAGACCAGCGGCAGAGTAATACTTACACTAATAAGCATATTATTTTGTAAATATATTTATATTAATACTTATCCTAAAAAAAATCAATTTGATAAAGGATATGGAATTACCATTATGTCTACCGATGTCTTCCGATTTACCAATTATTGCCGATCTTTTTGCCATCATCACTTGTAACCGATATTACTTTCTTCATTTTTGCCTCAGTTTGTATGAAATTTGAAACTTATGTATTTTCGTTAAATACATTATCAGGACTAGAAACGTACTCGCGCAATGCAGCGAGATCCATTTTGATTTCAACGTTGTATTTTACTTTTTGTCTTTATCAATGTTATAATACGATTTTATTAGTTTTGAAAAAATAGATTTTATTTTTTGTAAACTTTCTTTATTTCAGATTTTTTTTAAATTATAATATAGGTTTAATAAGGAAATTAACCAAAATAACCAAAATAATACCATTTTTGAATTTTAAGTAATTATGCTTTAATCAATTGTACTAACTGCATAATAATATGTGTTTAAGAGTTTTTGCCAAATACTTTATAATATAGTATAGATATGATTATAAATTTCGATTCCCAATTTTTTTAATTATCGGCAGATAATTTTTTAAGATAAAAATTGTGATTGACGTCACCATTGTCATGTCATGCATCATCTCGATATAATTAAACGTCACTTAATGTTATAATATTTTATGTTATAATTGTCCGATCTTATTTACCTATATCATGAAATATAGGTCAGCACAATTTAAAAATGTAATCAAATTAAATTTTTTATACTTTCTGTTCAATCTATTTAATAATAAAATTAATGTGGTTACCAATGTTTAATTTATAAAATCATTTTATGTAGACAAGACGACCTTTGATATTCTAACAATTTAATCTGATTTAAATTTTTATAAAAAATTAAATTAAATTATCCTAATCATTAATAATCCTTATTCATTAATCTATAATATTTTTTACGGTTTTAAAATTATAATTGTCATTAAAATATTAGTATTATTATAAATTATCAATATCGAGTTTCAAAAATTAGAATAATAACTGTTACACAGTCCTGATATGTCACATCATTGGTTGCCGGTTACGTATTATCATAATCCCGTTTGACCTTTTATTTTGATGATAACATTATTTTCCTTTCAAACTTCCTCCTTATTGAATTAGCCAATTATTTTTTCCGACTATTTAAATTTAATCAAATATCCATTTCATTAAAATATTTTAAATTTATATAAACGAATAACATGCACTTATAATAATATAATTTGACTCCGATACACTCACTGCATAGAATTATTCAAATTTATATCCGACCTCATCATCGATTTCATGATCAAATTATTTCAAAAATAATAAATAATGTTTAGAAAATAATTATGTTTTGTTTTAAATATTAATAATAACAATATTTTATTTTTAGTATATTAATATTAGTACTAATCCTAGAATTAGACAACCTCATAAAAAATATTGATTTAAAAATTATGTTACCGAGATATCTACCGATTTTATTATATGCCGATATATACACAAATATATTTTTTCCCGACTTGTTTATCAACATCAATTCTTGCAGATATTCTATCTTTAATAATAAAAATTTAAGTCTGATTTTATTAGGTGATACATTAATCGACTAAACTTATTCTTTAGTACAACTGATTTATTTTCCGAATTATTGAGAAATATAAGTTAGCAAAGATTTGTATGTTTCAATAATAATAAGTTATAGAATTTAAAATCTTCGTATCCAAGTTTCCTCAATACAAAAAAATGACGTCATCCACATAGGTTTGTCAGATAATGGTGTCGTCTGTTACAGTCTACACACGTCTAATTCCTTTTTTTACTTGTCCTATTAACTTCCTTTTTCGAAATGAATTTTTAACCTAATCTGTAACATCCTGATTTTTGACCCAATTGAAAAAGTGTTGAACCGGGTGATCTAATAAAGAAGAGTTAATTTCAGAGTTTGAGTAGTGGTGCCATAAGATAGTGACATCTATCTCAATAGCATCGATGACACTGAGAGTATGGTCGTCTTGGCTATTGTGCCATGCAGTAGTGACATCTGTCGCAATAGCATCGGTGTTACCTAATGGTTGGTGGTCCTGGTAACTGTGTCATGCATGTGTGACCATGACACAATGGATCAACCAAATCTTTAGTAAAGTGGAATCCCGAGTCCTCTATGTGATTCACCCGTAAATAGTTTAAATACGTAAATTGAAGTTGGATTATATCGGGCATCATCTTTTAGGCTCAAAACGTCTGAAAAGTAGGAAAAACACCTCAGTACATCTCATGCTATAGTGACGGTGCATAATAGCCTGTCAGGATCGCCTAAGAGGGGAAGGCACTCTCGGTACATAGCGGGTGATTGTGCTATGCTATAGTGACCTGGCACAATCACATGTGACAATCGCACGCGACATCCGTGCATAAAATCGGGATTTTCTTCATTGGGCCATAACTTCTTCATCACAACTCCGTTTTGAGCGATACAAGTTGCTACAGTTTCTTATTTTGAAGATCTTCAAGACGGAAGCAATGAGGATTGGAGATTACTCAAAGATATGTGGTTTCCATAAGTCAAAAAGTGAGATTTTGGGGTTTTTGCACCATATCTAGGGTTTGATTCTATGAGTCTTGATTTCGGTTTGCTTTTGGTGTATGATGGGTTTATTTATGATGTAGATAAAGATTTTATAGATGGAAGGTTGTGGATATGAAGTCTTCTTCAAATGGAGCTCGGGTTTGGAGTAAAACCTTGATTTAGCCTAAATCTAGCAACGTGAGTTCAAGTTACTTTGTGAAACTATGTACATGCCAAAAATGTCAATTTTGAAGTCTTAACATGTTTTACTTGTTATTTATCAAATGCGTGAGTATCTGGGTAAGTTTTGCATATTTGGTATAAAAGAGTTTATAAATCATGTAAGAGGCTTATACTTAAGTTTTAGATATTTTGACAAATAAAGAACAAGTGTGAGTTATTTGAATGCATTATCTTTTAAATGAAAATCATTTGGTTGTATTTGCATCTTTAGAGTATTTGATTTATAAATCGCTGGAAAATATATGTTATTGCATTATGAGACATTTTGGAAATATGTGAATATGATTTCATTGGGAAAATGGTTTGTCTCAACCATGTTTTGAGTAATCACATAAGCGTTGAGTTATAGAGCTTTTGCTCGATTTTTTTGACTAAAAGAGTCTTGGGGACATTTGTCCGATTTAAATTGCCTTATGTTAAGCTTTTAGAGTTATATGCAATTAAAGCACATTTAATTGATTTGTTACATGATTTGGGTGCGTTGGTCAGTCATTTTGGAATCATGTAAATTAGACCGAGTTGCATTTGGATCCATAGGCGTATGAGCCAAGTTGTTACTTGAAATTGGGATCATAATTCCTTGTTTTGAGGTCGATACCTAAAATGGACGAAAGACATAGTGGTGTTGAGCTTGGTACCCTTATAAGCGAAAGACATAGTGGTGTTAAGCTTGGTACCCATTTAAGTGAAAGGCATAGTGGTGTTGAGCTTGGTACACATGTAAGCAAAAGACATAGTGGTGTTGAGCTTGGTACCCGTATAAACAAATAACATAGTGTTCTTGAGCTTGTTAACTCCTCAAACTAAAATATCTAAGGGAGTTGGACCTACTAAATAAACATAGTTAGGTGACTTACTATTTATTTTGTCATATCTAACGAAAATAGGTCTCCCCCGTCACCGAAAGGTGTTGTTTTGGGTATAGAGTCTTATCCATTATTTTTGGTGGCGTTGTTAGAACATGAAGTATTAGCCATAATTTATATTATTGGATCTTTGAGATTTAACCATATTTTGGTATTCTAGAAAATCGAGCTTTGTCCATATTTTCGTATTTGAGGTATATAAACATATTCACATTTTGAGTGAGTAAAAGGTATAGAGTTCGTGTTTGAACGGGTATTTCTTTTTAAAGCTGTCATTTCTACGGTATTTGATTTAAAGTTTTTATTATGGAAATCATGAATTTGGGAAAGATGTTGCTTTTATAATGAAATCGTTTTATTTGAGATTTTATTATTTCATCAAGCAATCTTTCGATTTCAAATGATTATGAATAGGATATAAACTCTTGAGCTCACCAGACGTTAGGCCTAACCTTTTTCTTTGTCGGCATGTGCAGCAGGTTTTCGTTGGGGTTGGTACTAGCGATACATGTTGACTTGAGTTCTAGGAAGTGGCACGATAAAGATTAGGCTCTTGGTGACGTTTTCCGCATTCAGAGATAGCGACTCTTGTGGGTTTAGTAACACCCGACTATATTAATGTCTTTAAGGCTTGGTCTATCTCAGGTCAAGGTTTATTTATAATGTTGATTAAGGCAATTCAAGTTATGATTTATAAGAAAATGATTTATTCTTTATTTGATGTATTGATGAGTTTTTTTTATAATTAGTCGCTCTTTCCAGATTTGAGGGTGTTACAAGTTGAGAGATTTAGGTATTGAATTTAGATGCCTACACCTAAACTAGCCTATTGATAAGTGATCGGATGTGAGATTTCACAATTAGACACTTTAAGATAGGATGTTTGGAGGTTAATAGATGCACTAGAATCGAGAATCATGATGATGGTAACAAGGATCCGCATGTGACGTAAATTTTATTATCATTCGGCCGGTGATAATATTAATTTACAGTTACGTGTGTGTGCTTGAGTTATTGTCGTGATGACCGATAGGATAGTGAATGAGTTCTCATGAGTTTACCGTTGAAAGAATTGGTGTTTGTAGCTTTGTCATTTTGGGTGACAACTAAGTTCAACGAATGTGATTTCGATCGTTTAGGAGTCTGAGTTAATGGTTAGATGTAAACCATAAGCTTGTTGAATAAATTTATTTCGAGGTGAAATTTGTATATCAATAGATCTAGTTATGGATATTGGTTTTAGGATATCAACCTTTCCAATGTCGGTCTTGTGGTTGATAGACTTGGCGAATGTGGTTTTAAGACTTCAGGTCCCGACCAAATGCATGCACGACATTTATTTTAGAAAATAAATTGCAAAATCATTTCGTGTTGTTAAAAGAATTTTCATTTGACAAGTTATTATTTTTGGAAAATGTTTTGAGCACATACGAGTGTAGCCATGTTTTGAAAATTTGTTAAATTGTTTTAGTTGCTCGAGAAATGCATACATGGTTACTAGGAATTTATTTCGTACGTTTTGCTAGAATTGCAAATTTTGAGGTACATATCTTAAGAGAGCTTGAATTTAAAACTAACATAATTTGTTTCGTTTGTCTCCCCGAGAAATGTACAAATATCGTTTTACGATTTAAGAAATTATTTGGTGTAATGTGAGTTTTGGGTCGAGTTTGGAATGCACTAAACTACCGTACCTCCTACGGTTGTTTACAAATTTCATTTGGGATTTGGGGGTATAATGTTAACGGTCTACTTGTGGGATTTTGGAGTTCTATGGATTTGTTTTATGTCGGTGTTGCGTATGAGGGTTTATTGAGAATATTATTTAGCGTCATTTTATGTAGATCTTGATGGCGTTCAATGATAAAGTTTCCCTCGATGTTATTTTAACTTTCATCGGAGTCGTTTATTGCATAGAGTTTGCATGCATTCTAATTGTAGCTCTCTTTACATTACATAGCCAATGTTTTTAGAAATGAGTAAACGTATTGTTATATGGCTCCAAGTTGAAACCCAAACCAAATTGGTTTCTTGGTATGATCAAAGTGCATGCATGTGTCGTTTACTAATTTTGAGAAAATAAATCGATACATGCTAGTTTTATTGGGGAATTTTACTCTACGTCATTTTACGACGAGAAGTGGGATTGTTGGAAATTTGGTACAAACATTTTGTTGCACACAATTTTAGTGTATGAATATATTCTACATACATGAACATCAATAAGTGTGTGTCAATACTATAACGATCCATTTTAAAAGCTTACTAATTGTATTCTCATTGATGTCGTCGTCATTTTAAATATTAGGCACATAGCTTTTAAATAGTTTTGTATACTGACATTTGTAGTCACTTTTTCACGATGACCTGGTTATGGTAAAAATCATTAAGCGTACGTAAAATTAATTATAAAAGATTTTATGTTTATAAATCTTTGATAAATGAAATTGGCATAATTGTTTAGCTCTATACTTGTAAAACCTTGAACTCATTAGGAAACCTTGGTTGTAAAAGCTAATCTGTGATGAGCATTATAAGTGAGCACCGGATGAGTCTCCGTGGAATTAAGTAACGATTGATCTTACTTGTGGTTAGTTTGGAATTTCGGGGCTTTCAGTTTGATCAACCAGTGTATATAGAAACTTTTGAGGTATTAGATTTTTGGTTCGTTATCGATCTTTTTTTATGATGATCCTCTTGTTTCATCAATCTTCGGGTTGGAGTTTGCGGGACTGTTTGCCTTAAGGAGTTGTTCGGTTTTGGTGTCAATTTTCGGCGTTCTTGAGGTCAAGCACCCTTAGAGTATTTGGGTTACTTCGGTTGAATTCTAAGGAAAATTTGCATGTTATGTGTGGTGAATTTGAGGGATTAGATTTTTGGTAGCCAGTAATGAATGGTTTTGATCAATTGTGTTACTAATAAAGTTTGAGAGTTCTTTAGAATTTGGCGTGCTTTGTGGTAGTTTGGATTTTGGTTGCACGGTTGCATTGAACTATACTGGATTAGTGAATGAGAGTTTCTTTAAGGAAGGGACTATAAATCTTCTATGGTGTAGATTATTGGGAAATTTAGTGTGAGCGTTAAGGTAGACCTTAAGCGGAAACCGTTAT
Source organism: Silybum marianum (assembly GCA_036898165.1). Classification (NCBI taxonomy): domain Eukaryota; kingdom Viridiplantae; phylum Streptophyta; class Magnoliopsida; order Asterales; family Asteraceae; genus Silybum; species Silybum marianum. The sequence goes on along the minus strand of CM072530.1, from coordinate 20,232,570 downwards.
TCAGAGAGATTTGGATTAGTTGAAGTTAAAGTATCGTGCGGTAGTGGTCTATTCAGAACTGTTTATCCGGGATTCCCCTTTACCATCCGGGTAAGGTCGACATGATAATGGGTAATTTGATTCGAATGAAGTTGTTTGGTTATAGTCGGATGAGTGTTTTGTGAAATATATCGAAAAGTAGAATATAAGGGAGAAGAACATCCTCGTTTGATAAAGGTTGTTATAAAATTTAAGAGTAAATTCATTTTGGGCATCAATTGTGTAAGCGAGCCATTGAGGTCGTAAGTCACCCTCTAGGTAGTAGGAGTCACCTAAGGTTGGGAGATAGCTAAGACTCTATAAGTGGAGGAGTCAATTGGTAAATTAGGAGTAATCTGGAGGTTTGAAATCTAGGTCATCATCTCATTAAAGAAGGGTGAATGACGAGTCATCTACCGGGTTGTGCTCTGTATAGTGTGGGATTCTTAAAACGTCTAATGCGTCTCTTTTAGACCCATTTGAGTGTTCGACAGTGCTAGATTTCGAGGGCGATATCTTTTATAAGGCTGGGAGGATTGTAACATCCTGATTTTTGTCCCTGTTGAAGAAAGTGTTGAACCGGACGTTCTAATAAATAAGAGTTAATTTTAGAGTTTGAGTAGTGGTGCCATGAGATAGTGACGTTTGTCACAATAGCATCGATGGTACTAAGAGTATGGTCGTCTTGGCTATTGTGCCATGAATTAGTGATATCTGTCACAATAGCAGCAGTGTCACCTAATGGTTGGTGGTTGTGAGTCCAGTACAAGTGCAATCAAACACGAACAAGAACGATTGGAATGATTCACGTAGTCGGCTTGATTAATCGAATAGTATGAATACAGAGAAAGCGCACGGCTAGGTTTTACAATTAAGAACTCCAGGTTAAACATTAAATTAACCTACTTTATATACCTTTCGGTATTTACACGTTTAATCTCTTAACTTTATTTCTCTCAACTTTAATACAATCAACTATTTAACCCTAACAATCTCCCCCTTCGTATTAAAGTTGCAAAGCAGCTCGAAGTACATGGTCTTGCACAGATCAAATATAGCAAAATTAGCACTAACAATCTTCCCCTTTGAATTGAAGTTCAATAAATGCCAGTTTGGAAAAATGGCGTCTTCAGAATATCAATGAACTTTATCTTCATTTCAACAAACCGTTGACAAAAACAATCATTCCTTCGAAGACGATTGAACTTTGTAGCATAGAATCTGAAGAATAACAATCTCCCCATTTATCAAAATAAAATCTTCAGATCAAAATCTTCAACTTGAATTAATCTCTAGTGTCTTTGGAAGATATTTGAAACTTCAGCAGTCAACAACCAAACTTTAATCAACAAGGCTCGAAGCTTTCAGTGTACTAAGCTTCTTCAATACCAAACTTCTTCACAGGGCTTTGTCATCAGTAAATCTCAAGAGTTAAGCACCAAGATCTACATCACATCTACAATCTTTGAATCTAACGGCTTTTCAACCTTAGAATCAACATATTTAGATTCAAAACTTTTAAGTTATGACCGCCCCCCTCAACATCAGCATCATGTATTTGATTATCTTTTCATTAAGTTCTGACCGCTCCCCCTCAACATTAGCATCATGTCTTTGAGCAGCTCTTCTTGTTCTTTGCACAATGTCTTCTTTATGTATCTTTGATGTATCTTTGATATACTTTCTCCCCTCATGATGATTAGGAGAATCCTGAACATCATGATTCATCAAAGACTAAATCAAATTAGCTGCATCAAATACAAATATTAGCTCCCCCTCAAAAAGATATCTCCTTTAAAATCATTTTCTCCCACTGAAAAATTGCTCTGTTTCGAACACTTATCTCCGTTTTGAACTATGGGTAATCGGCTAACATACAGAAGCATGTTTAGCAACTGTTATCACTACAATCGAAATAAATTCAATTGAGTGGCCTATTTTCAGTGTTGGCAACGGGGGACACTAATAGGACTTCCAGTGGTCACTAAAGTAGAGTTATAGAACTAACTTCTCAAACTGTTCCGGCATAAACACGAAGATATGCATTTTGAATCACAAAGACTCATGCAAATGAAGAAAGAATTAAGCATTGAATGCTCTTTAAGTCTCAAAATGTGAATATTATTTCACAGACTCAATGTGCATGATTGAAGTGCGAAGGTGGGGCAGACATCCTTCTATTTCAATATCCATGTTTCCCAAATGAAAACTAGATAGATGATGTGCTGCATCCCCGTGAAAATTGAAACATCTCTTTATTAAGAAAGAAATGAGTGGCAGGTGGGGTTAAATCAAGAGTTGGCATGGGCTAACTGCTTGTTTCAATGATGGTTATCAAAGAATAATGAACCAATCAGTAGATGTGGTTGCCCGGCTTAGAAGTGGTTGGTGCAGAGTTTTATTTTTCTTTTTACTTTGTTCTCTCATCCTTAGAACTGCTTGTTTTAATAAAGTCTCACTTCTAACCAATCTCTCGTTTTCATGTTACCACTCAGCACAATGAGATTACTCAACCGTATGGGTTATCTCCCCCACTCGATGATGTAATACCCTTCACCCCTCAATCACTCAGGATTTACTTCTTGAGTAGGGCTACCGGTTCTGGTAGTCCATAGAAGTTCATATAATATCACACACTTATCCCGTGAAGATATGTTTTGGAGCATAGAAAGTTTTCAGAAATCAAATATGTGAAGTACAAGTCCTGAACTGATATGTTCAGAAGTCATAAATTTTCAAAAGAATTTCAATAAGATAAACTTCTAGCACAAAACAAGATATAGAAAGACTTACCCCTCAAAAATAAAAAGTTCTTACTCCCCCTCAAACCAAGCATTTTTTAATCATGTGTTTAGATAATCTAAGTTCAGCACGACACATGATAAACCTGCAAAACAGATTAAACAGATTTTGGTACCCATATCATCCTGGGTCCTTGAAAGTTAACTTTGGATTGGGGAATGTTGTAAGTTCCGAACCATCTATCTCGATTAGATGTTCTAGCTGTGGATATCGTCATTGAGATTCAAAATTAGACTCATAGACATGATATGTGCCAAACCAATCAGATGCAGATTTACGATCAACAAAATCATTCAACCCACATGCAGAACAACATATATGATCATGAGAAAGTTGAAGCAACTGCTGAATAGAATAAACTTTAAGCGGAAGCACTAAACTTTATTCAGCAGAAGTTACTTGAATGAAAATCATCATGATTCATATTGTTTTTCTTCTCATGCGAAAAAGAATTATATGACTCTGTTTTCTTAATAGCTTGCTTAGACTTCTTTTCTACCCAAACTTGTTTGAATCGAACATTTTTTCTTTGAAATCGTTTATCTGAAATATCATTAAATTCGTAGTCGGAAGAACGGGAATAATAAAGATGATGAGCTTTAGAAGTACCAGTGTGTTGATGTTTCTGTGAATGGTTAAGTTTGTTATTTTGAAAAATAGGTTTGTTCACAGAAACTTGTTGTGGAGCGGATGTGGAACATTCACCCTTATGCATGATTACTGGTTCATCTACAACTTTGTCGGGAAGAAAATCCAAATGATTCGGAAGAATTGGAGAAAAATCAAATAGGTTTAGGTCATCGTCCGTGCAATCATCATAATTCGAAAAGGTTGAGAACTCATGCCCCTTATTAGATTTAGGAATCTCACAGTGATTAGTTGAGGAACAGGTATTTTTGTTAAAACTGTTTTGATTTTCAGTCGACAAATCACCTAAAAAGCCTTACAAGAAGCCGCTTCTGAGTGTGTGGAGGAAGGTCCAGATTGGGCATTTTTTGCTTTAAGAAGAGTATCGTATTTCTTTTGCAATTTAGAAGTTGAAACTTATTCTTGTAGAACATTCGTCGCTAGATCAGCGAGTTTGCTGGTTAGGCAACGAATTTCTGTCTGAAGATTCTCTCTTTCATAATCAGGAAGTGGGTTTGTCTTGAATGGGGTGGTAGGTATTTGAGATTGATTTTGTTTAAAAATAGACATTAAAATTTCTTTTTCGAGATCAAAAGCGTTCTTAGCTACTTCATAATCCTGTTCCAGCTGAACTATACGTTTTTCTAAAATCAATGGGGGAATGTATAGTTTGAATTCAACCAGTTTTGCTTGAATTTCAGCGTTAGAGTAGCTACTAGATGAATCATTCGAAAGAGTAGGTTTGCATTCGTTCCGTCTATAACTCTCATTTAGATTAGCATAGACAAAAGGAATTTGACCCTTATCAGTTCTAGCACGTTTAATGTCTTACTGTTCCCTAACCTGTTCCGGTGATAACGTGATATCCCTTCTGGTGATGACGATATATAATCAGGAACCAACTGTAATGCCATGAACTCGATTTGAAAATCCGGACCAAGGTTTAGATATTCAAATTTGTATAGAGTAGGGACATCAGCTATGGCTTTTTCGAGATAATGAGGATTGTCGGCACCAAGACCTTCCTTTGACTTATAGGACTTGAACTCCTTGGGTTTGATCAAATGAATGGTTTAATCAGTTTGACCTCGTTTGATATATTTGAGTTCAAGATCCTTTACCTTTTCTAACAAGTCTTCCCATTGAATATTTAAAAAATCAATTTTGGTGGAAAAATCTCTATTTTCACGTTCAGACTTAGCTAACTTAGATGACAATTCAGATAATTTGTTTGTCAAAGTAGTGTTAGATTCATCAAGCTTGATTTTTGTCCTCTTGTAAACCTTTGGCTCGACAAACGTGATCAACACGTTCCTCGTTAATTAACAAAAGTTCGTTATAGTTATTCGAAAGTCGGGCCTCTAATTTAGTGACCAGGTTATTTTCATCTTTCAGTTTATCAGTTAAGTCTTGCAGTTTAAGCATCATGGTTTGCATCTGATCAATTAAAGCATTATGAGTTGGAGAACATACCTGACATTCTGTTTCAGAGTGTGTGTTCATCTTAAAAGCACTTGTGTGATTGTGAGACAGTTGTGATTTGATCTGGACAAGTAACGCGACTTAATCTAGAAGTGAGAAGGTCCGGATTAAGAGAAAAATCCGACAATGATCGGATAAGATGAAATCCGATAGTGATCGGGTGAAAAAAAAATCTGATAGTTAACAAATAGTCTGAAATCCTATAGAAATCCTACAAGGACTATAATCAGAAAAAAAAAATCCAAAATCCTCCAAAATCCTATAGAAATCCTATAGTCTAAAATCCTATAAGGACTAAAATCAGATAACAAAAAAAAACCAAAATCCTAATCCTATAGAAATCCTATAGAATTGAGAGTCCAAGAAATCCTATACCAAAATCCTATAAAATTGAGAGACCAACAAAGCCTATACCAAAAGCCTATAAAATTGAAGGTTCAATAAATCCGATAAATGAAAATCCTATAAAAGAAAAAAAACAATAAAAGATCCGATACAGGGTGAAATCCGATAAAGGTGATCGGACTTGTGTATGATCGGATTAAAGATTCAAAATCCGATCACAAGGAAAATAATCCAAAAGGCCGTGGAAAGCAATCAGATTGGAAGATTTCGATAAAGAAAATATAAAGTAATCCGATAGATTACTTTACACCGACCCACAATTGAAAAAAAAATTGTTGGTCCCAAAGAAGTCTACAAGAGTTCAAAGGATATAGAAACTATTTGTAGAAGGGTGGTTGAATACAAACAGATAGATTTTTACGTTTTTAAATAAGTTTATATTGAATAAACAAATTTACAGTTACAAGGGGAATTAGAACAAGTTAACCTATTCTATTGTAACTTAAGAAACACACAGATTTGATGCACAAGAAATTAGAAAGAAATGAAGCAGAGGTTCAAGGAGAGTAAGTAGCATGCATGAGGATGAAGAAGATATCTTCATCCTATTTATACCCGTTTGCATATCATGCAAGACAAAAGGTATTTTGCCACGTGTCAAGCTTTTATAGGAAGCTTGTCCTTTGTCCAAAAGACAGCCATGCTTTGGCCGAATATGAACAGTATCATATTAGATTTGATGGAGACATAAGAGACAAGCCGTACGTCCTTTTCTGACATAGTATAAGGTTTTGACTTTTGTGCATCGAGGATAAGATCAACTTTAATCTAGTTTGAAGTCTTCACTTGATCCCTGAACTTGAAACTTCAAGGATGAACTTTCGAAGTGTCGCTGAGACTTCACAAGACTTCACACTGATTTAGATAATCCTTGATTTCACTGAACCGCTTCAGATCACTAGCTGATTATCTCTTTCTTCAGCTTAGTCTTCGACTTTCGCTGAATGTTCCTCTGGTGTGATAGCTGATCTTCAGGTCTTCAGAAATAGACTTAAGGTTCCTGAGATTTCAGTGATCGCTGATGGCAATCAGCGTATGCTATCGCTGAAATGAACTTGAGTCAATAAATGGGATTTTCACTGAGTATATAAAGGAATCATATTTAAATCACTTAGAGGAGTTATGAATAACAATCTCCCCCTGTTTGATTTTGATTAAGCAATAAAAGAAAATTGCTTGAATAGATTTGTAGGGACTTAAAAATTTCTAAGTAAAAGTTTTAAGAACAAATCTGTGAGATCTTTTTCAGCTATTCTATTTGAACTATTGAGTTTCATTTATAAGGTTATGAAATCTCAAGTTACAAGTAAAGGTTTTAAGTACATTCACTGATTTACTTTTCAGAGTGAAAACAATCAGTGAGTTAAATTTGTTAGAAAGAATAGAATTCTTATGTTCGTTGTCCCATTTACTATTTTAAGGGATCTTTTCAGCACACAAGTGGAGTAGAGTACTTCATTTGAATTTCATTATCAATAATCTGAAGAATTACAGGGAAAAATGAAATTACAAATATAAAGTAAAAGTACATTACACTGAAATATTAAAGGAAATGGAAAAGCTAATCAGAGATTCGCTCATGTCTTATTTGTAATTCCTTTTCATAGATCATCTTCTGCCTATTCATCAGAGGGGAGTCTGACCAACAATAGTGATGCATGATCTTGATGCAAGCTGAAGGAGCCTTGCTGACTTCTGAGTTTCTGAAAAGTCCTAAGATCCCTTCATTATCCAAATAAACCATACCTGGTTCAGGGAGTGTAATGATTTCACTTTCTTCATAGCGTCGGTCTTGAGGGAGCGAGTAGTTCAGCATTGAGACATTAGGGATTTCCAGGTGGTCAAGAATGCTTTCATGGTTGAACTTGGTTTCATGCTCATTCTTCGAAGAGGGACCACCTGCAGACTTTCTTCTCTTTGAAGTTTCAGGGAGAGGAGGGATTTGAACTAGTTGAGACATTTTCTGCAAGAGTTGATCTAGTGCTTTTTCTACCACGTCTTTGAATTTTGATTTGGAACCCTGAATGGCATCTCTAATTTCCAGCCATTCAGAGTATCCAAAGAACTTTAAGAACTTTGATTCTTCTTTTTCACATCTTGTTTGTCTGTACATTCGTACGTAAACCTTCAGACCATATCTTTTGGAATATCGTCCTTCAATAGTCGCACGAACGATTTTGGAGTCAGACCTTCGATAGTTGAATCTTTCAGAGCACCAGCGCAGTTCTTCTTCTCTGTGACGGGTTTTTTCTTTAGAGATGGCACTTAGAATCTTCTCTTGAGCAAAAATTGGATCTACATCGATGATCTCTCTGACTAGTTCCTTCTGTACCAGAGCTTCAGCAAGTTGTTTACTTTTCTCGTTCAACTTTCTTTTTACTTCTTCTCTGGCAGAGTCTTCCCTGAGAATCTTCCTTGCGAGTTCGAGATCGTTTTGAGTCTGCTTCATCTTCTCATCCCTGAGTCTCTGTGCTTCCAGAGCTTGAGCTCTCTCTTCCTTTGATAGAAAATAAAATTCATCCACTATGCTGATGGGTACAGGATTTTCAGGTTCAGTGAAGGGCTTCTTTATTCTTTTTGCATCAAGCTCCTTTAAAAAGTTTATTCGCCTTTGTTCTTCCTCAGGCTTGCTTATTGGAGGTCTCTGTGTGCGCCGTCTTGGAATAAGGCCTTCTTCATCTTCAGAGTCAGAGTGAGTTATATACACAAACTGATCTTCAGATGAAGGTTCCTTCCATGAAGTAGAGTCCTTTGGGGGACTAGACTCACTGAGAATGGGAGAAGCTGAGAGAACTTTGTTAGAGCCAAAACTTGGAGGAGGGAAGGATGGATATGTAGGGGGTTCAGAAGCTGGAGAGATAAAAGTAACAAGGGGAAGGGTTACCTCTACAGTGGTCTCCCCCTCAGAGATAAGAATGGTGGCATCAAGATCCACTACTTGCTTTCCTTTGCCTGATTGGCTGGATGGCTCCTGAGAAGGATTGTGTCCGTCCCCCAAAGGTTCTGAGTAGTTGATCTCAGGTATGAAGTTTCCTGGTCGACTTCTCTTGAAGTGCTCTATGGCACCTGGAGGGATGTCATCATCATCATCATCATCATCATCATCAATCCCCTTATAGATGGGAATTGTTTCATCTTCTTCATCATCATCATCTTCTTCTTCCTCATCGTCTTCATCATCAGCAGCGACGACTGAGGGTTCTTGCTGATGGATGTAGGGAGATATCGGTGTGCCTGGCATGCGGTCATTGGCCTGACCGATTATCTCATCAGCGACCTCCTTTGCACATCTCTCCCCCTCGATGTTGTCAGCGGGGAGGACGTGCACAACGATAGTCTTGACATTCGAACCAATATCCTTGAGCGAGTCAGAGTGCAGGGACTGATTCGTTAGAACATCGCTCAGGGTCTTCCTGTCGTCAGAGGTGAAGGAGGGGCCAGCATCAGATATTCTGGTAAGCTTGTCCATAATATCAGCTTGAGTCTTTTGAATAGACTCAAGCACTAGGCCTTGGGCTTTGAGGACAGAGGCAACCGCATCGATGGCCTGAGAGTTTCCCCAAGTGTCAGCCTTGAGTCCCTGGATGTCGACGAGCATATTGTTCAACGTGGTCTTCATTCCAGGTGTTCCAGCGACTGTCTGGAAGATATATTCAGCAGAGTGTTGAAGATTATCCACCCTAGCCCTAGTTTGAGCACACTCATTGACTTTTCAATGGCAGGGAAGGTAGGGTGTGGAAGACTGATTTTCGGAATCTCCACTGAAAAGGGAGGAAGCTTGGCAGCTGTCTTCTCCTGTTTGACCCTTCGTGCTTTTTCAAGGGACATTGGGCGCTGGGCACCCTTTCCTTTGCTTCTTGGAGAAGCAAGCTGAGTGGAGATGGTGGTTGCTGACGTCTGTGTGGCTGTACCTGATGACAACATAGACAGAGCAGCAAAGAAGAGCTCTGGGTTAGAAGAAGGATGATCCAAAGACATGGTATGTAACCTAAGAATATCGTGAGAATTACTCTTGGCTGCAGCAAGTGCAACGGCAATGTCCTGAGGATCATTTGCCTGTGTCTGAGCATGCCTGAGAGAGGTATGCTGAGGCCCTGTGTTACTGGCTTTCCAAAGTTCAGATTGTCGAAACAAAGTTGAAGTTTGAATGGCGTGCATTTCAATATCATCAGAGATAGGGGCAACTATCTCTGAATCACGTATTGATGTGAGGACCAAAGAAGAAGGGGTAGAAGAAGAAGATAAGGCAGTGATAGTATTACCTGGTGCAGCTTCAGCAGAGCTGACTCTAACACCTTCAGTGACTGGAGTCGCTGAAAGTGGGGGTAGCGCTGAAGAAGCGACAACGAACTCAGATGCCGTTGTCGTAGCAGAGGTTGGCAGAGACGTTGGTAGTACGCCGGAAGCAGAGAGGCCAGTCTTTTGAGACACTGCCTTCTTGGCTTTCTTTGAAGGGCGTTTTTGGGCGATGGTCTTTTTTTGACCATCGGTTGGTTCCTTTCGCTTGGGGGGAATGGTTGTGCCGGGGGCACTCACTGATGGGTTTGGCAGTGAGGTAGGCATAGGAGCAGTGACTGCTATCAGTCGCAGCATGTAGGAAGTGTAGGGGGCATCATCTGGATGAATCTCTAACTCTAGAGATTTCTTCCCCACCAAAGAGAAGCTTTGTTTGCCAACAGTGGGGTACTCCTCCTTTAGATAGTAGAGAAAAATCTTGGATAGGCAATGAATTGATTTCTCTTCGCTGCATTTACCCTGTTGTACATGTCGCTGAAGATGTAGTCAACGTACTTCAGCATGTACCCTGTACAGAGAGCAAATCTGATGTCCTGGAAATGCTTGCTTGCCTGGTCATGAGAACCAGTCTTGGAGCATAGGCATTGAATGACCTGAGTGAAGAGGTATTGGCAGCGAGTAGGGAGCCTCTTCTTTTCCATCTTAGAACCCACCGTCTTGTGCTCAGGGTTCTCCCATATGTAACCAATTGAGTCCAAGAAGGAGTCAATCTGCTCAACAGTGGGCTCAGGGGCCCAAGATTCTGTCTTCAGCTTGGAGGGGAGGCGGAGAGCATGCCTTAGGAACCGGCAGTGAAGGAGAAGTATCCCAGAGAGGGGATAGAGAAGCCAATTGCAGGGATCTTCTTACCTTTGTCCGTAGTGACGGTGGTACACTAAGCAGAAAACCAGACAGCCTGTAGGTGTGCAGGGATTCCTACAGGGTTGTGTACAAAAGCATACATCAGAGGACACACTTTGATGAAGGTAGCTCCATCATTGAAGTAGGCTTTGTCAGCTGGAATGTCGACCAGTGCCAGGTAGTTGCAGGCCTTGAAAGTCGCATGTTCCATGCTGAAATTGCTTGCAGGGGCCTTCTCGATCATGTTGGTGCTTGATGATGCCATTTCTGTTTCAAAGATTGGGACACCAAAGAGGAAAATCATGGTTTAATACAAGAGTAATAAACCATAGCAGGTTTTGGTAAAAGAATTACCAAAATGTGTAGAAGAAAAACAAATATTTTGATGAACAAAAACCAAAATACTTGTCTTTTTAACACAAAATAGACTAGTTTTGTTTTCTTATTATAAAAACTTGTTGATTAAGAAAATACCAATAGTTTGGTCTTCTGTTCTAAGTTTGAACCCAGAACAGGTTTTGGTAAAAAAAAACTTTGAATCTTTTTAACTCATTAGTAAAAAGGGTAAAGTTATTTATTAAACAGAATTATAAGAAGAGATGAAAAGAAGGTTTCGTCATTGTGTTTTACACACAGGAGGAAAAGAGGGTTAGATCAAACCTTGAAAGTGAATATTGTTAAGAAAAACGCACAATTGCGTGCTCTTGGTGTTCTTGAAGAATGCTTGAAGGTCGAGAGAAGGTTCTTGCTTTTTAGAGTAATATGAGCGCATAAAGAATGAAATGGAAAAGAATTTTGCTTAAATAGCAAGAGGAGAGAGAAACGGATAACTAAACGACGATTTAGCTTGTTAGAAAAAGAAATGATGACCTGCGCACGCCCCTAGAAAGGAGTGGAAAGGAAACGTCGTGGTCCGTCGTGTGTAAGATAAAGGTCTGACGTGTCCTTTTCTTATTTGAAAAAAAAGTTTGATTATCATTTAATAAATAAATGTTAATCATTATCCTTAAATCCTCATCAATGGACAATAAACGATTGTTACTGATGGGTTTTTGTTTTGAAAACATACTCTCTGAAAAGAAACATTCAGAGAGTGGAAATAAGAAGTCAGCATTTAACATACCAGAGTTCAGGGAAAGGAGAAGTTATTCAACATTTAACATACCAAGCTCACTGATGAGTAGATTAAATCTAGTTTCATCAAGAGGCTTTGTGAAAAAATCAGAGAGCTGATATTCAGTTGGTAGGAAATGAAGTTCTACTTCACCTTTCATCACATGATCTCTGATAAAGTGATATCGAATCTCAATGTGCTTGGTTTTAGAGTGTAGAACCGGATTGTTTGCAATTGCAATAGCACTTGTACTATCACAATATATTGGGATCTTAGAAAGACTTAGGTCATAATCCCTGAGTTGATTCCTCATCCAAAGGATTTGAGCACAACAGCTACCAGCAGCAACGTATTTAGCTTCAGCGGTGGAGGTGGACACAGAGTTTTGCTTTTTACTAGTCCAACTAACCAACTTACCACCCAATAGCTGACATCCACCAGTGGTGCTCTTTCTCTCAATTTTGCAACCTGCAAAATCACTATCAGAGTATCTGATTACATCGAACCCTGAGCCTTTGGGATACCAAAGACCCAGATTAGGAGTTCCTTTCAGGTATTTGAAGATCCGCTTCACAGCAATGAGATGAGATTCCTTAGGTTCGGCTTGATATCTAGCACAGAGACAGGTAGAGTACATGATATCGGGTCGGCTCGCTGTAAGATATAGTAGAGATCCGATCATCCCACGATAGGCAGTGACATTGACAGGTTTTCCATTAGAGTCCTTGTTCAACGTCAGAGGAGGTGCCATGGGAGTCTTCATCGTTGAGCATTGATTCATATCAAATTTGTTCAGCATGTCCTTAACATATTTACTTTGGCAAATAAAGATACCTTTGTCAGATTGCTTAATCTGCAAACCTAGAAAATATGTTAGTTCACCCATCATACTCATCTTATATTCTTTTTTCATTCGATTTGCAAAACGAGTACAGAGTTTGAGTCTTGTGGAACCAAATATAATATCATCGACATAAATTTGGACAAGAATAGTATGACCTTTATGTTTTCTTAAAAATAGAGTTTGATCAATTTTTCCACGAGTAAATTTTTCGTTAAGGAGAAATTTAGAGAGGGTATCATACCAAGCTCTAGGAGTCTGTTTTAACCCATAGAGAGCCTTTTTAAGTTTGAAAACGTGACCAGGGTGACTAGGGTCAGCGAAACCAGGAGGTTGTTCAACATAAACTTCCTCGCTGAGTTTTCCATTTAAAAAAGCACTTTTAACATCCATTTGAAAAACTTTGAAGTCTTTATGGGCAGCATAAGCTAAGAAGAGTCTTATGGCTTCTAGTCTAGCTACAGGAGCAAAGGTCTCATAATAGTCAATTCCTTCTTCCTGTCTGTAACCCTGAGCAACAAGTCTAGCCTTTTTGCGAATTACAGTGCCATTTTCATCTAGCTTATTTCTAAAGACCCATTTGGTTCCTATCACTGTTTTTCCAGATGGACGAGGGACAAGGTTCTAAACATTGTTTGTTTGAAATTCATAGAGTTCTTCTTACATGGCAGAGACCCAGCTAGGATCAGAGATAGCTTGATCGATCTTTTTAGGTTCAGAGAGGGAAATGAAATTTACATAAAGACATATATTACCTGAACCTCTACGAGTTTTGATACCTGCATTAGGATCGCCAATAATCTGATTTATTAGATGACTTGTAGTCCATCTCTGAGCGGGAGGTTGAGGAGATTGATCAACAATAGAATCAGCGACTTCTTCTCTTTCAGGAATACTTGTTGTTGATTCAGCAACGGGGACTTCATCATTTAAGATCAATCCTGGAGATGCAGATGAAGCTTGGTTGTTCACTAAAGAGTTTCCTTGAGAGGTATCAGATGGATGAATCTGATTAAGAGAGGTGACATTGATCCCTGAGGATGAATCAGTATTCGGAATAGGAAAATCAGGGAGACAATCATCATTCATTTCAGCGTTAGGTTGACTGCTGAAATAAGTTTCAGGTTCTCCATAATCTGATTTCATCCATTCATTTAGCTCCTCATCTTCTTCAAGGATAGGAGCAGAGTTGATTGGACGTGATTCATCAAAGTTGACGTGCATAGATTCTTCAACATGTTGTCTTCTCTTGTTGAAGATTCTGAGAGATTTAGACACTGAAGAGTATCCAAGAAAAATTCCTTCATCAGCTTTTGGATCGAACTTTTCCCAAATGATCTCTGTCATTCAGATTGTAGCATTTGCATCCAAAGATATGAAGATACTTCAGAGTAGGTCTTCTTCCCTAAAATAATTCATACGGGGTTTTCTTGAATCGGTTCACAATTAGGGATCGATTCTGAGTAAAGCATGATGTATTGACTGCTTCGGCCCAGAATTGAGTTGGAAGGCGTGATTCGCTGAGCATTGAGTGAGCTACTTCAATGATAGTTCGGTTTCTTCTTTCAGCAACACCGTTTTGCTGAGGAGTTCTCACTGAAGAGAAGTTGTGAGAGATACCTTTTTCATCAATTAGAAATTTATCAGGGTACTGTTCTTGAATTCAGTACCATGATCACTTCTCATGGAATGAACAGTTAGATTGTTCAGAACTTCCATCCTTTTGATAAACTAGATTATCGTATCAGGGGTGTCACTTTTGGATCGAAGAAAGAATACCCATGTGTATCTGGAATATTCACCAAGAATCACAAGAGTGTATTTCTTTCCAGATATAGATTGGACATTGACAGGTCCAAAGAGATCCATATGGAGTAGTTGAAGAGGTGAGGTTACAGAGGAAACTTGTTTAGATCTGAAAGATGATTTTGTCAGCTTTCCCTTTTCACACGTTGAACAAAGAGATTCCTTTGCAAAGCTATGATTTGGGAGATCTCTGACGACTCCCTTTTGAGACAGTTCATTAATTGTCTTAACGTTGAGATGAGAGAGTCTTTTATGCCATAACCAATTTACGTCAGAGGATGCTTTAGAGATATAGCACACATTCTCAGAGTGAGAACTATTCATATTGATTACATATACATTTTCAACTCTTTTGCCTGTTAAGGCATGCTTATCATTGCAGTCAGTGACAGCACATCTATTCCTTAGGAATAGAACTTTGAAATCTTTGTCACATAGCTGACTAACGCTTAAGAGATTGTGCTTTAGTCCTTCAACGTAGGAAACTCGACTAAACGAGGCGTTGGACAAAATTCCATAGCCTTTAGTGTATCCTTTGCCATTTCCACCAAAGGTCACTGATGGACCAGCTTCTTCTTTGTAGTCAGAGAGCAGAGATTTTCTACCGGTCATGTGCTTTAAGCATCCGCTATCGAGATACCAGAGATTAAATGTTTGAAGGTACCCATATTACTATGGGTCCTGCTTTGTTAGTGGAAGGAGTGGCGGAGGAGCTACTTGCTGAAGAACTTTCTTCAGTGGATGTCTTCACCTTTGTTGGTTTTGCAACCTTGGTGGATTTCACTCTTGCTGATTTATCAGCTTGAGCTACTTTCTTTCCATGAGCTAGTTTATCAGCTTTAGTAGCATTAGAACACTTACTTGCAATGTGGGTAGTTTCACCACAGTGATAGCACTTCCTATATTTGTAAGGTTTGGAATTTAAAGATTTCAGAGAGATAGAAGGGATTTTGTCAGGAATGGGGCCGAGAATTCCTTTATCCATTGTTCTTGGAGGTATAACAACCTTTTCAGGAACAGGAGTGAGATCAATCTTAATTCTGGGGGTTGATCTCTGAGAGAATTCAGAGATCTTTTTCCCAGGTTTAGGATTGCTCTCTCAGGTGGTAGAGGATTTCTTGTTCTTCTGAACATTTCTATTTCTAGGAACCCGATCAAGAATCTTATTTTTGACCACTTTCTTAGAGTAGAAAGATTTTAACATCGGAGTCTTCTCACTAGATTGAGGTCTCTGAGACGAAGAGGAGGGATCAGGGATAGAGGAGACAAACATTCCAAATTTAAGCATGGAACGGTCTTTCCCGGATTCTTCCTTTTCGAGGTTAAAGCCTAACCCACTTCTTACTTTCATATGGATCTGGGCATTGATGATATCATATACCTTGTCAGAGGCTTTGCACCATCCTTCGATGGTAGCCTTTTCAGACTTGAGATCAGTGATGGCCTTTTCTCTTTCAGCGATAGCTTGCTGCTTTTCAATGCTAATTGTTTGATTAACAAAGACTTGGTCCTTTAAGGTTTCCTCAATCTTTGAAAGTTCTTTGATTTTTAGATGACAATTTTTTAATTGTTCAGATAAACCAGTGTTAATTTTCTCAGCTTTGATTTTTCCATTTAAAGCATTATAAAAATCAACAGTCATAGCATCTTCTATTAAGGAGATAGAAGGAATGGATACCTGAGTAGAAGGGGACTCAGAGGAAGGCAAGATACTTCTTCAGCATCTTCTATTCTTGCCATCCGACATAAAAAGGCAAGATCTTCTTCATCTGTGCCTGACTTATCAGAGGTTTTAGCCCAGTCATCTTCATCATCCCAGTCAACTTCTTCAACTACAAGACCTTTGCCTTTTGGCTGGTTTTTCTTCAGATCTTTGTATTTGTTTTTTAATCTCAAATACTTTTCTTTCTTATCAGAGGTCAGAGGTCAGCGAGTTAGTGGGGGTTGCAACTTTCTTGGATCTACATTCACTAGCAAACTGACCTTTTCGCTGACAATTGTAGCATGTGGCTGAGGCTTTCTCAGCGGGCATGGTTTTCAATTTATCAGAGTCAGCGAGAGTCGGTGTTCTTCTAAAGTTTCTCTTTCTGGCAAATCTCTTAAAGTTATTAGTTAATAGAGCCAGAGAGTTATCGAACTCAGAGATGTCAGCATTAGTGAGTTGATCTTCTGAATCGGTTTGACCTAATTCAGTGATGGATGTAATAGTAGAGGAGGAAGCATTTCTTAAAGGATTTATCTCTGAAGACACGAGTGCCAAGGAAGTACATTTGTCTCCCTTGAGTTCATTGATGAGGTTTTTCCTCAAAACTTAGGGTTGCTCTTCATTTAAGAGCATTCCATACAAAGCACTTAAAGAAAGAGTTTCAAGATTCTTTCACAATTTCAGACATGTAGTGTACACTGCCCATTGTTCGGGCAGTGCCTCCATGAATTTTGTCAGAATTTCAGCGTTGGAATAGTCTGTTGACTGTTTTTAAGTCAATCAACAAGCAGTTAAAACGCTGGTGAAGTTGAGAGAGAGTTTCACCTTTATGATGCATTAAACTTTCATACTGTCTTACTAGATTAATACTTCTAGTGATTTGTACCTTAGATGTTCCTTCATATTGAATACATAGAGTATCCCACATGAATTTAGAAGTCCTCATTTTCATTACTAAATGATAGACTTCATCAAGGAGGGACATTGCAATTATGGATCTTGCTTTTGAGTCAATAGCAATTTCTTTCTTATCTTCTTCAGTCCATCGATTAGGAGTTTTAATTATACTCCTTTCAGGGATGGCTGGAGTAATAGTGGTGGCAGGAACACCAGCTACAATAGTTGTAGGAACAAATGGTCCGTTTTCTAGATAGTAAGGGATCTTTGGGTCTGATCCTTCTAGAAACAGAGACATTCTTTCCTTCTAAATCTTGGAGGTTTAGCTAAAGATCCATTGTCATTATAGTTTGTATTAGGATTTGACATATTTTCAAATAGTTTAGAAATAAAATATTTTAAAGATAGAGAGCACACTGCTCTGATACCACTTGTTGGTCCCAAAGGAGTCTACAAGAGTTCAAAAGATATAGAAACAGTTTATAGAAGGGGGGGGGGGTTGAATACAAACAGAAAGATTTTTACGTTTTTAAACAAGTTTATATTGAATAAACAAATTTACAGTTACAAACGGAATTAGAACAAGTTAAATAACCTATTCTATTGTAACTTAAGAAACACACAGATTTGATGCACAAGAAATTAGAAAGAAATGAAGCAGAGGTTCAAGGAGAGTAAGTAGCATGCATGAGGATGAAAAAGATATCTTCATCCTATTTATACCCGTTTGCATATCATGCAAGACAAAAGGTATTTTGCCACGTGTCAAGCTTTTATAGGAAGTTTGTCCTTTGTCCAAAAGACAACCATGCTTTCGCCGAATATGAACAGTACCATATCAGATTTGATGGGACATAAGAGACAAGTCGTACGTCCTTTTCTGGCATAGTATAAGGTTTTGACTTTTGTGCATCGAGGATAAGATGAACTTTAATCCAGTTTGAAGTCTTCACTTGATCTCTGAACTTGAAACTTCAAGGATGAACTTTCGAAGTGTCGCTGAGACTTCACAAGACTTCACACTGATTTAGATAATCCTTGCTTTCACTGAACCGCTTCAGATCACTAGCTGATTATCTCTTTCTTCAGCTTGGTCTTCGACTTTCGCTGAATGTTTTTCTAGTGTGATAGCTGATCTTTAGGTCTTCAGAAATAGACTTAAGGTTCCTGAGATTTCAGCGATCGTTGATGGCAATCAGCGTATGCTATTGCTGAAATGTACTTGAGTCTATAAGTGGGATTTTCACTGAGTATATATAAAGGAAACATATTCAAATCACTGAGAGGAGTTATGATCAACAAAAATCAATTCTTTTGCTTGCACACAACGATTTCTTTTTAGCCACGTATCATCCTTATGAATCCGAAACCCAAAGCAGCTACAAAGTCTTTATTGCAATCTTTGAATTCCAATCACAAAATCACCCAAGAAAAGATGAAGCCACGTGTTGTTGAAATCAGCAACAAGGAAACCACCACCCAACATTGATTTCTTAAAATTGAATACTCAAACAACACCAAAGGATTCCACCGTATGGATTCAACAACCAATCACAGATTAGCAATTAAAAAGCAAACAAGACTTGAGAATAAAAACCAAATTTGCACCAATTGACGATGAAGAAATCAGCCAAAGAAACACCAAATCCAATACACAAATCTCTCCAGTAGCCGTCGATTGAATAAATCACCAACAAAAACCCTAATCGCCTGGAATGATTCACTAACAAGTGCAATCAAACAATGTATTGATCAAACACGAACAAGAACGATTGGAATGATTCACGTAGTCGGCTTGATTAATCGAATAGTATGAGTACAGAGAAAGCGCACGACTAGGTTTTACAATTAAGAACTCTAGGTTAAACATAAAATTATCCTACTTTATATACCTTTTGGTATTTACACGTTTAATCCCTCAACTTTATTTCTCTCAACTTTAATGTAATAAACTATTTAACCCTAACAGTGGTCCCGGTAATTGTGTCATGAATGTGTGACAATGACACAATGGATCAATCAAATCTTTAGTAAAGTAGAATCCTGAGTCCTATATGTGGTTCACCCTTAGAATAGTTTAAATACGTAAATTGAAGTTGGATTATATCGGGCATCATCTTTTAGGCTTAAAACGGGCTCAAAACGGGTGAAAAGTAGGAAAACACCTCGGTGCAGCTCATGTTATACTGTCATGCTATAGTGATAGTGTCACAATAGCCTGTCAGGATCGCCTAGAGGGGGTAAGGCACTCTCGGTACATAGCGGTTGATTGTGCTATGCTATAGTGACATGGCACAATAACATGTAACAATCGCGGGCGCCATCTAGTGCATAAAATCGGGATTTTCTTCAATTGGTCATAACTTCTTCGTCACAGCTCCATTTTGAGCGATTCAAGTTGCTACGGTTTTATATTTCAGAGCTCTTCAAGATGAAGCAATGAGGATTGAAGATTACT
Source organism: Silybum marianum (assembly GCA_036898165.1). NCBI lineage: Eukaryota > Viridiplantae > Streptophyta > Magnoliopsida > Asterales > Asteraceae > Silybum > Silybum marianum. The sequence continues at coordinate 20,213,279 of CM072530.1, read as the reverse complement.
CAAAAATAAATGGTTTCCATAAATTGAAATATGAGATTTTAGGGGTTTTGCACCATATCTAGGTTTGATTCTATGATTCTTGACTTGGGTTTGTTAGGTTTGTTTATGATCTAGATAAAGATTTTATAGATGTAAGGTTGTGGATCTGAAGTCTTCTTCAAATGGAGCTCGGGTTTGGAGTAAAACCTAGATTTAGCCTAAATTTAGCAAGGTGATTTCAAGTTGCTTTGTGAAAACTTTCTACATGCCAAAAATGTCCATTTTGAAGTATTAACACGTTTTACTTGTTATTTATCAAATGTGTGAGTATTTGGGTAAGTTTTACATATTTGGTATAAAAGAGTTTATAAATCATGTAAAAGGCATATACTTAAGTTTTAGACATTTTGACAAATAAAGAATAAGTGTGAGTTATTTGGATGCATTATCTTTTAAACTAAAACCATTTGGTTGTATTTGCATCTTTAGAGTATTTTATTTATAAATCATTGAAAAATACATGTTATTGTATTATGAGACATTTCAGAAATATGTGAATATGATTTCATTGGGAAAATGTGTTGGTCCCAAAGGGGTCTACAAGAGTTCAAAGGATATAGAACAGTTTGTAGAGGGGGAGGGGGGTTGATACAAACACAAGTAGATTTTTGTTTTTAAATTAGTTTATATAAATAAACAAATTTACAGTTACAAGCGGAACAAGAACAAGTATAAAACCTATTCTATTTTAACTAAAGAAGTCACTAAGTTGATGCACAAGGAATAGGAAAGAAAAGAAACAGAGGTTTTAGGAAATAGAAAGTAGCATGCATGCATAAGAATGAAGAAGAGATCTTCATCTATTTATACACGTCGTAATAAAAGTGAGACAAAAGGAATATGCCACGTGTCAAGCCTTCATTGGAGGCTTGTCCTTTGTTCAAAAGCAACCATGCTTTTGGTTGTATATGAACAATACCAAATCAGATATGATGGGGACATAAGAGACAATCCATACGTCCTTTTTCTGACATAGTATAAGGTTTTGACATTTGTGCATCGAGGAAAAGATCAACATTAATCTTGTCGAAGGCTTCACTTGATCGATGATCCTGAGACTTCAAGGATGAAGTCACTAAGGTATCACTGAGGCCTTGCAGGATTTCACACTTTTGTTTAGATGAACTTTGCTATCACTGAACCGCTTCAAATGACTAGCTGTTCATCTCTATCTTCAGCTTGGTCTTCGACTGTCGCTGAATGGACTTATGGTGTGACAGTTGTTCTTCAGATCTTCAGAGATAAGTTAGAGGTTCCTGATGTTCAGTGATCGCTGAGTGCAATCAGCGTATGTTATCACTGAGCCTGAACTTTAACTTATACATTGGAATTTTCACTAAGTATAGAGATGAATCATATTCAAATCACTGAAAGTAGTTTTCGATCAACAATCTCACCCTATATGGTTATGATTAAGCAACATAGGAAAATTGCTTTAAATGATTAGTAAAGACTTAGAAAATTTTAAGGTAAAGGATTCTAAATACTAATCTGTGAGATCTTTTTCAGTTAGTCTACTATCTGAATTGAGTTTCATATTTAAGGATATGAAATCACAATTTTACAAGTATAAAGCTATAAATTACATTCGCTGAATTATTGCAGAGTGTAATATCAATGAGTAAGGAGGTTTTAAAGAAAATAGAATTCTTATGTTCATTGTCCCATTTACTGTTTTCAGGGATCTTTTCAGTACATAGATGGAGTAGAGTACTTAATTGAATTTCATTAAAGATAAATTGGAAGCATTACATAGAAAATGAAATTATAATAATATGGTAAAGTACAATACACTGAAAAATACTACAAAGGTAATAGAAAGTATTGACTAGTTAGAGAGTTTCTCATTTCTTCTTCGTAGCTCATTCTCATAGATCTTTTTCTGAAGTAGTACAGGGTCGTTACTAGACCAGCAGCTGTAGTATAAGATCTTGATTAGTATTGATGAAGCTTTCCTGATTTCTTTGTTTCTGAGAAACTTTAGTAACCCTTGGTTATCAAGAAAAACCATGCCTGCTTTAGGGATTGTGATGATTTCATGCTCAGTAAATTGTCTGGCTTCAGGAAGAGAGGTGTTGAGCTTCAGTGTTTGATTTTCTTCTTCTTGTTGTCTCAGGGAGAGGAGGAACCTGAACATATTGTGACATCCTTTGCAGCAATTGATCGATGATCCTTTCTACAACATCTTTAAACTTAGATTTGGACTTTTGAATGGCATCTCTGATTTCCAACCATTTAGAGAATCCATAGAACTTCAGAAATTTGGCTTCTTCACGTTCATACCTTGCATGTGTATACATTCGTACATATACCTTTAGACCATCCTTTTGGAAGTGTATCCTTCGATAGTAGCACGAGTGATAGTTGAGTCATACTTTCGGTGTGAGAGCGGTTCAGTACACCATTGTAGTTCGCTATTCCATTGTTTTTGTTTTTCTTTGTTCAGCGCATGTAAAATATTCTTTTGAGCTGTTACAAGATTTACGTTCATATTTTCCCTTGCAAGATCGTTTTGAGCAAGAGCTTCAACGACCTTTTTACTTTCATCATTTTGCTTTTTGGCCGCTTCTTCTCTTAATGCATCTTCTCTGATCATTTGTCTTGCAAGTTTGAGATCTTCCTCTGCTTGTCTCAGCTGTTCATCTCTTGCCTTTTTAGCTTCAAAGGATTGTGCTCTTTATTCCTTGAACAGAAAGTAGAATTCAACTACTACCCTGAGAGGCGTAGGTTCTTTTGGTTCAGAGGTGCTAGGCACTTTTATTCGGGTTGCCTCTAGTTCTTTGTGGAAGTTTATTCTTCTGTTTTCTTCTTCAGGTTCCCTTATTGCTTCTTTATGTACTCGCCTTGGGATAAGGACTTCTTCTTCTTTAGAGTCAGTATCATTGTCAGATATGTACAAGAACTGATCTTCAGAAAAAGGTTCTTTAAAAAATGAAGAGTCCTTTGGGGGACTGGATTCACTCGATTGCGGTCTCCCCCTCAGAGTTTATGGGAATGGAATCGAGATTCATCACTTGTTTGCCTTTCCTTGAGGGATAGGACTGTCCTTGAGAAGGAGTTGATCCCCCCCCCCCCAAAGGATCTCTGAATATCACTCCAGGCATAGAGGCGCCTGGACAGTTTTTGATGAAGAATCTTGTGAAGCTAGGAGGAATATCATCATCATCCATCGTTGTTCTTTCCTCCATGATGACGGATTTCATTGTCCTCTTCATCATAATCATCTTCTTCTTCTTCATTATCTTCTTCTTCAGCGACATAAGGTTTCTGTGGTTGCTGAATCTGTTGGTCTTGCTGAGAGTAGAGAGTGATTGGGGTTCCAGGGATTGCATTGTTTACCTCCCCAATAAGCTCATTAGCAAGCTCTTATGCACATCTCTCCCCCTCTGTGTTTTCAGCATGCAGATAGTGCACCATCAGTGTACGCACATTTGAGCTGATATCCTTAAGGATCTCAGTGTGCGCAGACTGGTTCTAGGAAACCTGACCCAGTGTAGTCCGGTCTTGATCAGAGAATGAAGGCCCCTTGTCAGCGATGCTTTGTAGAAGCAACATCATGTCAGCTTGGGCCTTTTAGATAACTTCAAGTGTTTTCCCTTGAGCTTCCACCGCCTTTTCCACAGATGCGATGGCCTTCCCATGTGCCAAGATGTCATTTTTCACTGATTGAATATCAGTGTAGATGTTATTGACAGTGGCCTTAACTCCAGGAGTGCTGCCAACTAGTTGGAAGATGATCTCTGAAGCCATCTGGAGAGTGTCTACCCTGTGCCTGTTGAGGGCACATTCTTGAACCAAGAAGTCTATCTCCGGAAAAGTTGGAGCAGGGAGAACAATCTTGGAATATCAACATCGATGGCAGGAAACTTAGGGGCTAGTTTCACTTTCTTCAGCTTTTTGATCTCGCAGCTTTTGATGACTGTGGAGATTTCAGAGAGGTGCTGGTTCCACTGTTAGGAATATCATGGATTGTTGTTGTGGTGGTCGCTGAGGAGTTGCGGGGTGCCTCAATACCTGATGATAACATAGATAAGGAAGCTAGAAACAAATCTGGATTAGAAGATATATGAGATGAGGAAATATTTTTGACCTTGAGAGTATCGTGAGGATTACTCTCAAGGAAACCACGTTCGACGGTAGTGTCTTGTGGATCACTAACCTGTGTCTTAGAATGAGAAACATTCTGAGGTCCTATGTTAGGTTCTTTCCAAGAGTCAGATTGTCAAAACAAAATTGATGCTTGGACAGCGTGCATTTTAACTTTATCAGGGATAGGGACAACTATCGGTGAGTAATGAGTTGATGTGAGGACCAAAGAAGAGGTGGTAGAAGAAGAAAAGAATGTTGTGAAAGTATTACCTAATCCAGCTTCAGTGGAGCTGGCTATTATACCTTCAGTGACCGGAGTCGCTGAAGATGGAGGTAGTATTGATGAAGCGAAAAGGGATGTAAAGACTGTTGTCGTGGCTGGGGTAGAGTGTGGCGTTGGTGATACACCTTTATCAGAGAGGGAAGTCTGTTGAGAGACTCCCTTCTTTTGTTTCTTGGTGATGGGTTTTTGAGCGATGGTCTTTTTATGAGAATCGGTCGGTTCCTTGCGTTTTAAAGGAGAGGTGGTGTTTTGGATAATCACTGAGGGGTTGTTCAGTGATTTGGACACCGGAGTTGCAACTTTGATCAGCTGCAGCATGTAGGGGGTGTAAGGAGCATCGCCTTGTTGTTCATCGATCTCCAGCAATTTCTTTCCAACCAATGAGAAGCTTTGATTTGCCACCATGGGGTACTCCTCTTTGAAAGCGACTTCCATGATAGTGGAAAAGCACCTTGGGTAAGGGATAACCTTCTCCCTTTTCTGAGCGTTTACACGCTTGCACATGTCGCTGAAGATGTAGTCAACATAATTCAGCTTGTAGCCGGTGCAGATAGCGTAGCCAAGATCCATGAAGTGATTGCTAGCTTGATCTTGGGAACCAGTCTTTGACCCGAGGCACTGAATTACCTGGGTGAAGATGTATTGCCAGCGAGTAGGTAATCTTCTCTTTTCCATCTTTGTGATGGATCGGTCAGAGGGGTTTTCTTATTTGTACTCGATGGAGTCTAGAAAATCAACGATCTCTTCCTTGGTTGGCTCAGGTGCCCATTGCTGAGTTTTACCCCTAGCGGGAAGGCGAAGTGCATTCCTTAGGAAACCAGCAATGAAGGTGAAGGCGTCAATAGGGATAGTGAACTCAGTTGTAGGGAGTTGTTGCCTTTGTCGGTGGTGAGGAGGGTGCAGTGAGTGGTGTACCAGTGTACTTGCAAATGAGAAGTGATTCCAATGGGTTTGTCGACGAAGGCGTACATCAGCGGGCAGGCCTTGATGAAAGTCGCTCCATCCTTGAATTGTGGTTTGTCTTCAGGGATCTCCATAAGAGCCAGATAGTTGCAAGGCTTGAACATTGCTTGTTTAGACGTGAAGGTACACGTAGGGGCTCCCTCAAGGGTGATAGAGACAGAAGCGTCAGATTGCACATTCTTGCTTGAGGTGGCCATGTCTGTTTCAAAGATATGGACACCAAATAGAAAGATCATGGCTTAATACAAAAAGGTTTATAAACCAGAATGTGTTTTGGTACAAAGAATACCAAATTTTGGAAAGACTAAGAAAACACGTGTTTTGATGAACAAAAATCAAAATACTTGTTATGTTTCAGATTAAAAGAGAATTTTTATTAAAGAATCTTTGGTAAATAAAATTACCAGAAACAAGTTTCGAGAGTTTAGAATAAAAATTATGGATTTAAACCAAAATTTCTTCTATTCTAAGAAGAAGCTTAGAACAGGTTTATTTTTAACAAAAAATAATTTAAAATTTTAAGACAAATTTTACAGAATGAATCTTTATAACAAGATGTTATAAAAGATTTTTTGAAGAGGTAAATAACATTCTAGTTGTTTTTAGAAAAGAAAAAGGGTTAGATCAAACCTTAAAAGTGAAAATGGACGAAAAACGCACAAGTGCGTGTTCTTGGTGTTTTTGGTGAGACTTGAAGATTCGAGAGTAATTTTTTCTTTTTGAAAGATTTGAGCATGTAAAAAATGAAGTGAAGAAGAATATTTCATTTATAGGAGTAGAAAGAGAATGCTAAACGACGGTTTTAGCTTTTTGAAAGATAATGATGACCAAGGGCACGTCCCTAGGGTTTGATAGGAAGGAAACGTCGTGGTCCGTCGTGTGTCACATAAAGGTCTGACGTGTCCTATTCTTATTTGAAAAACTGAATAAGATTATCATTAAAATAATGTTAATCATTATCCTTAAAATTCCTTCATCATTTAACAATAAAGGATTGTCAGTGATGGGTTTTAAATTTTTGAGATTTATTCTCTTAGTAGGAAGACATTCAGAAAGTAAGAGTTTAGAAGTCATACCTGAGTAATATCTCTCTAGAGTTTAGTGAATGACTAAAGAATTTCAAATTCATTTTGTAATCAATTAAGGTGCAAAACATTGAAGAAGTTATTCTTCCATGTTTAACAATCCTAGTTCGCTGATTAACATGTTAAATCTTGATTCTTCAAGAGGTTTTGTAAAAAGATCAGCGAGCTGAAAATCAGTTGGGATAAAATGAAGTTCATTTTCACCATTCATAATGTGATCTCTAATAAAATGATATCTGATCTCAATATGTTTGGTTTTAGAGTGAAGTACAGGGTTGTTTGTTATTGCGATAGCACTAGTGCTGTCACAATATATAGGGATTTTAGATAGCTGAATATCATAATCAGCGAGCTGATTTCTCATCCAAAGAATTTGGGCACAACAACTCCCTACTGTGACATATTCAGCTTCAGCAGTTGATGTGAACACTGAATTTTTCTTTTTACTTGTCCAGCTAATCAACTTTCCACCAATGAGCTGACACCCCAGTGGTGCTCTTCCTATCTATCTTGCATCCTGCAAAATCACTATCTGAATAACCCATTAGATCGAACCCTGAGTCTCTGGATACCAGAGACCAAGATTAGGAGTCCCTTTCAGATACCTGAATATGACCTTTACAGCGATAGGATGGGATTCTTTGGGTTCGGATTGATATCTAGCACATAAGCAAGTAGCATACATGACATCAGATCTACTAGCAGTTAGATAAAGTAAAGAACCTATCAATTTTCTATAGGCAGTGACATTAACAGGTTTACCATCAGGGTCCTTATTTAAAGTCAAAGGAGGGGCCATAGAAGTTTTCATTGAAGAGCTTTTAGTTAAATCAAATATCTTCAGCATGTCTTTAACATATAAAGATGCCTTTATCATATTGCTTTACTTGAAGACCAAGAAAATATGTTAGTTCACCCATCATACTCATTTTATATTCCTTTTTCATACGTTTGTCAAAACGAGCGCAGAGTTTAGGATTTGTGGAACCAAAGATAATTTCATCTACATATATCTGAGCAAGAATGATATGTTCATTATGTTTTCTAAGAAATAGGGTTAGATCAATCTTACCACGAACAAACTTTTCAGCGAGGAGGTATTTAGAGAGAGTGTCATACCATGTATGGGGAGCTTGTTTTAACCCATAGAGAGCCTTGTCTAGCTTATAGACGTATTTGGGATGTCTTGTATCAACAAAGCCAGGAGGTTGTTCAACATAAAATTCTTTTTTCAACTTCTCATTCAGAAAAGCACCTTTGACATTCATCTGATAGGCTTTGAAATTTTTATGAGCAGCGAAGGCTAGGAACAATATGATTTCTTCCAATCTTGCCAAAGGAGCAAAAGTTTAATCATAGTCTATTCCTTCCTCTTGTCTGTATCCCTGAGCAACAAGTCGAGCCTTGATGCGAGTTGCAGTGCTGTTTTCATCTAACTTGTTACGAAATATCCATTTGGTGCCTATAATAGTTTTGTTAGAGGGTCTGGGAACAAGCTTCCAAACTTTGTTTCTTTCAAACTCAGAGAGTTCTTCTTGCATGGCTTTAATCCAATCTTGATCTAGGATTGCTTCATCGATCTCCTTAGGTTCTATAACGGAAATAAAGTTTACATAGAGACATATGTTAGCCATACTTCTTCTTGTTTGAACACCTATATAGGGATCATCAATTATTTGATCGATGGGATGATTTTGAGTCCATCTCTGAGATGGTAGATGAGGATTTGGATCAGTTGAAGATCCAGCGGCCTGTTTATGAGAGGATGTTAGATCAGTGTGACGATCTTCATTTTCTCTAATCATCTCAGGAGGAGATCCTGAGGGAATTTCATTTCCTGGAGAAGAGGAAGATGTTTGATTATTCACTGAAGAATTATCAATAGAAGGACTAGATTGAGGAATCTAATTTAATGGAGTAACGTTCATTCCTGATGATGAATTGTTACTATTCAGCGAAGGGGGAATAAGAGTAGGACCATCATCATCATTATTTTCAGTGACAAGAGGTGTACTGAAATATGATTCAGGTTCCCTGATAACTCAATATTTTAGAGTTATTACATGCTTTTTATTTTTATTTTATTTAAGCAATTTCGACAATTTTGCCTCCTAAATCCCTATTTTTGATCCAAAACATTTTCTTGAGCCATTTGTGAGTGTTTTCATATCGTGGAACCACTTAAGGCATTTTTATGTCTAAAATACGAGTTTTCATCAATCTAGTATCCGGAGTGTCCACTCCAGGTGACAAGCAGCTGATTCGTTAAGCCAAACAGCTAGAGGCCAAGATGGTGCTGACTGGGGAACACAAAAGCAGGATTAGAAAGCTCCTTTGCATGCTTTCTACTGGTGGTTGAAAAGAAAAAGTAACAGAATGTATATAAATGATATTTTATTCCTTAGCCCCATTTTAGGGAAAAGCTTCATTATCTAAGGGATCCTTGTGTTTTCTCCATGGTCTTTGCCCTCAAGATGGTGTGTTTCTCCATGGTTCTTACCCTCCAGTCGTAGTGCTCCCTTCTAGACTTTGCCTTGAAGTCATTACATGGAAGACCCTTGGCCTTCTATATAAAGGCCAAGGCATTCATTCATTCAAGATATCCAACAACCAAGTAGATAGAATTAATTTCTTAGAGAGCATAATTTTAGTTCTTAGCATTTATTTTCATGTTCTTAGCTAGATGCATTTAATTTTCAATAGTTAGCATTTAATTTTCTGCCGTAGTTAATTTTTACTTTCGGTATTGTACTCCGGTGAACACAACAGTGGGCATTGTTCTTGCAGTAAGTAAATCTTTGGTATGTCTTCTTGCAAACTTTTAATTTTCGTTTTCTACCCCTTCTTAGCTAAGAACTAAACTCTTTTTGAGATGTAGAAAATGAGAAGTACCAGGACTTTATGTAAAATTCTTGAGTAGTTTTTAATATATTTTTACCCATCTTTGACTTGGTCATTTATTGTTCAATAATGCCAATGATGCGAACAAGCTAACAACTTGAAAGTGTTTACTGTCTAGTTCGAGATCCAGACCTGGGCGGAACGTAGTGACACGAGCTTGGATAATGCTAGGGAATTTGAGAGAATTCTTTACATAGTAAGTTTCAACCATATGGAGTAGGAGCAACCATTTGGGCATTAAAAATACTTATGGCTTTTTGCTTACTGCGTTGACACCATTGAAACTCGACCGAGTTCAGAAAACTTACTAATAAATCAAAGGAGGTTAACTATATATATATATATAAAGCTTTAGTTAGAAAAGATGCGAGTGCTAGATGAGCCGGCATTCTGGACAGAGAGTGACCACTGCTCCAGTGCAATGACCATTTTTATAAGTCAAGTATTTAATATAAAATCTGGGGAAAATCACAACTACATCTCTACTTTTAATTATATGAACTTTGTTAAGTAATTTTCACCAAACCAACTCAAAAGAATTGCTTCCTCTCTAATCGAAACTTGTAAAAGGAAGTTCATGAAAACAATAGTGTCTTGATTAAGTTCCAGTCTTGGTTCTTACCACTTTATTACTTGGTAAACGATTATAGTGACCAGTGTATACTTGCGCTGTCCACTATGGACTGAGTTGCTAACCTCACTGCGATTACACATATTTCGCTCCTTACCAAGTTTTTGGCGCCGCTGCCGGGGACTGGCGTGATTTTTATCTGAAGACATTAGTTTTCATTCAAGCCCGAGTAACTTGTTTATCTAAGCTTTTTATTTGCGTGTTGTATGCCAAGGCTACAACACGGACCTCTTTTTACACCCGATCCCGAAATTGAACAAACTTTTAGGAGAAGGCGTAGAGGTGTTAACGTTAATCGGTCAACTCAAATACCTCAAACTCCGATCGAGAACATGGCGGATGCAAATCCTCCTCCACCTCCGGAGAATACGGTACATGTTGTCGATAACAAAAATCGTAAAATACGGGATTATGCAACTCCGGGATTAAATCAATTACTTTCCGGAATTACTCCTCCCAACATTACCACAATGCATTTTGAACTTAAACCGGTGATGTTCCAAATGATCCAAACCATTGGTCAATTTGGGGGTCTACCGTCCGAAGATCCACAGTCTCACTGAAACTCTTCCCTTTTTCATTAAGGGATAGAGCCAAAGCTTGGCTAAATTCACAAGCACCCAACTCAATAACTACTTGGAAAGATCTTGCGGAAAAGTTTTTACAAAAATACTTTCCTCCAACAAGAAATGTTAAATTGCGTAATGATATTTTGTTGTTTAGATAAGAGACGGATGAGGCAGTCTCGGATGCATGGGAACGTTTTAAGGAACTTCTGCGGAAGTGCCCACATCACGGCATCCCACATGGCATCCAATTGGAATCCTTTTACAATGGTATCTCTAATGCTGCCAAAATCATCCTAGATGCAACAGCGGGTGGAGCCTTTACGGCTAAAACCTATAATGAAGCTCACCAAATTTTGGAAAAAGTCACTAATAATAACACCGAATGCTCAGATCCAAGAGCACTTCCAGCTAAGAGCTCTCCTGTCGATTCAGATGCATTTAAAGCTATGAATGAACAATTAGTTGCTTTAACTAAACTGGTTTTAAATGGAAACAAAAATCAGGTGAATTCTATAGTGACCACTCCACAACTCCTAGAAAATTGTTCTTTCTATGGGGAAGAGCACAGTTATGATTTTTGTCCTGGTAACCCTGAAGCTGTCAATGCCATAGGAACTCAGTCTAGAAACAACCCATTTTCGCAGACTTACAATCCCAATTGGAGAAATCACCTGAATTTCTCTTGGACTTCAAATCAAGGACTCCAACCCCCTAGGGTAAGTTAAGGACACACACGTACACAAAATCCTCTTGGATTTAATCAAACTCAGTTTCAAAATGGTCAGCCTAATTATTCCAGTGGACACTACCCACAGAACTTTCATGGTGGGCAGTCTTCACAAAGTTTTCAAAGTGGACACTCTCCACAGAATTTTCACACTAGTCAACCTCCACAGAATTATCAACCTAGGCAACAACAACACATGTCCGATACTCAACCTTCACTTGAGTTTATGCTCAAATGTTTCATGAACCAAACCCAAGCCGCGATGAGGAATTTTGAAACCCAATTAGGACAATTAGCCAATGAGGTTAAGAATCGCCACAAGGTAGCTTAACTAGTGGTACCGAGCATCCTAAGGGGGTACCAAAGGAGCAGGTTAAGGCCATATCGCTTAAGAGTGGTAGAGATATTATGATCCAGTCGGACCCCAAGTTAGACAGTCCGGAGACCGTAGCAACAACTTTGCCTAAAACCATAAAGCCCACTCCAGTAAGCAGTGATGTGATTACTCCTCCCATAGAAGAAAGCACTCATATTCCACCTACTTCTGAGGTTCCAAAGGACTCATCCAACAAAGTCAAGACCACTAGTACTCCACATCCTAAGGTTACACCACCAATCAATCAAAGACATCTTCCATTTCCGGAAAGATCGAAAAACAAAAATGTCGATAATCAATTTAATAAGTTTTTGGACATTTTCAAACAACTCCATATCAACATTCCATTGGTAGAGGCTTTAGAGCAAATGCCAGTTATGTGAAACTTTTGAAAGATATTTTGAACAAAAAACGGAGATCGGAAGAGTATGAGACCGTGGCGTTAACCAAGGAATGTAGTGCTATTCTCACCAACAATATTCCGCCTAAGACGAAAGATTCGGGTAGTTTTACTATCCCTTGCATTATTGGAGGTAAAGAAGTTGGTCATGCTCTTTGTGACTTAGGGGCGAGTATTAATTTGATGCCTTTGTCCATGTTTAATAAGCTTGGTATTGGAGAGGCTAGACCCACAACCGTGAGTTTACAACTAGCAGACCGATCCATAGCTTATCCAAAAGGTAAGATAGAATATGTGTTTGTTCAGGTGGACAAACTACTTTTCCCCGCTGATTTTATAATTTTGGATTATGAAGCAGATAAAAATGTGCCACTCATTTTAGGACGTCCATTCCTTGCAACCGGACGAACTTTAATTGATGTGCAAAAATAGGAACTTACTATGAGAGTGCATGACCAAGAGGTCACTTTTAATGTCCTCAAATCCCTTAAGTACATTGACTCTGAGGATTGTTTACCGTTAGTTCGATAAGTGATGACATGATTTTAGATGATGTGAACAGTAGTAGTGGCCACTATGGTTTTGAAAGTGATGATATTTTTTAGGACGAGTGTCACAAGATTTTAGCAGCTATATTTTAAGGATAAGACCGACAAACTACCATCGAAACATCCACCTGACATAGAGTTTAACGATTTTCCGTCCCACTTAACATATGCCTACATCGATGAGTTAGAAGAACTTTGTCACGACTCCTACGAAAAAGCATACAAGGAGAAGACTAAGATGTGGCATGATCGGAGAATAAATCACAGAAAGTTTGAGGAAGGACAACAAGTGCTCTTATTTAATTCCCGACTCAAACTCTTCCCGGGTAAGCTAAAATCTCGTTGGATGGGACCATATACCGTGGTCAAGGTAAGCCCTTTTGGAACTATCGATCTCATGGCACTTGACTCTAGAGAAATCTTTAAGGTTAATGGGCATAGAGTAAAACACTTTCTCCACAAGAGTGCCCACTCTGTCCCTGTTCAACCCGAATGAGACAAATCCATGAAAAGGTGCAAGTAAATATTTTATTTCATTTATTTTTCACCCCTTTGTTGTTATTTTTGGTATTTTGTTTTAGTTTGTAGGTGAGCTAAAGTATGCTCCAAAAGGATTTTGAACTCTGAATGTTCATGGTGGCCACTCTGGTTGCTTGACAGCTAGCTTGGTTGATTTGATGGATGCCGCCCAAAGGACCCCATAAGTCAACCCTTATTCTTTATAGTTTCACCCAAGCTTTCAACTTTTAGTCACATTTTCTGCCAAAAAGCATGTACTCAAGTGCTTACCTTTCCAAGACTAAAAACCCTTTGGTTATCTTTTTCCCTCCCATTTCTTAAAATCGATTTTTGATATAACCCATTGGATTTTTTTCTTTTTGAATTTTAAAATTAAAGGGAAACTTTTTTCTCCCCTTTTGAAAATTATTAACCGGTTATTTATATAACCCGGTTGGTTTTTTTTATTTTGAGGATTAAAAAAATTATATTTCTTTTCTTTTCAAAATTAAAAGAATTAATTTCATTTTTAAACTCAAATCTTATCTTCTTTACCTCTATAACCGTTCCCACCAAAACCCTCTAACTTCTAGACAAATCTTTTGCCCAACAAACTTCTTCTTCTCAGTTTCTCCTAAGGATAAAAACCCCTTTTTCTCTAAAAATACCTTTTCATCTTCATCCATGGCTAGATCAAAACGACCAGCCCAAACACCATTCCCTCCCACTCGTTTCTCTCGCCGGCGACTTACAGCCACCGAGACTCCGTCTGTCACGTCGCCGGAACCAATGGAAACCACCCATGCAGACCGGCAAGCCGCTCACATTCTCACCGATGATCTAAACAAACTCCCGACAAACATAGAAATCACCGGCGAGGATGTTCTGGACGCCACTGAAGACGCCATAAACGCCGACGAAGGTCCTTCCAGCTCTAAAAACGTGATGAGCACCGAGGCTACTTCCTCCGAAATCGACGCTCTTAAACGTGAGAGACTCGATACTGAGGAGGAGCTAGCCCGCATGAACGAAAGACTCAAAGAAAGAATAAGGGTGATCGAGGAAAGACAACAACTTGCTAGCAAGAAACAACAAGAAGATGAAGAACGACTGAGGAAAAAGGCTGAGGAAAGGGCAAGAAGGGAAGAAGAAGAAAGGTTGAAAAGGGAAGAATAAGAAAGGTTGAAAAGAGAAGAAGAAGAAGAAAGGTTGAGAAAGGTGCATGAAGAAAAACTCCGAAAGGAGTTGGAAGAAAAGAAAAAGGCTGCTGAGAAGGTTAAGCAAATGGAGGAAAATAGGAAGAAGATGGAAGAAAACAGAAATACAGGTGAAGGATCAGGAAAGAAGAAGGAAAAATCAAAGATAGGTGGGGAAAAGGAACTTACCCAAGAAGAAATAACCATGGAAGATGAGTTGATATTGAAGGCTGATGAAGAAAGGATGCAAAAAGGTAAAGGAGAAAGGGTTCGACAAGAAATTTCTGAAGGCGCAAGTTTTTATTCAAAAACAAATAGAGGAGCGTGGTTGGTCAAAACTTGCAGTCCCGATCCGAAAAGCGAATGCTTCGGTGGTCCGAGAGTTCTAAGCCGAGGCTGCGGGTTCATCAAGAACTAAGGTACATATTCGTGGTTTGGTGATTAACTATGATGCTGCTACTATCACAAGAGTCCTCGGTCTTAAACAACCGGACTCTTGTGCATTTACCACTTGCATGCAAGGGACAGACACCGATGAAGATAGGACGGAGATATGTGCCCCTCTTGTCATCGAGGGTAAGAATTGGGAACAAAAAGGTGATCGGAAATTCCTGCCGACACCTTATCTCACTATTGAGGCAGCGGTTTGGTTCCATTTCTTCCGCCACAATCTCTGGCCCACCACTCATGGAAGTACCTTGTCTATGGACAAATGTTGCTTACTCCATTGCATCATCAAGAATTTGCCCATCGACCTCGGTTATCTCATGAGCATGGCTATCTTTCAAGCCCGGAAAAAGAACAAGGTAAATCTCCCACTCCCCTGCCTTATCACGGCACTAACCCAAGATGTAGGTATGGCACGTGATGAAGGTGATATTTGGTTGAGCACAGTCACGTCCATTAGTGCACTCACTGTGAAGAAGATGAAGCGTGCAGATCCCACTCCCCCTGGAGAATCCTCTTCTGCTAGGCATCCTGATTTGTTAGCTGAAGAAGTGAAGAAAGGGAATGATGAGGTGAAGGAGATCAAGGACCGGATGAAGCAATTGGAGAAGCCCATTGAATCTGTTTGGAGCTATGAATGTGAGCGTGACCATACGCCCAAAACCTACTTGGCGACAAAGGATCCTGACATTGCAAACCTCCTGTCCGTGTTCCCCATTGGTATCTGCCCTACGTATGGTGAAGACTCATTTGTTGATGATGACCTCTTGGATGCTCCCAATGATGAAAACAACTCTGGTTTGTAGCTTATGATTGTGCCTACTTTGGCTTTCAAAACAATTTTATTTTCTATGTCGGTTTTCGGTTTTAACTCTTTGGCCAAGTGACATTGCTTATTTTATTTTATTTTTTTGGTTAAACAATTTGAATGCATGGCTGCCATACTAACTGTTTAGTATGTGCTTTTGGTACTAACTCTTTTGTTGTTTGAATATTGTTTGATGTCACTAATTTTCTGATGCTAACAGTTTTGGATTTCATAGCTAAAAGACCCACTTTTTCAAAAGATTCCAAAAATTCCAATTTTGTCACTTTGAAATGATGTAGTCCCTTTTTGCTATATACACAGCCTAAACACTGACCTTTTGTACCCATAGCCCACTTGTTGTGTTTTTATTGTCACAACGAGGACTTTGTGAAGTTTAATTTTGGGGGGGTGACTTGATCATGGCCTTTCTGTAAAGAAAATCTAGAGTGTCCACTCCAATACTATCCGAGTAACACTCCAAAGAAATGAAGAAAAATCACAGAAAACCCTGAGTGTCCACTTTAGAGTGCCCACTCCCAAAAAAAATTATCCAAAAGAAAACCCAGAAGTACACTATTGTAACTTTTGTACCTTTTCAAAAGCCAAAAGTGACAAACTTCTCAAAAAAAATATAAGAGAAATTTTCATTCTCTTAAATAAAATGGCATGATCTAAGTTCAAAACAAGTTTGGGGGAAAAACATTGCATAACAATGAAAACGGACTTCAAAAACCCATCCAAAGACCTATTGATCAATTTTTGGCAAATAAGTGATGATTTTGGAATATTGGAAAAGGTGTCCACTTCTCTCATGAATTCAAAAGTGCATCGTTGGTGATATCAAGGTTCATTCTATCACAACATTTTGGTAAGTCCTTTCAAGCTTATTGCATTTTCTTTTCAACCTTGAGTCTTTTCTATTTGTCATTTTTATTACTTGGGACAAGTAATGATTTAAGTTTGGGGGTGTGATAACTCTATATTTTAGAGTTATTACATGCCTTTTATTTGCATTTTATTTAAGCAATTTCGGCCATTTTGCCTCCTAAATTCCCATTTTTGGTCTTAAACATTTTCTTAAGCCATTTGTGAGTGTTTTCATATCTTGGAACCATTTAAGGCATTTTTATGCCTAAAAGACGAGTTTTCATCAATCTGGTATCCGGAGTGTCCACTCCAGGTGACGAGCAGCTGATTCATTAAGCCAAACCGCTAGAGGCCAAGATGGTGCTGACTGGGGAACACAAAAGCAGGATTAGAAAGCTCCTTTGCATGCTTTCTACTGGTGGTTGAAAAGCAAAAGTAAAAGAATGTCTATAAATGATATTTTTTTCCTAAGCCCCATTTTAGGGAAAAGCTTCATTATCCAAGGGATCCTTGTGCTTTCTCCATGGTCTTTGCCCTCAAGATGGTGTGTTTCTCCATGGTTTTTACCCTCCAGTGTAGTGTTCTCTCCTAGACCTTGCCTTGAAGTCATTACATGGAAGACCCTTGGCCTTCTATATAAAGGCCAAGGGATTCATTCATTCAAGATATCCAACAACCAAGTAGATAGAATTAGTTTCTTAGAGAGCATAATTTTAGTTCTTAGCATTTATTTTCATGTTCTAAGCAAGAAGCATTTAGTTTTCAGTAGTTAGCATTTAATTTTCTGCAGTAGTTAATTTTTACTTTCAGTATTGAATTCCGGTGAACACGACAGTGGGCACTGCTGTTGCAGTAAGTAAATCTTTCGGTATGTCTTCTAGCAAACTTTTAATTTCGTTTTCTACCCCTTCTTAGCTATGAACTAAACACTTTTTGAGATGTAGAAAATGAGAAGTACCCGGACTTTATGTTAAATTCTTGAGTAGTTTTTATATATATTTTTATCCCTCTTTGACATGGTCATTCCTTGTTCGATAATGCTAATGATGCGGCCAAGCTAACAACTTGAAAGTGTTTACTGTCTTGTTCGAGACCCAGGCCTAGGCGGAACGTAGTGACACGAGCTTGGATGATGCTATGGAATTTGAGAGAATTCTTAACATAGTAAGTTTTCACCATATGGAGTAGGAGCAACCATTTTGGCATTAAAAATACTTATGGTTTTTTGCTTACTGCGTTGACACCATCGAAACTCGACCGAGTTTAGAAAACTTAGTAACAAATCAAAGGAGGTTAACTATATATATATATATATATATATAGCTTTAGTTAGAAAAAATGTGATTGCTAGATGAGCCGGCATTCTGGACAGAGCGTGACCACTGCTCCAGTGCAATGACCATTTTTATAAGTCAAGTATTTAATATAAAATCCTGGGAAAATCACAACTACATCTCTCCTTTTAATTATAAGAACTTTGTTAAGTTATTTTCACCAAACCAACTCAAAAGAATTGCTTCTTCTCTAATCGAAACTTGTAAAAAGAAGTTCATGAAAACAATAGTGTCTTGATTAAGTTCCAGTCCTTGAGGATAGGATATTTGGTTATTACCACTTTATTACTTGTTAAACGATCATAGTGACCAGTGTATACTTGCGCTGTCCACTATGGACTGAGTTGCTAACCTCACTGCGATTACACATATTTCGCTCCATACCATTACCCATACTGAGATTTCATCCAGTTGTTTAATTCTTCATCTTCTTCAGGGATGGGAGAGGAATTTGAAGGTCTGGATTCATCAAAGTTGAGTTGAAGGTTTCTTCGACATGTTGTCTTCGTTTATTGAAAACTCTGAATGCCTTGGATACTGAAGAGTACCCAAGAAATATACCATCATCAGCTTTGGGATCAAACTTTCCCAAATGATCTCTATCATTCAGGATGTAACAATTACATCCAAAGATATGTAAATGTTCTATTGAGGGTGATTTCTCATGAAATAATTCATAAGCAGTCTTTTTGAATCTTTTTACAATCAGGGATTGATTCTGAGTGTAGCATGCAGTATTAACTACTTCAGCCCAGAACTGAGTTGGAAGATGAGATTCGCTGAACATTGAGCGAGCAGCTTCGATAATGGTTCGATTTCTTTTTTCAGCAACACCATTTTGCTGAGGAGTCCTCACGGAAGAAAAGTTATGCGTGAGGCCTTTTTCTTCAAAGAAGTTTACCAGGGTACTGTTTTTGAATTCAGTGCCATGATCACTTCTTATGGAACGAACAGGAACATTGTTCAGCAACTCGATCTTCTTGATGAAAGAAATTATTTCATCAGGGGTATCACTCTTAGATCGTAGAAAGAATACCCATGTATATCTGGAATAGTCATCTACTATCACAAGAGTATATTTCTTCCCTGATATGAATTGGACATTGGTAGGTCCAAAAAGATCCATATAGAGTAAGTGAAGAGGAGACGTTATTGAGGATACTTGCTTAGATCTAAACGTAGCCCTTGTCAGCTTACCTTTTTTACATGCTGAGCAAAGAGATCCCTTTGCAAAGCCATGTTTAGGTAGGCCTCTGAGAAGTTCTTTTCTTGATAGGTCATTTATCGTTTTAAAGTTAAGATGAAAGAGTCTGTTATGCCAAAGCCAGTTAACATCAGAGGAGGCTATTGATAGAAAGCACACGTTGTCAGAGTAAGTGTTTTCCATATTAATAACATATACGTTCTCTGATCTTTTTCCTTTTAAAGCAAGCATATCATTTGTATTAGTGACCGCACATGTAATCTTTGTGACCAAAACTTTAAAGTCTTTATCACAGAGTTGACTAAAGCTCAATAAATTGTCCTTTAGCCCCTCAACATATTCGAGAGAAGGAAGATGCTTCGTTGGATAGAATGTTATAATCTCTGTTGTATCCTTTGCCATTTCCACCAAAGGTCATTGAAGGACCAGTTTCCTCCTTATAATCCAAGAGCAGAGATTTTCTGCCTGTCATGTGCCTTGAGCATCCGCTATCTAAATACCATATACCTTTGGCACTCTACAAAAATAAGAGGATCAATTGTTCATAGGTACCCATATTACTATGGGTCCTGCATTGTTAGTGGAATTAACAGGGGAACTAGGAGAGGCATTCACTGAAACTTTATCCTTAATGGTCTTTCTTAACTTAGTTGTTTTATTAGCTTTGGCAGTCTTACCCTTCGCTGATTTCGCAGCTAGGGCAGTTTTCTTTCCATGGGATAATATTTCAGCTTTTGTGGCATTTGGACATTTGCCAACAATGTGGGTAGTCTCGCCACAGTGATAACATTTCCTATACTTAGAAATGGGTTTAGAACTAAAAGCATGTTGAATAGGGGTCATGTTTTTCAGGACAGGGTCCAATAATTCTTTTTTCCACAGACCTGGGAGGAACCACTGGTTTCTCAAGTTAAGAGGAGTCAAATCAATCTTAATCTTTGGAGTTGGTCTCTAAGAGAAATCAGGGACCTTCTTCTTGGATTTAGAGGGTTGACTTACTAAAGAAAAAGAAGGATTTTTCTTCAATGAAAGGAGTGTCTTGTCCTTGCGAACTTGACTAATGAACTTGTCTTTAGTTACTTTCTCTGAATCCTTAGAGATAGGTTCAGAAAGTCTTGTCTCTGAGATAGGAGTACTCTTAGATGAGGGGTCAGGGAGAGAAGAAACAAACTTCCAAATTTCAGCATGGAACGGTCAGTGTCAGTTTCTTCTTTGTCATAAGAATATCCAAGACCACTCTTGACCTTAGTAGGGATCTGAGCGTTTATGATCTCACTTATCTTATCAGAAGATTTACACCATCCTTCAATGCTGGCTTTTTCAGCTTTAAGATCAGCGATGGCCTTTTCGCGCTTAGTGATAGCTTGTTGTCTTTCAATACTTATGGTCTGATTTACAAAGATTTGGTCCTTAAGATCTTCTTCGATCTTAGAAAGTTCTTTGATTTTCAGATGGCAATTCTTTAGTTGTTCAGATAGATCAAGGTTAATCTGTTCAGCTTTGATTTTGCCATTTAAAGCATTGTAAAATTCGACAGTCATACAGTCGAGAGCCGACAAGCTATAATTTTCAGGTATAGAGATGTTAGAAGGGCTGGGTACCTGAGTTGATGGAGATTCTGAAGAAGATGTGTCAGATGCCTCTTCAGCTTCTTCAATTCTAGCCATAAGACATATTAGAGCTATGTCTTATTCATCTGATTCAGATTCATTAGTGGTATTTGTCCAATCGTCTTCCTGATCCCAATATGCCTCCTCAACGACAAGGCCTTTTCCTTTTCGCTGGTTATTTCTTTGATTGCGATATCTCTCTTTTAATTTAGAGTATTTTTCTTTCATGGATTTCTCAGGGATTTGAGAAGATGTTGGTGCAGCAACTTTCTTGGATTTACACTCACTTGCGAAGTGTCCCTTGGGCGCTGACAATTATAGCAGATTGCTGACGATTAATCAACAGGAAGAGTCTTCGACTTATCAGAGTCAGTGATAGCCAATATTTTTCTGAACTTACTCTTTCTATCAAATCTTCTAAAATTGTTAGTAAGAAGAGCTAGAGAGTCATCAAATTCAGAGATGTCGGCATCAGTGAATTCTTCTGGTCAGTTTAATCTAACTCAGTGGTAGTAGTGATGGAAGAAGAGATACGCTTAGAAGGTTCAGCCTCTGAGGACACAAGTGCCAAAGAAGTACTTTTGGAACTTTTGATGTCCTTTATGAGGTTTCTATTTAATGCCTGAGATTGCTCATGATTTAGTAGCATCCCATATAAAGCACTTAGGGACAAAGTCTCAATATTCTTTGACAGTTTAAGACATGTAGTGTACACTTCCCATTGCTCAGGTAGTGCCTCCATGAATTTTGTTAGTATTTCAGCAATAGAATATTCTCGATTAACAGTTTTCATGTCAATCAGGAGACAGTTAAATCTTTAGTGAATTTGAGAGAGAGTTTCATTTTTCAAGAACATAAAACTTTCATATTGTCTTACCAAATTTATACTACGAGTAATTTGAACTTCATCAGTTCCTTCATATTGAATATAGAGAGTATTCCACATGGATTTTGAAGTTCTCATTTTCATTACAAAATGATAAACTTCATCACGAAGAGACATGGCAATTATAGATCTAGCTTTTGCATCAATACCTATGTCCTTTTTATCCTCTTCACTCCATTGACTTGGAGTTTTGAGAATTTGTCTCTCAGGTTGGCTGTAGTGGTAGTGGTGGCAGGTACTGCAGGAGCCACAACTGTAGGAACGTATGGTCCATTCTCTAGATAAAGGGGGATCTTAGGATCTGATCGTTCTAGGAATAGAGTCATTCTTTCCTTCCATAGAGGGAAATTATCACGGCTAAATCTTGGAGGTTTAGCTAAAGATCCATTCTCTTTGTAGTTAGTGTTTGTGTTAGCCATTTTAAAATAACTTGTTTTAAAAAAGTTGTTTTAAGGATTTGAAGAGAAAAACACTGCTTTGATACCACTTGTTGGTCCCACAGGAGTCTACAAGAGTTCAAAGGATATAGAACAGTTTGTACAGGGGGGGGTTGAATACAAACACAAGCAGATTTTGGTTTTTAAATTAGTTTATATAAATAAACAAATTTACAGTTCAAAGAATATAGAATAGTTTGTACAGGGGGGGTTGAATACAAACACAAGTAGATTTTGGTTTTTAAATTAGTTTATATAAATAAACAAATTTACAGTTACAAGCGGAACAAGAACAAGTATAAAAGTTATTCTATTGTAACTAAATAAGTCACTAAGTTGATGCACAAGGAATAGGAAAGAAAAGAAGCAGAGGTTTTAGGAAATAGAAAGTAGCATGCATGCATAAGAATGAAGAAGGGATCTTCATCTATTTATACAAGTCGCAATAAATGCGAGACAACAGGTATATGCCACGTGTCAAGCCTTCATTCGAAGCTTATCCTTTGTTCAAAAGCAACCATGCTTTTGGCTGTATATGAACAGTACCAAATCAGATATGATGGGGACATAAGAGACAATCGGTACGTCCTTTTTCTGACATAGTATAAGGTTTTGATTTTTGTGCATCGAGGATAAGATCAACGTTAATCTTGTCGAAGGCTTCACTTGATCGTTGATCCTGAGACTTCAAGGATGAAGTCACAGAGGTATCACTAAGGCCTTGTAGGATTTCACACTTTTGTTTAGATGAACTTTGCTATAACTGAACCGCTTCAGATCACTAGCTGTAAATCTCTATCTTCAGCTTGGTCTTCGACTGCCGCTGAATGGACTTATGGTGTGACAGTTGTTCTTCAGATCTTCAGATCTTCCGAGATAAGTTAGAGGTTCCTGATGTTCAGTGATCACTGAGTGCAATCATCGTATGCTATCACTGAGCCTGAACTTTAACTTATACATTGGAATTTTCACTAGTATAGAGAGGAATCATATTCAAATCACTAAAATGAGTTTTGGATCAAAACAATGGTTTGTCTCAACCATGTTTTGAGTAATCCCATAATCGTTGAGTTACAGAGCTTTTGCTCGGTTTTTGATTAAAAGAGTCTTAGGGACATTTGTTCGATTTAAATTGCCTTATGTCAAGCTTTTAGAGTTATATGCAATTAAAGCACATTTAATTGATTTATTACATGATTTGGGTGCGTTAGTCATTCATTTTGGAGTCATGTAAATTAGACCTAATAGCATTTGGATCCATAGGCATATGAGTCGAGTTGTTATTTGAAAATTGGGATCATAATTCCTTGTTTTGAGGTCGATGCCTAAAATGGGTGAAAGACATAGTGGTGTTGAGCTTGGTACCCTTATAAGCGAAAGACATAGTGGTGTTGAGATTGGTACCTATATAAGCGAAAGAAATAGTGGCCATATAAGCGAAAGACATAGTGGTATTGAGTTTGGTACCCATATAAGCGAAAGACATAGTGGTGTTGAGCTTGGTACCCTTATAAGCGAAAGACAAAGTGGTGTTGAGCTTGGTACCCTTATAAACGAAAGATATAGTGTTGCTGAGCTTGTTAACTCCACGAACTAAAAGATCTAGGAAGTTGGACCTAATAAATAAACACAGTTAGGTGGCTTACTATTTACTTCATCTTATCTAACGGAAATGGGTCTTCCCCGTCACCGAAAGGTGTTGTTTGGGTATATATATAGTCTTATCCATTATTTTCGGTGACGTTGTTAGAATATGAAGTATCATCCATAATTTATATTATTGGATCTTTGAGACTTAACCATATTTTGGTATTCTAGAAAATGGAGCTTTGTCCATATTTTGGTATTTGAAGTATTTAAACGTATTCACATTTTGAGTGAGTAAAATGTGTAGATTTCGTGTTTGAACGGGTATTTCTTTTTAAAGCTTTCATTTCTACGATATTTGATTTAAAGCTTTTATTATGGAAATAACGAATTTGGGAAAGATGTTGCTTTTATAATGAAAGCGTTTATTTGAGAAATTATTATTTCATCAAGTAATCTTTGGATTTCAAATGATTATAAATATGATATAAACTCTTCAGCTCACTAGGCGTTAAGCCTAACCTTTTTCTTTGTCGGCATGTGCATCAGGTTCTCGTTGGAGTTGGTACTAGCGACACGTGTTGACTTGAGTGCTAGGAAGTGGCAGGATAAAGATTAGGCTCTTGGTGACATTTTTCGCATTCGAAGACAGCGACTCTTGTGGGTTTAGTAACACCCGACCGTACTAATGTCTTAGTGTAAGGCTTGGTCCATCTCATGTCAAGGTTTATTTAGAATGTTGATTAAGGCAATTCGAGTTTCTATTTATAAGAAAAGGATTTATTCCTTATTTGTTGTATTGATGAATTTTTTTTTATTAGTCTCTCTTTCCAGATTTGAGGGTGTTACATAATCCATTTGTATTCCTCAAACAAAACCAACATTAGAACAATATTTATCATTTTTAAAATATCGTCTTCTTCAAATATCTTCATTCTCTCCTAAACCTGCAATTAGTCACAAAACACAAATGGCACCCGCCAAAACACATTCTGATGCACCACTTAAGATCAAAGATCTTTCATTTCCTCACTGCAATCATATTGCTCGATTCAGTCATGATATTAAACACCCCCAATTCAACGTCGTCTCCACTTTTCTTCAAAGGTCTCCTCTGCAATACGCATTTACCCATAAACCAAAGATGAGTAAGTTTTTACTTGGAAATTTTTGGGTATTCTGCGAGTACGATGAATACACAAAACAGGTTACTGCTTCTGTATTTACTCAAGACGATTTGGTTTTCGATGTTGAAGATGTTCTTCGGATTCTTCATCTTCCGACATACGATAGTTATGCCGACTTCTCGCTTGGTCATGAAAACGAGCAGGTTCTTCTCACCATGAACTATATTAAGGATCCCAAATTCAGAAGTCCGTCTACTCTTCTTCGGAAGAAAATGAGAGGAGTATTGAAGTTCTTTTTCGTCCATATCATCCAGTGTCTTAGTCGGAAGACTGGGGTCATGACCAAACTCCTTCTTATATAACCGAACTGGCACATGTACTAATATTTCGCCGACAAATTGATTTCACAAAATACGAGTTTGGATTGGACCGATATTGCACCCTCTACCGAACCCCCTGATACCGGAGGCCGATTTACCGAAGAAAATATTCCTATTGTTCTGAAACAATCCTTTCGAGTTAAATCGGTATCGAAGAAGAGGAAAACTCTGAAATCCAACATTTTGAAAAAAACGTTGCCACTCCTCATCTCCTATTAAGCCCTCACCAAAGAAGCATAAGAAAGGTACAACAAAAACACTTTTTGAATACATTAACGTAACAAAAATAAATTCGGATGTTGAAACAGTTGGAAATACTTCTAGTATACCAGAAACATTTGAAGAAAATATCTCAGTGTCAAATCTGTCAATTGAATCTAAAGAAATTACTGCCGAAGATTCAGACACATTCATCGAGGTTGACGATCTTGAAGATCTTGAACCGTTCGTGCAAGAGATCGTTGAAGTAGACGGACTGGAAGACACGGATTTATATCTTCACGTTTGATTCGGAACTCAAGAGATTTTCCGAACGAACATCCTGATGAAGACAAAAACCCCTACCAGGGTCATTTGAATGTCGAAGTGTCAACACCCTTTTTCCGCCCTTGCCAACCGAAATACCACCCAGAATTCCGACTCCACCATCGTTTACACCTCCAAACACACCATCTCCTATTAAAGATACTTCAATTTTAACTAACCAGGTAAATGAAAAAGATGTAGTCGATTTAACGGACTCTATGTCGAAGCATAACACAGAGATCCTGACTCAACAAAATGTTTTTCCTGAAAATCGGCCGATGAATGAAGCATCTACCTCTCATTCCATCGGTAGTACTGCATTTGGTTCACAAATTTCTGAACAATTTTCCGACATCGATCGACAACTAAGGCTTTTGGGTGCTCAATCCGCACATTACAGAATGACTTTGACCAATATTGTGTTATGCTTGGTCATCGGGTCAATAACCTTCAGATGCAGAAGGAGAATGAGGATAGTATAGGTTCACGCCTTGACGATCTAATTAAGGTCACCAATGAACGACCTTTTTAAACTTCTTAAGGCTCAGAACGGAGAGGTAAACCGTATTCAGACCAATTTCTACAATGTTCTTGATGGATTAAGTAAAGACGTCATGGAATTGCCTTCCATTATGCTAACATCACTTGATAAGGTTCGGTCTGCATTCAATCGGCATGAAACTTCACATGTCGATCTAATGTCGTCAATTGATGCCCTCAAATCAGCATCTGATGCACATGATCTGGACATTAAAAAGATACTATCGGATAGTCGTTCTTTTGCCGATAAAGTAGCTCCTACGGGATCTTCTTCGCAAGCCGATGTTAATAAACAAATTATGGAGTCACTTGCATCCCTTCGTAAGAAAACTGATTCGATGGATAGTCATCTTAGTAATCCTCCTGAAATTTGAGTCGATGCAACTGATCCTATTTGGACCTCAGGAGCAAGAGAGGCTCAGAACAGTAGAAAACCTGTGTGTAGTTCAAGCTGCTGAATTGAATGCATTGCGCCTCTTATTAAACCTCTCTCAAAACACTCCCAACACAGTCCTTCAACTTTCAACAAATAATCGTCACAAAAGTCCCCCAAAGACGTTGATGTTCAAGTTCAATACCATCAAGGCTCACCTCATGGTGATTCAATTCATAATGTTGGGGTAAATGATAATGAACAGTTTCATGATGAATTTGCCGAACCTCAAGTTAAGAAATCCAAAGGAACCGGGGTACATTCTGTTTAGGAACATCCGATTTCTACCGATGAACCGAAGACAAATGCTATCGCTGAATAAGTGAAACAACCTGATGAGATTCATGTTGAAGCGAGTAGAAGCCAAAGTGGTGCAGCTAAAAAAAAGAACATAATGCCTGCTGAAGAAGTAGCTGCCGAAGAGAAAAGAAAAAGACAGGAGCGTAAGCGTGTGGTTATCAACTCCGAAGATCGTTTAAAACTTAAAGCTCCAAATGTGGTCGTTGATGGTTTGGGTATTCCGGAGAAGGAAAGAGAAGGATGTCTTAAGGCTTAGCAAGTGATTGATGTCGATGAAAGACTTGCTAAATGAATTGTTGAAGAAGAAGCCAAAGCTTCAAGCGACTAAGACCGATCGCTCTCCAAAAGTTTCTGCTAATAACCGCCGAAAAAACAAAAGAGGAAATTAAGGATGCCCGGATTAATTGGTACAATAAAAGAATTCTTCATAGATCCATGAAATCAAAGATAACTTCACTCCAGATTTTTGGACCGAAGTTATTCGTGAAGGATGAGAATAAATTTTTTGTGTAAATTTCAAGGGTAATGGTTATACAAACAAAGATAAGTTTTCCCTACTCCATAACTTCGGTCTTGGAGAATGGATGGAAATGTTTCCTCTGGTTTATAAAAGCAGGAGACAATACAAAAAGATGGTTCATGACTATATAATTAAGCTTATTCAAAAGCTATCAACGATGCGAAAGAGTTATGGTCTACCAATGGTTCCTGCCGAAGTTGAGTTTCTTAAAGAACTTGAAGAGGGCACTTCTTCAAGCAGAGGGCAATCCACATCAAGTAGGAAAAAAATCAAATTTTCAACAAATTGCCAAAAGAAAGTCAAATAATTCAAGATTTTTCAAATGTTGATTTGTCTCTTCCCACTGTTGTTCTACATCCGGAATCTTTCGTCATAACAGCTCCCGAATATGGATTTTTTTTAAGATTCGCTTCAAAACCATATGTTTTTCAGATCGAATCAACTTCCAATTGCTCATACCACCTTTCTGAAAGTCATACTAACTTTGGTTCCAAATTTTGTTCACACGACGTTATTGTACGAAAGTATTAGTGAATAAACTAAAAAACGCAAGAAAGGTTGATGTACATACTTTACTAAATTGTACCGATCAACTTAATGAATGAAAAGTTATTTTAATTTGATAACATAGTTTATATAAATTCCTACGTATATTTTTTTATTTGATAATTTTATAAATAATTGGCGTTCAAAGAATACCAAATTAAATTGTCATACGATGAAAAATCTTTTTATCATTAACTGTTTATTTATAATGTAGTGTGATATTATATAATATCCACATATGATCTAATTATATTTATATTTAACGATATAAATATAACTTCTGAAAAATAATAAATTTGATAAATTATTGTCTTTATGAATTAAACAAAATAATATAATTCACTTCAAATTTAAATTTGTTAATTTAACAAATATTTTTGTTGATAATTATCAAACATTTTATTAATTTATAATTATTATTTTATGCATATTATTGTACCATTATGTTAGTAATGTTATTTAATTTATTTTAAATTGCGTCCGTATAACACACGGATTATTAACTAGTCAACTATAAAAATATAAACAAATAGACCAAACACGCAATTCATTTTTATGGAGAAGATTGAAAAAGTAAAAGCACCCGACCATCGCGGGAGACTGGTGTCGTGGCCGCCAGTCAAACCAGTCTTTCTAACTCACCATGTGTGCTTCAATTTTGCTCATTTTTATAAATAAAAAATTTACATAAAAACCAACATTTATTAGCATGGTTCTCTAAAACATAGCATATAATTTTTTGACAAAAAATTTCACTTACAAAAAATTTCTAAAAAGATTAATGTAAAATTCTCCTATTTTGAGAACTCTAAACAAAATTAATATGAAAGATAAATAAAATTTTATTATATTATCTGTAACAACCACATTTCTAAAATCAAAGGTAAGCATGTCATTGCTCTAAAAATAGCAATTACACAATCCAAATGGTCCCAAAGTAAGCTTTTTTCAAATGTTTGCAGCGGAAATACATCTAGCTACTAGATTATTACAAATCAAGTACTAACTAGGATACTATTTAAACGCAGAGCACCTCACTCCTATCACCTGGGCTCACAACTTCCCCTAGCCCTTACCCGAACATTCTACTATGTGCTTCCCTGAAAGGTTTTCAGTTTTATAAAAGAGAGGGTTAGACCATAAGGCCTAGTGAATTCCCAAAAAACAACAGTTAATATGCATGACAGTTATAATAGAAAACGGTTAGTCATGAATATCAACCCACACTTCAATCACACTTTTATGTACCTGTTGCAACGGTAGAATATTAATGTCACACACACCGTGACTAATATGATCAAACACACCGTGATCATTAAAATGGACACACATCGTCCAATATGAATGAATTAAGTGTTTCAATTTAAAACATCCAATTATAAAAGTTTAGCACACAAGGGAACTCACCTGAATTCGCCAACCACAAATCACACTTGAGTCCTATGAATTCTCCAACCGAACACCTGAATTGAGGTGGCCAAACCATGAGTTAACAAGCCCAAAGTAACCCCAAAAGACTCAATTACTAACCCCTCAAACCAGGACCCAAGCTAGAACCCCAAACCAACACCGAACTAAAAAATGAAAACGCCCAACAGTGGGCTAGGCGAGTTTCATGTGAGTCCAAACTCGCCAGAGACTCGCTTTAGTCTCTATTTTGCCTGCAGAAATTCATTCCGAGAACCAAACCGCAAAACCCAAACCCAAATCCATTTCCTTCAATTTTAAGGCATAAAACTTACTTCCGACACCTAAGAATCATCCCTAAACATTACCAATCCAATTCCACCCATGTGAATCCATGGATTAAAGCCTTATTGAAGAATCGAGATTCATCCATGGTGGGTTTTCATTGAATACAAACCCATAAGCAAACAGACAATACCAAAAATGAAGAAATCATCACTACAACTCCACATGACTATAAGATTGATGATTTCATACAAACATTCAACCCCAACCCATCAAACTTCAATATTCTAATCATTCATAGGCCCAACATAGCAATAAGAGGAAGAAGATGAAGTTTTATACTTGATATTTGATGATGAATCCTTGTTCCTCCAAGATTTCTTCCTTTCTCCTTCACTCTCCTCAAAATGGCACCTTGACACACACTAGAACACACACAATATTTTCAGCCATGAAATGCAAGAAACGAGGGTTTTTCCTTCTTATTTACCCCACTTTCCTCATTGCCCAACTTTAGTCCCTAAAGTTTGGAGAGTTAGACTCCATCCACCCAACTAAGTTTTATTTATAGAAAATTGGTTCCAGGTTATTACATCTCACCCTACTTAAAAGAATTTTGTCCCCGAAATTCATCAAGCGAACAGTTGAGGGTATTTCTTCCTCATTTCTGATTCCGGTTCTCACGTCGCATCTTGCCCCTTATGGAACCTCCAATGCACCTTCACAAGCACAATCTCTTTATTTCTCAACTTCTTGATCTTTCGGTCCACTACCGCTTCCGGTTCTTCCGCATATTCCAACTTTTCATCCACTTGGATATCATCTAATGGTACGGACACACCCGTATCCACTAAACACTTACACAAGTTAGACACGTGAAACGTGCTATAAATACCTCGGAGCTTCTCCGGGAGATCCAACTTGTAAGCCACCGCACCTACTCGTGCCTTTATAACAAACGGTCCTATATATCGAGGAATCAACTTCCCTCTCTTCCCAAAACGTACCACTCCTTTCCAAGGTGATATCTTCAACATCACTTTGTCATTCACTTGAAACCTAATCGGTTTCCTTCTCTTATCCGCATACGTCTTCTGTCGGCTTTGAGCCACCTTCAATTTCTCACGAATCTGTCCAATCTTATCGGCAGTGATCTGAACAATTTCCGGGCAATCTAATTGCTTCTCCCCCACTTCATTCCATCACAAAGGTGTCCTACACTTGCAACCATACAACGCCTCATACGGTGTCGCTTGAATGCTCGCATGATAACTATTATTGTACGAGAATTCAATCAACGGTAAATGCGTTTCCCAAGACCTGCCAAAATCGATCACGCATGCTATAAGCATATCCTCTAATGTCTGAATCGTTCTCTCACTCTGTCCATCCGTTTGTGGATGATAAGCAGTGCTCAAATTCAGCTTCGCCCCTAACTCTTTCTAAAATCTTTCCCAAAATGTCGACGTAAAACGGCTATCCCGATCTGAAACTATAGACAATGGCACCCCATGTCTAGTCACGATCTTACCAATGTACAATCTTGCTAGCTTCTCCATCGAGTACGTTTCCTTATACGGTAAGAAATGGGTCGACTTGGTGAGACGGTCCACGATTACCAAAATGGCATCGTACCCCTTCGGTGTTCTTGGCAACTTTGAAACGAAATCCATTGTTATATGATCCCACTTCCACACCGGAATATCCAAAGGTTGAAGTTTTCCATACGGCCTTTGATATTCCGCTTTGACTTGTAAACATGTCAAGCATCTCTCCACATAATAAGCTATATGCTTCTTCCTCCCCGGCCACCAATAATACTATCGTAAATCTCGATACATCTTGTTTGTACCCGGATGTACCAAATATCTTGACTTATGCGCTTCCTCTAGTACCTTCTCGCGCAAACCACCAAGCTTAGGAACCCACACACGGTCACCCAAACATTTCACACTCTTACTATCGCACACCAACAAGGACACATTTCCCACCATCCTCTCACTCTTTAGGTTTTCTACTAGAAGGGCTTCATCTTGCACTTTCTTAATCTCCTCCAAGATAGTAGGTGACACCTCAACTCTAAAGGCCACTATTTTGGTCGGTTCCCCTCTATCCTTTCGGCTTAGCGCATCGGCTATCACGTTCGCCTTCTCCGGATGGTAAAGAATTTCACAATCATAATCATTCAATAACTCGACCCACCTTCTCTGCCTCATGTTCAACTCTTTCTGATCAAACAAGTGCTTGAGACTCTTATGATCAGTATAAATTTGGCATTTCACCTCGTAGAGGTAATGTCGCCAAATCTTGAGCGCAAAAACTAACGCCGCTAACTCCATATCATGAGTAGAGAAGTTTCTTTCATGATCCTTCAACTGTTTTGAAGCATATGCAATCACCTTCCCGTGTTGCATGAGCACACAACCCAACCCCAACTTGGATGCATCACTATAAATCACGAACCCTTCCCTTCCGTCCGGTAATGACAAAACTGGCGCACTACATAACTTTTCGTTCAACAACTTAAATGCCAACTCTTGGGCTTCGGCCCACTCAAACTTGACGTTTTTGTTGGTCAATGAGGTCAACGGTATTGCTACTCACGAAAAGTCTTGCATGAACTTCTGGTAGTACCCCGCTAGACCTAAGAACTCCTTACTTCTGGCGGTGTTCTCGGTGGCTCCCAACTCTTGATAGCCTCTATCTTTGTTGAGTCCACTTTGATCCCGCCCTCGGACACTACATGTCCTAGAAACTGCACTTCTCGCAACCAAAACTCGCACTTCGAAAACTTCGCATAAAGCTTCTCACGCTTTAACAACTCCAACACTAGACGAAGATGTTCTTCATGCTCACTTTCCGTCCGAGAGTAGATCATAATATCATCAATGAAGACGATCACACACTTGTCCAACAAAGAACCACATACTCGGTTCATCAAATCCATAAATGTTGCTGGAGCATTAGTTAAGCCAAAAGGCATAACTAAAAACTCATAATGACCATACCTCGTTCGGAAAAGCCATTTTAGACACATCTTCCTCCCTCACTTTCAACTGATGATAACCAGACCGCAGGTCTATCTTCGAAAAATGACTTGCTACCTGAAGTTGATCAAATAAGTCGTCTATCCTAGGCAACGGATACTTATTCTTGATCGTTACCTTGTTCAACTCATGGTAGTCTATACACATCCTCATAGAACCCATCTTTCTTCTTAACAAACAATACTGGTGCTCCCCACGGTGACGTACTAGGACGTATAAAACCCTTATCCAACAACTCTTGAAGTTGTGTCATCATTTCTTTCATTTCTGTCGGCGCTAACCGATATGGTGTACGGGCTATTGGCGCGGCCCCGGGTACCATATCGATTCTAAATTCTACTTGACGATCCGGAGGTAATCCGACAAGATCATCGGAAAATACCTCAGAATATTCTTTCACTACGGGCACTTCTTCCACCCCTTTCTTTTCTCTCTCGGCATCGATCACATATGCCATGAACCCATAACATGCTTTGGCTAAACTTTGTCTAGCCTTCAACATGGATATAATGCACGACTTCCTCTCACTTCGATCACCATAAATCACAACCTTTCTTCCTTCCGGCAAGGTAACTCGAATCAACTTCTTCTTACACACGATATACGCATTGTTGCTAGCCAACCAATCCATCCCCACAATCACATAAAACTCTCTCATCGCCATCGGATATAACAACAACGGAATAAGACAACACTCTATATCAATGCTACAACCTTTTAAAACTTCCCTCATCACGACTCGCCTATCATCGACGAATTCTACCTCAAATCCATGATGCAACTTCTTGGGCATGACATTCAATAGTCTCATAAACGCAGTTGATATAAAAGAACGGTTCGCACCCGAATCAAATAACACCTTGGCATGCATAAAATTAATAAGAAAGGTACCTGTGACCACATCAGGCGCCTCCTCCGCTTCAGTAGTTGTCATCTGAAAATCCCTAACTTGAGCTCGTGGGGCCTCTACGTTCCTCTCCGCTCCCCCACCACGTCCTCCACCATAGTTGTTCACGACACCTTTATTAAATTGAGGGCAATCCATCCTCAAATGCTCGGAAGACCCACATTGGTAACATGCTCTCAAGTTGGGACACTCTCTTGCCATGTGCCCCATTTTCTCACATTTGAAACACCCTTTTGATTCCATATCACAATCTCCTCGATGCACCCGATTACACTTCCCACACGGTTTCTCCACAAACCTTTGACTCCCACGATTATCATACTTAGAGAACTTAACTTTCTTGGAATAATATGATGCTCCTTCCTACTTCCTCTTCTCGGTACCCTTTTCCATCATTTGATGGTTCTTCTCTTTCTCGGTCATCTCGGCCGCATCAACCGCCAATTGGAAAGTCGATATGTTCATTGTCATCACCAACTCCCTTATAGAAGCTTTCTAAACCCACACGTAACGATCCACCATTCTTTCCTCGGTTGAGACGTAAGGCTCGGCAAAACGTGACTTCTCCAAAAACTTTGCGGTGTACTCTTGAACGGTCATGTATCCTTGCTCTAGATGCAAGAACTCTTCCTCAAGTTGCCTTATTGCGGTCTTAGGACAATAATTTTTCTTAAATAAGCCCACAAATTTCTCCCATCCATGAGTTCTTCTTAGCCGCTCCCAAACCAATCTTTCCATTTTCCAAATCCCACCAACAACGAGCTTCCGCCTTGAGCATAGTGGTGGCATGTAACACTTTATCCTTTTCCGCACACTCACTAGTATCAAATACCACTTCTATTTCCCTAATCCATTGCAAGGCCAATACCGAGTTATGCTCTCCCATGTAGGTAGGAGGCTTGCAAGTTAGGAATGTCTTGTAGCTACATCCTTTCGCTTCCTTACTCTCCACTTCGAGGGTAGTGTTTTGGGATAAATGACTACGACTTCCTTCTCCATTAGACCCCTCCGCATCATCATCTTCACAAGGAATAGTTGCGCTTGAAGAATGTTGCTTACCCGCCAAAGCTTGAATTGTCGCTTCAAGTTTCCCCATTCCCGCATTGAAGTCATCGTTGGTCACAAACCCTCGTTCTTGGGTCCGACCTCCTCTTTTTCAGTGTCCCCTACCACGCACACTCACCGAAGTTTCTTGAATCGACTCCACCGGCTCATTTAACGGCTTAGTCACCACCACATGACCACGAGTACGGATCGTACCTCGGCCTCGAGTCCCACCCTCAAGGGCTCCTACAGATGTTGTACCTCTTCGGGTTCCACGACCCCTTCCTCTACCCCTTCCTCGGGTAGGAGCAACTAAAATGGTTTCAACTTGATCGGTTTGAGTATCTCCAATCGGAAGGTCTCCTTCCGCAACTGATATTATGCCGATCTCATAGATCCACGAGTCATACCTCTTGATACTGAAACGAACATAACATAAGACAACTAGTTAGATCACAATAAGGTATTCGAGCACCTTCATGTACCTGTAAATTCACAATGACATTGGCCAGATGTAATTTTGAATTTACCTTACACGTTAGTCCTTTCTACCCTATCACTACTCTTACCGATTAAACCACGCTCTACCCAACTCTATTTAAATCTCAGTCCCACCTATCCCTCAGTCTAAGTCTAGATGCTCCTCGAACACCTAATTCTCTTAAACTAGGGCTCTGATACCACTTGTAACAACCACACTTCTAAAATCAAAAGTAAACATGCCATTGCGGTAAAAATAGCAATTACATAATCCAAATGGTCCCAAAGTAATATTTTTCTCAAATGTTTGCAGCGGAAATAAATCTAGCTACTGAGATTATTACAAATCAACTACTAACTAAGCTACTATTTAAACGCATAGCACCTTACTTCTATCACCCGGGCTCACAGCTTCCCCTTGCCCTAACCCGAACATTCTACCATGTGCTTCCCTGAAAGGTTTTCAGTTTTATAAAAGAGAGAGTTAGACCATAAGGCCTAGTGAATTCCCAAAAAACAACAGTTATAATGCATGACAGTTATAAGAGAAAACGGTTAGTCATGAATATCAACCCACACTTCAATCACACTTTTATGTACCTGTTGCAACGGTAGAATATTAATGTCATACACACCGTGACTAATATGATCACACACACCGTGATCATTAAAATGGATACACACTGCCCAATATGAATGAATTAAACGTTTCAATTTAAAACATCCAATTATAAAAGTTTAGCACACGAGGGAATTCATCTGAATTCGCCAACCACTAATACACTTGAGTCCTATGAATTCTCCAACCAAACACCTGTATTGAGGTTACCAAACCATGAGTTAACAAGCCCAAAGTAACCCCAAAAGAGTCAATTACTAACCCCTCAAACCAGGACCCAAGCTAGAACCCCAAACCAACACCGAACTACAAATTAAAAACGCCCAACAGTGGGCTAGGCGAGTTTCATGCGAGTCCAAACTCGCCAGAGACTCCCTTTAGTCTCTGTTTTTCCTGCAGAAATTCATTCGAGAACCAAACCCCAAAACCAAAACCCAAGTCGATTTACTTCAATTTTAAGGCATAAAACTTACTTCAAGCACCTAAGAATCATCCCTAAACATTTACCAATCCAATTCCACCCATGTGAATCCATGGATTAAAGCCTTATTGAAGAATCGAGATTCATCCATGGTGGGTTTTCATTGAATACAAACCCATAAGCAAACAGACAATACCAAAAATGAAGAAATCATCACTACAAAATGGCACCTTGACACACACTAGAACACACATAAAATATTTTCAGCCGTGAAATGCAAGAAATGAGGGTTTTCCCTTCTTATTTACCCCACTTTCCTCATTGCCCAACTTTAGTCCCTAAAGTTTGGAGAGTTAGACTCCATCCACCCAACTGGGTTTTATTTATACAAAATTGGTTCCGGGTTATTACATTGTCAATGGCTTTTTCACTTTAAAAAATGTTTAAAATTTTAGTAATTCAAAATAAGAAGTTTGGTCGGGTTTTTTTTTCTGAACTTATCTCTAAAATTAAATATAAAAATAATTTATTACTATAATTTTTGGTAGTCATATATATTATTTTAATTTATGTGTAGATAGATTAGTCTAACCCCAACCCATCAAACTTCAATATTCTAATCATTCATAGACCCAACATAGCAATAAGAGGAAGAAGATGAAGTTTTATACCTGATATTTGATTTCCTCCAAGATTTCTTCCTTTCTCCTTCACTCTCCTCAAAATGGCACCTTGACACACACTAGAACACACATAAAATATTTTCAGCCGTGAAATGCAAGAAATGAGGGTTTTCCCTTCTTATTTACCCCACTTTCCTCATTGCCCAACTTTAGTCCCTAAAGTTTGGAGAGTTAGACTCCATCCACCCAACTGGGTTTTATTTATACAAAATTGGTTCCGGGTTATTACATTGTCAATGGCTTTTTCACTTTAAAAAATGTTTAAAATTTTAGTAATTCAAAATAAGAAGTTTGGTCGGGTTTTTTTTTCTGAACTTATCTCTAAAATTAAATATAAAAATAATTTATTACTATAATTTTTGGTAGTCATATATATTATTTTAATTTATGTGTAGATAGATTAGTCTAACGTGGTTTAGAAGTAAACACTAAAACAAATCATTGATAATTCTAAACTAATTGAACTATTGATATTCAATGCAGGTTAAAATACCCTTACTTTAGTACAATATGGTATATAAAATAACAACTTAAATTTTTCATTTTTATTTACATATTAAACTAAAGTATTTATGTTTTATATCTTGTTTAACAAGTCATTTTTACTATATTAATTATTTAAAACATTTTTTTAATTCAAACACTACAAGAAATCAGTTCTATAGCGACAAAGACTATAGCGACGACTTGAAGCATTAAAATAATATTTTTACATTTTATTGGAGGGTTCAAATTCTTATTTTAAAAAAATAAATCTATAACGACGACATGTCGTCGCAGTAGAGATTCAGGCAATGAGGAAAGTGGGGTAAATAAGAAGGGAAAACCCTCATTTCTTGCATTTCACGGCTGAAAATATTTTATGTGTGTTCTAGTGTGTGTCAAGGTGCCATTTTGAGGAGAGTGAAGGAGAAAGGAAGAAATCTTGGAGGAAATCAAATATCAGGTATAAAACTTCATCTTCTTCCTCTTATTGCTATGTTGGGTCTATGAATGATTAGAATATTGAAGTTTGATAGAATAAAAATCACCATTCCAAGCCATAAAAATGGATGACAGAAACAAAGACAAACCTTTTGTGAAGGCTCGTCATCAGGCTCTACAGTTTCACCTTCAAATTCAATTTCAGATTCTATTATCTCATCCTCTTCTTCTTCATGAGGTTCTTCTACATCTTCGTCATCCTCTTCCACCACATAAGATTTTTGCAAGTCCCCATCTAGATTCCATTCAACAATTAGAAACGAAAAAAAAATTGTAAATCGAACTAACAGCAAACGATTAGGAGTCGAAATGAGGCGATGTCTGTGAATGTTTTGTGCACAAATCGAACTAACAGCAAACGATTAACACAAATCGAACCGTACCTTTTAGTGAGTGATTAGGGTTTTGTGAACTCCATGGATGAACCACTGAACGAAGACGAAGAAACTCAGTGAGCGATTGGAGCGATTAGGGTTTTGTGATCTGAGCAATTGGAGCGATAAAGTAATATTGTCCTATTTCTTCCATGTATTTTAGTATGAATACCATTTAGTCCCTAAAGTATGATCATTTAATAATATTCCTCTGCACCGACAACATGTCGTGGCTGTAGGGTAGAAATATTTTATTTTCTATTTTTGATAAAGATAAACACTTTAATTTTAAGAAACTAAATTTTTAATTAATTATTTTTTTCCTCTACAGCCACGACATGTCGATGTTGTTGATTACTTAAATTTTAATTTTCAAATATATATTTCTTATTTTAATAAAAGAAATTATTATTTATAATTAGAGGAGACATATCGTATTGTATATATATGATAAAGAAATATTATTTATTTAAATAAATTAGCGAGAAAAATAATAATACTGAATCTCTCTTGCGACGACATGTCGTCGTTATAGATTTATTTTTAAAATAAGAATTTGAACCCTCCAATAAAATGTAAAAATATTATTTTAATGCTTCAAGTCGTCGCTATAGTCTTTGTCGCTATAGAACTGATTTCTTGTAGTGTTTGAATTAAAAAAATGTTTTAAATAATTAATATAGTAAAAATGACTTGTTAAACAAGATATAAAACATAAATACTTTAGTTTAATATGTAAATAAAAATGAAAAATTTAAGTTGTTATTTTATATACCATATTGTACTAAAGTAAGGGTATTTTAACCTGCATTGAATATCAATAGTTCAATTAGTTTAGAATTATCAATGATTTGTTTTAGTGTTTACTTCTAAACCACGTTAGACTAATCTATCTACACATAAATTAAAATAATATATATGACTACCAAAAATTATAGTAATAAATTAT
Organism: Silybum marianum; assembly: GCA_036898165.1. Taxonomy (NCBI): domain Eukaryota; kingdom Viridiplantae; phylum Streptophyta; class Magnoliopsida; order Asterales; family Asteraceae; genus Silybum; species Silybum marianum. The sequence continues at coordinate 20,174,223 of CM072530.1, read as the reverse complement.
TTTTATATTTAATTTTAGAGATAAGTTCAGAAAAAAAAACCCGACCAAACTTCTTATTTTGAATTACTAAAATTTTAAACATTTTTTAAAGTGAAAAAGCCATTGACAATGTAATAACCCGGAACCAATTTTGTATAAATAAAACCCAGTTGGGTGGATGGAGTCTAACTCTCCAAACTTTAGGGACTAAAGTTGGGCAATGAGGAAAGTGGGGTAAATAAGAAGGGAAAACCCTCATTTCTTGCATTTCACGGCTGAAAATATTTTATGTGTGTTCTAGTGTGTGTCAAGGTGCCATTTTGAGGAGAGTGAAGGAGAAAGGAAGAAATCTTGGAGGAAATCAAATATCAGGTATAAAACTTCATCTTCTTCCTCTTATTGCTATGTTGGGTCTATGAATGATTAGAATATTGAAGTTTGATGGGTTGGGGTTGAATGTTTGTATGAAATCATCAATCTTATAGTCATAAGATTGATGATTTCATACAAACATTCAACCCCAACCCATCAAACTTCAATATTCTAATCATTCATAGACCCAACATAGCAATAAGAGGAAGAAGATGAAGTTTTATACCTGATATTTGATTTCCTCCAAGATTTCTTCCTTTCTCCTTCACTCTCCTCAAAATGGCACCTTGACACACACTAGAACACACATAAAATATTTTCAGCCGTGAAATGCAAGAAATGAGGGTTTTCCCTTCTTATTTACCCCACTTTCCTCATTGCCCAACTTTAGTCCCTAAAGTTTGGAGAGTTAGACTCCATCCACCCAACTGGGTTTTATTTATACAAAATTGGTTCCGGGTTATTACATTGTCAATGGCTTTTTCACTTTAAAAAATGTTTAAAATTTTAGTAATTCAAAATAAGAAGTTTGGTCGGGTTTTTTTTTCTGAACTTATCTCTAAAATTAAATATAAAAATAATTTATTACTATAATTTTTGGTAGTCATATATATTATTTTAATTTATGTGTAGATAGATTAGTCTAACGTGGTTTAGAAGTAAACACTAAAACAAATCATTGATAATTCTAAACTAATTGAACTATTGATATTCAATGCAGGTTAAAATACCCTTACTTTAGTACAATATGGTATATAAAATAACAACTTAAATTTTTCATTTTTATTTACATATTAAACTAAAGTATTTATGTTTTATATCTTGTTTAACAAGTCATTTTTACTATATTAATTATTTAAAACATTTTTTTAATTCAAACACTACAAGAAATCAGTTCTATAGCGACAAAGACTATAGCGACGACTTGAAGCATTAAAATAATATTTTTACATTTTATTGGAGGGTTCAAATTCTTATTTTAAAAAAATAAATCTATAACGACGACATGTCGTCGCAGTAGAGATTCAGGTATTATTATTTTTCTGCTAATTTATTTAAATAAATAATATTTCTTTATCATATATATACAGCGACGATATGTCTCCTCTAATTATAAATAATAATTTCTTTTATTAAAATAAGAAATATATATTTGAAAATTAAAATTTAAGTAATCAACAACATCGACATGTCGTGGCTGTAGAGGAAAAAAATAATTAATTAAAAATTTAGTTTCTTAAAATTAAAGTGTTTATCTTTATCAAAAATAGAAAATAAAATATTTCTACCCTACAGCCACGACATGTTGTCGCTGCAGAGGAATATTATTAAATGATCATACTTTAGGGACTAAATGGTATTCATACTAAAATACATGGAAGAAATAGGACAATATTACTTTATCGCTCCAATTGCTCAGATCACAAAACCCTAATCGCTCCAATCGCTCACTGAGTTTCTTCGTCTTCGTTCAGTGGTTCATCCATGGAGTTCACAAAACCCTAATCACTCACTAAAAGGTACGGTTCGATTTGTGTTAATCGTTTGCTGTTAGTTCGATTTGTGCACAAAACATTCACAGACATCGCCTCATTTCGACTCCTAATCGTTTGCTGTTAGTTCGATTTACAATTTTTTTTTCGTTTCTAATTGTTGAATGGAATCTAGATGGGGACTTGCAAAAATCTTATGTGGTGGAAGAGGATGACGAAGATGTAGAAGAACCTCATGAAGAAGAAGAGGATGAGATAATAGAATCTGAAATTGAATTTGAAGGTGAAACTGTAGAGCCTGATGACGAGCCTTCACAAAAGGTTTGTCTTTGTTTCTGTCATCCATTTTTATGGCTTGGAATGGTGATTTTTATTCTTTTTTCTTCATGATGTCACTTATGCATCTTTTTAATCTTAGATGGGAGATTCTTCAGTGGAGGTCTCGGAAGAAAATCGTGATGCTTCTCAGGAGGCAAAAGCAAAGGGCATGGAAGCAATTTCTGATGGTCTGTTGCACTATTTTGTTTTTAGTGAATCGATGGTGCTTTTTCTATGTCAAGTTGTATTTTCAGCAATATAAAATTGTGTGTGCTCTTTACTCTCTATAAGCATCTCATTAATTGTCATAAATAGGTAAGCTAGAGGAAGCGATTAAGCATCTCACTCAGGCAATACTGCTCAACCCTACTTCTGCTATCATGTATGCAACCAGAGGTAAAAACTGAGTTTGAGTTTTGATGAAGTTTTACATCCTTATAGTAGTTTCTTGTATGTGAAATCTTAAGTTCTTTTTTTGTTTCTTTTATATGATCACGATACAACATCTGCTTATATCAAAATGAAGAAACCCAATGCTGCCATTAGGGATGTTGATGTTGCACTACAGGTAGTCTTCGTTTTCCATAGATGTCGACTAGTGCAGTAGTGTTGTCTTTTTCTCCTTTTCAATCGTCATTCTGATGGTCTTTTAACTTTGTATAGTTGTAAAAGAAATGCCTTTACATCCAAATAAATGAAAATTGATTTAGCATGTGAATGAAATGAGCATTATGAACTCCTCATGCCATTACTTTTTCTGCCTGGAATTGGCAGTTAAGTTTTATTTAACGATATATGTTGAGCTTATGTATGCTTCTTGTTGTGAAATGATGAGCAGTGATCATAGTTTAGAGTTTTTATATGAGATTTTAAAATGTCTCGGTCTTTTGTTGGTTTAACAATTTCTTTAATATCTCATTCAACTTTCTTTCTAATAGATATTTCCAGATAAACCCAGATTCTGCTAAAGGTTATAAATCACGTGGGATTGCACGTTCAATGCTTGGTCAATGGGAACAAGCTGCAAAGAATCTCCATGTAGCATCAAATATTGATTTTGACGAAGAAATAAGCGCCATTCTTAAGAAGGTTAGTCATCAAACATAATTTGTATCACACCCGGCCCGATTTTATCTGCTCGGTAGGCATAGAGACTGATTTTTTCTTTTCTTTAAAATTTTCCATGGCTAAATTTTGATTTTCGCAGTAACTTTTTCTGTTGTTAGAAAATCTTGAAGCTGAGCTCAATGTGCAATTTAGACTCACAATTCATGAAATTATTGCAAAGATTTTTGATCAATTGACAATTGTACTTTTAGTAAACGATAATTGAGCTCTTCTTTGGTTGGGAAACTTCACATGGTACTTTTATTAAACGAAAATTGGTTTTTGCAAACTATATTTTATCTGTGCAGATGTATGCTATTGTACTTGCCAGAGTAGAATAATACAATAGGATTATTGTTTACCTCTCTCTAACTAATTTATTCATCTTGATCAAATTTTCTGGTGCATTTAGGTTGAACCCAACCTGATGCAGAGAAACCAAGAAACCCAAGAATTGCAAGGATCAATAGATAATTGGAAATACATGCATTACAGGCCAAATAGTGGATGGGTAAACGATCTTGCGAGAATCGATCATGTAAGTAATTGTAAGAATTATATGCCAGTCTTACCACCTCTCAGTTTATATGTTCATCTCTTTAGTTCCTTATGAAAATAATCTAGGGGCTGTTGGGTTGTATTTTAAATGGTTGAATACGGGCTGTTGGGTTGTAGTTTAAACATGTTTTCAAGTATCTCTTTAGAATATTCAGGAATGATAAACCCTTAATCTGAGCAATAATACTAGGGTGATTTTGTTGTAGAATTGAAGGAATTCATGTAACTATTTAGTTTGTTTGAGTCGAATAGGTATTAGTTAAGTGCTTGCATCAAGTTTGTCTTTTGTTTGGAACTTGTGTATGCTTCGTACTCCATTATGTGTCCCATTTGGTTTCCCGTTTTTGGATTTGATTTTGTTGTTCTTGTGTGCTTTTTATTCAAGATTATGGATCTTTAAAACCACTAAGTAGCAAATTACAATCCATGGGCTTATCCATATAGTCTTGTGTAACTAATTCTGTTCAGTCAGCAACTAATTCTGTTCAGTCAGCATCAGTCGAATTTAAGCCACAAGTCCACAATACCCTTATGACAATTTGAAATGCAGATTTATCCTATATTTCTATCAAGCTTTTAGTAATACCTTTTAGTAGTTCAGAGGCTTTGTTCAGCATCACTTTTATTGTCAGTTGCCAGCTGCATCACTTTTATTGCTAGCTGCATCACTTTTTCATAGTTTAAATGGATTTTTTCATAGATGAAAATTAGTTGATCTATTACTGATTATATTTCACTTGCAGGAAGCGATGCTTAGAGAGCAAGCTGCGCAAACCCAAGAACATGGTTCAACTGCGTCTTCTATAAACGAGAATGAAATAATCACCAAAGTACTTGGGGAACGTCGCGGTCACAAGCGAGGGATTGGACGAAAAGTAAAGGGTTCCGCTTATGAATCATTTTTTGAACCGTCCCCGCCACCACCCCCGCCACTAAGTTATGATGGGATGAAGAATGTCTTGGATGGATTAAACGTTTTTCAAGCGTACATGAATCAAGCGTACAATGCACCCGACAGCCCACTCCCCCCCCCCACCTATTATAGACACACAAGCATTAGTTGCTTTAGTTATGGCGCATCAGCCGCCGCAACCGCCGTCGCAACAGCCGCCGCAAAAGGATCGGGATGATGATGACACACAGAGCGACTCGAACAATTAGACATTTTTGTATTAATATAGTTGAGACATTTGCGTTTATTTTGTGTTATTGACTTTGTGTGACAGTTTCAAAACTTTTGTATTACGGTTTCAAAGTTAATGAATTAGGTGTTTTAAAATTATTCTCTATTTATATGAATATCAGATTATTTGAATAAAATATACTTTTTAGTAGAAAATATATTTAATTTTTTATTTTCTATTTTTAATTTTATACCTTTAGCCACGACATGTCGTCGCAGTAGATAATTTATTATTTATCTAGCTACTTTTTAATTTTTAACCTTTAGCCACGACATGTCGTCACAGTAGATAATTTATTATTTACCTAGCTAATTTTTAATTTTTAATCTTTAACCACGACATGTCGTCGCAGTAGATATTTTATTATTTATATAAATAAATTTTAATTTTTAAACCTTTAGCCACGACATGTCGTCGCAGTAGAGGACCTACAGTGAGGATCTCTACAAACTAGTCGATTTTAATTAAAGAAAAAATTAATTAAACTAGTCGTCGCAAGAGATATGATTGGTTATAGTGAAATAAATTATCAAACTAGTCGATTTTAATTAAAGAAAAATTTCATCTATATCCTTTAAAACTTCTTATATCACGTATATATCCTTGTAAAATTCGAAACACATATATATATTTCTAAACCTCTAGAATCACATATATGTCAATCCTTTCTAATTTAATTATTATTAAAACATTTAAAAAATACAAATCATTATCTCTAAAATTGAATTTATTTTCTAAAATACTTAACTACACTTCTGAATTTATTAGCCTTCTCAATTTCTTTCCCAAAATCGTGTGTGATTAAAGAAGTGGTGAACAGAGTAATCCCACACGAAGATGGATCGATCGGAGAAGATAAATAGTTTGGGGCGAACAGAGAATCAACGATTTTGGAAACAGGGATAATCGGTACACGATTTTTGGAAGGAAATTAAGAACGGTAAAAAATTCAGAAGAGTAGTTAAGTAATTTAAAAAATAAATTCAATTTAAAGATAACGATTTTATTTTTTAAATGTTTTAATAATAATTAAATTAGAAAGAATGACATATATGTGAGTTTTAAAGATTTAGAAAAATATATACGTAGTTTCAAAACTTTACAAAAATATGTACATGATACATAAAGTTGTAAATAAAATAGATGAAATTTTCTCATAATTAAAAGAAGTTGAAAAGTTATTTTTTAAGCATTATAAAAAAATTACTAACTATGGAAATTAGCTTTTCATCTCTACAAATAAATCAAAAAATATATCTTCAGTTAAGATTTTTAGCTAATTTGAAAAGGGATAGGTTAATTACGTCATTGTATATTGTTAAATGCATTTGTATCCAGTGATTTCTTTCTCACTCAAGTTAACGTCAAAATTCACTATTTACTATCTTAATTCATGAATTCATTTGATTTTAACGTTTTAGGAGCTGCAAATATAACAATCCCCTTTGATATTTTGAAAACGTTAAATTTTTAAAATATTTTTTGCCAAAAATTGAATATTAATAGTGTATCGAATGGTTTATAAATTAAAAAAATAGAAAACATTTCAATATAAAAAAGAGACTTTAAGATGATGGATTTGATGGAGGATGGGATTGAAGGTGTATTTTAGTTGGAAAAAAGAAAGCATCATATCAAATCTGTCTCATCATATATTATTATCATCATCTGACGGTTCTCCCACGTGCTTATCCCCCACCATACTAAATACTTTTACCTATTTCATTATATATATCTTTCTATCAAAATTTACAACAAATACGTTAGTATCTGCTGTATTATATAGTAAAAATAATGATTTTAAATAGCTCATTATGGTTTATTATAACTATCAAACCTTATTTTCTATGTTATATGTTTTTAATAAGCGTTATTTGGATTTATCGTCACATTAACCTCTACAGCTCTTAAACCTGTTCATCAGTTGATATCCAATGAATGTAAGAGCAACCGAACCGATCCAATCCGATTGGCATATACAACCGATAAAGTCCAATCTATCGGATGACCGTATCCATCTAATGTATTAATTTAATCCAGTTTTCTATCAATGGAACAAATGTATTGATCACTTTTAATGTGTTACAACCAACATAAATGAAACTAAAATTTCAAAAACCAACACAAATCGAATTCAGATTTAAGCAAATTGAAAACAAAATAATTAGATGATAGTTGGATGAATAACTGGATGGTTAATTGGTTAGGGAATTGGATGTTTCCGGTTCGGTTAGGTTCGGTCGGTTGTGAACTGCCATTCGAATTAGATGTTGAAATTTTCAATTCGATATGATACAATTACAGCTAAATATCCAATTATGGTCGTTCAGTTCTAATCACCCCTAATGGCTCTATTATATGGCTTTGAATTACGTTGTAGCATGTTATAAGCACTCTTGCTATCAACATGTTATAAGCATCTCCAATGCTTGAACCTCCAAAGTCCATAAACAGTCCATGCTTTTGCATACTATTGAGAGAGATATTTTTTTGCTACCTCAATGTAGCGGTCCTCACAGCCACATGCCATCATGGTTGTTCGTCAATGGCACATACAAATAGATGGATTCGTAGGGTTGAAATTTAAGTTATGTTGGTCCCTAAGGAATTTACAAGAGTGTATAAATATCAAACAGTTTGTTGAAAGAGTGGGATGAATACAAACACAATTTTTTTACTTTTTAAATGAGTTTATTGAAAATAAATAAACTTACAGATTGTTGCAGAAATAAGATCAAATAATAATAAATATTCTAAAAATCTAAGAAACACGAAGTAGATGCACAAGATAAAGAGAGAACATAAAATAGAGGTTCAAGAAAAGAATGGATGTGTGAAGATGAATAAGGGATTTTTCATCTATTAATACTCAATGCATTGAATGTATGTAAGAATGTACCATCCACGTGTCAAACATCTATTGGACAATTTGTCCTTTGTCATAGGTTGAGTAAGCTTTTGGCCGCATATGAATAGTTGACCTTTAGGGTTAGTAAGCACATGAGAAGCAATAAAACAACATATTACTTGTACCTTCTCCTGACAGGTCAGGGGGTTATCCTTTTGTGCATATAGGATAAGAATGAAACGAAATCTTGTTGAACACGATTCATTTGATCACTGATGTTGAGGCTTCACTAAAGAGTCTTCAGGCATCAATGAATCATGTCACATTTGACACTTGTAGTAGACAGACTTGTTATTACTGAAGACCGTTTCATATCATGAACTGTCGGTCTCTATCTTCAGCTAATTCTTCGACTTCGTTGAAGGTTTCGCTGGTGTGAGTTTTGTCTTCGGATTATTTCAGGTTCAAATTTTGTTGAGAGTTAGTTTCATTGATCAGTGAGCATCAAACCATTGAATAAGCTTGGATCGACAGGTTGATTGGGTCTATGTGTATATTTTATGGTATATTGTGGCCGAAAAAGATGACCAAAACGAAAGGATGTTGGAGACAGGAATGGTCCAAAAGAGGAAGGTCAAGATTGGGAAGGGAAGCTATAAATTGAACATGGTTTTTGTTTGTGTTATTATTATTTTTAAATACTTAATACAATTGCATAAAAGACTCCTACTTAACAAAAACTTAAGAAATCAAGGTGGGGGTACTTACACTGTGAATTGGAGATAACCATTGGGATAAATTCTATAATCCACTTTTTAAAAGTAAAGTATGGATTTGGTCCCTAGGGTTTGTCGATTGTTACAAAACTGGTCCTTTATATAAAACAAAATTACATTAAACACTCCAGGTGTGCATTTTGATACGAAATTGGTCGCTCGAGCTGACGGACGTCTAATTTCTCCTTTAAGCACGAGGGTATTATGGCCATTTTACCATTTTTTTAATTAATTATAATTGTTTATATGAATACTCATCTTCTACATGATGAACACCAAGAACATGAACACCATATTTAAAAACTTAAATCAAATCAAACTCATATTAAAAAACCATAACCAAAATCAAACCAATATCCAATAACCAAAATCAAACTAACTTAAAAGAGAAAAGAGAGAGAGGGATCAGAGAGAGAGAGAGAGAGAGAGATTGAGATAGATCGAGAGAAGAGATACAAATCAAGACCTGAAAAGAAGAGAAGGGATCGAGATCTAAAAACCCTAGCCGACCACTTCATCTTCTCCGACGAGTTTCTTTGTGTCTTTTCTCTCTCTCTCTCTCTCTCATACACACACACATATCTGGTTGTTTTCTCGATCACATCTTCTCTCAGATCTAATTTTTTAATGAGTTTGATTTAGGGTTTTTTAGTGGATTTATTTTGGTTACTGGATATGGGTTTGATTTTGATTTTGGTTTTGATTTTTTAATATGAGTTTGTTTTTATTTAATTTTTTTAATATGGTGTTCATGTTCGTGGTGTTCATCATGTTCTTGGTGTTCATCTTGTAGAAGATGAGTATTCATGAAAACAATTAGAATTAATTAAAAAATGGTAAAATAAATGAAATAAGGTCAAATGACCATAATACCCTCGTGTTTAACAGAGAAATTAGACTCATGTCAGTTAGAGAGACCAATTTCATAATAAAATTCATACCTAGAGAGTTTTTATGTAATTTTTAAATCCAGTTTCTTAACAATCGATAAACCTTAGGGACCAAATCCGTAATTTACTCTATAATTTGGTGATATACGATAATTGTTAAAAGTGGAGATTGAAAAGTAAAAATATAAAATAAATAAATAAAAAGTCACCCGAGAATCACGGGGGAGTGTTGTTTGGATAAGTGATGGATTTGAGAGGTGATAGATGGGTTGATGTGTTTTTCCGAAGGAAGACGTCTCATTGGACGTGACCTTCATTTTGACACTCCTGACGTCATCCACGTTACCTACCCCAACTTCTTTCCTTTTGTATATATTTTCTACAGAATTTAAATATATATATAATTTTCACTAGAACTAGTAAACTATAATTTTAGTAACAAATGAATTTATTTTCCGGCGTTTATATTTTTGGAGTTTTATCAGGAATTTCGGTTCTTATATTTTAATTTTCGTATTTAATATAATTTCGTTATTTTTAAATTAATTTAAAAACATATATAAATATTAATGAAGAAAAAATCAGGGGTTGCTTTAGAGCATCTGCAACAGCTTCTTGAAAATAAAAAAAGTGGAGAATAATAAGGATTTTGAGCCTAAATATGTTCCAACAGCTTCTCCAAAACCATCTTCAAAATAGAGAAAGTAGGAGAAAAAGACATTTTTCTCCAAATACGGAAACACTCTAAAAATGATTATAAAGTGGATCATCAATAAAAAAAATTGAAAACAAAATAATTTAAGAAAGAAATATATTTTAATGAATGAAAGAAATATTTTTATATTTTAATCAATGTTGGATTCTCTAAAATGGAGAATCTATTGGAAATGAATGCAGAATTTTTTAGAGATTTTAACTTTTGATTCTTCATTTTAGAGAAATTTTGAAAATTTGTTGAAGATATTCTTAAGTAGGTTTTACACGAAATTAAAGAAAAAAAATAAACTGGTTCACATAAAAATGGACGTCTTGGTTCACGCAAGAGTGCATGTAGAATACTAAAAGGTCTTATTCATATTCAAGCAAACTATAACAGTAGCATTGTGACCGATGGGTCGGGTGGTTTATTGGACCTCCTCCGATACTTGTGGATTCAGGGTACACCAAAAAAAGGCTTAACATCTAGAGTAGAAATTATTATAAAAATCTCATGGTTCTATTTTTTTTTTACCAAAATAAGTAATAATTTTATTTTATTTGTTTATTATTTACTTATTATAAATTAAATTTGAAATATAATAATTAATGTACACTTTTTTCATATTAATTTTAACTCTTTAATTGACATAATTTAGTAACATATTCAAAAAATTGATTAAAACATAAACATAAACTTGCACTACGATATTGTTTGGTAAAAATAAGTTGGCTTATAAGCCAGCTTATTTTCAGTATACATGTTTGGATGCACATAAGCTGACTTATAAGTTAACTTATGAGTCAGCTTATTGATAAGCTACTTTGAGTAGCTTATGAAGAGTTTTTTATCATCTTTTTCGATTATACCCTTATTAATATTAATTATTATTTTTGTTAAGATGTCCTTTTTAGTCATTTAAATGGTTATCAGCTAGTTTTTTCCAAACATAATTTGTTCATCAGCTAGCTTATCAGCTACCAGCTAGCTTATAAGTCATCAGCTAGCTTATAAGCTATCAGCTAGCTTATCAGCTAGTTTGCCAAACATAATCATAAGCTATCAGCTAGCTTATCAGTCATCAACTAGCTTATCAGCTAGTTTGCCAAACATAGCCTAAAATTAAAAAAATGAATTACATAGATATTTTAATTTGATAAAAAAAAATACATCCTCTATTAAATATATTATTAGATACATTTACAACAATTTCACGTATTATAGAAAAAATGACGTTAATTTGTTGCTTTAGTAATAAAAGACTAGCTTACACTATTATTGAATATACATAAAAGGAGACATGCCACCATCTGCCTAGCAAAGTTGGTCAGAAGGTTGTTACCACATGCAAGAGGTCTCAAATTCGAGCCTTTCCGTGGAAGTTTTCCTTCTGGGGCGTTAAAGAAGTGAGGTTTATCCCCTAGGACGAAGGTTCGGGTTCCGCATACTGTCCATTTGAATGTTACTGTAGGTTCGAATCACTAACTACTAACTTGTCGTTAAAAAAAACATAAAAAGAGACATAGATTAGTTTAACACAACTATTAATTTATTAAACACATTAAAACAAAATATGTTTTGAAAATATTAAAATCAATTTATATACTTTTTAGAAAGTAAAATATAATAACATAATTAAAAAGAACAAGAAAAAGTAGGCAAAAAAATATCTAAAAAAACTATAGAAATCTTCCATTGAGAAATATACAAGAAAGTGGATTCTTGTAAAAGAGTTTGTGACTAGACAATAACTTGTAATCAAATAAAGGTTCTTGTAAAACCTTTTGAAGCATTATCAACTACTTTTAGGCCATGTTTGATAAAGGTAGCTGATAAGGTAGCTTATGACTGATAAGATAGCTTATGATTTATAAGGTAGCTTATGACTTATAAGGTAGCTGATGAATAGGTCACGTTTGGTAAAAACTAGCTGATAAGTTAGTTGACAAATGTAAAATGACCAAAACGGACATTTTTAAAAATTACTCAATTCTAATATTATATAACTAAAATAAACAATTCTTAAAATTACGTAATTCTAATGCTATATAATTAAAATAAACCAGTAATATATTTTATCATTATTTTTTTTCGAATAACGCCTTTTTTTTAAAGACATCATATTTTTATTAATTACCCACCAAATCATAATCAATACAAAGCAACAATATCACGACCACACAAATAAACTCTAGATAATGAGAGTCAAACAGAAAGGTAAGATTTGTGAGAAGCAAAAACTCACACAGACTGCCTATTTCATCCTACATTGGCAAAACCAAGACAATAAAAAACAACCAACCAACCATCCACCCACCCATTCAGCTAATCTGATCATTCCATTAGCAGGGACCCTTGCAGATCATTTTTGACAGCACCATCTTGAGCAAAAGAGCCACCAGATTACCCCAACACATTTTAAAAACGGCTAAAAATTTAAAACACGAACCTGTTTTCGCGTAACAACCTTTTGCCCAAATTTTGTGACCCCAATTGCTAAGAAAGCCGTTTTAAGCCGCCCCAACACCTTTCCACCAGTAGCTAAAAACTTGAAAACAAATACGTTTTCGTGCAGCAGTCTAATTGCCAATTTTTAGTGAACCCAATGCTGAAAATTCATTCCAACCGGCCCCAACACACTTTAAAACAATAGCTAAAGGCTTGAAACCGAGTTGCCATCACACATTCCTTCCATTGTTATTCTATTTCCATCAGTTATCGACAATAGTCTTCAAGACAGTCTCCAAGCAAGTCTCTTCCTTCCATTTTTTTGAACAACAGTGTATAAACCTTTATTAGATATCACAAACAAAACAAAAACATACAACCAAACCAAACAGGTGCTGCACAGACAGCTTAATAAGAATAGCTGTTGCATTGACAGCTTAATAAGGGCAGCTGCTGCTGCACAAATAGCTTAATAAGAACAGATGTTGCACAGACGGCTTAATAAGAACAGATGCTGCACTGAAAGCTTAGCTTAATAAGAACAACTGCTGCCCAGAAAGCTTAATAAGAACAGATGCTGCACATACAGCTTAATAAGAACAGGAGCTGCACATACAGCTTAATAAGAACAGATGCTGCACATACATCTTAATAAGAACAGTTGCTGCACAGACAGCTTAATAAGAACAGTGCTGCACAGACAGCTTAATAAGAACAGCTGGTGCATTGACAGCTTAATAAGAACAGATGTTGCACGACAGCTTAATAAGAAGAGATGTTGCACAGACGGCTTAATAAGAACAAATGCTGCACAAAAAGCTTAGCTTAATAAGAACAACTGCTGCACAGAAAGCTTAATAAGAACAGATGCTGCACATACAGCTTAATAAGAACAGAAGCTGCACATACAGCTTAATAAGAACAGATGCTGCACATACATCTTAATAAGAACAGTTGCTGCACAGACAGCTTAATAAGAACAGTTGCTGCATTGACAGCTTAATAAGGGCAGCTGCTGCTGCACAAATAGCTTAATAAGGGAATCCACACTACCAATCCGTTATAATTAAATTAACCATTGAAATGTGTTTAACATTATAATATTATAACTAAAACAAACCCATAACATATTTCTTTCATTATATATAACTGAAACAAACCACCAACACATTTCATTATACTAAAATACGTAGCAACAAAAAATAATAAGGTTTTTAACATCATTTTTAAATAACTAACAACAAAAATAATAACAACATTTCAATTAATTAGGTTTAAAATACATTATTTGCATTCCATATCATATTTGCAATGTTGTTACTAATTTCTCGCATCTCATTGCTTGTCCCTCGCATGTTACCTTGATTAAAACTTGTTTCGCCATCTAACTCTTCCATAGGTATGTAATCACGATGTTGTTGAACAATGTTGAAAACCATATCTTCCGTGTCATTCCTTCTAATATAATTATGAAGAGCAAACGTCGCCATTATAACATCTATTTGTGTTGTCTCGCAAAACCTTGCCGTTCTGTTCAATATTTTCCACCTTTTCTTCAAGACTCCAAATGATCGTTCAATACAACTCCGAAGAGATGAATGTACACGATTGAAAGCCTTTTCAGCATTAGTTGGAAGCACATGTTCAAATTGTGATTGGTGATATCTAATACGAGAATATGGTGTAGATATCTTTTTCGGTCAGGATATCCTTTGTCTACTATATAATATATTCCTGCAAGAAAGAGAACAAATTTCATGAGGTTATTAGCAAATAAATTATGAAAGAAGGTCAAATTAGTTGTACCTTCTGGTGGCTTAGGAAAATTCATAGATGGTGTCTCAATTGCATGAATGAAGACTCGGGTATCATGTGCTGATCCTTCCTACCCAACCGATATGAACGTAAAACACATGTCAAAGTCACATACGGCTATTACATTGAAGGTGGGAACACCTTTTCTCCCCCTATATCTCATTTGGTCTGGGACTGGAATACAAGCATCTATATGAGTACCGTCAATTCACCCAATACAGTCCTGTAAACAAAATTGATTGAATTACTATCTATAAACTTAAAGTAATTATAACTAATATATAAACAAACATTTACCTTAAAGTTGGGCATGTATCTACTGTCATTTTCAATTTGTGGTGGTATGTATTGGAATGTTGAATCTTTCGGCCTAATATAGTCACGTGCAAGACCCATGAATCCTTTGCTCCGACCACAAACAGATTCTAGCACATCATGAAAAGCTCGACTGATTGTTTCTCCAGAGCGTTGGAACCTTTCACTAACATCTCTGTTCGAAAGACCTAAAGCAAGTGTATACAAGAATATTCCAACCTTTTCTTGCACCAAGATATTACGACTTGATGTTAACCCATATTTTTGTTGTAACTCTTCACAAAGTTGCGTAAACAGATTTGCACTCATTCGAAAGGCATTAACACACCGGATTGGATGACCACTCAAAATTTCCATCATCCATGCATGTCCCGTTTGTGTCGATGTCATGCATGGCTCCTTGTAAATACGAGTGTAGTAATAAGTAACTAGTGCTACATTTTCTTCTATATTAGCCAAATCCAAAAGTAAAAGAAGTTGGTTATTTCGAGTGTCATCCATTTTAAGCTGCAAACATATTAATTTTTTTAATCAAGCACAATACAATTCAAGTAGAAAATAGTACCATCACTGAACAATATTCAAGTAGAAAATAGTTCAAAGATGCATTCAAGTACAAAATACTACCTTTACATAAAGTTCAAAGATGCATTCAAGTATAAAACATAACTACCACGTAGAGTTTAAAAGATACCATCCTACTACAAAAGATACCAACCTACTACAAAAGATATCAACCTAAAATATTTAAATCGTGTTTCGTGTATGAGCAAACTCCAACCAACACATCCTAGCATCATCATTCGGCATCTTAGAGAAGATTTCCCTACTAGTGGGATCCCGGAACATAAGCATCGCATGGCACCAAGTATCTCCGCCAACCTCAAAATCACTATTTGCAGCTATTCGATTCATAATGTCCATAATTTGATCAATACTTGCCTCATCTTTTTTAGTGTTGGTCCCTTGCTTGATCAAATCCATAATTTCAGAATGTCTTTCATCAACTTTTTTTAAATGTTGCCTTAAAAGAGTTGACCCCCCGGACTCCCTACTTTTGCGCTTCACTCCTTTAGTAGAATTTAGAATAGATGTACTTGGGAGTTTACTCTTTGGTGCAATATTACCTCTAACATCTTCTATTAAATCTTGCCAAAACCCTTGTTCTTGATCCTCTAGATTTTCCAACCTATTAGAGTATTGAGAACACTCATAAGCACCATCAATCCCACTTTCTTTATCTTGAATCTCACATTCTTTATCTTGAATCTCATCCACTTGACTAGTTGATTGATCTCCAAACTCCAGAGTTAACGAGGGTGCTACACAACTCCCCCCTGTTGCAACGGCATCCCCGAATAAATGATCCCACTTTTCTTCAACTAGTGGAGAAACTCCCTTAAATCGAAACTTTTTGGCTTCGGGTTTCTCCTAAATAATAAATTAATAAGGTATTATAATTCATATATAAATTAAAAGAGTAATAATATGATTAAAAATATATAAGTAATACCTTTAGTTTTTTTTCCCACCATTCATCCGAACAATCAAGCTTCCCGGTTGTGGAAATCCAACCTAAACCGGTTTCTCCTCTTTTTAAATATTTCCAAAGACGCCAACTTTTTTCGTTGCCTCATATTTATTTTTTAAGCTTTTGAGGAAACATCTTATACCAATCATGTCCGTAAACTGATCATGTATCTCACGCCATCTAAAAGGTTGACCACGTCCATGCTTGGTGATGAAATTGATACACACATCACAAAATATCGCAGTATATTCGTCGGTCCAGCTAATAGGTACCCCATCAACGTCCTTTTTATTAGGCATATTTTACCCCTATATTGAACATAAAACATAGATAAACCTTCACAATTTATTAAACAATAACTAACCTAACCATGCACTTGCTAAAGCCTAACTTGCAACCTTCTATGTATTTCCATCAATGCATATCATAAGATTCATCTAACTGTGCATGAGTGGAGTATAAATCACTACCTTTATTACCACTTAGGGAACAAAGACCAACCATTACAATCAGATGGTTGACAACAAAACATAGAAAAAACATAGTTGTTGCACCAAAATACAAAAACACATCCACTAAGTTAGCTTAATCAAAACAACCATTGTCCATCCCAAAAGCATTATCCAAGAAAAAAAATGCCTCAACAGCTTCTTTAAGTAGTATCCAACAACAACTCTAGATCAACTTTTGATCATCCATCTTTGAAATGCAATAAAGAGACAAGTTTAGCAACAACCATATGATTAAGCCAACTGTTAAGCCACTGATAGATACCAAGACAAGTATTATTATTTACTGTTAGACTTTATTTTTCAAAAAAATCATAAAAATTCATGGAATTTCATATTAATAGTTCAAGTTTTCAAGGTATGTGATCTCATGAATAAGATTTTGATCAGCTGCAATGCGTCACTACTTTAGGTGCGACTAATATAGATGAAGGCAAAACCAAATGTTATTTTATCCTATCCTAAGAAGCAAATTTAGTTGTGCATTTGTTTTTTTCTCAAAAACCCAAAAACCCAAAAACCCAAGAACCCAAAAACCCAAAAACCAAACTGAAATCATCATATCCTACACCACACAAAACCCTAATATGCAAGAACACATACAAACACCATTGCTCTGTGGAAAAAAATGGTACTAAAAAACTAATCTTCAAGTATTAGATAGAAACTTACCAAAACAGAGATTTGAGAACAACTCAACAAAGATTTAAGAAACTAAAAAACATATAATGAAACAAATATTACCTTTTAATTGCAGATTTGAGAGATGTATGAAGAATCAATCTGTATTTTTCTTGAAGAAGGGTTGATTTCTTGAAGAAAGATCGATATCCCTGTTCTTGAGGAAGCATCCCAACAGACATGAGATTTTGTCACGTACGTGGGTTTTGATTTTAAAAAAAAGAGTGGGTAAATTTGTCATTTGGGTAAAATAGTGAGGGTATTTTTGGAAGAAAAAAAAAAGTCAAGTGACTTATTAAAACCTTACTTTTTTTACCTTATTAATAAGGTACCTTATAAGGTACCTTATAAGACACCTTTTGGCCATCCAAACATATATACAAAAAATTAGGTAACTTATAAGCTACCTTATTTTTGCCAAACAATGCCTTGTTATTGTTGATGCTTTTAGGGTGCGTTTGGTACATGGGATAGAATAGGACAGGACGTGACATAACTCTCTGTCCCACGTTTAGTGCAACATGTGACAGGACATGAATTCATTGTTCCACGTTTGGCGCGACATGAAACATGGACAGGATTGGGACAATGTGGGACAAAGTGGGACAAAAAGGGTTTTCCTTGTTCCACCAAAATAGGTGGAACAAGATGGGACAAGAATGAGACATAAAAAATCAAATACCACTAATCTACCCTCATTTGATATATAACCACAGTCGGCCACCAACCACCATCATCCATTGCAACTACCACCACCACTATTGGCCACCTCCACCTTCTCCTCTAGAACAACAACCTCCTCCACTACCTCTACAACCACCGTCGGCCACCAACCACCACCGTTCATCGCTATCACCACCACCGTGGCCACCTCACCTCTACCATAACCACTACCACTGCCGACCATCATCGTCACTGTTATCTACCATCTTCACCTCTTTCACAACCATCATCCATCGCCACCACCACCACCACCGTTGGCCACCTCCACCTCCTCCTCTACTACACCAACTTTCTCTTTCACCTCCACAACCATCGTTGGCCACCGACCACCACCGTCCATCTCCACCACCACCACCACTGTGAGCCACCTCACCTCCACCATAACCACCACCGTCGACCACCACTACCATCTTATCTCATCTATAATCAACATCGGCCACTGATCACCACCGTCCATTGCCGCCACTAATACTACCATAAGAATAAAACATAAATTCTTATTTGTGTGAATCGAGTTTTTCAAACTATCATCAATTATAAAAAATTCTCATTCAAATTTTATACTAATATATATATATATATATATATATTTATTTATATATGTATGTAGGGGAGGGATCAAATGAGAACCACCCCTTCTTAAAGGAACAAAGGAACAAATTGTGGACCACATATGCTGTGCGTCCCACATAATATTAAACCACCCCTTCTCATTTGAACCTTCCTCTATGTATGTATATATGTGTGTGTGTGTGTGTGAAAGTGGAGTAAAAATGCTTATAAATTAAATTATTTTTATTTTTATTTTTTTGTGTAATTATAACTATTATATAATATATAAAATCGTCAAATAACTTATGTGACAACTTGTCTAGTTTTGTCATGTCCAGTCCAGCCCTAGGTATACCAAACATACATTTAGAGCGAAAATATCTTTGAAGTTTGGTTAACACTACTGGATTGTATCAAATACTGTAAAGGAAAGCCCGTGTGTAAGATTTGGTTGGATTTCAGTGACGAAGTGCGGTAGAAGCTTAGTACAACATTATATGAATAATGCTATAAGAAGAGTCTTCTACTACCACTATTGGTTCAAATGACCTTCTTTCGAAGTTCATATTAGACACTTACTTGTAGTGCACTTAGTGATGCACAAATCCAAGTATGGTACAGATCTTACCTTTTTCCCTATATAGTTTAACAACACAAGAATATTGTAGCAGTTCTTTATAACCATCTATAACCCTCTTGGTTAGAATATTTGCAATGCCTTAATTTTAAGTCCAACTCACCAAGATGAAATAACACTCGTCACTTTGTCAAGAATTGGTCGGTGAAATATTCTACCCAATAGTGAACAATGGAGTAGATTGCTATGGCAAAAGCAATTATTCACAAACACTAGGGTTTAATCAACCAACCATCACTTACACCCACGGTAAGGTGTTTAGGCCGATATTACTGAATGCAAAAACAAGTATGTAAATGGCAGAAACTTAAATAACATAAACATAAAGTGTGGGAAAATAAATATGCAGAAAGTAAATGTGTTTAAATTAAGAACAATGCTATAACACCATACAACAACAATCAAGTACCAAAATATTCTTGGAATAAAAGATTTAAAGTGCAAACGTTTGGGAGGCCAGACTTAAAGAGTTACTGACTTCTTACTCCTTTGGTTGCTTCCATGATAAAAGCCTATACATTAAAGATAACTAAAAGCTCCTATTTATACTAAGAGGCATAGAGTAGCAAAGTACAAGAGTTATTACCCAATATGTATTACTCACTATACAAACATTAAAGTCAACCTCTGTTGGTCCCAATAAGGGGGCGTTTGGTTTGCCGGAATCCGGCGGAATCTGATGGAATGGGAATGGTCAATTCCGTTGACCAAATTCCATTCCGTCGTTTGGTTACCTCAGGAATGGAATTGAATTCCAAACATTCCCCCATTTAAGAATTTCACCATTCCTTCCTAAATGAGATGGAATTGAAATCCATTCCATCCAAAACTTCTAAAATGACAAAAATACCCTCATGATAACTTTAAAATGTTAATTTTATTATCATTTATAATTAAAAAAATTGAAAATAAATATAAAAATAAAAATAAAAACATAAATAAATATAAATATAAATATAAATATAAATATAAATATAAATATAAATATAAATATAAATAAATATAAATATAAATATAGAAAGTCCCGTTCTTCTATACCCCAATTAAAAGTTACACCTCATGCACCCCAGTCAAAACCGTACATTTTTTATATTTTCTGATTTTCACAACCTTTTAACCATTTTTTTCATAACAAGCTTGTTCCATTTGATCCTAAATGATATGAAATGTATTATGAAATGAAGAATGTTATGAAATTCACTATATAGTGGGTGTGGTGTAACTTTTAACTGGGGTGTAGAAGAACCTCCATCTATAAATATAAATATAAATATAAATATAAATATAAGAAATTGTATTTTTGTCATTATTCCTCATTCCATTCTAATTCTGTTGCAAACCAAACAGACAGATTCCAATTTTTACATTCCATTCCTGCAAACCAAACAATTGGTCAAACCTGATAACATTCCATTCCAATTCCTTCCAGATTCCAATTCATTTGACAGATTCCATTCCTACAGATTTCATTCTACGAACCAAACGCCCCCTAAGGGTCTACAAGAGTTCAATCAAGAGAGAACAGTTTGTAGAAGGGGGGGTTGAATACAAACACACATATTTTTCAGTTTTTAAATGAGTTTATTAAGATAAACAAATTTACAGTTACAAGCGGAATTAGAACAAGTTTAAAACCTATTCTATTGTAACTAAGAAACACGAAGTATGATGCACAAGAAGATGAAAGAAAGAATAAAGAGGGTATAAGTTAGATAGATGCATGCATTAAGATGAAGAAGATATCTTCATTGTATTTATACCCGTTTGTCTTTGAAACAAGACAAAAGGTACATGCCACGTGTCAAGCTTGGATAGGAAGCTTGTTCTTGTTAATAAAACAACCATGCTTTTGGCCGGATATGAACAGTACCGTATCAGATATGATGGGGACATAAGAGACAAGTCGTACGTCCTTTTCTGACATGGTTCTAGGTTTGACTTTTGTGCATCGAGGATAAGATCAATCTTTAATCTTGCAAGGGAAGCTTCATTTGATCGCTGATACTGAATTTTCAAGGATGAATCTTCAGTGTCGCTGAGGCTTCACAAGACTTCACACTTTGAGTAGACAATCGCTGCTATCGCTGAACCGCTTCAGTTCACTTAGCTGATTATCTCTCTCTTCAGCTAGAGTCTTCGACTGTCGCTGAATGGTCTTTTGGTGTGATAACTGATCTTCAGGTCTTCGGTGATAAGCTCGTAGTTCCTTGACCTTCAGTGATCGCTGATAGCAATCAGCGTGAATCGCTGAATTTGAACAGAAGCTTAACTATGGAATTTCACTAAGTATAGTAAAGGAATCATATTCAAATCACTGAGAGGAGTTATGATCAACAACCTCTACTCCACTAGTACTAAAGTAGGCATTATTTGCTAGATACTCTGTTGATCCAAGCTCTTTCAGTGATTTAATTATGATTCCTTTATATACTTACTGAAAATCCAAGTTCTAGTTATTGTTCAAATTCAACAAGAGAAAACACCGATTACACTCAGTGATCGCTGAAATCATCAGGAACACTATCTGAACTTAGAAGATCCGAAGACAACATTCACACCAAAAGAACCTTCAACGACAGTTGAAGACCTAAATGAAGATAGAGACAGATGGCTCGTGTGAAGCGGTTCAGTGATAGCAACGTTCGTCTAGAAAAGTGTGAGATCTTGTGTACACCTCAATGATACATGAGTCATTCTTGAAGCCTTAAGTATCAACGATCAAATCAAGCTTACTCGGCAAGATCAAAGTTGATCTTATCCTCGACGCACAATTGTCAAACCCCCATGCCTTTGTCAGAAAGTACTACAAAAATACTTAATTGCCTCCCACGTTCTTACCAACTATGATAGGGTCACTGTTCATATTCGGCTAAAAGTATGGTTGCTTTATGAACAAAGGACAAACCTCCAATGGATGCTTGATACGTGACATGTGCCCTCAGACTTGATTTTAATGCATTGGGTATAAATAGATGAAGAACCCCTTCTTCATCTTTATGCATACGTAAATCTCTTCTTGAACCTATGTTTATATTCTCTTCTAGAACTTGTGCATCATCTTACTTAGTGATTCTTAGGTTGTGATAGAATAGGTATTTATACTTTTTTTTGTTCCGCTTGCAACCTATAAATTTGTTTATCTCAATTAATGTAACACAATATATCTATATAAATGAATAAACAACAGATGTATGTTAATAAATAAAACAATGGCCGAGGCCTGTGTCCGACACAGTCCCCTTAAAACAGATTCACCCGACGGTGTCTGTTTCCCAAGGTACAACGGCCGGAGCAGAAGCACTGCCGGACGGAGCAAAATGCCTGAGAGAAAGCCGAGAATTCACCTGGAATGTATGCGATAACAGAGTAGGAAAAAGATGATGGATTAGAACCTCTCACAAGTGGGTTATATATACCGGTAGGAGTATGGAGTTACAAGACTGTCATAAAATCCAGAAGCTGGAAAGCCAACAGTTTTGTAACAGAAAGCTGGAAAGTGTTTTCAAAAACTTGTCTGAACTTTTTGGTCGACCTTGGGGCTGCATTCGTGTCCGCAGGACGCCCCCGTGCACACAAGTTCAGTGGTCCGGAGCTTAACCGGTCCAGGATTCGCACCCCCCTGCGCGCGCACGTGAGGGAGACTTTCCTTCAATATATCTTAATATCATCATTTGTAAAAACAAATATAAACCAACCTTACTTTCCAATTCCCACCAATGTGGGACAACCTTTTTCCCACAACAACACCCACTTGTATGAGCTTAATTTGAGATTCAATTTCTCATTCGTATAAGACCCATTTAGGACAAACTTTAGCTCGTTACGAACCCCGTACAGAGGAGAACGAGATCCTATAAATAGTTCCAAAAAAGTAAGAAATTTGTCCATTTAATTTTTTTACGTTAAAATGGCTCCAACCCATTATTTTAACTTATTTTTCCAACAATCCCCCACATGAATGAAATTAATCGGAAACCGATGAATTCTCGAAAAACTCTCAACGTTCAAATCCTGCACAGGATAGGTAGGTTACCCTTTGAACCTTCCCTTGTGAAGAGTGCTTAATCTACTAGCTGATCAGTAGATACGATGTCCTTGAACTGTTCTGCCGTTTATGGAGACAATAACACACCTCACACAGAATTCTTCCTGACATCACTCAGTCCTCATTGTCATGTTCTTTGTGGTCATGAACATTTTGCCTGGTTTTGCAAGAGCTATTAGGAATTGTGCCCCTTATACAACTCCCTTCGAAGCGACCCCACTTCTCTCTTGCATAGGTGATCCTCTTAGGATCATTAAAAGCCATACGCTTATCCTGAAATCATATTCACTGTTACCTTTATAAAGAGACTAGGGAAAGTTTCCCACAGTGATCTAACTGGTGCATACAATTAGGTTGTCCCTTTGAACCTAGATCTTGGGATCTCCAGTCAACTAGGTTGGGTTTCCTTTGTATTCACTTGTTCATTCAAGGGCTTTAGTCCCATTCCTCTTGATGACTTACTTACTAACTCTCTATTCAAACCTTTTGTTAGCGGATCTGCAATATTATCCTTTGACTTCACATAGTCAATAGAGATAACTCCTGTAGAGAGCAGTTGTCTTATGGTATTATGCCTTCGAAGAATATGTCGAGACTTACCATTGTACATAGTATTTTGAGCTCTTCCGATTGCTGATTGACTATCACAATGTACGCATATAGCAGATATTGGTTTTTCCCATCTTGGGATGTCTTCCAAGAATTGTCTTAGCCACTCAGCTTCCTCTCCACACTTATCGAGTGCTATAAACTCAGATTCCATAATGGATCTGGCTATGACTGTTTGCTTTGAAGATTTCCAAGAAATTGCAGCACCTCCAAGTGTGAACACATACCCACTTGTAGATTTGGAATCTTTCATATCAGATATCCAATTTGCATCACTGTATCCTTCGATGACTCCAGGGTACCTTGTATAATGTAGCCCGTAATCTCGGATGTACCTCAAGTATCGTAACACTCGAGTTATACTCTTCCAGTGTTCTGAACTTGGATTACTCTATACCTACTAAGTCTGCTTATCGCAAAGGCTAAATCAGGCCTAGTACAACTCATTAGATACATCAAACTACCAACAATTCTCGAATATTCCACTTGAGCAACACCTTCACCTCTATTCTTAGATAGATGGTGACTGGTGTCAATCGGTGTTCTTGCAATAGTAGTATCTCCAATATTAAACTTTTCGAGAATTTTGTCTACATAGTTTGATTTAACACAATCCCATTTTGTGTTCTAGAAATTTGAATTCCTAGAATCACATCAGCTAGACCCATGTCTTTCATGTCGAATCTTGTCTTCAACATATTCTTTGTGGATTTGACCATATCATCATTGCTGCCAATAATGAGCATGTCGTCAACATAAAGACATAAGATGACATACCCAACATCTGTATCTTTAACATAGACACACTTATCACATTCATTGATCTTAAATCCACATTCCAACATCACATGATCAAACTTTTGATGCCATTGTTTTGGTGCTTGTTTCAACCCATACAATGACTTCACAAGTTTACATACCTTTTTCTCTTGTCCTGGGGCAATGTATCCCTCAGGTTGTTCCATGTAAATCTCTTCTTCTAAATCTCCGTTAAGAAATGCAGTTTTCACATCCATTTGATGTACTTCCAGTTTTCTCAAGGCTGCAACGGCAAGTACCCACCTAATGGAAGTGAGGCGTGTTATTGGAGAGTAGGTGTCAAAGTAATCCAAACCTTCTCGTTGATTGTAACCTTTGATCACCAGTCTAGCCTTGTATTTTTCAATGGTTCCATCTGCCTTCATTTTCCTTTTAAAAATCCATCTATACCCCAGTGGTTTGCATCCGGCTGGAAGGTCCACTAATTCCCAGGTGTGATTTTGTAGAATGGAATCCATTTCACACTTGATAGCTTCCTTCCATTGAGGCCGTTCAAAGGAAGTGACCGCTTCTTGAAAGGTTTGAGGCTCTCTTTCAATTAGATATGTGTAGAAATCAGGACCAAAAGATTTCTCAACTCTTGCCCTTTTACTTCGTCTTGGCTCTACTTCTTCTTCCTTTTCTACCTCTTCCTCAATATGCTCCTCATGAGTTGTCATCCTTGAGGAGGTTTGATTTTCTTTATTGAGACACGGAAACACATGTTCAAAGAACGACGCATTTCTCGATTCCATGATTGTGTTTTTGTGGATATCAGGAATTTGTGACTCATGCACAAGAAACCGATAGGCACTACTATTTTGTGCATACCCAATAAAGATGCAATCAACAGTCTTTGGTCCTATCTTTACAACCTTGGGTGGGGGTACTACTACCTTAGCAAGACACCCCCACACTCGTAAATACTTATATGATGGTTTTCTACCCATCCATAATTTGTAGGGACTTTTGTCTTGTTTCTTTCGAGGAACTTTATTCAAGATGTAGTTAGCTGACAACACAGCTTCCCCCCACATGAACGGTGGCAACCCTGAGCTTATTAACATGGCATTCATCATTTCTTTTAGGGTCCTATTCTTTCTTTCAGCAATGCCATTTTGTTGTGGAGAATAAGGTGCGGTGAACTCATGTCGGATACCATTATTACCACAAAAATCGGCAAAAGGTGATACATATTCACCTCCTCGATCACTTCTTAGTACTTTGATCCTTTTGTTATGTTGATTTTCTACTTCATTCTTATATAACATAAATTTTTCAATTGCTTCATCTTTACTCTTAAGTAAATAGACATAGCAATATTTTGTACTATCATCCACGAAGGTGATGAAGAACTTATTCCCACCTCTTGATGGAATTGACTTCATATCACATACATCCGTGTGAATTATGTCGAGGGGGTTGGTAGACCTTTCTATTGATTGAAATGATGACCTCGTTAATTTTGCCTCTACACATGTGTGACATTTGTATTTAGAGTCGATGTGAAACTTAGGGATAACGTCTAAATTAATTAAACGACGAAGGGTGTCAAAATTTACATGACCAAGCCTACGATGCCACATATATGAACATTCAAGCAAGTAAGCAGAAGATTTCTTTATTTCATTAACTGAAGGCTTAATAGCCATTACATTCAATTGGAACATTCCGTCCAAAGCATATCCCTTCCCCACAAACATTCCCATCTTTGTTAACACAAACTTATCAGACTCAAAAGCTAAGCGAAAACCGTGCTTGTTCAACAGCCAACCAGACACAAGATTCTTGCGAATTTTAGGAACAAAAAGCACATCCTTCAAGGTGAGTTCCTTCCCCGAGGTCATCTTCAGAACAACTCTTCCGCTTCCCTTTATCGCAGCAGTTGCAGAATTTCCCATGAACAATTTTTCTCCATCTTCAGCAGTCTTGAAATCATGAAGCATCTCTTTGTCCGAGCAAACATGTCGTGTTGCACCTGTGTCTATCCACCATTCCTTCGTGTTTGAACCCACAAGATTTACCTTCGAGATCATAGCTGCAAGATCAATAACAGACACATCTCGAGCTATGTCATCCACCCAGTTTGCTTGTTTTGGCTTCTCCCGCTTTGGCAGCCTACAGTTTACAGCTCGGTGGCCTGGTTTGTCACAATTGTAGCAATTACCTTGGAACCTCTTTTTAAAGCTTCCACCCTTGGGTCCTAGATTGTTCACTTTACCTTTCCTTGAATCTTTTCCTTTAATAAACTTGTTGGCCCTTGATGCTTGACCATGCTTTACAACATTGGCCTTAGCATAGTTAGTGCCATAACCTTTCTTTTGAGCAAGTTTATTATCTTCCTCAATTCGAAGTCTCACAATGAGATCCTCAACACTCATCTCCTTCCTTTTGTGCTTAAGATAGTTCTTGAAATCAATCCATGCCGGGGGAAGTTTTTCAATTATTGCGGCAACTTGGAAAGTTTCGCTTACAATCATCCCCTCGGCATGAATATCATGCAACATAACTTGGATTTCTTGAACTTGACTAATAACCGTTTTTGAATCAGTCATTTTATATTCCAAAAAACGGGCAACCACAAACTTTTTGGATCCCGCATCCTCGGTTTTGTATTTCTTTTCAAGAGATTGCCACAATTCTTTAGATGTGTTTGATGCACTATAGACATTATAGAGTGCATCAACCAGACCATTAAGAACATAGTTTCGGCACAAAAAGTCAGAATGTTTCCATGCTTCTACAGCACTGATTACATGCAAATCAGTTTGTCCTTCGGCCACTTGTAGAGCATCCTCGATTAAGTAACTTGCCAAATTCAACGTTGTCAAATAAAAGAACATTTTTTGTTGCCAACGTTTGAAGTGCAAGCCCGCAAACTTCTCCGGTTTCTCCGCGTGGTTCCACCCGAACCACTCGAAGAAAACACGGGAGCATTGCTTGGTACGATTGGAATGGTAGTGACAACGGTGCTTGAAGTCATAACAACACTAGACATTGGTGTTCTGTTGTGGGCCATATCTGGAATGTATTAAAATAATAATAATATCAATGATGGTTCGATTAGATAAGAAAAGAAAGAGCAAAAGATAAAGTTTTCCTTTTATTTATATGTTTTTTTTTTCTATTTAATTTATTAGGATACGTTGGTAGAAATAAAATAATAGGATATTTTGTTTTGTTTCTTTATACCATGTGAAACCAACAGTAGGTATCAAAAATGAGGTGTAATGATTAATAAATAAATAAAAAACCTTTAAAATTTGATGAAAGCAGAAGGTAAAACCCACAGAAAGTGAAGACCAGTCAATCTAAGACAGAAACATAAGAATTATGATTTCTTTTAGATTAATAAAACAAATGGTTTTGGAATAAACAGTAGCTACCAACAGAAGCAGTAATTAAAATTCTGGTATGTTTAAAACCGTGGCAAGGCAGAAGTGGAGATAAAGAAGAATTCTATTCTGCTGTAACCAGGTTGAAATGCAGAAAATAAACCTGCTGAATCTGTTTTAAGATTGTAACACAATATATCTATATAAATGAATAAACAACAGATGTATGTTAATAAATAAAACAATGGCCGAGGCCTGTGTCCGACACAGTCCCCTTAAAACAGATTCACCCGACGGTGTCTGTTTCCCAGGGTACAACGGCCGGAGCAGAAGCACTGCCGGACGGAGCAAAATGCCTGAGAGAAAGCCTAGAATTCACCTGGAATGTATGCGATAACAGAGTAGGAAAAAGCTGATGGATTAGAACCTCTCACAAGTGGGTTATATATACCGGTAGGAGTATGGAGTTACAAGACTGTCATAAAATCCAGAAGCTGGAAAGACAACAGTTTTGTAACAGAAAGCTGGAAAGTTTTTTCAAAAACTTGTCTGAACTTTTCGGTCGACCTTGGGGCTGCATTCGTGTCCGCAGGATGCCCCCGTGCACACAAGTTCAGTGGTCCGGAGCTTAACCGGTCCAGGATTCGCACCCCCCCCCCTGCGCGTGCACGTGAGGGAGACTTTCCTTCAATATATCTCAATATCATCATTTGTAAAAACAAATATAAACCAACCTTACTTTCCAATTCCCACCAATGTGGGACAACCTTTTTCCCACAACAACACCCACTTGTATGAGCTTAATTTGAGATTCAATTTCTCATTCATATAAGACCCATTTAGGACAAAATTTAGCTCGTTACGAACCCCGTACAGAGGAGAACGAGATCCTACAAATAGTTCCAAAAAAGTAAGAAATTTGTCCATTTAATTTTTTTTTACGTTAAAATGGCTCCAACCCATTATTTTAACTTATTTTTCCAACAATTAACTCATTTAAAAAGTAAAAGTTTGTGTTTGTATTCATCCCCCCTTCTACAAACTATATCTATACTTATACACTCTTGTAGACTCCTTAAGGACCAACAAGTGGTATCAGAGCAGTTTTAATTGCTTTATATCTATAAAAACGAATATCTTGTTTTTAAAATGGCTAATCAAAAAACAAACTACAATGAAAAAGGTTCACTTGCTAAACCTCCTAAATTTAGCAAAAATAATTTTCTTTTCTGTAAGGAAATAATGACTCTATTCTTAGAAAGCTCAGATCCTAAGATCCCCTACTATATAGAAAATGGGCCATTCGTTCCAACAACCATAGTCTCTGTTGATGCCAAAAATTGCACCAGCATTTATTTTAAGCATAACTGTTTATTCTGAAAATTGCATAAAAACAATTTAAGGTAGGGGTGCGGACTTTATCAACTATAGATTAAACCTTCGAAAAATAATAAAAAAATGAAGGAGAAAACGTAAATAAGTCAAACGATTTTGGTGACGCGGAAAACCCCGTCGAGGGTAAAAACCGCAGACAATAGGAGATATCGTCGATGTACTATGGGAACGTGACGTCAATCAGGGACGTCGGCCTTTAGAGAGGTGATCGTACGATTACAGTAGAAATACAAGAACAACAATATCGAATAAAATATAGAATGATATTATATGTTCCATAGTTCCGGAGCGCCGAGATGATCAATCGGGGCTTCTTCGTTAATTTTAGCCTTGATTTTATACTCAGTGCCATTTGTAACTGTCGTTTGTCATTAATAATCTTCATGAATGTCCTTAATGTCGTTGACTGTAACCGTCCAACGGTCACGTCATTAATCGCGACTTTGAATGTAACGTCTGTGCGCCATTAATGGCGGCTTTGAATGCCCTTAATGATGTGGTAACCGTCCACCGGTCATTTGATCATCGTTGGTTTGTCAAACGTTGTAGAATACTGTCGGGAGTTTCGTTCGACCATTGACTTCGAAGCCATAATGAGTTGTAAAATATCTTTGATTGAACGCTTTAGTCAACGGTCGTGAGTTCAGGATATTTTTACCCAAACAGAGTGGGTATTATTCTCGTTGGTCGTAGGTGTGATTTTTTTACCTAAACAGTTAGCCCCCCCGAGATTTGGATTTCAAAGCTAATTGAATTTCAAATCTCGTTCCAAAGAAAAATTCAGCTGTCAGATATGCATATTGCCTTTGAATCGTTGGACTATTAATTTAGTCAGTCGAACGATGTGATCAATAAAGGTGATAGTTTCTAGCATGTTCAGCTGGTCAGTCACTTATGACGTGCGGTTTGTTTTCGTGAGATTTATGCGACATGCGACTTTTGCGACGTGTGACGTGCGTTCGAGCATTCGATCGACATTGATACTCTTCATTAATGCTCTTGAATTTGAAGAGGTTCCTAATGATTGGCCGTTCATTACGCATCGATGAAGTGTGAACTCCTTCCTTCCCCCGATTCAGCGGCGATAATCGAGCGTTTCCGAAGAATCCCTGATCGTACGTTCCTCGTTCAAACGTTAGAGGATGAGGAAGACGATGATACTGGGGGTGAGGGAAGGTGAAGACGTTGTCTTTGTTGGAGCTTCTGGGTCTTCCCTCCGTCCGGAGGGGATGGAGGAAGAGGAGAGGGCAGGTAATCATTTTCATTTGCTTCGATACCCATTTTCTTTCGTTTGTACTTGATTTCAGAAGAAACTTGTGGTCTTTTGGCCGGCCGTAGGATCTTCCCCGCTCGACGGGGTTTACATAAAAGGAGGTCGTTGGGGTCAACCGTGAGGGAATGTTGATCCCATTATAATAAGCACAATGACAATAAACAGTTAATAGTAAAGTAATATGACACGAACAATGATTTAAAGAACTTACGTAGTCATATATCTCTTGAACGTGTATATGTCGATTACAAATTAATTCACGGTTTCAGCTCTCTCTCTAAATAATATGAATCGACTAACTCTCAAAGTAAAACCCTAACGTTCTATTTATATTGCTAGGTCTACTCTAATTAAGGAAACAAGAGTTTAAGGAATTATAAACTTCCTTTTACAATAAAGCCTATCTTTTCCTTATTTTGTCACAATTAAATAATAATAGACCTAACAATCTCCCCCTTTGTGGCAAAATGAGTCTTCATCTTCTTAGCTCGAACATGACTTCAAATCTTCGTAGGGTTTGTCGATAGATAATTCTGTCGTCGATTATCTTGATAGCTTCTAAGAGAGAGTTTCTTTTGTCATTGCTCATCCTTGTTGCGCTCTTTCTATCTGTTGCAAGTTTTTTTTTTGAGCAGAAATTCCAGGCACATCCATTAAAACGAAAAACCAAACAAAGTTCAAGTTACACCACCAAAATAAAGAAGACAAACAGGAACCACAAGGCATGTAACCAAAATAAACAAAGGGCATCAAAACCCACCAAAACCGAAACAAGACCAAAACAACTCCAAAACACTAACCACAACCAACTAATTAGGAGCCACATTTGGAATACTCCTTTGCCTGCAATTCCGCTTCCAAGCCATTCTCTGAAGAATGACGCCTCTAGCTTCTTTAAAGAGGGTATCCACAGTCCGCCTATTGTTCTCAAACAATCTTCGGTTCCGCTCTTGCCAAATGTAGTAAACCGTTGCCGCAAAGGTGATGCAATGTAGAGAGGATCAATTATTGAAACTACCTCCGTTATGGCAGCCATGATGTCATCCCATGTATCCGGGGTGCTTCCAATACTAACTTCCATTTTCAAACAATCCCATAGAGCTTTCGAGTAAACACATTGGAAGAACAAATGATTATGAGTTTCCAGACATTGGTGACATAGAAGACACTTCATATCTGGAGGGTGTTGCTTCCAGCTCATAATTCGATCTTGTGTAGGCAATCTTCTATGACATGCAGTCCATACACAAACCGCATGTTTTGGAATATGCGCCTTATTCCAAACAACTTTCGTCCACGGCTTTACCTCCATCTCAGGGATCATCAATTTCCATGCAAGGCTGATAGAGAAATCCACCATATCATTCCCTCTACCAATCCACCGAATATGATCTGGATCTTGCGCCAAGTGTGGGATTGGAATATCATGCAATTGAGGTGAATGACTAATAAACTCATTTGGCCAGGATTCACCAATCACATCAATGAACTGTTGAACCGTCGTATCAATAGTAAAACCCATGGCACAAAAACGACGATAAGTAATAAACAAACTCAAGGGACCGGCCAAAAACCACTTATCTTCCCAAGCATCGGTGCTTGTTCCATTACCAACGTGTGATATAAAGTGATGCCGAACTAGAGGTCGAATCTTCAAGATATACCTGAAAATCCAAGACCACCAATCTTTCTTCCGAACAGTCCAGAAGTTAGCATCTTAGATATAATGCCGCCATATCTAGTTGACCCAAAGTGAATTACGTTTGGTAACAATGTCCCATATATGCTTCGTAACCAAGCATCTATTCCATAAGCCAAGCTTTTTAAAGCCTAGCCCACCATTACACTCCGGCTTGCAAAAATCATCCCAGGCTATACGACACTTGCCTTTGGAACTGTCAACATGAGCCCATAGAAAGTCACGAAATAGGGCTTCCAAATCTTAAATAATACCCGCAGGCAATACAAACACTGACATCCAGTATATCTGTAATGATTGGAGGACTGATTTGATAAGTTGCCGTCGACCGCCATACAAAAGAAACTTATTCTTCCAATTATTAATGCGGTTTTTCACTTTGCCCACAATTCCATTGAAACTATCAGTATGCAATCTTACCGGAGAGAGAGGGACACCCAAATACCGGATTGGGAAAGACCCCATACGGAATGGAAGGGAAGATCGAATGGCCTGCTTCACACTGTCTGGGACATTACCAAAGAAAATATCATTCTTTTCCAAATTAGGAGTTAAACCAGATTTTATTTGGAAAAGATCCAAAGCCTTCTTGACCACTTCAATAGACGCCAGATCACCATTGGTAAATACAAAAAGGTCATCAGCAAAGCAAAGATGTGTGATCATGAAATCATCGGATCCCTTATGGGATCAACATAATCAGCTGCTTCCTCAATGCAATGCTTCAAAATAAGCGAAAACCCTTCCATGATAATCGTGAATAAATATGGTGATATGGGATCACCCTGGCTGACACCACGTTTACCCTAAAAAAACCCATGGGTTTCACCATTTATAGCAATAGAATAAGAAGGAGTGGTGATCATAACCTTCACCCATTTTACCAAAGCTGGATGAAATCCAAGTTCAGTAAGCATGTGAATCATAAAATCCCAATTGACCATGTCATAGGCTTTCCTAAGGTCAAATTTTAGCGCACACCTGGGAGGACTTGAGTCCAAGTGATAACCTGCCACCAATTCATGCGCCATTAAAATATTATCAGATATTCGTCTACCTGGTATAAAGGCAGATTGCGCAGGGTTGATAAGCGTTTCCAAGGAAGTCTTCATACGATCAACAATAACCTTGCTAATACACTTGTAGATAACAGAACAGCAGGCTATAGGCCGAAAATCAGAAACACAAGTGGCATTCGGCACTTTAGGAATCAAGCATAATAAAGTGTGATTTAACTCACGGTCCAGTCTTCCCGAATAGAAAAAATTGTGGATAGCCCGCATGACCTCCTTTCCAACAATTGACCAAGCAGCCTTATAAAATTTTGCCGGATACCCGTCAGATCCAGGAGCTTTATCATTACCAATTTGTGATAAGGCATCAACAATGTCCTTATCTCCAATCGACCGAATCATATGTAAAGCCTCCGAAAAGGAAAGCCGTCGCTCAAACCAGCCAGGATCTAAACAAGAGTTCATTTCGTGACCACTTTGTCCAATAATGGATTTAAAATAGTCAATAAATACCTGTGGAACATCCTCATCGTACAAACACGCCCCTTGGCCATCAACCACCACAAAAATGCGAGAAAGAGACCGCTTCTCCTTAACCGCTTGATGAAAGAATTTGGTATTGTAGTCACCCTCATTAAGCCACTTTATTTTGGCCCTCTAACGTAGCATCATGCTCTCTTGCAAGAGAGCTTGCTGATATGCCAGATGAAAGTGGGCCAAATCCTCCTGTAAATCCTGGTTCCAAGGGTCCCGGTCACATTCGTTCTGAATACCATCCAATTCCACCTTCAATGCAATAACCTTTTGTTCAAGATTACCCATCTATGAAGATGAGGTTTTAATTTTTTCAATTTACTCAACACTTGGAACATAAAAGACCCTTGAAAAGGTTGATTCCATATTCCTGCAACAGTCTGAAGAAAGAGAGGATGAGTAGAGACAACATTATCAAATTTAAATCCCATTACCTTCTTCGTTTTGCCACCCTGAAACGAAACCATGCCCGGGGAGTGATCTGAGATACCCCTCGGCAGGAAACAAGCAGAGCAATCACCAAACCGAGTTGTAAACGACGTATATAGCATTTCCCTATCCAGTTTTCGCATTAAACCCCCTCCCCCTTTCGGTTTTTGCCACCAAGTGAATTGACACCCCGTGTAAGAAAGATCAAATATTTCAATGTCAGACATACAACTATGGAAATCATTCATCTTCCTATCACGAGTAGACGTGCCTCCAAGACCATCATGAGGGAATAACATAGCATTAAAATCCCCCATTATTAACCAAGGTTTATCACCCAAGAGAGCCTTGAATTTCCTGAGACCCGACCAAAGTTCTCTCCGCTTCTGGCCATTATTAGAACCGTAAACAATAGTGAGAAAAATAGGATCAACTTCTCCTAAGATATGAACTTCACAATGCATGAACTGGTTATGAGTTTCAAGCACCATTACATTCATGACCTTAGGATCCCAAGCCAAAACAATCCGAGTTACATTATCACACGAACCAAAATTAGAACACCAATTCCATCTCGGGAACACATTAGTACAAACATCAACCAAGTTTCTACGAATTAAATGAGTTTCAAGAATGGAACAAAACGACAAACCTTGCAAACGCACCAAAGACTTCACCTCCCTTTGTTTAATCGAGGAAGAGAGACCCCGAATATTCCAACATGCGAGCTTAATCATTGGGGTGACAAATTCGGCCCTTTACCCACCACCTTCTTTTGTACCACTTTGGACGACCCACTACTCTTTGACGACTCTACAGTAGTCTCCTCAACAGGATCCCCAGATCCCGCCTCACGTCCATTCAAAGCTGAGAAACGATTTGAAATAGTTGGATTCTTAAGAATCCCCTTTATAGGCTTTGGTTGCATCTTATTCACAACCGAGTGAACCACCGTTTCTTTTGGCATCTATTTTGACCCCATGCCATCAGATTTATTCAACCTCCCCACATCCGGATCCACACCAGTTTCCTTAGGGACAGGAATATTAGAACTCTTCTGAGGCAATCCAGAACCACCCACCTCATTCGGCACTACTACACTTAGCTGACCATTGTTCACGGCATTAACAGAAATCAGATTCGGTTGAAACACCTTTGCAATTGGATCGGTTTTCAACATATCTGGCACAGGAATACTATCAACAACCGCCTCATCTTCTTTTGAGTTTGAGCACTGGCCCACATCTTTACCATCCCCCTTAGAAGTCACTACCTTTGGCCGCCACTGCTTCCTCTCTACCACCGTGAACCCATCTGCATCCACCTTCTTTTTATCCTTAGAGACCAGTTTCTTATCCAAAGCCGCCTTTACACACGAAGAGATCTTGTGTCCAAAGATTATACATATTTCACATTGAACTGGCTCCCAAGTATATTTTACTTGAACTTTGACACTTGCATTCTTTCCACCGGTAAGATTGGGAATAACAACCTCAATCTCCCGCTTCAATCGACCAATAGCCCATACATCAATAAGGACTTTAGCAAAACTAGGACGACCCCATGTCCGCTCACACATATCCGCCGTGCAAGCATCCATTCGTTTCGGCACCCCCAACACACTAGCAATGCGGCCAACTCCCTCTTTGTTAAAAGCAACTAGAGGGATGTTATGTAATTTGACCCATAAAGGGCAAGTAGTATGCTCCGGCTTTATAAGACCCTTAGTCGGGTCCCACGGTTGCACAAATAAAGGAACCCCCCGAATCATCAATGGTCCTTCGTCCACCACCCTTGAACATCCCCCCTCATCATTAAAACGAAAAAAGAAGTATCCATTAGCATGCATCATGGCTTCTTTAAACCCATACTTACCTCATGCTTGTGCCACACTTCTTTGAACAATTGGAAAATGCACCCGAGGTCCCAAAAAATACCCATAAAGAGTGGTGTTAAAAGATCTTACCATCATTTCCGTTAGCTTTACCGGCAAAGTAATGCACTCGGCTTCTCGATCCTCCAACGGAAAAAACTCCAATTCCGGCTTTAATCCACCACCTAACACCGATTTGAACGTCTTTTTCATATCCAAACCAACCGGGTCCGTGTGTGGAATCGAACCGGCTCCAAGACCGTCGCTCACGTTGCTTACGTCAGCCTTAGGGCTGACGTCACCTCCGATACCAACACCGTGAGCGCCAACGTCACCAACACCTGCGTCATCGCTTACGTCAGCCCTAGGGCTGACGTCACCCCCTTCCTTATCGTCGCCATGCGCAAGCACACCTCCACCCGACTTCACGTTACCAGCCATGTTACTCCTACAATCGAATCAAGTAAATCTATGGGGATTGAAGCCTTAGATCAGATCCAAGGAAACACAAGCCACACCAATCACTAAATCGATCAAAAGAAAGCGATCCTAGTCGACAACCACGAACACGACAGCAACTAAAACCCACAAAACCGAAACCGTAGGTCTCGAAAACGACAGCCACCACGAACCAAACAGAAAACCGAATCACAAGAAGAGAGAACGACGAGAAAGCAGCACGAAAACCAAGAACAATCGAATCAAAACGCAAAAATCCGGCCAAAAAACGCATGAAACCCTAGCAAACCCTAATCGCCCTCTCCCATATCTCTGCGGTTACAATGGTCCTATCTCACCATCTGTTGCAAGTTCTGACGCAAGTCTGTTTCGGATTCCCCATAATGTACCGTCAGAATATGCAGCCACTTGAAACCTGAGAAACTGTTTTTCTCTAGAAGCATGCATCCAAACTACACCATGAACAGGACGATTGATGACGGTGGCGACTAGAGTACTGTCAGGTACAGGTAATGATTGATCAGGCTTAGTAATATGTATCTTCTTTTGCTCGCTTTCGATCCCTCGTTCAAGATCATGAAGATAGCTGTACCGAAGCTCTTTCTGAACATGCCTTACCACTGCCCTTAATGCCCTTTGCTCGTGTACGTTTCGGTTGCGCTTGTCTCTCAAATCGTTGTAGATGATCTCCAAGTCCATTATATCGAGATTTGCAAAATCAGCTTCAGAGAAGGAATACGTTTTACCATCTTCTCTTTGAACAGTGAAAACCGGGTACTCGACTTGAAAGATCGTTGCAGTGTCTATCTTCAAAATCCCGACAACCCTGTGCCTTGAGACCACTTCAGCTTGAGGTAAAGCTCTCATCCTCAGGATATGGAGATACTCTCTAACCTAAGCAGGGTCCATTTCCATCACGAGATGAATGTGTGCCAAATCATCAGGTTTTGCTTCCTTGCGGAAGATCTTCTCCATAGTTTCC
This sequence comes from Silybum marianum, assembly GCA_036898165.1. Lineage (NCBI taxonomy): Eukaryota > Viridiplantae > Streptophyta > Magnoliopsida > Asterales > Asteraceae > Silybum > Silybum marianum. The sequence goes on along the minus strand of CM072530.1, from coordinate 20,136,346 downwards.
TCAAGATATGGCACACGGATCTGCTGATTCACCCATTTGGATTTACTTTCCGTCAACATTCTTTGCCACCGAATCTGATGTGGTAGGAGTCTTGGTTCGTTTTGTTCCCTTAAGGCATAGTTCCTTGCTGTATGCCTCAAGTTCACATAGTCTTGCTCTTGGAGTACTGGTTCGTACGGATCTCGGAACCAGTTTTGAAGTGAGTTTCGCAGACGTTGAACATCAACTCGTTCTTCATTTTGTTCGGGTTCAGGTTCGGCAGGTTCGGCTGTACTCTCGAATTCGATATCCGCAGGCTTTTCAACCGTTGGTGTATCGTCCTCTTGAGTCTTTGTAGTGCGTTGCCTTTGTTGGGTAGATTGAGCGGGTGGTCTTGAAGCTGAAGCAGCAGCTGCTCTTGATCGTGATCTTGCCGTTTGGCGTGTCTCCCCCTCAGGACGAGTTGGAGCGGAGCCCGGGTCGTCCTGGTGAGGTTTGGATGTAGATGTACGAACTGCCGGACGGCAAGACTCTTGGATTTCGGTGCGAAGAGCAGTAATAGCACCCAGGATGTCATCCGTTGGCGCTGTTGGGCATTTTTCAAGTCGGCGAGCTCTTGGTCAATGTGGGCGCGGAAGACATCGAACTCGTGACGAGTTACAGTGGGGATCTGAAGATTGCAGCGAAGAAGACCCTCAAGCGAATCCTCCGGTTGGCCGGTTGCATTGGATTCGGTAGCAGATTAGCATACAACATCGACATGAGTTCATCGGTGTTGTACTCATATCGATGCGGGGAATGAGGTCGATCTTCGGGGGGTGATGGTGGCGGTGGAGAGTGGCTGGTGCTTGGACGGCTGGAGCTTGCATGAGAAGGGTCGGCTTGTACAGGAGTCGGTTCTTTAAGACGCGCAGCTTCACGAATTTGGCACACGAAGGCTTCTCTTTCGGCTGTCATTAGGGCAAGATGTTCAGCAAGGGAGTCTCTTGCCCTTTGTAAGTGAGTAGCAATGAGTGATTCTCCTTCCGGGGGAATAGAGAATGACGGAGATGAGGTTGTTGTATGGGTAACTCTGGGATCACTTAGATTTCCCACTGACATAACAGTTGATTCAACTGTATGACCTACGTTCAGCATTGGCAAAGATGTAGCGCTGGTAGGATTTCCTCCCAATCCTCGTGGAATGTCCGGAATGGACATCACTATGGGAGTTCCGACTGGGACACGAAGGCTCGCAGTGTGTGTAGACTCGTGTCCCTTAGCGGGCTCTAGACTTGATGTGCACACAAACGAAGTCGAAGCAGGTGAGCTACTGCCTCTTGTTTCAATAGCTATGCCTCCCGAGTGGAGGGGAGCTAGATAAGGTGCTAGACTCACAAGTATTGTTGATACTGTTGGCTGTTGGGAGCCTTCAGAGTGGCTGGGGGGGGGGGGGGGTGCAATTGCGCTGTTAGGTCCACCGCGACTTGTCCACTAGTCATACCCAACGAATGAGTAGGGCTAGTTGACTCGGTTACCTGGTTGGGGGATATTGGACTCTCACTCTCTATCGTTTTTTTCTCCCCTTCGCTCATGCTCACTATTTCTTTTTCAACTTGTACTCCCTCCGCTCTCCTTATTTCTCCAATTGAGGTTTCAGGGAATATGTCAGACATAGATGGGGAGGAGGGATTGGCTTCAAAGTCAAAGTCGAATTGAGGTTCCTCATTAGAAGGTATGGTAGGTGCGGAGGTGGGTGTACGGATGATTGGTTCAGGGTTCGGTTTAGTTGAAGACTCTTCATTCCCATAACTGGAATCTGTGATAGAGGGTTGTGGGCCGATGTGGCTGACGGCTTGCACTTCTATTTCTGCAGTTCGTTGGCGATGACGGAGCGGTTGGTTGTCAGAATCATCCTCATCCGATGATGAAGAGCAGGGGCGGACACGTTGTCGGCTGACCAGTGTTTTGAATCGGGGAGTTGGGATAATGGGTCGGGTGGGGGGTAGTTGGAAGTAGTTGGGTTGGGGGCGGGGGGGCTGATCAGATGCACCTCCATCGTCATGTCCCCTCGCAGTACGCTTATCACCCTGGTCGGGATCCCTCTGATCCTGACCCTGCTCTTGTATTCTAGGACCCTCACCTCCCTCAATATTTTCCTCATGGATCGGCTCTTGGGCAAGCGCAACCGGAGGTGGTTGGGCCATTAAGCCATGTCGCTCCCTATAAGCTATCACACTAGGTGCATTCTGATCAGCATAAGCGAGGAGCGCTTCAGGGATAGGCATGGTATAGTTGAAGACCCGGTCATTTAGGCGTAGAAATTTAAGGGCACTGGTCGGGCCTAAGGGTGATCCGGCTCTTCTAGGGATGGCAGGTCGGGAAGTCATCATGGCATGGATGAAAAGTTGAAGAAACCTCTGAAAAGGTACGAAGGCACGATCGCGATTGTTGGATTTGTCTTCCACTAGTTCCACAAAGTCCGTCCAGATGAGCATCGCGTAGTCATAATGACGGTTGAACGCGATTCCGTGAAAGATTCGAAGAACCACAGTGCTGGCCTTGTCCATGCCAGTGTGTTTGCTAGTCAGACATCAATTGACGATGGTGAATAGCGTGAACCAAATATGAGGCAGGTACATCCTTTTGAACTGGTCGGGGCTTGTGAATGGTTCAGGGGATTCATACCCAAGGGCTAGGATGTCGGCAACCAGCTGTTGGTCGGTTGCAAAGGCATCGTATGGGTGTTCGGCTGTGGCGAGCGGCAGGCGGAGAATGCGGCGAATCCTGGATGGAGTTAGGCGGGTGACAAAGTCATCGATTTGAGCAGTGAAATCATGGTCACCTTCGTCCGGATGGTATGTCAGTGTGTACCAGAATTGCTGGAGGTAGAAAAGGGGTACTCGGTGGTCTAATGCAAAGGCATAACGAAGCGGATGTCGTTGAAGAATGTCAAGGATGATTTGGTGTTCGAGAGTGATACCAAAGTCTACATGGTGGTTGTTCGGTTTGATTTTTCGAAGGTGAGCTCTAGGCATCAAGATGTCATCCCAGTTAGCTGCGTTGATGCTTGGTTCTGTGGAGCGTTCGGACGGCATCGGGTTTTCATCTTCTGACAGGTTCGGATCATTCATGGCTGCCATTGGTTTCTGAAATAAGACAGTTACGCAAACCAAGTATAAAGTTAGTGGATTGAGTTTTTAACAAAAAAGTCTAAGTTTTTTTATCGAGTCCCATTGGGTCGATAACAATTGTTATCGAGTGCAATGGGATCGAGGAAAAAGATGTTGTCAAATGAAGGAGGATCGACAAAAAGACTTGTAAAAAAGATAAGATCAAACCTGTGGAAGGGATGTCGAGTCAATGAGAATCAAGAAGCACAGGTTATCGAGTGACTAAGGGTCGATGAAAGTACTTGAAAACTTTTCAGATTGTTATCGATCTATTTAGACTCGATAAACCTTCAAAGAGCATGTTGTCGACTCGATGAAAAGACTTTGGACAATCTAAGGGCAGGATATCAATCCACATGACTCGATGAGAGCACTTAGTAATTTCATCGACCGTTTGATAGTCGATAACAAAAGTTATCGAGTTCCAAAGGATCGACAAAAAATACTTAGTGGTTTTCATCGATCCTATTCTAGTCGATAACAAATGCTATCGATTCCTTTGGGATCGTTAAAAACACTTGGTGATTATTCATCGATCCTTAGAAGTTGATAACAGTTGTTATCGAGTCATAAAGGCTCGATAAAAACACTTGGTGAATAATAAGGTGTTCTTGGTCATGCATAAAGACTCGATAAAAACTCAAAAAGCTCAGCAATGACTCGATAAAAACTCATAAACCAGACTTAAAACTTCTAAGTGCTCAGATTCCAAAAAGGACCTAAAACTAGGTCAAAGTCCTATTACTAGGTGCGATTAGTGATAAAGAACAAGTTTAATAAAGGGCTTAAGGCCAAAACACTAAATTGAATCACGATTTTGACTGATGAACAGTCAAAATCGGAAAACCCATACTAACCCAAAAACCGAACAGTCATACCGGAAAAAGTGGATCATGCAAAAGTTTTAAATACTAAGTGCAAGAATTAAAGATGATAAGGGGAGAAATACGAACCTGGTGGTGCTTTCGGATCTGAAAAACTCGAAGTTTTGAGAATTTGATCTTGGAAAGCCAAGAACTTGAAGGGTTTTTCAGAGAGAAAGAGGGAAATTCAAACTTGTGAGGAAAGGTTCTTTGACAGAGGGGCCCGATTATTTTAAATAGTGGTCATCGGGTGATGACACGTGGCAGTGTGTGATAAGGCCGATGAAAAATTTCCCGTTATCAAGATGTCGATTGGGGAGGTTATCGAGCCAGAGGGGGTCGATAATCCCATTGTTGTCGGGCCCTTAGGGCCCGAGAACCTTACTTAATTAATTTAATTTTTTTTTAACTTAAATAAAATAAGATAAAATAAACAGAAAACATAAGGCTCCCCCTTAAGATGTGCTAAAGGTGGTGTGCTCCCCCTAGGAATGTGAATGGATAGGAAAAACGTACCTTGTTGCTCCCCCTTGAACGATGAACCATGGTGATAACACAGCGAGGTAGAAATAGAAATGAAAGAAAAATTGAAAATACGGAACTGTAAGATAAAGGTCAAAATCTAAAAAATGAGAACCCATGTGTTATGCAGATCGACTCGAAGAGTAAATGTGCATAAACCCTTGGATAGACGTTTTTGAGGATTTTGAGACACACTGATTTGGGATAATTAGGTTTTAAGATTGAGCATTCCCAACTTGGATACTAGGAACTGGAATCGTTTCTCATCCAGCGCCTTGGTAAACAAGTCGGCAAGCTGAAGTTCCATATTAACAAAATATAGTTCAATTGTACCTCTTTCGACGTGATCCTTGATGAAGTGATATCGAACGTCGATGTGTTTTGTCTTCGTGTGTTGAACCGGGTTGCTTGAAATGGCTATGGCGCTTTTGGAGTCACAATAGATGGGAATCTTGTTGAACCAGAAGCCATAGTCTTTGAGTTGAGTGCGCATCCATAGTACTTGCGAGCAGCAGCTTGCGGCAGCGATATATTCGGCTTCCGCGGTAGATGCGGAGATGCACGCTTGCTTCTTGGAGGACCAGCTGGCCAATTTGTCTCCAAGGAATTGAATATGGCCCGAAGTGCTTTTGCGATCGAGCATGCATCCGGCGTGATCCGAATCTGAAAAGGCAGTTAGCTCGAAACCCGTATCCTTGGGATACCATAGGCCAAGATTAGGTGTACCTTTTAAATAACGGAAAATCCGTTTGATCGCACTAAGATGAGATTCCTTTGGAGATGCTTGATATCTTGCGCATAGACAGGTGGCAAACATTATGTCCGGACGACTAGCCGTAAGATATATGAGAGAACCAACCATGCCCCGGTAATTTTTAGAATCCACATCTTTTCCCGAAGGATCAGTGTGTAGTTTTGAACCCGGGGACATGGGTGTACCAATCGGAGAACATGACGTCATGTTGTATTTACACAACATATCCGAGATGTATTTTGATTGGTTGATGAATATTCCAGTAGAAAATTGTTTAATTTGAAGACCAAGGAAAAAATTCATCATTCCCATCATGCTCATGTTAAATTTTGCAGTCATGAGTTCAGAGAACTCTTTACATTGCCTTGGGTTAGTCGAGCCGAAGATGATGTCGTCCACGTAGACTTAAATGAGCATAATGTCACCTTTGTCCTTTTTAATGAAAAGAGTTGGATCGATATTACCTTTGGAGTATCCGTTTTTCACTAAATAGGTAGACAAACTATCGTACCATGCGCGGGGGGCTTGTTTCAATCCATACAGAGCCTTGTCCAGAATGTAGACATGATCTGGTTTGGAAGAGTCGACAAACCCGTCGGGCTGAGAAACATAGACTTCTTCACGCAGAACACCGTTTAAGAAGGCCGTCTTGACGTTCATTTGGAAAACCACAAAGTTCTTATGTGCCGCGTAAGCCAAGAACATTCGGATTGCTTCAATGCGGGCGACGGGTGCAAATGTTTCGTCGTAGTCAATGCCTTCTTGTTGACGGTATCCTTTGGCGACAAGTCTAGCTTTGTTGCGTATAACGACTCCATCTTCATCTTGCTTGTTCTTGAAAATCCATTTTGTGCCGATAACGGTCTTGTTTCGAGGACGGGGAACAAGTCGCCATACTTTCAGACTTTCAAATTGATTGAGTTCCTCTTGCATTGCCACAATCCAATCAGGATCACTCATTGCCTCGTGAATGGATGTGGGTTCAATCTTGCTTATGAATGAAGAGAACATGCAATCATTGGCTGAGGCGGAACGCGTTGTAACTGGTCTGTTTGAATCTCCGATAATTTGTTCAACAGGATGAGAGCGGGTCCATTTGGTTGTATGAGGAAGCGGTTGAAATGCATTTGGATCCGGGGTGTCATCTTGATAAGAACCTAACGGAAGATCTTGAAGAGATTCCAAGGTTGGTGCCACGTTTGATGATCTTGTGGCACTTGTGACATCCGTAGGTGTTGAAGTGGATGGTGGGGGAGAGGATGTCGGTTCCGCAGGATTTGGTTGAACAGGCGGTTGAGGTTCAGGTGGAACAAGAGGAGCATCCGATGAAATAGTTTGATCGGGAGGAGCAGTTGTAGAGGTGCTTGGAGATGCAGCAGTTGAGACAGTTTCCGTTGTAATTTGCAGTCCGGAAAGATCCGAGGTCTCGGCAATCTCCAAGGTGGGCGGGGGAATCTGGAGAGAAGAATCAGTAGATGGTCCAAAGTAATCCGAGTAGAAGTACTCGAATAGGTCATCCAGATTTGACATGGCAGTTTTGGACGTTGAAGGATCAACGGGGTTGGGAGCAGGTTCCGAACGAATGTGATCGGAAGCTAATATGCCGGTGAGTACGGCTCCAGAACTGTCGTGTTTAGGAGCAATTTCAGCGTTTGGATCGAATTGTACATTAACGCTTTCAGTGACGCAACGTGCGTGTTTTATGTAGACCCGATAAGATGATGCATTTGCTGACTATCCGAGAAAGTAAGCTTCATCGGCTTTCGGCTTGAGTTTCTCACAATCTTCTTTTTCATTGAGTACGAAGCAACGAGTGCCAAACGTTCGAAGATGCTCGATGGAAGGAACGCGATCGTAGACCAAGTGATAAGGTGTCTTGTTGAAGCGTTTGTTGATGATGGAGCAGTTTGAGTATAGCAAGCTGTGTTGATAGCTTCGGCCCAAAGGTGGAGAGGAAGCTTTGAGAAAGTAAGCATAGTGCGAGCGGCTTCAACAAGAGTTCGATTTCGGCGTTCGACCACACCGTTTTGTTGCGGAGTACGAGCTGCAGAGAACGTGTGGGTTATACCAACCGATTCGAGGTAACCGTCAAGGGTACGGTTTTTGAATTCAGTTCCATTATCGGTGCGGATGGTTTGTGCAGTAAGTTCTAGCTTGACTTGAATGGCTTTGAGAAACGTGATGATGGTGTCAGGGGTTTCATCCTTTGATCGAAGGAACTTTACCCATGTGAAGCGAGAGAAATCGTCCACCATTACTAGAACATACTTTTTACCATGTATGCTTTGAGTCCGCATCGGGCCGCACAAGTCCATATGAATGAGTTGAAGAGGTCAAGTCGAGTTGTGAACTATCTTGGGTTTGTGAGAGACCTTCTTCATCTTTCCCATCTCGCATGCGTCACAGAGATGTGGTTTGTCGAATTTAACAGATGGGAGGCCGGTGACTAATCCGTGGATGGAGAGGCGATTGATGTTCTTGAAGTTCAAGTAAGATAAGCGACGATGCCATAACCAGGTTTTTGGACTAGAAACGTTTGATAGAAGACAAACACTTGAGGGGGCGTTTACTTGGGAAAGATCGATCGTGTAGAGGTTGGACTTGCGTGTGCCGGTTAGAAGCTCCTTTCCATCAAACGTGCGAACACAACATCTATCGGGTCTGCAATTTACTTCGAGTTGCTTGTCACAGAATTTTCCAATGCTCAACAGGTTGTGGCTTATCCCTTGTACATAAGATGGAGGTGGTGTTGTTTAGAATGATATCACCATATCCTTTTATTGGTGCCAAGTGATTGTTGCCAAACTTGACGAATCCTCCCTTCTTTTTAGTGTAGTTGGCAAGCAGCTCCTTTTGTCCGGTCATGTGTTTGGAGCATCCAGAATCTAAGTACCACACATGACCGATCTGCACAAAATCAGGCAGATTTAGGTACCCATTTGTAAATGGGTCCATCATGGTTAGTTGACTTTGCACCCTTGGGTACCCACTTGTGGTGAGACTTATGGGCGTTAGTCATTTGATTTCTCGGACCCGATTTAGAAATGGATGATGAATGATAAAATTTGTGATTAAATGAATTATGCATGTCCGGAAAATAACCATAACCATAATCAATAGGAGGTTTACGAACAAAATCATCCACACCGCAATTAGAGCAACACATTTTATTACGAGAAAATTTGATTAAATGTCTAAATGAATGAATTTGATAAGGAAAACGAAATCTAGAATTGTTTCTTTTGACATTGGAATGTAAAAACTTTTCTTCTTTGCGGGGTGTTTGCTTTGTAGTATGCCTGCCCTTTTTAACCCAAACCGACTTGGTTTCTAAAGTATGAAGCGCTAAAACATTGAAAGGAAACGGTTAGTATGGTTTTTGAAGACATTATTGGGTTTCGTTTGTTTATGAGTGGTTGGATTTTGACTTGTGGAACACTCCGTTGGTTCAGTTGGCAATGAGACTGTTTCCATAGGTTGTTTGCCTTTATCTAAGAATTCAGTGTGAGTAGGAAGTACAGGATTGAAATCAAACTCATCACACATGTCATTTAAATACTCGTCCGATTCAAGTGAAGATTGTTTAGAAAGGGCATCTAATTCAACATTGATTTGTTCGTCGGAATAGGAACATTTTTGTTTTGGAAGATTGGAATTTGGGTCCATTTTGAACAACTCTTCGCAATTATCTAAATAATTGCTAACGAAGGCTTTACAGGTTGAAACGTTTGAAATAGTATCATTTTCACGAGTTTTGTTCAATTGTGAAGTCTCGTTCTCAAGTTGTTGGATTTTAAATAAAAATGATTCCTTTTCCTTTTCCGCCAAAGAACGATCAGATTCCAACACTCGTTCGAGTTGAATATTTTTCTTTTCTAAAAATAGAGTGGGAATGTACGGTTTACATTCAGGAATCGTGTTTTGAAGTTCTTCGGCTGAATAAGATGGAAAGTAGTTGTTTGGAAGAGATTCACTTGAAGATTCCTCTTCTACTATTTGAGGATAGTAGAAAGGTATTTGAAAATAGTTTTTGTTTTGTCTCTTCCAATCTTCTCTTTCCTCAACACTAGGGTCCGGTTTCATAAATTGAATTTGGTAATCTGGACCAAGGTTCAGATATTCGAATTTATAAATCGCCGGAGTATTATAGATAGCCTTTGCTAAGTGTTTCGGGTTTTCAAAACCTAAACCGGATTTTGAGCTTAAATCTTTCGGTGCATTTAAGTGAATAGTGTGTTCAGTTTGACCAAGCTTGTATAGTTTTAATTCCAACTTTTCGAGTTTTTCTAATAGATCTTGTCTTTGAAAACTGACAAAGTCAAACTTTGATGAAAATTTGGTAGTCTCATTCCTAGATGTTTGAAGTTGAAGTGTGAGATCAGATATTTGTTGTTGGAAAAGATCATTTTCTTCTTTTAAAACCATTTTCTCCGTTTCGAGATTGTGTGCTATACTTTGAGTATTGACAAGGTCGGTTTTCATAAGAAGCAATTGTTTATGATTATTTTCTAGGCTTGCTTCTAAATTGGAAACCAAGAGTTTCTCGGTTTTCAATTTGGAGTGTAATTCCTTTAATTGACACATTAAATCATGCATTTGAGATACAAAAGAGTCATAGTCAGAAGGGCGAACCTCGGGTGTGTAGTCGGAAGCGTGAGAAGGAGTGTCATCATAGTAAGCCATTAAGCTGAAATGTCTTGAGTATCCCCTTCCATGTCATCTTCATCATCTTGATTTAGCCATTGTTCATCTTCAGCTAGAAGAACTTTACCGGCTTCTTTTTGTTTAGACAACATCAGTTTGTAAGTGAAGTAGTTAGAGTCCTTCACTATTGGCTTCTTACATTCCCTTGCGTAGTGACCAGATTTGCCGCAGTTGTAGCACAGACTTCTCTCACCCTTGAACTTGTCTTCTGGTTTGGGTGTAGGGCGAGGTTCTTCTCTTCTTGATTTGCCGCAGTTGTAGCACAGCCGGAAACGTGATAAAAAGGTGGAGGAGGACCTTTGTTTAATTGAACTCATGATCTCATCGGCATAGTCATTGCGTTCAATGAAATCAAGGAATCTATCCTTCCATTGAGAATATTCTCCCGGGAAGAGAATTGGAGGCTTGGTGTCTGATCCAATGGCCATTGCTTCACGGGTGGTCATTGTACTTTTTGGTTTGGACCTTGATCAATGAGTTTTTAAAAAATTCTGAGTTGTCTCGCGAAACAGTAGGTTTTTCTCGAGAGACAAAGGAGGTCGAAAAAATTATCGATTTAAGGATTTTTATCGGGTGTGAGGTGCTCGATGAATTGTTATCGGGTGACTAAGGATCGATAATAATTGTTATCGAGTGAACAAGGCTCGATAAAAATTGTTGTCGAATTGAATGGGCTCGATATAAAAAGTTATCGAGTGAACAAGACTCGATAAAAAATGTTGTCGAATTAAATAGTCTCTAAAACAAATTCTCGAGTGAACAATACTCGATAAAAATTTGATTAAAGAAATTTATCGAACACTGACCTACTCGATCAAAATTTTCTCGATTCAATAGGACTCGACAAAAAATACTTTAATTCTGAGTTTTCTGTGATTGATAAACCAGAAAACAAAAACACAGTTTTCTTGACTAAAAAGAACTAGTCTTTTTATGGACAAGACTGTCTGGGTTTTCGAGTTTCTTATTTGTTCAATTACGGAAATTATCAAGATTACGAGAATTTATGATTTTACTAAGGAAATCTTTAGTAAGAAAAGCTGCAGGAGTCACAAGTTCCTGAGTTTTCTTATGTAAAGATATTTAAAAGTAAACAAAATAAATTAAAGTAATTTTAATTAAACAGATTTAAATATTTCATGTAGGGGTCGATAAAATTCAAGATTTTGTGAAGTTGAATCGATAAAAATTCAATCAACAGAAGAGATATTCGAGAAAAATTCAGTGATCAGTATGAGGTAGTCGACAATAATCAAAATGAAGTTTTATCGGGTAAAGCATGAAGCAGTAAGACTCGATAAAAATTCAATGAACAACAGAATTTGCAGAAATCGAAATAAGTACCTTCTGTTTCGTGGTTTGCTCAGAAAATCGTAAAAAACTCGTGCTCTCAAGCTCTGATACCACTTGTTGATACCATTATAATAAACACAATGACAATAAACAGTTAATAGTAAAGTAATATGACACGAACAATGATTTAAAGAACTTACGTAGTCATATATCTCTTGAACGTGTATATGTCGATTACAAAGTAATTCACGGTTTCAGCTCTCTCTCTAAATAATATGAATCGAGTAACTCTCAAAGTAAAACCCTAACGTTCTATTTATATAGCTAGGTCTAGTCTAATTAAGGAAACAAGAGTTTAAGGAATTATAAACTTCCTTTTACAATAAAGCATATCTTTTCCTTATTTTGTCGACAATTAAATAATAATAGACCTAACAGGGAACCGTCTGCTAGAACCGAGAGTTCTAAGAGAGTGAAGACGACGAAAGTAGTCATGCCTTCGAGCGTATCTGCTCTTTCCAGGGGGAAGAGACCCATAGCGGGGGCTTCTGTTGATAACCCATTCCAGGTGAGTTGTTTGTTTTGTGGGGTCATGACTCCCACGTATTCCGTGCGTCGTGCACCGTGTGTTCGATCGTTCACGTGTCCTTGTGATATTCGCTCGTTTTTGAGAGATCATGCGATTTGTGACTTTTGTATTGTGCGACATGCGACGTGCGTCCGAGCGCTAAAGGCAACTTGCATCAGAGGCAAATTTTAAGTAATTTGCGCAGACAAATTTTAATGATAAATAATTTGAGACAAAGACAAATTTAATGAGACCACCGACTATTAATGGTTAGACGACTGATTGTATTCACATCACAGGAATACTTTTTATGAATTGCGGCAATCATATTTGACCGACAGGGGTCCTTAAATGACGTTTGCTTGACAATGATTCGTTTTGAACAATGAAGTAACTTACGATTGGACTCGCAATTTGTATAAGTTACATTTGACATTATTGATAGATCATTCGATCTATATAATTTCTCGCGATGCTGCAGAAGATAAATATTATTCGGGTGGTCGTTGGCTTTACCAACGATCCTCCGACGCATAAGTCAATATAACTATTGAAGATAGTTTATATAATGTACGGTAATCATTAAAGTCATAACATGTAAGCCATCGATAGAAATGAACTTTGGATTAATAATCACAAGTAACGTTTGACATCACAAACATTTATAACTTTTGAAAGTCTTGACAGAGGCTTTAGATAATCATATATCGAAAAGAATTCTTTCGCTATTGATCGTAGAAGATCGTTAGATCGTGTGTTCCTGCAGTTAACCAAAGATAGAGGTGGTCGTTGGATTGACCAACGACCCTCCGATACTTAAGTCAGTAACGTTTCGTCAAAGAATGATAATAGCAGATTAGAAAAAATAACTCACTAATATATGATCGACAGATGTGTGTCGTGCAACCGGTAAGCTTATTTCGATTTACTAAAATGGCTTCACCACCATATACCAAAGTAAAAAGATTTTGATCGGTTCAGGTTCGGGGAGTCGACTTTGTCAGTAACTACGGGCTTTGGCCATAGTTTTATCGTACGAGTCACCTTTGTTAGCGAACAGGAGTTTTAAGTTGCGTCTTACCATTACGGGTGATCATGAGATTTAACTTGTGAATTGCCTAAGCTGGCGACCATGGAACTTGTGTCACGTTTACTAGCATCGCTGGAAGTGGCGACGATGAAACTAGCGACAATGAAATTTGCGGCGCTAAAACTGGCGACGAGGGAACTTGCGACAACAAAACTAGCGTCGCTGGATTTGGTGACGACAAAATTGGTGACATCGGAACTTGCGACGCTTGCGTCACTGAAACTGCCGATGATAAAACTTACGACGATGGAACTGGCGTCGATGAAATTTGCAACACTTTTCCTTAGTGTCACCGAAACTGGTGACGACGAAACTTGTGTCGCTAGAACTGGCGACGAAGGAACTGGCGTTGCTGGAACTTGCAGTGATGAAACTGGCGACGATGGAAGTTGCGACGTCGGAACTTGCATCACAGTTATTGGCGACTATCTATTTTTACCTTGTGTTTTGCCGTAACTGGTAATCACGTAATTCTACAAGAGAGAAGTCATGAGGTGGTTTTTGGTTGAACCAATGTAACATCCTATTTTAAGAGATTAGATAAAAATATGTGAATATATGAAAGTATGGGGTAAAATTATTTTATAGTAAAATACAAGGGGTTTATTGTGTCATTCTCTTAATCTAGTAATAATATAAAATGAGGTTTTATGAGAAAAGAAGAAGAAATCAGAAAAAGTTTTGAAGAGAGAAGTTGGGAGAAGAAGATGAAGGTGATGGAATGCTTCTAGGGCCCAATATCTTGATTTCTTACCATCAAATCGACAAATTAAGGTAGCAAGACGGATAAGCAAGTTGGGCACCGGCGGGATCTCAACTAAATAGGCTAAGGTGAGTTTCAAGTAGATTTTAATTGGGTGCACGTCAAAATGTAATTTCTTTTACATGCTTATCTTTGTTGAAAGTGCTTTGGTATTTAAAGTGGTAAATGCATGATTTTAAATGATGCTGTGAAATATATTACTATTTTATACAGAGTAAACTTCATACATATTAAACATGTCTTGTTTCTTGATAAGTATGTGGAAAATACTTTAGTGGATTGAAAATGTGATATTTTAAACAAGCATACTTTGTTGCGTTTGTATCGGGGTCGCTTCCTTTACAGTTAAATGGGTTGCTCCCATCAGTGATGTATTAGAGTACCGTGCATGAATATATGTACCAGATACACGACTAATAGGTATAATGTCAGGTGGACACAGTGTCAGGTGGACACATTACGAAATGGTGATTATACCGAAATTCGCCTAACGAATAAGTGGATTGCTGGGTAGTGCTCCTCCACTAATTCTGGTTGTTATGGGTCATCCCCATCCTATGTGATAATTGCATAACTTTGTAAATATAATTAATTGCAAACTTATATTGTTTCTGCTGAATTTAATATGAGTTTGACATATCACATCAATCAAATGTAAATCGTGCATTTTTGTCTGAAAGTATAACATTTTTTGAAATATTTTTATTATAAAAACTCTTGAACTCCCCAAGCATGTAGCCTGATTTGTTTTGGTTGTCAACGTGCATCTCAGGGACTGATTCAAGTGGTCGTGCTAGCAAACATTTTGGTTATTATAGAACTAGCAAGTAAGTTCGATGGATGATGCGATGCTTGGGACTTTTAGAAGATTAATCTAGTCTTGGCGAATGTATATTGTTTTTGGTGATTATGAATTTAGCATCATACCTTGTAGTTTGTAAATAGTCGTCTTTATGAAGACCGGTTAGTAAATGTGGCTTTTGTAAAGCCATTTATTCTATAATTTTTTTTATTTTAGCAAAATGTTTACATGTTATAAAATGGCAAAACATGACTTTACGAATGGGTCATGCCGAATTTTTGCCAGAAATTATAACCCAAGTTTAGGGTGTTATATGTTGGTATCAGAGCAATGGTTTAAGGGAATTAGGTTAATAGAACCTAATCTTAAACCTATGGTTGGTATAGTTGTATGAACTATATGTTTAGAATTAGAAGTTTATATGATTGAATCTGGAGTTTATATTGACTATCTGTTATGATTATGTAGCAGCTCAAAATGGATCCAAATGAAAATCATCCGTTAGATCGAAGGGATGGCGAGGAGATTAGTAGTTCCGCTCCAATTCAAAATCCAAACATTCCAGAGATGAATCTTAGGGACTCGATCATGTCAGATATGATGAAATTGATGGAAGCTTCTATGAGTAAACAACACGACGTGTTTACCAAGATGATGGAAGATCGAGATGCTGCTAACAGTAAATAAGAAATAGTGACAGAAAAGGTGAAAAGAACAACCAACACTGATAAAGGAAAACAAACGATAAATGAAAATCAAGCAAAAAAGACTATTACGTTTAAAGCGTTTCTAGGTTGCAAGCCTCCAGAATATATGGGTGGTATTGATCCAGTGAAGTGTATGAGGTGGTTACAGGAAACGGAACAGGCTTTTGAATCTAGTGAATGTGATGAGAAACAGAAGGCCAGATTTGCTTCACAGATGCTACGAGGAGAAGCTTTGAGTTGGTCGACAGTGACTAGACAGACTCTTGGGCAACCATTGTATCATAGATGACTTGGCCAATGTTTAAAAGTAAGATATTGGATAGATATTGCAACGAAAGGGCTCGAGACAAAATTGAAAAAGAATTCAGAAATCTCAAGAAAGACAATTTGTTAGTGTCCGAGTATACAAGAAGATTCATGGAAAATTTGGATTTGTTAGGACAAGTGGCACCGGATGAAAAGAGTAAGATAAAATTTTATCTAGCAGGACTAGCATCATTGATGAGATCCTTCATAAGACCAGCACGTATTGAGACTTTACAAGAAGCCATGGAAGAAGCTCAGTTGATTGAAGATGACATGGCAGAGGTCATGGAAGAAATGCCCAAGAAAAGAGAAAAGAGAAAGTGGAAGGAAAGACTAATACCTCAAGTAAACATAGACATGTTACTACCACAAGTGGAACACAAAGAATGGAACCAAAGACATGTCCAAGATTATACAGAAAGCATACCGGGAAGTGTTCTGATTCTCCAGTAACATGTTACAAGTGTGGGAAGCCTGGGCACATTAGTAAAAATTGTGACAACAATTCGAACCGATGTTATGAGTGTGGATCTGAAGAACATATTCGTCGTGACTGCCCAAAATTCAAGGATTCCGAAAAGGGGATACCAAAAAGAAATCTGCCAAAGAAAGATTTAAGAGTTCCGGGTAGAGTATTTCAGATGACCGCAGAGGATGCTCGTGATGCAGATGATGTAGTCACCGGTACGTTCTTAGTCAATTCCATACTTGTACATGTACTATTTGATTCAGGAGCCAATCGTTCCTTTGTTTTTGTGACATTTTGTGATCGATTTGACATATCGGCTAGTACACTATTAGATGCATTAGTGGTAGAGACAGCTAATGGAGGGCAAGTGTTAATACATGAGGTTTATGATGGATGCACGATTGAAATTGACGGTGTCATGTTTCCGATTAGCTTGTTACCTTTGACAATAGGGGCATTTGACGTTGTGATAGGTATGGATTGGTTGGTCAAACATGGAGTTGACATTTTATGTTCAAAGAAGACGCTTTCTATTTCGAGGATGAATGGGGAGACACTATTAGTTTATACGGATAAGAGAAAGGGTGACATGGGGATCATTTCAGTGATGAAAGCACAAAAATTCTTTATAAAAGGGTTTTCTTCATTTTTGGCATATGTTGTAGATGCCAAAGTGGAAAAGAAGAAGATTGAAGATGTTCAGGTAGTGTGTAATTATCCTGATGTGTTCCCAGAAGACTTACCAGGTTTACCACCAGGTCGTCCGGTGGATTTTCGCATAGACCTCATTCATGGTGCAGTGCCAATAGCTCGTTCTCCATATTGTTTAGCTCCTTCAAAAATGAAGGAAATGATGACTCAATTGCAGGAATTGCTCAACAAGGGTTTCATCCGGCTAGTTCTTCGTCGTGGGGTGCTCCAGTTTTGTTTGTAAAAAAGAAAGATGGCACATTAAGGATGTGTATCGACTACCGCGAGTTGAATAAAGTGACTATAAAGAATAAATACCCTCTCCCTCGCATTGACGATCTGTTTGATCAACTTTACGGTGCCAGTTGTTTCTCAAAAATTGATCTTCGATCGGGTTATGATCAACTTAAAGTGCGAGAGGGAGATGTTGCCAAAACTGTTTTCAGGACCCGGTATTGACATTATGAATTCTTGTTTATGCCATTCGGTCCGACGAATGCTCCGGCCGCTTTTGTGGATCTAATGAACCGAGTATGTCGTCCTTTCTTAGACAAATCAGTTATAGTATTTATTGATGTTAGGACTAAAAGTCCTAAGTTTAGAAAGTTTTATAAAGAAGGAATGAATTAACTGTAACTTTCCATATTATGTTTAATTCCTTATGGGCTTGGGCTTACATGTATTAGACACCTAGTATATAAAGGAGTCTAGGGTAGAGGATTCGTTAATGAGAGTCGTTTAGTTACATTCGCGTTTGTAATCTTTAATGCTTTCATCAATAAAACATACGACTCAATGATTTCCGTATGATTCCTCTTTTGATCTTGTTGAATCGGACCTAACAATTGACGATATTCTCATTTACTCTAAGAGTGAGAATGAGCATGAAAAACACCTGCAGGAGGTTCTAGAGTTATTGAGACGAGAGAAACTTTATGCAAAGTTCTCTAAGTGTGACTTTTGGCTAAAGGAAGTACAATTTCTTGGTCACGTGATTTGTAGTGAAGGTGTGAAAGTAGATGCATCCAAAATAGAAGCGGTAATGAGTTGGGGAGTTCCAAAGAATCCTACAGAGATAAGAAGTTTTCTGGGATTGGCGGGTTATTACCGCAGATTCATACAAGATTTCTTAAAGATTGCTTCACCATTAACTGCTTTGACTAGAAAGAATGTGAAATTTGTATGGACTGAAAAACATACAAAGGCCTTCGAAACATTGAAGAAGAGATTATGTGAAGCACCAGTATTGTCCTTGCCAGAGGGATCTGAAGAATTCGTAGTATACAGTGATGCATCCAGATCTGGTTTAGGTTGCATTTTAATGCAACAAGGCAAGGTGATTGCTTATGCTTTTAGACAACTCAAAGAGCATGAGAAAAATTATCCTACACATGACTTGGAGTTAGCTGCAATTGTCTTTGCACTAAAGTTATGGCGGCACTATTTGTACGGTACACGATGTACTATTTTTACTGATCATAAAAGTTTGAAATACGTTTTCGATCCGAAGGAGCTAAACATGAGGCAAAGACGTTGGTTGGAGTTAATCAAAGACTATGATTGTGAAATCAGATATCACCCCAGAAAAGCTAATGTAGTTGCAGATGCTTTGACCGTAAAGAACGAAGTGATGATGTATTGGTTAACTTTAACAAAATTGAAGTTATGTCAGGTTTGATTAAAAGAATTAAAGAAGCTCAAAAGGAGGCTTTATTGGAGGAAAACTTAAAATATGAAGTCATGGTGAAACAACAATCTTCACTCGAAGAAGACAGTTGGGGTCTAAAATTGTTTCGAGGTAGAATTTGGGTGTCGAAGATTGGGTGCAACCGTGAGTTGGTTAAAGTTTAATGGAAGCATCGTCGAGGTTCTAATGTCACATGGGAACCGAAAGATGAAATGAGAAGGCGCTACCCACAATTGTTTCTCGAGACTTAGATTTCGGGGACGAAATCTCTTTTTAGAGAGGGAGAATTGTAACATCCTATTTTAAGAGATTAGTTAAAAATATGTGAATATATGAAAGAATGGGGTAGAATTATTTTATAGTAAAATCCAAGGGGTTTATTGTGTCATTCTCCTAATCTAGTAATAATATAAATTGAGGTTTTATAAGAAAAGAAGAAGAAATCAGAAAAAGTTTTGAAGAGATAAATCGGGAGAAGAAGATGAAGGTGATGGAATGCTTCTAGGGCTCAATATCTTGATTTCTTACCATCAAATCGACAAATTAAGGTAGCACGACGGATATGCAAGTTGGGCACCGGCGGGATCTCAACTAAATAGGCTAAGGTGAGTTTCAAGTAGATTTTAATGGGGTGCACGTCAAAATGTAATTTCTTTTACATGATTATCTTTGTTGGACGTGCTTTGGTATTTAAAGTGATAAATGCATGATTTTAAATGATGTTGTGAAATATATTAATCTTTTATATAGAGTAACTTCATACATATTAAACATGTCTTGTTTCTAGATAAGTATGTGGAAAATATTTTAGTGGATTGAAAATGTGATATTTTAAACAAGCATACTTTGTTGCGTTTGTATCGGGGTCGCTCCCTTTACAGTTAAATGGGTTGCTCCCGTCGGTGATGTATTAGAGTACCGTGCATGAATATAGGTACCAGATACTCGGCTAATTGGTATAGTGTCAGGTGGACACATTGCGCAATGGTGATTATACCGAAATTAGCCTAACGGATAAGTGGATTGCCGGGTAGTGCTCCTCCAATGATTCTGGTTGTTATGGATCATCCCCATCCTATGTGATAATTGCAGAACTTTGTAAATATAACTAATTGCAAACTTACATTGTTTCTGATGAATTTAATATGAGTTTGACATATCACATCAATCAAATGTAAATCGTGCATTTTTGTTTGAAAGTATAACATTTCTTGAAATATTTTTATTATAAAAACTTTTGAACTCACCAGGCATGTAGCCTGATTTGTTTTGTTTATCAACGTGCATCTCAGGGACTGATTCAAGTGGTCGTGCTAGCAAACATTTTGGTTATTATAGAACTAGCAGGTAAGTTCGATGGATGATGCGATGCTTGGGACTTTTAGAAGATTAATCTAGTCTTGGTGAATGTATATTTTTTTGGTGATTATGAATTTAGCATCATACCTTGTAGTTTGTAAATAGTCATCTTTATGAAGACCAGTTAGTAAATGTGGCTTTTGTAAAGCTATTTATTCTATAATTTTTTTTTATTTTAGCAAAATGTTTTCAGGTTATAAAATGGCAAAACATGACTTTACGAATAGGTCATGCTGAATTTTTGCCAGAAATTATAACCCAAGTTTAGGGTGTTATAACCAATGACCCTCAAATGTTCATAGTTAGTACTCGTTTCCTGCATGATAATAATAATTGAACGATGAATAAAGATTATAAAAATTAATTATTTTTAAGTGTACCGTATTCCATTGTATGGGATGTCACGGTTGTCTGTGTCTTGGTGTCGATAAACGTTTTTTCTAAGTTCTTTTTGTAATTAGTTACCTGTCTGGTGACTTTTAGCGAACGGGGAAAGGAAAACGAATCCGTTGAAAGGATACACGTGGCGGTACTCGTGATTGTCTTGTTGGGGGATTTTGTCAAAGATATATAATATCTCGATATGCTTCACAGTTTTGCTCATTTGATTGAGCGATTCTTTCGATGAGCGTCTTCGAATTTTGCTTGTATCTTTGCGTTTATGATGAAAACTTGCGGTCGACACATTAGAAACTGAGATCTTCAAAAAGATACGTTAGTAAAAATTTCTTACTTATTTCGAAGGAAATCCTTAGCTGGGTCCCACGGATGGGGCCAAACTGTTGATGCCAAAAATTGCACCAACGTTTATTTTAGCACAATTGTTTATTCCGAAAATTGGATAAAAACAATTTAAGGTAGGGGTGCAGACTTTATCAACTATAGATTGAACCTTCGAAAAATAAGAAAAAAATGACGGAGAAAACGTAAATAAGTCAAACGATTTTGGTGACGCGGAAAACCCCGTCGAGGGTAAAAACCGCGGACGATAGGAGATATCGTCGATGCACTATGGGAACGTGATGTCAAGCAGGGACGTCGGCCTTTAGAGCGGTGATCGTACGATTACAATAGAAATACAAGAACAACAATATCGAATAAAATATAGAGTGCTATTGTATGTTTCGTAGTTCCAGAGCGCAGAGATGATCAATCGGGCTTTCTTCGTTGATCTTAGCCTTGATTTTATAGTTTGTGCCATTTGTAACTGTCGTTTGTCATTAATAATCTTCATGAATGTCCTTCAAATATGCCCCCTTTTTCTTTTCCATCCCTCTAAAAAGTCCCTACTTTATCAATATTCCTAGTTTTGTATTTGGAACCCACCCATAAAGTCGTCTACTACACATAATAAGATGACTTTGAATGTAACGTCTATGCGCCATTAATTGCGGCTTTGAATGCCCTTAATGATGTCGTAACCGTCCAACGGTCATTTGATCATCGCTAGTTTGTCAAACGTCGTAGAATACTGTCGAGATTTTTGTTCGACCATTGACTCCGAAGCCATAATGAGTTGTAAAATATCTTTGGTCGAACGCTTTAGTCAACGGTCGTGGGTTCAGGATATTTTTACCCAAATAGAGTGGGTATTATTCTCGTTGGTCGTAGGTGTGATTTTTTTACCCAAACAGTCCCTGAAGTCCCCGAGACTACTACCTCTTCTACTATTCATGAGAGACGCATTTCCAAAGCTCCACATCAATTGAGTGAGGAAGATAAGAAAGAACTAGTTGTTGATACAAAGGCTAGGTCTATTATTGCTATGTCTCTGCCAGATGATGTGTATCAATCTGTCATGAAGATGAGAACCTGAAAATCCATGTGGGACACACTCTGTGTTCAACATAAAGGAACTAATGAGGTGCAAATATCTCGAAAAATACATCTGGTGAGACAATATGAAAGTTTCATTGGTGGTAAAAATGAAACACTTTCTCAAATTCGCCAAAGATTCAACTGTATGATCATAGATCTGAAAACAGTTGGTCGAGAATATTCTAACTCTGAAATACTGACAAAGTTCATGGAATCGCTTTATGAATAATGGGACACATTTACTACCTGTCTTAAATTATAAAAGAATGTTGAAACTCTTTCTTTAAGTGTTTTGTATGAAATATTTCTCAATAATGAGCAATCTTAGGTATTAAAGAAAAATTTATTAAACGACACTAAAAGTTCCAAAAGTTCTTCCTTGGCGACTGTTCTAACTCTGAGGACATTTCTGATGTTGATCTATCAGAATTTGATGATTCTCAGGCCATTAAAACTAATACATTTAGAAGGTTTGCCAGAAAGATCAACTTTAGAAGAAATATTTCTATCACTGACTCTGACAAGTCAGAGATCTCTTATATTGATAAAGCATCTACTACCTATTTAAGCTATCAACGAAAAGGTCACTTTCCCAGTGAATGCGGATAAAAGAAAGGTATCTTACCAACCACCTCTCAGATACCATTTAAACCTAGAGATGATAAATATCTCAAGTTTAAAGATAAGTATCTGAATATGAAGAAAACCCAACGTAAAGGCAAAGGCCTTGTCGTTGAAGAAGTAGACTGACCGACACCACTGACGAATCAGGTTCAGATGAAGAAGGCATAGCTCTTATTTTCCTTATGGCATGAATTGAAGAAGCTGAAGAAGTCGCTGAAATCCTTCATCATCTCCGTTTACTCAGGTATCATATATGAAGAACCCTTATTTTCCTGAAGTTGCTAGCTTGTCGGCTCTCAACACTTTAACTGTTGATCTCTACAATGCTTTAAATGGTAAAACCAAAGCTGAATAAATTAACTCCGCCTTAACTGGCCAACTTAAAAGTTTCCATCTAAAAATCAAACAATTAACGAAGGTCGAAGAAGATCTTAAAGACCAAGTCTTTGTAAATCAAACAATAAGCATGAGAAACAACAAACTATCACTTAGCGTGAAAAGGCCATCGCTGATCTCAAAGCTGAAAAACCCACCATTGAAGGATGGTGCAAAGCCTCTCTGAAGGTAAATGAGATAATCAATGCTCAGATTCCTATAAAAGTCAAAAGTGGTCTGGGATATTCCTCTGATCATGAAGAACCTAGTAAGGATCATTCCATGCTTAAGTTTGGAACCATTGTATCCTCTATCCCTAACATTTCTACTCAGTATTCCTCTACACTTGAGTTAAAAGCTTCTTAACCCCTCTCCGAGGACTCAGGAAATGTGATTAAAGACAAGTCCATTAATCATGCACCTAAGGTTAGGAAATCTCCTAAACTGAAGAAGAATCATTCTATTTCTTCAGTGATAAACCCTTCGACTTACGAGAAGAAGATCCCTGGATCTGTGCAGAGATCAACTCCCTAAATCAAGATATATCTCACTCCCTCTAAACCTGAGAAACCTGTGGTTCCTCTAAGGTCTATGGAAAAAGGAATTTTTGGTCCTGGTCCTAAAAACTTTAAGCCTTCTATGTTTCATGCTTCTGGTACTAAACCTTCTTTCAGATATAGAAAGTGTGATAACTCTATATTTTAGAGTTATTACATATCTTTTATTTTCATTTTATTTTGTCAAATTCGGTCATTTTGCCTTCTAAACCTCCCTTTTTGGTCTAAAATTGTTCATCAAGCCATTTGTGAGTATTTTCATGTCTTGGAACCATTTAATGTGATTTTGTATCAAAAATTGTAATTTCATCGAAAGTGGTATCTCCGAGTGACAACTCAGCCATTCAGACTAATCCATCCAATTAAGCCAACTGCTGGAGGCCAATAAGGTGTTGTTTGGGGAATACAAAAGCTGAAAAGGAAGCTCTCATGCTCTACTTTCTGCTGAAAAGAAACTTTATCCCTTGGATTTTTGTGCGTTCTCTAAGTGGAATGACTTTTGTGTAAACCTTATACATGTTTTTGGCCTAGTATATAAAGGCCTTAAGCATTTACTTCTCAAGCATTCAATTCATAATTCCTTAGTCTAGAATTCACCAACTTAGAAAGAGAAGTAATTGTTAGACCTCATTTTCTGGGAAGTATGAACCAGAAGTGTGTAAGTACAAAAGATCAGAAGTTCATCTTCTAATCTCACTCATCATAGAGACGCCCAGAGTTTGGAAGAACAACTGGACTACAACAGAGGTATCATACACGCTCCTGATGACGTGGCCTGCACATGTTTCGTGTATCTAATCTTGTAACTGAATTTGTTACAAGCTTTGCTTACGTGTCAGTTTGTAATAGGCTAGAATGTTGACTTCTATTCATTGTACTAGTATAAATAGATCATTTTATGAATGTAATAGTTGTCGATCAAAGATATATTTTGGAGAGCAAATAGAGCATTTCATTCATCGTATTGTAATCATCTTCCAGGTTATTAATACGAATTACCGTTTGTTCTTCAACATTGTTCTTACTGTTCTTATTGTTAACTGCTTTAACTCGTAGATCTAATTGGCTTCCGCTCATATTTTCACATTCGATCTATTGATTAATTGTTAGAAAGGGATCTGGGTTCCAACAATTGGTATCAGAGCCATCTAATCAATCTATTGATTATTAGATCTCTTCCATTTGGAGAAATCCCTCTTCTATTTGCAGTTATTTTTATTTTTAAGCTACTGTTCGTAATTCTACCCTGTTTTACGAGAATTTGTTAATTTCATAACAATTTTCTCCAAATCGGTGGTAATTTGGGTTTAAATCTGAAAATCAGTAAGAATATCGTCCTGTTTCAATTCATTTGAAATTTATTTGTTCTAGATTTAAAAAATCCTCCTGTTATTTTCTCAACTCCCTGTTTTCCAAAAAAATGGAAAATTTAAATTTGAATGTTGTTTACACCTCCGGATCCCTAACTAAACCTCCTATTCTAAGTTGTGATGAATATCTGTAATGGAAGATTCGTATGATCAATTTTTATGAAGTAATGGAAGATTCGTATGATCAATTTTTATGAAGGATTGAATGTAGAACTTTACCCTATTGTTCCAAATGGTCTGTTTGTTCCAATGACAACGATTCAAAGGGTTCCTACTACTGCTGTTACCGATGAAATCTCTGCAAGACATGTTCCAAAGTCGAGGGATAGTTGGTCTGATGAAGAGAAGGCAAAGGTGGAACTGGCCAAAAAGGCAAAGAGTCTATTAATCATGGCAATTCCAAATGAGATTTTCCAATCTCTGGAATACTGTGATACTACTAAAGAGCTATGGGATCAGCTGAAAAACATTCTAGAAAGCGGCGCTAAAATGAAGAAAAACAGAAGAGCTCAAGCTCTGAATGAATACAATAGCTTCCAGGCTATTCCTGAAGAGTCTCTGGAGCAAACTTTTCATAGATTTAATACTCTGTTAAATCTTTGCAAAAGGTGTGATATCGTCAAATCTAAGGAAGACAACAATGTCTTATTTCTCAAACGATTGAATCCAGAGTGGTCAAATCTTTCAATGTCTCTTCAAGCAAATCAGGATCTAGAACAATGGTCAACTGGAAAACATTCTGGAAGGAGGTGCATAAATGAAGAAAAACAGAAGAGCCCAAGCTCTGAATGAGTATAACAGTTTCCAGGCTATTCCTGAAGAATCTCTGGAATAGACTTTTCATAGATTTAACACTCTGATAAATCTATGCAAAAGATGTGATATCCTCAGATCTAAGGAAGACAATAACGTCTTATTCCTCAAACGATTAAATCCAGAATGGTGAAATATCTCAATGTCTCTGCAAGCCAATCAGGATCTGGAACAATGGTCTCTACATGATTTATTTGGTACACTTCAAGCTCATGAGAAAGAGGTCGTTCAGAAGAAAACAACAATAGGTGGACCTCTGGCTCTAATTTCTGAATCAAGAGGATCGGTCAGAAGGAATAAAGAAATCGAGAAAAGAGGAAAGAGTAAAGCTTTCATGGCAGAAGCAATCCCAGAAGATGACTCTGACTCTGATGATGAAATCAAAGTTTTTGCTGAATCTCTAACACTTATTACCAAACAATTCACAAAAAAGATTGGTAATAAATCTTTTCAAGGAAGCAAAATATTTGATCGTTCAACTCCAAACTATCTCCTAGACAAGAGATCCAGAGGACTGAGAAGACAGAGGCAGAGAAGAAAGAAGATGAACTGAAGAAAAAGAAGGATGTGTGCTATAGATGTGGCAAGCCAGGGCACTATTCAAAGGATTGCAACGGAGCTCTGGACAAAGACAAAACGTACTACAAGAATAAATACAAGTATAATGTCGCTGAAAGAGCTCACTTTGCAGAAAAAGAAAACTGGCTAGGAGATGAGTTAAGTGGTGACAAAGCCATGTTCTGCGGAATGGCCAAAACAAATGAATCAGAAGATCAGCCTTCTGAATCACCGGTTAGTACTATCTCTGAATCATCTGAACTTGAAAACACCATTCTGATTTTGTCAAATAATTTTGAAGAACTTAAGCAAAGGCTTACAGTTGAAAAGAAACTGCGAAAAAATATTGAACAAACTCTTTCAGTAACTCAAAGGGAAAGAGAAATTTACAAAAGTGAGATGGATCTTTTAACAGAAGAAAAACTGAAGCTAAGTTCTGAAAATGAGTAGATTTCTAAAGTTTTAAAAATTACTGAAGTAAAGCTCAAGGAAGAGAAATTGAACTTCACTAAACTTTTGGAAGGCAAAGATAAGGGGATCAAAGCAAAAGAAAGTGACAGATTGAATTTTGTAGCACTTAAAAACTATTTTCAAAAGGAGAGAGAATTTTTACATATTGAACTTCAAAAGAAAAAGCTATAGATCAAAAGATATCTGGATGCTCAGAAAATTCATGACAAAATAAATACACAAGTAGGGAGATCTGGACTTGGTTTCGAGGATCTGGATCCCTATACATGTGAAAAAAGGTCTACTCTGAAATCTGTTTTCTGTCTAGGACAAGAACAGAAGCATGTGTTTCCAATTTTATATGAGCAATCTATTTTTAAAAAATAAAAACTTGAAAATGGTCATCATCAACGAAAACTCAAGTTTAAAAACATCGAATATTCATCTGAAAAACAAACGTTGATCTGAATAAAATTCAGAAGAAAAGTGACACTTTCAAATTTGGCTCAAATGTTCATATAACTT
This sequence comes from Silybum marianum, assembly GCA_036898165.1. NCBI lineage: Eukaryota > Viridiplantae > Streptophyta > Magnoliopsida > Asterales > Asteraceae > Silybum > Silybum marianum. Next base: position 20,109,548 of record CM072530.1, on the reverse strand, counting down.
TGAATCCAGAGGTCGATGCTTTCATTCCTACACAAGCAGAAGAAGAGATAAGACTTGGTTTTGAAAATGATATTCTCTCAACTTTGGATTAATGCTTTAAACTTTAACATGAAAATGTTTAGCAAAATTCTTCAGAAAACCATCCAGAGATATTTCTTTGTTCTTTGGTTGACTTAAATCTTTCAGAGACTCAAGACGATTTGAAATTAACTACATATCCCTGAGAGAATGATGACCAAAGTGATGATTTCTTTGATAACTTAGAGAAATATTTTTCATATTTAGAAAATCAATTACCTTCTGTATACAAAAAGGTTCCAGAGGTAGTTAAGAATGAAAATACCCCCTTCTTGTATACAAATGAACCTCTGGAGATCAAAGCCTCTGGTCTGAATGTTGAAAAACAGTCAAGTGGAATACTAATACTCTATGTTCCTCCAACAGGACAAAGAAAACCGGTTCCCATTCATCCAGACTTCATTGGGATGTGTCTTAAGGCCAAATCTTGTCTTGAACTTGACAAAGAAGAAAGTCTAAAAAGAAATTGAATACTCAGCAAAAATCTCTGCAATCGAGTCCTCCAAAGTTTACTGCTGCTCGAAAAGGTAAATGGAAATCTAATCTTTCTGTTTCTGTTTAAGTAATTCCGAAAGCTCCTGAGAAGGTTTATCAGAGGAAGCCTCAACAGAAGAACACTTATGATTCTAAGCATAAGTCTAGCCTAGCTAAGAAGTTCAATAGAACTACTGATACTAGTATAGACAGAAACAAGAAGAATTGTAATTATCATTATTCTAATGAAAATTCAATGCAATCTTTTATGTCCCAGAATTCTGAATGTTTTTCTTTATTCTTAAAACTAAAGCAATTTTTCTCAAGGCCCTCTGATCATTCATATGATAGTTCTTCACACTTCAGGACTAAACCAAAGAAAAACAAAAATAAAGAAAATAAAAAGAGCAAACTTTTAAATCCTGCTAAATCAAATCATGTGTAAGATAACAAGAGTGAAAAGTCTAAAACTAACGTTAAAGGACCCATTATAAAATGGGTACCTAAAACACTCTGACTGTGATTGCAGATGTAGCGTGTGCACATTTGGTATCTTGACTCTGGATGCTCGAGGCACATGACTGGAATGAAAAACTTACTCTCCCAATTTAAAGACAAATGTGGTGGAGCTGTAACGTTTGGAGACAATGGTAAGGGTCAAATAAAAGGCTACGGTACTTTACAAGAAGGTAATATTACCTTATCAAAAATAGCTCATGTTTCTGGATTGAAACATAACCTGCTGAGTGTAAGTCAACTTTGTGATTCTAAAATACTTGTCATATTTGATGAAAAACATTGTTTCTTGATTTCTAAGGCAGGTGAAGAACTCTGGAGAGCGGACAGAAAAGGTAATCTGTATATGATGAACTTCACATCAAATGACGGTAAAGAAACCCTCCGTCTTATCTCCAAAAAGATTGAAGTTGCGTGGTTATGGCATCACAAAATGTCTCACTTAAATTTTGATAACCTTTAGATGCTTGTCAAACACCATTTGGTAACTGGTCTTCCAAAAGTACACATTAAAAAGGATCACCTCTGGCCTGCATGTGAAATGGGAAAAATAAAACGAGCATCTCATAAAACAAAAAGTGATCATTCTTGTACTAGACCTTTGCAATTGTTACATGTCGACCTCTGTGTTCCCATTGCAATTCAAGGTTTATCTGGTAAAAAGTATATACTGGTACTTATTGATGAATTTTCCAGGTATACATGGCTCGCATTTGTTAGACTAAAATCAGAAGTGTCTATCGTCTTGCAAAATATGATGACCAGAATCCAAGTTCTTCTACACCAGAAGATTCAGCAGCTAAGAAGTGATAACGGTACTGAGTTCAAGAATGCCAAGATTGAAGCATACCTTGTTGAAAATGGAATTACACCAAACTTCTCAGTTGTATGCACTCCTCAACAAAATGGTGTAGTAGAACGACGCAACAGACCCTTGCGGAAGCAGCCAGAACGATGCTTGCAGCTTCTGTTCTCCCTATCCATTTTTGGGCAGAAGCTGTAGCCACTGCTTGTTTCACTCAGAACCGTTCAATTATTTTCAAGAGGAATCTCAAAATCTCTTATGAGCTTATAAATAAAAGAAAACCAAGTGTTAAATTCTTTCATATTTTCGGTTGCAGGTGTTTTATTTTAAATGACAGAGAAAAACTTGGCAAGTTTGATAAGAAATCCAATGAAGCTCAATTCTTAGGATATTCGTTAAATTCAAGAGCTTTTAGAGTCTTTAATTTACGTACTAAGACTGTTATGGAAAGCATTAACATCGATTTTGATGATCAAACTCAACTGACTTTTGAGTATTCTACTTCTGAACTCAAACTTAACTCTGTTACCTCTGATTATCTTTCAGGTTCCAGAGAATCCGAAATCGATGCCATTTTTCAAGATTTTATGGGTGAAGAAATATTTTCAGAGCAAATACAAAAGAATCCATCCTTGAGTATTCCTGAAGTTATTCAAGATTCTGGAATTACTCTTTCTGGTCCTGAAATTTCTGATGAGAGTCCACCAGTATCTTCTGTTCTTCCCATTCTATCAAGCGACTGTCCAAAAGCCACTTCAATTCTAGATGGAAATTCTTCTGTCCCTTCATCTGAGGGGGGGACTTTAGATGCTGCTCACGATTCAGAATCAATTCCAGATGAGGTTATTCAAACTTCTGAAACTGAAGTTCAAGCCCAATAAGTACCTCAAACTAGGATGACTAGATGGACTAAATCACACACTCCAACTCTTATTATTGGCAGTCCATCTGACGACGTTAAAACAAGATCTGCTACTGCAAATGAAGCCTTCTATGTTAATTTCCTTAGCATGATCGAACCAAAGCACGTTCATGAAGCCTTGCAAGAACCCAACTGGGTGGAAGCAATGCAAGAAGAATTTCTTTAGTTTGAACGCAATAAAGTTTGGAACTTAGTACCCTTGCAAAAGAACAAACTCGCAATTGCTCAGAAGATGGATCAACACAGAGGTAAAGCTTCTGCCCCTTCACCCTCTACTCCTCCTCCTTCTAAACAAACTCCTTTAACTCCAACGCCACTTGCCACACACACTGGTCCTCTTCCTAAAGATCTAGAGGTGGCCAAGTTTCTGCTTGAAATTATTGGCAAAACAATGAGACAATCTCAACCTTCAAGTGCAAGTCCTTCTGCCCTACAACAATCAAATATCGATGCTGAAAAAGCCAAAGCTGAAGAAGATAGAGCCAGAACTGAGGCTGAACTCAGAGCTAGAGCAGAAGCTGAAAAGGCTAAAGCTGAAGCTGATGAAGCCAAGGCCGAAGCTGAAAGAGCGCGGGAAAATTTTGAGAAAGCCAAATGAGAGGAGTCATTAAAATGCAGAGCTGCATATGAAGAAAGACAACCGAAGCTGGGAAGACTTGAGTTACCAACTCTCAAATTGAAAAACAGGCACATGTATGCTCCTGCTGATGAGAAGATTTTCTTGATGCTGTCTAATTTTGCAAATGACTATCAAGTAAGTGATGCTGTCAAGGATAAATTTATGTGTCATAGGCAAGCAAGAAAGGATGCCTATTCGATTGTACCAATAAAAAAGATTTCTGCTATCAAGCACACTCAATTTGAACAATCAGAGATCTGGTACACAATTTATGAGGTAGTCAGAGAAGACAAACAAACGTACTGTTTTTGTGACAATGATCTATTGTCCATTAACCCTTCCGATCTTCTGATCCTGGAGAAATTCATGAAGATTCAAATGAACAAGAAAAGGGATAGTCAAGATAAGATTGCTTACTTCAGGATCATTGAGTGCATGAAATCTTTTATTAGATACAGAAGACAGGTAGATTTTCAGACTGGGTTGAACTACAATGTTGACAACTTATGTATCTGCTCCAAATGAGACTTGGAAGGCCTCAATGCTCTGAGAATTGGAAAAGTGCTGACTCAGCCAGAAGAAGGGGTTGTGTTCAAGAGGCCACACAGAAGAAGCTTCTTCAGAATAAAAGAGGAATACAAATATTCATCAGAGGTAGTATACATTGTCAAATGTTATGCCTCTGTTGAAGTTGATGATCATGACCAAGAAGCAATAGAGAAGATAGTGAAGAGACTTAATAGCGTCTTGAAGATCAGACAAATTACAAATCAGATTTCCAAGATTATCTCAGAGGTTGCCCCCTTCTGACACAAACGAAACTAAAGCCAAGCGATGTCATCTTTTAACATTCTGGACTTCATACTTAGGGGGAGATTGTTAGACCTCATTTTCCGGGAAGTATGAACCAGAAGTGTGCAAGTACAGAAGATCAGAAGTTCATCTTCTGATCTCACTCATCATAGAGATGCCAAGAGTTTGGAAGAACAGCTGGACTACAACAGAGGTATCATACGCGCTCCTGATGACGTGGGTTGCACATGTTCCGTGTATCTAATCTTGTAACTGAATTTGTTACAAGTTTTGCTTACGTGTCAGTTTGTAATAGGCTAGAATGTTGACTTCTATTCATTGTAGTAGTATAAATAGATCTTTTTATGAATGTAATAGTTGTCGATCAAAGATATATTTTGAGAGCAAATAGAGCATTTCATTCACCGTTTGTTCTTCAACATCGTTCTTACTGTTCTTATTGTTAACTACTTTAACTCGTAGATCTAATTGGCTTCCGCTCATATTTTCACATTCGATCTATTGATTAATTGTTATAAAGGGATCTGAGTTCCAACAGTAGAAGTTAGCATTTACTTTTTTTGCTTTTTACTTTTCTTAGCAAGTAAGTTTTAGATTTCAGTTTTTATTTTCCAGCAAGTAGTTTAAATTTACTTCCAATAATTAGTTAACTGCAGTAATTTAGTTTACATCTTTGTACACCGATGTCGATGAAAGTAGGCACTGTGACTTTCCAGTTCAATATTAAATCTTTTAGTACGAATTCTTGCAGTCTTTTACCTTTCGTTTTCTACTTTTTCTTAGCCATGAACTAAACTTTTTTTGAAATGTAGAAAGTGAGAAGTTCTTGGATTTTATGTAAAATTCTTGAGTAGTTATATATATTTTTACCCCTTTTTGATTTGGTCATTCATTGTTCGATAATGGCAATGATACGGACAATACGATCACTTGAAAGTGTCTAATTTATTGTTTGAGATCCCGAAATGGGCGGAGCGTAGTGACACAATCTTGGATGATGCTAAATTCGAAAGAATTCTTACAACACCGACGAAAATCGGGTTTGCATAGTGAATATTCCACCACATGGTGTACGAGCAACCCATTTGGGCATTAAAAATACTTATGGTGCTTTTCTTACTACTTATACCATAAAAACTCGAGAGGGTTTAGGAAGTTCACTAACAAATCAAAGAAGGTTAATATATATATATATATATATATATATATATATGATTTTAGTTAGGAGAATGTGAGTATTAGTTGAGACCGACATTCTGTTCAGAGAATGGCCACTTCTCGCAATACACTGACCATTTTACTAAATCAAGTATTTAATCTAAAATATGGAGAAAATCACAACTACATCTCTATCTTTAATTATAAGATCTTTGTTAAGTTATTTTAACCAAACCAACTAAAAAGATTTGTTTCTTCTCTAATCGAAACTTGTAAAAGGAAGTTTATAAGAGCAATAGTGTCTTGATAGTTCTAGTCCTTGAAGATACTATATTTGATTCTTACCACTTTATTACTTGGTAAAAAATCATTTGACCAGTTTATAATTGCGCTGTCCACTATGGACTGATTGCTAACCTCATTGCGATACACATATTTTTTCACGTACCAAGTTTTTGGCGCCGTCGCCAGGAACTGGCTTGATTTTTATCTCAAGACATTAGTTTTCATTCGAGCCCGAGTAACTTGTTTTTCTAAGCTCTTTGTATGTGTGTGTGTGTGTGTGTGTTGTATGACAAGGCTGCAACACAGACCTCTTGTAACACCCGATCCCGAAATCAAACGCACCTTTAGGAGAAGGCATAGAGGTGCTAAAGTTAATCGGCCAACACAAACATCTAAAACTCTGATAAAGAATATGGTGGATGCAAATCATCCTCCACCTCCGGAGAACACGATACATGTTGTGGGTGACAAAAATCGTAAAATACGGGACTATGCAACTCAAGGATTTAATGAATTACTTTCCGGGATTACTCCTCCCAACATGACTTCATCACATAAGAAGAGCTTACTTATGAGCGGAAGACGAAGTCGTAGGGGAACCTGTGGCTAACTTAAACCGGTGATGTTCCAGATGATCCAAACCATGGGTCAGTTTGAGGGTTTACCGTCTGAAGATCCTCATTCTCACTAAAAGTCATTTTTGGAGATATCATATGCTTTTTCACTTAATGGTGTACTCGAAGAAGCCTTACGGCCGAAACTCTTTCCTTGTACATTGAGGGATAGAGCCAAAGCTTGGCTAAACTCACAAGAACCAAACTCAATCACTACTTGGAAAGATCTTGCTGAAAAGTTACAAATATATTTTTCTCCTACAAGAAAATTTAAATTTTGAAATGATATTTTGTTGTTTAGTCAAGAGACGGATGAGGCAGTTTCGGATGCGTGGGAACGTTTTATGGAACTTTTACGACAGTGACCACATCATGTTATCCCACATTGCATCCAATTAGAGACCTTTTACAATGGTATATCCAATGCTGCCAAAATCATCCTAGATGCAACAGTGGGTGGAGCCTTTACGGCTAAAACCTATAATGAAGCTCACCAAATTCTGGACAAAGTCACTAATAACAACACCGAATGGTCGGATACAAGAGCACTTCCACCAAAGAGCTCTTCTTTCAATTCAGATGCACTTAAATCCATGGATGCACCATTAGTTGCCTTAACTAAACTGGTTTTAAATGGAGACAAAGATCAGGTGAATTCAGTAGTAACCACTTCATAAATCCCAGAAAACTGTTATTTCTACAAAGAAGAGCATATTTTTGACTATTGCCCTGGTAACCCCGAAGCTGTCAATGTCGTAGGAACTCAAGCTAGGAACAACCCATTTTCGTAGACTTGCAATCCCAAATGGAGAAATCACCCGAATTTCTCATGGACTTTAAATCAAGGACTTCAACCCCAGGGGAAGGTCAAAAAGAAGGACCTACACGTGCACAGAATTCTCCTGGATTTAACCAAGCCCAGTTTCAAAATGGTCAACCTAATTATCTTAGTAGACACTCCCCACATAACTTTCACACTGGGTAGTCTTCACAGAATTATCAACCTAGGCAGCAACAACATAGTATGCCTGATGTACACCCTTCACTTGAGTCTATGCTCAAAGGTTTTATGGACTAAACCCAAGCCACTATGAGGAATTTGAAGACCCAATTAGGACAATTAGCTGTTGAGGTTAAGAATCGACCACCGGGTAGTTTTCCTAGTGACACCGAGCATCCTAAGGGGTAGGAAAAGAGCAGGTTAAGGCCATATCACTTAGGAGTGGTAGAGATACTACGATTCAGTCTGACCCTAAGTTACTCATTCTAGAAGGGCTCTTCCAACAAAGTCAAGACCACTAGTACTTCACATCCCAAGGTTACACCACAAAGCTATCCAAGACATCTTCCATTTTCGGATAGATTGAAAAACTAAAATGTCTATAAACATTTTAAAAAAGATTTTGAACACTTTCAAACAACTACATATCAATTTGAGGCTTTTGTCCATATTTTCAATTTCATTTTGTTACATTTTTTTGCAAGTTTTCGGTGAAATTTTGGTGCGTTTTCGGTGTTGTTTCGGTGAGAATTCTTTTATGTTTCAATCACTTCTTTGTTGTTGTATTGTCGTTGAAAGCCGACCGTAAGAAAATTTCAATTTTCGATCGTTGAATGTTACGTTTTTTTGAAGGATAAAACTCGTGGTTGAAGTTCGTTGTTCTTGTTTTGATCTTTAGCTACAGTTGATTAAGTCTTTTGCGACATTTCAACTTTTGAAGGCTAAGCGATATTCCTTCAAATTTACAAGAGATATTTGCAAGTCTATTGTTTAGTGATATTTTTGGTTTCTTTCTTTTTTTTCCTTTGTTAAGTTCCCGTTAGCTTTATTAACTTTTTTGCATTTTTAGTCCCTTTTCATTCAATCTCAGTTAGTTCTGTTATCTAGCGATATTTTAGTTGTTTCTAGGGATATCTGAGTTTCATTAGTTTTTTTGTTAGTTTCTGTTACATTTTTTTCCTGTTAGTCATGTTAATTATGTTAGAGTTAACCACAAGGGTTGTGGGCTACTAGTCGAATGTCTGGGGAATGAGAAATATCTCATCTACATAGGGTTCGAATTTAGGCGCTATCAACACTTCTCAAAAATCTTGTTGGGATTAGTCTGAGTTTGCTTGGGATACCCTTCACAAAAAAGTATGTTAGAGTTAATTTTTTGTTAAGTGTCTTTTCAAAATTAGTCATTTTCTTGTAGTTATGTTAGTGTAAGTTTATCTTTTTGTCAGTTTTAGTACCTTGATTTTAAGGTTTCATATATTGTCACTTTCAGTCCTTGGACTTTAAGTTTTAATTTTTGTCACTTTTAGTCTTTGGACTTTAAGTTTCTAAATTTTACTTTTCTAGTCCTTGTACTTCGTTTTGTGTTTTTGTGTTTTTTGAGTTTTAATTTGTCATTTTTAGTCCTTATACTTTGTTTCAGCGCACAATTCAACTTCTAAATCAAAGTTTATGTAGATAATTCGATCAAGTAACAAGTGCTTATATTTCTACTATATTCAAGAACTGATTTGTTATACTCCCTCCGTCGCAAAATAATTGTCCACAATAAAAATGGCACACAATTTTAAAAATGTGCAATTATTATGCTTTTTAAATAACCAAATGACACTTATACCTTTAAGGGTGCGTTTGGTACGCAGACAGGATGGAACAGGATAAGACGGAATAGGACAGGATGGCACAGGATGAAACAACTGTTCAGCGTTTGGTAAGATATGAAATGGCAGAACAGGACAGGATGGAACAAGTTAAAATGACCAATTTACCCCTAACGAGTTTTTAATGTTTTTTAACAAATAATCAATCTAAATGAGTTATTCCAAACACTGGACCTAATTCTCATTCCAAAATTGAGATATCAAATTCTTAATTAGGTTCCAAAATTGAGAAATCCCTGGTTAAACTTCAAGAATCTATAAAATTCTCATTCCAAAATTGAGAAATCTCATCCCAAAATTACAGTTTCAAGAACCTATAAGAAAGAAAATGATATAAGAAATCTCATTCCAAAAATTGAGATACCACTGTACTATCAAGAATCTATATAAACCTCATTCCAAAATTGAGAAATCTCATTCTAAATTTGAGAATTCATAGGTCAAAATGGAGATACAAGAAATGAAATCAATAAATGAAACCAAAGTAATACAAGAAATCGCAGGCGGAGACAGAAATTAAAAACTAAATGAAAAGAGAAATCAAGAGGCAGAAAACATATGAAATCGAGAGGGTACAGTGGCCAAACAAGAAACCGTATACCTGTGGAGAAGATGAAGTCGATCGATGTACAGTGGCCAAACAAGAAATCGTATACATATGGAGAAGATGAAGTTGATCGATGTATAGTGGCCAAACAAGAAATCGTATACATATGGAGAAGATGAAGTCGATCGATGTACAGTGGCCAAACAAGAAATCGTATACATATGGAGAACATGAAGTCGATCGATGGTGCGATGGCAAGAAATCGATCATCTGGACAAGACGATTGAAGAAGAATATGTGCAGGGGAGTGGGGACGACCTGGAGAAGACATGTGAAGGAGACGATTTGAGAAGAATTATTTGCAGGGGCCGATTCAAGAAGGAAGGTTGTGAAAAGAGAGAGGGAAGGGTTGTGAAACAGGGGGTAAAATGGTCACTTGAGCCCTTGTTCCACTTAGTTCCAGGGGTATAGGAGTGAACAAGCGTGTTCCATCTTTGTGCAACTTAGTTCTATCTTGTTCCACATTCAGTCACACCAAACATGGGACAGACTTGTCCTGTTCTGTCCTGTTCCATCCTGTCCACCATACCAAATGCACCTAATAGTAGAGAGATAAACTTTCTCCATCTCATATTTAAGGGTAGAATGGGGAATTGAAAACTTACTTTTGAAAGAGACCACTTAATTTGGGACAAACAAAAATAGTAATGTAGACACTTAACTTGGGACGGAGGGAGTATTTGATTTTTACAGGATTATTTCAAGGTGGATAATTCTTTCTATCTTGAACAAATGTAGAAAATGTTGTCAAAGTTGACTGATTTTCAATTGCAGATTAAACAAGAAAAAGAGGGGTTTTGTATTCTACAAAAGATTTTGGAATGTGAAAGACAACATTCATGTAAAATCAGTGATGAAAATGGCGTGAATTTTCAATGAGCTCTAGACTTGTTTAAAGAAAAGAATCATATTTCTGATAAAATTTAAGCTTTGACAAACCAATTTTTTGAAATGTTAGAAAATATTTGTTTGATAGAAGTTGAAATAGATAAGCATGTTTTGAAAAATAATTCTCTTATTTTAGCAAATAAATTTTTGGTTGAGAAAAACAATGACTTGGAAAAGAGATAACAAGCGTTCAATAAAGTTTATGATGAAAATTGTGAAAATCCTGATTTGGGCAAAAAGTTTAAAACGAGAAAATGACGAAGTTGCTGAAGAAAATAAAGTTTTTGAAAATGAGAAAACCAATTTTAATACTGAAAGGAAAGGTTTTGAAAGTAAAATCAAATCATGTGAGATGACTATTGGTAAGCTTTCAAAACAAATTTTGATTTTGAAAAAGTGTTTCTTTTAGAAAGAGAAAGTTTGAGACTGAGAGGAAGGAATCGATAAAGAAGATTACTAAACTAAACAAGAAGATTTCTGAGCTTCAGAAATCATTAGAAGATGAAAGAAAAACTGTTGCTTCTGACAAAAAATCTCTTATGAAAAAAATATATTGTTATTGTCAAAGAAATATCCGATAAAAAGAAGTGGCTAGAGATAGATACAGAGAATGAGAACAGTACTTTCAATGCTGAATGACGAATTCTTGAATCAAAGGTTACTACTTTGTCACAAGAGATTTCTGTACTTGAAAAAAAATTTGCGGATGAAAAGAAAAGTTTTGACAGTATGTTGACAAGTTTAAAAGCTGATAAGAGACTTGAGTCTGAGATAGAAAAAGAAGTTCAAGAAAGAAATAGAAGTGTTTGAGAAGAAGATTGCATAACTTTCAATTTAATTATTTGAATTATAGACATAAGTTATGAAAGATCGGTTTATGAAGTCTAAATTGTAGACGAAGTTTGATTTGCTTGTTGAAGAACAAAATTTTTTGTCTACAAAACTGAAGGATCTTGAAGACATCAATGTCAAGGTTGAATTATCTGACCGAGCTAGTGCTGACACTATTGCTCATTCAACGTATGATGATACTAGTGATATTGAGTGCTCATTTAAGACAACTTCAAGTTCTATTCACGCCAAGATTCCTTCAACAAAGTTATGCAAATCAAAGGATTTCTCAAAAGATCATATTCATACTTCTAATATTTTCTATATTTATTTTGTTCATGGTTAAGGTAATCATTCTTCGAAGTTTAAGATGGTTTGGAGAAGAAGACAACTACAGATGACTGTGTCGGAAACAAGACACATCAAACTCCTGTAGTTGATTTTAAGTCATTTATTTACACGACTGATTTGCCTTATCTTCTCAGGTCCATCAACAAGCTAGTCAGTCTGAGGTAAGAGAAGCTTTGTTGTTCAACGTGCAGAACAAATTTTTTTGTTCATCAAAGGTATATTAATAGATGGTATGGTACTTATAGTATTCTAGACCCTTGGTTTAATAGCTTCAAAGCTACAACTAACCTCCGAGGACCCAATAAATAATGGGTACCAAAATATGCTTAATTTGTTTTACAGGTTATCATGTGTCATGCTGAATTCGGATTATTCAATAACATGATCAAATTTATGCTTAGTTTGAGGGGGAGTAAGTATTTTCTATCTTTGAGGGAAAAATCTTTTATACCATATTTTCTTGTTTGAATAGTTGTATTTCACAAAACCATGATTCAATCCATGAAACTTACTTGTGTTCGCTTCTTTCCAATTGAAAATTTATTCTTAGATTGCCACGTGTAATAATTTTTTTTTTGAAAAAGTTATTTGAAAGTTCCTGTAGATCAAGATGTATATGAAAAGAAATAAAAGATATAAGATTTGGAGCGAATAAGTCGGCTGTTATATTAATCTTCACAATATTACAAGTTGTATGATCTTGAAAATACAAATATGAACGAACAAATAAAACGAACTAACTTTCTATATATACACAAAGAGAGATATTATTCTAACAGCTAAAAATACCAATAGTATCAATACAAGTGTAAAAAAGTCTTCAGAACTTCTTTAGAGAATATCTTAAGAATTCGTTTAGAACTTCTGAAGATCTGTCTTCAAAAGTCTTCAGAAAAAGTTTAGAACTTCTGAAATTGGCTACTTCACAAGTTATGCCTTAAGCTTTTCTTCAAGCTTTCCTTCTAAGATCTCTTCTTCAGAACCCTATCTCTTTTGAAGCAATCTTCTGGAACTTAACAATCTCCCCCTTTGCTTCAAAAGTTCAAGTTATAACCTCAGTAGTTCAAAATGCGAAGAACTTCCTCATAAATTAATCTTCTGTATTCCATGATCCTTTGAATATTTTGTATCATAATTTTGGCAAGTTTCTTGTATTCAGATCTATCTTCATCGTCCATGTTTTTTGGTCTTTTTCTCTATTTCTTCTTCAAACTTTCACCCAAAGCTATCAAAGTACCATTACGACACTTATGAATCTCTTCATATCTGATGAATAACTTCTGATTTCCAGTTTTACAAACAACTCCTGGGGGATAAACAACTAAAGTACCAGAATGAAGATCATTTATGCCTTTTAGATCAAAGTTTGATCTACTTAAGTATACCTTTTCCCCTCCCAAGACCAAAAGCAACTTGAAAATTAGTTTTGCAGCCCAAATAAATTCTCTGCAGATACCATCCTTTAAGCAAACAAAAGTCTTTCTGAACATGGAAATTTTGTCATGAAAAGGATTGAGCCTGTTGTATTCTTTGATCAAATCTCTTAAATGAACATTCTGAAAATCAGCTTCTATGAAACAATGTATTTCTCCATTCTCCCTTTCTACTTTATAAAATGAATATTTATATCCTTTTTTACTTCTTTGATCAGAAACTATCACTTTCTTTATAGGAACATCACTTCTAACTTCAGACATTGGCAATCTCAGACTTCTGACAATCCTTGAATACCATTGTTTAAACATAAAGTCCTTGTTTAACCAACAATCAATGAAATTGAATTTGTGGTCTTGCTCCATAAACATTTCAGGATGAAAGTACTCAAGGAAAGTACTCAAAATCACCAATTTTGACACAAAAATCCAATAAGAATAATTTGTCTTGAAGCCTCAGGTTATATATGTCAACCTGAGTAAATCCAATTATGGTGTCGTCTTCTCTTTCAACACTTATATGGATGATATCAGATTATCAACTCTTCTTCTACTAATTTGCTCAATTCTCTTGATCACAGTTGAGTCAAGCATATTCTGAATTCCATACTTCTGATGAAAAGCTTTTATCTGAGAAGCATATTCCTCTGACCAATTCATATCAATAAAACTTTCCATAGTACAACTTCTTAAACTTATTCTGTACATATTCACATAAGTATCTTCTGGAAATATTGTCAGCTCATCATTCTCATAATCAAACAAGGTCTATTTTACAAACACTTGATCCAGAATTGGGGCTTCAAGATCTAGCAATCTTATTCTTGGAATTCTTATACAATCTCTGAACTTGTAGCATATTAATTCAGAAAACTTCATTAATACTTCATCACTAAAGTTCACATTTTCCACATGATCCAAATCAATCTCTATTACTCATTTTTGAATTGGTTGACTGAGAAAAATTTTGAATACAGTCAAATCTCCATACATGAATCTAACATCCAGATTCCATCTAGAATTAAGAAAACCTGAATTTAAGACAACTAAATTCATTAACCATTTGAATAAACTCAAAATATTTTCTTCTCCTCTTCTGACATAGGATTGAACAATTTATGGTTTCCATACAACTATATCTCTGATCTCTATAAGTTCTTCTTCATCTTCAAATTTGATATCATCAGATAAATCCCCAGGTTCTCCAAAGGCTATATATTCATTAACCATTTCTTCATTTGAATCAGGCAACACTTCAGTTTCATCTGAATACTTAGACCCATCTGATTCAGTTAAAATAACCTTTTCAGTTTCATAACCTTCTTCTTTCATCTTCAGGAATAAGAACTAGACTTTCAGGAACATAATTAGGAACTTCAGATGTTTTATCAGCACCAAAAGCATTCTGAATATCTCCAGAAGTTCTTTCAGTAGCCTGCGTTATTAATCCTTCTTGCATATTTTCTTCAGAACCAGAAACTCTTCTCCTCTTCTCCCCCTCATGATCTCAGGACCCTAATCATCATATTTTCTTTTATGAGTTTCTGCTTGTGCCTTGCATTCCAAAGAAGAAATCCTTTGATCAAGAGCAGATTGTGTATTTTGCACAACTATCAACTTGCTAAGGATTTGTTGAATATCATCCTTAGTTGCCAAGTTTGAAACATTCTGAGGCTCAGAAGTTGATGGCATAGAAGTCTTCAAAGAAGAAATAGATGAAACAACTTCTGAAAGAGATATCAGAATTGTTTCCTGGAAAGATTTCAGATCTTTAGTTGAAACTGTGGCTTCTTCCAAAACATCAAGCCTATCAAGTATTTTCTTTTCCTGACCATCTACCCTATCCTCCATCAGCTTTTGTGTTTTATTCGTCAAATCTAAGATTTCCTTCTGAATCTTTGCAAATTCAGAAGTACAGAAGTCTCTGAATTCAGAGAATTCAGAAGAATGAGTAATTGGACAAGGAACAACATATGTTCCAGTTTGCATTCCTACAAATGTAGGATGGTATGTTGATGTCACAACATCATGAACCATGAAGGACTCAGTTAATGAGGCTTTTAAGATGTTCACCTCACCAGAACATCTATCAAATCCTCGAACATCCTGAATAGGAATGTTTATTGATGTTGTTGCAAAATGACTAACACTTTGCTTAGTGAAGTCTGGAAGACTTGTGCTAGTATGAAATAAATGAACATCTTGTGTTCTTGAAGGCTCAATAGAGGTTGGACAACCAGACTCAATGTGCTCAAAATGTTGAAGGGGGGACATATTTACTTTTGTTTCAATATTAGGCTCCCCCAATTGGGGACCTAATGGTTTATAAGTTGCTTGCTCCAAAAGTGTTCATGAAACATCCTTCTTTTGAGAGATGGATGAGTGGACAGGAGGGTTAGCAAGATTTTCCATGGGTCACTGGCTATTTCAATATTTTCCACCAAAGAGTGTGGAATAATAGATTGTGTGACTGTCCGACTTGTAATAGTTAGATCATAGATTTTTTGATCTTTTATCTGTGTACTCATCTCTTCAATTCTTTTTTCGCCCTTCTACCTTTTCTCTCATTTACATTTTTCCTCTTTTCTCTCTGAGATTGTTCACCTCTTTGAACATCCTCCCCACTCTCCCTAGGTGGAATACTAGACCCCTCACCTTGCACACCTCTGGATTTGAATCATGGGTAGGGGCTACAGGTTCTGGTAGTCCTATTGATTCACAATACTCAATCAAAACTTTGTTCTTATTGCTGACATATGCTCTTAGTTCTTCTGGAAGAGGCATAGCATTTGGGAATTGAACAGATGAGACATTGTTTTGAGAGTCATAATCATCAATGATAACATGTGTCTCAGTTTTTGTATGAACTTCTGAGTTTAGATCTGAAGATTCCTCCTCAATAGTAGGATGAACTTCTTAAGGCAATGGTTCAGAAGTTTCTTGTTGGAAGTTCAGAAATATGAATATCTGATGTTGAGGTTGATGTTGAGGTTGATGTAGGAGGTCCAAAAATATTTGATGTGATAATTTCATCTGATATAGGTTTTGAATTTTCACTAACAAGAGAAGGATTCTGAAAATCTGCAGAAACATCAATTGACACATCAAATAAATCATGACATAACAAATCTAGTTTATCTTTAATTGATTTGTTATTAGAATCAGATGTAGACTTTGCATTTAACCCTCTAAATCATGTTTTTTCAGAGTTCTGAATTAGTCTGAGTCCTGAATTGTCTTGTTTAGAAGTCATTGATGGTTCATCAAATTTGACATTTGTGCTTTCTATTATTGTTCTGGATTTCTGTATGTAAATTCTGTATGCTTTTGCTCTTTGAGAGTATCCAACAAAAATTCCAGACAAGCCCTTTGCATCAAATTTTCCCAAACTTTCTTTGTCATTTAGCAGAAAAAACCTGCATCCAAAAACATGAAAATAATTAATAGTTGGTTTTCTTTGTCTAATTAGATCATAAGGGGTTTTAAGAAGTTTCTTATTAAGAATAGTCGTGTTTTGTGTAAAACAAGTTGTTGCAATTGCCTCTGCCCAAAGAACCATAGGTAGATCTGAATAAGCTGGCATTGTTCTTGCAGCTTCCACTAAAGTTCTGTTCTTTCTTTCAACTACACCATTATGTTGTGGAGTTCTTGCAGAAAAAAAATTATGTGAAATCCCAACATAGTCTAAATATTTCTCAATCTGAGCATTTCTGAACTTTGTTCCATTATCACTACTAAGTTTCTAAACATGTAGTTGAAGAAGAACTTGTATTTTCTTCAGAAATGTGATAATCGCTTCCGGAGTGTCAGATTTTTTTCTGAGAAATTCAACCCATGTATACTTTTAATATTTATCCACAACTACTAAGATATATTTCTTTCCTCCTTGTAAGTTATTATATGCCCACGACACGTGTCACACAGGAACACTACTGGGGAGTATGTAAATCTATAGGGTCGCCCGCAAAGACTACGTTTGCTTCCATCATAAAGTAACCTGAAAGTCATGATTGACAGTTAAATAGTTATTCTTGTAGAATAATTATAAAATATGTGTTAAAGTGTAATTATGATAATTATAGGATGTTATCTATAAATATGTATAATTATGAATTTTCAGATAATTATACAAATACTTATAGATAAACATTAATACTTTTTTGAGTTGTCGTCTATCTGAGATACCCGTCAGTATAAATAGGGTGATAGGACAAACCAATTCATTCATTCGATTTTCTATAACTCACATATTAGAATTACGGTACTTTTGGGCTAGCACCTGGTGGAACTACTCGTGTTCGTGTGTGGATACCGCTAGAGGAAATCTGTCTTGATTTCTAAGTGCTTTGTTCAACCTCGTCAAATCACAAAAGGTACAATTCTAAACACCCTATCGTGTGTTATCAATTTGTTTTAATTGTCATTGGATCTGGCTTGGGTTTTAACTTTTAGAAACGTTTTTCTAAATATGCAACCATACTTCTTTTCTGCTGCGTTTTTCGAGGTTACAAATCGGTTTAAAACCCTACAGTGGTATCAGAGCCACTTTAACCAATTAAAACAAATTGATCAAAAGTAATTAAAACGGAATTTTGTTTAAAACGGGATTCCAGTTTGATTATTGAACCATCCAAAGCCATCACTCTTGCATCAGATGTCCGGTCAAGATGTCAGGCCATGAAGATGCCTATCCATGTTCATGACTGTTGTCGTGTTGGGTTTGTCATTAATCATTACCATATCGAGTCTGTCACGGAATAAAAACCGTTGTTGGGTTTTTGGACCACGGCTGGAGTGAAATCCCTGTTGAGTCTCATCCCACCACAGAAAAACCATGTCTAAGGCCATGGTTGATGTTTCAACCAAATCAAATCCACCGCTGGATCTCGACACAGGCTATGGTCGTCATTTTCTCGCATCATAGGTCACTAACCGCCGCTGGGGTCCTTGGACCGCTGGTGTTGTTCTCACAGCAGGGATCACCGTCTTTCTCGGCTGACCTGCGAACTTCAGCCTTGTTGCTTCTGCTATCGATCGTCGCCGACCATTGACGATGGTAATTTGAAGTGTCCTGGTTATCTTTTCTACCGCCGATCCTCTCTGGTGGTGGTGCCGCCGCGTTCAGCGGCTAGAAGAAAGAGGTCAAGAGAGGAAGTCGGCTCTTTCAGACCATGTTAACCTAGTTAGACCCAATTTGGGTTTTTGTTTTATATTTGGGCCGAAAAACCATCATGGTTGTTCATGTTTTTTTTGGCTGAGGTCATAAATCAGTTTGGACCTAATGGTACTATAGGATGAGTCTTATTGGATCATAGATGTGGAACTAATTTATTTAAATGGCTTTGTTAAGTTTTTAAATATTCTTGGATATCCCGGTTTTTAAAAGATTTTTCGTTGTTAATTAATTTTGATCAGTGGCCTTATTTATATATATGTTTAAAATATTGCATAATATATGGTTTGCCCCAAAAAGACCCGTGGTTGTTTTATTTATTTTGGAAAAATTAAAATGTATTAATTGCAATGGGTTGTAATTTATAATTTTAATTTTCTAGATAGAAACAAATTGTAAAATAGAATAGGACATGTATTTTCAATTTGTAATTATCCGAAGACGACATTCCAAGAATTCAAAACGGTGTCCCTGGAGTTCACCAAGATGGCGAGGCCAGTGGGAGCTTGAAGACGTCCTTAGATTGACCGTGGTGGTTGTGTTGGCTCACAACACCATATTAGGGGAAAATTCATATATTATTGTTGTGGTTGTTTATTTTGCGTTTTATTTAACTCTTGCTTTATTATTGTTATAATGTTTGCAAACGTTTTCAAAACACAAAATAAAAGTTTTAATCGGTAATAAAATATGATATTTTAAAATTGGTATGACCATCAAATCAAACCGATTTTTGATAAACGTTTAAAAAATAATTTTAAGATAAAATTGAACATTTTTAAAGGGATAGAAGGTTTCTAAAATCTTTTAGAAAACTTAAACGCCACCCATTTAAGGTACTTGTTGAAGCTTACGGAATCCGGTATGTTCAGCGCATTCCCTATCATACCGGATGATGATAGTGTGAAACCAGGCGCCAGAATAACGAGATTTAAGTGAACAGAGAATTGACCAATCACTTAAATAGTCGTAATTTTGGACGACTGTTCCCAATAAAACCTATGTCAATAATTTAGGTGGGATCACGATACCTTAGTATGATTAGTTTACTTGAAAATTTTCATAGACAACGAATTGACCATCTATGAGTATTTTTAAGGCGTTGGAGTGGGATTAAACATGCCTATTTTATAGAATTCCACGATCACCTAAGCGTTACGTTGAACGTAATTGGATGATGCCTACCTAAATAACCTATTTTTATAGGCAACGTATTAACCGTTTATGGATATTGGTGAAATATGGGTCTTAGCTCAAATTAAAATATTTTGAAAGGTTAATTAATTTGAGATTTTCAGAGTTACTAAAGTCGAACTTAAATTTTATAGATGGCTACAACCGTTCCAAACACAAACACGAACGCTAACAACCTATCCCAGTACACACTACGGTCTATCCTTGATAAGGAAAAACTGAACGAGAAGAACTTCCTCGAATGGTTTCGCTTCCTAAGGGTTGTCCTTAGGCATGAAAAGAAGTTCTACGTTCTTGAAAACCCCCCTCCAAACCCCCCCTGCCAGAAACGCTCAGATGAAGTCATATTTGCTTATGATAAATATCAAAATGACTCACTAGAGATTGGATGTGTCATGCTCGCCTCTATGACCCCGAGTTACTGAGGGATCATGAAGACATGGTATTTATGAAATGGATATGGAAAATAATCGTAATAAAGAATCAATATATAATATAAACAATAAACGGATTAAGCGGGGCTTGAATCAAACTTACTTGTGGCATTGTCATCTTGGACATATAAACAAGAAACGCTTAGCCAAACTCCAGGTGGACGGAGTGTTGGAATCATGTGATGATTCATATGATATATGTGAGTCTTGTTTATTAGGCAAGATGACAAAGGCGCCTTTTAAAGGCAATCCGAAAGGGCTACAGAACTGCTAGGAGTTATTCATACTGTTGTATGTGGGCCTTTCAGTTCAGTCACAAGAAATGGTCATCGCTACTTCATTACCTTTACTGAGGACTTCAGTAGATATAGGTATGTTTACCTAATGAAAAACAAATCTGGAAGCTTTGAGATATTCAAAGAGTTTCAGAGGGAAGTATAGAATCAATTTGGCAAAAAGATTAAAGCGCTTTGGTCTGACCGAGGTCGAGAATATCTAAGCCAAGAGTTTATTGGTCATCTTAGAGACTGTGATATATCCCAACTATCTTCTCCCGGAACACCTCAGCATAATAGTGTGTCCGAAAGGAGAAATAGAACCTTGTTGGACATGGTTCGCTCTATGATGAGTCGCACCATTCTGTCTAAAAGTTTCTGGGGTTATGCCCTAGAAACAGACGCCCGAATACTAAATAATGTACCAACCATGAAGACCGATAAAACACCATATGAATTATGGAGCGGGAAGATCCCAAAATTATCTTACATGAGAATATGGGATTGTGAAGCTTTTGTTAAGCAAGAAGCTTCCAAGAAGCTTGACCCAAGGTCTGAAAAGTGCATCTCTGTGGGATATCCGAAAGGGACAACAAGATATTACTTCTACAAACCCAATGATAACAAAGTTTTTGTTGCGCGACGTGGTGAGTTCTTAGAAAATGATTTTCTAAAAAGAACCACTATGGGGGACAAAGTAGAACTTGAAGAAATTCAAGAACCACAAGACGAGACTATGGTTGACACTGACCATCAACAAGATGTTGAACCTCAACAAGTTGTGGTGGATAATGACGAGATACAAACAATCCGAAGATCGAGTAGAAACCATCAAGAGCCTGAAAGATATGGTTATCTCATTGGCAGTGATGATACAATTCATGATGAACCTGTAACCTACCAATAAGCTGTGTCAGGTTTGGAATATGATAAATGGCATGATGCCATGAAGGCTGAAATACAATCCATGTCAGATAACCAAGTTTGGAACTTGGTAGATGCACCTATCGACTGCAAAGTTGTCGGGTGTAAGTGGGTATTCAAAAAGAAAACTGACATGGATGGGATTGTGCACACATACAAAGCTAGGTTGGTAGCAAAAGGTTTCACTTAGACTCAAGGAGTAGATTATGATGAGACCTTTTTTCTTAATTATTATATATAAAAATATATATAATTAAGATATAAATAAAAAGATTCTCCAGTAGCTATGATTAAATCCATCAGGATTCTTCTGGCGATAGCTGCATTTCATGATTACGAGATATGGCAGATGGATGTTAAAACCGCGTTCCTTAACGGAACTCTAAGCGAGAACGTGTATATGGTACAACCAGAGGGTTTTAAACATCCAAAGTATCCTGAAAAGGTGTGCAAAATTCAAAGGTCCATTTATGGACTAAAGCAAGCATCTCATAGTTGGAATCTTCGTTTTGACGAGAAAATCAAGGAATTTAATTTCATAAAAAACGAAGATGAACCTTGTGTATACAAGAAGGTCAGTGGGAGCATAGTAGTGTTCTTGATCTTATATGTTGATGACATATTGATCATTGGAAATGACATCCCAACAATATCTTGAAATGCTTCAATATGGAGGGTTCCAAGAGAGGAAACTTGCCAATGGTACATGGCATTCACCTGAGCAAAACTTAGTGTCCTAGCACTAAAGAGGACCTGAACCATATGAAGGGTGTTCTCTACGCTTCGGCCATCGGTTCAATTATGTACGCCATGTTATGTACTAGACCGGACGTCTCGTATGCCCTAAGCCTGACGAGTAGATATCGGTCAAACCCAGGTGATGCTCATTGGGTAGCAGTGACGAATATACTGAAGTATCTGAGAAGAACTAAGGATATGTTCTTACACTATGACGGTCAAGAAAGAGATCTGTGTATCCAAGGGTATACAGATGCTAGTTTCCAAACCGACCGTGATGACTTTAAATTGCAATCGGGATATGTGTTTGTGTTAAACAGTGGCGCTATGATCTGGAATAGCTACAAGCAAAGTACGATAGAAAACTCAACTACAGAATCGGAGTATATTGCAACGTCGGACGCTGCAAAGGAAGCTGTTTGGATGAATAAATTCATATCAGACCTAGGAATGGTTCCTAGCATATGTGACCCTGTCGAGATCTATTGCGACAATGAGGGTGCCATAGCTCAAGCGAAAGAACCAAGGTCACATCAGTGCTCCAAGCATATTCTAAGACGATATCACTTGATTCATGAGATCATTGATCGAGGTGATGTGAAGATATGCAAAGTTCGATCAGAAGACAATCCAACAGACCTTCTGACCAAGCCTATGAGTCAAAGTAAGCATGATGCTCATACTAGCTTGATAGGCTTGAGGTTTTGTAATACATTAGTTTGATCTATTAACTTTAGATTATTTGAACAATAAAGCAATTATGTTTTTATCTGTTATAGCATATTGGATATGAGTATTTACGATAAATATTTTTGTGTTCATTATTAGCATGTTTAAGTATCCTTAGCTAAAATGATGATCATATTATCTAAAATGTCCTTGATCAGTTATTACCAGGGGACTGGTAATAAATAAAGATCATTGTGAAGTCTGGTCATAGTCCAAGTTGGAAGTGCACTGGGTGCAACCAGAGTGACATGCGCTTGTCCGGGGGGCAAGTGTTGGACAAGACCCACAGTCAGGATCACCTCATAGATCGACGTCATAAGGTGAGTTTTGAAATGGTAGACACCCCTATCCTCATACCTGAGATGTACGTTGGTACCTAATACATAAGGAGTTTTGTGTTTTGATATAGTTTAATGTTACCCTTAATCGGGTGATCATAAGGGCTATTTAGGGCGTGAGACGAATTGTGTATAAGTCGTGTACATAGACAAGTGGATTAGTTGAACTAATAGCATGTGTCTGATTCAAATATGTTGGGATCGAGAAACATAATCTTTGAACAATAAAGGGTGAGATAGATCAATGCTTTTATTTCAAAACAAAATATCGTGAAGCAAAATGATAAGGAATGGTACTACCATATGATTGATTGAATCAATCAGATCGCTCGAAGGAAAAGCACATTTACATAGCCTTGGGGGCGGTGACGTGTTGCTAGACACTTACCACCGTCGGTGTTACTGTGTATCGTGTGCAAGTGGGAGAATGTAAGTTATTATATTCCCATGATACGTGTCACACAGAAACACTACTGCGGAATATGTAAACCTATAGGGTCGCATGCAAAAAAACTTATCGATATATATGGTGCGATAAAAAATCTTGTCAATATATATAGAGGTGTGATAAACAATTTTGTCGATATTAAAAAGGTGCGATAAAAACAGAAGCTTGTCGATCCAGGCTTAGGAAGCTTGTGTCAATCAGACATCGAGATTAATACCTTCTTTTACGAACTCGATCAGAATTAGATCAAAACTCATATCGTGAGGCTCTGATACCAATTGTGGATCCCAGATTAATCAGGTAACCGTGTAATGATAAGAATAATCAATAAGAACACGAAGAACACATGAATATGATGAAGATCCAATGTCGGATATCTCACTTGAATGGAATATCGATTACAATGATATTATCTAATAAGCTCTCTCTATAATGATATGAATTAACGATCTCTAATAATGTCTAGCTAAAACCTTTAGATCTAATGAATGACCCTAACCCTCTATTTATATGAATAGAAAATATGGTATAAGGAAAGTAAAGATTAAGGCATTATATACTTGCCTTATTTACAAAATAGAATGTTTCCTTAAGTTTAAACATTAAACATTTCCTAATTAATGACTTTGTTGACTTTACACTTTAGCCTTCACGTCTTCAATAGTTGTCATCTCGGATACAATATTCTCAGACCTAACATAACCAGCCTATCAGAGTTGGTAAGCACGTGGGAGGCAATAAATTATATTTGTAGATACTTTATGACAAGGTCATGGGGGTTTGACATTTGAGCTTCGAGGATAAGATCAACTTTGATCTTGTTGAGTAAGCTTCATTTGATCACTGATACTTGAGGCTTCAAGGATGAATCCTTCAGGTATCACTGAGGTGTATGCAAGATCTCACATTTCTTTTAGACGAACGTTGCTATCACTGAACCGCTTCAGATCACGAGCTATCCATCTCTATCTTCAATTAGGTCTTCGACTGTCATCGAAGGGTCGTTTGGTGTGAGTGTTGTCTTCGGATCTTCAAGTTCAAATAGTGTTCCTGATGAGTTCAGCGATCACTTATTACAATCAGTGTTTGCTCTCGCTGAACTTGAACAGTAACCTGAAGTTGGATTTTCACTAAGTAAATAGAGGAATCATAATTAAATGACCGAAGGATCTGAACAGTCTTGATTATGGGGGTTGGTCTCTAAACAGATCTAAAGATCTTCTTCCCAGAAGTGGAAGGTTAACTCACAAAAGGAATGGAAGGACTTTTCTTTAGTTTAGGAAGTTTCTTGGCCTTGGCAGTATGAGTAATGGACTTTCCTTTAATCATACTCTTTGAACCCTTAAATATAGGTTCAGAAAGTTTTGACTCGGATGTAGAGAAACACTGAGTCGAAGTGTCACGGATAGAGGAGAACAACGTTCCAAACCTAAGCATGAATCTGAGTATTTATGAGATCATTTGCCTTAATATAGGCTTTGCACCATCCTTCAATGGTAGCCTTTTGAGCTTTGAGTTCTGCTATGGCTTTTTCGCGCTCAGTGGGAGTTTGTTGTTTCTCAATGCTTATAGTCTAATTTACAAAGACTTGGTCCTTAAGATCTTCTTCGACCATATTTAGTTCTTTGATTTTTATATGGAAAGTTCTTAGTTTTTATAGAAAATCGGAGTTTAATTTTTCAGCCTTTGTTTTACCATTTAAAGCATTATATAAGTCAACAGTCAGTGTGTCGAGAACTGACAGACTATCATTTTCAGAAATAGTAGAGTCGTTTACATTTGATACCTGCGTAGAGCTTGAGGAAACCTTGGAGGAAGAAGATTCAGATATTTCTTCTACTTCTAGGATTTTTTCCATAAAATAAACAAATGTCAGGTCTTCTTCATCTGAGCAGACTCATCAGTAGTGTCTACCCAATCTCACTCTACAGTGAGCAAGCCTTTGCCTTTTCGATGGGTCTTTTTCATCTTCAGGTACTTCTCCTTTAACCTAAGATATTTATCATCTCCGGGTTTAGAAGAGGTTTTAGAGGAGGTTGGAACAACAACTTTCTTTGACATTCATTCACTTGCTAGTGATCTTTACGTTGAAAGTTATAGCAAGTCGCTGAATCTTTATCGATGGGAGAAATCTTTCACTTGTAAGACTCAGCGATAGAGGAGTTTCTTCTAACGTTGCTCTTTATGGCAAATATTCTGAAATTATTAGTCAGAAGAACCAAAGACTCATCAAATTTTCAGCATCTGATAAGTCCTCAGAGTTAGAGGACTCTAACTCAGTGATAGCAGTAATAGAGGATGAGACTGTTTTTGAAGGGTTGCTCTCTAAAGACACCAAAGCTAAAGAAGAGCTTTTAGTGTTTTAGTGTCCTTGACAAAATTCTTCTTTAGTACATGGTATTGCTCATGATTGAGCAAGATCCATAAAGAGCACTTAAGGAAAGGAAGTTAATGTCCTTTGACATTATGTGACACGTAGTAAATGTGTTCCAATGGTCAGGCAGAGATTCCATGAACTTTTTCAGGACCTCTAAGTTGGAATATTCTCTCCCAACAGGCCGTAGATCAATTATTAAGCAGTTAAGCCTTTGATGTACTTCTGACAAGGTTTATTTTTACCACAAATGAAACTTTCATATTGCCATACAAGGTTGATCATTATTTATTCTTGTAACTCATTGGTACCTTCCTATTGAAAACAGAGAGTGTACCACATGGATTTTGAAGTTCTCGTCTTCATGACGGATTGGTAAACGTCGTCAAGAAGGAACACAACAATAATGGATCTAGCCTTAGTATCATAAGCTAGTTCTTTCTTGTCTTCCTCACTCCATTGAGGTGAAGCTTTGGGTATACGTCTTTCATGGATAGCAGCAGAGGTTGTAGTCTCAAGAGCTGTAGGAATAATGGCTGTTGGAACAAATGGCCCATTCTCTACATAGTAAGGGATCTTAGGATCAACACCTTCTAGGAATAGAGTCATTCTTTCCTTCCATACAAGTAAATTATCATTGTTGAACTTAAGAGGTTTGGCAAGAGAGTCATTGTCAATTATAGTTTGTGTTTTGGTTAGCCATTACAAAAACAATAGATATTAGTATTTTTGAAGATAAAAGAAAGCAATAAATATTGCTCTGATACCACTTGTTGATCCCAAGGGAGTCTGCAAGAGTGTATAAATTTCACACAGTTTATAGAAGGAGTGGAATGAATACAAACACAAAAACTTTATGTTTTGAATGAGTTTATTGTAAATAAAAATAAATTATAGATTCTTCCGGTAATAAGAACAAGTATAAATACCGACTCTCAACATTCTAGAAACACTAAGTACGATGCACAAGATAAGGAGACAAAGAAGCAGAGGTTCAAGAAGAGAGTGTAGTATGAATGAATATGAAGAAGGGTTTCTTCATCTATTTATACCCAATGAATTTGATGCGTGTCAGAAGGTACATGTCGTGTCAAGCATCCATTGGGAAACTTGTCATTCGTTCATAAAGCATGCATTCTTTAAGCCGAATATGAACAGTTGACCTTCAGAGTTAGTAAGCACGTAAGAGACCATAAAGTAATTCCGTACGTACTTTCTGACATAGGTCATGTGGAGGCTCTCCTTTATGCATCGAGGATAAGACAAAATCTTATCTTGTTGAGTACGAATATTTTGATCACCGATACTGAGGACTCAAGGAGGAATATTTTGATCACCGATACAAGAGTTCAAAGGTATAAAACAGTTTGTAGAAGGGCGGTGAATACAAACACACGTCTTTCTTTTTAAATGAGTTTATATTAAATAAACAAATTACAGTTGCAAGGGGAATAAGAACAAGTTTCTAACCTATTCTATTGTAACTTAAGAAAACACTTAATTGATGCACAAGGAAAAAAAGAAATAGCAGTAGAGGTTTTTGAGAAAAAAAGTAGCATGCATACAGATGGAGAAAGGGTTTTCCATCTATTGATACCCGGTGGTATTTAATGCAAAACAAAAGGTATATGCCACGTGTCAAACATGTAAAGGATGTTTGTCCTTTGGTTAATAGGATAGCCATGCTTTTAGCCACCTACGAACAGTACCAAATCAGATTTGATGGGGACGCAAGAGACAACCCGTACGTCCTTTTCTGACACGGTATTGAGGTTTTGACTTTTGTGCATCGAGGATGAGATCAACAATAATCTTGCTAAAGGCTTCACTTGATCGTTGAACCAGTGACTTCAGGGATGAAGTCACTAAGGTGTCGCTGAGTCCTTGCAATATTTCACACTTATAATTTAGACGAGCTTTGCTATCACTGAACCGCTCCAGATCACTAGTTGTTCATCTCTATTATCAGCTTGGTCTTCGACTGTTACTGAATAGATATGTGGTGTGAGTGTTGTTCTTCAGATCTTTAGAGATGAAGTCAATGTTCCTAACCTTCAGCGATCGCTGAGTTACTATCAGCGTATGCTACCGCTGAATATGAACATTGACTTATCCATGGAATTTTCACTAAGGATAAAACAGAATCATATTCAAATCACTGTGAGGATTTTGGATCAACAATCTCCCCCTATTTGATTATGGTTAAGCAACATAGGAAAATTGTTTGAA
The DNA here is from genome assembly GCA_036898165.1 of Silybum marianum. Lineage (NCBI taxonomy): Eukaryota > Viridiplantae > Streptophyta > Magnoliopsida > Asterales > Asteraceae > Silybum > Silybum marianum. Next base: position 20,081,640 of record CM072530.1, on the reverse strand, counting down.
AGGATTAGTAAGGACTTAGAAAATTTTAAGATAAAGAAATCTAAGTACATTCACTAATTTAGTTATAGAGTGTAATGTCAATGAGTATAGGTTTTTTTAAAGAAAATAGAACTCTTATGTCCATTGTCCCTGTTACTGTTTTCAGGGATCTTTTCGGTACACAGATGAAGTAGAGTACTTTATTGAATTTCATTAGTGGATAATCTGAAGAATTACATGAAAATGAAATTACAATAGTAGAGTAAAGTACAATACACTGAAGAATGTTACAAAGGAAAAGAAACTAAAAACTAGTCAGAGAGTTTCTCTTTTCTTCTTCGTAGCTCATTCTCATAGATCTTCTTCTAAATTTTTACAGGGTCATTCGTAGACTAACAGTTGTAGTACATGATCTTTAGATGTTTTGATGGAGCCTTTCTAACCTCTTTGTTTCTGAGAATCCTTAATAACCCTTGACTATCAAGAAACACCATCCCTGCTTTAGGAAGCGTAAGGATTTCATGCTCTATGAATCTTCTGGCTTCAGGAAGAGAGGTGTTGACCATTTGAGACGTCAGGGATCTCAAGATGACCAAGGATGCTTTCGTAGTCGAATTTGGTCTCATGTTCGTTTCTAAACGATGGGCCTTCTTTAGCATCTGATTTTGACTTTCTTCTTTTGGTATGATCAGGGAGAGGAGGAACTTCGACGTGTTGTGACATCCTTTGTAATAGCTGATCAAGAAATCTTTCTACGACACCCTTGAATTTTGACTTTGGTTTTGGAATGGCATCTCTGATTTTCCAGCCATTCAGAGTATCCGTAGAACTTTAGAAACTAGGGTTCTTCTCGTTAACTCCTTGAGTGCCCATACATCGTTAGATATATCTATAGACCCTTCTTTTTGGAAGTGCGTCCTTCGATAGTAGCACGAGTAATAGTTGCATTAGAAACCCGGTGTTTGAACCTTTTGTTACACTATTCTAGTTCAGCGTTCCATGATTCCTGATTTTCTTTATTCGGAGCATCTAGAATTTTTTCTTGGGCCACGATCGGATTTACCTTCAGATTGTCCCTTGTAAGTTCCTTTTGTGCTAGAGCCTCAGCAACCTTTAAACTTTGTTCATTTTGCTGCTTGGTCGCTTTGTCTCTTAGCTTATCCTCTCTGATCATCTGATGTGCGATCCTTAGGTCTTCTTCAGTTTGCTTCATCTTTTCATCTTTTAATCTCTGAGCTTCAAGGGCCTCTACTCTTTCTTCTTTGGAGAGAAAATAGAATTCTTCAAACACAATGATTGGTACTGGGCTTTTAGCTCAGAGGTGCGAGGAATTTTTATTCTGGTTGCTTCTATATCTCTAATGAAATTTATTCGTCTTTCTTCTTCTTCAGGTTCCCTTATTATTTGTTTATTTACACTCCTTTGTACAAGGCCTCTTCTTATTCAGATTCAGTATCAGATATATACAAGAACTGATCTTCAGAAGAAGGTCCCTTCAGGATTGGAGAACCCTTTAGGGAACAGGGATCATTGAGAGGAGAAGAGGATAGAGGTTCATCAGCAACAAAATTTTGTGGAGGAGTTTGAGCTTCAGGAGGAAGGTTATAAGAGACGAGAGGAAGGCATACCTCAGTGATGAGCTCCCTCTCTAAATCTAAAGGAGTAGAATCAAGATCTACTGCTTCTTTATTTTTCTCTAAGGGACCAGATTGATCTTTTTCAGGATTTTGCATGTCCCCCAAAGGCCTTCGAAATATGACTCCCCCTGATGGTCTCGTTCCTGGTCTGTTAACAGTCCAGAGTCATCATCATCATCATCATCATCATCACCATCATCATTATCCTTGAGGAAATAATGAGCGATATTTTCAGGTTCATCGTCGTCTTCATCTTCTTCTTCTTCATCATCTTCATCACCTGCTTCAACTTTAGGGATGGGTGGTTGTTGATGAAGTTGTAGTTGTTGATGAGGTTGCAGAGGTGGTTGGTTCTCCATAAGCTGATCAGCGAACTCTTAGGTGAACTTTCCCCCCCTCTTTGTTATTTACAGATAAAGTGTGCACCAAGAGAGTGTGCACGTTCGAATTGAGAGAGGAGAGGTTTGTAGTCTGAGATGTTTGAGTTTGAGCAATCAAACCCAATTGAGATCTATCCACATCAGAGAATAAAGGGGCTCTTGCTGATAGATCCTGAACAATGCGCAAAATTTCATCTTGTGTCTGCTTTATTTCAGCAAATACCTTGTCTTGACTATCAGCTCACTGTTGGCAGCCATGTCATCTCTCACTGTTGCCAGATCAGTGGAGATATTGCTGATAGTAGCTTTCATGCCAGGGACCCCTACTACCTGCTTGAAGATCTTCTCCGAGGCGAACCAAAGAGAGTTTGCCCGACGCCTTGCGAGCGCACATTCATTCACCAGGTAATCAATCGCTGGGAATGAGGGAGGAGACAGAGAGATCTGGGACACCTTCATAAGCTTAGAAGGAAAGTTGGGAAGAGCTTTCTCCTTCTTTATCTCCTTGAGATCAGCAACTTTGTGTCATAGAATAAGTGGGTGTGCTGATCGGAATGGTGGTGGAGGTGACGACAATTGCTGAAGTAAAGAGAGGTGCAGTGACTCTTGTAGATAACAAAGAAAGACGAGCCAAAAAGAGCTAAGGGTTAGCAGAAAGCAGTGGGTAGGTAAAGTATTTACACATGGGTACCTTGAGAGTATCTAAAGGATTACTCTCAGGGATGTTACATGCTACGTAGTGTCCTAAGGATCACTGACCTGTTTCTGAGAATGCTTAAGAGAAGCATTTTCAGGTCCTGTGCACGTTGCTTTCAAGTGATCAGATTGTCGAAACAAAACTGATGTCTGAATAGCACGTTGCTCAATCTCATCAGGGATGGGGACAACCATAATTGAATCATAGATTGGTGTGAGGACCAAAGAAGAAGATATAAAAGAGGTTAAGAAAGCAGTGCAAGTGATACCTGATACAGCCTCAGCGTGGCTGACTATTACAGTTTCAGGGACCGAGGTTATTGAAAAGGGAAGTAGAGTTGATGAAGAGGCAACAGAGCCAGAAGTTGTTGTCGTGACTGTAGGGATGGCTGAAGTTGTAGAAGAGGTAGGGAAAATGCCAAAATCAAATAGAGTGCTTGTCTGAGTGGCACTCTTCTTGAATTTCTTGGTGGACGTCTTTTGGGCGATGGACTTTCTATGTCCATCAAAAGGTTTCTTTCGTTTGACTGGGAGGAAGTGCCTTGGTTAGTCACTGATGGGTTTATCAGTGACGTGGGCACAACATCTACCTGAGAGGTAGGAATACAAGAATCAGCAGCAGCATCCTGAATGATTTGCATCATGTAGGGAGTATAAGGAGCATCTCCTTCTTTTTCATCTATTTCAAGAGCCTTCTTCCCAACCTGAGAAAAAGATTGGTTTCCCTCAGAGGGGTATCCATCATAGATGTTTTCTAGAAGAATAGCAACAAATCTGGGAAAAGCAATAGCTTTGTCCCTCTTCTGGGCCTTGACTCTGTTGTACAGTTCACTGAATATATATTCAGCGAAGTTAAGCAGAGAGCGACCGCCATTTCTTGGGAAGGCTTGCTTGCCTGATCCTACGAGCCGAACTTGGAGCTTAAGCACTGAATAACGTGCGTCTATATGTATTTCCATCTCGCTGGCATTCGCTTCTTTTCCACCTTTGTGATGGACTTGGTGATCTGGTTCGTCTCCTTATCAACTGGACATACGTAGCCAGTGACGTCCAGGAATGCCTGAATTTCCTCAGTGGATGGAGGAGCAGCCCATAGCTCATTTTTCTTCTTAGTTGGAAGACGGAGAGCATTCCTTAACACGCCAGCAGTGATAGCCACAATTCCAAACTGAATAACATTGAGCTTCCTACCATTATCAGTGGTGAGGATAATGCAGTGGACGGTATGCCAAAATTGCTGAAGGTGAGCAATGATCCCAGCAGGGACGTGGATGAAGGCGCGTTCAACGGGGATGTCAGACAGAGCTACATAGTTGCTTGGTTTGACCAGAGCTTGTTCCGGAGGAAAGCTGGCTTCCGGTGCAGCGATGAAAGTTGTGACCGGGATGACTTCAGTTTCAAAGAGAGAGAGACATTGCTTGGAATTTCCATTTCTGTTTCAAAAATGGGCACACCAAATAGAAAAATCATAGCTTAATACAAAAATGTATAACTAGAGTGATTTTGGTACAAAGGATACCAAATAAAGAATGTAAAGTAAACAAGTGTTTTGATGAACAAAATCAAAATACTTGTTATTTGGCTGAATTTTGTTTATTTTTTAAATTTTTTTAAAAGAAATAACAGACCGAATCATCATAATTTTGGTAAAGGGCATATACCAACAACAAGTATTAGAAGTATTTAGAAGAGAATTTTGGATTAAACTGGCGAAAAAAGGTCTTCTGTTCTAAGAAAAAGAATGCTTAGAACAGGCATGAGTTTTGGGTTTTAATCCATAATTAAGGGTGAAATCTTTATAACAAGACGTGATAGAAGATTTTAGGATGTAGTAAACAACATGCTAGTTGTTTTTAGAAGAGAAAAAGGGTTAGATCAAACCTTGAGAGTGAAGGACTGGAGAAAAACACACAAGTGCGTGTTCTTGGTGTTCTTAAGAAACTTTGAAAACTCGAGAGTTTTTCTTGCTTTTAAAAATTTGAGCGCGTAAAAAGTGAAATGAAATAGATTTCACTTTATATAGGAAAGGATGAGATGGAAGAGAGAAAGACAAAACGCCGGTTTTAGCTCTTTGAGAAAAAGGTAATAATGACCTACGATACGTTCCTAGGGTTTGATTGGATAGGAGACGTTGAGGCCGTCGTGTGTCAGAAAAAGTTTTGACGTGTCCTTTTTGAAAAATAAAATGATTATCATTAAAATAATGTTAATCACTATCTTTAAATTTCTTCTATTAGTAAGAACAAACGTATTCTCAGTGAAGGGTTTTCTTTTTAAGATTCATTCCCTGAATAAGAAGACATTCAGAGAGTGTAAGAGATTCGACTTCATACCTAAGTGAATCCTTTTTAGAGTTCAGCGAATGACTAGAGAGATTGAAGTTTATTTTAATAATCATTGAAAGTGTAAAACTGAGGAGGTTATTCTTCCGTGTTTAACATTCCTAATTCGCTGATTAACATATTAAATCTTGATTCTTCAAGAGGTTTCGTAAAAAAATCAGCGAGCTGGAATTCAGTGGGAATAAAATGAAGTTCGATTTCACCATTCATAACGTGATCCTTGATAAAATGATATCTGATTTCGATATGTTTGGTCTTAAAGTGAAGTACAGGATTGTTTGCAATCGCAATAGCACTAGTGTTGTCACAATATATAGGAATCTTTGATAGCTGAATATCATAATCAGTGAGCTGATTTCTCATCCAAAGAATTTGAGCACAGCAACTTCCTACTGCAACATATTCAGCTTCAGCAGTTGATGTGGACACTGGATTTTGCTTCTTACTAGTCCAACTGACCAACTTTCCACCAATGAGCTGACACCCACCAGTGGTGCTTTTCCTATAAATTTTGCATCCTGTAAAATCACTATCTGAATAACCCGTTAGATCGAACCCTGAGTCTCTAGGATACCAGAGACCAAGATTAGGAGTCCCTTTCAAATGCCTGAAGATTCGCTTTACAGCGATAAGATGGGATTCTTTGGGTTCGGATTGATATCTAGCACATAAGCAGGTGGCATACATGATATCAGGCCTACTAGCAGTTAGATAAAGTAGGGATCCTATCATTCCTCTATATGCAATGACATTAACAGGTTTGCCATTAGGGTCCTTATTTAAAGTCAGAGGAGGGGCCATAGGAGTTTTCATTCAAGAACTTTGAGTCAAATCAAATTTCTTCAGCATATCTTTAACATATTTACTTTGACAAATGAAGATGCCTTTTTCAGATTGCTTTACTTGAAGACCAAGAAAATATGTTAATTCACCCATCATGCTCATTTTATATTCATTTTTGATACGCTTGGCAAAACGAGTGCAAAGTTTAGGATTCGTGGAACCAAAGATAATGTCATCTACATATATCTGAGCAAGAATAATATGTCCCTTACATTTTCTTAGAAAAAGGGTTTGATCAATCTTACCAAGAACGAACTTTTCAGCGAGAAGATATTTAGAGAGAGTGTCATACCATGCACAGGGAGCTTGTTTCAACCCGTAGAGTGCCTTATTTAGTTTATAGACATATTTTGGATGTCTTGCATCAGCGAACCCAGGAGGTTGTTCAACATAGACTTCTTCCTTCAACTTGCCATTCAGGAAGGCACTCTTGACGTCCATCTGATAATCTTTGAAATTTTTGTGGGCAGCAAAGGCTATAAATAATCTAATCGTTTCTAACCTTGCTACTAGGGCAAAGGTTTCATCATATTCTATCCCTTCCTCTTGTCTGTATCCTTGGGCAACAATTCGAGCCTTGTTGCGAGTTACGATGTCGTTTTCATCTAACTTGTTTCGAAACACCCATTTGGTGCCTATAACGGTTTTGTCAGAGGGTCTGGGAACAACCTTCCAAACTTTGTTTCTTTTAAACTCAGAGAGTTCTTCTTGCATAGCAATGATCCAATCTTGATCAAGGATAGCTTCATCGATCTTCTTGGGTTCTATAATAAAAATAAAGTTTACATAGAGACATATGTTAGCCATGCTTCTTCTTGTCTGAACACCTACACAGGGATCACCAATTATTTGATCGATGGGTTGATTTTGAGTCCATCTTTGAGCTGGTAGCTGAGGATTTGGATCAAATGAAGATTCAGCGGCCTGTTTTGGAGTTAATGAGGACAGTTCAGCGTGTCGTTCTTCATTTTCTCTAATAGTTTCAGGAGGTGGTCCTGAAGGAATTTCATTCCCCATGGAGGAAGATGCTTGGTTATTCACTGAAGAATTACCAATAGAAGGACTGGATGGAGGAATCTGATTTAATGGAGTAACATTCATCCCTAATGATGAATTATTACTATTCAGCGATGTGGGGATAAGAACAGGACCATCATCATCATTATTTTCAGTGACAGGAGGTGTACTGAAATATGATTCAGGTTCCCAATAATGAGATTTCATCCAGTTATTCAGTTCTTCGTCTTCTTCAGGGATGGGAACAGAACTTGAAGGACGAGATTCATAACAAGTTGACATTGAATGTTTTTTCTACATGTTGTCTTCGTTTATTGAAGACTCTGAATGCCTTGGATACAGAGGAATACCCAAGAAATATGCCATCATCAGCTTTGGGATCGAATTTTCCTGAATGATCTCTGTCATTCAGGATGTAACAATTACATCCGAAGATATGTACATGTTTTATTGATGGGGTTTTCTCATGAAATAATTCATAAGCAGTTTTCTTGAGTCTTTTTACAATCTGAGATCGATTCTGAGTGTAACATGCAGTATTAACTGCTTCAGCCCATAATTGAGTTGGAAGGTGAGATTCGCTGAGCATTGAGCTAGCTGCTTCGATAATAGTTCGGTTTCTTCTCTCAGCAACATAATTTTGCTGAGGGGTCCTTACTGAGGAAAAATTATGAGTAATGCCTTTTTCTTCAAAGAAATTAACCAGGGTATTGTTCTTGAATTCAGTACCATGATCACTTCTTATGGAACGAATTGGAACATTGTTCAACAACTCAATTTTCTTGATGCAACCATTGGATAGAATGCCATAACCTCTGTTGTAACCTTTACCATTTCCACCAAAAGTCACTGATGGACCGTTTTCCTCTTTATATTCAGTGAGCAGAGATTTTCTCCCTGTCATGTGCCTGGAGCATCCGCTATCTAGATACCAGATACCTTTAGCACTCTGTGATGATGGAGATTCTGAAGAAGATGTGTCAGATGCCTCTTCAGCTTCTTCAATTCGGGCCATAAGACATATGAGAGCTACGTCTTCCTCATCTGATTCAGATTCATCAGTGGAATTTGCCCAATCGTCTTCCTGATCCCAATCTGCCTCTTCAGCGACAAGGCATTTTCCTTTTCGCTGATTATTTCTCAGATTCTGATATCTCTCTTTTAGCTTAGAATATTTTTTCTTTTTAGATTTATCAGAGATCTGAGAGGATGTTGGTGCAACAACTTTCTTGGATCTACACTCACTTGCAAAGTGACCCTTACGCTGACAATTATAACAGATTGCTGAAGCCTTGTCAGCAGGAGGAGTCTTCGACTTATCTGAGTTAGTGATAGCCGGTGTTTTTCTAAAATTACTTTTTCTAGTAAATCTCCTAAAGTTATTAGTGAGAAGGGCTAGAGAGTCATCAAGCTCAGAGATGTCAGCATCAATGAGTTCTTCTGAGTCAGCATGATCTAACTCAGTGATAGAGGAGATGGTAGAAGAAATAAGTTTTGAAACTCTACCTCTGAGGTCACAAGTGCCAAAGAAGTACTTTTGGCACCTTTGATGTCCTTTAAAAGGTTTCTTTTTAGAGCTTGGGATTGCTCTTCATTGAGCAGCATTCCATATAAACCACTTAAGGACAGAGTTTCAAGGTTCTTTGACAATTTAAGACATGTAGTATATACTGCCCATTGTTAAGGCGGTGCCTCCATGAATATTGTCAGAATTTTAGCATTAGGGTACTCTCTGTTAACAGTTTTCATGTCAATCAAGAGACAATTAAATCTTTGGTGAATTTGAGAAAGTGTTTCATTTTTCAAAAAAAAAAGCTTTCATATTGTCTTACCAAAGTAATGATACGAGTTATCTGAACTTCATCAGTTCCTTCGTATTGAATACAAAGAGTATCCCACATGGTTTTAGATGTTCTCATTTTCATCACAGAGTGATAAACTTCATCTGGAAAAGACATGGCAATTATAGATCTAGCTTTTGCATCAACAACTAATTCTCTTTTGTCTTCATCACTCCATTGATTTGGAGTTTTGACAACGCGTCTCTCAGGAATAGCTGGAGAGGTAGTAGTGGCAGGTACTGCAGGAGCCAGGACTGTAGGAACAAATGGTCCATTCTCTGGATAAAAGGGGATCTTAGGATCTGACCCTTCTAGGAATAGAGTCATTCTTTCTTTCCATAGAGGGAAATTATTACGGCTAAATCTCGGAGGTTTAGCTAAAGATCCATTATCTATGTAGTTGATGTTTGTGTTTGTGTTAGCCATTTTAAAATAATTTGATAAAAAGTTGTTTTAAAGATTAGTAAGCAAAAGACACTGCTCTGATACCACTTGTTGGTCCCAAAGGGATCTACAAGAGTTCAAACATATAGAACAGTTTGTAGAAGGGGGGTTGAATACAAACACACGTCTTTTTTATTTGTAAGTGACTTTAAATTAAATAAACAAATTTATAGTTATAAGAGGAATAAGAGCAAGTTTCTAACCTATTCTGATGTAACTTAAGAAAACACTTAGTTGATGCACAAGGAAAGAAAGAAATAACAGTAGAGGTTTTTGAGAAAGAAAGTAGCATGCATGCAGATGGAAAAAGGGTTTTCCATCTATTTATACCCGTTCGCATCTAATGCAAAACAAAAGGTATATGCCACGTGTCAAACATGTAAAGGATGTTTGTCCTTTGGTTAATAGGATGGTCATGCTTTTAGCCACCTATGAACAGTACCAAATCAGATTTGATGGGGGACGCAAGAGACAATCCGTACGTCCTTTTCTGACACGGTATTGAGATTTTGACTTTTCTGCATCGAAGATGAGTTTAGTGTTCTTCTTTCGTCTTAGAATAAATCAAAATATCATCAATAAAAACAATCACGAACTCGTCAAGATAATCTTTAAAGACACGGTTCATGAGATCCATAAAGACTGCAGGAGCATTTGTTAGTCCAAACGGCATGACTACAAACTCATAATGACCGTAACGTGTTCGGAAAGAAGTGTTTGGAATATCAAGTTCTCTTACTCGAAGCTGATGATATCTCGATCTTAGATCAATTTTAGAAAAATACTTTGCCCCTTGAAGTTGATAAAATAAATCGTATATGCGGGGCAATGGATATTTATTTCGCACCGTGACTCGATTTAGTTCACGATAATCAATACATAATCGCATCGAGCCGTCCTATTTCTTAACAAATAGGACTGGTGCTCCCCAAGGTAAAACACTTGGTCGAATATATCCCTTATGCAACAAATCCTAAACTTGTTCCTTCAGTTCCTTCGTTTCAGTCGGAGCCATTCGGTAAGGAGCTTTTGAAATAGGACTAGCTCCCGGAACAAATTCTATGGTAAATTCAACTTCCCTCTCCGGAGGGATTCCGGGAAGTTCATCAGGAAATACATCGAGGAACTCATTAACTACAGGGATATTTTCAAGTTTAGAAGGTACTTCACCTGGATATTGCAAAGACGCGAGATAACCTTCATAACCTTGTAATGTAAATAACTTGGCTTCCAAAGATGATACAGTTGTAGTTCCTGGTTCCGGTTCTATCCCTTGATATACGAATTTAGGCTGATCTTTATTACCAAAGAAAACTTGCTTTGAATTACGATTGATTGTTGCCTGGTGCTTAGACAACCAGTCCATACCAAGGATAAGATCAAAGTGTTTCATTTTCATCGGAAGTATGGTAGCCGATAATTAGAGGACAATTTTTAAATTCATACACAACACATACTGAACCACCTACTGGAGTCGTAATAAGTATATGAAAATCTATGGGTGTTTCAAATTGTTTAAGATGGTCCTCTAGATTCTCAGACATAACAGAATGTGAAGCACCACTATCAAATAACACATATACAGATTTATTAATAAGAGAAAGAATTCCTGAAACAATACCAGCAGAGAACTTTTTGCCAGATAATGCAAATACTCGACCTTCGGCTGTTGATGGCTTCCCTTTTTCTTGAGATTTACCAGACTGGTCCAACTTACAATCATTCGCTAGATGACCTTGCTTACCACACTTAAAACATGATCCAGTCATTAGAAGACAAGGTCCTAGTCGGTGCCACTTATTACAACGATTACCTTGGTTGCAGAAGATGCTCTTAAAGAACCTTGACTATTACTTGCAGAAAGACCTGGTGCATGAAACTTGCCTGAACTTGACTTTGACTGATTCCCACCACTATTAAATCGGGGTTTACTAAAACTTTTGTTGTCTGAACCTGATTGAAAATCACGCCCCCGTTTCTTGTTGTTATCAACTTTTCTATCCAAAGCATCTTGACAAGATCTCTCAATATTCTTACCAGCATCGACTATTTGAGAGATAGAATAAAGTGGAAGACTCAGAAGCGGATCCTTGAATTTACTGTTCAAAGCCCACTTAAATTTATCAATTTGTTGGCTGCAGTACCATATGTAACACCAGCGAACCTGGCCAATCGAAGAAATCGTGTCTGAAAGTCTGAAATAGATTCATCATCTCCCTGTTGAATGGCTTGATATTCATGAACATATGCATCTTTGTCAGATGCAGTAAAATACTGCTGATAGAACAACTCTTTGAATCGATCCCAACTAATTGGATATGCAGATGGGTTTGATTGATTTGATTGTAACCAACCAGACTACCAATTATGGGCATCATCTTCTAGCTTATAGGTTGCTAACTCCACTTTTATCTGATCAGGACAACCCATTACTCGAAAGATTTTCTCTAAATGAATGATCCAATTTTCAGCTTCGATGGGACTTGAGGCAGAAGTAAATATCCTTGGCTTTTGTTTGTTGAATTCCCTAAGCCATGTACCGATATTCTCAGATGTGTTACTAGGATTAGTTGGCTGATTTGTTGGAGGAGTAGGGTTTCCAATAGATGGTCGTGATGCCTCATCAAGTTAAGCTATATACCCCGACATCATCTGTGATAGAACTTGTTGTACAGCGGCAGCAATATCAGGATTTACTGGTTGTTCTGGTGGAGGATTAGCCCCACTTACAGATTCAGGAGGTGGATTCTTGCGAGGTCTACCACTCCTTGGCACATTCTATATAAAACAGACGAACAGTTAGAGTTATATATTAACGGGCTATTTAACTTCCTTCTCAGAAATTAAATACAAAATAATACAGACTACCCGTTCCTAACCTACCTAATCCACACAGATCATAACTTAAAGACCTACAGGATCATAAACCTATAGCTCTGATACCATATCTGTAACACCCCCTGTTCCGCGTGGCCAAGAACAGGGTGATGTCACAGTTCAGGGGACATAAAAAAATCCATCTAGTAGATTTATAAAGTTCAGAGCTTAACTAACCAATATAGACATGAAATTACAAACCATCGTTTGAAGACAACTATAATTATTGCTTATATTTACATATACATAGCAATATAAGCATAAGAACCAAAAAGTAGACTATCCAAAGATCTTCAAAAGGAGGTGCAAACGTAGTTGTCTTCACTTCTCTCAGTCCTGTCCCCTGTCTAATCACCTATGTACCTGCCGCGTCAAGAAAACACACGGCTGAGCAACTTTGCCCAGTGAACGGATTATAAAATTAAAATAAACGATAATTTAACGAGTAGATGCGGAAACGAAATAAGGGAACATTGATATTTATAAATACAACAAGTGTACGATAATTAGGTAGACGATGAAGGTTTATCGAGTTCATAAACATGATTCATACAACTTAAAATATATAAAAATAATGCATTTATATAATATCAAAAACTGTATAATCAACCGAACATCATAAAGATGTAAAAGGGGTCACTAAAACCAAATTGTGTCACGAACACACTTCATTCTCATGGGTTTATCAAACCACGTGAGTCTCATGGGGTAGCAGTGTGGGCACACTCACCGTCTAACCCCTGTCGTGAATAATTCACGACCCGACTCGTGTAACTAGGATCGATCCATTCGCCCCCGATAGCCATTACTTGGCCAGACCCCTTACGTGTCCATTCTAAGTGAGGACGCCACGATTGTATAGCCACCGTGGAAGCATCTCGGCCTTGGTGCCCCCAATGACCGAGTGTTCAACCAAAATCAAAAACGAAAATCATAGGTCTACAACGTATGCGACCTCATGGAAACAAGTTGTAAAATCCAATAAACCATGAAGGTTGTAATTTAATTGTTCATATGTGTTTCTTGATTCAAAATGAATAAATTTTATACAATTGTGAGACAAATACTCCTTAACGGAGTAATAATATCATTTGCTAATTCCGCACCAAAACAAGTTCAAGAATTAAATAAGAAAGGTACCATTTCACTTATGTGATAGGTAATACATTGTGTACCATGTTCAAGGAGTAGACATGCATATTCAAATACGTGTCCAAGTATCAAAAGAAGATAGAATACCTTTAACTCAAAATGATTTGGCCACTTGTTTTCACGAGTTCTGACAAAGAGAAAGTCCTATAAGACATATAAAGCACTTAGTACTTAAACCCACTAAACTCATGATAATCTAAGTCTAATACCTTTTAAATCTTATTTATAACCTAACTTTAAGTTCCACTAACTCCTAATATGCTTACACGACAAAACTAGAGGTTAACCAATTTGTGAAATAACCAACCACTCAAAATTTACTGCACAAAACAGCACTGTTGTGCTTCTGTGTTTGGCTTATTTACCAAACTTAAAAGCCAAACTAGGTTCTGAGGTCCAAAACAAAATTGTATATGCGTGTCTTATGCTTCAAATGGATTTGGATTCACTCCGATTGAAGTAACGACGAATTAGATATAAGGTTCCTAAAAACAGTCTGCAGATCCTGTTTTGCACAGGACCAGCTGCAAAAACACACTGTTTAGAGACTCTTAAAGCCATAATTTGGTCACAGTTAAAACTACAAAGTTGAAAAGGGATGAAAGATCTTACTAACTGGAAAATTTCAGCTTATTTAGACTTATGGATGATTTAATACGAATTTTACAAAATGGAGGCAGAAAGCTGAATTTTTTTTTAAACATGGAAATCTCTTTAAAGCATTTCACCAAGGCATCAATTCACTAAGCACAAAACTATAATATTGGTTTCATCCTTTTGCCCACTATTTATACAAAAACTCACCAAAATACCAATTAACACTTATAATACCAAAAACATGATTCAAAACCTTGCAAAATCAATAACTTCAACAATTCAATAAAACTTATGCAATCCTAGCTTACCTTTCTTGAATTGAAGATATAAACTTCAAATCCTTAATGTAGATACAACAACTTCCCCAATTTCATGAACCTATCCAAATAAAAACATCATTAATATCTTACAAAACATGAAAATTCTTAAGATTAAGGAAGAAAACATACTTACTCTAAGTTTATACAACTTCTCCCATGAGAATTGAGATAGAATTCAAGTTGAATGAGAATTGTGTAGAAGTCGGTGTTAGAGCCGGTGTCAGGGTCTGGAGAAAAGCAAGATGAACACAGTGAATAAAAGAAATGATTTACAGCTTTTATATTTATCAAATTTACGCAATTAACCCTTCAAATTTCACTTATTGAAATTCTAACCCGATTAGACGATTCCTTCACATTCTAGGTCCTAACTCAAAATGTGTTTGTACATTTTTAACCCTCATTGTACCATTTTCATAACCAATTAGTCCGGTACAATATTAGAAGCAACATGTACAAACTTCTCTTGCTTGATTCCAAATTTAAATATTCTAAGCTTTAAACGAGACCGACATTTTAGAAATCCGGGTATTACACAATTTGTACGTCCTTTTCTGACACGGTATTGACGTTTGGACTTTTGTGCATCGAGGATAAGATCAACAATAATCTTGCTGAAGGCTTCACTTGATCGCTGAACCACTCCAGATATCGCTGAGTCCTTGCAAGATTTCACACTTATAATTTAGATGAGCTTTGTTATCACTCGACCGCTCCAGATCACTAGTTGTTCATCTCTATCTTCAGCTTGGTCTTCCACTGTTACTGAATGGACTTATGGTGTGAGTGTTGTTCTTCAGATCTTCAGAGATGAAGTCAATGTTCCTGATCTTCAGTGATCGTTAAGTTACTATCAGCGTATGCTATCGCTGAATATGAAGAGTGACTTATCCATGGAATTTTCACTAAGTATAAAACGGAATCATATTCAAATCACTGTAAGGATTTTGGATCAACAGGAATCCTCTAGGTATCACTGAATCGTGTTATGATTTCACACTTGATGTAGATAATCTTTGTTATCACTTAACCGCTTCAGATCACGAAATAACTATATCTTTCATTAGCTAAGTCTTCGACATCATTGAAGGCTTCTATTATGTGAAGTTTTATTCAGGTCTTTCAGGTTTATAGATCATTTCTGATAGTCTTCAGCGACTGCTGAGTGCAATCAGTGTTTGCCTTCGCTAAGACAGAACATAATCTAAACCTAAGATTTTCACTAACTATAGGATCATCATCAAATCACTGAAAGAGCTTGGATAAACATTGTGAAATGTATTTTTCACATTTTGAGTTTTTATAGCATACAATGCTTAATTCATTCTACACTTACACGAGTCTTTGTGATTCTCATTCCATATCTTTATGATAATGTCGGAACAATATGAGAAGTTAGTTATATAACTTTACTTCAATGATGACTGGAAGTCCTATTAGTGTTACCCTGATGCCAATACTGAAAATAGGCCACTCAATTGAATTTATTTTGATTGAAGTGATAATAGTTGCTAAAAGTGCTTCAATCTTTGCTGATTACCCATGTTACAAGGGGTATGAAATGTTGTAAAATATATATTTTCAAGGGGGAGGAGCAAGAGAAATTCTTTGAGCAAGATGTTTGAAGAAGTTTGTTCATAAAGATTGATTCTTTCATGATATATAGGCGTTGAGCTTGGTACACATAGTGTCAAAACTTCAAGTCTTATTGTCCAAAACTGATTTGTTGACTGAAAAAGATTTGTTTGAAGATTTGTTGACTGGTGACTACTCACAAGAGAATTTTGAAGACTGAAGATGAGTTCATGATGAAGAATTTTGAAGACTGAAGATTGTTATTCAAAATTTGACAACTTTTGACTGTCTTCATAATCCTTAAAGTCAAAGTCTAGCGAAGACAAGGTTTTAAATATCTTTGATGGTTGTTGTTTTGTGATCTCGAATCCAAAGGGGGAGATTGTTAGGTATAAAGATGTTGTATCCGAGATCACCGAGAATGAAGACGTTATTGAAAAATGAAGAGGTCAAAGCTATCAAGTCAAAGTCAACATAATCAACATATTATGCAAAGTCAACATATTAAGAAAGTCAAAGTCTAGAGTTTAATGGTAAATTACATTGACAGTTTGAGTTTGTAATTAGTCAAGGGTGTAAATACTCTTGTATTGTTAGTTTGTAGAGTTAGAATGTAGAGATCTCATTTGTAATATTTCTAGAGAGACATTATTCACACTTCATCTTCGAGTTGGCTATATAGAGTTAGTTTAGTTTAATTAAAAATCATGTGGGATGATTGATCAAAAATCGTTGTCAACTCTAAATACAACCGTAAAAGTCGTATGTTTCAATTTGCCTTTTTTATATATTAGGGGAATTTTTTGGCCATTCCGCCCAGGGCATGCGAAACCTCAGGGCCGGCCCTACTTTTTGGTCATATAAATCAAGTTTTATAACTAACGTAGTCTATTGAGACACCTAGATATTAGTGGTGTCGTGTACACCCAATATTGTTATAGTCAGACGGAACAAAATGGAACCTTAAAATCGAGACGTTGCAGCATTCTGCATGTATAATTCTAGTAATAAATAAACAATCAAATCTTGTGTGCATAAACATTAGAGGATTTTACACAAGAAAAATGAAATCTAGGCTACCTGATCTCAAATATACAAACAAAAAGCTAGGGTCCGAGCCATTTGATCTAGCTACGAGCCACCGTGCCCACTCCCTGGACCACCCAGCGTAAGAACCACACCATGCAGTTCATGGTTCTGAACCTTCGCTTGTTCTCTCCCTAACGATAAACCCGGAACTGACCTAACCACCGGTGATGGTCTATGGCCTGCATGCTCTTGAAGGTGGTAACCATGATGGTTCAGTTCTGGTCCATGAGCTGGTGCATGGCTCGAGTGCCTGATGAAAGCGCGATTTACGTGCTGGTTTCTTTGAGCCATATGGCTCGTGGGCGATCTGCGATTATGGCTGCCGCGGTAACCTCCTCTTGAAACAACCTCCGGCCCCTGGTTAACATAACCGTTAAGTTCTCAAGTTCTCGTGATAGATTAATTTAAGTATATATATATACATATAGGAAGCTTACTGGAGGGAACAAGACTCCTCTGAAGATCCGACCGTTAACTGTTGCAGTCATCAAGTAACCTGAGTCGAACGCTCCATCAACTTTTCCGTGAACTTCTGCACCAATCTGAGATTCAAACCAACTGATTAAAACAGTTAAAATCGTGTTAAATAAAAACGAATTTTGAGTTCTGCAGACTCAATATTTACCAGATTTTGAACACGCAACGGCTCAAAGTTTCTATGATCGGGGCGAGTTTCATGATGGCTTTTCCGGTCTTGAACAAACTGCAGATCGGGTGTAGCTCGACTAAGGATCGTGATAGGATTCGATTGGGTACCCGGGATTTGCTTGCTGCTAGTCGAAATTTGATTTTGATGCTTAAACAACGGCAAAGCTTGAGCGAATGAGTTTGTTGAAGGCTGTTTCACGAGTGTTCGTTCTTGATCCGAGTGAGACGGAGATGAATGTTGTGAGAGCGAAAGCGAGTGTTCTTCAGGTTCTGATTCTATCACTTCACACGCTTTTGAATTCGACATTCTTCTTCTTTTCGTGTGCATCGGATCTTCTAGTCGAAATATATACACCAACATTAGGTACAAAACTTGTAACATGTCATCAAAGGGACTTGAGCCTAGCGGTATAGTAGCCCTTGCCCTCCTAGGAGGTCAGGCCTAGCGGTATAGTAGCCCTTGCCCTCCTAGGAGGTCAGGTGTTCAAACCAAACCAAAGGTGAGGAGGGTGTGTGTAAGTTTATTTGTTGCATTTGCCGTATATAAATATTATATACTTCAAAAATAAACTTTATTTGTTGTATTTGATGTATATAAATATTATATACTTCAAAAATAAACTTATAACATGTTTCGTGATAATTTGTGATGAATCAAACCTGAATTAAACGGTGACGACCGTTTCGTGTCGGCTTGGTGTTCGTGTAAGAAGTGTCGTTTTTCTTGGTTGCATTGGCTTCCGTACACCGTGCACACGCAGTTGTTATATCGGTCATTTGGACGATCCGATCGCAGCTGCAAGATGAGTAGCTCGTTGAGTGGCCGCTCGTCCTCACCGCACCTGGAAAATTAAAATTATGCAAACATGAAAACCAGTACTTCGAGCACTACAATAAAATTGATTTATAAGACGCCACCAAATCCTAATAGACCACTTTATAGGAGAGAAATTATAGGATCAAAAAATAAAGCGTTCTATCTAAAGACGTTATAATAAGTTTATTGGACGTTTTTTGGCGTCGTAAAAAAAAAATTAGGACATTATAAATAAAAAGTGTTGCGGTAGCTATATTAGGACACTTTTGAGAAAGTGTCCTATAAACCTATCTTTTTATAAGACACTTGTGTTTATACGACACTTTTCAAATTGTGTCTTATAAAATAGCTAATATGACATTTTTTTTACAAAAGTATCCTAATAAACTTGTTACGACACCGAAAAGAGTTTATATAAACTTATTGCACAGCGCCTTTAGATAGGACGATTTATTTTTTGGTCCTATAAAGTGGCCTATCAGGGCGCTTATTTATTGATGGCGTCCTATAAAACCCAATTATGTTGTAGTGGAGTTTTAGGGTTTAGAATGAAGATTACTTACCCTCCGTAAATGGCTATATCAGAATCAGCCACAATAGCCGTATGCGAAAAACGCCCTTGCGGTTGTTGGCCTCGAACCTCTAGCTGAGTCCACGAACACGTGATCGTATCGAGTACCCAAACATCGTTATAATACTGCTTGTCGCCAACTCCACCGATCATGAAAACCTACAAGTTTACATGACGATTTCCGATTAGTTTGATCCATATATAAGAGACGAGATCTCAATATACATCGTGATATAAATAATTGCCTTTGTCCCAACGGTGACTGCAGCGTGTCCTGCTCGAACGCCCGGTGACCGTCCTTGAACAATGCACTAAAAATTCACGCAAAAAACCACCTTAGTTCACTATTTACGACCAACTAAAAGCATCACCAACAGATTCCCCAAAAAAATTCTAAAATGGAGAAATAAAAGTCAAAATCTCTAAAGAAAATTACATTAAAAACCAATATATTATTTCCAATAGATTCCCCATTTTGGAAAAACCAACATTGTTTGTAATATTAAAATATTCAATTCATCTGTTAAAATATTCAATTCATCTGTTAAAATATTATTTCTCTCTCTAAACGTTTGTTTTTAAATTTTTCTATTGGTGGTTTCAATTTATAATCATTTTTGGAGTGTTCCGAAGAAAAACCTGTTTTCTCCATTTTGTCCATTTTGAAGATGGTTTTGGGAAAGCTCTTGAAGAAAGAAAAAAATCCCTATTTTCTCCATATTCTCCATTAATGGAGAAGCTGTTGGAAATGCTTTAAACCAATAGCAAATATATAATTGAAGCTCTGATCGAGCTCGGATTACCTTTGACCAAGTCATGGTGTCAACGTTGAAAACATCAACGTCACCACGATAGCGGTCCCCACAATCGCCGCCATAGACAAAAACTTTGTTTTCTATGGCGACAGCACTATGACTGTCCCTCGGCACGGGGACATCGCCCTTGGGTTCGGGCGAACTCCACCTCATCGTTCTAAGATCCAAAATATGCAAATCGTTCAAATAATTAGCATCCCCTTCACCACTTCCACCAAAAACCACTAATCGGTCGTGCCCAACTACGGTGGCCGTGTGACTCTCTCGAGGTGTTGGAGCAACTCCTTTGCAGTTTGGTCGTGTCCATTCGCGTGTCAAGAGATCCAAAATGTGAATGTCGTTAACTTTTTTGCAGCCGTTGGTTCCACCGAATACGATCATCATGTGACCCACAATGACGGCACTGTGACTGTCCCTTGGACCAGGGCCTGCACCCGTGGTTGCAAGATTGGTCCAAGCCATGGTTTCTAGGTTTAGCACAAGAACATCACTGAAATGTAGGCCACCACAACATCCCTAGAATGAGAATTTTGTTAGAATTCAGCTAAAAAATTGCAAACACTTTCTATATTAATTTATTTGTTCAGAAAACAGCAAAATTATCTTGTGCCTGTTAGTAACATTAAATACAATTCACAAGTTTTTCCTTATTTAAATTAAACTACGTGTCAAGTCAAACTCCAACGGAGGTTCTTATTAAGAACCTTCTTTTTTCACTTTTTGTTTCCAACTCATCAATTTAAGAACTCTTCTAAAAATCGACAACGATCGTTCTTATAAGAACCTCACTTTGTGGGTCCCATTAAACAAATCATCTTAAAATATCTTAAGTAAATCAATAAGATAAAATAAAAAATAAGGAATATGTCATTTCTAATAAACTTCATGATAAAAACCAAACTTCTTATAAGAACCTCTCACAATGGTAATTTTAATTACTATACTTTTAGCTAATAAAAACCTAAAATTGACCAGGAATCAGGAGACCACTCACAATACAACACGTGGCATATATTCTAGCCTATAAACTTACATAATGAGTTACACAAAAGCTCATGTATAGTTGATCGAATAAACTGTGAGCCCGTTATACTGCTTATAAACAAAACCTCAACCCCAAATAGATTAAATTTGTCATCAAAGTAGAACTTATGTATGCAATTAAGGGGGGATTAAAAGGCACTTATCCATTCAAAAATCCTACTCTTTGATTAACGTCAATAAACAAACAATAAAAGTTATTATTCGTCCATTCACAAAAGAGTGACCTTATGTCAAACCAAACAAATGAAACCAGGTTTGTTCAAGTGATTAAGACTTGTATAAAGCTTCTAAATTCGAGTCTCTTACCCAATAAACCCCCAGAAGATTTGCAAACAATATTGAACATATATGAAAAAATGGCAAAGAACCAAAGGCATAACTTATTGTTGCCCCATTTGAAAGCTATATAGAGAGAGGGATTCGGGAAAACCGTAAAACAAAAAAAAAATCTGATCACCATATAACCATTTATGTTTACAGTATGCTGACGTGCATACAAGTAATTTGTCAGTTAACATACACATGTGTAGAGAAACCAGGAAAAATGTTCAAATTTTGTATGTGCATACCATACTACTACTACTGATAAATGGTATATATATATTATATATGTATAAAGATGTTTGTTGGTTTTTATCTTTTCTTTTTGGGTTTCATACATACATATTATGTATATATATATATATATATAGAGAGAGAGAGAGAGAGAACCAAAAACAACAGAAGGCGTAACTTCTTGTTGCCCCATTTGAAGGCTGAAGCTATATAGAAGTTCATGGAAACATACATACATACATAAATATATAATACATATATATACATATAGAGAGAATGAGAGAGAGAGCAAGAACCAAAAGCAAGAACAGAAAGCGTAACTTGTTGCCCCATTTGAAGCTATATAAAAATTCATGAAAACATATATACATAGAATATATATATATATATATATATATAGAGAGAGAGAGAGAGAGAGATAGAGAGAGAGGGGGTTGATTAAATACATACACCAAAGACATAGAGGAAGCCATTAGAGAAGCAAGACGAATGACCCCATCTTTCAGAAGGATTAAAGCCCATGAATCTTGGGTACAACCACATTGGCTTGTTGACAATAATATCGCCATTGTTTCCCATGAAGAACTCAACACACTGCAGTGAAGATGTAAACTGATGGAGATGAAAAGAAAGAGAAATGCATCAAGTTCAAGTATGGAGTTTTGAGGAAGAGAGTGAAAAAGACATGAAAAGATGGGAGCTTTCAAGTCGACATCAGTGTCTCACCAATAAATTAAATAAATATACTGCAACACACATATGGGTTTTGATTGAGGTAAGAATAGTTCTTATGGTGTTTTCCACTTATTTAATTTTCACTCCAATAAAATCAGTATTACTATTATTATATGGTTTACGTTGATTCTGTTCGAGACGTATCGATTTACGTTTTAAAATATATTTTTTAGTAATATGTGTGGATGAGTTTTTGTTCTTTTCAGGTTATAATAATTTTCTGTTTACAGTTACGTTACTTTTCGCAAGTTAAGAACATCGCTACATAAATATTTTTATAAATGAAAATGTATTTTTTTTGTAAGAGTTATCATTCGATAAAGTTATTGTAAGAATCTCATATGTTTTTAAGTTTTTATAAAACTTTGATTCTTATCTCTGCTTTGTGTAATACGATATTCTATTGGTTTTTTAAAATAAATATTTATTATTTATTATAAAAATATAATAATTTATTCATGTTGAAAAAATAGTTAATGAAGCCCATACAAAAATTATTATTGTAAGTTTTTGTATAGATTTTAATTTAGTGAGCTATAAATGAAATGAGAAGAAAAAATAAAATTATATTTCGATAAATAAATAAAAAGGCATTGGAGATGTTATAATCGATAGCATCTTCAAAGATTTTTCATTTTAAAGATCATAATTAATATAAATTATAATACTAAAATATTTAAAATTACTAATTAAATATTTATTTATTTTATTTTAATTTAGATAGAATAAAATTTATTTCTTTTTTTAAACAATCATTTTTGGATAGTTTTCTACATTTGAAAATATCTTTTATTTTATACATTTTAAAAGAGGTTTTGAAGAATGTGTTAGTGGTGCTTATTGGATGATATATTGCTTGATAGTAGATAAATGAGTCATGTTTGATAAAAGTTGTTTGTTAAGCTAGATGATATTCTGAAATTTCTCTTAAACAGAGAATCAAAAATTAAAATTCAAAAAAAATTCATTTAATTAACTTTAACTCTTTCTTATTTTAGATATTATGATATTAATCATATTATTAAAATATTTTATATATTTTATAAAATATTATTATTATTATTTTTGAACAGTGAAAATATAATAACTAGTTACTTTTTAAAGTTTTTCAAATCTGAAACTTTATTTCTCTTTCCTATTTTCTACATTTTAAAGTAAATTTTAGAAAATTTATTGAAATAAATATTCATCAAAAATTCTCAATTTTTGAAAATTTTATTAGAAGCTCTGGATGAATATATTTCTGTTGAATTAACTCATTTCATGGTTTCGTAGAGAGCAAAAGAATAATTTTGTAACTAAAAACGTTATAAGTAAATTATTATGAATTCCATTTAATTATTTTAAAAATATATTGTAATATTTATGAAATAATTATTTTCTATATCATTATGTTTTCCGCACAATTCCATTGTACTAGCTTTTTTAACGTTATTATTGTATTGTCCTCTTTAAACTTTAGTAAATTATAAAATATAATAAAAATAAAATAACTCTTTATCAAGAATAAGAGTGAATCACATTTTTGGTCCATCGTGAATACCAACTTTTTGGTTTTGGTCCATTTGAAATATAAAGTACATTTTTGGTTCCAAAAATGAGTTTTTTAGCCCAAACTTGCCCCTCCCTTAGATGCCGTTAAATTTATTGTTGTTAGGCATACCATGTGCCCCTCACCTGAGGGGCATTTTGGTCTTTTTATTCATCTTCTTCAACATCTCATGCATCTCCAAGAATATACCCAAGTAAGACTGATCTTAAGAATCAGGAACATAATTTCAAGAAATCAAAATTAAACCCTTAACCATAACATGCTCAAATTTTGAAATTAAAAGGATAATCAAAATACAAACTTAAACTAATCCATTCATGAAATCAAAATTAAACCCTTAACCAGAACATGCTCAGATTTTGAAATCAAAAGGGTAATCAAAATACAAACTTACACAAATCCATTCATGAAATCAAAACTCTAATCAACCTTGTACAAATTCATTCAGAAATCAAAATCCACAAATCCATTCACAAAATTTATACACAAAATCAAAAACCTAAACAAACTTACACAAATCTATACACAAAATCAAAACCATAAACACATTTCTAACAAATCTGGATGGGTTCCTCTTGAAGAACATAACCCTCAACGAATTCAAACATAAACCCTAAACGAATCTGGTGGGGTTCCTCGTGAAGAACGAAACCACAAGAATTGGAAAACGTATATGTATCTGGACAAAACCGCAAATGGTCCAAGAAAAGAACAAAACCACAAACGATCCAAGAAAGAAAAAACAAAACAGCGAACAACATCATGTTCTAAATTCAGGTTTCCACATGTTTCATCTTCAAAAAAGGGGATAGATTTGTTGAATTTTGAAATGGGGAGATAAGCACATCTGGATCTGCATCGCATCATCGAGAAGAGAGGGGAGCAGATATGGGTTTGCATCGCTTCATCGAGAAGAAAGGGGAGCAGATCTCATCTTCTAGATTTGTTAGCTTCAAAAAACTCCCAATCATCTTCTCAACTTCATCTGCATCAATTTTTCGTTCCCATTCGAGTTATGAATCTTGTGGTTTGTGCATCAATTTTTCGATTCCATTCATGAATCTGGAGGTGGTGGTGATTTGGTGAAGGGTCGCCGGAAACAGTTGAGGGTGAAGGTGCTGGTAGTGGTGTTTCTAAAGGTAGTTTTTTATTTGGCAGTGGTTTTTCATGCCGGAAACGAAATCGATCTAGGGGTGGTGTTGATTTGTTGGGTGATATGGAGAAAGGAATAGGTGGTATTCATTTGGTGATCGAGGTTTAGGATTTTCAAGATGCATGTCAAAAGAGAAGATTTGTAAATGAATTAATTTTTTTTAAATGTTAAAATCACATATTTATTTTTAAAGGAAAAAAAACATAAGTTGAAAGACCAAAATTCCCCTCACGTGAGGGGCACATGGCATGCCTAGCAATAATAAATTTAACAGCGTTTGAGAGACGGGCAAGTTTAGGCTAAAAAAACTCGTTTTTGAGACCAAAAATGTATTTTATGTTTCGGAGGGACCGAAAACAAAAAGCAGGTATTCACGAGGGACCAAAAATGGAATTCACTCATAATAAAATATAAGGTATGGTTTGTATGGGTGAGCACGGGTCGGATCGGGGCCGAAAACACCAAACCCGATCGGGGTTCGGGTATGAAGGAAAACACCCGAATAGTGCAGCTTGGGGATTGGACAGATCAGGTTTGGGGTAGTTCGGGGTCGGGGTTCGAGGTAGTTCGGGGTAGGGAGGAAGAGGATCAAAAAGTTATTTGAGTTATTTTTTGTTCTAACTTGGACTAAGTACACAATTGTACAAAATTATTTCTGAAGCTACTGTTGATTTTTTGAAAAATGATCAAGGGGCTGTTTCAATGTCAAATTCGTCAAGGGATGCTAAGTTGGAGTCGTTACCTTCTATGGATAATGTGGCAGCGTTTTCTTCTCTAGTTGATGATAATGGTTCAAAACCTGCTACAATGAGTGTTATCCATAATAAAAAGTGTCATCCAATATCCATAATAGAAAGTGCCTTACTAGGTTACTTAGATAATAGAATTATAGAAATTAAATTAGAATTATCAATCATGGTAAACTTGTAAAATAGGAAAAGAAACTTTAAATAAGGCATGTTCAGGTTTCGGGTTTGTTCGGGGTGGGTATATGGATACCCTAACGGGTCCTACTAACCCCGTTATATAGTTCGGTTTCGGGTCTCGGGTAATATCGAGTTAAAGGGGTCGGGTAATATCGGGTTAGTTCGGATCGGTTTTGCGGTTTGTTTGGTTTGGATCGGGTTTTGCACAGCCTAATGGTTTGTGATATGGCGTGTAACGACCTACGGTGGCGTCGGTGGGATAACGCATAGGTTTTTCTTTCAGTTCTTATGTTTAAGGGGGGTTTTCATGTTTAAGGTTATTTCATGTTTAAGGTTATATTTTCAATATAAATTTTCCACCCGATTTAAAAATACAAAAAAATGTTTCATTCAATATCGGAAGATGAAATGACATATAGGAGAAGAGGAATCAACACCCCCAATCAAAACGCCCCCTAAATCCTTACTCCAGCACACGACCACAAAGTCGATGAAGAATTGAAGATTAAAAAGACTCTAAGAGTCATCAAGACAGGAATCAACTCATCAAGTCATCTATGTTTTACATAGATTGCAAATCACATAGAAACCGTCTAAATTTTGAAGAAAAAAAACATGAAAATATGAAAACTAGCCCTGTGAAAATCAACCAAAATCATCCAATGAGTTTAATTTGAAATGATGATGCATATTTTTTCACAATTTTATCTTTCTTTATGAGTACAAATGTGTATTTTTATGTATAAATGTACTTTATGTATTTTTACTTCATTTTATCTATGAAACAAGCATTATGTATGCACTAAACGTTCACATGTATTATTTCCTCTATGAATTAAACACACACATACAAACTAGTTTCCATGGTTATAACAACTAGACGGTTATTATATAGTCTCATGGGTGTGCGTGCACGCACGCGCGCACACACACACACACACACACACATATATATATATACATATATATATATATATAGAGAGAGAGAGAGAGAAGAAGAAGAAGAAAGTTTAATTGCAAACCGATATTCGGTCCTATGAATTGGGAAACAAAGGAGAGCACGACACGTGTCTCTAATGTAAATTAAGTATGAATATCGAAGGTAAACGCTCATGAATTATTCATAACGAATAATACAACATCCATGATGAATAATACACATTCATCATGAATGATACATTATTCATGATGAATAACCTATGAAGGTGTCAGACACGTGTCGCTCCCTCCTTTGTTCCCTAGTTCACAATTGAAAATCGTTTTTCATTTGAACACCCCCCCCCCCAATATATATACACACATATAGGGAAAATAAAATTTTTGACAACGCCTATATATTAGAAACTCTATGAACCTATCAACTGTACATATTTAACTTCTTTAATTATCCTATCGACTGTTTTTTAAAAACCTCACTTTTCCTTATTTGAAATCACTCGATCGATGAAATGTTTCATTAGTGAAACCACGCTATATTCAAAACATACCAACCCCGTGTGTTGTTTCATTAGTGAAACAACACTATATCATTAAAACGGGTCAATAAGATCAACCCATGTTTTGTTTCATTGGTGAAACAATACTCATTAGTAAAGTGGGACAATACGGATCAACCCATGTTTTGTTTCATTGGTGAGACGATATTTCACTAGTAAAAAAATTCAATATAGATCAACCTATGTGTTATTTCATTGATGAGACAACACGATTGTTGTTTCAGAACAACAACCAAATGAGTTTTTTAGGAAACTGTTGATAAGATAATAAAGATAATTATGAAAGTTAAACATGTGTGGTTGATATTAGTTCATAGAGTTTCCAACTTATAGGATATTTTTATATGATTTGGGCCTATATATATGAAGGCTAAATGCATCCTTATATAGCTAAATACATCCCCCACCAACAAATTTCTTACTCACAAATCAACGACAATACTTACTTTTTACATTTTTAATGCATGATTTGTTCGAGTCTGACATAAAATGCGATGCATATATATAGAAATACCCAATATATGTATATGTATATATATATATATATATATATATTTGTGTGTGTGCGTGCGTGTCTGTATGGGCATGTCTAAACGAGAAGCTAAATATTTCTGTAAGAAGGCGAGAAGTCTCAGTACCATATATGACTACATGCATGATACTGTTGGTTCCTAACAAAAGTGTATAGATATCATATAGTGTATAGAAGGGGTGAATACAAACAGACAAACATTTACTTTTTAAATCAGTTTATTGATAAAAAAAACATAAAGATTGGCGGAAATAAGAATAAGTAATAACCTATTCTAAACAATCTAAGAAACACGAAGTAGATGCACAAGATAAAGAGAGAATATAATATAGGTTTGAGAAGAGAATGGTTGCAATGTAGATGAAGAAGGGTTTCTTCATCTATTTATACCCAATGCATTAAATGCATGTCAGAAAGTACCATCAACGTGTCAAGCATCTATTGGAGATTTTGTCATTTGTCCATAGGTTGAGTGGGCTTTTGGCCGCATATGAATAGTTGACCTTTAGGGTTGGTAAGCACGTGGTGAGAAATAAAGCAACATAGTATTTGTATCTTCTCTAACAGGTTAGTGGTTATCCTTTTGTGCATACATGATAAGAACAAAACTTAATCTTGTTGAGAAGGATTCACTTGATCGTTGATACTGAGGCTTTGCTGAGAGGTCTTCAGGCATCACTTAATCTTGTCAGATTTCACACTTTTAATAGACCTACTTGTTATCACTAAAGACCGTTGCAGATCACGAACTGTCTATCTTTATCTTCAGTTAATTCTTCGACCTTGCTGAAGGTTTCGTTGGTGTGAGTTTTGTCCTCAGGTTCTTTCAGGTTCAGGATCTGCTTAGAGTTAGTTTAGTGAATACTGAGCATAGTCAGTGACGCGTTCACTGAAACATAAAAGAAACTAAAATATAAGATTTTCATTAACTATAAAGGGTCATCATCAAATCACCGAAGGAGCTTGGATCAATAGATAAACAAGCTTAATCATATATGATTAAAGACACCCAAAGGATTGTAATCATATATGATATTGAGATTCTCATCTTCTCGCAAAATGTTTAACTTCTCGCATGGTCCTCTCTATCTCTGTGTGTGTATATATATAGGCGGGTTCAAATGAGAACCGAGTTTTAGTTGTGAACGTAAGGACAAAGGAGAGTCTAACACGTATACCCTACGTCCACGGGTTATTCATCATGAATGGATCATGATCGTGTGTTATTCATATTGAATGATGTGTTATTCATATTAAATGTTGCATCATTAATTATGAATAGTTTGTGAACTTCATGTTTGTTATTCATATTGAATGTAGACGTCGAGGACATGTATTGTACTCTCATTTATCCTCACGTTCGCAATGAAAATTTATTTTGCAAATGAACTATCCTCTCTCTGTAACACCCGGAATTTTGTAATCAAGATAATGATTTTCACATCCTAAATGTTTTGATATTTATAAGTTTAATGGAGTGTTTCAAGGGTTCAATGTTGGGTTGCATTGATTTGGAAGTTAGGAGCGAAAAACGGAGCAAAAACGAGATTCGGTACCTTCTAGGCGACCATGACAGGCTAGGATACGATGTCAAGGTCGCAGGACATGGTCGCAGAGGAGGAAAAATCAGCCAAATAGTGGAAATTCTCGGTACAGGTTTGGCTACGATGACACGGCGACGATGCCATGTCAAGGTCGCGAATGCATGGTCGCCAAGAAGGAAATTGAGTCGTGTGGAAGCTGGCGGTACACTTCGGGCGACGATGCCATGTCAAGGTTGCGAAGGCAAGGTCGCCCGGATCTGGTCAGGAAGCATTTAAGTCACGATTTTGGCTCTCTTCTTCTCATTTATCAGATATCAAAAATCAGTATAGAGAGCATCTCATTGAAGGCGATTTTAGGGTTTAACTCCCTCCAACTACCTCATCTCTTCTCATTTAATACTCCCTCCAAGTTGAAGATTCAAGTGTGGGTCAAGCATTTAAAGCTTCCATTGGTGGTATTCTTCAAGTTCTCATCTTCTTCTTCCTCTTAGAGACTTTTTTAGGGTTTCCTCAAACTCTAGTATTGTGAGTTCATTCTTACCTTTCTTAAACTTATACATGTCAAAATGATGTATTTTGCCTTAATATGATGTTTAAAATAAGTATTTCTATACTTGGAAGATTTTGGTAAAACTAGGTCAAAATGTATCATTTAGGGTTTTCTTTAAAATGATGAAATGGAAGTCAAGAACGGTTTTGGAATACTCTTATGAGTTTTAAATGCAAGAAATATGATGTATAAACCTAAATGATTATTTGACCTAATTTTTTGGAAGGAAGGTTTTGGAAGCATGATGTTATACTTCACAAAGGTTTGTGAAGAGAAGTTAATACATTGGAAACAATTGTATTAGGAAGTTAGACTAGTGTAAATGGATCCATAGGCACATATGTAGTAGATCCCGGTTTGGGGTTGAACTTGTGCGGAAGAGTAATTGATGTGATGGCGGGTCATTCCCGAAGAAGTTTCCCCCAAAAGAAGTAAAACGTATCTTTTAGGTGTAAATCGCGGAAGTAAAGAAAAAGAGATGTTTTAGAAAAGCTTTGGTTAAATGTTTGTTTACCGTTTTCGAAGTTTAAATGGCTTTTCTATATTTGAACTGTTTGTTCTCACTAGGCTTTAAGCCTAACACTTTTTCTTAAAATGACATGTATAACAGGTGATCAAGCGGGTGGGGCTTGATGGGATGAGTGAAGCTAGATGCCGGTAGTGGCATCCTTTTTGAAGTGCACCCTCGTGTGTATAGATGGAGTTACATAGAAGATTATTTTGAGAATTTTAGAGACACCCGAACTTAATCTGTATTTCGAATTGTATAGATTAATAGGTTGTCATTTAACATTCCAATAGAAGTTGTAAACTCACTCTAACCTTCTCCCCATCTTTATGGGTGATGTTTTATGTAGTTGAAGTTATTCCGCATTTTATTTGGTTTAAATTAACTTCCATTTTTAGGGGTGCTACACTCTCTCTCTCTCTCTATACATATATATATATATATATATATTGAGAGAGGGAGAGAGAGAGACTTGGGATTATGTGCGACTAAACTGTTTTCATGACACCACACAAATGACACTATATATATGTATATACATGTTAGTCAGTACCTTAAGCCACACTTAATTTAAAAACCGACATGGCCTCGTCCTAACTCATAAGCATTGAAGTTTGACAACACTACCTCACCATATCACATGTTATTTCATCTTGGGTATTATCAGTTAGAGGTTAATTTGAAGTTTAAAATTCTTTAATAAATTCATATATACTTCAAGGGTACTTTAACCAAATTAAAAACTTAAGTAAAAAGTAATTTTAAAATACATATTGGAAAATTTAACCGTTTAACGGACAACAAATTTAAAACATGATTGTTTTTTATGTAGATCAATGTCTTCCCTTAGCCTATTTTGGAAGCCATTATACAAAGATGATTGTGAAGCAAGCACAATGCTTTAAATGGCATAAGAAATGTCGTAGTTGCAACATTAAACATTAATTCTTAGGAGTCACAACGAAGCCACAACATTTTTTAAAGTATGGCCTAAACCGACAATTGTGTCTATGTGTGCATAGAGGAGTTGTTCAAAGGAGAAACAGAAATTAGAAAACATGGAACCCCTCTATCAACTATTTAATATAAAAAAATAGATGAAATTCAATCTAGTACCATTTTTTTAACTAAATTTGAAACTTGAGAAAATCTCTCGTAGTACTCTTACACCATAAACAAGGGTGTATCTGGGATACACAGAGTATCACATTACATTTCTTAATTTTATGGCAATTATCCTTACTAATACATTTATTTCTTAAAATTGTGCAATCTTTATCAATCATTTTGTCTATCAATATTCTTTCTTTGCCACATCTTCGGTGAAGACAATCAAACCCATTCGCAAAGGAAACCAATAAACTCCTTTAAGATTATAATCGTTAACCGTGGTGCGTGCTACTGTCTTATCTTATCCCTTCTTCTTTTACCCCGGCCCGAGACCGGTCATTCAGTTCAATCAAGTTCATATGCTAACGGTGATTGTGGTATGCAACCGCTAGTGGGGTTTTGATGTGCATCACATTCAATTAAGCATCATAGTATTAGGCTTGAACAGGATGTTCCATTTATTTATTGATGGAAATTGTAAGCCACCATGAAAGAAAAATGGTAATGATGGCATTCTTGCAGATTAAAGATGGGGAGAAGATGCACATTCGATTAGTTGAATATGCATGACAAATTTCATGATATGATTGTTTAACTTTTTAGGTCTACGTTTTGGTTCATCAACTTTGATTGTGATGTTCTTTTTAATTGTTATTTGATTATGATTTTGTTATTCATCCACATTTGAATGAATAGTGAGATAAAAACATTATCAAACTTGCTTGGGTTTTTATTTGTTCACTCACATGTGAACGAAGAATATAACAGAGAAACATTTTATTTGTGTTTATAATATGTTTTTTAGATGTTATGATTTGTAGTTTTATGTGTTTATTCATATGCAAACGAACAATAACATAGACACATCATCAAATGAACCGTAAAACAAAAACACTATCTAATTTACTTGTGGTTTTTGGTTTTCATTCACATGTGAATACTAAATACCATACCACAAAGCCATTTACTTGCTATCGCTATCGAGTATCGACTCACCCATAAACTTGGTACAAATTCATATGTAAACATGCATTGCAATCCCCACATGTACCTTAAATATTTTTAACATATTTGCGTATGAACATTTATTAATATCTCATGCAACAAAATATTTGATTAAATATAACCAAATAAACCAACTCAAAACGTTATAAACCAGTAAAGTATTCACATGTGAACACTAACGAGCACAAAACTACTTGCTTGATATCAGCTTCCCCACGAATTTGGTGCATGTGAATATTAATATAAAATTATTTACATTTACCCCTAGCACAAATGAACTTTTATGCTATTTACATGTGAATTACATCTACTACTTGCATGTATGCATGCATGTATGTATGTGCATACGTACATATATACTATGTATGTGTATCTATGTACACAAGCACGTATCTTAAGTTTTTTTTTTAATTCATATAATAAGTATATATAATTCTTACAAGAAAAGATATACAACTTTGAATTTAAAAATGTTTTAAACCTGTTACATGAGCCGACTAATTTAAGGCGACTACCCGCTTCATGGATAGCCCGAAGTCACCGCATTTGAACCTTTGTGGCCATAAAAGGGATTTTTATTTCTCCTTATTTTCGAACCTACGACCTCCAGACACTTTTAACCTTTAATTGGAGCCCAAATTCAAATCAATCGGGTACCACTAGGGGTGTAAATGATGCGAGTCAAGCTCGAGTATCAATATACTCGACTCAAACTCGATAGAGATTTCTCAAGCTCGAACTCGAATCGAACTCGCGAGTAGTTGAAAACTAAATTGGACTCGAACTCGATAGAATTTTTTCAAGCTCGATCTCAAACTCGTTTGAAGCTCTACCAAGCTTGAATCAAGCTCGAACTCGTTTGAAACTCGAACCAAGCTCGAACTCGAACTCGAATCAAGCTCGAACTTGAACTCGAATTAAGCTCAAATCAAGCTCAATTATTGAAATTTATGAAATTTTAGAACTTTCTCTTATAAATTTTAAAACTTAATGGCGTTTTCTTAATTTTTATAAAATTAAAGAGATGTACCTCAAACTTCATCATAAAAAAGATAAAGTTACAAACTTCATTCACCTCACTCTTTTTTTATGACACCCGATCATCCTTCTTTTACTATATTTCTTTCTATGTGGGACAACTTCACTAAATCTTCTACAATTTTTTTTGTCTTTTTTTAAGTATGATTTTAATTTAAAAAATTGAGTAGTTTTTATATTTTAAAATTGCACAATTTTATTCAAATATCTAAAAATATAAGACATTTTTATTATATTATATTTCACAAATTATATTATAAAGCTGATTATATTTTAAAACTAATTATACATAAAAGAATCGAGTATCTCAAGAGCTTTTCGAGTCGAGTATTGGGTAGCTCAACTCGACTCGACTCGTTAATATGTCGAGTCGAGTTCGAGTCGAGCCTATTCAAGTCGAGTATTGGATGGCTCGACTCGACTCGTTAATATGTCGAGTCGAGCCTATTCAAATCGAGTGTTGATCGAGTTTTGACCGAGTCAATCTCGAGTAACTCACGAGTTGTCTCGTATCATTTACACCCTAGGTGGCTAAGCACCACCCTTCTGATTTATATCAACATGGAGCCTTTGATATGAATAATAAATAATATCAATGTCAATAACATCAAATGACCATTTTTATGTAGGAGATGCCATTAAAGGGATGCCATCAACATTCCGCTAAATGATTCTTATAATCTCCAACCCAACATAAAAATAAATTTATTTTAATCTTGAATCCAACACTAAAATAAATAGAGGTACAAAAACAAGGATTGAAGATCCCTTAAACATAAAAGTAAGTTCTTATCAAAAGTATTATGGAAGCAAATTTTGGTTCTTTACCTTATCGAAGTTGGATTGATAGGTAAATAATTTTTATTTATTATTAAGAAAATATATTTAAACAGATATGTTGTGGTACATTATTGGAGTTGGATTGATGGGTAAATAAAATAATAGCAAACACATCAATAACTCAATTTCAATGGGATAGATGTCTATTCATCATTTTCCTATTTTCTTTTATACTTTTTTTAAATTTCTTTAAAGGGCCGCTCATTAAAAAAGTAAATAGTTTGCTTTTTTTTTCTTTTATAGATGCATGAATTTTTCCAGATTAGTTTTACATTTTATTTTTGGTTTTTTGCCTTGAAAGCTGTATTTTCTAAAAATAATGATTAAATAAGTAAATAAATTAGTATTTTTCTTGTAAACGTATATCAATTTGTTTTTCAACGTATTCAAAATTATATGTTATTTTTAACTACAATGAAAACGTCTTACATTTTTAAATGAAAATATAAATAATGTCTCAGAAACCATATATCTAAAAAAATTTCTTTATATTTATTATATTATTTTCAACAAATTATCTAAATTTCTTCAAATAATAAAAATTAACTTAATCTTTAATTTAGAGATTAAAAATATCTTATACATAAATAAAATTTTATTTATTTCTTATAAATATTTAACATTAATGTTTTTTATTAACTAGAATATAATTAAAAAAATGTTTCTCTTTAATAATAATAATAAAAAGTATTGCAAATTTCAAAAAGTTCACAAGTCATGTCATGTTTTCTTCGTTGTGGAGAAAATTTTGGGAAACATAGCAAAAAATTTGTTTAAAAATTTCATTTTCTATGTTTTAGGTTATCTGTTGAAATCTTTTTAGATGTTAAGTAGATAATATTATATACACAGAGAGATTTAAATACAAATTATATAATATTACAAATCAATCATAATCGTTTATATGTTTAATCAAATATTTGGTTTTATAAATATTTCGATTAAATTTCTAACATAAAACAATGATAATAATAAATGAATTATATCATCTTTTATAAATATTTTGATTGTTTTCAAATGTGTGGTATATATAGTATTTACATTGTTAAAAACCTAAAAAAAAGACTAACAACACACTAGGAACCCTCCATCTAGACAATATGCATTTATGCATAGACGGTATTCACGAATGCATATAAACATTTTTCTCAAAGCACGAATAGATGTTAAAAATTACTACTATGCATTTGTACATACCGTCCAGATGGAGAGCTCCAAGGTGTTTTTCAGTTTTTTTTGTTGATAAGATTTTCCCCTTAACCTGACCCTATATATATATAGTTGAGTTCAATGAGAAAAGAAGTTATGCAGAGAATCATAACAAAAGATCTCCACCTTGGATCAATCATAATTGAATATCAACAATAATGAGTACACTGAGATGCATCAGATCAATTCACATCTAAAGCATGATTCATGTGTGAGCATGAGATTAAAAGTGATCAAGAGTTGAGTCTATTCCTGCTTCTTAACTTAACTCATTTTCTCACACGATCTTTCACCTCTCTCTTTCTCTCTCTCTCTCTCTCTCTCTCTCTCTATATATATATATATATATATATGTGTATGTGTGTGTGTGTGTGTTATTTTGTAAAGCACTAAAAGGTTGTAAATCGTGTAAACCAAATAATGAAGGTATTTATGGAAAATCTGAAAGTTCATTTATTATTATTTGAATATTTAAGAAATGTGATTAGAGTTTATTAATTATGATTAACGTTTTATAATACGAAATTATCGATGATTTTATGGAATCAGATATTTGTTAGACTTGCAACACCCTAGGAACCCTCCATCTAGACAATATGCATTTATGCATAGACGGTATTCACGAATGCATACAAACATTTTTCTCAAAGCACGAATACATGTTAAAAATTACTACTATGCATTTGTACATACCGTCCAGATGGAGAGCTCCAAGGTGTTTTTCAGTTTTTTTTGTTGATGAGATTTTCCCCTTAACCTGACCCTATATATATATAGTTGAGTTCAATGAGAAAAGAAGTTATGCAGAGAATCATAACAAAAGATCTCCACCTTGGATCAATCGTAAATGAATATCAACAATAATGAGTACACTGAGATGCATCAAATCAATTCACATCTAAAGCATGATTCATGTGTGAGCATGAGATTAAAAGTGATCAAGAGTTGAGTCTATTGCTGCTTCTTAACTTAACTCATTTTCTCACACGATCTTTCACCTCTCTCTCTCTCTCTCTATATATATATATATATATATGTGTGTGTGTGTGTGTGTGTGTGTTATTTTGTAAAGCACTAAAAGGTTGTAAATCGTGTAAACCAAATAATGAAGGTATTTATGGAAAATCTGAAAGTTCATTTATTATTATTTGAATATTTAAGAAATGTGATTAGAGTTTATTAATTATGATTAACGTTTTATAATACGAAATTATCGATGATTTTATGGAATCAGATATTTGTGAGACTTGATAGACAGTTGAGATAGGTTTAAACAGTTTGCAACATTTTGATGGTTTACAAAATAAGGAACCTATATATATATAAATTTATATATATATAGAGAGAGAAAGACGGGTTCATACGAGAACGCTAACTATTTACGAAAATACGATAATTTTTTTTCATGTACAAAATCATATGTGATTTTACACTAACGGGTAGCGGGCGACTTTCGGGGCCACTTAAGTCGCATGGGATGTCACCCGGATCATATATGACTTTGTACATAAAATGTTTTTTATGTACAAATGATTGGCTGAGGATTGTCCTCGTATTTTCTTAAATTGTTACCGTCCTCGCATTAACCTCTCTCTCTCTCTCTATCTATATATATAGGCGGGTTAAAATGAGAAGTCAAATTTGGTTGTGAACGTGTGGACAAATGAAAATGTGACACGTGTTATATTAAGCCTGAATAATGAAAAAACTTAGTCTGAATATAGTATTATTCAGACCGAATAAAACTATATTCAAACTAATTATCTCCTTCTCACCGTAACCCAACCCTATATATATATATATATCGAGAGAGAGAGAGAGAGAGAGAGAGAGAGAGAAAGAGAGATGCGGGTTCATACGAGAATGCTAACTATTTACAAGAATACGAGAAACTTTTTTCATTTACAATATCATATGTGATTTTGCACTAACGGGTAGCGGACGACTTTTAGGGCCGCTTAAGTCGTATGGAAAGTCGTCCAGATCATATATGATTTTGTACATGAAAAAAAATTCATGTACAAATGATTGACTGGGAATTGTCCTCGTATTTTTTTAAATTGTTACCGTCCTCGCATAAACCCCTCTCTCTCCCCCTCTCCCTCTGTATATGTGTGTGTGTGTGTGTGTGTGTCTTTGGGGGGGGGGGGTCAAATGAGAACTCCAATTTGGTTGTGAACGTGAGGGCAAAGGAGAGCGCGACACATGTCCTATTCTGTCTGAATATATTTAGATTGAATTTATGTTATTCACTCTGAATGCGTGTTATTCATACTGAATAATGTATGAACTTCATCTTCGTTATTCATACCGAATGCCCTTCATTATTCAGATTGAATGGACACATGTCGCGCTCTCCTTTGTTCTCATGTTCACAACCAAATTTGAGTTCACATTTGAACTTTCCTCTCTCTCTCTCTCTCTATATATATATATATATGTCACGACTATCATATTTAACTTTTATAATTCATCATATATAGTGATTTTCTTACAGCTATCATATTTGACTTTTATAATTCATCGTTGACTACACTTGAATTCATATGGTGAATCTAGTGAGTTAATATGTGTTTTGGATTCATATGGTGAATCTGATGAGTTAATATGTGTTCTGGATTCATATGGTGAATTCGGTGAATTAATATGTCTTCTGTTAAAAAACGTTCAACTATATTTGGATTTCATATGGTGATTAGTGTGTGTTTCATATGATGAATCTGTGTGTTTCATATGATGAGTGAATATGTATGTTTTATTTAGTGAATCTTGTTACCAAAATGACGATTATGCCTTTTTTAACTAAATTATTTTAGTTAAAACCATAGAATAAAACCAAATTAAGGTTTAGATCGTTCTTACAGTTTTCAATTTTTTTTATTTAATTTAACTCATATATATATATATGTGTGTGTATGGGGTGTGGGGAGGGAGGGGGGGGGGGGTTTGTATTGTGGAAGGTATGGTTACGAAAACAATAGAATTTTAGGGAAGGTTAAATGCACAAATCAGAGCAAAATGTTGGTTATCAACAAGTCAACAATCCAAACGGAATCTACATCAATGGATATTAATGTGAGACGAATTTTTTTGACTCCTTTAACGACGG
This sequence comes from Silybum marianum, assembly GCA_036898165.1. Lineage (NCBI taxonomy): Eukaryota > Viridiplantae > Streptophyta > Magnoliopsida > Asterales > Asteraceae > Silybum > Silybum marianum. The sequence goes on along the minus strand of CM072530.1, from coordinate 20,043,094 downwards.
AGGCTAACAAAGAGATTGAGATCAAACCAAAGACTTGTCTTATATTGGATAAAATCATCTCATTCTTTAGCAACTGAGCTATATAGTTGAGTTCAAGTGAGACCAACCTATTTTTATGAAACCCGTGAAACCATATGTTTACACTTTAAACTTCATAACAAATACTGTGAAGGTAACCTTCACAGTGTTTTTGCTGTGAAGGTTTGCAAGTTTTTTTCCGTCAAGTTTTTGCTGTGAAATTTCAAGTGTAAAAATATCTCACATGTCTCACGAAAACAGACTGGTCTTACGTGAACCCAGCCCCTGAGCTACATTTTAAAAACACTTAAAAACACGAATATTAACTGTTAAATACACATATGCTTATCAGTTTTATTTTTGTTTTCATTTTTATTTGGAATATAATTTAAGTTATTTAATATGTTTTTGATACATTAATTAAGACATGAGATCATTTGAGAAGTGAAGTTAATGTGAGAAATATAATAAACGATATTGACCCTTGATCACGCTTAATAAAGGGATTATCTTGATGTATCGTATCTCGGTGCATATCATTATTGAAATTAATCTCAAACCCATTCATTAATCACGCTTGATAAGGAATTATCTTGATGTATCGTATCTTGGTGCATATCATTTTAATATACATTCAACTATGAAGATCCCTTATTATCATTCTTATCATAAATTCATTTCTAATTGAAACCCAACCTTATTAACTAATCAATTAAAAATATGGTGAAATGTATTTCGAAAAAGAGAAATTGTGGAGAGAATCTGATGTAAGAAGGTCCATGGGAGGAATCCTGGTCAGCAGAGTAGGTCAGTCGATCACGTACACACTACCGCCATCCAACCCCCGTGTTTATCGCCTCCATTTCTACGTTTCATTTTTATTTAAAATTTTATTTAATTAATTAATAAAATAATAATTGCAAACTGTGCCAGTGCCACCGTCAATGCTTTTCCCTCTGCCGGTATTATTCATTCATTCATTCTTTCTTTCTTTCTTTTTTATTTATTTATATAAAGTAGTAGTAAATTATGGATTTGATCCAATATTTTCCTATCTTAACAGTTTCCATCCTCAAATCTCATTTATTCTAAATTTTCCCTTATGTTTACAAAAGCTTTTGGTTTTAGTCCATTAAACTAATGAACGTTAATTTTCTGTTTAAGACACGTTAATGAGAATAGTTTGCTCATTTATTGATTTTTTTCATTAAAATTTAATAAAAGTATTATATATATTATTGATGTTCTTATTAAAATTTAATAAAAGTATTATATATATATTTGGGCAAATATATTTATAAAAAGTTATACATGTAGACTTTTTAATTAGTCCAAACTATAAAAACTCAATCAAATAAGATATTTATAAAAAAGGATAAATTTTGTTTATCATCATCTAAAGATTTATGAAAGATAATTTAAGTTTATTCATTGTGATCAACGTTTTAGATAAAAAAAAAATTAAGCAATAAACTAGATAGACTAATGAGATTGATTTGTATTATCAATATTACTTAGAAGATTTATATTTAAATCTCTCTCCCTATCTTTCTTAAAATAGAGGTTTAAATAAGAACACATCTATTAAAAAACTCTAATACATACAAAAACTATCATATTATGAACTTTTATATGCATCCTAAATCTGGTTAGTTAAAAAATCATTTAACCATAAAAAGTAATTTGTTATAAAAACCTCTATTAAGAGCATTTTCAACAACTATGCTATAATTTTTATATAATAGAGTATGAAAAGTTAAAATATCTAAAAACAATTTCATCCAACTCCAACAACTATTTTATTTTAGCAAGTCTAACTAAACTATATTAATAAAATATTTGATATATTTAATAAAATATTATTTATCTCTCCTATATTTGTCAATTCAATAGTTTTAATTGATTAGATATAGTTAAATTATTATTTCTGTCTCTTCTAGATGATTTTAGAGATTTCTATAAATTTAGAGATTTTTTTTATCTCTTCTTATTTCTCTATTTTAACATATAAAATAGCATAACTGTTGAAGTAACAAATATATTAAAATTACACTATTTTCTATTATAGCATAACTCTTGAAGATGGTCTTAAAAGGCTCGTAGATTTATTGGATATTATATATACAAATTATTTAATAAATGAATATAGAAAGCATAAAATCATAAACACAAAAAAGAAGAAGTGGAAGCAAGTGAAGACACAAGCAACGAGGAAGGGTTATTTTGGATTGGTACAAAGTTTGAAGGCTTATCATGGGGGTGCGTGTAGGGTATCACAAGGAGTTCTCGGGAGTCGTTTTGCAGAAACGGAGTGGCGTGACGGGTACGTGCCGTTGACCGCCCCAAATTCCACAAATACCCCTTATATACTTCCTTTCCCAAAACCAAGCGTGTAACTTGTCCAACTCACACCATTGCTTCAAAATATTAGTGTAGTATTATTATTTAGAGTTAATTAAAAAATTTTGGTTCCTATGGTTTCATTAAAAATCATGATGTAGGTAACCCTAGAAATTTATGATTAGGGTTTTATAATTATATTTTTGTTAGGAATTCGGTCTTTATATTTATTAATGTCAAAAATTGACCTATAAAAAGTCAACTTAAGGTGTTTGTGGAGCTGATCGATCAAATGTGGTATCCTCGCGACAAATGCAACAAATGAGTAAATAAAATAAAGACAAAAGAATTGGTGACGCGGAAAAATCCTCTAGGAAAAAACCGCAGACGATAGGGACTACCGTCGTTGCACTATGGGAAATAACATCAAACAGGGACGTCGACCTTTAAGCTTATGATCGTACGTTTACATAGAGGAAATTTATGAAATGAATATAGAGAAAAAAAATAAAAAAGCTAGAGAGCGAGTGTATATTCTTAGTGTTAGGATTGCAGTGATGATTGACCGGGCTGTCTTCGAGCTTGGACTCAGATTTTATATCTTGTATCACTTGTAACGTTCGCTCGATATGAATGACTTCCATAAATGCGCTTGATGACATTTGACCATAACCGTCCAACGGCCCTGATAATTAAAGGACAATCAACGGTTAGTTTATTAAAGTCAAGCGTTTTTTATTGAAATCGTGCGTCGGGTGAATGTTCTTTGACCGCATATCGTACTTCAGGTTCGCTTGATACAACTTTCGTTTGACCATCCGTTATGTAGCTTTATTAAATATTTCTAAGTCGCGTAGATTACTTGGTCGAGGATAATAGTCAACGGTCGTGCGCTTTGCGAATTTTTACCCAAACAATTTGCCCTCAAATTCAAATTTAGAGTGCCAGTTCTCCAATTTTGAATTTATCGGACACGTGTCGCTGATCCTAAAGGTTTGGTTGTGAAGAAACTGAATCGCTTTGTTCTGGTTAGAAAACGATAGGACTCGCTGAGTCACAACGGTCTATTCCGTATCCTGTGACTTCAAAGCCACTAATAACGAGACGAAATATGAAGCATTGATCGTAGGATTGGACCTGGCATATAATTTGGAAGCAAGGAATCTGCAAGTCAAAAGCGACACCTTACTCGTCGTCAATCAGATGAATGGCGAATTTGCAACGAAAGATTCAAAAATGACGGCATACTAGCAGATCGCTAAGGCTCGAGAAGCCTAGCGAACCGAATCGCTCGACAAGGCTATTATTGGCCGACTTTACGACAGGACGTAGGGGTGGTAATCGTGTCGTGTTCGGGTTGGCGTGTCGCGGGTTGGCGGATTGGCGTGTCATGGATGCTCAACCCCAAACCCAACCCGTTTAGCTAATCGTGTCGAGATACGCAACCCTAACCTGCACACGTTCGTGTTGGCGGGTCAACCCGCGTGTTGGCGGGATGGTCGCGGGGTGGCAGGTTGGCGAGTCAACTTGCGTGTTGTCGGGTTGGCGTGTCACGGGTTGGCGGGTTGGCAGGTCGTTCGCGGGTTGACGGGTCATGAAATCTCTTGTTTCTAGGTAGAGCGCCGTCGTAGCTGCTGTTGAGTATTCTGAGTTAGGGTTAAGGTGTTCGTGTTTCACATTTCTACGTTTGAGTTTTGACGGACGGGATTACAATTTACACAACAAAACAAAAGAAACTCTATTGATTAGACTTTTAGATTTTAAAATAAAACATAAAATATATATATTATTATTTTTAATAAATTTTGGCGGGTTAGCGTGTCAACCCGGACCTGACCCGTTTATTTGGCGGGTTGACGGGTTGGCGGGTTGGCGTGTCAAAAAGTTCAACCCTAACCCATTTATTTTCGTGTCGGGTTCGTGTCGTGTTTCGTGTCGTGTCGAGAATTGCCACCCCTAGCAAGACGCAATGATGTACGTGCAAAGATGTAACGCATGTCAGCGACATGCAGGTATGACTCTCTGAACCCTTACTGTTAGAATGGATTTACGAAGTATGAATCAGAAATGCCTAAGTGTCAAACTTCAGAAGGCAACCCAGAAGTTCACTATATGACATTTCATCCATAAGCGCCCAGAAACTCCAAAATCCTCTGGATTTCAACTGCCATCCCACATGCGCTTCAGATGACGTGGCATGTCACACTTTCCGTGCGTAACTAATTCTGTTACTCGTACAAGTGACGTGTCACTTAGTGATAGGCTGTCTTGTTGACTTTATTATTTGTAATCGTATAAATAGAGTCAGTCTTCACTGTAATTGATGTCGATCATCTTTGAGAGAAATTATGCTATTTCATTCCAACGTATTGTAATCAATTTCCAGGTTATTAATACGAATTCTCATTTGATCTTTTTACTGTTCTTACTATTTAACCATTGCTTCAATATTAATCATAGATCTGTATTGCTTCCGCTCATACTCTATTATTACGATCTATTGATTTATTATTGAAAAAGTGATCTGGGATCAAACAATTGGTATCAGAGCTAGATAATCAATCTATTGATTATTCGATCTTGTCCAGTTTGGAGAAATCCCTATTCTACAAACAATATATTTTAGTTTTAAGTTATTGTTCATCATTCTACCTTGTTTTACGAGATTTTGTCATTTCATACAAATTTCTCTAAATCAGTGGTAATTACGGTTTATTTCTAAAATCAGTAAGGATATTGTTTCGATTCGATCTATTTGAAGTTTAATTGTTCTAAATTTCAATAGTATTTCCTGCAATATTTGAATCCCTGTTTTTCTGCAAATATGGCAAATCAAAACCTAAATGCCATATACACGTCTGGATCCTTAACAAAACCACCAACTCTGATTCGAGACAAATACCCCCAATGGAAGATTCGTATGATAAATTTCTACGAAGGGTTATATGCAAATGTATATCCTACCATTTTAAATGGACCTTTCGTACCAATGACTATCATTCCTAGAGTACCTCCTACTGCCACCACTGATGAAATTCCTGCTCGTCACGTTCCCAAGGAAAGGGAAAATTAGACTGATGAAGAAAAGGCCAAAGTAGAAATTGCCAAAAAGGCAAAAAGTCTACTTATCATGGCAATTCCCAATGAGATTTTCAATATCTTGATTCTTGTGAGACAACTAAGGATCTATGAGATCAACTTGCTTATCAGTTGGAGGGAGGTGCTAAGATGAAAAAGAACGGAAGAGCTCAAGCTCTAAATGAATACAACGGTTTTCACGCACTCCCAGAAGAAACTTTGTAACAGACTTACAACAGATTTAACACTCTGATAAATCTGTGTAAGAAATGTGATATCATTAGATCAAAGGAAGACAACAATGTTCTGTTTCAAAAACGCTTGAATCCAGAATGGTCAAATTTATCTATGTCTCTTCAAGCTAATCAAGATTTGGAGATGTGGTCACTACATGATGTGTTTGGAACGCTTCAAGCATATGAGAAAGAGATAAATTAGAAAAAGGCAACTGTAAGTGGACCCTCTGGCCCTCGTCTCTGAATCCAGAGGGTCAAGCAAAAGAAGCAGATAGACAGAAAAGAAAGGGAAAAGTAAAGCACTCATTTCGGGGACCAATCCAGAAGATTCTGATTCTAAAGATGACGAGATCAATTCATTTGCCGAATCTTTAGCTCTAATTACCAAACAGTTCACAAAGAAGTTTGGTAATCGTTCATTTCAAAGCAGAGAGTTTGATAATAGAAATGAACGCCCTACTCTGTCTTATGTTCAAAGGCAAGAAGTACAGAATGTGGAAAAGTCAGAAGCTGAGAAGAAAGAGGAGGAGTTAAAAAAAAAGAAAGATGTCTGTTATAAATGTGGAAAGCCAAGCCATTATTCAAAAGACTGCAGAAGTGCTCTTGTAAAAGACAAATCTTATTATAGAAACAAATGTAAGTATAATGTAGATGAAAAAGCACACTATGCTGAAAGAGAAAACTGGCTTGATGATCAATCAAGTGAGGATGAAGCCATGTTCTGTGGAATGGCGATGACAAATGACTCAGAAAATCAACCTTCTGAAACTCTGATATGCACTAACTCTAATTCTTCTGAACTCGAGCAAACTATCTTAAATCTAACTCTTGACTTTGAAAACCTAAAACATAAGCTTTTTGTTGAAAAGAAATTAAGGAAAAATATTGAACTATCTGTTTCTACAATCCAAAAGGAAAGAGATATCTTCAAAAAAGAAATGAAGATTTTAACTAATGAGAAACTTGAACTATCTATTAAGAATGAGAAGATCTCAAAACATTTAAAATCAACAGAAGTCAAACTAAGAGAAGAGAATCAAAACTTTTGTAAACTTCTAGAATCTAAGGATAAGGAGATAACTGCTAAAGAAAGTGACAGACTAAACTCCTTGGCTCTTAAAAATTATATTCAAAAGGAAAGAGAATTTTTGTACATTGAGCTTCAAAACAAAGAGATACTGATCAAAAAATATATGGATGCTCAGAAGGTGCATTAAAAGATAAATACACAAGTAGGGAAAACAAGCCTTGGTTTCGAGGATCTTGATCCTTATACCTGTAAAAAGAGATCTACTCTTGACTCTGTGTTCTGTATGCGCAAAGAACATAAACCTAGTTTTCCCATTTTATATAAACAATCTGTTTTTAAAAAATCAAAATATGAAAATGGACATCAAGTTAGAAAACTAAAGTACAAAAACGTTAAATATTCTTCAGAAAAAGCAAGTCAAATTGATCTTAAGCTTATTCAAAAGAAGAAAAGTGTTTTTAATTTTGGTTCATTCACTCATATAACTTTAAATCCAGAGGCGGATGAGTTCATACCCATACAAGCAGAAGAAGAGCTTAGACTCAAGTTCCAAAAAGACATTCTCACAACTTTGGATGAATGTTTTAAATCAAATACTTCAAATCTGGAACAACAAACCTCTGAAAACCATCCAGAAATTTTTCCTTGTACTTTTGTGGATTTAAATCTTTGTGGAGTTGAAGACAACGATGAGTTTGTTACTTATCCCTGGGAAAATGATAATCAAAATGATGATGATTATTTTGAAAACTCAGAAAAATATATCTCAAGTCTTGAAAATCTTTTACCTCCTAATTATACAAAGGTTCCAGAAGTTATAAAAGACAGAAATGCTCCAATTTTTTATAAACCAATGAACCTTTGGAAATTAGAGCTGCTGGGTCAAGTATTGCAAAACTTTCAAGTGGAATACCAATAATCTTTGTTCCTCCTAAAAAACAAATAAAAGAGGTTCCCATACATCTAGATTTTCTTTGGATGTGTTTACAAGCTAAGACCTGTCTTGAACTGGAAAAAGAAGCAAATCTTAAAAAGAAAGAAAACATTCAGCACAAACCTCTGAAATCTCAGTCACAGAAGTTTACCTGTTTTGAAAAAGGAAAACGGAAGCTAACTCTTATGCTTCTGTCTCAGTAAAACCCAAAGTTCCAGAGAAGTCTCATCAGAAGCAGCCTCTGCAGAAGAATTCACATGTTCAACAGCATAAGTCTAGACTAGATAAGAAGTTCAATAGAACAACTGATGCTAGAATAGACAGAAATAAGAACAATTGTAATTATCATTCTAGTAATGAAAATTGAAGGAATTCTTTTATGTTACAGAACTCTGAATGCTTCTCTCTATTTTTAAAACTTAAACAATTATTTTCAAGGTCTTTTGGTTATTTCTCTGACGAACAAAAGCACTCTAATGCTAAAAATAAAAACAGAAGTAATAATGTAAACAAAACAGGTAAATCACCTAGCTCTGGAAAACCTGTGCATAATTCTGCTCATAAAGAAAAGTTAAATCAGAAACCAATTCCTAACATTAAAGGACCCATTATGAGATGGGTACCTAAATCTCTCTGATTTTGGTTGCAGAAACAGCGTGTGCATATCTAGCATCTTGACTCTGGATGCTCGAGGCACATGACTGGAATGAAAAACTTACTCTCCAAATTCAAAGATAAAATTGGTGGAGTAGTAACATTTGGTGATGATGGTAAGGGTCAAATAAAAGGCTACGGTACTCTTCAAGAAGGTAATATTACCTTATCCAAAGTAGCTCATGTTTCAGGATCGAAACATAATCTGTTAAGTGTAAGTCAACTCTGTGATTCTAAGATGCTAGTTGTATTTGATGAAAAACATTGTTACTTATTCTCTAAGGCAGGTGAAGAATTATGGAGAGCTGACAGAAAAGGTAATCTATATATGATGACCTTTACATCCAAGGATGGTAAGGAAACTCTCTGTCTTATCTCTAAAAAGAGTGAAGTTGCATGGCTTTGGCATCATAAACTTTCACACTTAAACTTTGAAAATCTTGAACTTCTTGTAAAACACAACCTTGTAAAGGGTCTTCCAGAGGTACATTTTCAGAAAGATCATCTCTGCCCTGCTTGTGAGATGGGCAAAATAAAAAGGATTTCTCAGAAAACTAAAAGTGATCATTCGTGCACACGACCTCTGCAAATGCTACATGTTGACCTCTGTGGGCCCATTGCAATTCAGTTTGTCTAGCAAAAAGTATATTTTGGTACTAATAGATGAATTTCTAGGTATACATGGCTTGCTTTTGTACGGCAAAAATCAGAAGTTCCAATTGTGTTGAAAAATATGATGACAAGGATACAAGTGCTTCTGCAACAGAAAATACAGCAACTCAGAAGTGACAATGGCACTGAATTCAAGAATGCTAAACTTGAAGAATACCTTGTTGAAAATGGCATTACAAACTTATCTGCTGTATGCACTCCACAGTAAAATGGTGTTGTAGAAAGAAGAAACAGAACATTAGTCGAAGCAGCAAGAACAATGCTTGCAGCTTTTGGGCTACCCACCAACTTCTGGGCAAAAGCTGTAGCCACAACATGTTTCACTCAAAATCGAACAATTATAATTAAGAGGCATTTCAAAACCTCTTATGAGCTTATTAACAAAAGAACACCCTCAGTTAAATTTTTCCACATTTTTGGCTGCAGGTGTTTTATTCTGAATGATCGAGATAAACTTGGCAAGTTTGACAAGAAACCTGATGAAGCCAAATTCTTGGGATATTCGTTAAATTCAAAAGCTTTTAGGGTTTTTAATTTACCAAGACTGTAATGGAAAGCATAAACATCGATTTTGATGATCAAACTTAATTAATTTCTGAATATTCTGATTCATAACTTAAACTTAACACTGTTACCTCAGATTATCTTTCAGGTTCCAGAGAATCCGAGATTGATGCTCTATTTGATGATTTTCTGGGTGAAGAGATACCTTCCGAAAGAATACCCAATAAGCCACCATTAAATATTCCTGATGTCCTTCAAGCTTTTGGGATGACTCTTTCTGGTCCCGCATCACCAAATGACAGTCCAGAGGTAACCTCTGTGCCTTCATTTGAGGGGGAGACATTAGGTGCATCTCCAAAACTAGAACCCATTCTAGAACCAGAACCCATTCCAATAGCAGAAGATACAGAAGTTCAAGCCCAACAAATACCTCAAACAAGGATGAAAAGATAGACAAAGTCTCACACTCCAGATCTAATTATTGGAGATCCATCTGAAGGGGTTAAAACCAGATCTGCAACTGCTAATGAAGCCTTCTTTGTAAACTTTTTGAGCATGGTAGAGCCAAAGAAGGTTCATGAAGCCTTACAAGAACCAAGCTGGGTGGAAGCTATGCAAGAAGAGCTGCTTCAATTTGACAGGAACAAAGTATGGAAGTTAGTACCTCTGCCTAAAGACAAAATCGCCATTGGTACTAAGTGGGTATTCAGAAACAAAAAGGACGAAGATGGTATTGTGATTAGGTACAAAGCAAGATTGGTGGCCAAGGGATATTGTCAAGAAGAAGGAATCGACTATGATGAAACTTTTGCTCCAGTTGCAAGACTTGAAGCAATAAGATTATTTCTGGCCTTCTCTGCATACAAAGACTTCATGGTGTACCAAATGGATGTTAAATGTGCCTTCTTGAATGGAGACTTGAAAGAAGAAGTGTATGTCCAACAACCTCCAAGGTTTGAAAATTCAAGACATCCAGATCACGTCTATCTTCTGGACAAAGCTTTGTATGGCTTAAAGCAAGCTCCTAGAGCTTGGTATGAACGTTTGTCAAAATATTTGATTAAGCATTCATACGAAAAAGGTAAGATCGATACTACCCTGTTCATCAAGAGAGAAAAAGGTACGTTAACTATAGTTCAAATTTATGTGGATGATATCATATTTAGTTCTACTGATCAAGCAGAAGTGGATTTGTTTTCAAAATTAATGGAACGTGAAATTGAAATGAGTTTAATGGGAGAACTAACTTTCTTCTTAGGACTTCAAGTCAAATAGACTACCTCTGGCATTTTTATAAATCAAGCCAAGTATGTTTCTGACATGTTAAAGAAATTCAAACTTCAAAATTCCACTACTATGAAAACTCCTATCTCTCTGAGTACAAAACTAGATCTAGATCTCTCTGGTAAATCTGTTGATGTAACGAATTACAGAGGAATGATAGGATCACTTCTGTATTTGACAGCAAGTAGACCAGATATAATGTTTGCCACTTGCCTCTGTGCTAGATTCCAAGCCAATCCAAAAGAATCTCACTTGGCTGCTGTCAAAAGAATTTTTAGATACCTAAAAGAAACACCTTCGCTAGGCCTATGGTATCCAAAACATTATGGCTTTGATTTAATCGCATATACTGACTCTGATCATGCAGGATGTAAGTTGGACAGAAAAAGTACCTCTGGTAGTTGTCAACTTCTGGGAAACAGGCTAATCAGTTGGACATCCAAAAAGCAAAATTGTGTTTCAACTTCCACAGCAGAAGCTGAATATGTTGCTGCTGCCAGTTGTTGTTCACAAGTTATTTGGATGAAAACTCAACTCAGAGATTATGGTCTGGTGTATGACAAAATTCCAACCCTCTATGACTCAGAAAGTGCTACAACCATCAGTGGAAATCCGGTTCAGCACTCAAAGACCAAGCACATTGATGTAAGGTATCATTTCATAAAGGATCATATGGAGAAAGGGACAAGTGAAATGTATTTTGTCTCCACTGATTACCAACTTGCTGATATATTTACAAAAGCTTTGAATGAAAAGCGATTCAATTTCCTAATTAGCAAGTTGGGTATGCTAAACATGTAATTATCTTAATTTCTATGGCCTTCATAGGATTGAGCCAAATCACTTGTTCAGTATATCTTTATTTTCATACTTAGTCAAATTTGTGTTTAACAACAAATCAGAACCGCTCAGAAGCCTCTGGTCACTTCTGATAATCAACTCAGAAGCACTCAGAAGCCTTTGGACACCTCTGTTCTCAAAAGAACAATTGTTTTCACTTTTTGATCCAAGTATAGACAGAAAGGGAAGCATAACTTGAGAAGTTAAGGGGGAGCCAAATACACAAATTTCAAGGGGGAGCTAAATTTGACGATTTCGAGGGGGAGCATTTCGATGCAAACTCAGAAACACAAACTTCTGATTCAATCAAAGGAAAATAACTTTTGCGACTAACTCTTGTTAGTTGGCATCTGATTTTTTTTTCTTTAGAAATTTTTGCGGATTTGTTACTTCTGAACTAACTCTTGCCGTCAAGGTTATTCAGAATTCTCAAATTCAATCAAAGTTCTTCTGAAAAGCCTTTCACTTGACAAAGCTTTCATTTGATCCTAAAATGCTTTCATCAAACTCATGATTAGCTGTTCTATAAATTTTCATTTCTTTTGAAATTTTTCTTAATAAGATTACTTCTAAACTAACTCTTGCCGTCAAGGTTATTTAGAATTTTCTTATTTAATTAAATTTCTTCAAAAATCAATATTTATAGGATACAAAGCTTTCATTTAAAACTCAAAATTCCAGCAGCCATCCCCTCTCCAGAAGTGACCATTTCAGTCTCTGAATACGGATCCTTTGTTGCTGACATCCAGAAGCTTATCAATGCTGTTGTACCCTTTGCGGACTCTATATCAACAGGTTCTAACCTTATTCGACAATCAGACTTGGCATCTTTTCAAAAGGCAATGACGGATAAATTCAACGCCATCAATGCCAAGTTTGTATCTAAGATCAACAACTTAAGCTCTAATGAGTTAGCACATAAAGTATCTACATTAGATGCTTCTGTCTCCAAGCTAACTCTATTAGTTAGCTCTATTTCTGAAGAATTTGAAGCAAAGAAGAAGGCTAAGGAAGCTAGAGCGTATAAAAAGGAAGAGAAGAAGAGAAAAAGATCTGAGGATCAGGACCCTGATTCTCAGAAGGGGGAAAGCATGGCAAAGAAGGCCAAAACCGATGGTATTGAAACTACACGAACTCAGAGTAAAGGTAAAGCCTCTGCCTCTACACCTTCTGAGCCACCTCCATCATCCAAACAAATCCCTCTTACACCAACACCTCTAGCTGTAAATTCTGGCCCACTTCCCAAAGATCCAGATATGGCTAAGTTCGTTCTTGATCTTTTGGGAAAAAAAAGAAAGCCAGAAGGTAAACCTCAGGATGCAAGTTCATCCCAACCTCAAACTCCACAATCTCAACCAAAACCTCAACCAAAACCTCAACCACAACAACAAACACAACCAATCTATTCATGTGCTAGAACTAGAGAGTTTACTGTTGATCAAAATCCAAACCCTTCTGTCTCTGCTTTTGAACAACCCACTTTTGATCGAACCAAGCTTAAGGCTGAAGCTGACAAAGTTAAGGCAGAAATTGAAAGATTCAAGAGGGAAACGTCAATCAAAAGAAGGGATGAGATCCAAGTGGAAAAGGATAAGTTGAAAAAGTATGAAAGTCCAACTTCATTAGAAACTGAGCACAGGCACATGTACTCAATCACAGAATAAAAGGTCTTTCTGATGCCAAACTTTGCCAATAACTATCATGTAAGCGATGAAGTCAAAAACAGATTCATGAGTCATAGAAAAGTGAGGAAAGAGGCCTTCTCAACTCTGCGAATCAGAAAAATCTCTAGAATTAAGCATGTCAGATTCGAGAATACAGAGATTATGTACACTATATATGAAGTAATGAGAGAAGAAGACAACAAGTACTACTTCTGTGATAATGATCTCTTATCTACCAATCCCTCTAATCTTATACCTCTAGGAAGGTACACGAAGAACCAAATGAAGCAAAGGACTAATGCTCAGAACAAAGTTGCCTTCTTCCGAATTATTAGATGCATGGAAGCCTTCATCAAGTATAGAAGACAGGTAGACTTTCAAACGGGTCTAGATCACAAAGTAATAAATTTGAGCATTACTGCACAAAATGAAGAAAGATAGGGTCTTGATCATCTTTCCGTTGTTGAATTGTTGACATAACCAGAAGATGACATTGTATTCGGGAGACCCACGAGGAAAAGCTTCTTCAGAATTAGTGAAGCACATAAATACTCTGCTGGAGTGATTAGCATCGTCAAGAGTTATGCCTCTCTTTAGAAAGATAATACAAGGAAAAAGAAAGAAGATAGAATCACCGGTGAAAGGATGGAGGAGAAACTCATCCTAGTCAATAAGCTAAGAGAGATCACAGAAATATTTCATAAAATCATCACTTTTCAACCCGATGCACCTTTCTAACCTATATTGTAATCAATTTGTTTTCCTTGTAATATTTTCTTAATAGAAATGAACTTCTGTCTTTGTAATTTCTTGTACTTCTGAATTTCATACTTAGGGGAAGATTGTTAGAATGGATTTTATGAAGTATGAATCAGAAATGCCTAAGTGTCAAACTTCAGAAGGCAACCCAGAAGTTCACTATATGACATCTCATCCAGAAGCGCCCAGAGACTCCAAAATCCCCTGGATTTCAACTGCCATCCCACATGCGCTTCAGATGACGTGGCATGTTACACTTTCCGTGCGTAACTAATTTTGTTAGTCGTATAAGTGACGTGTCACTTAGTGGTAGGCTGTCTTGTTGACTTTATTATTTGTAATCGTATAAATAGAGCCAATCTTCACTGTAATTGATGTCGATCATCTTTGAGAGAAATTGTGCTATTTCATTCCAACTTATTGTAATCAATTTTTAGGTTATTAATACGAATTCTCATTTGATCTTCTTACTGTTCTTACTGTTTAACCATTGCTTCAATATTAATCATAGATTTGTATTGCTTCCGCTCATGCTCTGTTATTATGATCTTTTCATTTATCGTTGAAAAAGGGATCTGGGATCAAACACTTACACTCTTCGCTAGTACCATGGCCCTTCATGCGCTGGGCATGGATATCGTCGGTAAACTTCCGCCGGCGCCAGGACAAAAGATATACTTATTGGTTCTTCTCGACTACTTTTCAAAATGGATAGAAGCCGCCACTCTCTCAGGTACGAGATAAAGAGGTGATATCTTTTATTCGGACTAACATTATACGCAGATTCGGTAACCCATTCGAAATAGTATGCGACAACGCGTCACCAATTCTTTTGTCTTTATTTTATTTACTCATTTGTTGCATTTGCCGCGAGGATACCACCTTTGATCGATCAGCTCCACAAACACCTTAAGTTGACCTTTTATAGATCAATTTTTGGCATTAACAGTTTGGCGCCCACCGTGGGGCCCGATTGAAGGAATTCTCCGACAAATCGCAACCTTTACTAACGTCTTCTTTTCAGCATCTTTAATAGCGTATCACGGAGCCAACCCCGCAGAGGCAACACTAAGAGCCGAATTATACGCTGCACAAATACGCATTCAACAGCTGGAAGCGCAAAGGATTTTCATGGGAACTACGTCTCATTGCCGCCGCCGCCACCCGGTCCAAGGCCACCGTGGGCTCAATACGTCGGTCGACCGCAATTCAACAATCAGCAATCTGGGTCATGGGCGCATCCCAATAATCAGACCCAAAATCTCAACCAAAACTACACAGCAATACCTCAACAAAATAATTACGTTCAAAACCCATTCACCGATAATTCAACAGACCCGGGGGGCGAGCATTAGATCACTTTTAGCGTTTCCGTCTCCAAACCTGTCGCAGGACGTATTAAACTCCTGGAGGAACAAAATGAAAAGGTGTTATCTCTATTGTCAAAACTCCAGGGGCCGCCGTACCAGTTGACGTTGAACCACCAGCTGGATTCCAAACATCGCCGTTTTTAGACGTAATTGCCCTGGTCGAGGTCCCAAAGAAGTACAACCTCCCTACGTTCACCCAGAAATATCCGGGATTAACGGACCCGAATGAATACATTGCACAGTACAAATAATGGATGTGGACTGTGTCGATACCCCTGCCATATCAGGAAGTCTGTATGTGCAAAAGCTTCGGTGCGACACTCACTGGAGCTGCCCTACAATGGCTGATCGATCTCAAACCAAAGTCAATCAATTCCTTTGCAGATCTCGCCAACCAATTCTCCAGCAGACACAAGATGGAAAAACAGACGGGAGATTTATATTATATTAATAAAAAAACTGGTGAATCTATTCGTAGTTACTTTAACCGTTTTAATTCTGAAATAATAGGTAATCGGAATTGCGACATCAGGACGGCCATAGAAGCATACAAGAGGGGCTTGGACAGCACATCCGACCTCTACCTGGACCTCACAAAATATCCGACGAGACCTTTAAAGACGTGCGGGCGCGAACGCTGGCCTATATGAGGGTTGAAGACGACGCTTCTTTCCGTCAAAAACACTCCGACGACAAGCGGATTCTTGGCGTAATGAAACCGGAATTCAAGAATCGTTCAATATCCAAGGCGGATCCTCCCAAGCAAATATCGAACATCCGATTCGACAGGAGAACAGACGCGCCATGATCTCGTCTACAGGTTCATAGGAACGACCGACGATCTAATTAAAGCCCTGAAAGACGTGCCAACAACTATACGATGGCTAAAGAAAAATGATCGTCCGGATGAGAAGAAAGACCCGAAAAAATGGTGCGATTTCCATGATGATCACAGTCACACGACCGATGACTGTGTAACTTTAAGAAAGGAAGTCGCATGGGTCATATCCATGGGGAATCTTCAAGATCTCTTGTATAACGACAAGGCAGATAATATTTCTAAACCCCCGTCTTCGAATGCTACTAAAACTGTAAACTGTATTACAGGAGGATCGGACGTCTACGGGCTCACGTACTCAGCTACGAAGAGGCACGCTATCCAACGATCGAACAATTCGAACGTCCCTAGAACACATAGATCAAAGTCAGAGGTCGATATGGAAAGTATTCCAGTCACCTTCGATGATCATGACCTGAGCGACTTATCTGCCGGTCATCATGATGGTCTTATGGTCCAACTAACCATTGGGAATTGTTCTACCAAGAGAGTACTTATCGACGGAGGAAGCTCGACCAACGTTATCTTCCTCAACACCATCAAAGTAATGGGAATCGACGAAAGCGAGACTATACGACAATCGACGGTCCTAGTAGGATTTAACGGTGATGCAACTCACACCATTGGAGAGGTCACCCTTCCCATTTACGCGAAAGGGATCAATAAGTCAACCAAGTTTAACGTTATCGACTGCTCATCCACATATAACATCATACTTGGAAGACCTTGGATCCATGATATGAAGCTGTCCCCTCGACGTATCACCAAGTACTCAAATTCTCGATCCCATGGGGAGTTCAAGCAATAAAAAGCGAGCAAAAAACCGCACGAGAATGCTACAAAACAACAATGAAACCTCGCAATAAGCGCATCTAGCAATTACAGAGCCAGGAGGATTCAATCGATGATCTCCAATTATAAGAAGTCTCCATCGATCTAAATCGTCCTGAGAGAAAAGTATACATAAGGGCGTCTCTCGACCCTGCTATCAGAAAAGAACTAACTGAATTTCTTTAACGAAATGTTGACTGCTTCTCTTGGTCGCACGAAGATATGTTTGGAATTGACCCGAACATTATATCCCATCAGTTATCTATTGATCCAACGTTCAAATCCGTGAAACAAAAATGTCGGAAATTAGCCCCAGAACGGAACAAAGTAATTAACGATGACGTCGATAATTTGTTAAAAACAGGCAAGATTCGAGAGGTGAAATATCCCGAATAGTTGGCCAATATCGTCGTCGTCATGAAGAAAAATGGGAAGTGGAGAGTTTGCATAGATTTCAATGATCTTAATAAAGCTTGCTCAAAAGATCCATTCCCTCTTCCTCATATAGACGCGATGGTTGACGCTACAGCCGGACATGAACTACTCACTTTTATGGACGCATATTCCGGGTACAACCAGATCCTCATGCACCCTGAAGACCAAGAGAAAACAGCTGTTATGATCGACAAGGGCATTTATTGTTACAAAGTAATGCCCTTCGGTCTCAAGAATGCAGGATCCACGTACCAACAACTGGTCAACCAAATGTTTTAAGCAATACCTGGGAGACACAATGGAGGTATACATCGATAATATATTGGTCAAATCCAAACAAGCAATCGGCCATGTGGCCCACATACGACAATCGTTCGATGTCCTTAGAAAGTACCAGATGAAGTTGAATCCAACTAAGTGTTCTTTTGGAGTACGTGCGGGAAGATTCCTAGGACATATGGTGACACAGCGAGGAATAGAAGCCAGTCCAGATCAAATTAAAGCACTCGATGAGATAAAATCGCCTAGAAACTTCAAAGAGGTCCAACGACTTACGGGACAAGTAGCCGATCTTAACCGCTTCATTTCAAGATCGTCTGACAGATGTCATTTATTTTATAACGTCCTTAAGAAAAACAAAGGGTTCGATTAGACGAGCGACCACGAGAAGGCATTATAAGCTTTAAATAAATAAATGGGTTCTCCACCCTTGTTATCCAAACCCAAAGATGGGGAGGAACTTCAATTATACCTTGCCGTAAGTTTGAACTCGATAAGCGCTATCCTCGTCCGTGAGGAAAACAAGCAACAACTTCCGATATATTATGTTAGAAAATATCTTCTCGATGAGGAAAAAAGATACACATCTATGGAGAAGCTGCTCTTAGCGCTAGTCACGGTGGCCAAAAAACTTCGGCATTATTTCGAATCGCACGTTATTAACGTTGTACTTCCGCTGAAGTCTGTGCTGTGAAAGCTGAAACTAACGGGAAGGTGCGCATAATGGAGAATTTATCTCAGTAACTACGATATAAGGTACAAGCCCCGGACTGCGGTCAAATCACAAGCCTTAGCCGACTTTATCGCAGACTTCTTCCCCGAGTTGGAAGAACTAGCAGTCGAGGAGACGTTTACTGTGGCGACCCAAAATGATCAGCTATGAACGTTGTATGTCCATGGATCCTCTAATATTCAAGGATCGAGGCTAGGCATTGTTGATGCCAAAAATTAACTTTAACAAAAGTCAACTTGAGGTGCTTGTGGACCTGATCGATCAAAGGAAGGATTCTCCCAACGAACGTAAATAAAACGAAAAGCAAATGAGAGACAAGAGATTTGGTGACGCAGAAAAACCCTTGGACGAGGGAAAAAACTAGGAACGATAGGTTAGTATCGTCGTTGCATTATGAGGAAGTGACGCCAAATAGGGGCATCATCCTTTATAACTGTGTTCGTACGATTACAAGTGAAAAGACGAATATAAAGACTAAGCTAGTGTATTAAATCTAGAAAGCTATTGTGAGTTCTTTGGCTTCAAGAATGCGAGGGAAAAATTCAAGTGTCCTCTTTGATGATCTCTATGTTGTATATACAGTTTCCGTGGCTTTGTAATGGTCGATCGATATTGATTTCCTTCATAAATGCTCTTGATGACGTTTGAAGGTAACCGTCCAACGGTCCTGCTAAGAAAGATAGCGGTGAACTCATAATGAACCTGAAAGTAAAGGTCCACGTCGAGCGGAGCCGTTTGATTTTGGGCGGGAATTGTTAGGATCTAACATATCTGATTAGCCCAGGCTGATGAGGCGGAGATAACCGTTTGGATAGTGATGGGTTTTGATGCCGTCATGCGTACGTATGGACACGCGTGGGCAGCTGTCACGGACAGGTGTCGCTCATCCATTGAGCGAATGCAGAGAGGCGCGGACAGGTGTCTTCTCAGAGAAACAGGAGGACGATTATGTGAATTCATAAAAGGAAACGATTGTTTTTTCCCTTTTCGTCTTCCTGAGTCTGCGGAAATTGCTTTTTAAAACCTGTAACTTCTTTTTTTTTCCCCTAAAGAATGTCGAACCTTCTGAGCACCATTTCTCCCGCCAATCTTCCTGCCTTTCGCGACTTTGGTTGGCTTCCGAATTATGTCATCCCGGAGTGTCCTGAGGATCTTACAGCCGAGGAATGCCCCGAGGATCGCTTTGTCCTGTATGAGTACCCCTTCAAGATAGGGTTTTCATGGTGTTTTTCTGCGTTGGTCATTTCCTGGGCCGGTTTGGTATCTCTCCCGGGCAAATGATGCCCCAGTTCTGGAGAGTTACGATGATGATAGACCGGTTAACCCTCGATTGGTGTTCCCCTTTTACCGTCCACGATCTGTTGCTGGCCAACAATCAATATAGCCCTTATGTGCGAGGACGTCGGGATCATGCGCTGATTACGGATACCGGGGTGAACGATAGCGGCTGGAAGGAGCGCTTTGTCTTTTGCCGGTTGTTGGACTATGCTGAAAACAAGGAATGGATCGTCTATGGCTGGACCAAGCAAGGTAATACCGTTTGTTTTACGTTTTTGAGTGCTATTTTTTCATTCTGACTTTTCATTCTTTGCGCAGCGGTGACGTGCGAGATTCCACCTCTCCCTGACTCGTCGGCCAAGGTTGGGCTCTTTCGTCAGATCCTGAACCGGGCGTTCTCTATGTCTGACCCTGCTTCAGGGGATGAAGGAGATGATGACATTGAGGAAGGCGAGGACGTTTTTGTCGTCGGTGCTTCTGGTCCGACTAAGTGTTCTTTCAGAGTTGCTGAGGTAAATGCTCCCTTTTGCCAGCCGCCCCGTCAGCTCTGGTTTTCTTAGGACGGATTTTAGCGGCAAGTTGGTGACGACGTTGACAACATGCGACTCGAAGTAATGTCGGAGTTTTTTATCCGCGGTGACTAATGACAGAAGCAATTTTTCCACTGAAGTATATCTTTTTTCTACATCAAGTAAGGATTTACTGACATAGTAAATTGGGAACTATTGTCTTTCTTCTTCTCGGACCAAAACGGCACTGACTGAGTTTTCGCTTACGGCGAGTTACAGCCGAAGCTCTTCCTCATCCTTGGGTTTTGACAACAGGGGTGGCGACGCCATATAGTCTTTAAGATCCTGAAGTGCTGTTTCGTGGTCGCTCGTCCAGTCGAAGCCTTTGTTTTTTCCCAAGACATTGTAGGATAGGTGACACTTGTCGGACGATCGAGAAATGAATCTATTGAGCGCAACTACACGGCCCGTGAGTTTTTGGACCTCTTTGAAATTTCGAGGTGATTTTATTTTGCGAATCGCTCTGATCTGATCAGGGCTGGCTTCGATTCCTCGCCGGGTAACCATATGCCCTAGAAATCTTCCCGCACGTACTCCAAAGGAACATTTTGCCAGATTCAACTTCATCTTGTATTTCCATAGTATTTCGAACGACTGACGTAAGTGCTCCACGTGGTCTACCGCATGCTTGAATTTGACCAGCATGTCGTTGATGTATACCTCCATCACGTCCCCCAGATGCGGTTCGAACATTCGATTGACGAGTCGTTTATAGGTGAAACCTGCGTTCTTAAGGCCAAAGGGCTTTACTTTATAGCAGTAAATCCCCCTGTCGGTCATGAAAGCCGTTTTTTTCCTGATCGTCCGGGTGCATGAGGATCTGATTGTACCTTGAGTATGCATCCATGAAGGTCAACAATTCATGACCGGCAGTTGCATCGACCATGGCGTCGATGTGGGGCAACGGGAACGGGTCTTTGGGGCAGTGAGGTCGGTGAATTCTATACAAACTCACTATTTTCCCTCTTTTTGACGACCACGACGTTTGCTAGCAATTCCGGGTATTTTACCTCCTGAATTTTTCCAGATCTCAGTAGGTTATTGACCTCGTCATTGATAACCTTGTTCTTTTCCGGGACGAACTTCCGGTGCTTCTGCTTCACGGGTTTGAATGATGGGTCAACGGATAATTGGTACGATATGATTTTCGGGTTGATCCCGATCATATATTCGTGTGACTAGGCGAAGCAATCGGCGTTTGTTCGAAGAAATTCGACCAATTTCTGCTTGACATCATATCCAAGCGGCGCCCCTACGTGGATCTTATGTTTAGGGTAATTCGGGTCGAGTACAACCTCTGTAAGTTGTAGATCATCGCTCGAGTCCTCTTGGTCTTGCAGTTGGTTGATGTGCTGTTTCCGAGGCTTCATGGTTGTTTTGTAACATTCTCGTGCCACCTTCGGCTCACTTTTTATTTCTTGCATCCCTCACGGCATCGGGAATTTTAGTACTTAATGATAAGTCGAAGGAACAACTTTCATTTCGTGGATCCAAGGACGCCTCAAGATAACGTTGTATGCAGAGGGGCAATTGATGACGTCGAATCTGGTCGATTTGCTGACTCCCTTGGCATAGATGGTGAGGCTGATTTCCCTGAAGGTGTGGGCAGCATTTCCGCTGAGTCCCACCAGGATCGCGGTTCTCCGTGTGACCTCGGTTTCGTTTACCCCCATTGCTTTTAGGGTGCTGAGAAAGATTATGTTGACAGAGCTGCCTCCGTCCACGAACACTCTTTTCATCAAACAATCACCAATTGATAGCTGGATCACTAGTCCGTCATGATGCGTTGGTTGTAAGCCACCCAGGTCGCGAGCGTTTTCTGATTCGATGCCCGCCCCCCGTTGAATGGTGACAGGATCATCAGGTCGATATGGCGCTTGTCTACCGACGGTTGAATGGGTGAGTCCGCAAATGTCCGTTCCACCTGTAATACAATTCATCGTATTAGTGGCATTCGGGGACGGGGGTTTGGGGATCATACCTGGGCCATCGTTAAACTGGAGCTCTTGCGGATGTTCCTTGGATATGGTTTCTTTGTGAGAAAATCCCCGAGCTTCCAGCTGTTGAATCCGCAGATTTGCAGCGTCCAGTTCAGCTCTTAGGTTCGCTTCGGTGGGGTTGGCTCCGTTGTATGCCATTGACAAAAACAAAAGAAAATTGTTAGTAGCACAGGGTTCATTTGGAGAATTCCTCTAACTGGGTCCCACGAATGGCGCCAAACTGTTGATGCCAAAAATTACCTCTAACAAAAGTCAACTTGAGGTGCTTGTGGACCTGATCGATCAAAGGAAGGATTCTCCCAACGAACGTAAATTAAACGAAAAGTAATTAAGAGACAAGAGATTTGGTGACGCGGAAAAACCTTTGGACGAGGGAAAAAACTGCGGACGATAGGTTAGTATCGTCGATGCGCTATGAGGAAGTGACGCGAAATAGGGGAGTCGTCCTTTAGAACTGTGTTCGTACGATTACAAGTGAAAAGACAAGTATAAAGACTAAGCTAGTGTATTAAATCTAGAAAGCTATTGTGAGTTCTTTGGCTTCAAGAATGCGGGGAAAAGTTCAAACGTACTATTTGATGATCTCTATGTTGTATATATAGTTTCCGTGGCTTTGTATCGGTCGATCGATATTGATTTCCTTCATAAATACTCTTGATGATGTTTGAACGTAACCGTACAACGGTCTTGCTAAGAAAGATAGTAGTTAACTCATAATGAACCTGAAAGTAACGGTCCGCGTCGAGCGTTTGCAGGTCGGTCGTGTGTTGTGGATCTTCCTTGGAGCTTTTGGCCGACCGTTAGTTCGCGACGTTATGATGGATGTTAAGCATCGTTGATCGAACGTTTGTACCAGTCGTGGAACGATTTGTTCGACCATTGCTCTTTGGATCTTTGGCTAATATTCGGGAGCCATGGAAAGTCTTTGGTCGAACATTTTAGTCAACGGTCGAGGGTGTGAGATTTTTACCCAAACAGGCATCGTCTTGAAATCGCCATAGGGGGGCACAACGGTCTATTCCGTATCTTGTGACTTCAAAGCCACTAATGAAACATTGATCCTAGGATTGGACCTGGCATATAATTTGGGAGCAAGGAATCTACAAGTCAAAAGCGATACCTTACTCGTCGTCAATCAGATGAATGGCGAATTTGCAACGAAAGATTCAAAAATTACGGCATACTGGAAGATCGCTAAGGCTCGAGAAAAAAGATCTAAATCTATCGATATAAGTCAAATTCTTCGAGATCTAAACGCACAAGCAGATGCTCTTGCCAACTTAGGATCTGCCCGATCAAATTCATCTTTTGACACCATACCTATGATCCATCTAATGAGCCTTCGACATAAGATATGAAGCATGATCAAGTAACAGTTCTGGACGAGTGGGACGATTGGACAAAGGAAATCTGAGAATACTTAACAAACGATCTACTCCTAGAGGACAGACTGGAAGCCCAACGGATTCGATTTAAAGCCTCTCGATACATATTGACAGTAGAAAAATTGTATTGGAGATCATCCACCGGACTAAACCTACGATGCGTTCTGCCGATTGAAGCTCAAAAGGTCCTCCAAGAAATGCATGATGGCGATTGCGGAAATCATTCGGGAGGACAAAGCCTAGCGAACCGAATGGCTCGATAAGGCTATTATTGGCCGAGTTCACGACATGACGCAATGATGTACGTGCAAAGATGTAACGCATGTCAGCGACATGCAGGTATGACTCACCAACCTTCTGAACCCTTAAACTCTTCGCTAGTACCATGGCCCTTCATGCGCTGGGGAATGGATATCATCGGTAAACTTTCGCCGGCGTCAGGACAGAAGGTATACTTATTGGTTCTTACTGACTACTTTTCAAAATGGATAGAAGCCGCCGCTTTCTCTCAGGTACGAGATAAAGAGGTGATATCTTTTATTCGGACTAACATTATATGCAGATTCGGTATACCATCCGAAATAGTATGCGACAACGTGTCACCAATTCTTTTGTCTTTATTTTATTTACTCATTTGTTGCATTTGCCGCGAGGATACCACCTTTGATCGCTCAGCTTCACAAACACCTTAAGTTGACTTTTTATCGATCAATTTTTGGCATTAACAATATTCAAGTCTGTTAAATGAGTGGTATTTTAGTACTTTTGACTATTAATTAAAATTTCATTGTTAAACCCAAATCTATCAAGTAACGATGATAATAAACAAGATCAATTAGTACAATCAAAATTTCTCAAGTCATATGTATTGATGACCTACTTTTTCTCTCTACAATCTCTCTCTAACTTCTCTGTACAAATATGAAAGTGAAAGTGCTTACGAACAATAACAAGTAAGAAAGTTATTTATATAATTGACAAACATTACAAATTAAACTACAATTTTGACTATTATTGACTTTGCTCACTTTGCTCTTTGACTCTTCAATTAATGTGATCTTAGTATAGAAAATATTAAGTCTAACAATCATTTTAAATTAGTTGTATTGGGCCATAAAATCAATTTAGGCCCAGAGGTGTTCATGGAGATTAATCAGGTAAATCACATTTCAAAGTTAGATTGTAAGCATAGGCGGAGCCACCCTTGGCCTAGGGTAATCCCATGATCACTCTCAACTTTGGAAAAAAATAATATATAATCCAGCTCTAGGCCTCATCACACACACCTTAACCCTAATATTCCTTTAACGGATCTCTAATTTTGTTAACTTTGTTAAATATTTCATAAATATTGTTTGGGCAAAAATCTCAGACTCTCGACCATTGACCAAAACGTTCGATCAAAGACTATCTATGACCCCCGGATATTAGCAAAGGCTCCGAGGACCGATGGTCGAATAAAATGCTCGACGACAGATAAAGACGCTCGACCAAGAATATTTCACGGCTTGCAAACATCAGCTGAAGCATCATGAATCAATGGTCGAACGAAAGCCTCAAGCAAAATCTCCGACGCACGACAGACCTGCACGCGCTCAACTCAGGCCATTACTACCGGGTTTACTATGGATTAACCGTCAGTTTTTCTTAGCAAGATTGTTGGACGGTTTCATTCAACAGTCCGCAAGAGCATCTATGAAGGAAATCAATGTCGATCAACCGTTACAAAGACCATGGTTATAAGAGTAGAGCAAAGATCACCAAAAAGGGGGAAGTGAATCACATTGACGCTCTTGAAACAGAAAACACACCACAACCTTCTAGATTTCATACACTAGTTTAGCTTTTACATGCGTTTTTCACTTGTAATCATACGACCAAATTTCTAAAGGGCGACACCCTGCTTGGCGTCACTTTTCCATAGTGCATCGACGATACTAACCTATCGTCCGCGGTTTTTTCCCTCGACCAAGGGTTTTTCTTCATCACCAAATCTCTTGTCTTTGTCTATTTTTCTTCGTTTATTTACGTTTGTCGAGAGAATCCTCCCTTTAATCAATCAGGTCCACAAACACCTTAAGTTGACTTTTATTAAGTTAATTTTTGGCATCAACAAATACTATTTTAGGATTTTTTATGAAAATTTTATGCATGTATATTAAATTAAATATCTGGGATCGCTTTATTAATGGAAAATTGTATTTTGTTTTAAAATACTTATTATATGCGTTGGGTAGAAAAAGGAAATGGTCATTTATTATTTTTTGACAAATGATTTGGTAGGAGCTTATGGGTGTTTACTCTTTAATGTCTTATAAATTGACAAGTACTTACGGACTGAATTGTAGAAAATGGAAAGTTATCGAGTTCATTGTTGAATTTTTCAATGTAGCACTTCTAAAAAGTAGTTGTATAATTTTATTTTTGGATTGGTAAATTTTATCGAGATAATATTTATATATATTGTTTATGTATTTACATAATTATACTTAAGAGAGGACCATCCTAAACAGAAATCCTGGCTCCTCCCCTGGTTGTAAAGACTCTCTTAATCCAATATTATTCTAAAGATCTTCATCACGTCACTAGCTCCCTCATCTCAAATCAGAAGACTCCATGAATTGTTCTGAAACTCTACATTGTGGCTTTGGTATTAATCCAATCAACAAATTGGAGGGCTGAATTTTGCTATGGAAAACCGAACCAAAAAGGGTAAACCCTCTTCCCTTCTCTTGAAAGGTACTACTTCGGATTCTATTATTGGAATTGCACATCGATCAAATGGCAGACTAACTATGCATATTATAAAAGAATTGCCAAGGAAAAAGGGCAACAAATAAGTTTGGTGTGTAAGCAACAACTGAAATCAAAAGCAATCTCAATGAAGAGCAAGGAACTGGAAATAAAACCTCTAGATAGAAAAAAAGATGACTAATAGCTATGTTTTCTTTTGAGATTGGAGATAAGTTAATAAGCTTAAAATCCTCATTTTTATGTCGTTTTATCCCTAAAATATGCTTGTTTGAGTCCCTTATTATGTTTATTGTTGAATAGGAGTGAAAGGGATTAAAATTGTAAACAACGAGCCAAAAAATAGGCTTCCGCAACCTCTTGGACGACTTAAGTCGCGCAAGAAGTCGTCCAACTCACTATTGAGCATAGTTTTTCAAATGAATGCAAACTGAAGCATATTTTCTCAAATTTTAACGGAATCATACTGATAGCAAAATAATCACACATAAACCATGGCAAAATGGTGGTGCAAGTGCACACCAATATTACGTTCGCCTTTTCAAGTAATACAATGGTAAGTACCAAAGATTGTTTTTCCACAGGGACTACTCAACTAAGAATCGGAGATTTTCACGAGCTTTCGGTGCAAAATTTTGGTTATAGAAATGGTTTTATGCTATTAAAATATTGATAACTTTTAAAAATAACAATTAAATAAAAAGTGGGTATGGGTGTAAGTTTTTCCCGGAGCGTTTTTAAATAACTTAAATGGTTAATAAATCCGATCACAATGTAGTCCTTTATAATTTCCTCCTCTCGAAGCTACGTTATATAAGTTGTGAAACCGGTTTTATTATAAAGCTTCCACCAATGCTAAAGTTCGGTTTGTCAATCGTACTTAAGTAGATCTCAAAGATCTTAGCTCTGCCGAATGTGGAGGGATGCACATATCTCCATGACACACCTACTCAACCGACATCTAAACCTTAGTATGATTATGTAAAAACCCATATCTCTATGCGATTATTGAAGATTTTCTCAAACCTTCTTGCATCATTCAAGCCGTATTTCGGATCCACCTATCTCTGGGTCAAATATCTAATATTACCACTTACAAATGATCAGCTTGTCCACGTTGAGGTAAAGCTTCAACTCTGTAATACCCGGATTTTTAGTATCAATAAATTCAAGTTTCTTACGTTTTCGACCATAGTATAGTCACTTAGAAGTATCGTGGATGTTGGTTGAGTTGGTTATCGCATTTGGTAAAAGTCACATTTTGGTCGAAATTTACACTGCTCGCGACCGCGCTCCTATTTTTCTTGCGCCCGCGAGCAAACCCCAAAAAGTGGGCAGAAACTTATATTTTACTCTGCTCGCGGCCAAACGCCTATTTTGCTTGCGCTCGCGAGCATCTGGACAACCCCTTCCTTTTAAATACGAATTTTGCCCTATTTTCCTCATTTCTCTCATTTGTTTCTTCTCCTACTCACTTCTCTCCTTATCATTTTTGGTTCTTGACCATTTGTTACTCCCAATCGATTTCTTAATGAGAGTTTATGAGGTCAAGAGTAGAGATTAAAGCTAGTGGATTGAAGCTCAAGATCTTCATCTTCTCCAACTAATTCCACCTCCTAGCTTCCTTATTCAAACTTGATTTTGAGACTTGCTAGTTTTCTTATTCACCTTATCTAAACATTTAAGAACTCTTAAACATCAAGATTTCAACTCTAGATTCAAGATTCGGGTTCATTATCTTCATCTCCATTTCCACCATTGTTGACCTAGCTTTGGAGCTTTTTCCTAAAAACGAAATGTAAGTCCATCCTAACCTTCTAAACATTATTTCCTGTCAAAACTTTCCTACTTGGTTATTTATAACTTTTATCTTGAAGCATCTTCCTTATTTTAGAGTTTTAACCATTTTTGGAAGATTTGGGGTTTTGTCTAGGGTTTATATAAGATTTGATTGTTGGAAGTTGTTATTGATGTATTTTAGGTTTTTTATGAACTAGAAATGATTTCTAATGAAGGATGCTTGCAGATATGGATTTTCTTCAAAGGAGGCTTTTGGGGTAAACCTAGATTTAGCCTAAATCTAGCAAGGTGTGTTCAAGTTGCTTTGTGAAAATGGTGTACATGCCAAAAATGTCAATTTTGAAGTATTAGCATGTTTTACTTGTTATTTTGTCAAATGTGCGAGTATTTGGGTATGTTTTGCATATTTGTTATAAAAGAGTTTATAAATCATGTAAGAGTTTTTATACATTTTGATAAATAAAGCATAAGTGTCAGTTATTTGGATGCATTATCTTTTAAATGAAGACCATTTTGTTTTATTTGCATATGTGGAGTATTTGATTTATAAACCGTTGGAATTACATGTTACTGCATTATGAGGCATTTTAGAAGTATATGAATATGATTTCATTTGGAAAATGGTTTGTCTCAAACAATGTTTTGCGTAATCACATAAGTGTTGAGTTATAGAGTCTTTGCTCGGTTTTGACTAAAGTCCCATGGACAGTTGTCTGATTTGAATTGCACTATGTCGGGCTTTTGACTAATACATAGTTATGACATATTATTTGATATATTACACGTTTTGGGTGTGTTAGTCATTCATTTAGTGTCGTGTAGTTTTATGGCTAGAATGTAATGGATCCATAAACATATAAGTCGGTCTAACGGTGTATGAATGGGATGGGATTCTTAAGCCGTACAACTTGAGTTTCCTTTTGTTTTATTGGGAATAAGCATTGTGATAAATTGTGTAATTTCCAATTCATCCTTTATTATGTGAAGGATTGTATGATCTTATTTATAAATTGGAAATAGGCATTGTGAAAAATTGTGTAATTTCCATACATCCTTTCACTATCTCGGAATATGTATTGTGATAAATTGTGTAATTCTTGAGGCAAGAGCTTATGTGCACAAATGACTATAATACTTGCTTTGGTTGATGTCAGTGGCTACCAGACCTTATAACATTGGTTTGTGACCAACCTTTGTGCCCCGTCAGGACTAGTGGTAAACCGGGTGTCCCCCGTCACCGAAAGGTGTTGATTTGGGTATAGAGTCTTATCATTAATTTTAGTGACACATTTTGGAGTATGAAGTATTATCTACATTTTGTAATAGTGGATCTTTGAAGCTTAACCATATTTTGGTATTCTAGATTATGGAGCTTTGTCCATATTTTGGTATATGAAGCATTTAAACGTATTCACGTTTTGAGTGAGTAAAAGATGTAGAGTTCGTGTTTGAACGAGTATTTTATTTAAAGCTTTCATTTACTACAGTATTTTGATTTAAAGCTTTCGTTACGAAAATGATGAGTTTGGGAAAGATGTTGTTTTTATAAAAAGAGTCATTCTATTTGGGAAACTATTATTTCATCAAACACTCTTTCAATTTCTACTGATTACAAATATGTTATAAACTCTTGAGCTCATTAGGCGTTAAGCCTAACCCTTTTTATTTGTCGGCATGTGAATCAGGTTCTTGTTCGGATTGGTACTAGAGACACGTGTTGACTTGAGTGCTAGAGAGTAGCACGCTAAAGATCTAGCTTTGGTGACGTTTTCCGCATTCAGAGATAGGTACACTTATTGGTTTAGTAACACCCCACCATTATTATGTCTTAGTATAAGATTTGACCTTCTTCTATAGAGGTTTATATAGAATTGTTATTTGAGGGACTTCAAATTTTGATTTATATGAAGGGATCTATCCTTCAATTGATGTAATATTAAAAATTTTAAATTAGTCGCTCATTCCAAATTAGAGGGTGTTACAAACTTGAATGACCAAACCGAGGAGTTAGCAAAAAGAGGTAACACCCAAGTGTTACATTTTGACTTTTCGGGATCGGCTTACACCCACACCTAAAGGGGGGTTCAGCTACTACTCATAAGTAAAGACATAATGCAGAAACATAAATACGAAAACATAAATTGCATTAAACGTAAGTAGCCATAGTGGTCAGAGCCCACAGTGGTGAACATAAAGTAAATTGAAAAACTTTAAATTACAACAAAGTAAAATGCAAGAACTAATAAACTATTGGCTGAATCTTCAAATGCTTTGTGCCTTTGAATGCAATGCCCCAATCCTTCTTATATAGTTGAGGAAGAAATAGAAGATGAAAGGGACATGTCCTATGAAGATGGTGATGTTTGAGGGGAAAAGAATCTCACATCCTTTGTCTTTGCATTGCCCTTTGTGTTCATCCTTATTCATTTCTATGAAAGCTCCAGCCCTTTACCAAACCTGAAACCTGCATCTCTTTTCATAGTTTTGGCCATAAATCCTGAATTTTTTTTTGCAGCTACTTTGGTGACTCGCCACTACCATTTATAACGTCAAACTGTGACTTTTTAGCTATTTTCAACCTTGAGACTAATTTATATCAAAGAAAATGTAGAATTCTGAAATGGGTATTTAGGTGGATAAAAGGAGTGAAAATGGGTTTAAAAAGAAGACAATAACTCTAATATTTGAAGGTTATCACATGCATACTTTTACAAATGATGGCCGGGCATGTTTATTCAAAAAAGGAAGAACATACACATACTTCCCACAACGTAAATACACGTTTCAAAGGACGTGGGTAGGGGGGGGGTCGGTTTTTAAGAGTGAAAAACATCCATTCTAAAGGGGGCGACTTCTAGGAACGAATTGGGGAGAGCAAAGATCGATTAGAAGCATTTTCATCAATTCCCTTTCAATTCTGGTAATTTCTTTCCCATTTTTAATTGTAATGCTAAGTCTTTCCATTCAAGCAGTGGTTTTTCTTTAGATTATGTTGCATTTACTTTGAGATCTCGTTATAATCTTGTGGAACAAGTGTATTTACGTTGATTTTGTTTGAATCGTAAATTAAATTGATCAATGTTAGGTTAGTTTTGTATTCAAGTGAAGGGAGAATATTGTAAATACCTAAGGGGTATAAATAGTTTAGATTCGTTGTAATATTCTATGCACTTTTCATTTTCATACATTCTTGATTGTAACCAAAGTCTCTATCATCATCATCATAGATGACTTGTGGCAAATCTTAATTTCATTATTTGATTATCATTTCTTAATTTCTTACTTGATTTGGGAATCATATTTGGTATTAGACCAGAATTCAAAGCCTGAGTTGATCCAAAGTTTTCAGAATTGGAAGAAATTTGAAGATTTGAAGTTCGGTTCTAGAAAAATCTCTGTTTTCACAAGATTATGGAATTTTATACGATTTTTGTGCAATTATTTTAAAATTGGATTAGAAACATATCTTAGATTGACCCTTCTCAATTTCTTGGTTTAATTTGAATATTTGGTCGATCAATTTAATTTTTTTTGTACATCTTTGGATTCTCGGACTTTGAACAGTTTTAGAAAAACTTTGGTTCAAAACATGCATTTTGATCCTAATTAACGATAATAATCCTCATAAATTGTGTTTCTAGACCATTTTCGACCACAAAAATCAATCTTGTTTTCTAAACAGTTGAATTTTGATTGGAATCGAGCAGCTATTTGTTTTCATCAGATCTGAGAATGTCAGAAGTTCTTAAGTAAGTCGCACGAGAATATCACACAATAAAGTCTCACAAAGAAGGAAACTTGAAGAATATCGCACAAAGCAGTGTGCGACATTTGAGAGTATCGCCTAAGACGTGTGTGACGTCTACATCCCACGACAATCGATAATATCGCACAAGCTGTATGCAATATCACATCCTATCATCAGGGTGCGACATTTGACCAAGAATTTTTCATAGTTGACTTTGACTTCTCAGAGTTGACTTTTTGATTTCAATTTGACTCATGGGTTATCTCCAATCCTTTGTGTAAAGGTAGTATTTTGATTGTATTAAAGTTGAGGGGCTTACAATCTAAATATCCAAGGGGATATATAGTGTGGTATCTTTGTTAGATTTGTGACTTGCACTTCACATTCATAGTCATAGAATTTCTTTTTGTATTCTCTCATTATAACCATATCATTGAATCAATACACATATGACTATTGAATTCTATCTTCTTGATCTTGATTGTTGTAATCTCACTGCTTGATTGTGGACACACAATTGGTATCAGAGCAGAAGATTGAAAAAAAGATTCTTGAGTTATTGAAGGTTTAGATGGTTTTCAAGAAAATTCGGATTTGATCATTTTATGTGATTTTTGGTGCTTTGATCTAATATTCTTGGTTTTTTAGACTATAATTTGATGGGGAAACCAATTAGGAGTGGTAGTTTTAAATTTTACCCGAGATCTGATCGATTTTGGTCGAAATTTCGTGGGTGTTTGAAGTTTTCAAAAACTAACTGTTTTGGATCTGATCGTATCAAATTAAGCTGAATTTGGTATTTGTGGATGAATTAAAAGTGTTTAGGATTAAATTTTATACAACATATCAAAAATTCAGATTGATTGGATAATTTTTGAGCCAAGATTCGACTTTTAGATGTTAGTTCTGTTAGATAAAATTAGCCCCTAATTTTATGAATGTTTTATAAAGATTTGTATTTTGGGTAGCTTATGGGCTTAAGCTATTTGTCTAGTAAATGGGCCCTATTTATAGGTGCCTATGGGTACATTTCCTTTGTGAGACTTGTTAGAGGATACACTTTACGCACACAAACTTAGTGCGATTGATGAGAGTCGGTTAATGTGTAGTGTGGTATTCTCTACAATTTACCCTCCATATTGATTAATACAAGAATACAAGTTGATGGTTTGATTATTATTGTTCTTTGATTTTCTATCTCTTCTTTACAATTTATGGGGTTCTTCCATTGCTGCTAGTTTTGGGATCTTACATTTGAAGAAACATTTTGTCAATTAGGTCATCTATGACAACAATTGAAGATTTTATAATTAATTTTGATGTTTTGGTGCTTAGATTAATTCAATCACATGAGCCTAAAGTCAAATATCATTTATGTGATTTATTTTATGTTTTGTGCTTACTTGATATCCAATCTTCCATTTGGATGAGTTTTGGAAGATCTTTGATAGAAGATTTTTATTCATTTTTACACACAATGTTATTCTGCATTTTAGGCATTTGATGAAAGGCCTATGTGAAGAATTAGTTTCATTTTGACTGTTTCTGATCACATTGATTAGACGGGTGTGTATCTTTGATCCCCCTCATCTATTGGTCTAATATCTAAGCTTCTAGTTGGTGGTTGATCTATGACCCTACCATGATGTAAGCTTTAGTCTTATTTTTTAAATTGGTACCATGACTGCTGATCTCAGTATCTGGTCAGAACAACTACCAATTTGAGACTTTCTTTATGTTTAAAATCTGATCAGTTTCTGCACTCTAATTGCTTGATGAATTGCATGAGCAAGATGGTTCAATTTTGCAATGATATTTGGAAAATCAACATGTTGACAGATTTGCGATGCTGTAGTAAATTGATCATATCTTATTCATCACAGAACCAATTCAAGCGATTCAAACGCCCGTGGATGGATAACAGATGGATCTAGAAGTTTCATGGTTTTGAGTGTTTAGTGATTCGATATGTAGAAGGACCATAAATATCATTGAAGTTGAATATAGTATCTTATAGCAAAGTTGTTTTGCATCGAGCCAGATCTGCGTCGTTACCTAAGAACCGGAGCTTCTCTGTATCGAAGGACCAGAGCTCTATGCCATACATATAGAGCCTCTATACGAAAGAACCAGAGCTATGTATCAGATCATTATAAGTCCTCGACTAGAAGCTAACACGTTGAACCAGAAGCTAACATGTTGAACTAGAAGCTATTGACAGATATGCACCATTATACTAAATCAATCATATCTCTTGTGTCCGAGATCCAAAGAAGGTGAATTCAATTTATATGGAAAGCTAACACACTGATATACAATGTTTAGGGTTTGAGTTTTCCTAAACTCAAAATATTTCACGACAAGAATCATCGTAGAAGTTAGTGCAATATTGCTGGACGGAAACCTTCTGTGGTGATTCATGTTACAAAGTAGACTAGAGGGGAACCAAAGGTAGACTAGAGGCAACTAAGATGGACCAGAAAGTTTCATACAGAGCACTGTATAGGCGAGTTTGAGGCTCTAGTTTTATGGACCATACCTGTACATGGTGCTTTGCACATGCTTGGCGATTCGTGCGATTAGAACCCCAGATCAGAGCTCACAGATCAAAGCTCGCAATTACCAGACCACATGATGGACCATAGATGCACTAGAGGATAACCAG
Source organism: Silybum marianum (assembly GCA_036898165.1). Taxonomy (NCBI): domain Eukaryota; kingdom Viridiplantae; phylum Streptophyta; class Magnoliopsida; order Asterales; family Asteraceae; genus Silybum; species Silybum marianum. Next base: position 20,008,399 of record CM072530.1, on the reverse strand, counting down.
AGCTTGTAATGCACCAGATCCCATTGCCCTATTTTTTTTTCCGGTTTTCTTACAACATTGCGCTGTTTCAGAAACACGCGCACAACTTTCAACTTGAAGCTCTAAATTACATTGGGCCGGTTGCGTTGGAACGACAAAACACATATGCACGATTTTCAACTTTTCTCAAATTTCGTGTGCGGGTATGCCTAATTCACTGTCAAAGTTTGCAGAATGGTGCTGGACCGAAGGCATTGCATTTCACGTGCTACTTCCGATTGCAGAACGATGTTCTCTTGTCTGTTCTTCGTGGATTCAAGATAAATTTGTGATATATTCCATGTCACTTGTTAGAACTTAGAAGTGTAAATCAGAACTTGTTCAGAATAATGAAGTTGCTATCCAGAAGTTCATACTGTAGATGCAAACTTAACAGTCATTAAGTCCAGAAGCACCATTGTCAATCCAGAAGATTGGACATTTTCTGGATTCTACTTTATGGACTAACACGTGCTTTGATGACATGGAACGTCATGCTTTTGGTGCGTAACTGAATTTGTTACAAGTACAACTGAGGTGTCATTATGTAATACGCTAGGTCTTTGACTTTTCTCTTGGTAATAGTATTTATAGAGCTAGCCTTACTGTTAACAAGTCGATGAAACAGAAGAAAAATAGAGATTGTAATTTGTATATTGAGATCATCTTCATATCGAGTGAAATACAAATTACCACTGTTCATTATGATGTTCTTCATTAAATTTGTTAGACCTCATTTCAGAAGAAGTATGAATCAGAATGATGCAAGTATAGAAGTTCAGAAGGTCATCTTCTAAACAACCTATCTCAGAAGCGCCCAGAGGAAGAAAGAGCTGATGGACTCCAACAAAAGCATCACATGCGCCCCTGATGATGTGGCAGGCACATCTTCCGTGTGTAACTGAATCTGTTATTCACTTAGCTTACGTGTCAAGTTGTAATAGGCTAGATAGTTGACTTTCCTTTTGTAATCGTATAAATAGCTCAGTTGTTGTTTGTAAAAGTAATGATTTGAAATATACAAAATTGAGAGCTAAATTGTGCGTACTGTTATTATCGTTCAAGTAATTCAATATTGATTAACGGTTGTTCTTCAATTCTGTTCTTATTAATCTTACTGTTTATCATAGATCTGTTTGCTTCCGCTCATATTTACTTGTTTGATCTAACAATTGGTATCAAAGCCATATAATCAATCTATTGATTATTAGATCTCTTCCATTTGGAGAAATCCCTCTTCTAGTTACAGTAATTTTCAGTTTTAAGCTACTGTTCTTCATTCTACCCTTGTTTTACGAGATTTTGTTAATTTCATAAAATTTTTCTCTAAATCAGTGGTATTTTTGGTTTAAACTTGAGATAAGTAAGAATATTGTCTTATTTCAATCAATTCTAATCTGAATGCTGTATATACTTCTGGTTCTCTGACCAAACCTCCTACTCTAATACGTGATGAATATCCACAATGGAAGATCCGTATGATCAACTTCTATGAAGGATTGGATGTAGAACTTTACTCTATTGTTCAAAATGGTCCGTTCATTCCAATGACAACTATTCCAAGGGTTCCTGTTACTGCGGTTACTGATGAGATCCCTGCAAGGCATGTTCCAAAATCAAGGGATAGTTGGACTGACGCAGAGAAGGCAAAGGTGGAATTGGCCAGAAAGGCAAATAGTCTCTTAATCATGGCAATTCCAAATGAGATTTTTCAATCTCTGGATTCCTGTGATACTGCCAAAGAGCTATGGGATCAACTGGAAAACATTCTGGAAGGAGGTGCAAAAATGAAGAAAAACAGAAGAGCCCAAGCTCTGAATGAGTATAACAGTTTCCAGGCTATTCCTGAAGAATCTCTGGAACAGACTTTTCATAGATTTAACACTCTGATAAATCTATGCAAAAGATGTGATATCCTCAGATCTAAGGAAGACAATAACGTCTTATTCCTCAAACGATTAAATCCAGAATGGTGAAATCTCTCAATGTCTCTGCAAGCCAATCAGGATCTGGAACAATGGTCTCTACATGATGTATTTGTTACTCTACAAGCTCATGAGAAAGAGGTCGTTCAGAAGAAAACCACTATCCGTGGACCTCTGGCTCTAATTTCTGAATTCAGAGGATCAGTCAGAAGGAGTAAGGAAGTAGAGAAGAAAGAAAAGAGTAAGGCTCTTATGTCAGAAGCAACTCCAGAGGATGATTCTGACTCTGATGATGAGATCAAAGCTTTTGCTGATTCACTTGCACTTATTACCAAACAATTCACAAAGAGGTTTGGTAATAGATCCTCCCAAGGAAGCAAAAAGTTTGATCGCCCTACTCCTAATTATGTACCTTGTCAAGAGATACAGAGATCTGAGAAGACATTGGCAGAGAAGAAAGAAGAAGAATTAAAGAAAAAGAAGGATGTGTGCTATAGGTGTGGCAAGCCAGGACACTACTCAAAGGATTGCAGGGGGGCTCTGAACAAAGACAAAATGTACTAGAAAATAAATACAAGTATAATGTGGATGAAAGAGCTCATTTTGCAGAAAAAGAAAACTGGCTAGGAGATGAGTCAAGTGGTGATGAAGCCATGTTCTGCGGAATGGCCAAAACAAATGAATCAGAAGATCAGTCATCTGAAACACCTGTATGTACTCTCTCTGACACATCTGAACTTGAGAACACCATTCTGCAATTATCAAATGATTTTGAAGAACTTAAGCAAAAGCTTACAGTTGAAAAGAAACTGCGAAAACATATTGAAAAAACTCTCTCTGTAACTCAAAGAGAGAGAGAAATTTACAAAAGAGATGGATCTTTTAACTGAAGAAAAATTGGAACTCAATGCTGAAAATGAAAAGATTTCCAAAAATTTAAAAAATACAGAAGTCAAGTTCAAGAAAGAGAAATTGAACTTAAACAAACTTTTGGAAAACAAAGAAAGGAGATTAGTGCTAAGGAAAGTGATAGATAAAATTCTGTGGCACTTAAAAACTATTTTCAAAAGGAAAGAGAGTTTTTACATATTGAACTTCAAAAGACAAAGCTACAGATTAAAACATATTTGGATGCTCAGAAAGTTCATGACAAGATAAATACACAAGTAGGAAGATCTGGACTTGGTTTCGAGGATCTGGATCCCTACACATGTGAAAAAAGATTTACTCTGAAATCTGTTTTCTGTCTAGGACAAGAACAGAAGCATGTGTTTCCAATTTTCTATGAACAATCTATTTTTAAAAAATCAAAACTTGAAAATGGTCGTCATCAATGAAAACTCAAGTTAAAAAACATTGAATATTTATCTGGAAAAACAAACGTTGATCTGAATAAAGTTCAGAAGAATGATGGCATTTTCATATTTGGCTGAAATGTTCATATAACCTTGAATCCAGAGGCGGATGTGTTTATTCCTTCACAAGCAGAAGAAGAGCTACGACTCAGCTTTGAAAATGATATTCTCTCCACTCTGGATAAATGCTTTAATCTCAAACTTGAAAGTGTTCAGAAAATCCCTTCTATTAACAATCCAGAGATATTTCCTTGTTCTTTTGTAGACCTAAATCTTTCTAAATCACAAGAAAGTTTTGAAAAGATTACACATCCATGGGAAAATGATGATCAAGGTGATGATTTTTTAACTCAAAAAAATATCTCTCAATTTTAGAAAATCAATTACCTTCTGAGTAGAAAAAGGTTCCTGAAGTAACTAAGAATGAGGAAGCTCCTTTCTTATTTACTAATGAACCTCTGGAAATCGGGGCCTCTGGTCTGAATGCTGAAAAACATTCAAGTGAAATACCAATACTCTCTGTTCCTCCAACAGGACACAGAAAACCGGTGTCCATTCATCCAGACTTCATTGGGATGTGTCTTAAGGCCAAATCTTGTCTTGAACTTGAGAAAGAAGAAAGTCTTAAAAAGAAATTTTCTGTTCAGCAAAAATCACCACAATCGTGTTATCCAAAGTTTACTTCTGCTCAAAAAGGCAAATGGAAATCTAATCTTTCTACTTCTGTTTCAGTAATTCAGAAAACTCCTGAGAAGGTTTATCGGAGGAAGTCTCAACAGAAGAACACTTATGATTCTAAGCATAAGTCTAGCCTAGCTAAGAAGTTTAATAAAACTACTGATACTAGTATAGACAGAAATAAGGAGAATTGTAATTATCATTATTCTAATGAAAATTCAATGCAATCTTTTATGTCATAGAATTCTAAATGTTTTTCTTTATTCTTAAAACTAAAGGAATTTTTCTCGAGGCCCTCTGATCGTTTTTATGATAATTTCTCACACTTCAGGACTAAACCAAAGAAAAACAAAAATACAACAAATAAAAAGACCAAACCTTTAAATCCTGCTATATCAAATAATGTGCAAGATAAAACGAGTGAAAAGTCTAAAATTAACGTTAAAGAACCCATTATGAGATGGGTACCTAAAACACTCTGATTGTGATTGCAGAAGCAGCGTGTGCACAGCTGGTATCTTGACTCTGGATGCTCGAGGCACATGACTGGATCGAAAAACTTACTCTCCTAATTCAAAGACAAATGTAGTGGAGCTGTAACGTTTGGAGACAAAGGTAAGGGGCAAATAAAAGGCTACGGTACTTTACAAGAATGTAATATTACCTTATCAAAAGTAGCTCATGTTTCTGGACTGTGACATAACCTGCTGAGTGTAAGTCAACTTTGTGATTCTAAAATACTTGTTGTATTTGATGAAAAGCATTGTTACCTGTTTACTAAGGCAGGTGAAGAACTTTGAAGAGCGGACAGAAAAGGTAATCTGTATATGATGAACTTCACATCGAAGGACGGTAAAGAAACCCTCTGACTTATCTCCAAAAAGAGTGAAGTTGCATGGTTATGGCATCACAAAATGTCTCACTTAAATTTTGATAACCTTGAGATGCTTGTCAAACATGATTTGGTAACTGGTCTTCTAGAAGTTCACTTTCAAAAGGATCACCTCTGCCCTGCATGTGAAATGGGAAAAATAAAACGAGCATCTGATAAAACAAAAAGTGATCATTCTTGTACTAGACCTTTGCAATTGTTACATGTCGACCTCTATGGTCCCATTGCAATTCAAAGTTTATCTGGTAAAAAGTATATACTTGTGATTATTGATGAATTTTCCAGGTATACATGACTCGCATTCATTTAACAGAAATCAGAAGTGCTGATTGTCTTGCAAAATATGATGACCAGAATCCAAGTTCTTTTACACCAAAAAATTCAGCAGCTAAGAAGTGATAACGGTACTGAGTTCAAGAATGCCAAGCTTGAAGCATACCTTGTTGAAAATGGAATTACACAGAACTTCTCTATTATGCGTACTCCTCAACAAAATGGTGTAGTAGAACGACGCAACAGAACATTGGTTGAAGCTGCCAGAACAATGCTTGCAGCTTCTGGACTTCCCATCCATTTCTGGGCTGAAGTTGTAGCCACTGCGTGTTTCACCCAAAATCGTTCCATTCTTGTCAAGAGGTACTAGAGAATCTGAAACAGATGTTATTTTTCAAGATTTCATGCGCGAAGAAATATTTTCAGAGCGAAGACCAACCAATCCATCATTAAGCATTCTTGAAGTTCTTCAAGCTTTTGGAATTACACTTTCTGGTCCTAAATCACCCGCTGAGAGCCCATCAGAACCTTCTTTCATTCCTGTTTCATCTAGTGACTATCCAGAAGTCACTTCTGTGCCTTCATCTGAGAGGGAGACTTTAGATGATCCTCAAGTTTCAGAATCCCTTCCAGAAGAGGTAATTCAATCTTCTGAAATAGCAGTTCACGCTAAACCAGTATCTCAATCTAGGATGACGAGATGGACTAAGTCACACACCCCAGATCTCATTATTGGTAGTCTATCTGAAGGTGTTAAAACAAGATCTGCTATTGCAAATGAAGCTTTCTATGTACATTTTCTTAGCATGATCGAACCAAAGCATGTTCATGAAGCCTTGCAAGAACCTAGCTGGGTGGTAGCCATGCAAGAAGAACTGCTCCAGTTTGATCGAAACAAAGTCTACAACTTAGTACCTTTACCAAAGAACAATGTAGCCATTGGTACTAAGTGGGTCTTCAGAAATAAGAAAGATGAAGAAAGAAAAATGATTAGAAACAAAGCTCGAATGGTGGCTAAGGGGTATGATCAAGAAGAAGGAATCGATTACGATGAAACCTTTGCCCCTGTAGCAAGACTTAAAGAAATACGACTATTTCTGGCTTCTCTGCATACAAAAATTTTAAGGTGTATCAATTGGATGTTAAATGTGCATTTCTAAATGGTTATCTCAAAGAAGAAGTGTATGTTGAACAACTTGCTGGCTTTAAAGATGCTAAACATCCAGAGTATATCTATCTTCTCGACAAAGCTTTATACGGTTTGAAGCAAGCACCAAGAGCCTGGTACAAACGCCTATCTACATTTCTGATCAGTAAAAGCTATTAAAAAGGTAAAATTGATACAACCCTGTTCATCAAAAGAGGCAAAGGTATGCTAACTGTTGTTCAAATTTATGTGGATGACATAATCTTTGGTTCTACTGATCAATCAGAAGTTGATATGTTTTCTAAATTGATGGAACAATAATTTGAAATGAGTATGATGGGAGAACTAACGTTCTTTCTAGGACTCCATGTTAAACCAAATGCCTCTGGCATTTTTATAAATCAAGCTAAGTATGTTTCTGACATGCTTAAGAAATTTCATCTTCAAAATTGTTCACCTATGAAAACTCCTATCTCTATTAGTACGAAACCTGGCCCTGATCCTTCTGGAAACTCAGTGGATGTTACAGGCTATAGAGGTATGATTGGATCTCTTCTGTATCTGACCGCTAGTAGACCAGATATTATGTTTGACACTTGCCTCTGTGCACGCTATCAAGCGAATCCTAAAGAATCACATTTGGCCGCTTGTTGGAACCCAGATCCCTTTCTATTATCTAATCAACAGATCAAAAATGAATGTAAGAGCGGAAGCAGTAAGATCTAAGATTAACAGTATGATTAGCAAGAAAAAAAATAGGAAGAACAATCGTAATTGATATTCAATGAATCACAACAGTATGCGCAAAGCAATAGTTCTCTATTTCGTATTTTCAATCGATAACAATTACAACCAGTGAAAGAACTATTTATATGAATACAATCAATGAAAGTCAACTATCTAGCCTATTACAATGTGCCATGTAAGCAATGAAGTAACAAACTAAGTGTCACACGGATGGTGTGCATGCCACGTCAACTGAGATATGTTAGTTGCCTAATTTTGTTTCATACTTCACCAAAAGTAAGGTCTAACAATCTCCCCCGAAGTATGAAAACCAGAATGTTGCACGTGTAGCTTCACTTGTTCAGCTAAAGGCATCATAGTTGATTGATTGTATCAGAAGGGATCTGCATGAGAAATGACTTTGTAAATGGCATCGGTAACTTCTCTAAGCTTCATGAGTTTGTCAAGTCTCTTAACAATTGTCTAATTTCTTCATCTTGATCATCATTTGTTGCAGAAGAAAAACATTTTGCGATGTAGACAACCTCTGTAGAATATCTGTGAGCATCTTTGATTCTAAAGAAACGTTTTCTGTTAGGCCTTTTGAATACAACTCCAACTTCTGGTTTGGTGATTATTTTCCCAATCCTCTGCGTATTAATTCCCTCCAGGTCTTCATTTGGGGCAACGATACACAAGATATCAACATTGTAATTTAAGCCAGCCTGAAAGTCTAATTGCCTTTGATATGTGATGAACGACTTCATACATTCAATGACACGATGGTAAGCAATTCTGTTTTGATCTTCACTTCATCTGTTCATCTGAATCTTCATGAATCTTTCCAGATTATGGAATATGCCTCTTTTTTTGATAGTCTCTGAGTTATAAACTTATCTTTGACTTCATCACTAACCTGATACTCGTTTGAAAAGTTTGGCATCATCAGATATATTTTCTGATCTATAGGGGCATACAGATGCATATTCTTGATTTCTAAGTTGGGTAGCTCAAGTCTCCCTAACTTCTGCATTTTTTCTTCATTTGCAGCTCTGAATCTTGCTGATTCCTTTCTCTTTGCTTCTTCAAAGTTTTCTCGTGCTTTTTCAGCCTCTTCTTTTGCCTTCTCAGCTTCTGCTCTTTCCTTTTCGGCCTGAGCCAAGGCATGCTCTGCTTCAGCTTTAGCTTTTAGGGCCTCTTTCTTAGCTTTTTCAACTTAAGATTTTGCCTTTAGTTCAGCCTCAGCCTTTAATCGAATTTCTTCTTCTCTTCTGGCTGCCTCGGCTCTCGCTGTATTAGCTCTGGCTTCTTCTGCTCTTTTTTCTTGTGCTCTGGCTTCTGCTGTGACTTCAGGAGTAGGTAGCTCTGAAGGAAAATTGAAAATGGCCTCTGCATTGGATTTGATGCCGGCATCCAGAGCTTCAAAGTAAGAGTTAGCAGAGTTTTGTTGAGCCTCTGCAGTATCTGAAAGAAGCTTTCTGATTGCCTCCAATGATTGAATTTGTGTTGCCTGCTGAGCTTGAATAGTGGTGAGAAGTTGTTGCTGGGAAACCAGGGATAATTTTAGATCTTACACAGATCTCTGAATTTGATCACCAAATGCCTTGAACATTGCATCGGTGACAAAGTCAGAAGGGGTAACCGGTGCATCTCCAATGAATGGAGCCCCTTGTCTCTCATGTTCAGAGAGGCCCTCTTTCACACCTGTGTTGATGTTGAGTGTGGAGGGACTTCCAACCTGTCGTCGAGAGCTGTTATTCACAGACACCTCTTCGGTTTTTCTGAAAGGTTTAGCTTTATCCCTATCATCAGAAGATGGGGGCTAAACACAATGTGCTTACCTTGATGAAGTGTAAACACTCCGGTAAGAGGTGCATCCTGTCGCTGTAACCCCTCTGATGGGATTTCATCAGCATCTAAACTATCAGAGGGCATGGACGTACCCTCTGGTTGCTCTATGACATCGTTGGTCACAAAGACATCAACGTTCTGTGTGGGTGGTGGCGAGTACTGGGGCGAATGAACTCTTATATTTGCATCATCACCCTTTTGGGAGGATGATGATGATGTGGATTCCCCTATGGTGCTTGAGTCAGAGGTGCAAAGAATACCCTTTGATCGGTTTGGCTCTGGGTGGTTTGGACTGGGTTGTCCTTTTTCAATGAGTGTAGATGTGGTGACACCTACCTCAAGAGATGTGGGTACCCTTGGGGATCTTGGAGAGAATCGCTCAAATGTGTCTCTATGGACATCTTCTGTACCTTCTTGAATTAATAGGTCTGGATGGGCAGAATCACTCTGGTGGTCACTCAAATTCTTTTCAGACTCAGTCTTACCTGACCCCTCACTTTCTACTCTAGGCTCTACCTACTCGAGGGTAGGTACTCTCTGTTCTGAGAATACCATAGAGCGTCTATAAGAAATGAGAATAGGAGAGGTTGAAGGTATAAGGTCAAGCATGTACCTGGAAAGTTCTCTGGCAGCAGGATAACCATTGACGTCGATCGTCTTGTGAGAGCTCATCGAGGCGATTTTGCAGACGGGTTGAACCAGAGGAGCTTTCAGAGCACCAATCGCTGGGAAGGTGAAGAGGGAAAGAAATCGTGGGAACATTAGTGCAGGTAGCGGTTTCCCTTGGCTTTGCAGAGAGGACTTGTTCTGAACTGCATCTTTCATTTCCAGGAAGAGGAGACTGGCGTAATCCAGAGGTTTGTTGATGAACATCCCATACATAATGGTGAGAATGTTCTTACTGGCTTGATCAAGAGACCCAATCTTGCAAGTAAGACTTTTGTTAAGTATCGAAACAAGGACGTTCCACATTGGGGGTAACTGCTTTCTTTTGAACTCAGATAGCCTATGGATATGTTCATTGTAGCCCAAAAAATGAATAAAGTCCAACAGAGAATCAGGAGTGGGATTAGGTTCAAGGGAAGGGTTAGGGATGGTTTGGCCTTCAGTTTCAATGAATGATTGAGGAAGATGGAAATATTTAGCAATTTTCCTGCGGGTGATAGGTATTTGGACTGCAGATTCAGATTCATGAGGGTGCCCAAAAACTCCAATTAGGGTGAATTCATCCTGGATAAACATTGTTTGCCATACGTCTGAACATAAATTTCAAGGACATTTGGGTTTGTCAGAGTTAGGGCTTGGTTTAGTGAGTGGTTTTGCAGAAATTCAATCATGATGCGGAACTCTGAGAGATAAGTATTGGGATCAAGTAGAACCTGAACATTGTTTGACTTCAATGGTAGCTTGAGAACAGGAGCACTGTCAGTAGTGGAAGCAACCAAAGTCCCATCTTCGAGTTGTGGAGACGCCATTGATGAAGAAGGCTTGTGGATTTGCAGACGCCAATTGGGAAAATGAGAAATCTTGAGAGTAAAGATAACGCACAGTAGTATGAAGGTTCGAAATCGAGGGTTATATATGAGAGAGAAAGAGCACTTAAGTGATTTTTGAATGGGAAGGGTTTTAATTTGGGGATAATCAAAAGAAAACGGTTCGGGTTAGAGGACTGCGCAGGCATGTCAACATGCAAGGGCACGATTAGTGACACGTGTAAAGTAGAACTGATAGGTTAAAGGTTTGGCGCTCAATCGACGATTATGTGTTCCCTCAAAAAGACAATTAAAAGGGAATTAATTAAAATAAAATCAATTTTTAAGACAGATAATCTGTTGATTAAAATCTTTTTTAGACTAATTAATTCCAATTACAATTGTATTTAAAAATCAGATATTTGGATAGAAATCGGTTTGTACCGAATGAAAGTTTAATATTCGAAACCAAGTATTTAGCTTAAAAAAATGAAACAGTAATAAGAAAATTTTAAGTAACCTTGAAGGCAAGAGTTAATTAAAATAGGTGTATTAAGGAAATTTTTTAAAAGTAACTACAAAGATAAAGAATATCTGGTCATGGAAAGATTTTTGACCATTATGTCAATGAACATCTTTTCAGAAGAATTTAAGTTGAATCTGAAATATCTTTGTAACCTTGACGGCAAGAGTTAGTCAGAAAAAACAAATTCAAAGAAAATTATTAAGTAAAAAAAGGTTCAGAAGACAGCTAACAAAAGTTAGACTTGATAAGCTCCCCCTTGAGCATGTAAGAGTTGCTCCCCCTCAAGTTTGTAAGGCGTGCTCCCCCGTAAACAATACAAAATACTCCCCCTTGAAGATTGCTCGTTGCTCCCCCTTAGACAATACAAAGTTGGACCTGTTCTGTGAACACTTGGATCTAACAAGGTAAAAAATTGATACAGAGATGTCCAGAGCCTTCTGTGGGTCTCTGAGGAATCTTTAGAAACAACAAGAGACTTCTGGTTGATTCTGAGTTAGACCAAACAAAAAATGAAGATGAAAAATAAACAATTTTGACAAAATTCTAAGAGAAACAAATAATTTAGTAAAATTACATATTAATCATGCCTAATTTGCTAATAAGGAAATTAAAACGACTTTCATCCAAAGCTTTCGTGAAGATATCAGCAAGCTGAAAATCAGTAGGGACAAAATACATCTCAATTGTGCCTTTCTCTACATGATCTTTGATGAAATGATACCTGACATCAATGTGCTTTGTTTTGGAGTGCTGAACTGGATTTTCAATAATGGCAATGGCACTTTCTGAGTCACATAGAATTGGAATTTTGTGATATATGAGGCCATTTTCATCCAGATAACTTGTAAACAACAACTGGTAGCAGCAACATACTCAGCTTCTGCTGTGGATGTTGACACACAGTTCTGCTTCTTAGAAGTCCAACTTATAAGTCTGTTACCCAGAAGCTGACAACTGCTAGAGGTACTTTTGCGATCCAATTTGCAACCTGCATGATCAGAATCTGTATATGCCATTAAATCGAATTCAGAATTTTTCGGATACCAGAGACCAAGTGATGGAGATCCCTTGAGATATCGAAAAATTCTTTTAACAACAACCAAATGAGATTCTTTGGGATTTGCTTGATAGCGAGCACAGAGGCAAGTGGCAAACATAATGTCTGGTCGACTAGCAGTCAAGTACAGAAGTGATCTGATCATACCTCTATAACTCGTAACATCTACTGAGTTCCCAGAAGGATCTGGACCTAGTTTCGAGCTAGTGGAGATAGGAGTTTTCATGATAGAGGAATTTTGAAGATGAAATTTCTTAAGCATATCAGAGACATACTTAGCTTGATTTATGAAAATGCCAGAGGCACTTTGTTTTACCTGGATTCCTAGAAAGAACGTTGGTTCTCCCATCATACTCATTTCAAATTCTTGTTCCATTAGTTAAGAAAACAGATCAACTTCTGATTGATGAGTAGAGCCAAAGATTATATCATCCACATAAATTTAAACTATAGTTAACATACCTTTGCCTCTTTTGATGAACAGAGTTGTATCGATTTTACCTTTCTCAAAGCCTTTACTGATCAGAAACGTAGATAAACGTTCGTACAATGCTCTGGGTGCTTGTTTTAAACCATATAAAGCTTTGTCGAGAAGATAGACATATTCTGGGTGTTTAGCATCTTTAAATCCAGCAGGTTGTTCAACATACACTTCTTCTTTTAGATATCCATTTAGAAATTCACATTTAACATCCATTTGATAGACTTTAAAGTTTTTGTATGCAGAGAAAGCCATAAATAGTGTTATCGCCTCAAGGCTTGCTACAGGGGCAAAGGTTTCATTATAATCAATCCCTTCTTCTTGACAATACCCCTTAGCAATCAGTCGAGCTATATTTCTGATCACGATGCCATCTTCATCTTTCTTGTTTCTGAAAACCCATTTAGTTCTTATAGCAACTTTGTTCTTTGGCAGAGGAACAAGATTCCAGACTTTGTTTCTTTCAAATTGGAGCAATTCTTCTTGCATAGCAGATACCCAACTAGGTTCTTGTAAAGCATCATGAACATGTTCTGGTTCAATCATTCTAAGAAAATTTACAAAGAATGCTTCATTTGCAGTAGCAGATCTTGTTTTAACACCTTCAGATGGATTCCCAATGATAAGACCTGGAGTGTGTGACTTGGTCCATTTAGTCATCCGAGATTGAGTTACTGGTTGAGCATGTACTTCTGTTTCAGAGGATGAAATATCTGCTGAAAGAGGGTTAGAAACAGAAGGCATATAAGTTGCTTCTGGAGATTCACTTGTGGAATCAAGAAGGACAAAAGGTTCTATAGTGCTCTCAGCAGGCGATTCAGGACCAGAAAGTGAAATACCAGAAGTTTGAAGAACTTCTGAAATACTCGGAGATTGAGAGATAGAACTTGGTTCTGGGAATATCTCTTCACCCATAAAATCTTGAAAAATAACATCGATTTCAGATTCTCTGGTTCCTGAAAGATATTCAGCGTTTACGGTGTTAAGTTTAAGTTCAGAAGTTGAATACTCAGAAGTTAATTGAGTTTGATCATCAAAATCGATGTTAATGCTCTCCATAACAGTCTTAGTACGTAAATTAAAAACTCGAAAAGCTCTTGAATTTAACGAATATCCTAAGAATTTAGCTTCATCTGATTTCTTGTTAAACTTGCCAAGTTTTTCTCTGTCATTTAACATGAAACACCTGCATCCAAAGATATGAAAGAATTTAAACAAGGTTTTCTTTTGTGAATAAGCTCATAAGAGGTTTTGAGATGCCGCTTGACAATTATTGACCGATTCTGGGTGAAACAGGTAGTGGCCACAGCTTCAGCCCAGAAGTGGATGGGTAGTCCAGAGGCAGCAAGCATTGTTCTGGCAGCTTCAACCAAGGTTCTGTTTCGCCGGTTTACAACTCCATTTTGCTAAGGTGTTCTTACAGCAAAGAAATTTTGTGTAATTCCATTATCAACAAGGTATGCTTCAAGTTTGGCATTCTTGAATTCAGTACCATTGTCGCTCCTTAGCTGCTGAATCTTTTGATTTAAGAGAACTTGAATTCTGGTCATCATATTTTGTAATACAATGGGCACCTCAGATTTTTGCCTTACAAACGCATGCCATGTATACCTGGAAAATTCATCAATCAGTACCAGTATATACTTTTTGCCAGAAAGGCTTTGTGTCGCAATAGGGCCACAAAGATCAACATGTAATAATTGTAGAGGTCTTGTACAAGAATGATCACTTTTTGTTTTATAAGATGCTCGTTTTATTTTTCCCATTCCACATGCAGGGCAGAGGTGATATTTTTGAAATTGGACATCTGGAAGACCAGTTACCAAGTTATGTTTAACAAGCATCTCAAGATTATCAAAATTTAAGTGAGACATTTTGTGATGCCATACCCATACAATTTCACTTTTTTGGAAATAAGACAGAGAGTTTCTTTACCGTCCTTTGATGTGAAATTCATCATATACAAATTACCTTTTCTGTCTGCTCTCCAGAGTTCTTCTCCTGCCTTAGAAAATAAGTAACAATGTTTTTCATCAAATACAACAAGTATTTTAGAATCACAAAGCTGACTTACACTTAATAAATTATGTTTCAGTCCAGAAACATGAGCTACTTTTGATAAGGTAATGTTACCTTCTTGTAGAGTACCGTAGCCTTTTATTTGACCCTTACCATTATCTCCAAACGTTACAGCTCCACCACATTTGTCTTTCAATTGGGAGAGTAAGTTTTTCGATCCAGTCATGTGCCTCGAGCATCCAGAGTCAAGATACCAGATATGCACATGCTGCTTCTGCAATCACAGTCAGAGTTTTTTAGGTACCCATTTCATTATGGGTCATTTAATGTTAGTTTTAATCTTTTCACCTTTTTTAATTTGCACTTGACTTGATATTGCAGAATTTAAAGAACCAATCTTATTGTTTGCAATATTATGGATTTTCTTTGGTTTAGCTTTAAAAGAGAAATCGTTATAACGATGATCAGAGGACCTCGAGAAAAATTCCTTTAGTTTTAAAAACAGAGAAAAACATTTAGAATTCTGAGACAAAATATTTCATTGAACCTTCATTAGAATAAGGATAATTACAATTCTTCTTATTCCTGTCTATAGTAGTATCAGTAGTTCTATTGAACTTCTTAGCTAGGCTAGACTTATGCTTAGAATCATAAGTTTTCTTCTGTTGAGGCTTCCTCTGATAGACCTTCTCTGGAGTTTTCTGATTTACTGAAACAGAAGTAGAAAGATTAAATTTCCATTTTTCTTTCTGAGCAGAAGTAAACTTTGGATAACAAGGTTGAGATAACTTTGACTGAACATAACATTTCTTTTTCAGATTTTCTTCCTTCTCAAGTTCAAGACAAGTTTTGGCTTTAAGACACATTCCTATGAAGTCTGGATGAATGAATACAGGTTTTCTTTCTCCTGTTGAAGGGACAGAGAAATCTGGTATTCCACTAGGATGTTTTTCAACGTTCAGACTAGAGGCTCTGATTTCCAGAGATTCATTAGTAAATAAGAAAGGAGCTTCCTTATCCTTAGATACTTCTCGTGTCTTTTTGTATTCTGAAGGAAAATGATTTTCTAGATTTGAAAGATATTTATCTGAATTAAAGAAATCATCATTTTGATCAACGTTTTCCCAAGGATATGTAATAGTTTCGAAACTGTCTTGAGAATCAGAAGGATATAAGTCTACAAAAGAACATGGTACTATCTCTGGTTTGTTTTCTGAGGGGAATTTTTGAATATTTTCTAACTCGAAGCATTCATCCAGAGTGGATAAAATATCTTTTTCAAAACTTAGACGTAGCTCCTCTTCTGCCTATAAAGGGTTAAAGACATCCGCCTTTGGATTCAAAGTTGTATGAATATTTGAACCAAATTTAAAAATAACGTCTTTTTTTCTGAATTTTGTTTAGATCAACGTTTGTTTTTCCAGAAAAGTATTCAATATTTTTGAATTTGAGTTTTCGTTGACGACAATTATTTTCAAGTTTTGGTCTTTTGAAAATTGATGATTCATATAAACTGAGAAACATAGGCTTTTGTGTCATTCCTGGACAAAAGACAGAATTCAGAGTTGATCGTTTTTCACATGTATAGGGATCCAAATCCTCAAATCCAAGTCCAGATCTTCCTACTTGTGTATTGATTTTGTCATGAACTTTTTGAGCATCCAGATATGTTTTAATCTGTAGCTTTGTCTTTTGAAGTTCAATATGTAAAAACTCTCTTTCCTTCTGGAAATAGTTTTTAAGTACAATAGAATTTAATCTGTCACATTCTTTGGCACTTATCTCCTTTTCTTTATTTTCCAGAAGTTTGTTTAATCTCAACATCTCTTCTTTAAACTTAACTTCTGTGTCTTTTAGATTTTTGGAAATCCTCTAATTTTCAACATTAAGTTCCAGTTTTTCTTCAGTTAGAAGATTCATTTCTCTTTTATAAATCTCTCTCTCTCTTTGAGTTTCGGAGAGAGTTTTTTCAGTTTGTTTCCTTAATTTCTTTTCAATTGTGAGTTTCTGCTTGAGTTCCTAGAAATTCTTTGATATTTCAAAAATGGTGTTTTCAAACTCAGATGTGTCAGAGAAGGTACTTACAGGAGTTTCAGAAGGTTGATCTTCTGATTCATTTGTGCTAGCCATTCTGCAGAACATAGCTTCATCACCGCTTGACTCATCTCCCAACCAATTTTCTTTTTCTGCAAAGTGAGCTCGTTCATCAACATTGTACTTGTATTTATTTTTGTAGTACATATTATCTTTGTTCAGAGGTCCTCTGCAGTTCTTTGAGTAGTGTCCTGGCTTGCCACATCTGTAGCACACATTGATAGAGATATCAAAATAGCTTCAAAAGGAACTGGGTTCTGAAGATATAAAGATCTGAAGAAAAGATAAAGAAAATCCTAAGGCATAACTTCTGAAGTGCCAACTTCAGAAGTTCTGAAGATATTCTAAAGAGGTTCTGAAGAAGTTCTGAAGACACTTCTGAAGACACTTCTGAAGACACTTCTGAAGACACTTCTGAAGAAGATCTGAAGGAGTTCAGAACCTGTTCTGAACTTGTCTGTTATGAATGTACTGTTACTTTATTCTTTCTATTTCATGTATAAATAGATAGTTTGTTAGATAGTTAGAATTAACGTTTCCATAAGCCTTCTAAAGACATATTTTGTAATACTATTAATCCTATCAATACATATTACATTTGGCTATCATATTTCTGTTCTAATATTTCCATATATTGATATCTTGATTGTTTGGGTCCTAACAATTGGTATCAGAGCCAATTCATCTGTTCTTTAAGATTTGTGAAAGAATTGTCAGATCTGACAGTTCTTGGTGTTCTTCATCGATAAATTTCAAATTCAAATCAGGTGAATTC
This sequence comes from Silybum marianum, assembly GCA_036898165.1. Taxonomy (NCBI): domain Eukaryota; kingdom Viridiplantae; phylum Streptophyta; class Magnoliopsida; order Asterales; family Asteraceae; genus Silybum; species Silybum marianum. Next base: position 19,991,110 of record CM072530.1, on the reverse strand, counting down.
TCGATCTTCTAACAATCAAAGATGTCTAAAGAAATTGTCTCAATCGGATCTGAAACGAAACCACCAACTCTTTTCTTGGGAGAATACCATCAATGGAGAATCAGAATGATTCAATTTTTGGACAACATAGATGAAGCTTTAATGCAATCAATCACAAATGGCCTACTAGAAGACTTTATTGAAATTCCAGCAGTTCCTAGAACTGAATCTACTCCTGAAATACCGGCGTCAAGAATTAAGAAAAGCCCAGGTATGTACAGCACTACTGAGAAAGCTCAAGCTAAAGTTGACAAAAGGGCATTAACTCTTCTTACAATGGCTATTCCTAATGAGATATTCAATAGAGTAGATAGCTTAACATCTACTAAAGCCATGTGGGATGAAGTTGAAGCTCAAATGCAGGGTAGTACAAAAGCCCAAGCACAAAGATTGAACATCTGTGTGGGTACTTATGAGAACTTCAGGTATAAAGAGAATGAATCTATAACATAGACTTATCATAGATTCAACAATATTCTGAGTGATCTGAGAAGAAATGGTGTTCAGAAATCAAATTCTAAGATAAACAACAAATTTCTGAACAACTTGTGTAATGAATGGTCAAGCTTCTCTGATAACATGGTTACTAGAAACTTATCAAGAAAATCCATTCATGATGTCTATGGTATTCTGTTTCAAGAAGAAGACAAAATCAAAACTAGACAGAATGAACAAAAGAAGGCAAATGAAACAGCAGCCTTGTTAAGCAAGAAGTATAATAATTCTCTGACTATTTCCGCCAAGAAGGTGTGTGAGATCCTAGAGACAACAGTTTGTGATGGGGATGCATCAGATGAGGAGCAGAAAAGGATTTCTGATAATATTGCTTTTATGACAAGGCAATTTACACAAAGATACAATGAAAAATATCAGAATAAACCTAAATCTGAAAGTGGACCTAAGAAAGGTCAAGAAGCTGGTCAATCTGAAACATCTGAACCAGCAAGATGCTTCAACTGTGCAAAGCCTGGACATTATGCAAGACAATGCAAGATGCCAAAAGTCAAGAATTCAGGCTACTATGAGAAGAAGCATCTGTTAGCTAAGAAAAAGGAGCTCAATCCAGCTTTAGTGACCAAGTATGAAGAGGACTGGTTAAACTGGAGTGATGGAGATGATGATGAAGAAGTTGCTCACTATGCAACAAATTGCTATATGTGTCAAATGGATCCTGAAAAAGACAAACAAGACACTAAGGTATCTTCTTCATCTTCTGAATTAAATTCTGAAATAAACTACTCTTCTGAACAAAATTCTGAACATAATTCTGAACATAATTCTGAACATAACACAGTAGATTCTGAAATGAAAAATCAATTTCAAAACATGTTTTCTGAATTTGAAACTCTCAGAAATAGAATCAAAGGTGAAAGAATTTTGGTCAATCAATTCAGAGCTGAAAGTCAAATATATAAAGAAAATTGTCAAGAAGCTGAACAGATTCTTAAAAAGGTTTATGAAGAAAAACTTGTTTTAAAAGAAAAAATGGACAGCTTACAAAAGGAAATTATCAATGAGAAGTCTGAAAAAGAAATTCTGAATGTTAAAATGAATTTTCTGAATCAAGAGGGACTTGATCTTTATAAAAAGATTAAGGAATTAGAAGATTTAAATTTTAAAAGAGGACAAACTGAACAAACTCTGAATATTTTAACAAGACAGGCTCAAAATTCAAAATTTTACAACATAAAAGCAGGTTTTAGGATATAATGACAGTCAAATACTGAAAAAGGCTCTTGTAAATCTGTATGATTATTCTAAAATGAAAATTTTTAATGAAACAAATACAGATGTTATTTCTAAACCTGTGAACTATTCTTTACCTGAAAGAATACCATTTATAAAATCATAGACTTTGTTTTCAGAAGAAACACCTGTTAAAACTGGTGAACCAGAAATAATTTCTGAAACAGAAGAAATAAATACAAGTTCAAACATTTGTGTATTTTCTGAATCAAATATTATTTCTGAAGAAAAATCTAAAGTAATTGTTAAATCTGAAATAATTTCTGAAAAGTTACTTCTGAGATAACTTCTGAATTCAATTTTGAAGTCATTTCAGAAGATACTTCTGATAATAAATCAGAACATGAAGAAAAATATGATGAATTCTCAGAAATTGACTCTGATATTGATGAGAATCCCAATATATGTTTTGATAATTCTGATGATGAGTCTACAACAACAAAAAATTCAAATATTTTTGCTATTTGGATTCAGAAGATGATGACGGTGATGAGTCTACAACAACAACAAGTATTACTCAAAATAATTTTTCAGAACTAATAAATGCTTCTGATTTAGAAGATGATGATGATCATATGGTGCAAGTAATTGATAAAAATGGCTATTTGGTTTACAAATCAAAATCTTGTATGACTGACGGAGAAATACTAAAAACAGAAGCTTCAAAGATACCTTCAGAAATGTTTGGTCCTGTTTTTTTAAAACCAGAATCTCAGATATCTGAAAATTTTACTTCTTCAAATTTTTCTCCTACTACTACAAACACTTCATTGACTTCATCACCATGTTCAGTAACATCTTCTGACTTCAACACCAGAGTTAAAAACTTTGAAAAAGGACAATCCTCAAATTCTCTCTCTGAAGTTCAGAAAATTAACTCAAATTCTGAGGTTAAACCTAAAGAAAACAAAAAAATTTCTTATACTAATCCTCATTTCTTATCTTTTACAGAGCTATCCACTTTAGTATGGAGAAAGAAAGTTGAAAGACTGTCAAAGAATGACAAACTAGATAGTTTTTCAATTTCAAATAAAAGTGATGTATCTAAATCAAAGATAGTGAATAAAAGAATCTTTGTTGAAAAATCAAATGTTATTGATTCTTATATGTCTACTACTGTTGTAAATACTTTAAAGAATCATATTCACTGTACTAATTGTGGTCATCATAATTTTCATTTTAACTCCAAAATAAACAAGAAAAATTTAATGAAATCTATTAAAAAATGTTCAGTTATATTGACAAATTCAATTAAAAGAAAAAATAAAAATAAAAATAAAACTAAGAAGATAAATTTCAAAGTTCTGAACAAACTTCTAAATTGAAAAATCTGAAGACAAAGTTCAGAACTTCAAAATTTATTACTAATCTCAAAGGATATCATTCTGAAATGGTTACCTAAAACTCAATAATCTCTTTTGCAGATATGTCATGTGTGGGTCTTAGATTCTGGATGTTCAAGACACATGACACCTTTCAAAGAACTACTAACTGATTATCATGAAAGATATGGAGGAACAGTTAGCTTTGGAAATAATGCAAAGGGATATGTAAGAGGATATGGCACTTTCATTAAAGGAGATGTGACAGTAATGAAGGTTTTCTATGTGGAGGGACTAAGACATAATCTTTTCAGTATTAGTCAATTCTGTGACAAATACTGGAAGGTTAATTTTGACATAGATCACTGTCATGTTCTAAGTACAACAAACAAAAATGAATTAACTGCTTATAGAGATGGTGATATCTACACAGCAACATTCACTACAACTGGTCAATTACAAGGTGTATGTTATATGTCTACAACAATGAGAAATGATAGTTGGCTTTGGCACAGAAGAATGTCACATCTGAATTTCAAAGCTATTTCTGAACTAGGCAAACATCAATCTGTAAGAGGACTACCAAAGATCAGATTTGAAAAGAACTCTCTTTGTTGTGCATGTGAACTAGGGAAGATCAAAAGAAGTTCTCATCCTTTGAAAATGCTATCTTCATGCAAAGCTCCACTTGAAATGCTACATATGGATTTGTGTGGACCAATGAAGACTCAAAACTTGGGGGGAAAGAAATACATTCTTGTCATAGTAGATGAATACACATGGATTGAATTTCTGAGACTCAAATCTGATACTTCTGAAATGTTGATACCCTTTCTGAAGAAAATTCAAGTTCTTCTTCAACTTCCAATCCAAAAGATCAGAAGTGACAATGTAACAGAATTTACAAATTCTACACTTCAGAATATTTTGGAATCTGTTGGTCTTTCACATAATTTTTCCGCTGCAAGAACTCCTCAACAGAATGGGGTAGTTGAAAGAAAGAATTGAACTTTGGTAGAGGCTGCAAGAACCATGCTGGCATATTCAGAACTTCCTCTTTCTCTTTGGGCAGAAGCTATTGCTACTGCATGATTTACTTAGAACAGGACCATTCTAAACAAAAAATTTCTTAAAACTCCTTATGAAATGATAAAACAAAGAAAACCCTCTATTGGTTGCAGGTGTTTTCTAAAGAATAATAATCAGCATCTCGACAAATTTGCACCAAAAGGTGTACCTGGTATCTTTGTTGGCTATTCTCAAAGATCCAAAGCTTACAGAATACTCATTAAAGGAACTCAAAGGATCATTGAGACTACAGATGTCAGATTTCATTAGCCAACATTGACTTCTGAACAAGACCGTTCAGAACTCGCACATAAACCAATTTCTGAAAGTTTGGACTCAGAACATAATCAGATAAATTCTACTTCTGAATCTCAAACTTTACTTAAAACAAATTTAGACAATTTATGTCAAGACTTATTTGATATTTCTGTAAATGTTACTGCAGATTATCAAAATCCTTCTCTCATCAGAAGCATAAATGATCAAGACATTTCAGAAATACAAATTTCAAGTACATCAGCACCACAAATCTCAAACTCAAACTCAGAACTTCCAACTTCTGAAAATGTACATCCAACTTCTAAACCAATTCAAGTTACTTCTGAACCAGTTCAAGCTACTTCTGAACCAATTCAAGTTACCACTGAACTAGTTCAAGTTGTTTCTGAACCAGTTCAAGATACTTCTGAGCATGTACATCAAAGTTCTGAACCAATTCAGAATTTTTCATTTGAGGGGGAGACTTCAGATTTACATTCAGTTATCAATCATGATACAGAAACTCAAGCAATTATTGATGATTATGATTCTCTGAACAATGTTTCATCTGTTCAACCATTGCCAAATGTGAACAAATGGACTTCAAGTCATCCAGTGCATCAAATTATTGGAGATGCATTAAATGGTGTTCAAACAAGATCTGCAACAACAAATGAGTGTCTGTATGTAAATTTCTTAAGTAGCATGGAACCCAAAAAGCCATATGAAGCACTTCAAGATCCATACTATATTTTAGCCATGCAGGATGAGTTAAATCAATTTGAAAGAAACAAGGTCTGGAGATTGATACCAAAACCAAAAGGTAAATCCGTCATTGGCACAAAATGGGTATTCAGAAATAAAAAGGATGAAAATGGTATTGTTGTAAGAAACAAGGCAAGACTTGTAGCTAAGGGGTATAGTTAACAAGAAGGGATTGATTATGATGAAACTTTTGCTCCTGTTGCTAAATTAGAAGCCATTAGAATATTTCTTGCATATGCTGCTCACAAAAACATGAAGGTATTTCAAATGGATGTGAAATGTGCATTTCTGATTGGCATTTTACATGAAGAAGTGTATGTTGAACAACCAGAAGGTTTTGTAAACAAAGAGTTTCCAGATCATGTCTACATTTTAGACAAAGCCTTATATGGACTTAAACAAGCACCAAGAGCATGGTATGATACTCTTACAACTTTTCTTCTGAATTCTAAATTCAAAAGAGGTACTGTTGATACAACTTTATTTCTGAAAAAGGAAGGTGATGATATGATCTTGATACAAATATATGTAGATGATATTATATTTGCCTCTACAAATCCAAAATTTTGTAGAAATTTTGAGAAAATCATGCAAACTGAATTGAAGAGTATGATAGGAGAGTTGACATTTTTTCTTGGTTTTCAAGTTAAACAACTTCCCACTGGCATATTCATTAATCAATCTAAGTATGTCTCAGACTTACTTAAGAAGTTTGACATGACTGATTGTTCAAGTATTCAAACTCCAATGGCTACTGCAACTAAGTTAGAACCTGATCTGAATGGGAAATCTGTTGATCAAAAAAGGTACAGAGGCATAATTGGATCTTTGCTTTACTTAACTGCTAGTAGACCAGATATAATGTTTGCTACATGTATTTGTGCAAGATATCAAGCAAATCCTAAGGAATCACACCTTCTAGCTGCAAAAAAATCCTTAGATATCTAAAAGGTTCTCCTTCATTGGGACTTTGGTATCCTAAGGATTCTAGTTTTGAACTAACAACCTTTATAGATGCGGATCATGGTGGATGTAAATTAGACAGGAAAAGCACTTCTGGATCATGTCAGTTTCTGGGTGATAGATTGGTAAGCTGGTCTTCAAAGAAACAAAATTGTGTTTCTACTTCTACAGCAGAAGCTGAGTATGTAGCAGCTACAATATGTTTCTCACAAGTGATCTGGATGCAAATTCAACTCAAAGACTATGGTTACACTTTCAAAAAGATTCCTTTGTATTGTGATTCAAAGAGTGCCATAGCCATCACTGCCAATCCTGTTCAACATTCAAAGACCAAGCATATTGATGTAAGATATCATTTTATCAAATATCATGTGGAAAAAGGTAATATTGAAATGTTTTTTGTTCAGACAGATTATCAGTTAGCTGATTTATTTACCAAAGCACTTGATGAAAAACGATTTAACTTCTTGGTAAGTAAATTGGGCATGATGAATATGTCTATGTAAGTATTAAACATCAACTAAACTTTAGAAGTTATATTTTGAGGTTTTTATCTCAACTTCTGAATAATTAGTCCTTCAGAAATATTTTGAAGTTCAATATTCAGATCTTTGTTTCTTTTCAAACTTAGAAGTATAATCCTTCTTTATCTAGGTTGATTGTTTTTTAATACTTTTCAATTTTTTTTTCCATTTCTCTAATATTCTCTTATTTCTTTGATATATATTGCACTGATTAAGGGGGAATGGTATTAATTTCAAAATTCTGAACTAATCTTTCCTACAAAACAGATCTGAAATGCTAAAATCAAGTCTCAAACTTCATATCTAGGAAGTATGAACAAGCTTTCTTAGATAAAATAATTTTTCTCTTTGTCCAAACCTACTTCTGAATTCTCAAAATATTTTATATTTTTCAGAAGTTTGTAGTTTTAAATACTTTTTGGTCTTCTAACGAGATACAAGTTAAGTTCTGAACTAAATTTAAAAGTTCTGAGGTTCTTCGGAATTCTTTCTTTAAGACTTCTGAACTTATTCTCAGAAGTTCTGAACTATTTCTGAAGTTTTTGAACTGGTTCTCAGAACTTAACTTTCCGTTGATATTTCTTAAGTATCACTTAAGCGTGTGCCACGTGTTTTAATTTCATTGGATATTTCTTAAGCACGTCGATTAAACGGTTCATTTATCCAAATTAATGATGATTACTACTCTAATCACATTCACTTTGTGGCCACGTATCCATCAGCGCTTATCCAGTCTTATAAATCAATGAATTCTTCATCGTCTTCATTTTTTAGCGATTTTACTCTGAGAAATCTATCTGTTTTCATTGATCTTCATTCCATTTCAAATCCTTGTTCTTCGAATATAATGTCTACTTCAAAAGCTATGGTTTCTACTTCATTGAGCCTAAATGACAGTAATGGATCATCGAGTGATGGTTCATTCAAGATCGTACCTCAAAAATTGGTTGTTGGAACAATGGAAATTCCACTCAATGAAGATCATATGGTTCAAGACACAGCCACAACTGCTACTAATCAAGTCGGACCTTCAAACCCTAACCCTAACCCTAACCCTAACCCGAGAACTAATAAAATTGGGGAAACACAAGTTGAACCTATTGAAGTCGTTTCTGGATCAAATGCTGGTGATAATGAATCCCAGAGTCGTGCTGAAAGCATTGATATGTCAAAAGTTTATGTCCCTGCTGAGAAACTGCTAGAAATCAAGAAAAATAATTGTGCTTTGAACTTTAAATCGACAGACTTCACTGATGATCAAATGATTTTGATCGAAATTCTGAAGAAGCATCCACTCCATACTCTACTCTCTAGGAAATTCTCTATTCCTACTTCTTACCTTCAACAATTATGCTACTATGCTGAGGTTGATGAATCTGAAGATGAAATTGTCTCCTATGTTCACGCTTACAAGGTCTGTATCTCTGTGGATGTTATTAGATGTCTTCACATTCTAGCAAAACCAGTTGAGGTTCTTGGGAAAACCTCTTATGTTCCAAGTCCATCTTCCAAAGAAATGATCTCAGATTTCATGAGTTTGGGATACTCTGAAAATCTAAATGTTTTAAGTTCTTTTAGAAGAAAGTGTTTACCTCCAATATGGTACTGTCTATTCTCAAGTCCGAACACTTGTCTATCTGGGAAAAGTTCAAGTTTGGATCAAGCTTACGCTAATGTGAGTATCATCTGTCATGGAGTTGCATTCAACAAGCATTATGATTATGCTTCTCTTATTTTTGAAGAACTCAAATCTGTTGTTTTGAAGAAGTCCACATTCAACTACATTCCATTTCAGATATTCTTTCAAACACTCATCAAAGGAGCAATGAAAGCAGTGCCAACAATTCCTGTTCTAGCACATGAGGTACACGTTCCTATCTTTTCTATGGACAGTTTAAGACCACCAAATGCAAAGCTTACATTTCCAAATGCAGTTCCACTTCCTTCTCACTTACTTGATCTTGTATGTACACCAAATAGGATTGTGAGTGAGTATTTAGAATCTATGGGATTACCTCAACCAGTAGTCCCTTCCCCTGATTCAAACCAGAGTGGTGATAATGCAAGGGAGTCTAGGCTTATTAGAAAGAGAGGGGAGGCTGTTCAAGGGGGAGAACAACCTCAAAGAGTAAAGAGGAAAAATGAAAATGAGAGAATGGGTAGAAGAGTAAGAAAAAGAATTGAGGAGGGGAGAATACAGGTAAAAGAAAAAAAAACCTGTGGACCACCTGTTACTAGCCGAGCACCCACATCTTCTATTATTCCACATTCTTTTGTGGATGATATTGAAAAAGCCAGTGAGCCCATGGCAAATTTGGTTATCCCCCCCAGCCACTCACCCATTCTGAACAGAAGGGTGTTTCATCAACACATATGGGGCAAGTAGCTTATAATCCATTAGGACCCCAATTGGAGGTTCCTTTTGTGGAAAATGAAGGATATATGTCCCCCCTCACCATTTTGAGCACATTGAGTCTGAGGGTCCACTCAACTTTGAACCTACTGAACCACTTAATGTGGAATCTATTCACAGTAGCACACATCTTCCAGATGTCACTAAGCAAGGTGTTTGTCACATTGCATCAACAACTATAGATATTCCTATTTCTGGATATCAAGGATTAGTTGGAAGACCTGGTGGGGTGAGCATCACAAAAGCCCCTTTCACAGAATCACATGTGGTTCATGATGTCTTTGTGGCACATACAGGCCAGCCTTCTTCTGAAGGACTGCAAACAAGACCATCGGTTGGTCTTGGAACCCTACCCACATCTTCTGAATTCACAGAATTCAAAGATTTCTGTACTTCTGAATTTGCAAAGATTCAGAAGAACATCAAGGAATTGACGGATGGGTTGGATCAACAAAGGGTGAGTATGGTGAATAGGTTGAATGATTTTCAACTCCAATCTTCTAATGATCTGAATACTTTTAAACAAGCACTTCTAACTGTTTTTTCTGAAGTGGCTTCATCTGTTTCTTCTCTGAAAGCTTCTCAGACTTCTTCTTCATCTGCTCAACCAGATTCTTCTACTTATGCAACAAAGGCTGACATTACTCAGATTTTGAATCAACTTTCTTCTATTCAGAGTTCTCAGACAGATTTAAGCACAAGATTATCTGCTCTAGAGTGCAGGCCTCAGTCAGACACTTCTAAAAGAAATCTTGATGATCAGGATCCTGATAATCAAGAGGGGGAGAAAAGACAGAGAGTGTCTGAAACAGAAAATGTTCAAGAGCAAAGTTCTGAGAAAACTTCTGAAGATGCTCAGAATGTTGGTGAAGCATCTAATAGAGTTTCTGAAGCAATAGAAGATATCTTATTTGCAGAACATGAAGGGCAAGAGGCAAATGTTCAATCTTCTGAAGATACAGTAGAGGAAGGGTATGAAACAGAGAAGTTATCCTTGGATTCTGAAGGTAACTTAAGCTCAGACAATACAAATATTATTCGTGATTCAAATGAAGAGATGCTAAGGGAATATCTTGCATTTGAAGATGTCATTGGTGAGCCCAGTGATCTTTCTGATGTTGTTATGTTTGAAGATAATATGTCTGGAGCTAATATGGGAGAAAGCTCTGAAGCTAATGAGGTAAAAGATTTGGTAATTTGGAAACCCCAACAACTTCTGAGTGATGAATACAGAAGAGCTTTTGAAGAGCTATGGAAAATACTAAGCCAATTCTGTTGGGTGTATGTCTTTCTGAACAATCCAAGAAGTCTGGAGTGTAGACTTTTGGACAACAGGTTTTCTGTCTTCAGAGATTTTCTTGATCAACCAGATGAAAGAGTTGAACTAGAATTTGATCTAAGTCATATGGGAGGAACTGAAATTGTAGATGAAATTTTGATGGTCTACTCTGGAAAATTTGAAGCAAGAGTCAGATCCTGCATCACTATTCCCAAAGTTGATATTCCTCTACTTAAAGAACCTATTCTAGATCAAGTCTATGAAAAAGAAAATATATTTCTTTCTGGAGAAATAAGCTTAGAGTTTCCTGAAGTAATTTACTTTCATATGTATAAAACCAATCTGAGGTTTGCAACTCTGGAAGATTTTGTAAATGATGAGTGGTCTGAAGATCAAATTTCTCAAGTTAGAAACTTTGTTCAGAAGCATGGTGTTTAGAATCTGAATGATTCCACTCTTATAAAGAAAATTAGATGTCTGTCAAAGACTGTTGCAGATGATTTAGTAATATACAGATTTGGAGCAGAAAGAAGAAATGGATACTTATGGGAATTTACTCAGTATGATCTGTACAAACTAAGATTGCAAGAAAAATTGACAGTTCTTCAGTTCTGTGTTGCTAGAAGTGAAGTTGAACTTGTTTTTGAAGTCAGAAGAATTCTGGGAATCTACATAAGGAACATCATCAAGCATGACTTTCAATTAGCTCTGGAATTTGGTTTATCTGAAGTGAATTTGTTGGAACCTGTAAATCATGAAGATGCAGCAATAACTAGAGTGTTCACTAGTCTAGATATTGGGTTCAGATATACAGTGGAAGGAAATAAAACCTTTTTGACTTCAGATATTCCAAAATACTCTAACTCAACTCTGAATTGGTTTCTTAGTTATGCAAAGGATTATATTGAAGATTCAGATGTCAAAGAAGAAACCATATATCTGATCAAAGAAAGAATTCATTTCAGAGAAATTGTAAGGAAGAGTTATCTAGCTGGTCACAAAAGAGAAAACAAGATCAGAAGAGCTGATTATCTACTTAGTGATACTTATGATTTCCAAATTCATTCAAAGAGACAAGACTTGGAGGAAATTCTGAAGTTTTCTCTGAATATTGAAAGTTCTGAACCAAGTCAAAAGGATAAAGAGAAAGGAAAAGAAGTCATTTCTGAAGCTATTTCTGAAAAGTTGGTTCCTGTAGAGCAAATATTTGAAGAGGAACAACTGCAAGTACAAAGAATAGAAGAAAGTGCTTTCACCATGTTTCTTGAATATTTCCATCCAGAAATGTTCGTGGAATATGAACAAAAATTCAACTATATTGATTGCTGGATTCAAAAGTCCTTTGGTTGGAAACAATGGTACTCAGATATCATTAGAAAGATAAGGATCCCAATTAATGAAGCAAGAAAGGAAAGTCCAGTGGTCAAGGTAATTAATGCTGACTTGAAGACAAGACAAAATTACAAGTATGCATTCTTTACAATTGAAAGACAAAATGGTGAGATTTCTACCTTTTCTGAAGCTGATTTCCAGAATGTGTATCTCAAAGATCTGCTCAGAGTTTACAGAAGCCTTTATCCTTTTCATGATTCAATCACCAAGTTCAGAAAATCATTTCCAATTCTCAGAGATGGCTTGTACAGAGAATTTATATGGGCTGTAAAGACTGATTTTCAGGTTGCTTATGTTCTGAACAAGAAACAAGTACACTTGAGCAAACCAAATCTGAGCTTACCAGATATTCAGAATCTGAAGAAGAGCACCTTAGTAATTCAACTCCAGGCTTCGTTTGCAAATGCTTTCAAGAACTATTATTTGTGAGATTTGAAGAATTCCACAAATGTTGCAATGGAACTCTGATGGCTATCAGAGATCGTTTGGTAAAAAGACAGAATAAAAGACCAAAGAATCTGAGTAATGAAGAATAGGAGAAGCACAAGAAGCTTGCTAAAGAGATGATTAGAATTGTTGAATCCTTGTTGGAATACAGAAATTTAATTCTGAAAGATGTTAGAGAAATTCTGAATTTCTGGAAGTATGATCTGAACTTTTGAAGCTAAGGGGGAGATTGATAGAGATATCAAAATAGCTTCAAAAGGAATTGGGTTCTGAAGATATAAAGATCTGAAGAAAAGATAAAGAAAAGCCTAAGGCATAACTTCTGAAGTGCCAACTTCAGAAGTTCTGAAGATATTCTGAAGAGGTTCTGAAGAAGTTCTGAAGACACTTCTGAAGAAGATCTGAAGGAGTTCAGAACCTGTTCTGAACTTGTCTGTTATGAATGTACTGTTACTCTAGTCTTTCTATTTCATGTATAAATAGATAGTTTGTTAGATAGTTAGAACTAACGTTTCCATAAGCTTTGTAAAGACATATTTTGTAATACTGTTCATCCTATCAATACATATTACATTTGGCTATCATATTTCTGTTCTAATATTTCCATATATTGATATCTTGATTGTTTGGGTCCTAACACACATCCTTCTTTCTCTTCAATTCTTCATCCTTTTTCTCTGTCTCTGTTTTTTCAGATCTCTGGATCTCTTGTCGAGGAGCATAATTGGGAACAGTGCGTTCAAACTTTTTGCTTCCCTGAATATTTCTATTACCAAACCTTTTTGTAAACTGTTTGGTAATGAGTGCAAATGAGTCAGCAAAAGCTTTGATATCTTCATCAGAGTCAGAATCATCTTCTAAGATTTCTTCTGACATAACAGCCTTGTTTTTCCCTTTCTTTTCTTCCCTACTCCTTCTGATTGATCCTCTGGATTCAAAAATTAAAGCCAGAGGTCCACTGATAGTGCTTTTCTTTTGAACAACTGCTTTCTCATGGGCTTGAAGAGTTCCAAAGATATCATGAAGAGACCATTGTTCCGGATCCTGATTTGCTTGTATAGACATAGAGAGATTTGACCATTCAGGATATAGTCTTTTGAGAAATAAGACATTATTGTCTTTTCTGGATCTAATGATGTCACACCTTTTATATAGATTTATCAGAGTATTAAATCTTTGAAAAGTCTGTTCCAGAGATTCTTCAGGGATGGCTTGGAAACTGTTGTATTCATTTAGAGCTTGGGCTCTTCTGTTTTTCTTCATCTTCCCCTCACCTTCAAGTATGTTCTCTAATTGATCCCATAGTTCCTTGGCACTATCACAGGAATCCAGAGATTGAAATATATCATTTGGAATAGCCATGATCAACAGACTTTTAGCTTTTCTGGACAATTCAACCTTAGCTTTCTCTGGATCTGTCCAATTATCCCTTGTTTTTGGAATACTCCTAGCAGGAACTTCATCAGACACTGCTGTAGCAGGTACCCTTTGGATAGTTGTCATTGGAACGAATGGGCCATTTTGAACAATAGGATATAGATCAGCATCTAATCCTTCAAAAAAGTTGATCATTCGAATTTTCCATTGTGGATATTCATCACGTATTAGAGTGGGAGGTTTAGTCAGAGAACCAGATGTGTATACAACGTTCGGATTTGAATTCGCCATATTGTCAAAAACAGAGATTTTGAAATTGATTGAAGATTTGTTGAAATTTGAACCAAATTAATTTCAAAATGATCGAAATGAGACAAAGTACTTACTAAACTCAATTTTAAGCAGGAATTACCACAGATTTAGAGAAAATTGTAATAAATTTTACAAAATTTCGTAAAACAGGGCTGAGTGAAGAACAAATGCTTAAAATTGAAAAATACTTTCGAATAGAAAAGAGATTTCTCCAAATGGAAGAGATCTAATAATCAATAGATTGATTATCAGGCTCTGATACCAATTGTTGGAACCGAGATCCCTTTCTATTATGTAATCAACAGATCAAAAATGATGTAAGAGCGGAAGCAGTAAGATCTAAGATTAACAATATGATTAGCAAGAACAAAAATAGGAAGAACAATCGTAATTGATATTCAATGAATAACAACAGTATGCACAAAGCAATAGTTCTCTATTTCGTATTTTTAATCGATAACAATTACAACCAGTGAAAGAACTATTTATATGAATACAATCAATGAAAGTCCACTATCTAGCCTATTACAATGTGCCACATAAGCAATGAAGTAACAAACTAAGTAACACACGGATGGTGTGCATGCCACGTTAACCGAGATATGTTAGTTGCCTAATTCTGTTTCATACTTCACCAAAAGTGAGGTCTAACACTGCTGTTAAATTAATTTTTAGATATCTCAAGGGATCTCCATCACTAGGTCTCTGGTATCTAAAAAATTATGGATTTGATTTAATGGCATATACAGATTCTGATCATGCAGGATGCAAGTTGGATCGAAAAAGTACCTCTGGAAGCTGTCAACTTTTGGGTAACAGACTTGTAAGTTGGACATCCAAGAAGCAAAACTGTGTTTCAACATCAACAGCAGAAGTTGAGTATGTTGCTGCTGCCAGTTGATGTTCTCAAGTAATCTGGATGAAAAGTCAGCTCAGAGACTACGGATTAATATACGACAAAATCCCTATCCTATGTGACTCAGAGAGTGCTATCGTCATTACTGAAAATCCAGTTCAGCACTCAAAAACCAAGCACATCGATGTCAGGTATCATTTTATTAAAGATCATGTAGAGAAAGGCACAATTGAAATGTATTTTGTCTTCACTGATTATCAACTTGCTGACATTTTCACAAAAGCTCTGGATGAGACACGATTTAATTTCTTAGTCAGCAAGTTGGGCATGTTAAATATGTAATTTTACATAATTCTTTGATCTCCTTAGAATTCTGTGAAATTACTTATTTTTGTACATTCTTTTTTCTTTCTCTCCGCATATTGTTTTGTTTTATCTTTTGAATTTCGCGCAAATCAGAACCATCCAGAAGCCTCTGGTCACTTCTGATGATTTAATTCAGAAGCACTCAGAAGCCTCTGGACTCCTCTGTTCCATACCGTATACATCTTACATTTGTGCTCCAAGTGACAACAGAAAGGGTGCATATCTTACAATTGCGAGGGGAAGCAGACTGCAATTTTTGAGGGGGAACAACATGAATTTTTTTGAGGTGGAGCAGAATGATTTTTTTTAGGGGGAGCATATCTTACATGTTTGAGGGGGAGCATATCAAGTCTAACATTTGTTAGCTGTCTTCTTAACCTCTCTTTACTTAATAATTTTCTTTGAATCTGTTTCTTCTGATTAACTCTTGCCGTCAAGGTTACAAAGATGTTTCATATTCAACTTAAATTCTTCTGAAAAGATGTTCTTTGACATTCTTGGTCAAAAATCGTTTTCTATGACCAGATATTCTCTGCCTTTGTATTTTTTTGAAATTCTTTTTAATAAGCTCATTTTATTTAACTCTTGCCTTCAAGGTTAATTAAAATCTTCTTATTCTACATTAATTTCTTAATTAAATACTTGGCTTCAAATATTAGACTCTCATTTGGTACAAATATGTTTTCAAACCAAATGTCTGATTTTAATTTTTTTTTAAAAGGAATTACTTACTTTAAAATTATTTTTTAATCAACAGTTTATCTGTTTGTTTAAATTGTAATTTTCTTTTAATTAATTTCTTTTTAATTTCTTTTTGGGGGGAATATTCAATCGTTTTAGGCGCTAAAACATTTTCCCTGTCAGTCTTCATTTACACGGGTCAGTCATCGTGCCATTGCATGATGCCACACCTACCCATCACTCGAAAACATGAACCGTTTTTGTTAGTTCCCAAATTAAAACCCTTCTCACTCCTAAATCACTCGAGTACTCTCTCTCTCATATATAAACCTCGAGTTAGGATTTTAACAGTATTGTGCTTCATCGTCTTCCTCACGACTCCGAATCATTCACAATTGGTGTATTACCCTCTCTCAAGTATCCTTCATGAATGGCGTGTCCAGTTACGAATCTGAATACCCAAAACGTCGACGGTAATGTAGTCGCTTCAACGGCTGACGGTGCTCCAGTCGTCAAGCTACCGTTGAAACCCAACAATGTTCAGGTTCTTCTCGATCCGAACACTTATCTGTCTGAATTCAGGATCATGATTGAGTTCCTGAAAAACCATTCCCTGAACCGAACCGTAACCCTCACGAATCCAAATGTTCCTAAAATCTATGTGCAAGAGGTATGGCAGAATATGTTCATCAAGGATGACAATACCTTACTTGCAAGCTTTGGAGACTCCATAGAACCAGAAATTGCCATCCAAATCCCAATCACACGTAAGAAATATTTTCATCTTCCTCAACTCTATATTGAAGCTGAAGGTCAAACTGTCCCCAACCCTGACCTAGAACTTAATCCAACACCAGAAGCTCTACTGGTTATCGGAGTTCAAAAGAAAGAAGCTGCCCTCGATGTGGAATGTCCTAGTCTCCATTCTGAATAAGAGCCTCACCTGCAAAATTGGTTCTCTAGACCAAGCCAGTAAGAATGTTCTCACCATAATGTATGGGATATTTTTTAACAAACCTTTGGACTTCACGAGCCTTATATTTCAAGAAATAAAGGCTGCTATTCAAACCAAAGTTTCTCCCCAGAGCCTAGGGAAACCACTTCCTGCTTTAATGTTCCCTCGCTTTCAATCATTATTCACCTTTCCAGCTATTGGTGCTCTGAAAGCTCCTCTGATTCAGCCGTTATGCAAAATCGCTTCAATGAGCTCCCACAAGCCAACAATTGATAACAATGGTTATCCTGCACCCAGAGAACTCTCCAGGTACATGCTAAACCTTATTCCTTCAACCTCTCTTACTCTCATATCCTATAGACGCTCTATGATATTCTCAGAACAGAGAGTATCTATCCCAGAGCACTTAGAGCCCAGATTAGGTAGTGAGGGGTCAAGCGAGAATGAGCATGAAAAGAACTTGAGTGACCACCCGAGTGTTTCTACCCATCCAGACCTCTTAATGCAAGAGGGTACAGAAGATGTCTATCGAGACACATTTGAGCGAACCTCTCCAAGTTCCCCACGGGTACCCACAACTCCTGAGGTAGATGTCAACACATCTACTCTCATTGAAAAAGGATAACCCAGTCCAAACCACCAAGAGCCAAACCGATCAGAGGGTATTCTTTGTTCCTCTGAATCACGCACAACAGGGGAATCCACCTCATCTTCATCATCCTCTCAAAAGGGCGATGATGAAAATATAAGAGTTCCATTGCCCCAGAACTCGCCACAACCCATACAAAACGTTGATGTCTCCGTGACCAACGATGTCTTAGGGCAACCAGAGAGTATGTCCATGCCCTTTGTTAGTTTAGATGATGATGAAATCCTATCAGAGGGGTTACAGCCACATGATGCATCACTTACCGGGGTCTTAACCCTTCATAAAGGTAAGCACATTGTGTTCAACTGCCCATCCTCTGGTGATCGGGAAAAAGCTGCACCTTTCAGAACAACCGAGGAGGTGTCTGTGAATAATAGCCCTCAAAGACAGGTTGGAAGTCCCTCCACACTCAACGTCGAAACAAGTGAAAGAGGGCCTCTCTGAATGCGAGAGACAAGGGGCTCCATGTGTTAGAGATGCACCGAATACCTCTTCTGAATTTGTCACCAATGCAGCGTTCAAAGCATTTGGTGATCAAATCCAGAGATCTGTGGAAGATCTAAAATTATCCCTGGTATCTCAACAACAAGTACTGGCACCTATACAAACCCAACAAGCAACTCAAACTCAAACGTTGGAGGCCATTAGACAACTTCTATCTGAAAATGCAGAAGCTCAAAAGAATTCTGCTGCTGATCAATTCTGGGTTCTGGACGCTGGGATAAAAGCTAATGCAGAGGCTATCTTTAATCTTCCTTCAGAGCTTCCTACTCCAGAATTCACAATCTCTGCTGATGAGTATGATTCATTAGTTGTTGACATCCGCAAACTTATACAAGCTGTCTTCCCTTCAGAAGATGCTTCTGCTTCTGCCTCCTTTTTAGTCAAAATGCCTGGCATGGCTAATTTTCAAAAGGCAATGATTGAACGCATCAACACTCTGACCTCCAAGTATGCTTCAAAAACCAACGCCAACAACTTGAATATGGATCAAAAGCTCACAACTTTAGAAATCTCTGTTTCAAAGTTATCTTCTTTGGTTAGTGAGTTATCTGCATCATGAAGATCGGAAGAAACCCAAAGAAGCTCGGGCATGTAAAAAGGCTGAGTTAAAACGAAAAAGATCTAAGGATCAGGACCCTGATTCTCAGAAGGGGGAGAACATGGAAAATCTTAAGAAGATGAAAACTAAAATGGGTCAGAAGATGGAACAAGAAAAAAGTAAAGCTTCAACCTCCTCACCTTCTGCACCTCCTTCCTCTAAACAGACTCCGCTGATGCCTACTCCTCTAGCTACTCACAAAGGTCCCCTGCCCAAGGATCCAGAAACTGCCAAATTTATACTAGAGATAATTCGCAATACTAAAACACAATCTCAACCGGCAGAAACGAGCGGACGGCCCGAACGGCGGGAGAAGCGACGGAAAAAGGCGGCCCGGGGGCGAGATAGCCAAAGCAGAAGTAGCCAGAGTAGAGGTAGCCAGAGCTGACGCAGCCAGAGCCGAGGCTGCCAGAACAAAAGAAGAAAGAATAAGATCTGAGGCCGAATAAAAAGATAAATCTAAAGCAGAAAAAAGCTAAGGAAGAAGCCATAAAAGCCAAGGCTGAGGCAGAAAAAGCTCTGGCTCAAGCTGAAAAAGAAAGAGAAGAAGCTGAAAAAGCTAAAGAAGTTGCTGAAAGGGCACGTGCAAATTTTGAAGAAACTAAAAGAAGGGAGTCAGCAAAATTCAAAGCATCAATTGAAGAAAAGATACAGAAGCTGGGAAGACTCGATTTACCTACTTTAGAAATCAAACACAAGCACATGTATGCCACTTCTGATCAGAAGATATACCTGATGATGCCTAATTTTTCAAATGATTACCAAGTAAGTGATGAGATCAAAGATAAATTCATAACTCACAGGCAACCAAGGAAGGAATCTTATTCTATTGTTCCAATCAAGACTATATCATTCAGGCATGCACAATTTGAACAAACACCTATCTGGTATACTATTGACAAGGTTGTCAGAGAAGACAATAAACCATCCTACTTCTGTGACAATGATTTATTGTCTATCAATCCTTCTGACCTTATAACTCTAGAGAAGTTTATGAAGACTCAAATGAACAGAGGGAGAGATGACCAAGACAAAGTTTCTTACTTCCGTATTATTGAATGCATGAAGTCTTTTATTCGATACAGAAGGCAAGTAGACTATCAAACTGGTGAACTACAAAGTAGATAATTTATGTATCTCTGCTCCAAATGAAGAATTGGAAGGTCTAAATGCACTAAGGATTGGAAAAGTGATAACTGAACCAGAAGAAGGAATCGTGTTCAGAAGGCCAAATGGAAAAATTTTCTTTAGAATTAAAGATGCTTACAAATACTCTACAAAGGTTGTGTATATCGTGAACTGATATGCCTCTGTAGTAGTTGACAATCAAGATTCAGAAGTTAAAGAGAAGATTGTGACGAAACTTGACAAATTAATGAAGCTCAGAGAAGTTACAGATGCCATCTCCAAAGTCATTTCTCAAACAGCCAATTTCTGATAAATTACAATACGTGCTTATTGTCAAACCAACTATAAAGCGTAAGGAAGAACAACGAAGCTATGTGCGCAACATTCTGAACTTCATACTCAGGGGGAGATTGTTAGACTTCATTTCAGAAGAAGTATGAATCAGAATGATGCAAGTACAGAAGTTCAGAAGGTCATTTTCTGAACAACCTATCTTAGAAGCGCCTAGAGGAAGAAAGAACCGCTGGACTCCAACAGAAGCATCACATGCGCCCCTGATGATGTGGAAGGCACATCTTCTGTGTGTAACTGTCAGTTATTCACTTAGCTTATGTGTCAAGTTGTAATAGGCTAGATAGTTGACTTTCCTTTTGTAATCGTATAAATCGCTCAGTTGTTGTTTGTAAAAGTAATGATTTGAAATATACAAATTTGAGAGCTAAATTGTGCGTACTGTGATTATCGTTCAAGTAATTCAATATTGATTAACGATTGTTCTTCAATTCTATTCTTATTAATCTTACTGTTTATCATAGATCTGTTTGCTTCCGCTCATATTTACTTGTTTGATCTATCGATTTATTGTTAGAAAAGGGATCTGGGTTTCAACAAAATTCTTACAATTCTATACTACTGATGTTTAACTGCTTCCGCTTTACACTCTTATTATTTGTATCTTAATTATGTTCTTGAGTATTTGGGGATCTGGTTCAACAATTGGTATCCGAGCCATCTAATCAATCTATTGATTATTTGATCTAACCAGTATAGAGAAATCCCCACTCAATTTGAATTTTCTCGACTTGATGCTACAGTGATCAATTCTACCCTGTTTTACGAGTTTTTATTGTTTTTACACAATTATTCTCATATTCAGTGGTATTTCTAGCCAAAATCTGAGTTTCAGTATTCATCGACATATAAATCAAAGTTCAAGTTAAAAGAAATCGTTCTTCGAACTTTATTGGTTCTTAAAATCCTTCTACTCTGTTTGTTTCTTTCAAACATGGCAAATCCTAACCTAAACACCATGTATACCTCCGACTCTCTTACAAAACCTCCCACTCTAAAAAGGGAAGAATATCCTTAATGGAAAATGATAAATATCAGAAGTAGCTTCAAAAGAAGACTATGTTCTAAAAAGAAAGATTCAGAAGTCTAAAGACAAATGAAGATAAGCCTAAGGCATAACTTTTAGAGTGACTACTTCAGAAGTTCCGAAGATTCTGAAGAGGTTCTGAAGAAGTTCTGAAGAAATTCTGAAGAGGCTTCTAAAGACACTTCTGAAGAAGTTCTGAAGATGTTCAGAAGCAGTTCTGAACATGTCTGTTATTTTTGTACTGTAACTTTAGCATTTCCATTTGTATATAAATAGACAGTTTTATAGGTTGTTATAACTAATGTTGATAGATAGATCTTGTAAAGCTACACATATTGTAATACAGTTCAGTAATCAATACTACATACAACTTCAGTGATTTAATTCTTGTTCTTGTTCTTCAATCTTTCTACATTCTTGATTGTTTGGGATCTAACAATTGGTATCAGAGTCAATTCATCTATTCTTGACATTCAGATTTGTTGATTGATAAATTTCAATATTCAATTTTAGGTGAATTCTCAATCTATTTTCAAATCAAAGATGTCGAAAGAAATCGTCTCCATCGGATCAGAAACCAAACCACCAACTATGTTTTTGGGTGAATATCATCAATGGCGAATCAGGATGATTCAATTCTTGGATAATATCGATGAAGCTCTAATGCAATCGATCGTAAATGGCCCTCTGGAGGTCTATGTAGAAATACCTTCAGTACCAAGAACTGAGTCAACTCCTGAGATACCTGCATCAAGAATCAAGAAAAGCACAGGTATGTACAATGCTGCTGAAAAAGCTCAAGCTAAAGTTTACAAAAGGGAATTAACTCTTCTTACGATGGCTATTCCTAATGAGATATTCAATAGGGTAGATAGTTTAAAATCTGCCAAAGCCATGTGGGAAGAGGTTGAAGCTCAAATGCAGGGTAGTACAAAGGCCCAAGCACAAAGATTGAATATCTGTGTGGGTACTTATGAAAACTTCAGGTATAAAGAAAATGAATCTATTACATAGACTTATCACAGATTCAACAATATCCTGAATGATCTGAGAAGAAATGGTGTTCAGAAATCAAAGTCTGAGAGTCCACTCAACTTTGGGCCTTCTGAACCACATCATGTGGATTTTATTCACACAAGCACACATCTTTCAGATGTCCACAAGCAAAGTGTTAGTCATTTTGCCAAAACAACCATAGATATACCTATTACAGGGTATCAAGGATTGGTTGGAAGACCTGGTGGAGTGAACATAACCAAAGCTCCATTAACAGAATCACAAGTGATTCATGATGCTGTGGCATCTACAGGCCAGCCTTCTTCTGAAGGACTGCAAACAAGACCATTTGTTGGTCTTGGACATTTTCCCACATCTTCTGAATTTTCTGAATTCAAAGATTTATGTACTTCTGAATTTGCAAAGATGCAGAAGGACATTAAGGAATTGACGGATAAAAACTGTAAGGTGATGGAGGATAGGTTGGATGGACAGGAGAAGAAAGTGGTGGATAAATTGCATGAATTCCAACTTACAACTGTTTCTGGTCTCAACAACTTTCAAAAGGCTATTCTGGATTCTTTCTCTGAAGTTATTTCAATAATTCAATCCTTGAAAACCTCTATGCCATCTTCTTCTACTCAGACAACTTCTTCTGAATTTGCAACAAAAGATGATATATCTCAGATTCTGAATCAATTAACTTCTATTCAGAATTGTCAAGTTTCCTTGAACAACCGTATTTTTGCATGTATTGTGGTTCTCAGGCAAAGACTTTAAAGCGTAGTCTTTGTTAGGTCTATTATTATTTAATTGTGACAAAATAAGGAAAAGATATGCTTGATTGTAAAAGGAAGTTTATAATTCCTTAAACTCTTTGTTTACTTAATTAGCTTAGACCTAGCAATATAAATAGGACGTTAGGGTTTTCCTTTATGCTTGTCGATTCTTATTACTTAGAGAGAGAGCTGAATCTGATTTACATTGTAATCGATTAACATACATTCAAGAGATATATGACTACGTAAGTTCTTTAACATCTTTATTGTCGTATTACATTAATATTAACGTTTACTTGTCATTGTGCGTGTTCATCTGCGATCAACAAGTGGTATCAGAGCCTAAGATCAAGAGTTTTTACGATTTTCCGAGCAAACCACGAAACATAAGGTATTTTTTTTTGATTTCTACAAATTCTGTTGTTCATTGAATTTTTGTCGACTCCTACTGTTTCATGCTTTAGCTGATAAAACATCATACTGATTATTGTCGACTACCTCATATCTGCTCATTGAATTTTTCTCGAATCTCTCTTCTGTTGATTGAATTTTTATCGATTCAACTACTTAAATCTTGAATTTTTATCGACTCCTACTCAAAATACTTAAATCTGATTAGTTAAAAATTACTTTACTTTATTTTTCTTTACTTTTGAATATCTTTACATAAGAAAACTCAGGAACTTGTGACTCCTGCAGCTTTTCTTACTAAAGATTTCCTTAGTAAAATCATAAACTCTCGTAATCTTGATTTTTTTTTTGTAATTGAACAAATAAGAAACTCAAAAACCCAGACAGTCTTGTCCATAAAAAGACTAGTTCTTTTTAGTCAAGAACCCTGTGTTTTTGTTTTCTGGTTTATCAATCACAGAAACTCAGAATTAAAGTATTTGATTTTTAGTCGAGTCCTATTGAATCGAGAAGAAGTTTGATCGAGTGGTCAGTATTCGATAAAATTTTTAATCGAAATATTTATCTGATTTTATCGAGCCTCGTTCACTCGATAACAATTTATATCGAGTCTATTTAATTCGACAACTTTTTTTATCGAGTCTCATTCACTCGATAACAATTTATATCGAGCCTATTTCATTCGACAACCTTTATTATCGAGCCTCTGTCACTCGATAACAATTTTCATCGAGCACCTCACACCCGACAACAGTCCTTAGTCGATAATTCTATTATCGATCTCCTTTGTCTCTCGAGAAAAACCTACTGTTTCATGAGACAACTCAGAAATTTTAAAAACTCATCGATCGAGATCCACCCAAAAGTACAATGACTACCCGTGAGGCTATGTCTATTGGATCAGACACCAAACCTCCGATTCTCTTCCCGGGCGAATATTCTCAATGGAAGGATAGATTCCTTGACTTCATTGAACGCAATGACTATGCCAATGAGATCATGCGTTCAATCAAGGAAGGTCCTCCCCCGACCTTTTATCAGGAATTTCCGGTTATGCCAAACAATACTCCTCCTTCGCCCGCACGAAGGGAAGTTAAACTCAAAAGTACATGGGATGCAAACGAGAAGAAGATGATGAAAGGTGACCAACTTGCCCGTTCTTATCTACTTATGAGCCTCTCAAATGAAATCTATATGAGCATTGATAGCCACAAGAAGATGGCTAAAGAAATGTGGGAGGTCATAGAAAAGTTCATGCTTGGAACGAAGATTGGCACACAACTCAAAATCACCAACTGCATCTCTCAATATGAAGAATTCAAGGCAAAAGATGGAGAAAGTCTTACGAACACGTATACCTGTTTTGTACAACTGGTAAACGAACTAAGCAAGAACGAAATTCGTAAGACCAAGATCGAAAACAACGTTAAATTTGTTAGAAATCTTCAACCGGAATGGCGCCGGTTTGCTAATCAAATCAAACACAGCAAATATCTTGCTGACCTTGATCTTCATGAAGTCTATGAAACCCTTCAACAAGACGAAGAGGAGGTTCTCGAACTAATGGGGTTAAATTCAAAGAAGAACCCGGATCAAATCGCGTTGATGGCAAATGATTCCTCTTCCACTCCTCAAGAGATGTTTCCCGAACTAGAAGACGAAGATTTTGACTATGATCCCGAAATTGCCAAACTTCAACAACAACTGGCCTTCCTTACGAGATATTTTCAACAAAAGTTCTCACGTCGCTCGAATCCCAACCAACAAAGGTATGCCTCGCGATCTAATAATCATGAGCGAAAGGCCCTGTTTGAACCAAAACCAAGAAGAGAAGAACCACGCTCGACACCCAAGCCAGAAGACAAGTTCAAGGGTGAGAGAAGCCTGTGCTACAACCGTGGCAAATCTGGTCACTATGCAAGGGAATGCAAGAAGCCAATAGTGAAGGACTCCAACTACTTCACTTACAAACTAATGTTGTCCAAACAAAAGGAAGCCGGTAAAGTTCTTTTAGCTGAAGATGAATAATGGCTTAATCAAGATGATGAAGATGACATGGAAGGAGATACTCAAGCACATTTCAGTTTGATGGCTTACTCTGATGACACTCCTTCTCACGCTTTCGACTACACACCCGAGGTAAGCCCTTCTGACTATGACTCTTTTGTATCTCAAATGCATGATTTAATGTGTCAATTAAAAGAATTACACTCCAAATTGAAAACCGAGAAACTCTTGGTTTCCAATTTAGAAGCAAGCCTAGAAAATAATCATAATCAACTGCTTCTTATGCAAACCGACCTTGTCAATTCTCAAAGTATAGCACACAATCTCGAAACGGAGAAAATGGTTTTAAAAGAAGAAAATGATCTTTTTAAACAACAAATATCTGATCTCACACTTCAACTTCAATCATCTAGGAATGAGACTGCCAAATTTTCATCAAAGTTTGACTTTGTCAGTTTTCAAAGACAAGATCTATTAGAAAAACTCGAAAATTTGGAATTAAAACTTTACAAGCTTGGTCAAACTGAACACACTATTCACTTAAATGCACCGAAAGATTTAAGCTCTAAAGCCGGATTAGGTTTTGAAACCCCGAAACACTTAGCAAAGGCTATCTATAATACTCCGACGATTTATAAATTCGAATATCTGAACCTTGGTCCAGATTACCAAATTCAATTTATGAAGCCAGACCCTAGTGTTGAGGAAAGAGAATATTGGAAGAGACAAAACAAAAACTATTTTCAAATACCTTTCTGCTATCCTCAAATAGTAGAAGAGGAATCTTCAAGTGAATCTTTTCCAAACAACTACTTTCCATCATATTCTGCCGAAGAACTTCAAAACAAGATTCCTGAATGTAAACCGTACATTCCCACTCTATTTTTACAAAAGAAAATTATTCAACTCGAACGAGTGTTGGAAACTGAACGTTCTTTGGCGGAAAAGGAAAAGGAATCATTTTTATTTAAAATACAACAACTTGAAAACGAGACTTTACAATTGAACAAAACTCATGAAAATGATACTATTTCAAACATTTCAACTTGTAAAGCCTTCGTTAGCAATTACTTAGATAATTGCGAAAAGTTGTTTAAAATGGACCCAAATTCCAATCTTCCAAAACAAAAATGTTCCTATTCCGACGAACAAATCAATGCTGAATTAGATGCCCTTTCTAACCAATCTTCACTTGAATCGGACGAGTATTTAAATGACATGTATGATGAGTTTGACTTCAATCCTGTACTTCCAAAGCACACGGAGTTTTTAGACAAAGGCAAACAACCTATGGAATCAGTTTCATTGCCTACGGAACCAACGGGGTGTTCCACGAGCCAAAATCAAACCACTCCTAAACAAACGAAAAACAATCATGTCTTCCAAAACCATACTAACCGTGTTCCTTTCAATGTTTCAGCGGTTCATGCTTTAGAAAACAAACAAGTTTGGGTCAAAAAGGGCACGCGTTCTACAAAGTCAACACCCCGCGAAGAAGACAATTTTTTCCGTTCAAATGTTAAAAGAAACAATTCTCGGTTTAGATTTCCTTATCAAATTCATTCATTTCGACACTTAATTAAATTTTCTCGTAATAAAATTTGCTGTTCTAATTGCGGTGTGGATGATTTTGTACGTAAACCTCTAATTGATTATGGTTATGATTATTTTCCTGACATGCATAATTCTTTTAACCACAAAGCTTTTTCTTCATCACCTGTTTCTAAATGGGGTCCGAGAAATCAAATGACTAACACCTGTAAGTCTCACTACAAGTGGGTACCCAAGGGTGCTAAGTTGACTAACAATGATGGACCCGTTTACAAATGGGTACCTAAATCTGCCTAATTTTGTGCAGATCGGTCATGTGTGGTACTTAGATTCCGGATGCTCCAAACACATGACCGGACAAAAGGAGCTGCTCGCCAATTACACTGAAAAGAAGGGCGGATTCGTCAAATTTGGCAACAATCACTTGGCACCGATTAAAGGATATGGTGATATCATTCAAAACAACATCACCATTTCCAACGTTTCTTATGTTCAAGGTCTGAGTCATAACCTGTTGAGCATTGGAAAATTCTGTGACAAGCAACTCGAAGTAAATTTTAGACCCGAACGATGCTGTGTTCGCACATTCGATGGTAAGGAGCTACTAATCGGCACGCGCAAGTCAAATCTCTACATGATCGATCTTTCTCAAGTGAATGCACCCTCAAGTGTTTGTCTACTTTCAAATGTTTCCAGTCCAAAGACATGGTTATGGCATCAACATTTATCTCACTTAAACATCAAAAACATTAATCGTCTTTCCTTTAAAGGACTAGTCACTGGTCTTCCAGCTGTTAAATTCGACAAACCGCATCTCTGTGACGCATGCGAGATGGGAAAGATGAAGAAGGTCTCTCACAAACCCAAGTTAGTTCACAGCACAACTCGACCTTTTCAACTCATTCATATGGACTTGTGCGGCCCGATGCGGACCCAAAGCATACATGGTAAAAAGTATGATCTAGTAATGGTGGACGATTTCTCTCGATTCACATGGGTAAAGTTTCTTGGATCAAAGGATGAAACCCCCGACACCATCATCACGTTTCTCAAAGCCATCCAAGTTAAGCTAGAACTTACTGCACAAACCATCCGCACCGATAATGGAACTGAATTCAAAAACCGTACCCTTGACGGTTACCTCGAATCGGTTGGTATAACCCACACGTTCTCTGCAGCTCGCACTCCGCAACAAAACGGTGTTGTCGAACGCCGAAATAGAACTCTAGTTGAAGCCGCTCGCACTATGCTTACTTTCTCAAAGCTTCCTCTCCACCTTTGGGCCGAAGCTATCAACACTGCATGCTACACTCAAAACCGCTTTATCATCAACAAACGCTTCAACAAGACACCTTTTCAATTGGTCTACGATTGCGTTCCTTCCATCGAGCATCTTCGAACCTTTGGCACTCGTTGCTTCGTACTAAATGAAAAAGAAGATCGTGGGAAACTCAAGCCGAAAGCCGATGAAGCTTACTTTCTCGGATACCCACCAAACGCTTCATCTTATCTGGTCTACATAAAACACGCACGTTGCGTCACTGAAAGCGTTAATGTTTAATTCGATCCAAACGCCGAAATGGCTCCTGAACTCGACAGTTCTGGACCCGCACTAACCGGCATATTAGCTTCCGATCACATTCGTTCGGAACCTGCTCCCAACCCTGCTGAACCTTCAATGTCCAAAACCGCCATGTCAAATCTGGATGACTTATTCGAGTACTTCTACTCGGATTACTTTGGACCATCCACTAATACTTCTTTCCAGATTTCCCCGCCTACCTTGGAGATTGCCGAGACCACGAATCTTTCCGGACCGCCAATTACAACGAAAACCATCTCAACTGTTGCATCTCCAAGCACATCGTCAACTGCTCCTCCAAATCAAACCGTTTCAACAGATGATCCTCTCGTTCCACCTGAACCTCAACGGGCTGTTCCACCAAATCCTGCGGAACCGACATCCTGTCCCCCACCATCAACTTCGGCCTGTAAGGATGTCACAAGTGCTACCAGATCCTCTGCTTTTTCTCCAACCTTCGAATCACTCCAAGATCTTCCGCTAGGCTCATATGAAGATGAAACCCCGGATCCAAATGCATTCCAACCGCTTCCTCATACAACCAAATGGACCCGTTCTCATCCAGTTGATCAGATAATTGGCGATCCGACCAGACCAGTCACTACCCGAGCCGCCTCGGCCAACGATTCTATGTTCTCTTCATTCATAAGCAAGATTGAACCCACATCCATTCACGAGGCAATGAATGATCCTGATTGGATTGTGGCAATGCAAGAGGAACTCAGTCAATTTGAAAGCTTGAAAGTTTGGCGCCTTGTTCCCCGTCCACGAAACAAAACCATTATCGATGCAACAAAGCTAGACTTGTCGCCAAAGGATACCGTCAACAAGAAGACATTGACTACGACAAAACATTAGCACCCGTCGCCCGCATTGAAGCAATCCGGATGTTCTTGGCTTACGCGGCACATAAGAACTTTGTGGTTTTCCAAATGGACGTCAAGACGGCCTTCTTAGCCCAACGGGTTTGTCGACTCCTCCAAACCGACTCATGTCTACATTCTGAACAAGGCTTTGTATGGCTTAAAACAAAACCCCCGCGCATGGTACGATTGTTTGTCTACCTATTTAGTGAAGAACGGATACTCCAAAGGTAAGATCGATCCAACTCTTTTCATTAAAAAGGAAAAAGGTGACATTATGCTCATACAAGTCTACGTGGATGACATCATCTTCGGTTCGACTAACCCACAGCAATGCAAAGAGTTCTCCGAACTCATGATTGCAAAATTTAACATGAGAATGATGGGAATGATGAATTTTTTCCTAGGTCTTCAAATAAAACAATTTTCTACGGGAATATTCATCAACCAATTAAAATACATCTCTGATATTTTGTGTAAATACAACATGACGTCATGTTCTCCGATTGGTACACCCATGTCCCCGGGTTCAAAACTACACGCTGATCCTTCGGGAAAAGATGCGGATTCTAAAAATTACCGGGGCATGGTTGGTTCTCTCATGTATCTTACGGCTAGTCGTCCGGACATAATGTCGCTCTCTCTTATTCAGTTCGAATCCTCAGTTATTTGATAAAGCTAAATTCGAGAATAGAATAAAGAATCGAATCATAGAGTTCAGATCTCTACCGAAAGGGAGAGGAGAACAAATCAAGATCTGTTTGCCACCTGTCTATGCGCGAGATATCAAGCGTCTCCCAAGGAATCTCATCTTAGCGCTATCAAACGGATTTTCCGGTATTTAAAAGGTACACCTAATCTTGGCCTATGGTATCCCAAGGATACGGGTTTCGAGCTAACTGCCTTTTCAGATTCGGATCACGCCGGATGCATGCTCGATCGCAAAAGCACTTCGGGCCACATTCAATTCCTCGGGGACAAATTGGTCAGCTGGTCCTCCAAGAAGCAAGCTTGCGTCTCCACATCTACCGCGAAAGCCGAATATATCGCTGCCGCAAGCTGCTGCTCTCAAGTACTGTGGATGCGCACTCAACTCAAAGACTATGGCTTCTCGTTCTACAAGATTCCTATCTACTGTGATTCCAAAAGCGCCATAGCCATTTCAAGTAACCCGGTTCAACATACGAAGACAAAGCACATCGACGTTCGATATCACTTCATCAAGGATCACGTCGAAAGAGGTACAATTGAACTATATTTTGTCAATACGTAACTTTAGCTTGCCGACCTGTTTACCAAGGCACTGGATGAGAAACGATTCCAGTTGCTAGTATCCAAGTTGGGAATGCTCAATCTTAAAACCTGATTATCACAAATCAGTCTGTCTCAAAATCATCAAAAACGTCTATCCAAGGGTTTATGCACATTCACTCTACGAGTCAATCTACATCACACTTGGGTTCTCAATTTTGTTGGATTTTGACCTTTATCTTACAGTTCCGTATTTTCAATCTTTCTTACATTTTCTATCTACCTCGCTGTGTGTGTCACCATGGTTCATCTTTCGAGGGGGAACAACAAGGTACATTTTCTGTCTATTTATTCACATTCCTAGGGGGAGCACAACACTTTTTCCACACATTAAGGGGGAGCCTTATATTTTTACTGTTTTAACAAAAAAAAAAAAAAATCAAGTGAGGTTCTCGGCCCCTAAGGGCCCGACAACATTGGATTGTCGATCTCCCTTGGCTCGACAACCTTCCCAATCGACATCTCGATAATAAGGATTTTTCATCGGCCCAGTCACCATGTGACACGTGTCATCCCCTGATGACCCTATATAATCAAATCGGGCCCCACTCTGAATGAATCTTTTCTCACAAGCTTTGTTTGAATTTCCCTCTCTCTGAAAAACCCTTTGAGTTCTTGGCTGTTCATAATTTCCACCTCAAATCTTCGAGTTTTTCGAATCTGAAAGCACCACCAGGTTCGTAATTCTCCCCTTATCATCTTTAATTCTTGCACTTAACGATTTAATCCATTGCATGATTCTGTTTTAAGGTTTAAACAGTTCGAATTTTTTTTCAAAACCCTTTGGGTTTCTGAGTTACACTGTCAACAGTCGACTTTGTTGCGTTTTTATTGTTAACTCGACCTAAGTGCTTTATTAAACTTGTTCACTATCACTAATCGCACTTAGCCCTAGGATTTTGCCTGAGTTTAGGTTTTTTTGTTGCATCTGAGCACTTAGGTTATCAACTAAACTCGTATGAGTTTTTGTCGAGTTCCTCTTCATCCTTTGAATTTTTGTCGACCAAAGTTGGAAGGCCAAGAACACCTTCGTCCTCACTAAGGGTTTTTATCGATCCCTTGTGACTCGACAACTTTCTTTATCGATACCCTCTTGATCGATGAAAATCACTAAGTGTTTTCATCGAATGCCTTAGGACTCGATAACATTTGATATCGACTCAAATAGGATTGATGAAAATACTAAGTATTTTTATCGAACCCTTTGAACTCGATAACATTTTTTATCAATCTTCAAAGGATCGATGAAAATTACTAAGTGTTTTCATCGAGCCCTATAAGACTCGATAACATGTTCTTTCATCTTCCAAGTTTTTTTTATCGAGTGCTTAAGGCTCGATAACATCATCAAGTACTTTCATCGAGTCAATTTGGATCGATAACATACTTTAAGTTTTTTTATCGACTCTCAAAGGATCGATAACCTGTGTTTCTCGATTCCCAATGACTCCTCATCCATCTTACAGATTCACTGGCTTGTTCTTTCATTTTTTTAACAAGTCTTGTTGTCGACCCGGCTCTCTCGACAAACTTTTGATTATTGATCCTATTTCACTCGATAACAATTGTTATCGGCCCAATTGGACTCGAAAAAAAGACAGAGCATTTTTTTTCATGGTGTCACTATCACTTGACAACTAACTATTCATCTGTTTGACTAACTGTCTTATTACAGTACACATGGTAGCCATGAATGATCCAAATGTATCCGACGATGAACACCCGATGCCATCTGAACGTTCAACTGAACCGAGCATAAATGCCGTCAACCGAGACGATCTTTTAGTGCCTCGAGACAAACTCCGGGAACTCAAACTGAACAATCATCACCTCGACTTCAGCACCACCATCGAGCATCAAGTATTACTGGACATCCTACAACGTCATCCTCTACGCTTCGCATTCTCATTGGACCACCGGGTCCCCGTATTCTACCTTCAACAGTTCTGGTATTCGCTCACATACCAACCTGTTGAAGTCGATCACCACTTCAAAGCCCAAATCGACGACTACAACACCCGCCTAACACCGGGCCGGATCCGCCGCATCCTTCGTCTCACGGTGGCCACTGAGAAAAGACCGTTCGACGCCTTTGCTTCTGACGAAGAACTATGCGTCGATATTCGCGCCCTAGGCTACGATCCGGAACAACCATTAAACAGCCCTAGGCAGTTCAAGCGAATGTACCTGCCCCAAATATGTTCTCCTTATTTACCATCGTCAACCGCTGTCTCACAAGCAAACACATAGGAATGGACAAGGCCAGTGCAGCGGTCTTGCGGATTTTCCACGGAATCGTCTACAACCGGCACTACGACTAAGCAATGCTAATCTGGACAGACTTCGTCGAGCTCGTAGAAGACAAGTCTAACTCACGTAAACGGGAGTTCGTACCCTTCCAACGATTCCTCCAGCTGTTCATCCGAGCAATGATGGTCTCCCAGCCAGCCATCCCGCGACGTGCCGAAACTCCTTTAGGCCCGACCAACGCCCTTAAATTTCTACGCCTAAATGGTCGGGTCTTTAATTATACTATGCCTATCCCTGAAACGCTCCTCGCTTATGCTGATCAGAGTGCACCTAGTGTGATACCCTATAGGGAGCGACATGGCTTAATGACCCAACCACCTCCGGTTGCGCCTGCCCAAGAGCCGATCCATGAGAAAAATATTGAGGGAGGTGAGGGTCCTAGAGTAGAATAGCAGGTTCAGGATCATGGGGATCCTGATCAGGGTGATGAGCGTAATGCGAGGGGACATGACGAGGGAGGTGCAACTGATCAGCCCCCCCAACCCAACTGCTTCCACCAACCCCCGCACCCGACCCATTATCCCAACTCCTCGATTCAAAACACTGGTCAGCCGACAACGTGTCCACCCCCGCTCTTCATCACCGGATGAGGATGATTCTGATGACCAACCGCTCCGTCGTCGCCATCGAACTGCTGAATAGAAGAGCAAGCCGTAAGTCGCATCGGCCCACAACCTCTATCACCGATTCCAATTCTGGGAATGATGAGTCTTCGACTGAACCAAACCCCGAACCAATCATCCGTACACCCACCTCCGCACCAATCATACCTTCTGATGAGGAACCTCAACTCGACTTTGACTTTGAAACCAATCAATCCTCCCCATCTATGTCTGACATATTCCCTGAAACCTCAATTGGAGAAATAAGGAGAGAGGAGGGATACAATTTGAAAAAGAAATAGTGAGCATGAGCGAAGGGGAGACAAAAACGATAGCCCTACTCGTTCGTTGGGTATGCCTAGTGGACAAGTCGTTGTGGACCTAGCAGTGCAATTGCACGCCCCCCCTAGCCACTCTGAAGGCTCCCAACAGCCAATAGTTTCAAACATACTTGTGAGTCTAGCACCTTATCTAGCTCCCCTCCACTCGGAAGCATAGCTATTGAAACAAGAGGCAGTAGCTCACCTGCTTCGACTTCGTTTGTATGCACATCGAGTCTAGAGCCCGCTAGGGGACACGAGTCTACACACACTGCGAGCCTCCGTGGCCCAGTCGGAACTCCCATAGTGATGTCCATTCCGGACATTCCACGAGGATTGGGAGGAAATCCTACCAGCGCTACATCTATGCCAACACTGAACGTAGGTCATACAGTTGAATCAACTGTTATGTCAACAAGCAATCTAAGTGATCCCGGTGTTACCCATAGAGCAATCCCATCTCCGTCGTTCTCTATACCCCCGGAAGGCGAAGCGATCATTGCCGCCCACTTACAGAAGGCAAGAGACACCCTTGCTGAACATGTCGCCTTAATGACAGCCGAAAGGGAAGCCTTCGTGCGCCAAATCCATGAAGTCGCGCGCCTTAAAGAACCGACTCCTCTTCAAGCCGAACCTTCACAGCCTAGCTCAAGCCGTCCAAGCACCAGCCGCTCTCCTCCACCACCATCACCCACCGAAGATCGACCGCATTCCCCACATCGATATGAGTACAACACCGAGGAACTCATGTCGATGCTGTATGCTAACCTGCTAGCCGAAACCAATGCAACTGGCCAACCGGAGGATTCGCTTGAGGGTCTTCTTCGCCGCAACCTTCAGATCCCCACTGTCACTCGTCATGAGTTCGATGTCTTCCGCGCCCACATTGACCAAGAGCTCACTGACTTGAAGACTGCCCAACATCGCCAAACGGATGACATCTTGGGTGCTATTACTGCTCTACGCACCGAAATACAATAGTCTTGCCGTCCGGCCGTTCGTGCATCTGCATCCAGACCTCACCAGGACGACCCGGGCTCCGCTCCAACTCGTCCTGAAGGGGAGATACGCCAAACTGCAAGATCACGACCAAGAGCAGCTGCTGTATCAGCTTCAAGAATACCCGCTCAAACTACCCAACAAAGGCAACGCATTACAACGACTCAAGAGGACGATACACCAACGGTTGAAAAGCCTACGGATATCGAACTCGAGAGTACAGCCGAACCAGCCGAATCTGCCGAACCCGAACCTGAACAAAATGAAGAACGAGTCGATGTTCAAGGTCTGCGAAACTCACTACGAAACTGGTTCCGAGATCCGTACGAACCAGTACTCCAAGAGCAAGACTATGTGAACTTGAGGCATACAGCAAGGAACTATGATTTAAGGGAACAGAACGAACCAAGACTGCTACCCCATCAGATTCGGTGGCAAAGAATGTTGACAGAAAGCAAATCCAAATGGGTAAATCAGCAGATTCGTGTGCCATATCTTGAGGAAACTATGGAGAAGATCTTCGGCAAGGAAGCAAAACCTAACGATTTGGCACACATTCATCTCGTGATGGAAATGGACCCTGCTCAGGTTAGAGAGTATCTCCATATCCTGAAGATGAGATCTTTACCTCCAGCTGAAGTGGTCTCAAGACACAGGGTTGTCGGGATTTTGAAAATTGACACTGCAAGGATCTATCAAGTCGAGTACCCGGTTTTCACTGTCCAAAGAGAAGATGGTAAAACGTATTCCTTCTCTGAAGCTGATTTTGCAAACCTTGATATAATGGACTTTGAAATCATCTACAATGACTTGAAAGACAAGCGCAACCGAAACGAACACGAGCAAAGGGCATTAAGGGCAGTGGTAAGGCATTTTCAGAAAGAGTTTCGGTACAATTATCTGCATGATCTTCAACGTGGGATAGAAAGCGAGCAAAAGAAGATACATATTACTAAGCCTGATCAATCATTACCTGTACCAAACAGTACGCTAGTTACCACTGTCATCACTCGTCCTGTTCATGGAGTAGTTGGAATGCATGCCTCTAGAGAAAAACGGTTTCTCAGGTTTCACGAAGTGGCTGCATATTCTGACGGTACTTTGTGGGGAATCCGAAATAGACTTGCTTCAGAACTTGCAACGGATAGAAAGAGCGCAACAAGGATGAGCAACGACAAAAGAAACTCTCTCATAGAAGCTATCAAGATAAACGATGAAAGAATTATCTATCGACAAACCCTACGAAGATTTGAAGGCATGTTC
Organism: Silybum marianum; assembly: GCA_036898165.1. Taxonomy (NCBI): domain Eukaryota; kingdom Viridiplantae; phylum Streptophyta; class Magnoliopsida; order Asterales; family Asteraceae; genus Silybum; species Silybum marianum. Next base: position 19,955,096 of record CM072530.1, on the reverse strand, counting down.
GAGCTAAAGAGATGAAGAGTCATTTTGCCACAAAGGGGGAGATTGTTAGGTCTATTATTATTTAATTGTGACAAAATAAGGAAAATATATGCTTGATTGTAAAAGGAAGTTTATAATTCCTTAAACTCTTTGTTTCCTTAATTAGCTTAGACCTAGCAATATAAATAGGACGTTAGGGTTTTCCTTTATGCTTGTCGATTCATATTACTTAGAGAGAGAGAGAGTTGAATCTGATTTAAATTGTAATCGATTAACATACATTCAAGAGATATATGACTACGTAAGTTCTTTAACATCTTTATTGTCGTATTACATTAATATTAACATTTACTTGTCATTGTGCTTGTTCATCTGGGATCAACAGTCTTGATGATCAGGATGATCCTGAAAATCAAGAGGGGGAGAAGAGACAGAAAGTCTTTGAAGATGTTGACATTCCACAAAGTCAAAATTCTGAAAAATCTTCTGAAGAAGCTCAAGTTCGGACTTCTGAACGATCTTCTGAGAAAACTTCTGAAGAAGTTCAAAACACTGAAAACGATAAAATTAATAGAACGTCTGAAGCAATAGAAGATATTTTACATGCAGAAGATGAAGGTCTAGAAGCGGAAAAGGTTATTTCTGAAGAAACTATGGAAGAAGGATATGAGACTGAGAAAGTGTCTCTGGATTTTGAAAATAAACTAAGTTCTGAAGACACAGATGTCATTCCTGACTCAAATGAAGAAATGTTGAATGAGTATCTTGCTTTTGAAAACATTATTGGAGAGCCAAGTTATTTATCTGATGTAATTCTTTTTGATGAAGAGATGGAGGTGAATGAAGAAATGGTTGAAATAAATGAGAACAGAGATCTGATTATATGGGAACCTCAAGTTCTAAGAAAAGGTGAAAGTAATGAAGTTTCTGAAAACTTGTACATATTGATTAGTCAATATTATTGGACATACATCATTTTGAATCATCCAAGGAATCTGGAGTGTAGATTCTTGGATGAAAGACTAACAATTTTCAAAGAATTTCTTAATCAACCAGCTGAGTGGTTTGAAATTGAAATTGATTTAAGTCATATGGAAGCTTTTGACTTTACAGATGAAATTTTGATGATTGCAGCAGATAAGCCACATGTCCGATTCAGAAGCTGCATTAATATTCTTCTGATTGATTTTCCAATTCTTGAAGAAACCATAGTTGATCAAGTCTATGAAAGAGATATGATTTTTGAAATCTCTGGAGAAAGTCATCTTATCTTTCCTGAAGATACTTATTTTAGCATGTATAGAATAAATCTCAGGTATGCAACCTTAGAAGACTATGTAAATGATGAATGGTCTATGGATTATGTCTCAAAAGTTAGGTCTTATGTACAAAGATATGAAGTACAAGTTTTGAATGCCTCAACTTTAATCAAGAAGATCAGATGTATATCCAAAGCTTTTGAAGGTGATCTGTATATAATAATGTTTGGAGCTCAAAGGAGAGATGGTTCTTTGACTGAATTCTCTTTATTTGATTTCTACAAGTTGAGGTTGCAGGATAAACTTACTGTTCTGAATTTTTGTGCCAAGAGAGAAGAGATTCTGAAGCTGTTTCTGAGATAAGAAGAATTCTAGGGATCCATGTCAGAAATCTAATTAAACATGATTTTCAACTGGCATTAGAATTCAGATTAGAAAATGTCAATCTCTTGGAGCCTGAAAGTATTGAAAGACAGGAAATTACAAAGATTTTCACAAATCCAGATTTGGGATTCACTTACAGAATAGGAGCAGATTATTCAAAGACATTTATTGTTTCAGATATACCAAAGTACTCAACCTCAACCCTGAAATGGTTAATAGAGTATGCAGAAAAATATCTTCCTTCATCTGATGTTGTTGAAGAAATAATTTACTTGATCAAGAAAAGGATATTGTTCAGAGATTATGTAAGAAAGAGTTCTTTGGCTGGGTACACAAGAATAAATCAAATCAAAGGAGCTGATTATCTTCTGAGCAATGCCTATGACTTTCAGATTCATACAAAGAAACAAGACATTGAAGAAATTCAGAAGCTCTCTTAGAAGATGGAAATTTCAGAAGTTAAAGAAGTAGAAAAAGGAAAAGAAAAGGTTTCTGAAAATACTCTAGATGAAATTGTTCCTATTCCTCAGAAGTCTGAATCTGAACAATTACAAGAGCAAAGAATTGAAGAACATGCTTTGACAATGTTTGTTGATACTTTCATCTAGAAATGTTCATGGAATATGAACAAAAGTTCAATTATATTGATTGCTGGATCCAGAAGTTGTTTGGATGGAAACAATGGTATTTAGATATCATTAGAAAAATCACACTTCCTGTAAGTGAAGTAAGAAAAGAGAGCCCAATAATGAAAGTAATCAATGCTGATCTGAAACAGAAAAACAATTACAAGCATGCTTACTTTACTGTTGAGAGAAAAGATGGTGAGATCTCAACTTTTACAGAAGCTGATTTTCAAAATGTCTATGTTAGAGATTTGATAAGAGTATACAGAAGTTTGTATCATTTTCATGATTCTATTGCCAAGTTCAGAAAAGCTTTCCCAGTTCTTAGAGATGGTCTGTACATAGAATTTATTTGGGCAGCTAAGACAGATTTCCATGTGGCTTATGTAATGAGCAAATAGAAAGTACATACGAGTGCTCCAAATCTAAGCTTACAAAATGTTGAAAATCTCAGAAACAGTACTCTAGTCATTCAGCCTCCAGGTTTTGTGTGTAAATGCATTGATAGATTACTATTTTTAAGATTTGAAGAATTACACAAGTGCTGTAATGGAACGCTTATGATTATAAGAGATAAACTGGAGAAGAAGAAATACAAAAGACAAAAGAAGCTTAGTGATGAAGAATGGGAGAAGTACAGAAAGCTGGCAAAGGAAATGATAAGGATCATTGAATATATTTTGGAGTACAGGAAGCTTATTCTTAAAGATGTTAGAGAAATTCTGAACTTCTTGAAGTATGACTTAAACTTTTGAAGCTAAGGGGGAGATTGATAGATATCAGAAGTGGCTTCAAAAGAAGACTATGTTCTAAAAAGAAAGATTCAGAAGTCTGAAGACAAATGAAGAAAAGCCTAAGGCATAACTTCTGAAGTGACTAGTTCAGAAGTTCTGAAGATTCTAAAGAGGTTCTGAAGAAGTTCTGAAGAGGATTCTGAAGATGTTCTGAAGAGGATTCTGAAGACACTTCTGAAGAAGTTCTGAAGATGTTCAGATTCAGTTCTGAACATGTCTGTAATTTTTGTACTGTAACTTTAACATTTCCATTTGTATATAAATAGATAGTTTGATAGGTTGTTATAACTAATGTTAATAGATAGAGCTTGTAAAGATACACATATTGTAATACAGTTCAGTAATCAACACTACATACAACTTCAGTGATCTAATTCTTGTTCTTGTTCTTCAATCTTTCTACATTCTTGATTGTTTGGGATCTAACAGAAAATTCGCATGATCAATTTCCTTGAAGGTCTAGATCTCAATCTATATCCTCTATATCGAATGGTCCTTTTATCCCGGTTTCCATTATTCCCAAGGTACCTGCAACTGCTACCACTGAAGAAATTCTGCAAGGCATGTCCCTAAAGAAAAATGGAATTGGACTGATGATGACATAAAGAAGATTGAGGTTGACAAAAAGGCAAAGACACTTCTCATTATGGCCCTTCCTAATGATATATTTTAATCTTTGGATCAGTGTGCTTCAGCTAAAGATCTATGGGATCAGTTAGCCAATCAACTTGAAGGAGGAACCAAGATGAAGAAAAACTGAAGAGATCAGGCACTGAATGAATACAACAGTTTTCAGGCCCTTACAAAAGAATCTCTTGAGCTGAAATTTCACAGGTTCAACACATTGAGCAATCAATGTAAAAGATGTGACATCGTGAGGTAAGAAGATAACAATGTGTTGTTCGTCAAACCTCTGAACCCAGAATGGTCAAATTTGTCCATGTCATTACAAGCTAACCAAGATTTGGAATAGTGGTCTTTACACGATGTGTTTGGGACTCTTCAAACTCATGAGAAGGAAGTGGTGCTAAAGAAGACAAGTGTTGGTGGTCCCTTGGCCCTAATCTCTAAATCCAGAAGGTCAAGGAGGAGAAGTAGAGATTTTGAGAAGATCGGGAAGAGCAAGGCCCTACTCTCAGAAGCTGATACAGAGGCTGGTATTTCTGGATCAAATGATGAGGAAATTAATTCTTTCGCTGAGTCCTTGGCTCTTATTACCAGATAATTTACTAGGAAGTTTGGTAATCGTTTCTTCCAGACCATAAACGATATATGACAACAGAAGTGAACGCCCCACTCAAGTCTACACACCAAGACAGGAAGCTGTGAATGTAGAAAAGACAGAAGAAAAGAAGAAGGAGGAAGAGATGAAGAAGAAAAAGAATGTATGCTACAGGTGTGGAAAATCTGGTCATTACTCTAAGGAATGCAAGAACACTCTCATCAAAGATAAAGCTTACTACAAGAACAAATATAAGTACAACAAAGATGAGAGAGCAAAGTATGATGAACATGAAAACTAGCTCTCTAATCAATCAAGCGATGCAGAGGCTATGTTCTGTTGAATGGCCATGACAAGTGATACAGAGGATCAACCATCTGAAACTCCGGTTTGCACTACCTCTGAATCCTCTGAATCATCTGAACTTAAGAAAACTATTTTAAACTTAAGTTTTGATTTAGAAAATCTGAAACAAAAGCTTCAGAATGAGAAAAATATACGAAAAGATCTTGAAAAATCCTTTACTCTGATAGAGAGAGAGAGAGAGAGAGAGAGAGAGAGAGAAATATTTTTAAACGAGAAATGGATATTCTCATAGAAGAAAAACGAGAACTTTCTGAAGAAAATCAAAAGATTTCAAAACTGAAAGATTCCATAGAAACTACCTTAAATGAACAAATAAATGAGCTTAAAAAGCTTCTGGTGGCGAAGGACAGAGGAACCGAGGCTAAAAAAAGTGACAGATTAAATTCTGTAGCATTTAAAAACTATTTTCAAAAGGAAAGAAAATTTCTGCACATTGATCTTCAGAGGAAGGAGCTCTTGATTAAAAATTATCAAGACGTTCAGAAGGTGCATGAAAAAATAAATACAAAAGTTGGGAAAGCAGGCCTTGGTTTCGATGATTTGGATCCCTTTACTTGTAAAAGAGATCTACTCTAAATTATGTATTCTGTTTGGGTAAAGAACAAAAACTTGATTGTCCAATCTTATGTGAACAATCAGTGTTTAAAAGATCAAAATATGAGAAGGGACATCAAGTTCGAAAACTCAAATATAAAAATATCAAGTACACTTCTGAACAGATGAGCCAAGTGAATCTTAATCAAATTCAGAAGTATTAGAATAGTTTATGGAAGTATGAATCAGAATACTCCTTGAAGTAACAAGTTAAAGCATCCAGAAGATGACAATCCAAAAGTTCAACTCTTTCTCCAGAACCGTACAGAGAATTGGGCATCCTCTGTATTTCAACTTACACATCACATGCGCTTCTAATGACGTGGGCCATGTCACACCTTTCGTGCATTACTAAATTTGTTACAAGTACAAGTGACGTGGCATTATGTAATAGGCTAGCTCTTTGACTTTCTCTTTGTAATAGTATATATAGAGATAGCCTTTACTGTCATGAATATCGATTGAATCGGAGAGAATTACACAACGTAATTTGTGTATTGTAATGATCAACATACCATAGTGAAATACGCATTACGAGTGTTCTTCATAATTGTTCTTCGTTACTGTTCTTCAATCATCGCAGTCAATTCTATTACAGTTGATTAAGTGCTTCCGCTTTATACTCTTACTGTTCTTATTAATCAATTGTTTTTCTGAGTAATTTAGGGATCTGGGTTCCAACAAGAAGAAGAACGACATTTTTTATTTTGGTTCATTCACTCAAATAACTTTAAACCTTGAAGCTGAGGAGTTCATACCAATACATGCAGAAGAAGAGTTGAGACTCATATTTGAAAAGGATATTCTTAAAACTCTGGATACTTGTTATTCTCAAAACAATACAAATATTCAAACTTAAAATTCTCAAAATAATCCAGAGATTATTCTCAAAGCAATCTTCAAACTTAAAGTTCTCAATTGTTTTTCTGAGTAATTTAGGGATCTGGGTTCCAACAATTGGTATCAGAGCCAGATAATCAATCTATTGATTATTCGATCTCGTCCAGTTTGGAGAAATCCCTACTCAGCAAGAATTTACTTTCAGTTTAAACTACTGTTTTTTTTTCTACATTGTTTTCTGAAAATTTGTTGATCTCTTACAAATGTTTCAAAATCAGTGGTAATTTCCAGTTTAAATATGAAATTAGTAAGATATCTACGTCATTTGGATCTTAACGAAGTTTAATTGTTCTAAATTTCAATCGTATTTTCTGCGAATTTGATACTCTGTTTTTCTAAAAAACATGGCAAATCAAAATTTGAAAGCCATGTACACTTCTGGCTCTTTAACCAAACCACCCACTCTATTGAGGGATGGATATCCCTAATGGAAAATTCGTATGATTAACTTTCTGGAAGGTTTAGATCTTGATCAATATGCTTCTGTTCATAATGGCCCCTTCATCCCCATTACCACAATTCCTAGGGTACCGACAACCGCTACTATTGAAGAAATTCCAGCAAAGCAGGTCCCCAAAGAAAGGAAAGACTGGATTGATGATGACAAGAAGAAGAATGAAATCAATCAAAGGGCAAAGAGACTTCTTATTATGGCTCTTCCAAATGATATATTGCAATCTCTTGATCAATGTGTTTCTGCCAAAGATCTATGGGATCATTTGGCAAACTAGTTTGAAGGAGGGTAAAAAAATGATGAAGAATAGAAGAACTCAAGCACTGAATGAATACAGCAACTTTCAAGCTCTTCCAGAAGAATCTCTTGAACAAACATTTCATCGGTTCAGTACATTGATTAACCAATGTAAAATACGTGACATCATTAGGTCACAAGAAGATATCAATGTTATGTTCTTAAAACGTCTGAATCCTGAATGGTCAAATATGTCCATGTCATTACAGGCTAACCAAGATCTGGAAACATGGTTGTTAGAACCCATATCCCTTTCTAACAATTAATCGATAGATCAAATAAGTAAATAAGAGCGGAAGCAAATAGATCTACGATAAATAGTAAGATTAGTAAGAACAGAAATGAAGAACAATCGTAATTCGTATTGAATTGCTTTGAATGATAATCAACAGTGCGCACAATTTTGCTCTCAAATCTGTATATTTCGAATCACACTATTACAAACAGTGATTGAGCTATTTATACGATTACAATAATGAAAGTCAACTATCTAGCCTATTACAACTTGACATTTAAGCAAGTAAATAACTAACTTAGTTACACACGAATGATGTGCCTGCCACGTCATCAGATGCACATATACTTGCATAATTCTGATTCATACTTCTTCTAAAATGAGGTCTAACAATCTCCCCGTAAGTATGAAATTCAGAATGCTGCACGCGTAGCTTCGTTGTTCTTTCATAGGCTCAATAGTTGATATGACAATAAGCACGTATTGTAATTTATCAGAAGGGAACTGTTTGAGAAATGACTTTAGAGATGGCATCTGTAACTTCTCTGAGCTTCATTAGTTTGTCAAGTCTCTTCTCAATCTTCTCTCTAACTTCTGAATCTTGATTGTCAACTGCTACAGAAGCATAACATTTTACGATATACACAACTTCTGTAGACTATATGTGAGCATCTTTAATTCTGAAGAAGCTTTTTCTGCTCGGCCTTCTAAACACGATTCCTACTTCTGGTTCAGTTATCACTTGCCTTCTGTATCGAATAAAAAACTTCATACATTCATAAACTTCTCCAGAGTTATAATATCAGAAGGATTGATTGACAATAAGTCATTGTCACAGAAGTAGGATGGTTTGTTGTCTTCTCTGACAACCTTGTAATAGTATACCAGATAGGTGTTTGTTCAAATTATGCATGCCTGTATGATATAGTCTTGATTGGAACAATAGAATAAGCCTCCTTCCTTGGTTGCCTGTGAGTTATTTTTATCTTTGATCTCATCACTTACTTGGTAATCATTTGAAAAATTAGGCATCATCAGGTATATCTTCTGATCAGCAGTGACATACATGTGCATGTGTTTGATTTCTAAATTGGGTAACTCGAGTCTTCCTAACTTCTGCACCTTTTCTTCATTTAAGGCTTTGAGTTCTATAGAGTCCCTTCTTTTTGTTTCCTCAAAATTAGCACGTGCCCTTTCAGCGGCTTCTTTAGCTTTTTCAGCTTCTTCTCTCTCTTTTTCTGCTTGAGCCAGAGCTTTCTCTGCTTCAACTTTGGCTTTTATGGCTTATTCCTTAGCTTTTTCTGCTTCAAATTTAGCTTTTTGTTCAGCCTCAGATCTTATTCTTTTGTCTTCTTCTGTTCTAGCTACCTCAGCTCTGGCTGCCTCGGCTCTGGCTGCCTCGGCTCTGGCTGCCTCAGCTATGGCTGCTTCTGCTCTAGCAGCTTCTGCTCTAGCTGTCTCTGCTCTAGCTGCCTCTGCTTTGGTTGCCTCAGTTTCTGCTAATTTCTGGATCCTTGGGCAGGGGACCCTTATGAGTAGCTAGAGGAGTAGGCGTCATAGGACTCTGTTTAGAGGGAGGAGGTGCAGAAGGTGAGGAGGTTAAATCTTTACCTTTGTCTTGTTCCATCTTCTGACCCGTTTCAATTTTCATCTTCTTAAAGTTTTCCATGTTCTCCCCCTTCTGAGAATCAGGATCCTGAACCTCAGATCGTTTTCGTTTTAACTCAGCCTTTTTACATGCCCGAGCTTCTTTGGCTTTCTTCCGGTCTTCAAAGGAAGCAGATAATGCACTAACCAGAGAGGATAACTTTGAAACAGAGGTTTCTAGAGTTGTGAGCTTTTGATCCATATTCAAGTTGCTGGAGTTGGTTTTGGATGCATATTTGGAGGTCAGAGTGTTGATGCGTTCAATCATTGCCTTTTGAAAGTGTGCCATATCAGACTTTTTGACTATCGAAGAGGCAGAAGCAGAAGCATCTTCTGAAGGAAAAACAGCCTGTATAAGTTTGTGGATGTCAGCAACAAATGATCCATATTCGTCAGCAGAGATTGTGACTTCTGGTGTAGGTATGTCTGAAGGAAGATTAAAGATAGCCTCTACATTAGATTTAATCCCTGCGTCTAGAACCTAGAAATGAGCATCAACAGAATTCCTTTGAGCCTCTACATTATCAAAGAGAAGCTTTCTGATATCCTCCAATATTTGAGTTTGAGTTTATTGGTGGGCTTGTATGGCTGTTAGAACTTGTTGTTGAGAAACCAGGAATAATTTTAGATATTCCACATATCTCTGAATTTGATCACCAAATTCCTTGAAAGCTGCATTGGTGACAGATTCAGAAGAGGTAACTGGTGCATCTCCAACACATGGAGCCCCTTGTCTCTCGCGTTCAGAGAGGCCCTCTTTCACACCTGTTTCGACGTTGAGTGTGGAGGGACTTCCAATCAGTCTTCGAGGGCTGTTATTCACAAACACCTCTTTGGTTGTTTTGAAAGGTGCAGCTTTATCCCGATCACCAGAGGATGGGGAGCTGAACACAGTGTGCTTACCTTTATGAAGGGTAAAGACCCCGGTAAGTGGTGCATCATGTGGCTGTAACCCCTCTGATAGGATTTCATCAACATCTAAACTAACAGAGGGCATGGACGTACCCTCTGGTTGCCCTATGACATCGTTGGTCACGAAGACATCAATGTTCTGTGTGGGTTGTGGCGAGTTCTGGGGCAATGGAACTCTTATATTTTCATCATCACCCTATTGAGAGGATGATGAAGATGAGGTGCATTCCCCTGTTGTGCGTGATTCAGAGGAACAAAGAATTCCCTCTGATCGGTTTGGCTCTTGGTGGTTTGGATTGGGTTGTCCTTTTTCAATGAGAGTAGATGTGTTGACATCTACCTCAGGAGATGTGGGTACCCGTGGGGATCTTGGAGAGATTCTCTCAAATGTGTCTCGATGGACATCTTCTGTACCCTCTTGCATTAAGAGGTCGGGATGGGTAGAAACTCTCTGGTGGTCACTCAAATTCTTTTCAATCTCAGTCTCACTTGACCCCTCACTGCCTAATATGGGCTCTAAGTGCTCTAGGGTAGATACTCTCTGTTCTGAGAATATCATAGAGCGTTTATAGGATATGAGAGTAAGAGAGGTTGAAGGAATAAGATCTAGCATGTACCTGGAGAGGTCTCTGGATGCAGGATAACCATTGTTGTCAATTGTTGGCTTGTGGGAGCTCATTGAAGCGATTTTGTAGAACGGCCGAATCAGAGGAGCTTTTAAAGCACCAATAGCTGGAAAGGTAAACAGTGATAGAAAGCGTGGGAACATTAAGGCAGGAAGTGATTTTCCTTGGCTCTGGAGGGAAACTTTGGTTTGAACAGCAGCTCCCATTTCTTGAAAGATAAGGCTCGTGTAGTCCAAAGGTCTGTTAAAAAACATCCCATACATGATGGTGAGAACATTCTTACTGGCTTGGTCGAGAGACCCAACTTTGCAGGTGATGCTCTTATTCAGAATGGAGACTAGGACATTCTACATTGGGGGCAACTTCTTTCTTTTGAACTTAGTTAGCCTATGGAGTTGTTCATTATAACCTAAGAAGCGAATAAAGGCCAGTAGGGCTTCTGGTGTGGGATTAGGTTCTAGGTCAGGGTTGGGAATAGTTTGACCTTCAACTTCAATGTAGGGTTGAGGAAGATGAAAATACCTTGCTATTTTCTTACGGGTGATTGGGATTTTGATGACAGTTTCTGGTCTAGTGGGGTGTCCAAAGGTTCCAATTAAGGTATTGTCATCCTTGATGAACATAGTTTGCCAGACCTCTTGTACATAAATCTCAGGAACATTTGGATTTGTCAGGGTTAGCGTTCAGTTCAGGGAGTGGTTTTACAGGAACTCAATCATGATCCTGAAATCATATAGATAAGTGTTGGGATCGAGAAGAACATGAACATTGTTGGGTTTCAGTGGTAGCTTGAAAACTGTAGCACTATCAGCGGTTGATGTGACTAAGTTGCCGTCGTCGTTTTGGGTATTAGGATTTGCAACTGGAGATGCCATTGATGGAGAATGCTGTGGAGTGAATAAGACGCCGATTGGGAAGGATTCAGATTCTTGAGGAAGATGATGAAGCACAATACTGTTAAATTCCCAAATTGAGGTTTATATATGAGAGAGAGAGAGAGAGAGAGTAATCGAGTGATTTATGAATGGGAAGGGTTTTAATTTGGGGACTAACAAAAACGGTTCGTGTTTGCTGAGGTAAGCGCGCAGGCGTGTCATCATGCAATGGCATGATGAATGACACATGTAAAGGAAAACTGACAAGTGAAAAGGTTTAGCGCCTAAAACGATTGAGTATTCCCTCCTAAAAAAAATTAAATGGAAATTAATTAAAAGAAAATTACAATTTAAACAAACAGATAAACTGTTGATTAAAAAATAATTTTAAAGTAAGTAATTACTTTAAAAAATTTAAAATCAGACATTTGGGTAGAAAACATATTTGCACCAAATGAAAGTTTAATATTCGAAGCCAAGTATTTATTTAAGAAATTATCATAGAATAAGAAATTTTTAAGTAACCTTGAAGGTAAGAGTTAAATAAAATAGGCTTATTAAAGAAAATTTCAAAAAAATACAAAGGTATAGAATATCTAGTCATAGAAAACAATTTTTGACCACGAATGTCAAAGAACATCTTTTTTCAGAAGAATTTAAGTTGAATACGAAACGTCTTTGTAACCTTGATGGCAAGAGTTAGTCAGAAGAAACAAATTCAAAGAAAATTGTTAAGTAAAGAGAGGTTCAGAAGACAGCTAACAGATGTTAGACTTGACATGTTCCCCCTTGAACATGTAAAATATTTCATTCGGCTCCCCCTCAAAAATTTCGTGTTGCTCCCCCTTAAAAAATTGCATTCTGCTCCCCCTCGCAATGGTAAGATATGCACCCTTTCTGTTGTCACTTGGATCACAAATGTAAGATTTATTCAATGAGGAACAGAGGTGTCCAGAGGCTTCTGAGTGCCTCTGAATTAAATCATTAGAGGTGACCAGAGGCTTCTGGACGATTCTGGTATGTGCGAAACAAAGAAATGTAAGAAAAAAAAAAACAAAAACAATATATATGTACAGAAATAAGTAATTTTGACAAAATTCTAAGAAGATCAAAGAATTAAGTAAAATTACATATTTAACATGCCCAACTTGCTGACCAGGAAATTGAATCTTGTCTCATGCAGAGCTTTTGTGAAAATGTCAGCAAGTTGAAAATCAGTAGAGACAAAATACATTTCAATTGTGCCTTTCTCTACATAATCTTTAATGAAATGATACCTGACATCGATGTGCTTGGTTTTTGAGTGCTGAAGTGGATTTTCAGTAATGGCGATAGCACTCTCTGAGTCACATAGGATAGGGATTTTGTCGTATATTAATCCGTAGTCTCTGAGCTGAGTTTTCATCCAGATTACTTGAGAACAGCAACTGGCAGCAGCAACATTCTCAGCTTCTGCTGTAGATGTTGACTCACAGTTCTGCTTCTTGGATGTCAAACTTACAAGTCTGTTACCCAAAAGTTGACAGCTTCCAGAGGTACTTTTTTTATCCAACTTGCAACCTGCATGATCAGAATCTGTATATGCCATTAAATCAAATCCAGAATGTTTTTGGATACCAGAGACCTAGTGATGGAGATCCCTTCAGATATCTAAAAATTCGTTTAACAGCAGCCAAATGTGATTCTTTAGGATTCGCTTGATAGCGAGCACAGAAGCAAGTGGCAAACATAATATCTGGTTTACTAGCAGTCTGATACAGAAGTGATCCAATCATACCTCTATAACCCATAACATCCACTGAGTTCCCATAAGGATCAGAGCCTAGTTTCGTGCTGGTAGAGATAGGAGTTTTCATAGGTGAAGAATTTTGAAGATGAAATTTCTTAAGCATGTCAGAAACATACTTAGCTTGATTTATAAAGATGGCAGAGACATTTTGTTTAACTTGGAGTCCCAGAAAGAACATTAGTTCTCCCATCATACTCATTTCAAATTCTTGTTCTATCAATTTAGAAAACAAATCAACTTCTAATTGATGACTAGAACCAAAGATTATGTCATCCACATAGATTTGGACAACAGTTAGCATACCTTTGCCTCTTTTGATGAACAAAGTTGTATCGATTTTACCTTTATCATAACCTTTACTGATCAGAAACATAGATAGGAATTCGTACCACGCTCTAGGTGCCTGTTTCAAACCGTATAAAGCTTTGTCGAGAAGATAGACATACTCTAGATGTTTAGTATCTTTAAAGCCAGCAGGTTGTTCGACATACACTTATTCTTTGATATATTCATTCAGAAATGCACATTTAACATCCATTTGATATACTTTAAAATTTTTGTATGCAGAGAAAGCCAGAAATAGTCGTATCGCCTCAAGTCTTGCTACAGGGGCAAAGGTTTCATCGTAATCGATTCCTTCTTCTTGACAATACCCCTTAGCCACCAGTCGAGCTTTGTTTCTGATCACTATTCCGTCTTCATCTTTCTTGTGTCTGAAGACCCACTTAGTACCAATAGCTACTTTGTTCTTTGGTAAAGGAACTAGGTTCCAGACTTTGTTTCGATCAAATTGTAGCATTTCTTCTTGCATAGCGTTCACCCAGCTAGGTTCTTGCAAGGCTTCATGAACATGTTTTGGTTCGATCATGATAAGAAAATTTACAAAGAAAGCTTCATTTTTAGTAGCAGATCTTGTCTTAACACCTTCAGAGGGACTACCAATTATGAGATTTGGGGTGTGTGACTTAGTCCATCTCGTCATCTGAGATTGAGATACTAGTTGAGCGTGAACTTATGTTTCAGAGGATAGAAGCACCTCTTCTGGAAGGAGTTCGGAAACAGGAGGATCATCTACAACCTCCCTTTCAGATGAAGGCGCAAAAGTGACTTCTGGATGGTCATTAGATAAAACGAGAAAGACAGAAGGTTCGGATGAGCTCTCAGTAGGTGATTCAGGACCAGAAAGTGTAATTCCAGAAGCCTGAAGAACTTCAGGAATATTCAATGATGGATTGGTTGGGCTTTGCTCTGACAATATTTCTTCGCCCATGAAATCTTGAAAGATAGCATCTATTTCAGATTCTCTGGTACCTGAGAGATAATCAGATGTTACTATGTTAAGTTTATATTCAGAAGTAGAATACTTAGAAGTTAATTGAGTTTGATCGTCAAAATCAATGTTAATGCTTTCCATTACAGTCTTAGTTCGTAAATTAAAAACTCTAAAAGCTCTTGAATTTAGCGAGTAACCTAAGAATTTAGCTTCATCTGATTTCTTGTCAAACTTGCCAAGTTTTTCTCTGTCATTTAAAATAAAACACCTGCATCCAAAAATGTGAAAGAATTTGACACAGGCTTTTCGTCTATTAATAAGCTCATAAGAGGTTTTGAGATGCCTCTTGACAATAATAGAGCGATTATGGGTAAAACACACAGTGGCTACAGCTTCAGCCCAGAAATGGATGGGAAGTCCAGAAGCTGCAAGCATCGTTCTGGCAGCTTCCACCAATGTTCTGTTGCGTCGTTCTACTACACCATTTTGTTGAGGAGTGCGCACAGCAGAAAAGTTCTGTGTAATTCCATTTTCAACAAGGTATGCTTCAAGCTTGGCATTCTTGAAGTCGGTATCGTTGTCACTTCTTAGCTGCTGAATCTGTTGGTGTAAAAGAACTTGAATTCTGGTCATCATATTTTGTAATATAATCGGCACTTCTGATTTCTGTCTAACGAATGTGAGCCATGTATACTTGGAAAATTCATCAATAAGTACCAGTATATAATTTTTACCAGATAAACTTTGAATTGCTATGTGACCGCAGAGGTCGACATGTAACAATTGCAAAGGTCAAGTACAAGAATAATCACTTTTTGTTTTATGAGATGCTCATTTTATTTTGCCCATTTCACATGCAGGGCAGAGATGATCTTTTTGAAAGTGAACTTCTGGAAGACCAGTTACCAAATCGTGTTTGACAAGCATCTCAAGGTTATCAAAATTTAAGTGAGACATTTTGGGATGCCATAACCATGCAACTTCGCTCTTTTTGGAGATAAGACAGAGGGTTTCTTTACCGTCTTTTGATGTGAAGTTCATCATATACAAATTACCTTTTCTGTCTGCTCTCCAGAGTTCTTCACCTGCCATTGAAAACAAGTTACAATGCCTTTCATCAAATACAACAAGTATTTTAGAATCACAAAGTTGACTTACACTCAGCAGGTTATGTTTCAGTCCAGAAACATGAGCTACTTTTTATAAGGTAATATTACCCTCTTGTAATGTACCATAGCCTTTTATTTGACCCTTACCGTTGTCTCCAAACGTTACAGCTCCACCACATTTGTCTTTGAATTGGGATAGTAAGTTTTTCGACCTAGTCATGTGCCTCGAGCATCCAGAGTCAAGATACCAGATGTGCACACGCTGCTTCTGCAATCATAGTCAGAGTTTTTTAGGTACCCATCTCATAATGGGTCCTTTAATGTTAGTTTTAGATTTTTCACTCTTTTTATTTTGCACATAATGTGATATAGCAGGATTTAAAGGTTTGGTCTTTTTATTTGCTGTTTCTTTGTTTTTCTTTTGTTTAGTCCTGACATGTGAGATATTATTATAAAGACGATCAGAGGACCTCGAGAAAAATTCCTTTAATTTTAAGAATAAAGAAAAACATTCAAAATTCTGAGACATAAAAGAGTGCATTGAATTTTCATTAGAATAATGATAATTACAATTATTTTTATTTTTGTCTATACTAGTATAAGTAGTTCTATTGAACTTCTTAGCTAGGCTAGACTTATGCTTAGAATCATAAGTGTTTTTCTGTTGAGACTTCCTCTGATAAACCTTCTCAGGAGTTTGCTGAATTACTGAAACCGAAGCAGAAAGATTAGATTTCCATTTGCCTTTTCGAGCAGAATTGAACTTTGGATAACATGATTGTGATGATTTTTGCTCAACAAGACATTTGTTTTTAAGACTTTCTTCCTTCTCACGTTCAAGACAAGATTTGGTCTTAAGACACATCCCAATGAAGTCTGGATAAATGGACATCGGTTTTGTCTGTCCTGTTGGAGGAACAGAGAGTATTGGTATTCCACTTGGATGTTTTTCAGTATTTAGACCAGAGGCTCTGATTTCCAGAGCTTCATTAGTAAATAGGAAAGGAGCTTCCTCATTCTTAGTTACATCTGGAACCTTTTTGTACTCAGAAGGTAGTTGATTTTCGAAAGTTGAGAGACATTTTTATGAGTTAAAGAAATCATCACCTTGATCATCATTTTCCCATGGATATGTAATCGTTTCAAAACAGTCTTGAGATTCAGAAAGATTTAGGTCTACAAAAGAACACGGGAATATCTCTGGATTGTTTTTTGAAGAGATTTTCTGAACATTTTCAAGTTCGAGTTTAAAGCATTTATCCAGAGTAGAGAGAATATCTTTTTCAAAGCTTAGACGTAGCTCTTCTTCTGCTTGTGAATGAATAAATACATCCGCCTTTGGATTCAAAGTCATATGAACGCTTGAGCCAAATTTGAAAATGTCGCTTTGAGTTTCAGAGAGAGTTTTTTCAATTTGTTTTCGCAATTTCTTTTCAACTGCAAGCTTTTGCTTAAGTTCTTCAAAATTATTAGATATTTCCAAAATGGTGTTCTCAAGTTCAGATGAGTCAGAGAGAGTACATACAGGTGTTTTAGATGGCTAATCTTCTGATTCATTTGTTCTGGCCATTCCGCAGAACATGGCTTCATCACCACTTGACTCATCTCCTAGCCAGTTTTCTTTTTCTGCAAAGTGAGCTCTTTCATCGACATTATACTTGTATTTATTCTTGTAGTACATTTTGTCTTTGTTCAGAGTTCCCCTGCAATCTTTTGAATAGTGCCCTGGCTTGCCACATCTATAGCACACATCCTTCTTTTTCTTTAACTCTTCTTCCTTCTTCTCTTCCTCGGTCTTCTCAGATCTCTGTATTTCTTGACAATGTGCATAATTAGGAGTAGGGCGATCAAACCTTTTGCTTCCTTGAAAAGATCTATTACCAAACCTCTTTGTGAATTGTTTGGTAATAAGTGTCAGTGAATCAGCAAAAGCTTTGATTTCATCATCAGAATCAGAATCTTCCTCTGGAGGTTCTTCTGACATGAGAGCCTTACTTTTTCCTTTTTTCTCGACTTCCTTACTTCTTCTAACTGATCCTCTGGTTTCAGAAATTAGAGCCAGAGGTCCACCGATAGTGGTTTTCTTCTGAACGACCTCTTTCTCTTGAGCTTGTTGAGTACCAAAAACATCGTGTAGGGACCATTGTTCCAGTTCTTGATTGGCTTGCAGAGACATCGAGATATTTGACCATTCAGGATTTAATCGTTTGAGAAATAAGACATTATTGTCTTCTTTGGATCTGATGATGTCACATCTTTTACATAGATTTATCAGAGTGTTAAATCTATGAAAAGTCTGTTCCAGAGATTTTTCAGGAATGGCCTTGAAACTGTTATATTCATTCAGAGCTTGGGCTCTTCTATTTGTCTTCATTTTTGCACCTCCTTCCAGAATGTTTTCCAGTTGATCCCATAGCTTTTTGGCACTATCACAGGAATCCAGAGATTGAAAAATCTCATTTGGAATTGCCATGATTAAGAGACTTTTTGCCTTTCTGGACAATTCCCCCTTTGCCTTCTCTGCATCAGTCTAACTATCCCTTGATTTTGGAACATGCCTGGTAAGGACCTCATCAGTAACCGCAGTAGCAGGAACCCTAGGAATAGTTGTCATTGGAACGAACGGACCATTTTGAACAATAGGATACAGTTCAACGTCCAATCCTTCATAGAAGTTAATCATACAGATCTTCCATTGTGGATATTCTTCACGTATTAGAGTAGGAGGTTTGGTCAAAGAACCAGAAGTATATACGACGTTCAGATTAGAATTCGCCATATTAGAAGAAACAGAGATTTGAAAATTACTAAAAACTTGTTGAAATTTAGAGCAAATAAATTTCAAATTGACTGAAATAAGACTATATTCTTACTAATCTCATATTTAAGCAAATATTACCACAGATTTAGAGAAAATTGTAATGAAATTAACAAAATCTCGTAAAACAGGGTAGAATGAAGAACAGGAGCTTAAAACTGAAAAATACTATAAATAGAAAAGGGATTTCTTCAAATGGAAGAGATCTAATAATCAATATATTGATTATGAGGCTCTGATACCAATTGTTAGAACCCAGATCTGTTGGTCCCTAAAGGGTCTACAAGAGTTCAATCAATAGTAAACAGTTTGTAGAAGTGGGGGGGGGGGTTGAATACAAACACACACAGATTTTGGTTTTTATATGAGTTTATATATAATAAACTAATTTACAGTTACAAGCGGAATAAGAACAAGTTTAAAACCTATTCTATTGTAACTAAGAAACACTAAGTTTGATGCACAAGAAGATGAAAGAAAGAATAAAGAGGGTATAGGCTAGAAAGAAGCATGCATTTAGATGAAGAAGATATCTCCATCTTATTTATACCCGTTTGCATTTAATGCAAGACAAAAGGTATATGCCACGTGTCAAGCTTGGATAGGAAGCTTGTCCTTGCTAATAAGACAGCCATGCTTTTGGCCGAATATGAACAGTACCGTATCAGATATGATGGGGACATAAGAGACAAAGTCGTACGTCCTTTTCTGACATGGTTCTAGGTTTGAATTTTGTGCATCGAGGATACGATCAACCTTTAGTCTTACAAAGGAAGCTTCATTTGACTGAATCTTCAAGGATGAATTTCAGTATCACTGAGGCTTCACAAGACTTCACACTTTGATTTGATAATCGCTGCTATCGCTGAACCGCTTCAATTCACTTAGCTGATTATCTCTTTCTTCAGCTAGGGTCTTTGACTTTCGCTGAATGGTTTTCTGGTGTGATAGCTGATCTTCAGATCTTCAGAGATAAGCTTGTTGTTCCTTGATCTTCAGCGATCGCTGATGGTAATCAGCGTGTGTGATAGAGATATCATAATAGCTTCAAAAGGCACTGGCTTCTGAAGAGATAAAGATCTGAAGAAGTTCTGAAGACACTTCTGAAGAGGTTCTGAAGAAGTTCTGAAGACACTTCTGAAGAAGATCTGAAGGAGTTCAGAATCTGTTCTGAACTTGTCTGTTATGAATGCTCTGTTACTTTAGTCTTTCTATTGTATGTATAAATAGATAGTTAGTTAGATTATTAGAACAAACGTTTTTCATTAGCCTTGTAAAGACATATTCTGTAATACTGTACATTCAATCAATACATATTACATTTGGCTATCATCATTCCTGTAAAAATCTTTTCATATATTGATATCTTGATTGTTTTGGGTCCTAACAATTGGTATCAGAGCCAATTCATCTGTTTTTTGATGATTTGTGAAAGAACTTGTCAGATCTGACAGTTCTTGGTGTTCTTGATCTACAAAATTCAAATTCAACTCAGGTGAATTCTCGATCTTCTAACAATCAAAGATGTCTAAAGAAATAGTCTCAATCGGATCTGAAACGAAACCACCAACTCTCTTCTTGGGAGAATATCATCAATGGAGAATTAGAATGATTCAATTCTAGGATAACATAGATGAAGCCTTAATGCAATCTATCACAAATGGCCCACTAGAGGTATTTGTTGAGATTCCAGCAGTTCCCAGAACTGAAACCACCACTGAAATTCCTGCATCAATAATCAAGAAGAGTCCTAGAATGTACAATCCAGCTGAAAAGGCTCAAATGAAAGTTGATAGAAGAGCATTGACTTTACTTACCATGGCAATTCCTAATGAGATATTCAATAGGGTTGATAGTTTAACTTCAGCAAAAGCCATGTGGGATGAAGTAGAAGCTTAGAAAATGAATCTATCACTGATACATATCATAGATTCAATAACATTCTGAATGATCTAAGAAGAAATGGTGTTCAGAAATCAAATTCTGAGATAAATAACAAATTTCTAAACAATCTGGGAAATGAATGGTCAAGTTTTTCAGATAATATGGTAACAAGGAACTTATCCAGAAAAACTGTTCATGATGTTTATGGTATCTTATTTCAACAAGAAGACAAAATCAAAGTTAGGCAACATGAACAAAAGAAGACACAAGAAACAGTTGCCCTTCTGAGCAAGAACTACAATAATTCTTTGACCATTGCTGCCAAGAAAGTTTGTGAGATCCCAGAGACAACAGTTTGTGATGGGGATGAATCAGATAAGGAGCTTAAAAGGATTTCTGATAATATTTCTTTCTTGACAAGGCAATTCAAACAAAGATACAATCAAAAATATCAGAATAAACTTAAATCTGAAGTTGGACCTAAGAAAGGTAAAGAGGCTCGTCAATCTGAAACATCTGAACCAGCAAGATGCTTCAACTGTGAAAAGCCTGGACATTATGCAAGACAATGCAAGATGCCAAAGGTCAAGAATTCAGGCTATTATGAGAAGAAGCATCTATTAGCAAAGAAAAAGGAGCTTAATCCTGCTCTAGTGACCAAGTATGAAGAAGACTGGTTAAACTGGAGTGATGGAGATGATGATGAAGAAGTTGCTCACTATGCAACCAATTGCTACATGTGTCAAATGGATCCAGAAAAGGACAAACAAGATACTGAGGTTTGTTCTTCATCTCTTGAACAAAATTCTGAACATAATTCTGAAATTAATACTAAAGATTCAGAAATAACAAATCAATTTCAAAATATGTTTTCTGAATTTGAAACACTCAGAAACAGAATTAAAGGTGAAAGAATTTTGGTCAATCAATTCAGAGCTGAAAGTCAAATATATAAAGAAAATTGTCAAACAGCTGAACAGATTCTTGAAAAAGTTTCTGAAGAAAAACTTGTTTTAAAAGAAAAAATGGATAGTTTACAAAAAGAAGTTATAAATGAAAAATCTGAAAAGGAAATTCTAAATGATAAAATGAATTTTTTGAATCAAGAGAGACTTGATCTTTATAAAAAGATTAAGGAACTAGAAGATTTAAATTTTAAAAGAGGACAAACTGAACAAACTCTGAATATTTTAACTAGTCAGGCTCAGAACTCAAAATTTTACAATATAAAAGCAGGTTTAGGATATAATGACAGTCAATTTTTAAAAAAGGCATCTGCAAACTTGTATGATTATTCTAAAATGAAAATTTTCAATGAATCAAATACAGGTGTCATTTCCAAACCTGTAAACTATTCTTTGCCTGAAAGAATTCCTTTTGTAAAATCAGGGACTTTGTTTTCAGAAGAAACACCTCTTAAAACTGGTGAACCAGAAATAATCTCTGAAACAGAAGAAATGAATATAATTTCAAATATTTGTAAATCTTCTGAATCAAATATTATTTCTGAAGAAAAATCAGAATTAATTGTTAAGTCTGAAATTATTTCTGAAGTTACTTCTGTAATAACTTCTGAATTCAATTCTGAAGTCATTTCAAAAGATACTTCTGATAATAAATCAGAACATGAAGAAAAGTATGATGAATTCTCAGATATTGAATCTTTAGAGGATGTTGATGAGAATCCCAATATATTTTTTGATAATTCTGATAATGAGTCTACAACAACAAAATATTCAAATATTTTTGCAACAAGTATGACTCAAAATAAATTTTTACATCTAATAAATGCTTCTAATTCAGAAGATGATGATGATCATATGGTGCAAGTCATTGATAAAAATGGCTATTTGGTTTATAAATCTCAATCATGTATGGCTGAAAGACAAAAATTAAAATCTGAAGTTTCAAAGATACCTTCATAATTGTTTGATCCTGTGTTTTTAAAACTAGAATATCAGAATTCAGATTTTTCTCCTACTAATACAAACATTTCATTAAATTCAACACTATGTTCAGTAATATCTTCTGACTTCAACACCAGAGTTAAAAATTTTGAACAAGGACAATCCTCAAATTCTCTCTCTGAAGTTCAGAAAATTAACTCCAATTCTGAAGATAAACCTAAAGTGAACAAAAGGATTTCTTATACTAATCCTCATTTCTTATCTTTTACAGAGCTATCCACTTTAGTATGAAGAAAGAAAGATGAAAGACTGTCAAAGAATGACAAATTAGAGAGTTTTTCATTTTTAAAGAAGAATGATGTACCTAAATCAAAGAAAGTGAATAAAAGAATTTTTGTTGAAAAATCAAATGTTATTGATTCTTATATGTCTAATACTGTTGTAAATACATTAAAGAATCATATTCACTGTATTAATTGTAGTCATCATAATTTTCATTTTAACTCCAAAACAAACAAGAAAAATTTGATTAAATCTATTCAGAAATGTTCAACTATATTGACAAATTCAATTAAACGAAAAAATAGAAATAAAAATAAAACTAAGAAAGATAAATCTCAAAGTTCGGAACAAACTTCTGAATTGAAAAATCTGAAGAAAAAGTTCAGAACTTCAAATTTTATTTCTAATCACAAAGGACCCATTCTGAAATGGGTACCTAAAACTCAATAATCTCTTTTGCAGATATGTCATGTGTGGGTCTTAGATTTTGGATGTTCAAGACACATGACACCTTTCAAAGAACTACTAACTGATTATCATGAAAGATATGGAGGAACAGTTAGCTTTGGAAATAATGCAAAGGGATATGTAAGAGGATATGGCACTTTCATTAAAGGAGATGTGAAAGTAATGAAAGTTTTCTATGTTGAGGGACTAAGACATAATCTTTTCAGTATGAGTCAATTCTGTGACAAATACTGGAAGGTTAATTTTGACATAGATTACTGTCATGTTCTGAGTACAGCAAACAAAAATGAATTAACTGCTTATAGAGATGGAGATATCTACACAGCAACATTCACTGCAACTGGTCAACTACAAGGTGTATGTTATATGTCTACATCAATGAAAAATGATAGTTGGCTTTGGCACAGAAGAATGTCACATCTGAACTTCAAATCCATTTCTAAACTAGGCAAACATCAATCTGTAAGAGGACTACCAAAGATCAGATTTGAAAAGAACTCTCTTTGTTCTGCATGTGAACTAGGGAAGATCAAAAGAAGTTCTCATCCTCTGAAAATGCTATCTTCATGCAAAGCTCCACTTGAAATGCTACATATGGATCTATGTGGCCCAATGAAAACTCAAAGCATGGGGGGAAATAAATACATTATTGTCATAGTAGATGAATATACACGATATACATGGATTGAATTTCTAAGACTCAAATCTGATACTTCTGAAAGACTGATACCCTTTCTGAAGAAAATTCAAGTTCTTCTTCAACTCCTAATTCAAATGATCAGAAGTGACAATGGAACAAAATTTACCAATTCTACACTTCAGAATTTTTTGGAATCTGTTGGTATTTCACATAATTTTTCCGCTGCAAGAACTCCTCAACAAAATGGGGTAGTTGAAAGAAAGAATAGAACTTTGGTAGAGGCTGCAAGAACAATGCTTGCATATTCAGAACTTCCTCTCTCTCTTTGGGCAGAAGCTATTGCTACTGCATGTTTTACTCAGAACAGAACCATTCTAAACAGAAAATTTATTAAAACTCCTTATGAAATGTTAAAACAAAGAAAACCCTCTATTGATTATTTTAAAATCTTTGGTTGCAGGTGTTTTCTAAAGAATGATACTCCACATCTTGACAAATTTGCACCGAAAGGTGTAGCTGGTATCTTTGTTGGCTATTCTCAAATATCCAAAGCTTATAGAGTACTCATTAAAGGAACTCAAAGAATCATTGAGACTACAAATGTCAGATTTCATTAGCCAACGATGACTTCTGTACAAAACAGTTCAGAACTCGCACATAAACCAATTTCTGAAAGTTTGGACTCAGAACATAATCAGACAAACTCTACTTCTGCATCTCAAACTTTACTTAAATCCAATATAGACAATTTATGTCAAGACTTATTTGATATTTCTGTAAATGTTTCTGCAGATTATCAAAATCCTTTTCTTCTCAGAAACACAAATGATCAAGACATTTCAGAAATACAAATTTCAAATACATCAGCACCACAAATCTCTATCTCAAATTCAGAACTTCCAACTTCTGAAAATGCAAGTTCTGACCCAATTTAAGTTGTTTCTGAACCCGTTCAAAATATTTCTGAACGTGTACATCAAAGTTCTGAACCAATTCAGAACTTTCCATTTGAGGGGGAGTCTTCAGATTTACATTCAGCTATCAATCATGATACTGAAACTCAAGCAATTATTGATGATTATGATTCTCTGAATAATGTTTCATCTGTTCACCCATTGCCAAATGTGAACAAATGGACATCCAGTCATCCAATACATCAAATAATTGGAGATGCATCAAAAGGTGTTCAAACAAGATCTGCAACATCAAATGAATGTCTGTATGTAAATTTCTTAAGTAGCATGGAACCCAAAAAGCCATATGAAGCACTTCAAGATCCAGACTGGATTTTAGCCATGCAGGATGAGTTAAATCAATTTGAAAGAAACAAGGTCTGGAGATTGATACCAAAGCCAAAAGGTAAATCTGTCATTGGCACAAAATGGGTGTTCAGAAATAAAAAGGATGAAAATGGAATTGTTGTAAGAAACAAGGCAAGACTTGTAGCTAAGGGGTATTGTCAACAAGAAGGAATTGATTATGATGAAACCTTTGCCCCTGTTGCTAGATTAGAGGCCATTAGAATCTTTCTTGCATATGCTGCTCATAAAAACATGAAGGTATTTCAGATGGATGTGAAATGTGCATTTCTGAATGGTATTTTACATGAAGAAGTGTATGTTGAACAACCAGAAGGCTTTGTAAGCAAAGAATTCTCGGATCATGTCTACATTTTAGACAAAGCCTTATATGGACTTAAACAAGCGCCAAGAGCATGGTATGATACTCTTACAACTTTTCTTCTGAATTCTAAATTCAAAAGAGGTACTGTTGATACAACCTTATTTCTGAAAAAGGAGGGTGATGATATGATTTTGATACAAATCTATGTAGATGATATTATATTTGCTTCTACTAATCCAAAATTTTGTAGAAATTTTGAGAAAATCATGCAAACAGAATTTGAAATGAGTATGATGGGAGAGTTGACATTTTTCCTTGGTCTTCAAGTTAAACAACTTCCCACTTGCATATTCATTAATCAATCTAAGTATGTCTCAGACTTACTTAAGAAGTTTGACATGACTGATTGTTCAAGTTAAACAACTTCCCATTGCAACTAAGTTAGAACCTGATCTAAATGGAAAATCTGTTGATCAGAAAAAGTACAGAGGCATAATTGGATCTTTGCTTTACTTAACTGCTAGTAGACCAGATATAATGTTTGCTACATGTATTTGTGCCAGATATCAAGCTAATCCTAAGGAATCACACCTTCTAGCTGCAAAAAGTATACTTAGATACCTAAAAGGTTCTCCTTCATTGGGACTTTGGTATTCTAAAGATTCTAGTTTTGAACTAACAGCATTTACAGATGCAGATCATGGTGGTTGCAAATTAGACAGGAAAAGTACTTCTGGATCATGTCAATTTTTGGGTGATAGACTGGTTAGCTGGTCTTCAAAGAAACAAAATTGTGTTTCTACCTCTACAGCAGAAGCCGAGTATGTAGCAGCTGCAATATGTTGCTCACAAGTGATCTGGATGCAAATTCAACTAAAAGACTATGGTTACACTTTCAAAAAGGTTCCTTTGTATTGTGATTCAAAGAGTGCCATAGCCATCACTGCGAATCCTGTTCAGCATTCAAAGACCAAGCATATTGATGTAAGATATCATTTTATCAAAGATCATGTCGAAAAAGGTAATATTGAAATGTTTTTTGTTCAGACAGATTATCAGTTAGCTGATTTATTTACCAAAGCACTTGATGAAAAACGATTTAACTTCTTGGTAAGTAAATTGGGCATGATGAACATGTCTATGTAAGTATTACACATCACCTATACGCTAGAAGTTACATTCTGAGGTTTTTATATCAAATTCTGAATAATTTGCTCTTCAGAATTATTCTGCATATTCTGAAGTTCAACATTCAGATCTTTGCTTCTTTTCAAACTCAGAAGTATATTTCTTTTGTATCTAGGTTGATTATATTTTAATACTTTTCATATTTTTTTTCTCATTTCTCTAATATTTGCTTGTTTTTTTGATAAAGTTGCAATGATTAAGGGGGAGAATCATAATTGCTAATGATTCAAGGGGGAATGGTATTAATTTCAAAATTCTACACTACTCTTTCCTACAAAACAAATCTGCATTGATGAAATAAAGTCTTGCACTTTATATCTAAGAAGTATGAACAAGCTTCCTTAGATAAAATCAATTTTCTGTTTGTTCAAACCTACTTCTGAATTGTCAAAATGTTTTATATTTTTCAGAAGTTTGTATTTTTAAATGATTTTTGGTCTTACAAGATGATCCAAGTTTAGTTCTGAACTACACTTCCACATTCTGCAGTTCTTCTGAATTCCTTCTTTCAGACTTCTGAACTTATTCTCAGATGTTCTGAACAAATTCTGAAGTTTTTGAACTTGTTCTCAGAACTTAAGTTCCCGTTGATTTTTTTTTAATTAAGCGTATGCCACGTGTTTTAATTTGATTGGATCTCTCTTAAACACGACCATTAAACGGTTCATTTATCCTAATAAATGATGATTACTACTCTAATCACATTTACTTTTTGGCCACGTGTCCTTCAGCGATTATCCAGTCATATAAATCAATGGATTCTTCATCATCTTCATTTTTTAGCAACTTTTCTCTAAGAAATCTTTCTCTGTTTATTGATCTTCTTTCTATTACCAATCCGTGTTCTTCCAACATCATGTCTACTTCAAATCACATGGTTTCTGCTTCCTCGAGTTTCAATGATAACAATGGATCATCAAGTGATGGTTCATTCAAGATTGTGCCTCAAAAATTAATGGTTGGATCACTGGAAATCCCACTGAATGATGATAAAATGCTTCAAGATACAGCCACAACTGCAACTAATCAAGCCGGACCTTCAAACCCTAACCCTAACCCGATAACTGCTAAAATTGGGGAAACACAAGTTACACCAATTGATGTTGTTTCTGAATCAAATGTTGTTGAAAGTGAATCCCAGACTCGTGATGAAAGTAGTGATATGTCCAAACTCTATATACCTGCTGAGAAATTACTAGACATCAAAAGAAATAACAGTGCTCTGAACTTCAAGTCCAAAGACTTCATTGATGATCAAGTAATGTTGATTAATATTCTGAAGAAACATCCCCTGCGCACTTTACTTTCTAGGAAATTCTCTGTTCCTGCTTCTTATCTTCAACAATTCTGGTATTATGCTGAGGTTGATGAAACTGAAGATGAAATTATCTCCTATGTCCATGCTTACAAAGTATGCATCTCTGTAGATGATATTAGGAGCCTTCACTATTTGCCAAAACCAGATGAGGTTCTTGGGAAAACCTGTTATGATTCAATTCCATCTTCATCAGAAATGATCTCAGATTTCATGAGTTTGGGATACTCTGAAAATCTTACTGCTTTGAGCTCTTTTAGAAGAAAATGTTTACCTCCAATTCGGTATTGCTTATTTTCCATTTTGAATACCTGCTTATCTGGAAAAAGCTCAAGTTTGGATCAAGCTTTAGCAAATGGGAGGATTATCTTTCATGGAGTTGCCTTCAACAAACACTATGATTATGCTAGTCTCATTTTTGATGAACTCAAATCTGCAATTTTGAAGAGGTCCACATTCAACTACATTCCATTTCAGAGATTTTTTCAAACACTCATCAAAGGAGCAATGAAGGCGTCTCAAAAATTCCTGTTCTAGCTCATGAGGTACATGTTCCTATCTTCACTATGGACTGTTTAAGACCACCAAATGCAAAACTTCAATTTCCAAATGCACTTCCACTACCTTCTCATTTAATTGATCTTGTAAGTACATCATCTAGGATTGGGAGTGAGCATTTAGATTCTATGGGATTACCTCAACCAGTAATCCCTTCCCCTGATTCAAACCAGAGTGGTGATCATGCAAGAAAGTCTAGAATTACTAGAAAGAGAGGGGAGGCTGTTCATTGGGGAGAACAACCTCAACAAGTGAAGAGGAAAAATGAACCTGAGAGACTGGGTAGAAGGGTAAGACAAAGAATTGATGAGGGGAGAACACAGGTAAAAGAAAAACAAACCTGTGAACCACCTGTTACCAGCCGTGCACCCACATCTACTATTATTCCACATTCTTTGTGGATAATATTGAAACAGCCAGTGAGCCCATGGCAACCTTGGTTAACCCCCCCAGCCACTCACCCATCTCTCAACAGAAGGGTGTTTCATCAACACAAATGGGGCAAGCAGCTTATAATCCATTAGGACCCCAATTGAAGGTTCCTTTTGTTGAAACTGAAGGATATATGTCCCCCCTTCATAGTTTTGAGCACATTGAGTCTGAGTGTCCACTCAACTTTGAGCCTTCAGAACCACTTAATGTGGCATCCATTCACACTAGCACACATCTTTCAGATGTTCCTAAGCAAAGTGTTTGTCACATTGCATCAAAAACTATAGATATTCCTATCTCTGGATATCAAGGATTAGTTGGAAGTCCTGGTAGGGTGAACATCACAAAAGCTCCATTCACAGAATCACATGTGGTTCATGATGCCTTTGTGGCTCATACATGTGGTTCATGATGCCTGGTAGGGTGAACATCACAAAACAAGTTCAACTGTTGATCTTGGCAACTTACCCACATCTTCTGAATTCTCAGCATTCAAAGATTTATGCACTTCTGAATTTGCAAAAATTCAGAAGGATATCAAGGAATTGACGGATACTACCAAAAAGGTGTTGGAGGATAGGTTTGATCAACATGGGGAAAGTATGGTGAATAGGCTGAATGATTTTCAACTGCAATCTTCTAATGATCTGAATATTTTTAAACAAGCACTCTGTCAGCTTCTTCTCTGAAAGCTTCTCAGCCTTCTTCTTCTTCTACTCAACCAGTTTATGCAACAAAAGATGATATTTCTCAGATTCTCAATCAACTATCATCCATTCAAAGTTCTCAGACAGGATTCAACACAAGATTAGCTGCTCTAGAATGCAGATCTCAATCAGATACTTTTAAAGAAGTCTTGATGATCAGGATCCTGATAATCAAGAGGGGGAGAAAAGACAGAGAGTATCTGAAATAGAGAATGTTGAAAATGTTCAAAAACAAAGCTCGGAGAAAATTTCTGAAGATGCTCAGAATACTGGTGAAGCATCTAATAGAGTTTCTGAAGCAATAGAAGACATTTTATTTGCAGAACATGAAGATCAAGAGGAAATTGTTCATTCTTCTGAAGATATAGTTGAGGAAGGGTATGAAACAGAGAAGATATATTTTGATTCTGAAGGAAACCTAAGCTTAGATAACACAGATATAATTCCAGACTCTAATGAAGAAATGCTAAGGGAATACCTTGCTTTTGAAGATGTCATTGGAGAACCATGTGATCTTTCTGATGTGATCATGTTTGAAGAGGATATGATTGGTGCAAACATGGGAGAAAGCTCAGAAGAGACAAAATCTTTAGTAATTTGGAAGCCTCAACAACTTCTGAGTGAAGAGTTCAAAAGTGCTTCTGAAAGATTATGGAATATTCTGAATCAGTTCTGTTGGGTACATATATTTTTTAATAAACCAAGAAGTCTGGAGTATAGACTTTTGGATAACAGATTTTGTATCTTCAGAGATTTTCTTGATCAACCAGATGAAGTTGTTGAACTTGAAGTTGATCTAGGCCATATGGAAGGAACTGAGCTTGCAGATGAAATTTTAATGATCTACTCTGGATGATTTGAAGTAAGAGTCAGACCCTGCATTTCTATTCCAAAGATTGATATTCCTCTTTTTGATGAGCCCATCTTAGATCAAGTATATGAAAAAGAAGATATATTCTGTTCTAGAGAAACAAGTTTGGAATTTCCTGAAGAAACTTATCTCTACATGTACAGAAAAAGTATGAAGTTTGCAACTCTGGAAGACTTTGTTAATGATGAATGGTCTGAAGATCAAATACTTCAAGTCAGAAATTCTATTCAGAAGTATGGAGTTCAGAATCTAAATGATTCAACTCTCATAAAGAAGATCAGATGCTTTTCTAAATCTGTTGTAGATGGTTTGTTAATATATAGATTTGGAGCTGAAAGGAGAAATGGATCCTTATGTAAGTTTACTCAATATGACGTATACAAGTTAAGACTGCAAGACAAATTGACAGTTCTTTCTTTCTGTGTTGCAAAGAATGAAGCAGAACTTGTTTATGAAGTCAGAAGAGTTATGGGAATCTATATAAGAAATAAGATAAAGCATGACTTTCAACTAGCTCTGGAATTTGGTTTATCAAAGGTGAATTTGTTGGAATCTGTAAACCTTGAAAATTCAACAATAGCTAGAGTGTTCACATGTCCAGACATTGGTTTCAGTATACAGTGAATGGAAATAAAACCTTTCTGGCCTCAGATATTCCAAAATACTCCAATTCAACTCTAAATTGGTTTCTTGAATATTCAAATGATTATGTTGGAGAATCAGACATTAAAGAAGAAATCGTTTATCTGATAAAAGAAAGAATTCACTTCAGAGAGAATGTAAAAAGAAGTTATCTTGCTGGTCATAAAAGAGAAAACAAGATCAGAGGAGCTGATTATCTACTAAGTAATGCCTACGATTTTCAAATTCACTCAAAGAAGCAATACATGGAGGAAATTCTGAAGTTTTCTCTGAATATGGATTCTTCTGAACTAAGTCAAAAAGAAAAAGAGAAAGGTAAAGAAATTATTTCTGAAGCTATATCTGAAGAGCTGGTTCCTACAAAACAAGTATATGAAGAGGAACATCTTCAAGAACAAAGGATTGAAGAAAATGCCTTAACCATGTTCCTTAAATATTTTCATCCAGAAATATTTATGGAGTATGAACAAAAATTCAACTATATTGATTGATGGATTCATAAATCTTTTGGTTAGAAACAATGGTACTCAGATATCATCAGAAAGATAAGGATTCCAATCAATGAAGCCAGAAAGGAGAGCCCAGTGATCAAAGTAATTAATGCTGACTTGTAAACAAGGCAAAACTATAAGTATGCATTCTTTACTGTTGAAAGACAAAATGGTGAAGTTTCTACCTTCTCTGAAGCTGATTTTCAGAATATATATCTCAGAGATCTAATCAGAGTTGACAGAAGTCTTTATCCCTTCCATGACTCAATCACCAAGTTCAGAAAATAATTTCTAGTGCTTAGAGATGGATTATACAGAGAATTTATATGGGCTGCAAAGACTGATTTCCAAGTTGCTTATGTTCTAAACAAGAAACAAGTACACTTGAGCAAACCAAATCTGACTCTACCAGATATTCAGAATTTGAAGAAAAGCACTTTAGTAATTCAACCTCCTGGCTTCATTTGCAAATGCTTTCAGGAACTATTATTTGTGAGATTTGAAGAACTCCACAAATGTTGCAATGGAACTCTTATGGCAATCAGAGATCGTTTGGTAAAAAGATAGAATAGAAGACCAAAGAATTTGAGCAATGAAGATTGGGAGAAGCACAAGAAACTTGCGAAAGAAATGGTTAGAGTTGCTGAGTACTTACTTGAATACAGAAGACTAATTCTGAAGGATGTAAGAAAAATTTTGAATTTTGGAAGTATGATCTGAACTCTTGAAGCTAAGGGGGAGATTGATAGAGATATCATAATAGCTTCAAAAGGCACTGGCTTCTGAAGAGATAAAGATCTGAAGAAGTTCTGAAGACACTTCTGAAGAGGTTCTGAAGAAGTTCTGAAGACACTTCTGAAGAGGTTCTGAAGAAGTTCTGAAGACACTTCTGAAGAGGTTCTGAAGAAGTTCTGAAGACACTTTTGAAGAAGATCTGAAGGAGTTCAGAATCTGTTCTGAACTTGTCTGTTATGAATGCTCTGTTACTTTAGTCTTTCTATTGTATGTATAAATAGATAGTTAGTTAGCTTGTTAGAACAAACGTTTTTCATTAGCCTTGTAAAGACATATTCTATAATACTGTACATTCAATCAATACATATTACATTTGGCTATCATCATTCCTGTAAAAATCATTTCATATATTGATATCTTGATTGTTTTGGGTCCTAACAGTGTGCTATCGCTGAATATGAACAGAAGCTTATACAATGGAATTTCACTAAGTATAAAAAGGAATCATATTCAAATCATTTAAAAGGAGTTATGATCAACAATCTCCCCCTATTTGATTATGATTAAGCAACATAGGACAATTACTTTTAAGAGACTAGTAGGGACTTAGGAAATACTTAGAGAAAATTTTCTAAGTACTAATCTGTAAGGTCTTTTTCAGCTAGTCTACTATCTGAATTGAGTTTCATTTATAAGGATATGAAAGCACAATTTTTACAAGTAAATAAGCTTTAAAGTACATTCACTGATTGAATTTTCAGAGTGAAAGATCAGTGAGTGAAGATAGTTTAAAGAAAATAGAACTCTTATGTTCAATGTCCCTTTTACTATTTTCAGGGATCTTTTCAGTACTAGGATGGAGTAAAGTACTCTGATTGAATTTCATTAACTATAATCTGAAGAAATTACAGGGAAATGAAATTACAACAATAAAAGTAAAGTACTTGTACACTGAAGAAATATTACAAAGGAAATAGAAATCTATAACTAATCAGAGATATTCTCGTTTCGTCTTTGTAACTCATTCTCATAAAGCGTCTTCTGTCAATTCATAAGAGGGGTATCTGACCAGCAGCGCCAAAGCATGATCTTTATGAGAGAGGATGGAGCCTTGCAAATCTCTTGGGTTCTGAAGAGTCCTAAGAACCCTTCATTATCCAAGAATACCATACCAGGTTCAGGCAGTGAGATGATTTCATCTTCTTCATATCTTCGATCTTTAGGGAGAGAGGTACAAAGCATTGATATATCATGGAGCTCAAGATGACCAAGAATGCTTTGATAATCAAATTTAGTTTAATGCTCATTCTTAGAACTTGAACTACCTTCAGCAGTTGGTCTTTTCTTCTTAGATGATTCAGAGAGAGGGGGAACTTGCAGATGTTGTGACATTCTTAGAAGCAACTGATCCAGTACACTGTCCACCACATCCTTGAATTTGGATTTGGAACCCTGAATGGCGTCTCTGATTTCTAACCATTCAGTGTATCCATAAATTCCTAAGAACTTGGCTTCTTCACTCTCTGTTTTGTTCTTCCTTGTCATTCTTACATATACCTTTGGACCACCTCTGTTGGAGTGTCGCCCTTGGATAGTTGCATGAATGATTTTGGCTTCAGATCTTCGAAATTTAAGTCTGTCAGTGCACCAATCAAGCTCTTTATCTTTCTGCATAGTGGCTTCAGCGGATAGTGCACTTAGAATCTTCTGTTGAGCAAGAATCGGATCTACATTCAAATTATCTTGTGCAAGTTCTCTCTGTACAAGCGCTTCAGCGACCACTTCACTCTTTTTCAGCTGATCTTTAGCCGCCTTATCTCTTGCAGAGTCTTCTCTGAGCAATTTCCTTGCTAAAGCAAGATCATTCTCAGTTTGCTTTATTTCCTCATCCCTGATTCTTTGTGCTTCCAATGCTTGTTCTCTCTCTTCTCTGGACAGAAAGTAGAATTCATCTACCATCCTTATTGGTACGGCTTCAATGGTTCAGCTTCAGGCACCCTTATTCTTCTAGCCTCGAATTCCCTAAGGAATTTTATTTGCCTTTCTTCTTCTTCAGGCTCGCTTATGATTGGCTTTTGAACGTGACGTCTGGAAATAAGGCCCTCTTCATCTTGAGAGTTAGTTTCTATTATGTACATAAACTGCAATTCAGAGGAAGGTTCCTTCCATGAAGTAGAGTCCTTTGGGGGACGGGGATCACTAAGGGAAGGAGAAGAGGAGAAAGAGTTATTAGAGAGAGTTTTTGTAGGTGAAGGAGGTGTGGGGGTTTCAGAGAGAGGAGTTATGAAAGGGATAAGAGGAAGAGATACCTCAATTGTGGTCTCCCCCTCAGATAAGGGAATAGTGGCATCCAGATCTACCACTTCTTTTCCTTTGCATGAGGAGCCGGATTGTCCCTGAGAGGGATGTTGTCCGTCCCCCAAGGGCTCTTGATGAGCGACTCCAGGCCTTGACATTCTGAAATGCTCTAAGGCACTTCCAATGTCATCGTCGTCTTCATCATCGTCCATCCCCCATAGTGAGGGATAGTTTCTTCTTTTTCTTCTTCTTCATCTTCATCTTCTTCTTCTTCGTCAGCATCATCTTCTTCTTCAGGATCAGCTTGCTGGATGTATGGAGAAATCTTCTCTCCAGGGAACCTCTGGTTATGCTCAACAATGAGTTCGTCAGCGAACTCTTTGGCACATCTCTCCCCCTCAATGTTATCAGGAGTTAGACAATGCACCATCAGAGTGCGAACATTTGTCTGAACGTCCTTGAGCTTCGCATCGTTATCCTGAAGCGTGGTCCAATCACCGGCTTTGAAAGAAGAGGAACTAGCCTCAGAGAGCTTGGTGGGAATCTGCATCATATCGGATTTAGTCTTTTGAATAGACTCAAGGACGTTTAATTGAGCAGCAACCTTCCGCTCCAGGCTGGTTAGGGTCTGATGAAAGGCCCTGTTGTCTTCTTTCAGGGAGAAAACGTCAGAGATGAGGTTGCTGACGTTGGTCTTGATCGCTGGTGTCCCAATGATGCATCGGAAGATCAGTTCAGTTGACCTCTGAAGGTTGACCACCCTAGCCCTAGTGAGAGCACATTCCGTGACCAAATAGTCAACTGCAGGGAATGTAGGGTTGGGAAGGACAATTGGAGGTAGCTCAGTGACTGGAGTGGGAAGCTTGGGAGCGGCCATCTCTTGCTTCACGTCTCTTAGTCGGACAGCGCTGGGAGGGCCCTGAGCAGACTTCCCCATTTCCTTGCTGAGGGGAGGAGCGCTGGTGGTGGTGGTTGTCGTTGCTATAGCGGGAAGAGAAGCGACACCTGATGATGACATAGATAAGGATGCCAAAAACACATCCGGATTAGAAGATGGATGAAAAAAAGTATGTTTCTCCCTGAGAGTAACATGAGGATTACTGTTAGGGACCACATTTGCAGAGGCAGTGTCTTGAGGATCACTGAACAGTGTCTTAGAGTATCTGAGAGAGATACTCTGAGGTCCTTTTAATTTGGCCTTCCAAAACTCAGATTGCCTGAACAAATTTGAGGTTTGGACTGCGTGCATTTCAGAATTATCAGTGATAGGAACAACTATCGCTGAGTCATTTGCTGAGGTGAGGACCAAAGAAGAGGAGATAGAAGAAGTTAAGAAGGCAATGAGAGTAGTACCTGATCCAGCTTCAGCAGAGCCGGCTAAAATACCCTTAGTGACCGGAGTCGTTGATGATGTAGGTAGTGCTGATGAAGCAACAACGGTTGAAAAGACCGTTGAAGTGGCTGAGGTTTTCGGTGGTGTTGGTAGTACACCAAATTCAGAGAGAGTGGTCTTTTGAGAGACCATCTTCTTTGGCTTCTTAAGTTTGGTTGCGATGGTCTTTTTATGAGCATCGGATGGTTGCTTCCTCTTAACAGCGGCAGCAGTGTCTGGGTTGCTCGCTGTTGGGTTGGACAGCGAGGTGGACACTGGAAGAGAAGCTCCTATCACTTGCAGCATGTAGGGCGTGAAAGGAGCATCACCTGGACGTTCTTCAATGTCCAGGGACTTCTTCCCTACTACAGTGAAGGAGTCATCGCCGACCTTCGGGTATTCTTCCCCGAAGGCAACCTCCATAATGGTTGCGAAGAAGCGAGGGTAGGGGATTATGGGATGTCTGGTGGCGGCGCTGATGCGACTGACCATGTCGCTGAAGATGTAGTCAGTAGTTGAGGTTGTGGCCGGTGCAGAGGGAATAGGCAATATCTTGAAAGTGCTTGCTCGCTTGGTCATGTGAGCCGATCTTCGACCCAAGGCATTGTATCACCTGGGTGAAGATATACTGCCAGCGAGCAGGTAGTCTTTTCTTCTCTACCTTGGAGCCCACTGTCTTCAGAGAAGGATTCTCCCAAACATAGCCGATCGAATCCAAGAATGCATCGATTTTCATTTTGGTGGGTTCAGCACCCCATTACTGATTCTTTGCGCGTAGAGGGAGACAAAGAGCCTTCCTGACAAACCCAACAGTGAAAGAAAAGAACCCAAGATCTGGAATCTTGAATCCGATATCAGGGAGCTCGATTCCCTTATCAGTCGTCAGCGTGGTACAGTGAGCCGTGTACCATAGAGCTTGGAGATGAGAGGAGATGCCTACAGGGTTGTGGACGAAAGCGTACATCAGTGGGCACGCCTTGATGAAGGTAGCTCCTTCAGCGAAGTGAAGGCGGTCTGCAGGGATGTCCACCAATGCAATGTAATTGCAGGACTTGAAGACGGCTCTTTCCAAGGGAAAATGGCAGGTTGGTGCAGCGACCAAGGTGGTGTCTTCAGCAGCAGGGGTTGCAGCGGTCTTACTTGCAGAGGCCATTGCTGTAGGAAAGATGGGAACACCAAAGAGGTAAATCATGGTTTTATACATAAATGTATAAACCAGAGTTTGGTATAAAGAATACCAAATGTAAGATACAAAGAAACAAGTATTTTGATGAACAAGATCAAAATGCTTGTTATAAAAACAATAAAATGAAGGGTTTTGAAAAATGAATAAAATTTTAAAAAAAAATCTTCTGTTCTAAGGAAAGAACTTAGAACAGGGTTTGGATAAAGGAAAACTTTTTAAGTTTAATCCAGATTATTTTTATTTTTGTTTCTAGAAAATGTTTTTATATCATTTTTAGAAATTTAAGGAGAAGAAGAAGTGAAACAAGATGTCTCCAGTCATAAGTAAAGGTCTAGATCAAACCTTAGTTGATTTCGAGAAGAAAAAACACACAAATGCGTGTTCTTGGTGTTCTTGAGAAAACTTGAAGATTTGAAGGTTTCTTTTGCCTTTAGGAGAGTTATGAAAGCGGAAGGAATTAAGTAAAGCAAAAGAGATGCTTAAATAGCAAGAGGAGAGAGAAAGAAAGGAGTGCTAAACGACGGTTTTAGCTTTTTGAAAAAGAAATGATGACCTGGCGCACGTTCCAAGAAAGGAGTTAGAATGGAAACGTCGCAGTCCGTCGTGTGTCAGAAAAAGGTCTGACGTGTCCTTTTCTTTATTTTTAAAAGATTATAATGATAATTATCCATAAGGAAGGTTTATCATTATTAATTTTAGAAAAATCTTCATCACTAATAATAAAGGATTGTCAGTGAGGAGTTTTAATTTTAAGAGAGTCATTCTTTGATGAGAAAAGATATAAAAGAGTGATAAAGATTAGAAGATAATACCTAAGGAGATGGCCCAGATATCGTTGAATCAGAGTTCAGAGAATGGAAAGTTTGAAGGCTTTATTTGTATCCCTTGTTGGTTACTGAATAATAAATTATTCAGCGTTCAACATACCAAGTTCGCTGATGAGTAGATTGAATCTAGTTTCATCAAGAGGCTTGGTGAAAAGATCAGCTAGCTGATATTCAGTAGGTACAAAATGGATCTCAACTTCACCATTCATCACATGATCTCTGATAAAGTTATATCGGATCTCAACGTGTTTGGTTTTGGAGTGAAGTACAGGGTTGCTGGCAATTGCAATAGCACTAGTGCTATCACAATAGATAGGAATTTTAGAGAGCTTGAGATCGTAGTCTCTGAGTTGATTTCTCATCCAAAGGATTTGAGCACAACAACTACCAGCGGCTACATACTCAGCTTCAGCGGTGGAGGTGGACACTGAGTTTTGCTTTTTTACTTGTCCAACTTATTAGCGTTCCACCTAGTAGCTGACACCCTCCAGTGGTGCTCTTTCTATCTATCTTACAACCTGCAAAGTCACTGTCAGAGTAACCAATAAGATCAAATCTTGAGCCTTTGGGATACCAGAGACCAAGATTTGGATTTCCTTTCAGATATCTGAAGATTCGCTTTACAGCGATTAGATGCGATTCCTTCTGTTCAGCTTGATACCGAGCGCAGAGACAGGTAGCGTACATGATGTCTGGCTTACTCGCTGTAAGATACAGCAGAGATCCAATCATTCCTCGATAGGAAGTGACATTGACTGGTTTCCCATTGGGATCCTTGTTCAACGTCAAAGGAGGCGCCATAGAGGTTTTCATCGCTGAGCACTGATTCATGTCGAATTTATTCAGCATGTCTTTAACATATTTGCTTTGACAAATAAAAATTCTTTTGTCATATTGCTTAATCTGCAAACCTAGAAAATATGTTAGTTCACCCATCATACTCATTTTATATTGTTTTTGCATTCTTGCAGCGAAACGAGTGCAAAGTTTGGGTCTTGTGGAACCAAACATAATGTCGTCAACATATATCTGGGTGAGTATAGTATGACCTTTATATTTTCTTAAAAACAGGGTATGGTCAAATTTTCCACGAACAAATTTTTCTTTAAGAAGAAATTTAGAAAGGGTATCATACCAAGCTTTAGGAGCTTGTTTTAACCCTTAAAGAGCTTTTTCAAGATTAAAAACATAACCAGAATGGTTAGGGTCTGAGAAACCAGGGGGTTGTTCAACATAAGCTTCCTCGCTGGGTTTTCCATTTAGAAAAGCACTTTTAACATACATCTGAAAAACTTTGAAGTCTTTATGGGCAGCATAAGCTAAAAAGAGTCTTATGGCTTCTAAACGAGCAACAGGAGCAAAGGTCTCATCATAGTCAATTCCTTCTTCCTGTCTATAACCTTGAGCAACAAGTCTAGCCTTATTGCGAATTATAGTCCCGTTTTCATCTAGCTTATTTCTCAAAACCCATTTGATTCCTATGACAGTTTTATCAGAGAGTCTAGGAACAAGATTCCAAACTTTATTTCTACGAAATTCAGTTAGTTCTTCTAGCATAGCTGAAACCCAGCTAGGATCAGAGATAGCTTGATCTATCTTCTTAGGTTCAGAAAGAGAAACGAAGTTAACATAAAGACAGATATTACCTGTACCTCTACGTGTTTTGATACCTGTAGTGGGATCACCAATAATTTGATTTATTGGATGATTTGCAGTCCATCGCTGAGCTGGTGGTTGAGGAGAGAGATCAACAGTAGATTCAACGACTACTTGTTCAGTTTCTGGAATAGGACTTGTTGTTTCAGCAACAGGTACTTCATTTAGAATCAATTCAGGGGATTGATTTTCAGATATAGTTTGGTTGTTCACTGAGGAATTTGCAAGAGAGGAATCAGCGACATGAATCTGATTAAGAGGAGTAACATTCATCCCTGAAGATGGATGATTGTCACTTGAAGAATTTACAGGGATTTCATCATCACATTCTTCAGCAGGAGGATGATTGCTGAAATATGTTTCAGGTTCCCCATAATGAGATTTCATCCAGGCATTCAATTCTTCATCATCCTCATGAGAATGAGAAGCATGAATGGGACGAGATTCATCAAAATTAACATGCATGGATTCTTCAACATGTTGTCTTCTTTTGTTGAAGACTCTGAAGGATTTAGATACAGAGGAGTATCCAAGAAATATACCATCGTCAGCTTATGGATCAAATTTACCCAAACGATCTCTGTCATTCAGAATGTAACATCCACATCCAAAAATGTGGAAATATTTCAGAGTAGGTCTTCTCCCGTGAAATAGTTCATAGTTGGTCTTCTTAAATCGTTTAACTATCAGGGATCAATTTTAAGTGAAGCACGCTGTACTGACTGCTTCGGCCCAGAACTGAGTGGGTAGATGCGATTCGCTGATCATTGAGCGAGCCGCTTCAATAATAGTACGATTTCTTCTTTCAGCCACACCATTTTGCTGAGGAGTTCTCACTGATGAGAAGTTGTGAGAGATGCCTTTTTCTTCAAAGAAGTTTACCAGAGTACTGTTTTTGAATTCAGTACCATGATCACTTCTTATGGAAAGAACAACTAGTTTGTTCAACACTTCCATTCTTTTGATAAAAGAAATTATCATATCAGGGGTATCACTTTTGGATCGAAGGAAGAACACTCATGTGTAGCTGGAGTATTCATCGACAATCACGAAAGTATATTTCTTCCCAGAGATAGATTGGACATTGACAGGTCCAAATAGATCCATACGGAAAAGCTGAAGAGGAGCGGTCACTGAAGAAACTTGCTTTGACCTGAAGGAGGCTTTTGTCAGCTTTCCCTTCTCACATGCTGAACAAAGAGATTTCTTTGTAAAGGTATGATTTGGGAGGTCTCTGACTAGATCTTTTTGAGACAATTCATTTATTGTCTTAAAGTTGAGGTGAGAGAGTCTTTTATGCCATAACCAGTTTATGTTAGTGGATGCTTTAGAGATAAAGCACATATTCTCAGAGTGAGAGAGTCTTTTTCCTGTAAGGGAAAGCTTATCATTTCCGTCAGTGACAACACATTTATTCTTTAAGAATAGAACTTTGAAGTCTTTGTCACATAACTGACTAACGCTCAAGAGATTGTGCTTTAGTCCCTCAACGTAGGCAACTCGAGAGAACGATGTGGCTACGTTGGATAGAATTCCATTACCTTTAGTGTATCCTTTTCCATTTCCACCAAAGGTCACTGATGGACCAGCTTCTTCTATGTAATCAGAGAGCCGAGATTTTCTGCCAGTCATGTGCCTTGAGCATCCGCTATCAAGATACCAGATACCTTTGGCACTCTGCATACAACAAAAGATTAATTGTTTAAAGGTACCCATATTACTATGGGTCCTGCTTGGTTAGATAGAGGATTGGCGGAGGAGCTACTAACTGAAGAACT
Source organism: Silybum marianum (assembly GCA_036898165.1). Classification (NCBI taxonomy): domain Eukaryota; kingdom Viridiplantae; phylum Streptophyta; class Magnoliopsida; order Asterales; family Asteraceae; genus Silybum; species Silybum marianum. The sequence continues at coordinate 19,914,077 of CM072530.1, read as the reverse complement.
CTCTTCAGTGGATATCTTCACCCTTGGCGGTTTTACAACCTTGGTGGATTTCACTCTTGCTGATTTATTAGCTTGGGCTACTTTCTTTCCATGAGTTGTATTATCAGCTCTAGTAGCATTAGGAAATTTGCTTGCAATGTGGGTAGTTTCACCACAATGATAGCACTTCCTATATTTAAAGGGTTTGGAAAACAGAGAGGGAGCAGGAACTTTCTCAGGGATAGTTCCAAGAATTCCTTTATCCATGGTCTTGAAGGTATAACAACCTTTTCAGGGGTAGGAGTGAGATCGATTTTAATTCTGGGGGTTGGTCTCTGAGAAAAGTCAGGGACCTTCTTCCCAGTTTTAGAAGTTTTCTCTGAGGACTTCTTGTTCCTAACTTGAGTTTTCTTATTCTTAGGTACTTGATTAAGAAACTCGTTCTTGATCACTTTCTTAGAATTAAACACAGAAAGCTTCTCTTTAAAAGAGGAGGATGAAGTTGAAGAAGAAGGATCAGGGATAGAAGAGACAAACATTCCAAATTTGAGCATGGAACGGTCATTCTCTGATTCTTCCTTTTCAGGGTTATAGCCTAACCCACTTCTTACTTTCATAGGTATTTGAGCATTGATGATCTCATTGACTTTATCAGAAGCCTTACACCATCCTTCAATGGTTGCCTTTTCAGACTTGAGATCAGCGATAGCTTGTTGTTTCTCGATGCTTATTGTTTGATTTGCAAAGACTTGATCCTTCAGAGAATCCTCAATTTTAGAAAGTTCTTTGATTCTTATATGGAAATTTTTTAATTGTTCAGATAAGTCAGTGTTAATTCTCTCGGCCTTAATTTTTCCATTTAAAGCATCATAAAAATCAACAGTCATAGCATCGACAGCCGACAAGTTATCACTTTTAGAAGGTAAAGAGATAGAAGGAATAGTTACCTGAGTAGAAGGAGACTCAGAGGAAGAAGTCTCAGTGGCTTCTTCAGCGTCCTCAATTCTTGCCATTAGATAAAGGAAGGCAAGATCTTCCTCATCTGAACCAGACTCTTCAGAGGTCTTGGCCCAGTCATCTTCAGCATCCCAATCAACTTCTTCAGCGACAAGGCCTTTGCCTTTTTGCTGGTGTTTCTTCAGATCCTTGTATTTGTTTTTCAATTTCAAATACTTCTCCTTTTTATCAGAGGTCTGGGAGGTAGTGGGAGCTGCAACTTTCTTCGACCTGCATTCACTGGCAAAGTGACCCTTTCGCTGACAGTTGAAGCATATCGCTGAGGCTTTCTCAGCGGGCAATGTTTTTTGCTTTTTAGAGTCAGAGAGGTTAGAAGGTTTTCGAAAATTGCTCTTTCTAGCAAATCTTTTAAAGTTATTAGTTAAGAGAGCTAGAGAGTTATCAAACTCAGAGATGTCAGCATCAGTGAGTTGATCTTCTGAATCAGTTTGACCTAATTTAGTGATGGAGGTGATAGTGGAAGAAGAAACATTTTTAGAAGGAGTTCCCTCAGAAGTCACAAGTGCCATAGAAGTACTTTTGGCACCTTTGAGTTCATTAATGAGGTTCTTCCTCAGAAGTTGAGATTGTTCCTCATTTAAGAGCATTCCATATAATGCACTTAAGGACAAGGTTTCAAGATTCTTTGACAGCTTTAGACATGTAGTGTACACTGCCCATTGATCGGGTAATGCCTCCATGAATTTTGTCAGAATTACAGCGTTTGAATACACTCTGTCGACTGATTTAAGATCAATCAACACACAGTTGAAACACTGGTGAATTTGAGAAAGAGATTCACCCTTTTGATACATAAAGCTCTCATATTTTCTTACAAGGTTTATGCATCTGGTAACTTTTACCTCAGAAGTTCCTTCATATTGGATACATAGAGTATCCCACATGGCCTTAGAAGTCCTCATTTTGATGACCGAATGATAGACTTCATCTGGTAAAGCCATTGCTAATATAGATCTAGCTTTAGAGTCAATAGCAATTTCTTTCTTATCTTCTTCAGTCCATCTGTTAGGAGTTTTAACAACAACCCTTTCAGGAATGGCTGGTGTAGCAGTGGTGGCAGGAACACTAGCTACTATAGTTGTAGGAACAAATGGTCCATTTTCTAGATAGTAGGGAATCTTTGGGTCAGATCCCTCTAGAAATAGAGACATTCTTTCTTTCCATAATGCAAAATTATCATGGCTAAATCTTGGAGGTTTAGCTAAAGATCCATTATCATTGTATTTTGTATTCGGGTTTGACATTTTAAAATAGTTTATTAGAAAAATATTTTAAAGATTTGAAGAAACAAACACTGCTCTGATACCACTTGTTGGTCCCTAAAGGGTCTACAAGAGTTCAATCAATAGTAAACAGTTTGTAGAAGGGGGGGGGGGTTGAATACAAACACACACAAATTTTGGTTTTTAAATGAGTTTATATATAATAAACTAATTTATAGTTACAAGCGAATAAGAACAAGTTTAAAACCTATTCTATTGTAACTAAGAAACACTAAGTTTGATGCACAAGAAGATGAAAGAAAGAATAAAGAGGGTATAGGCTAGAAAGAAGCATGCATTTAGATGAAGAAGATATCTCCATCTTATTTATACCCGTTTGCATTTAATGCAAGACAAAAGGTATATGCCACGTGTCAAGCTTGGATAGGAAGCTTGTCCTTGCTAATAAGACAGCATGCTTTTGGCCGAATATGAATAGTATCGTATCAGATATGATGGGGACATAAGAGATAAGTCGTACGTCCTTTTCTGACATGGTTCTAGGTTTGACTTTTGTGCATCGAGGATAAGATCAATCTTTAGTCTTACAAAGGAAGCTTCATTTGATTGCTGATACTGAATCTTCAAGGATGAACTTCAGTATCGCTGAGGCTTCACAAGACTTCACACTTTGAGTAGATAATCGCTGCTATCGCTGAACCGCTTCAGTTCACTTAGCTGATTATCTCTTTCTTCAGCTAGGGCCTTTGACTTTCGCTGAATGGTCTTCTGGTGTGATAGTTGATCTTCAGATCTTCAAAGATAAGCTTGTTGTTCCTTGATCTTCAGCGATCGCTGATGGTAATCAGCGTGTGCTATCGCTGAATATGAACAGAAACTTATATAATGGAATTTCACTAAGTATAAAAAGGAATCATATTCAAATCATTTAAAAGGAATTATGATCAACAAGATCCCTTTCTAACAATTAATCGATAGATCAAACAAGTAAAAAAGAGCGGAAACAAATAGATCTACGATAAACAGTAAGATTAGTAAGAACATAAATGAAGAACAATCGTAATTCGTATTGAATTGCTTTGAATGATAATCAACAGTGCGCACAGTTTTGCTCTCAAATCTGTATATTTCGAATCACACTATTACAAACAGTGATTGAGCTATTTATACGATTACAATAATGAAAGGCAACTATCTAGCCTATTACAACTTGACACGTAAGCAAGTAAATAACTAACTTAGTTACACACGAAGGATGTGCCTGCCACGTCATCAGATGCGCATATACTTGCATAATTCTGATTCATACTTCTTCTAAAATGAGGTCTAACAATGGTCTTTACATGATGTGTTTGGAACCCTTCAAACACATGAAAAGGAAGTGGTGTTGAAGAAAACAAGTGTTGGTGGTCCCTTGGCTCTCTCTCCGAATCCAGAGGGTCAGGGAGGAAAAATAGAAAAACCGAGAAGAAGGGAAAGAGCAAAGCCTTAATCTCTGAAGCTGATTCAGAAGTTTGTCTTTCTGGATCAGAAGATGATGATGTCAATACCTTTGCTGAATCTTTGGCTCTTATTACCAAAACATTCACCAGAAAGTTTGGTAATCATTCATTTCAAAGCAACAGAAGATATGATAACAGGAATGAACGTCCTACAACTTACACACCAAGACCAGAAGTCAAAAAGATTGAAAAGACAGAAGCTGAACTGAAAGAAGAAGAAAAGAAGAAGAAAAAGGATGTCCATTACAGATGTGGCAAGCCGGGTCATTACTCAAAAGATTGCAAGGGTGCTCTCATTAAAGACAAAGCGCATTACAAAAACAAATACAAATATAACGTTGATGAGAGAGCACACTATGCTGAGCAAGAAAACTGGGTATCAGACTAGTCAAGTGATGCTGAAGCCATGTTCTGTGGAAGGGCAAAGACCAATGATGCAGAAGATCAACCTTCTGAAACTCCGGTTTGTTCTACTTATGAAACCTCTAAAACCTCTGAACTTGAGAAAACTGTTTTAAACCTATCTTTTGACTTTGTAACTCTGAAAAAGAAACTTCTATATGAGAAGAAATTGAGAAAAGATCTTGAAAAATCCTTTTCTCTTGTTAAAAGAGATAAAAGTATTTTCAAATGTGAAATGGAAATTCATACAGAAGAAAAACAAGAACTTTTTGTGGAAAATCAAAAGATTTCTGATCTCAAAACATCCTCTGAAAATTATTTAAAGGATAAAATCAATGAACTAAACAAACTTCTGCTGGTTAAAAATAAATAGATTGAAGCCAAACAAAGTGACATATTATATTTTGTAGCACTTCAAAACTTTTCTCAAAAGGAAAGGGAATTTCTGCACATTGATGTTCAGAGGAAGGAGCTCAGAAGGTGCATGAACAGATAAATACACAAGTCGGGAAGACAGGCTTTGGGTTTGAGGATCTGGACCCTTACACTTGTAAGAAGAGATCTACCTTAGATCCTGTATTTTGTGTGGGCAAAGAACAACAACCTGGTTTTCCTATTATATACGAACAATCAGAGTTTAAAAGATTAAAAGTATGAGAATGGACATCAAGTTCTAAAACTCAAATATAAAAATATCAGGTTCGCTTCTGAAAAGATAAGACAAGTGAATCTTAATCACACTCAGAAGAAGAATGACATTTTTCATTTTGGTTCATCACACAAATAACTTTAAACCATGATGTTGATGAGTTCATTCCTACAAATGCAGAAGAAGAACTAAAACTCAAATTTCAAAATGATATTCTTCAAACTCTGGATGAATGTGGAAATACAGAACAACAATTTTTACCTACTGAAAACATTCCAAAGATAACTCCCTGTACCTTTGTTGATTTAAATCTTTCTCAACAAATAGACATTGAAAAAGAAGTTGTATATCCCTGGGAAAATGAAATTCAAAAAATGATGATGATTTCTTTAATTTATCAGATAAATCATTATCTAGTTTTGAAAATCGTATGCACGGTACTTATGTTCCGCTAGAAATTTGTATTAAGGATAGCAATGCTCCTTTTATGTATACAAATGAACCACCAGAAGTAAGGGATGCTGGATCAAAAGTTGAAAAACTATCGAATGAAATATCTCTGAACCCTGTTTCTTCCAAGAAACAGAGAAAATAGTTTCCCATTCATCCAGATTTTCTGGGTATGTGCATTCAAGCTAAGACATGTCTAGAACTTGAGAAAGAAGCGGAAATCAAAAAGAATTAACACTTGAGCAAAAATCTCAATTAAAACCCTAGAAGAATATCAAGTTTTCCAGAGATCAGAAAGCAAAATGAAAGATTAATGATTTTGGTTCCTCTGTTTCAGTAAATCTGCAATGTAACCAAAGAGTGTGGACAGCGAAGAAGAAATAAATAGAGAAGAATTTACCAGTTTCGTCGCATAAGTCTAGGCTAGATAAGAAGTTCTAACGACTGATGCTATAATAGAGAACAAGAAGAAATATTCTAGTTATCATTCAAGAAATGAATATTTAATGAATTCCTTTATGTCTCAAAACTCTGAATGCTTATCTCTATTTCTTAAACTAAAACAATTCTTCTCAAGTCCACAAAACTTTATTGCTGATTTCAATAGACAATAGAATTTCAAAACCCAGTAGAAAAAGCACTCTAATTCTAAAACAAATAAACCAGAAGTCTCTGGAAAATCTGCAAAACCTTCTGAATCAAAAGAAAAATCCACAAAGAATCTGAATTCTAATTACAAAGGACCCATTATGAAATGGGTACCTAAATCTCTCTAATTTTGATTGTAGAAACAACGTGTGCACGTTTGGTATCTTGACTATGGATGCTCGAGGCACATGACTGGAGCGAGAAATTTACTCTCCATGTTCAAAGACAAATCTAGTGGAGCTGTAACGTTCGGTGATAATGGTAAGGGTCAAATAAAAGGCTACGGTACTCAACAAGAAAGTAACATTAAACTATCAAAAGTAACTCATGTTTCAGGATTGAAACACAATCTTCTGAGTATAAGTCAACTGTGTGATGCACAAATGTTAGTTATTTTTGATGAAAAACACTGTTACTTACTTTTTAAAGTTGGTCAAGAACTATGGGGAGCCGATAGAAAAGGTAACTTGTATATGATGAACTTTACCTCTAAAGATGGTACATAAACTCTCTGTCTAACCTCTAAGAAGCGTGCGATTGCTTGGCTATGGTATCATAAGCTTTCACATTTGAATTTCCAAAATCTTGAAATGCTTGTAAAACATAACTTGGTATAGGGCCTCCCACAGGTTCACTACCAGAACGATCATCTCTACCCTGCTTGTGAAATGGGCAAAAGTAAAAGAGCTTCCCATAAAACCAAGAGTGATCATTCATGCATGAGACCTCTGCAAATGCTACATGTTGACCTCTGTGGTCCAATTGCTGTGCAGAGTCTTTCTGGTAAAAAGTATATTTTAGTGCTTATCGATGAATATTCCGGGTACACTTAGCTTGCTTTTGTACGACAAAAGTCAGAAGTCCCAGTAGTATTAATCAACATGATGAAGAGGATACAAGTGCTTCTAGATAAGAAAATCCAGCAGTTAAGAAGTGACAATGGCACTGAATTCAAGAATACCAAACTTAATGAGTATCTAACAAATGAAGGAATTTCTCAAAACTTCTTGGCTGTACGCACCCCTCACCAAAACGGTGTGGTAGAAAGAAGAAACCGTACAGTCGTAGAAGCAGCAAGAGTCATGCTTGCAGCCTTTGGCTTACCTACTCACTTCTGGGCAGAAGCTGTTGCAACTGCATGCTTTATGCAAAATCGATCAATAATTGTCAAGAGGCATTACAAAACCTCTTATGAGCTTATTAATAAGAGAAAATCTACATTTAAATATTTACACATTTTTGGTTGCAGGTGTTTCATTCTAAATGACCGTGACAAACTTGGAAAATTCGACAAGAATTCTGATAAAACTAAATTCTTGGGATACTCCCTGACCTCAAAAGCCTTTAGAGTATACAATCTTAGAACCAAGACATTCATGGAAAACATCAACGTCGATTTTGATGATCAAACACAGATGACTTCCGAGTATTCCGATTCAGAACTCAAGCTCAACAATGTCACTTCTGACTATTTACCAAGTCCAACATAATCCGAAATAGAGGCTATATTTAATGATTTTCTGGGAGAAGAAAATCCATCTGAGGAAATAGCCAGAAGTCCTTTATTAAATATCTCAGACGTTATCCAAGCTTCTGAAACTACAATCTCCGGACCTTCTGGGTCATCAAATTCAAATGCAAGCCCAGAGGAAACTCTGTCTCCTGATAAAAAGTGTTCAACTTCAATCTCCAATTCCCTTGTGCCTTCATTTGAGGGGGAGACATTAGGCTCTACTCCAGAAGCTGTCCCGATTCAAGAAGAAAACCAACTAAATTCAGAAATTGAGATTGATCCTCCACAAATACCTCAAACAAGAATGAAAAGATGGACAAAAGCTCATACTATAGATCAAATCATTGGTGATCCCTCTGTTGGTGTCCGAACAAGATCTGCCACTGCAAACGAGGCTTTCTTTGTGAATTTCTTAAGCATGATAGAACCAAAGAAAGTTCATGAAGCTCTGCAAGAACCCAGCTGGATAGATGCAATGCAAGAAGAGCTTATGCAATTTGACAAAAACAAAGTGTGGAAGCTTGTATCACTACCTAAAGACAAAACAACAATCGGCACTAAATGGGTCTTCAGAAATAAGAAGGATGAAGATGGAATTGTGATCAGAACCAAAGCAAGGCTAGTAGCCAAGGGTTATTGTCAATAAGAAGGCATTAACTATGATGGAACCTTTGCCCAATAGCAAGGTAAGAAGCAATCATATTATTTTTGGCTTTCTCTACATACATAGATTTCAATGTATACCAAATGGTTGTCAAATGTGCCTTTCTGAATGGCCGACTTAAAGAAGAAGTATATGTCCAACAACCCCCTGGTTTTGAAAGTGCAAAACATCCAAATCATGTCTATCTTCTGGATAAGGCTTTGTATGCCCTAAAGCAAGCTCCCAGGGCCTGGTATGAACGATTATCAAAGTTTCTGATCGACAACAAGTATGAAAAAGGTAAAATTGATACTACTATGTTCATCAAAAAAAGCAAAGGTGCGTTAACTGTAGTTCAAATCTGTGTGGATGATACTATATTTGGTTCTACGAATCAAGCAGAAGTTTATTTATTTTAAAAACTAATGGAAAGTGAATTTGAAATGAGTATGATGGGAGAATTGACATTCTTCCTAGAGCTTCATGTCAAACAAAAACCTCTGGCCTTTTCATAAATCAAAGCCAAGTATGTTTCTGACATTTTAAAGAAATTCAATCTTCACTATTCCACTACAATGAAAACACCAATCTCACCCAACACAAAGCTTGACATTGATCCCTCTAGGAAACAAGATGATATCAAGAACTACAAAGGTATGATTGGATCTCTTCTGTACTGAACTGCTAGTAGACCAGATATAATGTTTGACACCTGTCTTTGTGCTCGATATCAAGCCAATCCAAAGGAATCTCATTTGGCTGCTACAAAAAGAATCTTTAGATATCTAAAGGGAACACCCTCGAGTTTGATTTTCAATCTTCCTATAAAAATCCAATGGCTTTTGTTTGCGACCTAAAAACCGTTTCCATTCCCCAAGTCAGAAAACGCCCCTCCCTATTCATATCACTCGAGTTTGATTTTCAATCGTACTATAAAAACTCGAATTACCCCACCATTTCTACTTTTTATCGTCTCTTTGCTCTCAAATTTCCAAATATCACCTAATCCCTCATCGATTGCAAACCTGCTCACAATGGTTGCTATGAACGATATCCCCATCAATGCTCAAGTTGAAGACGACACCATGGTTGATTCTAATGATGAAAATACACATTAGTGTTCTTACCTTTAATGCCAAATAATGTTCAAATGCTGCTTGATCCCAAAACCTACAGTGTTGAATATCGTGTGATGATTGAGTTCCTTCAACATCATTCCCTGAACCTAGCCCTCACACTCTCAAACCCTAATGTTCCTGAGGTGTTTGTCCAAGAAGTGTGGCAAACCATGTACATCAAGGATGATGGTGTTCTTGCTGGAAGTTTTGGCATCCCAAATGACGACGACGACCGTGCAATTGAAGTGCTGATTACCAGGAAGATGATCTCTAGAATATTCTGTTTACCCTCATCTATGTTTCAAGAAGAAGAGAATCTAGTGCCAAACCCTAACCTTGATCAAATCCCCACTTCTAATGTATTGTTAGAATTTAAAAAATTCTTAGGATACAACAAGCCTATCGAAAGAGTCTCTGACGCTAAGAGACAAATCTTACCCCCAATGTGGAATGTACTTCTCTCCATCATCAACAAACGCCTCACAAGCAAAATCGGATCTCATGATCAAGCAAGGATAAACGTAATCACTATGATGTATGGTATGTACTTCAATCGACCTCTGGATTTTGCAGACCACATTTTTCAGGAAATATATGGAGCCGTTAAGTATAAACTCACTTTTGAGAAGAACAACAAACCATTACCTGCACTTATATACCCCAGATTTCTAGCACTCGTCATTCAGATGGCCCATAAAACGCTGAAAAATTCTCTGTGTTCAACCATTTTGCAAGTTAGAAAAAATGAAGTCTCACAAACCCACAATTCACAACGGCGGACACAATGTTCAGAGAGAACTTTCCAGGTATATGCTGAATCTCATACCTTCAACCTCCTCTATCTTACAATCTTATATTCGCTCTTTGGTATTCTCAGAACAGAGGATACCTACCCCAGAGATTTTAAGAGCCAGAATAGGTGGTGAGGGGTCGAATGAGCATGAGATTGAAAATAACATGAGTGAACCACCGAGTGATTCTAACCATCCTGAGAGATTATTAAGAGAGAGTCTAGAAGATGTCCTAAGAGACACAAATGAGAGATACTAGCTGAGTCCACCCAGAGCAACCATATCTACTAGGGATGATGCCAACACATCAACACCTATTGAACAAGGACGTACGCTCAGTCCAAACCCTAACCCAGAACTTAACCGATCAGAGGCTATCTTAAATGACTCTGCATCAAGCACATCCGGGGAAACCTGCTCATCATCATCTTCTCAAAAGGATGATGATACTAACATAAGAGTTCAATTGCCCCAGAACTTGTCACCTCCCACACAAAACATCGATGTCTTCGTGACCGATGAGATAGACTGGATGGAGGTTGGTACATCCATGCAAATTGAAAGTCCAAAAGCCAATGAATTCTCATCAGAGGGGTTATGGCATCATGATGCACAACGTATCTCTGTCTTTGACATGCACAAAGGTACGCACATTCTTTTTGACTCCTCATCCTCTGATGATGAGGAACAAGTCAATACAATCAGAACATCCGAAGAGGTGTCTCCTAGGAGCTCTCAATAGGAGGATGGAAATCCCTCCACACTCAAAGTCCAACCAGGTGTTCATGAGGGCCCCTCTGATCGCGAGGGAAAAGGGATTCCATGTGTTGGAGATGCACCGGTTACCAATTCTGAATTTATCACAAATGCAGCGTTTCAGGAATTTGTTGATCAAATTCAGGGATCCATGGTGGATCTAAAACAAACTGTGCAAACCAATAATCATAATATCCAGGCAGAAGTTAAAGCTCAGAACTTCTTACTCTACAAGATCCAGACAACTCAGAAAGAAATCTACTAAACCCTGGAACAGTTAAAGAGTTTCATTATCCAATCCCAGGATGCCCAGAGAAACTTAACAACAGAACACTTCCAAAAGTTGGAACGTGGTATATAAGAGAATGCAGAAGCCATCTTCAATCTCCCTTCTGAAATCCCAACTCCAGAAGTCACCATTTCTGTAGAGGAATATGGCTCTTTTGTGGCTGATATGAAGAAGTTGATAGACATGGTGATCCCTTCAGAAACCTCTTCATCCTCTGGTATCCTTACAAGATCAGACTTGGCAAACTTCCAGAAAGCAATGCTTGAAAAATTTAACGACGTCAATGCCAAGTTTGTATCCAAAATCAACACAGCTCCAGCTGTTGAATTAACACAGAAGGTATCTGCTCTAGATACTTCAATGGCCAACCTGCCCTTCATTTTTCAATCCAACTCTGCAGATTATGAGTCAAAGAAGAAAGCCATAGAGGAACGAGTCTGCAAGAAGGCTGGAATAAAAAGAAAAAGATCTAAGAATCAGGATCCTGATGCCCCTGATTCTCGGAAGGGGGAGAAAAGTAAAAGAGTGAAATTTGTTGAGCCTGCATCAACCTCTTCCCAACCAACTAAAGAACAGCTTCTACCATCATCTTCCCAAGAACAACATCCACCATCCTCTTCTGAACAGCAAGCTTCAACAAATCTAATCCCAATTCCTACACCATTGGGTGTAAGCTCTGGTTCTCTTCCCAGAGATCTTGAAATAGCTAAGTTCATACTTGAACTTGAGCAAAATCGCAGAAGACCAGAAGTTCCAATTTCCAGAAGGCCAAGGAATACGAACATCAGACCTAGAGTTCAAACTTCAATACTTGATGAACCTATTATTCAACCTCCCACTCAGAGCATTCCTGAAACTCAAACTGTACAAATTCAAGCCACCGAGGAATCAACTCAACCTCTGATCCAATCTTCTACTATCCAAGATGCTGGTGAAGCTTCATCGAGTTAGCCTCCTGTTGATCATAAGATGAAGGGAGTTATGGTTGATCAATCTGATGATCAAGCTGCTATAGTTTCAAGAAGATTTAGAAGAGCTGATGCACTTAGAGCTGCCATGGATCTAGAACAACTTGAAAGAGTGTCAAGTATTCAGGTTATTACTTCCAGAGAGATAATCTATAAACGCCTATATTCTGAAAGAAATGAAGAAGTACGGATTATTCCGCCTAACTTTGATGAAGGTGCAGATGCTCAAACAGTAGCCAACTTTGCTAGATTTAGACAACCCAGAGAAAGATTATATGCCAAATCAGCAATCAAAAGGGTAATCAGTATGGAAACTCAGTATTTTAATGATACTGATGTTATGTTCACGATCTATAGGGTTGAAAGGAAAGATGGGCGAGTCCAAAGTTTTTATGACAACGATCTCATCTCATTAAATCCCTCTGATCTAATTCCTCTAGGACGTTTCATGAAAAGAATAAGACACAGAAGTCAAGATGACAACATTGCATACTTAAGGATTCTGGCAAGCATGGAAGCTTTCCTTGACTTCAGAACAAAAGTTGATTTTCAGATAGGACTGGAGAGACTGGTACTAAGGTATCGATCACTGCCCCAAATGAAGAATTGGAAGGAATCAGATATAGAAGAATTGGTGATCTAATTCTTGAACCGGAAAGAGGAATCATCTTCAACAGGCCAACAGTCAAAACGTTTTTCAAGTTGAGTGAAGCGTTCAAATATGCTGATGATACCTTCACGACGATCTATGGTTTAATACCTCTAAAGAAGGATGATACAAATATAGCTATTAAGAGAGTTGCTTTTGATATGGAAAGACATATGGAAGGAGTGTTCAAGTTAAGAGACATTACTAGAAAATACCTTAAAGTTCTTACTGGGCATCTAGAGGCTCCATTCTAGTTCTTCTATGTAATGTAATTTGTAATTTCCACTTCTTTAGGTAATGAATTAAAATCCATTTTTGTTTACTTCTGTATTGTATGTATTAATTCTTGATTCATATTTAGGGGGAGAATGTAAGAATATTTTATGGAAGTTAGAATCAGAATACTCCTTGAAGTAACAAGTTAAAGCATCCAGAAGATGACAATCCAGAAGTTCAACTCTACATCCAGAAGCGTCCAGAGAATTGGGCATCCTTTGTATTTCAACTTACACATCACACGCACTTCTAATGACATGGCATGTCACACCTCTCGTGCATAACTAAATTTGTTACAAGTACAAGTGACATGGCATTATGTAATAGGCTAGATCTTTGACTTTCTCTTTGTAATAGTATATATAGAGATAGCCTTTACTGTCATGAATATCGATTGAATAGGAGAGAATTAGACAACGTAATTTATGTATTGTAATGATCAACATACCAGAGTGAAATACGAATTACGAGTGTTCTTCATAATTGTTCTTCGTTACTGTTCTTCAATCATTGCAGTCAACTCTATTACAGTTGATTAAGTGCTTCTGCTTTATACTCTTACTGTTCTTATTAATCAATTGTTTTTCTGAGTAATTTAGGGATCTGGGTTCCAACAAGAAGAAGAACGACATTTTTTATTTTGGTTCATTCACTCAAATAACTTTTACAGGTAGAAGAAGAGTTGAGACTCATATTTGAAAAAGATATTCTTAAAACTCTAGATACTTGTTATTCTCAAAACAATACAAATCTTCAAACTTAAAATTCTCAAAACAATCCAGAGATTTTTCCCTGTTCCTTTGTTGATTTAAATCTTTCTCAACAAATAGACACTGAGACAGAAGTAGTTTATCCCTGGGAAAACGAAAATCAAAATGATGATGATTTCTTTGATTTATCAGATAAAATATTATCCAGTTTTGAAAATCGTATGCTTCCTACTCCTGTACGGATCAAAACTTGTAAAAAGGATAGCAACACTCCCTTTATGTATACTAATGAACCTACAAAAGTTAGGGCAGCTGGATTGGAAGTTGCAAAACTTTCAAATGGAATACCAATAATCTCTGTTCCTCCAAAAGAACTAAGAAAATAGGTCCCCATTCATCCAGATTTCCTTGGAATGTGTCTACAAGCTAAAACATGTCTGGAACTTGAGAAAGAGGCTAAAATCAAGCACGATGCTAAACTTGCGCAACAAAATCTAAAGTCAAAGCCTTAGAAGTACACTTATGAACAAAAAGCAAAGTGGAAGTTTAATGTTCCTACTTCCTAATTCTTCTGTTTCAGTAATTCCTTCCAAAGAGACAAGAGAGAAGATGTTCAAGACGAAACCAACAGAGAAGAATCATTCAGTTCCTAAGCATAAGTCTAGGCTAGATAAGAAGTTCTTTCGAACAACTGATGCTAGAATAGACAGAAATAAGAACTATTGTAACTATCATACAACTAATGAAAATTCAATGAATTCTTTTATGTCCAAGATCTCTGATTGTTTCTCTCTATTTCTCAAACTCAAACAATTCTTCTCGAATGAAAAATATTTTTCTTCTTACTCTCAGAAAAGATAAAATAGTAAAAATCAGAAGTCAAATAAGTCTAAGCTAAAACCAGATAAACCAGAAGTTTTCAACAAATCTGCAAAATCTTCTGAATACAAAAATAATATCACTACGAATCAGAAACCTAACTATAAAGGACCCATTATGAAATAGGTACCTAAATCTCCCTAATTATGATTGTAGAAACAGCGTGTGCACATCTGGTATCTTGACTCTAGATGCTCGAGGCACATGACTGGAATAAGAAACTTACTCTCCATGTTCAAAGATGAACCTAGTGGAGCAGTAACGTTTGGAAACAATGGTAATTAAAGGCTACGGTACTCTACAAGAAGGTAACATTACCTTATCAAAAGTAGCTCACGTTTCTGGATTGAAACATAATCTTTTAAGTGTGAGTCAACTCTGTGTTGCTAAACTGTTAGTCGTTTTTTATGAAAAACATTGTTACTTAGTGTCTAGGGAAGGACAAGAGCTGTAGAGAGCCGACAGAAAAAATAACATGTACATGATGAACTTCACTTTCAAAGATGGTACAGAAACCCTCTGTTTATCTCTAAGAAGAGTGAAGAATCTTGGCTCTGGCATCAAAACCTCGAATTACTTGTAAAACATAACCTGGTTGAGGGCCTCCCAGAGGTTCACTTCCAGTAGGATCATCCCTGTCTAGCTTGTGAAATGGGAAAAATCCAAAGAGTGATCGTAAGGCCTCTAATGCTACATGTTGACCTCTGTGGTCCCATTGCTGTGCAGAGTCTTCCGGGCAAAAAGTATATACTTGTGCTAATTGATGAATATTCCAGGTATACTTGGCTTGCCTTTGTTTCGACAAAATTCAGAAGTCCCAGTGGTACTAATCAATATGATAAAGAGGATACAAGTGCCTCTGAATAAGAATATTCAGCAGTTGAGAAGTGACAACGGTACTGAATTCAAGAATACCAAATTTGATGAGTATCTCACAAATGATGGAATCTCTCAAAACTTCTCAGCTACACGCACTCCTCAACAAAATGTTGTGGTAGAAAGAAGAAATCGCACTCTAGTTGAAGCAGCAAGAACTATGCTTGCGGCTTTTGGTCTTCCCATGCATTTCTGAGCTGAGGCTGTGTCTGCTACATGTTTTACGCAAAACAGATCGATAATTGTCAAGAGACATCTCAAAACTTCATATGAGCTTATCAATAATAGAAAACCTATTGTTAAATATTTACATATTCTTGGCTGTAGGTGCTTTATTCTGAATGACCGTGACAAGTTTGGAAAATTTGACAAGAAATCTAATGAAGCTAAATTCTTGGGATATTCCCTCATCTCGAAAGCTTTCAGAGTATAAAATATCAAAACCAAGACCGTCATGGAAAGCATTAATGTCGACTTTGATAATCAAGCACGCATGACTTCTGATTATTCTGATTTAGTACTCAAGCTTAACAATGTAACTTCTGACTACCTCTCTAGCCTAGAAAATCTGAAATATATGCTATCTTCAATGATTTTCTTGGAGAAGAAATTGCATCTGAAAATATAGTAAAAGATCCTCAATTCAATATATCAGCAGTACCGCAAGCTTATGGAATCACCATCTCAGGACCATCTGGGTCATCAAGTTCAAATGCAAGTCCAGAGGAATCTCTGTCTCCTGATACAGAGTGCCCCACTCCAATCTCAAATTCCTCTGTGCCTTCATTTGAGGGGGAGACTAGGTTCTAATCCAGAAGCTATTCCGATTCCAGACGAAAACCAAGTTAATTCAAAAACTGAAGTTGAACCTCCACAAATTCCCTAGACAAGAATGAAAAGATGGACAAAAGCTCATACTTCCGACCAAATCATTGGTGATCCCTCTGTTGGTGTCAAAACAAGATCTACCACAGCTAACGAGGCCTTCTTTGTAAATATTTTAAGCAAGATCGAACCAAAAGAAGTTCATCAAGCTCTGAAAAAACCCAGCTAGATAGATGCAATGCAATAAGAGCTTCTTCAATTTGACCGAAACAAAGTGTGGATTCTTGTACCATTACCTAAAGACAAAACATCAATCGTCACTAAATGGGTCTTTAGAAATAAGAAGGATGAAGATGGAATTATGATCAGAAATAAAGCAAGACTAGTAGCCAAGGGTTATTGTCAAGAAGAAGGCATTGATTATGATGAAACATTTGCCCAGTAGCAAGGTTAGAAGCAATCAGATTGTTTCTGGCTTCCTCTGCATACAAGGATTTCAAAGAATATCAAATGGATGTCAAATGTGCCTTTCTGAATGGCAAACTTAAAAAAGAAGTATATGTTCAACAACCCCTAGGTTTTGAAAGCTCAAAACATCCAGATCATGTCTATCTTCTGGATAAGGCTTTGTATGGCCTAAAGCAAGCTCCCAGAGCCTGGTACGAACTATTATCAAAGTTTCTGATTGACAACAAGTATGAAAAAGGTAAAATTGATACTACTCTATTTATCAAAAGAAGCAACGGTGCGTTGACTGTAGTTCAAATCTATGTGGATGATATTATATTTGGTTCTACGAATCAAACAGAAGTTGAGTTGTTTTCAAAACTAATGGAAAGTGAATTTGAAATGAGCATGATGGGATAATTAACATTCTTCCTAGGGTTTCAAGTCAAACAAACTACGTGTGGCATTTTCATAAATCAAGCCAAGTATGTTTATGATATTTTAAAGAAATTCAAACTTCACAATTCTACTACAATGAAAACACCAATCTCACTTAGCACAAAGCTTGACACTGATCCCTCTAGGAAACAAGTTGATGTCAAGTACTATAGATGCATGATTGAATCTCTTCTGTACTTAACTGCTATTAGACCAGATATAATGTTTGCCACCTATCTCTGTGCTAGATACCAAGCCAATCCAAAGGAATCCCATTTGGCTGCTGTGAAAAGAATATTTAGATATCTAAAGGGCACATCTTTGGGCCTTTGGTATCCTAAGAACTCAAGCTTCGATTTACTTGCATATACTGACTCAGATCACGTAGGTTGTAAGTTAGATAGAAAAAGTACCTCTGGTAGCTGTCAACTTCTGGGAAATCGAATAATAAGTTGGACATCAAAGAAGCAAAACTGTGTGTCAACCTCTACAGCAGAAGCAGAATATGTTGCTGCTGCTAGTTGTTGTTCACAAGTAATATGGATGAAAACCCAACTCAGAGATTATGGTCTTGTATATGACAAGATTCCCATCTTCTGTGATTCAGAAAGTGCAATAGCTATCAGAGAAAAACCGGTGCAGCACTCAAAGACAAAACACATTGATGTGAGGTATCATTTCATAAAGGATCATGTGGAAAAGGTACAATTGTGATGTATTTTGTTTCCACTGATTACCAACTTGCTGACATTTTTACAAAAGCTCTGGATGAAAAAAGATTTAATTTCTTAATCAGCAAGTTAGGCATGCTAAATATGTAATAAATACAAAACCTATAGTTCTCTATAGTTTTTGTATAGTTATTTACTTAGCATGTGTTTACTTTTAAATTTCCTTTCATTGTACACTTTTCTGTTCACTATTGTAGTCCAGAGGGGTACAGAAGCCTCTGAAATACATCTGTATGTGAAACAATACTTGTTACTCTTACATTTCATGATCCAATTATAGTTCAAGGGGGAGCAATAAGTGCACAAATTTAGGGGGAGCTCATACACATGCACACTTCAAGGGGGGGAGTTCATCAATCTAAAGAAGATAGTATGCTCTGAACTTCTGTATTATCTCTTATCGTTAAGACTAATCAGAAGTCTCTGGTATGGCTATTCTTCTTCTAGATACATTTTTTTTCTAATACTCAAAACCTGGATACTTCCAAAGTTTCTGGAGTGCATTAGCTGTCTTCTAGACACATCTTTCCTTGATAATTTTTTTAATCATTCTGTTATGAGTTAACTCTAGCCGTCAAGTTTATCCAGAAGTTCATGATTTATTAAAAAATTTCTCTGAAGGGTTTTCCATTAGCCATAAAACTTTCTTCTGGTCTCCAAATGCTTTATCTGACAGTTGAATGATTTTAAATAGAAAAAAAGGTTTTCACAAAAAGACTCGATATATTCTTAAAATACTCAGCAAGACATTTCTTTTATAAAAGATGTTCTTGAAACTCTTATTTGGTCCAACCAAATCTCGTTCCATCCTAACGAAGGAACACTTGAGTAACCAAATCCGAAATAAACGTGTCCGTTATCACGACGGCTTCATCTAGAATATTCAGACACACGTCAATGATCCATGGAGCGCATGATTTTACCATGTCTAGCCTATGTCATAACCCTGAAACCGTTTCCATTCCCAAGTCAGAAAACGCCTCTTCCTATTCAAAGCACTCGAGTTCGATTTTCAATCTCACTATAAAAACTCGATTTACCCCACCATTTCCACTTTTTACCTTCTCCTTGCTTTCGAATTCCCAAGTATTACCTAATTTCATATCCCACCATGTCCCTGAAGTGTTTGTCCAAGAAGTATGGTAAACAATGTACATCAAGGATGATACACTTGCTGGAAGTTTTGGCATCCCAAACGACGATGAACATGCAGTTGAAGTGCTGATTACTAGGAAAAAGATCTCCAAAATGGTTTGTTTACCTCAATCCCTAATTCATGTGGAAAAGAATCTTGTTCCCAACCCTGATCTTGAACAAAACCCCACTTCTGATGTATTGCTAGAAATCATAAAATTCTTAGGATACAACAAGCCTATTGAAAGGGTCTATGATGTTAAGAGACAAAACTTACCCCCAATGTGGAATGTGCTTCCCTCCATCATCAACAAGAGCCTCACAAGAAAAATCGGATCCCGAGATCAAGCAAGCACAAATGTTGTCAGTATGATGTATGGCATGCACTTCAATCGTCTCTTGGAGTTTGCAGACCTTGTTTTTCAAGAGATATATGGAGCCGACAAGTACAAACTCTCTTTGATGTAGAACAATAAACCACTACTTGCCCTAATGTACCCCAGATTTCTAGCACTCTTCATCCAGCCGGCCATAACACACTGGAGAATCCCCTGTGTTCAACCCTTCTTCAAAATCGCGATCATGAAGTCTCACAAACCAACAATTCACAAGGACGACTACACCTTTCAGAGAGAACTTTCCAAGTATATGCTCGATCTTATACCTTCAACCTCCTCTATCTTACAATCTTATAGGAGCTTTATGGTATTCTTAGAACAGAGGATACCTACCTAGAACATTTAGGAACTAGAATAGATGGTGAAGGGTCGAATGAGCGTGTGACTTAAAATACTTTGAGTAAACAACCGAGTGGTTCTACCCATGCCGAGCGTGTATTAAGAAAAAGTCAAGAAGATGTCCTAAGAGACACAACTGAGAGACGTCAGCTGAGTCCACCCAGAGCAACCACATCTACCAACACATCAAGACCTATTGAAAAAGGACTACAACTCAGTGTGGATGGAGTTATTTTTCTGTCCACATCAACCACAACTGGGGAAACCTTCTCATCATCTTTCTCTCAAAAGGATGATGATGTATATACAAGAGTTCCTTCGCCCTAGAACTCTCCACCTCCTACACACCCCATCGATGTCTCTGTGGCCGATGAAGTAGATTGGATGGCAGTTGGCATGTCCATTCTAACTTCCAATCCAGAGGCCAATGAATTCCAATTAGAAGGGTTATGGCAACAGGGCATAAAACCTACCTCCATATTCAACATGTTTAAAGGTACGCACACTGTTATTGACTCCCCACCCTCTGCTGTTGGGGATAATGTCAAAACAGTCAGAACATCCGAAGAGGTGTCTCTTAGGAGCCCTCAAAGACAGGATCAAAGTCCCTCCACATTCAAAGTCCGAACAGGTGTGAATGAGGGCCCCTTTGGACACGAGGGTCACGAGGATCCATGTGTTGGAGATGCACCGGTTACCCCCACTCCTGACTTTGTCATAAATGCTGCATTCCAAGCATTTGTTGATCAAATGAAGGGATCTATGGTGGATCTAAAACAAGCCATTGAAACATGCACATCTAATTTCATTTTAGAACAAACCAAAGTCAACCTTTCTCTGAATGAAATTAGAGCTACTTAGAAGGAGCATACACAAACTCTGGAACAGATGAAGACTTCTCTAATCACTCTACAGATACACAGTGCAATCTATCTATTGAGCAATTTCAGAAGCTGGATACTTTGATTAAAGCAAATGCAGAGGCTATCTTCAATCTTCCTTTAGAAATCCCAGCTCCAGAAGTCACCTTCTCTGCAGATGCACATGGATCGTTTGTGGCAGATATAAAGAAGTTGATTGGTGCGCTGGTCCCTTCAGAAGCCTCTTCCTCTTCTGGGTTCATCACCAGATCAGATCTTGCAAACTTCCAGACAACTTTGCTTGATAAGTTTAATAATATCAATGCAAAGTTTGTCTCCAAAATCAATACTGCCCCAGCAGCTGACTTGACACATAAGATATCTACTCTAGATACTTCTGTAACTTCCCTCACCACAGCTGTTAACGTCACCTCTGCCCATGATGAGTTGAGGAAGAAAGGAAGAGAGAGCGTGCAAAAAGGAAGATCTCAAGAAGCAAAAATCTGAGGACCAGGATCCAAATGCTTCTACTCCTCAGAAGGGGGAGAAAATGCAAATACAGGAAGCGGGTCCTTCTTCTGAATCTCATCCAACCAATGATAAATCTAATCAAAATGCCACAGAAGATGCTGCCACAGAAAAACCTCAAGAAGAAAATCCTCCTTCTGTGAATAAAGATGCTCCAATAAATCCAACTCCATTAGCAAGGCGTCGATTACCTCAAGATCCAGAAGCTGTTAAGTTTATCTTGAGCCTTGAAAGAACTAGGATAGTAATCCGCACAAAAGAAACACGCAAACAAGGCCCAAAGCTTCAACTCAACCTTCAACTTCTACTATCGAGCCTATAATACCAACCAATCCTCAAGAAGAAAACACCTCAAAAGATAAAACCTCTGAAATTCCAATTTCTGAAACCATCTCTGCAAATCAGCCAGAAAACCCAAGTTCTGAAATTCCTAACTCTGCAAATCCAGAATCAGATAAACACCCACCAAATGTATCAATCACAGAAGATCAATCTAGAACAGAGGAACAAGACATGAATCTAACAGAATCTGAGAGAAGGTTGAGAAGGATTGTTGCTAAAAGTAACATGGGTCCAAAGCAACTTCAAAGAACTGCTCCATCACAAACTTCTACAGTAAGAGAAACTGTTTTTAGATGTATGTATTCTTCTACAGAGGAAAGAGTTGCCCTGATCTTACCCAAATTTGCAAGAGCAGAAAAATGTTTATTTTATCTCTCCTATCAGAAGAATCACTGGAGTAAAGCATATGAAGTTGTAAAATTCAGAAATTGTTTACACATTTTATGAGGTAGAAAGAGAAAACAAACAAACATGTTATATCTGTGACAATGATCTGCTCTCGTTAAATCCTTCTGATTTAATACCTCTAGGAAGACTCATGAAGAAGAAGAAGAATGAATCACAGTCAAAAAGTAAGGAAAAAGTGGCCTACTGCAGAATTCTGTCTCGCATGGAAACCTTTATTGATTATAGGAAAAAGGTTGACTTCCAGATTGGGTTTGAAAGACAAGTAACCATATTGAGCATCACTACTCCAAATGAAGACAGAAAAGGTATTGAACATCTTCAACCAGGGCACATTATACTTGAACCAGAAGAAGGAGTGGTTTTCAGAAGACCTGGATGAAGAAGATTTTTCAGAATTAAGGAAGCATTCAAATTTTCAGAAGGAATAGTGGAGATTGTAAAGGGGCTGGTTTCGTTACAAAAAGAAAACACGTGCGTTGCATCAAAGATCAGAATAGCTGCTGAAAGAATAGAGAAAAATCTTAAAGGGGTTATCAAGATAAAGGAGATTACTAGACAGTTTTATAAAGTAATCAGCGGACATCTAGAAGCCTCATTCTAGTCAATCTCTGTATTTTTTTAATCAATTCTTCTTGTAATGAAAGCTATCATCTTGTTTACTTTTATACTTTTATGTTTTGTATCAGACTTTATACTTAGGGGGAGACTGTTAAAACTTAGAAGTGTAAATCAGAATTTGTTCAGAAGAAACAAGTTGCTATCCAGAAGCTCATACTGCAGAAGCAAACTCACCAGGCATTAAGTCCAGAAGCACCATTGTCAAACCAGAAGATTGGGAATCTTCTGGATTCTACTTTATGGACTAACACGTGCTTAGATGACATGGCACGTCATGATTTTGGTGCGTAACTGAATTTGTTACAAGTACAACAGACGTGTCATCATGTAATTGGCTTTGTAATAGTATATATAGAGCTAGCCTTTACTGTTAACAAGTCGATGAAACAGGAGAAAAATAGAGATTGTAATTTGTATGTTGCGATCATCTTTATATCGAGTGAAATACAAATTACCACTGTTTGTTATACTGTTCTTCATTAAATGCTTACAATTCTATACTACTATTGATTAACTGCTTCCGCTTTACACTCTTATTATTCGTATCTTAATCAACTATCGTTGAGCATTTGGGGGTCTTTGTTCAACATCACTCACTCCTATTTTTCAAGTCTATCGCTCATAGCAGAACATCTACTCAACAAGGTTTGAAGAATCAAACTTTTTGTTTGGACGATTGTTTTGCGTAGCTGAGGGAAAACTTGCACAACTCAGTCAATTTTCATCCAAAATGGATGAATCAAAGGTTGTTAATAAGCTAAGAGGTTGGAGTTCAATGTGCATGCTTTATGGTTTCTTTCAATCAGGATCCTTTACGGTCAATAGTAGTGATGAAGTTGAGTCATGAAAGCTGAACATAATGTGTAAATTGTCTCGGTTTTTCAAGAATATGAGCCTACATTTGAGGGAGAGCTTGTAACGCCTTTAAGACTTGAAGAGTGAAACATAAGAGATTCTAAAGAAAGTAAGGGGGAGTTATATGATGATGCTTTATTTATAAAACATTAGGGAGAGATTATTAAATAAAATTAGCCCTAATTTTATGAATGTTGTATAATGATTTGTATTTTGGGCTTTTGGATAGCTTATGGGTTTAGGCTATTTGTCTTGTAAATGGGCCGTATTTATGGGTTCCTATGGGTTTATTTCCTTTGTGTTACTTGTTAGAGAATACACTTTATACACAAACTTAGTGATATTGATGAGAGTCGGTTAACGTTTAGTGAGGTATTTTCTACAATTTCCCCTCCATATTACATTATAAAACAAATGACTTTTACCCAAAAAAAATTACCCAGAGAAATTTTCGTGGGTGATTACCCACGGATCACCCAGAAGATACCAATGGTTCGGTAAAGTTCGATGTTTTTAGAGAAAATCGAACGGGTCACCTAGAAAATTCCTGGGTAATTTGTCACTGATTTGAACTAACCACCAACTTTTGTGACAGTTTTGTGAGGAATCACCCTTTAGCGATTGATTTCTCGGGGAAAAGTCCGTAGGCAAAACTCTTTCTTTTAGTAGTGTTGATGAATACAAGAATACGAGTTGATGGTTTGATGATTATTGTTCCTTAATTTTTATCTCGTCTCTAAAATTTATGGAGTTCTTCAAAATTTTCTAGTTTTGGGATCTTACAGGATCTGAACACCTTCATCGTTATCGCATGATACTAAGATTCATCCTCATCACATAAGTTTCATCTGATAACTTTCAGTAATCTCACAAGTTTATCCAATAACTCTGTAACGCCCGACTTTTTAGTATCCAAAATTTCAAGTTTCTTATGTATTTCGGTCTTATTATAGTCATTTAGAAGTATCGTAGATGTTGGTTGAGTTGGTTATCGCATTTGGCAAAAATCAACTTTTGGTTGAAATTTACATTGCTCACTGCCGCACTCCTATTTTCCTCGCGCCCGCGAGTATTTGGGCAAAAACCTACAACCACTTCTAAATACGATTTTTTCCTTCTTTTTCTCATTTGTTTGTTCTCTCACTCACTGGGCTATGAGGGCTCTCAGCCACATGGATAGTTCAATGTGCTCATCGGCGCCAGACCCTGAGATGTTCTCTCCATCTCACTTTTGGTCCTTCACTATTTGTTACTCCCAATCGATTTCTCCATTAGAGTTTGTGAGATCAAGAGTAGAGATTAAAGCTAATGGGCTGAAGCTCAAGATCTTCATCTTCTCCAACTTCCTCTTCACCATTGTTGGCCTAGTTTGGGTTTTTTCGCTAAAACGAAATTGTAAGTCATCCTAACCTTTCTAAACCTTGATTCTTGTCAAAATACTTTATTTTGGTCTTTTAGAACATCTCTCTTGGTGTATTTTACACGTTGAAAAACATGGCGGATCTGTACGATTCGGGAACAACCATTTTTCACCTATTCGAGGACATGGTGACATTATCAGCAACAATCTCACGATCTAAAAAGTTTCTTATGTTCAAGGCCTCAGTCACAACCTTCTAAGCATCGGTCAATTCTGTGACAAAGAACTTGAGGTGAATTTTCGATCCGAAAGATGTTGTGTTCGCACCTACTAAGGGAGTGAAATTTTGGCAGGGTCTCGCGGGTCCAATCTCTACACCATCGATCTGTCTAAAGTTAATCCACCTACCGATGTGTGTCTTGTGTCGAAAGTCTCAAATGATAAAACCTGCATGTGGCATCGCCGACTCTCCTACTTAAATCTAAAAGACATCAATTGTCTCGCAAGTGGAGGACTGGTAACCGGGTTGCCCAAGATTAAATTTAAGAAAACCCATCTATGTGGAGCCTATGAGATGGGAAAAATGAAGAAAGTTCCACACAAACCAAAGGTGGAACACAACACGACCCGTCCTCTTCAACTTATTCATATGGATCTATGCGGCCCCATGAGAACTCAAAGTATTCACGGCAAGAAGTACGTTCTTGTTATGGTGGATGACTATTCTCGATACACATGGGTGAAATTTCTTCGCACAAAAGACGAAGCTCCCGAGATTATCATTCCTTTCTTGAAGAATATTCAAGTGAATATGGAGCTTTCCGTCCAGAGTCAATTGGCTAGTTATCATTATAAGAGATCCAATTTTTTGGTCAGAAATATAAATAGAAGTTGTTTCTTCTTTCAAATGCCTGTTTATGCTTATTTTGACTCAAAGACAAATCTTTCTTTGGATTTTTGGTATTCGCACGGATAACGGAACCGAGTTCAAGAATCGTCCGCTCGACTCCTTCCTCACCTCGGTTGGTATCACCGTTTAAGATGGTGTCATATAGATCAGTGTCCATCCCTTCCAAAAAATTCACCATCCTCACTTTCCATTGAGGGTATTCTTCTCTGATCAACGTTGGGGGCTTGGTTAAAGAACCAGCGGAGAACATGGAGGTCATACCTTGATTAGCCATTTTCAGCAGAAATTTGGATGAAGGAGTTTATTACTTGACAATTAATTGAAATCGAAAACGTTTTAAAAAAAATAACCTGGAGAGATTTATGAGATGATTTAGATCTAAGATAACCACTGATTTGAGAATTTTGTACTGAATTTCACAAAATCTCGAAAAACAGGGTAGAGTGAAGAACAATAATCTAAATCGCGAGAAACAAACAAAATAGAGTAGGAATTCTCCAAAATTGGATGAGATCGACTAATCAAAAGCTTGATTAGAAGGCTCTGATACCAATTGTTGAAACCCAGATCCCCAATTACTCTATATTCAGTAGATTTAATTACGAAAATTAACAGAGTAAGCGGAAGAACTATCTACTGTATTCAACGTAATCAACAACGATAAACATTAAATAGTTCAATTCAATGAAGAAAGATGTTGAAGAGCCAATGTATTCAATAAGCTGATGATTACAATACTGAAGAACAATTTCTCTCTTAAAATAGGAATTCTTGCCTCTCTTCTCTCAAAACCCACACTTTACAATACAAGAAATGAAATTTATTTATACTACAGTGAGAGAGAAAGTCAATGCATCAGCTAATGAGGAAGAGACACGTCAGGGAATATTGTAACAAATTCTGTTGAGCATAAGTCGCATGACTGTCCACGTCAGCAAGCACGTATGCTGGAAATAACCGCTGATTCACAGAGGTCCACAGAGGTTGTCCAAGCCTCTGGGAGCATCTGTGTTCTAAACACTTAGAGAAATTCGCGGCTCTGACATCTTCTGGATAAGCTTCTGTGAAAACAATTAAGATTTTTAATTACATACTTTTACATAAAGAAATATTCTAACAATATCCCCCTATGTATGAATCAGAAAACAAAAGAAATTACAATAAAATTACAGAAATGAAATAAAAAAGGAGCATCTGGATGAAGCTTTATAATCTTTTGAAAAATATCCATTAGCTTCCTCATCTTCTGTAAGCTTTTGAGTTTGAGACAGATTTTCCTTGCCAGAACTCTTTCACCTTGTTCAACTGTCTGTTCATCTTTTAACAAAGGCGCATAACCCCTGATGAGCTCAACAACTTCTGCGGAATAATTATGGGCTTCGCTAACTCTGAAGAAGCACTTCTGTGATTGTCTCCTGAACACGACCCCCTCTTCTGGTGTCGTTACAATTCTTCCAACAGGAAACATATCTACCTCTTCTCTGTGAGTATTTGGTGCAGAAATAGCTAAGTTATGAATATCCATATCTAGACCCACTTGAAAGTCTGTTTGTGCTCTGTGCCTTATAAAATTTTCAATGCACCTGATGATCCTGTTGAAAGCTACTTTATCGTGTGGATGCTTTCTTTCATTCATCTTCTGCTTTATTTTTCTGCCCAGAGGTATTAAATCACAGGGATTTATTGACAGTAGGTCGTTGTCACAGAAGTACTGGCTCAAATTATCTTCTCTCAATACTTCATAGATTGTGTACATGATTTCCGTCCCTAGAAATTGTACATGCTTTGCTCCAGATATCTTCTTTATTGGGGACTTTGAGTAGGCTTCTTCTTTAAACAAGCGATGAGCCATGAACTTATCCTTCACTTCATCTGTAACTCTATAGTCATTTGCAAAGTTTGGCAGCATTAAGAACACCTTAATATCGATGAGTGCATATCGATGAGCCTGTTCCACCTCAATCGTTGTCTTCCTCATGAAACTTCTCACTTTATCTATTTCCGCAGCCAAATTCTCTTTTCTTTGCACAGAGGCGCGCTTTGAAGGAGCCTTGTCTTTAGGTTCTGTTCTAGTGGGAATGGGTGTTGATTTTGGCTCTGGAGCTGATTCTGGTTCTAGGGTAGGAATGGGAGTTGAAGTGGGAGTTGGTATTTTGGGAGTGGGAGTTGGATTTGGAGTGGGAGTAGGATTTGGAGTGGGAGTGGGAGTGGGAGTTGGTTTTGTTGTTGAGGGCTTCTGTGAAGATTGGTTCTGTGTATTACTCATCAGGTTAAGTAAAAACTTTGCCACATCTGGGTCCTTGGGCAAGGATCCTTTGAGTTGGGCAAGTGGTGTTGGACTCAGAGGGACTTCTTTCGCAGATTCCTTTCCTTTTTCTTGCACAGGGGGCTCAGAGACTGGATCTTGTGGGGCAGAGGTGGATGTAGGGACTTCTGGCTTCTGTTTCTTTGAATTTTCCCCCTTCTGAGAATCAGGATTCTGATCCTCAGACCTTCTTCCCATAAGCTCGGCCCGTTTGCAAGCTCTTTCCTCTTTACTCTTATTCCTCTGGGCTTGAACAGTTGAGATTTGTTCGGCAACGTTGGTAAGTTTGGACACAGAGGTATCAAGATCTGATACCTTCTAGGAAAATGTAGTATTTGTCTTGTTGGTTTTAGCAGCGAACTTTGCACTTACGAACGTTTGTTTTTCAATTAACGAACGTTGTAAGGAAGCAACGTCTGACTGTCGAACCAGAGCTTGAGATTGTGATTCTGGGAGGAGGGATTGGTAGAGCTTCTGTATATCCTTCTGCAAAGACGTAAAGTCAGATGCAGAGATGGTTACCTCTGGAGTAGGAATCTCTGTAGGAATGTTGCTCAGAGCCTCTGTATTGGATTGAAGAGTTCGTGCTATCTTCTGCAGCTCCTCCTCTGTTTTCTTTGAGCTTTCCTCTGTGTTCTCCTTGACGAATTGCTTTATTTCAACCAGAGCTTTAGCTTGATCATCACTCTGAGTTTGGACCAAATTTCTGAGTTTCATGGTCATTGTGACTTGCTCCGTTAAAGTAGCTTGCAGAGATGAGATTAAGTAGCTTTGGGCTTTAAGCTCTGTGTTAACCTTCTGTTCATGAGTAACAAAGGCTTGTTTTAGATCCGCCACAGATCCCTTGACATTATCAACAAATGCTTGGAACGCAGCATTTGTGACATAGTCTTGGGTGGTAACCGGTGCATCTCCAACACATGGAGCCCCGTTTCCCTCGCATCCGGAGGGACCTTCATTCACGCCTGTGTTGACGTTTAGCGTGGAAGGACTTCCACCCTGTCCTCGAGAGCCCTGGTTAGAGGAACTCTCTTCGGGTGTTCTGACTACTTCGGCTTCTTCCTCATCATCAGAGGATGAGGAGTCGAAAGTAGTGTGCTTACCTTGAGCAATGGCGAAAACGCCGGTAAGTGGTGCATCCTCTGGCTGTAACCCCTCTGATGGGATTTCATGAGCCTTTATACTACCAGAGGGTATGGACGTACCCTCTGGGATCCCTATATCCGTGTTGGCCACGAAGGCTTCAACATGTGTAGTTCTGGACGAGATCTGGGGCAATGGATCTCTTATTACTTCATCATCATCCTTTTGAGAGGATGAAGATGGAAGGGATTCCCCGGAAGTGGTTGAGACAGAGTTTATAAGACCCTCTACTCGGTTAGGTGCTGGGCGGTTTGGACTGGGTTGTCCTTTTTCAATGAATGTAGATGTGTTGGCATCGACTTCAGCAGTTGTGGTTACCCTGGTTGGACTCGGAGAGGTTCTCACAAATGTGTCTCTGTGGACATCTTCGTGGTCGCGCTTAAAAGAGCATCCGGATGGGTAGAATCTCTCTGGTTGTCACTCGAATTCTTTTCAAGCTCATCCTCACCAGACCCCTCACTTCCTACTTCTGGCTCTAAATGCTCAGGGGTAGGTATTCTTGGTTCTGAGTATACCAGTGAGCTTCTATAAGAGATTAAATTGGGGAGGGTAGAAGGAATAAGGTCTAGCATGTACCTTGATAGTTCGCGATGATGTGGGTAACCAGCAGGATCCACAGTTGGTTTGTGGGTATTCATAGTGTGAATTTTGCACAGAGGAGGGACGATTGGTGCTTGAAGCTTTAGAACTGCAGCATGTGCAAAAACTGATAGAAATCTTGGATAGCATAGGTGAGTGAGATCAGTTCGTGCTTCTTGGGCTTGTACCTTCTTTAACACTGCGGCTCTGAACTCATTGTAGATGAGAGAAACGTAGTCGATATTGAGGTTAAAGTACAACCCGTACATGATTGTGAGAATGTTCTTGTTTGCTTGGTCCATAGAGGTGGTTTTGCAAGGGAGGCTTCGGTTTAGGATGGACACAAGCACATTCCACATTGGGGGAATATGTTTCCTCTTGAATGTGGACAGGGCTGAAATGGGTGTATTGTAACCCAAAAATGAGATAAACGC
The DNA here is from genome assembly GCA_036898165.1 of Silybum marianum. Taxonomy (NCBI): domain Eukaryota; kingdom Viridiplantae; phylum Streptophyta; class Magnoliopsida; order Asterales; family Asteraceae; genus Silybum; species Silybum marianum. The sequence goes on along the minus strand of CM072530.1, from coordinate 19,884,085 downwards.
TAGGAGAGCGTCCGTTGAGGGAAGAGCAGTTAGGTTAGGGTTTGGAACAACTTCACCGTTGATTTTAATCACTAGAGGAGGAAGGCTAAAAAAATTTAGCGAACTCGCGCTTGGTAAAAGGTATTGCCACGGCGTCATCCGTGTTAATGGGGTGGCCAAAACTTCCAATCATTTCCTGGGTTTCGTCGTTGATGCACAGGGTATGCCATATTTCTTGAATGTACAACTCGGGGATATTTGGGTCTGCTAGAGTTAGGGCTTTGTTGATGGGATGATGTTGCAGGAACTCGATCATAACCCTGTAGGTGGCTGGATAAGTAGCAGGATCCAATAGAACTTGGGCATTGTTTGCTTTGATTGGAAGACGAGTGAAAACGAAATTTTCGGCGGTGGATTCGACAATCTGATGATCATTGTCGTTGGCTTCTTGGTTTGCAATAAGAATTTGATCGGCCATTGATGAGGTTTGGATTTTGGAAAGAAGTTGCAGGTTTGATTTTGCCAGGAGAGTTTGAGAAGATGATGAGAGTAAAAGGTTTGGCGGTTTTAAAATTTTGGATGCGAAGGGTTTATGCTCGATTAAATCAAATTAACGGCATAATTAGCTGACGTCATTAGGATTAGGCATGGGTTGTGACATGAGCAGCTTTAATTTCGCAGTCATGCGATGGATAGATTATGGACACGTGGAAAGGCGATTGGACGTGAGACTGGGGATAGATGACGCATGGAAGGTAGGTTTCTCAAAGGTTTTCTCGATTGGTTTTAATCGATTGGTTTTTCAAAAAGAATTAAAATCGATCAATTGAAATATTAAAATAAATCAATTAAAAGTTTTAATTAAAATCGATCATTTAGTCAGGATAAAAGATGTGTAAGTGACTAAATGATGGTTTTGAATTTAATAAGTAATTTTTAAAGAACAAATTTAACTGATTCAAGATATTATGATGAACCTTGAAGGCAAGAGTTAATTCATAAATTCTTGAGTCAAGATTCTAAGTTAGAAAGAACTTAAGAAATAGCTCCCTATCACAGAGTTTGAAAAGTATTTGAGCTCTGGATATTTGGAGACTATTTGAATCTCATAGATCAGAGCTCCCCCTTGAATGATGGTTTATTCTGTTGCTCCCCCTTGAGTTTTGCAATGATAAGCTCCCCCTAGAACTATGCTTGGATCAAAAAGTAAGAATATCGAGCATTCTGTCTACACAGAGGCACACAAAGGCTTTTGTGGGGTTCTCGATGGTGCAATCAGAGCCTATCAGAGATCTCTGGGTGATTCTAGGTTATTGAAAATAAAGGCAAGGATAGAAAAGTAAAGACATGTGAAACATATAACCATGCAAATCTTAAAGATTTGAAGTAGTTATATATTTAACATGCCCAACTTGCTGATTAGAAAATTAAATCTCTTCTCATCCAGAGCTTTTGTAAACAGATCAGCAAGTTGGTAATCAGTGGAGACAAAATACATTTCAATGGTCCCTTTCTCCACATGATCCTTTATAAAGTGATATCTGACATCTATGTGCTTGGTTTTTGAGTGCATCACTGAGTTTTCAGTTATCGCTATGGCACTCTCTGAGTCACAGAGGATGGGAATCTTAACATATATCAAGCCATAGTCTCTAAGTTGGGTTTTCATCCAGATCACCTGTGAGCAACAACTTGCAGCGGCTACATACTCTGCTTCTGCTGTAGAGGTTGAAACACAGTTCTGCTTTCTGGAAGTCCAAGTTATTAGACGATTTCCCAGAAGTTGACAGCTACCAGAGGTGCTCTTTCTGTCCAACTTACATCCTGCATGATCTGAGTCAGTGTATGCAATAAGATCAAATGACGAAATCTATGGATACCAGAGACCCAAAGAGGGTGATCCTTTGAGGTATCTAAAGATTCTTTTTACTGCAGCCAAGTGAGATTCTTTTGGATTGGCCTGAAACCTAGCACAGAGAAAAGTGGCAAACATAATATCTGGTCTAGTAGCTGTCAAGTACAGAAGTGATCCAATCATTCCTCTATAACTCTTAACATCTACTGGTTTCCCAGAGAGATCAAAATCTAGTTTGGTGCTGGGAGAGATTGGTGTTTTCATGGAAGTGACATTTTAGAATTTAAACTTTTTGAGCCAATCATGCTCATTTCAAATTCACTTTCCATTAGTTTTGAAAACAACTTTACTTCTGATTGATCAGTGGAACCAAATATGATATCATCCACATAGATTTGTACAACAGCTAACGTACCTTTGCCTCTTTTGTTGAACAGGGTGGTGTCAACTTTCCCTTTTTCATAGTTGTGTGTGATCAGAAATTTTGACAGACGTTCATACCATGCTCTGGGGGCTTGTTTCAGACCATACAGAGCCTTGTCCAGAAGGTAAACGTAGTCTGGATGTCGTGCATTTTCAAAGCCTGGAGGTTGTTGCACATACACCTCTTCTTTGAGATTTCCATTAAGAAAGGCACACTTTACATCCATTTGATATACTTTGAAGTCCCTGTATGCTGAGAATGCCAAAAATAACCTAATTTCCTCCAATCTTGCAACTGGAGCAAATGTCTCATCATAATCAACTCCTTCTTCTTGCCAGTATCCTTTTGCCACCAATCTTGCCTTGTTTCTGATCACTATCCCGTCTTCATCTCTTTTGTTTCTGAAAACCCACTTTGTGCCAATTGCTGTCACATTCTCTGGTAATGGCACGAGTTTCCAAACTTTATTTTTCTCAAACTGGAGCAACTCCTCTTGCATTGCATCAATCCAGCTTGGATCTCCTAATGCTTCATCAACCTTCTTGGGTTCTATCATGCTTAGAAAGTTTACATAAAAATATTCATTTGCCGTTGCAGATCTTGTTTTTACTCCTCCAGAGGGATCACCAATGATTTGTGATGGAGGATGATCACTTGTCCACTTCGTCATTCTTGTCTGTTGAATTTGAGTATCTTGAATCTCAGTTTCTGGTTGAGCTTCCTGTGGAATTGAACTTGGTATTTCTGTTGAACTTGAGGTTGATGGTTCTGTGTAAGGTTCAGCTTCTGGGATCTGTTCGGGTTCATCTATTTGCACAGAATCTTGGATTGGTTCCTCTTGAAGAAGATTAGAGGTTGGTGCAGATGATACTTCTTCTGTGTCTTGAGATTCAGGAGTGGCTGAAGGACCAGAATTAATTACCCCAGAGGTTTGAAGGACTTCTGGAATATTCATTGTTGTTCTTCTGGTAAGAGATTCAGATGGGATTTCTTCTCCGAGGAAATCATTGAATATTGTATTGATCTCTGTTTCTCTGCTACCTGAAAGATAGTCAGAGGTAACATTGTTAAGATTGAGTTCTGAGTTGGAGAAATCAGAAGTCAGTTGATCATCAAAATCAACATTTACGCTTTCCATGACCATTTTTGTTCTTAAGTTGAAAACTCTGAAAGCTCTTGAATTTAAAGAATATCCTAAAAATTTAGCTTCATCAGATTTCTTATCAAACTTGCCAAGTTTATCACGGTCATTTTGAAGAAAGCATTTACATCCAAAAACATGCAAAAAATCTATTGTTGGTTTTCTGTTGTTAATCAACTCATATGATGTTTTCATATGCCTCTTTACTATGATAGATCTGTTTTGGGTGAAACATGTTGTAGCCGCCTTCGCCCGTAAGTGAGTAGGCATTTACGATGCCGCGGCATTGTTCGTCGCCTCCACCAAGGTGCGATTTCTTCTCTCTACAACTCCATTTTGTTGAGGAGTTCTAACTGCAGAGAAGTTTTGGGAGATTCTTGGTGTATCATGAACTCTTCCAGTTTAGCATTTTTGAATTCTGTGCCATTTTCACTTTTGAGGTTCTGAATTTTGCAATCAAGTCTGACTTGAAGTCTTTTCATCATGTTAATTAGGACAGTTGGCACATCAGATTTTAACCGAATGAAAGCCAGCCAAGTATACCTGGAAAATTCATCAATTAGCACAAGGATATACTTTTTCCCAGATAGAGATTGTACAGAAATTGGACCACAGAGATCCACATGGAGTAGTTGTAAGGGTCTTATGCAAGAATGATCACTCTTTGTTTTGTGGGAAGCTCTTTTGATTTTTCCCATTTCACAAGCAGGACAGAGATGATCTTTTTGAAAGCGAATGTTTGGGAGCCCTTCAACTAGACCATGTTTGACAAGAAGTTCAAGGTTCTGAAAATTGAGATGAGACAATTTATGATGCCACAACCAAGCTACTTCACTCTTTTTGGAAATGAGATATAGAGTTTCTTTTCCATCCTTGGAGGTAAAGTTCATCATGTATAAGTTACCTTTCCTGTCTGCTCTCCACAGTTCTTCACCTGCCTTAGATAACAAGTAGCAATGTTTTTCATCAAACACAACTAACATTTTTTCATCACAAAGTTGACTGACACTTAGTAAATTATGCTTAAGACCAGAGACATGGGCTACTCTTAATAAAGTAACATTACCTTCTTGTAGTGTTCCATAGCCCTTAATTTGACCCTTACCATCATCTCCAAAAGTTACAGCTCCACCAGATTTGTCTTTGAATTTGGAGAGTAAGTTTCAGGTTCCAGTCATGTGCCTCGAGCATCCAGAGTCAAGATACCAGATGTGCACACGCTGGGTTTACACACAGAATCAGAGAGATTTAGGAACCCATTTCATAATGGGTACCTTAATGTTAGCTATTCGATTCATTGCAGAGTTTCTCTGTGGAAACGATGGTTTTCTAAAATGTTCAGATCCTCTGGGTTTTGTTTCAGAGGTTTCTGGTTTTTGAAATCTTTGCTTCTGGTTATTATAGTAACTTTTCTTGGGCTTATCAGAGAAATAGCCATATGATTTAGAGAAGAATTGTTTTAACTTTAAGAACAAATAAAAGCATTCAGAGTTCTGAGACAAAAAAGAATTCATGGAATTTTCATTTCTGGAATGATAATTACAATAGTTCTTATTTCTCTGAACTCTTGAATTTATCTCCGTTGGCTTTCTCTGATTCTCTTTAACTTGAGATTTCGAATGATTCACTGAAACATGAGAAGCAGATGAATTAGAATTCCATTTAGCTTTTTGTTCGGTTGAGAACTTTGGCTTCTAAGAAGTTTGACCAGAGAACTTGAAGTTGGAGTTTTGCTTGAAAACGGGTGCTCTTTTTGCCTTTTCTTTTTCAAGCTCAAGACTTGTTTTAGCTTGAATACACATCCCAAGGAAATCTGGATGAATAGGAAACTTTTTTCTTTGTATCCTTGGGGGTACAGAAGAATTTGGTATCCCATTAGAAAGTTTAGAAGCTTCTGGGCCTGCAGCTCTGACTTCTGTGAATTCACATGGTTTTGATAAAGAATCATTTTGAATCGTGAATTCTTTTTCAGAAGTATTGATCTCTTGATTTACAAATTTCAGCAAGAGAGCTTCAGAAGATTCAAAGAAATCAGAGTCCTGATCATTGTTTTCCCAGGGATAGAATTCGTGTTTATCCTTGTCTTGACTTTCTGAAAGATTTAGATCAATGAAGAAACAGGGAGTTATCTATGGAGGTTTTGAAAGGATAGCATCAGTTTTTGAATTTTCATTGAGGAAACATTCATTCATTGTTTGAAGAATGTCTTGTTCAAAGATTGATGCAAATTCTGACAACATGATATTTTCCAGAGTTTCAATGATGTCTTTTTCAAACATAGATCTTAAATTCTCTTCTGCATGCCTGGGTATAAATGCATCAGCTTCTGGGTTTAAAGTTAATTGAGAGAAGGATCTAAACGTAAAGATATTGTTCTTCTTCTGGACATGCTTTAGATTGACTTGAGCTTTTGGTCCAGAGGAGTATCTTATGTTTTTGAATTTTAACCTTCTGGGACTAAATTTTAATTTGAAGCTTGTTTTTCTCATGTTCTATGTGCATGACCTCCCTTTCTTTTACCCAGTAATTAGAAATAGCGACAGAGTTTAATCTATCACTTTCTTTATCTTTAATTTCTCTGTCCTTTTCCTTCAGAAGTTGTTTAAAATTTGCAATCTCTTATTTGAACAGAGTCTCTGTGGATTTGTGTTTTTGTAAAATGTTTTCAATATCCATAGAGAGTTCTTGTTTTTCTTTTATTGCTATGTTCATTTCTTTCTGGTAAATATCTCTTGCCCTTTCTGTTTTGGAAAGAGATATTTCAAGCTCTTTTCGAACTCTCTTTTCATCTACAAGCTTCTGTTTTAGTTCTTCAAATTCAAAAGTTAAGTTTAATATGTGTTTTCAAGTTCAGAGAAAGTAGAAGTGATGCAAACCGGAGTCTCAGAGGGCTGATCTTCTGAGTCTGTCATAGCCATTCCATAGAGGATGTCTTCTTCTCCACTGGATTTGTCAGATATCCAGTTCTCTTGCTCAGCAAACTTTGCCCTTTCTGTGCGATTGTATTTGTACTTATTTTTGTAATAAATCTTATCTTTTACTATTGTGCCCTTGCATTCCTTTGCAAAATGCCCCGGTTTTCCACATCTGTAACACACGTTCTTCTTTCCTTCCTCTTCCTTCTCTCGTTCTACCTTCTCTGCCTTCTGAGCTTCCTGCCTCTGGTTGTTCTCAGTCCTTGGCGCATATGGGGTGTATGTCCTGTTGTTGCCTCTGTTCCCTTGAAATGACTTGCTTCCAAATCTTCTGTTAAACTGTCTGGTTATAAGTGCCAAAGATTCAGCGAAGGCACTTATATCTTCATCTTCTGAGTCAGATGGTTCTGAGTTGACCACTGAGACAAATGCCTTCTTTCCTTTCTTTGCATTTTCTCTGTTTTTCTTCCCAGATCCTTTGGCTTCTGACATCAGGGCCAGAGGACCTCCAACAGTTGTTTTCTTCAGTAGAACCTCCTTCTCATGGGCTTGCAGAGTACCATAAACATCATGCAGTGACCATTCCTCAAGATCTTGATTGGCTTGAAGAGACATGGTTAGATTTGACCATTCTGGATTGAGCCTTTTTAGAAACAGAACATTGTGCTCTTCATTTGAGCGAGCAATTTCACATCTCTTGCACATGTTAATCAGGGTATTAAACCTATGATAGGTTTGCTCAAGAGTTTCGTCAGGTAGTGCTTGAAATGCGTTATACTCGTTTCGGGCTTGTGCTCGTCTGTTCTTTTTCTTCTTTGAGCCTCCTTCGAATTGATTTGCTAGCTGATCCCATAATTCCTTAGCCGTCTCGCAGGAATCAAGGGATATGAAGATGTCATTTGGAAGATCCATGGTCAGTAGCCTTTTTACTTTGTTAGCAATCTCGATTTTCGACTTGTCGTCATCGTTCCACTTTCCCCTTTCTTGGGGAACCATTTTTTCAGGAACTTCATCACTTTCAGTGGTTACTGGGATCCTTGGGAGTTTGACCATGGGTACATAAGGACCGGTTAAGATGGTGTCATATAGATCAGTGTCCATCCCTTCCAAAAAATTCACCATCCTCACTTTCCATTGAGGGTATTCTTCGCTGATCAACGTTGGGGGCTTGGTTAAAGAACAAGCGGAGAACATGGAGGTCATACCTTGATTAGCCATTTTCAGCAGAAATTTGGATGAAGGAGTTTATTATTTGACGATTAATTGAAATCGAAAACGTTTTAAAAAAAATAACCTGGAGAGATTTATGAGATGATTTAGATCTAAGATAACCACTGATTTGAGAATTTTGTACTGAATTTCACAAAATCTGGAAAAACAGGGTAGGGTGAAGAACAATAATCTAAATCGCGAGAAACAAACAAAATAGAGTAGGAATTCTCCAAAATCGGATGAGATCGACTAATCAAAAGCTTGATTAGAAGGCTCTGATACCAATTGTTGAAATCCATATCCCCAATTACTCTATATTCAGTAGATTTAATTACGAAAATCAACAGAGTAAGCGGAAGAACAATCTACTGTATTCAACAATAAGGTAATCAACAATGATAAACATTAAACAATTCAATTCAATGAAGAAAGATGTTGAAGAGCCAATGTATTCAATAAGCTGATGATTACAATACTGAAGAACAATTTCTCTCTTAAGATAGGAATTCTCGCCTCTCTTCTCTCAAAACCCACACTTTACAATACAAGAAATTAAATCTATTTATACTACAGTGAGAGAGAAAGTCAATGCATCAGCTAATGAGGAAGAGACACGTCAGGGAATATTGTAACAAATTCTGTTGAGCATAAGTCGTATGGCTGTCCACGTCAGCAAGCACGTGTGCTGGAAATAACCGCTGATTCACAGAGGTCCACAGAGGTTGTCCAAGCCTCTGGGAGCATCTGTGTTCTAAACACTTAGAGAAATTCGCGGCTCTGGCATCTTCTGGATAAGCTTCTGTGAAAACACTTAAGATTTCTGATTACATACTTTTACATAAAGAAATATTCTAATAGCTACACTCAAAACCGTTCAATCATAAACAAGCGGTTCACAAAAACCCCATATGAGTTGATGAACAAACGTGTTCCGACTATTCATCATCTTCACACGTTTGGTGGATGCTGCTTTGTGTTAAACGACAAAGAAGATCGTGGAAAACTTCATACCAAATTCGACGAAGCCTATTTTCTTGGATAGTCACCAAACGCATCTGCCTATCGGATCTATATGAAAGGAGCCAAATGTGTCACCGAGAGCGTAAATGTCCACTTCGATACAAAAGCTAAAATGGAAACCGAACTTCACAATTTTGTCCCTGAACTTACTGGCGTATTAGCTTCCGAACACCTCCGTTTAAAACCTGTTCATAACCCGTCTCATCCAAATCAAGCTTCCACGTCCAAAAACGCTTATTCTGATTTGGATGACCTATCCGAGCATTTCTACTCAGATTATTTCGGGCCTTGCACTGCAATGCCAAAAACCACTTCTACCCCTATCTCAGAAGTAGCCGAGATCACGACTCGTACTGGCTCGCCCTCATCTTCCGAAACGGTCTCACCACAAGCTACTTCACACACAACTACACTACCTACAACTACTCAAACCCCTAACGATAACCTCGCTCTAACAGAACCACTTCCTCAAAACCCCACACCTTCATCTACAAATCCGTAATCAACATCCCCTCCCCCACCACCGCGTCACACTCAAAGGGATGTTTGTTGTTCCGCTCGACCCTCCGAAGTGGCTCCAGCCTTAGAAACTGTGCAAGATCTTCCACTTGGCACATATGTGGATGACAATCCCGAAATTACGGCACAACCACCACTTCCTCACACTAATAAGTGGATCCGATCTCACCCACCCGATCTAATTATTGGAGATCCTTCAACACCGGTCACAACAAGATCTGCCTCGGCCAACGATTGCTTATTTTCTTCTTTCTTGAGCAAAATAGAACCCAAAACTATCATGGAGGCCATGTCTGATCCCGATTGGACCGTGGCTATGCAAGAAGATCTCAATCAATTCGAAAGTCTGAATGTTTGGCGACTTGTTCTGCGACCGAAGAAGAAAACCATTATTGGCACAAAATGGATCTTCAAGAATAAACGAGATGAGGATGGCATTGTCATACGTAACAAAGCTTGACCTGTTGCCAAGGGTTACTGTCAACAAGAAGGCATCGACTAGGATGAGACATTTGCACCGTTCGCCCGAATCGAAACCATTCCAATGTTCTTGGCATACGCGGCTCATAAAAATTTTCAAATGGATGTCAAGAATGCTTTCCTGAATGGTGTGCTACGGGAAGAAGTGTATGTCTCTCAGCCTGACGGATTTGTCGACCCAACAAAGCTAAACCATATTTACATACTCGACAAAGCTCTATACGGCCTCAAGCAAGCTCCCCGAGCCTGGTATGACAGTCTCTCTCAATACTTAGTCAAAAACGGGTACTACATAGGTTAGATAGATCCTACCCTTTTAATTAAAAAGGAAGATGGTGATATCATGTTAATTCAGATTTATGTAGACGATATTATTTTCTGTTCGACTAACCCACAACAATGCAAAAACTTCTCCGAACTCATGATTGCAAAGTTCAATATGAGTATGATGGGAGTAATGAATTTTTTCCTTGGTCTTCAAGTAAAACAATTTTCAACGGGAATATTCATTAACCAATCTAAATACATCTCGGACATGTTACATAAATATAACATGACGACCTGAACCTTTGGGGAAAGCGGTCGATATTAAAACCTATCGGGGAATCATTAGATCGTTAATGTATTTAACTTCTAGTCGACCAGACATAATGTTTGCTACATGCCTTTGTACGAGAACACAAGCCTCTCCCAAAGAATTCCACCTTAGTGCTATAAAAAGAATTTTCCGTTATTTAAAAGGTACTACTGATCTTGACCTATGGTATCCTAAGGATACGGGTTTCGAGTTAATTTCCTTTTCAGATGCTGATTATGCCAGCGGCATGCTTTATCGGAAAAGCACGACGGGCCACATTCAATTCTTGGGAGACAAACAAGTCAGCTGGTCATCAAAGAAACAAACATGCGTCTCCATATGCACTGCAGAAGCCGAATACATCGCTGCCGCAAGCTACTACTCAAAAGTCATTTGGATGTGCACGCAACTAAAATAATAGGGCTTCTGGTTCAACAAGATTCCTATCTATTGTGACTCGAAGAGCGCCATTCCCATATCCATCAATCCCGTCCAACACACTAAGACAAAACACATAGATGTCCGGTACCATTTCATTAAAGAACATGTCGAAAGAGGTATAATCGAAATATACTTTGTCAATACGGAACTTCAGCTTGCCGACTTATTCACAAAAAGCATTGGATGAGAAACGCTTCCAATTCCTAGTGTCTAAGTTAGGCATGCTAAATCTCAAAACCTGAGTTACAATCAGTACCGATTAAAACTGCACAAAATGCCCATTCAAGTGTTAATGATCATTCTCTTTTCAAAGTGCATCTTCATTATACTTGCATTCTCATTTTGAGAAGTTTAATTTTTAAAGTTCTATATTTTTCACAAGTTTTTTCGTATTTGTACAATTTTTGTCATGTGTATGTCTTTTAATCTTCTAGTTTTCGGTGCTTGTCTATCTAACGATTTCAGTTTTCGAGGGGGAGCGATAAGGTCAGTTTTTCTTAACTAACATCATCATAGGGGGAGCTAAGTTTTCTTATCTTAGGCACCATTCCAGGGGGAACACTTAGAATTTCTGGTCAAAAACATTTTTTTCTCGCATCCTCAGGGATCGACATATTCACCTTGTTGCCTCACTAGGACTCGACATCTGATGATGTCGAGTGACTAAGGCTCGACAACCCCTCTCTGTCTTGCCCTCGGCCCGATCACATTATGCCACGTGTTTTTTTGGCCCACAATTTAAATTCAAGGACCCCACTTTCACTGTTCTATTCTTAAAAAATCACTATTTCCCTCTTACTCTCTATAAACCACCCGAGCACTCACTGATCTTCCACAACTTTTCAAAAACTTCGATCTGTGCATATCTGATCACATCACCACGTTTGTCTTCAAACCTTGATCATGTTTACTTCATGTTTACATCAACTGTTCGGTTTCTAAACCCTTGGGTTTTACCGATTTTCGTGTTTTTCGTGCTTCTAGATGAATTCTGAGCATAGGAATAGTTATAAGAGTGTTAGACGATCCCCATCGACCCTAGCTCTAGGCTTAAATTCATCAAATGTCGAACTTTAGAATCATTTTTTATCGACAAACCTTAATTTCCTCACAAAAGCTTATGTCGACTCAGTTCGGCCCGACATAAATTTATCTCGAATCGTATAGGTTCGACATACCCACTTAATCTTTCGTCGAAACTATTAAGTGTCTATCTCGCACCTACTTCATTCGATATCTATATTTATATCGACTCCTTTGACTCCACATCTTACCTTGTCGACTCATAAAGGCTCGACTTATGTTCCTAATGATTCTTGTCGAATATCTTTGACTCGACATCATATCTTGTCAACTCTCAATCATTCGACTTTTGCTCCTAAGGATACTTGTCGAGTATCTATGCCCCAACATCTTGTCGACTCCTTCGTACTCGATAACTTTTCATTGAGGTTTGTTCGTCTCTCGACATAAGTCTTATCGATAACGTCTGTTCTATTCTTCAAAATCACTATTTCCCTCTTTCTCTCTACAAACCACCCGAGCACTCACTGATCTTCAACAATTTTTCGAAAACTTCGATCCGTACATATATGATCACATCACCAGGTTCGTCTTCAATCCATGATCATGTTTAATTCTTGTTGATTTCAATTTTAACCACTGCATGCTACTCTATTTCATTGAAAACTGTTTGGTTTCCAAACCCTTGGGTTTTACCGATTTTCGTATTTTTGGTGCTTCTGGATCAGTTCTGGCCATAGTACTAGTTATAAGAGTGTTAGACGATGCCCATCGACCCTAGCTCTAGTCCTAAATTCATCAAATGTCAAACTTTAGAATCTGGGTCGATATCTATTCGTACTTAGGGTTTTTGAGGGAACTCTTGAAGACTTGTCCAGTCCCTTGGGTCCGACATAAATTCTTATCGTCTCCCAAAGTTTCGACAAATTTCACCAAGGCTTTTTGTCGCATCCTAAACATGTCGACATGTGTTCTTGTCGCGTTCCAAACCATTGACATATTATCTATATTTATATCAGCTCCTTTGACTCCACAGCTTACCTTGTCGACTCACAAAGGCTCGACTTATGTTCCTAATGATTCTTGTCGAGTATCTTTGACTCGACATCATATCTTGTCAACTCTCAATCATTCGACTTTTGCTCCTAAGGATACTTGTCGAGTATCTGTGCCTCAACATCTTGTCGACTCCTTCGTACTCGATAACTTTTCATTGAGGTTTGTTTGTCCCTCGACATAAGTCTTATCGGTAACATCTATTCTATTTTTCAAAATCACTATTTCCCTCTTTCTCTCTACAAACCACCCGAGCACCCACTGATCTTCAACAATTTTTCGAAAACTTCGATCCGTTCTGATCACATCCCCAGGTTCGTCTTCAATCCTTGATCATGTTTATTTCTTGTTGATTTAATTTTAACCACTGCATGCTACTGTATTTCATTGAAAACTGTTCGGTTTCCAAACCCTTGGGTTTTACCTATTTTCGTGTTTTTGGTGCTTCTGGATCAATTCTGACCATAGGACTAGTTATAAGAGTGTTATACGATGCCCATCGACCCTAGCTCTAGGCCTAAATTCATCAAATGTCAAACTTTAGAATCTAGGTCGATATCTATTCGTACTTAGGGTTTTTGAGGGAACTCTTGAAGACTTGTCAAGTCCCTTGGGTCCGACATAAATTCTTATCGTCTCCGAATTGTACGACAATTTTCACCAAGTCTTTTTGTCGCATCCTAAACATGTCGATATGTGTTCCTGTCGCGTCCCAAACCATCGACATATTCGCCTAAGACTATATGTCGAGTCCTTCACAATCGACAAGTGTTTTTATCGAGAAACCTTAATTTCCTCACAAAAGCTTATGTCGACTCAGTTAGGCCCGACATAAATTTATCTCGAATCGTATAGATTCGACATACCCACTTAATCTTTCTTCGAAACTATTAAGTGTCTATCTCGTACCTATTTCATTCGATATCTATATTTATATCGGCTCGTTTGACTCCACATCTTACGTTGTCAACTCACAAAGGCTCGACTTATGTTCCTAATGATTCTTGTCGAATATCTTTGACTCGACATCATATCTTCTCAACTCTCAATCATTCGACTTTTGCTCCTAAGGATACTTGTCGAGTATCTAAGCCTCAACATCTTGTCGACTCCTTCGTACTCGATAACTTTTCATTGAGGTTTGTTCGTCCCTCGACATAAGTCTTATCGGTAACATCTGTTCTATTCTTCAAAATCACTATTTCCCTCTTTCTCTCTACAAACCACCCGAGCACTCACTGATCTTCAACAATTTTTCGAAAACTTCGATCCGTTCTGATCACATCACCAGGTTCGTCTTCAATCCTTGATCATGTTTAATTCTTGTTGATTTCAATTTTAACCACTGCATGCTACTCTATTTCATTGAAAACTGTTCGGTTTCCAAACCCTTGGGTTTTACCGATTTTCGTGTTTTTGGTGCTTCTGGATCAATTCTGACCATAGGACTAGTTATAAGAGTGTTATACGATGCCCATCGACCCTAGCTCTAGGCCTAAATTCATCAAATGTCAAACTTTAGAATCTAGGTCGATATCTATTCGTACTTAGGGTTTTTGAGGGAACTCTTGAAGACTTGTCAAGTCCCTTGGGTCCGACATAAATTATTATCGTCTCCCTACGACAATTTTCACCAAGTCTTTTTGTCGCATCCTAAACATGTCGATATGTGTTCCTGTCGCGTCCCAAACCATCGACATATTCGCCTAAGACTATATGTCGAGTCCTTCACAATCGACAAGTTTTTTATCGAGAAACCTTAATTTCCTCACAAAAGCTTATGTCGACTCAGTTAGGCCCGACATAAATTTATCTCGAATCGTATAGATTCGACATACCCACTTAATCTTTCTTCGAAACTATTAAGTGTCTATCTCGTACCTATTTCATTCGATATCTATATTTATATCGGCTCGTTTGACTCCACATCTTACGTTGTCAACTCACAAAGGCTCGACTTATGTTCCTAATGATTCTTGTCGAATATCTTTGACTCGACATCATATCTTCTCAACTCTCAATCATTCGACTTTTGCTCCTAAGGATACTTGTCGAGTATCTAAGCCTCAACATCTTGTCGACTCCTTCGTACTCGATAACTTTTCATTGAGGTTTGTTCGTCCCTCGACATAAGTCTTATCGGTAACATCTGTTCTATTCTTCAAAATCACTATTTCCCTCTTTCTCTCTACAAACCACCCGAGCACTCACTGATCTTCAACAATTTTTCGAAAACTTCGATCCGTTCTGATCACATCACCAGGTTCGTCTTCAATCCTTGATCATGTTTAATTCTTGTTGATTTCAATTTTAACCACTGCATGCTACTCTATTTCATTGAAAACTGTTCGGTTTCCAAACCCTTGGGTTTTACCGATTTTCGTGTTTTTGGTGCTTCTGGATCAATTCTGACCATAGGACTAGTTATAAGAGTGTTATACGATGCCCATCGACCCTAGCTCTAGGCCTAAATTCATCAAATGTCAAACTTTAGAATCTAGGTCGATATCTATTCGTACTTAGGGTTTTTGAGGGAACTCTTGAAGACTTGTCAAGTCCCTTGGGTCCGACATAAATTATTATCGTCTCCCTACGACAATTTTCACCAAGTCTTTTTGTCGCATCCTAAACATGTCGATATGTGTTCCTGTCGCGTCCCAAACCATCGACATATTCGCCTAAGACTATATGTCGAGTCCTTCACAATCGACAAGTTTTTTATCGAGAAACCTTAATTTCCTCACAAAAGCTTATGTCGACTCAGTTAGGCCCGACATAAATTTATCTCGAATCGTATAGATTCGACATACCCACTTAATCTTTCTTTGAAACTATTAACTGTCTATCTCGCACCTATTTCATTCGATATCTATATTTATATCGGCTCCTTTGACTCCACATCTTACCTTGTCGACTCACAAAGGCTCGACTTATGTTCTTAATGATTCTTGTCAAATATCTTTGACTCGACAACATATCTTGTCAACTCTCAATCATTCGACTTTTGCTCCTGAGGATACTTGTCGAGTATCTGTGCCTCAACATCTTGTCGACTCCTTCGTACTCGATAACTTTTCATTAAGGTTTGTTCGTCCCTCGACATAAGTCTTATCGATAACATCTTTTCTATTCCTCAAAATCACTATTTCCCTCTATAAACCACTCGAGCACTCACTGATCTTCAACAATTTTTCGAAAACTTCTATCCGTGAATATCTAATCACATCACCCGGTTCGTCTTCAAACCTTGATCATGTTTAATTCTTGTTGATTTCAATTTTCACCACCGCATGCTACTCTATTTCATTGAAAATCGTTCGGTTTCCAAAACCTTCGGTTTTACCGATTTTCGTGTTTTTGGTGCTTCTGCATCAATTCTGACCATAGGATTAGTTATAAGAGCGTTAGACGATGCCCATCGACCCTAGCTCTAGGCCTAAATTCAACAAATGTCAAACTTTAGAATCTGGGTCGATATCTATTCGTACTTAGGGTTTTTGAGGGAACTCTTGAAGACTTTTCAAGTCCCTTGGGTCCGACATAAATTCTTATCGTCTCCCAAAGGTTCGACAAATTTCACCAAGTCTATTTGTCGCATCCTAAACATGTCGATATGTGTTCTTGTCGCGTCCCAAACCATCGACATATTCGACTAAGACTATATGTCGAGTCCTTCACAATCGACAAGTTTTTTATCGAGAAACCTTAATTTCCTCACAAAAGCTTATGTCGACTCAGTTAGGCCCGACATAAATTTATCTCGAATCGTATAGATTCGACATACCCACTTAATCTTTCTTCGAAACTATTAAGTGTCTATCTCGTACCTATTTCATTCGATATCTATATTTATATCGGCTCGTTTGACTCCACATCTTACGTTGTCAACTCACAAAGGCTCGACTTATGTTCCTAATGATTCTTGTCGAATATCTTTGACTCGACATCATATCTTCTCAACTCTCAATCATTCGACTTTTGCTCCTAAGGATACTTGTCGAGTATCTATGCCTCAACATCTTGTCGACTCCTTCGTACTCGATAACTTTTCATTGAGGTTTGTTCGTCCCTCGACATAAGTCTTATCGGTAACATCTGTTCTATTCTTCAAAATCACTATTTCCCTCTTTCTCTCTACAAACCACCCGAGCACTCACTGATCTTCAACAATTTTTCGAAAACTTCGATCCGTTCTGATCACATCACCGAGTTCGTCTTCAATCCTTGATCATGTTTAATTCTTGTTGATTTCAATTTTAACCATCGCATGCTACTCTATTTCATTGAAAACTGTTCGGTTTCCAAACCCTTGGGTTTTACCGACTTTCGTGTTTTTGGTGCTTCTGGATCAATTCTGACCATAGGACTAGTTATAAGAGTGTTATACGATGCCCATCGACCCTAGCTCTAGGCCTAAATTCATCAAATGTCAAACTTTAGAATCTAGGTCGATATCTATTCGTACTTAGGGTTTTTGAGGGAACTCTTGAAGACTTGTCAAGTCCCTTGGGTCCGACATAAATTATTATCGTCTCCCTACGACAATTTTCACCAAGTCTTTTTGTCGCATCCTAAACATGTCGATATGTGTTCCTGTCGCGTCCCAAACCATCGACATATTCGCCTAAGACTATATGTCGAGTCCTTCACAATCGACAAGTTTTTTATCGAGAAACCTTAATTTCCTCACAAAAGCTTATGTCGACTCGCTAGGCCCGACATAAATTTATCTCGAATCGTATAGATTCGACATACCCACTTAATCTTTCTTTGAAACTATTAACTGTCTATCTCGCACCTATTTCATTCGATATCTATATTTATATCGGCTCCTTTGACTCCACATCTTACCTTGTCGACTCACAAAGGCTCGACTTATGTTCTTAATGATTCTTGTCAAATATCTTTGACTCGACAACATATCTTGTCAACTCTCAATCATTCGACTTTTGCTCCTGAGGATACTTGTCGAGTATCTGTGCCTCAACATCTTGTCGACTCCTTCGTACTCGATAACTTTTCATTAAGGTTTGTTCGTCCCTCGACATAAGTCTTATCGATAACATCTTTTCTATTCCTCAAAATCACTATTTCCCTCTATAAACCACTCGAGCACTCACTGATCTTCAACAATTTTTCGAAAACTTCTATCCGTGAATATCTAATCACATCACCAGGTTCGTCTTCAAACCTTGATCATGTTTAATTCTTGTTGATTTCAATTTTCACCACTGCATGCTACTCTATTTCATTGAAAACTGTTCGGTTTCCAAAACCTTCGGTTTTACCGATTTTCGTGTTTTTGGTGCTTCTGCATCAATTCTGACCATAGGATTAGTTATAAGAGCGTTAGACGATGCCCATCGACCCTAGCTCTAGGCCTAAATTCAACAAATGTCAAACTTTAGAATCTGGGTCGATATCTATTCGTACTTAGGGTTTTTGAGGGAACTCTTGAAGACTTTTCAAGTCCCTTGGGTCCGACATAAATTCTTATCGTCTCCCAAAGGTTCGACAAATTTCACCAAGTCTATTTGTCGCATCCTAAACATGTCGATATGTGTTCTTGTCGCGTCCCAAACCATCGACATATTCGACTAAGACTATATGTCGAGTCCTTCACAATCGACAAGTTTTTTATCGAGAAACCTTAATTTCCTCACAAAAGCTTATGTCGACTCAGTTAGGCCCGACATAAATTTATCTCGAATCGTATAGATTCGACATACCCACTTAATCTTTCTTCGAAACTATTAAGTGTCTATCTCGTACCTATTTCATTCGATATCTATATTTATATCGGCTCGTTTGACTCCACATCTTACGTTGTCAACTCACAAAGGCTCGACTTATGTTCCTAATGATTCTTGTCGAATATCTTTGACTCGACATCATATCTTCTCAACTCTCAATCATTCGACTTTTGCTCCTAAGGATACTTGTCGAGTATCTATGCCTCAACATCTTGTCGACTCCTTCGTACTCGATAACTTTTCATTGAGGTTTGTTCGTCCCTCGACATAAGTCTTATCGGTAACATCTGTTCTATTCTTCAAAATCACTATTTCCCTCTTTCTCTCTACAAACCACCCGAGCACTCACTGATCTTCAACAATTTTTCGAAAACTTCGATCCGTTCTGATCACATCACCAGGTTCGTCTTCAATCCTTGATCATGTTTAATTCTTGTTGATTTCAATTTTAACCACTGCATGCTACTCTATTTCATTGAAAACTGTTCGGTTTCCAAACCCTTGGGTTTTACCGACTTTCGTGTTTTTGGTGCTTCTGGATCAATTCTGACCATAGGACTAGTTATAAGAGTGTTATACGATGCCCATCGACCCTAGCTCTAGGCCTAAATTCATCAAATGTCAAACTTTAGAATCTAGGTCGATATCTATTCGTACTTAGGGTTTTTGAGGGAACTCTTGAAGACTTGTCAAGTCCCTTGGGTCCGACATAAATTATTATCGTCTCCCTACGACAATTTTCACCAAGTCTTTTTGTCGCATCCTAAACATGTCGATATGTGTTCCTGTCGCGTCCCAAACCATCGACATATTCGCCTAAGACTATATGTCGAGTCCTTCACAATCGACAAGTTTTTTATCGAGAAACCCTAATTTCCTCACAAAAGCTTATGTCGACTCAGTTAGGCCCGACATAAATTTATCTCGAATCGTATAGATTCGACATACCCACTTAATCTTTCTTTGAAACTATTAACTGTCTATCTCGCACCTATTTCATTCGATATCTATATTTATATCGGCTCCTTTGACTCCACATCTTACCTTGTCGACTCACAAAGGCTCGACTTATGTTCTTAATGATTCTTGTCAAATATCTTTGACTCGACAACATATCTTGTCAACTCTCAATCATTCGACTTTTGCTCCTAAGGATACTTGTCGAGTATCTGTGCCTCAACATCTTGTCGACTCCTTCGTACTCGATAACTTTTCATTAAGGTTTGTTCGTCCCTCGACATAAGTCTTATCGATAACATCTTTTCTATTCCTCAAAATCACTATTTCCCTCTATAAACCACTCGAGCACTCACTGATCTTCAACAATTTTTCGAAAACTTCTATCCGTGAATATCTAATCACATCACCAGGTTCGTCTTCAAACCTTGATCATGTTTAATTCTTGTTGATTTCAATTTTCACCACTGCATGCTACTCTATTTCATTGAAAACTCGTTTCGGTTTCAAAACCTTCGGTTTTACCGATTTTCGTGTTTTTGGTGCTTCTGCATCAATTCTGACCATAGGATTAGTTATAAGAGCGTTAGACGATGCCCATCGACCCTAGCTCTAGGCCTAAATTCAACAAATGTCAAACTTTAGAATCTGGGTCGATATCTATTCGTACTTAGGGTTTTTGAGGGAACTCTTGAAGACTTTTCAAGTCCCTTGGGTCCGACATAAATTCTTATCGTCTCCCAAAGGTTCGACAAATTTCACCAAGTCTATTTGTCGCATCCTAAACATGTCGATATGTGTTCTTGTCGCGTCCCAAACCATCGACATATTCGACTAAGACTATATGTCGAGTCCTTCACAATCGACAAGTTTTTTATCGAGAAACCTTAATTTCCTCACAAAAGCTTATGTCGACTCAGTTAGGCCCGACATAAATTTATCTCGAATCGTATAGATTCGACATACCCACTTAATCTTTCTTCGAAACTATTAAGTGTCTATCTCGTACCTATTTCATTCGATATCTATATTTATATCGGCTCGTTTGACTCCACATCTTACGTTGTCAACTCACAAAGGCTCGACTTATGTTCCTAATGATTCTTGTCGAATATCTTTGACTCGACATCATATCTTCTCAACTCTCAATCATTCGACTTTTGCTCCTAAGGATACTTGTCGAGTATCTATGCCTCAACATCTTGTCGACTCCTTCGTACTCGATAACTTTTCATTGAGGTTTGTTCGTCCCTCGACATAAGTCTTATCGGTAACATCTGTTCTATTCTTCAAAATCACTATTTCCCTCTTTCTCTCTACAAACCACCCGAGCACTCACTGATCTTCAACAATTTTTCGAAAACTTCGATCCGTTCTGATCACATCACCAGGTTCGTCTTCAATCCTTGATCATGTTTAATTCTTGTTGATTTCAATTTTAACCACTGCATGCTACTCTATTTCATTGAAAACTGTTCGGTTTCCAAACCCTTGGGTTTTACCGACTTTCGTGTTTTTGGTGCTTCTGGATCAATTCTGACCATAGGACTAGTTATAAGAGTGTTATACGATGCCCATCGACCCTAGCTCTAGGCCTAAATTCATCAAATGTCAAACTTTAGAATCTAGGTCGATATGTATTCGTACTTAGGGTTTTTGAGGGAACTCTTGAAGACTTGTCAAGTCCCTTGGGTCCGACATAAATTATTATCGTCTCCCTACGACAATTTTCACCAAGTCTTTTTGTCGCATCCTAAACATGTCGATATGTGTTCCTGTCGCGTACCAAACCATCGACATATTCGCCTAAGACTATATGTCGAGTCCTTCACAATCGACAAGTTTTTTATCGAGAAACCTTAATTTCCTCACAAAAGCTTATGTCGACTCAGTTAGGCCCGACATAAATTTATCTCGAATCGTATAGATTCGACATACCCACTTAATCTTTCTTTGAAACTATTAACTGTCTATCTCGCACCTATTTCATTCGATATCTATATTTATATCGGCTCCTTTGACTCCACATCTTACCTTGTCGACTCACAAAGGCTCGACTTATGTTCTTAATGATTCTTGTCAAATATCTTTGACTCGACAACATATCTTGTCAACTCTCAATCATTCGACTTTTGCTCCTAAGGATACTTGTCGAGTATCTGTGCCTCAACATCTTGTCGACTCCTTCGTACTCGATAACTTTTCATTAAGGTTTGTTCGTCCCTCGACATAAGTCTTATCGATAACATCTTTTCTATTCCTCAAAATCACTATTTCCCTCTATAAACCACTCGAGCACTCACTGATCTTCAACAATTTTTCGAAAACTTCTATCCGTGAATATCTAATCACATCACCAGGTTCGTCTTCAAACCTTGATCATGTTTAATTCTTGTTGATTTCAATTTTCACCACTGCATGCTACTCTATTTCATTGAAAACTCGTTCGGTTTCCAAAACCTTCGGTTTTACCGATTTTCGTGTTTTTGGTGCTTCTGCATCAATTCTGACCATAGGATTAGTTATAAGAGCGTTAGACGATGCCCATCGACCCTAGCTCTAGGCCTAAATTCAACAAATGTCAAACTTTAGAATCTGGGTCGATATCTATTCGTACTTAGGGTTTTTGAGGGAACTCTTGAAGACTTTTCAAGTCCCTTGGGTCCGACATAAATTCTTATCGTCTCCCAAAGGTTCGACAAATTTCACCAAGTCTATTTGTCGCATCCTAAACATGTCGATATGTGTTCTTGTCGCGTCCCAAACCATCGACATATTCGACTAAGACTATATGTCGAGTCCTTCACAATCGACAAGTTTTTTATCGAGAAACCTTAATTTCCTCACAAAAGCTTATGTCGACTCGCTAGGCCCGACATAAATTTATCTCGAATCGTATAGATTCGACATACCCACTTAATCTTTCTTCGAAACTATTAAGTGTCTATCTCGTACCTATTTCATTCGATATCTATATTTATATCGGCTCGTTTGACTCCACATCTTACGTTGTCAACTCACAAAGGCTCGACTTATGTTCCTAATGATTCTTGTCGAATATCTTTGACTCGACATCATATCTTCTCAACTCTCAATCATTCGACTTTTGCTCCTAAGGATACTTGTCGAGTATCTATGCCTCAACATCTTGTCGACTCCTTCGTACTCGATAACTTTTCATTGAGGTTTGTTCGTCCCTCGACATAAGTCTTATCGGTAACATCTGTTCTATTCTTCAAAATCACTATTTCCCTCTTTCTCTCTACAAACCACCCGAGCACTCACTGATCTTCAACAATTTTTCGAAAACTTCGATCCGTTCTGATCACATCACCGAGTTCGTCTTCAATCCTTGATCATGTTTAATTCTTGTTGATTTCAATTTTAACCACTGCATGCTACTCTATTTCATTGAAAACTGTTCGGTTTCCAAACCCTTGGGTTTTACCGACTTTCGTGTTTTTGGTGCTTCTGGATCAATTCTGACCATAGGACTAGTTATAAGAGTGTTATACGATGCCCATCGACCCTAGCTCTAGGCCTAAATTCATCAAATGTCAAACTTTAGAATCTAGGTCGATATGTATTCGTACTTAGGGTTTTTGAGGGAACTCTTGAAGACTTGTCAAGTCCCTTGGGTCCGACATAAATTATTATCGTCTCCCTACGACAATTTTCACCAAGTCTTTTTGTCGCATCCTAAACATGTCGATATGTGTTCCTGTCGCGTACCAAACCATCGACATATTCGCCTAAGACTATATGTCGAGTCCTTCACAATCGACAATTTTTTTATCGAGAAACCTTAATTTCCTCACAAAAGCTTATGTCGACTCAGTTAGGCCCGACATAAATTTATCTCGAATCGTATAGATTCGACATACCCACTTAATCTTTCTTTGAAACTATTAACTGTCTATCTCGCACCTATTTCATTCGATATCTATATTTATATCGGCTCCTTTGACTCCACATCTTACCTTGTCGACTCACAAAGGCTCGACTTATGTTCTTAATGATTCTTGTCAAATATCTTTGACTCGACAACATATCTTGTCAACTCTCAATCATTCGACTTTTGCTCCTAAGGATACTTGTCGAGTATCTGTGCCTCAACATCTTGTCGACTCCTTCGTACTCGATAACTTTTCATTAAGGTTTGTTCGTCCCTCGACATAAGTCTTATCGATAACATCTTTTCTATTCCTCAAAATCACTATTTCCCTCTATAAACCACTCGAGCACTCACTGATCTTCAACAATTTTTCGAAAACTTCTATCCGTGAATATCTAATCACATCACCAGGTTCGTCTTCAAACCTTGATCATGTTTAATTCTTGTTGATTTCAATTTTCACCACTGCATGCTACTCTATTTCATTGAAAACTGTTCGGTTTCCAAAACCTTCGGTTTTACCGATTTTCGTGTTTTTGGTGCTTCTGCATCAATTCTGACCATAGGATTAGTTATAAGAGCGTTAGACGATGCCCATCGACCCTAGCTCTAGGCCTAAATTCAACAAATGTCAAACTTTAGAATCTGGGTCGATATCTATTCGTACTTAGGGTTTTTGAGGGAACTCTTGAAGACTTTTCAAGTCCCTTGGGTCCGACATAAATTCTTATCGTCTCCCAAAGGTTCGACAAATTTCACCAAGTCTATTTGTCGCATCCTAAACATGTCGATATGTGTTCTTGTCGCGTCCCAAACCATCGACATATTCGACTAAGACTATATGTCGAGTCCTTCACAATCGACAAGTTTTTTATCGAGAAACCTTAATTTCCTCACAAAAGCTTATGTCGACTCAATTAGGCCCGACATAAATTTATCTCGAATCGTATAGATTCGACATACCCACTTAATCTTTCTTGGAAACTATTAAGTGTCTATCTCGTACCTATTTCATTCGATATCTATATTTATATCGGCTCGTTTGACTCCACATCTTACGTTGTCAACTCACAAAGGCTCGACTTATGTTCCTAATGATTCTTGTCGAATATCTTTGACTCGACATCATATCTTCTCAACTCTCAATCATTCGACTTTTGCTCCTAAGGATACTTGTCGAGTATCTATGCCTCAACATCTTGTCGACTCCTTCGTACTCGATAACTTTTCATTGAGGTTTGTTCGTCCCTCGACATAAGTCTTATCGGTAACATCTGTTCTATTCTTCAAAATCACTATTTCCCTCTTTCTCTCTACAAACCACCCGAGAACTCACTGATCTTCAACAATTTTTCGAAAACTTCGATCCGTTCTGATCACATCACCAGGTTCGTCTTCAATCCTTGATCATGTTTAATTCTTGTTGATTTCAATTTTAACCACTGCATGCTACTCTATTTCATTGAAAACTGTTCGGTTTCCAAAACCTTGGGTTTTACCGATTTTCGTGATTTTGGTGCTTCTGGATCAATTCTGACCATAGGATTAGTTATAAGAGCGTTAGACGATGCCCATCGACCCTAGCTCTAGTCCTAAATTCAACAAATGTCAAACTTTAGAATCTGGGTCGATATCTATTCGTACTTAGGGTGTTTGATGGAACTCTTGAAGACTTGTCAAGTCCCTTGGGTCCGACATAAATTCTTATCGTCTCCCAAATGTACGACAAATTTCACCAAGTCTTTTTGTCGCATCCTAAACATGTCGATATGTGTTCCTATGCGTCCCATACCATCGACATATTCGCCTAAGATTATATGTCGAGTCCTTCACCATCGACAAGTTTTTTATCGAGAAACCTTAATTTCCTCACAAAAGCTTATGTCGACTCAGTTAGGCCCGACATAAATTTATCTCGAATCGTATAGATTCGACATACCCACTTAATCTTTCTTCGAAACTATTAACTGTCTATCTCGCACCTATTTCATTCGATATCTATATTTATATCGGCTTCTTTGAATCCACATCTTACCTTGTCAACTCACAAAAGCTCGACTTATGTTCTTAATGATTCTTGTCGAATATCTTTGACTCGACATCATATCTTGTCAACTCTCAATCATTCGACTTTTGCTCCTAAGGATACTTGTCGAGTATCTATGCCTCAACATCTTGTCGACTCCTTCGTACTCGATAACTTTTCATTGAGGTTTGTTCGTCCCTCAACATAAGTCCTATTGGTAACATCTGTTCTATTCTTCAAAATCACTATTTCCCTCTATAAACCACCCGATCACTCACTGATCTTCAACAATTTTTCGAAAACTTCTATTCGTGAATATCTAATCACATCACCAGGTTCGTCTTCAAACTTGATCATGTTTAATTCATGTTGATTTCAATTTTCACCACTGCATGCTACTCTATTTCATTGAAAACTGTTCGGTTTCCAAAACCTTGGGTTTTACCGATTTTCGTGATTTTGGTGCTTCTGGATCAATTCTGACCATAGGATTAGTTATAAGAGCGTTAGACGATGCCCATCGACCCTAGCTCTAGTCCTAAATTCAACAAATGTCAAACTTTAGAATCTGGGTCGATATCTATTCGTACTTAGGGTGTTTGATGGAACTCTTGAAGACTTGTCAAGTCCCTTGGGTCCGACATAAATTCTTATCGTCTCCCAAATGTACGACAAATTTCACCAAGTCTTTTTGTCGCATCCTAAACATGTCGATATGTGTTCCTGTGCGTCCCATACCATCGACATATTCGCCTAAGATTATATGTCGAGTCCTTCACCATCGACAAGTTTTTTATCGAGAAACCTTAATTTCCTCACAAAAGCTTATGTCGACTCAGTTAGGCCCGACATAAATTTATCTCGAATCGTATAGATTCGACATACCCACTTAATCTCTCTTCGAAACTATTAACTGTCTATCTCGCACCTATTTCATTCGATATCTATATTTATATCGGCTTCTTTGAATCCACATCTTACCTTGTCAACTCACAAAAGCTCGACTTATGTTCGTAATGATTCTTGTCGAATATCTTTGACTCGACATCATATCTTGTCAACTCTCAATCATTCGACTTTTGCTCCTAAGGATACTTGTCGAGTATCTATGCCTCAACATCTTGTCGACTCCTTCGTACTCGATAACTTTTCATTGAGGTTTGTTCGTCCCTCAACATAAGTCCTATTGGTAACATCTGTTCTATTCTTCAAAATCACTATTTCCCTCTATAAACCACCCGATCACTCACTGATCTTCAACAATTTTTCGAAAACTTCTATTCGTGAATATCTAATCACATCACCAGGTTCGTCTTCAAACCTTGATCATGTTTAATTCATGTTGATTTCAATTTTCACCACTGCATGCTACTCTATTTCATTGAAAACTGTTCGGTTTCCAAAACCTTGGGTTTTACCGATTTTCGTGATTTTGGTGCTTCTGGATCAATTCTGACCATAGGATTAGTTATAAGAGCGTTAGACGATGCCCATCGACCCTAGCTCTAGGCCTAAATTCAACAAATGTCAAACTTTAGAATCTGGGTCGATATCTATTCGTACTTAGGGTTTTTGAAGGAACTCTTGAAGACTTGTCAAGTCCCTTGGATCCGACGGAAATTCTTATCGTCTCCCAAAGGTTCGAAAAATTTCACCAAGTCTTTTTGTCGCATCCTAAACATGTCGATATGTGTTCTTGTCGCGTCCCAAACCATCGACATATTCGCCTAAGACTATATGTCGAGTCCTTCACAATCGACAAGTTTTTTATCGAGAAACCTTAATTTCCTCACAAAAGCTTATGTCGACTCAGTTAGGCCCGACATAAATTTATTTAGAATCGTATAGATTCGACATACCCACTTAATCTTTCTTCGAAACTATTAAGTGTCTATCTCGCACCTATTTCATTCGATATCTATATTTATATCGGCTCCTTTGACTCCACATCTTACCTTGTCGACTCACAAAGGTTCGACTTATGTTCTTAATGATTCTTGTCGAAAATCATTGACTCGACATCATATCTTGTCAACTCTCAATCATTCGACTTTTGCTCCTAAGGATACTTGTCGAGTATCTATGCCTCAACATCTTATCGACTCCTTCGTACTCGATAACTTTTCATTGAGGTTTGTTCGTCCCTCGACATAAGTCTTATCGATAACATCTTTTCTATTCTTCAAAATCAATATTTCCCTCTATAAACCACCCGAGCACTCACTGATCTTCAACAATTTTTCGAAAATTTCTATCCTTGAATATCTAATCACATCACCAGGTTCGTCTTCAAACCTAGATCATGTTTAATTCTTGTTGATTTCAATTTTAACCACTGCATGCTACTCTATTTCATTGAAAACTGTTCGGTTTCCAAAACCTTGGGTTTTACCGATTTTCGTGTTTTTGGTGCTTCTGGATCAATTCTAACCATAGGATTAGTTATAAGAGCGTTAGACGATGCCCATCGACCCTAGCTCTAGGCCTAAATTCAACAAATGTCAAACTTTAAAATCTGGGTCAATATGTATTCGTACTTAGGGTTTTTGAGGGAACTCTTGAAGACTTGTCAAGTCCCTTGGGTCCGACATAAATTCTTATCGTCTCCCAAAGGTTCGAAAAATTTCACCAAGTCTTTTTGTCACATCCTAAACATGTCGATATGTGTTCTTGTCGCGTCCCAAACCATCGACATATTCGCCTAAGACTATATGTCGAGTCATTCACAATCGACAAGTTTTTTATCGAGAAACCTTAATTTCCTCACAAAAGCTTATGTCGACTCAGTTAGGCCCGCCATAAATTTATCTCGAATTTTATAGATTCGAAATACCCACTTAATCTTTCTTCGGAACTATTAAGTGTCTATCTCGCACCTATTTCATTCGATATCTATATTTATATCGGCCCGTTTGACTCCACATCTTACCTTGTCAACTCACAAAGGCTCGACTTATGTTCCTAATGATTCTTGTCGAATATCTTTGACTCGACATCATATCTTGTCAACACTCAATCATTCGACTTTTGCTCCTAAGGATACTTGTCGAGTATCTATGCCTCAACATCTTGTCGACTCCTTCGTACTCGATAACTTTTCATTGAGGTTTGTTCGTCCCTCGACATAAGTCTTATCAAGAACATCTGTTCTATTCTTCAAAATCACTATTTCCCTCTTTCTCTCTACATACCACCCGAGCACTCACTGATCTTCAACAATTTTTCGAAAACTTCGATCCGTGCATATCTGATCACATCACCAGGTTCGTCTTCAATCCTTGATCATGTTTAATTCTTGTTGATTTCAATTTTAACCACTGCATGCTACTCTATTTCAGTGAAAACTGTTCGGTTTCCAAACCCTTGGGTTTTACCGATTTTCGTGTTTTTGGTGCTTCTGGATCAATTCTGACCATAGGACTAGTTATAAGAGTGTTAGACGATGCCCATCGACCCTAGGTCTAGGGCTAAATTCATCAAAAGTCAAACTTCAGAATCTAGGTTGATATCTATTCGTACTTAGGGTTTTTGAGGGAACTCTTGAAGACTTGTTAAGTGACTTGGGTCCGACATAAATTCTTATCGTCTCCCAAATGTGCGACAAATTTCACCAAGTCTTTTTGTCGCATCCTAAACATGTCGATATGTGTTCTTGTCGCGTCCCAAACCATCGACATATTCGCCTAAGACTATATGTCGAGTCCTTCACAATCGACAAGTTTTTTATCGAGAAACCTTAATTTCCTCACCAAAGCTTATGTCGACTCAGTTAGGCCCGACATAAATTTATCTAGAATCGTATAGATTCGACATACCCACTTAATCTTTCTTCGAAACTATTAAGTGTCTATCTCGCACCTATTTCATTCGATATCTATTTTTATATCGGCTCCTTTGACTCCACATCTTACCTTGTCGACTCACAAAGGTTCGACTTATGTTCTTAATGATTCTTGTCGAAAATCTTTGACTCGACATCATATCTTGTCAACTCTCAATCATTCGACTTTTGCTCCTAAGGATACTTGTCGAGTATCTATGCCTCAACATCTTATCGACTCCTTCGTACTCGATAACTTTTCATTGAGGTTTGTTCGTCCCTCGACATAAGTCTTATCGGTAACATCTGTTCTATTCTTCAAAATCACTATTTCCCTCTTTCTCTCTACAAACCACCCGAGCACTCACTGATCTTCAACAATTTTTCGAAAACTTCGATCCGTGCATATCTGATCACATCACCAGTGTTCGTCTTCAATCCTTGATCATGTTTAATTCATGTTGACTTCAAATTTAACCACTACATGCTACTCTATTTCATTGAAAACTGTTCGGTTTCCAAACCCTTGGGTTTTACCGATTTTCGTGTTTTTGGTGCTTCTGGATCAATTCTGACCATAGGACTAGTTATAATAGTGTTAGACGATGCCCATCGACCCTAGGTCTAAGGCTAAATTCATCAAAAGTCAAACTTTAGAATCTAGGTTGATATCTATTCGTACTTCGGGTTTTTGAGGGAACTCTTGAAGACTTGTTAAGTCACTTGGGTCCGACATAAATTCTTATCGTCTCCCAAATGTGCGACAAATTTCACCAAGTCTTTTTGTCGCATCCTAAACATGTCGATATGTGTTCTTGTCGCGTCCCACACCATCGACATATTCGCCTAAGACTATATGTCGAGTCCTTCACAATCGACAAGTTTTTTATCGAGAAACCTTAATTTCCTCACAAAAGCTTATGTCGACTCAGTTAGGCCCGACATAAATTTATCTCGAATCGTATAGATTCGACATACCCACTTAATCTCTCTTCGAAACTATTAACTGTCTATCTCGCACCTATTTCATTCGATATCTATATTTATATCGGCTTCTTTGAATCCACATCTTACCTTGTCAACTCACAAAAGCTCGACTTATGTTCGTAATGATTCTTGTCGAATATCTTTGACTCGACATCATATCTTGTCAACTCTCAATCATTCGACTTTTGCTCCTAAGGATACTTGTCGAGTATCTATGCCTCAACATCTTGTCGACTCCTTCGTACTCGATAACTTTTCATTGAGGTTTGTTCGTCCCTCAACATAAGTCCTATTGGTAACATCTGTTCTATTCTTCAAAATCACTATTTCCCTCTATAAACCACCCGATCACTCACTGATCTTCAACAATTTTTCGAAAACTTCTATTCGTGAATATCTAATCACATCACCAGGTTCGTCTTCAAACCTTGATCATGTTTAATTCATGTTGATTTCAATTTTCACCACTGCATGCTACTCTATTTCATTGAAAACTGTTCGGTTTCCAAAACCTTGGGTTTTACCGATTTTCGTGATTTTGGTGCTTCTGGATCAATTCTGACCATAGGATTAGTTATAAGAGCGTTAGACGATGCCCATCGACCCTAGCTCTAGGCCTAAATTCAACAAATGTCAAACTTTAGAATCTGGGTCGATATCTATTCGTACTTAGGGTTTTTGAAGGAACTCTTGAAGACTTGTCAAGTCCCTTGGATCCGACATAAATTCTTATCGTCTCCCAAAGGTTCGAAAAATTTCACCAAGTCTTTTTGTCGCATCCTAAACATGTCGATATGTGTTCTTGTCGCGTCCCAAACCATCGACATATTCGCCTAAGACTATATGTCGAGTCCTTCACAATCGACAAGTTTTTTATCGAGAAACCTTAATTTCCTCACAAAAGCTTATGTCGACTCAGTTAGGCCCGACATAAATTTATTTAGAATCGTATAGATTCGACATACCCACTTAATCTTTCTTCGAAACTATTAAGTGTCTATCTCGCACCTATTTCATTCGATATCTATATTTATATCGGCTCCTTTGACTCCACATCTTACCTTGTCGACTCACAAAGGTTCGACTTATGTTCTTAATGATTCTTGTCGAAAATCATTGACTCGACATCATATCTTGTCAACTCTCAATCATTCGACTTTTGCTCCTAAGGATACTTGTCGAGTATCTATGCCTCAACATCTTATCGACTCCTTCGTACTCGATAACTTTTCATTGAGGTTTGTTCGTCCCTCGACATAAGTCTTATCGATAACATCTTTTCTATTCTTCAAAATCAATATTTCCCTCTATAAACCACCCGAGCACTCACTGATCTTCAACAATTTTTCGAAAATTTCTATCCTTGAATATCTAATCACATCACCAGGTTCGTCTTCAAACCTAGATCATGTTTAATTCTTGTTGATTTCAATTTTAACCACTGCATGCTACTCTATTTCATTGAAAACTGTTCGGTTTCCAAAACCTTGGGTTTTACCGATTTTCGTGTTTTTGGTGCTTCTGGATCAATTCTAACCATAGGATTAGTTATAAGAGCGTTAGACGATGCCCATCGACCCTAGCTCTAGGCCTAAATTCAACAAATGTCAAACTTTAAAATCTGGGTCAATATGTATTCGTACTTACGGTTTTTGAGGGAACTCTTGAAGACTTGTCAAGTCCCTTGGGTCCGACATAAATTCTTATCGTCTCCCAAAGGTTCGAAAAATTTCACCAAGTCTTTTTGTCACATCCTAAACATGTCGATATGTGTTCTTGTCGCGTCCCAAACCATCGACATATTCGCCTAAGACTATATGTCGAGTCATTCACAATCGACAAGTTTTTTATCGAGAAACCTTAATTTCCTCACAAAAGCTTATGTCGACTCAGTTAGGCCCGCCATAAATTTATCTCGAATTTTATAGATTCGAAATACCCACTTAATCTTTCTTCGGAACTATTAAGTGTCTATCTCGCACCTATTTCATTCGATATCTATATTTATATCGGCCCGTTTGACTCCACATCTTACCTTGTCAACTCACAAAGGCTCGACTTATGTTCCTAATGATTCTTGTCGAATATCTTTGACTCGACATCATATCTTGTCAACACTCAATCATTCGACTTTTGCTCCTAAGGATACTTGTCGAGTATCTATGCCTCAACATCTTGTCGACTCCTTCGTACTCGATAACTTTTCATTGAGGTTTGTTCGTCCCTCGACATAAGTCTTATCAGTAACATCTGTTCTATTCTTCAAAATCACTATTTCCCTCTTTCTCTCTACATACCACCCGAGCACTCACTGATCTTCAACAATTTTTCGAAAACTTCGATCCGTGCATATCTGATCACATCACCAGGTTCGTCTTCAATCCTTGATCATGTTTAATTCTTGTTGATTTCAATTTTAACCACTGCATGCTACTCTATTTCAGTGAAAACTGTTCGGTTTCCAAACCCTTGGGTTTTACCGATTTTCGTGTTTTTGGTGCTTCTGGATCAATTCTGACCATAGGACTAGTTATAAGAGTGTTAGACGATGCCCATCGACCCTAGGTCTAGGGCTAAATTCATCAAAAGTCAAACTTCAGAATCTAGGTTGATATCTATTCGTACTTAGGGTTTTTGAGGGAACTCTTGAAGACTTGTTAAGTGACTTGGGTCCGACATAAATTCTTATCGTCTCCCAAATGTGCGACAAATTTCACCAAGTCTTTTTGTCGCATCCTAAACATGTCGATATGTGTTCTTGTCGCGTCCCAAACCATCGACATATTCGCCTAAGACTATATGTCGAGTCCTTCACAATCGACAAGTTTTTTATCGAGAAACCTTAATTTCCTCACCAAAGCTTATGTCGACTCAGTTAGGCCCGACATAAATTTATCTAGAATCATATAGATTCGACATACCCACTTAATCTTTCTTCGAAACTATTAAGTGTCTATCTCGCACCTATTTCATTCGATATCTATTTTTATATCGGCTCCTTTGACTCCACATCTTACCTTGTCGACTCACAAAGGTTCGACTTATGTTCTTAATGATTCTTGTCGAAAATCTTTGACTCGACATCATATCTTGTCAACTCTCAATCATTCGACTTTTGCTCCTAAGGATACTTGTCGAGTATCTATGCCTCAACATCTTATCGACTCCTTCGTACTCGATAACTTTTCATTGAGGTTTGTTCGTCCCTCGACATAAGTCTTATCGGTAACATCTGTTCTATTCTTCAAAATCACTATTTCCCTCTTTCTCTCTACAAACCACCCGAGCACTCACTGATCTTCAACAATTTTTCGAAAACTTCGATCCGTGCATATCTGATCACATCACCAGGTTCGTCTTCAATCCTTGATCATGTTTAATTCATGTTGACTTCAAATTTAACCACTACATGCTACTCTATTTCATTGAAAACTGTTCGGTTTCCAAACCCTTGGGTTTTACCGATTTTCGTGTTTTTGGTGCTTCTGGATCAATTCTGACCATAGGACTAGTTATAATAGTGTTAGACGATGCCCATCGACCCTAGGTCTAAGGCTAAATTCATCAAAAGTCAAACTTTAGAATCTAGGTTGATATCTATTCGTACTTCGGGTTTTTGAGGGAACTCTTGAAGACTTGTTAAGTCACTTGGGTCCGACATAAATTCTTATCGTCTCCCAAATGTGCGACAAATTTCACCAAGTCTTTTTGTCGCATCCTAAACATGTCGATATGTGTTCTTGTCGCGTCCCACACCATCGACATATTCGCCTAAGACTATATGTCGAGTCCTTCACAATCGACAAGTTTTTTATCGAGAAACCTTAATTTCCTCACAAAAGCTTATGTCGACTCAGTTAGGCCCGACATAAATTTATCTCGAATCGTATAGATTCGACATACCCACTTAATCTTTCTTCGAAACTATTAAGTGTCTATCTCGCACCTATTTCATTCGATATCTATATTTATATCGGCTCGTTTGACTCCACATCTTACCTTGTCGACTCACAAAGGCTCGACTTTTCTTCCTAATGATTCTTGTCGAATATCTTTGACTCGACATCATATCTTGTCAACTCTCAATCATTCGACTTTTGCTCCTAAGGATACTTGTCGAGTATCCATGCCTCAACATCTTGTCGACTCCTTTGTACTCGATAACTTTTCATTGAGGTTTGTTCGTCCCTCCACATAAGTATTATCGATAACATCTGTTCTATTCTTTAAAATAACTATTTCCCTCTTTCTCTCTACAAACCACCCGAGAAGTCACTAATGTTCAACTATTTTTTGAAAACTTCGATCTGTGCATATCTGATCATATCACCAGGTTCGTCTTCAATCCTTGATCATCTTTAATTCTCGTTGATTTCAATTTTTACCACTACATGCTACTCTATTTCACTGAAAACTGTTCGGTTTCCAAACCCTTGGGTTCTACCGATTTTCGTGTTTTTGGTGCTTCTGGATCAATTCTGACCATAGGACTAGTTATAAGAGTGTTAGACGATGTCCATCGACCCTAGCTCTAGGCCTAAATTCATCAAATGTCAAACTTTATAATATGGGTCGACATCTATTCGTACTTAGGGTTTTTGAGGGAACTCTTGAAGACTTGTCAAGTCCCTTGGGTCCGACATAAAATCTTATCGTTTCCCAAAGGTTCGACAAATTTCACCAAGTCTTTTTGTCGCATCCTAAACATGTCGATATGTGTTCTTGTCGCGTCCCAAACCATCGACATATTCGCCTAAGACTATATGTCGAGTCCTTCACAATCGACGAGTTTTTATATCGAGAAACCTTAATTTCCTCACAAAAGCTTATGTCGACTCAGTTAGGCCCGACATAAATTTATCTCGAATCGTATAGATTCGACATACCCACTTAATATTTCTTCGAAACTATTAAGTGTCTATCTCGCACCTATTTAATTCGTTATCTATATTTATATCGGCTCCTTTGACTCCACATCTTACGTTTTCGACTCACAAAGGCTCGACTTATGTTCCTAAGGATTCTTGTGGAATATCTTTGACTCGACATCATATCTTGTCAACTCTCAATCATTCGACTTTTGCTCCTAAGGATACTTGTCGAGTATCTATGCCTCAACATCTTGTCGACTCCTTTGTACTCGATAACTTTTCATTGAGGTTTCTTCTTCCCTCCACATAAGTATTATCGATAACATCTGTTCTATTCTTTAAAATAACTATTTCCCTCTTTCTCTCTACAAACCACCCGAGTAGTCACTGATGTTCAACAATTTTTCGAAAACTTCGATCTGTGCATATCTGATCATATCACCAGGTTCGTCTTCAATCCTTGATCATGTTTAATTCTCGTTGATTTCAATTTTTACCACTGCATGCTACTCTATTTCACTGAAAACTGTTCGGTTTCCAAACCCTTGGGTTCTACCAATTTTCGTCTTTTTGGTGCTTCTGGATCAATTCTGACCATAGGACTAGTTATAAGAGTGTTAGACGATGTCCATCGACCCTAGCTCTAGGCCTAAATTCATCAAATGTCAAACTTTATAATATGGGTCGACATCTATTCGTACTTAGGGTTTTTGAGGGAACTCTTGAAGACTTGTCAAGTCCCTTGGGTCCGACATAAAATCTTATCGTTTCCCAAAGGTTCGACAAATTTCACCAAGTCTTTTTGTCGCATCCTAAACATGTCGATATGTGTTCTTGTCGCGTCCCAAACCATCGACATATTCGCCTAAGACTATATGTCGAGTCCTTCACAATCGACAAGTTTTTTTATCGAGAAACCTTAATTTCCTCACAAAAGCTTATGTCGACTCAGTTAGGCCCGACATAAATTTATCTCGAATCGTATAGATTCGACATACCCACTTAATATTTCTTCGAAACTATTAAGTGTCTATCTCGCACCTATTTAATTCGTTATCTATATTTATATCGGCTCCTTTGACTCCACATCTTACGTTTTCGACTCACAAAGGCTCGACTTATGTTCCTAAGGATTCTTGTGGAATATCTTTGACTCGACATCATATCTTGTCAACTCTCAATCATTCGACTTTTGCTCCTAAGGATACTTGTCGAGTATCTATGCCTCAACATCTTGTCGACTCCTTTGTACTCGATAACTTTTCATTGAGGTTTGTTCTTCCCTCCACATAAGTATTATCGATAACATCTGTTCTATTCTTTAAAATAACTATTTCCCTCTTTCTCTCTACAAACCACCCGAGTAGTCACTTATGTTCAACAATTTTTCGAAAACTTCGATCTGTGCATATCTGATCATATCACCAGGTTCGTCTTCAATCCCTGATCATGTTTAATTCTCGTTGATTTCAATTTTTACCACTGCATGCTACTCTATTTCACTGAAAACTGTTCGGTTTCCAAACCCTTGGGTTCTACCGATTTTCGTGTTTTTGGTGCTTCTGGATCAATTCTGACCATAGGACTAGTTATAAGAGTGTTAGACGATGTCCATCGAC
This sequence comes from Silybum marianum, assembly GCA_036898165.1. Lineage (NCBI taxonomy): Eukaryota > Viridiplantae > Streptophyta > Magnoliopsida > Asterales > Asteraceae > Silybum > Silybum marianum. The sequence continues at coordinate 19,847,515 of CM072530.1, read as the reverse complement.
CCTAGCTCTAGGCCTAAATTCATCAAATGTCAAAAATTAGAATATGGGTCGACCTCTATTCGTACTTAGGGTTTTTGAGGGAACTCTTGAAGACTTGTCAAGTCCCTTGGTCCGACATAAATTCTTATCGTCTCCCAAAGGTTCGACAAATTTCACCAAGTCTTTTTGTCGCATCCTAAACATGTCGATATGTGTTCTTGTCGCGTCCCAAACCATCGACATATTCGCCTAAGACTATATGTCGAGTCCTTCACAATCGACAAGTTTTTTTATCGAGAAACCTTAATTTCCTCACAAAAGCTTATGTCGACTCAGTTAGGCCCGACATAAATTTATCTCGAATCGTATAGATTCGACATACCCACTTAATATTTCTTCGAAACTATTAAGTGTCTATCTCGCACCTATTTAATTCGTTATCTATATTTATATCGGCTCCTTTGACTCCACATCTTACGTTTTCGACTCACAAAGGCTCGACTTATGTTCCTAAGGATTCTTGTGGAATATCTTTGACTCGACATCATATCTTGTCAACTCTCAATCATTCGACTTTTGCTCCTAAGGATACTTGTCGAGTATCTATGCCTCAACATCTTGTCGACTCCTTTGTACTCGATAACTTTTCATTGAGGTTTCTTCTTCCCTCCACATAAGTATTATCGATAACATCTGTTCTATTCTTTAAAATAACTATTTCCCTCTTTCTCTCTACAAACCACCCGAGTAGTCACTGATGTTCAACAATTTTTCGAAAACTTCGATCTGTGCATATCTGATCATATCACCAGGTTCGTCTTCAATCCTTGATCATGTTTAATTCTCGTTGATTTCAATTTTTACCACTGCATGCTACTCTATTTCACTGAAAACTGTTCGGTTTCCAAACCCTTGGGTTCTACCAATTTTCGTCTTTTTGGTGCTTCTGGATCAATTCTGACCATAGGACTAGTTATAAGAGTGTTAGACGATGTCCATCGACCCTAGCTCTAGGCCTAAATTCATCAAATGTCAAACTTTATAATATGGGTCGACATCTATTCGTACTTAGGGTTTTTGAGGGAACTCTTGAAGACTTGTCAAGTCCCTTGGGTCCGACATAAAATCTTATCGTTTCCCAAAGGTTCGACAAATTTCACCAAGTCTTTTTGTCGCATCCTAAACATGTCGATATGTGTTCTTGTCGCGTCCCAAACCATCGACATATTCGCCTAAGACTATATGTCGAGTCCTTCACAATCGACAAGTTTTTTTATCGAGAAACCTTAATTTCCTCACAAAAGCTTATGTCGACTCAGTTAGGCCCGACATAAATTTATCTCGAATCGTATAGATTCGACATACCCACTTAATATTTCTTCGAAACTATTAAGTGTCTATCTCGCACCTATTTAATTCGTTATCTATATTTATATCGGCTCCTTTGACTCCACATCTTACGTTTTCGACTCACAAAGGCTCGACTTATGTTCCTAAGGATTCTTGTGGAATATCTTTGACTCGACATCATATCTTGTCAACTCTCAATCATTCGACTTTTGCTCCTAAGGATACTTGTCGAGTATCTATGCCTCAACATCTTGTCGACTCCTTTGTACTCGATAACTTTTCATTGAGGTTTGTTCTTCCCTCCACATAAGTATTATCGATAACATCTGTTCTATTCTTTAAAATAACTATTTCCCTCTTTCTCTCTACAAACCACCCGAGTAGTCACTTATGTTCAACAATTTTTCGAAAACTTCGATCTGTGCATATCTGATCATATCACCAGGTTCGTCTTCAATCCCTGATCATGTTTAATTCTCGTTGATTTCAATTTTTACCACTGCATGCTACTCTATTTCACTGAAAACTGTTCGGTTTCCAAACCCTTGGGTTCTACCGATTTTCGTGTTTTTGGTGCTTCTGGATCAATTCTGACCATAGGACTAGTTATAAGAGTGTTAGACGATGTCCATCGACCCTAGCTCTAGGCCTAAATTCATCAAATGTCAAAAATTAGAATATGGGTCGACCTCTATTCGTACTTAGGGTTTTTGAGGGAACTCTTGAAGACTTGTCAAGTCCCTTGGTCCGACATAAATTCTTATCGTCTCCCAAAGGTTCGACAAATTTCACCAAGTCTTTTTGTCGCATCCTAAACATGTCGATATGTGTTCTTGTCGCGTCCCAAACCATCGACATATTCGCCTAAGACTATATGTCGAGTCCTTCACAATCGACAAGTTTTTTTTATCGAGAAACCTTAATTTCCTCACAAAAGCTTATGTCGACTCAGTTATGCCCGACATAAATTTATCTCGAATCGTATAGATTCGACATACCCACTTAATCTTTCTTCGAAACTATTAAGTGTCTATCTCGCACCTATTTCATTCGTTATCTATATTTATATCGGCTCCTTTGACTCCACATCTTACGTTTTCGACTCACAAAGGCTCGACTTATCTTCCTAAGGATTCTTGTGGAATATCTTTGACTCGACATCATATCTTGTCAGCTCTCAATCATTCGACTTTTGCTCCTAAGGATACTTGTCGAGTATCTATGCCTCAACATCTTGTCGACTCCTTTGTACTCGATAACTTTTCATTGAGGTTTGTTCGTCCCTCCACATAAGTATTATCGATAACATCTGTTCTATTCTTTAAAATAACTATTTCCCTCTTTCTCTCAACAAACCACCCGAGAAGTCACTAATGTTCAACAATTTTTTGAAAACTTCGATCTGTGCATATCTGTTCATATCACCAGGTTCGTCTTCAATCCCTGATCATGTTTAATTCTCGTTGATTTCAATTTTTACCACTGCATGCTACTCTATTTCACTGAAAACTGTTCGGTTTCCAAACCCTTGGGTTCTACCGATTTTCGTGTTTTTGGTGCTTCTGGATCAATTCTGACCATAGGACTAGTTATAAGAGTGTTTGACAATGTCCATCGACCCTAGCTCTAGGCCTAAATTCATCAAATGTCAAACTTTATAATATGGGTCGACATCTATTCGTACTTAGGGTTTTTGAGGGAACTCTTGAAGACTTGTCAAGTCCCTTGGGTCCGACATAAATTCTTATCGTCTCCCAAAGGTTCGACAAATTTCACCAAGTCTTTTTGTCGCATCCTAAACATGTCGATATGTGTTCTTGTCGCGTCCCAAACCATCGACATATTCGCCTAAGACTATATGTCGAGTCCTTCACAATCGACAAGTTTTTTATCGAGAAACCTTAATTTCCCGACAAAAGCTTATGTCGACTCAGTTAGGCCAGACATAAATTTATCTCGAATCGTATAGATTCGACATACCCACTTAATCTTTCTTCGAAACTATTAAGTGTCTATCTCGCAGCTATTTCATTCGATATCTATATTTATATCGGCTCCTTTGACTCCTACATCTTACCTTGTCGACTCATAAAGGACCGACTTATGTTCCTAATGATTCTTGTCGAATATCTTTGACTCGACATCATATCTTGTCAACTCTCAATCATTCGACGTTTGCTCCTAAGGATACTTGTCGAGTATCTATGCCTCAACATCTTGTCGACTCCTTCGTACTCGATAACTTTTCATTGAGATTTGTTCGTCCCTCGACATAAGTCTTATCGATAACATCTGTTCTATTCTTCAAAATCACTATTTCCCTCTTTCTCTCTACAAACCACCCGAGCACTCACTGATTTTCAACAAATTTTTGAAAACTTCGATCCGAGCATATCTGATCACATCACCAGGTTCGTCTTCAATTCTTGGTCATGTTTAATTCTTGTTGATTTCAATTTTAACCACTGCATGCTACTATATTTCATTGAAAACTGTTCGGTTTCCAAAACCTTGGGTTTTACCGATTTTCGTGTTTTTGGTGCTTCTTGATCAATTCTGACCATAGGACTAGTTATAAGAGTGTTAGACGATGCCCATCGACCCTAGCTCTAGGCCTAATTTCATCAAATGTCAAACATTAGAATCTGGATCGATATCTATTCGTACTTAGGGTTTTTGAGGGAACTCGTGAAGACTTGTCAAGTCCCTTGGGTTTGACATAAATTCTTATCGTCTCCCAAAGATTCGACAAATTTCACCAAGTCTTTTTGTCGCATTCTAAACATGTCGATATGTGTTCTTGTCGCGTCCCAAACCATACATATTCGCCTACGACTATATGTCGAGTCCTTCACAATCGACAAGTTTTTTATCGAGAAACCTTAATTTCCTCACAAAAGCTTATGTCGACTCAGTTAGGCCCGACATAAATTTATCTCGTATCGTAAAGATTCGACATACCCACTTAATCTTTCTTCGAAACTATTAAGTGTCTATCTCGCACCTATTTCATTCGTTATCTATATTTATATCGGCTCCTTTGACTCCACATCTTACCTTTTCGACTCACAAAGGCTCGACTTATGTTCCTAATCATTCTTGTCGAATATCTTTGACTTTACATCATATCTTGTCAACTCTCAATCATTCGACTTTTTCTCCTAAGGATACTTGTCGAGTATCTATGCCTCAACATCTTGTCGACTCCTTCGTACTCGATAACTTTTCATTGAGGTTTGTTCGTCCCTCGACATAAGTCTTATCGATAAAATATGTTCTATTCTTCAAAATCACTATTTCCCTCTTTCTCTCTACAAACCACCCGAGCACTCACTATCTTCAAATTTTTTTCGAAAACTTCGAGCCGTGCATATCTGATCACATCACCAGGTTCATCTTCAATCCTTGATCATGTTTAATTCTTGTTGATTTCAATTTTAACCACTGCATGCTACTCTATTTCATTGAAAACAGTTCGGTTTCAAAATCCTTGGGTTTTACCGATTTTCGTGCTTTTGGTGCTTCTGGATCAATTCTGACCATAGGACTTTGTTATAAGAGTGTTAGACAATGCCTATCGACCCTAGCTCTAGGCCTAAATTCATCAAATGTCGAACTTTAGAATCTGGATCGATATCTATTCATACTTAGGGTTTTGGAAGGAACTCTTGGAGAGTTGTCGAGTCCTTTGGGTCCGACATAAATTCTTATCGTCTCCCAAAGGTTCGACAAATTTCACCAAGTCTTTTTGTCGCATCTTAATCATGTCGATATGTGTTCTTGTCGCGTCCCAAACCATCGACATATTCGCCTAAGCCTATATGTCGAGTCCTTCACAATCGACAAGTTTTTTATCGACAAAACTTAGTTTCCTCAAAAAAGATTATGTCGACTCAGTTAGGGCCGACATAAACTTATCTCGAATCCTATATGTTCGACATACCCATTTAATCTTTCTTCGAAACTATTAAGTGTCTATCTCGCACCTATTTCATTTGATATCTATATTTATATCGACTCCTTTGACTCGACATCTTACCTTGTTGACTCACAAAGACTCGACTTATGTTTCTAATGATTCTTGTCGAGTATCTTTGACTCAACATCATATCTTGTCAACTCTCAATGATTCGACTTATGCCTCAACATCTGGTCGACTCCTTCGTACTCGATAACTCTTCAATGAGGTTTGTTCGTCCCTCGACATAAGTCTTATCAAGTACATCTGTTCTATTCTTCAAAATCACTATTTCCTTCTTTCTCTCTACAAACCACCCGAGCACTCACTAATTATCAACAATTTTTTGAAAATTTCGGTCTCTGCATATCTCATCACATCACCAGGTTCGTCTTCAATCTTTGGTCATGTTTAGATCTTGTTGATTTCAATTTTAACCACTGCATGCTACTCTATTCCATTGAAAACCATTTGGTTTCCAAACCCTTGGGTTTATCGAATTTCTTGTATTTGGTGCTTCTGGATCAATTTTGACCATTGGACTAGTTATAAGAGTGTTAGACGATGCCCATCGACCCTAGCTCTATGCCTAAATTCATCAAATGTCAAACTTTATAATATGGGTCGACTTCTATTCGTACTTAGGGTTTTTGAGGGAACTCATGAAGACTTGTCTAGTCCCTTGGGTCTGACATAAATTCTTATCGTCTCCCAAAGGTTCGACAAATTTCACCAAGTCTTTTTGTCGCATCCTAAACATGTCGATATGTGTTCTTGTCGCGTCCCAAACCATCGACATATTCGCCTAAGACTATATGTCGAGTCCTTCACAATCGACAAGTTTTTTTATCGAGAAACCTTAATTTCCTCACAAAAGCTTATGTCGACTCAGTTAGGCCAGACATAAATTTATCTCGAATCGTATAGATTCGACATACCTACTTAATCTTTCTTCGAAACTATTAAGTGTCTATCTCGCACCTATTTCATTCGATATCTATATTTATATCGGCTCCTTTGACTCCACATCTTACCTTGTCGACTCATAAAGGACCGACTTATGTTCCTAATGATTCTTGTCGAATATCTTTGACTCGACATCATATCTTGTCAACTCTCAATCATTCGACGTTTGCTCCTAAGGATACTTGTCGAGTATCTATGCCTCAACATCTTGTCGACTCCTTCGTACTCGATAACTTTTCATTGAGATTTGTTCGTCCCTCGACATAAGTCTTATCGATAACATCTGTTCTATTCTTCAAAATCACTATTTCCCTCTTTCTCTCTACAAACCACCCGAGCACTCACTGATTTTCAACAAATTTTTGAAAACTTCGATCCGAGCATATCTGATCACATCACCAGGTTCGTCTTCAATTCTTGGTCATGTTTAATTCTTGTTGATTTCAATTTTAACCACTGCATGCTACTATATTTCATTGAAAACTGTTCGGTTTCCAAAACCTTGGGTTTTACCGATTTTCGTGTTTTTGGTGCTTCTTGATCAATTCTGACCATAGGACTAGTTATAAGAGTGTTAGACGATGCCCATCGACCCTAGCTCTAGGCCTAATTTCATCAAATGTCAAACATTAGAATCTGGATCGATATCTATTCGTACTTAGGGTTTTTGAGGGAACTCGTGAAGACTTGTCAAGTCCCTTGGGTTTGAGATAAATTCTTATCGTCTCCCAAAGATTCGACAAATTTCACCAAGTCTTTTTGTCGCATTCTAAACATGTCGATATGTGTTCTTGTCGCGTCCCAAACCATACATATTCGCCTACGACTATATGTCGAGTCCTTCACAATCGACAAGTTTTTTATCGAGAAACCTTAATTTCCTCACAAAAGCTTATGTCGACTCAGTTAGGCCCGACATAAATTTATCTCGTATCGTATAGATTCGACATACCCACTTAATCTTTCTTCGAAACTATTAAGTGTCTATCTCGCACCTATTTCATTCGTTATCTATATTTATATCGGCTCCTTTGACTCCACATCTTACCTTTTCGACTCACAAAGGCTCGACTTATGTTCCTAATCATTCTTGTCGAATATCTTTGACTTTACATCATATCTTGTCAACTCTCAATCATTCGACTTTTTCTCCTAAGGATACTTGTCGAGTATCTATGCCTCAACATCTTGTCGACTCCTTCGTACTCGATAACTTTTCATTGAGGTTTGTTCGTCCCTCGACATAAGTCTTATCAATAAAATATGTTCTATTCTTCAAAATCACTATTTCCCTCTTTCTCTCTACAAACCACCCGAGCACTCACTATCTTCAAAATTTTTTCGAAAACTTCGAGCCGTGCATATCTGATCACATCACCAGGTTCATCTTCAATCCTTGATCATGTTTAATTCTTGTTGATTTCAATTTTAACCACTGCATGCTACTCTATTTCATTGAAAACAGTTCGGTTTCAAAATCCTTGGGTTTTACCGATTTTCGTGCTTTTGGTGCTTCTGGATCAATTCTGACCATAGGACTTTGTTATAAGAGTGTTAGACAATGCCTATCGACCCTAGCTCTAGGCCTAAATTCATCAAATGTCGAACTTTAGAATCTGGATCGATATCTATTCATACTTAGGGTTTTGGAAGGAACTCTTGGAGAGTTGTCGAGTCCTTTGGGTCCGACATAAATTCTTATCGTCTCCCAAAGGTTCGACAAATTTCACCAAGTCTTTTTGTCGCATCTTAATCATGTCGATATGTGTTCTTGTCGCGTCCCAAACCATCGACATATTCGCCTAAGCCTATATGTCGAGTCCTTCACAATCGACAAGTTTTTTATCGACAAAACTTAGTTTCCTCAAAAAAGATTATGTCGACTCAGTTAGGGCCGACATAAACTTATCTCGAATCCTATATGTTCGACATACCCATTTAATCTTTCTTCGAAACTATTAAGTGTCTATCTCGCACCTATTTCATTTGATATCTATATTTATATCGACTCCTTTGACTCGACATCTTACCTTGTTGACTCACAAAGACTCGACTTATGTTTCTAATGATTCTTGTCGAGTATCTTTGACTCAACATCATATCTTGTCAACTCTCAATGATTCGACTTATGCCTCAACATCTGGTCGACTCCTTCGTACTCGATAACTCTTCAATGAGGTTTGTTCGTCCCTCGACATAAGTCTTATCAAGTACATCTGTTCTATTCTTCAAAATCACTATTTCCTTCTTTCTCTCTACAAACCACCCGAGCACTCACTAATTATCAACAATTTTTTGAAAATTTCGGTCTCTGCATATCTCATCACATCACCAGGTTCGTCTTCAATCTTTGGTCATGTTTAGATCTTGTTGATTTCAATTTTAACCACCGCATGCTACTTCTATTCCATTGAAAACCATTTGGTTTCCAAACCCTTGGGTTTATCGAATTTCTTGTATTTGGTGCTTCTGGATCAATTTTGACCATTGGACTAGTTATAAGAGTGTTAGACGATGCCCATCGACCCTAGCTCTATGCCTAAATTCATCAAATGTCAAACTTTATAATATGGGTCGACTTCTATTCGTACTTAGGGTTTTTGAGGGAACTCATGAAGACTTGTCTAGTCCCTTGGGTCTGACATAAATTCTTATCGTCTCCCAAAGGTTCGACAAATTTCACCAAGTCTTTTTGTCGCATCCTAAACATGTCGATATGTGTTCTTGTCGCGTCCCAAACCATCGACATATTCGCCTAAGACTATATGTCGAGTCCTTCACAATCGACAAGTTTTTTTATCGAGAAACCTTAATTTCCTCACAAAAGCTTATGTCGACTCAGTTAGGCCAGACATAAATTTATCTCGAATCGTATAGATTCGACATACCTACTTAATCTTTCTTCGAAACTATTAAGTGTCTATCTCGCACCTATTTCATTCGATATCTATATTTATATCGGCTCCTTTGACTCCACATCTTACCTTGTCGACTCATAAAGGACCGACTTATGTTCCTAATGATTCTTGTCGAATATCTTTGACTCGACATCATATCTTGTCAACTCTCAATCATTCGACGTTTGCTCCTAAGGATACTTGTCGAGTATCTATGCCTCAACATCTTGTCGACACCTTCGTACTCGATAACTTTTCATTGAGGTTTGTTCGTCCCTCGACATAAGTATTATCGATAACATCTGTTCTATTCTTCAAAATCACTATTTCACTCTTTCTCTCTACAAACCACCCGAGCACTCACTGATTTTCAACAAATTTTCGAAAACTTCGATCCGAGCATATCTGATCACATCACCAGGTTCGTCTTCAATTCTTGATCATGTTTAATTCTTGTTGATTTCAATTTTAACCACTGCATGCTACTATATTTCATTGAAAACTGTTCGGTTTCCAAAACCTTGGGTTTTACCGATTTTCGTGTTTTTGGTGCTTCTTGATCAATTCTGACCATAGGACTAGTTATAAGAGTGTTAGACGATGCCCATCGACCCTAGCTCTAGGCCTAAATTCACCAAATGTCAAACATTAGAATCTGGGTCAATATCTATTCGTACTTAGGGTTTTTGAGGGAACTCATGAAGACTTGTCAAGTCCCTTGGGTCTGACATAAATTCTTATCGTCTCCCAAAGGTTCGACAAATTTCACCATGTCTTTTTGTCGCATTCTAAACATGTCGATATGTTTTCTTGTCGCGTCCCAAACCATTGACATATTCGCCAAAGACTATACGTCGAGTCCTTCACAATCGACAAGTTTTTTATCGACAAACCTTAATTTCCTCACAAAAGGTTATGTCGACTCAGTTAGGCCCGACATAAATTTATCTCCAATCGTATAGATTCGACATACCCACTTAATCATTCTTCGAAACTATTAAGTGTCTATCTCGCACCTATTTCATTCGTTATCTATATATATATCGGCTCCTTTGACTCCACATCTTACCTTTTCGACTCACAAAGGCTCGACTTATGTTCCTAAGGATTCTTGTGGAATATCTTTGACTCTACATCATATCTTGTCAACTCTCAATCATTCGACTTTTGCTCCTAAGGATACTTGTCGAGTATCTATGCCTCAACATCTTGTCGACTCCTTTGTACTCGATAACTTTTCATTGAGGTTTCTTCTTCCCTCCACATAAGTATTATCGATAACATCTGTTCTATTCTTTAAAATAACTATTTCCCTCTTTCTCTCTACAAACCACCCGAGTAGTCACTGATGTTCAACAATTTTTCGAAAACTTCGATCTGTGCATATCTGATCATATCACCAGGTTCGTCTTCAATCCTTGATCATGTTTAATTCTCGTTGATTTCAATTTTTACCACTGCATGCTACTCTATTTCACTGAAAACTATTCGGTTTCCAAACCCTTGGGTTTTACCAATTTTCTTGTTTTTGGTGCTTCTGGATCAATTCTGACCATATGACTAAATATAAGAGTGTTGGACAATGCCCATCGACCCTAAATCTAGGCTTAAATTCATCAAATGTCGAACTTTAGAATCTAGGTCGATATCTATTCATACTTAGGGTTTTTGAGGGAACTCTTGAAGACTTGTCGAGTCCCTTGGGTCCGACATAATTTCTTATCCTCTCCCAAAGGTTCGACAAATTTCACCAAATCTTTTTGTCGCATCCTAATCATGTCGATATGTGTTCTTGTTGCGTCCCAAACCATCGACATATTCGCTTAAGACGATACGTCGAGTCCTTCACAATCGACAAGTTTTTTTATCGACAAACCTAAATTTCCTCACAAAGACTTACGTCGACTCAGTTAGGCCCGACATAAATTTATCTCGAATCCTATAGGTTCGACATTCCCACTTAATCTTTCTTCGAAACTATTAAGTGTCTATCTCGCACCTATTTCATTCGATATCTATATTTATATCGGCTCCTTTGACTCCACATCTTACCTTGTCGACTCACAAAGACTCGACTTATGTTCCTAATGATTCTTGTTGAGTATATTTGACTCGACATCATATCTTGTCAACTCTTATTCATTCAACTTTTGCTCTTAAGGATACTTGTCGAGTATCTATGCCTCAACATCTTCATTGAGGTTTGTTCGTCCCTCGACATAAATCTTATCAAGAACATCTGTTCTATTTTCCAAAATCACTATTTCCCTCTTTCTCTCTACAAACCACTCGAGCTCTCACTAATTATCAACAATTTTTTGAAAACTTCGATCTGTGCATATCTGATCACATCATCAGGTTCGTCTTCAATCCTTGGACATGTTTAATTCTTGTTGATTTCAATTTTAACCACTGCATGCTACTCTATTTCATTGAAAACTGTTCGGTTTCCAAACCCTTGGGTTTTACCGATTTACGTGTTTTTGGTACTTCTGGATGAATTCTAACCATAGGACTACTTAGGGTTTTTGAGGGAACTCTTGAAGACTTGTCGAGTCCCTTGAGTCCGACATAAATTCTTATCGTCTCCCAAAGGTTCGACAAATTTCACCAAGTCTTTTTGTCGCATCCTAAACATGTCGATATGTGTTCTTGTCGCGTCCCAAACTGTGGACATATTCGCCTAAAACTATATGTCGAGTCCTTCACAATCCACATGTTTTTTATCGAGATACCTTAATTTCCTCACAAAAGATTATGTCGACTCAGTTAGGCCCGACATAAATTTATCTCGAATCGTATAGATTCGACATACCCACTTAATCTTTCTTCGAAACTATTAAATGTCTATCTCGCACCTATTTCATTCGATATCTATATTTATATCGGCTCCTTTGACTCCACATCTTACCTTGTCAACTCACAAAGACTCGACTTATGTTCCTAATGATTCTTGTCAAGTATCTTTGACTTGACATCATATCTTGTCAACTCTCAGTGATTCGACTTTTGCTCCTATGGATACTTGTCGAGTATCTATGCCTTAACATCTTGTCGACTCCTTCGTACTCGATAACTTTTCATTGAGGTTTGTTCGTCCCTCGACAAAAGTCTTATCGAGAACATCTATTCTATTCTTCAAAATCACTATTTCCTTCTTTCTCTCTACCAACTATCCGAGCACTCACTGAACTTTAATTTTTTTCGAGAACTTCGATCCGTGCATATCTGATCACATCACCAGGTTCGTCTTCAATCCTTGATCATGTTTAATTCTTGTTGATTTCAAATTTAACCAGTGCATGCTACTCTATTTCATTGAAAACTACTTGCTATCCAAACCCTTGGGTTTTACCGACTTTCTTTTTTTTGGTGCTTCTGGATCAATTCTAACCATAGGACTAGTTATAAGAGTGTTAGACGATGCCCATCGACCCTAGATCTAGTCCTAAATTCATCAAATGTCGAAATTTAGAATCTGGGTCTATATCTATTCATACTTAGGGTTTTTGAGGGAACTCTTGAGGACTTGTCGAGTCCCTTGGGTCCGACATAAATTCTTAGCGTCTCCCAAAGGTTCGACAAATTTCACCAAGTCTTTTTGTCGCATCCTAAACATGTCGATATGTGTTCTTGTCGCGTCCCAAACCATCGATATATTCTCCTAAGACTATATGTCGAGTCCTTCACAATCGACAAGTTTTTTATCGACAAACCTTAATTTCCTCACAAAAGCTTATGTCGCCTCAGTTAGGCCCGACGTAAATTTATCTCGAATCGTATAAATTCGACATACCCACTTAATCTTTCTTCGAAACTATTAAGTGTCTATCTCGCACCTATTTCATTCGATATCTATATTTATATCGGCTCCTTTGACTCCACATCTTAACTTGTCGACTCACAAAGACTCGATTTATGTTCCTAATGATTCTTGTCGAGTATCTTTGACTCCACATCATATCTTTTCAACTCTCAATCATTCGACTTTTGCTCCTAAGGATACTTGTCGAGTATCTATGCCTCAACATCTTGTCGACTCCTTCGTACTCGATAACTTTTCATTGAGGTTTATTCATCCCTCGACATAAGTCTTATCGATAACATCTGTTCTATTCTTCAAAATGACTATTTCCATCTTTCTCTCTACAAACCAACACGAGCACTCACTGATCTTCAACAATTTTTCGAAAACTTCAATCCGTGCATATCTGGTCACATCACCAGGTTCGTCTTCCATCCTTGATCATGTTTAATTCTTGTTGATTTCAATTTTAACCACTGTACGCTACTCTATTTCATTGAAAACTGTTCGGTTTCCAAACCCTTGGGTTTTACCGATTTTCGTGTTTTTGGTGCTTCTGGATCAATTCTGACCATAGGACTAGTTATAAGAGTGTTAGACGATGCCCATCGACCCTAGCTCTAGGCTTAAATTCATCAAATGTCGAACTTTAGAATCTGGGTCGAAATCTATTCATACTTAGGGTTTTTAAGTGAACTCTTGAACACTTATCAATTCCCTTGGGTCCCACATAAATTCTTATCGTCTCCCAAAGGTTCGACAAAGTTCACCAAGCCTTTTTGTCGCATCCTAAACATGTTGATATGTGTTCTTGTCGCGTCCCAAACCGTGGACATATTCGCCTAAGACTAGATGTTTAGTCCTTCACAATCGACATGTTTTTTATCGGGAAACCTTAATTTCCTCACAAAAGATTATGTCGACTCAGTTAGGCCCGACATAAATTTATCTCCAATCGTACAGATTCGACATACCCACTTAATCTTTCTTCGAAACTATTAAGTGTCTATCTCGCACCTATTTCATTCGATATCTATATTTATATCGGCTCCTTTGACTCCACGTCTTACCTTGTCGACTCACAAATACTCGACTTATGTTCCTAATGATTCTTGTCGAGTATCTTTGACTCGACATCATATCTTGTCAACTCTCAATGATTCGACTTTTGCTCCTAAGGATACTTGTCGAGTATCTATGCTTCAATATCTTGTCGACTCCTTTGTACTCGATAACTCTTCATTTAGGTTTGTTCGTCCCTCGACATAAGTCTTATCGAGAACATCTGTTCTATTCTTCAAAATCACTATTTCCTTCTTTCTTTCTACAAACTACCCGAGCACTAACTGATCTTCAATTTTTTTTCGAGGACTTCGATCCGTGTATATCTGATCACATCACCAGGTTCGTCTTCAATCCTTGATCATGTTTAGTTCTTGTTGATTTCAATTTTAATCACTGCATACTACTCTATTTCATTGAAAACTGTTCGGTTTCCAAACCCTTGGGTTTTACCGATTTTCGTGTTTTTGGTGCTTCTGGATGAATTCTAACCATAGGACTAGTTATAAGAGTGTTAGACGATGCCCATCGACCCTAGATCTAGGCTTAAATTCATCAAAAGTCGAAGTTTAGAATCTGGGTCGATATCTATTAATACTTTGGGTTTTTGAGGGAACTCTTGAAGACTTGTCGAGTCCCTTGGGTGTGACAAAAGTTTTTATCCTCTCCCAAAGGTTCGAAAAATTTCACCAAGCCTTTTTGTTGCATTCTAAACATGTCGATATGTGTTCTTGTCGCATCCCAAACCATCGACATATTCACCAAAGACTATATGTCGAGTCCTTCACAATCGACAAGTTTTTTATCAACAAACCTTAATTTCCTCACAAAAGTTTATGTCGACTCGGATTAGGCCCGACATGCATTTATCTCGAATCTTATAGATTCGACATACCCACTTAATATTTCTTCGAAACTATTAAATGTCTATCTCGCTCCTATCTCATTCGATATCTATATTTATATCGAATCCTTTGACTCGACATCTTACCTTGTCGACTCACAAAGACTCGAGTTATGTTCCGAATGATTCTAGTTGAGTATATTTGACTCGACATCATATCTTGTCAACTCTCAATGATTCGACTAATGCTCCTAAGGATACTTGTCGAGTATCTATGCCTCAACATCTTGTCGACTCCTTCGTACTCGATAACTCTTCATTGAGGTTTGTGCGTCCCTCGACATAAGTCTTATCAAGAACATCTGTTCTATTCTTCAAAATCACTATTTCCATCTTTCTCTCTACAAACCACCCGAGCACTCACTGATCTTCAACAATTTTTCGAAAACCTCAGTCTATGCATATCTGATCACATCATCAGGTTCGTATTCAATCCTTGGTCATGATTAATTCTTGTTGATTTCAATTTTAACCATTGCATGCTACTCTATTTCATTGAACACTATTCGGTTTCCAAACGCTTGGGTTTTACCGATTTTCGTGTTTTTGGTGATTTAGGATGAATTCTAACCATAGGACTAGTTATAAGATTGTTAGACGATGCCCATCGACCCTAGATCTAAGCTTAAATTCATCAAATGTCGAACTTTAGAATCTGGGTCGATATCTATCCATACTTAGAGTTTTTGAGGGAACTCTTGAAGACTTGTCGAGTCCCTTGGGTCCGACATAAATTCTTATCGTCTCCCAAAGGTTCGACAAATTTCACCAAGTCTTTTTGTCGCATCCTAAACATGTCGATATGTGTTCTTGTCGCGTCCCAAACTGTGGACATATTCGCCTAAGACTATATGTCGAGTCCTTCACAATCCACATGTTTTTTATCGAGATACCTTAATTTCCTCACAAAAGATTATGTCGACTCAGTTAGGCCCGACATAAATTTATCTCGAATCGTATAGATTCGACATACCCACTTAATCTTTCTTCGAAACTATTAAATGTCTATCTCGCACCTATTTCATTCGATATCTATATTTATATCGGCTCCTTTGACTCCACATCTTACCTTGTCAACTCACAAAGACTCGACTTATGTTCCTAATGATTCTTGTCAAGTATCTTT
Organism: Silybum marianum; assembly: GCA_036898165.1. Taxonomy (NCBI): domain Eukaryota; kingdom Viridiplantae; phylum Streptophyta; class Magnoliopsida; order Asterales; family Asteraceae; genus Silybum; species Silybum marianum. Next base: position 19,831,468 of record CM072530.1, on the reverse strand, counting down.
GACTTGACATCATATCTTGTCAACTCTTAGTGATTCGACTTTTGCTCCTATGGATACTTGTCGAGTATCTATGCCTTAACATCTTGTCGACTCCTTCGTACTCGATAACTTTTCATTGAGGTTTGTTCGTCCCTCGACAAAAGTCTTATCGAGAACATCTATTCTATTCTTCAAAATCACTATTTCCTTCTTTCTCTCTACCAACTACCCGAGCACTCACTGAACTTTAATTTTTTTCGAGAACTTCGATCCGTGCATATCTGATCACATCACCAGGTTCGTCTTCAATCCTTGATCATGTTTAATTCTTGTTGATTTCAAATTTAACCAGTGCATGCTACTCTATTTCATTGAAAACTATTTGCTATCCAAACCCTTGGGTTTTACCGACTTTCTTTTTTTTGGTGCTTCTGGATCAATTCTAACCATAGGACTAGTTATAAGAGTGTTAGACGATGCCCATCGACCCTAGATCTAGTCCTAAATTCATCAAATGTCGAAATTTAGAATCTGGGTCTATATCTATTCATACTTAGGGTTTTTGAGGGAACTCTTGAGGACTTGTCGAGTCCCTTGGGTCCGACATAAATTCTTAGCGTCTCCCAAAGGTTCGACAAATTTCACCAAGTCTTTTTGTCGCATCCTAAACATGTCGATATGTGTTCTTGTCGCGTCCCAAACCATCGATATATTCTCCTAAGACTATATGTCGAGTCCTTCACAATCGACAAGTTTTTTATCGACAAACCTTAATTTCCTCACAAAAGCTTATGTCGCCTCAGTTAGGCCCGACGTAAATTTATCTCGAATCGTATAAATTCGACATACCCACTTAATCTTTCTTCGAAACTATTAAGTGTCTATCTCGCACCTATTTCATTCGATATCTATATTTATATCGGCTCCTTTGACTCCACATCTTAACTTGTCGACTCACAAAGACTCGATTTATGTTCCTAATGATTCTTGTCGAGTATCTTTGACTCCACATCATATCTTTTCAACTCTCAATCATTCGACTTTTGCTCCTAAGGATACTTGTCGAGTATCTATGCCTCAACATCTTGTCGACTCCTTCGTACTCGATAACTTTTCATTGAGGTTTATTCATCCCTCGACATAAGTCTTATCGATAACATCTGTTCTATTCTTCAAAATGACTATTTCCATCTTTCTCTCTACAAACCAACACGAGCACTCACTGATCTTCAACAATTTTTCGAAAACTTCAATCCGTGCATATCTGGTCACATCACCAGGTTCGTCTTCCATCCTTGATCATGTTTAATTCTTGTTGATTTCAATTTTAACCACTGTACGCTACTCTATTTCATTGAAAACTGTTCGGTTTCCAAACCCTTGGGTTTTACCGATTTTCGTGTTTTTGGTGCTTCTGGATCAATTCTGACCATAGGACTAGTTATAAGAGTGTTAGACGATGCCCATCGACCCTAGCTCTAGGCTTAAATTCATCAAATGTCGAACTTTAGAATCTGGGTCGAAATCTATTCATACTTAGGGTTTTTAAGTGAACTCTTGAAGACTTATCAATTCCCTTGGGTCCCACATAAATTCTTATCGTCTCCCAAAGGTTCGACAAAGTTCACCAAGCCTTTTTGTCGCATCCTAAACATGTTGATATGTGTTCTTGTCGCGTCCCAAACCGTGGACATATTCGCCTAAGACTAGATGTTTAGTCCTTCACAATCGACATGTTTTTTATCGGGAAACCTTAATTTCCTCACAAAAGATTATGTCGACTCAGTTAGGCCCGACATAAATTTATCTCCAATCGTACAGATTCGACATACCCACTTAATCTTTCTTCGAAACTATAAAGTGTCTATCTCGCACCTATTTCATTCGATATCTATATTTATATCGGCTCCTTTGACTCCACATCTTACCTTGTCGACTCACAAATACTCGACTTATGTTCCTAATGATTCTTGTCGAGTATCTTTGACTCGACATCATATCTTGTCAACTCTCAATGATTCGACTTTTGCTCCTAAGGATACTTGTCGAGTATCTATGCTTCAATATCTTGTCGACTCCTTTGTACTCGATAACTCTTCATTTAGGTTTGTTTGTCCCTCGACATAAGTCTTATCGAGAACATCTGTTCTATTCTTCAAAATCACTATTTCCTTCTTTCTTTCTACAAACTACCCGAGCACTAACTGATCTTCAATTTTTTTTCGAGGACTTCGATCCGTGTATATCTGATCACATCACCAGGTTCGTCTTCAATCCTTGATCATGTTTAGTTCTTGTTGATTTCAATTTTAATCACTGCATACTACTCTATTTCATTGAAAACTGTTCGGTTTCCAAACCCTTGGGTTTTACCGATTTTCGTGTTTTTGGTGCTTCTGGATGAATTCTAACCATAGGACTAGTTATAAGAGTGTTAGACGATGCCCATCGACCCTAGATCTAGGCTTAAATTCATCAAAAGTCGAAGTTTAGAATCTGGGTCGATATCTATTAATACTTTGGGTTTTTGAGGGAACTCTTGAAGACTTGTCGAGTCCCTTGGGTGTGACAAAAGTTTTTATCCTCTCCCAAAGGTTCGACAAATTTCACCAAGCCTTTTTGTTGCATTCTAAACATGTCGATATGTGTTCTTGTCGCATCCCAAACCATCGACATATTCACCAAAGACTATATGTCGAGTCCTTCACAATCGACAAGTTTTTTATCAACAAACCTTAATTTCCTCACAAAAGTTTATGTCGACTCAGTTAGGCCCGACATGCATTTATCTCGAATCTTATAGATTCGACATACCCACTTAATATTTCTTCGAAACTATTAAATGTCTATCTCGCTCCTATCTCATTCGATATCTATATTTATATCGAATCCTTTGACTCGACATCTTACCTTGTCGACTCACAAAGACTCGAGTTATGTTCCGAATGATTCTAGTTGAGTATATTTGACTCGACATCATATCTTGTCAACTCTCAATGATTCGACTAATGCTCCTAAGGATACTTGTCGAGTATCTATGCCTCAACATCTTGTCGACTCCTTCGTACTCGATAACTCTTCATTGAGGTTTGTGCGTCCCTCGACATAAGTCTTATCAAGAACATCTGTTCTATTCTTCAAAATCACTATTTCCATCTTTCTCTCTACAAACCACCCGAGCACTCACTGATCTTCAACAATTTTTCGAAAACCTCAGTCTATGCATATCTGATCACATCATCAGGTTCGTATTCAATCCTTGGTCATGATTAATTCTTGTTGATTTCAATTTTAACCATTGCATGCTACTCTATTTCATTGAACACTATTCGGTTTCCAAACGCTTGGGTTTTACCGATTTTCGTGTTTTTGGTGATTTAGGATGAATTCTAACCATAGGACTAGTTATAAGATTGTTAGACGATGCCCATCGACCCTAGATCTAAGCTTAAATTCATCAAATGTCGAACTTTAGAATCTGGGTCGATATCTATCCATACTTAGAGTTTTTGAGGGAACTCTTGAAGACTTGTCGAGTCCCTTGGGTCCGACATAAATTCTTATCCTCTCCCAAAGGTTCGACAAATTTCACCAAGTCTTTTTGTTGCATCCTAAACATGTTGGTATGTGAACTTGTCGCGTCCCAAACCATCGATATATTCGCCTAAGACTATATGTCGAGTCCTTCACAATCGACAAGTTTTTTATCGAAAAACCTTAATTTCCTCACAAAAGCTTATGTCAACTCAGTTGGGCCCGACATGCATTTATCTCGAATCGTATAGATTCGACAAACCCACTTAATATTTCTTCGAAACTATTAAATGTCTATCTCACTCCTATCTCATTCGATATCTATATTTATATCGAATCCTTTGACTCGACATCTTACCTTGTCGACTCACAAAGACTCGACTTATGTTCCTAATGATTCTCGTTGAGTATCTTTGACTCGACATCATATCTTGTCAACTCTCAATGATTCGACTTATGCTCCTAAGGATACTTGTCGAGTATCTATGCCTCAACATCTTGTCGACTCCTTCGTACTCGATAACTCTTCATTGAGGTTTGTGAGTCCCTCGACATAAGTCTTAACAACAACATCTGTTCTATTCTTGAAAATCACTATTTCCATCTTTCTCTCTACAAACCACCCGAGCACTCACTGATCTTCAACAATTTTTCAAAAACATCGATCTATGCATATCTGATCACATCATCAGGTTCATCTTCAATCCTTGGTCATGATTAATTCTTGTTGATTTCAATTTTAACCACTGCATGCTACTCTATTTCATTGAAAACTCGTTCGGTTTCTAAACACTTGGGTTTTACTGATTTTCGTGTTTTTGGTGCTTCTGGATAAATTCTAACCATAGGACTAGTTATAAGAGTGTTAGACGATGCCCATCGACCCTAGATCTTGGCTTAAATTCATCAAATGTCGAACTTTAGAATCTGGGTCGATATCTATCCATACTTAGGGTTTTTGAGGGAACTCTTGAAGACTTGTGGAGTCCCTTGGGTCCGACATAAATTCTTATCCTCTCCCAAAGGTTCGACAAATTTCACCAAGTCTTTTTGTCGCATTCTAAACATATCGATATGTGTTCTTGTCGCATCCCAAACCATCGATATATTCGCCTAAGACTATATGTCGATTCCTTCACAATCGACAAGTTTTTTATCGACAAACCTTAATTTCCTCATAAAAGCTTATGTCGACTCAGTTAGGCCCGGCATAAATTTATCTCGAATCGTATAGATTCGACACACCCACTTAATATTTCACACCTATTAAGTGTTTATCTCGCACCTATTTCATTAGATATCTATATTTATATCGGCTCCTTTGACTTATGTTCCTAATGATGTTTGTCGAGTATCATTGACTCGACGTCATATCTTGTCAACTCTCAATGATTCGACTTTTGCTCCTAAGGATACTTATCGACTATCTATGCCTCAACATCTTGTCGACTCTTTCGTACTCGATAACTTTTCATTGAGGTTTATTAGTCCCTCGAGATAAGTCTTATCGATAACATCTGTTCTACTCTTTAAAATCACTATTTCCCTCTTTCTCTCTACAAACCACCCGAGCACTCATTGATCTTCAACAATTTTTTGAAAACTTCGATCCGTGCATATCTAATCACATCACTAGGTTCGTCTTCAATACTTGATCATGTTTAATTCTTGTTGATTTCAATCTTATCCACTGCATGCTACTCTATTTCACTGAAAACTGTTCGGTTTTCAAACCCTTGGGTTTTACCGATTTTCGTGTTTTTGGTGCTTCTGGATCAATTCTGACCATAGGACTAGTTATGAGAGTGTTAGACGATGCCCATCGACCCTAGATCTAGGCTTAAATTCATCAAATGTCAAACTTTAGAATCTGGGTCGATATCTATTCATACTTAGGGTTTTTGAGGGAACTCTTGAAGACTTGTCAAGTCCCTTGGGTCCGACATAAATTCTTATCATCTCCCAAAGGTTCGACAAATTTCACCAAGTCTTTTTGTTGCATCCTAAACATGTTGGTATGTGAACTTGTCGCGTCCCAAACCATCGATATATTCGCCTAAGACTATATGTCGAGTCCTTCACAATCGACAAGTTTTTTATCGAAAAACCTTAATTTCCTCACAAAAGCTTATGTCAACTCAGTTGGGCCCAACATGCATTTATCTCGAATCGTATAGATTCGACAAACCCACTTAATATTTCTTCGAAACTATTAAATGTCTATCTCACTCCTATCTCATTCGATATCTATATTTATATCGAATCCTTTGACTCGACATCTTACCTTGTCGACTCACAAAGACTCGACTTATGTTCCTAATGATTCTCGTTGAGTATCTTTGACTCGACATCATATCTTGTCAACTCTCAATGATTCGACTTATGCTCTTAAGGATACTTGTCGAGTATCTATGCCTCAACATCTTGTCGACTCCTTCGTACTCGATAACTCTTCATTGAGGTTTGTGAGTCCCTCGACATAAGTCTTAACAACAACATCTGTTCTATTCTTGAAAATCACTATTTCCATCTTTCTCTCTACAAACCACCCGAGCACTCACTGATCTTCAACAATTTTTCAAAAACATCGATCTATGCATATCTGATCACATCATCAGGTTCATCTTCAATCCTTGGTCATGATTAATTCTTGTTGATTTCAATTTTAACCACCGCATGCTACTCTATTTCATTGAAAATCATTCGGTTTCTAAACACTTGGGTTTTACCGATTTTCGTGTTTTTGGTGCTTACGGGTTAAATTCTAACCATAGGACTAGTTATAAGAGTGTTAGACGATGCCCATCGACCCTAGATCTTGGCTTAAATTCATCAAATGTCGAACTTTAGAATCTGGGTCGATATCTATTCATACTTAGGGTTTTTGAGGGAACTCTTGAAGACTTGTCGAGTCCCTTGGGTCCGACATAAATTCTTATCCTCTCCCAAAGGTTCGACAAATTTCACCAAGTCTTTTTGTTGCATCCTAAACATGTTGGTATGTGAACTTGTCGCGTCCCAAACCATCGATATATTCGCCTAAGACTATATGTCGAGTCCTTCACAATCGACAAGTTTTTTATCGAAAAACCTTAATTTCCTCACAAAAGCTTATGTCAACTCAGTTGGGCCCGACATGCATTTATCTCGAATCGTATAGATTCGACAAACCCACTTAATATTTCTTCGAAACTATTAAATGTCTATCTCACTCCTATCTCATTCGATATCTATATTTATATCGAATCCTTTGACTCGACATCTTACCTTGTCGACTCACAAAGACTCGACTTATGTTCCTAATGATTCTCGTTGAGTATCTTTGACTCGACATCATATCTTGTCAACTCTCAATGATTCGACTTATGCTCCTAAGGATACTTGTCGAGTATCTATGCCTCAACATCTTGTCGACTCCTTCGTACTCGATAACTCTTCATTGAGGTTTGTGAGTCCCTCGACATAAGTCTTAACAACAACATCTGTTCTATTCTTGAAAATCACTATTTCCATCTTTCTCTCTACAAACCACCCGAGCACTCACTGATCTTCAACAATTTTTCAAAAACATCGATCTATGCATATCTGATCACATCATCAGGTTCATCTTCAATCCTTGGTCATGATTAATTCTTGTTGATTTCAATTTTAACCACTGCATGCTACTCTATTTCATTGAAAACTGTTCGGTTTCTAAACACTTGGGTTTTACTGATTTTCGTGTTTTTGGTGCTTCTGGATAAATTCTAACCATAGGACTAGTTATAAGAGTGTTAGACGATGCCCATCGACCCTAGATCTTGGCTTAAATTCATCAAATGTCGAACTTTAGAATCTGGGTCGATATCTATCCATACTTAGGGTTTTTGAGGGAACTCTTGAAGACTTGTGGAGTCCCTTGGGTCCGACATAAATTCTTATCCTCTCCCAAAGGTTCGACAAATTTCACCAAGTCTTTTTGTCGCATTCTAAACATATCGATATGTGTTCTTGTCGCATCCCAAACCATCGATATATTCGCCTAAGACTATATGTCGATTCCTTCACAATCGACAAGTTTTTTATCGACAAACCTTAATTTCCTCATAAAAGCTTATGTCGACTCGCTAGGCCCGGCATAAATTTATCTCGAATCGTATAGATTCGACACACCCACTTAATATTTCACACCTATTAAGTGTTTATCTCGCACCTATTTCATTAGATATCTATATTTATATCGGCTCCTTTGACTTATGTTCCTAATGATGTTTGTCGAGTATCATTGACTCGACGTCATATCTTGTCAACTCTCAATGATTCGACTTTTGCTCCTAAGGATACTTATCGACTATCTATGCCTCAACATCTTGTCGACTCTTTCGTACTCGATAACTTTTCATTGAGGTTTATTAGTCCCTCGAGATAAGTCTTATCGATAACATCTGTTCTACTCTTTAAAATCACTATTTCCCTCTTTCTCTCTACAAACCACCCGAGCACTCATTGATCTTCAACAATTTTTTGAAAACTTCGATCCGTGCATATCTAATCACATCACTAGGTTCGTCTTCAATACTTGATCATGTTTAATTCTTGTTGATTTCAATCTTATCCACTGCATGCTACTCTATTTCACTGAAAACTGTTCGGTTTTCAAACCCTTGGGTTTTACCGATTTTCGTGTTTTTGGTGCTTCGGATCAATTCGACCATAGGACTAGTTATGAGAGTGTTAGACGATGCCCATCGACCCTAGATCTAGGCTTAAATTCATCAAATGTCAAACTTTAGAATGCGGGTCGATATCTATTCATACTTAGGGTTTTTGAGGGAACTCTTGAAGACTTGTCAAGTCCCTTGGGTCCGACATAAATTCTTATCATCTCCCAAAGGTTCGACAAATTTCACCAAGTCTTTTTGTTGCATCCTAAACATGTTGGTATGTGAACTTGTCGCGTCCCAAACCATCGATATATTCGCCTAAGACTATATGTCGAGTCCTTCACAATCGACAAGTTTTTTATCGAAAAACCTTAATTTCCTCACAAAAGCTTATGTCAACTCAGTTGGGCCCAACATGCATTTATCTCGAATCGTATAGATTCGACAAACCCACTTAATATTTCTTCGAAACTATTAAATGTCTATCTCACTCCTATCTCATTCGATATCTATATTTATATCGAATCCTTTGACTCGACATCTTACCTTGTCGACTCACAAAGACTCGACTTATGTTCCTAATGATTCTCGTTGAGTATCTTTGACTCGACATCATATCTTGTCAACTCTCAATGATTCGACTTATGCTCTTAAGGATACTTGTCGAGTATCTATGCCTCAACATCTTGTCGACTCCTTCGTACTCGATAACTCTTCATTGAGGTTTGTGAGTCCCTCGACATAAGTCTTAACAACAACATCTGTTCTATTCTTGAAAATCACTATTTCCATCTTTCTCTCTACAAACCACCCGAGCACTCACTGATCTTCAACAATTTTTCAAAAACATCGATCTATGCATATCTGATCACATCATCAGGTTCATCTTCAATCCTTGGTCATGATTAATTCTTGTTGATTTCAATTTTAACCACTGCATGCTACTCTATTTCATTGAAAACTGTTCGGTTTCTAAACACTTGGGTTTTACTGATTTTCGTGTTTTTGGTGCTTCTGGTTAAATTCTAACCATAGGACTAGTTATAAGAGTGTTAGACGATGCCCATCGACCCTAGATCTTGGCTTAAATTCATCAAATGTCGAACTTTAGAATCTGGGTCGATATCTATTCATACTTAGGGTTTTTGAGGGAACTCTTGAAGACTTGTCGAGTCCCTTGGGTCCGACATAAATTCTTATCCTCTCCCAAAGGTTCGACAAATTTCACCAAGTCTTTTTGTTGCATCCTAAACATGTTGGTATGTGAACTTGTCGCGTCCCAAACCATCGATATATTCGCCTAAGACTATATGTCGAGTCCTTCACAATCGACAAGTTTTTTATCGAAAAACCTTAATTTCCTCACAAAAGCTTATGTCAACTCAGTTGGGCCCGACATGCATTTATCTCGAATCGTATAGATTCGACAAACCCACTTAATATTTCTTCGAAACTATTAAATGTCTATCTCACTCCTATCTCATTCGATATCTATATTTATATCGAATCCTTTGACTCGACATCTTACCTTGTCGACTCACAAAGACTCGACTTATGTTCCTAATGATTCTCGTTGAGTATCTTTGACTCGACATCATATCTTGTCAACTCTCAATGATTCGACTTATGCTCCTAAGGATACTTGTCGAGTATCTATGCCTCAACATCTTGTCGACTCCTTCGTACTCGATAACTCTTCATTGAGGTTTGTGAGTCCCTCGACATAAGTCTTAACAACAACATCTGTTCTATTCTTGAAAATCACTATTTCCATCTTTCTCTCTACAAACCACCCGAGCACTCACTGATCTTCAACAATTTTTCAAAAACATCGATCTATGCATATCTGATCACATCATCAGGTTCATCTTCAATCCTTGGTCATGATTAATTCTTGTTGATTTCAATTTTAACCACTGCATGCTACTCTATTTCATTGAAAACTGTTCGGTTTCTAAACACTTGGGTTTTACTGATTTTCGTGTTTTTGGTGCTTCTGGATAAATTCTAACCATAGGACTAGTTATAAGAGTGTTAGACGATGCCCATCGACCCTAGATCTTGGCTTAAATTCATCAAATGTCGAACTTTAGAATCTGGGTCGATATCTATCCATACTTAGGGTTTTTGAGGGAACTCTTGAAGACTTGTGGAGTCCCTTGGGTCCGACATAAATTCTTATCCTCTCCCAAAGGTTCGACAAATTTCACCAAGTCTTTTTGTCGCATTCTAAACATATCGATATGTGTTCTTGTCGCATCCCAAACCATCGATATATTCGCCTAAGACTATATGTCGATTCCTTCACAATCGACAAGTTTTTTATCGACAAACCTTAATTTCCTCATAAAAGCTTATGTCGACTCAGTTAGGCCCGGCATAAATTTATCTCGAATCGTATAGATTCGACACACCCACTTAATATTTCACACCTATTAAGTGTTTATCTCGCACCTATTTCATTAGATATCTATATTTATATCGGCTCCTTTGACTTATGTTCCTAATGATGTTTGTCGAGTATCATTGACTCGACGTCATATCTTGTCAACTCTCAATGATTCGACTTTTGCTCCTAAGGATACTTATCGACTATCTATGCCTCAACATCTTGTCGACTCTTTCGTACTCGATAACTTTTCATTGAGGTTTATTAGTCCCTCGAGATAAGTCTTATCGATAACATCTGTTCTACTCTTTAAAATCACTATTTCCCTCTTTCTCTCTACAAACCACCCGAGCACTCATTGATCTTCAACAATTTTTTGAAAACTTCGATCCGTGCATATCTAATCACATCACTAGGTTCGTCTTCAATACTTGATCATGTTTAATTCTTGTTGATTTCAATCTTATCCATGCATGCTACTCTATTTCACCGAAAACGTTCGGTTTTCAAACCCTTGGGTTTTACCGATTTTCGTGTTTTTGGTGCTTACGGATCAATTCGACCATAGGACTAGTTATGAGAGTGTTAGACGATGCCCATCGACCCTAGATCTAGGCTTAAATTCATCAAATGTCAAACTTTAGAATGCAGGTCGATATCTATTCATACTTAGGGTTTTTGAGGGAACTCTTGAAGACTTGTCAAGTCCCTTGGGTCCGACATAAATTCTTATCATCTCCCAAAGGTTCGACAAATTTCACCAAGTCTTTTTGTTGCATCCTAAACATGTTGGTATGTGAACTTGTCGCGTCCCAAACCATCGATATATTCGCCTAAGACTATATGTCGAGTCCTTCACAATCGACAAGTTTTTTATCGAAAAACCTTAATTTCCTCACAAAAGCTTATGTCAACTCAGTTGGGCCCAACATGCATTTATCTCGAATCGTATAGATTCGACAAACCCACTTAATATTTCTTCGAAACTATTAAATGTCTATCTCACTCCTATCTCATTCGATATCTATATTTATATCGAATCCTTTGACTCGACATCTTACCTTGTCGACTCACAAAGACTCGACTTATGTTCCTAATGATTCTCGTTGAGTATCTTTGACTCGACATCATATCTTGTCAACTCTCAATGATTCGACTTATGCTCTTAAGGATACTTGTCGAGTATCTATGCCTCAACATCTTGTCGACTCCTTCGTACTCGATAACTCTTCATTGAGGTTTGTGAGTCCCTCGACATAAGTCTTAACAACAACATCTGTTCTATTCTTGAAAATCACTATTTCCATCTTTCTCTCTACAAACCACCCGAGCACTCACTGATCTTCAACAATTTTTCAAAAACATCGATCTATGCATATCTGATCACATCATCAGGTTCATCTTCAATCCTTGGTCATGATTAATTCTTGTTGATTTCAATTTTAACCACTGCATGCTACTCTATTTCATTGAAAACTGTTCGGTTTCTAAACACTTGGGTTTTACTGATTTTCGTGTTTTTGGTGCTTCTGGTTAAATTCTAACCATAGGACTAGTTATAAGAGTGTTAGACGATGCCCATCGACCCTAGATCTTGGCTTAAATTCATCAAATGTCGAACTTTAGAATCTGGGTCGATATCTATCCATACTTAGGGTTTTTGAGGGAACTCTTGAAGACTTGTCGAGTCCCTTGGGTCCGACATAAATTCTTATCCTCTCCCAAAGGTTCGACAAATTTCACCAAGTCTTTTTGTCGCATTCTAAACATATCGATATGTGTTCTTGTCGCATCCCAAACCATCGATATATTCGCCTAAGACTATATGTCGATTCCTTCACAATCGACAAGTTTTTTATCGACAAACCTTAATTTCCTCATAAAAGCTTATGTCGACTCAGTTAGGCCCGGCATAAATTTATCTCGACTCGTATAGATTCGACACACCCACTTAATATTTCACACCTATTAAGTGTTTATCTCGCACCTATTTCATTAGATATCTATATTTATATCGGCTCCTTTGACTTATGTTCCTAATGATGTTTGTCGAGTATCATTGACTCGACGTCATATCTTGTCAACTCTCAATGATTCGACTTTTGCTCCTAAGGATACTTATCGACTATCTATGCCTCAACATCTTGTCGACTCTTTCGTACTCGATAACTTTTCATTGAGGTTTATTAGTCCCTCGAGATAAGTCTTATCGATAACATCTGTTCTACTCTTTAAAATCACTATTTCCCTCTTTCTCTCTACAAACCACCCGAGCACTCATTGATCTTCAACAATTTTTTGAAAACTTCGATCCGTGCATATCTAATCACATCACCAGGTTCGTCTTCAATACTTGATCATGTTTAATTCTTGTTGATTTCAATCTTATCCACTGCATGCTACTCTATTTCACTGAAAACTGTTCGGTTTTCAAACCCTTGGGTTTTACCGATTTTCGTGTTTTTGGTGCTTCTGGATCAATTCTGACCATAGGACTAGTTATGAGAGTGTTAGACGATGCCCATCGACCCTAGATCTAGGCTTAAATTCATCAAATGTCAAACTTTAGAATCTGGGTCGATATCTATTCATACTTAGGGTTTTTGAGGGAACTCTTGAAGACTTGTCAAGTCCCTTGGGTCCGACATAAATTCTTATCATCTCCCAAAGGTTCGACAAAGTTCACCATTCCTTTTTGTCGCATCCTAAACATGTCGATATGTGTTCTTGTCGCGTCCCAAACCATGGACATATTCACTTAAGACTATATGTCGAGTCCTTCACAATCGACAAATTTTTTATCGACAAACCTTAATTTCCTCACAAAAGCTTATGTCGACTCAGTTAGTCCCGACATAAATTTATCTCAAATCCTATAGGTTTGACATACCCACTTAATCTTTCTTCGAAACTATTAAATGTCTATCTCGCACGTATTTCATTCGATATCTATATTTATATCGGATCCTTTGACTCGACATCTTACCTTGTCGACTCACAAAGACTCGACTTATGTTCCTAATGATTCTCGTCGAGTATCTTTGACTCGACATCATATCTTGTCAACTCTCAGTGATTCGACTTATGCTCCTAAGGATACTTGTCGAGTATCTATGCCTCAACATCTAGTAGACTCCTTCGTACTCGATAACTCTTCATTGAGGTCTGTTCGTGCTTCGACATAAGTCTTATCGAGAACATCTGTCTATTCATAACCCGACTTCTATACTTAAGAATTTTTTCCCAACTTATGGCTCACATTGAACTAATTTTTTCTCTATGGTTTGCTTGCTAACATTGCGTTTCAGATTTCATGGCGGCCATAAATGATCTTGACTTGTCCGACGAAGAACACCTTATGCCTTCTCAATTGTCAGATGCACCGAGCATAAACCATCCAAATAGAGATGAAGTACTTCTGGCCCCGACTGAAAACAAGAGGCTTAACCCAAACAACCATCGCCTGGATTTATGTATGGTTCTGGAACATCAAGTCATAATGGAGATTCTGAAACGTCATCCTCTTCGCTTTGCCTTTTCATTGGAACACCGCGTCCTGCTCTTTTATTTGCGACAATTTTGGTACTCCATACAATATCATCCGGAGGAAGGCAATCATCATTTCACCGCGCAAATTGATGACTATGTCACTCGCCTAACCCCGTCCCGTATCCGACGAGTTCTCCACCTCGCTGTCTCAGATAACTATGAAGACCCTGTGAATGAAGAGGAGCTATGCCGAGACATTCGAGCCTTGGGCTTTAGTGAACCACTTACCTCTATCGGTCAATTCAAACACATGTATCTACCACAGATCTGGGTCACCCTGTTTTCACAAATCTATCGTTGCCTAACAGAGAAACATACTGGAATGGATAAAGCAGTACAGCAGTACTAAAAATCTTTCATGACATCATCTACAGTCGCAACTACGACTATGCATCCCTTATATGGACCGACTTGGCAGAATTCGTCTCACAAAAAGGATCTGGAAGAGACCGACAATTCTTACCATACCAACGGTTTCTTCAACTAGTCATCCATTCCATGATGAACTCACGCGAGGAGATTCCATGAAGAGCTGGCACACCTGTCGGACCATCCTTCATTCAAAGGTACATCAAACGAAATGACCGAAAGTTTCCTCATATTATGCACATACCTGAAGCCCTTATAGCCCTTGCTGATCAGACTGCACCTAGTGAGATAGCGTATAGGGAGAGTATAGGCTTAATGGCTCCTCCAATACCGGATTAGTCTGCCCAAGAGCCAAACCAAGAGGAACAAAATGAGGGAAGCGAGGATGTTAGACTAGACGTGTAGGTTCAAGATCAAGGGGATCCTGAACAGGGTGTTGAGAGAATAGAAGAAGTGAGGGGATATGAAGTGGGAGGTGCGTTTGATCACCCGATCTAAAATATTTCCGACCCTATCATTCCCATTCCACCTCCATCCCGCACCACAATCGCAACCACTTCTCAACCAAATGTTTGCACGCAACGCTTAAAACGTCTAGTCAGCCGAATCCGAGTAATTTCCCATTCCTCCTCATTCGAATCTGAATCTGATGAAAATCTGGAACTAGAAGACTCGTCTGCAGATCTCCGCCCGAGACGATGACGCCAACTTAACACTAAAGATGATGCTCTTACCGTATTGTCACCAACCTTCTTTACAAGAGTCATCATCCGATGCAGCTGATTCTGTCAATGAACCCGTCGATACTGAACCTATTTCTAAACCCGACATTGGAGAGATAAGGAGAACGGAGGGAAATATAGTCGAAAATGTAAATGTGAGCATGAGTGAAGGGGAGAAGAATATGAACAAGAGTGAGATACCTATTCCTCCTTTTCGGGTAACTGAGTCCTCTATTGATACTCATTCGTTGGGTACCGGTATCGGACAAGATGTTGTGGACCCAACAACGCAAGTGTACGCCACCACCGTCGACTTCGTAGCCTCACAACAAGCTACGGTTTCATCACTTGCTACGGCTTAGCCCCTTATCTAGCTCCCTTCCTTTCGGGAGGCATAGCTATTGAAAATAGAAGTCATATCCCGCTTACTTCGACTTTACTTCAAAGCACACAGGGTCTAGAGCCCCCTAGGTCACATGACTCTTTACACACCGTGGATCTTTGTGACCCGATCGGAACTTCTATAGTGATGTCATCAATTGACACTTCACGTGGATTGGAAGGAAATCCTACCAGTGCTACCATATTGCCAACACGAACCTAGGTCATACAGTTGCTACAACTGTTATGTCAATGGATGTTCTACGTGACTCCGATGTTACTATTACCACAATAGGTGCTGCTTCACAATCCTTTACTGTTGATCCTGCTACGCAAGCTTATGTTGAAGCTCACTTTCAACGCGTACAAAACTCCCTTGATGAACATGAAAGATGCATTGGCGACTTTTTTACTACATTGGGTTTTACTTCAACACTTGCTCACGCTTCACATGCAAGTACCTCTCGTCCAAGTACTAGTAGTTCTCCTCCCCCTCCTTCACTATCTGATTCTTCATCTGGCTCTGAGTTTCAATCAGAACCGAGCTAGGCCACCTACTCCACGCCAGACTCAGTTCAATAATGATGAACCGATGTCTATGCTCCTAGCCAATTTACTTGCCGAAGTCGGAGCTCGTGGTCTTCCTGAAGATGAGCTTACTGGTCTCCTACGAAGAACTCTTGTCATCCCAACAGTCACAAGACATGAGTTCGATGGCTTCAAAGCACATGTTGATCAACGATTAGATACCATTGAAACTCGAATAAAGCAAAGTTAAGACACCATCCTGGGGTGCAATTAAATCTCTTCGTTTGGAGATACAACAATCGTGTCAATCGGCCGAACGATTCAAACACCGTCGACCTGATCATGACAATCCGGATTCCGGTTCTAATCGCCCTGAGGGGGAGACATGTCGTCGACTTGCACGATCTTGACCTCCGGCAACACCAGCTTCTACTACAGCTCCGGGTACGACATCTTCTACTCCTCCGACGCGCCAACAAGCTCAACCTCCTCCAATGCAACAACAACCGAATCAGCCAACGGTTGAAAAGCCTGCGGCCGATTTTGATTATGAGAGTATGTCCCGTGCTATTGAACCAGAGTCAATAAATGAAGAACTCATAGAGGTTCAGAATCTACGAATATAAGTAAAGAATTGGTTCAGAGATCCATATGCTCCAGTGTTGAGTGCAGAAGACTATGTGCATATTTAGTATACAAGCAAGCACTATACACCGGGAACGAATATCACCACAGGATTGTTACGTCATCAAATCCGGTGGGAAAGACTGCTGAAGAATCGAAAGTCCAAATGGGTAAACCAGCAGATCAGGGTACCCTATCTTGAAGAAACAATGAGTAAGATATTCTTTGAACAAAAGAATCCTGCTGATCTTTCACACATTCATCTAATCCCAGAAATGAGTGTTGAACAAGGTAACGAGTATGTATGGCTACTGAAGATGAAAGCACTAAAACCGGAGGAAGTCATATCAAGGCACAAGATAGTAGGAATACGAGAGATAAAATTTGACAAGGTACTTAAAGTCAAATTTTCTACTTTCAAAGTGCTTCACGATAATGGCAAAGAATATTTCTTCACAGAAGGAGATTTTGCTAATATTGATGTTGTTGACTTTGAGACATTGTATACGTAGCTAAGAGACAAAGAAAAGAGGTCTTTTGATGAGCAAAGAGCTTTAAGAGCAATTGTCCAGCATGTTCAAAAATAGCTAAGATACAGCTATCTTCATGATTTACAAAGAGGCTTGGAGAGTCAACAAAAGAAGATATACTTGGCAAAACCTAATCAATCAGTCCCCGATCTGGAAAAGTTAAGCATGCTGAAGCTTCTGACTATGCCTTCTTATGGTATGGTTTACTTAAAGAACACTGGGGAGAAAAGGTTTCTAAGGTTCTCTGAAGTTGTTGCTTATTCAGATGGAACTCCATGGGGAATTCGGAGAAGGATAACTACTGAGATAAATACTGAAATGAAGAAGCACATCAAGTTGAAAGCTAAACAGCGGAAGAACATTTTGAATCCGTTGGACATCATTGATAAATGCTTGATCTACCGGCAAACTCTACAAAGGTTCGAAGGGATGTTCGAGCTAGGAAGTGAAAGCTTATTTTGATACAAAGGGGGAGATTGTTAGGAGGTATATTTAATTTTATTAAAATAAGGAAAGGATATTCTCTATGTAAATAAGGAAAGTTTATAATGCCTTAAACTCTACCTTCCTTATAGCATTAGAACTCCTAGCAATATAAAAAGAGGTAATGGATAGGTCATTATATACGATTAGAGAGAGAGAAGTGTTGTTATTATTACGAGCTTTCATTGTAACCAAATACACAAGTGAGATATTCGACTTACGTACTTCTCTATATTCTTCATTGTTTTTTGTGTTTTACATGCTTTAATCGTACTTGATTGTGAATCTGGGATCCACATCTATCTTTGCTATTGATGGAACCCAGATCCCGATTATCGCTTAATAGATGTTGACTACAGTTTATACAATGAACAGTAAGCGGAAGCAAATAGCAATCAACAATCAAACTATAATTGGTAGATTGAAATAGAAGAACAGATTCATATAACTTGAAAGACATTTGTATTTCACTCGGTAAATCGAATGATTACAGTATGCACAAAGTAATCTCACAAGTTCTCTCCTATTCAATCGAAAATCAATACAAGGGACACTCTAACTATTTATACTAAACAAGATATAGAAAGTCAATAAGTTGTCTTATTACATTGTGACACGTAAGAAAGAATCGTAACAAACTTTGTTAGAGTTTGTTACACGGTTAAGCCACATCATTTGTCACATGTTGATATCTTTTATTGGATCCAGAAGTGACTTTGTCTTCTGGATAGAAGGTCTGTCTTCTGGTGTTATCTTCAACCATCTAAAGATATCTTCTTGAGAGAAACACTTTGTCTTGGAAAAAGTTCTGTTCATACTCTTATATAGAAATATATTCTAACAATCTCCCACTAAGTATGAAAACATAACTTTACAAATATTCAAAATGAAGACAAGTGTAGAAAATTGATTACATTACTGAAAAGAGATTACAGAGTTTGAAAAATTACAAGTAAGGATCAAAATAAAGCTTCTAGATCCTCCTAAATAATATTGTGGAAAGTACTTGTCAACTTCCTAAGATTGAATATGCCTTTAAGGTGCAGATCCATGTCATTTGTCGCCTTTCTGATTTTCGAATCAGAATCTTCCAACTTTTGTGCTATATGTCCATGTACTATATTCAGTATCGCGGTTGAGTATTTAAATTCCTCTTTTATTCTGAAAATCTTTTGCTTGATGGTCTTCTAAGACAACTCCAACTTCCGGTTCATACACTATGGAACCAATCCTCATATTCTCCACACCTTCGAGCTCTTCATCTGGGGCTGTAACATAAAGGTGAGTCTTATGCAGATCCATGGCTGTCTAGAAATCAATCTTGGCTCAATGTTCAACGAAGGCTTCCAACGTTCCCTTTAGCTTCATGGCTACAAAATAGTATTGATCTTCGTTTTGCTTTTCCTTTAAGAATTGGCCAAGAGACAGGTAATCACAGGGGTTTAAAGACAGCAGATCATTTTATGAGAATGTATAGAGCTTTCCATTCTCTTCCCATACAATGTATTCCATGTAGTAGATGGCTTTGTTGGCATAGGTTTTGTCATTTTGACACTCATCTTGCATACCTATACAATGCTTGAGATATAGTAAAATTGTTTTCTGTCTTTCGTTATCTTTGCAAACCTAGCCTTGATGTGTGGCATTACCCCGTGATGAAAGTCTGGTGTCTGCAGAACCACCTTTTCATCATTGGTAGCATACATCTCTTTATAAATCAGCTCTCTGGCAGGGGGCTTCTGTTGTTTTGCCAATCTTTTATGCTCAAGCATTTTGGCCCTGTTTAGGCCTTTGAGTTTTTCTGGAGTAGGTTCAGAGGGTAGATTGATAGTTGCAGAGATAGAGACTTCTTTAGTAATGTGAGATGATAGTTGACCAGAGGTAGATAAAGTTACAAGCTTCTGAATACTCGCAGGCTTCCAGTTGAATGATCTATGTTTGGTTGGGATAGGTTGTCTAATTTTGGCTTTCCAGATCTTTGACAATTGTGGCCACTTGATAGGCTTTTGTTGTTTCTTGAGGGTTGACAAGGGTACCAAGATTACCAGTGGAAAGATCTCCAAGAGTGAAGTGAGTTCTTGCCTTAATCATAGCAGAAACAGGTTTTATAAATTTTGGCACAGGAGGGATTATGGTATCAACCTTCTGTTATTGTTGTTGTTGTTGTTGTTGTTGTTGTTAATTCTGAGGTTGTTGATGGGTTTGTTGAGAAGGTTGAGAAGCTGAGGCTGGTGCAGAAGTTTCTCCCATCTTCTGCTTCTTAGCAATATTCTCCCCCTTCTGATGATTTGAGGAATCAGGATTCTGATCATCAGAGCTTTTTCTCTTAAGATCATACTTTTTGCAAACATCTTCTTTTAGAACTTTATTATTCCTCTTCTGGCTGCTGCGAATCGCGTTTACAACGTCATTTGTGGCGTTCTCAGATTGTTCGATGGAATTCAGCTTCAGAGAAAAGGGTGCTTCATTAATGGAGAGTTGAATAAGAATGGGCTTGGCCATGTGAGCGTTGAATTCATTGATCGTGGCGTTGGACTTTGACACGAACTTGACATTAATCTCTGTAAATTTGTTGAACAAATGCAGAATGGAAGCTGACAAGATATGCCTTCGAGACTAGTGTAGAGGTGTTTGAACTAGTTGGGGTACCACAGAAGCAATCATCTTCTATAGATCTTCTGTAACTTTTTGAACTCGTTTGCAGAAATTGTTGCTGAAGATCCAGATGTTGATGTAGCATATGGGAGTTTGGCAATTGCTTCTGTATTATCCTTAACTGCATATTCAAGCTTTTGAAAATGTTCCTTAGCCAAGGTTGTATTGCCTTCAACATTGGTTTGAATTATGTTATGGATGGCTTTTAGCTAATCTGTTATGGAGTTCTGTGTAATTGAGATTCCTTTCAGAGCAAAATGGACATTAAAGTTAGATGTTGAAACGTGTTTTTGATGGTTATCAATTGTGCTTTTTAGATCATCCAAGGATCCCTTTGTTTATGCAGTAAAAGCTTGGATTGCAGCAATTGTGACAAACTCGGGAGGACGAACACTCGAAATATATGTGTTTACCTTAATGTAAAGAAAGTACAGATGGTTTTTGTGCAACCTGACTCCTTAACCCCTATGGTGGGAATTCATAGGCATTTGGATCAGAAGTTGCCATGAACTGGACTACTTCTGTCCAATCTACATCATGGGCAAAGGATGCTTCCACGGAATGTGTGGGATGTGACAAGTTCTGGGGCGACTGAACCCTTATATATGAGTCTTCTTCTTGTTGAGAAGAAGAAGATGATATGGGATCCCCAACCGTGCTTGATCCAGAAGCACCAGGATTTGCTTCTAGTCGGTTGGTTTTGGGTTCAGGGATCGAACTGAGCGTACGTCCTTTTTCAACATGTCCTAGTGCTTGTTCATCAATCATAGATTGTGTGGGTGCTCGGGATGGACTCGGTTGTTCGCTTAGTTGTGTCTCTGTGGACATCTTTTGATCTCACTTCATTATTTCACTCAGGTTGGGTAGAAGCACTCAAATTATCACTGACATCATTGTTTTTAGACACATTCTCACTCGACCCCTCACTTCCTATTCTAGATACTAGTAACTCTGGGTAGCTGGTCTTTGTGCTAAGACCAGCGTAGAGTTTCTATAGACTTGTAAGATGAGAGAGGTGCTAGGGATTGAAGATAGCATGTACCTAGAGAGCGGTCTTTCATCTGGATAACCAGCGGTGTGTACAGCTAGACGGTGAGTCTTCATAATTTTGAACTTGCAGAAGGGAGCTTCACATTTGATATTGTATCTGGTTATGGCGCTTCTGGTGCATATTGGAAGAAAACGTGGAAACATTAGAGAGTGGAGCTTCTTTCCTTTCTCCTAAAGAAATCCTTTGTTGTAGATAGAGGCTTTGATTTCTCTATACAACAGTTCAACATAATCCAAATGTCTGCTGAAAAACATCCCATACATGATTGTTAAGATGTTGGTGTTTGCTTGATCTATTCAGCCTGTCTTGCAAGTGAGTCCCTTGTTCAGTATGGAGACTAAAACGTTCCACACAAGAGGTAAGAATTTACGTTAGAACTAAGAAACCCTATGAATGGGTTGGTTGTACCCCAAAAATTTCAGGAAGTCAACCAAAACATCATTAGTGGGATTTGGCTCGTAATCGACGATTTGAAGTTCCTGGACTGTTGGAATAAAGAAGAGTGAAGCAATTTTATCTCGGGTTATCTTCACCGCGCAGGAATATTCAGTATTTGGCATATCAAAATCTCCAACTATTTCAGTACCATCTTCACTTACTTCATAGGATTGTCAGTACTCCTGCACAAATTGCACAGGTACAGTTGCATCGATGATTTCTAGGGCAGGTTGCAAGGCATGGGTTTTTAGAAACTCAATCATAATTCCAAATCCAGTGCATAGTTGCTTGTGGTAAGGGAAACTTGGAAGTTATTTGGCTTGATTGGAAGAGGAACGATAGGAGCACTTTCAGCAGTAGTAGATAGTTGGAATTGAGCATCACCATTCACATTTTCAATATTTGTATTTGGAGTAGCCATGGTGAGATTTGGGATTTTTGCTTTTTTGCAGTTGTAGGTTTGATATTGGTTGACCTTGGAGCACAAGTAATTCTCAATGGCAGGGATGGTGAAAAAGTGAAATGAATGGAGTAAATCAAGTTAAAATAATTGGACGTGTAGGGGTACTCGAGCGTGTGGGATACTGTAGCATCGCCAAATGACATGGAATAGAAAACCGTTCAATATTTGAATCACAGAGAGCTGACGCATGTAAAGACTGTTTAGTATTTGAGGAAATGAAATGATGACGCATGTGTACGTTCCAGGAAGAAATACCATCACCGAAGGGATAAGATTGAGTGACATGACGGTCACTTTTCTGACTCACCCAGGGATAAGTACGAAGGAAAAACACACAAGTATAAAAGCCTTATAGAATAGATTTGTGCAAACTTTATCTCAAGATGTACTTACCATGGTTCTGGAACTCAAAGTTCAGAAGGTAATTTAAATGAAAAGCAATCAAGCTAGTCATAAAAGTTTTGAGTCCAGAAAAAGGTTTTAATGTTTTCTTATCAGAGATTTAGATAGACATACCAGAAGCTTCTATATACTCTTTGAGAAAAGAGTGTTACCAGAAGTATTGGTTGACTATCTGAGATTTTTGAAAAGATTTGGCAGGAGGTCGGATAGACATTCCAGAAGTTTCTGTATAGTCATGAGATATAGAATATAGCCAGAAGAACTGGATGCTATCTGACATTTCCAAAAATATTTTGTAGAAAGATGAATAGACATACCCGAAGCTTCTGTATAGTATTTACGTGAAGAGTATATGCAGAAGTTCTGAATGATTTCCTCAAATTTTCGAAAAAGGTTTGCAAAAGAATCTATAGACATGCCAGAAGCATTTCTATAGTCTTTGAGAAAAGAGTTTATATTGAAGCAGCGAGCAACTATCTGAAATTGATGAATTGCTTCTGCTTAAGATGTATCTTACTATTTCCTCTCAAGATAGCAAGTCATTACTCCCCCTTGAATTATGCAACGTCTCTAGCTCCCCCTTAAACTATGCGTGGATCATAAAATTGTAAGAGCAGTATGCAGTGTTTGAGGTGCAGAAGTTTGTGTAGTATGTACAGAAGCTTCTACATCTATTAAAAATAATAGGAAAGTGCAGAAGAAGTAACTGGACTTTGAGGCAAATAAAGACATGCTTAAGAATAGAGTACATAAGCTCTATCAGAGTATAAGTGCTATATTCTCATTGGGTATTGAGCATGCCCAACTTGCTGATTAAGAAGGTTAATCATTTCTCGTCTAATGCTTTTGTGAATAAGTTAGCAAGTTAGAAATCAGTAAAGACAAAGTACATTTCAATTGTACCTTTCTCTACATGATCCTTTACAAAAATGATACCTGGCATCTATGTGTTTGGTTTTGGAGTGCTGAAATTGGTTTGCATTTATTGAAATTGCACTTTCTGAATCACAGAGGATGGAAATTTTATCATACAGAAGACCATAGTCTCTAAGTTGGGTTTTCATCCAGGTGACTTTTGAACAATAGCTAGCAGCAACAACGTATTCTGCTTCTGCTGTAGAAGTTGATGCACAGTTTTGCTTCTTAGATGTCCAACTAACTAACTTGTTACCATGTAGCTGACGACTTCCAGATGTACTCTTTCTATCTAAATTACATCTGGCATGATCAGAGTAAGTATATGCAATTAAATCAAAACCAGAGATCCAAATATTGAGTTCCTTTTAGGTGTCTAAATATTCTTTTGACAACAACCATATGAGATTCTTTAGGATTGGCTTGATATCTGGCATAGAGACATGTAGCAAACATGATATCTGGTCTACTACTGTTAAATACAGAAGAGATCCAGTCATACCTATGTAATTCTTGACATCAACTGATTTCCCAAATGGATCAGAGTCAAGTTTATTACTGGTAGAAATTGGTGTTTTTCATAGTTGTAGAGTTGTGAAGTTTGTACTTTTTGAGAATATCAAAGACATACTTGGCTTGTTTTATGAAAATGCCAGACGTAGTTTCTTTAATTTGGAGCCCGAGAAAGAAGTTTAATTCTCCCATCATGCTCATTTCAAACTCACTTGTCATCAACTTAAAAAAGATTTCAGCTTCTTCTAAATTAGTAGAGCCAAATATAATTCTCATTTCAAACACACCTTTGCTTCTTTTGATGAGAATAGGTGTATCAATTTAACCTTTCTAATAGTGATGTTTTATCATAAACTTTGAGAGTCTGTCATACCATGCACGTGGAGCTTGTTTCAACCCATACAGAGCTTTATCTAAAAACTAGACATAGTCTGGATGAACTGAGCTCTCAAAACCAGGGGGTTGCTGGACATATACTTCTTCATTGAGCTTTCCATTCAAAAAGGTAGATTTGACATCCTTGAAATCTTTGTATGTAGCGAAGGCCAGAAACAAACGAATTGCTTCTAGTCTTGCTACTGGAGCAAAAGTTTCATCGTAATCAATACCTTCTTCTGGGTAGTATCCCTTTGCAACCAATCTGGCTTTGTTTCTGATCACTATTCCATTTTCGTCCTTTTTGTTCCTGAATACCCACTTAGTACCAATTGTAGTTTTATCTTTAGGTAAGGGAACAAGTTTTCGAACCTTGTTTCATTCAAATTGAAGAAGTTCTTCCTGCATGACATCTATCCAGCTTGGATGTTGTTGGGCTTCATGAACCCTTTTTGGTTCTACCATGCTAAGAAAGTTCACAAAGAAAACTTCATTAGAAGTGGCAGATCTGGTCTTTACAGCATCAGAAGGATCACCAATGATTTGGTTTGTGGGATGGTTTCTTGTCCACTTCTTCAGAGGAGGTTGAGAGACCAGAGGGAGTGCTATTTATGTAGAAAGAGCTTCATCTTCTATAAACCTTTGTGTTGGAGAAGAACCAAGTTGCTCCCCCTCAAATGAAGGAACAGAGTTATATGGATCAATTATTGAGCTTTCTGCCTCTGGAGTAGGTGTATGTTGCTCTGGACATTCATTTGAATTTGAAGGTGCAGAAACAATGGCTTCTGGAGCTTCATCATCTGTATCTGCAGGTTCATTGGAAATGGTAGGGGAACCAGATGGCCCCGAAATATTTTTACCTGAAGCTCGCAGTTCTTCTGCTGTTCTAACTAGATCATCTCTGGTTGCACCTTCAAAGATTGGTTCATGTCTAAAATAGTCCTCAAAAAGTGAATTGAGTTGTGACTCTCTGGACTTTGAGAAATAGTCAAAAGTTACTTGATTTAGCTTAAGTTCTGAGTTGGAATACTCATAAGTTAGTTGGGCTTGATCATCAAAGCTGAAATTGATGCTTTCATTAATAAGCTCATATGTAGTTTTAAGATGTCTTTTAACCACTATTGATCTGTTTTGTGTAAAGCAAGCGGTTGCAACAGCTTCAGCCCAAAAGTGAGTGGGAAGACCAGAAGCTGCAAGCATTGTTCTTGCAGCCTCAACTAAAGTTGTGTTTCTTCTTTCCACTACTCCATTTTGTTAAGGGGTCCTTGCAGCAGAGAAGTTTTGATAAGTTCCTTCTTTGTCAGGTACTCTTCAAGTTTGGCATTTTCGAATTCTGTACCATTATCGCTTCTCAGCTTCTAGATCTTGCTTTTGTAGAAGCACTTAGATCCTCCTCATCATGTTGATTAGTACTTCTGGTACTTTTGGCTTCTGTCTTATAAAAGCAAGCCATGCATATCTAAAATATTCGTCAATTAGAACCAGAATGTACTTTTTGCCAGATAGACTCTCTACAGCAATGGGACCACATAGGTCGACATGTAGCATGTGTAGAGGTCTAGGGCAAGCCATATCACTCTTTGTCTTGTGAGAGGCTCTTTTGAGCTTTCCCATTTCACATACGAGACAAAGATGATCTTTCTAAATTTGTGTTCTACAAGTAGATTATGTTTTACAAGCAGGTCTAAATTTGAAAATCTTAGATGAGATAGCTTGTGATACCAAAGCCAAGCTACTTCACTCTTCTTAGAAATGAGACACAAAGTCTCTTTTCCATTCATGTTGGCTCTGAGTAGTTCCTGTCCTGACTCTTTAAGCAAATGACAATGTTTTTTGTTGAAGAAAACGCCCATGTCAGCATCGCAAAGCTGACTTACGCCGAGAAATTATGATTTAATCCAAAGACATAAGCCACTTTTGATAATGTTACGTTTCATTCTTGTAAAGTACGATAGCCTTTTATCTGTCCCTTGCCATCATCACCAAAAGTTACAACTCCGCCAATTTTGTGTTTAAATGCAAAGAGTAAATTCTTGGTTCCAGTCATGTGCTTAGAGCATCCAAAGTCGAGATACCAAATGCGCACACGTTGTTTCTGCAATGCAGATTAGAGAGTTTTAGGTACCCATCTCATAATGAGTCCTCTTATGTTAGACTTAGGAGATGTGGTTGATTCGTTTTTAATTATCCTTTTTACCTCAGGTTTTCCAGAGACTTTTGGTTTTCCTGGGTTGGTCTTAGGTTTTTGCTTCTTCTGACTCTTAGGATTGTTGCGTTTCTTGGAGTCAGAATAAAAACAATATGGACTAGAGAAGAGTTTTTTTAATTTTAGCAAAAAAGAAAGACATTCAGAGTTCTGAGAAAGTAAAGATTTCATTGAAATTTCATTTTTGGAATGAGAATTACAAGATTTCTTATTCATATCTATTCTAGTATCAGTTGTTCTATTGAACTTCTTATATAGTCTAGATTTATTTTCTCTGAAATTTGATGTCTTTTCTTGGGATCTCTTCTGAGTAGGCCATTCCCTTTGAATCTTAGGAGACTTCACTGAAACATAATAAGTTAGTTTTTCTTTCACAGTCGATTTGCCTTTCTGTTCGGTAGTGAATCTAACAAGTTTTTGAAATTTAGACATTGAACTAGAAGGTTGAAGAGTTTTAGATTAATTCATTTTCTCGACTTCTGCTTCTTTTTTCAATTCAAGATCAGATTTGGCTTTGAAACACATATCGAGAAAATCAGGACAAATAGAAATTTTAGGTTTCTGTTCTTTTAAGGGTATAAATATCATTGGAGTTCCTTCGTAAGTCTGTTGACTTCTATAAAGTCTACAATTGTAAAATCTATGGATTCATTTGTAAATAAAAATTCGCCTTGTACTAGATTAAGAATTACAGTTGGGACATAGACAGAGGGTAATCTATTCTCAAAAGATGTTAGGAGTTTGTCTGAATATTGAAAGATATGATCACCATTCTGATCTTTAGATTCCCATGGGTAAACTTCAAAACCATCATCTTCTCTGTCTAAGCAGTTATTTAAATCAATTAAGGTAGAAGGAATTATCTCTGGATGAATGATAGTACATGCAAAGCTAATTGATGTTTTATTTTGAATATTTTCAACTTTTAGCTTTGTATTTTCTTTAAGAAAGCATTCATCCATAGTTTTAAGTAAATCTTTTTCAAAATTAGATCTTATTTCTTCTTCTGTATGCATGGGGATGAACTCATCTCTTTATGGGTTTAAAGTAAGATGTGTAAATGAGCCAAAATAGAAGACTGTATCTTTCTTCTGTACCAGTTTTAAGGCTACTTGATTTATTTTGCTGGTATTTCGATCAGAAGAGTACTTGATGTTCTTGTACTTTAGTTTTCGAACTTTATAGCTATTTTCATATTTCTATCTCTTGAAGCTAGATTGTTCATATAGAACTGGAAAATCAGGTTTTTGTTTCTTTCCCACATGGAATACAGATTGCAAGGCATGTATAGGGGTCAAGGTCATAAAAGGCAAGACAAGCCTTAACCATTTGCATATTTATTTTCTCATGCACATCTTGATCATCTTGATATTTTTTAATCAAGAGTTCCTTCTTTTGAAAATTGATGTGCAAAATTCCCTTTCCTTTAGAAGATAATTTTTAAGGGGCACATAATTCAATCTGTCACTCTCCTTTTCTTCTATTTCTTTGTCTTTATGTTTGAAAAGTTGTTTAAGCTCATTAATTTCCTTTTTGTAAACACTTTCTGTAGAACCTTTAATTTTTATACGTTTTTCTTTTTCTACAAAAAGGTCTGATTTCTCTTCAGTTAGAAGCTCAATTTCTCTTATGAAAATGTTTCTTTCTTTTTCCAAGCATTCAAATGATTTTTTAAGTGCTTTTCTCTTTTGTTTTTCAGTTGTGAGCTTCTGTCTGAGAATCTAAAAATCCTGGGTTTGATTGAAGACAGTGTTCTCAAGTTCAGATTATCTAGAGCTAAAACATACCTGAGTTTCAGAGGCTATATCCTCTGCATCATCCTCTGTGGCCATGCCGCAGAACACGGCTTCTGCATCACTTGATTGATCAGAACACCAGTTTTCTATGTCAGCCATCTTTGCTCTTTCATCCCTATTCTACTTATATTTGTTTTTATAGTACATATCATCTTTCAATAGAGCCCCTTTGCAGTACTTGGAGTAATGACCAGGTTTGCCACATATGTAACACACGTCTTTCTTCTGACTCAACTTCTCCTTCTTCTCTTCCTCCTTATTTCTTGCCAAACGCGCCTCTTGTCTTGTCACAAAGACTTGTTGATTTGGTCTTTCACCTCTGTTTTCAAATCGACCTCTGTTCTGAAATTGTCGATTTCCAAACGTTATGGTGAACTGTTTGGTGATCAGGGCCAGAGATTCAGCGAAGGCACTGGTTTCATCATCTTCTGAACCCGAAAGTCCAACTTCGGTATCAACTTCTGAAACTAGAGCTTTGCTTTTTCCTTTCTTTTCAGCTTCTCTGGTCCTTCTGCTCGATCTTTATGATTCAGAAATAACGGCTAGAGGACCACCAACATTCACCTTCTTTTGCTGCACCTCTTTCTCATGGGCTTGGAGAGTCCCAAATACATCATGTAGTGACCACTGCTCCAGATTTTGGTTATCCTGAAGAGACATTGACAGATTTGACCATTCTTCATTCAGACGCTTTAGGAATAAGACATTGTTGTCTTCTTGCGATCTAATGATATCACATCTTTTGCACGCATTAATTAGAGTATTCAATCTGTGAAAAGTTTGTTCTAGTGTCTCTTCTAGTAGGGCATGAAAACTATTATACTCATTCAGAGCTTGTGCTCTTCTGTTCTTTTTCATTTTTGCTCCACCTTCGAGTTGGTTCGCCAGTTGATCCCATAATTCTTTTTCAGTAGTACATGAGTCTAATGACTTGAAGATGTCATTTGGGATTGCCATGATAAGATGCCATTTGGCTTTGAGATCAATCTCCACCTTCTCCTTATCTTCTTCATCCCAGTCTTTCCTCTCCTTAGGAAGACATTGAGCAGGGATTTCAGCAGTTGTAGCAATGGCAAGGATGCTCGGAATGACCACTGTTGGGATATATGGTCCATTTAGCACTGAGGAATATAGATCAAGATCTAGACCCTCATAGAAGTTGATAATCCGGATTTTCCATTGAGGATATTCCTCCATGATGAGAGTTGGAGGTTTACTCAAAGAACCTGAATTGTCCATCGCATTCCAGTTAGGATTTTCCATTTTCAGTAAACAGGGGATTTTGAGAAGAGATTTATGAGAAATTGAAGCTTTAGAATTGATAGTAAGCAATCAAGAACTTGGAACAATCTAGAGATTATCACAGTTTTAGATCTAATTGCGAAGAACCACTGAACTTCAAAAAAATTGTAAAACATAGTAGAATTGAGAATAGCACTTAAAACCAAAACAATTCTAGACGAGTTGGCTCTGATACCAATTGTTGGAACCCAGATCCCGACTATCACTTAATAGATGTTGACTACAGTTTATATAATGAACAGTAGGTGGAAGCAAATAGCAATCAACAATCAAACTCGAATTGGTAGATTGAAATAGAAGAACAGATTCATATCACTTGAAGATATTTGTATTTCACTCAGTTAATCGAATGACTACAGTACGCACAAAGTAATCTCACAAGTTCTCTCATATTCAATCGACACTCAATACAAGGGACACTATAACTATTTATACTAGACAAGATATTTGAAATTCAAGGAGTTGTCCTCTTACATTGTGACACGTAAGAAGGAATCGTAACAAACTTTGTTAGAGTTTGTTACACTGTTAAGCCATGTCATTTTTCACATGTTGATATCTTGTATTGGATCCAGAAGTGACTTTGCCTTCTAGATAGAAGGTCTGTCTTCTGGAGTTATCTTTCGGATAATAGACAGCCTTCTAAAGAGATGTTCTTGAGAGAAACACTTTGTCTTTAAAGAAGTTTTGTTCATACTTTTGCATTGAAATATATTCTAACAGCTATATCTCTGCCAGAAGATGTGTATCATTCTGTCATGAACATGAGAACCTCAAAATCCATGTTGGACACACTTTGTGTTCAATATGAAGAAACAAATGAGGTGCAAAAGTCTCGAAAGATTTACCTGGTGATACAGTATGAAAGTTTCATTTGTGCCAAAAATGAAACTCTTTCTTAAGTTCTCCCATGGTTCAATTGTTTGATCATAGATCTGAAAACAGTTGGTCGGGAATATTCTAACTCAGAAGTACTGACAAAGTTCATGGAATCTATTCCTGAACAATGGGACACGTTTACTAATTGTCTTAAATTGTCAAAAAACACTAACTCTCTTTCTTTAAGTGTATCGTTTGGAATATTGCTCAATCATGAGGAATCTTAAATATTTAAAGAAATATATGTTATAGGACACTAAAAGCTCCAAAAGTTTTTCCTTGGATTTAGTATTATCAGAGACTGATCCCACAAGAACAATCTCTTCCTCTATAACATCGATCACTAAGTTATATCAATCTAACTCTAAGGACATATCGGACGCTGATCTTTCAAAATTTGATGAGTCACTGGCTCTTCTAACTAACACCTTTTGAAGATTTTCCAGGAAAAGCAACTTCAGAAGAAATCCCTCTCTCACTAACTCTGACAAGTCAAAATCTCTTCTATTGATAAAGAATCGGCTATATGTTTTAACTGTCAACGCAAAAGTCACTTTGCTAGTGAATGCAAATCCAAGAAAGTTGTTGTTCCTACCATATCACAAATAACATTAAACCTTGATGTGAATTCAAAAGGAAATGCATATGAAGAGCCTATCACATTGTTGCTTAACTCAATGGGATTTGATTTGGACAAAAGAAATACATGGGTGACGAATCTGACTTGGAGAACAAGCAATGAGCATGGTGAAGAAGCCTAAGACTAGATTTCTTGGAGAACAAGCAATGCTTTAAGATGTTTTATTAAGTTTATTTCTTTCCTAGTTTACTTTGAGGTTTCCTTATTTTCACATTGTTTCCTTATTTACTAGGTTTCCCTTATTTTCTATTTCCTTATTATCCATTATAAATAGGATCAATCATGTAATATCAATATTCATTCAATGAAAATTTCGTTTTATTAGATATTTCTTGTGCATCAAGCATAAGTTTTATTCTTCTTTTTTTTACTTCAATTACTGGATTGTTTTGAAGTTTAGAGTTGTCAAACACCTTAGTTTCTGGATTGATCTAAGTGTTTGGGATTCAAAGTACACGTTTATGGATTGATCGTGTAGGGTTGAAATATCGGTTCGTTTTGAAGCTTAAGGTGCAAGAAAACATCAAGATCTTATCTTTATCTCAAAGTTCTTCAATTCTTCTCAAAGTTTTCACTTAAAAGAGGCTGAAATCCACATCAAACCTAGAGATGATAAATATCTCAAGTTAAAAGACAAATATATGAAGATGAAGAAGACCAAGTGTAAAGGCAAAGGCCTTGTCGCTGAAGAACATGACTGGATAAACACCACTGACGAGTCAGGTATAGATGAAGAAGACATGGCTCTAATAAGGATTCAGGAAGCTGAAGAAGTCTCTGAAACCTTTTCAACAAAAATACGTTCACCATCATCTACTCAGTTATCAAATCTGAAAGACTCATCTATCCCTGAAGAAGATAGCTTGTCGGCTCTCGACACTTTAACTGTTGATCATTACAATGCTCTTAACGGTAAACTCATAGCTGAACAAAATTAACTCTGACTTAAATGAACAGTTAAAAATTGCCATCTAAAACTAAAAGAACAAACTAAGGTCGAAGAAGACCTTAAAAACCATGTCTTTGTAAATCAAACTATGAGCATTGAGAAACAACGAGCTATCACAGAGAGCGAAAAGGCCATCGCAGATCTTAAAAATGAAAAAGCGACCATTGAAGGATGGTGCAAAGTCTCTGTAAAGGTAAATGAGATGACGAATGCTCAGATCCCCATAAAGGTTAAGAGTGGTTGAGGATATTCTTTGGATCAGGAATAACCCTCTAAAGATCGTGTTAGGAAACCATTTTAGTTGTGACAAAATAGGAAAGGATTGTATTGTAAAGAAAAAGGCAAGTGTATAATACTTTATTCCTAGTTTCTTATTTCATGTTTCCTAGCAATATAAATAGAGGCTTAGGGGTTCATTATAGAGAGAGAGAGATAGTATAGCCTAATTATAATCGTGAGCTTTAGCATAGCATTTGATAACTTTGTATCACGATTATACAAGTGAGATATCCGACATATTTTTTCTCTTAATCATTGTGTTCTTCATTGTGTGTTTCTAATCGTTGAATTTACTGGGTTCCACAATTGGTATCAGAGACATCCGATAAGAGTTTTGAACTAAGAGCTAATCGATTTCTTGGAGAAAAAGTAACCCAATTTTTTTTCTCGATAAACATGGTTTTCTGTTTAATGCGACAAACCCATATCTTCGATCTTGGTGATTTTTATTCAACAAATATCATCGATTGATTCTTAAAATCATATATGCAAATTTTCATATCATTCTAAATCGATTTGGTGGATCAAAATCTTATTTTTCATAGTTATCGCATCATATAGGAGTGTCGATTTTTTTTCTTCAACCCATCAAATCAACTTATTTTTCTCTCGTGATATGATTTCCATTTGATAGTATAGGACTGCCTATTGATCTGTCTTAGAACAAAAGCTTTCTACATTAATATTCAATCTTCTCGCATTAATCTTCCTAGTTCTCCGACCCATTAGAACCGAGAACAAAGATTGTCGGGTCTCACTATACGTGAACAATAATTTTCTCGGACTACAAGGACCCGATAAACCAGTCTTATTGTATCATTAACACCCGATAACCTTTAAAATTTTGTTTGTAGAAAAACCCAAGAACTTTGTTCCTTGCATGTTTTTCTTGTCAAGAAACTTTTCGTAATTACTAAATTTTTTGATAAATTCCGTCATATTAATTCTTGATTGCTCAGACCTTCTTATACACAGAAAAACTCAATAACTTTGTTTTTTTTAGTTTTTTCTAGTCAAGAAACTTTAGTAATTAGGTTGGATATTGATTTTTTTTAATTGAATTTGTGAAAATTCATTCTTGGTGTTCTGGAAAATAGAAAACTTAGGCATTCTTGTCCATAAAAATACTCGTGAAATCTGCTCCTCGCAGTTCATTTTAGTCAAGAAACCTTTTTAATTTTTTCCTCTAAACTCAAGTTTTTGAATTTATCTTTAATTTCTGGTTAAAATTAGTTTTTAAGTATTCTTGGGAAATCGATAAACTTAGGCATTCTTGTCCATAAAAAGACTCGTGAACTCTGTTACTCGCAGCTCTTTTTGGTCAAGAAAACATGGTTATCTTTCTTTTAGAATAATAGTTAAAAAAATTCGATCAAAACCAAGTTGATAGCTTTCGGATCTCACACTTAAGGACACGATAAAATAATTTTCTTAGGTCTGTATAATTCGAGAAAAGAACTTGTTCTCGATATAGCTTCATCCGAAAAACCTGGTTCTCGAATTCTTTTGATCCGACCAACAAGTTCCTCGCATTCATTAGGCTCGACATCCCAGTCCTCAAACCCTTTTGATCTGAGATCGCCAGTCCTCGAACCCCATTGATCTATGTTCACCCGAGAAAACAAACCGATTTTTTCTTTAAACCTTTTAATCCAGGGTTTGTCTTAGCACTTGTTCAAAACTCAACAATGGTGATCAACTCATCAAGTACATCATGACTACTCGTGAAGCCATGGACATTGGCTTCGATACTCGACCTATGGTTCTTTTTCGAGGCGAGTATTCACAAGGGAAAGACCGATTCCTTGACTACATCAATCGCAATGACCATGAGGAAGAAATTATGCCATCCAAACAATGACCACCTATTGGGATCTTCCTGCCATGCCAAACAATGATCCTTCTCTTCCGACTCGACGAGATATCAAACAAAAATCCAAGTATGAACCCAACGAAAAAGGTATTGCAAGAGGTGCCCACTTGCCAAATCCTACCTTCTCCAAAGTTTCCCCACTGAAATTTACATGAGTATTGATAGCCATGGAACAATGGATCATGGAATGTGGGAAGAAATCGAAAAGCTCATGCTTGGAACAAAGGTCGGCACTCAACTCAAGATCACCAACTGCATCTCTCAATACGAAGAGTTCAAAGCCAAAGATGGGGAAAATATTTTGGAAACATACATGAGATTCATCAATCTAGTCAACGAACTTAGCAAGAATGATATCCGAAAGACCAAGATCGAAAACAACGTGAAACTAGTAGCATGAATGGCGTAACTTTGGTAACCAAATCAAGCATAGAAAATTTATCACTGAACTAGACCTTCATGAAGTTTATGAAACCTTGAAGCAAGACAAAGAAGAAGTACTTGAAGCTACGGCTGCCAACAAGAAAACTTCTTAGTCTTTTGATCCACTTGTCGTAGTTTCCCAAGACCCTTAAGATGATAGACATGACTGCCACTCTTCCCGAAGCTCCCAACAAGACAACCCCGTTCCTCACACTTAGGAAGAAGAAGAAGGGAATGACTCCGATCCCAAAATTGAGAAACTCAAGCAATCCTTGGCCTTTCTTACTCAAGATTTCCAAAAGAAGTTCTATCGTCGTCCTTCCTCCAACAAACGACGGTTTGCTTAGGGATCCAAAAATTAAGAGCGAAAAAAGATGTTCGAATCAAAGCCTCGCCTTGAAGACAAACGTCCTATCTTCAAACCCGAAGACAAGTTCAAAGGAGAAATGAGTGTATGCTAGAACTGTGGCAAATCGGGGCATTACACACGGGAATGCAAGAAACCGGTGCTCAAGGACTCCAGCTACTACACATACAAGTTGATGCTCACAAAACAACAAGAAGCCGAAAAGGTTCTCATGGCGGAAGATGATTATTGGCTTCACAAGTCCGATCATGACAACGAACCTCAAGCCCATTTTAGCTTAATGGCAAGGTCCAACGATGCGGATCTCTTTGACGATGATACCAAGTCTCATGCTTCCGACACCGCGTCCGAAGTAACCAACTCTGACAATGCTCAATTCGTTGCTCAAATGCATGATTTGATGATACAATTTCAAGATCTGCAATCTAAATTGAAAACCAAGAAACTCTCAGTTTCCAAATTAGAGGCACGATTAGAGAATAATCATAACCAACTCTTATTTGTCACAACCGAACTTGCAACATCAAAGAGTGAGTCTAAAGAACTTAAAAAAAATACCATCTTAGATGATTGAAAATAAAGAATTAAAAACCTAAATTACGCCGTAGATTTTCTCTCAATATTTGAATTTGCAACTGTCCAACGGAATGATCTTCTTGAAAAACTCAAAACTTTGGAACTCAAACTATATAAAATAGGTCAAATGGAACATACAGTTCATTTAAACGCATCAAAAGAGTTATGTTCAAAAGCTGGCCTAGGGTATGAAAATCTAAACGTTTAGCAAAGGCTCTATACAACACTCCAACACTTTATAAATTTGAATATCTAGACATTGGTCTAGATTATAAAATTCACTTTATGAAATCATCTAACAAAGTAGAGAGAAGGGAAGATTGGAATAGGAAGAACAAAAAGTTCCATCAAATTTCTTTTTGTTATTCACAACAAACTGAGAAGGACTTATCTAAAAAAACTCTTCCTAACAATTATTTTCCTTGTTCCACCGAAGAAGAACTTCAATCTGAACCTCCAATTTGTGAACCATACATTCCCACCTTATTCTTAGAAAAAAAATCATTCAACTTGAAAAGGTGTTGGAATCTGATTGTTCTTCTTCGGAAAAGTAAAAAGAAGCCTTGATCAACAAAATTTAAAACCATGAAAACATAGTCTTGAAAACACAAAATACTCCCGAAGTTGATATGGGTAACTATATCTGCCAGAGTTTTTTTGCAGGCCAGTCATGTGTGGTACTTAGATTCCGGATGCTCCAAGCACATGACTGGACAAAAGGAGTTGCTCACCACCTATATTGCTAAATATGGTGGAAACGTACAATTTGGGAACAACCACTTTGCACCAATCAAAGGTTACGGCGACATTGTCCAAGACAACCTTACGATCTCGAAGATATCCTATGTCGAAGGACTTGGTCACAATCTATTCAGGATTGGCCAATTCTGTGACAAACACCTCGAGGTCAACTTCCCATCCGAACGCTGCAGCATTCGCACATATGGCGGAAAAGAATTATTAGCCGGCTCTTGCAAATCCAATCTACACAGCATCGATCTGCCAAAATCCAAATTCCAAACAACATTTGTCTTCACTCAAAGGCTTCAAATGAGCAAAACTAGCTTTGGCACCGCCCGAATCTCCCACCTCAACTTCAAAAATATCAACAAGCTTGCAAGTGGAGGGTTGGTCGCGGGATTACCAAAACCCTCGATCATCAACAAACGGTGCAACAAAACCCCTTATTAGTTGATTAACAAGAGCATCCCGATCATACAGTTCTTACATACCTTTGAACGTCGTTGTTAAATTCTCATCGACAAGAATGACCGTGGAAAACTCTACTTCAAAGCCGACGAAGGTGCCTTCCTTGAATACTCTCTCACCTCAACGTCCTACCGGATCTATCTTAAACATTCAAGATACGTAACGGAAAGCGTCAATGTCTCCTTTGATGACAAGGCCGAATTGGCTCCTGAATAACATAGTTCTAGACCGACGCTATATGGAGTATTAGCATCCACTTCCAAAACTGCCACCTCGGATTTGGACGACCTTTTTAAATTCTCTTATACTGACTATTTCGGACCATATGCTCCAAAGACCAATCCTTTGGTTCCACCCTACTTGGAAGTCGCCGATACCACATCCGCGACTCCCATTTCCCAAATGGCACCTACATCTATACCAAAAACTATAGTTAAAACAATTCCCTCTAAACCCATTTCTGAACCTACACTGCCTATTGAATCATTCCCCTCTGAACCAAAGTAAACTACCCCGACCACGTATGAGATATTGTCAAAGATGTTATTCTGACCCTCATTCCGATTCAACCGGATCTAATTTCCTAACCCATTCCTTCTACGGCCGCAAGTCCAATACTGGAATTTCTCCCCTTCTCGATTTCCCAATTCTCAAGGATGTCAGCAGTTCGACTCGCCTCTTTGAAGTGGCTCCGGCTCTGGAAACTGTCTAGGATCAACCGTTCGACACAGACGTAGATGAAAATCCTGATCAGTCCCTGCAACAACCGCTTCCCCATACGACTAAATGGACTCGCCCTCTTCCCATTCATCATATTCTTGGAGATCCATCCAAACCGGTCAAAATTAGATCAACTTCAGCAAACGATTGTTTGTTCACGTCCTTCCTAAGAAAAGTTGATCCCACAACAGTTGCGGAAGCCAAGACTGATCCCTACTGGATTGGGACATTGCAAGAAGAGTTCAATCAATTTAAAAGCCTTAAAGTCTGGCGAGTCGTCCCCCGCCCTCACAACAAGACAATCATCGACACAAAATGGATTTGCAAGAACAAACGAGATGAAGACGGCATTGTCATACACAATAAAGCAAGGATTGTCGCAAAAGAATACCGTAAGCAAGAAGGAATAGATTACGAATAGACTTTCGCGCCTGTTGCGCGCATAGAAGCAATTCACATGTTCTTGGCATTCGCGGCTCACAAGAATTTCACTGTATTCCAAATGGATGTCAAGACTACTTTCCTCAATGGCGTTTTGAGAGAAGAACTCTACGTCTCTCAACCTGACGGGTTCATAGACGAAGCACAGCCTCACCACATCTACATCCTCTACAAGTCCCTGTATACACTCAAACAAGCCCCAAAAACATGGTATGACAGTCTGACTGATTTCTTGGTATGTAGCGGTTTATCGAAAGGTAAAATCGATCCCACTCTCTTTATCAAAAAGGAAGGGGTTGATATCTTATCCATTCAAATTTACGTAGATGATATTATTTTTGGGTCAACAAACCGACAATACTATAGGAACTTCTCTGTACTCATGATTGCCAAATTCAACATGAGTATGATGGGAGTGATGAATTGTTTTCTTGGTCTTCAAGTTTAACAACTGTCGATGGGAATATTCATCAACCAATCAAATTAAATCTTGGATATCTTGAAGAAATTCAACATGGAGCACTGTACATCAATTGGAACTCCCATGTCTCCAGGTTCTTAACTACACGCTGATCCTTCCGGTAAAACGGTAGACTCTAAGAGCTATAGAGGTATGATTGGTTGCTTAATGTATTTGACGGCTAGTCGCTCGGATAGTATGTTTGCTACTTGTCTCTGTGCCCAATATCAGGCCTCACATAAAGAATCTCATCTTAGTGCCGTTAAACGTGTTCTTCGATATTTAAATGGTACTACTGATCTTGGCTTATGGTATCCCAAGGATACGGGTTTCGACTTAACTATCTTTTCAGATGCTTATCATGCTAGCTGCATCCTTGACCGGAAAAGCACTTCAGCCACATACAGTTTTTGGGGTGACAAATTACTAAGTTGGTCATCCAAGAAGCACAACTACGTCTCCACATCCACCACGGAAGCTGACTACGTCGCTACTACGAGTTGCTACTTTCAAGTTATTTAGATGCGTACCCATCTAAAGGATTACGGCTTCTGGTTCAACAAGATCCCCATTTACTACGAAACAAAGAGCGTCATTGCCATATCTAGCAACTTGGTTCAACATACAAAAACAAATCATATCGATGTCCAGTACCATTTCATTAAGGACCATGTTGAAAGAGGTACGATCGAATTATTCTTTGTTAATACAGAATTTCTGCTTGCAGATTTGTTCACCAAGGCTTTGGATGAGAAATGCTTACATTTCCTAGTGTCTAAGTTGGGCATGCTTAATATCAAAACCTGATTCCGATCGGTATAATCGAAGTTCATAAAACGCCCATTGTTACTGTTTTAATTTTTCATTACTCTTGAATTCTCGTTCTATCATCTTGTATTATTTTATTTGTATTTTCAACTTATTAATTCTACGTACTTGATATGGACGAAATGTGTAATCGCAGTGAGGTTAGCAACTCAGTCCATAGTTGACAGTGCAAGTATACACTGGTCACTATGATCGTTTACCAAGTAATAAAGTGGTAAGAACCAAATATCGTATCTTCAAGATCTGGAACTTATCAAGACACTATTGTTTGCATGAACTTCCTTTTACAAGTTTCGATTAGAGATGAAGCAATTCTATTGAGTTGGTTTGGTGAAAATAATTCAACAAAGTTCTTATAATTAAAGGGAGAGAGAGAGATGTAGTTGTGATTTTCCCCAGATTTTACATTAAGTACTTGTTATAGTCAAATGGTCATTGTAATGCGAGCAGTGGTCACTCTCTGTCCAGAATGCCGATCTCAACTAATACTAACATTTTTTCTATCTAAAGCTTTACATATAGTTAACCTTCTTTGATTTGTTAGTAAGTTTCCTGAACCCTTTCGAGTTTCGATGGTAAACGCAGCAAGAAAAATGCCATAAGTATTTTTAACACCCAAATGGTTTGTTCCTACTCCATAGAGTGAAAAATTACTATGCAAACACGACCTTCGTCGGGGTTGTAAGAATCCTTTCGTATTCCCTAGCATCATCCAAGCTCGTGTGACTACTTACCGCCCATTTCAGGATTTCAAACTAGACAGTAGACACTTTCAAGTGATCGGCTTGTTCGCATCATTGGCTTTATCGAACAATGAATGACCAAATCAAAAAGGGGTAAAACAATGTAAGACTACTCAACAATTTTACATAAAGTCCGGGTACTTCTCATTTTCTACATCTCAAAAAGTGTTTAGTTCATGACTGTAAAAGATTAGAAAACGAGAGGTAAAATACTGCTAAAATTCATACTAACAGATTTTATATTTAATTAAAAAGTCGCAGTGCCCACTCTCGTCGACACTGCTTTAAAAAGCTGGAAACTAAGTTACTGCAGTTAAAATAAATTAATGAAAGTAAAACTAAATTACT
This sequence comes from Silybum marianum, assembly GCA_036898165.1. Taxonomy (NCBI): domain Eukaryota; kingdom Viridiplantae; phylum Streptophyta; class Magnoliopsida; order Asterales; family Asteraceae; genus Silybum; species Silybum marianum. Next base: position 19,790,886 of record CM072530.1, on the reverse strand, counting down.
TGCTAGAAAATAAAGACAGAAATTTAAAGCTTACTTGAAATTAAAAGCAAAAGAAAATAAATGTTATTCTACTTCTCTCTCTAAAGTCTATCTCTAAGTTATCTAAGTATTGAATGCTATCTAGATAATCCCTTTGGAGTGAATGTTTCAAGCCTTTATATATTAGGCTAGAAACATGTACAAGAGTTGTACAAAAGTTGCACAAGAGTCTCTATGCCAAGAGAAAGCACAAAAAACAATGGGATAAAGCACATTTTCCCTAAAAGGTGGCTTTTGAATATAATAACATTTTTGGCATGTTTCTTGTCTCCTCTTCAACTCTCAGCAGAAAGTAGAGTTATTGAGCCTCTTTTCAACTTTTATGTCTCCCCAAACAACACCTAGATGGCCTCCAGCAGTTGGCTTAATCGAGTGGCTGAATCTGAATGGCGAAGTAGTCACTCCGAGCACTAGTTCCGATGAAAATACAATTTTCGATGTAAAATTGTCACAAATGGTTCCAAGACATGAAAGTACACACAAATGACTCAAAGAATTATTTTAGACCAAAAAGGGAGGTTTAGAAGGCAAAACGGCCGAAATTGATTAAATAAAATGGGAATAAATGGCACGTAATAACTCTAAAATATAGAGTTATCACACCCCCAAACTTAAACCATTACTTGTCACCAAGAAATAAAAATGACAAAAAGAAAAAGACTCAATGAACTAAAAGAAAATGCAATAAGTCTTGAAGGAACTTACCAAAAATGTCGTGGATGAATGAACCTTGATATCACAAACGATGCACTTTTGAATTTATGAGCGAAGTGGCCACTTTTCCAACATTCCAAAATCATCACTATTTTGCTAAAATTTGACCAATATGAATTTAGGTGGGTTTTTTAAGTCCCTTCTCAATGCTATGCAATGTATTCCCCCAAACATGTTTTGAACTTAGATCATACCATTTGAGAGAAAAAAAAATCTTTTATTATATTTTTTTGAGAAGTTTGTCAATTTTGGCTTTCAAAAATGTTAGTGACATCAAGCGACATTCAAAACAACAAAGAGGTTAGTACCAAAAGCACTTACCAATCATATGGTAAGGCAAGCCATGCATTGAGATTATAAACAAAAAGAAGTAAATGTCAATCTTCTCTAACCATATCTTTTCCATCTCTTCTTGTCTTTTCTTCACCTCTTCTTCTTGTAACCTCTTCTCAGCCTCTTCTCTCAACCGTTTCTCTACTTACTGTTTTCGAATTCTTTCCTCTTCCTCTTTCTATTTCCTCTCGACTTCTTTCCTCAATCTTTTCTCCTCCTCTTTTTTACGAACAATCTCAGCCTTTCGATCTTCCAAAACCTTCATTCTTTCAGCGAGTTGCTCCTTCATTCGAGCCACTTCAGCCTTTGTGTCGAGCCTCATTTCCTTGAGAGCATCGACCTCCGACATGGTGGTCTCTGTTTTGGTGGTTGCTTTGGACGCCGACAACACCTCGTCAGTGTTTATGGGGTTTTCTTGAGTAACCTCAGTGTTTGTAGGACGTTGGTTGAGATCCTCGGTCAGAATACGAGCAACACGCTCGTCGGCTTCTGTGTGCGTCATCTGCGGCGAAGATTCCGGCGGTTCGTCGATGGTGGTGGTTAATCTCCGGCGAGTGGATCAAGTATTGGGATGGGGAGATGATAGGGTTCTTTTAGTTCTTGCCATGAAAAAGTGGAGTCTTAGAAGTAAAAAGATTTTGAGAGAAAAAGATCCTTCAGGAAATAGAAAAAAGGGGAAGAAATAATGGTTAAGAGATATGTTTGGAGGTTAAAGGGTTTTTGGGTTTTAAGAGGGAACGGTTATTGATGGTAAAAGGATAAGATTTGAATTTTAAAAAGAAAACTAATTTCTCGATAAATAAAAAGAAAAATAATTTTAAATCCCAAAAATTAAAAGGGGACAAAAAGTTTCCTTTAAAATTTTAAATTCAAAAAAAAAAAATAAAACCAACCGGATAATACCAAAACCGGTTAATAAAAATGGAGGGAAAAAGATAACCAAGAGTTTTTAGTCTTGAAAAGGGAAACACTTGAGTGTTTAATTTATGGCAGAAAAAGAGACTTAAAGGTGAAATCTTAGGAGTCTATCGGTAATAAGTCTTGACTATTGGGGCTCTTGGGAGACAGCTGTCACGTCGACAGTCACCCAGCGGGTACAGACAACAGAGTGGGCACTCCCACTTCAGAACTGATATTTTCGAAGCATTTACCTAAATTACCTACAAAAGATGAAATAAAACACCAAAAATAATAACAAAGGGTGAAAAATAAATGAAGTAAAATATTTACTCGCATTTTATCATGGATATGTCTCATTCGGTTTGAACAGGGACATAGTAGGCACTCTCGCTCAGAAAGTGTTTTACTCTATGTCCGTTAAGCTTAAAGATTTTTCCAGAATTAGGTGGCATGAGATCGATGGTTCCAAAAGGGCTTACCTTGACCATAGTATATGGTCTCGTCCAACGATATTTTAGCTTACCCGGGAAGAGTTTGAGTCGGGAATTGAATAGTAACACTTGTTGACCTTCCTCAAACTTTCTATGGTTTATCCTCTAATCATGCCACATCTTAGTCTTTTCCTTGTAGAGCTTTGCGTTCTCGTAAGAATGGTAACGAAGCCTATCTAAGTCGTGCAATTACAAAAACCTTTTGGTTCCCGCCGCATCTTCACTCATATTTAGATCCTTAAGGGCCCAAAAGGCTTTTTGCTCCAATTCGATTGGTAAATGTCAAGCTTTACCAAAAACTAATTTAAATGGAGACATACCCAAAGGTGTTTTTTATGGCCGTTCTATAGGCCCAAAGAGCGTCATCGAGCTTTGTTGACCAGTCCTTATGATGGGGTTTAACAACTTTCTCCAAAATGCCTATAATCTTTCGATTTGAGAGTTCGGCCGACCCACTCTGTGATGTATATCATACTTCGCCAGTACCGAGTTCATGAGCTTGTTTATGAAATGGGTTCCTTCGTCACTTATCAAAGCTCGTGGTTTCCAAAATGAGTGAAAATATTTTTGCGCAAAAATTTCACCACGGTTTTTGCATCGTAAGAAGAGCAATGGCTTCGACCCATTTCAAAACGTAATCAACCGCGACTAAAATGTAACGTCAAAAAGTTCAACTTCTAAAATGCTATTAAGTGGCATTTCATTCTTTTGAGATATGTTTCCGGTTCTTTGGCTTTGTTCACATTGTTTTACAAATTCATTTGAATCTTTCATAATTGAGGCCAATAAAATCCACATTGCAATATTTTGGCTCCGGTACACTGTCCACCGAAGTGGCCACCATACTGGGCTGTGTGACAACCTTGTAGAATTTGGTGTATCTCGTTTCCGTGAACACACCTTCTCAATATTTGGTTAGTCCCCACTCTATATAAGTATGGGTCATCCCAAACATATTGTCTACAATCTTTTAAAAACTTCTTAAAAGGTTGACCACACATGCCATAAGGTTTAAGGCCACATGCCAAAAAATTAGCTACATCGGCATATCAAGGAGCACCTGGGTCATGATGATGAATAGCTAGCAATTGTTCATCAGAAAATCTTTCTTGAACCGGAGTTGGTTCCTAAGTGGTCACTATCTTCTCAAGTCGGGATAATGATTTGTGATTTGATTGTTGATCCCTTTTCTATCAACAATTTCAGGGTCGAATTCCTGCAACAAAAGTACCCAACGGGTTAGTCTAGGCATAGAATCAACCTTGCTTATGAGATACTTAATTGTTGCATGGTCAGTGTGCACTATGACTTTTGTGCCTATCAAATAGGATCTAAAGCGATCAAAATCAAACACCACCGCAAGTAACTCTTTTTCCGTGACAGTATAATTAATTTGAGCTTCGATTAGAGTTTTTCTTGCATAGTATATGGAGTGAAATACTTTATCTTTTAGCCGTCCTAAAACAGCCCCGATAACCCACTCACTGGCGTCGCACATAATTTCGAATGAAAGAGTCAGTTAGGAGTGGTCACTATGGGCGCAGTAATGAGAGCTTTCTTTATGGTTTCAAATGCCTCCCTACAGTCTTGGGTGAACTAAAACTTATGGTCATGTTGTTAAAGGGTGCACATAGGTTTGGTTATTTTGGAGAAATCCTTAATAAACTATTTATAGAACACGGCATGTCATAAAAAGCTACGAATACCTTTAAATATAGTAGGCTCGGGGAGTTGTTCAATCACTTATAGCTTGGATATATCTACCTCCAATCCTCTCTTGGACACAAGATTACCTAAGACTATACCTTCTTGGACCATGAAATGACACTTCTCCCAATTTAGGATAAAGTCATACATCTGACATCTCTCTAGGCTTTTCTCCAACTTCTTAAGGCATTCCTCAAATGAGGGTCCTATCACCGAAAAGTCATCCATAAACACCTCTATAGTGTCTTCTATCATATCAGAAAATATTGCCATGATGTATAGTTGGAATGTTGCCTGGGCATTGCACAACCCAAAAGGCATCCTTCGGAAAGCAAAGATACCATAAGGACAAGTGAAGGTAGTCTTCTCTTGGTCCTCGGGGGCTATATGAATTTGGTTATAACCGGAATATCCTATCAAGCATTTGGTCGATAAAAGGCAAGGGGAAATGGTCCTTTTTGGTGGCTAGGTTAAGTTGCCTATAATCCATGCAAATACGCCACTCGGTCACAGTCCTCGTGGGAATGAGCACGTTCTTTTGGTTTGTGATAACGGTCGTGCCTCCTTTCTTGGGGAGACATTGAACGGGACTCACCCAACTACTACCTGCAATATGATATATGATTTCTGCGTCTAACCACTTCAAGATCTCTTTCTTAACCACCTCCTTTATGATTGGGTTCAATCTTCTTTGAGGTTGTACCTTTCCAGAGTGGTCACTTTCAAGATTTATCTTATGTTGGCACGACGAGGGACTAATTCCTTTAATATCAGATATAGTCCAACCTAATGTCTTTTTATGCCGATAGAGAAGATCTACCAATTGTTTCTCTTGTTCCTCACTCAACTTAGAAGAAATAATGACCAGAAGTTTGTTATTTTTAGCGAGGTAGGCATATTTTAAGTGAGAAGGCAAAGGTTTCAACTCTAAATTAGGGGGTTGTTCTATAGATGGTTTCTGGATATCCCTATCGGTGAAATCTAGTTGTTCAAAACCTGCCAGAACAGGGCTACATTCATCCTCAAAAATCTCCTCATTCTCAGAGTCGGAGTGGTTACTCTCACTACTCACTGTCTCCTTCACACAATCACCTCTTAAACAACTAATTGACGAACATTCTTCTATTTCAATATACTTAAGGGATTTGAAGACATTTAAGGTGACCACTTGGTCATGGACTCTCATAGTATGTTCCCCTTTTTGCACATCAATTAAAGTTTGTCCGGTTGCAAGGAATGGACGTCCTAAAATGAGTGACACTTTTTTATCCCCTTCATAATCCAAAATTATGAAATCAGCAGGGAAAACTAACTTGTCTACTTGAACTAGCACATCTTCTATTTTATCTTTTGGATAAGATATGGATCGGTCCACTAGTTGTAGAGTCACGATTTTGGGTCTAGCCTCTCCAATACCAAGCTTAGTACACATAGACAAAGGCATCAAATTAATACTTGCCCCTAAGTCACAAAGACCATGACCCACTTCTTGTCCGCCAATAATGTTGGTGAGAATAGCACTACATTCCTTGGTTAACGCAACGGTTTCATACTCTTCCAATCTCCGTTTTTTGTTTAAAAATATCTTTCAAAAATTTCACATAACTTGGCATTTGCTCTAAGGCCTCTACCAATGAAATGTTGATATGGAGTTGTTTGAAAATGTCCAAAAACTTTTCTAGTGGAAATGGAAGATGTTTAGGTGGTGTAACCTTGGGATGTTTAGGCCTCTATCCGGAAATGGAAGATGTTTTGTATCGATTGGTGGTGTAACCTTGGGATGTGAAATACTAGTGGTCTTGACTTTTCTAGAAGAGTCATTTGAAACCTCAGAAGTAGGTGGGTTAAGAATGCTTACCTCTAAGGGAGGGGTAATCACATCACTGCTTACTGGTGTAGGCACTATGGTCTTAATCAATGTTGCTGCTAAGGTCTCTGGATTATATAACTTGGGGTCAGACTGGATCGTAGTATTTCTACCACTCCTAAGCGATATGGCCTTAACCTGTTCCATTGGTACCCCCTTAGGATGCTCGGTGTCACTAGGTAAACTACTTTGTGTCGATTTTTAACCTCAGCGACTAATTGTCCTAATTGGGTCTCAAAATTCCTCATCGCGGCTTGGGTTTGGTTCATGAAACCTTTGAGCATAGACTCAAGTGAAAGTTGTATATCGGGCATGTGTTGTTGTTGCCTAGGTTGATAATTTGGTGAAGATTGACTCGTGCGAAAATTCTGTGGAGTGTGTCCACTTTGAAAACTTTGTTGCCCACCATGAAAGTTCAATGGGGAGTGTCCACTGGGATAATTAGGCTGCCAATTTGAAATTGAGTTTGATTAAATCCACGAGGATTTTGTGCACCTTGAGTCGCCCCAGGGGGTTGGAGTCCTTGATTTGAAGTCCAAGAGAAATTCGGGTGATTTCTCCAATTGGAACTGTAAGTCTGCGAAAATGGGTTGTTCCTAGACTAAGTTACGATGACATTAACAGATTCGGGGTTACCAGGGCAGTAGTCAAATATGTTCTCTTCTCCACAGAAAGAATAGTTTTCTGGGAGTTGTGGAGTGGTCACTGCCGAATTCACCTGATTTTAATTTCCATTTAAAACCAGTTTAGTTAAAGCAATTAATATCGCATTCATGGATTTTAGCGCATCCGAAACGATAGAAGAGCTCTTTGGTGGAAGTGCCCCTGTATCCGACCATTCGGTGTTATTGTTAGTGACTTTTTCCAAAATTTGGTGAGCTTCATTATAGGTTTTAGCCGTAAAGGCTCCACCTGCTATTGCATCTAGGATGCTTTTTGTAGCATTGGAGATACCATTATAAAAGGTTTCCATTTGGATGTAATGTAGGATACCGTGATGTGGCCACTTCCATAGAAGTTCCTTAAAACGTTCCAACGCATCCGAGATTGCCTCACCCGTCTCTTGTCTAAACAACAAAATATCATTTCGCAATTTAACATTTCTTGTGGGAGGAAGGTATTTTTGTAAAAAACTTTTCAGCAAGATCTTTCCACGTAGTGATTGAGTTGGGTGCTTGTGAATTTAGCCAAGCTTTGGCTCTATACCTTAATGAAAAAGGGAAGAGTTTTAGCCGTAAGACTTCTTCAGGTACACCCTGAAGTGAAAAAGCATCCGCAATCTCCAAAAATAACTTTAAGTAAGAATGTGGATCTTTAGACGGTAGACCCCCAAACTGACCCATTGTTTAGATCATTTGGAACATCGACCGGTTTAAGTTCAAAATGTGTTGCAGTTATGTTGGGAGGAGTAATTCCGGAAAGTAATTGATTAAGTCCCGGAGTTGCATAATCTCGTATTTTACGACTTTTGTCATCGGCAACATGTACCGTATTCTCCGGAGGTGGTGGAGGATTTGCGTCTACAAAGTTCTTAATCGGAGTGTGAGGTATTTGTGTTGACTGATTAACGTTAATACCTCTACGCCTTCTCCTAAAAGTTTGTTCAATTTGGGGATCGGGTGTTACAAGAGGTCCGTGGAGCCTTGGCATACAACACACAAACAAAAAGCTTAGAAAAACAAGTTATTTGGGCTCGAATAAAAACTAATTTCTTGAGATAAGAATCACGCCAGTTCCCGGCAGCGACACCAAAAAGTTGATACGGGCGAAATGTGTAATCGCAGTGAGGTTAGCAACTCAGTCCATAGTTGACAGTGCTAGTATACACTAGTCACTATGATCGTTTACCAAGTAATAAAGTGGTAAGAACCAAATATCATATCCTCAAAGACTGGATGAACTTCCTTTTACATGTTTCGATTAGAGAGGAAGCAATTCTTTTGAGTTGGTTTGGTGAAAATAATTTTTCAAAGTTCTTAAAATTAAAGAGCGAGATGTAGTTGTGATTTTCCCCAGATTTTACATTAACTACTTGATTTAGTCAAATGGTCATTGTACTGCGAGCAGTGGTCACTCCCTGTCCAGAATGCCGATCTCAACTAATACTAGCATTTTTTCTAACTAAAGCTTTATATATAGTTAACCTTCTTTTATTTGTTAGTAAATTTCCCAAACCCTTTCGAGTGTCGATGGTAAACATAGTAAGCAAAATGCCATACGTAATTTTAATGCCCAAATTGTTTGCTGCTACTCTATATAGTGGAAACTTACTATGCAAACCCGAATTTCGTCGGTGTTGTAAGAATCCTTTCAAATTCCCTAGCATCATCCAAATTCGTGTCACTACGTTGCACCCATTTCTGGATCTCAAACTACACAGTAGACACTTTCAAGTGATCGGCTTTCCGCATCATTGACATTATTGAAGAATGAATGACCAAATCAAAAGGGGGTAAAAATATGTAAGACTACTCAAGAATTTTTACATAAAGTCCGGGTAATTACTGAAACTAAGAATTTTGAGAGTTAGCGCATCCTAACCGTCACTAGTAGTGTAGCCACATTTTCTATCGACACTCATCTGTTGGATGTCGGTATTGAACAAGTCGCTGTGAACCCAGCAGCACAAGTGCACGCCCCACCCAGCCACTCCGGTATCTCTCAACGGATGTCGGTTTCACAAGTCTTGGAATGTTTAGATCCTTATCTAGCGGCCATCCTATCGGGAAGTGCTGCTATTGAACATAGAAGACGTTACCTGCAGTCTTCCACTTCAATTGAATGCACATCGAGTCTAGAGCTCCTACATTCTTGGACTCAGGTCACTACATCTGTCGATAGTCTTCGTAGCATAGTCGAAACTTCTATAATCATGTCGTCTATCGACGCTTCACGAGGATTAGAAGTAAATCCAACCAGCGCTACAATCATGCCAACGTTGAATGTAGGTCTCACAACTGATTCAACTATAATGACAACAGATGCTCTTCGTGACCCTGGACTTACCCCGGTTACATCATCAACACCATCATTCACGGTCTCTCCCGAGATCCGTGAGTTCGTCAACACGGCTCTCCAAGGCGCACAATTTTCCCTCTAGAATCACATTGACGAAATTTGTCGCCTTCATAAAAGAAAAATCACTTGTCGAAGCAATGGCAGAATATGCTCGCGCTCGTCAAACCTCTCCACCAACTCCTCCGACTCCTCCAACGCCTCCCTCGACACCTCCGACTGTAAACACGGACGAACTTAAGTCCATGTTATATGCCCAACTGCTCGAACAGGCCCAAGCTACCGAGCAACCAGAAGATGAACTTACCGGTCTTCTCCGTCGCAACCTGCAGATCCGGATAGTCACTCGTCGTGAGTTTGAGTTCTTCAAAGCCGAAGTTCACAAAGAACTTTTCGACATGAAGATCCAGCTCCCCAACTCTTAACAAACGGTCTTGGGCGCCATAAGCAGTCTTTGCGTAGAGATCCGTCAAAGTTATCGTCCATGTGCTTCCTCCTCCAAACAGCCGCACGATGATCATGAAGATCAGGACGATCTTAATCGCCATCAGAGGGAGAAACGCTAGTGGATTTCTGAAACAAGCACGACAGCCACCAACGCGACTACCACAACTACTCTGGTTCAACAATCTGCCGACCCCTTTCATCATCTCCGTCTCGTCAACGAACAATACTGCCCGAGTTTAATTATGGGAACATTGCAAGAGTAGTCAATCCAGATAATGATGAGACAGTCCACGTAAACATCCAGAGCATGCAACAAGAAGTAAGAGAGTAGTTCATAGATCCTTATGCTCCCGTACTTGGTGATAAAGACTACAAAAGTATTCATCGGTTAAACAGTTCTATCTTTCCTGGGTCGTCAACAACCAAACTACTGCCTCATTAAGCCAGATGGGAGAAGATCATACATAATCATAACCCACGATTGGAAAGAGTGCAAATCAGACTTCCCTATCTAGAAGAGACAAATAAGAACCTCTTTGCCGAAACAACGCCTTTAGAAAACTTGGCCCATATTCACCGTGTCACCAAAATGTCATCTCGAGAGCCGATCGAATATGTCTACATGCAAAAGACTGGATTTTTACTGAAGCTGACGCGAACATGGAAAATGATGATTTGGAATACATATACATAGAGTTGAGAGACAAACAAAGGAGATCAAGAGATGAACAAAGAGATTTAAGAGCAATCATTCGTTTGATCAAAATGAGATCTGATTAAGCTATCTTCATGATTTCCAACGCGTTCTCGAAAGCAAGCAAAAAAAGAAATTCATCACCAAACCGAATTAAGACATTCCTGGCTTAGACAAACTCAGAATTCTCACCATCTTAACCAAGCCGACTCACAGAATTGTCTATATCAATAACACCGACACCAAACGGTTCATGTGCTTCAATGAAACTGCTGCTTATTGCTTACTGCGATAGAGGCTTAGGGGTTCATTATAGAGAGACAATAGCCTAATGGTAGTCGTGAGCTTTAGCATAGCATTCAATAACTTTGTACCATGATTATACAAGTGAGATATCCGGCATATTTTCTCTCTTAATCATTGTATTCTTCATTGTGTGTTTCTAATCATCGAAAATACTTGATATATAGGGATCCACAGATCGTTCCATACTTAAGTTTGGAACCTTTGTATCATCTATCCCTGATATCTCTACTCAGTGTTCGTCTACATATTACTGAAAACCTTCTAAACCCCTTCCCAAGGACTTAATGAATATGATTAGAACCAAGTCCATTACTCACATTCCTAAGGTCAAGAAAACTCCTAAACTGAAGAAAAGTCCTTCTACTCCTTTAGTGAATCAACCTTCGACTTCTAGGAAGAAGATCCCTGGATCTATTCAGAGATCACTCCCCGAATCAAGACTGATCTCACTCCCTCTAAACCTGAAAGACCAATGGTTCCTCCAAGGTCTATGGAGAAAGGAATTCTTGGTCCTGGTCCTGAAAACTTTAAGCCTTCTATTTTTCATGCTTCTAGTACTAAACCGTCTTTCAGATATAAGAGTGCTACCATTATGGTGAAACTATTCACATTGCAAGCAAGTGCCCTAATGCGACCAAGGCTGAGAAGATATCTGATGGAAAGAAAGTATCTAAGACTAAGAAATTAGTTAGCGTGAAATCCACCAAAGTTGGTAAAATAACTAAGGTAACAAAATCCAATGAAGTAAAAACTTCAGAAAATGAGAAAGATGTCGCTTCCAACATTTCCACTAATACTTCCCTTATCTTATGGAGGATGTGAAAGGTATCTGGTATCTCGATAGCGGAGGCTGAAGACATTTGACTGGAACAAAAACCATGCTCTCTGACTTTAAGGAAGCAAAAGGTCCTTAGTGACCTTTGGTTGAAATGGCAAAGGATACACCAATGGAGAAACTTCTTTCAATTGTGTTACATTTATTGAAGGACTGAAGCACAACTTGTTGAGCATAAGTCAACTCTGTGATAAAGACTTCAAAGTCTTATTCACAAAGTGTGCCATCACTGATAACAATGACAAACTTTCTCTAACCAGCAAACGCTCTGAAAATGTTTATGTTATCCACATGGATGATTCCCATTCAGAGGATCTCTGTTTTCTTTCAAAAGCCTCTTCAGATATCAACTAGCTTTGGCATAAAAGACTTTCTCATATGAACATGAAAATGATGAATGATTTATCATGTAAAGAGCTTGTCAATGGACTCCCTAAACATTCTTTTGCAAAGGAATCTCTTTGCTTAACATGGGATAAAGGAAAATTGACAAGGGTAAGTTTTAGATCTAAACAAGTGTCTTCAGTTACCACTCCTACACACTTGCTTCATATGGATCACTTTGCACCTGTCAATGTTCATTCCATATCTGGAAATAAGTATACACTTGTCATAGTTAATGAGTATTCTAGGTATACTTTGGTATTTTTTTCTTCTGAAGAAATCATTTCCTTCATTAAGAAGATGGAAGTCTTGAACAATCTCACTGTTCGTTCTCGGAGAATTGATCATGGCACCGAATTCGAAAATAGTACCCTAATTAGTTTCTTTGAAGAGAAAAGAATTTTTCATAAATTCTCTGCAGTCAGGACTTCTCAACAAAATGGTGTTGCTGAAAGAAGAATTAGAACTATCATCGAAGTTGCTCGTTCAATGCTAAGTGAAACTCATCTACCAACTCAACTATGTCTGAAGTAGTTAACACTGCATGTTTCACTCAGAGTCGATCCCTAATAGTTAAAAGAATCAAGAAGGCTATGTATGAAGATTTCCATGGAAGAAAGCCATCTCTGAGCTTTCTACGTATTTTTGGATGTAAGTTTTATATTCTAAATGATACAGAACATCATGGAAAGTTCTATCCTAAGGAAGATGATTGTTTATTTCTTGGGTACTCCTTTCTATCCAAGGCTTTCAGAGTATTCAACAAAAGGTGAAAAGTTGTGGACAAAACCATAAATTTTAACTTTAATGAATCACGTTCAGCAAACTCCATTCACATCCCTGATGATGACGATGGGCTGAACAACTAGATGAAATCTCACTATGGGGAACACGAATCATTTTTCAGTCCTCCTCCAAGCACTGAAATCAATAATGATGGCGAACCTCATATCATCCAAAGTATGATTAATAATAACAACGCTTCCTCTTCAGGAATCAATGTTACTCCTATTAATCATATACCTCCATCTGAAACCTCAAACATCGATTCATAAGTAAATGATCATGTATCAAACTCTATCTCAGAGAATGATAATCTTTCTCGATCTCCACTAGGGATTAAAGGAAACGCTGAAGAAGTTATTGCTGAAGAATATTCCTTGAGCCCTAAACAAGTTGTCGCTGAATTAGTTGTTGATCAATCTCCTCAACTACCAGCTCAGCAATTGACTCGAGATCAACCCATCGATCAGATAAAAGGTGATCCAAGTATAGGTATTAAAACCTGATGAGGTATGGATAATATCTTTCTCTTTCTTAACTTTATTTCTGTCTTAGAATCTAATAAGATCGATGAAGCTATCACTGGCCCTGATTGGATCAGTGCTATGCAATAAAAGCTCAGTGAGTTTTAGACAAACAAAGACAGGAATCTTGTGTCTCGTCCATATAACAAAACTGTTACTGGCACCGAATGGGTGTTTCGTAGCAAATTAGATGAAAATGGTACTGTTACCTGTAACAAGGATCAACTTGTTGCTCAGGGATATAGACAAGAAGAAGGTATCGATTATAATGAAATCTTTGCTCCTGTTGTCAGGTCGGAAGCCATTAGACTTTTCCTAGCCTATGCAGCCATACGACTTTAAAGTCTTTTAGAAGCATGTTAAGAGTGCCTTCTTGAATGGCAAGCTTAATGAGGAAATTTATGTTGAATAACCTCCAGGTTTCTCTGATCCTAAGTATCCAGGTTATGTATATAAAATGGATAAGGCTCTCTGGCGATCAAATGAAGTGTACTCAACAAGATTGATGTTCGTCTTATCGTCGATCCCATGTGCTTATCAACTCTGATGTCGTCGCTGTTCATATTCGGCTAAAGCATGGTTGTTTTATGATCAAAGGACAAACACACCCAATAGATCATTGACACGTGGCATGTACATTCTGAATTGCATTAAATGCATCGGGTATAAATAGTTTATGAACTTCTTCTTCATCTTCATCTTCATGCATATTGTCTTTCTCCTTGAACCTCTGCTCTTTTCTATTCCTTATCTTGTGCATCAATATCTTTGTGATTCTTAGATTATAATAAAATAGGTATTTATACTTGTTCATTTTCTGCTTACAATATGTAAATTTGTTTATTCATAAGAAACTCATTTAAAACCTTAAAAAGTTGTGTTTGTATTCATCCCCCTTCTACAAACGGTGTTGATATTCATACACTATTGTGGAATCCTTAGGAACCAACATCCATATTTTCCCCGGGCTCTACATTTATTCGGATGGGAATTCTGTTTTCTAATTTTTTATCGGCCTAATCACGTACCAGGATGCCCATGACCCAAACCATATAAACCCCACCCCATACGAGAAATCATATCGGTGATTTTTCCCAATCCCCCATCGCTTTATATTGCCAGATTCCATCTCACTCTCATTCCCATACACACACAACTCCCATTCCTCTCAAGTTCCTGATATCATCTCCTCTCACTCGAACACTCTTCCAGGTTTGCTTTCTTATTTTTTCTTTATTTTATATTAATTTTGACTTTTTCTTCGATTGGCTGAGGATCTGAAGGCACCCTGGTTAGACTTTTGTGTGTTGTCGTTCGATTGGTATTGTAAGCCTTAGGGTTTGACAAATGTCGATTCAGGGTCATAGCTTGATTTAAGTTCTATTCTGTTACTCAATTTTAGGGTTTATCGAACATCAGTTTTATCGATTTCACAAATGACTTTTTTTGAGTTTATCAATTGGTACATGTCTATTGAGATTATTGAAGGTTTTACCGATAGGTTCTATATTCACGATAGCTATCAATTTTTTGATAATTCCCGATAGCGGGCAATTTTTTCGATAGTGGTTGTTTTCCCGATAGAATAATTTATCCCGATAGTCTTACCTTTCCGAATAGTAATTTGCTCGATAGTTTTATTTTCACGAAAGTTTGTTTTTCTCGATAGTTTGATTTTCCCGATAGCATAATTTTTTGTGACAACTGTCAAATTTGAGTTTATTAAGTTAGCTCTTATTAAGTTTATATTAGTGTTATTTTAGATAAGTTATAAGAATAGGAGTTAGTAGGTTTAGAATGACCGAAAAATCCCTAGCATTTCTGGTAGTCACTTAAAATGTCCGGTTCTGACTCGTAACTGTCTGAAACGTCCAGTACAGTGCCAAATGCTCTAATTTATACCTAATTTATATAAAATATATAGTTTAGAATGCTAAATATAAAACTTTTATTATATATATAATTTAAACACTTTTGGGCTCATATTTGAAGGAAAAAGGCCAAAAATTGAAAAAATGGACTTCTAATTTCATATTTTTGGGCTTAAATTAATTTAAAAAAAAAATTGTTGGGTTTGGGTGGGGATCGGATCGTGCTTTTGAGTAGCAGAGCTTGCAAAGGTGAGTATTCACAGCCCCACTTTTAAAGTATTTTATACGTTTTGGGGTGGAAAGCATGATTAAATGAAATATTTGAGCTATTTGCATTAACGAATGTGAAACAATATGAAATTGTTGTTTTTGTGCACTAAGGCATGTACACTAATAGATTGTATTGAGTAAAATGTTCCATAAAAGTTTGTACACTACTATTAACTCAAGTGAGGAGCCGAGGGTATATGTGGATAGCGCTATTGGACGGACAATCCCACCTAAAAACCAAAAAGTAGGGGTGTGGATAGCAATCCCACCGGGAAACTACAAGTAGGGGTGCACTATATTTAAAAGGGAAGGTTCTACACATGTGGACTTTAGGTCCACCGCTGAGGTAGAACTAAAAATAAGGTTCTACACATGTGGACTTTAGGTCCACCGCTGAGGTAGAACTAAAAAGAAGGTTCTACACATGCGGACTTTAGGTCCACCGCTGAGGTAGAACTAAAAATATTTTTGTGGTCGAAGGTTTAGTGGTGGCTCATTACTTACTAATAGTTATCGTACAAAAATGCCTTGAACGTTTTTCCCAATATTCATTTATGCAAAAGATGTTTATTATATTCAAAACCTGTGAACTCACCAACTCTTTGTAGTTGACCTTGTTTTATTCATGCTTTTCGTGGGTAAGAAAGGGTAACTAAAAATGCTTGTGTTTGGGGCGCATCAACATCAACCACGTTTAAATTTGAAATCGTTTTGTAGAACATCTTATTTTTTTTTGTTAAAACTTCAACTAGTATGATGTAATGTTCAGTTTTATGTCTTATGTATTTGATTGGACAACTGGTGTTGTTATCGCTCTATTGCTATGAAATCTTGAACTATCACTCCCTGTGTTTCCGCTTTAGCGGGGTGTGACAGACTTGGTATCAGAGCCATAGGTTATAGAGAACACCGGTTTTTATATAAAACCAAATACTATAACCAAAAGTTTTCGAAAACTATTTTTCTAAACTAACTGTAATTTTAAAAGCTTACTACTGGTATAATTGGAATAAGTGTCGACTTAGCATATTATAATTAGGCAAAGCCTGATCACCTATGTCTAATTTAATATGTATAAGGGAGACATGGAATAATTATATTGGGAACTTCTTGCCCAAATGAAAAGCATGGTCATAAGTGTGAGTTTGCATAAACATTTTATAAATTGTTATTTACTAAAGTACATTTAGTAAATAAGTTTGTTACTATCGCAGTTCACTATGTCTCACTCATCCACTCCTACTAAGTACTCTACTGACTCCTCAGGCTATGTGACTAGTCAACATACGAGAGAACTTTTTGACTACTTTGTTGGTTAAACTTAGAAACTTATTTTGGTAGCTTGTAGCCCACTATTTAGAACTCTAAGATACTTGATGTCTTTTGGGAATTATTTTTGCTGGATATTGGAGTTATGTGATTCTAAACCTATGATTTGATGAATCGAGTGTTTTATATGCATAACTTAGTCAAGTAGACTTAGCGCAAAAGTAGTAATAGTAATATGACCCAACCTCAATGTGAACCTACGCCTAAAGGCAATGCCTTCGAGGAGAGAAAACTCCGAGATCGCGTGACTTGTGCCTGAGCAACTCATCGCGACACTTCCAAACACCGTTAGTCAAGTGGCAGCGGGTCTAAATACTAATTCAGGAAACAACTGAGGATCTGGGGCAAGTGGAGATAAGGAATGCACATACAAAGATTTTAGGAGCTGCAACCTGAAGGAATTCCATGGAACTGAATGAGCTGTTGGATTACTGACATGGATTGAGAATATGGAGTCCATTCTCCACATCAACAAGTGCAATGAAGGATATAGAGTGAAGTTTTATTCCTATCGGCTACAAGGACGAGCATTGACATGGTGGAACACCCAAGTGCAAACCCGAGGCCAAGAAGCAGCCAAACAGTCTTACTTGGGAGGAATTCAAAGAGATGCTCAAAGAGGATTACTGCCGAGGAGCAAAATCCAGAAGTTGGAAGCGGAGCTATGGAATCATGAGATGAAGGGAAATGACATACATTCTTACTCTTCTCGTTTCCATGAACTGGCAAAGATTGTACCACATTTGGTGACGCCCGAGGAAAATCGAGTCGAAATGTATATCTGGGGTTTATCTCCTGAAATACATGGGGACGTTACTTCGGCAAACCCAAAAACCCTTCAAGATGCGGTGAATTTGGCAACCAGGCTCACCAACAATACTAATCGCTCGGGGATATTTGCAAGAGACAAAGCTCAAGATAAAAGAAAGATGGAGGAACTTTAGCATAGACATAATCCCAATCATGTTAGGAAGCTTTGATATAATTTGGGGTATGGATTGGTTGTCTAAAAACCGAGCTGAAGTTTGCTGCTCCGAAAAGAACATCTGAGTTCCACTACCCGAAGGAGAAGTTCTCGAAGTACATGGAAAGAAACCCAGAAGGAATGTTAAAATAGTGACGTGCATGAAGATGCGAAAATACTTGAGGAAGGACTGCATTGCTTTTCTAGCTCACATCATGAATAAGGAGATCGAAGAGAAACGCATTCAGGACCTTCCTATAGTTCGGTATTTTCGCGAGGTATTTCCAGATGAGTTACCCGGACTACCCCCAACAAGAAAAGTCGAGTTCCACATTGATTTAATTCCGGGAGTTGCGCCTGTAACAAAATCACCCTATCGACTAGCACCGTCGGAAATGCAGGAATTATCGTAGCAACTTCAGGAGCTGCTCGATAAAGGATTCATGAGGCCTAGCTCTTCACCTTGGGGAGCTCTAGTCCTTTTTGTTAAAAAGAAGGATGGATCTTTATGTATGTGTATCCATTACAGGGAACTCAACAAGTTGACAATCAAGAAGAGATACCCTCTCCCTCAAATCGATGACTTATTCGATCAACTCCAAAGGGCTACGTATTTCTCAAAAATCGATCTTCGATCGGGATATCATCAAATGAGAGTTCGTGAAGAAGACATTCCTTAGACAGCGTTTAGAACTCGTTATGGTCGTTACGAGTTCCTAGTTATGTCTTTCGGGCTAACAAACGCACCAACAGTCTTCATAGATTTAATGAATAGAGTATGTCGACCGTGCCTAGACAAGTTCGTGATCGTGTTTATAGATGATATACTCATTTATTCTCGAGACAAAAGGAGCATGAGCAACATTTAAAGTTGATACTAGAATTGCTCAGAGACGAAAAGTTGTACGCCAAATTCTCCAAATGCGAATTCTGGATTCGCGAAGTACATTTCCTTGGCCGTGTAGTAAATGAAAAAGGGATACATGTTGATCCAGCTAAGATCGAGGCCATTAAGAAATGGGAAGCCCCAAAGACACCAACTGAGATCCGCCAATTTCTGGGATTGGCAGGTTACTATCGGCGATTTATCGAAAATTTCTCCAAGATCGCACAACCACTAACGACACTAACTCAAAAAGATAAGAAGTTTATTTGGGGAGAGAAACAAGAGGAAGCATTTCAGACTCTCAAATACAAGTTATGCAACGCATGATTTTGGCTTTACCGGAGGGAGTGGATAACTTTGTAGTCTACTGTGACGCTTCACATCAAGGGATGGGATGCGTACTGATGCAAAAAGACAAAGTATCGCATATGCATCGAGGCAATTAAAGATTCATGAGAAAAATTACACCACCCATGACTTGGAGTTAGGGGCGGTGGTGTTCACACTCAAAATCTGGAGACACTTTCTCTACGGTACTAAGTGTACTATTTTCACTGATCACAAAAGCCTTCAACACATTCTTGATCAGAAAATGCTCATTATGAGGCAAAGAAGATGGGTTGAGCTACTTAGTGACTACGATTGTAAAATAAATTACCATCCAAGCAAGGCTAACGTAGTAGCCAATGCATTAAGCAGAAAAGAAAAGGTAAAGCCGACGAGAGCACAAAATATGGGAACGCTGGTTCAAACGGTTTAAAGACTCAAATTCTTGAAGCGCAAAAAGAAGCTTTAAAAGAAGATAATTGGAAGAATAAGACCTGCATCACTTAGAGAAAGAATTTGAGTTACGATCAGACGGAGTGCATTACTTTAAGAATAAAGTATGGGTACCGAAAGTTGGTTATCTACGATCAACCATTTTGAACAAAGCCCATCGATCCAGATATTGGACTCACCCAGGAGCAGATAAAATGTATAAGGATTTGAAAGAGTATTATTGGTGGCCAGGAATGAAGAAAGATATTGTTTTGTTCATAAGCAAGTGCCTGACTTGTGCTAAGGTAAAGGCCGAACATCAGAAAACATCCGGTCTACTTCAACAAACCATGGATTTTGTACCCAAACTACCCAGAACTGGGATGGGACACGATTCTATAAGGGTTATAGTTGATCGACTTACCAAATCAGCTCATTTCATTCCCATTCGTGAAGATTTCAGTATGGAGAAACGTGCGTAAATTTACAACAATGAAATAGTTACACGTCACGGTGTGCCTATTTCCATTATTTCAGATAGAGACATACGTTTTACGTAACGATTTTGTCAGTCTCTACAAAAGGCATTGGGTACACGTTTGGATTATTGCACTGCATATCATCCTCAAACGGATGGACAATCGGAAAGAACTATTCGAAAGCTAGAGGATATGCTAATTGCATGCGCAATAGATTTTGGTGGGAGTTAGGATACCCACCTACTGCTTGTTGAATTCTTCTATAACAACAGCTATCACACCAGCATTCAGTGTGCGCCGTACGAAGCCCTATACGGACGCACATGTAGATCACCCCTTTAGTTGGTTGGAAATCGGAAATAGACAGTTGACCACGCCCGATATCATTCCAGAAATCACTGATAAGATTTCAACCATCAAGGAAAGACTCAAGACAGCAAGAGATCGTCAAAAGAGTTATGAGGATTATCGGAGAAAGCCATTAGAGTTCCAAGTGGGTGATAAAGTGCTTCTGAAAGTATCGCCATGGAAGGCACTAGTACGCTTCAGGAAGAGAGGCAAGCTGGGTTCCAGATACGTTGGTCCATTTGAAATAACCGAGAGAATTGGACCGGTAGCATACAAACTAAAGTTGCCACAGGAGTTAAGCACCATCCACGACACGTTTCATGTGTCATACTTGAAGAAATGATTAACGGATGAAACATTGGTGCTACCCATGGATGAAGTTCAAGTTAGCGATCGGTTACACTTCATTGATGAACCAATCGAAATCCTTGACCGAGAAGTCAAACGGCTGAGGCGCAGTAAAATCACTATTTTTTAAAGTTTGCTGGAATGCGAAGCATGGCCCAGGGTATACTTGGGAACGAGAAGATTTGATGAAGCATAAGTATCCTCGCCTGTTTCCGAACGCCCCGGAGAAAGCTAGTTCTTAAAGTTCGGGACGAAATTTCTCTAACAGGGGGAGACTGTGACAGCTGTCAAATTTGAGCTACCAAGTTAGCTCTTATTAGGTTTATATTAGTGTTATTTTAGATAAGTTATAAGAATAGGAGTTAGTTGGTTTAGAATGACCGAAAAATCCCTAGCATTTCCGGTAGTCGCTTAAAATGTCCGGTTCCGACCCGTAACTGTCTGAAACGTCCAATACAGTGCCAAATGCTCTAATTTATACCTAATTTATATAAATATATAGTTTAGAAGGCTAAATATAAAACTTTTATTATTTATATAATTTAAACACTTTTGGGCTCATATTTGAAGGAAAAAGGCCAAAAATTGAGAAAATGGACTTCTAATTTCATATTTTTGGGCTTAAATTAATTTAAAAAAAAATTGTTGGGTTTGGGTGGGGATCGGTTCGTGCTTTTGAGTAGCAGAGCTTGCAAAGGTGAGTATTCACAGCCCCACTTTTAAAGTATTTTATACGTTTTGGGGTGGAAAGCATGATTAAATGAAATATTTGAGCTATTTGCATTACCGAATGTAAAACAATATGAAATTGTTTTTTTTGGGCACTAAGGCATGTACACTAATAGATTGAATTGAGTAAAATGTTCCATAAAAGTTTGTACACTACTATTAACTCAAGTGAGGAGCCGAGGGTATATGTGGATAGCGCTATTGGACGGACAATCCCACCTAAAAACCAAAAAGTAGGGGTGTGGATAGCAATCCCACCGGGAAACTACAGGTAGGGGTGCACTATACTTAAAAGGGATGGTTCTACACATGTGGACTTTAGGTCCATCGCTGAGGTAGAACTAAAAATAAGGTTCTACACATGTGGACTTTAGATCCACAGCTGAGGTAGAACTAAAAAGAAGGTTCTACACATGTGGCTTTTAGGTCCACCGCTGAGGTAGAACTAAAAATATTTTTGTGGTCGAAGGTTTAGTGGTGGCTCATTACTTACTAATAGTTAGGGTACAAAAATGCCTTGAACGTTTTATGATGTAAAAATTTATTAAGTGCCATAAAAGTATTTTTTTCAATATTCATTTATGCAAAAGATGTTTAAAATATTTAAAACCTGTGAACCCACCAACTCTTTGTAGTTGACCTTGTTTTATTCATGCTTTTCACGGGTAAGAAAGGGTAACTAAAAATGCTTGTGTTTGGGGCGCATCAACATCAACCACGTTTAAATTTGAAATCGTTTTGTAGAACATCTTTTTTTTTTGTTAAAACTTGAACTGGTATGATGTAATGTTCAGTTTTATGTGTTATGTATTTGATTGGACAATTGGTGTTGTTATCGCTCTATTGCTATGAAATCTTGAACTATCACTCCCTGTGTTTCCGCTTTAGCGGGGTGTGACAGACTTGGTATCAGAGCCATAGGTTATAGAGAACACCGGTTTTTCTATAAAACCAAATACTATAACCAAAAGTTTTTGAAAACTATTTTTCTAAACTAACTGTAATTTTAAAAGCTTACTACTGGTATAATTGGAATAAGTGTCGACTTAACATATTATAATTAGGCAAAGCCTGATCACCTATGTCTAATTTAATATGTATATGGGAGATATGGAATAATTATATTAGAAACTTCTTGCCCAAATGAAATGCATGGTCATAAGTGTGAGTTTGCATAAACATTTTATAAATTGATATTTACTAAAGTACATTTAGTAATTAAGTTTGTTACTATAGCAGTTCACTATGTCTCACTCATCCACTCCTACTAAGTACTCTACTGAGTGAACCGGTTCAGTGATAACACCATTCGTCTAAAAGAAGTGTGAGATCTTGCGTATGCCTTAGTCATACCAACAGGATTCATCTTCGAAGCCTCAAGTATCTGCAATCAAATGAAGCCTACTCAACATGACAAAGTTGAGTTTACCATTGATGCACAAATGTCAAACCCCCATACCCTTGTCAGAAAGTACATATAGAGTTACTTGATTGTTTCCCACATGTTTTCCAACTCAGATTAGGTCACTATTCATATTCTGCTAAAGCATAGTTACTTTATGAACAAAGGACAAGTATCTAATGGATGCTTGACACGTACCATGTACCCTCTGACTTGCATTTAATGCAGTGGGTATAAATAGATGAAGAAACCTATCTTCATTGAGGTATAAATAGATGAAGAAACCCTTCTTTCTCTCCATGCATGCCTAACTCTTTCCTTGAACCTCTTATATTTTCTCTTATATATCTTGTGAATCAAATTACTTAGTGACTCTAAGGTTGTAATATAATAGGTTTTTAAAATTGTTCTTATTCCGCTTACAATATGTAAAATTGTTTATCTCAATAAACTAATTTAAAAGTTAAAATTTGTGTTTGTATTCAACCCCCCCGCCTCCGCTACAAATTGTTTCTATACTTATACATTCTTGTAGACTCCTTAAGGAACAACAAGTGGTATCAGAACAGTGTTTATTGCTTTTATTCTTTAAAAATTAATATCTTGTGTTTAAAATCACTAATGAAAATACAAACTACAATGAAATGGATCCCTTGTTAAACCTCGTAAATTTAGCAAAGCCAATTTCCTTGTCTGGAAGGAAAGGATGGCTCTGTTCCTAGAAGGGTCAGATCCTAAGATCCCCTACTATATAGACAATGACCCATTTGTACATGCTTGTCTTAACGCATGAAAAAGGAATACAAATTGAGTATGATGCGTGAACGTTGGTCTTCAGATAAGGCAATAAGAGAAAGGCATATTCCTATGTTAGAGTATGCTTGTTAAAGACATGTGGAATAAATTTCATCTCACTCAATGTTCCCAATGAAAACTCTTATGGCCCTTCCTCTGACACTGAACAAGGACCCTGATAGGAAACCTGTGTACGTCATTGTCAATAGATCAATGATTGGCTCACTGCTGTACCTTACAGCAAGTCGACAAGATATTATGTACTCAACTTGCTTATGGGCTAGATATCAATCTGAACCCAAGGAATCCCATCTGCTCGTTGTAAAGCAAATCTCAAGATATATGACAGGAACTCATAATATTGGTCTTTGGTATCCTAAAGACTCAAGGTTCGATCTAACAAGTTATTCAGATATTGATTTTGCAGGATGGAAAATTGATAGGAAAAACACCACTAGAGGCTGTCAGCATTTGGAAGGAAAGTTGGTAAGTTGGACAAGCAAAAAGCAAAATTTAGTGTCCACTTCAACTGTTGAAGCTGAGTATGTAGCCGCTGGGAGTTGTTGTGCCCAAATTCTTTGGATGAGAAACCAACTCAGTTACTATGATATTTAGTTATCTAAAATTCCTATATATTGTGATAGCACTAGTGCCATTACAATAGCAAATAATCCTATACTTCACTCTAAAACCAAGCATAGTGAGATCAGATATCATTTTATGTGAGATCATGTTATGAATGGTGAAATTAAACTTCATTTTGCACCTACTGAATATCAACTCATTGATCTATTTACAAAACCTATTGAGGAATCAAGATTTTATCTTTTAATTAGCGAACTCGGCATGTTAAATGCTAAAAAGTAAATACTCTTAGAGATCAACATCTTTCAGTAATAACAAACTGAATAATCAAAATCATTAGTTTATTTCCTGACCTCACATATATGATATGAAATCTTACTAAGGTATGAATTTATTTCCTTACACTCTCTGAATGTCTTCTTAATCAGAGAATGTTTCTTGAAAAGAAAAAGCCATCACTAAGAATGCATTTATTCTCAATGATAAAAGGATTTTAAGGAGAATGATTAACATTTATTAATTTAAATGATATTGCTATTATTTGGTCAAAAAGGACGTGTCAGTTTATTTCTAACCGACGTCGGCCATAACGTCTCCCTATCAACTCAAAGCCTAGGGTTGTGCAAAGGTCATAATTACCTTTACTCAAAAAGAAAAACCGACTTTTAGCCTCCTTCTTTCTCCTCTTTCTCTTACATATACCTATAAAAGGTAAATTTGACTTCTTTCCATTCTTTACACGCTCATATCTTCTTAAACAAGCAAAGCAATTTGAATTCTCTCTGCATTCATCAAGAACAACGAGAACACACACTACTGTGTTTTCTTTGTTTTTCAAGAAAAAGGTTGGTTTTATTAACAACAATATTATTGTTGTTAAGAAGTTCTACAATTCACATGTAACTTCTTGTTAAAGTGATTTCCTGTATGTTTTTGTGTTTTAACTTTAAAAACCATAAAAACCATAAAAACCTATTTTAAGGTTCCTTCTTAGAACAGAAGAACATTTTGCACATTTTGATCCAAAATACTCTAAAACTTTTTCTAAACTTTGTTTATGGTAAATTTTTGTACCAAAAATAAACAACTTGGTGGTTTTTAACTTGAATTTTTTCTTAAAACATTATTGATTAAATCTACCAAATAACAAGTATTTTGATATTGTTCATCAAAACACTTGTTTTTCTTTTAAACTTTGGTATTCTTTGTAACAAAAATATTCTGGGTTTATACAAATTTGTAATAAACCATGTTCTTTCTGTTTGGTTTTCCAATCCCTGTAACAGAAATGGCCAACACCAACGTTGACGTCAATACTGTTGCTGAAGAGACCTCTCATTTGATCACTAACTTCCAGGATTCCAGCGTCACAATGTTGAAGATGGAACAAGGACTGGTGAAACCCTGCAATCATGTCGCACTACTGGACATCCCTGAGGAACGTGCTTACCCTAGAGACGACGCTTTATTCCTCCAAAAGTGTCCTCTCCGACATGCTTTCTGTCATACGCATGTTGGAGTCACTGAATACCTTCAACAATTTTTATACACCGCACACTCCATAACTAAGGTCACTGACAAGGGAATTGTTCTCCCTGCAATTGGATTCACGATAAGCCTAGGCTCTTTAGCCATCACGACAGGCGCTCTCAGGACGACCCTTAGGTTTCCAAGCAGGGAAAAGCGTCAGCAATGGGCAGCTGAGCCCACAAAGGAAGAAATTATGGACTTCATGGAACAAATAGGCTACGACTGGCCTACCAAGGAGGATAAAGATCAGTAACTGAACAAGGAGTTGACCAAAATCGACAAAATTCAAATGCCAGCCGAAAGTTCAGTGCTTAGGCAATATGACCGACAAAAACCAAGGAGGATAACAATCTGGGGATACCTCCTCCCTCACATAGTTCAATGTTTAGGAACTATGACCGGCAGTCAGGAACAGGCAAGTCGAAAGTTCCTTGACATGGCATACTCTCTCTCCCACAACCACAACATCAACTACGCCAAAATGATTTTCGAAGACCAGAAGAAGACGGTGAACATGAAGAAAAGGGAAAAGACAATCCCGTACCCTTGTTTCTTGAGCATGATCTTCGAGTACATCTTCAGAGACTACCCAAAGAAGGGAAACCACCAATTTTCTTAGATTAGGAAAAATTTCCTAGAGCATGAACTTGAGGAGGGAGATGCTCCTCTCTTCCTAAACATGATGGATATCATGAGGGGTCCCACACCCCCATTCGCAGAAGTCGTTGCTCCTACCTACATGGAAGAGAACTTGTCTGAATCACTGATAACCCATCAGTGATTAACCTTAAAACGTGTTCCCCTTCTCAGAAACGGAAGAGACCAGCCGCTGATGCACACAAAAAGTCCACAACAACAAAGCCACTTCATAAGAAAGCAAAGAAGGACGTCTCTGAAAAGACGAACCTATCTACATTCGGCGTATCACCGACGCCTTCTTCAACCACAACCACGACAACCATTTCAGGGACTGTTGTCGTTTCATCAATTTTACCACCACCTCAGGTGACCAAGGTCCCTGAGGTTATAGTAACCAGTTTCGCTGAAACTGGTACAGGTAGTACTCTCACAGCCTTCTTCTCTCTTTCCATACTCTTCTTTGTTCCACACATTGACCAATAGTTCAGTTTTGATAGTCCCCATAACTAAAGAGGTTGAGAAATGTGTTGTTCAGTTATCATCATTGTTTAGACAATCTGAAAACTGGAAAGCAACATGCACATAATTTGAGAATGTTTCTCAAAAACATTATCAGAGACATGCATGAGATCCTCAAGACACATCCGTCGCAAGTTCCAACCCTAATAGTAATATTTTAGATACTCTCAAGGAACCCCTGCATAAACAAACATCCAACCAACTTCTTTCTATTAACCATGAGCTATTTTTGGCTCTTTTGTCTTTGTTATATACAGGTGTCTCTGATGCACCTCCTCCACACTCGTCGCCATCCCAGAAGGTGGAGAAGTCTTAGAAAAAGCTCTCATTGAAGCAAAAGAAGCTCCAGGGCAGGACCATGCCCAAATTGAAGCTCGAGATCCCAAAGGTCTCGCTAACAGCTCCTTCTCCTACCTTCCTGCTACCAGTGCTTGATCACCTGGTCGGTGAGGCGGCCATGCTAAACAAGAAGGTTGTTCACCTGTAGATATTGGCGGAGTCTATATTCACTCAGATATCTAGGACACCTGATATGAAAAACTCGTGTCTCAGACATCCAATCGGATGTCTCGTCAATAAAGTTAGAGGTCTCATCTTTGAAGAGCGCTATTGCTCAAAATACACATGCCATAACTTATCTAGGTGGCAAGATAGACAAGCAGAGGGAGACGCTATAAGAGTCTCTCAAGTTATTGAATACCACTTCTGTTTCTACTTCTTCTAGCACCGATAGTGATAGAGAGTCCCTGAATCAACTCCATTCATTTAGAAGAAACATTCTGAGACCCTCGAAACCATCAATGAGAAGGTCAACAAAATGATGGTGCACATCCTCCCTGACGCAACAAAGAGTAGAAGAAAAGTGCGAAGGAGCTAGAAGAAGAGATAATAGCTTAAGTTGATGAGCTCCTGCACTCTGAACAACAAATCCCTGAGGCCAATAAAGCAAAGGATGCTGAAGATGATTTCTCCACAATCAGTTCAGATCCTCAATCTGGCACAGTTTTCAACACACCCTTGGGGATAGCCCCCTCCTAGTTCGGAACAACCTAATCTTTCGGGGAAAAACAAACAAGTCTCATCAGACTCAGCAGATGGAAATCTGAACATCCTGCTAAATAAAGACGAGAACATGAACGTTTAGAGGTAAGTCTTGCACTTGAATTATACAATCCCCTCTCTGAACCCCAACCTCCCTCTTTCCTACCTCCTGTAATCCCTGCCAATAAATCCACTATTAGCAGTATTGAAGAAATTACTAACTTTGAACCCTCTTCTCCCACTCTCAACTCACCCTATCCCTCAAAGGTGACTCTCTTCGCAAATGAACCTTTTAAAGAATACATATTCATGTACATATTCGAATCGGACGTTGAAGAAGAAGGCCTAGTTCAGAGGCGTGTACATAAAGAGCCTATTCCTAAACTCGAAGAAGAAGCTCAGAGGGCTCAGCTAATAAACGAATTTGTGAGGACCAGAGTAAAAATTTCTTTTCATACCTCTGGTCCTGAAGATTATGATATTTCTCGTATATAAGAATGTCAATCAAACAATTAAGAACACAAGAATTTATGGCAAGGAAGTCGGCTGTTGTATTAGATCTATGAATAGTTTTACAAGATTTACAAGTATGGAAAGTACAAGTTTGTCGTTCAACTATAAACTGTATAACTGACTTTCTATTTGTACAAGTATAGAGATGCTAATATACATGTATGTACATCACATACCAATAACCTCTATACACTTGGCTAATAGTCTTCAGAAACTTCTTCAGAGTTCCTTCAGAAATCTGAAGTCTTCTCTTCAGAAGTTATGCCTTAGGCATTTCTTCTATCTTTTGATTTCTGAAGTCTTCTCTTCAGACTTCTGATACTTTTCTGATACCCTTCTGAAGATGACTTCGTTTCTTTTCAACATCAGTTCAGAACTTCTAAACTCTTCATCTTCAGAACTTTAGATCCCCATGAAGTAGTCATTCAGATCTAACAATCTCCCCCTTTGCTTCAAAAGCACAAGTCATACTTCCATTCTAACAGGATAGGAAGAAATTCTTTAGTTATAATCTCTCTGTAAGCAAGAGTCTTCTTAGCAAGATTGAATGGTCTCTAATACTTCCTTGTATTCAGGCCATTCTTCCAAAGATACTTTGGATGGTCTTCTTCTCATCTTCTTGAGTAATCTGTCTCTAAAGGCTCTGATAGTTCCAGAAGAACACTTGTGTAATTCTTCATATTTAATGAATTTTTTTATTATTATATTTACATACATAACCAGGAGGATTAACTAGAATAGTTCCTATATGTAAATCATCCCGCCCTTCAATTTTTGTGTTTGGAGCAGTCATGTACACTCTACTTATTCCTAAAAAATAAGTTATTTGAAAATCTATCAGAGTTGCACAAACTCTTCTCTATACATCCCATCCTTCAAATAAGCAAAGCCTTTTTGAATCTTGCTATCTTTCAAGTTTACATGCTGAAAATCTGCTTTTGAGAATAAACACACTTCTCCATATTCTCTTTCAACTTTATATATATAGTTGGTGTAGTTTCTCCATTTTTTCTTATCTGCATCTATCAACTACTTTACTGGACTTTCAGAGTAAATAGCCACTCTTGACTTACAAATCCTTGTTACAAACTCCATATAAGTTTGTTGGAACCTAAAATCCTTCCCAATTGAAGTATTTACAAAATGAATTATCTGATAATTTTCTTCAGACATGAACATCTCAGGATGAATCAGTTCTAAAAATAATTGATCAATACGTTCTTAATTGACACCTTCTTTTGGAGTATCTTTCTTAACAGTCTCATCTTTCTTTTCAGAATCTACAATCTCCTTTTCAGAAGTAACTTCTTTCTCTTCAACTTTTTCAGAATCTTCAACATTGTTAGAATATTATTCTATGTAGAAGTATGAACAGAACATCTTTAAAAGACAAAGTGTTTATCTTCAGACAATCTTCTTCTAGAAGACAATATTCGTCCAAAAGATCACATCAGAAATCTGTTTTTTGAAGCAGAAGTTAAATCCTCTACTGCTTACTTATACAAGGACCTACATGTGACGTATGACGTGGCACGAGGCACGACCTCAACGTGTAAGAAACTCTAACAAATTATGTTAGAGACTTCGCCTATGCGTCAGTCTTTGATAGGTTAGCTCATTGACTTTGATTCTTTTAATAGTATAAATAGAGAGAGCTTCCCTTTTATTTAGTATCGGTTGAATTGGAGAGATCAAGTGAGATATTTTGTGAGTGTTCATATTGTAATCCTTTGATTTATTGAGTGAAATACAAATATCTCTCGAGCACTAAATTTCTGTTTATCTAATTTAGTTTATCCTTTCTAGTTTGATCGTTGATTATAAACTTCTTCCGCTTACTGTCTGTTTTATATACTGTAATCAACATCATTTTGAGTGTAAAATGGGATCTGGAATCTAACAATTGGTATCAGAGACTTCTAATCAATATAGAAGTTTTTCATTATATTAATTATTCTACATTCTACCCTGTTTTTCAAATTTGTGAAAAATCAGTGGTACATCGCAATTAAGTCTGAAAGTCC
Organism: Silybum marianum; assembly: GCA_036898165.1. NCBI lineage: Eukaryota > Viridiplantae > Streptophyta > Magnoliopsida > Asterales > Asteraceae > Silybum > Silybum marianum. The sequence goes on along the minus strand of CM072530.1, from coordinate 19,760,816 downwards.
TAATTAATTTCGTTCTCATTTTCAAGTTCAACTCTCAGATTTCTCTTTACTCTCTTGTTTTCTGAAAATGGCTCATTCAAATCCTAACTAGAACGCTATGTATAGCTCCGGTTCTCTAACTAAACCTCCAACTCTCATCAGGTAGGAATATCCTCAATCGAAAATCTGGATGATCAAGTTTTATGAGGGTTTAGATTTGGATCTATATTCATCTGTGCTTAATGGGCCATATGTGCCAACTGTGACGGTACCTAGAGTCCCTGCCAATGATACCACTGCTGAAATCCCAGCTCAGAAAATTCCAAAAGAACGGAGGGACTGGGATGAGATGATAAGAAGAAGGTTGAGATTGATCTCAAAGCCAAAAGACTCCTTATCATGGCAATCCCAAATGCTATTTTCCAGTCATTGGATTCTTGTGCCACTACAAAAGAACTATGGGATCAAATGGCTAACCAACTAAAAGGAGGTGCCAAAATGAGGAAGAATAGAAGAGCACGGGCCTTAAACGAATATAATGGTTGCCAAGCACTTTCAGAAGAGACCCTTGAGCAGACTTAATCAAATCGCAAAAAGACAATAACGTCTTATTTCTTAAACTTCTGAATGCTGAGTGGTCTAATATGTCAATCTCCCTGCAAGCAAATCAATGTCTAGAACAGTGGTCATTATATGATGTTTTTGGGACTCTTCTGGCCCATGAAAAGGAGGTTCAACTGAAAAAAAATAAACGTTGGTGGTTCTCTGGCTCTTATTTCTGAATCAAATGGGTCAGGGAGAAGAATCAGAGAAGCAGAGAAAAAAGGAAAGAGCAAGGCTCTGATGTCAGAAGCTGATACAGAAGCTGGACTTTCAGGTTCAGAAGACGATGAGATCAATGCCTTTGTTCAATCTCTAGCTTTGATCATCAAACTGTTCACAAGAAAATTTTGGTAGTCATTCCATCCATAACAGAGGAAGATGTGACTACAGAAGAGAAAAATCGCGTGAAGTCTATGTGTATAGACAAGGAGAAAGAAAAGAAAAAAAGTTGAAACAGCAGAAAGACGTTTGTTACAGCTCTGGTCAAAGACGATATGTTGTTAGTCCCAAAAGGGTCTAAAAGAGTTCAAAGATATAGAACAGTTTGTAGAATGGGGGGGGGGTTGAATACAAACACAAGTAGATTTTCGTTTTTAAATTAGTTTATATAATTGAATTTACAGTTACAAGCGGAATAAGAAGAAGTATAAAACCTATTCTATTGTAACTAAAGAAAACATTAAGTTGATGCACAAGGAAATAAGAATTAGAAATAGAGGTTTTGAGAGAGAGAGAGAGAGAGAGAGAGTAGCATGCATGAAGATGGAAAGGGGTTTCCCATCTATTTATACCCGTTTGCATTTAATGCAAAGCAAAAGGTACATGCCATGTGTTAAACATGTGGAGGATGTTTCTCCTTTGGTTAATAGGATGGCCATGCATTTAGCCACCTATGAACAGTACCAAATCATATTTGAAAGGGACATAAGAGACAATCCGTACGTCTTTTTCTGACAAGGTATTGAGGTTTTCACTTTTGTGCACCGAGGATAAGATCAACAATAATCATGTTGAAAGCTTCGTTTGATCGCTGAACCGGAGACTACAAGGATGAAGTCACTGAGGTAAAGTTGAGCCCTTACAAGATTTCACACTTCTGATTAGCTGAGCTTTGCAATCACTGAACCGTTTCAGATCATTAGCTGTTCATCTCTATCTTCAGCTTGGTCTTCGACTGTCGCTGAATGGATTTATGGTGTGATTGTTGTTCTTCAGATCTTCAGAGATAAGATTATTGTTCCCGATGTTCAGCGGTCGCTGAGTGCAATCAACATGTCCTATCGCTGAACCTGAACTATAACTTATACATGGAATTTTCACTAAGTACAAAAAGGAATCATTTTCAAATTACTGAAAAGAGTTTTGGATCAACAATCTCCCCTTATTTGATTATGATTAACCAACATCGGAAAATTGCTTGAAATGATTAGTAAAGACTTAGAGAATTTTAGTGTAAAGAATTTTAAGTAGTAATCTGTGAGATCTTTTTCAGCTCATCTACTCTCTGAATTGAGTTTGATTTATAAGGATATGAAATCACAATTTTACAAGTTTAAATGCTATAAAGTTCATTCACTGATTTAACTAAAGAGTGTAATATCAGTGAGTAAGGTTGTTTTAAAAACAATATCTCTCTTATGTTCATTGTCCCTATTACTGTTTTTAGGGATCGTTTTAGTACACAGATGGAGTAGAGTACTTCATTGAATTTCATTAATGGTTAATCTGAAGAATTACATACAAAATGAAATTACATTAGTATGATAAAGTACAATACACTGAAAACTGTTACAAAGGAAAAGAAACTAATGACTAGTCAGAGAGTCTCTCTTTTCTTCTTCGTAGCTCATTCTCATAGATCTTCTTCTGAATTTGCACAAGGTCATTTGTAGACTAGCAACTGTAGAACATGATCTTGATGAGTTTCGATGGAGTTTTCCTGATCTATTTGTTTCTAAGAAACCTTAATAACCCTTGGTTATCAAGAAAGACCATTCCTACTTCAGGGAGAGTAATGATTTCATGCTCAGTGAATCTTCTGGCTTCAGGAAAAGAGGTGTTGAGCATAGAGATGTCAAGGATTTCAAGATGACCAATGATGCTTTCGTAGGTGAATTTGGTCTTATGGTCGCTTCTTGATGATGGGCCTTCTTCCGCATCTGATCTTGACTTTCTTCGTTTGATCTGATCAGGGAGAGGAGGAAGTTGGACGTGTTGTGACATCCTTTGCAATAGCTGATCAAGAATTCTTTCTACAACATATTTGAATTTGGACTTAGATTGTTGAATGGCGTCTCTGATTTCCAGCCATTCAGAGTGTCCATAAAACTTCTAAAACATGGCTTCTTCTCGTTCACTCCTTAATTGCCTGTACATTTGTACAAATACCTTCAGACTCTTCTTTTTGGAAGTGTATCCTTCGATAGTATCACGAGTGATCGTTGAATCAGACATACAGTGTTTGAACCTTTCAGTACACCATCTAATTTCATTGTTCCATTCTTCCTGAGTTTCTATATTCAGAGCATGTAAAATTTTCTCTTCAGCTATGATTGGATTCACCTTCAGATTGTCCCTTGTAAGTTCCTTTTGTGCTAGAGCCTCAGCGACCTTTAAACTTTCTTCATTTTGCCTCTTGGCCACTTCTTCTCTAAGACTTTCCTCTCTGATCATCTGACGTGCAATCCTTAAGTCTTTTTCAGTTTTCTTCATCTCTTCGTATCTGAGCTTCAAGGGCCTTTACTCTTTCTTCTTTGGAGAGAATAGAGAATTCATCAAACACCTTGATTGGTACAGTGGGTTCTAGCTCAGATGTATGAAGAGGAATCTGAATTCTGGTTGTTTCCATGGCTCTGATGAAGTTTATTCTTTATCCTTCTTTAGGCTCTGATGAAGTTTATTCTTCTTCTTCTTCTTCAGATTCAGTATCGAATATGTGTAGGAGCTGATCTTAAGAAAAAGGTTCATTCAGAAATGAAGAACCCTTTGGGGAATAGGGATCACTGAGAGGAGAAGAGGATAGGGGTTCATCAGAAACAAGATTTTGTAGAGGAGGAGTTTGTGTTTCAGAAGAGAAATTGTAAGGGACGAGAGGAAGGCATACCTCATTATTGAGCTCCCCCTCTGAATTTACAGGAGTAGAATCAAGATCTACAACTTCTTTATTTTTCTTAGAACGGTCAGGTTGATTCTTTGCAGGATTTTCCCTATCCCCTAAAGGGCTTCCAAAGACGACTCCCCCTGATGGTGTGGTTTATGGTCTGTTGGTTGCCTAGAATTCATCATCATCATTATTATCCTTGGGGGAATAATAAGGGATGTCTTCAGGTTCATTGTTGTCTTCATCTTCTTCCTCTTCTTCATCATCTTCATCACCTGTTTCAGGGATGGATTGTTGTTGATGAACTTGTGGTTATTGATGAGGTTGTTGAGGTTACCGAGATGGTTGGTTCGTGAGCTGTTCAGCGAGCTCTTGAGCGAACTTCTCCCCCTATTTGTTATTAACCGGTAGAGTGTGCACCAAGAGAGTGTGGACATTGGAGTTGAGCTTGGAGAGATTGTCAGTGTAAGAGGTCTGAGTTTGAGCAATCAAACACAGTTTAGACCTGTCCGCTTCAGAGAATGAAGGGGCGCTTTCAGACATACCTTTAACAAGGCGCATAATCTCCGATTGATTTTACTGAATTTCAGCAATAGCCTTGGCTTGAATTTCAGTTTGCTCAGAGAGAGCTTTCACCTCTTGCTCAATGAAGCATTGGTCGTCCTTCACTGTTTGAAAATCAGTGGAGAAATTGTTGATAGCCACCTTCAAAGCAGGGACCCCAACCACTTGCTTGAAGATTTTCTATGAGGCGAACCACAATTTGTCTACTCGTTGCCTTGTGGTCACACACTCTTTCACCAAATAAATCAATTGCTGGGAATGAGGGAGGAGCCAGAAAAATCTGGGGAATATCCATAGGGATAAAAGAAAATGTGGGAAGGCCCTTCTCCTTCTTAACATCTCTTAGATCAGCAGCTGAAGGCGCCTTTGATGATGTAGGCGTGCTGATCGGAGCGGTGGTGGTCACAACAGTTGCTGAAGTAAATTGAGGTGCAGTGACACCTGTAGATAACAAAGAAAAAAGAGCCAAAAAGAGCTCAGGGTTAGCAGAAGGAAGAGAATGGGTAAAGTGTCCTGAGACATGGGTGCCTTGAGAGTATCTGAAGGATTACTCTCAGGGATGGTACATGCGACGATAGTGTCCTGAGGATCACTGACCTGTTTCTGAGAAGGCTTAAGAGAAGCATTTTCAGGTCCTTTGCACTTTGCTTTCCAGAGATCAGATTGTCGAAACAAAACTGATGTCTGAATAGCACGTTGCTCAATCTCATCAGGGATGGGGACAACCATACCTGAATCACGGATTGATGTGACGACCAAAGAAGATTAGAGGGCAGTGCATGTGATACCTGATACAGCCTCAGTGTGGCTGACAATAACAGTTTTAGCGACCGAGGTCACTGAAAAAGAAGGTAGTGCTGACGAAGGGGCAACAGAAGCAGAAGCTGTTATCGTGGTTGTGGGTAGGATTGTAGAGAAGGTAGGATAAAACCCGAAATCAGACAGAGTGCTTGATTGAGTGACACTCTTCTTGAATTTCTTGGAAACTGGCTTTTGGGCGATGGACTTTCGTATCCATTGGTTGGTTGTTTTCACTTTGCAGCTTAAAGGGAAATGCCTTGGTTCGTCACTGAGGGGATTGGCAGTGACGTAGGCATGGAGGCTACCTGAGAGGTAGGGATGGTTTGATTCAGCAGCAGCAGCACCCTGAATTATCTGCACCTCGAGAGCCTTCTTCCCAATATGAGAGAAATTTTGGTTTCCCTCAGTTGGGTTGTGTGCATTTCAACATTATCAGGGATAGGGACAACTATCGCTGAGTCATGTGCTGAGGTGAGGACCAAAGAAGAGGAGATAGAAGTTAAGAAGGCTGTGAAAGTAGTACCTGATCCAGCTTCAGCAGAGCTGGCTATAACACCCTCAGTGACCGGAGTCGATGATGATGGAGGTAGTGCTGATGAAGCAACAACGGATGAAGAGACCGTTGAAGTGGCTGTGGTTGTTGTTGGTGTTTGTAGTACACCAAAATCAGAGAGAGTGGTCTTTTGAGAGACCATCTTCTTTGGCTTCTTGATTTTGGTTGCGATGGTCTTTGTATGATCATCAGTTGGTTGTTTCCTCTTAGTTGTAGCATTGTCCGGGTTGCTCGCTGTTGGGATGGGCAGCGAGGTAGACCCTGAAAGAGGGGCTCCAATCATTTTCAGCATGTAAGGTGTGAAAGGAGCATCACCTGGACGTTCCTCTATGTCCAGGGACTTCTTCCCCACCATGGAGAAGGAGTGGTCACCGACCTTTGGGTAGTCCTCCCTGAAGGCAACTTCCATGATCGTTGCAAAGAACCGCGGGTAAGGGATGACCGGGTGTCTGGTAGCAGCACTGATATGACTGACCATATCGCTGAAGATATAGTCAGTGTAGTTGAGGTTGTGGTCGGTGCAAAGAAAGAAGGCGAGATCCTGAAAATGCTTGCTCGCTTGGTCATGCGAGCCAATCTTTGACCCAAGGCATTGGATCACCTGGGTAAAGATGTATTGCCAGCGAGCAGTCAATCTCTTCTTTTCCACCTTTGAGCCCACCGTTTTCAGCGATGGATTCTCCCAGGCATAGCCTATAGAGTCCAAGAAAGCGTCGATCTGCATCTTGGTTGGTTCAGCCCCCCATTGAACATTCTTGGCGCGTGTAGGGAGGCGAAGAGCCTTCCTCACAAATCCAGCAGTGAAGGAGAAGTAGCAAAGTTTGGGAATTGTGAAGTCAATCGCAGGGAGCACGGTCCATCAGTTAGTGGTGAGTGTGGTATAGTGAGCCGTGTACCAGAGAGCCTGAAGGTGAGAGGAGATGCCCACCGGGATGTGGACAAAAGCGTACATTAACGGGCACGCCTAAATGAAGGTAGCTCCTTCGTTGAAGTGAGGGCGATCAGCGTGTATTTCGACCAATGCAATATAATTGCATGATTTGAATACAGCTTTCTCCAAAGGGAAGTGGCACGTTGGTGCAGCGACCAAGGTGTTGTCAACAGTTGTAGCAGCAACGGTTTCAGCAGTCTTGCTTGCAGAGGCCATTTCTGTAGGAAAAATGGGAACACCAAAGAGATAAATCATTGTTTTATCCATAAATGTATAAACCAGAGTTTGGTATAAAGAATACCGAATGTAATATTTAAAGAAAAAAGTATTTTGATGAACAAGATCAAAATGCTTGTGGTAAAAACAATAACATAAAAGATTATTTTAGAAAAAGTAGAAGATAATTAAAAATGGATAAAACTTAAGAAGAAAGTCTTTTGTGTTACGGAAAGAACTTAGAACAGGGTTTTGATAATAGAAGATTTTTCGAGTTTTAATCCAGATTAAATATATTTTCTTCCTAAAATATGTTTTTACTGCATTTAAAGAAGATGTGAAACAAGATGTTTCCAGTTTTAAGTAAAGGTTTAGATCAAACCTTATGTGAGTTCGAGAAGAGAAAAACGCACAAGTGCGTGTTCTTGGTGTTCTTGAGAAAGCTTGAAGAGTCAAAAGTTCTTTTGCCTTTAGAGAGATATGAAAGCGTAAAGAGGCAAATGAGGCAAAAGAATTGCTTAAATAGCAAGAGGAGAGAGAATGAAACGAGTGCTAAACGACGGTTTTAGCTTTTTGAAAAAGATATGATGACCTGGCGCACGTTCCAAGAAAGGAGTTGGAAGGGAAACGTCGCGGTCCGTCGTGTATCAGAAAAAGGTCTGACGTGTCCTTTTCTTATTTTTAAAAAAGATTATAATGATAATTATCCATAAGGAAAGTTTATCATTATAAATTTGAAAATCTTCATCAATGACAATAAAGGATTGTCAGTGAGGAGTTTTATTTTCAGAGATTCATTCTTTGATGAGAAAATATATCAAAGAGTGATAAGGATTAGAAGATAATACTTGAGGAGATGGCCTAGATATCACTGAATCAGAGTTCAACGAACGGAAAGTTTGAAGGCTTTATTTGTATCACTTGTTGTTAGTCACTGAATAAGAATTTATTCAGCGTTCAACATACCAAGTTCGCTGATAAGTAGATTGAATCTAGTTTCATCAAGAGGCTTGGTGAAAAGATCAGCGAGCTGATATTCAGTGGGTACAAACTGAAGCTCAACTTGACCATTCATCACCTGATCTCTGATAAAGTGATATCGGATCTCAATGTGCTTGGTTTTGAAGTGAAGTACAGGATTGTTAGCAATGGCAATAGCACTAGTACTATCACAATAAATAGGAATTTTAGAGAGCTTGAGATCGTAGTCTCTAAGTTGATTTCTCATCCATAGGATTTGAGCACAATAACTACCAGCGGCTACATATTCAGCTTCAGTGGTGGAGGTGGACACTGAGTTTTGCTTTTTGCTTTTTCCACGTAGTAGCTGACACCCACCAGTGGTACTCTTTCTATCTATCTTACAACCTGCAAAGTCAATGTCAGAATAACCAATAAGATCAAATCTTGAGCCTTTGGGATACCAAAGACCTAGATTTGGAGTTCCTTTAAGGTATCTGAAGATTCTCTTTACAACGATTAGATGGGATTCCTTCGGTTCAGCTTGATACCGAGCGCAGAGACATGTAGAATACATGATGTCAAGTCTACTCGCTGTAAGATACAGCAGAAATCCAATCATCCCTCGATAGGCTGTGACATTGACTGGTTTCCCATTGGGATCCTTGTTCAAAGTCAGAGGAGGTGCCATAGGGGTCTTCATCACTGAGCATTGATTCATGTCGAATTTATTCAGCATGTATTTAACATATTTGCTTTGACAAATAATGATTCCTTTGTCAGATTGCTTTATCTGCAAACCTAGAAAATATGTTAGTTCATTCATCGTACTCATTTTATGGTTTTGCATTCTTGCAGCGAAACGAGTACACAATTTGGGTCTTGTGGAACCAAAGATAATGTCATCAACATATATTTGAGCGAGTATGGTATGACCTTTATATTTTCTTAAAAACAGGATTTGGTCAATTTTTCCACGAACAAATTTTTCTTTAAGAAAAAATTTAGAAAAGGTATCATACCAAGCTCTAGGAGCTTGTTTTAACCCGTAAAGAGCTTTTTCAAGTTTGAAAACATAATTAGGATGGTTAGGGTCTGAGAAGCCAGGGGGTTGTTCAACATAAACTTCCTCGCTGAGTTTTCCATTTAGAAAAGCACTTTTAACATCTATTTGAAAAACTTTGAAGTCTTTATGGGCAGCATAAGCTAAAAAGAGTCTTATGGCTTCAAAACGAGCTACAGGTGCAAAGGTCTCATCATAGTCAATCCCTTCTTTCTGTCTATAACCTTGAGCAACAAATCTAGCCTTATTGCGAATTATAGTCTAGTTTTCATCTAGCTTATTTCTGAAAACCCATTTGGTTCCTATGACAGTTTTATCAGAGGGTCTAGGAACAAGATTCCAAACTTTATTTCTACGAAATTCAGTTAGTTCTTCTTGCATAGCTGAAACCCAGCTAGGATCAGAGATAGCTTGATCTATCTTCTTAGGTTCAGAGGGAGAAATGAAGTTAACATAAAGACAAATATTACTTGTACCTCTACGTGTCTTGATACCTGCATTGGGATCACCAGTAATTTGATTTATTGGATGATTTGCAGTCCATCGCTGAGCTGGAGGTTGAGGAGAGAGATCAAGATCAACAGCAGATTCAGCGACTTGTTCTTCAGTTTCTGGAATAGGACTTGTTGTTTAAGAAACAGGTACTTCATTTAGAATCAATTCAGGGGATTGATTTTCAGACGTAGTTTGGTTGTTCACAGAGGAATTTCCAAGAGAGGAGTCAGCAATAGGAATCTGATTTAAGGGAGTAACATTCATCCCTAAGATGGATGATTGTCATTTAAAGGATTTACAGGCATTTCGTCATCACATACTTCAGCAGGAGGTTGATTGTTGAAATACGTTTCAGGTTCCCCATAATGGGATCTCATCCAAGCATTCAATTCATCATCATCATCATCATGAGTTTGAGAAGTATGAATGGGACGAGATTCATCAAAGTTAACATACATGGATTCTTCAACATGTTGTCTTCTTTTATTGAAGACTCTGAAAGACTTAGATACAGAGGAGTATCCAAGAAATATACCATCGTCAACCTTTGGATCAAACTTATCCAAATGATCTCTGTCATTCAGAATGTAACATCTACATCAAAAAATATGGAAATATTTCAGAGTGGGTCTTCTCCCATGAAACAATTTATAGGGAGTCTTCATAAATCGCTTAACTATCAGGGATCGATTCTGAGTGAATCACGCTGTGTTGACTGCTTCAGCCCAGAACTGAGTTGGTAGATGCGATTCGCTGAGCATTGAGCGAGCCGTTTCAATGATAGTTCGATTTATTCTTTCAGCAACACCGTTTTGCTGAGGAGTTCTTACTGAGGAAAAGTTGTGAGAGATGCCTTTTTCTTCAAAGAAGTTCATCAGAGTGCTGTTTTTGAATTCAGTACCATGATCACTTCTTATGGAACGAACAATCAGATTGTTCAGAACTTCCATCCTTTGGATAAAAGAAATTATCATTTCAGGGGTATCACTTTTGGATCGAAGGAAGAACACCCATGTGTATCTGGAGTATTCATCAACAATCACCAAAGTATATTTCTTTCCAGAAATAGATTGGACATTAACATGTCCAAATAGATCCATATGGAGTAGCTGAAGAGGAGCGGTCACTGAAGAAATTTGCTTTGACCTGAAAGAGGCTTTTCTCAGCTTTCCCTTTTCACACGCTGAACAAAGAGATTCCTTTGTAAAGGTATGATTTGAGAGGTCTCTGACTAGATCTTTTTGAGACAATTCATTTATTGTCTTAAAGTTGAGGTGAGAGAGTCTTTTATGCCATAACCAGTTTATGTCAGTAGATGTTTTAGAGATAAAGCACATGTTCTCAGAGTGAGAACTATTCATATTTATGACATACACATTCTCCACTCTTTTGCCTGTTAGGGCAAGCTTATCATTACCGTCAGTTACAGCCCATCTATTCTTTAAGAATAGAACTTTGAAGTCTTTGTCACATAACTGACTAACGCTCAAAAGATTGTCCTTTAGTCCCTCAACGTAGGCAACACGAGAAAACGATGTGGCTCCGTTGGATAGAATTCCATAACCTTTAGTGTATCCTTTGCCATTTCCACCAAAGGTCATTGATGGACCAGCTTCTTCTTTGTAATCAGAGAGCAGAGATTTTCTGCCAGTCATATGCCTTGAGCATCCGCTATCAAGATACCAGATACCTTTGGCACTCTGCATACAACAAAAGATTAATTGTTTAAAGGTACCCATACTACTATGGGTCCTGCTTGGTTAGATAAAGGATTGGCGGAGGAGCTACTAGCTGAAGAACTCTCTTCAGTGGATATCTTCCCCTTTGTGGGCTTTGCAACCTTGGTGGATTTCACACTCGCTGATTTATCAACTTGAGCTACTTTTTTTCCATGAGCTAGTTTATCATCTCTAGTAGCGTTAGGACATTTACTTGCAATGTGGGTAGTTTCACCACAGTGATAGCAGTTCCTATACTTAAAGGGTTTGGAATTCAGAGAGAAAACAGGAACTTTTGCAGGGATAGATCTCTATCTAAAAAAAAATATCTAATAGAAATATGCAGAAATAGGACCAAGAATTCCTTTATCCATAGTCCTTTGGAGGTATGATAACCTTTTCAAGGGTAGGAGTGAGATCGATCTTAATTATGGGGGTTCGTCTCTGAGAAAAGTCAGAGACCTTCTTCCTAGATTTAGAATTTTTCTTAGAGGATTTCTTGTTCCTATTCTGAGCGATCTTATTCTTAGGAACTTGTTCAAAAAACTGTTCTTGATCACTTTTTTAAAACTTATCACGGGAAACTTCTCTTTAATAGAAGATGAAGAAGTTGAAAAAGAAAGATCGGGGATAGAAGAGACAAACATTCCAAATTTGAGCATGGAACGATCATTCTCTGATTCTTTCTTTTCAGGGTTAAAGCCTAACCCACTTCTTACTTTCATAGGTATTTGGGTATTGATGATCTTATTGACTTTATCAGAAGCCCTACACCATCCTTCGATGGTGGCCTTTCAGACTTAAGATCAACGATAGCCTTTTCCCTATCAGCAATAGCTTCCTGCTTCTCGATGCTTATGGTTTGATTTGCAAAGACTTGGTCCTTGAGAGTTTCCTCAATTTTAGAAAGTTCTTTGATTTTTAGATGGCAATTTTTCAATTGCTCAGATAAATCAGTGTTAATTTTCTCGGCCTTAATCTTTCCATTTAAAGCATTATAAAAATCAACAGTCATAGCATCGAGAGCTGACAAGTTATCACTTTCTGAGAGTAAAGAGATAGAGGGAATGGTTACTTGAGTAGAAGGGGACTCAGAGGAAGAAGTTTCAGTAGCTTCTTCAGCATCCTCTATTCTTGCCATTAGACACAAGAAGGCAAGATCTTCTTCATCAGAGCCAGAGTCTTTAGAGGTCTTGGCCTAATCGTCTTCAGCGTCCCAATCAACTTCTTCAGCGATAAGGCCTTTGCTTTTTTGCTGGTTTTTCTTCAGATCCTTGTATTTGTTTTTCAATTTCAAATACTTCTCCTTTTTATCAGAGGTCTGGGACGTGGTAGGAGCTGCAACTTTCTTTGATCTACATTCACTTGCGAAGTGACCCTTTCGCTGACAGTTGAAGCATATAGCTCAGGCTTTCTCAGCGGGCATTGTCTTTTGCTTTTGAAGGCTTTCGAAAGTTGCTCTTTCTAGAGAATCTTTAAAAATTATTTGTTAAGAGAGCTAGAGAGTTATCAAACTCAGAGGTGTCAGAATCAGTGAGTTGATATTCTGAATCAGTTTGATCTAATTCAGTGATGGAGGTAATAGTGGAAGAAGAAACGTTTTTAAGAGGAGTTGCCTCTGAAGTCACAAGTGCCAAAGAAATACTTTTGGCACGTTTGAGTTCATTTATGAGGTTCTTCCTCAGAAGTTGAGATTGATTCTCATTTAAGAGCATTCCATATAATGCACTTAAGGACAGAGTTTCAAGATTCTTTGACAACTTTAGACATGTAGTGTACACTGCCCATTGATCGGGTAGTGCCTCCATGAATTTGGTCAGTATTTCAGCGTTAGAATACACTCTGTTTACTGATTTAAGATCAATCAGCAAACAGTTGAAACGCTGGTGAATTTGAGAAAGAGATTCACCTTTATGATACATAAAATTCTCATATTGTCTTACAAGGTTTATGCACCTAGTGACTTGTACTTCAGAGGTTCCTTCATATTGGATACATAGAGTATCCCACATGGCCTTAGAAGTCCTCATTTTCATAACAGAATGATAGACTTCATCTGGAAAGACATTGCTATTATAGATCTAGGTTTTGAATCAATAGCAATTTCTTTCTTATCTTCTTCAGTCCATCGATTTAGAGTTTTAATGATACTCCTTTCAGGGATGGCTGGAGTAGTAGTGGTGGCAGGAACACCAGCTACAATAGTTGTAGGAACAAATGGTCCGTTTTCTAGATAGGAAGGGATCTTTGGATCTGATCCTTCTAGAAACAGAGACATTCTTTCCTTCCCAAATGGAAAATTAGCATGGCTAAATCTTGGAGGTTTAGCTAAAGATCCATTATCATTGTAGTTCGTATTAGGGTTTGACATTTTAAAATAGTTTATAAGGAAATTATTTTTAAGAAAAAAAAACAAACACTGTTCTGATACCACTTGTTGATCCCTAAAGGGTCTACAAGAATTCAATAATAAGTAAACAGTTTGAGGAAGGGGGGGGGGGTGAATACAAACACACATATTTTGGTTTTTAAATTAGTTTATATATCATAAACAAATTTACAGTTACAAGCGGAATAAGAACAAGTTTAAAACCTATTCTATTGTAACTAAGAAACACTAAGTTTGATGAACAAGAGGATAGAAGAAAGAATAAAGAGGGTTTAGGTTAGAAGGAAGCATGCAATAAGATGAAGTATATATCTTCATCTTATTTATACCCGTTTGCATTTTATGCAAGACAAAAGGTATATGCCACATGTCAAGCTTGGATAGGAAGCTTGTCCTTGCTAATAAGACAGCCATGCTTTTGGCCGAATATAAACAGTACCATATCAGATATGATGGGGACATAAAAGACAATCCGTACGTCTTTTTCTGACAAGGTATAAGGTTTGACTTTTGTGCATCGAGGATAAGATCAATCTTTAATCTTGTAAAGGAAGCTTCATTTGATCGATGATTCTGAATCTTCATGGATGAACTTCAGTATCGCTGAGGCTTCACAAGACTTCACACTTTGATAAGATAATCGCTGCTATCCCTGAACCGCTTCAGTTCACTTAGCTGATTATCTCTTTATTCAGCTAGGGTCTTCGACTTTCGCTGAATGGTCTTCTGGTGTGATAGCTGATCTTCAGGTCTTCAGAGATATGTTGTTCCTTGATCTTCAGCGATCGTTGATGGTAATTAGCATATGCTCTCGCTGAATATGAACAGGAGCTTATACAATGGAATTTCACTAAGTATATAAAAGGAATCATATTCAAATCATCGAGAGGAGTTATGATCAACATTCTAACCTTGCAACAGAGGCAAAAGTTTCATCATAGTCTATTACTTTCTCCTGTCTGTATACTTGAGATACAAGTCAAGCCTTGTTGCGGGTTACAGTGCCGTCTTCGTCTAACATGTTACGGAACACCCATTTGGCGCCTATAACGGCTTTGCAGAGGGTCTGGGAACAAGCTTCCAAAGTATGTTTCTTTTAAGCTCAGAGAGTTCTTCTTAAATGGCAATGATCCAATCTTGATCAAGAATAACTTAATCGATCTTCTTGGGTTCTATAACAGAAATAAAGTTTATATAGAGACATATGTTAGCCATACTTCTTCTCGTCTGAACACCTATACAGGGATCACCAATTATTTGATCGATGGGATGATTTTGAGTCCATCTTTGAGTTGGCAGCTGAGGATTTGGATCAAATGAGCATTCAACAGCCTGTTTAAGAGTTGAATAGGGTAGAACAACGTTACGTTCTTCATTTTCTCTAATCGTTTCAGGAAGAGGTCCTGAAAGAATTTCATTTCCTAGAGAAGAGGAAGATGTTTGGTTATTCACTGAAGAATTACCAATAGAAGGACTGGATGGAGGAAGCTGATTTAATGAAGTAACATTCATCCCTGATGCTGAATTGTGGTTAATCAGTGATGTAGGGATAAGAACAGGACCATCATCATCATTATTTTCAGTGACAGGAGGTGTACTGAAATAAGATTCAGGTTCCCCATAGTGAAATTTCATCCAGTTATTTAGTTCTTCATCTTCTTCAGGGATGTCAGCAGAACTTGAAAGACGAGATTCATCAAAGTTGACGTTGAAAGTTTCTTCGACATGTTGTCTTCGTTTATTGAAGACTCTGAATTCCTTGGATACAGAGGAGTAACCAAGAAATATACCATCATCAGCTTTGGGATCAAATTTTCCCAAATGATCTCTGTCATTCAGGATGTAACAATTACATCCAAAGATATGCAAGTGTTCTATTGAGGGAGTCTTCTCAGGAAATAATTCATAAGCAGTTTACTTGAATCTCTTTACAATCAAGGATCGATTCTGAGTGTACCAGGAAGTGTTGACTGCTTCAGCCTAGAATTGAGTTGGAAGATGTGATTCACTGAGAATTGAGCGAGCAACTTCGATAATAGTTCGATTTCTTCTTTCAGCAACACCATTTTGCAGAGGATTCCTTACTGAAGAGAAATTATGGGTAATAACTCTTTCATCAAAGAAACTTACCAGGGTACTTTTTTTGAATTCAGTACCATGATCACTTCTTATGGAACTAACTGGAACATTGTTCAGAAACTCAATCTTCTTGATGAAAGAAATTATTTCTTCAGGGGTATCACTCTTAGATCGTAGAAAGAATACCCAAGTATATCTGGAATATTCATCTACTATAACAAGAGTATATTTCTTCCCTGATATGGATTGGACATTGACAGGTCCAAAGAGATCAATATGGAGTAGGTGAAGAGGAGTGGTTATTGAGGATACTTGCTTAGATCTGAACGTGGCCCTTGTCAGCTTGCCTTTTTCACATGCTGAGCAAAGAGATTCCTTTGCAAAACTATGTTTAGGTAGGCCTCTGACAAGTTCCTTTCTTGATATATCATTTATCATTCTGAAGTTAAGATGAGAGAGTCTCTTATGCCAAAGCCTGTTAACATCAGGGAGGCTCGTAATAGAAAACGCACATTGTCAGAGTGAGTGCTGTCCATATTTATGACATATACGTTCTCTGATCTTTTGCCTTTTAAAGCAAGCATGTCATTTTTGCTAGTGATCGTACACCTAGTCTTTATGAACAAAACTTTAAAGTCTTTATCATAGAATTGACTAACGCTCAACAAATTGTTCTTTAATCCTTCATCATATGCAACTCGAGAGAAGGAGGTTGCTCCGTTGGATAGAATGCCATAACCTTTGGTGTATCCATTGCCATTTCCACCAAAGGTCACTGAAGGACCATTTTCCTCCTTATATTCAGTGAACAGAGATTTTCTGCATGTCATGTGCCTTGAGCATCCGTTATCTAGATACCAGATACCTTTAGCACTCTGCAAAAATAAGGGGATCAATTTTTCATAGGTACCCATATTACTATGGGTTCTGCATTGTTAGTGGAAGTAATAGGAGAACTAGAGGAGGTACTAGCTGAAACTTTATCCTTCATGGTCTGCCCTGACTTAGTTGTTTTATCAACTTTGACAGTTTTACCCTTCCCTGATTTTGCAACTTGGGCTATTCTCTTTCCATGGGATAATCTTTTGCAACTTGGGCTATTCTCACCATAGTGATAACACTTCCTATATTTGAAAATAGGTTTTCAAATAAAAGCATGCTAAGTGGAGGTCATGTTTTCAGGACAGGATCTAAGAATTCCTTTTTCCATAGACCTGGGAGGAACCACTGGTTTCTCAGGCTTAGATGGAGTCAAGTCAATCTTAACCCTAGGAGTTGGTCTCTGAGAGAAATCAGGAACCTTCTTCTTGGATTTAGGAGGTTGACTTACTGAACGAAAAGAATAATTTTTCTTCAGTGAAGGGAGTTTCTTGTCCTTGGAAATTTGACTAATGAAATTGTCTTTAGTCACTTTCCCTAAGTCCTTAGGAATGCGTTTAGAAGATGTTATCTCTGAGATAGAAGTACTCCGAGACGAGGGGTTAGGGATAGAAAAAACAAACATTCCAAATTTTAACATGGAACAGTCAGTGTTAATTTCTTGTTGGTCATAAGAGTATCCAAGACCACTCTTGATTTTGGTAGGGATCTGAGCATTTATGATCTTATTTATCTTATAAGAAGATTTGCACCATCCTTAAATGGTGGCTTTCTCAGCCTTAAGAGCAGCAATGGCCTTTTCACGCTCAGTGATAACTTGTTGTCTTTCAATACTTATGGTTTGATTTACAAAGATTTGGTCCTTAAGATCTTCTTCGATCTCAGTAAGTTCTTTGATTTTCAGATGGCAATTCTTTAGTTGTTCAGATAGATCAGTGTTAATTTGTTCAGCTTTAATCTTGCCATTTAAAGCATTGTAAAATTCAACAGTCATAGAGTCGAGAACGGACAAGCTATCAGCTTTAGGTATAGAGGAGTTAGAGGGAATGAATACCTGTTTTGATGGTGATTCTGAAGAAGATGTGTCAGATGCATCTTCAGCTTCTTCAATTCTAGCCATGAGACGTATGAGAGTTACGTCTTCTTCATCTGTGGTATTTGCCTAATCATCTTCCTGATCCCAATCTGCCTCTTCAGCGACAAGGCCTTTTCCTTTTCGCTGGTTATTTCTTAGATTCTGATATTTCTCTTTTAACTTAAAATATTTTTCCTTTTTAGATTTATCAGAGATCTGAGAAGTTGTTGGTGCAGCGACTTTCTTGGATCTACATTCACTTGCAAAGTGACCCTTGCGCTAACAATTATAGCAGATTGCTGAAGTCTTATCAGCAGGAAGTGTCTTTGACTTATCAGAGTCCGTGATAGCCGTTGTTTTTCTATATTGCTTTTTCCAGCAAATCTCCTAAAGTTATTAGTGAGAAGAGCCAGAGAGTCATCAAACTCAGAGATGTCAGCATCAGTCTCCATTATGGTAGCAAAGAACCTAGGGTATGGAATGAATTGGTTCTTCTTCCCAGCTTTCACCCTGTTGTATATGTCGCTGAATATGTACTCTGCATAGTTTAGCTTGTAGTTTGTGCAGAGAGCGAAGCCAAGATCTTGGAAGTGCTTGCTGGCTTGATCATGAGAGCCAGTCTTGGAACCCAAGCACTGAATCACTTGGGTAAAAATGTATTGCCAGCAAGCTGGAAGCCGCTTCTTCACCATCTTCGAACCCACTGATTTTGCTTCAGGGTTCTCTTAAACATAGCCAATAGAGTCTAGAAACTCCTCTATCTACTCCTTGGTGGGCTCAGGGGCCTATCGCTGATTCTTTCCTCTTGAGAGGAATAGAAGAACATTCTTGAGAAATCCCGAGGTGAATGCGAAAGGGCCAAGAGTGGGGATTGTGAAGACGATGGCAGGGAGCTTTTTTCCTTGTCCGTAGTGAGTGTTGTGCAGTGAGAAGTGTACCAGAGGGCTTGAAGATGAGCAGTTATGCTAATTGGATTGTGCACAAAAGCGTACATCAGTGGACAAGTCTTGATGAAAGTTGCACCATCGTTGAAGTGAGCCTTGTCAACAGGGATGTCCACCAAGGCCAAGTAGTTGTATTCCTTGAAGGTTGTTTGTTCCAACTCGAAGAGGCAGGCAGGAGCTTTTTCCAGGACAATTGGGGCACGCTTGTCAGCTGGAGTGGTTTTGCTTGAAGAGGCCATTTCTATTTCAAAGATTGGAACACCAAAGAGGAAGATCATGGTTTAATTTAGAAGGAATAAACCAGAATATGTCTTTGGTACAAAGATTACCCAAATTTGTAGAAGAAAAACAAGTGTTTTGTTGAACAAAGATCAAAATACTTGTTATTAACAACAATTTGTTAAAAGGTGTTTTTAAAAAAAAAAACTTGGTTAAGAATACCAAAAATGGTCTTCTGTTCTAAGGCGAACCCAGAACAGGTTTTGAAAAAGATTTTAGGGTTTTATCACATTTATTTTAGATTTTAAACAGGATTTGTTTTAAAACAAGAAGTTATAAAGAATGTATAGATGTGATAAACGACATTGTTGTTTTAAATAAAGAAAAAAAGGTTAGATCAAACCTTAAAAGTGAAAAACAAAGGAAAACGCACAAGTGCGTGTTCTTGGTGTTCTTGAAGAAAGCTTGAATATTTGAAGGAGATTCTTTCCTTTAGAGAGTAATGAACGCGTAAAGAATCAAATGAAGGAATGAACTGCTTAAATAGCAAGAGGAGAGAGAAAAAGATAGCTAAACGACGGTTTTATCTTTTTGAAAAGTAATGATGACCCAACGCAAGTTCCAAGAAAAGAATAGGAAAGGAAACGTCGTGGTCCGTCATGTGTCAGATAAAGGTCTGACGTGTCCTTTTCTTATTTGATTTTTTTTTAAATGATTATCATTTAAAAATGTTAATCATTATCCCTAAAATTCTTCATCAATGGACAATAAAGGATTGTCAGTGATGGGTTTTTAGTTTGAAGACTTATTCTCTAAAAGAAATATTCAGAGAATGTAAAGATTTAGAAATTCATACTTGAGTGAGATAAATCAAGTATCGTTGAATTAGAGTTCAGAGAATGGAGAGTTATTTAGCGTTTAACATACCAAGTTCGCTGATGAGTAGATTAAATCTAGCTTCATCAAGAGGCTTGGTGAAAAGATCAGCGAGCTGATATTCAGTTGGTACAAAATGAAGTTCCACTTCTCCATTCATCACATGATCTCTGATAAAGTGATATGAATCTCAACGTGCTTGATTTTGAAGTGAAGTACAGGGTTATTTGCAATTGCAATAGCACTAGTGCTATCACAATAGATAGGGATTTTGGAAAGTTTTAGATCGTAATCTCTCAGCTGATTTCTCATCCATAGAATTTGAGCACAACAGCTTCCATCGGCTACATATTCAGCTTCAGCGGTAGATGTGGACACAAAGTTCTGCTTCTTACTAGTCCAACTTATCAATTTACCACATAATAGCTGACATCCACCAGTGATGCTCTTCCAATCAATCTTGCATCCTGCAAAATCACTATCAGAGTAACCGATTAGATCGAACCCTGAGCCTTTGGGATACCAAAGACCTAGATTAGGAGCTCCCTTCAGATATCTGAAGATTTGCTTTACAACGATAAAGTGAGATTCCTTTGGTTAAGCTTGATATCGAGCACAGAGACAGGTAGAATACATGATATCAGGTCTACTCGCTGTAAGATATAGCAGAGATCCGATCATCCCACAATAGGCAGTGATATTGAAAGGTTTCCCATTTGGGTCCTTATTCAAAGTTAGAGGAGGTGCCATTGGGGTCTTCATTGATGAGCATTGATTCATATCAAATTTTTTCAACATGTCTTTAACATATTTACTTTGACAAATGAAAATTCCTTTGTCAGATTGCTTAATCTACAAACCTATAAAATATGTTACTTCACCCATCATACTCATTTTATATTCTTTCTTCATTCTTTTTGCAAAACGAGTGCATAGTTTGAGTCTTGTGGAACCAAAGATAATGTCATCAACATGTATTTGTTTTCTTAAAAACGAGTGCAAGAATAGTATGACCAATATGTTTTCTTAAAAATAGAGTTTGGTCAATTTTTCCACGAACAAATTTTTCTTTAAGAAGGTATTTTGAAAGAGTATCATACCAAGCTCTGGGGGCTTGTTTTAACCGGTAAAAAGCTTTTTAAATTTTGAAAACATAACCAGGATGGTTTGGATCAGAGAACCCAGAAGGTTGTTAAAAATAAACTTCCTCGTTGAGTTTACCATTTAGAAAAGCACTTTTAACATCCATTTGAAAAACTTTAAAGTCTTTATGGGCAGCATAAGCTAATAAAACTCTTATGGCTGCTAATCTAGCAATAGGAGCGAAGGTCTCATCATAGTCAATTCATTCTTCTTGTCTGTATCCCTGAGCAACAAGTCTAGCTTTATTGCGAATTACAGTGCCATTCTCATCCATCTTATTTCGAAAAACTCATTTGGTTCCTATTATAGTTTTATCATATAGACGAGGAACAAGATTCCAAACTTTGTTTCTACGAAACTCAGTTACTTCTTCTTGCATGACAGAGACCCAGCTAGGATCAGAGATAGCTTGATCTATCTTTTTAGGTTCAGAGAGTGAAATAAAATTAACATAGAGACAACTATTACCTGTACCTCTACGAGTCTTGTACCTGCATTTGGATCACCAATGATTTGATTTATTGGTTGAGGACACTGATCAACAATAGATTCAACAATTTGTTCTCTTTCAGGGATAACGTTGGTTGTTTCAGCAATAGGTACTTCATTATCTAAGATCAATTATGGAGGTGATTTAGAGGATTGATCAGTAAAAGATGAAGCTTGGTTATTCACTGAAGAATTTCCTAAAGAAGTATTAGATGGAGGAATCTTGCTGAGAGGAATGATGTTGATCCCTGATGATGATGGATCATTGCTTGACATAGGAATATCAGGGATCCCATCAACATTAGTTTCAGCATAGGTTGGTTGAAATAAGTTTCAGGTTCCCCGTAATGAGATTTCATCCATTCATTCAACTCCTCATCTTCTTCGGGGATAGGAGTAGAATTAGTTGGGCGTGATTCATTAAAGTTGACGTGCATAGATTCTTCAACGTGCTGTCTTCTCTAGTTGAAGATTCTGAAAGATTTGGATACAGAAGAGTATCCAAGGAATATCCCATCATCAGCTTTTGTATCAAAGTTGCCCAAATAATCTCTGTCATTCAGAATGTAGCATCTACATCCAAAAATGTGTAGATACTTCAGAGAGGGTCTTCTCCCATGAAATAGTTCATAGGAGGTCTTCTTGAATCCCTTTACTATCAGAGAACGATTTTGAGTAAAACACGTTGTATTGACAGCTTCAGCCTAGAATTGAGTAGGCAGATGCGATTCGCTGAGCATTGAGCGAGCTGCTTCAATGATCGTTGGATTTCATCCTTCAGCAACACCGTTTTGCTGAGGAATTCTTACTGATGAGAAGTTGTGAGTGATTTCTTTTTCTTCAAGAAATTAATCAAGGTACTGTTCTTGAATTAAGTACCATGATCACTTCTCATGGAGCAAACGATAAGATTGTTCAGGACTTCCTTTCTTCTGATAAATGCAATAATTACGTCAGGTGTATCACTGTTGGATCGAAGAAAGAATACCCATGTGTATCTGGAATATTCATCAACTATCACAAGAGTGTACTTTTTTCCAGATAGAGATTGGACATTGACAGGTACAAATAGATCCATATGGAGAAGATGAAGAGGTAAGGTCACTAAGGAAACTAGTTTAGATATGAAAGAGGCTTTTGTCAATTTTCCTTTTTCACACGCTCAGCAAAGAGATTCCTTTGCAAAGGTATGATTAGGGAGATCCCTGACAAATTGTTTTTGAGACAATTCATTGATCATCTTAAAGTTCATATGAGAGGGTCATTTGTGCCATAACCAGTTTATGTCTGAGGAGGCACTGGAAATGAAGCACATGTTCTCAGAATGAGAGCTATTGATGTTAATGACATACACATTTTCAACTCTTTTGCCTGTTAAGGCAAGTTTGTCATTAGAATCAGTGACATCACATCTATTCTTTAGAAATAGAACTTTAAAATCTTTGTCACATAGCTGACTAACGCTCAATAAATTATGCTTTAGTCCTTCAACGTAAGCGACTCGACTGAATGAGGTTGCTCCATTGGATAGAATTCCATAAACTTTTGTGTATCCTTTGCCATTTCCACCAAAAGTTAACTGAGTGACCAGCTTCTTCCTTGTATTCAGAGAGCAGAGTTTTTCTGCCAGTCATGTGCCTTGAGCATCCGCTATCAACATACCAGATACCTTTGGCACTCTGCATACAACAAAAGGATTAATTTTTCATAGGTACCAATATTACTATGGGTCCTGCTGTGTTAGTGGAAGGAGTGGCGGAAGAGCTACTAGATGAAGAATTCTCTTCAGTGGATATCTTCGCCTTGGAAGGTTTCCCAACCTTGGTGGATTTTGCTCTCGCTGATTTATCAGTTTGAGTTACTTTCTTTCCATGAGATAAGTTTTCAGCTTTCGTAGCATTAGGACATTTGCTTGCAATGTGGGTAGTTTCAACACAGTGATAGCATTTCCTATATATGTGAATAGGTTTGGAATTAAAAGATTTCAGAGTGCGAGAATAAATATTTTCAGGAGTAGAGCCTAGAATTCCGTTGGCCGATGTCCATGGGGGTATAGCAATTTTTTCAGGGACATGTGTAAGATCGATCTTAATTCTGGGAGTTGATCTCTGAATAGATCCAGGGATTTTCTTCCCAGTTTTAGGATGACTTACCTAGGGAACAGAGGAGTTCTTCTTCTGTTTCTAAAAGTTTTTGATTTTAGGAACGTGGTCAGAAACTTTGTTCTTGATTATTTTCTTAAAATCATTAGATTTAAGAACAGTTAACTAATCAGAAGAAGAAGAAGGATTGGGGATTGAGGAGACAAACATTCCGAATTTAAGCATGGAACGTTCATTCTCTGATTCTTGTTTATCAGGGTTATATCCTAACCCACTTTTGACTTTTAGAGGGATTTGAGCATTGATGATCTCGCTGACTTTATCAGAGGCCTTGCACCATCCTTCGACGGTAGCCTTTTCAGCCTTAAGATCAGCGATGGCCTTATGCCTTTCAGTGATAGCTTGTTGTGTCTCAATGTTTATGGTTTGATTAACAAAGACTTCATATTTTAGAGTTTCTTCAATCTTTGTTAGCTCTTTGATTTTTAGATGACAATCTTTCAGTTGTTCAGAAAGATCGATATTATTTTGTTCAGCTTTAATCTTTCCATTGAGAGCATTGTAAAAATCAACAATCAAAACATCAAGGGCAGACAGGTTACCACTTTCAGGTATAGAGGAGGTTATTGGAATGTTTACCTGAGTTGAAGGAGACTCTGAGGAAGATGTTTTAGAGACTTCTTCAGCTTCCTTAATTCATGCCATCAGACAGAGGAAAGCAAGATCTTCTTAATCGGAGCCTGATTCATCAGATGTTTTGGCCCAATCATCTTCTTGATCCCAGTCAACTTCTTCAACAATTAGACCTTTGCATTTTTGCTGATTCTTTTTCAGATCTCTATATTTATTTTGCTATTTAAAATACTTTTCCATTTTATCATTTTTATCGGATTTCTGAGAGGAGGTGGGAGCAGCTACTTTCTTAGATCTATACTCACTAGCAAAGTGACCTTTTCGCTGACAGTTATAGCATATAGCAGATGCTTTTTCAGTGGGCAGAGTTTTTGATTTATCAGAGTCAGTGATAGTAGAAGGTTTTCGAAAGTTACTCTTTCTAGCAAATCTTCTAAAGTTGTTTGTTAGAAGAGCCAGAGAGTTATCAAACTCAGAGATGTCAGCATCAGTGAGTTCTTCTGAATCAGCTTGATTTAATTTAGTGATAGAGGTGATGGAAGAAGAAACTTGTTTTGAAGGTTATACCTCTGAAGTCACTAGTTCCAAAGAATTACTTTTGGCACTCTTGATATCATTTATGAGGTTTTTCCTTAAAACCTGAGATTGCTCTTCATTTAAAAGCATTCCATATAAAGCGCTAAGAGAAAGAGTTTCAAGATTCTGTGACAGTTTTAGACACGTAGTGTACACTCCTCATTGTTCAGGTAGTGCCTCCATGAATTTTGTCAGAATTTCAGAATTAGAATACTCTTTGTTGACAGTTTTCATATCAATCAAGGGATAGTTAAACCTTAGATGAATTAGAGAAAGAGTTTCACCTTTTGTGTGCAAGAAACTTTCATATTGTCTTACCAGATTAATGCATCTAGTGATTTGAACTTCATCAGTCCCTTCATATTGAATACACAAGGTATCCCACATGGCCTTAGATGTTCTCATTTTCATCACACAATGATACACTTCATCTGGTAAAAACATTGCAATTATTGATCTAGCTTTAGAGTCTATAGCTACTTCATTTTTCTCTTCTTCAGTCCATCGATTTGGAGTTTTGATGATTCTCCTTTCAGGGATGGCTAGAGTGGTAGTAGTGGCAGGAATACTAGCTACCAGGGTTGTAGGAACAAATGGTCCATCTTCTAGATAGTAGGGGATCTTAGGATCTGACCCTTCTAGGAATAGAGTCATTCTTTCCTTCCATAATGGAAAGTTATCACGGCTAAATCTTGGAGGTTTAGCTAAAGATCCATTATCAATGTAGTTTGTATTAGTATTAGTCATTTGAAAATAGATTTTTGAAAATAGATTTGTTCAAAGATATTTTTAAAATAAGCAAGAAACACTGCTCTGATACCACTTGTTGGTCCCAAAGGAGTCTACAAGAGTTCAAGGATATAGAAACAGTTTGTAGAAGGGGGGGGGGGGTTGAATACAAACACACAAATTTTTAGTTTTTAAATTAATTTATATTGAATAAACAAATTTACAGTTACAAGCGGAATTAGAACAAGTAAACCTATTCTATTGTAACTTAAGAAATCATACAAATTGATGCACAAGGAAATGAGAAAGAAAAGAGAGAGAGGTTTTGGGAATAGAAAGTAGCATGCATGAAGATGAAGAAGATATCCTCATCTTATTTATACCCGTTCGCATTTAATGCAAGACAAAAGGTATATGTCACGTGTCATGCATTGTGAACAGTACCATATCAGATATGATGGGGACATATGAGACAATCCGTATGTCCTTCTCTGACATAGTATAAGGTTTGACTTTTGTGCATCGAGGATAAGATCAACGTTAATCTGGTTTGAGAAGCTTCACTTGATCGCTGAACTTGAAACTTCAAGGATGAACTTTCAGAGTATCGCTGAGGCTTGACAAGACTTCACACTTTGGTTTAGATAATCATTGCTATCACTGAACCGCTTCAGATCACTAGCTGATTATCTCTTTATTCAACTTGGTCTTCAACTTTCGCTGAATGTTCTTTTGGTGTGTTGGTTGATCTTCAGATCTTCAGAGGTAGACTTGAGGTATCTGATTTTCATCAATTGCTGATAACAATCAGCGTATTCTATCGCTGAATTTAAATATAAGTTTACCAATGGAATTTCACTAAGTATATAGAGGAATCATATTCAAATCACTAAGAGGAGTTATAATCAACAAGCTTCTTGAGAACTTCCAGAGCTTGATTCTATTCTCTTTGAGTATTTTGAACACTGCAAATCAGAGAGTTTTGGGTTTGAAGGGATAGTCTTAGATACTCCATAGATCTCTGAATTTGATCACTAGATGCCTTAAACGCTGTATTGGTTACAAATTCAGAAGAGGTAACCGGTGCATCCCCAACACATAGGGCCCCTTGTCTCTCGGGTTCAGAGAGGCCCTTTTCCCACGCCTGTTTGGACGTTGAGCGTGGAGGGACTTCCATCCTGTCTTCGAGGGCTATTATGAATAGGCACCTCTTCGGATGTTCTGGCGTTATTGACTTTTTCTCCAACATCAAAGGGTGGAGAGTCAATTAACGTGTGCTTACCTTGAAAAAGTCTGAAGACTCCAGTAAGTGGTTCACCCTTTGGCCTGAACCCTTCTGATAGGATTTTATAGGCATCTACACTAGTAGAAGCATGAACGAGCTTTCTGTATTTCCTAAGATTGTGTCTGTCACACAGACATCAACAAGTGTAGGAGGTGGCGAGTTTTGGGGCGATGGAACTCTTATAGTTACATCATCATCCTTTTGAGAGGATTATGAAGATGATGTGGGTTCCCCAGCAGTGCTTGAGTCAGAGGCAAAAAGACCCTCTGCTTGGTTAGTTTCAGGGTGGTTTGGACTGAGCCGTCCTGTTTCAGTGAGTGTAGATGTGTTGGCATCTAACTCAGTAAATCTGGTTGCTCTGGTTGGACTTGGCGAGGAACTCACAAATGTGTCTCTATGGACATCTTCCTGGCTTTCTCTTAACAAACGCTCGGCATGGTTAGAAGCGCTCGGTTGTTCACTCGTATTATTTTCAGTCTCAAGCTCATTCGACCCCTCACCATCTACTCTAGGCTCTAAGTGCTCTAGGGTAGGTACCCTCTGTTCTGAGTGTACCATAGAGTTTCTATAAGAAGTAAGATAAGGAGCGGTTTGAGGAATAAGATCGAGCATGTACCTGGATAGTTCGCGTTTGACAGTGTAGCCGGCGAGGTCGACGGTTGGCTTGTGGGAGTTCAAGGTTGAAATTTTGCACAATGGTTGAATGATCGGGGCATTAAGTACAGCGATGGCTCGATGAGAGAATAGGGCTAGAAACCTAGGAAACATGAGTGCTGGAAGAGCCTTACCGTTTGTTTGATTCAGAACCTTTAAGTGAACAACTCAACTTATTTCTTGGAATATTAGACTTGCAAAATCCAAAGGTCGGTTGAAGTACATACCATACATGATGGTGAGAATGTTTCTGCTCGCCTGATCCAGTGACCCTATTTTGCAAGTGAGGCTTTTGTTTAGGATTGACACTAATACATTCCACATTGGAGTTAACTTTTTCCTCTTGAATTCAGAAAGCTCGGTGAGATGTTCGTTGTAGCACAGAAAATTGATAAATGCCAACAAAGCTTTTGTGGAAGAATTTTGTTCAAGATCAAGATTGGGTACCATCTGGCCTTCTTCTTGGTTATGCATATTTCAACAGCATTTCAGTGTTTTCAGGATGACTAAAACTTCCAGATAAAGTTTCATCGTTCTTGATATACAACGTTTTCCATACTTCTTGAACATACACCTCCGGAACATTTGGATTTGCAAGAGTTAGGGCCCGGGTCAACTGATGGTGTTGCGAAAACTCTATCATCACTTGATATTCTGACAGATACATGTTGGGACCCAAAAGAACTTGAATGTTGTTGGGTTTGATGGGCAATCAAATGACTGGAGCACTGTCTGCGGTTGAATCGATGAGCCTGTCTTCTTCGTCATGGACATTCATGTTTGCACTTGGGTTTGCAATTTGTGACATTGGGGAAGTTTGAGAATCGGAACTTGCAATTGAGCATAGTAAAAGCTGGAGGTTGAAGATGGGGAAAAGTGAAATTGGCGATTTACTCGAGTTTATATAGTAGGATTTGAAAATGCACTCGAGTAATTTTGAAGATTAAGGTTCTAAGTGAGATTAGGGAAAGGGATTAGAATGGGAAGGGTTTGATTGGGAAATCGGGCTTGGAAACGGTTCCTAACTGCTGACGTATGCTTAAAAGGCGTGCGAACATGCAAACCATTGATTTATGACATGTGAAGGTTCAATTGCGCGTGTATAGAGGGATGAGGGACGCGTGTTTTGTCAGCATATGGCACTGAAACGTTTCTCGTGGGTTTTTGATGAGAACCGGTTCCTCTTTCATTATTTTGAATATTCCCACCAAAAATTAATAATAAAAATTATCAATTAATCAACATGAATTGTGGATTAAAAGAATAATTTTAGAAATTAATTTTTATAGAAAGAATATTAAAAAAATTAAAAAAAATTGAACTTAAAAAAAACATTGTATTCTATAAATATTAATTTTTGAAGAAATTTAAATAAATAAGAAAATTCTAAACAACCTTGACGGCAAAAGTTAGTTTAGAAATAATCTTTTTAAGAAAAATTTCAAAAGAAAATAAAATTTATAAAACAGCTAACATGAGTTAGAAAAAATCATTTGGTCTATTGAAAACATTTTGGAACCAAATGAGAGTTTTGTCAAGTGAAAGTCTTTTCAGAAGAACTTTGATTGACTTTGAGAATTCTGAATAACCTTGACGGCAAGAGTTAGTTCAGAAGTAACAAATTCGCAAAAACTTCTAAAGAAAAAAAATCAGACGACAATTAACATTCGTTAGACTTGGTTTTGAAAATTGAAGACTCTCCCCCTTGAATCATGCACAAGACTGTGCTCCCCCTTGATATCTGCATTTAGTGCTCCCCCTTGATATCTGTGCTTGGATCATAAAAAGTAAAACCAAGTATTTTTTAGGACAAAGGCAACCAGAGACTTCTGATTACTTCTGTAATGTGCGTCAGAAGCATTCAGAGGCTTATGACCTGTTCTTGGGTAATGAATTTAAGTGACTGAGTGTAAGATCAAAAGGACATGCTAAATAAATAATCATATTAGAAACTATAAGAAGCTTATAGGTTTTGTATAGACTACATGTTTAGTATGCCCCAACTTGCTGATCAGAAAATTCAATCTTTTCTCATCCCAAGCTTTTGTAAATATATCAACAAGTTGGTAAGCAGTGGAGACAAAATACATTTCAATTGTCCCTTTCTCCACATTATCCTTTATGAAATGATACCTGACATCAATGTGCTTGGTCTTTGAATGATGTACTGGATTTCTAGTGATGGCTATAGCACGTTCTGAGTCACAGAGGATGGGAATTTTGTCGTACATCAGACATAATCTCTGAGTTGAGTTTTTATCCAAATAACTTGTGAACAACTGGCAGCAACAACATATTCAGCTTCTATTGTGGAAGTTGAAACACAATTTTGTTTTTTGGATGTCCAACTGATTAGCCTGTTTCCCAGAAGTTGACAGCTACTAGAGGTACTTTTTCTGTCCAACTTGCATCCTGCATGATCAGAGTCAGTATATGCAATTAAATCAAAGCCAGAATGTTTTGGATATCAAAGGCCTAGCAAGGGTGTTCCTTTTAGGTATCTAATTTTTTTTTTGACAGCAGCCAAATGAGATTCCTTTGGATTGGCTTGGAATCTCGCACAGAGGCGAGTGGCAAACATTATATCTGGTCTACTTGTTGTCAAATACAAAAGTGATCCTATCATACCTCTGTAGTTCTTAACATCAACATAGATCTGAATCTAGTTTTGTACTCGGAGAGATAGGAGTTTTCATAGTAGTGGAATTTTAAAGTTTGAATTTCTTTAACATGTCAGAAACATACTTGGCTTGGTTTATAAAACTGTCAGAGGTAGTCTGTTTGACTTGAAGTCCTAAGAAGAAAGTTAGTTCTCCCATTAAACTCATTTCAAATTCACTTTCCATTAACTTTGAAAAAATCAGTAGAACCAAATATGAAGTCATCCACATAAATTTGAACCACAGTTAACGTACCTTTTCCTATTTTGATGAATAGGGTAGTATTGATCTTACCTTTTTCGTATCAATGCTTAACCAAATATTTTGACAAACGTTCATACCAAGCTCTGGGAGCTTGCTTTAAGCCATACAAAGCATTGTCCAGAAGATAGACGTTTAACATCCATTTGGTACACCTTGAAGTCTTTGTATGTAGAGAAGGCCGTAAATAATCTTATTGCTTCAAGTCTTGCAACTGGAGCAAAAGTTTCATCATCGTCGACTCCTTCTTTTTGACAATATCCCTTGGCCACCTATCTTGCTTTGTTTCTGATCACAATACCATCTTCATTCTTTTTGTTTCTGAATACCCACTTAGTACCAATGGCGATCTTATCTTTAGGCAGAGTTACTAACTTCCAAACTTTGTTCTTGTCAAATTGAAGCAGCTCTTCTTGCATAGCTTCCGCCCAGCTCGGTTCTTGTAAAGCTTGTTAGGATCAAATATCCTAAATTAGGAAATTTTTATGAAGAACGAAATGATTTAATGTAATATTCTAAATTGTGTTAAATACCTTATGGGCTTGGGCTTTTAATGTAATAGACCCTACTATATAAAGGAGTCTAGGGTAGAGGTTTCATTAATGAGAGTCGTCTAAGTACGTTCGTGTTTGTAGTTTCTTAAAGCTTTAGTTAATAAAACTGCTGACTCAACAATTTGCAGAAGAATTCCTCATTGATCTTTTTGAATCGGACCTAACAAGTGGTATCAGAGCCGAAATCGAATCTATCTGATTTGATACGATCATCATATTCATCAAGATCAAGGTACTATCGAGCATTATTTTTTTTCTCACTGTGCGTCTTTTTGAAAATCGGGGCTGCAGATTCTTCTTTTTTAAATGGTGTTTTGAATCTGGAAGTTTTTATTATTGTGTTCAAATTGAATATCCATATGTTCTTTATCGATTTCTAAGAGATTAAGGTACCATCGTTTTTCTTTTCTCGGATCATAAAGCATATCGTTTCATTCGATAACCTTAATATTGCGTTCTTAATTGCTTTTCTGAGTTTCTTGAGTCGATTATTCATTAAATATCGAATCTTCAAGTTTTAATCGCGATCTGATCTATATATTTAAGTTTCTGGGCGTTCATCATATTTTTCATGAAACAAAAATTCTTACCGAATCTGTATGACCCGACATAAATTGTTATCGCACCAGCTTTAGCAGACATCATGTTTTATCCAGTCCCCTTGGCCCGACATCTGACCTTGTTGAATCCCCTTGTCCCGACATCATTTTATGTCGAATCTCATTGGCCTGAGTTCCTCAATTATCGACTACATTTGAGCCGACATCATGTTCTTATCGGCACAGCTTAACCCGACATTCCCACTTGTCGCATCTTGAAGACCCGATATCCTTGAATGTCGCACTCCATACAACTGAGAACTTCGTGCATATCCCGACCAAAGCATATCTCGTCGACCACAGTTGAGTTTCAACCCAAGATTCCTTATGACATCAAAAAAAAAAATCAAGAGCCCTGCATCAATTTTTTATATCCGTGCTGAGTCTCGGGAGGGGGATCATTGTTCATGGATTTCATGCAAAGCCGGATTTGAAAAGTTTTCAGAACAAAGGTAATCGATTATATATTGTATCTGGTTGGATTAATCGGAAGTTTGACTCTCTGCACTCATCATTCTGGAGTTTTTATTTAGATGCCAGTTTCAGTAAATGTATGTTGTTATTATGTGCTTATTCTTCCTAACCATTTACTGTCTGAAGGTTTGATTGTGATCTAGAATGTTGAATGACGATATTCATTCATCTAATTAAGAAGAATGGGTCTGAGTTGGTTGATTTTTGTTTTGGAAGTATTCTGGAAATCGGCTATATTCTGAACAGTTATATGTCAAAGAACTAGTGCTCATCAAGAAATATCATCTCCTAGTTCATCATGATATATATTATCTCGGTGATTCAAGTTCCTCGAGCTTATCAGATTAAAGCTCTTTATACATAATTCTTATTCAACTTGCGGCTAAAATCAGATTCAATGTTTTTTTTGCTGATTATTCACTGAGTGTTGAAGCTACTCGCACATGTATCTTTGATTTTTTTTTATTTTTTTTGATTAACCTGGATATCCAACCCGCTTTGCGAGCCGACTAATCCCAGGGCGACAACCCGCTTCACAGGTAGTCCGGAGTCACCGCATTTGAACCTCCGTGGCCACAAGGGGATTTTTTTTACCCCTCCCTGGATTTGAACCTGGGACCTCCTGGTACTGTGGACCTTTGGAGCCGAAGCTCAAACCATTGAGGCACCACCCTTGTGGTATGAGGCTAACAGTTGTGTCAAATTGTCTACAGATTAAAGTTGTAATTTGTGCAATCAGTGGCGGTTATAGCACATTGGATCTGGTAATTTTCAGTTGAAACCGAAGACTAATAGCTTATTTCAAGGGGGAGCTTGGAAGACCGACGACGCTAAAGCTTTTCCAAATAAAGCAAGGGGGAGAAGATTTGAAGATGCTTCCTTTATAAAACTTTAGGGGGAGATTGTTAGGATCAAATATCCTAAATTAGGAAAGTTTTATAAAGAAGGAAAGGATTTAATGTAATATTCTAAATTGTGTTAAATACCTTATGGGCTTGAGCTTTTTATGTAATAGATCCTACTATATAAAGGAGTCTAGGGAAGAGGTTTTGTTAATGAGAGTCGTCTAAGTACATTCACGTTTGTAGTTTCTTAAAGCTTTCATTAATAAAACAGCCGACTCGATGATTTGCATATGAATTCCTCATTGATCTTGTTGAATCGGACCTAACAAAGCTTCATGAACCTTCTTTGGCTCTATCATGCTCAGAAAGTTTACAAAAAAGGCTTCATTAGCAGTTGCAGATCTGGTTTTAACCCCTTCAGATGGATCTCCAATAACTAGATCTGGAGTGTGAGACTTTGTCCATCTCTTCATCCTTGTTTTAGGTATTTGCTGGGCTTGAACTTCTGTATCTTCTCCTATTGGAATTGGTTCTGGTCCTGGAATAGGTTGGTTCTGGAATGGGTTCTAGTTCTGTAGACGCACCTAATGTCTCCCCCTCAAATGAAGGCACATAGGTTACCTCTGGACTATCATTTGGTGATTCAGGACTAGAAAGAGTTATGCCAGAAGCTTGAAGTACATCAGGAATATTCAATGGTGGCTTATTGGGTGTTCGTTCTGAAGGTATTTCTTCTCCCAGAAAATCATCCAATAGAGCATCAATCTCAGATTCTCTGGAACCTGAAAGATAATCAGAGGTAACTGTGTTAAGTTTGAGTTCTAAATTAGAATATTCAGAAGTTAATTGAGTTTGATCATCAAAATCGATGTTTATGCTGTCCATTACAGTCTTGGTTCGTAAATTAGAAACCCTAAAAGCTTTTGACTTTAACGAATATCCCAAGAATTTGGCTTCATCAGATTTCTTGTCAAACTTGCCAAGTTTGTCTCGATCATTCAGAATAAAACACCCGCAGCCAAAAATGTGGAAAAATTTAACTGCGGGTATTCTTTTGTTAATAAGCTCATAAGAGGTTCTGAAATGCCTCTTAATTATAATTGATCGATTCTGAGTGGAACATGTTGTGGCTACAGCTTCTGCCCACAAGTTGGTGGGTAGCCCAGAAGTTGCAAGCATTGTTCTTGCTGCTTCAACTAATCATCTGTTTATTCTTTCGACAACACCATCTTGCTGTGGAGTGCGTACAACAGAGAAGTTTTGAGTAATGCCATTTTCAACAAGGTATTCTTCAAGTTTGGCATTTTTGAATTTAGTACCATTGTCACTTCTGAGTTGCTGTATTTTTTTGTTGCAGAAGCACTTGTATTCTTTTCATCATATTTTTCAACACAATTGGAACTGCTGATTTTTGTCATACAAAAGCAAGCCATATATACCTGGAAAATTCATCTATTAGTACCAAGATATACTTTTTGCCAGACAGACTCTTAATTGCAATCAGACAACAGAGGTCAACATGTAGCATTTGTAGTGGTCTTGTGCACGAATGATCACTTTTGGTTTTGTGAGGTCCCCTTTATATTTTTCCCATCTCACAAGTAGGGCAGAGGCGATCCTTGTGAAAATGTACCTCTGGGAGGCCCTTGACAAGGTTGTGTTTGACAACAACAAGTTCAAGATTTTCAAAGTTTAAGTGCGAAAGTTTATGATGCCAAAGCCATGCAACTTCACTCTTTTTAGAGATAAGACAGAGAGTTTCCTTACCATCCTCGGATGTAAAGTTCATCATATATAGATTACCTTTTCTGTCAGCTCTCCATAATTCTTCACCTGCCTTAGAGAATAAGTAATAATGCTTTTCATCAAATACAATTAGCATCTTAGAATCACAGAGTTGACTTACACTTAACAGGTTATGTTTCAATCCTGAAACATGAGCTACTTTGGTTAAGGTAATATTACCTTCTTGAAGAGTACCGTAGCCTTTTATTTGACCCTGACAATCATCACCAAACGTTACTGCTCCACCAATTTTATCTTTGAATTTGGAGAGTAAGTTTTTCGTTCCAGTCATGTGCCTCGAGCATCTAGAGTCAAGATACCAGTTATGCACACGCTGTTTCTGCAATCAAAATCAGAGAGATTTAGGTACCCATCTCATAATGGGTCCTTTAATGTTAGGATTTGGTTTCTGATTTATCATATCCTTATGAGTAGAATTATGCACAGGTTTTCTAGAGATAGCTGATTTACCGGTTTTATTTGAAGTATTTCTTCCTTTTTTATTTTTAACGTTAGAGTGCTTTTGTTCGTCAAAGAAATAACCAGAAGGCCTTGAAAAGATTTGTTTAAGTTTTAAAAATAGAGAGAAGCATTCAGAGTTCTGTAACCTAAAAGAATTCCTTGAATTTTCATTTCTAGAATGATAATTACAATTGTTCTTATTTCTGTGTATTCTAGTATCAACTGTTCTATTGAACTTCTTATCTAGTCTAGACTTATGCTTTTGAATATGTGAATTCTTCTGCGGAGGCTGCTTCTGATAAGACTTCTCTGGAACGCTGGGTTTTACTGAGACAGAAGCATAAGAGTTAGCTTTCCATTTTCCTTTTTCAAAACAAGTAAACTTCTGTGGCAGAGATTTCAGAGGTTTGTGCCGAATATTTTATTTCCTTTTAGGATTTTCCTCTTTTTCGAGTTCAAAACAAGTCTTAGCTTGTAAACACATCCCAAGAAAATTTGGATGTACGGGAACCTTTTTTCTTTGTTCTTTAGGAGGAACAACGATTATTAGTATTCCACTTTAAAGTTTTGCAATACTTGACTGAACATATCTAATTTCCAAAGGTTCATTAGTGTATATAATTGGAGCATTTCTGTCCTTTATAACTTCTGGAACCTTAGTATAATTAGAAGGTAAAAGATTTTCAAGACTTGAGATATATTTTTCTGAGTTTTCAAAGAAATTATCATCAGTTTGATTATCATTTTCCCAGGGATAAGTGACAAACTCTTCGTTGTCTTCAACTCCATAAAGATTTTAATCCACAAAGGTACAAGGAAAAATTTATCGATGATTTTCAGAGTTTTGTTGTTCAACATTTGTAGTATTTGATTTACAACATTCATCCAAAATTGGGAGAATGTCTTTTTGGAACATGAGTCTAAGCTCTTCTTCTGCTTGTATGGGTATGAACTCATCAACCTCAGGATTTAAAGTTACATGAGTGAATTAACCAATATTAAAAACACTTTTCTTCTTCTGAAAGAGCTTAATATCAATTTGACTTGCTTTTTTTGAAGAATATTTAATGTTTTTGTACTTTAGTTTTCTAACTTGATGTCCATTCTCATATTTTGATTTTTTTAAAACAGATTGTTCATATAAGATGGGAAAACTAGGTTTCTGTTCTTTGCCCATACAGAACACAGAATCAAGAGTAGATTTCTTTTTACACATGTAAGGATCTAGATCCGCGAAACCAATGTGTGTTTTCCCGACTTGTGTATTTATCTTTTCATGCACCTTCTGAGCATCGAGATATTTATTAATCTGTAACTCTTTGTTTTGAAGTTCAATGTGCAGAAATTCTCTTTCCTTTTGGAAAATAATTTTTAAGTGCTACAGAGTTCAATCTCTCACTTTCTTTAGCACTTAAATCCTTATCTTTAGTTTCTAGAAGTTTACAGAAGTTTTTGTTTTCTTCTGTGAGTTTGACTTCTGTTGAATTTAGGCGTTTCAGAATCTTTTCATATTCAACAGATAGTTCATTTTTCTCACTGGTTAAAATTTCCATCTCTCTTTTGAAAAATTCTCTCTCCTTCTGAACAATTGAAAAAGTTTGTTCAAGATTCTTTCTTAATTTCTTTTCTACAAAAATATGTTGCTTTAGATTTTCAAAGTCGTTTGTTAGAATCATTATGGTGTTTTCAAGTTCAGAGGATTCAGATACGGTGCAAACCGGAGTTTCAGAAGGCTGATCTTTTGAGTCATCTGCCATAGCCATTCCACAAAACATGGCTTCATCTCCACTTGACTGGTCATCCAGCCAATTCTCTCTTTCAACATAGTGAGCTCTTTCGACTATGTTGTACTTGTATTTATTCTTGTAATACTGTTTGTCTTTTACAAGAACGCTTTTACAGTCCTTAGAGTAATGACCCGGCTTTCCACACCTGTAACATACATCCTTCTTCTTGTTCAGCTCTTCTTCCTTCTTCTCAACTTCTGATTTCTCCTTCTGTACTTCCTACCTTGGAACATAAAGTTGATTATGGCGATCACTTCTGTTGTCAAGTATTCTATTCCCTTTGAATGAGCGATTACTAAACTTTGTAGTGAACTATTTGGTAATGAGAGGTAAAGATTCATCAAAAGAATTGATCTCATCATCTTCAGAATTAGAATCTTCTGGATTGGTCTCCGAAATGAGTGCCTTACTCTACCCTTTCTTTTTTGTCTATCTGTTTCTTCTGCCTGACCCTCTAGATTCAGAGATGAGGTCCAGAGGTCCACCTACCCTTGCCTTTTTCTGATTAAGCTCTTTCTCATGTGCTTGAAGCATTCCAAACACATCATGTAGTAACCACATCTCCAAATCTTGATTAGCTTGAAGAGACATAGACAAATTTGACCATTCTAGATTCAAGTGTTTTAGAAACAAAATATTGTTGTCTTCCTTTGATCTGATGATATCACATTTCTTACACAGATTTATCAGAGTGTTAAATCTGTGGTAAGTCTGTTCCAGGGTTTCTTTTGGGAGTGCTTGAAAACTGTTATATTCATTTAGAGTTTGAGCTCTTCTGTTCTTTTTCATTTTAGCACCTCCCTCCAATTGATAAGCAAGTTGATCCCATAGTTCCTTTGTTGTATCACAAGAATCAAGAGATTGGAAAATCTCATTGGGAATTGCCATGATAAGTAGACTTTTTGCCTTTTTGGCAATTTCTACTTTGGCCTTATCATCCTCAATCCAATTTCCCTTATACTTGGGAACATGACGACCAGGAATTTCTTCAGTGGTGGCAGTAGGAGGTACTCTAGGAATGATAGTCATTGGTACGAAAGGTCCATTTAAAATGGTAGGAAATAGATTTGTATCTAACCCTTCGTAGTAATTTATCATACGAATTTTCCATTGAGGATATTCGTCTCGAATTAGAGTAGGAGATTTGGTTACTGATCCAGAAGTGTAAATAGCGTTCAATTTTGATTCGCCAATTTTGCAGAAAACAGAGATTAAAAATTTGCAGGAAATACTGTTGAAATTGAGAACAAATAAACTTCAAGTGAATCGAAACGAAACGATTTGCTTACTGATCTAAGAATTAAACTGAAATTTCCACTAGTTTAGAGAAAATTGTATTAAATCAACAAAATCTCGAAAAATAGGGTAGAATGAAGGACAATAGTTTAAAAGCTGAAATTAACTGCTAGTTGAGTAGGGATTTCTCCAAACTGGACGAGATCGAATAATCAATAGATTGATTATCATGCTCTGATACCAATTGTTGGAACCCAGATCCCTATTTAATTCAATTAATCAATAGATCTAAGAGAAATATAAGAGCGGGAGCAGTTTAAATCTATGATTAAAACTAGAACAGTTAATAGAAAGTAAGAACAATATTTGAAGATCAAATGAGAATTTGTATTCAATAACATGGAGAGCGATTACAATACGTTTGAATGATAAACCCAAATCCTCTCTCAAAGATATTCAACACTTTTTACAGTGATAACTAACTCTATATATACTAGTACAAGAGAGAAAGTCAACAAGCTAGTTTATCACTGAGTGACACGTCACTCGTACGACTAACAGAATTAGTTACGCACGGAAAGTGTGACAGGCCACGTCATCAAGAGCGCGTGAGTAAAGCAGTTGATATCCAGAGGTCTTGAGAGGTCTCTAGGCGCTTCTGAAGAGACAGATCAGTGGATAAGTCTTTGAGTTTGTTCTCTGAAGTTTGAGACTTATCCACTTCTGGTTCATACTTTCATTACAAGTTCTAACAGAGAGATGTCTTTGTATTCAAGAATTCATACAAGTTAGATATATGACATAGTGAAGTTATTCATCGTGTTCTTATCAATATTACACCGTTACCTGATATAACTGGGATCCACAATTGTTATCAGAGCAGGCGATCTGAGTTTTGAATCAGTTTCTAATCGATCTCGTGGAACAAATGTAAATCTCGAAAAAAAATTGTCGATTCATACTATAGTTGTTTTACTCATTAAGTAATTTTTTTTAAAACCCATATCTCTTTCTTTCTGTCGAGGTGTTAGTTTATTCACTAGTATCGAACTAATCTGTGTTGATTTAAACAAGAAATCTGGTTTTTTTTTCTAAGATCTCGAACCCATCATCTTGTCACACCATTCATACAATTATATCACCCAAGAACGTTTAACCAACAGGTTATCGAATACTAATTTTTTAAAATTGTGTTACTTTCATTTATTTTGGGTACTTTTGCTTTTCTCTAACAATAGAAAACCCAGTAACTTGTGTCTCCTGCAGCTTTTCTGGTTAAGGAATTCTCATGTAAACATCATAAATCTTAGTAATTTTGCTTTATTCTTAATTGTGAAAATTGGAAACCCGAGAACTTAGCCCTTCTTGTTCCTAAAAAGACTAGATAACTTTTGTTACTCTAGATCTTTTAGTCAAGAATCCTTCGTTCTTGCTTTCTAGTTTATCGATTAAGACAATCAGAATTTGATATCCCTGATCAAACAAACTTCTCGACACCATAAGTTGACATCATCTTGTTCCCCGAAACTCTTAAATCGACAAAGTTTTTATTTGCAAACCACTTTGACCCGACATAAAAACTTGTCGAGTCATTTTGTGTCGACATCTTTTCTTATCGAGCTCATCTGAACTGACATAAATTTTTATTGTTGGTCCCAATAAGGGTCTACAAGAGTTTAATCAAGAGAGAACAGTTTGTAGAGGGGGAGGGGGGTTGAATACAAACACACAAATTTTTTGGTTTTTAAATGAGTTTATTAGAATAAACAAATTTACAGTTACAAGCGGAATTAGAACAAGTTTAAAACCTATTCTATTGTAACTAAGAAACACGAAGTATGATGCACAAGAAGATGAAAGAAAGAATAAAGAGGGTATAAGTTAGATAGAAGCATGCATTAAGATGAAGAAGATATCTTCATCTTATTTATACCCGTTTGTCCTTGAAACAAGACATAAGGTACATGCCACGTGTCAAGCTTGGATAGGAAGCTTTTCCTTGTTAATAAGACAACGATGCTTTTGGCCGAATATGAACAGTACCATATCAGATATGATGGGGACATAAGAGACAAGTTGTACGTCCTTTTCTGACATGGTTCTAGGTTTGACTTTTGTGCATCGAGGATAAGATCAGTCTTTAATCTTGCAAAGGAAGCTTCATTTGATCACTGATACTGAATCTTCAAGGATGAATCTTCAGTGTCGTTGAGGCTTCACAAGACTTCACACTTTGAGTAGACAATCGCTGCTATCGCTGAACGGCTTCAGTTCACTTAGCTGATTATCTCTTTCTTCAGCTAGAGTCTTCGACTGTCGCTGAATGGTCTTCTGGTGTGATAACTGATCTTCAGGTCTTCAGTGATAAGCTCGTAGTTCCTTGACCTTCAGCGATCCCTGATAGCAATCAGCGTGTGCTATCGCTGAATTTGAACATAAGCTTAACTATGGAATTTCACTAAGTATAGTAAAGGAATCATATTCAAATCACTGAGAGGAGTTATGATCAACAATCTCCCGCTATTTGATTATGAATAAGCAACATAGGAAAATTGCTTTAAGAGACTAGTAAGGGACTTAGAAAATATTTAAATAAAAATTTTCTATGTACTAATCTGTAAAGTCTTGTTCAGCTAGTCTACTATCTGAATTGAGTTTCATTTATAAGAATATGAAAGCACAGTTTTTACAAGTAAATAAGCTTAAAGTACTTTCACTGATTGATTTTTCAGAGTGAAAGATCAGTGAGTTAAGATAGTGTAACGAAAATAGAACTCTTACGTTCATTGTCCCTTTTACTATTTTCAGGGAGCTTTTCAGTACTAGGATGGAGTAAAGTACTCTGATTGAATTTCATTAAATATAATCTGAAGAAATTACAGAGAAATGAAATTACAATAATAAAGGTAAAGTACTTGTACACTGAAGAAATATTACAAAGGAAGTAGAAAACTATGACTAGTCAAAGATATTCTCATTTCTTCTTTGTAGCTCATTCTCATAAAGCGTCTTCTGTCGATTCATCAGAGAAGTATCTGACCAGCAGCGCCAAAGCATAATCTTTATGAGAGAGGATGGGGCCTTGTGAATTTCTTGGTTTTTGAAGAGTCCTAAGAATCCTTCATTATCCAAGAATATCATACCAGGTTCAGGAAGTGAGATGATTTTGTCTTCTACATATCTTCGGTCTTGAGGGAGAGAGGTACAAAGCATTGATATATCAGGGAGCTCAAGATGACCAAGAATGCTTTGATAATCAAACTTAGTTTCATGCTCATTTCTAGCACTTGAACTTCCTTCAGTGTTTGATCTTTTCTTTTTGGAAGATTCAGGGAGAGGGGGAACTTGCACATGTTGTGACATTCTTTGCAGCAACTGATTCAGCACACTGTCCACCACGTCCTTGAATTTGGATTTAGAACCCTGAGTGGCGTCTCTGATTTCTAGCCATTCAGTGTATCCATAAATTCCTAAGAATTTTGGTTCTTCTCTCTCTGTCCTGTTCGTCTTTGTCATTCTTACATATACCTTTGGACCACCTCTGTTGGAGTGTCGCCCTTGGATAGTTGCATGAATGATTTTGGCTTCACATCTTCGAAATTTAAGCCTGTCAGTGCACCAATCAAGCTCTTTGTCTTTCTGCTGAGTGGCTTCACAGGTTAGTGCACTTAGGATCTTCTGTTGAGCTAGAATTAGATCTACATTTATGTGCTCTTGTGCAAGTTCTTTTTGTACGAGAGCTTCAGCGACCCTTTCACTCTTTTTCAATTGTTCTTGAGTCGCCTTATCTCTCGCAGAGTCTTCTCTGAGCAATTTTCTTGCTAAAGCAAGATCATTCTCAGTTTGATTTATTTCCTCATCCCTGATTCTTTGCGCTTCCAATGCTTGTCCTCTCTCTTCTCTGGACAAGAAATAGAATTCATCCACCATCCTTATTGGTACGGCTTCAATGGGTTCAGCTTCAGGCACCCTTATTCTTCTTGCTTCGAATTCCCTAAGGAATTTTATTCGCATTTCTTCTTCAGGCTCGCTTATAATCGGCTTTGGAACGCGACGCCTGGGAATGAGGCCTTCTTCTTCTTCAGAGTCAGTTTCAATTATGTACATAAACTGCTCTTCAGAGGAAGGTTTCCTCCTTGAAGTTGAGTCCTTTGGGGGACGGGGATGACTGAGGGAAGGAGAAGAGGAAATAGTATTGTCAGAGGGAGTTTTTGTGGGTGATGAGGAGATTATGGGAGTTTCAGGGAGAGGTGTAGAGAAAGGGATAAGAGGAAGAGATACCTCAATTGTGGTCTCCCCCTCAGATATAGGGATAGTGGCATCCAGATCTAACACTTCCTTTCCTTTGCCTGAGGGACAGGATTGTTCCTGAGAAGGTTGCGGTCCGTCCCCCAAGGGCTCTTGATGAGCGACACCAGGTCGTGACAGTCTGAAGTGCTCTAATGCACTTCCAATGTCGTCATCATCTTCATCATCATCTATCCCTCCATAGTGAGGGATAGGTTCTTCATCATCTTCTTCATCCTCATCTTCTTCTTCTTCATCATCTTCATCAGCAGCTTCACCTTCAGGCCGCTAAATGTAAGGAGAGATTCTCTTTTCAGGGAACCTCTTGTTATGCTCGGAGATGAGTTCATCAGCGAACTCTTTGGCACATCTCTCCCCCTCAATGTTATCAGGAGGTAGACAATGCACCATCAGAGTGTGAACGTTGGTCTGAACGTCCTTCAGCTTCTCGTCGGCTCCTTGAAGCATGGTCCGATCTGCAGTGTTGAAAGACGAGGAACTTGCCTCAGAGAGCTTTGTAAGCATCTGCATCATGTCGGACTGAGTCTTCTGAATAGACTCAAGGACGGTTGCTTGAGCATCAACTTTCTGCTCCAAGCTTGTTAGGGTCTGATGGGAGGCCCTGTTGTCTTCCTTTAGGCCGTAAATGTCAGATATCAGGTTGCTGACATTCGTCTTGATCGCTGGGGTACCAATGATCCGTCTGAAGATAAGCTCGACTGATGTCTAAAGGTTGTCCACCATAGCCCTTGTGAGAGCGCATTCTTTGACCAGATAGTCAATTGCAGGGAATGTGGGGTTGGGAAGGACAATGGGAGGCAGGCCGACGACTGTAGGAAGCTTGGGAGCAGCCATCTCTTGCTTAACCTCTCTGAGCTTTGCGGCAGAGGGATCGCCCTGAGGAGATTTTCCCTTATCCTTGTTGATGGGAGAAGCGCTGGTGGTGGCAGTTGTCGTCGCTGAGGTAGGAACAGAAGCGACACCTGATGATGACATAGATAAAGATGCCAAAAACATATCCGGATTAGAAGAAGGATGAAAAATTTTATATGACTCCCTGAGAGTATCTTGAGGATTACTCTTAGGGACTGCATTTGCAAAGGTAGTGTCTAGAGGATCACTGACCAGTGTCTTAGAGCATCTGAGAGAAATACTCTGAGGTCCTTTTAATTTGGCCTTCCAAAACTCAGATTGCCTAAATAATAATGAGGTTTGGACTGCGTGCATTTCAGCATTATCAGGGATAGGGACAACTATCGCTGAGTCACTTGCTGAGGTGAGGACCAAAGAAGAGGAGATATAAGTAGAAAAGAAGGCTGTGGAAGTAGTACCTGATCCAGCTTCATCAGAGCTGGCTAAGACACCTTCAGTGACCGGAGTCGCTGTTGATGTAGGTAGAGCTGAAGAAGCAACAACGGATGTAAAGACCGTTGAAGTGGTTGTGGCTGCAGTTGGTGTTGGTAGAACACCGAAATCAGAGAGGGTGGTCTTTTGAGAGACCAACTTCTTTGGCTTCTTTGCTTTGGTTGCGATGGTCTTTTTATGACCATCAGTTGGTTGTTTTCTCTTATTACCAGCAGTGTCTGGGTTGCTCATTGTTGGGTTTGACAACGAGGTAGACACTGGAAGAGGTGCGCCAATCGCCTGCAGCATATAAGGTGTGAAAGGAGCATCACCTGGACGTTCCTCAATGTCCAGGGACTTCTTCCCTACGATAGAGAAGGAGTGATCGCCGACCATCGGGTATTCTTCTCCGAAGGCCACTTCCATTATGGTCGTGAAGAAGCGAGGATAAGGAATGACAGGATGTCTGGTGGCGGCATTGATGCGACTGACCATGTCGCTAAAGATGTAATCCGCGTAGTTCAGGTTGTGGCCGGTGCAGAGAGAGTAAGCAAGGTCTTGAAAGTGCTTGCTTGCCTGATCATGAGAGCCAATCTTCGACCCCAGGCACTGGATCACCTGAGTGAAGATATACTGCCAGCGAGCAGGGAGCCTTTTCTTCTCTAACTTGGATCCCACCATCTTCAGCGAGGGATTCTCCCAAGAGTATCCAATGGAGTCCACAAATGCATCAATTTGCATTTTAGTCGGTTCAGTGCACCACTGTTGGTTCTCAGGGCGTACAGGGAGACGCAGAGCCTTCCTGAGAAATCCAGCGTGAAGGATAAGAACCCTAGTTCTGGAATTTTAAACCCAATAGCAGGGAGTTGGGTTTCTTTGTCAGTTGTCAGCATGGTACAGTGAGCCGTGTACCACAAGGCTTGAAGATGGGAAGAGATGCCGACCGGGTTGTGAACAAACGCATGCATCAGAGGGCATGCCTTGATGAAAGCAGCTCCTTCAGTGAATTCGGGGCGGTCTGCAGGGATTTCTACCAACGCCATCTAGTTGCAGGACTTGAAGACTGCTCTTTCCAGAGGGAAGTGGCATGTTGGTGCAGCGACCAGAGTCGTGTCTTCAGCAGCAGAGGAAGTTGCAGCAGTTTTACTTGCAGATGCCATTGCAGTCGGAAAGATAGGAACACCAAAGAGGTAAATCATGGTTTTATACATAAATGTATAAACCAGAGTTTGGTATAAAGAATACCAAATGTAAGATCAAAGAAAACAAATATTTTGATGAACAATATCAAAATGTTTGTTATAAACAATAATAAAAAGCTAAGGTAAATGGATTAAAGTTTTAAAAAAATAGTCTTCTGTTATAAGGAAAGAACTTAGAACAGGGTTTTTATAGAGGAAAAACTTTTTAATTTTTGATCCAGATTATCTTTATTTTTATTTTTAGAGTATTAAAGAGAAGAATAGGTGAAACATGATGTTTCCAGTCATAATACAAGGTTTAGATCAAACCTTAGTTGAGTTCTTAGGAGAAAAACACACA
This sequence comes from Silybum marianum, assembly GCA_036898165.1. Lineage (NCBI taxonomy): Eukaryota > Viridiplantae > Streptophyta > Magnoliopsida > Asterales > Asteraceae > Silybum > Silybum marianum. Next base: position 19,715,925 of record CM072530.1, on the reverse strand, counting down.
CAAGCGTGTTCTTGGTGTTCTTGAGAAAACCTTAAAGATTCGAAGAATTTCTTTTTGCCTTGAGGATTGTTATGAAAGCGGAAGGAGCAATGTAAGGCAAAAAGAATGCTTAAATAGCAAGAGGAGAGAGAAAGAAAGGAGTGCTAAACGACGGTTTTTGCTTTTTGAAAAATAAATGATGACCTGACGCACGTTCCAAGAAAGGAGTTGGAATGGAAACGTCGCGGTCCGTCGTGTGTCAGAAAGAGGTCTGACGTGTCCTTTTCTTTAATTTTTTAAAAGATTATAATGATGATTATCCATAAGGAAGGTTTATCATTAATAATTTTAGAAAAATCGTCATCACTAATAATAAAGGATTGTTAGTGAGGAGTTTTAATTTTAAGAGAGACATTCTTTGATGAGAAAAGATATCAAAGAGTGTTAAAAATTTGAAGATAATACCTGAGGAGATGGCCTAGATATCGCTGAATCAGAGTTCAGAGAATGGAAAGTTTGAAAGCTATATTTGTAATCCTTTGTTGGTCGCTAATTAATAAATTATTCAGCGTTCAACATACCAAGTTCGCTGATGAGTAGATTGAATCTAGTTTCATCAAGAGGCTTGGTGAAAAGATCAGCGAGCTGATATTCAGTAGGAACAAAATGGAGCTCAACTTCACCATTCATCACATGATCTCTGATAAAGTGATATCGGATCTCAATGTGCTTGGTTTTGGAGTGAAGTACAGGGTTGTTGGCAATTGTAATAGCACTTGTGCTATCACAATAGATAGGAATCTTAGAGAGCTTGAGATTGTAGTCTCTTAGTTGATTTCTCATCCAAAGGATTTGAGCACAACAACTACCAGCGGCTACATACTCAGCTTCAGCGGTGGAAGTGGACACTGAGTTTTGCTTTTTACTTGTCCAACTTATTAACTTTCCACCTAGTAGCTGACACCCACCAGTGGTGCTCTTTCTGTCTATCTTACAACCTGCAAAGTCAGTGTCAGAGTAACCAATAAGATCAAATCCTGAGCCTTTGGGATACCAGAAACCAAGATTTGGAGTTCCTTTCAGATATCTGAAGATTCGCTTTACAGCGATTAGATGGGATTCCTTCGGTTCAGCTTGATACCGAGCACAGAACAGGTAGCGTACATGATGTCTGGTCTACTTGCTGTAAGATACAGCAGAAACCCAATCATTCCTCGATAGGCAGTGACATTTACTGGTTTCCCATTGGGATCCTTGTTTAATGTCAGAGGAGGCGCCATAGGAGTCTTCATCGCTGAGCATTGATTCATATCGAATTTATTCAGCATGTCTTTAACATATTTACTTTGACAGATAAAAATTCCATTGTCAGATTGCTTAATCTGCAAGCCTAGAAAATATGTTAGTTCACCCATCATACTCATTTTATATTGTTTTTGCATTCTTGCAGCGAAACGAGTGCAAAGTTTGGGTCTTGTGGAACCAAAGATAATGTCATCAACATATATCTGAGCGAGAATAGTATGACCTTTGTATTTTCTTAAAAACAGAGTTTGGTCAATTTTTCCACGAACAAATTTTTCTTTAAGAAGGAATTTAGAAAGGGTATCATACCAAGCTCTAGGAGCTTATTTTCACCCGTAAAGAGCTTTTTCAAGTTTAAAAACATAACCAGGATGGTTAGGGTCTGAGAAACCAGGGGGTTGTTCAACATAAACTTCCTCACTGAGTTTTCCATTTAGAAAAGCACTTTTAACATCCATTTGAAAAACTTTGAAGTCTTTATGGGCAGCATAAGCTAAAAAGAGTCTTATGGCTTCTAAACGAGCAACAGGTGCAAAGGTTTCATCATAGTCAATCCCTTCTTCCTGTCTATAACCTTGAGCAACAAGTCTAGCCTTATTGAGAAATATAGTCCCGTTTTCATCTAGCTTATTTCTAAAGACCCATTTGGTTCCTATGACAGTTTTACCAGAGGGTCTAGGAACAAGATTCCAAACATTATTTCTACGAAATTAAGTTAGTTCTTCTTGCATAGCTGAAACCCAGCTAGGATCAGAGACAGCTTGATCTATCTTCTTAGGTTCAGAGAGAGAGATGAACTTAACATAAAGACAGATATTACCTGTACCTCTACGTGTTTTGATACCTGCAGTGGGATCACCAATAATCTGATTTATTGGATGATTTGCAGTCCATCGCTGAGCTGGTGGTTGAGGAGAGAGATCAACAATAGATTCAGCGACCTATTCTTCAGATTCTGGAATAGGACTTGTTTCAGCAACAGGTACTTCATTTAGAATCAATTCAGGGGATTGATTTTCAGAAGTGGTTTGTTTGATCACAGAGGAATTTCCAAGAGAGGAATTAGCAACAGGAATCTGATTTAGAGGAGTAACATTCATCCCTGAAGATGGATGATTATTACTTGTTGGGTTTACAGGAATTTCATCATCACTTGCTTCAGATGGAGTTTGATTGCTGAAGTATGTTTCAGGTTCCCCATAATGAGATCTCATCCAGGCATTCAATTCTTCATCATCATCATGAGAGTGTGAAGTATGAATGGGACGAGATTCATCAAAGTTAACGCGCATGGATTCTTCAACATGTTGTCTTCTTTTGTTGAAGACTCTGAAGGATTTAGATATAGAGGAGTATCCAAGAAATATACCATCGTCACCTTTTGGATCAAATTTACCTAAATGATCTCTGTCATTTAGAATGTAACATCTACATCCAAAAATGTGGAAATATTTCAGAGTAGGTCTTCTCCCATGAAATAATTCATAAGGGGTCTTCTTAAATCGTTTAACTATCAGGGATCGATTTTGAGTGAAGCATGCTGTATTAACTGCTTCAACCCAGAACTGAGTTAGAAGATGCGATTCACTAAGCATTGAGCGAGCCGCTTCAATGATAGTACGATTTCTTCTTTCAGCAACACCATTTTGCTGAGGAGTTCTTACTGAGGAGAAGTTGTGAGAGATGCCTCTTTTTTCAAAGAAATTATCCAGAGTACTGTTTTTGAATTCAGTGCCATGATCACTTCTTATAGAACGAACAATTAGATTGTTCAAAACTTCCATCTTTCTGATAAAAGAGATTATCATTTCAGGGGTATCACTTTTGGATGGAAGGAAGAACACCCATGTGTATCTGGAGTATTCATCAACAATCACTAAAGTGTATTTCTTTCCAGAGATCGACTGGACATTGACAGGTCCAAATAGATCCATGTGAAGTAGCTGAAGAGGAGTGGTCACTAAAGAAATTTTCTTTGACCTGAAGGAGGCTTTTGTCAGCTTTCCCTTCTCACACGTTGAACAAAGAGATTCCTTTGTAAAGGTATGATTTAGGAGGTCTCTGACTAAATCTTTTTGAGACAATTCATTTATTGTCTTAAAGTTAAGATGAGAGAGTCTTTTGTGCCATAACCAGTTTATGTCAGTGGATGCTTTAGAGATAAAGCACATGTTCTCAGAGTGAGAACTATTCATATTTATGACATATACATTTTCCACTCTTTTGCCTGTAAGGACAAGCTTATCATTTCCGTCAGTGACAACACATCTATTCTTTAAAAATAGAACTTTGAAGTCTTTGTCACATAACTGACTAACGCCTAAGAGATTGTGCTTTAGTCCCTCAACGTAAGCAACACGAGAAAATGATGTGGCTCCGTTGGACAGAATTCCATAACCTTTAGTGTATCCTTTGCCATTTCCACCAAAGGTCACTGATGGACCAGCTTCTGCGTGTCATGTGCCTTGAGCATCCGCTATCAAGATACCAGATACCTTTGGCACTTTTCATACAACAAAAGATTAATTGTTTAAAGGTACCCATACAACTATGGGTCCTGCTTAGTTAGATAGAGGATTGGCGGAGGAGCTACTAGCTGAAGAACTCTCTTCAGTGGATATCTTCACCTTTGATGGTTTTGCAACCTTGGTGGATTTCACTCTCGCTGATTTATCAGCTTGAGCTACTTTCTTTCCATGAGCTAGTTTATTAGCTTTAGTAGCATTAGGACATTTGCTTGCAATGTGGGTAGTTTCACCACAGTGATAGCATTCCCTATATTTAAAGGGTTTGAAAATCAGAGAGGGAGCAGGAAATTTCTTAGGGATAGGTCCAAGAATTCCTTTATCCATGGTCCTTGGAGGTATAACAACCTTTTCAGGAGTGGGAATGAGATCGATTTTAATTTTGGGGGTTGGTCACTATGAAAAGTCAGGGACCTTTTTCCCAGTTTTAGAAACTTTCTCTGAGGATTTCTTGTTCCTATCTTGAGTTTTCTTATTCTTAGGAACTTGATTAAGAAACTCGTTCTTGATCACTTTCCTAGAATTAAGAATAGAAAGCTTCTCTTTAGAAGAGGAGGAAGAAGAGGTTGAAGAAGAAGGATCAGGTATAGAAGAGACAAACATTCCGAATTTTAGCATGGAACGATCATTCTCTGATTCTTCCTTTTCAGGGTTATAGCCTAACCCACTTCTTACTTTCATAGGTATTTGAGCATTGATGATCTCATTGACTTTATCAGAAGCCTTACACCATCCTTCGATGGTTGCCTTTTCAGACTTGAGATCAGCGATAGCCTTTTCCCATCTGCGATAGCTTGTTGTTTCTCGATGCTTATAGTTTGATTTGCAAAGACTTGGTCTTTGAGAGATTCCTCAATTTTATAAAGTTCTTTGATTCTTATATGGCAATTTTTTAATTGTTCAGATAAGTCAGTGTTAATTCTCTCGGCCTTTATTTTTCCATTTAAAGCATCATAGAAATCAACAGTCATAGCATCGAGAGCTGACAAGTTATCACTTTCAGACGGTAAAGGGACAGAGGGAATAGTTACCTGAGTAGAAGGAGACTCAGAGGAAGAAGTCTCAGTGACTTCTTCAGCGTCTTCAATTCTTACCGTCAGACAGAGGAAGGCAAGATCTTCTTCATCTGAACCAGACTCTTCAGAGGTCTTGCCCCAGTCATCTTCAGCATCCCAGTCAAGTTCTTCAGCGACAAGGCCTTTGCTTTTTTGCTGGTTTTTCTTCATATCTTTGTATTTGTTTTTCAGTTTCAAATACTTCTCCTTTTTATCAGAGGTATGGGAGGTAGTGGGAGCGGCAACTTTCTTCGACCTGCATTCACTTGCGAAATGACCCTTTCGCTGACAGTTGAAGCAAATCGCTGAGGCTTTCTCAGCAGGCAAAGTTTTCTGCTTTTCATCAGTCAGAGAGGTTGGAAGGTTTTCGAAAATTTCTCTTTCTAGCAAATCTTTTGAAGTGATTAGTTAAAAGGGCTAGAGAGTTATCAAACTCAGAGATGTCTGCATCAGTGAGTTGATCTTCTGAATCAGTTTGACCTAATTCAGTAATGGAGGTGATAGTAGAAGAAGGAGCATTTTTGGAAGAGGTTCCCTCAGAAGTCACAAGTGCTAAAGAAGTACTTTTAGCACCTTTGAGTTCATTAATTAGGTTCTTCCTTAGAAGCTGGGATTGTTCCTCATTTAAGAGCATACCATATAATGCACTTAAGGACAAGGTTTCAAGATTCTTTGACAGTTTTATACATGTAGTGTACACTGCCCATTGATCGGGCAATGCCTCCATGAACTTTGTCAGAATTTCAGCGTTTGAATAAACTCTATCGACTGATTTAAGATCAATCAGCAGACAGTTAAATCGATTGTGAATTTGAGAAAGAGATTCACTCTTTTGATACATAAAACTATCATATTTTCTTACGAGGTTTATGCATCTAGTTACTTTAACTTCAGAAGTTCCTTCATATTGGATACATAATGTATCCCACATGGCTTTTGAAGTCCTCATTTTCATGACAGAATGATAGACCTCATCAGGTAAAGCCATGCTATTATTGATCTAGCTTTAGAGTCAATAGCAATTTCTTTCTTGTCTTCTTCAGTCCATCTGTTAGGAGTTTTAACAATACTCCTCTCAGGAATGGCTGGAGTAGTAGTGGTGGCAGGAACACTAGCTACTATCGTTGTAGGAACAAATGGTCCATTTTCCAGATAGTAGGGAATCTTGGGGTCAGATCCCTCTAGAAATAGAGACATTCTTTCCTTCCATAATGGAAAGTTATCATGCCTAAATCTAGGTGGTTTAGCTAAAGATCCATTATCGTTATAGTTTGTATTAGGGTTTGACATTTTAAAATAGTTTTAAGAGAAAATATTTTAAAGAGTTAAGAAGCAAACACTGCTCTGATACCACTTGTTGGTCCCAATAAGGGTCTACAAGAGTTCATTCAAGAGAGAACAATTTGTAGAAGGGAGGGGGGGGGGTTGAATACAAACACACAGATTTTTTGGTTTTTAAATGAGTTTATTAGAATAAACAAATTTACAGTTACAAGTAGAATTAGAACAAGTTTAAAACCTATTCTATTGTAACTAAGAAACACGAAGTATGATGCACAAGAAGATGAAAGAAAGAATAAAGAGGGTATAAGGTAGATAGAAGCATGCATTAAGATGAAGAAGATATCTTCATCTTATTTATACCCGTTTGTCCTTGAAACAAGACAAAAGGTACATGCCACGTGTCAAGCTTGGATAGGAAGCTTGTCCTTGTTAATAAGACAACCATGCTTTTGGTCGAATATGAACAGTACCATATCAGATATGATGGGGACATAAGAGACAAGTCGTACGTCCTTTTCTGACATGGTTCTAGGTTTGACTTTTGTGCATCGAGGATAAGATCAATCTTTAATCTTGCAAAGGAAGCTTCATTTGATCGCTGATACTGAATCTTCAAGGATGAATCTTCAGTGTCGCTGAGGCTTCACAAGACTTCACACTTTTCAGTAGACAATCGCTGCTATCGCTGAACCGCTTCAATTCACTTAGCTGATTATCTCTTTCTTCAGCTAGAGTCTTCGACTGTCGCTGAATGGTCTTCTGGTGTGATAACTGATCTTCAGGTCTTCAGTGATAAGCTCGTAGTTCCTTGACCTTCAGCGATCGCTGATAACAATCAGCGTGTGCTATCGCTGAATTTGAACAGAAGCTTAACTATGGAATTTCACTAAGTATGAAGTCTTGTGAGAGGAGTTATGATCAGGCCCATCTAACCCGACATAAATTCTTCGCGACTCTACTTGACTCGACATAAATTGTTGTCGACCCGAGCTAATTCGAGATAAAATTACCCACTTCCATAGAAATCTTAGAAACCCTTCAAAACTCACCGATCGAGATCACTTTATCAGGTAACCATGAACTAACTGTGTCGTTGAATTGTGCAGGTTTAGTTCAAGATGAGTTCTCAAAGCCAAATTTGTGAGCTAAATGCGAAATTGCTAAACTCGAAGCAAGACATACGAATAACACGAACGTGCTTGATGAGCTTTTAAGAGAACATGTTGACCTCAAATCTAAGTTTCATAACTCAGAACAAACAAGAAAAGATTTGAAAAATGAAAACGAGTTTTTACAAAATTAACTCAACGAACTTTCTAGGAATACAAATCATACAAGGTATGAAGAATTTAGTGAAAAGAAAAACCTTGAGTTGATAAACATAAATTTTGATTTGAAAATAAAAATTTCTGAGTTAGAGAAATCTAAAAGATTTTGAGACTTACAGTGTTTCCATTTCAAGTAAAATATCTGAATTCATGACATCTGAGAAGGAAAGGTTTTAACTTTAGATGACAAACACAAGTTTAATATTGAGCGAAAAACATTTGAAAGTAAAATTAAAACTTGTGAATTGACAATAAGAAAGCTTTTTAAACAAGTGTCAGATTTTGAACAACTTTTGGTTTTAGAACGAAAATCTTTCGAAACAAAAGGTTTGGAGCTATCAAAGAAAATTTCTGAGCTTCAGAACCTTTTGGATAAAGAAAGAAAAGTGTTTGAAAGTGATAAAAATAACGTTTTGAAGAAAAGTGATTCAATAACCGAAAAGAACTTGAGATCTGAATTAAAAAGTGAATATGATTTGCTTACAGAAGAAATAGAATATTTATCTGACAAACTCGAAAATGTTGAAAAAGTTCTTGAAGCTAAAACGACTTTAAATTTTAGTTTGTCTGATAACGAAAGAGATCATCTCTCAAACAAAGTTAAAGAACTTGAAAACGAGCTATCAAAGCACAAACAAATGCATAAAGAGAATTCAGAATCATTCAAACAAATAAATGCGGAGTTAGATGATCTTGAAAAAATGATTTTTCCTCACGATTCTGATTCTACTTCAAGTTCAAAGATGACTCATATTTCTTCTTTTAGTGTCTGTAAGAATAACTGTTTTTCAAATGTTCAAATCACATAGTTATTCTAAATCATATGGTTCTTCAAACTCTAGGACTCATAATTCTAATCGGTTTCACAATGATTTTGTTGCTAATTCCGGAAATTTTAAAAAGTTTAAAATGGTTTGGAGAATGAAATAAACTACAGATGATTGTGTTAGAAACATGCCACATACATCTCCTGTAGTTGATGCAAAATCATTTTTTTCCATGACTAATTTGCCTTATTTTGTTAAATCAATCAATCAGTCTAAGCGCCATAAATCTTTGTTGTTCTACTTGCAGAACAAATGATTTTGTCAATCAAAGATTCGTTCTTAAATGGTATGGTACTTATAGTATCCCCACTTCCCGATTTGTTGTTTCTAAAGCTAACTTCCAAGGACCCAACAAAGCTTGGGTAACAAAATATTTTTAATTTGTTTTGTAGGTATGTCATGTGTGCTTCAAATTCAGAATATTCACATCACATGACATAATCATTCAAAAAGTTATGCTGTTTTTAAGGGGGAGTACCATATTTCTAATTTTTATCCGTTAGCTTCATAGTATCTCAGCCGTTGTCCTGTTCATAACCCGTTTTACACTGCATTATGACTTTTAAATACATCAGTTCAGAACTCGGACTCCAATGTTTCAAATCTTTTTATGTGTGATAGGATTTAGAATTTCAATGGTCATTCCAGAGTCGGAAGGACCTACCATGAAACACATCCCTAGGTTAGAAATTTTGAAAGGGTATATTGAGTGTTTGTGAGATAAAAGAAAATATTTGGTCCTTACCAAACCTAAACAGTTATCCGGGTAGCCACACAATCTATTCGTTCTCATTATTGGAGATGAATATTGAAAAAGACATGGACCCGGTGTCGATAACTTGTGTCACCCCACCCAACTACTCAAGTATCTCACAAAAGATATTTGTTTCATATATCACGGAGATTAAGCATATCATCTATCTATTCTTCACTTGGAAGATTTAGATATTGAAACAAGAAGACACACCTCCGGTCTTCGAACTTCATTTTTTGTGCACGTTGAGTCTATTTTTGAGCCAAAACATATACTAATATTTCTCTGAAACATGCATGAGTATTTGTGATTCCATACGCATATCTTTGTGTTTATGTCGGAACAGTTTGAGAAGTTAGTTTTATAACTTATTTCTATGATAACTAGTAGTCCTATCATTGCTAATTCAATGCCAACACTGAAAATAGGGCACTTAATTGAATTTATTTTTGATTAAGTGATAATAGTTGCTTCTTGTGCTTCTATGTTAGCTTTTTACCCAGTATTCTACACTCGCATCTGATCACTTCCGCTTAATGTCTTTGATGATTCATAATGCTTCGAATTATCCTTATCATTCTGAGGGGGAGAAAAAGTATATCAAAGACAAATGCCTATTATGAGGGGGAGACAAAGTGTATATCAAAGACAAGCAAAAGGCTCCATAACCTCAAAGTATCACAAAGGCCCGATATCAGTTTTGTTACATCTTGTCACATCACAATGGCCCGTCGTCAGTTTTTGTCGATTCTACTTGGCCCGACATCATTCATTATTGCATCATACACGACAAGATCATCGATTTCTCAAAGAAAGAGTTTACCCTACGACATCACATCTCTTCCGACTTTCTATTCGTAAAAGTAATTCTAATGTTTAGGGGGAGCTATAGAGCTTATCTAGTGATGATTTTCATAGGGGGAGCAAAATATTTCAAGATGAAGATTTGTTGACAAAATTCCATTGTCTTCAAAAGTGCTGCTTTGATAAATTGTAATCTCGAATATCAAGGGGGAGATTGTTAGGTCTGAAAACATTGTACCCGAGAACACAACTATTGAAGAAATGAAGGGTCCAAAGAGTAAAGTCAACAAAGTCATTAATTAGGAAGGCTTAACTTTTAGGGAAGATTTAATGTTTAAATATAAAGAAACACTCTTATTGTGAATAAGGCAAGTGTATAATGTCTTAACCTTTACTTTACTTATACCATATTTCCTATATATATAAATAGAGGGTGAGGGCTACTTTAGAAAATAACGAATTCATATAAGAGCTTTAATAGTGATCATTCATTTATATCATTCTAGAGAGCTTAAGTGAGATATTCATTGTAATCTCGATATTACATCAAGTTAGATATATGACATAAGGTTTTCTTCATATTGTTATTGTTATTACACTGTTACCTAATTCAAACTGGGATCCACAAAATAAGATCTAATTTTGAAAAGGATTTACTTGAAACTCTAGATGATTGTTTTATAAAAGAAGTTACAGAAATAGAAACCAAAAACGTTTTCTGCTCTACTCCCATTTCAAGTAATCCAGAGATAATTCCTTGTACCCTCATTGATTTTAATAACTGCCAAGATAAGGATGATGAATTTGACACTTATCCCGGGGAAACAAAAAGTCAGAATGACGATGAATTCTTTCAATATTGTGAGCACCTTCTGAATTCTTTTAAGAAGAGATTCTCTTCTGGATATGTTCCAACAATATGTCCATATCCTGAACATGGCGAATATATTTTCACAAATAAGTTAGGTATGAATACAAAAGTTGATATAACAGAAAGTAAACCTTCCGTCCTAGAAGCCAGTAAACTTTCAAATGGAATACCAATGATCTCTGTTCCTTTGAAAGAACAGAAGTCAAAAGTTCCTATTCATTCTTACCTTTTGGGTATGTGTTTAAAATTAAAACCCTGTCTTGAATTAGAAAAAGTGGCAGTAAACAAGAAACAAATTCAATATCAAACTCAAAGTTCTTCTCCGTATACATCTAAGTTTCAGAAACCAATTACGTTCACTAAGGAACAGAAAGAAAAATGGGTTGTAAAAGATAGTCTAACTTTTTCTATTTCAGTGAAAGCTCCTAAGGGTCAAAGGGAGTGGACTACACAGAATCAAATTCAACAGAAGACATCCAATTTCAGAGAAAATAAATCTAGACTAAATAAAAAGTTCAACAGAACAACTGATGCTAGCATAGATACATGTAAGAACTCATGTAATTCCAGAAATGAAATTTCATTGAAATCTTTACTTTCTTAGAATTCTGAATGTTTTTCTCTTCTATTAAAATTGAAAAAGCTCTTCGCTAGTCCACATTGTTTTCCTTCTGACTCCAAGAATCTCAAAAATCCAAAGAGTCAGAAGAAACAAAAACCTAAGACCAACCCAGGCAAACCAGGAAGTTCTAGAAAACCTGAGGTAAAGAGTAAGGCTGCATTTGGTTCGGTGGAATGGAATAGAGTCTAGGGGAATTGGAATGTGCATTCCTTTGACCAGATTCAGTTCCATTGTTTGGTTGCTGCTTTTGCAGGAAAGGAATCTTCATATTCCCATGAATTCCATAGATATAGGATTTTAACATTCATTGGATAAGACATGGTATTTCAATGGAATGGAATTCCTTGATTTCATAATACCCAAAAAACCCTTCCCCAAAAATACCCTAATCTCAGGAAGTAGCCGACACCTCATTCCTTCTCTATCGAACACGAGAATACCAGCACCTGATGCTTCTCGATCTGCTTCTCGATCACCATTGATGAACACAATAGTTGTTGTTTCTCCACCTCTATCTACGAAATCAACAAATTCTCTTCTTCATCTCCATCGACGAACACAACAATTGCTGCTAGTCTCTCGATTTCTCTCTGTTCTAGGTTTGAACGATTTTTGCTCGATTTCTCATCTCTCTCTGTTTGAACGATTTTTGCTTTAATAACGGATATTGAACAATTTCTCATCCCTATTTGATTTCTCATCTCTGTGTTGATGTTTGCTTTTTGAATGATTTGTCAACCTACTTAACCAGTATTGTTGTTTACTGTCATTGAAGGTTGACCTTATTAATCATTATTATATTATAGTAATTTTGATTTAAAAAATTAAACTTAATAAACAGGGTGTTTTAGTCATTTACTATAATTTAATTCAAATTCCTAAGCTACATTCTGTGAACCAAACAAACATATTCCAATTTCTTTAACAGGTTTCATTTGAATTCTATCAACCAAACACCGGTCTAACAGGACAACATTCCATTCCAATTCCTTCAAAGTCAAATTCCTTTGACATATTCCATTCCATCCAATTCCATTCTGCGAACCAAACGCCCCCTAAGAAAAAAAATCAATCCATAAATATTCCAAAGCGGTAGAACCCATAATGAAATGGGTACCTAAATCTCTCTAACCTGTATTGCAGAAACAACGTGTGTACATATGGTATCTTGACTCTCGATGCTCTAGGTACATGACTGGAACCAAAAACTTACTCTCTACATTGAAAGATAAAATTCCCGAAGTTGTAATGTTTGGAGATGATGGCAAAAGAGAGATAAAAGTCTATGGATCTTTACAAGAAGGAAACGTAACATTATCAAAGGTGGCATATGTCTCTGGACTGAAGCATAACTTATTGAGTGTAAGTCATCTTTGCGATGCTGACATGGGCGTTCTCTTCAATAAAAAGCATTGTCATTTGCTTACAGAGTCAGGAAAAGAATAGCTCAGAGCCAACATAAAAGGTAACCTTTACATGATGAACTTTACTTCTAAAAATGGAAAAGAGACTTTGTGTCTCATTTCTAAGAAGAGTGAAGTTGCTTGGCTTTGGCATCACAAACTATCTCATTTAAACTTTCCAAATTTAGAGTTGCTTGTAAAACACAATATGGTTGAGGGCCTCCCAGAGGTCCACTTTAAGAAAGATCATCTTTGTCCCGCATGTGCAATGGGAAAGCTCAAAAGAGCCTCTCACAAGACACGAATGATTTGGCTTGCCCTAGACCTCTGCACATGCTACATGTTGACCTATGTGGTCCCATTGCTGTACAGAGTCTATCAGAAAAAAGTGTATTCTAGTACTACTTGACGAATACTCGAGAAATACGTGGCTCGCTTTTGTAATACATAAATCAGAGGTACCAGAAGTACTAACAACAATGATGAGGAGGATCCAAATGCTTCTGCAAAGCAAAATCCAGAAGCTGAGAAGTGATAATGGTACTGAATTCAAAAATGCCAAAATTGAAGAATATCTAAACAAAGAAGAAAAATCACAAAACTTCTCTGCTGCACTAACTCCTCAACAAAATGTAGTGGTGGAAAGAAGAAAAAAAACGCTAGTAGAAGCTGTATGAACAATGCTTGCTGCTTCTAGTCTTCCCACTCACTTCTGGGCTGAAGCTGTTGCAACCGCGTAGTTTACACAGAACATATCAATTATGGTCAAAAGACAGTTAAAAACTTTTTATGAACTCATTAATAAAAAAAACCTAATATAAAGTTCTTACATGTCTTTGGTTGCAGATGTTTTATTCTCAATGATCATGAAAAACTTCGTAAGTTTGATAAGAAGTCAGACGAAGCAAAGTTTCTTGGATATTCTATCACTTCAAAGTCATATAGAGTATTCAACCTACGAGCCAAGACGGTCATAGAGAGTATAAATGTCAGTTTTGACAATCAAGGCCAACTAACTTCTGAGTATTCTAACTCAGAACTTAAGCTAAATCAAGTTACTTGTGACTATCTCTCAAAGTGCAGAAAGTCAGAACTAAACTCACTATTTAATGACTTCTTTAGAGATAAACCAATCTCTGGTGGTGCAAATAGAGATGTTCTGGTTAGAACTACAGAAGAACTACGAACCTCATGAATCAATATTTCTGGTCCTTCTGGCTCCCCTACTATCTCTGATGAACCTATAGCTACAGACGATGAAACATCAGAGAATGTCGTATTAGAACCAACAAACTTAAATGAAAGACCAGAGGAACAAACTTCTGTTGCAGAAGCAGAAAGCTCTACACTAGATCCTTATACCTCTGTTCCTTCATTTGAGGGGGAGAAACTTGGTTCTTCTCCAACACAACACGAATTTCAAAATACATAAATTGCACCCTCACTGGTTTCTCAAGCTCCCTTGAAGAAATGGACAAAAGATCATCCTTCCAACCAAATCATTGGTGATCCTTCTGATGGTATAAAGACCATATCTGTCACTTCTAATGAAGCTTTCTTTGTAAACTTCTTAGCATGGTAGAACCAAAAAGGGTTCATGAAGCCCTCAAAGATCCAAGTTGGATAGATGCCATGCAAGAAGAGTTTCTTCAATTCGAACGAAATATGTTTTGGAAACTTGTTCCCTTACCTAAAGATAAAACTTTTATTGGTACTAAATGGGTTTTCAGGAACAAGAAGGATGAGGATGGAATAGTGGTCAGAAACAAGGCAAGATTAGTTGCAAAGGGATATTATCAAGAAGAAGGGATTGACTATGATGAAACTTTTGCTCCAGTAGCAAGGCTAGAAGCAATTCGCTTGTGTCAGGCTTTCAATGAATACAAAGATTTCAAAGTATATCAGATGGATGTTAAATCTGTCGTTCTGAATGGCAAACTCAACGAAGAAGTATATGTCCAGCAACCCCCTGGATTTTAGAGTTCAACTCATCCATATTATGTTTATCATCTTGATAAAGCTTTGTACAGATTAAAACAAGCACCACGAGCATGGTATGACAGACTTTCCAAGTTTCTAATTAAAAATCACTATGAAAAATGTAAAATTGATACAACTCTGTTCATCAAATGAAGCAAAGGGGAGTGAACTCTAGTTCACATATATGTGGATGATATTATATTTGGCTCTACAAATCAAGAAGAAGTTGACCTCTTTCCTAAGTTGATGATTAGTGAATTTCAAATGAGGATGATGGGAGAATTAAATTTCTTTCTTGGGCCAAAATCAAGCAAACTGCCTCTGGGATTTTTATAAATCAAGCCAAGTATGTTTATGATATTTTAAAAAAGTACAAACTTTAAGATTTAACAACTATGAAAACACCAATCTCACCAAGTTCTGAACTTGACTCTGATCCCTCTAGGAAATAAGTAGATGTCAAGGCTTACAGAGGTATGATTGGATCTCTTCTGTACTTGACAGCAAGTAGACCAAATATAATGTTTGCCACATGTCTCTGTGCAAGATATCAAGCTAATCCCAAAGAATCTCACTTGGCTGATGTTAAGAGGATCTTTAGATACCTCAAAGAAACTCAGTGTTCGGGTCTCTAGTATCCTAAGTACTCTGATTTTGATTTAATAGCATATACTGACTCTGATCATGCAGAATGTAAGTTGGACAGAAAGAGTACATCTGGAAGTTGTCAACTACCTGGGAACAAGTTTGTCAGTTGGACATCCAAGAAGCAGTACTGTGTGTCCACATCTACAGCAGAAGCCGAATATATGGCTGCTGCAAGTTGCTATTCACAAGTCATCTCGATGAAAACCCAACTCAGAGACTATGGTCTTCTATATGACAAGATCCCCATCCTCTGTTATTTAGAGAGTGCAATTACAATAACTTCTAATCCAGTCCAGCACTCTAAGACCAACCACATTGATGTTAGGTATCATTCATAAAGGATCATGCTGAAAGATGTACAATTAAAATGTATTTTGTTTCAACTGATTTACAACTTGCTGACTTATTCACCAAAGCCTTAGATGAGAAGAGATTCTCTTTCTTTATCAGGAAATTGGGCATGCTCAATATGCAATGAGAATACAACTTCTCTATCCATATAGAGTCTTTGAATTAAACTCTTAAGCATGTCTTTACCTATCTCTAGTTCTATCATTTCTTCTGTCCTATCACTTAAATCACAATAGATTCAGAAGCTTCTGAATACACTATTGAAGCCTCTGCACCTCAAACTCTGCAAAACTTACGTTTTTATGATCCAAGCACAGTTTAAGGGGGAGCAAGAACCATTGCATAATTCAAGGGGAGCAACATTTTGCTATCTTGAGAAGAAATCGTAAGCTACAACCCTTACAGAAGCTAACTTATTCAAAAGTAAATAGACGCTCGCGACTTCTATATACATCTTTCTCGCAAAGACTATACAGAAACTTCCTGCATGTCTACCAATTCTTCTGCTAAGTTCTTTCAAAAAAAATTATAAATGTTCAGAGCTTCTTGTTATACTCCTTTCTCATAAAATATACAGAAGCCTCTGGTATGTCTATCCAACCTTCTGAAATTTTTTCATTGAAATTATAAGCAAGTGACAACTTCTGATTATACTCTTTTATCAAAGACTGTACAAAAGCTTCTGATATGCTTCCATGATTGTCTGATCTAAGAGTTCAAAAATTTCTTCTGGTCTCAAAACATTTTCACTTGACCAGTTTGAATGCTTTTTCTTTCTCATGATATCTTCTGAACTATACGTTCCAAAACCCTGATAAGCACATCCAGAGATGAAGTTTGAACACCATCTCTTCTAAATATGTTTTACACTTATATGTTTTTCTTTCGTGCTTATCCGCGGGTGACTCAGAAATGTGACCATCATGTCTCTCACGGTTTTCCACGTATTCCAACCCCATGGCTGGCATGATGAACGATTTTCTATTCCACATCACTAGGCGTTGCTACAGTACCCCAAACACTCGAGTACCTTTCCATGTCCGATTATTTAAATTCGTTTTACACATCATTCTTACTTTTTCACCATCCCTATTTTTTTGAGATTACCTTGCACTATAAGAATTACCATTTTCAAACCTGCAACTTCAAAACCCCAAATTTCACCTTGGCTGCTCAGAACGCTAACATTGCAAAAGTAAATGAACATGGTCAACTCCAACCCTCAACCACGGCTAACAGTGCTCCTATTGTTCATCTCCCTTCAAGCCAAACCACTCTCAAGTACTACTCATAACTACCAACTATGCTACTGAGTTTGGAATCATGATTGAGTTTCTAAAATCCCATGCACTACGCCCTGCACTAGAGATCATCGATGCAACTATCCCTGTTCAATTTGTACAGGAATTCTAGCAATCCTGCAAAGTAAGCTCTGATGTCTTAGTAATTGCTGGTGATTTTGACGTTCCAAACTCGGACATTGCCTATGAAGTCCAAATAACCAGAACCAAGATTGAAGCATTCTTTTTTCTTCCAACTACTCAACTACTCAAGCACTCCAGATTCCTGATTTCGAGCCAAACCCAACAACTGACTTACTTGTTGACTATTTGGTTTACTTGGGGTATAACCAACCAATTTCTAGGGTTTCAGAATTCAAGAGACAACACCTCCCACCTATGTGGAACTTGATGGTCTCGATTCTAAACAAAGGTCTCACATGCAAGATTGGATCAATAGATCAGGCAAACACCAACATACTAACGATTATGTACGAAATGTTCTTCAATAGGAATTTGGATTATGCTGAGTTGTTGTTTAGGGAAATAAAGGCCTCTGTCTACAATAAGGTCTCACTCCAAGAGAAAGGCAAGGTGCTTCACTCATTGATTTTGCCACGTTTTCTTCCTATATTCATTCGTAGAGCCATCACAAGATTCAATGGTCCATGCGAACCCCCATTCTACAAGTACAATATAATGAAAACTCATCGACCTACCATGCACAATGTTGGATATCTGTACAAGAGGCCAATTTCCAGGTACATGCTCGCAAATATTCCTAGTTCCTCTCTTCTTCTAAATCTCTATAGGAACTCTACGCTGGTCTTAGCACAAAGACCAACTACCTTAGAGTATTTAGTATCCAGAATAGTTAGTGAAGGGTCGAGTGATGATGAATTTGAATAAACAACGAGTGACAACTTGAGTGCTTCTACCCAACCAGAGGGAATTACAAAAGAGAGTACAAAAGATGTCTTTAGAGACACAAATTAGCATATCCAAGCGAGTCCACCCTGAGCAACCACATTATCTAGGATGATGTTCAAGCACCAGGACCTATTGAAGAGGGACGTAAGCTCTGTCCGATCCATGAACCCATCCAAACCAATCCAGAAGCGTCTCTTTTTGCTTCTGGATCAAGCACTTCTAAGGAAACCTCATCATCATCTTCTTCCTCTTAACAGGAAGAAGACTTAGAAATAAGAGTTCCATCGCCTTAGAACTCGCCATTTCCCTCACACTTCATGGATGCCTCTGTGGCCCACGGTGTAAATTGGACAGAGGTTGTCATGCCCATGGCAACTTTTGCTCCAAATGCCTAGGAAATTCCAAAGAGGGGTTAAGGCGTGTTTCTGTACAACGTACCTCTATACTTGATATGCATCAAGGTACTCACATCTACATTAACTCTTCGTCCTCTGATGACGAAGGCCTAGTTAATGAATCACAACATCCGAAAGGGGATGCTCTTGCGAGCCCCTAAGGACAGGATGCAAGTCCTCCAGCACTCAACGTACAAATAGGTGCTAAAGAAGGCCCCTCTGAATACGAGGGACAAGCGGCTCTATGTGTTGGAGATACGGTGGTTAACCCCCCCCCCCCCACACACACACGAGTTTGTGACAAATACTGCGTTTCAAGCATTTGTTCAACAAACAAAGGGATCCTTGGATGATATAAAAAGAACAATTGAGAACCACCAACAACACGTTTCAAACGCCATCTGAGAATGTCTTTCACTTAGCCCAAGTGAGAAACTGATTCTGATCAGACCCCTGAGTTTGATTCTGATCAGATCCCTGAGTTTGATTCTCTCGTCTCTTTGAAATATGATCTCTTCTTTTATTCTTATTTTTCCAAAAAATCCATGACATTCAATCTTTTCAGCAAGCCATATTAGAGTTGAAGTGGAGTATTTTGGAATATATGAAATAAAAAATGTATACAAACTAAGACTATCTGGCCTGTTGTAGTAAAATCCCAACTCCGGCACATAAAAGAATTCCTCTTTACATCCTGCTGCAGTATATGTCAATCTTGTAGGCTCTAACATATTCACATGCCTTAACCTCTTTTGAAAAGACATTTGGAAATCATGTAATGCCAAAGTTCTGATATAAATCCCCAGAATTCTTTTTAGGTCAACTTCAAAAGTAACATCAACAGTTTTACCACTGAATTCTTACATAAACAGTTTATCTTGCAGCCTGAGACTGTACAAATCAACAATAGTGATTGCTATACTAGTTCCATCTTCTCTCTCCACACCAAATTCAACAA
Organism: Silybum marianum; assembly: GCA_036898165.1. Lineage (NCBI taxonomy): Eukaryota > Viridiplantae > Streptophyta > Magnoliopsida > Asterales > Asteraceae > Silybum > Silybum marianum. The sequence goes on along the minus strand of CM072530.1, from coordinate 19,696,626 downwards.
TTCATGTATCCCACAGTCTTTCTTTTGAAATAGTTCAAATTGTTGATCACTATATCATCATGCATACTTCGTAATCTATAATTTTGATAAATTTCTCTGAAAGCAATTGCATAACCTCTTGACCAGCTTCCATCAAAGAAATGTTCCATATAACATCTATTAAGGATTCATCAGAACATGAACCAATATGTATGTTCACGAAACAGTCTTTTCATCCATTTCTTCATTAAAAAACACTTCTTTCTCAAAGACCTTATCAAGAATTGGAGGTTCAATTATTGGTAATACAAATATGGGAATCACAATGAAATCTCTGTATTTAACAGTCATTAAGCCAAACTTCTCTTCCAATACTTCTTCACTTAATTGGAAATCTGATATATGATCAAACGAAGGAAACATCTCTAGTTCTTGCACTTGCTGATTATAGACACTTCTGAGAACTTCCAAATCTCCATACATAAATCTGACATCTAAGTTCCATGTTCTGCTCAGAAAGCCAACATTCAGAATAACCAAGTTTTTCATCCATTCAAACACTTCAAGAACAACACCTTCAATTCTTTCATCAAACACAACCTCTGGTCTCCACACCACCAAATCTCCTATCTCATTCACTTCTTATGCATCAAAAAAACATAATAACATCACTGAGATCACCTGGCTCAGCAAGCTCTTCTTCATTAGCTAGGTACTCATTTACCATTTATTCATTTGAGTCTGGAAAAACCTTAGTATCATTTGTCATCTTTGAGTCATCTGAATCATTCAGATCTAGCAGCTCAGTTTCATATCTTTCTTCTTCAGGACACCCTTTATTTGTACCACAGTCAACAATCTCACTTGCTTTTTGACCTACAGAATGCTTCTGAACTTCAACATCCTCCTTAGAAATTCGTTCAAAAAACTGGAAACTTGTAGTCTCTATCCTTGGAACATCTGCATAAAGTTTTCTTCTTTTCTCCCCCTCATGATCATTAGGATCCTGATCATCATGACTTCTTTTAAGTGACCTAGGTTGAGACTTGAACTCTAAAGCAACTATTCGTTGATCAAGAGCAGATTTCGTAGTTTGTACATCTATTAACTTGTTAGATATAAATATTGTATCCAAGATTATAATATTGCAGACGAGAAAGTCAAAGCTTGAAGCCAACAAAGTCAACATAGAGAGTCAACAAAGTCAACATTATGCTTAATTGTATTTTACTCTTTATGTAGAGTAGGGGCATAAATACCATTTGTCAATGTACTTTGACTTTAACCTTCATTGTAATATTCATCATATATATATTGTAGAGAGAGATTGTAGAGAGAGAAACATATCAATACATATGAGTTTTGAAGATCCATTGATGTGTTCTTGATAATATTGTATTGAATTCATCATTATCTAATTATTAGGTAGTTAACATAACTTGTCAAGGATCTTCTGAATATCATCCTTTTTGGCTAATTGAGAAAGATTTTGTTAACTGGAAGTTGATGGTAAAGAAGTCTTCAGATTAAACACAGACAGAGTTACCTCTAAAAGATTCTTCAGAATGCACTCCTTGAATGAATCAAGACCATTTCGAGTGACATAATTGTTTTCAAGAATATCAAACCTCTTTTTCATCTCCTACTCCTGATTCTCCACCTTTTCCGCCATACTTCTAGAATGTTTAGCCCTCAAATGATGGATGTCCTTATGAATCTTTTCAAATTCTGAAGTACAAAAAGTTCTGAATTCTGAGAACTCAAAAGGTATGGGTAAAAACCCGGAAGAACAACTTTTCCAGTTAGCATGTTTGATGAATTAGGATGGCCTGTTGATGTCACCACGTCATGAACCACGAATGCTTCATTGAATGAGGCTTTAGATATGTTCACCTCACTAGGTCTTACATCAAATCCTTGAACACCCAAGAATGGAATGTCTATTGATGTTGTTACAGTCTGACAAACAAACTGTGATTTGAAGTCCATAGACTTATGCTAGTGTTTGAAAGAAGAATTGTTTCAGTCCTTTTAGTCTCTATGTGAGATGGACTCTCAAACTCAATATATATAGAGTGATGATGAATGGGGGACATGTATCCTTCTTTTTCAACTTTGATATCCTCCAATTGGGGACTCAATGGTTGATTAGTTGCTTGCCCCATGAGTGTTATTGAAACTTCCTTCTGTTGAGAGAAGGATGAGTGGATGGGGGGGGGGGGTTGAAACAAGAGTTGCCATGGATTCACCAGCTGTTTCAATGTTAGCCACCAAAGAATGTGGAATAACAGTAGATGTGGGTGCCTGACTTACATTGGCTGGTACACGGTTTTCTTGATCTTTTAACCATGATCTCCTCTCTTCAGTTCTTTTTCTCACCCTTCTGCTCTATCTCTCATTTTCAGTTTTCCTATTTTCTCTCTAAGAATGTTCACCCTCTTGAACATTCTCCCCACTCTCCCTATTCAGTCTAGACCCCTCACCTTGCACAACTATCCGGGATAAGTCAGAGGAAGAGGCTACCGGCTCTGGTAGTCTCATTGACTTGCAATACTCAATCAATACCTTATTATCATGCTTTAGGTAACTTTTAATTCTTCAGGAAGTTTTAGTACATTAGGGAAACTAGAAAGTGGAGTTGTTGGTGGCCTCAGATTATCCATGGTAAACTTCGGAACATGAGGTGCATCTTCTTTTAGAGGAATTCTGGATGGCATATGGATAGCACCTTTGACACACATTTGAAATATTCTATGATATGGAAAATACTTTGGTTTGTTGAAGATGTATCCCTTGATTTCTTCAAATATTAATGATGCATAATCATAATGCATATTGAAAGCTATTCCATGAAAAACAACTCTAATGTTAGGATTTGCTAAGAAATGATAAGAGTTCAGAAGATTTTCTCTAGGAGGGAAAGAGCGATAATCGCAGATGAAATTTGAAAATAAATTGAAAGCAATTTATCGATCTGGAAACGAAGGGATTTCACTCTGTGAGACACGTGTCACAAAAAGGACGAAAAAGTAATTACGTTTACGTGTAATTAATTGAGATAAAACGGGCAAATTACCACCGAAACATTTTTAAGACATGGTAATCACAAGCCAATGAAAATATAACACGTGCCATAGAAACTAAGATTGACTTAGCCAGACGAGAAAAATTCGTAGGAGTTATTCTCATAACTGTTGACGTGTCTTTTAAAGGAAAACTTCAGAACTTTTCTCAGAATTTGTGAACCTTGGTTCAGAATCTGAACTCAAACTTCTGAATAAAAATTCATTTAAAATCTAACTTCTAAAATTTTGAAAATTCATGAAAATTTTAAGAAATAGTACGAACAATTAAAAAAATATTCTTTCATCTTAGAAGTTTGTCCATACTTCTAAGTGATTAAGCTCAAAGGTAAACTGTTTACATTTTTAGATCTGTTCCAGATGAATCAGCCAGACTCGAAGAAGTTAGTTATATCAATCAAAATAAGATCAATAATCAATGATTAAGCTCCCCCTTAAATCATGCATATATTTAAAAAGCTCCCCCTTGAAAAATGAACTATAGAAATGTAAAATTTCTATAAAATATGAAAGACTACTTCAAAGTTAGAATAAAAATTATGAGAAATATATACTCAGAAGTTTATTAAAAATTCTAAATTATATTTGATTAGAAAACTTTATCAAGTTCTGAAGATAAAGATTTCAGATTTTTGAGAAATAAAATTCATAGTTTTGAATTTTATTTTTCAGACTTCTGAACTTTAGTCTTCAGAAGTTCGATATTTAACTTTTTCACATTGTCATATTTATATAGTCAGATTCAACATACCTAATTTACTCATTAAGAAATTAAATCTTTTCTCATCAAGTGTTTTAGTGAATAAATTAGCTAGTTGATAATCAGTTTGAACAAAGAACATTTTTATGTTTCCTTTTTTAACATGATCTTTTATGAAGTGAAACCTGATATCTATATGTTTGGTCTTAGAGTATTGAACAAAATTAGTTGTTATGGCTATTGCACTCTTTAGCTGATAGTAGAGTGGGATTTTGTCGAATGTATAGCCATAATCTCTGAGTTTGTTTGCATCCGGATCAGTTATGAGAAACAACTTGTTGCAGCCACATATTCCGCTTCTGGAGTAGAAGTTGAAACACAATTTTGCTTTTTAGAAGTCCAACTAACCAGCCTTTCTCTTAGAAATTGACATGATCCAGATGTGCATTTCCTGTCTAATTTACAACCACCATGATCTGCATTTGAAAAAGCAGTTAGCTCAAACCTAGAAATCCTAGGATACCAAAGACCCAGTGTTGGTGAAGCTTTAAGATATCTTAGAACCCTTTTAACAGCAATAAGATGGATTCTTTAGGATTTGCTTGATATCTTTGTTGGTCCCTAACAAGATAATGGTTGTTAAGTTAGGATTTGTAGAAGGGGGTTGAAAACAAACACACACATATTTTTACTTTTAAAATTCATTAATATTCCAAAATTAAGAAATTACACATTGAAAATAGATTGTTGCGGAAAGAACCGATAAAATCTATTCTAACAATCTAAACACCTAGACACCCTTAGACAATAGATAAATAACTAAACACAAATAAAGCTATTTAAAACTATTTGACACTTGCTGAATCAAATTAAACACTTAGAAGATAACTTTTTGAAAAGTGTATGTTGCATGGAAGCATTTGATCTCCTTTTATAGTGCTCATGCATTAAATGCATGTGGACACTTGTCACAATACCATTTGTTTGCATTATGTTCAATGGACAAAAGGTGGTGCCATTCCTTAGACTATTAGAAAAAGGCTGGTGCCATTCCTTATAGTACAAAAGGAGATGTCACTATTCATCTTTTCTTTACATCTGCAATTGTCACATCAAACCTTTTTGCAATAAGACAAACAATCCTTTTCTGAGCTTTAAGGAGAATGTTTGAACTTAAGGCTTGATGCCCACGTTCTTGTATTTATTGTGACCAAAGGAGTATCTTCATAAATGTCATCCAAATTCATCATGTAAGGCAACAAGCCGAATATCTTCAAGAGATATATCGACGACTACCATGTATCGGCTAGTGCACCCCAGCCGATTCTGGTCTATGAGGTTCGGCAGCCTTGGCTTTGATTCACCTTCAATTCTGGATTATATTGGGTGAATATATCTTCATTTCCACATTGCAGATAGATTCCCTTTGTATCAGCTAGTCTTCGATTAGCTGAACTTGTTGAGCAATGCTAGACTTCTTCAAAGAACCTAAAATATAAGATAAAAAAGTTAAGAAAGAAACTGAGGGGTCATCACCAAATCATCGGTGACCCCAACAATCTCCCCCTATTTGATGATGAAACTGATATCTTGTTTAGAAAGTGTAAAAGGAACTCTTAAGTACATTTTGACCCTTTGTTTTTCTTTTGTGTTCTTTTCACACATATATTTTTTTCCGTTTCTTGTGTATATGATATTTACAGTGTAAAGTATATATAGTATAAAAGTATAAAAGTAAATATGTGCAAAGAAATAAAATATAGACAACAATAAATAACTTAAAATGAACTTTCATTAATCACCACAAAGGAAAGTACATGATTAAAGAAGTTCACGTTACAGAAACAAAAAGTTGTTTGGCTAAATTGAATCTCTCTCTGAGGGAGAGAGTCGTTTGTTGAGCTCATTTCTAATTGCCAGGTAGATCAGATTGCCATCATCCGTTCTTGGTACTATGTTGATTAAATCTTGATGAAAGGAGGTGTCCGCTCTTGGAGTATCTCTTAATCTAAATAACTGAATAGTTCCATAGGAGTCTTCAAAGAATATTCCAAAGTCAGGAGTCGAGATGATGGTTCCCTCTGGTTAGGCAGTTGGAACAGGGACAGAATGATTTATACCCACCGAATTAATGATCTTTCCTTCATCGACTAGAGTGGCGAATGACCCTTTTTCTTGTTCCTTGATGTCTGAGTTGGTTCACCTCTGAAAGTTCTCGGAATTAAATGTAGTTGTCTTCCTTCTTTAGGAGAAACAATTATGTTGTTTTCCTTCTGAATTCTAACCAGCTTTGCGATATGTTCAGAGAGAGTTTTGAGGACATCTTCTTTCAATTTACTTTTTCTCTTAGAGATGAAGTGACCAAGCTCGAGCCATTAGGTGACACCAAGAGTTTCAAGCCATCTTTTCTCTTCTACCCGATGAAGACCATATTTTCGTTTGATAGCAATAAGAATGGAGGTGGTCTTTGGTCTCGGAGGATGGACGAAAGCTACAATAATCGATGAATCATTTCGCCGAATCGAGATTCGTCTTTTGAACCATTCGATATCTGTTTTCTTTTCAGTCGCCTATTTTTGTAGAAGTTCTAGCTCATCTTTTTGAGCTTAAATAACATCGGCGACCTTGAATTGAGAGGCTTCTTCTTGGGCCAGTTTTTCTAGAAGTTCTTTCTCTTGATCATGCTCTATTTGAACTTTCAAGTCTGTTTCTCTATCAACATCGAAGAGTACAAGATCAATGGGAATTTCTGAAGGAGGCTTGAAAGTGGACTTTAGTTTGAGGGAGTCAACATTTGTTCCTCTTTGTCTTTTGATTTTCTCAGCTTTATTCTTCTGCATTTCGGCCAGCTCCTGAGCATATCTCATCTCCTTCTTTCCTGTATCTTTCATTTTCTCCCCCTCAGATATAGCTTCGGCCTCATCAGTGTCTTTAAGAGTTCGAACACTGGTTCCCTCCCCCTGAATCGGTGCATCTTCTTTTTCACGAGCCTCGCCGATAGTTGATCCAGTGTTACCCGGAACTCAAGGTTCATTGGCAAGTTGTACAACATGGTCGGCGGCGGTAGTGACAGCTTTGATGACATGAGGCTTTTGTAGGGGCTCATTGATGAGTGCATCGGTTACTGGAGGAGCTGTCTTTTTCTCCCCCTCAGTGGTCGAACCCTTAAGACCAAATGAAGTATGAAATGTCTTGATACCATCAACATCAGACGAGAGATCCCCGAGCTTCTTTTCAACATTCTTCATAGTGGTACGATCGGGGCCACTAAATAGCGCATCGCCAACATCAAGTTCGAAAGGTGGTGGGGAAGAAGGAATCTTGTCAATCTTCGAATTGCAGAGATTGAATAGATTCCAAAATATCCTTCTGTCCTTTAGCCAGAGAATTTAGTTCATTGGTGTGCTTGGTGGATTCTTGTCGGAGATAATCCATAGATGTCTTCAGAGCCGACTGTGCAGAAGTGAAAGTCGAGATGGCAGATGTAACAATAGCATGGGTGCGACTAACTTTGTCACTGATACCTGAAGTATCCATGCGAATGAGATCCAAGCAAGTTACCAAGGAGGGATTGGAGATGAACAACTTGGCAACCACATCTTTTAAAGGATCATGTAGATGATCTGTGGCAGTGATCAGGGCATCCAGTCTTTGAATAGTAGAGGGAACCTCATTAGCAGAAACTTTTGGTGGGGATGAAGGGTGGTCACCATCCTTCGGAGAAGGAGATGGTGAGGAGGATGAGTAAGCCACCAGAGGAGATGTCCTTTTTAGGTTGGATTTCGGGTAGTCCAAAATATGAAGTGGGGACTTTGGGATCGTCGAGTCCATGGGAATGGATTTCGGAGAGCCTGTAGGTCGGAGAGGTGGGGGGGAGACATGGGGAGAGATATGTCTTTCGAGAGGGGATTCCTCTTCTTGGGGCTCCTCAACCATACCTTGAAGGGACCCTGGGATGGATTCCCTCCAAGAGGTAGTATCGGAGTATAAAAAGTCGGCAAAATGGGTGGCTCCTTCGGATACACCCGGTTTTGATGTATCTACATTCTGAGATTGGGAAGTGAGTTGGAGAAACTCAGGTGGTGGAGATGAAGGACCAAGGATCGAGGAGTGATCCGAGTCATCCTCATCAAATAAGGAAAAAATGGGACCGGGAAGAGATCTAGGTTGGATCCCTAAATAGTCAACTATGTTCTTTGGATTGGTCATAGAGGAGATAGGTGGGGTTGAGATGTGCTCCCTGGGTCCAGTAGGGATATTTTCAACACTGATCGATTTTTGGGAATCGCTGAGTGATAATGTGTTTTTAACCCTTGAGAATCCCTTAGATTTCTTTGATGAACACTTTTAGGGGGGCTTTTAGAGCCCCTCCGCTTTTTGGAAGGTTTTGGGGCCTGGGTAGAAACCGAAGGCTCTTTCAGTTTCTTAGCCTTAGAAACGGACGCGGAGGTTGATGTGCCCGATGGTTTAGATTTCTTTCAGGTTTTGGGCACATTGGTAGCTCTGGGTTGTGTTGGAAGTGGAACTTCGGCATCCTGAGGTCCCCGAATGGGTGCCTCATTTTCTCCCCATGCAAGGGTTGCATCCCTTGCAAAGGCAATCATACTAGCCCTTAAGGGATTATTGGTGGCAAGAGGTTTCTTCTGAAGGATTTGCTTGCCGATATGATGAACTTGAAGGTCGTATTGGATATCATTCCTGACCTTAAGTTTATCTTCTAACTTATGATTGATGAAAAGAGAGAAGAATCGTTGGAATGGTACCTGAGATATGAAGGAGATTGATCATGGCCACCTATCTTCTTGCTTAAGAAGTGAATCATATGAGAGAGAAAGAAATTCCACACATTTCCCATGTTCTTTCTCAACAAATTTCCAAATCCCTTGGATTTGGTTTTAGACTTTGTATCTTCGAAATAGTTGAGTGTGGCAACTACCTGTTGATGCTCATTTAAATGTTTCATAGTTATCGAAGGTAGGGTAATGAAGAATGGTGCGAAGACCATTAAGTGCTGAAAACGACGTCAGGTTCATCGTTGGATAAAACAGTTGCAGAGACCTGTTTAGAGGACTCATCATACGAACAAGTGAGCCAAAAGTTTTCTAGCATGAATTTGCTCATTTTTGGTTTCACTATTAGGGCAAACTAAAGAGGTGATCGTTGCAGAAACAAACAAACTTCGTTGAACTCAGGATGATCGAGATAGATGGCCATTCGAGCAATGTGATTGCATGCATGGAAGTTAAGCGATTCTCGAGTGCGTGGTTGTTCTTCAGCGGCTTTTGGAGACTTGGAAGGAGTTGTGGATAATGCCATAAATGAAGATCAAGAGAAGTTGCAGGTTTATGTTTTTTGGGTTTTTAGAGAGAGAAAGAGTTAAGAAGATGAAGATGGTAAAGAGGAAGATGGGGGGAGCGGTTATACTAAATATGTAGGTTCAAAATAGGAGGGAAAGAAAAAGTAATGGTGGTTTTATGGGATTGAAAGATCACAATTCGAGAGGTTTGCAGGTAAAAATCGGCGCACGTTCTGACACATATGACATGTCGAACGTCATATTGGATAAGGATGAAAGAACTCTTCGACACCAAGAATGGAAAACTAAGAGTCAGACTAAAATTGGATAATCACCGAGTATTTAGAAAGAATATACTCGCGGAGTTTAGGGTTTAGAATAGAATTCGGGAAATCGCCGAGTGTATGAATAGATATACTTGTTGGGTCTAGAATACTCGTCGAGCTTACAGTTAGGAAAGGAGTCGGGGACTCAGCGAGTATATGAAGAGATATATACTTGCCGAGTATGAAAGAGAATCACTCGACGAGTATGAAAAAAGGTAAACTCGCCGAGTGTGTGTGTATATATATATGTATATTTATATCTAATCTATACATAACATACATAGCTCGCCGATTAGGAAGTTGAATATTGCTTCATCAAGAGGCTTAGTAAAGAGATCGGCTAATTGATAATCAGTTGGAATGAAATGAAGTTCCACGTCACCTTTAGAGACATGATCTCTTATAAAGTGATATCTGATATCAATATGCTTAGATCTTGAGTGAAGAACAAGATTGTTTGCAATGGCTATTGCACTTGAGTTGTCACAAAGTACTGGGATTTTTGAAAAAATCTGATTGTAATGACGAAGCTGATTTTTCGTCCACAATATTTGAGCACAACAACTTCCGGAAGCTACATATTCGGCTTCAACAGTAGAAGTGGATACAAAGTGTTGCTTCTTTCTTGACCAGCTGACAAGCTTTGCTCCTAGAAGCTGGCAACTTCCAGTTGTGCTTTTTTGGTCTATTTTGGAACCTGCAAAATCAGAATCCGAATACCCGGTCACATAGAAACCTGAGTCTTTGGGATACCAAAGACCCAGATTCATGGTACCTTTTAGATACCGAAAAGTTCGTTTAACCCCAGCCAAGTGAGATTCCTTGGGACTGACATGGTAACGAGTACACAGACATGTAGCAAACATAATGTATGGTATACTGGCAGTAAGATAAAGAAAATATCCTATCATTCCCTATATTTGGTAACATTGACTGATATACCATCAGGGTCAGAGTGAATTTTAAGAGGAGGAGCCATGGGGGTTTTCATTGGAGTACAAGTGTCAAATTGAAACTTTTTCATAAGGTATTTAATGTATTTACTTTGATTTATGAAAATGCCTTCTGGAGATTGTTTAACTTGTAAACCAATAAAGAAAGTGAGCTCAACCATCATTCTCATCTCATATTTCCTTTGCATGACAGAGCTAAATTCATCACACATAGATTCATCGGTGGCACCAAAAATAATATCATCTACATAGATTTGAACAAGAATGATGTTACCTTTAGATTTTCTAAAGAAGAGAGTTTTGTCGATTTGTACCCCTGGTATACTTGTTTTCCAAAAGGAAATCAGAGAGTGTACCATACCAGGCACGAGGAGCTTGCTTCAATCCATATAAAGCTTTGTTTAGCCGATAAACATGATAGGGATGAATCGGATATTCAAACCCAGGAGGTTTTTTCACATAGACTTCTTCGGCTAGCTCTCCATTCAGAAAAGCACTTTTCTCATCCATTGGGAATACCCGAAAATTCTTCTATGCAGCATGAGCAAAAAATATTCGGATAGCCTCCAAACGGGCAACAGGTGCAAAAGGTTCATCATAGTCAATTCCTTCTTCTTGGCAATATCCTTGAGCAACCTACCTTGCCTTATTCCGAATAACTGTTCCTTCCTCATCCATTTTATATATGAAAACCAATTTGGTTCCAATGACAGTTTTGTTTGAAGGACGAGGAATCAGTCTCCAGACTTTGTATCTCTCAAACTGAGAGAGCTCATCCTGCATGGCTAAGACCCAGCTGGGATCGGCTAGAGCTTCTTCAATTTGTTTGGGTTCAATGACAAAGAGGAATTTTACATATATACATAGGTTGCCGAATCCTCATTTGGTTTTTACTCCAGCTTGTGGGTCGCCGATTATCTGATTAATCGGATGATCCATGTTCCATTTTAGAGCTGGAGGCATTGGAGGAGAAATAGAGTTTTGGAAAGAAGAAGAAGGTAAATCGGGTGGTGAGGAAGGAGTGTTTCAAGGTTGAGGGCTTTCTTCTGAAGACTTAATTTCAGAAGATTAATGATTTTGGACAGGTTCAGAAGACAAGGTATTGTTTTGGAGAGGAGAGGAAGGACTTTGAGATGGATTATCATTATTTGCAGAAGTGCAATGATTGGCTGCTAAAGAGGAAGATGGATTTGGGTAAGGCATATATCCTACACAGGAGTCTATTTAATGATTTAATTCTTCTTCATTACTTGAAAGAGAAGAAATTTGAAAATCATCAAATTTGACATGTATTGATTCATCAATACACTGTCTTCGGAGGTTGAAGATTTTATATGCCTTAGATACCGAAGAATATCCCATAAATATTCCTTCATCTGACTTTGGGTAAAATTTTCCATGATTTTCTCTATCATTTAGCACATAACATACACATCCAAACACACGTAGAAAATCAACCTTTGGTTTTCGGCCAAAGAACACTTCATATGCTGTTTTGTTATGCCCTTTGACAATTAGAGATCTAATTTGGGTAAAGCATGCAGTGTTGATAGCTTCAGCCCAAAAATAGGCTGGAAGTTTAGATTCACTCAGTATGGATCGGGCGACTTCAAATAGAGTTCGATTCTTTCTTTCAACACCACCATTTTGTTGAAGAGTACGAACATATGAGAAATTTTGAGAAACTCCCTTGTTGTTGAAGAATTCTTCTGAAGCATTATTTCTGAATTCTGTTCCATTGTCACTTCGTATAGATCTGATAAGATGATTGTAGAGAGTTTCAGACTTTTTATACTTGAGAAAGATGACCCAAGAATATCGAGTGAATTCATCTACTATGACTAGCATGCACCTTTTCCCACCAACACTTAGAGTGCGGATAGGTCCACATAGATCCATGTGGACCATTTGAAGAGGCTGAGAGATGGAAGAATATTTTTTGGTTTTGAAGGAAGATTTTGTGAGCTTTCCTTTTTAACAAGATCCACAAAGTTTTTCTTTTTTCAAAAGACATTTTTGGCATACGAATGACTAGATCTTTGTTGGAGAGTTTGTTCAGAGTTTTGAAGTTTAAGTGAGAGAGATGTTTGTGCCATAACCAACTTTTTCTGGCAACTTCTTCAGAGAGAAGACATATAGCTTCACCAATAGCACTTTCCTTCATGTTTATTATACAAAAATCATTATTTCGGGTACCGGCAAGTACCACTTTATCTTTCATATGAAGAACCAAACAAACAAATAGTTGAAAAGTAACCTCGTAACCTATATCACACAGTTGACTAATGCTTAAAAGATTGTACATAAGTCCTTGAACATGGGAAACTCTTGAAAAGGTTATGGTTCCATTAAATATGGTACCATATCCTTTTGTGATTCCTTCGCCATTGCCCCCAAAAGTTACAATTTGTCCCTTTTTTGGAGAAGTTTGAGAGTAAAGACCTATTCCTTATCACATGCCTTTAGCACCCACTATCCATGTACCATATATGATCTTTATTCGGTACCTGCAATCATGAACAGGTTAGTTTCTAGGTACCCATTTAGAAGTGGGTCCTTTGGGGTTAGATACAGTTTTCTATCGAACAATGTAGACATTTGGACAGTCTTTTGCAAGGTGAAAAGTATCATCACAGTTGTAGCATTTTCTGTATATAAATACTTTTTGACAACTGGAGGGGCCGAAAGTATCTTTTGAGAGAATCGGCTGGGAGGAGGCACCGATTCCAGGTCTTGGTCCAAGAATTCCCTTATCAGAAGATGGGGCAAAGAAAGAAGAATAGGCAGGGGTCTTGGATTTCTTCAAATTTACAGATCTAGGAATAAAGTTTGTAACTTGATCTTTAGATCTTGGTTGAGTTGACTTTCGTTTTGAGTTTAGCTTTGGAAAAACAGGAAATTTCAACCTATTATTTGATCTTTTTGAGGATTTGGGAGAGAGAGGTTTAGATTTTCGTCAAGATTTAAGGATTTGATGAGGTTCTGAATAGGTTCAGCTGGTTCATTTGAGTCTTGTCCTTCCGGTTCGGCTACCTCAGAGGAAACAAATCCTATGGCTTTCACAAAGGTACCGAATTTGAGAATTTGCATGAGATCAAGGGAGTGAATAGAGGTGGAATCATCGGATGAGCAATCTAATAGATAATCATCAGAGGGATGAAATCCAGCAGGGGTTGATGATTTTTAGAAGATTTGGGGTTATTTTTTCTAAAACCTAAGCCAATCTTATCATGCATGATATTTGGGCTTCAAGAATTTATTCAAGATTTTTTGAAGATTTTGTGCATTTTAGAAAACCTTCCTTCTCCTTTTCAAGTCTGTTAAAAAATCTAATTCTTTTCTTTGGAAAGACAATCATTTAGGTATATGAGATTTTCCAAATCAGAGGGTTGATGATTTTTAGAAGATTCGGGGTTATCTTTTCCAAAACCTAAGCCAATCTTATCATGCATGATATTTGGGCTTGAAGAATTTTTTCAAGATTTTTTAAGATTTTGTGCATTTTTGAAAGACTTCCTTCTCCTTTTCAAGTTTGTTAAAAAATCTTATTCTTTTCATTGGAAAGACAATCATTTAGGTATCTAAGATTTTCCAAATCAGCTTTTATTTTGTCAAAATCCTTTAGTTTTGAAAAACAAATTTGAAGTTGGTCATTCAAAGATTTTATGTGAAGACCAGCTTTCTTCTTTGACTCTTTAAGATTACAGAAATCAATAGTTAATAAATCAAATGCATCTATCTTTTGATTATCAGAGAAAGTGAAAAAAGGGATGTACCTGAGATTGAGAAGAAGATTCTTCAGTGGATAATAAGGCTGTGAAGTAGGGTGGTATTTCCATTTCTTCTATTTCATAAATCTTTGCCATCATGCACTTAGTGACATATTTACTCACGCTTTCAGAAGTCGGCTCATCTTCCCAGGTTTCGGCGACAAGGGTCTTTGCCTTGTATATTTGGCCTTGTATTTCTTATACCCGGTCACTTCTTTAGATTGATAAGAATTATGGCATTTCTTAGGAGATCCGCTACTCCTCTCATTTGGCTTTCTAGAAGCCGATTTTGAGGAATCATGGCCAGAGAGTTTGGAGAAAGTTTTGGATCTACACTTAGAAGTGAAATGTCCTTTCTTTCCATAGTTAAAGCAATTTAACTTGATTTATCAAAAGATTTTCGAGATGAAGAATTTTTACTAAATCTGGGCCGATTAGAAGAGAATCTCCTATTTTTTAGATTTCCAGCTATCATGGCTATACTATCAGAAAGTATGTTTATAGTTGTCTCTTCACTTTCATCATCGGTTGGACCATAGTAAGCGTCCGATAAGTGAGATGAATCATCTTTGGTTTCCTTTTTAGACTCAGAAGAGGGATAAGTAATTCTAGGAACACACAAAGGTTTTTTAGAGTCACTTATTAAAGCAATAGAAGAGGTTTTAATACTATTGAAGAGAGATTTTCGTTGGGATTTAGTTTGCTCATAGTTTAGCAAAGTACCATACAGAGCAATTAAAGACATATGATCAAAATCCTTAGTTGTCTTTATGCAAGTACAAATATTTTCCCAAAGGTCTGGAAGACAATCCATAAATTTGCATAGGACTTCTTCATTGTCATATTCTTTACCCAACACCTTTAGATCATTCAGAAGACTATTAAAGCGATTGTAGTAGGTAGAGAGAGATTCTCCTTTTTCAAACATGAAGATATCATATTTTGTTACTAAGAAAATCTTTTTACTTTTTTTACTTCTTTAGTTCCTTCATAAATAACAAACAGAGTATCCCACATTTCCTTGGAAGTAGAAAGATTTACCAAGAAGTGGTATACTTCAACAGGAATGGAGATAACTAAAGCAGATTTGACATTTGTATCTAAAAGAACAAGACATGTATCATCCTCAGTATATTTATTTGGAGTTTTGATAATGTATCTACCAGTTACTTTAGATTTTTCTTCGTCAGATTTTATGTCTTTTCCTTCAGCATCTTTTTGTGGGCCGAATCGAGCCCAGACCCTAGGAACGATGGGTCCTTCACTCAGGATGGTTGGATACCTGTTGTCAATCCCTTCCAAGAATAGTATCATAAGATTTTTCCAAAGAGCAAAGTTATTAGGATTGAACTTTGGTGATTTGGCTAAGGAGCCAGAATCGTATGACCCATCTAGGGGATTTTGCAGAGTAACTTCAACATTAGAGGAGGAAGGGGTAGCCATTACAGATCTGATTTATTAGATTAAATCAATCTGCTCTGATACCACTTGTTGGTCCCTAACAAGATAATGGTTGTTAAGTAAAGGATTTGTAGAAGAGGGGTTGAATACAAATACGTGCAGATTTTCACTTTTTAAATTCTTTAATATTGAAATATTAAGAACTTACACATAGAAAATAACTAAACACTTAGACAACAGTTAAATAACTAAACACAAAGAAAGCTAAATAAATTTGTTTGACACTTGTTGAATCAACTTAAACGGTTAGAAGATAACTTGTTCAAAAGCGTATGTTGCATGGAAGCCCTTGATCTCCTTTGATAGTGCCAATGCATTAAATGCATGTGGACATATGTCACAATACCATTTGTTTGCAGTATGTTCAATGGACAAAAGGTGGTGCCATTCCTTTGACAATTAGATAAAGGCTGGTGCCATTCCTTAGAGTACAAAAGGAGATGTCACTATTCATCTTTTCTTTACGTCTGCAATTGTCACATCAAACCTTTTTGCAATAAGACAAACAATCCTTTTCTAAGCTTTAAGGAGAATGTTTGAACTTAAGGTTTGATGTCCACGTTCTTGTATTTATTGTGACCAAAGGAGTACAAAAACTTGATGTGTTTTGAATTTATAACCGCAAGCATACGGGTTGTGTAGCATACGGGTCGATCACAGGGAGGTGACGGTCTAACATGAACAACTTAATGATTATGGCCTGGTTATGTGAATCTGATGATTGATTTGTTTATTACGCTAATTAGACATAAAATAAATGAGAGTAAAGGAGAGAAGGGAGAGAAGGGAGAGAAGAAACTAACAATCAAATAAAACAAAATAAATTAAAATGACAACTAACAGACACCGGGTAGTGTCAATTTTGGATTTCGGTAATGGTGATAATTCGTTATGTAAAATTACTTCAACCCTCTCTCGAGGTGGAAAGCTTTTCTAAACCAAGACACGTATTTACTTTCGCAATTTTTCCCGACTCTTTAATGAGGATCGCTAACCAACTCTTTGAATCTCTGATGGGAAGAAACATTAAGATTTAAAATAAACATTTTCCCGATCGACGTCCCTAACTATTTGAATGTTAGGACCATTGTCATTAATCAATTTAATTCAAGTAAAAGACCAAACCTTCGTTTTCGTCAAAAACTATTTAGGTTAACTAAACGTTTTGTTAAAAACCACTTAAATCGATTCCAATTTTCGTTAGAATTGAAATAGGATTAAAACTTAACATTCGTTTTAAGGCCAATTGATCAATACCCAAAACCTCAATCCTAAGCGACGATTACCCAATAAAGAGATTACCAAATTAAAAACAAGAAAGGAGTTATTTTATTTAGACTCGATAATGTATGGAAATCCGGATGTCAATTGGTGTCCAATTGCAATAGCTTCAAAGTGAATCTTCTTCCCCAAGATTGAATGATGGATTAAGAAGGTTGCGGGAAAACTAAAAAATCCTATTCTATGGAATGAGATGGCTTGCTAAACATAAAACCCTAAAAGAGTTTAAATATGAAAGATAAAAAGACCCAATAAAAAGCCTAGGAAAAAGCCTCGGAAAAAGCCCAAGAAAAAAGGGCCCAGACGACTTTCACGAGCGCGAAGTAATCCTTCGCGAGCGTGAAAGTGAGCAAAAAGTTCAGAATGCACAGTTCAGGAGCGGTTCGCGGGTGTGATAGATTCTTTCACGCTCGCGAAAACGGACATAAACATTTCTTCTCTTTAGAGGGGTTTTCTTCGCGCTGCGAATCATCCAGTCTTTAAATTCTCCAACCCTTTTTCTCCAATTCTTCATCTGCCAATTTCTTCTTTCTTCACCTCCTCATTGGCGTTGCTCTTCGATCCTTCCGAATACCTCGTATAATCTGCACAAAACATATAGAAAACGTAGAAACCATTCCAACTGTGATTAAAAAAGAATAATAAAATATGCATGAAAAGACTAAACTAGGAACTAAAATGCATAAAAGACGCAACTAAAATACACAAAGTTACGTGCATAAAATGCACTTAACAAGTATCGTCATAAATGTCATCCGAATTCACTATGTAAGGCAACTAGCCGAATATCTTCAAGAGATATATCGGCGACTACCATGTATCGGCTAGTGCACCCTAGCCGATTTTGGTCTATGAGGTTCGGCAACCTTGTGCTTTGATTCAGATTCAAGTCTAGATTATATTTAGTGAACATATATTCATTTCCACAATGTAAATGGATTTCCGTTGTATCAGCTAGTCTTTGGTTTGCTGAACTTGTTGAGAAATATCATACTTCTTCAAATAACCTAAAATACAAGATATATTTTTAAGAAAGAAACTGAGGGGTCATCACCAAATCATTGGTGACCAACAATCTTGCATAGACACATGAACCAAGCATAATGTCTGGTCTACTAACAGTCAAATACAATAAAGAACCAATCATGCCTCTGTAATTCTTTTGATCTACAGATTTACCACTTAAATCTACATCCAATTTAATTCCAGTGGTCATTGGTGTCTTTATTTGTGTACAATCAGACATATTATACTTTTGAGTAAGTCTTTTACATATTTGGCTTCATTGATGAATATTCCTGTGGGAAGTTACTTCATTTAGAGACCAAGAAAGATAGTAAACTCACCCATCATACTTATCTCAAACTCAGTTTTCATAATAGTCTCAAAGTTTTTACAAAAATTTGGATTAGTAGACCCAAATATTATGTCATCTACATAAATTTGAATCAAGATTAAATCCTCACCTTGTTTCTTCACAAATAATGTCATATCTACTATACCTTTTTTGAATCCAAATTTGAGAAGGAAGTTGGTAAGTGTTTCATAAAATGCTCTAGGAGCATGTTTTTGACCATACAATGCTTTATGAAGAATGTAAACATGATCAGGAAACTCTTTGCTTTCAAAACCTTCAGGTTGATCCACATATATCTCTTCATGTAGTACCATTCAGAAATGCACATTTGACATCCATCTCATATACCTTCATATTTTTATGTGCATCATATGCTAAGAATATTCTAATAGACTATAACCGTGCAACAGGAGCAAATGTTTCTTCATAATCAATGCCTTCTTGTTGACAGTAACCTTTAGCTATTAGTCTAGCCTTGTTCCTTACCACTATACCATCCTCATCTTTTTTATTTATGAATACCCATTTTGTTCCAATTATAGATTTACCCTCTGGTCTTGGAATGAGCCTCCAGACTTTGTTCCTTTCAAATTGATTTAGTTCATCTTGCATGGCTAGAACCTAGTCTGATCTTGTAATGTTTCACTTGTCCTTCTTTGGTTCAGTACTGCTTAAGACATTGACATATAGGCATTCATTCGTAGTTGCACATCTAGTTTGGACTCCACGTTGAAGTATCACCAATTATTTGATGTAGGGGATGATATCTTGTCCATTTGTTCAGATTTGGAAGGGGTTGAACATATGTGATGTTATTTTGATCATCAAGCTCATCAATAATTGCTAGAACTTCAGATTCTGGATGAACTTCTGAGTTCAGATCTGAATGCTCCCCCTTAACGGTTGTATTTAATTCTGGAGGTGTATCTTTAGAGTTTGCAGGTTATAGGTATATTTGAAGTTGAGGATGAAACAGTTGGTCCAGAAATATCTGATGTCATTGGTTATTAAGTTGTATTTATAGGATTATCTCTTATTAATGATGGATTTTGAAAATCTATAGATATATAAATAGAAACATAAAATAAGTCTTGACACAGCAAATCTAATTTAGGTTTTATTGATTCGTCATCACGGTTAGAAAATGAACTATCATTTAACCCAATCTTTGAATCATATTGTTTAGAGTTCTGATTTAGCCTGAGTTCTGAATTGTCTTGTTCAAAAGCCAATAGTAGTTCATCAAAGGACACACTTATGCTTTCTATAACAGTTCTGGTTCTCTTGTTGTAAACTCTTATAGCTTTGGCTATTGTCGAATATCCAACACAGATTATAGGGATAGCTTTCTTGTCAAATTTTCCTAGATTTTCTTTATCATTTAATAGAAAGTACCTGCAGCCAAAAATAGGAAGAATTTAACAGTAGGCTTTCTTTTTAAGATTAATTCATAAGAAGTTTTGACAAATCTTTTATTGAGTATGGTTCTGTTTTGAGTAAAGCATGCAGTGACAATTGCTTCTGCCCATAAGATATGTTCTTCCCCTCACCAACTCCATTCTTTTGAGGAGTTCTGGTAGCGGAAAAGTTGTGTGATATGCCCATAGAGTTGAAATAGGATTATATTTGAGCATTTTTGAACTCTGTGGCGTTATCAATTCTAAGTTTCAAAATATGTAGTTGCAGAAGAACTTGAATTCTCTTTAGAAATGTGATGATAACTTCTGGAGCTTCAGATTCCTGACTTAGGAATTCAACCCATGTATATCTTGAGTATTCATCTACTATAACTAAGATATATTTCTTGCCTCCTAGACTTTGAGTTTTCATAGGACCACAGAGATCCATATGAATCATTTCTAGTTGTGAGAAGTTTTCTTCATTTTGCCCATCTCACATGAAGAACATAGAGAATTTTCTGAAATTTAATCAGAGTCATGTTTGACCAGATCATCTATGGATTTAAAGTTCAGATGAGACATTCTCCTATGTTATAGCCAATATTCTTCAATAACTGGTTTGGGAATGTAGCACACTCCTTTTAGTTGACCATCTTCAGTGAATGCTTCTCTTTTCTCAGAATCCAGAATATGACGGCATTTGATATCAAAATGAACTGTACACAACTTGTCACAAAATTGGCTTATGCTAAATAAATTGTGCCTTAATCCTTCAAAATGTAGAACCTTCATTACTGTGACATGAATATTCCATATCCTCTTATATAGCCCCTAGCATTGTTTCCAAAACTGACTGTTCCTCCATTTCTCTAAGAATAGTCAATCAGTAGATCCTTAAATTGTGTCATGTGTCTTGAGCATCCTGAATCTAAGACCTACACATGACGGATCTGCCAAAAAATTACTTGGTTTTAGGTACCCATTTGAAAATTGATCCTTTCAGATTTGTTATAAAAGAAGGAAGTCTGAATTTTGGTTTCAAGACTTTCTTAAATTTCTGTGAATTTCTTTTCGTTTATAAGATGATTGAGCAGTCTTGATTTTTTTCTTGGTAAAATTCTGTTTTGTATTAGAATTTACTTTGAATGATTGATGTCCACAATTATCACAGTGAATATGATTTTCAAACAATCTAATCAATTTATGACATAAACATGAATGAACAATATGATAATTTGCTACAAAAGCTTTCTTTTTATTCACTGTTTTGACATTGTTTACATCAATCATAGAAGCAAAACTATCTAATTTGTCTTTGCTTGATAGTCTTGAATCTTTTTTTCTCCAAACTAAAGTGGACTGCTCTGAAAAAGATAAGAAATGAGGATTAGATATAGCTGATTTGAAAGACTATGTTTTGAACTTTTTAGACTCCGATTCAAATTTGACCTTTTTAGACTCAAATTCATTTTGACCTTTTTAGACTCAAATTCATGTTAGAATTAGAAGATTGACCTTTTTAAAAATTCTTAACTCTTGAATAAAGATAGATGATGAAAATTCAGAATGTTTAGTGTTCACTTGAGTTTCGAATTCTGAATTGGTGTGAATTTTCAAAATATTTGAATCTGAATTATCCTTACATGTAGATGATTGATTTGTTTTATATTCTTCTTTTAAGAATACATAATCAAACATCTCAGCAGGTAACTTGGGTTTTTTAGATTTAAGTTTGTCACCTTCTACCATTGCAGATTTAGATTTATAAACCATATAACCATCTTCGTTAATAACTGCAACAGTAGGTTCATCTATTTTATCATCATCATCTGAATCTGAAGCATTCATTAAATCATTAAATTTGTCTTCAAACATATTTTTCACAAAATTATTTAGTTTTGAATGTTTTTTAGAGTTAATTTCATCTTTTGAATATGTTGAATCTTGGTTTATGAAAATTTCTTTTGATTGATCTTCAGATTTATCAAAGCAAATGCTTGATGTATTATGAAACTCTTATTCAGATTCATCATCTGAAAACTTTTCAAAGTTTTCTTCAGAATTTTCTTCTGAATTATCTTATAAATAG
Source organism: Silybum marianum (assembly GCA_036898165.1). Lineage (NCBI taxonomy): Eukaryota > Viridiplantae > Streptophyta > Magnoliopsida > Asterales > Asteraceae > Silybum > Silybum marianum. The sequence continues at coordinate 19,674,931 of CM072530.1, read as the reverse complement.
ATATTTGTTCTGAAATTAGATATTTGTTACATAATAGTTTTCATAAGATTCATTACATATTTGTTCTGAAATTTCTGCAGTTTTTACCTCATAGATTTCTTCCAACCTTTCATTCAGAATTTCTTCAAATTTTTCTTCAGAAATTTCTAAATGAATTTCTTCAGAAGTATTTACTGATTTTTCGGAAAAATTTAAATCTTTTGAAATGTTTTTAGTCTTTGATACATCAGATTTCTTAAGATTTTCATTTGTAAAGAGAGTTTCAGACTTTACAAACTTTTTAGCTAATGGAATTCAGGCAAAGATGGATCAACAACTTTGTGTTCATAACTCTTCTTTCCTTCATCAAAAACTTTCATTTTTGACAAGTTATAAAGTTTTGAAGGTTAACTTTTCAAAGTGTTGTTTTCATTAAACGCAAATCTGTTTTGACATTATAAAATTTTGAGTCATTTGCCTGACTTGTCAATAACTTCAAAGTTTTCTCTATCTATCCTCTCTTATAAGTGTCTATTTTTTCATATAGTTCAAAAATTCTTTCACCTTTTCATATAGTTCCGGTCTTTCTTTATTAAGAAAATCGAACTTCATGGATAAAACTTCTTTTTCAGCTTTCTCATCATTTGTATCCTTTTTCAAAGTGTCTATTTTTTTCATTTAAAACAGATTTTTTATTAGATACATCATCTTGTTATTCATTTATGCAGTTCATCTTATAAATTTGACCTTCCTCTCTGAATTTCTTAACTAATGTTCTTTCACCTTTAATCCTTTTCCTTAGTTCTTCAGACAGAGTTCATTTTAATATTTGTTCTTGTAAATCAAGTTTAAAAGAAGGTTTTACCTCATAATCATGATCATGTGAGGTTTAAGGATGATCTCTACACATGTAGCACTTAGCAGCATAGTGAACAATTTCCTCATCATCCTCATCATCAGTCCAAAACAACTAGTTCTCTTCCATTTGTGGAATCTCAAAAACCTTGGGAGGAGGAGTTCTTTGACTATTAACCTTATTGGTCACAAGGGCTAAGGATTCACTAACCTTTTTCTTTTTTGTTTGTCTGGATTTGATTTTATCCTCTTGTTGGTGCAAGTCCCATACACATCATGAACGGTCTTTTTAGAAAGATTTTTTGTCACCATATTGTTAGCGTAGCTATCCCATTCTAATCCCAGATTCTTCAAGAATTTGTTGTTTATTTCAGAATTGAGTTTCTGAACACCATTCCTCCTTAGATCATTTAAGATATCATCGAATCTTTTATATGTCACTGAGAAACTCATTTTCCCTAGACTTGAAACCCTCATACGTACCTATACAGATATTCAGCTTGTTTTCCTGTGCTTTTGAACTCCCCTGCATATGGGCTTCTACCTCATCCCACATAGTCTTGGTTGACTTCAGACTGTCAGCCCTATTGAATATGTCATTTGGTTATGCCATTGTGAGTAGAGTTAAGGCTCTTCTATCAATCTTCAATTGAGCCTTTTTAGCCGCATTATAAAAAATTCAAGAACAATTTGACCGATGTCAAAAATCAAAATGAAATCAATAACAGTTGGATGGCTCTGATACCAATTCATATTTTCCCTATATAAGAATGTCAATCAAACAAATAAGAACATAAGAATTTAGGGCAAGGAAGTCGGCTGTTGTATTAGATCTATGAACAGAGTTACAAGATTTACATGTATGGAAAGTACAAGTATGTCGTTCAACTATAAACTATCGAACTAACTTTCTATTTATACAAGTATAGAGATGCTAATCTAACTTGTATGTACATCACACACCAATAGCCTCTATACACTTGTCTGACAGTCTTCAGAAACTTCTTTAGAACTTTCCTTCAGAGTTCCTTCAAAACTCTGAAGTCTTCTCTTCAGAACTCCTGAAGTCTCCTCTTTAGAACATCTGAAGTCTCCTCTTCAGAAGTTGTGCCTTAGGCATTTCTTCTATCTTCTGACTTCTGAAGTCTTCTCTTCAGACTTCTGATACCTTTTTGGGAACCTTCTAAAGATGACATTGTTTTCTTTTCAGTATCAATTCAGAACTTTTGAACTCTTAATCTTCAGAACTTTAGATTCCTTTGAACTAATAATTCAGAATCTAACAGATTCCATACCTGTAAATATTCTAGTTGAAGATGAGTTTTCCTTCTTTTCACCTGCTGAAAACCGAAGAGGCTCTACAAGCTCAGCGACTCAGAGATGAGAAAATAAAAGAAGCAAACGAAAGCCTCAAAGTCGCTGAAGCTCTAGAAAAGAAGGAGTTAGCCAAATCTAATTCCAAAATAGGGAACCCTCTCAGAGCCCAGGAATGTCTACTTCAAGCCGTGAACAAAGATCTTTAGAAAGCTCAAGACAAGAAGAATGATGAACTTGAATGGTGTAGAAAGCGAGTAAACTCTCAATTTCATAAGCAGAAGATCACTAATGTTACCATATCTAGAAGAACTTCAAAATCTGGTCCCAGAATATCGGTTAACATCTTCAGAGACACATCAGTCTGAGCAACCTTAGTTTCTGAAGTCCTACAGCTTCTCTGAATGGCTAGAAATCAAAGACTGCATTCTAAAGTTTAAATCCCAGTTCAAAGACGTTGTCGAAGAACACCTTAATCGGATTCTACAAAGGATCTCTCAGTATGTAACCGTATCTCCTCTCCCAACAAAATCTAAAAAGAAGAAAGGCAAGTCTGACACTAAAGAAAGTCCATCGTTTAGAAATGAACATGCGACAAAATTCGATTTTGAAAACCTCTTCACTCACCTTGCAATACCGGACATTTCCATGCTCAATACCTCCCTGCCTTCGGATAGAAAATATGAAGATAATGAAATCGTTGGCAAACCTGAACCAAGGATGGTTTTTCTCGATAACAATGGAACTACTAGGTTTCTCAGGAATGAGGAGATAACTATTCCTCCATCAAAACTTCTCTAGATTCTCTACTACTGCTGCACTGATGAGAATGATGGCTTCAAATTTCAGAGAAGAAGAATCGAGAGAGAGAGAGAGATACAAAGAAGAAAGGAGTTGATTACAACTTCTCAGGGCTCTAGATACTAAGTTTTATTTCTTCTTTAATATTCAGCGTATAGTACTTTACTTATTATTGTAATTTCATTTTCTGATGTAATTCTTAAAATTTATCGATTAATGAAATTTAATAAACTACTTTACTCCATCATGTACTAAAAAGATCCCTAAAACAGTAATAAGGGACAAGGAACTTATGAGTCCTAAAAACTTTAAATGTCTTCTCATACACTGATAACTTTCCTTCTTACATTTATCAGTGAACATGCTTTCCTAGTCTACAACACTTGTAAAAATTGTGTTTTCATATTTTTATAAATGAAACTCAATTCAGATAGTGAATAAGCTGAAAAAGATCTCACAAATTAGTCCTTAGGATTTATACTTTGTAAGTCTTATTAATTACTAATTTTTTCAATCAAACTTCTCATATTGTTTAATCATAATCAAATAGGAGCAGATTGTTGATCCAAACTCCCTCAATGATTTAATTATGATTCCTCTATATACTTAGTGAAAATCCAAGTTCTAGTTATCGTTCAAATTCAGCCAGAGCAAACACTGAATGCAGTCACTGACCGCTGAAACCATCAGGAACACCATCTGAACTTAGAAGACCTGATGACAACACTCACACCAAAAGAGCCTTCAGCGAAAATCGAAGATCTAACTGAAGATAGAGACGGATAGCTCGTGATGTTAAGCAGTTCAGTGATACCAACGTCCGTCTAAAAGAAGTATGAGATCTTGCGTATGCCTCAGTGATACCTAAAGGATTCATCCTAGAAGCCTCAAGTATCACGATCAAATGAAGCCTACTTAGCAAGATAAAAAATGATCTTATCCTTGATGCACAAATGTCAAACCCCCATAACCTTGTCAAGTACGTATGGAGTTACTTGATTGTTTCCCATGTGCTTACCTACTCTAATTAGGTCACTTTTCATATTCAGCTAAAGCATAGTTGCTTTATGAACAAAGAACAAGTATGCAATCGATGTTTGACACGTGTTGGCATGTACACTTTGACTTACATTTAACGCATTGGGTATATATAGATGAAGAAACCCTTCTTCGTCTTCATGCATGCTTAACTCTTTCCTTGAACCTCTGATATTTTTTCTTCTATATCTTGTGCATCTAATTACTTAGTGATTCTAAGGTTGTAATAGAATAGGTTTTTAAACTAGTTCTTATTCCGCTTACAATCTGTAAATTTGTTTATCTCAATAAACTCATTTAAAAATCAAAAGTTTTGTTTGTATTCATCCCCCCCTTTCTACAAACTGTTTCTATACTTATACATTCTTGTAGACTTCTTAGGGACCAACAATACTGAAGGGCCATCTACTCAAGTATGCCCACATCCAGACAGCGAATGTCCCGGAACTATATTTGAAGCAAGTATGGCACACCCTCACAGACGTACAAGTGGGGATGGAAACCAGACTTTAGGGTCGCATAGGCGTTCACCCTGTCACCCTCACTCGCGAGAAACTCCGCGGTGTGCTTGACTTGCCGACCGTTGACGGATACCCAGACGTAATGTTTACGACCTTAACGTACTAGATGCCCAACTTTGTGCTGAAGTTCACGCGCTCGGGTACTTTCAACCTCTTCCCCGGTTGTCCGCCTTTAAACGTCAGAACCTCACACCAATCTGGTATACTCTCTTTACCATCCTTAATCGGTGTCTGTCCTCTAAAACGAAGGGTATCGATCGGTTCACCACAGAATTTACTGCGGCTATTTCATGGGGTCGCTTACCATCGCCATGTTGACTACGCTGGTCTTCTTTGGAACAATCTTGTACAAATGTTTGAGACAAAGGGACAAGCAAAGAGAGAAAGTTCGTCCCATACATGAGGTTTCTTTAACTTCTTATTCGCGCCGAAATGAGAGCCAATCATGTCATTCATCGCAGATCACAACATCCTGTCTGTCCCGAAAACTCAATGCACCACCTAGAAAACAAACAAGACATTCTAGAAGTGGTTTCCATACACATACCAGTCGGACTACTAGCCTTTGCAAAACGCAACGCACGGAGTGTTTTAGCTTATAGGCGTAGTTTAAAATTTGCAACTCTGATGGTCCAACCAGTATAGGCTGGAACTCCCCAAGGATTGCGACCCCCTAGGCATGAAAGTTTTCGTCGTTGATAACACTCATTTTGAGCGTTATTTTAGGACCACTTTCCATATACTTTTGCTTGTTTTCCATGCAAACAAGGCGTTTTTCTAACGGTTTAGTGCAAGTCTATCTAGGAACGAAATGTCACGAGAGGTACGAAGAACCTGGTATTTTGGGCATAAATTTTCCAATGTTTATATTATATCTCGGTTGGAGAACTAAAGAAGGAGCCTAACTATGCCTTTCGGAGTCAATTCGGAGTAAAAATGAGCAAAACATAGTCTAAGGCTAGTTTCCAAGTGAGTTAGGCTGGACGCCGGTTACACAAATCTCATGCCACTTATAACTAGCATCCACAACTAGCCTTGGGTATTGTTTGCTTCGCGTGGGTTAGCCACGCCAGTTAGGAAATTGCAACTAGCATCCACAAGTGGCGTCAGACTCTGTTTACTCATTGATAAAGAGTTGCGTGGGATAGCCACGCCAGTTAGGAATCGTAACTGGCACGGTAACTGGCGCCGGGCTCTGAGACGTATTTTAAGCCCTTTTCAGCTAGGGTTTGGTTTCATTCAGCATCCTATCTTCTAGAGCACGACTAGGGGGCGATTGGAGGCGACTTTGGAGCCATTTTGGAGCTACGAAACAAGGAGATTAACATCGGGATTGAAGATCTAAAGACGAAATCGTTGCTTGCTCGTGGAGATTCATACATAAAGGGGGTCTTTATTTTGATTTAGATTTTGATTGAGAAACCATGTCTAGACTTATTAATTCTTCTCTTTTAGTTGTGTTTTCTACCACCCCAACATGAACTAGTCTTTAGATGTTGGGGGTTGGATTACTTTTGGTTTGTAATCATATGAGCACGTAAAGTTGGGATTTTTAGTAGACTTTTCAATTAATGAAGTATATGAATTTGTTATTAGTGCTTTTGTGAGACTGATCAACTTACAATTGATTTCATGGTTATGAATTAGTTTCGAGAGAAATAGTTTATAATTAGATCTATGATTTGTATACCCAAGGTGAGAACTCGGATAGAGATATACCAATTAAGTCTTGGTACCATTTACAATCTTTTGCTTAATGACTTTTTGAATTCACATGTTGTGATCGAGAGATAAAGTATATGTTTTTAGGGATAAATCTATTATAACTCGAGAGAGAGTAATAGTGAATTTTAAGATTGCGTATTCATTTAATTGGAACTGTCTGCTAATTATTACATCTGAAGCGTTCTCTGTAAAAACCATTAGGACCCCAACTCCCAACTGCTTTTCTCTTGATAAAGTTTTCATATTTTCGTTCTTTAAAATTGTTCAAATAATTCCTTTAGCTTAATTAGTAGATTAATCATTCAACCAAATCTAAATTTTGATTGTTCAGTTGATATTTACTATAGTTATTGTGTTACTTAGTCCCTAGTTCCCTTGTTTCGATCCCGTACTTCCAGTACACTATTACTTGATTCGACCAGTACAATTGCAGTTAGATTTAGGGTGTTAACCCGCCTATCAAGTTTTTTCCAAAAACATATATTTTATCTCTCGATCTCAACGTACGAATTCAGAAAGTCATTAAGCAAAAGATTGTAAAACGGTACCAGTTGTAGGATCATTAAAGAGAAGGTCCAGGATATTGGGTTCCTGGACTGGGTGCACCGAGAGAAAACATTATGAGGGGAACCGAAGTGGGCGGCGCCGCGGTCTCGCCACCTCCTCCTACCACAACCCCATCAATCACTACCTCTTTCGGCGTACTCCATGAAGTAACATTTAGGAGTTAAATATCCGAAGCCGCAACTAAGGGTAACGCCGCATCCACACCCGACAACTCTTCACCAGGAAAAAACGAGAGCACCTCTATTGAAAGTAAAAGCCCAGCTGATAACCGCAACGAGTTCCTATTCCTACTCAACCGCGCCATTCATCCTCATCAGGTGCTTCCGACTCAACCCCTAGTTCTGGCAAAACATCCAGCTCAACCTCTGGCTCTGAATCTCACTCAGCTTCTGATTCCAATTTTCGATCTTATTCCTCAGCACCTTCATCTCACCAAAGCCCCATCTGGAGAGACAAAAAGATTAGAGGGAGTAGTTGAAAATATTAACATAGTGAGCGAGCAAAGACGAGAAATTAGATCAAAGAGAGGACATGAGAGTACCATAGCCACAGCTAGCCAGGTAGCTACATCCACCATTGTGTCTCATTCGTTGGGACATGGTATTGAAACAAACATCGTGGACCTAGCAATGCAATTACACAACCCCCTACCCACTCGACTGTTTCTTAATGAATAGTCGTTTCCCTTCCACACGAGGACGTAGCACAAAATCTATTTGAATCTCCCTTGGAGATTCCGAATATTGAAATAGAACACATGCCTCCTCAGTGTTCGACTTGTTTTAATGCACCATTGAGTCTAGCACCCAATACATAGATAGGTACATTGTTGGTCGGCACTTCAAGTGGTCAATCTGCGGGTCTTTGAGCTCCTGTCAAAACACCCGTTGAAGGGCTACAAAGTCTCCTCTTCAGATGGAAATCCCATCAGCGCTACGATTATTCCAATGTTGAACATGGGTCATACCATTGATTCAATGGCTGTGTCAACTGGTATTCTACGTGAGCCTAGGTTCGTACCAACTTTAAACGGGTTCAAAGCCTAGGTTCGTACCAACTTTAAAATCGTCATCGGTCTCGTCAACTCGACCAACACCTCTCTACAGACCATCATGTCGCGTATGATGGAGTGTATTCAAGCATTTGAAGACACGTGCAAATCTCAGGTTGGCTCCAACAAGCGCCACTACGATGAGTATGATGATGATGATCATCAACGCCATGAGGGGGAGAAACGACAACGCCTAGATGTCGGCGGCTCTACCTATGGAACCTATTAGATTCGCTTGTCTGACAATGGGACGCCTTTGACTAATATTCAAACCACACAAGGCATCAATCAGACCGAAATTGAGGGGATGGAATCTGTACTGACTTACATACCAAGAATTGAAAAGCCCATGGTAAGTTTTGAGGTCGAAATGGATGATTTAGACCTTGTCGACAACGAGCCAATTATCATCGACATTCGGGAGCTAAGAGAAGGAGTTCAAAGATGGCATTAGGGAACTAAATCTGAAAAGCTAACATCAAACGATTATGATCTCATTCTTCAGATGAACAGATCCTTCTCCGAGTCACTAGAAACCGAAACACCGACCGAAGATCTCTTTGAAGCTATTACTGCAGAAACTCCTGAAACTAAGCCACCACCTCCATCCTCTTCTATCACACAACTCGAGTGAGATCATTGGTTTAAATTTCTAGAATACAAAGCAAAGTGGGACGAGTAATTACATGGTTTAAATCAAAGTGCCTTTTCTGGAAGAAACTGAATCAAGGATTTCCTTAAGGTCCCAGAGAAACTGAACGAGGCCCGAGTTCATCAGACACAGCTATGAAGTTACAGAAAATCACATAATACGTATTCATGATCAAAGTCGTATAGCCAAGGATCCAAAATCAGTCACCGAATCTGTCATCTCTAGAAGGTCGACTACCACAAACTCAGTAAAGTTGAATATCCGATATTTTTCATCGTGCGACAAGACGGCAAGAAAAATACTCTTTTCCAGAAGCGGACTTCAGGAATCTAATGGTTGAAGACCTTGAATTTATTTTTGTCAAGATGAATGATCGAAGAAGACCGTCCAGAGATGAAAAGCATGCTTTAAAAGCAATAGTCAGGCACGTTTAAAGAACAATTGAGTTAAGCTATGTTGAAGACTTTCAACGGGGAATCGAAAGATGTCAAAAAAAGTCAACCTGGTAAGGCCAAAGGTACTTGTTCCTGACATCGAATGCATTTCAGTGATGACAATACTAGAGAAGCCAAAGTTTCAAGTAATTCACTTGAATTATTTCGGCTCTAAAAGATTTCTTAGACTCAGTAAAGTTGATGCCTACTTCGATGAGACTCTGATAAGCATAAGAATGCGTCTGAGTGCAAATCTAAGTTAAGACAAGGGGAATGAAGTGAAGATGAAGGTCAACAACAAGATTCAGTGTCTTAAAGCTTTGGAATTGATTGATGAATGTCTGTAGTACCGATAATTTCTCAGAAGACATGATGCCTTCTTTGATTTGCGCAAAGCCAAGTGATACGAGCTACTTCGCAAATTTAATACCAAGGGGGAGATTGTTAGGATCATTTATTAATTATATTAAAGTTTGGACTTAAAGTGAAAATCCAAAAGGTATATTAAGTAGGTTTATTTTTTGTTTAACCTAGTTATGAAAAAAAAACCTAGTGGCCGTACATTCATATTCTTTGTAATCGCATGAACATTTTCAATACAATCAAGCCAACAACTTATGATTCATTTAATTCATTATTGTTCGTGATTGAATGCTTGTTTGATTGCACTTGTATTGGGCTCACACCAACTCCTCCCTGACGACAACAAAGAGGGGGAGAAGGTCACCAAAGAGGTTGAAGACAAACTCATAGCTCATATGACAGAGCTTCAACGCCGTAACTCTGAAAATCTTCCAGCTGAGGAGGTGATACCCTCAGCTGAGGTAAAGGAAAAGGGTGATTCTTCCATCGCTAATGATGGTGAGGAAGAAGAAAATGACGAAGAAGATGATGATGATGAAAAAGAGGGACCGTCTCATCCAGGGAACAAGGATGATGATGACGATGATGATGACTTAAACCCCGACAACTTCTTCCTGCTTGTCAAGCCTCTTACCATGCCTGGAGTATCCATTCGATAACCACATGTGAAAAGGACACCTCAGAACCAAGACCCTCCATCCACTTAAAAGGACAAGAGAATGGCTGAAGACAACCTAACCATTCTCCTAAATAAAGAGGGGGAACTCGAAAACCCCGAGGTTAGTCTTCCATTTACTATCTTTATCCCTACCATCTCTAAACCCCAACCCCTTGCAACTCTACCACCTCTAATTCTTCCTACCAATATCTCAACAATAAACTATATTGAAGAGATTTCTAACCCTGAACCTTCACTTTTGTTAACAGCTCAACGTTTCCCCTAATGGTCACTCCATTCCTGAATGAGCCTTCGGAAGCGAACATGTTCCTGTATATATCCCTGAAGTCGAAGCCAGAGGGACCAACAAATAAAAGAGCTAGACCGGAACAGTGTAAAAATTCCTTGTTGTACCTCTAGTTCCGAGGAAGCTATCCCTCTAAATACAGAAGAGCAACTACATGAATTTTTCTTCCTTTCTACCTCATAAAGAGAAGGGGCGCTTGAGATTGAAAGAATTAGAGATGCTCACATCAAGGAAGCCCAAGCCATCTTTCGAGTCGCTGAAGCCCTAGCAAAGCAAGAGATCGTTGAACCAAAGCTCAGAAATAAAAATCCCCTCAGAGCTCATAAGATACTTTTTCACGCCGCAAACCTGGATCACCAGAAGACTCTAGCCCTACAAGACCAATAACTTGAATGGTTTAGAAAGAGGGTGAACATACGCGTCATCGATAAGAAGATCACAATCATCACTATCTCTTGACGATCTTCAAGAATGGGTCCCCGAATTTCGGTCAACATGTTTAGAGAAACAAAGGTAAAAACTGAACAACCACAATTTTATAAGTTATTTGGTTTTTCAGAATGGCTCGAGATCAGAGACTGCATTTCCGAATCTCAATTCAAAGGGGTATATGCAGATCACCTGAACCAACTCCTTGAAAGAATCTCGAACATAAGTGCAATTCCTTCTCTTCCCTCCAAGCAACTAAAAGATGAACATGAAACAAAATTTGAAGGTCCATCGTTCAGAAATGAACATGAAACAAAATTTGATGCTACAAGTCTCTTTGTTCATCTTGAGATCCCTGACATCTCTATGCTTGATACATCCCTGCCTATCAACAAGAAATATAGCTTTGATGAAATCTTCACTATTCCTGAATCAGGAATGACTTTCGTTGACAACATAGGGGGTCTCAGATTTTTTAGAAATAGGGATATCATGATCGCTCCTGCTAAACTCCTCCAAGTCCTTCAGTATAACTACATAGATGACAACACGTTTTAAGAAGATGAAGGATATCTATACTATATTATAAAGCATTTAACGAAAACTCTTAAAAACCACTTTATTTATATTCGTGTAACTAACCGCAGATAAACATAATCAAGTACATGATAAACATCTTATTTTAAATCTAAAATTTCATTAGGATAATTATTGAGTTTTAACATAACACTTTAAAATAGTTAATTTAATTATTAAACAAAAAATAAATTAATTCTTATTAAACCTAAATTAAATTATAACAAAAAAATTGAATTAAAAGATTACATAAAAAAATGTGGACTTTAAAATAGTTAATTTGATAATAATATCTACATATATATATATATATATATATTCAAAGATAAACACATTATCTTTCCTCAAAACCACATAAAAATATATTATAACACCGACAACAATAAATAAACAAAATATATCTCATTGTTTTGCACGAGTGCCTTCTAGTATATGTAAGAGCCTTTAAGTTAAAAGATTTAAGTCGTGCCCCTCCTTTGCACACTGTACATTCTTCTAAATCCCCATCCATATCACTCCCTTCCTATACGCTTCCCTGAATCTCCCCCTAGTCCCCCCCCCATTACTCTTCACGTTCTTCCATGGCTCTCTCGAATTCTCTCAATTCCACTGGCAATCGACTAAACACCTCTCAAATACTCTCTCAATTTTTGGATGAAATCTGTGTTTTCCTCTAGCGCTAAAGGTGAGTTTCTTCTGTTAAATCACTAATTTTTCAGTTTTGTAACATAATTAATCATTGATTGTTTCTTGCTTTTTCGTTGTTTGTACTAATTTTGAGTTTTTTGAGATTGTTGCTCTCAATTGTACAGTCAGTTTTTTTTGTTAAATCTCTCATTTTTTTGGTTCCGTAACATAATTTATCATTGATTGTTTCTTTTTTATTCAGTGTTTGTATTAATTTTTAATTTTTGTGATTATAGCTCTCAACTGTACGGTGACTTTCTTCTACTGTAATATAATTTATCATTGATTGTTTCTTGGTTCTTCAATGTTTGTATTAACTTTCAGTTTTTGTGATTGTAGCTCTCAATTTCAGACCAAATCGTCCCTCTGATACAAAATAGTAACCTCTGGGGTGCTCATCTTTTGCAATTCGATTGGATTTTCAAATGCGTCAAGGTGAGTTTCTTCTGTTAAATCCCTTATTTTTTTAGTTCTATAACATAAGATGAAAAATCAGCACTCTGATACAAAATAGTAACTTCTAGGGTGCTCCACTTTTGCAATTCGATTGGATTTTCATTTGAGTCGAGGTGAGGTTCTTCTGTTAAATCTCTGAATTTTTCGTTCTGTAACATAACTTATCATTGAGTGATTCTTGGTTCTTTAGTGTTTGTATAAACTTTGAATTTTTGCGATGATAAATAAATTTTGGCCATCAATGGAGTAACTATTTGGTTTCATATGATCTTTGGACATTACTTTATTAACTGTCGAGATCACTATCCATTAGAAAATCAATATTATGAAGCCATGATATAAATTATTTACTCATAGGTAAGATGGTATTACTGGGAAGTAATATTTTCTAGTCAACTGGTGTATATTTTGTACCAATTATGCTGATTATTTTATATCGTCATTCTCCTAAATGGACTAATCTCAAACTATCTTTCAGATGCTTTATGATCATACCATTTACTCAATTTACAATCCAATTCTCTAAGCCTACCGATTAAAACCCTCATAAGACTGTTTGGTACTGGCTTAATGAGCTTAATGAGACTCATATCTTATTCTATCAGCTATTCAAGACTCAGTCTTGGTAGTGACTTAATGAGCTTAATGGGACTCACAGCTTATTCTGTCAACTATACAAGGTTGTTTGGTATTGGCTTAATGATATAAAAAGTGGCTTATTCTTTTTATGGGTTATTCTTATGGTGAACCATTAGAAATCTGGAAACTTATTAACCTTTATAGGACTCACAACTTCTTCGATACGAGACTGTTCGGTAGTAGATTAATAATATAAAAACGATTTCAATACAAATTGTAGTTGGACTAAATTGTAGAGATATATCCTGTACAAAGCCATGCTAACTAATATTGCATTTTTCAGTCAATCAAAAAAGATGAAAGATTATGCTTGATGATGTTCAACGTCTTGATGGTTTGGATGATTAAACAAGCACTTTGATATTGATATTTGTTATGTTGGAACACCAAGATTACATTTTTCAGTCAATCAAGAAAGATGAAAGATTATGCTTGATGATGTTGAAGGTCTTGATAGCCTGGATGATTAACGTGGGTCCAAAAGAGATATCTATGTTCAACAATCAAGTAATCACTTTTATAAATAGATTTAATCAAGTAATTGTCTTTGTTATTGATAGGCCCTTTTTGTGTACCCAAAAATAGAATAATGGGATCCACAAAGCAAGTATACAATGTGGTCCACTATCGTCCCTCAAGTAATAAAGTGGTATAAGATACCGAAAATCGTCCATAGACTGTAGTAAACGTTCAGATCCAAGTCTAATAAAAGAGATGGTTTCAGATGGCGAATTTGAAGAATATTTGATTGATTGCTTGTTTGTTTGATTGTTGTGAATTAACAGAATAAAACGGGTAGCATGGGTGTAAAACTTCCAGGTGAGACCTAAATACAAATTCGGGTGGAGAATTTAGTTAGCAGTAATAAATTTCACCATCCACCTGGAGGGTATTCCTTCCGGACTTAACCATTGTTACTAGTATTTAGCTTTCAGCCCATATTCCTATGTAGCATCCGGACCAGTGATTGTAACAGGCAGTTTCCTCGAGGTGTATGGACTAGCAAATTCCTTTGTCTAAAAATCGCTCTTCCGAGCAGATTCCCATATCATCCAAGCTGGGTGTGTCATAGTGGCTCATTCCTGAGTCCCCCACACTTTACACTTTGAAAAGCAACCAACTCGTCGAGAATAATCAGTTAGAAAAATATAGAGAGCAACTCTTCCAAGTCTACTTCCTATGTCATTCGAGCTGACGTGCATATCGTGGCTCATTCCTGAGTCCACGGCACTTAAACACTTTCAAAGTGATCAACCCGTCAAGAAGTGCATTTGGATTTATAAAACTTGAATGAAATAATGAAACATTATTTCTGCTAATAAAAGTCCACCTTTATTTAATTTAGAATCTCACCCTTTCATTTCACACCCAAGCTAATAAAATTAGCTACTCATAGCGGAAATGAAAAAGCAATATATATAAATATAAATATATGACATAAATATAAACAAAGCAGATAAATAAAGCTATTAAATAAAGCAGTAAATAAAGCGGTAAATAAAGCAATTAAATTTGGAGCGAATAATACTTCAAAGATTACTTAGATTAAAAACCCACTTGAAAGATATTTCCAAGTGTTTGCTAATAGTAATTTAACTTGCGTGTAATTGTGTGTAGTAGAGTTATTTTCAAACCAACACACTTAACCATCTATTTATACTAGCTACTAAGGGTAGAGAGGTAATTTCAAGGGGAACCAAAAGTCAACAAAAAGACAACTAAACCCAACTTGTTCCCCAAGATTAGCAAAAAGGAAGGTTCATACCCTATTTAACTATTACAAATAAAATATATAAATATGTTTGTTCAAAAGAAAAGATCTAATAATCTTTAATAAAACTTTATGCCCAAGTCAGCTTATCCGTTAAGCTCTTCCATCAGCTGCCATCCACTGCATGCCAATGCTCCAACAATGCTCCAACAATGCCCAAAAGTCTGCAGATTTAACCCAAATTAGCTATAATGCAAGTAGAACAGGAAATCCATCTCACTTGACTTTATGACTCAACAACTACTTAATAATGGACTCAAAGTTGGGATAAAGTGTAAAATAGTTATCTAAAAGACTCTCTAGAGGGTTCTAACGTGTTAAATAATCGACACATATCACACCCCTAAACTTGAATTATTGCTTGTCCCTAAGCAACCAAAAGAAAAAATAAAAAAAAAGACTCAATTACAGCTGTAAGATTCTAGCATTAAGTGCTACTTCATTTGATGAGTATACCAATCTTATGTTAGTCATAGCTTTTCATAATTCCAAAGTGGGTTTGCGACATCCAATCAACTATTCATATTCACCCAAGCATTTCCCACTTTGTCTCAGTTCAACACACATGTCCTTCTTTTGAGTTCCATAGGGATTTTGATGTAGGGCTTCTTAATTTATGAAATTTATAGCTCAATTTAACCTTTTCTCTCAACAAAGCATATTTTACAAATTTTTATGGCAATCTTTGTGCTCTTTTTGTTGAAAGAAGTGCAACTTGTCCCTATGGGACATTTTGTGCCTTATACTCAAGCAAGGTTTTTCAAATTTAGAACAATTTCTTTTGATTTGGCATCATTGTGCTCTTTAGTCTTTTGTTCTTTTGTCATGACTTTTTGACCTTTGAAATACTATGAGATACTCCTCCCCCAAACATAAATTTGACAATGACCTCATTGGAATTGATTTGTATATAGTATATGGATGCAAGGGGCTAAAAGTGAATGCATGGCCTGTATCATACCCTTGTATGTATGGTGTGTGTGTGAACTTTGAGTTCCATGGTTGTCCTTGTGCCAATCTGAACATTTTAAAAGGAGCACAAACCAAAACTTTGAATTTAATCAAGCTGTGACACATGTGCTATGCTCCTCATGAAGATTATCTCATAAAAAGGACTCCTAAAAATCAGCAAATTATCCCAGACTCTACAGACATCAAGGAAAACTATATAATATACTAATAAAGTCAAGGAGGTGGAATAACCTGGCCTACTCCCCAAGAGTAGGTGTTGTGCTTGCATTGCTGGCCATCACTGCTGTAGCATTCTCTCCAACACTCAACTTCAGCTTTTCATTCTCAACCTTCAGCCTCTTCACCTGTCTTGACAAGTTCTGAATTCGGGTCTTCATCTTACTTACTTTCACCCTCTGCTGGTTCACCATACTAGTTCTGAGTTGCCTCACCTCTCCTTTTATCTTCTTGGTCTCATCTCCAAATTTCTGTTTCAGCTCTGTGTGGATGTTTTCAATCTTTTTCATAAATTCTCCCCTCTGGCTCAACAACCCGTCCCTCAGAGTAGAGTTTTGAGCCATGAGAGTTTGTAGCATTGTTCCAACATCCGCCTTCTCCATTGCCTTTTTCTTTTTTAACCTGGACACAGCCTTCATATCAATGGTCCATTTCTCTTCACCATCACCTTCCTCTACAATCACATCATCTTCAAATTGGGGTACCCGATTCTCCAACAGATACCTATGAATTAAGCAAGGGAAAAATAGTTTTCCCGTGTTTCTCTTAGCACAATACTTTATGCCTCTTATCACTAGCTCCCCAACATCAATACTTAGACCCACATTTACATAAGTATCATGTGTGGTGGGTAAGAGAGAGTGTTTGATAAAATTAAGCCATACATTGGGTTCAGGGAGCATATTGGCAGCTCTAAACTGTCTTAACATGAAATTTTCGTGGTGCTCCCAATCTGTTCCTGGCTTAGCAACCAGATCAAGAATTTTATGCATATCACCCATGGTTGCATTCACTTTGTATTTCTCAAAGTCAGATTTTCTTGGTGGCTCTAGTCCCAAGAAGTCATTATATCAATATTCTGAGATAATGACCTCTCGGCCTAGGACTACAACTGGGCCAGTCCCAGTTGTTACGAATTCAGCATAAAACTCTCTTACAAGCGATAAGTTGTAACTTTTCTTTACCTCACAAAGCTTTCCCCAATCATGTACCAGAATGCCCTCTGCAATGAAAGTGTTTTCAGCGATGCTATTTGGGTCAAAACCTTTGTCAGGGTGGCCCACCTTGTCCTTGAACTTGTCAAACGCTTTTCTTGCCTCTTTTGAACTGAAGCAGTTGTTGGGATGTCTTGGTCTCTTGATGAAGACAGGGCATGAACTCCCTGCCTCTGGATGCTCTTCTGATGCTGAAGCATCGGAGCTCTGCCTTGTAACTCTTCTTGTGGGTGGCTTCTTTGCTTGGGTCTTGACTTTCTTACTTTAGGCAGGTGCCTTTCTTGCCTTTTTTTTAGTCGGCTCACTTTCTGATAGGGTGTTCTTGGAATCTTGTCTCTTACCTAGTGCCCTCCCTTTCTTTCCTTTATTCTTGGCAATTTTACCTTTCCCTCGTATCGGCTCCTCTCCTTCTGTATGTTCTGCATTAGTATCTGTGCCACCAGCACCAGATAGATTTTCTTCTGTTGTTTCAGATACATGATCAACAGAATGATCATGATCCAAAGAGGTTCCTGCATCATTAATACCTGAACTATTCTCCACAGATTGGTTAGTGCTTGTTTTTAAGGCATGATCAAAAGAATGATCATCCTCATTTTGCTCAGAGATAGGCTCATCACTATCAATACCCACATTATCAAACAAATCAAAAATGCTCTCCGTACCACTTAAACATACATCCTTCTCAACTTCTATCTCTTTTTCTGATGGATGATCAACAGGGTGATCATCCATTTCCATATTCGGTTGGCCTTTAATTTCAATATCCTTTTCACTTTTCTCAGTTGTAACTTGAACATCTACCTTTTGTTGTTCATTGGAAACACAAGCACCACTATCATCATCTTTCCACATTAATAAGTACACATGATCGGGGTCCATAAATGTTATGGCATCATCCTCAGTGATGATTGCAATTTCATTCTCATTTTTAGTATTTGAGGACCCTTCTCCTGAATTAGAGGGTTTAAGTGATACCTGTTTTTCCACTTCTGGAGTAAGATTCAAGTCCACCAGTGGTGATTCGCGAGATGCCTTTACTATTGGTGCCAATGAAAGTCTTTCTCATCCATCTGCTGATGTCCTTCTCATTGGTGGCACGTATGGTGTGATAATAGGATGTGACATAGTAGAGAACACCAGAAATAGGGGGTGGTTGGCTTGGTTGCTGAGTGAAATGCATATGAGGGTAAGTGCAGAAAGGAGGCCTCGGAACAGGGGCATTTCTTAAGTAGGTTTGATTGAAGGGTTGATTTATGGGTCTTGGTCGTGGATTTCGTGGAAATGAAGGAATCGATGGTTGAAATAACCATGATGGATGGTGCATAAACATTCTAGGTAAGGCTGGTGGAGCAATTCTAATAGGATTTGCATCCAATGGAGGCTCTGTGTTCATGTGTGCCCTAGCAGGTGTCGATAAACTAAAATGTGCAGAGGTGAAAGCGAAAGCGGTCGACCTAGGGGTTGGTAATGGTGCTAGTGGTGGTGGGAACGGTGGTAATGTGGTGCTTGGAGGTGTGGTAGGGGTAGGGTTTTGTTCTTGGGTAAAAACAGGGGGTTTGGTTTTGGGTATTTCAGGGTGGGTTTTTGCAGGGGATTTCTCGGTGGGGGGTTTAGAGGCTTGGGGTTTATCGTCGGCCTCAATAGAGATAGGATCATCGGTTGTACCTGAGGGTTGGGTGTGACGATTTTGGGGGTTTCCGGCCACCACAGTTGCCGCCGGTGCTCCATCTCCACCAGACGACTCGCCGGTGCTCGTCCCTTTACGCCGACCACTTCGCCGGACAACCATGGCAATATTCTCCTTTCTCGATGCTCTTCTCTCTCTCTCACCATTTTTAGCTTTCTGCGTGTTTTGTTTTTGAAATGAAATGAACTGAACTTTTGGTGTTCTCAGGTGTATTTGAAAGTGAGAAGACCAAGAGTTGAAAAGGGTTTAAATACCCACCAAACTTTCTCCTAAAGAAATGTGGTTTAACTTCTCTTTAAAAATGTAGTTTGGGTAAAGACCACTGGATAATAAATTCACAGCTGGATTTTAGCCTTAGGTAGATAAAAAGGTGACATTTTGGAGGCTGAGAGGTACTTTCAGCTGATGTCATGCAATGAGCTTATCTTGTACCATCCTTAGTTGATAGGAATAGCATCTTCCTTCCTCCTTCCTTATCTAAAAACAAAAAATATTTTAAACAAAAACACTAAATTAATTAATCTACTGGAAATTAAATAAACAAGCAAAAGAGATATTTACAGAAAACGGACTTTTAAAAGTCCATGGGCTTTTTCGGATTTTTCAAGGTGCAGCCAAGTCCACAGAGCAATGCTCTGGGAATGCTACAACATCATGAAACAGCTTAACACGTTGCCCATTTACTTTAAAAACATTGTTTGATTCAGGGTTAAAAAGGTCAATGCTCCGTATGAATAGACTTTATGGATTTGGAAAGGTCCTGACCATCTGGACTTCAACTTTCTTGGAAACAATTTCAACCTCGAGTTGAACAGTAGAACTTGTTGGCCTTCTTTTAACTCTCGGTGATTGATTCTAGAGTCATGCCATTTTTTTGTTTGCTCTTTATAGATTTTTGCATTTTCATAGGCCAGGTGCCTATGTTCCTCTAGTTCACAGAGTTGTAATTTCCTATTTTTCCCAGCTGCATTGGGGTACATATTTAATTCTTTGATGGCCCAAAATGCCTTATGCTCAAGTTCCACAGGGAGGTGGCAAGCTTTTCCAAAGACTAGCTTGTATGAGGACATACCTATAGGTGGTTTATAGGCAGTCCTATAAGCCCATAAAGCGTCATCTAATTTGAAGGCCCAATCCTTTCTATTGGGCTTTACTACTTTTTCTACTATGCTTTTAATCTCCCTCTTTGAAAGTTCAGCCAACCCATTGGTTTGTGGGTGATAGGCTGTAGCCACTCTATGTTTGATATTGTATTTTTCAAGTACACCAGAGAGCAGATTATTCACAAAATGGGTACCCTCGTCACTAATTAGTGCCCTAGGAGTACCAAATCTTGTAAAAATTTACCTTTGGAGAAACTTGACCACAGTTTTTGCATCATTGGCTACATAAGCTGTAGCCTCCACCCACTTTGACACCTAATCTACCGGCACTAAGATATATTGACATTTGTTTGATGGGGGAAAAGGACCCATAAAATCTATTCCCCATACATCAAACAACTCAACCTCAAGGTTCCCATTTAATGGCATCTCATTCCTTTTAGAAATAGAGCCACTTCATTGACATTCGTTGCACCGTAGTACAAAATTGTGGGAATCCTTAAAGAGAGTTGGCCAATAAAAACCAGATTGTAGAACTTTGGCGGCTGTTCTTTGGCTTCCGAAATGTCCTCCGTAAGGTGCTTGATGGCAGTGCTGCAAGACAGCTGCTACTTCAATCTCTGGGATGCATCTTCTCAGAATCTGATCTGCACCAAGCTTAAATAAAAATGGATCATCCCAAAGATAGGTTTTAGTATCATGGAGAAATTTCTTAAGCATGTAACTAGTGTAATCCGGGGGTTTTATTCCACAAGCCAAGTAATTTGCTATGTCGGCAAACCAGGGTGACTTAGTCTGTTATATTGCCATGATTTTTTCGTCAGGGAAGGTCTCAATGATGTCTCCTTCTCCTATCCCAGGTTTCTCTATCCTAGACTGATGATCTGCAACTTGGTTGTCTACTCCTTTTCTATCCACAATCTCTAGGTCAAACTCTTGTAACAACAACACCCATCTAATCAATCTAGGTTTGGCATCTTTCTTTGATATCAAGTATTTGATGGCCGCATGGTCAGTACGGACAATGATTTTGGTCCCTATCAAATATGATCTAAACCTCTCAAAGGCAAAAACTACAGCCAATAACTCCTTTTCTGTTGTTGTGTAATTAGTTTGTGCTTCATTCAAAGTCTTACTTGCGTAATAAATTGAATGAAAAACTTTCTCATGTCTTTGACCTAGGACAGCTCCTACAACAAAATCACTGGCGTCACACATGATTTCAAAAGGCTTGTTCCAGTCCGGAGTTACAACTACTAGAGCGGTCACCAAAGCTTTCTTCAATATATTGAATGCATGTCTGCACTCATCAGTAAATACAAATTTTTGATCATGCTGCAAAAGTGAACACAAAGGTTTAGAGATTTTTTAAAAGTCTTTTATAAACCTTCTGTAAATGCCAGCATGACCGAGAAAGCTTCGAATTCCCTTAACAGTGGTTGGTTCGGGTAGTTTTTCAATAACTTCATGTTTAGCCTTGTCTACCTCAACTCCTCTTTTTGAAATAAGATGTCCAAGAACAATTCCTTCCGTAACCATGAAATGACATTTCTCCCAATTAAGAACAAGATCAGTTTCCTCACACCTTTCCAAACTCTTGTTCAAATTTTCCAAACAATTATCAAAAGATGATCCATACACGAAAAAGTCATCCATAAAGATTTCTATAGATTTCTCAAGCATGTCAGAAAATATGGACATCATGCATCTTTGAAAAGTTGCTGGTGCATTACAGAGTCCAAATGGCATTCTCCTAAAGGCAAAAGTGCCATAGGGACATGTGAAGGTGGTTTTTTCCTGATCTTCTGGTGTTATTGCTATTTGATTGTAACCAAAGTATCCATCTAAGAAACAGTAATACTCTTTTCCTGCTAACCTATCTAACAACTGGTCAATGAAAGGTAGGGGGAAATAGTCTTTTTGAGTAGCCTTGTTTAGCCTACGGTAGTCCATGCATATTCTCCACCCGGATATTACCCTAGTGGGGATGAGTTCATTTTTTTCATTGGAGATGACAATGAATCCTCCCTTCTTTGGGACACACTGGACTGGACTAACCCAAGAACTACTAGCTATGGGGTAAATTATTCCTGCATCTAGCAATTTCAAAATTTCCTTCTTCACTACCTCTTTCATGACAGGGTTCAGTCTTCGTTGGGGCTCTATGGATGTAAAGTCTTTATCTTCTAAGATGATCTTATGTTGACATATAGAGGGACTAATCCCTTTAAGGTCAGCAATGGTCCATCCTATGGCTTTTGTGTGCAATTTTAACATATCCACAAGCTTCTTTTCTTGATGTATATCTAGGGTAGATGATATGATGACAGGCAATTTGCCTTCTTCTCCTAGATAAGCATACTTCAAGTGAGATGGGAGTTGTTTCAACTCCAAGTCAGGTGGTGATACTATGGTTGGTGTGAAACTCTTTTGTTCATTATTTTCTAGCATCTCAAAGGCTGCTGTCTCTTCGGTATCATTCTCACTTAACTCATGTTTTTTCCTCACTTTCTATTTCTATTTCCTCATCATCATCCTTCAACTTACAGACTTCTCTTACTCCCTCCTCATAACAGGCTGTCTCAATCTCAGATACCCGCGCACATTCCTCTAAGTAATCAGGGTATTTGAGAGAATCAAAGACACTAAATATGACTTTTTGGTCTTGCCATCTCATAGTCATTTCTGCTTTTTGTACATCTATCAAAGTTCTTCCGGTGGCCAAGAAAGGTCTTCCTGAGATTATAGGAATATCCTTATCAGCCTCAAAGTCCAAAACAATAAAGTCTGCTGGAAATATGAACTTTTCAACTTGTACCAACACATCCTCTATTTTTCCCTTAGGATAGGCAATAGTCTGATTGATTTAACATGCTCCTTGCCTGGGTTTCTAGGGATTTCTGTGTTACTGGGCAAGGTGCCAATAGGTCTGTTGTTCTGGTTGAGAGCAAGTTGACCCACTTGTGTCTCTAAACTTCTTAGAGCGGCTTGGTTTTGAGCATGGTTTTGGGCTATTTGTGTCTGGTTTTGGGCATGGTTTTGGGCTATGGTTGCATTTTGCTGAACCATTGCTGCCTGAGTATGAGCTATGTAAGTTTTTAACACATCTTCTAAAGAAGATAACCTAGTAGTAGTTGATGGTGGAGGTGGCTTGTTTTGAAAATTTTGATGAGGTTGAAAATTTTGTGTTGGCTGAGAATTTGAACTGCTTGCATAGTTTTGAAAATTAGAATTTCCTTGGTGTTTAGGTGCTGGTGGGTTTAAACTTGGACTTGTCCATGAAAAATTTGGATGTTGTTTCCAGCTTGCATTGTAGTTGTTGGAGTAGGGCGCAGACTTATTATGAACATAATTTACTGATTTAAAATTTTTAGGACAATGTTCGTAAGAATGTTCCCCTCCACAACAAACACCCTGCACTGCCAGAACTGGTTGACTTGATGTAGCAGCAGTCGGCTGTGCTCCCTGGCCGGAAGTAATATTTTTTAAAAAGTTAGCCATGGAAGCAAGATGAGCTGTAATAGCACTGTATGCGTCAACATCATGTATTCCAGCAGCCTTTTTTTGGTTTGTAGCACGTGGATCAGCCCAGTGCCCATTATTTTCAGAAATTTTCCCAAGCATAGCAAATCCTTCATTGTAGGTACTGCCTGTAAAGGCCCCTCCTGTAGTCGCGTCGAACATTTGTCTATCAGTGGCCTTTAAACCATTGTAGAACGTCTCGAGTTGAATACAGTAGGGAATGCCATGGTGTGGGCATTTCCTTAACAGATCTTTAAACCTTTCCCATGCATCAGGAATAGCTTCATCGCCCGTTTGTTTAAAAAGACAAATTTTGTTTCGGGACTTAGCATTCCTGGTGGGGGGAAAATATTTTCGCAAAAATTTCTCAGCCATTTCGGTCCATGATGTTACAGAATCAGGTGATAATGAGTGGAACCACTCCATAGCTCGATCCCTTAAGGAAAATGGAAATAATGTAAGGTTTAGAGCGTCTGTTGACACTCCTAGGATCAAGAAGGAATTGCAGACTTCTAAAAAGGATTTCAGATGTGAAAATGGGTCTTCAGTTGGTAAACCAGCAAATTGTCCATTTGTTTGTAACATATGAAACATGATCGGTTTTGGTTCAAAATGGGTGGTCGTGAAATGGGGTCTAGCTATCCCTGAGTTCAATTGCTCAAAATTAGGGATGGCATAGTCCATTATTCGACCATATTTAGAATTTGCTAAATTAATTATATTAGGTTGTGGCCTTGGTCTTGGTGGGTTCTCACCATGATTTTCTGATCCTGTATCATCATCTTCATCATGTATTTCTTCATCATGAAAAATGTTTCGAAATGGGTGAATAGGTGGATCTCCAAAGAATGGAAGTTGTAGGGGTCCAAATGGTGGGGGATGATGTTGTCCATTTAGGAGAGGAGGGGGTTGTGCCATGTCGGGAGGTGGCGGAGCAAGAATTGCTCTTTGTACCCTCCTTCTTTGACGGAATGTTCTCTCAATATCGGGATCGATTTCGAGAAACTCCCCTCGTTGAATCCTTGGCATACACCACCACAACTGTTTCAAACGGTGTTAGAAAAATCAAATATTTTATCTTACTTAAAAATTGAACGTTTAGTTTGCCAGTCCCCGGCAGCGGCGCCAAAAACTTGATAGGCCCTTTTTGTGTACCCAAAAATAGAAGAATGGGATCCACAAAGCAAGTATACAATGTGGTCCACTATCGTCCCTCAAGTAATAAAGTGGTATAAGATACCGAAAATCGTCCACAGAGACTGTAGAAAACGTTCAGATCCAAGTCTAATAAAAGAGATGGTTTCAGATGGCGAATTTGAAGAATATTTGATTGATTGCTTGTTTGTTTGATTGTTGTGAATTAACAGAATAAAACGGGTAGCATGGGTGTAAAACTTCCAGGTGAGACCTAAATACAAATTCGGGTGGACAATTTAGTTAGCAGTAATAAATTTCACCATCCACCTTGAGGGTATTCCTTCCGGACTTAACCATTGTTACTAGTATTTAACTTTCAGCCCATATTCCTATGTAGCATCCGGACCAGTGATTGTAACAGACAGTTTCCTCAAGGTGTATGGACTAGCAAATTCCTTTGTCTAAAAATCGCTCTTCCGAGCAGATTCCCATATCATCCAAGCTGGGTGTGTCATAGTGGCTCATTCCTGAGTCCCCCACACTTTACACTTTGAAAAGCAACCAACTCGTCGAGAATAATCAGTGAGAAAAATATAGAGAGCAACTCTTCCAAGTCTACTTCCTATGTCATTCGAGCTGACGTGCATATCGTGGCTCATTCCTGAGTCCGCGACACTTAAACACTTTCAAAGTGATCAACCCATCAGGAAGTGCATTTGGATTTATAAAACTTGAATGAAATAATGAAACATTATTTCTGCTAATAAAAGTCCACCTTTATTTAATTTAGAATCTCACCCTTTCATTTCACACCCAAGCTAATAAAATTAGCTACTCATAGCGGAAATGAAAAAGCAATATATATAAATATAAATATAAGACATAAATATAAATAAAGCAGATAAATAAAGCTATTAAATAAAGCAGTAAATAAAGCGGTAAATAAAGCAATTAAATTTGGTGCGAATAATACTTCAAAGATTACTTAGATTAAAAACCCACTTGAAAGATATTTCCAAGTGTTTGCTAATAGTAATTTAACTTGCATGTAATTGTGTGTAGTAGAGTTATTTTCAAACCAACACACTTAACTATCTATTTATACTAGCTACTAAGGGTAGAGAGGTAATTTCAAGGGGAACCAAAAGTCAACAAAAAGACAACTAAACCCAACTTGCTCCCCAAGATTAGCAAAAAGGAAGGTTCCTACCCTATTTAACTATTACAAATAAAATATATAAATATGTTTGTTCAAAAGAAAAGATCTAATAATCTTTAATAAAACTTTATGCCCAAGCCAGCTTATCCGTTAAGCTCTTCCATCAGCTGCCATCCACTGCATGCCAATGCTCCAGCAATGCTCCAACAATGCCCAAAAGTCTGCAGATTTAACCCAAATTAGCTATAATGCAAGTAGAACAGGAAATCCATCTCACTTGACTTTATGACTCAACAACTACTTAATAATGGACTCAAAGTTGGGATAAAGTGTAAACTAGTTATCTAAAAGAATCTCTAGAGGGTACTAATATGTTAAATAATCGACACATATCAGTTATATTAGACAACAAGATGGCATTTTTCACTCAATCAAGAGTTTCCATGTGATAATAAACTATTCCGATTTTACTCATATCTGGAGAATGAAATATCTTTGTCAACCACACTTGAATAAGATTTAAGTGTAGGCATTTACGTAGCTGGACAAGTTTGTCTTTGTAGTATTTTTAGAAAATTTAGGATATGATTGTTCTTCAGTTGTAGAATTGTATACAAGTTAAATTTCGTGTTTCACAATAAATTTCATGAGAATGATAATGACTCCCGGCGTATCTTTAGAAGGTTTCTACCTCGGCATCGAACTCGGGCAATCACAGTATCAGGGCAAGTGTTGTTGCATTGGTGTCAAAGAGGGTAAAATATTGTATTCATGTGAGCGTTTTCGACCTTCATTTTGTTTGTGTGATGGTAATAACAACCCGTTTTACACATTTTGCAGCTTTCCTACTTTGATACAAGGGTAGGCAGTGATAGAAGCAAGACAAGTGTTTGTTGCATTCCAAGCATATTTAGGATCCAAAATGGCATAAGTTTGTTAACGATGAAAATATACTGTTTGCAGGCCTTTACGGGACCATTGTCGAGCACACCCATAATATCGACAACAATCAAGAGGGTCAAACACGGGCATCGGCATCAAAGCCAGTATCTAGATTCAAGCTACAGAGAAGTACCACAGGATCGAGTGGTTAGTTATTCGTAAACAATCAAGTGGTAAGTTATTCGTCTCGAGTAAGCATTTGGTAAATGGCCCCTAAGTTTAATATGCATATTTTGAAGCTTCTTTAAACCATATATATCCATGATCTTCCAACTCACCATGAAGTTTCTCTGATAAAACCCTCTCACTCATCCCTAATATCTGATTGTCATAACATTCATCCTCCATATATCTCTTTGTAATCACCTAGTTAAATTATCCGACGTCACAAATAGCATCATTGCATCTTCTATTTTTCTATTGAATCTTTGAGTTTGTAGATTTGTTCAGGTCTGCATTCAAAGGATGATCATAACTAGAAGACGAAGACCCCTTCAGTTCAACAATCTCTTTAAAGTCAAAGTTAAAAGCTAAAAGACATAGGAGAGTTTATATGACAATGCCTTCAATGCCCGTTGATTCTGAAACAATGCATAGAGAGATCAACCTCATCTAAGATCATAGTGAATAGTAACAGATTATGTGGATTACTAAAAAGTATTTTTGTTTCTCGCCAAATGGATACGGTCCAACATCGTTTGGAATGATATGCTTTGTATGTGAATAGTTTGCTGCATTATGTTTTGTTGAGACTTAGAATGACAAGCTCATTGTAAAAATATTGAAAGAGGAAGGTACTTGTTTATGTATCATAAAGACTATAGGGCAGGTACATTCTCTATGCATTATTTATTGTTTTGTCATAATTTCATGTCGTTAAGTTTTTATGGCTTAATGATCTTTCTCCGATTTTTTTTTTCAAAATAGTTGATTATGATCTCATCCTTCATCTCTTTACACTAATGGACTAGATGAGAGAAGTATCTCATGAAATACTGATTTTCAAGCAGACATGCGTATTGTGGTTTAACTATTACAGACTTTAATTTTACAAGAACCTGATGATTAGGGTAGTGGTGGCGCTTAACTTGTCTCAATTTTGTTTGCAATGGTCTGGGACCAAATTGTCCTGCTATGGAAATCGAGCAGCTCATTATAGTTTAAAGTTGAAGTTGGTGTTCATATTGAGAAAGCATGTATTGATTGATTTGAGTTGGAGAAGTTGTGTTCTCAATGTCCATTTGGTAGTTAATCAGTTTTGAAGCTTTAGCCATAAGCCTTGCCAACACCTATGGATGATTGATCCTATTTTTCTTAGTGGTTGTGGTTTCGGATGCTTATGTTTTTGCTTTGGAGAAACCCATTTTTGAAGATACTAATAGAGACGTGGACAATTTTCGTGGTTTAATGGAATCAACCAACTGAATTGGAACGTTATTGTTCTCAACTCCGATGACTTTGTTGTATTCACCTATTTTTGGATTAATAGGTCGACTTAAAATTTTAAATCCAACGGCATAGCGCGGGTACCCAACTAGTAAAAAAATATGCAGATAAGGAAAGACATCATAACCTCACACGCAATTCAATCTTAACTTTTCTCTTTAAACTCTCTTCAATGTGTTGTCATTTACTCTATTGTAATTTCATTATCTAATGTAATGTTCTATTTTATCATTAATGAAATATTCAATGAAGTACTTTACTCCATCTAGTACTAAAATTATCCCTAAAAAAGTAATCAGGGACAAGGCACATATGACTCTTTATCGTTATACCAACTCACATTCACTGATAACTATCTGTTTTGCACTTATCAATGAATATGCTTTCTTAATTTAAAACACTTGCAATAAATTGTGATTTGATACTCTTATATATGAAACTCAATTCAAATAGTGTAAAAGCTGAAAAAGATCACACAAATTTGTACTTAGGATTTAAACTTTGTAAGTCTTATTTCCTCACTAAAACTTTCTAGCAATTTCCTTATATTGCTTTATCATGATCAAATAGGGGAGATTGTTGATCCGAATTCCTTCAGTGATTTTATTATGATTCTTCTATATTTAGTGAAATTCTTAGATTTAGATAATGTTCAGGTTCAGCGAACGCAAACACTGATTACACTCAATGATCGCTGAAACCAATTAGGAATGATATCTGAATCTAGAAGACCCGAAGACAAAGTTCACACAAAGGAACCTTCAGCGAATGTCGAAGATTGAGTTGAAGAAAGAGACAATTAGCTCCTGATCTGAAACCAATTAGGAATGATATCTGAACCTAGCCACCCCTAACTTTCAGCCCAATCCTTATGTAATATATGAAAGAAATATAAAAAATAACCAAATTAACATAGCTAGCCCCCTCCAAGATTTTGACCTAGATTACTATTTATAATTCTGAGACTCTACACCTATGGACAACTCTCCACACTCCACATGATTCTTTCTTCAAGTAAATAAGTTAATAATCACTATTTAATTTTTCTTTTTCTTTTCTTGAGACGAATAATAAAACTCCAAATTAAATATAATTACTAAAACTATGTTTCACCAGTTTAATTGAATACTTTATAATGAATGCAATTATTTACATATAATTATAAATTGTATAAATATTTACTTTTATATGTTTAAGTTTTCACTATAAAATAAATGATTTTACCCACAAAAATCATCCAAGGAAATTTTCATCGCTGATTAACCACGAATTACCCAGAAAATACCAATGGTATGGATCGTATGATAGAATCTAATGTTTTCTAGAAAATACTAATGGATTATCCACAAAATCCCTAGGTAATCTGTTATTGGTTTGAATTATCCACCAACTTTTGTAATAACTTTGTGACCAATCACACTTTAGCAACAAATTTCTCAAGGAAACGTTCGTAGGCAAAAGTATTTCATTTAGTAGTTTTTATTGTAAAATTCTCAAACCAAGTTTAGTTGAATGCTCATATTGCTGTTGAGAATGATAATTAATTTTAAAATTTGAATAACATACATGTAAATTGTAAATTTGTTTACATTGAAAGACGAGTTTTTAATTTCTTATTATCATAAGTTGAATCATGAGCAAAGAAGTGAAGTAACAATCAATTAATTTTTTGAAGCGAAAAGAAAATGTTGTAAACGAAGGTCTGGACACCCCCTAACCTAAATTTCTAGCTCCGCCCCTGTTTATATAGATTGGATATTCGAGGTAGTTCAAGTATTGACCAACAGAAAGGGGATTTACTCTTCATTTGTTGTATTAATGAAAATTTTAAATTAGTCGCTTTTTCTAGATTTAAAGGTGTTACAAAGGCTTTGTCAACGCAGAGAAGTGTGCGATAATCCTGGTTATCTTATAAGTCATTTGGTGAATTTATCGCATAAACCATGTGCGACAAATAGACGAATAGTAATCTCATTAGACAAAACGGGTGGTTCAACCTAGTGAAAAGTAATCTCCTTGCACATCTATCGTACGTCAACCCCTGTGCGACAACCCCTTCATGCGACAAACCTTGGACCGATAACCCTGTGCAACAACTCTATGTAGTTGTATGCAATAAGATTTACACTTAGTTAATTTTTAATCATTTTGTGCGACAAAGTAAAAAATTAGCCCCTAATTTTATGAATGTTTTATAAAGATTTCTGATTTGGGCTTTTGGGCTTTTGGGAAGCCTATAGGCTGGGCTATTTGTTTTGTAATTGGACCCTATTTATAGGTTCCTATTGGTTCATTTTCATTTGAGAGACTTGGGAGAGAATATACTTTACACACACAAACTTAGTTAGTTTTAATGGGAGTCGGTTAAACATTTAGTGTGGTATTCTGTACAGTATCCCCTCCATGATATTTCAATCTAAACATATGAGATATGATTTTGATGATCATTGTTGTTAATTTCTATCTCCTATCTATATTTTTATGGATTTCTTCATTTCTTATCTATAATGGGATCTAACATTTTGTATCAGAATCCATTGAAGAAACTTTTCTTCAATTTGGTCATCTTTGGCAACAGTTGAAGATTTGGTGATCGATTTTGATGTTTTGGTCCTTAGATTGATTCAATCACATCTGCCTAAACTCAAATATTATTTATGTGATTAATTTTCTGTTTTGTGATTACTTGAGATCCAATCTTCCATATGTGTTTTGGATTATCTTTGATAGAATTTTGCACTCTAGGTGTTTGTTGATCCAAACTCCTTTAAGTGATTTGAATATGATTCCTTTATGTACTTAATGAAAATTCCAAGAATAGATCACTGTTCAAGTATACAAATTTATGGTCCTTCTGGCTCCCCTACTATTTCAAATGAACCTACAGATACAAATGATGAGACTCCATAAGCCATTATCTCTGCACCCTCTAACTCAAATGCAAGTCTAGAGGAACAAATTTCTGCTTCAGAAGTAGAAAGCTCAAAAATTGATTTCTTCTCCAATACAAATCACATTAGAAGAGGAAAAACATGAAACAGAAATTGCACCCCCACTGGTATCTCAATCTCCCTTGAAGAAGTGGATAAGAGACTATCCCTCAAGCCAAATAATTGGTGATCCTTCTGATGGTGTAAATACCAGATCTGCCATTACGAATGAACCATTCTTTGTGAATTTTCTTAGCATTGTAGAACCAAAAAGTGTTCATGACGCCCTCCAATATCTAAGTTGTATAGATGCGGTGTAGGAAAAACTTCTTCAATTTGAAAGAAACAAGGTTTGGAAACTCATTCCCTTACCTAAAACTAAAACTGCTATTGGTACTAAGTGTGTTTTCAAGAACAAGAAGGATGAGGATGGAATAGTGATCAGAAACAAGGCCAGATTGGTCGTAAAAGGATACTGTCAAGAAGAAGGGATTGATTAGGATGAAACCTTTGTTCCAGTAGCAAGACTAGAAGCAATTCGATTGTTTTTAGCCTTCTCTGCATATATAAACTTCAAAGTATATCAGATGGACGTCAAATCTGCTTTTTTGAATGGCAAGCTCAATGAAGAAGTATATGTCTAGCAACCCCCTGGTTTTGAGAGCGCAGCTCATCCAGACTATGTCTATTTCTTGGACAAAGGCCTGTATGGGTTGAAACAAGCTCCACATGCATGGTATGATAGGCTCTCAAAATTTCTGGTCAAACATCACTACGAGAATAGTAAAATTGATACTACCCTATTCATCAAGAGAAGCAATGGTGAGTTAACTCTAATCCAGATCTATGTGGACATCATTATATTTGATTCTACAAATAAAGAAGAAATTGATATCTTTCCTAAGTTGATGACATGCGAGTTTGAAATGAGCATGATGGGAAAATTAAATTTCTTTCTCGGGCACCAAATTAAACAAACTACCTTTGGCATTTTTAAATCAAGCTAAGTATGTTTCTCATATTCTCAAAAAGTACAAACTTCACAGTTCTATAACTATGAAAACATCAATTTCTCCTAGCATAAAGCTTGATGCTGATATCTCTTAATATCAATCGATATCAAAAACTACAGAGGAATGATTGGATCTCTTTTGTATTTAACTGCTAGTAGGCCATATATTATGTTTGGCACATGTCTCTGTGCTAGATACCAAGCGAATCCTAAGGAATCTCACTTGGTTGTTGTAAAGAGGATCTTTAGATACCTAAAAGGGACTCAGTTCTTGGGTCTATGGTATCCAAAGTACTCTGATTTTGATTTAATTGCATATACTGACTCTGGTCATGCAGGACGTAAATTAGACAGAAAGAGTACATCTGGAAGTTGTCAACTACTTGGTAACAAGTTAGTTAGTTGGACATCCAAGAAGCAGAATATGTTGCTGCTGCTAGTTGATGCTCATAAGTTATCTGGATGAAAATCCATCTTAGAGACTACGGTATTCTATATGAAAAAATCCCCATTTTGTGTGATTTAGATAGTGCAATTGCTATTACTGGCAATCCAGTTCAGCACTCCAAAAGCAAGCACATTGATGTCAGTTATCATTTCATAAAGGATCATGTAGAAAACAGTACAATTGAAATGTACTTTGTTTCTATTGATTTCCAACTTGCTGACTTATTCACAAAAGCCCTAGATGAAAAGCGACTTTCCTTCCTAATCAGCAAGTTCGGCATGCTCAATATACAATAAAAATCCAGCTTCTCTATTGTTATAGAGCCTCTGTAAGCTATACTAAAGCATGTCTTTACTTATCTCTAGTCTATTTACTTTTTCTGTTCTATCGCTCTTCACCCAAGGGATGCAGAAGCTTCTGGATGCAGTATACAAGCCTCTACACCTCAAACTCTGCTTACAGCTCTTACGATTTTATGATCCAAGCACAGTTTAAGGGGGAGCAGGAGATAATGCGTAACTCAAGGGGGATCAAAGTATTATCATGAGAAGAAATGGTGAGTCATAACTCAAGCATAAGCAATTCGTCAAATTCAGACAGTTGCCCACTACTTCTGGATATACTCTTTCCTTAAAGAGTATACACAAGCTTCTGGTATGTCTATCAGCCCTTCTGCAAACCATTTTCGAAAACTTCAGATAGTCAACAACTACTTCTGCCTATACTCTTTTCTGAAAGAGTATACCGAAGCCTCTTGTATGTCTACCTAACCCTTTGGTTTTTCTTCAAAGATTTAAGATACTTCATTCATTATCTCTGTACTACGTCTTTATCCAAAGACAATACAGAGCTTCTTGAATGTCTATCAAAAATCTCTGACATTTTGAAGTTCTGTTAACCACTCTTCATTGAAATTTTCAAAACCTTCTTCTGGTCCCACAAATGTTTTCATATGACAAGCTTGATTCTTTTTCCTTTTTTCTATCTTCTGAACTTCGACTTCCAGAACTTCGATTAGCACATCCAGAGATGGAATTTGTACACCATCTCTTCTGAAAAGGTTTTTACACTTGTGTGTTTTTCCATTGTGCTTATCCGCGGATGAGTCACTAAAGTGACTGTCATGTCTTTCAATCTTATCCACTCGATGATGGTTTCTCTTCCTGACAAGCGTACACGCGTCAACTCCCCATTGGTTCAAGCACTGAACTGTTTTCAATTCCACGTCATTAGGAGACGTTGCGTTATCCCACACACTCGAGTACACCTCCACGTCCTATTATTTAAATTTATTTTACTCCTCATTTTTACTTTTTCACCATCCCTGCTTTTGCAAATTTCTTTGTGCTCGAAGCTTCTCCAATATTTTTCTACCTGCAACTGAACCTTCAAAAAAAACCCTAAGTGCAAATCATGGCTGCTCAAATCGATAATGCATGTAATAACAATGTTGATGCTCATTGTTGGGTCACCGATGATTTGGTGATGAACCACCTTCCTTTTATATGAATGAATTTTTACAGGTTCTTTTGAAGGTCTGAAATATGCTTTAAGTATTGAAGAGTCAAAGACTATTCAATCAAGGGGTTGTACATCAAAAAGTGGAATTTTGGATGTATCAACCAACTTCAATATTCAGACCATCTTGCCAAGTCAAGATTGGGTCACCAATATAGTGGGTCACCGATGGTACACTCAAAAGTCATCAAAAGTACTAAGGACATCAAATAAGATGAGGTCATCAAGTTTGATGTCATGGTCACCGACACTATGATATTGGTCACCGAAATTGCAGGTATATTTTCTAAGGCTGTGATATCAACTCACAAGGGTATACACTTTTGTCACTTAGTGAAAGAAGAAGTTATCAAGCAAAGTGTACACTTATCAACTCCAGCCTTATAAGGTATCCACCGATGTGATACATAGTGAGATGTATCACTTAGCAATTTCAAAGAGATAAGTTCTTGACTCACATCAATTGCAAGACACGTGAGCCAGCAAGAACTTGGGCACCAAGCCTTAATTAAAGACATTCTCTTTTATTCTTATAAAAGGAATATTTGTCTTTTAGCTAAAAGGCTTGATGGGACTTCACAGAGCATGAAGAAAAGAAGATAAAGTTATCTGACATTACGTGCTACAAGGAACGGTTCATCCATTATTCTAGTACAAAGGAAGTGGTCTCTTCCTTTGTCCATCAGATAATCTTCCAGCTAATGAAACCTTGACAGCTGTCCACTTGCATCCCATGCATGGACACTATAAAAGGAGATGAAGTCCTTCCCAGAAATCTCACGCTTTCAACAAATCTTCAGAGTGATTATTTGTTTGACTATGGCAAAGCTGTGTGCTATAACAGTATTGTTTTAACTTGCTTAGTGTAATAGTTAATTACTGTTATCTGTGTGTTTAGTTTGATAGAATAGTCTGCCTGTTCTTTTCCGCATCAAACTATCTGTGTGTAAATTTTTAATATTTATATTAAAAAATTTAAAAAGAGTATATTCGTGTGTTTTATATTCAACCCCCCTTCTACAAAACCCTCTCTTAGTTAGCCATCTCTCTTTGGGGACTAACAATTGGTATCGGAAGCGATTGGTTTAATCTCATAAACCAGATCTGTGATGGCTACTACCTCAAATGTTGATGGTACCTTGCAGACCTCTTCCAGTAATACATATGATTTAGGATCTTTGGCTAAACCCCCAAGATTCAACCCAAACAACTTCGGGTTATGGAAAAATCGCATGTTATTATTCTTGGAAGGGATAGATTGCAGGTATCCCAACATTCTCAGTGAGGGACCTATTATTCCTAAAATATGGGCTCGCTTTGGCCCTCAAAAGGACGCTGAAGGAAAGGACATAGAGTCAGATGACGAAAGAAGTGAGAAAACTGGTAGATATATCATTAAACCTTATAACAAATTTAGTGAAGATGATAAACGCCTAGTTGCTTTAGATACTAAAGTCAAATCGCTCTTCTTTGTTTCCCTTCCTGATGATGTGTATCATTCTCTTCTTAACCTTCCCACTGCTAAAGAGATGTGGGATACTTTGAGTGTCTTATATGAAGGCACCAAAGAAGTAAAGAAATCTAACAGGATCTGTCTTGTTAGAAAGTATGAACTCTTCTCCCATGAAAAGGGAGAATCTCTTTCTACCTACTTTAATCGTTTTAACTGTCTTCTTAACGATCTCAAAGCTCTTGGACGAGTTTATGATAATGAAGAAGTTCTCTGCAAGTTTATGGATTGTCTTCCAGATTTCTGGGAAACTATCTGTACTTGCATCAAGCAAACCAAGGACTTAGAAATAATGCCTTTAACTGCTCTCTATGGAACTCTTCTTCACTATGAACAAACTAAGAATCGAGAGAAAGTCTCTTATAAAGGATATCAAATCCTCCTCTATTGCTTTGATAAGTGATTCAAAACCTTCTTCTTGTATTCCTAGAATCACCTATCCTTCTTCTAATTCTGAAAAAGATATTAAGGAAGACTCTTCTCATCTGTCAGATGCATACTATAGTGCTGCTGATGATGAAGGAGAAGAATCAGCCATTGACATACTTTCTGATAGTATGGCAATGCTTGATGGAAACCTTAAGAACAAAAGATTTTCTTCAAACCGCTCCAAATTTAATAGAAAATCTTTTTCTCAAAAATCCTCTTCTGATAAAGCAAATGAAGAATGCTTCAATTGTGGAAAGAAAGGTCATTTTGCTTCTGAATGCAGATCAAAAGCTTCTTCTTCTAAACCTTCTTCTTCTTATGGCCATGACTTCTCAAAATCAGCTTCTAGGAAGCATGAAGAGAGAAATAGCCAATCCTCTAAGGAAAACTACGAATCAACGAAACCTCAAAGTACAAGAAATACAAAACCAAATACAAGAGAGAAAAGGAGAGAAACCAAGGTAAAAATAAAACCTTAGTTGCTTTGAGGCTCATTCTTTGGGAAGATGAGCAAACCTGCGAGAGTGAGAGTGAGTATGTCACTAAGTGCCTCATGGCCAAAATTGATGAGATAGAAGACATGGAGAAATCACTCTACACCACTCTTGTATCTCGCCGAGGGATCCACTTCGGGGACAAAACCTCGTGTACATCCTTTTACCTTTCTCTCTGATGATCAAAAGGCTGATGCCTTTGATTTTTTAACTGTTGACTTCTGTGACTTAAAGATTCAAAAGAAAAAGGCTGATATGCACATAAAATGTCTAAATGATCAACTCCTCTCTTGCTTTTCAAAACTAAAAGATTTTGACAAAATGAAAGCTGATCTGGAAAACCTTCGGTATTTAAACGACAGCCTTTCTGAGGAAAAATCAAAGATTTCTTCTACACTTGAAAAGGAACAAGAGGTTCTGTCTAAATGGACTAAATCCTCTAAGAATCTAGAAAGGATCCTTCAAGATCAAATCACCAGCAAGGATAAGTCTGGCCTTGGTTATGGAAAAGATATTCCTCAACCTCTTGACCTTCCACTCCCTTCTTCTTCTGAGTGTCAAGGTTTTCCTGCCGGTTTCTTTTCCGATGACGATGATGCTCTCTTCGGTTACTCATCTGAGGATTCTACCTCCGTTCACTCTATAGATCTACTTGACATGCTCAAAGTAGAATCTAGTTCCAAAAAGTTTGGAGTCTTTGTTAAAGCTAAAGAAATCTCTTCTGAGTCTTCAATGGTTTCAACTCTTCCAAGCTCTTCTTCTTCTCCCAAACCTATCCAAAGACTTTTAAATTCCTTAAGTCTTCATGAGTCAAGGTACTCCCAGGAGCAGCCTTCTGAAATTGCTGAGTATTCTTCTTCAAAAGGATTTTCTCCTCAAAAGAAAAAATTTTCTAAACCAAAATTTTCATCTAAAAGGAAATCTCAAATAGCTACTGACTTTATTCCTCGGTCAGTAAACTTGAAGAAATCAAGAAATCCTGGTAAAGGTATTCTTGGACCAAGACCAGGTGTTGGACATCCTTCTTCTTCTTCTCATTCCTCAACCTCTGTCCAAAGTTTAGATGATAGGGATTTTAAAAAGGCCTTCCCTTTAAAGAAGTGCTATAACTGTGGCAACACTCTTCATCTTGCTAAAAATTGCCCAAAAGACTTGACTCCTTGCAAATCTAAAATGCCTTCTAATCCCAAAGGACCCACCTCAAAATGGGTACCAAAAGTCTAAATTTGTTTCTGGGTGCAGGTACCAAATAAAGATCATATATGGTACATGGATAGTGGATGTTCAAGACACATGACCGGAAACAAACTTCTTCTCTCTAACTTCTCAAAAGAAAAGGGACCCACTGTTTCCTTTGGAGGAAATGGAAAAGGGGTCACCAAAGGATATGGTACCATTTCAAATGGAACCATCA
Source organism: Silybum marianum (assembly GCA_036898165.1). Classification (NCBI taxonomy): domain Eukaryota; kingdom Viridiplantae; phylum Streptophyta; class Magnoliopsida; order Asterales; family Asteraceae; genus Silybum; species Silybum marianum. The sequence goes on along the minus strand of CM072530.1, from coordinate 19,637,171 downwards.
CTTTCTCCAGAGTAGCTCATGTTGAAGGGCTAATGTACAATCTTCTAAGCATAAGCCAAATATGTGATTTGGGCTATAAGGTCATGTTCCAGCTATGTGTATGTTTGGTCTTTGACGTACAGAACAAGATTGTACTAGCAGGAACCCGACTGAATGACGTGTACATAATCAACATGAAGGAAAGTGCAATAGGAGAAGCTGTGTGTCTCCTTTCTCAAGAACTAGCCAAACAAAGTTGGCTGTGGCATAAAAGGTTCTCTCATCTAAACTTTAAAACCTTGAACAAACTTTCCAACAAAGAGCTGGTTGTTGGAATGCCAAAAATAGCTTTTGAAAAAGAAAAGCTGTGTGGGGCATGTGAAAAAGGAAAACTCACCAGAACTTCCTTTAAAACAAAACAATGCTCTTCTATCTCTCAACCTCTTCAAATGCTTCACATGGATCTATGCGGTCCAGTCAGTACACCCAGTCTGGGTGGTAAAAAGTATATGCTAGTATCGTCGATGAATTCTCTAGATATACTTGGGTGTTCTTTCTGAAACACAAGAGTGATGCTGCTGAAGAAATCATCAGGTTTACAAGAAAAATTGAAAATTTGAATGGTAAACTGGTGAAGTCCTTCAGAAGTGATAATGGCACTGAATTCAAGAATGCTGCTCTGGAAGATTTCTTTGACCTAAAAGGAATCTCTCAGAACTTCTCTGCCGTACGCACTCCTCAGCAAAATGGTGTTGTTGAGAGAAAGAATTGAACACTATGTGAAGGCCGCAAGGTCTATGCCGAGTGAATCCAAGTTGCCAACCTATTTTTGGGCGAAGCGATTAACCGCATGCTTTACTCAAAATAGGTCTATCATAGTCAGAAGGCATGACAAGACCCCGTATGAAGTTTTCCATGGTAGAAAACCTGCAGTTGACTTCTTCCATGTGTTTGGCTGTGCTTGTCACATGCTAAATGACAGGGAACAACTTGGAAAGTTTGATCCAAAGTCTGATGATGGAATTTTCATGGGCTATTCTCTCTCCTCAAGAGCCTTTAGAATCTTCAATCTAAGAAGACAATGCATAGATGAATCCATGCATGTAAAGTTTGATGAGTTTGAAACTTCTTCATTATCTTGTGATGAAGAAGAATTAAACCTATGGATAAATTCATGTGTTAGTGAAATTCCATCCTCCTCTCAAACCAATCCTCCAGATAGCAACCCTTCTCAGCCTCCCATAAACACCACCTCACCTTCTGAACCTTCTCTTTCTTCTCCACCTCCTGAAACTAACTCTTCAGAAGACCTTACCCACCAAAACACCATATCTCCCTTAAACCCTTCTTCACCATCTCAAATTCCTACCTCATCCTCTTCTCTACCTCCCTCCTTACCTCCTGCACTAAAGTGGACCATGGATCATCCAATAGATCAAATCATAGGTGATCCACAAGTTGGTGTAAAAACCAGAAGAGGCATAAGCAATCTGTGCTTATATGTCAACTTTGTTTCCATTGTTGAGCCTAAGCTGATAAATGAAGCCCTAGCTGATCCTAGCTGGGTAATTGCCATGCAAGAAGAGCTCTCACAATTTGAGAGAAACAAAGTCTGGAAGTTAGTTCCTCGTCCATCCAACAAAACAATTATTGGAACAAAATGGGTGTTTCGAAACAAGATGGACGAAGAAGGAACTCTCATAAGGAACAAGGCAAGGTTGGTTGCTCAAGGATATCGGCAAGAGGAAGGAATTGATTATGATGAAACATTTGCTCCTGTTGCCAGATTGGAAGCTATCCGAATATTTCTTGCCCATGCAGCTTACAAGAATTTTCGGGTACTCCAAATGGATGTCAAAAGTGCCTTCCTGAATGGTGAATTAGCTGAAGAAATCACAAGGTAATATCATTCTTGTTCAAATCTATGTAGATGATATTATTTTTGGAGCCACCGATGAATCCTTGTGTGATGAGTTTAGCTCCCTCATGCAAAAAGAATATGAAATGAGCATGATGGGGGAGTTAACCTTCTTTCTTGGTTTGCAAGTAAAACAATCTTCAGAAGGTATTTTCATAAATCAAAGTAAATACATTAAAGATCTTCTGAAAAAGTTTCAATTTGATACTTGCTCTACCATGAAAACTCCTATGGCTCCTCCTCTTAAACTCTCTTCTGATCCTGATGGCATTTCTGTAAATATTACAAATTATAGAGCCATGATAGGATCCCTTCTTTATCTAACTGCAAGTAGACCTGACATTATGTTTGCTACTTGTCTATGTGCCCGATACCAAGCAAATCCTAAAGAATCACACCTAGTCTTTGTGAAAAGGATTTTCAGGTATCTGAAAGGTACCATAAATCTGGGTCTTTGGTATCCCAAAGACTCAGGTTTCGATCTCATCGGGTACTCTGATTCTGATTTTGCAGGTTCAAAAATAGACAGAAAGAGTACAACTGGAAGTTGTCAGTTACTTGGTGGAAAGCTTGTGAGCTGGTCAAGTAAGAAACAACATTCGGTGTCTACCTCTACCGAAGCGAGAATATGTCGTCGGAAGTTGTTGTGCACAAATATTGTGGATGAAAAATCATTTGTGTGATTACAATCAGATTTTCTCAAAGATCCCAATAATGTGTGACAACTCAAGTGCAATAGCCATTGCCAACAACCCTGTGCTTCATTCAAGATCAAAGCACATTGATATTAGGTATCACTTTATAAGAGATCATGTCTCTAAAGGTGATGTGGAACTTCACTTTATTCCCACTGACTATCAATTAGCTGATCTATTCACAAAGCCCCTTGATGAAGCAAGGTTCAAGTTTCTCATCGGTGAGTTAGGTATGGTAAACATAGACTAATATTTTATATTTATGTATGTTTTATATATATATATTCCATATATATATATATATTATATACATTTATATATTTATAGGTTATATGTTTTATATATATATATTATATGTATACTTCATAGATATATTATATTATATTATATATTATATTATATAAATATATTTATATAAAAATAAAAATAAAAATAATATATATATATGCATACAAAGTCGGTGACTTAGTCACCGACAGCTTCTCTCTCTCTCCTCTCTTTTCCCTTCCCCAAAACCTAAACCCTAAAACCATACACACCATCCTTCCAAGTACCACCTCTTCGCCACCAACCACCGACGGAACCACCATCAAACCACCTAAGAGCCACCGACGGTGACTGTGTGCCCACCGACGTCTCCGACGATCGTCCGTCCACCGACGTCTCACTTTCCGACGGAGACTCAACCGCCGACGTCACCGACGGCTAAGCCACCGCCGTGACCCACCATCCACCGATCTCTCGTTGCACACGCCGCCGACGTCGTCCACTTTCCGACCCACCGACGGCATCCAGACGTCGTCCACCTTCCGACGGCGAACCCATACTCCAGCCACCGACGTTGTACCTCGATCCCAAGCCACCGACGGTCACCCCTTTTTCTCACCAACGTCGAGCCACCGATGACACCACAGCCATCCACCGATGCCGCCGATATGTTGCCCTAGCCACCGACGTCTCTCTCTCTCTCACTAGCCACCGACGTCTCTCTCTCTTATACAAGCCACCGACGTCTCTCTCGCATACAAGCCACCGACGTTGTTCACTCACCAAGGTAACCATTACAAAACCTTTCACCTTCTTAACCCTTAAAAGATAACTCTTGACTTACCACTCTTGATAAGCAAGATTATTTGTTCTTATCCCTAATGACATCATCAATGTCAGACCATGCGCCGAATTCAACCCTAAACCCTTAGAATTCTGACCTTTCAATCACCAAAAGTAATCATTAATTTTGAAAGTTGAATTTTCCCTCTCATATATAACCACCCATCCCACTACTTCACCACCTTTCTCGCACCCATCTTCTCATCACCTTCAAAAGCAAGAACTTCAAACCTGCAACTCCCATCTTCTTCAATGGCTTCTCCTTCAAGAATTGGTGAAGAACAAACAATCACCTTTGGATCTCTCTCCTTCCCTGCATGCAATTACTTTGGAAGAATAGGAGTTGACAATGCTCATCCAGAGTACAATGATGTTTGCTGGTTTCTTCAGAGATGCCCTCTACAATATGCTCTGACAGCAAAGCCCAAAATGAGTAAGTTTCTTCTTGGAAACTTTTGGTTAACTTGCACATTTGATGCCTCATCGGATCAAATTATTGCATCTGTTCTAAGAAATGATGAACATGATGTGATCTTCAATGTGGAAGATGTTAGAAGCATTCTCAAGCTTCCTGTTTATGATTCCTATGAACCATTCCCTCTTGGTAATGAACATCAAATGGTGGTTGATGTGTTAAATTATTTGGAAGAGAAGAAGGGATCAAAGTCAAAGGGTCCAGGTACTTTATTGCGCAAAAACATGGGAAGTATTTGGAACTTCTTCTTTGCTCATCTGATTCTGTGTCTGAGCAAGAAGACAGGTGGTCCGGATCAGTCACCTTCTCAAGTAACTGAGCTGGCACATGCTCTTATTTTTCAGAGAAAAATAGATTATGCCAGCTATTTCTTTAATGAAATGATCTCCTCGTTCTCCACCCTCCGACGTCCTCAGGTACCCTTCCAACGACTTTTCTCTCTTATTATTCATGCAAAGTTGGCAGATAAATTAGAGAAAAGAGATGATATCATATATGATCTCCCTCTCCACCAAGTGGGTAACCAAATCATGAAAAAGGCTGTCTTAGCATCAGACAACCCTCTCAGACCTTCTATGGTTGAGTTTGCAAGGAATGCAACTCTTACTTGGGGAGAAAATGAACCGCGTCTTCAGAGAACTTCAGGTATGTCTTCTACCCCCTCTGTACCTAGAGTCACTGGTGTGCCCAAATCTCTTAAGAGATCCAAAGCGTCGGGCATATCTACCTCCGCACCCACCGATGCTACGAAGCCAAAAGAGCCTTTGGCTTCCACCCAAGCATCCAAATCCCATAAGCGGAGAAACTCTAAAAGCCCCCCAAAGACTTCCTCAAAGAAGTCTAAGGGAACCCAAAGGGTTAAAGCACATGATCCATCTACTGGCTCCCAAAAGCCAGTAGGTGTTGAAAATATCCTCACAAAACCCAAGGAACACTTAGCTACTCCCAGCTCCTCCATGCCCTCTCAAAAGGACTTGGTTGTAAAAAGGGACACCCTTACTATTCCTTCATCAACTTTCTTACTAGTTGATGAAGATGACTTGGAGTATCCCATCCAAGGTACCTCTTCTTCACCCCTAGAGCTCTCTCAGCTCCGTGTCCACACTCCACGTGAGAATGCACCACAACCAGGTGCATTTGATGGAGCAACCCTCTTTACTGATTTTCTGATGTCCGACACTACTCCTTGGATAGGTACGTCTCCCGTACATGATAAGGGTGTGGAGGAACCCATTACTGAGGAATCCCCTCAAAGACACTCTCCTCAGAGTGTCTCCCCCTCATCTCCTAAATCCCCCCCAAGAAAATCTACAGGTTTGGTGGATTATTCTTCCAGTGATGATGATGATACTGATCAACCACCAAAGCCTCATCCTACGGCTCCCATGTCTTCAAAGCAAGGGAATGACCTTCTACAGGCTTTCACCACCTTTACCAGTAATACTATCAGAAGGGTGGAGGTCTTGGAAGAACATGCCACTAAGGAAAAGGAAAGAATGGATTCCCTTTCCTCATCTCTCAGGTCTAACATTGAGGAGTTGTCGGTGAGTCACCCAACTCTAATGACATGTTTAGATCTTCTACATTTGGATATCCTTGATCTTCAGCAAGGATTCTCTTCAAGTCAGGCCTCTGTGCTTTCATCCATTCAGGATCTTCGAAGCACCTCTTCTCAGCAAGCCACCAATATCTCTACTCTTATTGCAAATCAACAGGCAATAATGGAGTCTCTCTCAAGTCTACACACCAAGATTGATAAAGTTCCAACCTCTTCTCCAACGGTTGAACTTGATATTGGTGATTCCTTCTTCCAAGATACTGACAGGTTTGTCCTTCAAAGGGTAGAAAAGAAACTTGGGGGTCTCTGCTCTGATGTGGAGAGGATTAAGGAGTTTCTCTCTTCAGTGGGTTTCAAGGGTTCAACCACTGAGGGGGAGAAAAATGTGAAGACCTCCACAACAGCAGCCAAAGCCGCCGACACAGCAGCCAAAGCCGCCGACGTCAGCCATGCAGCCGCCGACGTCAGCCATGCAGCCGCCGACGTCGGCATGCCAGCCGCCGACGTGGCCTCTCAAAACCATCCAGCCACCGATGGTGGTGTGGTTGTGGTCCCTGTTCCTTTGGTACCCGAAGCAGCTGTTGAGGGGGAGAGTGTCAGTGCTCAACCCCTTGAAACTGAAGAAGAGAAGAAAAGAAAAGAAAAAGCCAAAGGAAAGAAGCCTCTCTCTTTTGAAGAACAGGAAGAAGAAAGAAAGAGAAAGAAAAGGATGAGAGATCCTCATGCAGACACTCTCAGACTTCAGCCTGCCCCAGCACTCACCGATCCTCTTGGGGTAATTCTCTCTGAGGCTGAAAGAGAGGAAGCTATAAGGGCTCAGCTTGAGTATGATCAGACTAATGTACTCAAGCTAGCTCATGATGAAGCTGTTCATGCCAAAGTCACCGATGCAATTCAAGCTCAAAAAGATGAGCTTGAAAATATAAAGAAGAAATCTGAAGCTGCAAAATTGGTTGATGAGGCCAAGAAGGCAAAGGAAGTAGAGTGGTTCAAAAGGAGGTTGAAGAATAGAAAGGACGATTCAAAGATCATCGGTGCTACCATTCATCCTCCAACTAAGAATTCTCCCAAACTTCTTATCACTCTTAAAAGAGCTGATTCTCTTATGAAAGTTTGTGAGGTTGATTGGCTTGAAGCTCTTGGTATCTCTGAATGGATAGAGGTTGGAAATTGCATTGACAAGAGCAAAAGCAAACACAAGGAATTAATACTGAATACCATCAGAAAGCTCTTTGTCAAAATGGTGAAGATTCAAAAGGAGCATAATATTCTTGTCACCTTTCTTGAAGGTCAACAGATGTACCTTATTCAAAAGGGTCTCTCTGGAGAGTTGGTCAAACCTCCAAAGAACAAAAAGAAAGGACACTTTTCCATGCTTCATGAAAGGGGCATAAAGATTGACGCATCAGGTATTAATCTTTCTATTCCCACTCCTATTGCTTATCCTGAGCAAACCATGATCACCGAGCCTGAACTTGGAGTATTCTTTGAGGACATCTATGGCAACATAGGTTTCTTCAGAGCCTCTGACATTCCAAGGGCTCACAGCTCCTTCCTCTCGCTATTCTTGGAGTGCCTCCCATTGAAGACCATGGCATCACAAGAATGATCCCGGATGAACTTAAAAGAAGAGAACCCTCCTCAAATCCTTGATCCCGGACGTATAGTGCGGTATGAACTTTGTTAATCATGTACTCGATCAATCCTATGTGTTGATTAATAAAAGTTCATACTTTTCTTCCATCCCATCTCTTGTTAATATTTTTACAAGCTTTGCACATATTTAAACTTATACTTATTCTTTTATTCGGTTTATACTCTATAATTGTACATACTCGCTTAAAAAAAAAAAAAAAAAAATGAAAAAAAAAAATGCGAGTCAAAAGAACCCAAAAGAAAAATAGAAAGGGTCAAAAAGAATTCTTTTCTAACCTACAGGTATCATCATCAAATAGGGGGAGATTGTTGGGTCACCGATGATTTGGTGATGAACCACCTTCCTTTTATATGAATGAATTTTTACAGGTTCTTTTGAAGGTCTGAAATATGCTTCAAGTATTGAAGAGTCAAAGACTATTCAATCAAGGGGTTGTACATCAAAAAGTGGAATTTTGGATGTATCAACCAACTTCAATATTCAGACCATCTTGCCAAGTCAAGATTGGGTCACCAATATAGTGGGTCACCGATGGTACACTCAAAAGTCATCAAAAGTACTAAGGACATCAAATAAGATGAGGTCATCAAGTTTGATGTCATGGTCACCGACACTATGATATTGGTCACCGAAATTGCAGGTATATTTTCTAAGGCCGTGATATCAACTCACAAGGGTATACACTTTTGTCACTTAGTGAAAGAAGAAGTTATCAAGCAAAGTGTACACTTATCAACTCCAGCCTTATAAGGTATCCACCGATGTGATACATAGTGAGATGTATCACTTAGCAATTTCAAAGAGATAAGTTCTTGACTCACATCAATTGCAAGACACGTGAGCCAGCAAGAACTTGGGCACCAAGCCTTAATTAAAGACATTCTCTTTTATTCTTATAAAAGGAATATTTGTCTTTTAGCTAAAAGGCTTGATGGGACTTCACAGAGCATGAAGAAAAGAAGATAAAGTTATCTGACATTACGTGCTACAAGGAATGGTTCATCCATTATTCTAGTACAAAGGAAGTGGTCTCTTCCTTTGTCCATCAGATAATCTTCCAGCTAATGAAACCTTGACAGCTGTCCACTTGCATCCCATGCATGGACACTATAAAAGGAGATGAAGTCCTTCCCAGAAATCTCACGCTTTCAACAAATCTTCAGAATGATTATTTGTTTGACTGTGGCAAAGCTGTGTGCTATAACAGTATTGTTTTAACTTGCTTAGTGTAATAGTTAATTACTGTTATCTGTGTGTTTAGTTTGATAGAATAGTCTGCCTGTTCTTTTCCGCATCAAACTATCTGTGTGTAAATTTTTAATATTTATATTAAAAAATTTAAAAAGAGTATATTCTGTGTGTTTTATATTCAACCCCCCCTTCTACAAAACCCTCTCTTAGTTAGCCATCTCTCTTTGGGGACTAACACTCATCTTCAACAATCAACCGGTGCAGAAAGTGACCTTTTTGTTCCCTTCCCCATTAAGCCCAATAACTTTCATGCAATCCTGGACACCCGCAACTATGGAGCTGATTTCGGAATCATGATCGAATTTCTCAATAACCACGCCTTAGAACCAACCTTAGAGCTTGTAGATACCGAGGTACCACTGCAATTTCTACAAGAATATTGACAATCCTGTGAAGTAAGTAAAGATGGCACTGAACTATCTGGATATTTTAATGTTCCAAATACGGATTTAGAGTGCACCGCAAAGATTACCAGGGACATAATATCTTCAAATTTCTTTATTCTTACCCTTCAAGAACCTCAAATTGCTGACTTCGAGCCAAATCCTACAACTGACGTTCTAGTAGACTTCTTGGATTACTTGTGATACAACCAATCCATTTCAAGGGTTTCTGAATTTAAGCGTCAATTTTTTCCCCCAAAGTGGAATGTACTGGTGTTAATTATGAACAAAGCGCTAACCTGCAAGACGAGCTCCATGGACCAAGCCAACACAAACATCATGACAATCATATATGGTATGTTCTTCAATGGCCACCTTGACTATGTAGAACTACTCTACAGAGAAATTAAGGCCTCTGTACTCACCAAGGCCAACCTACAAGAGAAAGGGAAGAAGCTCCACACTATCAAGATTTATCCCTGTTCTTCTCAAAGACGCTATCACCAAATATAACATCATATGTGAATCCCCCTTCTATGAATTCCACAACAGGAAAACACATCGTCCAACTGTTCACAGAGACAGGTATCCGAATGAACGACCGCTTTCCAAGTTTATGCTCTCTATTATTCCTAGCACCTCTCTCATCCTCCAACTCCATAGAAACTCTATGCTAGTCTTAGCACAGAGAGCAGCTAACCTAGAGTACTTAGTATCCAAAATAAGTAGTGAGGGGTCGAGTGAGACTGGGTCTGAATACAATGAATTGAGTGATACCCATAGTGCTTCTGCCCATCCAGAGAGAAACAAAAGAGTGAGTATAGAAGATGTCGACAGAGACACACTTGAGCGATTACAACCGAGTCCAACCAGAGCAGCCACACTATCTAGGGTTGAACCCAACCAAGCAAATCCAGAAGTGCCTCTTCATGATTTTGGATCTAACACATTTGAGGAAACCACTTCATCATCATCTTCCTTCCAACAGGAAGAAGACTTAGAAATAAGAGTTCATTCGCCTCAGAACTCAGTACATCATACACTATATGTGGAAGCATCCGCTAGCCACAATGTCGATTGGAATGAAGTAGCCACGTCCATGGCCACTTCTACCCAATTTGCCTATGAAATCCCGTCAGGGGGGTTAAGGCATTCTTCTGCACAATGTCCCTCTATACTTGGATTACACGAGGGTACTCACACTTAGTTTGACTCTCCGTCCCTCGGAGACGAAGAGCCAGTCAAAGAAGTCAGAACATCCGAACGGGATGCTCGTATGAGCCCTCAAAGGTAGGATGGAAGTCCTCGATCACTAAACATCGAAACAGGTGATAAAGGAGGCCCTTTGGATGCGAGGATCAAGCGACTCCATGTGTTGGAGGTATAGCGGTTACCACTCCTGAGTTTGTCTCATTAGTTGCGTTCCAAGCTTTTGCAGAACAAACAAAGGGATCCTCGGAAGATCTAAAAAGCATAATTTCTTCTAACCATGGAACCACTATTGCAGAATTCAACAAAGTACATACTTCCATCGCTGTAGTCAAATCCCAGCAGATAACCATCTCCGAGTCTCTCACTGCAATCAGAACTCCAGGAATGCCAATAACAATGCTCAGAAAACCCTGGTCAAAGATCAGTTTCCGAAGCTGGAAGCTGCACTTAAAGTCAATTCAGAGGCTATTGCCAAGATTCCTTCTGCATCAATTTTTGGATCCTCAGCTACCATCTGCGAAGAAGAATTTAAGACTTTAGCAGAAGATCTTAAGAATATTGTTGCTTCTGTCGTACCCTAAACTGGGTCTAACCCCTCTACACCAGTCTCAAAGGTCGATCTCGCTGGATTTCAAGCTGCTCCTATTGACAAATTCAAAGAAATCAATGCTAAGTTCGTGTCCAAATCAAATGCTGCAATGAAAGATATCAATACTCATCTAACCAAGCCAATCCCCATTCAACATTTGGTCAATGAAGCACCCTTTTCTAAGAAGCTTTCTGCAATAGAAACTACTATGAAAGATACAAATGTGTTAGTTCATTCAATCAGAAGTAGTCAGAAGAAGACTAATAATGCCAAGAAAGAAGCTTGCAAGCAAGAGGAGCTGAAAAGAAAAAGGTTTGATGTTAAGGATACAGGGTCCCCTAATCCTCAGAAGGGGGAGAATCTAAATAAACAGAAAACCGGTGAAACCTCTATACAAGTCACTTCTGAACAAGCTCCTCAACCTCAATCCAACCCCAGCAACAACAGAAACAACAACCACCTCCTCAATAGACAAAGGTTGCTACCTCAACGCCCTCAATTCCCAGTGTTCCGAAGTTTGTGACTCCTATCTCCGCTATGACTAAGGCAGGAACCTACTTTATTCGTGGTGATATCTCAAAATTTTCCAAAACCACAGATATACCAGAAGCGTCCAAAGCCACAGAACTGATTTAGGACTTGGAAAGCAGAAGAAGACCATCAATCCCACCAAGGCCATTAAATCAAGTGGTCTCCTTAAAGCAAAATCTATAGCCCCTCCAAAGCCTAATCTTATACAGAAGCCACCAAGCGTTCAGAAGACAACTGCAATGCCTACTCTTGCTTAATTACTTCCTCAACCACCAAAGGCTCCTTCAACTGAGATACGAGAATCTCCATCCCTTAAAATATCAAAGGTCCCATCTATCCAAATGCCTAAAGCATCATCTACCTCTACCAATGTTAAGCCATCCTCTTATAAAATTAAAGAAAAACCCAAAGACACTTAGAGAGACAAAATGCTTAGGATGCAAGAATGGAAAAATGAATAGCCCCCTACCAGAGAACTGATCTACAAGGAGGTGATAAAGATGAAGAGGTGGTTCTGCAAACACCCGATTTTCATCATGATGTACTGCCGCAGATGAAGGCGAGATTTGCTAGAATAAGACAAGAAAGGACACGTGTTTACTCAACATATAGCATTTCTGAGGTATGTTAGATGAATGTCAGAACGTATGCCAATAAATCAATTACGTACATGGAGTTCATTGTACGGAGAGAGAATGGCCACTTCTATACGTTTTCAGAGAACGACCTTTTATCCTTGGATCATTGTGATTATTTGCCCTTAGGGCAGTACTTGAAGGAAAATCAAGATAAAGGATTGGAGTATTTTATAGCCATTCAGAGGTTAAAAAGGACTCTGTAAGCCTTTGTAGAACATCGTGCAAAAATATATTTTCAAACTCCTATAGACCTGCACAAACCTCGTGTGTGTGTGTGTGTGTGTGTGTCATTGCTCCAAACGAAAATATGGAAGGAGTAGAAAACCTTAAAGTTGGTACCATCATCTATGAACCAGAACTGGGTGTTGTCTTTGGAAGACCTTCCATCAGAAGATTCTTCAGGATACAAGAAGGGTTTAAATACACGACACAGATACAGAAGATGGATGATACAAACCCAACGGTCAGAAAGATAATTCATGAGCTTACCTTTTATTGATCCATATTGTAATTGATTATCCTTTGAGTGAAATACAAGTGCATTGAGCTATTGAATCAATTCGTCTCTTTCAAATTATCATTTCTAGTTTACTGTGTTGATTATCAAACTGCTTCCACTATTGTTCATTATCTCTACTTGATCAACACTGTTTGAGTGATAATTGGGATCTGGATTCCAACAATTACTGTTAGATCCCAAACAATCAAGAATGTAGAAAGATTAAAGAACAAGAACAAGAATTAGATCAGTGAAGTTATATGCAGTACTGATCACTGAACTGTATTACAATATGTGTATCTTCATTTGTCTTCAGGCTTCTGAATCTTTCTTTTCAGAACCTAGTCTTCTTTTGAAGCTACTTCTGATATCTATCAATCTCCCCCTTAGCTTCGAAAGTTTAAGTCATACTTCCAGAAGTTCAGAATTTCTCTAACATCTTTAAGAATAAGCTTCCTGTACTCCAAAATAGATTCAATGATCCTTATCATTTCCTTTGCCAGCTTTTTGTACTTCTCCCATTCTTCATCACTAAGCTTCTTTTGTCTTTTATTTTTCTTCTTCTCTAGTTTATCTCTTATAATCATAAGAGTTCCATTACAACACTTGTGTAATTCTTCAAATCTTACAAATAATAATATGTCAAAGCATTTGCACACAAAACCTGGAGGCTGAATGACTAGAGTATTGCTTTTGAGATTTTCAATATTTGGTAAGCTTAGATTTGGAGCACTCATATGAACTTTCTCTTTGCTCATTACATAAGCCACTTGGAAAATCTGTCTTAGCTGCCCAAATAAATTCTCTGTACAGGCCATCTCTAAGAACTAGGAAAGCTTTTCTGAAATTGGCAATAGAATCATGAAAAGGATACAAACTTCTGTATACTCTTAGCAAATCTCTGAGATAGACATTTTGAAAATCAGCTTCTGTAAAAGTTGAGATCTCACCATCTTTTCTTTCAACAGTAAAGTAAGCATGCTTGTAATTGTTTTTCTGCTTCAGATCAGCAGTGATTGCTATCATTATTGGGCTTTCTTTTCTTACTTCACTTAAAGGAAGTCTGATTTTTCTAATGATATCTGAATACCATTGTTTCCATCCAAAAGACTTCTGAATCCAGCAATCAATATAATTGAACTTTTGTTCATATTCCATGAACATTTCTGGGTGAAAATATTCAAGAAACATTGTCAAAGCATCTTCTTCAATCATTTGCTCTTGTAATTGTTCAGATTCAGACTTCTGAGAAATAGGAACAATTTCTTCTAGAGTATTTTCAGAGACCTTTTCTTTTCCTTTTTCTACTTCTTTAACCTCTGAACTTTCCATCTTCTGAGAGAGCTTCTGAATTTCTTCAATGTCTTGTTTCTTTGTGTAAATCTGAAAGTCATAGGCATTGCTCAGAAGATAATCAGCTCCTTTGATTTGATTTATTCTTGTGTGCCCAGCCAAAGAACTCTTTGTTACATAATCTCTGAAAAATATCATTTCCTTGATTAAGTAAATTATTTCTTCTACAACATCAGAAAAAGGAAGATATTGTTCTACGTACTCTATTAACCATTTCAGAGTAGAGGTTGAGTACTTTGGTATGTCTGAAACAATGAATGTCTTTGAATGATATGCTCCTATTTTGTAAGTGAATCCCAAACCTGGATTTGTGATGATCTTTGTAATTTCCTGTCTTTCAATACTTTCAGGCTCCAAGAGATTGACATTTTCTAATTTGAATTCTAATGCCAGTTGAAAATCATGTTAAATTAGATTTCTGACATAGATTCCTAGAATTCTTCTTATCTCAGAAACAGCTTCAGAATCTTCTCTCTTGACATAAAAATTTAGAACAGTGAGTTTATCCTGCAACCTCAACTTGTAGAAATCAAATAAAGAGAATTCTGTCAAAGAACCATCTCTCCTTTCAGGTCCAAACTTTATTATTTACAGATCACCTTCAAAAGCTTTAGATATACATCTGAACTTCTTGATTAAAGTTGAGTCATTCAAAGCTTGTACTCCATGTCTTTATACATAAGATCTAACTTTTGAGATATAATCCTTAGACCATTCATCATTTACATAGTCTTCTAAGGTTGCGTACCTGAGATTTCTTCTATACATGCTAAAATAAGCATCTTCAGGAAAGATAAGTTGACTTTCTCCAGATATTTCAAAAATCATATCACTTTCATAGACTTGATCAACTATAGGTTCTTTAAGAACAGGAAAATCAATCAGAGGAATATTTATGCATCTTCTGAATCTGACATGTGGCTTATCTGCTGCAATCATCAAAATTTCATCTGTAAAGTCAAAAGCTTCCATATGACTTAAATCAATTTCAATTTCAAACCACTCAGCTGGTTGATTAAGAAATTCTTTGAAAATTGTTAGTCTTTCATCCAAGAATCTACACTCCAGATTCCTTGGATGATTCCAAATGATGTATCTCCAACAATATTGACTAACCAATATATACAAGTTTTTAGAAACTTCATTACTTTCAACTATTCTTAGAACTTGAGGTTCCCATATAATCAGATCTCTGTTCTCATTTATTTCAACCATTCCTTCATTCACTTCCATCTCTTCATCAAAAAGAATTACATCAGATAAATCACTTGGCTCTCCAATAATATCTTCAAAAGCAAGATACTCATTCAACATTTCTTCATTTGAGTCAGGAATGACATCTGTGTCTTCAGAACTTAGTTTATTTTCAGAATCCAGAAACACTTTCTCAGTCTCATATCCTTCTTCCATAGTTTCTTCAAAAGTGACTTTTTCAGCTTCTAGATCTTCATCTTCTGCATGTAAAATATATTCTATTGCTTCAGAAGTTCTATTAATTTCATCGTTTTCAGTGTTCTGAACTTCTTCAGAAGTTTTCTCAGAAGATCGTTTAGAAGTCTGAACTTGAGCTTCTTCAGAGGATTTTTCAGAATTTTGACCTTGTGGAATGTCAACATCTTCAAAGCCTTTCTGTCTCTTTTCCCCCTCTTGATTTTCAGGATCATCCTGATCATCAAGACTACGCTTTAAAGTCTTTGCCTGAGAACCACACTCCAATGCAGAAATACGATTGTTCAAGGAAACTTGAGAATTCTGAATAGAAGTTAATTGATTCAGAATCTGAGATATGTCATCTTTTGTTGCAAATTCAGAAGATGCTGTCTGAGTAGAAGAAGATGGCATAGAGGTCTTCAAGGATTGATCTGTTGAAATAACTTCCAGAATAGCCTTTTGAAAGTTGTTGAGATCAGAAACAGTTGCAAGTTGGAATTCATGCAATTTATCCACCACTTTCTTCTCCTGTCCATCCAACCTATCCTCCATCACCTTATAGTTTTTATCCGTCAATTCCTTAATGTCCTTCTGAATCTTTGCAAATTCAGAAGTACAAAAATCTTTGAATTCAGAAAATTCATAAGATGAGGGAAAATGTCCAAGACCAACTAATGGTCTTGTTTGCAGTCCTTCAGAAGAAGGCTGGCCTGTAGATGCCACAGCATCATGAATCACTTGTGATTCTGTTAATGGAGCTTTGGTGATGTTCACTCCACCAGGTCTTCCAACGAATCCTTGATACCCTGTAATAGGTATATCTATGGTTGTTGTGGCAAAATGACTAACACTTTGCTTGTGGACATCTGGAAGATGTGTGCTTGTGTGAATAAAATCCACATTAAGTGGTTCAGAAGGCACAAAGTTGAGTGGACTCTCAGACTCAAAGTGCTCAAAACTGTGAAGGGGGGACATATGTCCTTCTTTTTCAACAATAGGTTCTTCCAAGTGGGAACCTATTGGTAGATTAGCTGCTTGCCCCATGTGTGTTAATGAAACACCCTTCTGTTGAGAGATGATGTGGCTGGAGGGGTTAACAAGTTTTGCCATGGGCTCATTGGCTTAGGGATTCTAGACACCTCACAATGCTCACCACTCTTGTTAGAATCAGGGGAAGAGACTACTGGTTTAGGTAGTCCCATTGATTCACAATACTCACTCAAAAATCTATTTGATGATTTTACAAGTGCAAGTAAATAAGTTGGTAATGGTAAAGCATTTGGGAATTGCAGTTTAGCATTTGGTGGTCTGAGATTATCCATTGAGAAAAGAGGAACATGTACCTCATTAGTCAGAACAAGAATAGCAGGAACAACTTTCATTGCCCCTCTGATGAAGGTTTGAAAGAATCTTTGAAAGGGTATATAGTTGTAAGTAGACTTCTTTAAAACTGCAAACCTGAGTTCATCAAAAATAAGAGAAGCATAATCATAATGCTTGTTGAATGCTACTCCATGAAAAATTATTCTCCCATTTGTTGATGCTTGATCCAGACTTGAGCTTTTACCAGAAAGGCAAGTGTTCAGAATTGTAAACAAGCAATACCAGATAGGGGGTAAACACTTCCTTCTGAATGAGCTTAATGCATTGAGTTGCTCAGAGTATCCTAACTTCATCAAGTCTGAAATCATCTCAGAAGATGATGGAAGAGGATCAAATGAAGTTTTCCCAACAACTTCATCCTCCTTAGGTAGAAAATGTATACTTCTAATGTCTTCAAAGACTCTGTAGCCATGAACATATGAAGAGATATCATCTGATTCTTCATCAACTTCTTCATGAAACCACCATTGTTGTAGATAAGAAGCAGGTACCAAAAATTTTCTAGATAGCAAGGCTCGAAGTGGATGTTTTTTCAGAATTTCAATTAGGATCATTTGATCTTCATTGAAATCAGTAGACTTTAGATTCAGGGCCCAGTTGTTCTTCTTTATTTCAAGTAGCTTCTCTTCAGGGACATATAGTTTGGACACAGGACCATCACTACTCTGTGCACGTGATTGAGAGTCAGCAACACCAACATTTGACTCATAAGCCACTTCAATAGGCTCGATTTGAGTTTCCCCAATTTTGTCAGTTCGCGGGTTAGGGTTAGGGTTTGATTTGGGATTTGAAGGACCAACTTCAGAAATCACAGTAGTAGCAGTGTCTTTCAAAATTTGTTCATCATCTAGATTGATCTCCATTGATCCAACCATTATCTTCTTAGGAACTATTTTGAATGAATCATTGCTTGATGATCCATAACTGTCACTGAAATGAGATTTTGCAGATTGAACATTTGAAGTCGACATAGTTGAAAATGAGAAGAAACTTCAGTTTGAATGAAAATCAATGAACAGTAACTTGAGTATGAATGAAAATCAATGAACAGTGAAAGATTTCGGAGGGAAAGATTGCTAGAAAGTGAAGACGTAGATGAAATCATGGATTATAAATGACTGCATAATCGTGGATGGACACGTGGCCAAAAGTAAGAGTGATTAGAGTAGTAATTATCATTTATTCGGATAAATGAACCGTTTAATCGACGTGCTTAAGGATTAGCCAACGAAATTAAAACACGTGGCACACGATTAGTCTTTATAACGGGAAGAAAAATTCTGAGAACAAGTTCAAAAAATTTCAGAAGAAGTTCAGAACTTCTGAGAATAAGTTCAGAAGTTTGAATGAGATGATTCAGAAATACTTCTGAACTTTCGAAATAAGTTCAGAACTTGACTTTGAATCCTTCAAAATCACAAAACTCATTTAAAACTACTACTTCTGAAAAATGTAAAACATTTGAATAACTCAGAAGTAGGTTTGAACAATTTGAAAAACAATTGATCTTCAGAAGTTTGTCCAAATTCTTCAGAAGTGTACAATTTAATGTGCTATCCTTCATTTTAGATCTTGAATGTTATAGAGAAGTGGGAAAGACTTGAATTTGAGTTTAACTCGCCCTTGAATCAAGAAACATTATGATCCTCCCCCTTAAACAATTCTAGACATCAAAATTGTTAGAAATAAAAGATAGAGAAATGAAAAAAAATTGCAAGTATTATAGGACAATCAATTTGTTTGAAAAATTATGCCTCTGAGTTAGAAAAAAATTAAGTTCTGAAAACTTAACTACAGAAACTCTGAAGGTAAGTTTTTTCAAAAATTTGATAAAATAAACTCAGAACATAAAAATTTTAAATTTGAATTGATGCTTAATACTTACACAGACATATTCATCATACCCAATATACTTACCAAAAAATTAAAACGTTTTTCATCAAGTGTTTTGGTAAATAAATCAGCAAATTGATAATCAGTCTGAACAAAAAACATTTCAATATTACCTTTTTCAACATGATCTTTGATAAAACGATATCTAACATTAATGTGCTTAGTCTTTGAATGTTGTACTAGATTTGCAGTAATTGCTATGACACTTTTTGAATCACAATAAAGAGGAATCTTTTTGAATGTGTAGCAATAGTCTTTTAATTGTGTTTGCATCCAAATAACTTGTGAGCAACAAATTGCAACAGCAACATATTCAGCCTCTGCAGTAGAAGTTGAAACACAATTCTGCTTCTTTGAAGACCAACTCACAAGTCTATCACCTAAAAATTGACATGATCCAGATGTACTTTTTCTGTCTAGTTTGCAACCACCATGATCTGCATTTGTGAAAGCTGTTAGCTCAAAGCCAGAATCCTTTGGATACCAAAGTCCCAATGAAGGAGAACTTTTGAGATATCTAAGGATTCTTTTAGCAGCAAGAAGATGAGATTCCTTAGGATTACCTTGATATCTAGCACAAATACATGTAGCGAACATTATATCAGGTCTACTAGCTGTTAAGTAAACCAAAGATCCAATAATGCCTCTGTACCTTTTCTGATCAACAGATTTTCCATTCAAATCAGGTTCTAATTTTGTTGCACTGGCCATTGGAGTTTGAATACTAGAACAGTCAGTCACGTCAAACTTCTTAAGTAAATCAGAGATATACTTAGATCGATTAATGAATATGCCAGTAGGTAGTTGTTTTACTTGGTGACCAAGAAAAAATGTTAACTCTCCCATCATACTCATTTCAAATTCAGTTTGCATGATTTTCTCAAAATTTTTGCAAAATTTTGGATTTGTAGAAGCAAATATAATATCATCTACATATATTTGTATTAAGATCATATCATCACCTTCCTTTTTCAAAAATAAAGTTGTATCAACAATACCTTTCTGAACTTGGAATTCAGAAGAAAAGTTGTGAGAGTGTCATACCATGCTCTTGGTGCTTGTTTAAGTCCATATAAGGCTTTGTCTAAAATGTAACATGATCTGGAAATTCTTTGCTTACAAAGCCTTCTGGTTGTTCAACATACACTTCTTCATGAAGAATTCCATTCAGAAATGCACACAAACATCCATTTGAAACACTATCATGTTTTTGTGAGCAACATATGCAAGAAAGATTCTGATAGCTTCTAGCCTTGCAATAGGAGCAAAAGTTTCATCATAAGCAATGCCCTCTTGTTGACAATACCCCTTACCTACAAGTCTTGCTTTGTTTCTCACCACAATCCCATGTTCATCCTTTTTATTTCTAAAAACCCATTTGGTGCCAATGATTGATTTACCTTTTGGGTTTGGAATCAATCTCCAGACTTTATTTCTTTCAAATTGATTTAGCTCATCTTGCATGGCTAAAACCCAGCCTGGATCTTGAAGTGCTTCATATGGCTTTTTGGGTTCTATACTGCTTAAAAAATTCACATATAAACATTCATTTGCTGTGGCTGATCTTGTTTGTACACCTTTTGATGCATCACCAATAATCTGATGAATTGGATGACTTGATGTCCATTTGTTCACATTTGGCAATGGTTGAACAGATGAAACATTGTAAAATGAATCATAATCATCAATGATTGCTTGAGTTTCAGTATCATGATTGATAGCTGAATGTAGATCTGAACTCTCCCCCTCAAATTGAATATTTTGTACTGGTTTAGAAATAGTAGGCATAGGTTCAGAAACAGGGATAACAGGTTCTGAAACTCTTTCTGAAATAACATGTACAGGTTCAGAAGTAGGAAATTCTGAATTTGAGGTTGAGATTGGTGGTCCAGAAATATTTGATATCATAGGTTCTGTAGATTCTTCTGCTAGAATACTTCTGAGTAAAGAAGGATTTTGATAATCTGCAGAAACATTCACAGAAATATCAAATAAGTCTTGACATAAGGTATCTAAATTTGATTTAAGTAAAGTTTGAGATTCAGAAGTGTGATTTGTCTTGCTGTTTTCTGAATCCAAAATCTCAGAAACTTGGTTAAGCTTGAGTTCTGAACTGTTTTGTTCAGAAGTCATTGTTGGCTCATGAAATCTAATATTTGAAGTCTCAATGATTCTTTGTGTTCCTTTGATAAGTACTCTGTATGCTTTGGATCTTTGAGAATAGCCAACAAAAATACCAGCTGTACCCTTAGGTGCAAATTTATCCAGATGCTGTGTATCATTCAGAAGAAAACACCTGCAACCAAATTTTTTAAAATAATCAATAGAGGGTTTTCTTTGCTTAATAAAACATGCAGTTGCAATTGCTTCTGCCCACCGAGATAAAGGACAAGTTCAGAATATGCTAGCATGGTCCTTGCAGCTTCTGCCAAAGTTCTGTTTTTCCTTTCAACAACACCATTCTGTTGGGGAGTTCTGGCAGCGGAAAAATTATGTGATATACCAACAGATTCCAAAAAATTCTGAAGTGTAGAATTTGTAAATTCTGTGCCATTATCACTTCTGATCTTTTGAACTGGTAGTTGAAGAAGAACTTGAATTTTCTTCAGAAAAGGAATGAGTCTTTCAGAAGTATCAGATTTGAGTCTTAAGAATTCAACCCAAGTAGATCTTGAATATTCATCTACAATCACATGAATATACTTCTTTCCACCCATGCTTTGAGTCTTCATTGGTCCACACAAATCCATATGTAGCATTTCAAGTGGAGCATTACATGAAGATAGCATTTTCAGAGGATGGGAGCTTCTTTTGATCTTCCCTAGTTCACATGCAGAGCATGAAGAATTCTTTTCAAATCTGATCTTTGGTAGTCCTCTTACAGAGTTGTGTCTTTCCAGTTCAGAAATGGCTTTGAAGTTCAGATGTGACATTCTTCTATGCCAAAGCCAGCTATCATTTCTCATAGCTGTGGAAATGTAACACACTCCTTGTAATTGACCATTTGCAGTGAAAGTTGTAGTGTAGATATCTCCATCTCTATAAGTAGTTAACTCATTTTTGTTTGATGAACTCAGAACATGATAATAGTCTATATCAAAATTTACCTTCCAATACATGTCACAAAATTGACTTATACTGAAGATTTTATGTTTAAGACCTTCCACATAGAAAACCTTCTGCACTTTAACATCTCCTTTGAAAAAAGTTCCATATCCTCTCACATAACCTTTTGCATTATTTCCAAAGCTAACTGTTCCTTCATATCTTCATGATAATCAGCTAAAAGTTCTTTGAAAGGTGTCATGTGTCTTGAACATCCAGAATCTAAGACCCACACATGACATATCTGCAAAAATGATTATTGAGATTTAGGTACCCATTTAAGAATGGAACCTGTGAGATTAGTCAAAAACATTGAATTTCTGAACTTTGACTTAATCTCCTGAAAGTCAGAAGTTAGTTCAGAATTTTTTAATTTGTCATTTTTAGTATTATTTTGAATTTTCTTTTTATGTTTATATTTGTTTGCCAATGTAGCTGAAAATTTCTGAATTGATTTCTCAAGATTTATCTTATTTGTTTTGGAGTTCAGATGAAAATTATGATGACCACAGTTAATGCAGTGAATATGCTTCTTCAGAATATTTAATAAAGCAGTAGATGAACAAGAATCAACATTGTTTGATTTGTCAACAATTCTTTTATTCACTTTATTATTCTTTGGTACATCAATTTTCTTTGGATTTAAAAAACTATCTAATTTGTTAGTCTTTGATAGTCTTTCACCTTTCTTTCTTCAAACTAAAGTGGATAGCTCTGTAAAAGATAAGAAATGAGGATTAGTATAAGAAATTCTTTTGCTCACTTTGGTTTTAACTTTAGATTTAGAATTTAAATTATGAAATTTAGAAGTTGAATTTGAAGATTGTCCTTTTTCAAACTTTTTAATTCTGGTTACAAAATCAGATGATGATATTGAAGATAAAGATGCTTTTGTGGATATAGGAGTATCATTTGATGAAGTAGAAGAAATTGCAGTTTTCAGAAATTCAGATTTCAGAAAAACAGTATTAAACTTGTCAGAAGGTACTTTTGGTGCTTCTGATTTTAAAATTTCTCTTTCAATCATATTTGATTGTAATTTATATACCAAATATCCATCTTTATCAATAAGTTGAACCATAGGATCATCGTCATCTTCTGAATCTGAAGCATTCATTAAATCTGAGAACTTATCTTGAGTCATGCTAGATGCAAAAGAGTTTTGATTTAAAATATTTTCAGACTCATCATCAGAGTTATCAAAAATAATTTCTGAATTCTCATTATTATCTTGTAAAGATTCAACATCTGAGAATTCATCATAGTTTTCTTCATATTCTGATTTATTATCAAAATTATCTTCTTTTAGAACTTCAGATAAACTTTCAGAAGTAAGTTCAGAAGATAATTCAGAATTTTCTCAGTTTTAATAGATGGTTCAGATTTTTCTTCAGAAATTGTTTTTGATTCAGAAGTAAGTTCAGAAATGTTTATAATATTTTTATGCATAACTTCTGTTTCAGAAATTGTCTCTGTTTTACCAGGATTAAGAGATTTTTCATCAGAAAATAGAGTCTCTGATTTTACAAAAGGAATTCTTTCAGGCCAAGTGAGATTAACAGGTTTGGATATGACACCTGTATTAGTTTCATTAAAAAATTTCATTTTTGAATAGTCATAAAGATTTGCAGGTGCCTTTTTCAGAATTTGACTTTCATTATATCCCAATCCTGCCTTGATGTTGTAAAATTTTGAATTCTGAGCCTCGTTTGTCAAAATATTCAGAGTCTGTTCTGTTTGTCCTCTTTTAAAGTTCAGATCTTCCAATTCCTTAATCTTTTTGTAAAGATCAAGTCTTTCTTGATTCAGAAAGTTCATTTTAACATTCAGAATTTCTTTTTCAGATTTTTCATTTATGATATCTTTTTGTAAACTTTCCATCTTTTCTTTTAACAATAATTTTTCTTCAGAAAATTTTTCAAGAGATTGTTCAGCTTCTTGGCAATTTTGTTTATAGATTTGACTTTCAGTTCTGAGTTGATTTACCAATATTCTTTCACCTTTAATTCTGTTTCTGAGCCTTTCAAATTCAGAATACATATTCTGAAATTGATTTTGCATTTCAGAATTTCCAGAAAGTTGTTCAGAATTTGGTTCAGAAGAGTAATCTATTTCAGTATTTAGTTCAGAAGATGAAGAAATTACCTCAGAATCATTTGTATGTTTATCTTCTGGATCCATTTGGCACATGTAGCAGTTTGATGCATAATGAGCTACTTCTTCATCATATTCACCATCACTCCAGTTTAACCAATCCTCTTCGTATTTGGTAACCAAAGCTGGATTAAGCTCCTTCTTTTTAGCAAGAAGATGCTTTTTCTCATAGTAGCCTGAGTTTTTTACTTTGGGCATTTTTGCACTATCTTGCATAATGACCAGGCTTACCACAATTAAAGCATCTTGCTGGTTCAGATGTCTCAGTTTGACCAGTATCTTGACTTTTTTTGAGACCAACTTCAGATTTTGGTTTGTTCTGATATTTTTGATTATATCTTTGAGTAAATTGTCTTGTCATAAAAGCAATATTATCATAAATTCTCTTAAGTTCTTCATCTGATTCATCCCTATCACAAAAATTTGTTTCTGGGATCTCACAGATTTTGCTCTTAGCAGAAATGGTCACAGAATTATTATACTTCTTGCTCAACAAGGCTACTGCTTCATTTGCCTTCTTTTGTTCATTCTGTCTAGTCTTGATTTTGTCTTCTTGTTGAAACAGAATGCCATAGACATCATGAATGGATTTTCTAGAAAGATTTCTAGTAACCATATTGTCAGAAAAACTTGACCATTCATTCCCCAAATTGTTCAGAAATTTATTGTTTATCTCAGAGTTTGATTTCTGAACACCATTTCTTCTCAGATCATTCAGGATATTGTTGAATCTGTGATAAGTTTCTGTAATAGATTCATTTTCTTTATACCTGAAGTTTTCATAAGTACCCACACAGATATTCAATCTTTGTGCTTGGGCCTTTGTACTACCCTGCATTTGAGCTTCAAACTCATCCCACATGGCTTTGGCAGATGTTAAACTATCTACCCTATTGAATATCTAATTAGGAATAGCCATTGTAAGAAGAGTTAATTCCCTTTTGTGAACTTTAGCTTGAGCTTTTTCAGCAGTACTGTACATACCTGGGCTTTTCTTGATTCTTGATGCAGGTATCTCAGGAGTTGACTCAATTCTTGGTACTGAAGGTATTTCCACATAGACTTCCAGATGGCCATTTACGATTGATTGCATTAGAGCTTCATCAATATTATCCAAGAATTGAATCATCCTGATTTGCCATTGATGATATTCACCAAAAAACAGAGTTGGTGGTTTGGTTTCTGATCCGATGGAGACGATTTCTTTCGACATCTTTGATTTGAAAATAGATCGAGAATTCACCTGAAATTGAATCTTGAAATTTATCAACCAAGAAAACCAAGAACTGTCAAATCTGACAAGTTCTTCTCTGAATGTCAAGAACAGATGAATTGGCTCTGATACCAATTGTTAGATCCCAAACAATCAAGAATGTAGAAAGATTAAAGAACAAGAACAAGAATTAGATCACTGAAGTTGTATGTAGTATTGATCACTGAACTATATTACAATATGTGTATCTTACAAGCTCTATCTCTCAACGTAGTTATAACAACATATCAAACTATCTATTTATATACAAGTGGATATGCTAAAGTTACAGTATAAAAATAACAGACATGTTCAGAACTGCTTCTGAACATCTTCAGAACTTCTTCAGAAGTGTCTTCAGAATCCTCTTCAGAAGTTCTTCAGTCCTCTTTAGAAGTTCTTCAGAACCTCTTCAGAATCTTCAGAACTTCTGAAGTATTCACTTCAGAAGTTATGCCTTAGGCTTTTCTTCATTTGTCTTCAGACTTCTGAATCTTCCTTTTCAGAACCTAGTCTTCTTTTGAAAGCTACTTCTGATATCTATCAATTACTAACGGGCAAATTAACACCGAAGCGTTTTTAAGACGTGGTAATCACAATCCAATGATTATAAAACACGTGGCACAGACACTAAGTTGGGCTTAGTAAGATGAGAAAAATATGCAAGTGTTAGTCTCTGAAGCGCATACGTGTCTTCTGAGGAACTTTCAGAATATGAGACTACCCTTTTAGAATCTGAAGTCGAACTTCATGATTCCATATTAATTTAAAATCTATCTTCTAAAATTTTAAAAATATATGAAATATTTTAGAAATATTTTGAACAATTGAAAATTCTTTCACCTCAGAAGTTTGTTCATACTTCTAAGTGATTAAGCTCAAATATAAAAATTATACCTTTGCAGATCATCTTCAGATGTACCATCCAAACTTAAGAAGTTAGTAATATCAAAGAAAGATATTCAGAAGTTAATGATTAAGCTCCCCCTTAAATCATGCATATCAATAATAAGCTCCCTTTTCAAAATTGGATTCTAGAAATGTGTATTTTATATAAAATCTAAACGTATATTACAGAGTTAGAAAAATTCCGAGAAGTATATGTTCAGAGTTCGGAAGATAGAATTCTGAACTACAATTGGTCAAAAGTTTTATGAAAGTATGAAGATAAGGATTTCAGACTTCTGAGAAATAAAACTCTTAAATATAAGATAATTCTGAATTTTGTTTATCAGACTTATGAACCTTATTTTTCAGAAGTTTGATGCTTAACTCTTTAACCACTTTTAGATTTATACAATCGGATTCAACATGCCTAATTTACTCATTAAGAAATTAAAACATTTTTCTTCAAGAGCTTTAGTGAATAAATCTGCTAGTTGGTAATTTGTTTGAACAAAGAACATTTCTATATTTTCTTTTTCTACATGATCTTTTTGAAGTGATACTTGATATCTATATGTTTGATCTTTGAGTGTTGCACAGGATTAGTTGTTATAGCTATTGCACTCTTTGAGTCACAATACAAAGGGATTTTGTTGAATGTATAGCCATAATCTTTGAGTTGAGTTTGCATCCAGATCACTTATGAGCAACAGCTAGCTGCAACCACATACTCTGCTTCTGCAGTAGAAGTTGAAACACAATTTTCTTTCTTTGAAGTCCAGCTTACTAGCCTTTCTCCCAGAAATTGACATGATCCAGAGGTGCTTTTCCTGTCTATGTTGCATCCACCATGATCTGCATCTGTGAAAACAGTTAGCTCGAGTCCAGAATTCTAAAGATAACAAAGGCCTAGTGTTGGTGAACCTTTAAGATATCTTAGAATTCGTTTTACTTCTACAAGGTGTTATTCTTTAGGAATAGCTTGGTATCTTGCACAGACAAATATAGCAAACATAATATCAGGTCCACTAGCTGTCAAGTACAATAAAGAACCAATCATACCTCTGTAATTTTTTTGATCTACATATTTACCACTTAAATCTGCATCCAATTTAGTTCCAGTGGCCATTGGTGTATTTATTTGGGTACAATCAGACATATTATACTTTTTAAGTAAATCTTTACATACTTACCTTGATTAATGAATATTCCTGTGCAAAGTTGCTTCACTTAAAGACCTAAAAAAAGTCCACTCACCCATGATACTCATCTCAAACTCAGTTTGCATAATAGTTTCAAAGTTTTTACAAAATTTTGGATTAGTAGACCAAATATTATGTCATCTACATAAATTTGAATCAAGATTAAATTATCACCTTGTTTCTTCAGAAATGAAGTGGTATCTACAGTACCTCTTTTAAAACCAGATTTGAGAAGGAATTTAGTACGTGTTTTTACCATGCTCTATGAGCCTGTTTCAGTCCCTACACGGCTTTATCAACTATGTAGACATGATATGGAAATTCTTTACTCTCAAAGCTTTCAGGTTGATCCACATATACTTCTTCATGAAGTACACCATTCAGAAATATACACTTGACATCCATCTGGTATAGCTTTCAGATTTTTATGATGGCTTCTAACCTGGAAACTGGAGAAAATGTCTCTTCATAATCAATTCCTTCTTGTTGACAGTAACCTTTAGCTAGCAGTCTTGCCTTGTTTCTTACCACTATTCCATTCTCATCCTTTTTATTTCTGAATACCCATTTTGATCCAATAACGAATTTGCCCTTGGGGGTTGGAATGAGCCTCTAGACTTTGTTCCTTTCAAATTGATTGAGTTCATCTTCCATAGCTAGAACCCAGTCTGGATCTTGTGATGCTTCACATGGCTTCTTTGGTTCAATACTGCTCAGAAAGTTGACATAAAAGCACTCATTAGCAGTAGCAGATCTTGTTTGCCCTCCACTTGAGGTATCACCTATTATTTGATGTAGAGTATGAGCTTTTGTCCATTTGTTTAGATTTGGAAGTGGTTGTACAGATGTGAGATTATTATGATCATCATTTTCATCAATAATAACTTGTAGTTCAGGTTTTGGATAGAATTCTGAGTTTAGATCTGATTGCTCCCCCTCAACAGTTGGAATTTACTCTGGAGGTTTATCTTCAGAGTTTTCAGGTTGAGGTTGAGAAATAGGTATTTCTAAGGATGTTGGTGAAGCAATTGGTCCAGAAATATCTGATGTTATTGGTACTTCAGAAGTTGGTACAGGATCATCTCTGAGTAAAGTCGGATTTTGAAAATCTGTAGAGATATCAATAGAAACATCAAATAAATCTTGACATAACAAATCTAGTTTAGCTTTAACTGATTTGTTATCAGGGTTAGAAGATGAAGTATCATTTAATCCATTCTCTGAATCTAGTAGTTCAGAGTTCTATTTAAGACTGACTTCTACACTGTCTTGTTAAGAAGTCAAAGGAAGTTCATCAAATGTCACATGGATGTTTTCTATGACTGATTTGGTTCTTTTGTCATAATCCCTGAAAGCTTTGGCTCTTGTAGAATATCCAATGAAGATTCCACAGATAACTTTCTTGTCAAATATCCCCAGATTGTCTTTGTCATTTAACAAGAAGCATCTGCATCCAAACACATGAAAGAATTTTACATTAGGCTTTCTTTTAAAGATTAGTTTATAAGAAGTTTAACAAATCTTTCATTAAGTATTGTCATGTCCTGAGTAAAATAGGCTGTAGAAATGGCTTCTGCCCATAGAGACATTGGTAACTCTGAGTAAGTTAGCATTGTTCTTGCAACTTCAACTAGATTTCTGTTTTTTCTTTCAACTACCCCATTCTATTAAGGAGTTCTTGCAGCAGAAAAGTTATGTGATATGCCCAAAGAGTTGAGATAAGATTCTATCTGAGCATTCTTGAACTCTATGCCATTATCACTTCTGAGTTTCTGAACAGGTAGTTGAAGTAGAACTTGAATATTCATCAACAATGACCAAGATATATTTCTTTGCACCTAAACTCTGAGCTCTTATAGGACCACAGAGATCCACATGCAGCATCTATAGAGGTGATTTGCATGAAGAATTCATTTTTTGATTATGTAAAAAAATTCATTTTTCCCATTTCATATGAAGAGCACGAAGAATTCTTTTGAAATCTGATCTTTGGTAAACCTATAACTGAGTTATGCTTGACCTATTCATCTATTGACTTAAAGATCAGATGAAACATTCTTCAGTGCCATAGCCAACCTTCTTCAATCACTGGTTTAGAAATATAACAGACACCTTATAGTTGGCCATCTTTTGTGAAAGTAGCAGTGTAAAATCACCTTCACTATATGCACTTAAAGCCTCTTTCTTCTCAGAATCCAGAATATAGCAATACTCAATGTTAACGTGAACAGTGCAGAACTTCTCACAAAACTAACTTATGCTAAACAGGTTATGTCTTAACAGATCTTTGAATGGTGTCATGTGTCTTGAACATCCAGAGTCTAAAAACCACACATGACGGATCTGCATACACAATTACTTAGTTTTAGGTACCCATTTGAAAATAGATCATTTCTTTGTTATAAAAGAGGGAAGTCTGAGTTTTGGTTTCCAGACTTTCTTTGTTATATTCTAAGAAATGGTTTCAGATTTTTCTTTGATAACCCATTTCATCACAGAGTTGCCTCTAACATTTTTTGTCTTTCTTGTAAGACTTATAAGATGTGTGAACAGACTTTATATTTTTCACAGAAAAGTTATATTTAATGTCTGAATTTAGTTTGAAGTTCTGATGTCCACAATTAATACAGTGAATATGATCTCAAGCAATCTTATCATTTTAGTACATAAGCATGAATGAACAAGATTGTCATCAGAATTGTCAACAAAAACTTTCTTTTTATTCACTGAATTTTTATTGGATATATCAAACGATCCCCATCCTCGTCCCCGATTCCTCAACTTCATCCCCGTTCCCGTCCCCATCCCCGCCGGGGATTAAAATCACATCCCCATCCCCATCCCCAACGGGGAACGGGGATCCCCAACGGGGAAACGGGGATTTTTCCCCCGTTTATATAAGGTATTTTAAATCAAATACGCGAGAGACTACACACGTTAAATTTATCATATTTCCAATAAACATAAAATCAAATCAATTTTAATTTAATACAAAAAAAATCACAACGTTATATAATAATTAATAGCCTAAAACTAAAAGAAATTCAATTTAATCCAAAAAATACTTGATGTCACACATACCAAAACATATAACGAGTAATATAAAACCATATACAGTAATATACAAAACATAAGTGTGATTATGTTTTGACTTGACATCGAAAATAATACACACTAACAACGAAAATAAATAAAAAAATTAGATTCTAAACCTAGGTAGAAAATATGAAATCGTGAATTACCAATTTAGTTAAAATAAATAATATGTATAATTTATTAGTTAATATATGACGGATACGGGGCGGGGCGGGGAGTGCGATACCCTTCCCGGTCCCCATCCCCGGTTTGAGAAAAATGGGGATCCCCGTCCCCGTCCCCATTCCCGATTTAACGGGGAATCCCCGTCCCCGACCGGGGCGGGCGGACCGGGTTCCCCGACAGGTCGGGGACATTTCCCATGCCTACACATTAGGATGAGATGCACCAATATGAGATACGTCGAGATGCACAAGATCAATCCCCGTACCAAGCACGATTCATGCGTGAGTTTGAGATTAAAAGTGATCAAGGGTCAAAATCTCTTCTTACGCTTCTCATGTTAACTTCACTTCTCACACCTTTCGATGCCTATATATATATAGGGAGGTTCAAGGGAAAACCCTAAAAAAACTGAATAACAACATGCATTTGTGCATACCGTCCAGATTGGGGGCTCCCAAAGTGTTCTTCAAAAAAAATTAAGGTTTTCCCTGTACCTGATCGTATGTGTATATATATATAGGCGGGGGATCGTGTGAGAAGGAGAGTTAAGGTTAGAAGTGTAAGAACGGATTTAAACCCTTGATCACTTTTAATCTCACACCCACCATGAATTACGATCCCTACGAGAATTGATCCAGTGCATCTCATTAATGTCGATCTTCAATTACGAATGATCCAAGGTCCAGATCCCTTTTACGCTTCAAACCATATCTTATCTTCTCACCGGAACCGAACCCTATATATATATATATGTATAGTTGGGTTCTGGTGAGAAGGATGAGAAGAGATCTCCACCCTTGGATGCACATCAGGATGGGACGCACCGAGATGGATACACTAAGATGCACCGGATCAATCCTCATATGAAGCACAATTCATGGGTGGGTTTGAGATTAAAAGTGATCAAAGCTCTAGATCCTTTATTACGCTTCTCACCTTAACTCAACTTCTCACACGATCCTACGCCTATATATATAGGCGAAGGAACGAGTGAGGATGAGAGTTAAGGTGAGAAGCATAAGAAGAGATTTGGACCCTTGATCACCTTTAATCTCTGACCCACTCATGAATCACGCTTGATACACGGATTGATCCGGTGAATCTCATCCTAATATGCATCCAAGGGTGGAGATCCCTTCTTACGCTTCTCACCTTAACTCTCCTTACCGGAACCCAACCCTATAATATAAGGAGGATCAAATGAGAACATGATCAAAATAAGAGAACAAGGAAACAACCAATCACATGAAGTTTACATATGATTACAGAACACCGTCAACGTAAGGGTGAGAACGTAAGGGTGAGCATGGCACACGACCTCAAGTAGCGGCAAAGTTGTGTGAATTGATTTAGTGTAAAATCACATATGATTTGACCGTTTTCATGTTCTATTATTTGATTAACGTTCTCGTATGAACTGACTTTCTCTCTGCATATATATATATATATGTATATATACACACACACACACACATTTCATATATATACACCCACATACATACATATAATGTTAGGTTCAAATGAGAAGCGATCTCAAACACTATGTTAGATCCCAAATATCAAAATGTAGAAATAAAATTGAATATAGAACAAGAGTTATAGAAGGAAGTCGGATGTAGTACAAAAGATCTATGAACGTTAGTTCCAACTATCTAACAGACATTCTATTTATATACAATAGGAAATGCTAAAAATGACAGTACATTACATGACAGTCATACAAAAGTAAGTTCAGAACTACTTCTAAACATCTTCAGAACATACTTCAGAAGTTCTTCAGAACAATATAGAAACCTTCAGAACTTCTGAAGTAGTTACTTCAGAAGTTATGCCTTAGGCTTATCTTCACTTTAGTCATTCTGTCTTTGGACTTCTGAGCTTCTGATTCAGAACCAAGACTACTTTGAAGCTATCTTATGATCTTTATCAATCTCCCCCTTAGCTTCAAAAATTCAAATTGTACCCCCAATAAGTCAACAACTCTCTAACTTCACCAAGAATTAGCTTTCTATACTCGAGCAACAATTCTATTCTTTTATGCATGTCTTTGGCTAGCTTCTTGTATTCATTCCATTCACAGTCATTCAGATTCTTTGGCCTGTGTTTCTGTCTTTTGACAAGCCCTTCACCGATTGCAAACAATGTACCATTGTAGCACTTGTGAATTTCTTCATATCTTACAAACAATATTTCTTGATTAAACTTGCACACAAACCTAGGAGGATGTACTATTAAAGTACCTTTGTTGATTGGACTAATCCTTTGTTAGGTCTGAAAATATTGTATCCGAGATGACAACTACTGAAGACGTGAAGGGCTAAAGTGTAAAGTCAACAAAGTCATTAATTAGGAAAGGTTTAATGTTTAAATATAAGGAAACATTCTATTTTGTAAAAAAGGCAATTGTATAATGTCTTAATCTTTACTTTCCTTATACAGTATTTCCTATACATATAAATAGAGGGTTAGGGTATGCAATAGATAAATAAGCACATTAATTCATATCATTAAAGAGAGCATAATAGATAATATCATTGTAACCGATATTCAATACAAATGAGATATCCAACATCGGATCTTCATCAACATTAGAAGTGTTCTTCGTGTTTTTGCTTAAATACATACGTTACATGATCAAATCTGGGATCCACAATTGGTATCAGAGCTAAACGATCTGAGTTTTGATCTGATTCTAATCGAGTTCGTCAATTAAAGGTAAAATCCTCAATTTATGTTTTTCTGTTTAAAAACTTGTCGGCACAAGCTTTCTAAGCCTGTTTTGATAAGAATATTTTTATTGCATCCTTGTTAATCGACAAAAATTCTTAACGCACTTTTGATTATCGACAAGTTTTCTTGTCGCATCTTCCTGTATCGATAAGAATTTTTTTAAAATCTCGATAAGAATTGTTTTGCATCTGTTAGTCTCGATAAGTAATTTATATCACATCTATTATCATCGATAACCTTTTATATCGCCTCTTTATCTCCCGATAAGATTCTGTTTCCCATTAAAATCTGTTTTTGTTTAATTTTGTGTACTTTTGCTTCATTTTTATTGGAAAACTCAGAGTCTCTGACTTCTGCAGCTTTTCTAGTTTAAGAGTTCTCAAGTACCAAGTCTTAAACTTTAACATAATTCGATTTTTTTTTACTTTAGTTTAAATTTTAGTACTTTTGCTTCACTTTTATTGGAAAACTCAGGGTCTCTGACTTCTGCAGCTTTTCTGATTTAAGAGTTCTCAAGTACATTGTTTAAACTTTAAAGTAAATCTTTTTATTTTATTTTTAATATTGTCGGGGACTCGGGAACTTAGATCTTCTCTTCCTTAAAAAGACATAGTTCTTTTTTGGTCGATGAAGGCTTCGTTCTTGCTCTTCAATAGTTTAAAATAAATATAAAAAGGATTTTCAGAATCGTGTTTTAAATCGCATCCTTAAGACCCGATAAGTTTTCTTATCGCTCCTTTAAGGCCCGATATAAAAAGTTGTCGCCTCCTTAGTACCCGATATAAATTCTTGTCGACACCTTAAAACCCGATATAAAATCTTATCGACTCCCTTTGACCCGAGATAAAATCTTGTCGACTCCTCTTCACCCGATAAGTTTTCTTGTCGCGTTCTCTTAACCCGACATAAAAACTTATCGCCTACTTCATAGCCGACATCTTTTTATGTCAAAATCAAGATTTTATTTTATTTTAAAAGAACTCTTAGAATTTTTTCAAAACTCACCGATCGAGATCACTTTATCATGAAACAAATACTTTAATTTTTTTTCTTCATCAAGATGAGTTCTCAAAATCAAGTTTCTGAGCTAACTACAAAAATTTCTCAACTTGAAACCAGACACACAAACAACATGCAAGTGTTGAATGAACTTTTAAGAGAACATATCACTCTCAAATCTAAGTTTAATAACTCAGAAGAATCAAGAAAAGTTTTAAAAAATCAAAATGAATTTTTGGAGAAACAACTCACCGAGTATTCTAGGAATGGATAGCATACATATGAAGAGTTTTGCAAAAAGACAAATCTGATAAAAATAAATTTTGATCTAAAAACCAAAATTTCTGAGTTAGAAAAGTTTATAGATCATGAGACTTATAGTGTGGTTCTTAAAAGAAAATTAACTGAATTTTTGGAATGTGAGAAAGAAAGGATATTAACTTCTGATGAGAAACACAAGTTTGATATTGAGCCAAAAGATTTTGAAAGCAAAATTAAAACATGTGAACTAACCATTCAAAAACTTTCTAAACAAGTGTTTGATTTTGAACAAGTGATTTTAGAGAGAAAATCATCTGAAACGAAATGTTTGAAGCTATCAAAGCAACTTTTTGAGCTTCAGAAAATTCTAGATGATGAAAGAAAATTGTTTGAAAATGATAAAAAGAATGTTTTAAATAAAAGTGTTTTAATTTTCAACAAAAATAAACGTTTAGAAAAGCAAAATGAAGTTTTTGAAAAGGAAATTTCTAAACTTTTAAAGAAATTGTCTAAAACACAATCAAATCTTGTAAGCGAAAAGAAATTGAGATCTGAATTAAAAGGTAAATATGATTTGATTACGGAAGAAAGAGATTATTTATTTGACAAACTCATGAAACTTGAAGAAGTTTTTGAAAATAAAACGACTTTTAATTTTAGTTTGTCTGATAAAGAAAGAGACCATCTTTTGTGCTAAATTAGAGAACTTGAAGATGTAATTTCAAAACACAATAAAGAGAATTCAGTTAAAGTTGAAATTCTTAAACAGTTTAATCATCATACTACTGTTCTTTCTCCATATGATAATTCATTTGATTCTGATTCCGTTCTCTCTTACAAAAGTGCTTCAAGTTCAATTCATAAGCTAACTTCTCTTTCTACTGATTGTGTCTGTAAAAATAACTATTCTTCAAGTTTTCAATCACATAGTTATTCTAACAGCTCCAAATCATATGGTTCTTCAAATTCTCAGACTCATAATTCTAATCGGTTTTACAATGATTTTGTTGCTAATTCCGGTAATTTTAAGAAGTTTAAAATGGTTTGGAGGATTAAATCAACTACAGATGATAGTGTTGGAAACATGCCACCTACATCTCCTGTAGTTGATACAAGATCATTTGTTTCCAAGACTAATTTGCCTTATTTTGTCAAATCTATCAATCAACTAATTAGTCTAAGTGCCACAAAGATTTGTTGTTCTACATGTGGAACAAATGATTTTGTCAATCAAAATTTTATTCATAAATGGTATGGTACTTACAGTATCCCCATTTATTGCATCTAAAACTAACCTTTGAGAACCCAACAAAACTTGGGTACCAAAATCTTTTTAATCTATTTTGTAGGTACGTCATGTGTGTTCTAAATTTCGAATATTCACATCACATGACAATCTTTCAAAAGGTTATGCTACAGTTGAGGGGAGTACCGCATTTTTTTTCAATTTATGTTAGTTTCATAGTATCTCAGCTATGAACATGTTCTTAATTTTTGGCTTCTGTATATCTCAGTTCAGAACCCGTTTTACATTGCATTATGACTTCTGAATACGTTAGTTCAGAACTCGGACTTCCATGTTTCGACTCTTTGTGTGTGATAGGATTTAGACGTTTCAATGGTCAATCCAAAGCCGGAAGGACCTACCAATGAAACACATCTCTAGGTTAGATTTATTTTGAAAGGGTATGTTTAAAATTGAGTACTTGTGAGATAAAAGAAAATTGTGAGAGTGTGACAAGACTTAAAAGAAAATATTTAGTCTTTACCAAACGTAAACAGTTATCCGGGCAACCACACAATCTATTCATTCTCGATTTTTTTGAAATGAATATTGAAATAGACATGGACCCAATGTCGATAACTTGTGTCACCCCACCCAACTACTCAAATATCTCACAAAAGATATTTGTTTCATATATCACGGAGAATGAGCATATCTGCTATCTTTTCTTCACTCGGAAGATTAAGATATTGAAAAAGGAAGACACACCTCCGGTCTCCAAACTTCACATTCAATGCACATTGAGTCTGTGGAATGTATTTTCACATTTTGAGCCTTAAAATTAGCATTTAATGCATAAATTCTTTTTACACATTGCACGAGTCTTTGTGATTCACATTGCATATCTTCGTGTCTATGCCGGAACAGTTTGAGAAGTTAGTTTTATAACTGACTTCTGTGTTAACTGGAAGTCCTATCAGTGCCAACCCGCTGCCAACACTGAATATAGGCCACTTAATTAAATTTATTTTTGATTAAGTGATAACAGTTGCTACATGTGCTTCTATCTGTTAGCCGATTACCCGATATTCCACATTTACGCTTCCACTTAATGTCTTTGATTATTCATAATGATTCGGTTTCTCCTTATCATTCTGAGGGGGAGAAAAGGTATATCAAAGAAGAATGCTTATTGTGAAGGATATAAAATGTGTTTCAAAGTCAAATAATGAAAAAGTTGAAAACTTATGTGTTTCAAAGTCAAATGAAGAAAAAGTTGAAAACTTATCGACAAATGAAGACAATTTTGAAAACTTATCAACTGCTTAAGACCCGACAAAATTTCTTGTCGAGCAACAAATGATTGACAAGTAGACTAACTGTTTTCATCGCGTCCATTTGGCCTGACACCTGATTTGATTGAATCATCTTGGCCCGACATCAATTCTTGTCGAATCTACTTGGCCCGAGATCTTTTCACGTCGACATCACCTGGCCCGACATACTTTTTGACCCGACAAGTTTTATACCGTACGACATCGCGGCTCCTTCAATTTTCTTTTCATGCTAACATCATGGGGGAGATACGGAGCTTACAAGAGATCATTTTCATAGGGGGGGCAAAAGAATCAAGAAGAAAGATTTGTTGACAAAAGTTTCACCGTCTTCAAAAGTGCTAATTTGATAAATTGTAATCTCGAATACAAAGGGGGAGATTGTTAGGTCTGAAAATATTGTATCCGGGATGACAATTATTGAAGACGTGAAGGGCTAAAGTGTAAAGTCAACAAAGTCATTAATTAGGAAAGGTTTAATGTTTAAATATAAGGAAACATTCTATTTTGTAAATAAGGCAAGTGTATAATGCCTTAATCTTTACTTTCCTTATACCGTATTTTCTATTCATATAAATAAAGGGTTAGGGTATGCAATTGATAAATAAGCACATTAATTCATATAATTAGAGAGAGTATAATAGATAATATCATTGTAACCGATATTCAATACAAGTGAGATATCGAACATCGGATCTTCATCAATATTAGAAGTGTTCTTCGTGTTCTTGCTTACATACATATGTTACCTGATCAAATCTGGGATCCACATCCTTGAAGTTCGAAGTTAGGTTTGCTCAAATTCACCTTTTCTCTTCCAAGTACAAATGCTACTTGAAAATCTTTCTTTGCTGCCCATATAAACTCTCTTTAAATTCCTCCTTTTACAACAGGGAATGCTTTTCTGTATCTGGTAATGTTGTCATGAAAAGGATTAATTCTTCTGTATATCTTGACCAAATCCCTTAAATGAACATTTTGAAAATCAACTTCAGAAAATGTGCATACTTCATCATTTTCTCTCTCTATTGTGAAGTAACAATATTGATAATTCAATTTTGTCTTTTGATCAACATTGATCACCTTGACAATAGGACTCTCTTTCCTTGT
The DNA here is from genome assembly GCA_036898165.1 of Silybum marianum. Lineage (NCBI taxonomy): Eukaryota > Viridiplantae > Streptophyta > Magnoliopsida > Asterales > Asteraceae > Silybum > Silybum marianum. Next base: position 19,599,098 of record CM072530.1, on the reverse strand, counting down.
TTCAGAGACAGGCAGCTTCAATTTCTTGACAATTTGACTGTACCACTGTTTCCAGCCAAAAGATTTGTCTAGCCATCAATCAATATAATTGAATATTTGCTCATGTTCCACAAATATTTCAGGATGCATATATTCAAGGAAAAAAGTAAGAGCAGGTTCAGCAATCCTATTGATTTGCAACTGTTCAGCTTCTGATACTTGAGTAACTTGCACTTGATCTTCAACAACCTCTACACTTTTGCCTTTATCCTTTTCAGAACTTGTTCCAACATGTTCAGAAATAAGAGCTTCTGAAGGTCTAACTCCTTCCAGCACTTCAAATTCAACTAGTTGTTCTTTGGCATGTATATGGAAATCATAAACATTACTTAACAAGTAATCTGCATCCCTTTTTGAATTTATCTGTTGATGCCCAGCAGACATACTTCTTCTTATCAATTCTCTGAAGTTTATTCTTTCTTTGATCAGATACAGAATCTCATCCTTTACTTCTTTAGAGCCAACAATCCAAGTCATATTGTCACAAAACCATTTCAAGGTTGAAGAGGAATACTTCGGAATATCAGAGACAATAAAAGTTCTTTTGTTTAACCCTTCAGGCTCATAATGAAAACCAAGTTCTGGTTTAGTAAACACTGTTGAAATGCCTTCAAAGCTCACATAAGTTGGTTCCAACAGATTTACTTTGTTTAAACCATGTTCCAAGGCAAGTTGAAAATCATGCTTAATGAAATTTCTGAGATAAACACCAATGATTCTTCTCAACTCTTGCACCATTTTTGTATCTTCTCTTTTTACAAAGAAATTCAGAAGAGAAAGCTTATCTTGTAACCTTAGATTGTAGAAGTCAAACTAAGTAAATTCTATCAATGTTTCATCTCTTCTTTCAGCACCAATTCTGACAACTTTCAAATCTTCTTCAATTGACTTTTTAATACTTCTGAAGTGCTTGATAGGAATAGGGTTAAATATGTCTTGAACACCATGTCTTTGCTGAAAAGTTTTAACTTTAGAGGCAAAGTCTTCATCCCATTTATCAGTTATGAAACTTTCAAGAGTTGCAAACTTCAAATTCTTTTTGTACAAAGATATGTATGTGTCTTCAAGAAAGATAATGACAACATCTTCAAGTTCATAAAAAATTGTTTCTTTAGCAAAAACTTGATCAACTAAAGGTTCTTCAAGGAGTGGTAAGTTGAATTTGGGTATTTGAATACTATTTTTGTATTTGACCTCAATCACACCAACATAGGTCATTATCATATCTTCAGAGAATCCCACTTCACTCTTATGACCTAAGTTAACTGTCACATATACACACTGATTTGGTTGATTATAGAAATCTCTGAATATAGAAAATTTTTCATCCAAAAATCTACACTCCAGATTCCTTGGTGAATTCAGAAACACAAACTTCATAACCATCTGATAGACCAAATACCACATTGTATTCAAAAGATCTTCATCTTCCCTTCTATCAACAATAAGAGGTCTCCATATAACTAAATCCCTTATTTCATTTATCTCCTCTTCTTCATCAAACATGATAGCATTTGATAAATCACCAGGTTCTCCAATTACGTCTTCAAAAGCTAAGTACTCATTAAGCATCTCTTCATTAGAATCATATATGATATTTGTATCATCTGTACTTGCTTTATATTCAGAAATGAAAGATAATCTTTCAGTTTCATACCCCTCATTTACTTGTTCAGAAGTTACTTTATCTTCAATGTTCTCTTCAGAAGTTACTCCAGAAGCTTCATGAATGGGTTCAGAACAAGGAATCTCTTGAAATTCGGATTCAGAAGATAAAATGTCTTCAATTGCTTCAGAAACTTTTTCAGCACCAGCACCAACATCTTTTTGAACATCTTTCAGAAGTCTGAGCTTTTAGCATAAGTACATCTTCAGAATGAGACACTTTCCTTCTTTTCTCCCCGTCATGATTATCAGGATCCTAATCATCATGTTTTCTCTTTAAGGTGTCAGCTTGAGGCCTACATTCCAAAGCAGATATCTTTGATCCAAAGTTACTTGAGTATTCTGAATTGAAGATAATTGATTCAAAATGAGGTTAATGTCATCCTTTGTAGCTAACTGTGAGAGATCTTGTTGTATAGAAGTAGATGGCAAGAATGTTTTGAGATTTGCCACTGAAGAAACAACTTCTAAGGAAGAGTTTAAAATAGCCTCTTGAAAGGATTTGAGATCATTTGTGGAGACAGAAACATTATTCAACTCACTTAGTTTTTGATCCAATAACTTCTCCTGACTTTCCACCCTATCCTCCAACACCTTGGTTGATTTTTCAGAAAGTGCAATGATGTCCTTCTGAATCTTTGCAAATTCAGAAGTACATAAATCTTTGAATTCAGAAAATTCAGAAGATTGGGTAATAGAGTCAGGACCAACAAATGATCATGTTTGCAGTCCTATAAAAGTAGGCTGGCCTGTTGATGTCACCACATCATGAATCATTGCTGATTCAGTGAATAGGGATTTAGGGATGTTCACCCCACCAGGAGTTCCATCCAATCCTTGAAGTCCAGAAATAGGAACATCTATGGATGTTATTGCAATGTGACGAACACTTTGCTTATGGACATCTGAAAGATGTGTGCCTGTGTGAATAAGTCCCACATCTTGTGGTTCATTAGGCTCAATATAGAGTTGACTCTCAGACTCAATGTGCACATATGTGTGAAGGGGGGACATATATCCTTCATTTTCAACATTGGGCTCCTCCATGTGGGGACCCAATGGTAGATGTGCTGCTTGCCCCATATGTGTTAATGAAACACCCTTCTGTTGAGAGATAGGTGAGTGGCTGGGGGGTTGACAAGATTTGCCAAGGGGTCACTGGTTGTTTCAATAGTACCCACCAAAGAGTGTGGAGTAATAGATTGTATGGCTGCCCGGCTTAGATCAGATAGTGTACAGGTTTCTTTTTCTTTTACCTGTGATCTCCCCTCATCAGTTCTTTTTCTCACAAATCTACCCTATGTCTCATTTACATTTTTCCTTATTTCACTATGAGGTTGTTCCCCACCATGAACTTCCTCCCCTCTCTCACTATGTAGTCTAGACCCCTCACTTTTCTCACCACTTGGGGTTGAATATAGGGTAGAGATTGTTGGTTTAGGCAATCCCACAGATTCACAACACTCAATCAAAAACTTATTTGTAGGATTTACATATGCAAGAAGTTCTGCTGGTAATGGCATAGCATTTGGAAATTTAAGTTTAGCACTTGGTGGTCTTAAGCTATCCATAGAAAAAAGTGGAACAAATACCTCATGATCCAATCTTGGAATAGCTTCAACAGTCTTCATGGCTCCTTTAATAAAAATCTGAAAGAATCTTTGATAAGGAATGTAAGAGTAAGTAGATTTCTTGGAAACAACTATCTTCAATTCTTCAAAAATAAGAGAAGCATAGTCATAATGCTTATTGTGAGCAATTCCATAGAAGATAATTATGATATTTGACGAGGCTTGATCTAAACTTGAAATCTTCCCAGATAAACGTGTGTTGATGATGGTAAACAGTGAATACCAAATAGGTGGAAGACACTTCCTTCTAAAAGAACTCAATGCAGATATTGATTCTGAGTATCCTAACTTGATGAAGTTTGCAATAATTTCAGAAGAAGAAGGAATAGCATCAAAAGTGGTCTTACCAACTACTGCATCAGCCTTTGGAAGATGAAAGATACTCAGGATATCAGATTCCTTAATGGAGAATCTATAACCATGAACAAATGAAGAAAAATCATTTTCTTCTTCATCAATTTCAGTCTGAAATCACCATTGTTGTAAGTAGGACTTAGGAACCAAAAACCTTTTTGTAAACAAAGCTTTAAGAGGATGCTTCTTCAATAATTCAATCAAAATTCTCTGTTCATCATTGAAGTCTGTTGATCGAATATTAAGAGCACAATTATTTTTCTTGATTTCCATCTTCTTTTGCTCTAGTACATAGAGTTTGGTAAGATTAGATCCACAACTTTCTTCTTGTGTAGTACCAGCAACAGATTGAGAATCATTTATACCTCCAACAGATTCAGAAGGTACTTCGATTGGCTCTACCTGTGTTTGCCAAATTGGAGATGAATAAGGGTTAGGGTTAGGGTTTGAAGTAGGGTTTGAAGGACCGGCTTCGAGATTTCCTTTTGTGGCAGTGTCTTCTAGCATTGGATCATCATCCAGAGTAACCTCCATTGATCCAATCATGATCTTTTTAGGGATAATTTTGAAAGATTCTTCATTTGATGATGTATCACTGTTACTAAAACACGATTTTGCAGTTTGGATTGGCATATCTACATTTGAGGTCGGCATAGTAAACAGAGAGTTAGGATTCGAGTTCGAATGAAGTTCAAGAAAAATAGAGATTAGATTTCGGAGGGAAAAATTGCTAAACAGAGAAGAAGATGACGAAGCCATGGATTATATGAGGTGGATGATCGTGAGGGACACGTGGCCGAAAAAGGAGTAAAAAGTAATGACGATTAGAAAAGTAACCATCATTTATTTGGATTAATGAACCGTTTTGCGACGTGATTAAGGCTCCTTCAATGAAATTAAAACACATGGCACACGCGTGTATGAAGTCGGTCTTACAACGGGATGTTCAGAAGTTCTGAAAATAAGTTCAGAAGTTAGATGAAACGATTATGTTTAGAACTTGAATGTTATGACTTGATATTCATGAAAATCATTTAAAACTACATATTTCTGATGTAAGTTTGTCCAATTTATAAAACATTTGATATTTCAGAAGTAAGTTTGAATAATTTATAAAACATTTTTTTGGCTTCAGAAGTTTGTCCATACTTCTAAGATTTGTTAACTTAAGTAGCAGTATCCATCTTTTCAGATCTTGATGACATATGAAAGAATCAAAGCATCATGTGTGAGTATACTCCCCCTTGAATTATGAGTAATTATATCCCTCCCCCTCGAAAAGTGCTAAACATAGAAATGGTTAGAGCAAAAAAATGATAAGTATTATGATACAACAACTTTAGAAATGAAGAATTAGTACTTCTGAGTATTCAAAGATAGACTTCTGAAAAGTTAACCTCAGAACTTCTGAAGTTAAGATTTTCAGAATTCTAAATGAATAAGGCTCAGAACATAAATCTTAATTCTTAGTTGATGTAAAATACTTATGTAGACAAATTCATCATGCCTAATTTGCTTACGAAAAAGTTAAATCGTTTTTCATCAAGTGTTTTGGTAAACAAATCTTCTAATTGATAATCAGATGTCTGAACAAAAAACATTTCTATATTACCTTTCTCAATATGATCCTTAATAAAATGATACCTCACATCAATATGTATGGTCTTTGAATGTTGAACAAGATTAGCTGTGATAGCTATGGCACTCTTAGAGTCACAATACAAATGAATCTTTTTGAATGTATACCCATAATCTTTGAGTTGAATTTGCATCCAGATGACTTGTGAGCAACATATAGTAGCAGCTACATATTCCGCTTCTGCAGTAGAAGTGGATACACAATTTTGCTATTTACAAGACCAACTTACAAGCCTATCACCTAAAAATTGGCATGATCCAGATGTGCCCTTCCTGTCTAATTTACAACCACCATGATCTGCATCTGTGAAAGTAGTTAGTTCAAATCCAGAATCCTTAAGATACCAAAGTCCCAATGAAGCGGAAGCTTTTAGGTATCTAAGTTGTTAGGACCCAAACAATCAAGATATCAATATATGGAAAGATTTTAACAGGAATGTGATAGCCAAATGTAATATGTATTGATTGAATGTACAGTATTACAGAATATGTCTTTACAAGGCTAATGGAAAACGTTTGTTCTAACTATCTAACTAACTATCTATTTATACAAGAAATAGAAAGACTAAAGTAACAGTACATTCATAACAGACAAGTTCAGAACAGGTTCTGAACTCCTTCAGATCTTCTTCAAAAGTGTCTTCAGAACCTCTTTAGAATGTCTTCAGAACTTCTGAAGTTGGCACTTCAGAAGTTATGCCTTAGGGTTTTCTTTATCTTTTCTTCAGATCTTTATATCTTCAGAACCCAGTCCCTTTTGAAGCTATTTTGATATCTCTATCAATCTCCCCCTTAGCTTCAAAAGTTCAAATCATACTTCCAAAAATTCAGAATTTCTCTAACATCTTTCAGAATCAAACTTCTGTATTCTAACAAGTATTCAGCAATTCTGATCATCTCTTTAGCAAGGTTCTTGTGCTTCTCCCAATCTTCATTGCTCAGATTCTTTGGTCTTTTATTCTGTCTTTTTACCAAACGATCTCTGATAGCCATGAGAGTTCCATTGCAACACTTATGAAATTCTTCAAATCAAACAAATAAAAGTTCTTGAAAGCATTTGCAAACAAAGCCTGGAGGTTGAATTACTAAAGTACTTTTCTTCAGATTCTGAATATCTGGCAAGCTTAGATTTGGTTTGCTAAAGTGTATTTGTTTCTTGTTCAGAACATAAGCAACCTGAAAATCATTCTTTGCAACCCATATAAACTCTCTGTACAAGCCATTCGCCTATCATTGGCAATTCCTACCTCAAACTTATGATCCAACCTCTTAGGCTTGACATTCAAGAGCCCCATAAAAGCAATTGATATAAAAGAACGGTTCGCACCCGAATCAAACAACACCTTGGCATGAGTAGAGTTAATACGAAAGGTATCTGTCACCACATCAGGCGCCTCCTCCGCTTCAGTAGCTGTCATCTGAAAAGCCCGCACTTGAGCCCGTGAAGCTTCACTTTCTTTTTCGTTCCACCGCTACGTCCTCCCCCAAAGTTGCTCACCACACCTTTCTTCAATTGAGGGCATTCCATCCTCAAATTCTCAAAAGACCCACACTAGTAGCATGCTCTAGAATTGGGACACTCTCTAGCCATGTGTCCCATCTTCCCACACTTGAAACACCCATTGGATTCTAAGGCACAATCCCCACAGTGCACATGATTACACATTCCACACGGTTTTTCCACAAACCTTTGGCTTCCACGATTATCATACTTCGAGAACTTAGTTTTCTGGGAATCATTTTGTGCTCCTTCCCACTTCCTCTTTTCAGTACCCTTTTCCATCATTTGGCGATTATTCAATTTCTCGGTCATCAAGGTCGCAACAACCGCCAATTAGAAAGTCGATATGTTCATTGTCATCACTAACTCCCTTATAGAAACTTTCAAACCCCACATGTAACGATCCACCATTCTCTACTCAGTTGAGACCTAAGCCTCGGCAAAACGGGATTTCTCCAAGAACTTCGCGGTGCACTCTTGAACAGACATGTCTCCTTGCTCTAAATGCAAGAACTCTTCCTCAAGTTGCTTTATCGCGGTCTTAGGGAAATACTTGTTTTTAAACAAGCTCACAAATTTCTCCCATGAAGTCCTCTTGGCCGCTCCCGAACCAATCTTTCCACTTTCCAAATCCCACCAACAACGAGCTTCCGCCTTAAGTATAGTGGTGGCATCCAACACCTTGTCCTTTTCCGCACACTCACTAGTGTCAAATACCACTTCCATCTCCCTAATCCATTGCAAAGCCAACACCGGGTTACTCTCTCCCGTGTAAGTAGGAGGCTTGCAAGTTAGGAATGTCTTATAGTTGCATCCTTTCGATTCTTTACTCTCTATTTCTGGGGTAGTCTTTTGGGATAAGTTATTATAGCTTCCTTCTCCCTTAGACCCCTCTGCATCATCATCCCCACAAGGAATTTTCGCTCTTGAAGAATATTGCTTACCCATCAAGGTTTGAATTGTCGCTTCAAGTTTCCCCATTGCCGCATTGAAGTCATCCTTAGTCACAAACCCTCGCTCTTGGGTTCGACCTCCCCTTTTACCGCGTCCTCTACCACGCACACTCATAGAACTTTCTTGGATTGACTCCACCGGATCATTCAAGGGCTCGGTCGCCACCCGCGACCGCGAGTACGGCCCCTACCTCGGCCTCGAGTCCCACCATCAAGGGCTCCCATAGAAACTGCACCTCCATGGGTTCCACGACCCCTTCCCCTACTCCTTCCTCGGGTAGTAGTAGCTACAACAGTTTCAACTTGATCGGGTTGAGTATCTCCAATCGGAAGATCTCCTTCCGCTAGTGACACTGATGTCGATCTCACGGAACCACGAGTCATGCTTCTTGATATTGAAACAAACATAACATAAGACAACCAGTTAGATCACAATAAGGTATTCAAGCACCTTCATGTACCTGTAAATTCACAATAACACTGGCTAGATGTGATTTTGAATTTACCTTACACGTTAGTCCTTTTACCCTATCATTACTCTCACCGGTTAACCGCACTATACCCAACTCTACTTAAATCTCAGTCTCACCTATCCCTCAGTCTAAGTCTAGATGCTCCCCGAACACCTAATTCTCTTAAAGTAGGGCTCTGATACCACTTGTAACAACCACAACTCTAAAACAAAGGTATTTCATTCTATCACTTTGAAAGATAGCAAATCCAAACATAAATGGTCCCAAACTATAACTTAATCTCAAATGTTTGCAACGGAAATAAACAACTACTAAGATTATTAAATAACAACTCAAACTAGGCAACTAACTATACAAGTAGCGCCTCACTCCTAGCTCCTCGAGCTCACAACTTCCTTTCCCTTTACTTGTACTCTCTATCGTATGCCTTCCTGAAAATGGTTTTCAGTTTTATAAAAGAGAGGGTTAGACCAAAAGGGCTAGTGAATTCCCAAAATAACAGCTCATATGCATGACAGTTATAAGAGAAAACGTTTAGTCATGAATATCAACTTGCTCTTTAAAATACACTTTTCATGTACCTGTTGCAACGGTAACACAAACTTTTAGTCACACACATTGTGACTAGTTTTGATCACACACCGTGATCATTAAACGGGGACACACCGCCTAAATAATTAGCCACACACACACTGTGACTATTAAACGGGCACACACCGCCCAATTTGAATGATTTAAAACATTTCAATTTAAAATATTCATTTTATAAAAGCATAGTGCACGAAGGGAACTCACCTGAATTGCTAAGCCTCTTAACGCACTTCCAACTACGATCCTACCGACCGAACTCTTGATTTAGATCAATTAACTACAAGTTAATGACCTAATTATTCATCCACACATCCAACCTATAAATCCTCTAGGCTAGGACACCACTTAACACCCCCCAAACAACCTTTAAACAAAAACTTATAATTGCTGAAACAGTGAGTTGCGCGGTTTACCACGCGACTTAAAGCCGCGGGAAAAGTCGTGGGACTTACTGTTGTCCCTGCACTTTCCTGCTCGAACAACAAAACCCCAAATCCACATTTCCACTGATTTCCACCCCAAAACTGATATGGAACTTGACCAAAACACTTAATAATCGACTTTCAACAACAACGAATCCATTTCATCCGTTTGATTCATGGATTTACACTCACTTGGATGAACAATAGGTCATCCATGGAGGTTTTCATTCCCCAAATTGAAATGCAATACCCAAAACTTGTAAAACACTTCAATACCATCTCCATAACCCATAGATACTGATTTGAGAACTACAGACAATCATTCAATAACCCAAACCTTAAAACCTCAAACTTTTAATCATCTAATTGATTAAACAATGCTAGAAGATGAAGAGAGGAACATTCATACCTGAAGTTGATGCTTGCTCTCCTTGAGATTCTTCCTTTTCTCTTCTCTTCTTCCCAAATCGCATACACATACACACACTAATATTTCAGCCGTGTTTTGCAAGAAATGAGGGTTTCCAACCCTTATTAATCATCTTTTCTCAAATTACAATTTCAGCCCCTGAATTTAGGAAACTAGACTCCAGCCACCCAATTTACAAACATCAACATACTAACTAGAATGCGGGTTATTACATCTCCCCTTCCCCCCTCCCCCCACCTTAAAAGAATTTCGTTTCCGGAATTCCTGAAGCGAAAAGTTGAGGGTATATCTTCCTCATTTCCATTTCCGGTTCCTACGTCGCATCTTGCCCCTTGTGGAACCTCTAGTGCACCTTCACAAGCACAATCTCTTTGTTTCTCAATTTCTTAATCTTTCGATCCACTATCGCTTCCGGTTCTTCAGCATACTTCTGTTGGAACCCAGATCCCTATTTTACTCAATTAATCAATAAATCTAATAGAAATATAGGAGCGGAAGCAATATAAATCTATGATTAAAGCTGGAACAGTAATTAAATCGGTAAGAACAACATATCAAGATCAAATGAGAATTCGTATTGAATAATCTGAAGATCGATTACAATACACGAAATGAAATACACTTTCTCTCTCTACGATAATCCACAACAATTACAGTGATAACTAACTCTATATATATTAGTACAATGAGAAAAAGTCAATGAGCTAGCCAATCACTGAATGACACGTCACTTGTTCGACTAACATAATTTGTTACGTATGGAAAAAGTGACTGCCACGTCATCCAAAGCGCGTGTGGATTAACAGTTGAGATACAGAGGGTCTTCAAGTCTTTGGGCGCCTCTATGATGAGATAGATCAGAAGATGAACCTATGGTATTGTCTTTTGATGTTTGAGACATAGCTACTTTTGGTTCATACTTTCATAAGTTCTAACAATCTCCCCCTAAGTATGAATTCCAGAATTAAGAATTACATGACAAAAACATAAGTTCATATTATTTCAAACAAACAAGTACAATCAAGGAATTTACAAGATAAAAATCAGAAGTTGCATCAGGATGGAATGTAGTGATCGTGTGGAATTGATCAGTGATATGTCTTAGCTTTACGATCAAATTCAGTTGTTGAAACATCCTTTCAGCAGCGATTCTGATGTGAGCTTCTTTTCTTGTATCATCCATCTGAAGGGATGCAAATCCTTTGACAATATCTACAATTCAAAAAGAGTATTTTTGAGCTTCTTATATTCTAAAGAAGCTTTTTCTTTTTGATCTCTTGAATACAACTCCATCCTCTGGTTCTATCAAAACTTGCCCAGTAGGAATATGCTCAATCCCTTCTCTTTCTTCATTAGGTGCAGAGATACTTAAGATAGTCATTTTGAGATCAAGCCCCGTTTAAAAGTCTACCTGCTTCCTGTATGCCACGAATGCTTCCATACATCTTATGAATCTGAAGAAGGAAACTTTGTCTTGACTATCTATCCTTTGATTCATCTTGTTTTTCGTGAACCTTCCTAAAGGTATTAAGTCAGAAGGATTGATCGAGAGGAGATCATTATCACAGAATTAATACTTTTCTTTATCTTCTCTTTCCACCTCATATATAGTATATAGCAGCTCTGTATTTTCAAACTTTACATGTTTGACCCTAGATACACGTCTGATTGGGGAAGTTGTGTATGCTTCTTTTCTCACTTGCCTATAGCTCATAAAATTGTCTTGACTTCATCGCTCACATTGTAGTCGTTGGCAAAGTTTGGAAGAATCAGAAATACCTTGTGATCAGTAGCTGCGTATATATGCCTGTATTCAATTTCTATTGAGGTGGGTACTTTGTACGCATCAAACTTTTTAAGTCCTTCCTTTATCTGTGCCTTCCTCCTATCTGCTATCTCTTTCCTCCCTCTCTCTGCTTGGGCTCTTAATTCAGATTGTTTTGTAGGCTCAGAAGGCTCAGAGAAGGGATTATTTAATTGTGAGCTTAAACTCTGACCTTTGGGATTTATAGTTGCGGAGGCAGAGGGTGTGGGATATTCTCTGGTTTTGGCACTTGTAGAGATGGGTTATGTTTGGGTTTTAGGTTTTGGAGGTTGGCTTGTTTGGCTCAGCTTTTGGGTTTGACCTTCTGGGTTTCTTTTATTTCCTAGTAGATCAAGAATAAACTTTGCCATATCTGGATCTTTGGGAAGTGGACCAGAATTGACAGCTAGAGGTGTTGGTGAGAGGGGTACTTGTTTGCTTGATGATGGTGGGGCAGAGGGTGCTGATCCAGAGGCTCCTTCTTTGTTCTGAGCTTGGTCACTTCCAATGTTTTCACACTTTTATCGCTTCGTTGTACTCTCCCCTTTCCGAGAATCAGGATCCTGATCCTCATACTTCTTTCTTTTGAGATCAGCTTTCTTACAGGCCCTGGCTTCTTTTGCCTTTTTCTTTGCCTCAAAGTCTCCAAAAATAGAACTAACTATGGTAGTTAGTTTAGAGACAGAAGTATCTAAGGTAGATACCTTCTGCACTAAGTCATTTGAGCTTGTTTTATTCTTAGACACGAACTTAGCATTAATGGCGTTGAATTTGTCCATTATAGCCTTTTGAAAAGATGCTAAGTCTGATTGACGAATTAAGAAGAGGCATTTGAGGTGGAAGCTTCTGGGGGTGCCATAGCATTAATCATCTTCTGAATGTCTGCAACTAACGAGCCATATTCTGAAACAGAGATAGTGACTTCTTGTTGAGGGATATCATCTGGGATGTGAAAAATGGCTTCTGCATTTGCCTTGATCCCAACATCCAATTTGTTGAAGTGGTCAGTTGCAAACTTCTTCTGTGCTTCTGGATTGTCTGTTATAAGATTTTGAGAGCGTCCAGAGCTTGAGAATGTTCTTTTTGAGTGCTCTGGACTTTATAGATAAGGAAATTCTAAGCATTAACCTCTGATCGAAGATTTGACTCAGCTGTAATAATGGTTTGTTTTAGATCCCCCAGAGATCCCTGAATTTGATTAACAAATACATTGAATGCTATATTTGTGACAAATTCCCCCAGAGTCACGCCTGTTTGGACGTTGAGCGTGGAGGGACATCCATCCTGTCTTCGAGGGCTATTATTAATAGGCACCTCTTCGGATGTTCTGATTGTTTCAACTTCTTCCTCATCATCAGAGGATGAGGAGATGAAAACAATGTGCGTACCTTTAGGAAGTGCAAAGACTCCGATACGTGGTGCATCCTCTAGCCTTAACCCCTCTATTGGGATTTCGCAGGCATCTACTCTAGGAGAGGGCATGGACGTACCCACTGTATTTCCTAAGTTTTTGTTGGTCACAGAGACGTCAACGAGTGTAGGAGGTGACAAGTTCTGGGGCGATGGAACTCTTATATTTGCGTCATCGTCCTTTTGGGAGGATGATGAAGATGTGGTTTCCCCAGTTGTGCTTGATTCATAGGAACTTTGAATGTCCTCTGATCGGTTAGGTTCATGGTGGTTTGGACTGGGCTGTCCTGTTTCAATGAGTGTAGATGTGTTGGCATCTACCTTAGTATTTGGGGGTACCCTGGTTGGACTCAGTGAGGATCTAAAAAATGTGTCTCTATGGAAATCTTCTTGGCTCTTTTTTAATAATCTCTCGGCATGGTAAGAGTCGCTCAGATGTTCACTCTAATTGTTTTCATCCTCGTGCTCACTTGACCCCTCACTTTCTACCCTAGGCTCTAGATGCTCTAGGGTAGGTATTCTCTGTTCTGAGAATACCATAGAGCTCCTATAAGAGATGAGAATTGGAGATGTTTAAGATATGAGATTAAGCATGTACCTTGATAACTCTATCTAAGTGGTGTAGCCGTCGGTGTCAATGGTGGGTTTGTGAGAGCTCATCGTTGATATCTTGATAAAGGGTTGAACTAATGGGGCTTTCAGACAGAGATAGCTGGATAAGTGAACAGAGCAAGGAACCTTGGGAACATTAGTGCTGGAAGGTCTTTTCCATTACTCTGGTGTGATACTTTTGTATGCACAGCTTGCCTTCATCTCTTGAAATATCAGACTTGCAAAATCAAGAGACCGGTTGAAATACATTCCATACATGATTTTAAGAATGTTCTTGCTAGCTTGGTCCAGTGAGCCGATTTTGCAAGTAAGGCTCTTGTTGAGGATTGAGACTAACACATTCCACATTGGGGCAGTTTCTTCTTCTTGAACTCCGATAGCCTTGTGAGATGTTCATTATAGCTCAAATGGTTAATAAACGCCAGCAGAGCTTCTGTTGAGGGGCTTTGTTCTAGATCAGGGTTGGGTACCTATTGTCCTTCAGCTTCAATCATTGGTTGGGGTAGGTGGAAGAATATGGCAATCTTCTTCTTAGTGATTGGGATTTCCACGGCGTGTTCAGGGTCGGTCGGATGTCCAAAACTTCCAGATAGGGTTTCTTCGTTCTTGACATACAGTGTCTGCCATACTTCTTGAACGTAAATCTCAGGAACATTTGTGTTTGTTAGGATTAGGGCTCGGTTCAGGAAGTGGTTTTGTAGGAACTCCATCATTACTTGGTAGTCGTTTAGATAAGTATTTGGATCAAGAAGAACCTGCACATTATTTGGCTTCAGTGGTAGCTTGACGATTGGTGCACTTTCGGGTGTGGAATCGATCACTCGGTCTTCATCGTCTTGAATGTTCATGTTTGGTGCTTGGTTCGCCATTTTGGGAGTTGGGAATTTTGAAATTGGAAGTTGCAGGTTTGCAATTGCACAGTAAAATCGAGAGGTTGAAGACGGTGAAAAGGAAATTTGGGGTTTTCTTCGAGTTTATATAGTAGAATTTAAAAATGAACTCGAGTGTTTTGAATATCAGGGGTTTATTTGGCCTGGGGATTGGGAACGGTTTTTGGGTGTTGGCGTAATAAACGAAGCGTGCACACATACAAAACGGTCGATTAATGACACGTGAGGAACTTTCTAGAGCGAATAAGTGGATTAATGACGCGTGTAAGCCTAGACGAGTCACATAAGGGATTCTCGTTGGTTTTCGATGAGAACCGTTTCCGCTTTATTTAATTTAAATATTCCCTCCAAAAATTAATAATAAAATTTATCAATTAATCAACAAAAAAAATGTGGATTAAAACAAAAATTTTAGAAATTAATTTATATATAAAAAAATTAAAAATAGTCAATTGGTGAAATAAAACATTTTTGAACCAAAAGAAAGTTTTGTGTCCTATGAACAGTATTTCTGAAGAAAGTTTATTAAATAAGAGAATTCTGAATAACCTTGACGGCAAGAGTTAGTTCAGAAGTAACTTACTAAAAGTAATTTCAAAGGAAAAACGTATTCAGAGAACAGCTAACATGAGTTAGTCTTGAAAATTTGATAAATTCACCCCATTGAATAAATTAGCATTCTGTGCTCCCCCTTAAATCTTGCATTTGTTCTCCCCTTGATTTTTATATGTAATGCCCCCCCTTGATTTCTGCATGCAATGCTCCCCCTTGAACTGTACTTGGATCATAGAATGAGAACAAGTATTCTTTTTGTGAACAGAGGCACCCAGAGACTTCTGAGTGTCTCTGATTCATTTTTCTTCTGACAGAGGTTTCCAGGGACTTATAGGTGCCTCAGGGTTATTCGAACACAATTTTACTAAGATATACTAAAATAAGTAACAAAACATAGATTATAAAAAGACTTATAGAAACCTAAGTTTATTTACATGTTTAGCATACCCAACTTTCTAATTAGGAAATTGAATCTTTTCTCATCCAGAGCTTTTGTGAAAATATCAGCAAGTTGGTAATTAGTAGAGACAAAATACATTTCAATTGTCCCTTTCTCCACATGATCCTTTATGAAATGATACCTGACATCAATGTGCTTGGTCTTGGAATGGTACTGGATTTCCTGTTATGGGGATAGAACTTTATGAGTCACAGAGGATGGGGATTTTATCATATACCAGACCATAGTCTCTGAGTTGAGTCTTCATCCAGATAACTTGTGAGCAACAACTAGCAGCAGCAACATATTCTGCTTCTACTGTAGAGGTTGACACACAGTTTTACTTTTTGGATGTCCAACTTATCAACCTATTACCCAGAAGTTGACAGCTACCAGAACTGATTTTTCCGTCTAACTTACATCCTGCATGATCAGGGTCAGTGTATGCAATTAAATCAAAACCAAAAAAATTTGGATACCAAAGACCTAGTGAAGGTGTTCCTTTTAGGTACCTAAAATTTCTTTTTACAGCAGCCAAGTGAAATTCTTTTGGATTGGCTTGAAATCTTGCACAGAGACAGGTGGCAAACATTATATCTGGTCTGCTTGCAGTCAAATACAGAAGGGATCCAATCATACCTCTATAGTTCGTAACATCAACTGATTTTCTAGAGAGATCAGGATCAAGTTTCATACTAGGAGAGATAGGTGTTTTCATAGGAGTGGAATTTTGAAGTTTGAATTTCTTTAACATGTCAGAGACATACTTGGCTTGATTTATAAAAATGCCAGAAGTAGTTTGTTTGACTTGAAGTCCTTGGAAGAATGTTAATTCTCCCATCTTGCTCATTTCAAATTCACTTTCCATTAACTTAGAAAACAAATCAACTTCTGTTTGATCAGTAGAACCAAATATAATGTCATCCACATAAATTTGAACCACAGTTAACGTACCTTTGCCGGTTTTGATGAACAGAGTTGTATCAATTTTACCATTTTCATACAAGTGCTTAATCAAATACTTTGACAATCGTTCATACCAAGCTCTAGGAGCTTGCTTTAAGCCATACAGAGCTTTATCCATAAAATAGACATGATCTGGATGTCTCGAGTCTTCAAAGCTAGGAGGTTGTTGAACATACACTTCTTCTTTGAGATCTCCATTCAAAAATGCACATTTAACATCCATTTGGTATACCTTGAAATCTCTGTATGCTGAGAAGGCCAGAAAAACTCTTATTGCTTCAAGTCTTGCAACTGGAGCAAAAGTTTCATCGTAGTCAATTTCTTCTTCTTGACAGTATCCCTTGGCTACCAACCTTGCCTTGTTTCTGATCACAATTCCATCTTCATCCTTTTTATTTATGAATACCCACTTAGTACCAATGGCGACCTTATCTTTAGACAGAGGTACTAATTTCCACACCTTGTTTCTGTCAAATTGAAGCAACTCTTCTTGCATCGTATCCACCCAGCTTGGTTCTAGTAAAGCTTTGTGAACTTTCTTTGGCTCAATTATGCTTAGAAAATTTACAAAGAAGGCTTCATTTGCAGTTGCAGATCTGGTTTTAATTCCTTCAGATGGATCTCCAATTACCAGATTTGGAGTATGAGACTTTGTCCATCTTTTCATCCTTTTTTGAGGTATTTGCTGATCTTGGACTTCTGTATCCACAAGTTGGATAACATCTTCTGGTTCTGGGGTTGGCTCTGGATCTGGATGAGCGGCTAATGTCTCCCCCTCAAATGAAGGCACAGAGGTTACCTCTGGACTTCCATTTGGTGATTCTGGACCAGAAAGAGTATCCCAGAAGCTTGTAGTACTTCTGAAATATTCAATGGTGGATTACTGGGTATTCTCTCTGAAGGTATTTCTTCTCCCAGAAAATCTTCAAATAAAGCATCAATCTCGGATTCTCTGGTGCCTGAAAGATAATCAGAGGTGACAGTCTTAAGTTTGAGTTTTGAATCAGAATAATCAGAAGTCAACTGAGTTTTGAATTTAATGAGTATCCCTAAAATTAAAAACAGTCTTAGTTCTCAAATTAAAAACCCTAAAAGCTTTTGAATTTAATGAGTATCCCAAGAACTTGGCTTCATCGGATTTCTTGTCAAACTTGCCAAGTTTTTCTCGATCATTCAGAATAAAACACCTGCAGCGAAACATATGGAAAATTTTAACAGAGCGTATTCTATTATTTATCAGCTCATAAGAGATTTTAAAATGCCTCTTAATTATTGTTGATCTATTTTGGGTGAAACGCGTCGTAGCAACAACTTCTGCCCAGAAATTGGTGGGTAGCCCAGAAGCTGCAAGCATTGTTCTTGCTGCTTCAACCAATGTTTTGTTTCATGTTTCTACTACACCATTTTGCTGAGGCGTGCGTACAGCAGAGAAGTTTTGAGTAATGTCGTTATCAACAAGGTATTCTTCAAGCTTGGCATTCTTGAATTCAGTACCATTGTCACTTCTGAGTTGTTGTATTTTATGTTGTAGAAGAACTTGTATTCTTGTCATTATATTCTTTAGCACAATTGGTACTTCTGATTTCTGTCTTACAAAAGCAAGCCAAGTATACCTGAAAAATTCATCTATTAGTACCAAGATATACTTTATGCTAGAAAGGCTCTGAGTTGCAATGGGCCCACAGAGGTCAACATGTAGCATTTGCCGAGGCCTTGTGCATGAGTGGTCACTATCAGTTTTGTGAGATGCTCTTTTTATTTTGTCTATCTCACATGCGGGACAGAGGTGATCCTTCTGGAATTGTACCCCTGGGAGGCCCTTAACCAGTTTATGTTTTACAAGAAGCTCAAGATTTTCAAAATTCAAGTGTGAAAGTTTATGATGCCATAGCCATGCAATTTCACTCTTCTTAGAGATAAGACAAAGAGTTTCCTTACCATCCTTGGATGTAAAGTTCATCATATATAGATTACATTTTCTGTCAGCTCTCCATAATTCTTCACCTGCCTTAGAGAATAAGTAACAATGTTTTTTATCAAATACAACTAGCATTTTAGAATCACAGAGTTGACTTACACTTAACAAGTTATGTTTCAACCCAAAAACATGAGCTACTTTGGATAAGGTAATATTAGCTTCTTGAAAAGTATCGTAGCCTTTTATTTGACCCTTACCATCATCACCAAACGTTACTGCTCCACCAATTTTATCTTTGAATTTGGAGAGTAAGTTATTCGTTCCAGTCACGTTCCTCGAACATCCAGCGTCAAAATACCAGATATGCACATGCTGCTTCTGCAATCAAAATCAGAGAGATTTAGGTACCCATTTCATAATGGGTCCCTTGTTGTTAGGTTTAGGTTTCTGATTTATCTTTTCCTTTTGAGCAAAAATATGCACAGGTTTTCCAGGCTTTCCAAAGACTATTGGTTTGCCTATTTTGTTTGAATTATTTCTCTGGTTTTGATTTTTTAAGTGTTCACAATTGTCAGAGAAGTAACCAGAAGGCCTTGACAAAAATTGTTTAAGTTTTAGAAATAAAGAGAAGCATTCAGAGTTCTGAAACATAAAACAATTCCTTGAATTTTCATTACTAGAATGATAATTACAATTGCTCTTATTTATGTCTATTCTAGCACCAGTTGTTCTATTGAACTTCTAATCTATTCTAGACTTATGCTTTGGAACATTTGAATTCTTCTGTGGGGGCTTCTTCTGTGTAGACTTCTCTAGAACTTTTGGTTTTACTGAAACAGAAGTATAAGAGTTAGCTTTCCATTTTCCTTTTTCAAAACAAGTAAACTTCTATGATTGAGATTTCAGAGTTGGTGCTTAAGATTTGCTTTCACTTTGAGATTTGCCTCCTTTTCTAATTCAAGACAAGTTTTAGCTTGTATACACATCCTAAGGAAATCTGGATGGATAGGAACCTTGATAGAGATCATAAGATAGCTTCAAAGAAGTCTTGGTTCTGAGGATTCATAGTTCACATCTTCTGAACTAGTTCTGAAGAGATAAAGGAAGAAATCTCAGAAGTTACCAAAGTCAGAAGTCAAAGGAAAGAAGTCAAGGAAAGTCTAAGGCATAACTTCTGAAGTATCTACTTCAGAAGTTCTGAAGATTCTGAAGGTGTTCTAAAGAAGTTCTGAAGAACTACTGAAGACTGTTCTAAAGAAGTTCAGAAGTGTCTCTGAACTATATACTTGTACACTTGTAATGATTCTATTGGTCTGTCATGTAACTATCTGTTAGAATAGAATTCTTACTTGTATATAAATAGAAGGTTAGTTAGTTTGTTAGAACTAACGTTCATAGATCTTTTGTACTGTAAAGACACATTTGTGTAACTTTGTCAATATCAATACTACATCCGACTTCCTTGCTATAATTCTTGTTTTTTATTCTATTTTCTTTTCTACATTCTTGATATTTAGGATCTAACAATTGGTATGAGAGCCAATTCATCTGTTTGTTAATTCTGTTAAGAACTGTCAGATCTGACAAGTTCGTGAAATTCTTGATCGATATATTCAAGATTGATTCGAATTGTTCTAAAATTCAAACTTAGGTGAATTTGCGATCATTCAAATCAAGATGTCGAAAGAAATCGTCTCCATCGGATCTGAAACTAAAGCACCTACTCTGTTCTTGGGTGAGTACCATTAGTGGCGCATTCGGATGATTCAATTCTTGGATAACATAGATGAGGCATTGATGCAATCTATCATCAATGCCCCCCTAGAAGTGTATATAGAAATTCTAGCTGTTCCAAGAACATAAACTACCCCTGAAATTCCTGCTTCAAGGATCAAGAAAAGTCCAGCAATGTATAATAATGCTGAGAAAGAACAAGCCAAGGTTGATAGAAGGGCACTTACTCTACTCACCATGGCCATACCTAATGAGATAGTCAACAGAGTTGACAGTCTAACCTCTGCTAAAGCTATGTAGGATGAGGTAGAGGCTCAGATGCAGGGGAGTACTAAAGCTCAAGCCCAGAGACTTAACATCTATGTTGGAACATATGAAAATTTCATATATAAAGAGGGGGAATCAATCACAGAAACTTATCATAGATTCAATAATATTCTGAATGACTTAAGAAGAAATAGTGTTCAGAAATCTAATTCAGAAATTAACAATAACTTTCTAAACAATCTCGGTAATGAATGGTCTAGCTTCTCTGACAACATGGTTACTAGAAATCTGTCTAGAAAATCTATCCATGATGTTTATGGGATTTTGTTTCAACAAGAAGACAAAATCAAGTTCAGACAGAATGAACAGAAAAAGACAAATGATACTATAGCCTTGTCAAGCAAGAAGTTAAACAGTTCAATGACCATGTCATCAAAGAATAAAGTTTGTGAAATTTCAGAAACTGCCCTATGTGATGGAGATGAGTCAGATGAAGAGGTGAAAAGTATTTCTAATAATATTGCTTTTATGACAAGACAATTCCATCAAAGATATAATCAGAAATACAAAAACAAATTTGAATCTGAATCTGAAGATGGAACTAAGAAGATCTTAAGTCAAGATGTTTTTCAACAAGATACAACAGAACCAGCTAGGTGTTTCAATTGTGGAAAACCTGGTCATTTTGCAAGATAGTGCAAAATGCCTAAGGTCAAGAATGTTGGTTACTATGAAAAGAAGCATCTACTTGCAAAGAATAAGGAAATGAATCCAGCTCTAGTAACAAAATATGAAGAAGATTGGTTGAACTGGAGTGATGGAGAATATGATGAAGAAGTTGCTCATTATGCTTCAAATTGCTACATGTGCCAGATGGATCCAGAAAATACTCATGCACATGATTCTGAGGTACAAACTTCTTCTTCTGAACTTAATTCTGAAACAATTTCATCTTTAAACTCTGAAAATTCTGAAAGCAACATGCAAGATCAAATTCTGAATATGACTTCTGAATTTGAAAATCTTAGAAACAGAATAAAAGGTGAGAGAACATTGGTAAATAAGTTTAGAGCTGAAAGTCAAATCTATAAACAAAATTGCCAAAATGCTGAAGAAACACTTGAAAAAGTTTCTAAGGAAAAATCTTTGTTGAAAGAAAAGATGGATAGTATGCAAAAATATATTCTTAGTGAAAAATCTTAAAAAGAAGTTTTGAATGTCAAAAATAATTTTCTGAATCAAGAAGGACTAATCTATACAAAAAGATCAAGGAATTAGAAGATCGAACTTTAAAAGAGGTCAAACTGAACAAACTCTGAACATATTAACAAGCCAGGCTCGGAATTCAAAGTTTTATAATATCAAAGCAGGTTTAGGATACAATGAAAGTCAAATTTTAAAAAAGGCACCTGCAAAGTTATATGATGTTTCAAAAATGAAAATTTTCAATGAGAATAATAAAGGTATAGTAAATAAACATGTTGATCATTCTTTGCCTGAAAGAATTCCTTTTATAAATCAGAGACTTTGTTTTTAGAAGAAAAACCTCTTGACTCTGGTGATTCATTCAATAATTCTGAATCAGAAATAAGGTCTGAAAAAATTTCTGAAACAAACTTTAAAGTTTCAATCACTTCTGAAAATCCTTCTGAAAGCACTTCTGAACCAAATTCTGAATATGAAGTATCTTCTGATATAAAATCTGAAGTTACTCCAGAAGCAACTTCTGAATGTACATCAAATGATATTTCTAAAGCTCAAACTAAAATAGATTCTAAAGAAATTCTTGAAGACATATATGAAGAATTTTCAGAAATTGAATCTTTATATGATAATGATGAGCCTTCAGAAATATTCTTTGATAATTCTGATGATGAAACTGAGAAAGTTCTTATTAATGAATCAAGTTCTGAAAATAACGAGAAACTTTCCAACTTAAAATTTTTTGTCTCAAATATGACTCAGAACAAGTTTTCAGATCTAATGAATGTTTCAGATTCTGATGATGATGATGATCCTAATGTTGCAATAATAGACAAAGATGGGTACATTGTTTACAAATCCTAGTCTTCTATGACTGAGGGAGAGAAATTAAAATCTGAAGAACCAAAATTATCCTCATAAATGTTTAATGGTGTATTATTGAAAAATGAATATAAATATTGTACATCTTCTGAAATAAATTCTTCTACAGGTTCCAATTCTACTCCTTCTAGAAATGCTTTAAAAGACACAACTTCCTTAACAACAGAAAAATCATCATTATCTTCTTCAGATTTTGTAACAAGAGTTAGGATTTTTGAAAAAGGACAATCTTCTAATTCTAAATCTGAAAAAAAAAATAATTCAAAAGTTGAAAAGAATGTTGATAAAAGTTCTTCTTATACTAATCCACATTTCTTATCTTTTACAGAGAGCTGTCCACTCTAGTTTGGAAGAAAAAAGGTGAAAGACTATCAAAGAAAGACAAATTAGATAGTAATTCTTCTTTTAAGAATTTTGATGTACACAAAGTCAATACTTTGAATAAAAGCAAGCATTCTGTTCCTAAAACAAATATTGTTCATTCTTGCTTATGTGTTGAGATATTGAAGGTTCTTAAGAATCATATTCATCGTATGAACTGTGGACATCATAATTTTCAAATAAAATCCAACAACAACAAAAAAGATCCTAAGAAACCAATTAAAAATTCTTTAACAAATTTGACAAGAAAAATTAAACATAAAAAGGATAAACCAATTAAGAATTCTGAACAAACTTCTGAATTTAATTCTGTTAAATCCAAATTCAGAATTCCTACTGTTATAGCTAATCTGAAAGGATCCATTTTTAAATGGGTACCTAAAACTCAATAATTGTTTTTGCAGATGTGTCATGTGTGGGTTTTAGACTCTGGTTGTTCAAGACACATGACACCTTACAAGGATATACTAACTAACTATCATGAAAGATATGGAGGAACAGCTAGCTTTGGAAACAATGCAAAAGGCTATGTAAGAGGATATGGAACTTTTACAAAGGGAGATGTAACTGTAATGAAAGTTTTCTTTGTTGAGGGTCTCAAGCATAATCTGATTAGTATAAGTCAGTTCTGTGACAAATATTGGAAAGTTCAATTTGACAATTACTTCTGTCATGTCCTTAGTTCTGAAAATCTAAACAAATTAACAGCCTATAGAGATGGAGATATCTACACTGCTACTTTCACTGAAGATGGTCAACAGCAAGGAGTATGTTATATTTCCACTACCATGAAAAATGAAAGTTGGCTATGGCACAGAAGGTTATCTCATCTGGATTTCAAAGCAATTTCTGAATTGGAAAGACATAAATCTGTAAGAGGTTTGCCAAAGATCAAGTTTGAAAGAAATTCATTATGTTCTGCATTTAAGCTAGGAAAGATAAAAAGTTCTCATCCTCTAAAAATTCTTTCTTCATGTCAAGCACCACTTGAAATGCTACATATGGATCTATGTGGACCAATGAAGACTCAAAGCATGGGAGGAAAGAAGTATATCATAGTAATAGTTGATGAATATTCAAGATATACTTGGGTTGAATTTTTGGGACTTAAATCTGATACTTCTGATAGACTTATTCCTTTTCTAAAGAAAATACAGGCTCTTCTTCAACTTCCTATCCAAAAGATCAGAAGTGACAATGGCGCAGAATTTACAAATTCTACACATCAGAATTTTTTGGATTCTGTTGGAATATCTCATAACTTTTCCGCTGCAAGAACTCCTCAACAGAATGGAGTAGTTGAAAGGAAGAACAGAACCTTAGTAGAGGCTGCAAGAACTATGCTTGCCTATTCAGAATTACCTTTATCTCTTTGGGCATAAGCAATAGCAACTACTTGCTTTACTCAGAACAGAACCATCCTCAACAGAAAACTTCTCTAAACTCCTTATGAAATTATTAAAAAGAGAAAACCTTCTATTGATTATTTTATAAAATTTGGATGCAGGTGTTTTGACACACAACACTTAGATAAATTTGCTCCTAAAACTGTAGCTGGAATACTTGTTGGCTATTCACAAAGATCCAAGGCATACAGAGTACTCATAAAAGGCACACAAAGGATCATTGAAACTTCAAATATCAGATTTCATGAGCCAACTATGATTTCTGAACAAGACAGTTCAGAACTCAAGCTTAATCCAGTTTCTGAACTATTAGATTCAGAAAAGAGCAATACTGATAAAACTTCTGAATCTAAATCTTTACTAAAAGAAAATTTAGATTCATTGTGTGAAGAATTATTTGATATTTCTATTAATGTTTCTGCAGATTATCAGAATCCATCCCTTCTCAGAACAATTCCAGAACTAGTTTCCACATAAACTACAATATCAAATCTTTTTGCACCATCAATCTCAACCTCAAATTCAGCACTTCCTACTTCTGAATCTGTAAAAGTAAATTCTGACACATTTCCTGTCACTTTTGAACCAACAATACCTATTTCTGAACCAGTGACTATTTCTTCTGACAAATGTACAGAATCTTCAATTTGAGGGGGAGATATTAGATCTACATTCGACAGTCAATCTAAATTCTGAACCAAATGCAATCATTGATGACTATGACTCTTTAAATAATGTCTCATCTGTTCAACCATTTCCAAATGTGAACAAATCGACATCAAGTCATCCAATCCATCAAATCATAGGTGATGCCTCAAAAGGTGTACAAACCAGATCAGCCACAGCTAATGAATGTCTGTATGTGAATTTTTTAAGCAGTATTGAACCCAAAAAGCCAGGTGAAGCTCTTCGGGATCCAGACTAGGTATTAGCTATGCAAGATGAGCTAAATTAATTTGAAAGAAACAAAGTCTGGAAACTAATTCCAAAACCAAAGGGAAAATCCATTATTGGCACAAAATGGGTTTTCAGAAATAAGAAAGATGAACATGGAATTGTTGTGAGAAATAAAGCAAAACTAGTAGCCAAGGGATATTGTCAACAAGAAGGAAGAGATTATGAATAAACCTTTGCTGATATGGCTAGGTTAGAGGCCATTAGGATATTTCTTGCTTATGCAGCACACAAAAACATGAAAGTCTTTCAAATGGATGTCAAATGTGCATTTCTGAATGGAGTTCTTCATGAAGAAGTATATGTTGAACAACCAGAAGGCTTTGTTAGCAAGTAATTTCCAGATCATGTTTATGTCTTAGATAAAGCTTTGTATGGACTTCAACAAGCACCAAGAGCATGGTGTGAAACTCTCACAACTTTTCTTCTGAATTCTAAGTTCAAAAGAGGTACAGTTGATACAACCTTATTTCTGAAAAACGATGGTGAAGACATGATCTTAATACCAATATATGTGGATGATATTATATTTGCTTCTACAAATGCAAAATTTTGTAAAAAAATTGAGAAAATCATGTAAACTAAATTTGAAATGAGTATGATGGGAGAGTTAACATTCTTTCTTGGTTTACACGTTAAACAACTTCCCACTGGCATATTCATTAATCAAACTAAGTATGTTTTTGACTTACTTAAAAAGTTTGACATGTCTGGGTGTTCTAGTATTCAAACACCAATGGCCACATCTACTAAACTTGAACCAGATTTATCTAGTAAATCTGTTGATCAAAAGAAGTACAGAGGTATTATTGGTTCTTCGCTTTACTTAACAGCAAGTAGACCTGATATAATGTTTGTCATATGTATTTGTCCAGGATATCAAGCCGATCCTAAAGAATCTCATCTTCTTGCTGCTAAAAGAATACTTAGATACCTAAAAGGTTCACCTTCTTTGGGATTTGGTATCCTATGGATTTGAACTAACTTCTTTCCCAGATACAGATCATGGTGGTTGTAAATTAGACAGGAAAAGCACATCTGGATCATGTCAATTCTTGGGTGATAGACTTGTAAGTTGGTCTTCTAAAAAACAGAATTGTGTATCTACTTCTACTGCAGAAGTTGAATATGTAGTTGCTGCCATATGTTGCTCACAAGTCATCTGGATGCAAATACAACTCAAAGACTATGGCTATACATTCAAAAAGATTCCTCAGTATTGTGATTCCAAAAGTGCCATAGCCATTACAGTTAATCCTGTCCAACACTCAAAGACAAAAAGTATTGATGTGAGGTATCATTTTATTAAGGATCATGTTGAGAAAGGCAATATAGAAATGTTTTTTGTTTAGACTGATTGTCAATTGACAGATTAGTTTACCAAAGCACTTGATGAAAAAAGATTTAACTTTTTTGTAAGCAAATTAGGCATGATGAATTTGTCTACATAAGTATTTTCCATCAACTAAGAATTAAGATTTACATTCTGAGACTCAATCATTCTGAATTTTGAAAATCTTAACTTCAGAAGTTCTGAGGTTAACTTTTCAGAAGTCTATCTTTCAATTCTCAGAAGTACTAATTCTTAAATTCTAAAGTTGTTGTATTATAATACTTATCATTTTTTTTCCTCCAAACCATTTCTATGTTTAGCATTTTTCAAGGGGGAGATATAATTTTTTTACTCATGATTCAAGGGGGAGTGATACTCATACATGATGCTTTGCTTTTTCATATTACATTTCATCAAGATCTGAAAAGATGGGTACTCATTCTCAAATTAACAAATCTTAGAAGTATGGACAAACTTCTAAAGACAGAAACTTGTTTTATAAATTGTTCAAACTTACTTCTGAAATATCAAATTGTTTTATATGTTCAGAAGTATGTTGTTTTAAATGTTTTTCATGAATGTCAAGACATATCCTTCAAGTTCTGAAAAGAATTCAAAACTTCTGAAGTCTCTCTGAATCATTTCATCAAACTTCTGAATTTGTTCTCAGAAGTTTTGAATTTCCCAGTTGTAAGATTGATTTTGTTCATGCGTGTGTCATGGGTCTTAATTTCATTGGAGGAGCCATAATCACGTCACAAAACGGCTCATTAATCAAAATAAATGATGATTACTTTTCTAATCGTCATTACTTTTTAATCCTTTTTCGGCCACGTGTCCCTCCACGATCATCCACCTAATAAAATCCATGGCTTCGTCATCTTCTTCTCTTTTTAGCGAATTTTCCCTCCGAAATTTAATCTCTGGTTTTCTTGAACTTCATTTGTACTTGAATCTTAACTTTCTGTCAACAATGTCGACTTCAAATGTTGATATGCCAATCCAAACTGCAAAGTCGTGTTTCAATAACATTGATACATCATCGAATGAAGTCTCTTTCAAAATTGTGCCTAAAAAGGTTATGATTGGATCAATGGAGGTTACTCTGGATGATGATCCAATTCTAGAAGACACTGCCACAAAAGGAAATCTTGAAGCCGGTCCTTCAAAACCTAGCCCTACTCCAAACCCTAACCCTAACTTTCATTCACCTATAATTGGGCAAACACAAGTGGAGCCTATTGAAGTACCTTCTGAATCTGTTGAAGGTATAAATGATTCTCACTCAGTTGCTGGTACTACTCACGAAGAAAGTTATGGACCTGATCTTACAAAACTATATGTTCCAGAGCAAAAGAAGATGGAAATTAAATTGCTCTTAATATCCTTTCAACAGACTTCAATAATGAATAGAGAATTTTGATCGAAATATTAAAGAAGCATCCTGTTAGAGCTTTGCTTACAAAAAAGTTTTTGGTTCCTGAGTCCTATTTACAACAATGGTGGTTTCATACTGAAATTGATGAAGAAGAAAATGATTTTTCTTCATTTGTTCATGGTTATAGGTTCTCCATTAAGGATTCTGATATCAGGGAAATCTTTGATCTTCCAAAGGCTGATGCAGTAGTTGGTAAAACAACCTTTGATGCTATTCCTTCTTCTTCTGAGATTATTGCAGACTTCATGAAGTTAGGATATTCAGAATCGATAACTGCATTAAGTTCTTTTAGAAGAAAGTGTCTTCCACCTATTTGGTATTCACTGTTTACCATTATCAACACATGTTTATCTGGAAAGACTTCAAATCTGGATCAAGCCTCATCCAATGTCAGAATTATTTTCCATGGAATTGCTCACAACAAGCATTATGACTATGCTTCTCTTATTTTTGAAGAATTGAAGATAGCTATCTCGAAGAAATCTACTTACTCTACATTCCTTATCAAAGATTCTTTCAAATTTTTATCAAAGGAGCCATGAAGACTGTTGAAGCTATTCCAAGATTGGATCATGAGGTATTTGTTCCACTTTTTTCTATGGATAGCTTAAGACCGCCAAGTGCCAAACTTATATTTCCAAATTCAATGCCACTACCAGCAGAACTTCTTGCCTATGTAAGTTCTACAAATAAGTTTTTGATTGAGTATTGAGAATCTTTGGGATTGCCTAAACCAGCAATCTCTACCCCAGATTCCACCCCTAGTGGTGAGAAAGGTGAGGGTTCTAGAATTCATAGTGAGAGAGGGGAGGAAGTTCATGGTGGGGAACAACCTCATAGTGAAAAGAGGAAAAATGTAAATGAGAGACAAGGTAGATATATGAGAAAAAGAACTGATGAGGGGAGATCACAGGTAAAAGAAAAAGAAACTTGTGCACTAACTGATCCAAGCCGGGCAGCCACACATTCTATTACTCCACACTCTTTGGTGGGTAATATTGAAACAGCCAGTGAGCCTATGGAAAATCTTGTTAACTCCCCCAGCCACTGACCCATCTCTCAACAGAAGGGTGTTTCATTAACACATATGGGGCAAGCATCACATCTACCATTGGGTCCCCAAATGGAGGAGCCCAATGTTGAAAATGAAGGATATATGTCCCCCTTCACACATATGTGCACATAGAGTCTGAAAGTCCACTCTTTGTTGAGCCTAATGAACCACAAGATGTGGGATTTATTCACACAAGCACACATCTTTCAGATGTCAATAAGCAAAGTGTTTGTCACATTGCAACAACATCCATAGATGTTCCTATTTCCGGACATCAAGGATTGGATGAAAGTCCTGGTGGGGTGAATATCTCTAAAGTCCCATTCACTGAATCAACAATGATTCGTGATGTGGTGACATCAACAGGCCAACCTACTTATGTAGGACTGCAAACAGGATCATTTGTTGGTCCTGGTTCTATTACCCAATCTTCTGAATTTTCTAAATTCAAAGATTTCTGTACTTCTGAATTTGAAAAGATTCAGAAGGACATCATGGCATTATCTGAGAAATCAACCAAGGTGTTGGAGGATAGGGTGGAGAGTTAGGAGAAGTTATTGGATCAGAAACTAAGTGAATTGAAGCATGTTTCTATCTCAACAAATGATCTTCAATCTTTTCAAGAGGCTATTTTAAAATCTTTCTCAGAAGTTGTTTCTTCAGTGGCAAATCTCAAAACATCCTTGCCATTTACTTCTGCACAAACAGATCTCTCTCAGTTAGCCACAAAAGATGACATTCAACTTATTTTGAATCAATTATCTTCTTTTCAAAATACTCAAGTAACTTTGGGTCAAAGAATATCTGCTTTAGAATGTAGGCCTCGAGCTGACATTTTGAAGAGAAAACATGATGAGCAGGATCCTGATAATCATGAGGGGGAGAAAAGAAGGAAAGTGTTTCATTCTGAAGATATTCTTAAAACTCAGACTTCTGAAAGATCTTCTGAAGATATTCAGAAAGATGTTAATGCTGGCACTGAAAAGATTTCTGAAGCAATTGAAGATATTTAATTTTTGAATCTGAACTTCAAGAGAATCCTTGTTCTGAACATGAAATTGGTGGAGTTATTTCTGAAGAAAACATTGTAGATAAAGTAACTTCTGAAGAAGTAAATGAGGGGTATGAATTTGAAAGTCTATCTTTTAATTCTGAAGATAAAGCAAGTACAGATGATACAGATATCATACCTGATTCTAATGAAGAGATGCTTAATGAGTATTTGGCTATTGAAGATGAAATTGGAGAACCTGATGATCTATCAGATGTTATCATGTTTGATGAAGAAGAGGAGGTAAATGAAATAAGGGATATAGCTGTATGGAGACCTCTTACTATTGATAGAAGAGAAGATGAAGATCTTTTGAATACAATGTGGTATTTGATCTATCAGATGGTTATGAAGTTTGTATTTCTGAATTCACCAAGGAATCTGGAGTGTAGATTCTTGGATGAAAAATTGTCTATATTCAGAGATTTTTTTAATCAACAAAGCCAGTATGCATATGTGACATTTAATTTAGGTCATATAAGTGAAGTTGGATTATCTAAAGATGTGATAATGACCTATGTTGGTGTGATTGAGGTCAAATACAAAGAAAGCATTCTAATTCCCAAATTCAACTTACCACTCCTTGAAAAACCCATAGTTGATCAAGTTTTCACAAAAGAAACAATTTTTGATGAACTTGAAGATGTTGTCACTGTCTTTCCTGAAGACACATACATTTATTTGTACAAAAAGAGTTTGAAGTTTGCAACTCTTGAAAAAAATTTAAGTGATAAATGGGATGAAGACTTTGCTTCTAAAGTTAAATCTTTTCAGCAAAGACATGGTATTCAAGACATATTGAATCCTATTCCTATCAAGCACTTCAGAAGTATTAAAAAGTCAATTGAAGAAGATTTGAAAATTGTCAGGATTGGTGCTGAAAGAAGAGATGGAACTTTGATAGAATTTACTCAGCTTGATTTCTACAATCTAAGGCTACAAGATAAGCTTCTCTTTTGAATTTCTTTGTAAAAAGAGAAGATACAGAAATGGTGCAAGATTTGAGAAGAATAATTGGTGTTTATCTCAGAAATTTTGTTAAGCATGATTTTCAACTTGCCTTGGAACATGGGTTAAATAAAGTAAATCTGTTGGAACCAGCTTTTGTTAGTTTTGAAGGAATTTCAATTGTTTTCAATAAACCAGAACTTGGTTTTCATTATGAGGCTGAAGGGTTAAACAAAAAAACCTTTATTGTTTCTGATATTCCAAAGTATTCCTCTTCAACCTTCAAATGGTTTTGTGACTGTATGTCTTGGATTGTTGGCTCTAAAGAAGTAAAGGATGAGATTTTGTATCTGATCAAAGAAAGAATGAACTTCAGAGAATTGGTAAGAAGAAGTATGTCTGCTACTCTTCAACAGATAAATTCAAAAAGAGATGCAGATTACTTGTTAAGTAATGTTTAAGATTTCCATATACATGCCAAAGAACAAATAGTTGAATTTGAGGTGCTAGAAGAAATTCAACCTTCAGAAGCTCCTATTTCTGAACATGTTGGCACAAGTTCTAAAAAGGATAAAGGCAAAAATGTAGAGGTTGTTGAAGATCAAGTGCCAGTTACTCAATTATCTGAAGCTGAATAGTTGCAATTAAATAAGATTGCTGAACATGCTCTTACTTTATTCCTTGAATATGTTCATCCTGAAATATTCGTGGAACATGAGCAAATATCCAATTACATTGATTGCTGGCTAGACAAATCTTTTGGTTGGAAACAGTGGTACAGTCAAATAGTCCAGAAATTGAAGTTACCAATCTCTGAATCAAGGAAAGAGAGTCCTATTGTGAAAGTGATTAATGTTGATCAAAAGACAAAATTGAATTATAAATATTCTTACTTCACTGTGGAAAGAGAAAATGGTAAAGTATGCACATTTTCTAAAGCTGATTTCCAAAATGTTCATTTAAGGGATTTGGTCAAGATATACAGAAGGATTAATCCTTTTGATGACAACATTACCAGGTTCAGAAAAGTGTTTCCTGTTATAAAAGGAGGAATCTACAGAGAATTCATATAGGCAGCTAAGAAAGATTTTCAAGTAGCATTTGTACATGGAAAAGAAAAGGTCAATCTGAGCAGACCTAACTTTGAACTTCAAGGAATTAGTTCAATCAACAAAGGTACTTTGATAGTGCATCCTCCTGGTTTTATGTGCAAATTCAATCAAGAGAAACTGTTTGTAAGTTAAGAAGAAATTCACAAGTGCTGCAATGGTACATAATTGGCAATCAGTGAAAGACTTGTTAAAAGACAGAAACATAGGCCAAAGAATCTGAATGATGGTGAATGGAATGAATATAAGAAGCTAGCCAAAGACATGCACAAAAGAATAGAGTTGTTACTTGAGTATAGAAAGCTAATTCTGGGTGAAGTCAAAGAGTTGTTGATCTATTGGGAATATAATTTGAATTTTTGAAGCTAAGGGGTAGATTGATAGAGATCATAAGATAGCTTCAAAGACGTCTTGGTTCTGAAGCTTCATAGTTCAGATCTTCTGAACTAGTTCTGAAGAGATAAAGGAAGAAAGCTCAGAAGTTACCAAAGTCAGAAGTCAAAGGATAGAAGTCAAGGAAAGTCTAAGGCATAACTTCTGAAGTATCTACTTCAGAAGTTCTGAAGATTCTGAAGGTGTTGTAAAGAAGTTCTAAAGAACTTCTGAAGATTGTTCTAAAGAAGTTCTGAAGATTGAAAGTAGTTTTTAAGTGATACAGAGTTTAATCTGTCACTTTCTTTAGCACTTATCTCCTTATCCTTAGTTTCCAGAGGTTTACAAAAGTTTTGGTTCTCTTCTCTGAGTTTGACTTCTGTTGTTTTTAGACGTTTTGAAATCTTTTCATTCTCAACAGATAGTTCAAGTTTCTCATCAGTTAAAATCTCCATCTCTCTTTTGAAAATATCTCTTTCCTTTTGGATGGTAGAAACAGATAGTTCAAAGTTTTTCCTTAATTTCCTTTCAACAAAAAGATTCTATTTAGATTTTCAAAGTCAACAGTTAGATTTAAAATTGTTTGCTTGAGTTCAGAAGAATTCGAGATAGTACAAACCGGAGTTTCAGAAGGTTGATCTTCTGAGTCATCTTCCATTGCCCTTCCACAGAACATGGCTTCATCTTCACTTGATTGATCATCTAGCTAGTTCTCTCTTTCAGCATAGTGTGCTCTTTCAACTTTGTTGTATTTGTATTTTTTCTTGTAGTATTGTTTGTCTTTGACAAGAACACTTTTATAGTCCTTTGAATAATGAACTGGCTTTCAACATCTGTAACAAACATCTTTCTTTTTGTTCAACTCTTTTTCTTTCTTCTCAGCTTCTGACTTTTCCACCTTCTGTACTTCCTGCCTTTGAACATAAGGCGGAGTAGAGCGTTCATTTCTGTTGTCAAACCTTCTGTTTTGAAATGAACGATTACCAAACTTCTTTGTGAACTTCTCTGGTAATTAAAGCTAAGGATTCAACAAATGAACTGATTTCATCATCTTCTGTGTCAGAAAAATCTTCTGTACCAGCCTCTGATATAAAGGCCATGCTCTTCCCTTTCTTCTCTGCCTCTTTACTTCTTCCACCTGATCCTCTAGATTCAGAGAAGAGGGCCAGAGGTCCATCAACACTTATCTTCTTCTGAATAACCTCTTTCTCATGTGCTTGCAAGGTACCAAACACATCATGCAAAGACCACATTTCAAGATCTTGATTGGCCTGAAGAGACATGGAAAGATTCAACCATTCTGAATTCAAGCGTTTGAGAAATAAAACATTATTATCCTCCTCTGATTTGATGATATCACACTTCTTGCACAGATTTATCAGAGTGTTAAATCTGTGATAAGTCTGTTCCAGAGTTTCTTCTGGAAGTGCTTGAAAACTGTTGTATTCGTTCAAAGCTTGAGCTCTTCTGTTTTTCTTCATTTTAGCACCTCCCTCCAATTGATATGCAAGTTGATCCCATAGTTCCTTGGTCGTCTCACAGGAATCAAGAGATTGGAAAATCTCATTAGGAATTGTCATGATTAATTGATTTTTTTCCTTTTTGGCAATTTCCACTTTGGCCTTATCATCATCAGTCCAATTTCCCTTATCTTTGGAAACTTGGCGAGCAGGAATTTCTTCAGTTGTTGCTGTGGGTGGAACTCTTGGAATGGTGGTCATGGGTACGAAAGGGCCATTTAGAACGGTGGGATATAGATTTGCATCAAGTCCTTCGTAAAAGTTTATCATACGAATCTTCCATTGAGGATATTCGTCACGAATTAGAGTGGGGGGTTTTGTTAAGGATCCAGAGGTTTATATGGCATTTAGGTTTTGATTTGCCATTTTTCAGAGGGATTCAAAATTTGCAGGAAAAACTCTTGAAATTTAGAACAAATAAACTTCAAATGAATAGAAACAAAACGTTTTACTTACTGATTTCATCATTAAACTAAGATTACCAATGATTTAGAGAAAAGTTGTATTATATCGACAAAATCTCGTGAAACAGGGTAGAATGAATAACAGTAGTTTAAAACTTGAAATTAACTGCTAGTTAAGTGGGGATTTCTCCAAACTGGACGAGATCGAATAATCAATGGATTGATTATCTAGCTCTGATACCAATTGTTGGAACCCAGATCCCTATTTTACTCAATTAATCAATAGATCTAATAGAAATATAGGAGCGGAAGCAATATAAATCTATGATTAAAGCTGGAACAGTAATTAAATCAGTAAGAACTGTATATGAAGATCAAATAAGAATTCGTATTGAATAATCTGAAGATCGATTACAATACACGGAATGAAATACACTTTCTCTCTCTACGATGATCAACAACAATTACAGTGATAACTAACTCTATATATACTAGTACAAAGAGAAAAGTCGATGAGCTAGCCTATCACTAAATGACACATCAATTGTACGACTAACAGAATTTGTTACGTACGGAAAAAGTGACTGCCACGTCATCCAAGGTGCGTGTGGAATAACAGTTGAGATCCAGAGGGTCTTCAAGTCTCTGGGCGCCTCTGTGATGAGATAGATCAGAAGATGAACCTCTAGTATTGTCTTCTGATGTTTGAGACTTAGCTACTTCTAGTTCATACTTTCATAAGTTCTAACAATCTCCCCCTAAGTATGAATTCAGAATTAAGAATTACATGACAAAAACAGAAGTTCATTTCATTTCAAACAAACAAGTATAATAAAGGAATTTACAAGTTAAAAATCAGAAAGTTGCATCAGGGTGGAATGTAGTGATCTTGTGGAATTGATCAGTGATATGTCTTAGCTTTACGATCAAGTTTAGTTGTTGAAACATCCTTTCAGCAGCGATTCTAATGTGAGCTTCTTTTCCTGTATCATCCATCTGAAGGGATGCAAATCCTTTGACAATATCTACAATTCCAGAAGAGTATTTGTGAGCTTCTTTTATTCTGAAAAAGCTTTTTCTTTTTGGTCTCTTGAATACAATTCCATCCTCTGGTTTTGTCAAATTTTGCCCAGCAGGAATATGCTCAATCCCTTCTCTTTCTTCATTAAGTGTAGAGATACATAAGATTGTCATTTTGAGATCAAGCCCCGTTTGAAAGTCTATATGCTTCATGTATGCCACGAATGCTTCCATACATCTTATGATTCTTAAGAAGGCAACTTTGTCTTGACTATCTATCCTTTGATTCATCTTGTTCTTCATGAACCTTCCTAAAGGTATTAAGTCAGAGGGATTGATCGAGAGGAGATCATTATCACAGAAATAATACTTCTCTTTATCTTCTCTTTCCACCTCATATATAGTATACAGCAGCTCTGTATTTTCAAACTTTACATGTTTGACCCCAGATATACGTCTGATTGGGGAAGTTGTGTATGCTTCTTTTCTCACTTGCATGTGGCTCATAAATATTGTCTTGACCTCATCGCTCA
The DNA here is from genome assembly GCA_036898165.1 of Silybum marianum. Lineage (NCBI taxonomy): Eukaryota > Viridiplantae > Streptophyta > Magnoliopsida > Asterales > Asteraceae > Silybum > Silybum marianum. The sequence goes on along the minus strand of CM072530.1, from coordinate 19,563,198 downwards.
CATTGTAGTCGTTGGCAAACTTTGGAAGCATCAGAAATACCTTGTGATCATTAGTTGCGTATATATGCCTGTATTCAATTTCTATTGAGGTGGGTACTTTGTACGCATCAAACTTTTTAAGTCCTTCCTTTATCTGTGGCTTTTCATCCATTTGGATATCATCTAGTGGTACTGTCATACCCATATCCTCTAGACATTTGCGCAAATTAGACACGTGAAACATGCTATGTATACCGCGAAGCTTCTCCGGAAGATCCAACTTGTAGGCTACCGCACCCACACGTGGCTTTATAACAAACGGTCCTATATACCGAGGACTCAACTTTCCTCTCTTTCCAAAACGCACCACCCCCTTCCAAAGAGATATCTTCAACATAACCTTGTCATTCACTTGAAACTCAATTGGTTTCCTTCTCTTATCCGCATGCGTTTTCTGTCGCCTTTGAGCCACCTTCAACTTCTCACGAATCTGTCCAATCTTGTTAGCGGTGATCTGAACAAGTTTTGGGCCAGCAAGTTGCTTCTCTCCCACTTCATTCCAAAACAAAGGTGTTCTACACTTGCGTCCATACAACGCTTCATACAGTGCAGCTTGAATACTCGCGTCATAACTATTATTGTACAAGAACTCAATCAACGGTAAATGCGTCTCCCAAGACCCACCAAAATCAGTCACACAAGCCCTAAGCATATCTTCCAAGGTTTGAATCATTCTCTCACTCTGTCCGTCAGTTTATGGATGATACGCAGTGCTCAAATTTAACTCCGTTCCCAACTGCTTTTGGAAACTTTCCCAAAATGCCAACATAAAACGGCTACCCCAATCTGAGACTATAGACGATGGCATGCCATGTCTAGTCATGATCTCATCGATGTACAATCTTGCTAACTTCTCCATTGGGTACGTCTCCTTATATGGTAAGAAATGGGACGACTTGGTGGGACGGTCCATTATCACCCAAATGGCATCATACCCTTTTGGTGTTCTTGGCAACTTCGTAACAAAGTCAATCGTTATATTGTCCCACTTCCATACCGGAATATCCAAAGGTTGAAGTTTTCCATAGGGCCTTTGGTGTTCCGCCTTGACTTGCAAACATGTCAAGCATCTCTCCACATAGTAAGCTATATCGTTCTTCATCCCCGACCACCAATAATACTGACGTAAGTCTCGATACATCTTGTTTGTGCCCGGAAGTACTGAATACCTCGACTTATGTGTAGGATCTTATATGCCCACGTCATATGAAAACACTGTTGAAGTCTAATGAACCTACAGGGTCACACGCATAAGAGTGTGTAGATCACGAATTAATCAAGTTGGTTATAACCCGGCAAAGTTACAAGTTGTAAAGTATAGAATTATTATTCTAGTAGAATAATAATTAAAGTGTGTGAAACATAATTATGTTAATTACGTAATTTAATTATTAAGTTAATAATTAAATTGGACTAATTATTATGTTAATAATTATAATTAAATATCCATCGGGCCTAAAATAATGTTTTATTTAAAAGCTCAAAGGGTTAAGTAAGTTTTCTTAAGCCCAAGCCCAATTGGTTAATTAATTATTAAGTTAATAATTAATTAACTAATTAATTGATATATGGAAACTTTAATTATATCAACTAAGCCTTACGGGCCTAATTGAGTCCGGCCCGAGATTAGAGGGAAAAGTATATAAAGGCATGTTGCCTTATTGAATTCATAATTCACATCACAAATTTGAGAAACTTGAAGTTTGCTCTCTCCTCCCTCTCCTCTCCTTGTGATCGACGAACACACACACAAACCAAAAAAAAATCGATTTCTTCTTGGTGTTCTTCGGGTATTCGGGCTAGCAACCATTCGTGATCGAATTCACATTCGCGTGGATACCGCTAGAAGGAATCTACTTTGATTCCTAACGGTTGATCTTGATCAACTAATCCAAACCATTGAGATATTGTTCTAAACCCCCTATGGTTATCTTTAATCCTTAAAGTTGTTCGTAATGGATCCGGGCTATCTAGGGTTTTTACCGGTTATTTTTTTTGTTTCCGCTGCGCATGTTTATTGTGATCTCGGTATCTAAAACCCTACATTGTGCGCTTCCTCTAATACCTTCTCACGCAACCAGACAAGCTTAGGAACCCATACGCGGTCACCCAAACATTTCACACTCTTACTATCACATACCAACAATGACACATCTCCCACATCCATTCACTCTTTAGATTTTCTTCTAAGAGTGCTTCAACTTGAACTCTCTTGATATCTTCCAAGATTGTGGGTGACGCTTTAACTCTAAAGGCCACTATCTTAGTCGGCTCTCCTCTATCCTTTCGGCTTAGCGTATCGGCTACTACATTCGCTTTCCCCGGATGGTATAGGATTTCACAATCATAATCATTCAATAGCTCGACCCACCTTCTCTGCCTCATATTCAATTCTTTTTTATCAAACAAGTGCTTGAGACTCTTATGATCGGTATAAATTTGGCACTTAATCCCGTACAGGTAATGCCGCCAAATTTTAAGCGCGAAAACTACCGCCGCTAACTCCATATCGTGAGCAGGGTAGTTTCTTTCATGATCCCTCAACTGCCTCGAAGCATATGCAATCCCTTCCTCATGTTGCATGAGAACACAACCCAATCCCAACTCGGATGCATCACTATAAATCACGAACCCTTCCGTTCCATCTGGTAACGATAAAACGGGCGCACTACACAACTTCTCTTTCAAGAACTTAAATGCCGACTCTTGAGCTTCGGCCCACACAAACTTGACGTTTTTCCTAGTCAAAGAGGTCAATGGTGTAGCTATGTTGATCATAACTCCTCTCAGTGATTTGAATATGATTCCTCTTTACACTTAGTGAAATTCCTTGTTTAACTTTAAGTTCAAATTCAGCGATAAGCATACACTGACTGCCATCAGCGATCGCTGAAGATCAAGGAACCTTAAGCTTATTTCTGAAGATCTGAAGATCTGAAGATCAGCGATCACACCAAATGACCATTCATTGAAAGTCAAAGACCAAGCTGAAAAAAGAGATAATCAGCTACGTGATTTGAAGCGGATCAGCGATAGCAAAGATCATCTATCCAAAGTGTGAAGTCTTGTGAAGCCTCAGCGATACTGAAAGTTCATCCTTGAAAATTCAGTCTCAGCGATCAAGTGAAGCTTCTCATACAAGATTAACGTTGACCTTATCCTCGATGCACAAAAGACAAACCCTATACTGTGTCAGAGAAGGACGTACGAGTTGTCTCTTATGTCCCCATCATATCTGATATGGTACTGTTCATATGCGGCCAAAAACATGGTTGTATTCTGAGCAAAGGACAAGTCTCCTATGGATGCTTGCCACGTTGCACATACCTTTTGTTTTGCATTAAATGCAAACGGGTATAAATAAGATGAAGATATCCTCTTCATCTGTGTGCATGCAAACTTCTATCTTAAACCTTCTGTAATCCTTCTTACTTCTTTCTTGTGCATCAATCTTAATGATTTCTTAGTTACAATAGAATAGGTTTAAACTTGTTCTAATTTCCGCTTGTAACTGTAAATTTGTTTATGCAATATAATCTAATTTAAAAACCAAAAATCTGTGTGTTTGTATTCAACCCCCCCCCCCCTCTACAAACTGTTTCTATATCCAAGAACTCTTGTAGACTCCTTAGGGACCAACAAGTGGTACCAAAGCAGTGTGTTCTTTATCTTTAAAATATTTTCTCTCTAAAACTATTTTAAAAATATGTCAAATCCTAATACAAACTATAATGACAATGGATCTTTAGCTAAACCTCCAAGATTTAGCCATGATAATTTCCCATTGTGGAAGGAAAGAATGTCTCTGTTTCTAGAAGGATCAGACCCAAAGATCCCTTACTATCTAGAAAAAGGACCATTTGTTCCTACAACTATTGTAACTGGTGTTCCTGCCACCACTACCACTCCAGCCATCCCTAAAAGGAGTATCATTAAAACTCCTAATCGATGGACTGAAGAAGATAAGAAAGAAATTGCTATTGACTCAAAAGCTAGATCTATAATAGCAATATCACTCCCTGATGAAGTCTATCACTCAGTAATGAAAATGAGAACTTCTAAATCCATGTGGGATACTCTATGTATTCAATATGAAGGAACATCTGAGGTACAAATAACTAGAAGTATTAATCTAGTAAGACAGTATGAAAGTTTAATGCATCATAAAGGTGAAACTATCTCTCAACTTCACCAGCGCTTTAACTGTTTGTTGATTGATTTAAAAACAGTCAACAGACACTATTTCAACGCTGAAATTCTGACAAAATTCATGGAGGCACTACCTGAACAATGGGCAGTGTACACTACATGTCTGAAATTGTCAAAGAATCTTGAAACTCTTTCTTTAAGTGCTTTGTATGGAATGCTCTTAAATGAAGAGCAATCCCAAGTTTTGAGGAAAAGCCTCATCAATGAACTCAAGGGTGTCAAAAGTACTTCTTTGGCACTCGTGTCTTCAGAGGTAAATCCTTTAAAAAATGCTTCCTCCTCTACAATTACTTCTATCACTGAATTAGGTCAAACTGATTCAGAAGATCAACTCACTGATGCTGACATCTCTGAGTTTGATAACTCTCTGGTTTTGTTAACTAATAACTTTAAAAGATTCGCCAGAAAAAGCAACTTTAGAAGAACACCGACTCTCGCTGACTCTGACAAATTGAAGACTATGCCCGCTGAGAAAGCCTCAGCCATATGCTACAATTGTCAGCGAAAGGGTCACTTCGCTAGTGAATGTAGATCCAAGAAAGTTGCAGCCCCCACTACCTCGCTGACCTCTGATAAGAAAGAGAAGTATTTGAAATTAAAAAAACAAATACAAAGATCTGAAGAAACACCAGCCAAAAGGCAAAGGTCTTGTAGCTGAAGAAGTTGATTGGGATGATGAAGGCGATTGGGCTAAAACCTCTGATGAGTCAGGCACAGATGAAGAAGACCTTGCCTTCTTATGTCTGATGGCAAGAATAGAAGACGCTGAAAAAGTATCTGAAACTTCTTCCTCTAAGTCTCCTTCTACTCAGGTATCCATTCCTTCTATCTCCTTAATATCTGAAAATGATAACTTATCTGCACTTGATGCTATGACTGTTGATTTTTACAATGCTTTAAATGGAAAAATCAAAGCTGAGAAAATTAACACTGATTTATCTGAACAATTAAAAAATTGTCATCTAAAAATCAAAGAACTATCAAAGATTGAGGAAACCTTAAAGGACCAAGTCTTTGTAAATCAAACAATTAGCATAGAGAAGCAGCAGGCTATCGCTGAAAGAGAAAAGGCCATCGCTGATCTCAAATCTGAAAAGGCTACCATTGAAGGATGGTGCAAAGCCTCTGACAAGGTAAATGATATCATCAATGCCCAGATCCCTGTGAAAGTAAGAAGTGGGTTAGGTTTTAACCTCGAAAAGGAAGAATCAGAGAAAGACCGTTCCATGCTTAAATTTGGAATGTTTGTCTCCTCTATCCCTGATCCCTCCTCTTTGTCTCAGAGACCTCAATCTAATGAGAAGACTCCTGTGTTAAAATCTTTCAACTCTAAGAAAGTGGTCAAAAACAAGATTCTTGACCAGGTTCCTAGAAATAGAAATGTTCAGAAGAACAAGAAATCCTCTACCCCCTTAGAGAGCAATCCTAAACCTGGGAGAAAGATCTCTGGATTCTCTCAGAGATCAACCCCCAGAATTAAGATTGATCCCACTCCTGTTCCTGAAAAGGTTGTTATACCTCCAAGAACATTGGATAAAGGAATTATTGGCCCCTTTCCTGACAAAATCCAATCTATCTCTCTGAAATCCTTAAATTCCAAACCTTACAAATATAGGAACTGCTATCACTGTGGTGAAACTACCCACATTGCAAGTAAGTGTCCTAATGCTACTAAAGCTGATAAACTAGCTCATGGAAAAAAAAAGTAGCTCAAGCTGATAAATCAGCAAGAGTGAAATCCACCAAGGTTGCAAAACCAACAAAGGTGAAGATATCCACTGAAGAAAAGTTCTTCAACAAGTAGCTCCTCCGCCACTCCTTCCACTAACAAAGCAGGACCCGTAGTAATATGGGTACCTTCAAACATTTAATCTCTTCGTTGAATGCAGAGTGCTAAAGGTATCTGGTATCTCGATAGCGGATGCTCAAGGCACACGATTGGCAGAAAATCTCTACTCTCTGACTACAAAGAAGAAGTTGGTCCATCAGTGACCTTTGGTGAAAATGGCAAAGGATACACTAAAGGCTATGGAATCTTGTCCAACGGAGCCACCTCATTTAGTCGAGTTGCCTACGTTGAAGGACTAAAGCACAATCTCTTAAGCGTTAGTCAGTTATATGACAAAGATTTCAAAGTTCTATTCCTAAGGAATAGATGTATTGTCACTGACTGCAATGATAAGCTTGCCTTAACAGGCAAAAGAGTTGAAAATGTATACATAATCAATATGAATAGTTCTCGCTCTGAGAACGTATGCTTTATCTCTAAAGCATCCTCTGATATAAATTGGTTATGGCATAAAGGACTCTCTCATCTCAACTTTAAGACAATTAATGAACTGTCTCAAAAGGAACTCGTCAGAGATCTCCTAAATCATAGCTTTGCAAAGGAATCTCTTTGCTCAGCGTGTGAAAAGGGAAAACTGACAAAAGCATCTTTCAGATCTAAACAAGTCTCTTCAGTAACCTCTCCTCTTCAACTACTCCATATGGATCTCTTTGGGCCTGTCAATGTCCAATCTATATCTGGAAAGAAATACACTCTTGTGATTGTTGATGAATATTCCAAATACACATGGGTATTCTTTCTTCGATCCAAAAGTGACACCCTTGATATGATAATCTCATTTATCAAAAGGATGGAAGTTCTGAACAATCTGACTGTTCGTTCCATGAGAAGTGATCATGGTACTTTATTCAAGAACAGTACCCTGATAAATTTCTTTGATGAAAAAGGTATCTCTCACAATTTCTCTTTAGTGAGAACTCATCAGCAGAACGGTGTCGCTGAAAGAAGAAACCGAACTATCATTGAAGCAACTCGCTCAATGCTAAGTGAATCTCGCCTTCCAACTCAATTCTGGGCCGAAGCGGTAAATACAGCATGCTTTACTCAAAATCGATCCCTGATTGTGAAGCGATTCAAGAAAACCCCTTATGAATTATTTCATGGAAGAAGACCTACTCTGAAGTATCTTCACATCTTTGGATGCAAATGCTACATTCTGAATGACAGAGATCATTTGGGAAAGTTCGATCCAAAAGTTGATAAAGGAATCTTTCTTGGGTACTCCTCTATATCTAAGTCCTTCAGAATCTTCAACAAACGAAGACAACATGTTGAAGAATCCATGCATGTCAATTTTGATGAATCTCGTACTATACCCTCTTCTCCTATCCCTGAAGAAGATGAAGAATTGAATGCTTGGATGAAGTCTCACTATGGGGAACCTGAAACTTATTTCAACAATCAACCTCAAGCTGAATTAAGTGATGATGAAGTCCCTGTAATACCTACTAACAGTGATCCATCTTCAGGGATCAATGCTACTCCTCTCAATCAGATTCCTCCTTCTGATGCATCTTCTGGAAATTCCTCAGTAAATATTCAAGCTTCATCCTCTGAAAATCAAACCTATGAGTCTCCTCAATTGATTTTGAATGATGATGTACCTGTTGCTGGAACAACAAACAGCATCCCTGAAAGAAAAGAACTAGTCGTTGAATCTGAGGTTGATCTCTCTCCTCAACCACCAGCTCAGAGATGGACTTCAAATCATCCAATAAATCAGATTATTGGTGATCCCATTGCAGGTATCAAAACGCGTAGAGGTACAGGTAATATATGTCTCTATGTTAATTTCATCTTTCTCGCTGAACCTAAAAAGATAGATCAAGCTATCTCTGATCCTAGCTGGATTTCAGCTATGCAAGAAGAACTAACTGAGTTTCGTAGAAACAAAGTTTGGAATCTTGTTCCTACCCTCGGGTAAAACAGTGATTGGAACCAAATGGGTATTTAGAAATAAGCTAGATGAAAACGGGACTGTTATTCGCAATAAGGCTAGACTTTTCGCTCAAGGATACAGACAGGAAGAAGGTATTGATTACGATGAAACCTTTGCACTTGTAGCTCGTTTAGAAGCTATAAGACTTTTCTTAGCTTATGCTGCCAATAAAGACTTCAAAGTTTTTCAAATGGATGTTAAAAGTGCTTTTCTAAATGGGAAACTCAGCGAGGAAGTTGATGTTGAACAACCCCCTGGGTTCTCAGACCCTAACCATCCTGGTTATGTTTTCAAACTTGAAAAAGCTCTTTACGGGTTAAAACAAGCTCCTAGAGCTTGGTATGATACTCTTTCTAATTTTCTTCTTAAAGAAAAATTTATTCGTGGAAAATTTGACCAAACTCTCTTTTTAAGAAAATATAAAGGTCATACCATACTCGCTCAAATGTATGTCGATGACATTATCTTTGGTTCCACAAGACCCAAATTGTGTACTCGTTTCGCTGCAAGAATGCAAAAGCAATATAAAATGAGTATGATGGGTGAACTAACGTATTTTCTAGGTTTGCAGATAAAACAATCTGACAAAGGAATCTTTATTTGTCAAAGTAAATACGTTAAAGATATGCTGAACAAGTTTGATATGAATCAATGCTCAGTGATGAAGACTCCTATGGCCCCTCCTCTAACTCTAAATAAGGACCCAAATGGGAAACCTGTAAATGTCACTGCCTATCGATGGATGATTGGGTCTCTGCTATATCTTACAGCGAGTAGACCTGACATCATGTATTCTACATGTCTCTGTGCTCGGTATCAAGCTGAACCGAAACACTCTCATCTTATCGCTATAAAGCGTATCTTCAGATACCTGAAAGGAACTCCTAATCTGAGTCTTTGGTATCCCAAAGGCTCAGGGTTCGATCTAATTGGTTACTCTGATAGTGATTTTGCAGGTTGCAAGATAGATCGGAAAAGCACCACTGGTGGGTGTCAGCTACTAGGTGGTAAATTAATTAGTTGGACAAGTAAAAAGCAAAATTCTGTGTCCACCTCCACCGCTGAAGCTGAATATGTAGCCGATGGAAGTTGTTGTGCTCAAATCCTTTGGATAAGAAATCAACTCAGAGACTATGATCTCATGCTCTCCAAGATCCCTATTTATTGTGATAGTACAAGTGCTATTGCAATTGCCAACAACCCTGTTCTTCACTCGAAAACCAAGCATATTGAGATTCGATATCACTTTATCAGGGATCATGTTATGAATCGTGAAATTGAACTTCATTTTGTACCTACTGAATATCAGCTTGCTGATCTTTTCACCAAGCCTCTTGATGAAACTAGATTCAATATACTCATCAACGAACTTGGTATGTTGAACGCTGAATAAATCTTACTCAGCGAACAACAAACAGTGTTACAAATAAAAGTCCTCTATTACCATTCACTGAACTCTGATTCAGCAATATCTGTCCTATCTCACTCAGGTATTAACTTCTACCTTTCCACTCCCTGGTGTTTCTTTAATCAGGGAATGAATATGAAAACATAAAACTCATCACTGACAATCTTTTATGGTCTTTGATGAATATTTTCAAAGATAATGATTAATCTTTCCAAATGGATAATTATCATTATATTTTTATAAATAAGAAAAGGACACGTCAGACCTTTTTCTGACACAAGACGGACCATGACGTTTCCCTTCCAATTCCTTTCTAGGGACGTGCGCCATGTCATCATTTCTTTTTCAAAAAGCTAAAACCGTCGTTTAGATATCCGTTTCTCTCTCCTCATGCTATTTAAGCAAATCCTTGTCTCATTTCTCTCTTTACGCTCTCAACGTTTCAAAAAGGCAAGAATTCTCTAAGCATCTTCAAGTTTTCTCAAGAACACCAAGAACACGCACTTGTGTGTTTTTCTTCTCGAACTCCACTAAGGTTTGATCTAAACCTTACACTTTAAACAGGAAACATCTTGTTTCTTCTCTCTTTTCTTTTCTTTATATCAAAACAAAAATCTAGGGTAAATAAAATAAAAAATCTGGATTAAACTTTAAAACCTTTCAAAACCCTGTTCTAAGTCTTTTCCTTAAGAACAGAAGATTTTCTTTAATCCATTTTTTATTCTATACCTATTTTTTTAAATATACCAACTTTTTAAAACACATTTGGTATTTTTTATTTTGTTTTACTTTGCTTTGCTATCACAAGTTTTTTTGATCTTGTTCATCAAAACACTTGTGTATTTTCCTTATATTTGGTATTCTTTATACCAAAATCTAGTTTATACATTCTGTATTAAACCATGATTTTTCTATTTGGTGTTCCTATCTATGCTACAGCAATGGCCTCTTCAAGCAAGGTTGCTGAAACCTCTCTCGTCTCTGACACATTGGTTGCTGCTGCGGTATGTCACTTCCCTCTGGAACAAGCAACGTTCAAGCCCTGCAACTACCTTGCACTAGTGGACATCCCTGCTGAACGTCCACAATTTACTGAAGGTGCTACTTTCATCAAGGCTTGCCCCGTGATGTTTGCCTTCGTTCACAACCCCATTGGCATCTCCTCTTATCTTCAGGCCCTATGGTACACGGCTCACTGTACCACCTGCACAACTGACAAGGGCAAAGAACTCCCTGCCATTGGCTTCACCATTCCCACTCTGGGCCACTTCGCCTTCACCTCTGGTTTCTTGAGGTAGGCTCTTCGCCTCCCTGCTCGTGGCAAGAATGAGAGGTCGGCCGTTGAACCAACAAAACAGCAGATCGACTCTTTCCTTGACTCCATTGGCTACGCTTGGGAAAACGCCTCTCCAAAGACCGTTGGATCCAAGCTAGAAAAGAAGAGGTTACCCACTCGCTGGCAGTATATCTTCACCCAGGTCATTTAGTGCCTGGGTTCCAAGAGTGGCTCTCATGATCAAGCCAGTAAGCATTTTCAGGATATGGCCTTCGCACTCTGCACGGGCTACAAGCTGAACTTCGCTGATTACATATTCAGTGATATGTACAACCGGGTGAAAGCGGCAAGCAGGCACTTTGTCATCCCCTACCCCAGATTCATCGCAACAATAATGGAACATGCTTTCGGGGATGAGTACCCCAAGACACCCAATCACTCCTTCTCATTGGTGGGAAAGAAGTCCCTGGACATTGAGAAACGTTCAGGTGATGCTCCCTTTACACCATACATGCTGACAATCATTGGAGCTCCTGCCTCCGTGTCCAGGTCACCAAAAAACCCATCAGTGAGTATGCCTGACACTTCAGCCCCCAAAAGGAAACTTCCAACTGATGGTCACAAAAAGACCATCGCAACCAAGCTAAAGAAGCCAAAGGTGGTGATCTCTCAACAGACCACTCACTCTCATTCTGGTGTCCTACCAACACCATCAACAGCCCCAGCTACTTCAGCGGTTTTCTCCTCCGTTGTTGCTTCTTTAGCACTACCACCGCATTCAGCGACCACGGTCACTGAAAGTGTATTAGTCAGCTCCGCTGAAGCTGTCTCAGGTAATACTTTCACAGCCTTCTACTCTTCTTTTATCCCCTCTTCTTTGGTCCTCACATCAACATATGATTCAGAGATAGTTGTCCCTATCTCTGATGATGCTGAAACGCACGCAGTTCAAGCCTCAGAGTTGTTTAGGCACTCTGAGTTTTGGAAAGCCAGTAACACAGGACCTCAGAATGTCTCTCACAGGCATTCTAAGACACTGGCTAGTGATCCTCATGACACTACCTCTGCACCAGTGGTCCCTGAGAGTAATCCTCATGATGCTCTCAAGGGTTATAACATGCATACTCATCCGTCATCTAACCCAGAGCTCTTCTTGGCTTCTCTGTCTATGTTGTCAACAGGTGCTCCTCCTCTCTTCACCACAGCGACAACCACCACCACCACCAAGGCTGCTGCTGCCCCTCTCAGCAAGGACAAAGGGAAATCCCCTCAGCAACCATGGTCTTCTACCAAGCTCATGGAGGTCAACACTGAAAAGGCTGCTCCTAAGCTTCCTCCCTTCCCAATTGAACTTCCACCCATTGTTCTTCCTAGCCCAACATTCCCTGCAATTGACTTTTCAGTCAAGGAATGTGCTCACACCAGGGCAAAAGTTGAGCATTTACAGAAGTCTGTTGAGTTCATCTTCCGGACAGTGGTTGGAACTCCAGGAATCAAGACCGCTGTCAACAACATTCTCAGCGACATTCAGTCCCTGAAGGAAGACAATCGGGCACATGGTCAGTCCATTGCCCGTCTGGAGAAGAAGATGGATGACCAAAATCTGGTGCTTGAGTCTATTCAGAAGACTAAATCTGATATGATGCAGTTGCTGACAAAGCTCTCTGAGAGAAGCTCCTCTTTCTCCACTGCTGATCGGACATCCCTGAATTCAGTCCTTGCGCACCAAGAGCGCCATGAAGAGAAACTGAAGGACGTTCAGGGGAATGTACGTCTACTGATGGTGCATTGTCTCCCTGCTGACAACATCGAGTGGGAGAGATGTGCCAAAGAAATCGCTGACGACATCATCGCGGATCACAATGCGACCTTCCCTGACGAGGTCATCTCTCCCTACATCAAGCATGTAGGACCTTCCCTCACTGAAGGTGTAGTGGAAGAAGAACAAGAAGAAGAAGATGATGATGATGAAGAGTATGAAGAAGTCGTCCTTCACTATGGAGGAGGCAATGACGATGATGAAGACGATGACATAGGAAGTGCTTTGGAGCACTTCAATATGTCAAGGCCAGAAGTCTCTCATCAGGAGCCTTTGGGGGACGGACAACATCCCTCTCAGGGACAGTCTGGTCCCTCAGGCAAAGGAAATAATGTGGCAGAAGTTGATGCCACCATCTCTTTAACCGAGGGGGAGACCACTGTCGAGGTATCTCTTCCTCTCATTCTCTTCTCTGCTCCAATCTCTGAACCTCCCACATGTCCCTCTTTCTCTCCACCAAATTTTGGCTCTGATAAAACTCCTTCTACCTCTCCTTCTCTCAGTAAGCCCAGTCCCCCAAAGGACTCCACTTTTTGGAAGGAACCTTCATCTGAAGAGCAGTTTATGTACATATCGGACTCTGACTCTGAAGATGAAGAAGGCCTCATTCCTGGAGGCCGCGCTCAGAGACCACTAATAAGCGAGCCTGAAGAGGAAGAAAGGCGAATAAACTTCTTAAATGAACTCGAAGCCAAGAAAATAAAACTGCCCTTTGCTGAAATAGAGTGTCCAACTCCAGTCAGCATGGTAGATGACTTCTATTTCCTATCGCAGGAGGAGAGAGCTCAAGCACTTGAAGCACAAAGATTAAGGGATGAAAAGATAAAACAAACAGAGAATGATCTAGAGCTTGCAAGAAGGTTTCTCAGAGAGGATGCCGCTAAAGACAAAGCGAAGAAAGAAATGATCGATAAAAGCCAAAGAGTCGCAGAAGCTTTGGCACAAAAGGAACAAGCTGAAGAAAATATCCAAGTGAATCCCATCCTTGCTCAAGAAAAGATCCTGAATGCTCTGACCAAAACAAATGAAGAACCAAGCCTCAGAGAAAAAGAACTAAGCTGGTGCACTGAAAGATTCAACTTTCGAAGGTCTGATTCAAAAATCATTCGAGCAACGATCGAAGGACATGCCTCCAAAAGGTATGGACTGAAGGTGTTTGTTCGTATGTAAAGACATACAAGAGTTGAAAAAGAAGAAGCCAAGTTTTTAAAGTTCTATGGATACTCTGAATGGCTAGAAATCAGAGATGCCATTCAGGGTTCCAAATCTAAGTTTAAAGATGTAGTGGAAAGAGCACTGGATCAGCTTCTTCAGAGGATGTCACAACATGTACAAGTTCCACCTCTCCCTGAGCCTACTCGAAAGAAAAGATCAAATGCTGAAGGAGGTTCATCATCCAAAAGTGATCATGAAACCAAATTCAACTATGATAGCATTATCGGTCATCTGGAAATCCCTAACATCTCAATGCTCAGAGTCTCTCTCCCTCAAGACAGAAAATATGAAGAAAATGAAATGATCACCTTCCCTGAACCAGGCATGGTCTTCTTGGATAATGATGGTTTCCTAGGGCTCTTTAGAAACAGCGAGATCAGCAAAGCTCCATCACCCTTCATCAAAATCAAGCATCACTACTGCTGGTCAGATGAACCGCTGATGAATAGAAAGAAGAGACTTTATGAGAATGAAATGCGAAGAAGACACGAAAAGCTCTCTGACTACTTTTTCTTCCTTTGTATTTCTCTTCAGTGTATTGTACTCCCTTTACTTTCAAATTTGTAATTTCATTTTTCATGTAATATCTTCAGATTATTAATGAAATTTCAAATGAAGTACTCTACTCCAACTGTGTACTGAAAAGATCCCTAAAAATAGTAAATGGGACAATGAACATAAGAGTTTTAACTTCTTTACTTATCTCCTTGCTCACTAATATTTCTCTCTGAAATTTAAATCAGTGAATGAACTTAATGCATCTACTTGTAAAAATTGTGTTTTCATATCCTTATAAATGAAACTCAATAGATGAAATAGATTATCTGAAAAAGATCTCACAGATTAGTACTTAGAAATTTTTTTTTAATTATTTCTCAAGTCCTTACTAATCCCTTCAAGTAACCTTCTCATATTACTTAATCATAATTAAATATGGGGAGATTGTTGATCATGACTCCTCTCAGTGATTTGAATATGATTCCTCTTTACACTTAGTAAAATTCCTTGTTTAAGTTTAAGTTCAAATTCAGCGATAAGCATACGCTGACTGCCATCAGCGATTGCTGAAGATCAAGGAACCTTAAGCTTATTTCTGAAGATCTGAAGATCAGCGATCACACCAAATGACCATTCAGCGAAAGTCAAAGACCAAGCTGAAGAAAGAGATAATCAGCTACGTGACCTGAAGCGGTTCAGCGATAGCAAAGATCATCTATCCAAAGTGTGAAGTCTTGTGAAGCCTCAGCGATACTGAAAGTTCATCCTTGAAGATTCAGTCTCAGCGATCAAGTGAATCTTCTCATACAAGATTAACGTTGACCTTATCCTCGATGCACAAAAGACAAACCCTATACTGTGTCAGAGAAGGACGTACGAATTGTCTCTTATGTCCCCATCATATCTGATATGGTACTGTTCATATGCAGCCAAAAACATGGCTGTATTCTGAGCAAAGGACAAGTCTCCTATGGATGCTTGCCATGTTGCACATACCTTTTGTCTTGCATTAGATGCAAACGGGTATAAATAAGATGAAGATATCATCTTCATCTGTGTGCATGCAAACTTCTATCTTAAACCTTCTGTATTCCTTCTTACTTCTTTCTTGTGCATCAATCTTAGTGATTTCTTAGTTACAATAGAATAGGTTTAAACTTGTTCTAATTTACGCTTGTAACTGTAAATTTGTTTATGCAATATAAACTAATTTAAAAACCAAAAATTTGTGTGTTTGTATTCAACCCCCCCCCCCCTCTACACACTGTTTCTATATCCAAGAACTCTTGTAGACTCCTTAGGGACCAAAAAGCTACACGCGAAAAGTCTTGAATGAACTTCCGATAGTACCCCACTAGACCTAAGAAAGTTCTCACTTCTGATGGTGTTCTCGGTGGCTCCCAACTCTTGATAGCCTCTATCTTTGCCGGGTACACTTTGTTGCCGCCCTCGGACACTACATGTCCTAGAAACTAAACTTCCCGCAACTAAAATTCACACTTCGAAAAGTTCGCATAAACCTTCTCACGCTTTAGCAATTCCAACACTTGACGAAGATGTTCTTAATGCTCACTTTCCGTCCGAGAGTAGATCAAGATATCATCAATGAAGACGATCACACACTTGTCCAACAACGAACCACACACTCGGATCATTAAATCCATAAACATCGTCGGAGCATTAGTTAAACCAAAAGGCATAACTAAAAACTCGTAATGACCATACCTCATTTGAAAAGTCGTTTTAGACACATCTTCCTCTCTCACTTTCAACTAATGGTAACCGCACCACAACTCTATCTTCGAGAAATAGCTTGCTCCTTGAAGTTAATCAAACAAATCGTCGATCCTAGGCAACGGATACTTATTCTTGATCGTTACCTTGTTTAACTCACGGTAGTCTATACACATCCTCATAGACCCGTCTTTCTTCTTAACAAACAATACCGGTGCTCCCTATGGTGACCTACTAGGGCATACAAAACCCTTATCAAGCAACTCTTGAAGTTGTGTCATCATATCTTTCATTTCCGTCGGTGCTAATCGATATGGTGCACGGGCTATTGGTGCGGCTTTGGGTACCAAATCGATTCTAAACTCCACTTGACGATCCGGAGGTAATCCGACAAGATCATCGGGAAATACCTCGGGATACTCTTTCACTACGGACACCTCTTCCACTTTCTTCTTTTCTCTTTCGGCGTCAATCACATATGCCATGAACCCACAACATCCCTTGGCTAAACATTGTCTAGCTTTTAACATGGATATAACACACGATTTCCTCTAACTTCGATCATCATAGATCACGACTTCTCTTCCTTCCAGTAAGGTGATTCGGATCAATTTCTTCTTACACACAATATAGGCATTGTTGCTAGCCAACCAATCCATCCCCACAATCACATAAAACTCACTCATCGTCATTGGATATAACAGCAATGGGATAAAAGACAACCCTCTATATCAATGCTACAACCTTCTAAAACTTCTTTCATCACGACTCGCCTATCATCAGCGATTTCTACCTCAAACTTACGATCCAACCTCTTAGGCTTGACATTCAAGAGCCCCATAAAAGCAGTTGGTATAAAAGAACGGTTCGCACCCAAATCAAACAACACCTTGGCATGAGTAGAATAAATAAGAAAGGTACCTGTCACCACATCAGTCGCCTCCTCCGCTTCAGTAGTTGTCATCTGAAAAGCCCACACTTGAGCTCGTGGAGCTTCCACTTTCTTTTCCGTTCCACCGCTACGTCCTCCCCCAAAGTTGCTCACTAAACCTTTCTTCAATTGAGGGCATTCCGTCCTCAAATGCTCAAAAGACTCACACTAGTAGCATGCTCTAGAATTGGGACACTCTCTAGCCATGTGTCCCATCTTCCTACACTTGAAACACCCCTTAGATTCCAAGGCATAATCCCCAGGTGCACACGATTACATTTTCCACACGGTTTCTCCCCAAACCTTTAGCTTCCACGATTATCATACTTCGAGAACTTAGTTTTCTTGGAATCATTTGGTGCTCCTTTCTACTTCATTGTCATCACTAACTCCCTTATAGAAGCTTTCAAACCACACATGGAACGATCCACCATTCTCTCCTCGGTTGAGACATAAGCCTTGGCAAAACGGGATATTTCCAAGAACTTCGCAGTGTACTCTTGAACAATCATGTCTCATTGTTCTAAATGCAAGAACTCTTCCTCGAGTTGCCTTATCGCGGTCTTAGGGAAATACTTATTTTTCAACAAGCTCACAAATTTCTCCCATGAAGTCTTCTTAGTCGCTCCCGAACCAATCTTTCCACTTTCCAAATCCCACCAACAACGAGCTTCTCCCCCGTAAGCATAGTGGTGGCATGCAACACCTTGTCCTTTTCCGCACACTCACTAGTGTCAAATACCACTTCCATCTCTCAAATCCATTGCAAAGCCAACATCGGGTTACGCTCTCCCGTGTAAGTAGGAGGCTTGCAAGTTAGGAATGTCTTATAGGTGCATCCTTTCGATTCTTTACTCTCTATTTCGGGGGTAGTCTTTTGGGATAAGTTACTACGGCTTCCTTCTCCTTTAGACCTCTCAGCATCATTATCCTCACAAGGAATTGTCGCGCTTGAAGATTGTTGCTTACCCATCAAGGCTTGAATTGTTGCTTCAAGTTTCCCCATTGCCGCATTGAAGTCATCCTTGGTCACAAACCCGCGCTCTTGGGTTCGACCTCCCTTTTTACCGCGTCCTCTACCACGCACACTCACATAACTTTCTTGGATTGACTCCACCGGCTCATTCAACGGCTCGGTCGCCACCCTGCGACCGCGAGTACGACCCCTACCTCGGCCATGAGTCCTACCATCAAGGGCGGGACCTCCCACAGAAACTTCACCTCCCTGGGTTCCACGACCCCTTCCCCTACCCCTTCCTCGGGTCGTAGCAGCTACAAAATTTTCAACTTGATCGGGTTGAGTATCTCCAATCGGAAGATCTCCTTCCGCTAGTGACACTGATGCCGATCTCACGGAACCATGAGTCATACTTCTCGATATTGAAATGAACATAACATAAGACAACCAGTTAGATCACAATAAGGTATTCAAGCACCTTCATGTACCTGTAAATACATAATCACTGGCCAAATGTGATTTTGAATTTAGTTTACACGTTAGTCCTTTCTACCCTATCATTACTCTCACTGGTTAACCACACTCTACCCAACTCTACTTAAATCTCAGTCCCACCTATCCCTCAGTCTAAGTCTAGTTGCTCCCCGAACACCTAATTCTCTTAAACTAGGGCTCTGATACCACTTGTAACAACCACGATTCTAAAACAAAGGTATTTCATTCTATCACTTTAAAAGATAGCAAATCCAAACATAAATGGTCCCAAACTATAACTTAATCTCAAATGTTTGCAACGGAAATAAACAACTACTAAGATTATTACATAACAACTCTAACTAGGCAACTAACTATACAAGTAGCGCCTCACTCCTAGCTCCTGGTTCATTTGAGTCTTGTCCTTCCGGTTCGGCTACCTCAGAGGAAACAAATCCTTTGGCTTTCACAAAGGTACCGAATTTGAGAATTTGCATGAGATCAAGGGAGTGAATAGAGGTGGAATCATCGGATGAGCAATCTAATAGATAATCATCAGAGGGATGAAATCCAGCAGGGGTTGATGATTTTTAGAAGATTTGGGGTTATTTTTTCTAAAACCTAAGCCAATCTTATCATGCATGATATTTGGGCTTCAAGAATTTATTCAAGATTTTTTGAAGATTTTGTGCATTTTAGAAAACCTTCCTTCTCCTTTTCAAGTTTGTTAAAAAATCTAATTCTTTTCTTTGGAAAGACAATCATTTAGGTATATGAGATTTTCCAAATCAGAGGGTTGATGATTTTTAGAAGATTCGGGGTTATCTTTTCCAAAACCTAAGCCAATCTTATCATGCATGATATTTGGGCTTGAAGAATTTTTTCAAGATTTTTTAAGATTTTGTGCATTTTTGAAAGACTTCCTTCTCCTTTTCAAGTTTGTTAAAAAATCTTATTCTTTTCATTGGAAAGACAATCATTTAGGTATCTAAGATTTTCCAAATCAGCTTTTATTTTGTCAAAATCCTTTAGTTTTGAAAAACAAATTTGAAGTTGGTCATTCAAAGATTTTATGTGAAGACCAGCTTTCTTCTTTGACTCTTTAAGATTACAGAAATCAATAGTTAATAAATCAAATGCATCTATCTTTTGATTATCAGAGAAAGTGAAAAAAGGGATGTACCTGAGATTGAGAAGAAGATTCTTCGGTGGATAATAAAGCTGTGAAGTAGGGTGGTATTTCCATTTCTTCTATTTCATAAATCTTTGCCATCATGCACTTAGTGACATATTTACTCACGCTTTCAGAAGTCGGCTCATCTTCCCAGGTTTCGGCGACAAGGGTCTTTGCCTTGTATATTTGGCCTTGTATTTCTTATACCCGGTCACTTCTTTAGATTGATAAGAATTATGGCATTTCTTAGGAGATCCGCTACTCCTCTCATTTGGCTTTCTAGAAGCCGATTTTGAGGAATCATGGCCAGAGAGTTTGGAGAAAGTTTTGGATCTACACTTAGAAGTGAAATGTCCTTTCTTTCCATAGTTAAAGCAATTTAACTTGATTTATCAAAAGATTTTCGAGATGAAGAATTTTTACTAAATCTGGGCCGATTAGAAGAGAATCTCCTATTTTTTAGATTTCCAGCTATCATGGCCATACTATCAGAAAGTATGTTTATAGTTGTCTCTTCACTTTCATCATCGGTTGGACTATAGTAAGCGTCCGATAAGTGAGATGAATCATCTTTGGTTTCCTTTTTAGACTTAGAAGAGGGATAAGTAATTCTAGGAACACACAAAGGTTTTTTAGAGTCACTTATTAAAGCAATAGAAGAGGTTTTAATACTATTGAAGAGAGATTTTCGTTGGGATTTAGTTTGCTCATAGTTTAGCAAAGTACCATACAGAGCAATTAAAGACATATGATCAAAATCCTTAGTTGATTAGCCCAAATGATTAGCCACACACACACTGTGACTATTAAACGGGCACACACCGCCCAGTTTGAATAATTTAAAACATTTCAATTTAAAATATTCATTTATGAAAGCTTAGTGCACGAAGGGAACTCACTTGAATTGTCAAGCCACTTAACGCACTTCCAACTATGATCCCACCGACCGAACACCTGATTTAGATCAATTAACTACAAGTTAATGACCTAATTATTCATCCACACATCCGACCTATAAACCCTCTAGGCTAGGACACCACTTAACCCCCCCCCCCCCCCAAACAACCTTTAAACAAAAACTCACAATTGCTGAAACAGTGAGTTGCGCGGTTTACCACGCGACTTGAAGCCGCGGGAAAAGTCGCGGGACTTACTGTTGTCCCTGCATTTTCCTGCTCGAACAACAAAACCCCAAATCCACATTTCCATTGATTTCCACCTCAAAACTGATATGGAACTTGACCAAAACACTTAATAATCGACTTTCAACAACAACGAATCCATTTCATCCATTTGATTCATGGATTTACCCTCACTTGGATGAACACTAGGTCATCCATGGAGGTTTTCATTCCCCAAATTGAAATGCAATACCCAAAACTTGTAAAACACTTCAATACCATCTCCATTAACCCATATATACTGATTTGAGAACTACCAATAATCATTCAACAACCTAAATCTTAAAACCCCAAACTTTTAATCATCTGATTGATTAAACAATGCTAGAAGATGAAGAGAGGAACATTCATACCTGAAGTTGATGCTTGCTCTCCTTGAGATTCTTCCTTTTCTCTTCTCTTCTTCCCAAATCGCACATACATACACACACTAATCTTTCAGCCGTGTTTTGCAAGAAATGAGGGTTTCCAACCCTTATTGATATCTTTTCTCAAATTACAATTTCAGCCCCTGAACTTTAGGAAATTAGACTCCAACCACCCAATTTACAAACATCAACATACTAACTAGAATCTCGGTTATTACACCTTGTTTGGAGAAAGTACACAAAGTTAGAATAAGCGTGAACACCTCGGCTTTAAACTTTGGCACTACATGTATTAAGCTTATCACCTAAGTGTATCTGACAAACTTTTGGCGGAAGTGAAGAAGGACTTCTAATCTTCGCATCACATTTTGACAATCCAATCTTTTGTATATTGCTTTCAATGCTCGTACAGTCAGATCTCTCCCTCTCTTTGGCATCTCCTTAGATTCTTTGTCATCAAAAGCAAGTTTGTTGTTCAGCTAAAGCATTATGGTCTTCAAAGTGCCATCACAGTAACAGGAAATCTCACCAAACCTCAAGAAATACCTTCTGTTTTTATATCCCGTGTAGATGATGCCAAATTCCAGTTGTTCAACAAGTAAGTACAACGGCAGACTATCTATGTCGAGCAATCTTTGATCGGACTTCAGGAGATTTAGCTTCGGCTGATTACTCTCTATGCCAAGTTGGAAGTCTTCAGCATACGAAAACAATATTTGACATTTCATGTACCACTTTACTACTTCAAAACCTACCGGTACATCATGCTGTCGGTTGGTCATAGTTTTGAACTCATTCCAAATATACAAGATTTATATGGAGACAACCGCTCTACTTTTTGGATGAATTCTATGTATGCAGAATTTATAGTCGGAAAGTTTAACCTTCTCGAACTATTTCTTTTTAAGAACAAAAAATGTTTGTGCCAAATAACAAATACGAAGAAGAAAAGAGGGTGGGACAACATTTTGGAAAACGACGAAAAGAACAAGGCATATTGTATGAGTTCTACATTTACACACATAGCCGACAATTTTTATTAAGTTCTGTTTTTAATTCAATTGTGTTTGTAAGTTTTTGATGGAATTAGACAATACCGTTTTATATTTTGAAAACGTGTGCTCATTTTTCCTATGTTAGTAGGGATTTGGATGCATTATAACTTCTATGTGTGGTTACTAGATTCTAAAAATTTAAGAAGATGTTATGCAAGATTAATTTTGGGTTGATCTTAGGGAGGTTGACACCTAAAATTTAGCTTTTATCTAATACTATACTAAAAAGACGAGTCATGGTTGTTCTTGAAATTTTAAGAGGTGCAATTTCGTAAGCTTAAAATACAATTTTTAAAGCTTCACAACCTACACAAAATCTCTTGATTTTAAATCAAATCATTTTAGCCTTATATTTAGTTATTTAATTTACTTTATATATCTTACTTTTTAATTTTTTGTTTTACATCATTATCATATTAACATAAATAATTGTATATGAGCAAAAATACATTAAAAACTATGTTTTTTATTTTACAAGTTATATCATTATTCGTCTCGTCGATATATTTTAAGTTCAATATTGAATATTTTTGGATTTTGTTGTAATATGAAATATCATAAATTCTAGAGTAAACTCTAATTTTGGTCCTTGTGGTTTTGTGAAATCTTTGAAAGTGGGACTCGAACTTTGATATCTTTAAAAATAGTCCTCGTTGTTTTTATTTTGCTTTGAAAGTGATCCCTGATCACTAACTCCTCAGTTAAAAGGAGGGGCATTTATGACTTTTTAATCAAAATCTTTAATTTTCTTTTAAAAAGAACATAAAATAATATTTTATTTTGTATGATTTATTATGTATTTTAATTTCTCTTTTTTGTTTAAGGACATTAAAATGAAAACATCCCCATCGGCGCCGTTCATCTCCCAGATCCGGCGACACCAAAGAATTCTCTGGCAAATATGAGATCACCTTATTCCACGTCATAAATTCATAGCTTGATACATATTGCTACAACTTCTTCTCGTGGTTCGTTATCCATTCTTCTCCTAGAATAGCTTGATACATATTTCAGATTTGTTGTACGGACCTTCTCGATTATAAAATGGAGGTTATTAACCAAGAAGAGATACGATGACGCCACGTAGTTGTGAAACTTAGCTTTTCCGTCCAGCTTACAAAGAAGAACAAGAATGATCGATCCAGTTTGACAGAAACCGGATCCGGTGAAATTTCGTCGGAGGTTTGTTCCCTGAACGGTAAATCATCTAAGATGATTTCACTTAGGGGACTGCCGCAATTAGACAGAGATGATAAGTAAGTCATAACGGATGAATTCCACCGCAGGATACTATAAGTTTAGAAGAATTAACCACAAGGGTGGGCCTCGATGGTTTGAGCTTGGGCTCCAAAGGTCAACGGACCAGGAGGTCCCAGGTTCAAATCCAGATCAAGGGAGGGGTAAAAAAAATCCCCTTGTGGCCACGAAGGTTCAAATGCGGTGACTCTGCGAAAGCAGGTAGTCGCGCAGGATTAGTCGGCTCGCAAAACAGGTTGGATATCCAGGTTAATAAAAAAAAAAGTTTAGAAGAATTTTTATGGATTGATGATTCCAACTCGCCCGAAAGCCGTTCTGACGGAATCAGCGAGTTTGTGAAGAGAAGAAAGAGCTTGAATTTTGACTGATGAGATAGATTCGTTTGAAAAGATTAACTCGATTTCTGGCCAGAGATCTGAGATCGAATTGTATAAGTCCATCATCACGAAAATTTTCTCCAACTTCCGTCTCTTGCCTCTAGCGATGAGTTCAGGAAATGCGAACAGATTTATGGCTCCTTCTTTCGTTGAATTCTCGAAACACAAATCTCTAATTCGTACCGATGAAGTGAAAATACGATCGCAGAGAAACTTGTTTATGTGGAAGAGTGTTTTCACTGCGATCTGAACGGCATTCAGCCAATCTTTGACATGATGGTCGAAATGTGGAGAGTTTATCATCTTGTTGATGTGAGAAGAGTTGTAACGGTGGATTCCGAGATGAAATAAAGCTTCATCCATAGTCGACTTGTGTATAATACGATACACTCTTTGCCATAACGACAACTGATCATGGTATCAACGGTCAACCGAAGATTTGAAATGGCAATCATAGACGGTTGTTTAACACCAGAAACTGAGATCTGCAATTGTCCTTCTTCAGAATCAATGCTGGATTGAGAAGATAAACTAGAAACAGATCCAGGCTCCAAGTCCTCACGAATATCCGATAAGATCAGATGAAACTCTTTGCCGGAACTGACCCATATTTGTATGTACTTATCACTACATGCGATTGAGACGTGGGAGGAGAGGGCCTATGGGAGATGATGGTACCTGGTCAGATCTGGTATCACCGGTCGTGCGAGGAAGATGATGACAGGTGGGGAGGTTTCCATTTCAATGTCCTTAAACAAAAAAAGAAATTAAATTACACAATAAATATAGTACAAAATAAAATATTATTTAAAAGAAAATTAAAGATTTTAATTAAAAAGTCATAAATGCCCCTCCTTTTAACGGAGAAAGTTAATGGAGTTAGTGACCAGGGATCACTTTCAAAACAAAATTAAAACCACAAGGACTATTTTTAGAGATATCAAAGTTTGAATCTCACTTTCAAAAAAATTACAAAACCACAGGGACCAAAATTAGAGTTTACTCTAAATTCTACGAATTAATTTGTCTTATATATCCTAACACTTTATTTTTTTCATTTTAGCATTTTTTTTAACAAATTCCATTTTAGCATATTAAAAATATATAATCATTATTTTTTTTTTCAATATTTTCAAAACAAGTTCATAATTGAATATTTATAAATTTAATAATATTATAAAGTAGCATAAATACATACCAATTTATACTATATATCTATAGTATATTAATAAGTATGTATAACGGTTATTGTAGAAAAAAAACCAGGTATACAAATTTATACAAATCTATATTAGGTAGTATTACTTGTAGGTCTTTTACCGAGGAAGATTTAGTGGGATTTGTGTTGGGATATTTTTTTAATAGTGTTATCAGTCTTAGAAAACAACAGCTATTATGGGGTTGTTTATCAAGTATTTTTCTCCAAAACAACAGCTATATAGTGTTGTTATCCAGCTATGGGGGCTGTTTAACTGATTGAGTTTTGTTTCGGAGTATTTTCGAGGATGTTTAGAGTCTGTTTAGAAATTGATTTTAATAAGCCCTTTCGTCTCCGTCTACAGGGATTCGATAAGGTACATTCTCATATAGTAGAAGTATTACTTGGGGTGCCAATTGAATTAGGATAAAATCTTTGTCATGCAAATGTATGCTCACATTTCTCATATTATTGATTTGTTTAGGTTGATTAATCATCGCTTTGTTTAAGGTATATTTTGAAAACGTTTGAATCTGTTTAAAATCATGTCATATACCCGACCAACAGACGGGTATAACACTGGATTAAACTTTAAAATGCTCTAAGTTTGAATTTTGATAATCTATGCTACTTATAAAGCATGGAAAACAGTTTTGTTTAGAAAATTAAGAGTTACATGTTTTGTTACCTCATGTACAACCTTTTGATGCATGTCAACCTCCACGTTCAATATTATAATTAGAATACAATTAATTTTGATTTTTAAATTACACTTTATAGCTTTAAACTTTGTTATTTAAGTTTTATATCCCTTTCTTTTCCAATTTTTATTTCACAATTTTTCCATTTTAACATATTTAATATTAAATTAGCTATAATATTAAAACCTGTTTTCTTTTGTAGTAAATTATACCGTTATAATCATGTCGTCAATAGCTTCAACATGAGTTCAATATTGAATATTTTTCGATCTAATCATATTATTACGAGTTATTTTTAAAAAATTTACATTTTTATGCCCTATAGTTATTTATTTAATTTTTTTACATTTTCATTTTATACCATTATCTACACTATAATTAGTTTTTAAATTTCATTCATATCCCTTAACTATTTTATTTTCATTTTACACTCCTATCACATTAAACAAATTATTATTACATGAAGTAAATTACATTAAAAACTATGTCTTTTTTTTACAAATTATATCATTATAATTGTCTTGTCAATATCTTCTATATGAACCCAATATTAAATATTTTTGATTTAATCATATTATCAAATAACATAAATACGCAGTGAATTATTTTAAACTTATAGTTTATAAATTATACTAAATTAACTTTTATATCTTTTACCTTTTCATTTTTCAGTTAACACTATTTTCATATTAACATAGATAATCGTATATTAAGTAAAACATATTAAAGAAAACGTTTTCTTTTTTATAAACTATACAATAATAATCATCTTTTTCAATACCTTCAAAAATCAACATCATATCGATTATTTTTTGATTTAATAACATCATTAAAAATAATAAAAACGTACCGAGTTATTTTTAAAATCTATATTTTTAGTTTTTTATTTTACACCCTTATGTATCTATATTTATATTATCTATATTATATTATAAAGAGTCTTAAACGGTTATTGTTTAAATTTTTAAGATGTACAAATGTTAATGCATTATGTACAATAAGGTTCAAAAATGCTTTTCATTATTTACACCCTTATAATTTGTTATAGTTACTTTATGGCTCTTCATTTTTTTTATTTTTTATTTAACACACTTATCATTTGTTACAGTTTACTTTATAGTTCTTCATTTTTCATTTAACACCTTTATAATTTGTTATAGTTACTTCATAGCTCTTCATTTTTCATTACTCATTTGATACACTTTTCATAATAACATCATAATCATATATTAACTAAAATATATTAAAAAACACTTTCTTTTTTATAAATTATACGATTATAGTCGTTTTTCAACACCTTCAATAGAACCCAATATCAACATTTTTTGATTTAATAATAATAATATTAAAAATGATAAATACGTGCCGAGTTATTTCTAAAACTTAATTTAACATCTTAAAAATGAATTTTTTTTCGATAATTTATAAGCTAGCTGGTAGTTTAAATTCGCCGTTCAAAAGAAATATGTCTACATCAAAACATTATTAAAGTACATAAAATTATGTGCACCATTAGCACTCCCATTGTTTAAATCATAAAAACCAATGTTTTAAAACCGGGTTAACCAGGCCGATCGAACTGGTTGGATCGGGACCTGAGGTAGTGACCGCGTTAACTAACACCGGATTAATGCATATGACCGGCCCGTTTTAACCCGGTCGGGTTTCTCAAAACCCCGGTTAAACCGGTGGTAAACCCGTTTCTCAAACCCGGTTAACCTGTTTTTATATTAAATTTCAGAAAAAAAAAGTTTATGTGTTATGTGTGTTTTTTAATGTATTTGAATTGATGTAAACTTGTTGTTTGTTTATTTTTAATGTTGGAACTTATGGACATCAAATTATTACTTTCTATATATGTATGTACGCACTAAAATGAAAAAAAAATACAATGAATTAAAGGAATTATTGAAACCAGTTAACCCGGTGGAATCGATTGAACCAGTTAACCTGAGACCAGATTACCACATCGGATCAACTAAAAACCCGGGTTTTAAAATATTGATAAAAACCGAAATGTTTATAATCCCCACACCGAAGACACGTCATGGTTATGCAAAACCCTAGAAAATCCTCCTGCTTCAGACGGAATTTGGAACAATCATGAACGGGATTATTCAAGCGTCCAAAAGATCTCTTCTATCCCTCTCTAGAACCCTAATTCCTAACATCCATGAACGAATTCCTCTTCAAATCAACAAATTCGTATCCAGATTTCCCCCAATTTATGCCACGACTACATTTTCCACTTCAACTCTCCAAGACAAGTCACCATTTGAATCAAATCTTCTTCGCATGCTTACAAACGAGATCGAGTTCGAATCGGAATATGCCCCTCATCCGGTAAGTTACACATGCAATACATTATTTGATTACTGTTGTTTGATTTTTATCAATTGGTTCCCTTTCTTGGTACAATTTAAACATGGATGAACAAGAAAAGGTGAAATTTGTTCTTACTTTTGAATTCTCTGAGACTTTTGTAGGGTGAAATGTTCCATAATGAAATTTTAATGGAAAAACTGAAATAACCAAATCCGGAGCAATGTACTACTTTCATGGCGTAAAGTACAATTTTCATAGTCAATTTTACAAGTTATGGTTCAGAACGGTAATCAAACTATATTATCAAATTTTTGTTATTGGTAATGTTCTTCTATAATCATTTTATCTGTGAACTAGAGTTCTCTTTCACTTGCTGTGAAATGAGGCAACTTGTTCAAGTCAGGGTATACTGTCACCGATATCCTTAATTTCGAGAATTTTGGGAAATAAGTAGAATAAGAAGGTAATGTTCCTCTATAATCATTTTGAGAATTTTTGTTATTGGTAATGTTCTTCTATAATCATTTTAGAATAAGAAGGCTAAATACCGTGAGATGGTAAGAAGCGAGGGGTAAAGAACGTTCATATGTGAAACCGGTATGAATAATCAGCAACATCAGTTCATATATGCATCTTCAAATGGTTTTGTTTTTTGGATTTCTTCAATGGATTCACATATGAACCTTCCGAATAAACCGGCCCCATAAGTACTAATTCTGGAACTATGAATATAATTTTAGATACCCTCGTGTGTGTTCGAATACACGAGTTGTTGAATCTTAATCCTTGAACATCATACTTGGCTCGTCATTGCAAACTAACTGTTGTTTTTGGAGAAATGCCAACAAAATAAGCCACCGTAGTTTGCAAGAATGGGCTATATGCAAATGCTAAAACCGTTGTACACATTTCCCCCCTAAAGTCACTCATTTTGGACAGAAGCTAGTGTTTTTATTGTATTTTAACAAGATTTATCATTTATGGCTTGTATGCAACAAAAATCAAGCATGATGTTTCAAAAGTTGAAGAAATATCAAGTTTGAACCATGGGAAATTATTCTGTGCTCTCCTTAAAGTTATTCCTTTTGCGAAAAATTTCTGTATTTAATGGCGGCCATGCCGATAAACTGCAGCTTGACAAGAAATTCAATGCGTTTATGGTGGAAGATAGACCTGGGGAGCAGTTTCTTACCTTGAGGGGCAGGTCTACAATTGACGAAAATATTAAAATCGAAGCTACAATGTTTGATGGTTATGGTACTGTATCTCCTATCTTGAGGGATGAAGGTACTGAGCTCAATCCCCAACTTCACATCAGCTTGCTAGTTGATATATCAAAAGGTGAAGGAAGTGACAAGCTGGAGTTTGTATGCTCGGCATGGCCAGAGCGTTTGGTGATTGATAAGCTTTACGTACTTGCACTTGATGGAAAGTTATCTCGGCCCTACATTGGGCCTGATTTCAGGTGAATATTTTATACTTCTTTTATGCTTTTAGTTTCATGCAAGTTCAAGGTCCAATTTTTGCTATTCCCTCCATCCCTTGAAAATTTGAACTTTCTTATTGAGATCAACTTCTTTGGATGATCTACTTGTAATTTGTTGCAGATAAAGCATTAGTTTTGTGAAAATGCAAAAAAAAGAAGTAAAAGAAAACACCCTAGCTTGTAAGAATAAACAATTTTATATTAAACAGTAAAAATTGCAAAACATGACCATTGTACCTGGGCA
The DNA here is from genome assembly GCA_036898165.1 of Silybum marianum. NCBI lineage: Eukaryota > Viridiplantae > Streptophyta > Magnoliopsida > Asterales > Asteraceae > Silybum > Silybum marianum. The sequence goes on along the minus strand of CM072530.1, from coordinate 19,533,483 downwards.
GTTAGTAGTGGTGGTTTAGGGATAGTATAGCGGTTAGCAGTGGTGGTCAAATAGTTATCCTGTGATTAGCGACACTACTTACCCTTATTTTGGCACGAAATGGACCTCAAATAGTGGCCGCATAAATACAATTTTTACATGGGCCGTTTTGGTTTGTGGGCACATATTAATGTTTGTTTTACTCTTATCTTTAGGGCATCTCCAACAGCTTCTCTAAAACCGGGAAAATGGAGAAAATGGGGATTTTGAGCAAATATTTGCTCCAACAGCTTCCCCAAAACCATCTCCAAAATGGAGAAAGTAGAAGAGAGAGTGGTTTTTTCTCCAAACATGGAGATCACTCAAAAAATGATTACCAAATGAGAACAACAATAGGAAACTTTGAAAATAAATATTTAGAGAGAGAAAATAATATTTTAATATCCTAATCAATGTTGGGTTCTCCAAAATGGGGAATCTGTTGCAGATGAAAGTAAACTTTTTGGAGATTTTGACTTTTGATTTTCCATTTTTGGGAATTTGTTGGAGATTCTCTTACTGGTTTGATTTTTTATGGATTAGGTTTTATATATTCGTACTTTCTAAAGAGATTCAGCCACACTTCCCGACTCGAATAGCTTTTTCTGGGCTTCCAGACTCGTGACCTCCTGCTATGATGTGTGATATTCCCTATTTTCTCATTCTTATGCAACCTTCCAATATCAGGCGGTGTATAAATTCTTCTACAATTGGAAATACCCTTATATCTCTCTTCCTAGAAATTCCGAAACCAACCAATATTTGTATTTGTGGCTAATGTCTTCCTTCTCCATTCATGTTTGATTATACATGGTTCTTGTGGTAGAAATAGTTTTACTTGTAATTATCTTGTGTACTTCCCAAAATGGTCATATTTAACGTAACTAGAAACCAAACAGCAGAGGTAGGATAGGTTTAGGAGGGTAAGATGTACGCCGACCTTACCTCTAACACCAAACGGGCATAGAGGTTGTAGAACTATTATTTTAGGTAATTAGGAATCAATCAAATTGTAAAAACCTTTCTATCTCAAAATAAGTCTCCATATTTCTATTTTAGTTTTTCCCTAAATAAGTGTTCACTTAGAGAAGTAGGTGCTTCCTTTCTACTTTTACCATTAATTCTAAGATGTTGAAATTCATTATAAGGAAAAATTGTCATTTAGTTGATTAAAAACTGTAATAATCATACATTTCTAAAACTATATGCCTTTTTTTATGGACATTTATTTTCTCATGCCCTTCTTGTATAGAATGAAAGAAAGAAATGAAAAAAAAAAAACTTTATTTTCAATCTACCGAACATATTATTGCATAATTTGATGCCTGCAATTTAATGTTTTCTAAATATCGTAACTCTTTCAGGGTTTTGGACAAAAAGCTTCAGAGGTCGGTCTACGAATTCTTGAATGCAAGGGGAGTAAACAATGACCTTTCGGTTTTCTTACATCATTATGTTTGGAACAAGGATAAACTCGAACATATTCAACGATTGAAGCTTCTTAAATCTTACCTCGAGAAATAGGTATAATTTTTTCTATTGTTTAAGATCTTCAATCGGTATTTATTAAACTTTCCATATTTGGAAACAATATGTTGGCATCCTGCCTTAGTTAGAGCAGTAAAAGTCGTATGTTTAGTTGAGGATTGTGGGCCATTTTCATTGGCTTAATACAAATGTTACTTATGAGTAAACGATCTTGTGATTTCTTAAAAATTGCGACTTTCATCCTTGTGCTTTTAAAATTACGGTTTTTGTACCTATAGTTTGAAATTCATAGTTGTTTTGTTTCTTGAGCCTTAACTTCATCACTGGTTTAACATTAGGTATCAGGAACGAAAACAACAATAAATTGTAAATCATAGGGACGAAAATTGTAATTTTAAAAGCATGGGGACGAAAAATGTAATTTTTAACAAACCATGGGGATGAAAAACATACTTTACTCAAACTTCAAACATGTTTTTCTATCTGGGTGTCCTTTATTCAAGTATTTACATTAATTTCGTTACTTATTACCATTATATGACATAAAATCATGCAACAAGTATTTTCGGGCCAACTTGTTTAGCTTTGTCTAGTTCTAATTATATAAAATATTAGACTGACAACTTGTTTTGTCCAGTCTTGCCTCCTTTCGTGTCTAGTTCCGTTATGTCTGCTCCAATCAAATTTTTTCTGCATTGTAGACAGTGTTCAAAAAGGCGTGTCATGGCGCGATATGATGTAACACAAGTCTTTGCCTTTACAAAACAGCCCATAACGTTTCTATAAGGCGTGGCTCACGCCATGGCGTCTTGAGGCGCGTTGTGGCGTGCGCTTTTTTGTATCACATGAATTGTTTCAAAAAAAAAATTATTTATTTTTATCTTTTGTATTTTTACACTTTTAACTTTAAATTTTATACTTTTATAGATTTATCTGATCACATCACTAACAATTTCACCAATTTACAAACGTTATAGACTCGTGATTAAAATGAAGTCGTAAAATTACCTTTTTACGTTCTATTTTACATATTTAATCAAAAAACTATTTTTTTAATAATAATCTATATGACTTTTCTTCTTTTAATATGAATGTACATTTTTTAATATTATTATCTGAGTAGAAAACATATATCTTTATATATAATTGTATATATGACATATAAATTTGCCGTCTTATGTCACGCTTTGAAAAGCGTCGCGTCCTCGCCGTGGCGCGTAAGGCTTAACGCTTGACCTGGCTGTCATGCCATGTCTTATGCCTTTTTGAACCTTGATTGTGGATGCTACCTCAAAAATGCTAACGATTTGTTTCTTATAACATAAAGGTTTCCAAATTTGCTAGTTTTGCTCATTAGCAATCACGAGCGCCATGCCGTGTTCTTGAATTTGGAAGGAAAGAAAAAAAGAAAGAGGAGGAAAGGGAAAAGAAAAAAAAGGAAAATAAATTTTTTTTATTTGTGTTTGTGAAAAAAAGAAAAGGATCTTAAAAAAAAAGAGGGAAAGAAATTTTAATAAATATACCCTTATATTTAGGTTATAATTAAAAACTAGAAATTTAATTTTAATATTTGTTTTAATTTTGTGGAAACGAAAATGTGAGATTCAAGCAAATATGGCTCCAAGCCTGCTTTTAGTTTAGTGGGGATTAGAATTTGGTGAAGCAATGAGATAACATTGCCACAGAAGGAAGAAGGAAGAAGATAACATTGCCACAGAAGGAAGAAGGAAGAAGATAACATTGCCACATAAGGAAGAAGGAAGAAGAAGGTGCAGGTATGCCGTATGCAATGTCAACAGAGATGTGGAAAGAGAAGAAGGGTTGTTTTTTCTTTTATTAACGGAGGGTATTATAGGAATTCTAATAATAAATTTTTGAAGGATAGGTTTGGAAGGAAAAGTTATCAATTTCTTTCTTTTGTCTCCTAAAAAATTTGATTTTTTTTACTTTCTTCCCATTTCCCTCATAAAAACGTTCCTAGAACACAACGTAGATGTTTGTGGATATGATTTATAGCATTTTTTTTAACTTCAAAATTTTGTAAGGAAAAAAATTGTACCCACATGTAATATATTTATTTTAACAATAAAATCGGTTTGCAACCTTTCTCTTGTGATTCATAACCTAAAATCGGTTTGCAACAGAATCCACCCCTATGTCTGTCTGGTTACAAAAAAGACATCATTTGACAAAAAATAGTGATATGGTTGCATAAAAATATAATGATTTTGATGTGTATTTACATACGACATGCCTTAACATTAGGGTAGTTAAAAGATACAAAAAAATGTAGGCCAAATTCCACTTATACTTGACTATTTTGCTAACCAATAAATCAAAATTAAAAAAGTACAAACCGAGGCAACCATCGAAAGAATGATCGTGTCCATGGATTTCTTCTTCTTTATTGCCGAGAGAATGTTGTTCACCTGTAACCACCGAAAGCATACAAGTTAGGTTGTAGATCATGGTTATTGTATTTGATGCTTAGAAACCTAACCCAATCTATTAAACATAGAATAAAAATTTGTTGTACCAAAATCTCACGTCTCATTCCTTTCCACCAATCAAATGGATATATATATATATATATATATATCTTGAGAGAGAGAGAGAGAGAATGTGAGCATGCGTTAAATGAAGTTATATTAAATACAAATATAATGTGTATTCATGTAATTGGTGGGATTGAAAGGGGAGAGGTAAGCATATTTTTATTCATCTCACATCCTGTAAAACATAAAACTGAATCGGGTCAATCCTAAAAACACATTTCAAAGTTTCTGGTGCTAAGTGGTTTGTCTCATTATTGATGATTGTACATGAATTTATGTTTTGAAAATAAGTCAAACATTAGTGCTCAGTATACCCCAGTTTCTACAATATCATTCAAACTCGATCTTAGGTTCAACCTAAACGTTTCCAATCACAAAATGCCAAAGACTAGTTTAACCATGTCTTCTCCCCATGTTTAAAAAAATGGACATCTTCTAAATACAACAAGAGCATTATGTTGTCCCAAACCAATATTTGGGGAAAGTCGATGCTCATCTGATTAATAAGACTTCCAACTATCTGATTTGATGTTCTCACAAACTCCTGTTCCAACTTTAGGGCATCAAGTAATCTTACCCTTAAAATCTTTGGATGTGTTGCCTTTGTCCACATTAAAATCTTAGGTAAAGATATTTGTCCTTAATGTTCCTCTTCGTCTTCTTCTCTCTTGAGACTTTTAACCATCTCCACCACCACCAAATCCTAAAGTTTCTAAATCAAAGACAAAAAGTGTTCCTCCATTTTCAAGAAAACTATGTGAAGAATTTGGATTAAAGTAGAAATGGAGGCCCTAGAAAACAATAAAAAAAACCTGGGGACGAAAAATGGTAGGGTACGGATAGGTGTTTTGGTAAGATACAAAAGGTATCGAGTATTTGAAGACCTTTTATTGTAAGTTTAAGAGATCTACATAATTCTTCTTAATTTTTGCGAGGTATTATAGTCATCAATTATTATTGGTAAAAACTAATACTAAAACATCCTAAAATAAATGTCTTGTCCATTTACCTAGATTCTAGATGGTCTGGAAACATAAAAGCAAGTCAGATGACCAAAGAGGAAAACCAAATTCTATATAAAGGAAGACGACCGTGATAGAGAAAGGCATTCTCTTATTACCATGAAAGAGAAAAAGCAATGCTAAATAAATCACAAGCTTTCATGGTCAGACCAAGCCAACTAACGATTTCCAACAATTTTTTCTTAATTTTAGAACAATCCTAAGTAGCTAGATTAAGTATTTATTTACTTTAATCAGATCAATAAATACAATTAACATAAATGAACTAGTTTTAATACTCACTTACTGTTGGGAGGCGACTGTTTACGTTGCTAATCTTAGAATTGATGCCTCCAAATGTTGAGCGTTGAAACAAAAGTGTGCCGAGGGTCTCTTGTGCTTCGGCTATGACACCGTCCATCTGCATCAACATGGATTAGTGCCATAGTTGTAGAAAAATATACAAATCATTATATGTATGCCAAAAAGAGGATGATGATGTTGTGTTCATGCATTCAAACAACTAATACTTCGTTACAAACTCTTTGAGGTGGGCTAAGAATGAAACCAAAAAGAAGTATATAAAATTGCATAGGAATATCCATTTTTATGATCCTTCCTAGTAATCTTGTGTCATGCTTCTAGTATATGTTTAACATGGAAAGAAAAGAAGTTTGAGTTCTTGTAACAAAACATTATTTATATTTCCCTTACACTTCATTCATGCCAAAGTTAACCTGACCACAATTTAAGAACTAAAATAAACATAATACACCCATGAAGACTGATGCAACTAGCATATGTTATTGGGACATGGGAAAAAAGGTGGATGCCACCCTATTATGCACCCCCCACATCACCAGTCCCACGATCATCATGGGGGAGGTAAATCGCGCATGCATCCCATTGGTAGAGGAGCGCTGCCTCCAGACTTGAGCCAGGGACCTCATTCATATTCTTCTATTGAAGCACAATTGTGACTAAAAATCATCATTGAACCTTCTGTAATGTGATATATGATTATTGGGCTCTACATCTTTTTTTTTGGTTTGTGGGGCGGGGGAGGAGAATTTAAGAAGAAGAAGAAGAATCTAAATAAAGAACATAATATGAACATTTATCCATTTAGCTTAGCAAAAATCTACTCTCACAAGAATTCATTCAGTCGTTTATACCTTCCCTTTACTTCTCATGAGAGTACCACGCTCCTTAAGGAGAGACTGCTCTTGAAACCCACCATCGTCTTCTAGTTGTGATCTTGATCTCTCAAACTCCCGGAAATCTTCAAGTAGTGATGCATGGTCTCTCTGCGCTCTAAGGCTAGATCGCAGCCGATTGAACTCCTACAGTCAAACAAATAAAAGAGCCAACACCGTCATGCTTAAGTTGTAGATGCTCATCAATGAAAGGTGGTGTATGAATTATTTCCCACATCAGTCATGTATGAATTCTTCATTTAAACAAGCATTTGAGAGTCTTAAGTTTATCTGTTCACATGTGTTATTGTTCAGACTAGTTCCAAGTAGCATACTAGATGAAGAAAAATTACATAAGTGCTCAACCACTTATGAATGATACGAGAAATTTGAATAGTGAAGACCATATTGTTAGTTTTGCTGATACTAAGAACTAATGTTGTACATGACTTGCTGAGAGGCTTGTAAAGTCGCTAGAACAAGGGATGGGATTTTGGTACTGACAGTTTTAATTGATGAGATAACATTGTATTTTGCCATTGGAACTTCTCTACGTATTGATCGAATACTCGAATAGATTGAAGTATGTTATCTACAAGAGAAGGAAAGTAAGAACATGATATATACATATACCTACAACTATAAGTAATGAAAAAAACAACCCATAAACATTGTATATTAATAATACAGCTAACATGTAGCTAGCGACTTGCATGTTACCTTCTGAAGTCACCTAGTGTTAGGAAAGGTGGTTATTCGACATGTGAAGTTGACCTTGTACGCGACTTCGGAAGAAACCATATGGTACAACTTTCTTAGAAGGAAAGACCAGGAGAGCTTGAATCACAAAGTCACATATGAGAATGACCTATTCAGTGGTGGTACAACTCCCTTTCCATATTTGGAAATCGATAGAGTTCTTTAAGCTTTTAGATTTTATATTCTCTTATAACCTCATCTTATTATCAATAATATGAATCATCGTCTCTCGTTGTGGACGTACACTATCACAAAACACATTAAATTCTTGTTTTCTTTATTTGCTTTCATTTGTGATTGGGGGATACCATTGTCTTGTGTTGATCTTATTGTTGTTAACAAAGTATTAACCACACTATTTTGATCTTATTTGTTCTATACTAGTTGTTTAGGTTTCCATCTCATTGTTCGATACTTGGGGCTTGAGGTAGACATTTCATTCCTAAAACATGCATACCTGAGTAAGATCATGATGAATTTCTCGATGTCGAGTTAGCGTATGAGAAAATATTTCTGATCCTCCTGATGAAAGCCAAGCTTGCATTAGCGAAATTACTCGCTCCAGCTCTTCAAGTAGTTGTTCTATTGCAGACCCAAGATCATTCTCTTTATCATTATCAACTTTTGTATAAACTAATTTACGGAACAAGTGCATTTGATCATCTAACTGTGCTTCTAGCTTCCTTGCCTATAGGCATAACAACCAAGTAGATTAATCAGAAGCTAGATCTTTGAGATATTTATATTTGAAATATATACAGGAAGTTGAACTTCCACAAAAGTTGTCGACAAAAACAAGTATTGCGACAATACTCCATGACCATTTTTAGAAAGGATATATCCCATCTCCTTAAAAATGGTCATGGATTAAAAATGGTCATGGATTATTCAAATATATACATGACAATAATCCATGACAAAAACATCCACAAAAGTTGGTGGATACATAAATTAAGGAGATGGGATATACTTGATAAATTACTAAACTACCATAATTCTTTCAGTCCATATAACAAACGCGTCCAATTCCCAAGGAACACAACATCAATTATTGGGACTTGGACAAAGCTTTTCCATGAAGAGAAGCACCACATCACTCGTATAAATTCAAAAACTAAGACAAATATTGTGAATACCTAAATAGCATACAAGCCAAAAGGTCTTAAAGTATTTTGTCTCCCCTACCATTTTCAGAACTAGCGGAAAATCATTCCTATACATAAGTAGATTGCCATTTGTCAAACAATATCAATCTAAGAATGATTGAATGCCCGAACATTCAAATATTCCAATGGGCCTATAAATGTATATTATAGTATAGAAATAGGAAAGAAATCTATATCAATCACAAAAATTCTCATGGTGTATCTATCAACCCAAATATTTGTTTTCTGAATTAAAACAACAGACATTTGGAATCATCTCATTTCTGAAGAGTTGTTTGCCATATACTTTCCCAACGCCTATCTTACCAAAATTGCAATTTCAACATTCAATAAATTGATATCAAATCGATCGACACATCATTGTTGGGAAATTTCTCATAGGCTAGAAAATTATCCAAACGTCTCAAATTCAGTCAATACGTAAGGAGAGGGCATAACTACACACCAAATTGGTGGATTTATCAATCAAACACAAAGAATGTAGGGCAAAAAACAATCAAAACTAGTAGGAAACAAACTTGTTTTCGCAAGGAGTCCCAGGAGGTTTTCGAATCCATGAGAAATGACGGAAGGGAGGAAATAGGATTCCTCCCAATTCAATAGAAATGTTGACTAGAGAAAGAAATTGTTTGGAAAACTGATTGACCCATGGAGGCACGCTTGAAGATGAATTAAATTTCGCCATTTTTATTTCCTTAAATCGAGTGAATCGCAGGAAATCCTTCAAATTGGTGACCAACATGGATACAGAAGAGTCGAGGGATTTTCCACATGGCACAATGATGTACAAAAGTTATAGTAAATTACAACAAACAATCCTTGAGGTTTGTTGAGATTTTGTTTTTGGTCCCTAATGTTGGAAATAACAAGGATGGTCATCAAGATTTTTTCTTTCGTTGCAAAAATGGTCCATAAATGTTAGGGTCACTAGCTGTTGTCATTAAGTGAGGAACATTTTGGGTTTGTTTCCTCCTTCTTATCAAAATAATACTGTAAAGTCCTTAAAGAATATTTATAGCTTGTTAATACATTTATTAAGAAAAAATAAAAAACCTAACCTACCCCTATCTCCAACGACTCTACCAAATTTAGAATTTTTGGGTGACTTCCTCACATCTCTCGTGACATATCCTCTACCTTTATCCACATCTCTCCACCTCTTCCATCTTTCTTTGTGTATGTACCGATCCCATATTTCTTCGACTATTGAATATGAAGTTTCCTCGTGGTAAGAGATGACAAGGATGGAAGAAGAATGATTACACACTATTAATTGTACTCCATTTGTTTTTTGTTTCCATGTAGATGAGGTTTCTCTGTCATTTTATTTATGCACATAAATGTTTTTTTTGTTTCTATAGGAGTAGCAGAGAGTGAGAGACGACTTACTGCATTTGTTATTTTGGTTTCCATCAAAGGTGGAGGAAGAGGAATGAGAGAGAGATTGTTTGTTGGTGATGGAGTTTCCTAAAGAGGTGACACACGATGAGAGTGTTAGACGTTAGGTGGGTGGGTAGGAGGGTAGGCACCATATTTTAGCACAAAGTTAAGAAGATTGAGGAGGATTCATAAGGATGGAGCCAACCTTAGCAGGCTCGCTCACCCTCAACTTTCTAGAAATTTCTCTTTTGCACCATAAAGAAGCTTTTGGCAAAGAGCTGTATCTTTATTTGGTTGGTGCATGGTAGCTTTTTTTAGTTTATTCGTCTCTCACATATTAAACACTTTCATTTTTAAAGTCTTTTATATCATTTTTGTTATTAATATAAATTTGAAGTGGTGGTTTATCAAGAACTCTAATTCACTACATTCATATTCGATTATTTATATTGAAAATAATACTTTTGTTGATGTTAATAATAAAAAATCATGGATATGTTTAGAAATTGAAAACTTGTATTCATTTACTTTTTGATGGATCATTTCACCAATATAGTATCTCACTACACTCTAATTGAGTTTATAGGACGTCTAAAATGTGTATGTCTCCTAATAGAAATAGGACCAACGTGTATAGGACCAAACTATAATTTTTTTATCTAAAGTGTTAAAATAGGTTTATAAGACGTTTTTGAACATTTTAACAATTTTTTTGTTTGGTCCTATAGACTTAAGTTTTATAAAAGCATTTTATTATGACGTTTAGACATTTTAGGCGTCCTATAAGCCTAAACATGTTGTAGTGTCTGTATCTATTTATTTTATTTATGTATTTAGAGCCTTATATTGAAGGATCTGCGCAAGGGGTAGTTTAGATTTTCTTTTTCTTTTTTATAAATGCTTTAATGGCTTGTATTAAACTTTAAATCCATGTACAAAAATATTATTAGTATATTACGTATACCCACCCTACGCCTTTTCTTCCATAACCGTAGACCTCTCTGACCACCACAGATTAGTCTGTTTCATCACTTCCTCATCCCCTTCTTTGATCTTTCTGCAACTCCGACCTCCTCCATTGATATGGTTTTTTTAATTGTTAAACAACATTTCGGCACCACTTTCTCCTTGAACACATAGCATTTCCCGCGACCATTTCTCCTTGCACACATATCATTTTTGACACTCGTTCCTCTTGCACAAATACCATTTCCGACGCCCCTTCCCATGTCAAACACAAACACCAAGTATTTGTGTTTGTAAAACTATCAACAAATTAAAACTAAAACAAATCAATGATTTTCTTTCATGTTGCACATACACCATCAAAGTGATCCTCGAGGAACTCTATAAATACAACAATCAAAGAGAAAAAGAACAAAATCAGTTTGTTTGTGTGTTCTATTTTAACACTCTCTATAACACCTCAAAAATGGGACAACAAAAATTTCCAAATAAACTGGAAATGTGGTATTGAAATATCAAAATATGAGCCTTCCTAAAAGGGGACTTAAGTACGTTTATAAATTACAATTTGTAATATTAGGTTATGAGGATAACAACCTCCTGGTCTAATTTCCTAAGGAAGTAAGATTACATTTGAGTGTCACCTAAACCACCGGAATACCACTTCAAAGAATGGTGCCTCAGAAATGTCCCCAAGTTCTCCTTCTAAAAGTTCATCTTCTTGACGACCACGCTACTAGAACCTGAGATACATGCCAACACCAAAACAAGTGTTAGGCCAAAAAGCCTAGTGAGCATGAACAAATATAATAAACAATTACAATATAATTAGTTCGAAACCATTTGTAATTCAAGTATAACATTTAGGTGGTATTACCGGGGGAGACCCGCATCCATTGAGAGTGACAGGAACACAAAAGTATGTCACTCAAACAATGTAGTCGTATAACACTTCAAGACTTATCGTCTAAGTATCCTAACGACTACTTAACAAGTTTCACCTCAAGAATCGGTTGTCTTTAGTGTCTATTCTTGTGAATTCCACCTCAAGGCTCGGCACACTTAGTGTCTACCTCAAGGGTAACGCCTCAAGCGGCGGGAGATCTTAGTGTCTACCCCTAAGATAACACCTCAAGACTCAACTCTCCTAGTGTCTACTTGGAAAGTTTCCGAACAAATAACTCAATAAAAACATACATCTATTCCACATAAGAAAAATATTTCATATATTATGCCATGCGAGTTATTAAATACCTTCATCAATACTCAAACTCTTAAGACTAGCATTTATAAGCAAAGCCCAAACTTTGAGTCAAAATCCCAATAATTATGATTTTTCATGTAGATACCAACACTATGAATAAAAAACATACAAAATACCCAAATAAACATTTAGTTCACAAAGATTCATCAATATAGCCTCAATATGGCGATTTGCCTAAAATGCATAACACTTCATCATTTATGAATATAAGATCAAATCACCAAATAATTGTGTAATACTTGAAATTAAATCTTGTATTAGCATCATAGAACACATTTAGGCATGTATCTAGTTTTACGAATCATTTTAAAACTCACCTACTAGGTTTTTAGAGAAAACCTAGAAAATTGATAAAACCCTAGAGATGGAGGTGATGAACTTGTATCTTGATCCTAGCTTGAAACCCTTACTTGAAACCCTTAAATGTTTGGTGGAATAGATCTTGACCTAAGAGGAAACCATAATAGAATTTATGGATAAGAAGTGAGCTAGATGAGAGGAGTAAACGAAGAAAGGAGTTGAAAATCAGGTTTTATGGCTGTTGGGGAACTTCATGCAATACTGACATGTTATAATGCCGCTAGCACAATTGCATGGCACTATCGCGCGATATGTACTAAAACTGCAGCTCAAGTGGGGCGATCTTGACATGCTATTGTGCCCTTGTCACTATCTTCGGACACAACAGCCCCGTTTGTATCGCGGGTTTTTTCTCATTTTCCACCCCTTTGAGCCTCTTTCCTTGCCAAGCTTGATACTCGAACTCCATTATATATCCAAAATACATATTTCTAACATTCTTGAGAAGTTCTACGTACTCGAGAACCCCTACCCCCCTTCTCCAAACTAAACCTGGCAAATGTGTTGTGTCGGGTTCAAAGATAAACGAATTGAGAATGCCTAACCCTAACCCGACCCGTTTAATTATCGTGTCGTGTCAACCCGTTTACTTAAACGAGATGAAATGTATTAGCCAAACCCGTTTAATTCGTGTCGGGTTAGCATGTTGTGCTAGATTTTGCCAACTCTACATGGAATGAACAATCACTTATTATTATTATTTAGTATTTACTTTATTAAAAAAAACTATAAATTATGGGTTGTTGACGCCTATTGCCTAAGGGCTTAAAAGGGCCTAATATAAACAGGTTATTCGGGTCATTTTTGAGTTGAAAATTTTCACCCTGATCTTGCCCGTTTAATTTTCGTGTCAACCCGTTTACTTGGACGGGTTGAAATGTATTACCCAAACCCTTTTAATTCATGTCGAGTTCGTATCGGGTTAGCGTGTCGTGCCAGTTTTTGATAGTTCTACTCCAAACCCCCCACCCCCCCACCCAGCTAGGAAGGCTTTTGAGAGTGCTCGGGTTGGTTATGATGAGTACCAAAGAGACTCTCTGAGTATGTCCTGTTTGATGTAAGCCTCAATGACTCCTAAACTTCTGAAGGAGCATGAGGATTTGTCGGCCTGGGAAAGATTACCACTCTAAGGACCATGTTTGGACAATAGGCAAGGCAAGAAAGTTTTGATACTATCTAATCACTACATGCTTGTATGATGCAAGAGGGACACTGGTCAGTGCGCACGTCTTAAGGATGAAGAGACGTGTTGATCCAAACTCCTTTCAGTGATTTGAATATGATTTATTTAATACTTAGTGAAAACTCCATTCATAGGATAGTGTTCAGAAATCAGCGATAGCATATACCGACTGCGATTCAATGATCGCTGATAATCAGGAACAACATCCTATCCCTGAAGATCTGAAGAACAACTCTCACACCAAAAGCCATTCAACGATTGTCGAAGGCATAACTGAAGAAAGAGATTGATAGCTCGTGATCTGAAGCGGTTCAGTGATAGCAACGTCCGTCTAACTAAAGTGTGAAATCTCAAAAGCCTCATTGATACCTGAAGTCTTTATCCTTGAAGTTTCTGGTTCGGCGATCAAAATGGGGCCCATTCAACAAGATAAAAGTTGATCTTATCCTCAATGCACAAAAGTCAAAACCTGCATGCCTTGTCAGAAAAGGACGTACGGATTGTTCCTTAATTCCCATCAAATCTGATTTGGTTACTGTTCATATACGGCCAAAAGAACGGTTGTCTTTTGGACAGAGGACAAGTCTCTAGTTAAAACTTGACACGTGGCATGTACCTTTTGCGTGCATTTAATGCAACAGGTATAAATAGATGAAGAACCCTTCTTCATCTTCATGCATGCTACTTTCTGTTCTCAAACCTCTACTGCTTTTCTTACTCATTCTTGTGCATCAACTTAGTGATTTCTTTGTTGTAATAGAATAGGTTTAATACTTGTTCTAATTCTGCTTACAACTGTATATTTGTTTATTTAATATAAACTCATTTAAAAACCCTAAAAGATTGTGTTTGTATTCAACCCCCCCCCCCCCTTTCTATAAACTGTTTCTATATCCATTGAACTCTTGTAGACTCCTTTGGGACCAACAAGTGGTATCAGAAGAGTGTTTTATTGCTTTAAGCTTCAAAAAATCTTTAAAACGAACTCATTTCTTGTTTTCATTTTAAAATGGCTAATACAAACTCAAACTACATAGACAATGGATCCTTAGCTAAACCTCCGAGATTTAGCCGTGATAATTTCCTAGTCTAGAAGGAAAGAATGATTCTATTTCTAGAAGGGTCAGATCCTAAGATCCCCTATTATCTAGAGAATGGATCATACGTTCCAACAGCTCTAGTTCCAACAGTTCCTTCTACTGGAACCACACCTGCTATTCCTGAAAGAAGGATTCCCAAAGCTCCACATCAATGGAGTGAGGAAGATAGAAAAGAGCTAGTTGTTGATTCAAAATCTAGATCTATCATCGCCATGTCTCTTCCAGATGAGGTCTATCATTATGTGACGAAGATGAGAACTTCTAAATCCATGTGAGCCATGTCTTCTTCATCTGAACCTAAATCGTCAGTGGTGTCTGCCCAGTCATGTTCTTCAACGATCAAGCCTTTGCCTTTTTGTTGGGTTTTCTTCATCTTCTGCTACTTCTCTTTTAACTTGAGATATTTATCATTTCTAGGTTCAAAAGAGACTTGGGAAGAGGTAGCAACAACAACTTTATTGGATTTGCATTCACTTGCAAAGTGACCTTTTCGTTGACAAGTATAGCATATTGTAGATGCTTTATCAATATAAGAGATCTTTGATTTATCAAAGTCAGTGATAGAAGGATTTCTTCTAAAGTTGCTCTTTCTGGCAAATTTTCTAAAGGTGTTGGTCAGAAGAGCCAGTGACTCATTCAACTCTGAAAGGTCAGCATCCTATATGTCCTTAGAGTTAGATTGATCTAACTCAGTGGTAGAGGTGATACAGGAAGAGACTGTTTTGAAGGGTCGGTCTCTGATGACACTAAAGCCAAATAGGAAGTTTTAGAGCCTTTAGTGTCCTTTACCATATTCTTCTTTAATACTTTGGATTGCTCATGATTGGGCTAGATTTGATATAAAGCACTTAAGGAAAGAGAGTTAGTATTCTTTGACAATTTAAGACATGTAGTAAATGTGTCCAATTGTTCAGGAAGATATTCCATGAACTTCGTCAAAACTTCAAAGTTAGAATATTCTCGATCAACTATTTTAAAATCTATAATTAAATAGTTAAACCTTTGATAAACCTGAGATAAAGTTTTATTTTTACCACATATGAAGCTTTCATATTGTCTCACAAGGTTTATTTTTTGAGATTCTTGTACCTCATTGGTACCTTCATATTGAACACAAAGAGTGTCCCACATGGATTTAGAGGTTCTCTTCTTCATGACAGATTCATAAACATCATCTGGAAGGTACATAACAATCCATTTATGTGGAGCTTTGGGAATACGTCTCACAGGGAGAGCAACAGAAGTTACAGTCTCAGGAACTGCAGGGACTAGAGCTGTTGGAATAAACAGTCCATTTTCTACATAGCAGGGGATCTTAGGATCAGAACCCTCTAGAAATAAAGTCATTCTTTCTTTCCAGACAAGAAAATTGTCCTTGCTAAATTTAGGAGGTTTTTCAAGTGATCCATTGTCATTGTAGTTTGTATTAGGATTAGCCATTTCAAAAAATAACAAGATATTAGTTTTTGAAGAATAGGTAGCAATAAACACTGCTCTGATACCCCTTGTTGATCCCAAATGATTCTACAAGAGTATATAAGTATCAACACAGTTTGTAAAATGGGGAGGGGATGAATAAAACACAACTTTTTAAGGTTTTAAATAAGTTTATTATGAATAAAGAAATTTACAGATTGTTTGCGGAAATAAGAACAAGTATAAATAACTATTCTAAAACAATCTAAGAAACACTAAGAGTTGATGCACAACATAAGGAAAAGAAAGAAAAGGAGGTTTAAAAAAATAGACAAGTATGCATGAAGATGAAGAAGAGATTCTTCATCTATTTATACTCAATACATTAAATGCAAGTCAGAAGGTACATGCCACGTGTCAAGCATCCATTCGAGGCTTGTTCTTTGTTCATAAAGCAAACATGCTTTTAGACAAATATGAATAGTGACCCTATCAGAGTTGGTAAGCACATGGGAGGCAATAAAGTAACTCCGTATATACTATCTGACATGGTTTATGGGGAGGTTGACTTTTGTGCATTGAGGATAAGACAAATTCTAATCTTGTTGAGTATGCATCATTCTGATCATTGATACTGAGGGCTCAAGGAGGATCCCTTCAGGTATCACTGAAGCATACAAGATCTCACACTTTATGTAGACAATTCTTTGCTATCACTGAACCGCTTTAGATCACGAGCTAATTATCTCTTTTTTTCAACTTAGTGTTCAACATTCGCTGAAGGTTCCTTTGTGTGAACTTTGTCTTCGGGTCTTCTAGTTCAGATATAACTCCTAATAGGTTTTTAGCGTTCACTGAGTGCAATTAGTGTTTGTATTCGCTAAACCAGAACAATATTTAAAACTAAGAATTTCACTAAGTATGGAAGGATCATACTCAAATCACTAAAGGAGCTTGGATCATCATCATCATCATGCCCCATGTGGAACAACCCTTTTTGATGGATTTGTGTTCTAATTTAAGTTTTGGTGATTAAGGTTTGGATTTAAGTTCGATTTTGAATTTGATTTTGAGTTTTAGGTTGGAGTTTAGGATACTCGTCGGAGAAAAGGTGCCCGACGATCTTTACCCGAGAAGAATGGGTGGAGTGATCCTAGCTTTGAAAGGGTAGGGATAGAGGTGGGGGTGTGGGGGCTAATTCATTAACTTAATAATACAAATTGGAAAAGACAAAAAAAACGAAAATGACTAAATTGACCCTCACTTAACGGATGTGAGTTAAGGATTGTTAGTGGTCGAGACCAAAAAATTATGAAAATACAAACTTTTAGAGGCTATTTTGGAATAAGAAACTCTAGGGACCAAATCCAATACAAATTTAAAACCATAGGGACCAAATTCGTGATTTACTCTCTCACTCATTAAGAAGGGTAAACTAGGGGTGTTCGCGGTCTGGTTTGGGCGGTTTAACCCCCCAAACCACAAACCAAACCGCAATGGCGCTTTAGAAATTTTTAAACCGATCGTTTTGGCGGCAAGTGACCAGACCGGTCAAACTTGACCACAAAAAAGTGGTCTGGTCTGACCGGTTTTGGCGGTTTCAACCTCTTATGAACTTTAAACAACAATATTCAAAATAAAACTTGTACCAATATAATATTATTAAAAAAATCTATATCGATATTTTTTTTTAAATGTCTATCTCAAAAAAATAATTAATAAAAAGATTAATGAAACTGAAAAAAAAAACTCCACCAACAATAGTCAGAGTTTTTAGACAAATAATGAGTAAGTCGAAGGATGATTTGAAATTTTGGATTTGATTTTTGACGAATTTCAAAACTTTGTCAATTTAGAGAATACGGTCAATTGAAAAAATGAAAAATAAAAACATAAAATCTTGGATGAACTTTCTTTTGATTGGCTTATAAAGGTAAGCCTATAATATTAAAAATAAATATGATTAATACATATGTATTTTGGTGGTCGGTTCGATCCAAACCGCATAAAAAACTTTCAAACTACAGACTAGACCAGACCGAGTGTGTTGATCCCAAAGGAGTTTACAAGAGTTCAAGGATATAGAAACAGTTTGCAGAAGGGGGGGGGGTTGAATACAAACACACAGATTTTAAGTTTTTAAATTAGTTTATATTGAATAAACAAATTTACAGTTACAAGTGGAATTAGAACAAGCAAGTAAACCTATTCTATTGTAACTTGGAACCCATGCATTGAATCACCTGGGTGAAGATGTATTGCCATTTGGCAGGGAGTTGTTTCTTCTCTATCTTCGAGCCGACATTCTTTTCAGCGTAGTTCTCCCATATGTAGCCAATGGAGTCCAAGAATTATGAGATTTGTTCCCTGATGGGCTCAAGGGCCCATTATTGATCCTTATCTCTATGAGGGAGGCGGAGAGCATTCTTTAGGAATCCAGCAGTGAAGACGAAGTCGCCAAAGGTAGGTATGGTAAACTTGATAGCAGGGAGCTCGTTTCCCTTGCCGGTGGTAAGAGTTGTACAGCGAGCTATGTACCAGAGAGCTTGTAGGTGAGACGTGATTCCAATTGGGTTGTGAACAAAAGCATACATCAGCGGGCATGCTTTGATGAAAGTAGCACCATCTTTGAATTGTGGTTTATCAGCAGGGATATCCACAAGAGCTAAGTAATTGCACGCCTTGAAGGTTGCTTGTTCCAGATCGAAAGCGCATGCAGGTGCTCGCTCAAGGACAATTAGAGCAGGTGCATTAGCTTGTTGTTGCTGGTTCATGCTTGAAGATGCCATTTCTGTTTCAAAGATAGGCACACCAAAGAGAAAGATCATGGTTTAATACATAGTGTATAAACCAAACTATTTTTTGGTACAAATAATACCAAATATTAAGAGGAAAAACAAGTGTTTTGATGAACAAAGATCAAAATACTTATTATTTGGTAGATAAACACAAATTTTGAAAAAGTTTTCTTTTTATTAAAATAAAATGTGAATCAAAACACCAAAAATGGTCTTCTGTTCTAAGAACGAACTTAGAGCAGGTTTTTGAGAAAAATAAAGATTTAGGGTTTTAACTCATTTATTTTAAACAGATATTTATAACAAGAAGTTATAAAGGACGAAGAGAAGTTATAAACAACAATGTAGTTGTTTTGAATAAAGAAAAAATAGGGTTAGATCAAACCTTAAACGTGAAAGAGAGGAAAACGTACAAGTGCGTGTTCTTGGTGTTCTTGGAGAAAACTTGAAGATTCAAAGGAGAGTTACAGGGCCGGCCCTGGCCATAGGCCCAAGGGGCGATGGCCCAGGGCATCATATTTCAAGTGGGCAGCAATTTTTTTTTTTTAAGTTATCTATACTAGGTTCAGTTTGGGCCTAAATAAAATGGACTAGATAGGGACTAGGGTGTTACCGTTAGTATAGCTCAAGCCCAACCACATATGCAACTTGATGTCCAACGAAATTGCCCAATCGCTCTTCTCTCTCACTCTCAGTCTTCTTTTGTTCTTCAGGCAACGAACTCCGTCGAGTCAGTCAGGCAACGAACGAACGAACCCCGTCGAGTCAGTCAGTCGCTCTTCTCTCTCACTCTCGGTGACTCGGTCTTCTTCTCTCTCACTCTCAGACTCTCGGTCTCTCGACTCTCGCTCTTTCAATCTCTGTCTCGGCTCTCGCTCTCTGCCTCTCTCGCTCAGTCGCTCTCTGCCTCTATCGCTCTCCAGCGCCGAGCGGCCTCAGGTAGACAGGTAGTTTAGGCCTTAGGGTTTATAAGTTTATTACTTTATACTTTATTTTGTTTTTAAGTTTTAACTTATTACTTGGTTTATTTAGGGATTTAGTCATTTAGGATTTACTTTTTGTTTTTGACTTAAGTGTTTAGTTTAGGGTTTATTTTAGTTTATTTGATTTAGAGTATTCTGATTTTCTGAATTTTTGAGTATTTGATTTATTTTGTTTATTTTGATTTCTATATTTTCTAATTAATTTTTTAACTTGTACCATTGCTAATATTGCAGAAACAAAGCTTCTGAGTTTCGATTTATTTGACAATTTCGCGAAGTCAGGTGTTATCTTTCTATTCTCTATTACTCTATATCGTATTATTAGTTGTTTAAGAATTAAGTATGTTTCCTCGATCACAACCCTCGGGTGCTCAAAATAGAAAAAGAAAAAACCAACAAGAAGAAATTGCTCAAAAGATGCGTGGATCTCTAAATAAGTTTATCGTTAGACAACCAAATGTTTCAGATAATGTGTGTGATAAAAATGAAAATGTTTGTGATGCAAATGCTTGTGATGAAAATGAAAATACTTGTGATCAAAATGCAAATGCTAGTGATGAAAATGCTTGTGATCAAAATGCAAATGCTAGTGATGGAAATGTTTGTGATGTGAATGAAAATGCTTGCGATGAAAATGTTTGTGATGTGAATGAAAATGCTTCTAATGATATTGGTTTGAATATATTTGATCCAAGAATTTGGGATATGTTAAATTCTAATATGAAAGATTTGCTTGTTGAAAAAGGAGGACCTATTAGGGAAAATAACATCAATTTCCCTAAAGATAATATAGGTAGACACTTTTCTGAAGAATTTTATGTTCGTAAGTTACGCAATGGTGATTGTCTTGATAGAAAGTGGTTAGTGTATTCAAAAGAGCTAGATAAAGTCTTTTGTTTTTGTTGCAAACTTTTTAAAGAGGGTCGGTCAAAAAGCCAATTAGCAAGTGTTGGATTAAATGATTGGAAACATCTTGGTCAACGACTAATTGGTCATGAAAATAGTCCCGAGCATTTGATTAGTTTTAGAATTTGGTCCGAGTTGTGATTGAGATTGTGTAAGAATGAAACACTCGATAAAGATTTACAAGATTTAATAAAAAATGATACCGACCATTGGAAAGAAGTTTTGGTTAGAATTATTGCGGTTGTTAAATGTCTTGCAAAGAACAACATTGCTTTTCGTGGGAAAAAAGAAAAAATTTATGAAGGATCGAATGGTAATTTTTTAGGCTTAATTGAAATGATTGTTGAGTTTGATCCGGTTATGAAACAACATTTTGAACACATCAAAGAAAAAAAAACTCATTATCATTATCTTAGCCACAAAATTCAAAATGAATTGATTGAAATGTTGGCATCCGATGTTAAGAGTGCAATTATTAAAAAGATCAAAGAGGCAAAATATTTTTCGGTTATTCTTGATTGTACTCCGGATGTAAGTCGTCAACAAATGACTTTGATTATAAGATGTGTTGATGTGTCTACTTCTCCTATAAAAGTAGAAGAGTTCTTTTTAGAGTTTTTGGTGGTAGAAGATACATCCGGTTTAGGACTTTTTAATGCGTTACAAGATGTTTTGATATCACTTGATTTAGATATTAATTATGTGCGGGGACAAGGGTATGACAATGGGGCTAATATGAAAGGGAAACATCAAGGTGTGCAAAAAAGATTACTTGATATAAATCCTAGAGCCTTCTATATGCCTTGTGGATGTCATAGTCTAAATTTAGTTTTATGTGATATGGCAAATTCTTGTCTCTTAGCAAGAAACTTTCTTGGTACTTGTCAACCAATATACAAAGTTTTTTCTAATTCTACAAAGAGATGGAATGTTTTATTAATGCATATTGATAATTTGACTTTAAAATCTTTATCTACTACTCGATGGGAAAGTCACATTGAAAGTGTTAAAGCTATCAAAACACAAGTTGGCCCAATCATAGATGCTTTAACCGAATTGGCTCAAGCAAGTGATGATGTAAATATGACTAGGGATGCCATGTCTTTGATAAATGGTGAGCTTTCAAGTTTTGAATTTCTTGTAAGTTTGGTTATTTGGCATGAAATTCTATATAGAATTAATTTAGTTAGTAAGAAATTACAATCTAAAGATATGCTTCTTGATATTGCCTTACAAAATCTCAAAGGATTAGTTGACTTTTTTGAAAAATATAGAGAAAATGGGTTTGCACGTGCTATTAGTGAAGCTAAAGAAATGGCAAATGATATTGGAATTGAGCCCGAGTTTGTAGTAAAACGTTTTTCTAGAAAAAAGAAATTTGATGAAATTCCAAATACGGAGAGAGCACAACAATCCGCTCAAGAGACATTTAGAACCGATTACTTTCTTGTTTTAGTTGATATGGCTCTTTTGCAATTACGAACTAGATTTGAACAAATGCAAGAATTTGAATCTATATTTGGCTTTTTGTTTGATGGAAGAAAGTTGGTTACTTTACATGATGATGAGTTAAAAAAATGTTGTTTGAATCTTGAACATGTGTTAACAAATGGTGATGATTCTGATATTGATGGGGGATATTTGTATATGGAGTTATAAATTTTGCAGGAAATGTTACCAGAAGAGGCATCGAAGAGTCGAAATCCATGGACATCCATAGAAATAATGGAGTTTGCAATGAAGTTGGAGATGTTTCCACATGTCTTGATTGCTTACAGAATTTTGTTGACTGTACCAGTGACTGTAGCATCCGCGGAAAGAAGTTTTTCGAAATTAAAGTTGTTGAAGTCATATCTTCGGTCTACCATGGGTCAAGAAAGATTGAATGGGTTAGCAATTTTGAGCATTGAGAGTAAGTTTTTAGCTAATATTAACTATAATAAATTGATTGATACTTTCGCTTCAAAAAACGCAAGAAGGCATCGTTTTAGGTGATGTACTTTATTATTTGTTACACGGGGTTTTGGTTTATGTCCCCCCCGTTACATTATTTTTGTTATATTTAATAAAATCGATGAGGGGATGAGTAGTTCATTTTGGTTGTATATAAACATGTCAGGGACATTTTTTCGGCTTTTCGCCATGGGCATCCTAAATCTCAGGGCCGGCCCTGTAGAGTTATACCTTGGGGGTATAACAATGTTTTGAGGGACAGGTGTGAGGTCTATCTTAATTCTAGGTGTTGATCTCTGAAAAGATCCAGAGTTTTTCTTCCCAGTTTTAGGATGACTCACTGAAGTAACAGAGGAGTTATTCTTTTGTTTCTGAAAGTTTTTGATAGTAGGAACGTGGTCAAGAAACTTGTTCTTGATTATTTTCTTAGAACTATTAGATTTATAGACAGACAGCTTCTCATTCGAATGAGGTTTCTGAGAGGAAGGATCAGGGATTGAGGAAACAAACATTCTGAATTTTAACATGGAACGATCATTCTCTGATTCTTCTTTGTCAGTGTTATATCCTAACCCACTTTTGACTTTCATAGGGATTTGGGCATTGATGATCTCGCTGACTTTATCTGAAGCCTTGCACCATCCTTCGATGGTAGCTTTTTCAGCCTTGAGATCAGCGATAGCCCTTTCCCTTTTAGTGATAACTTGTTGTCTCTCAATGTTTATTGTTTGATTTACAAAGACTTGATCTTTTAGAGTTTCTTCAATCTTTGTCAATTCTTTGATTTTTAAATGACAATTTTCAGTTGTTCAGATAGATCAATATTGATTTGTCCAGCTTTGATCTTTCCATTTAGAGCATTGTAAAAATCAACAGTCATAACATCGAGAGCTGACAGGTTATCACTTTCAGGTACAGAGGAGTTTGTAAGAATGTTTACCTGAGTTGAAGGAGACTCTGAGGATGATATTTCAGAGACTTCTTCAGCTTCCTCGATTCTGGCCATTAGGCAGAGGAAGGCAATATCTTCTTCATCAGAGGTTTTGGCCCAATCGTCTTCTTGATCCCAATCAACTTCTTCAGCAATTAGACCTTTGCCTTTTTGCTGGTTCTTTTTCAGATCTATGTATTTATTCTTCAACTTAGAATATTTTTTCTTTTTATCAGAGTTCTGAGAAGTGGTGGGTGCAGCTGCCTTCTTAGATCTACACTCACTTGCAAAGTGCCCTTTCGCTGACAGTTATAGCATATAGCGTATGCTTTTTCAGCGGGCAGAGTCTTTGACTTATCAGAGTCAGTGATAGCAGGAGTTTTTCGAAAGTTGCTCTTTCTAGCAAATCTTCTAAAATTGTTAGTTAAGAGAGCTAGAGAGTTATCAAACTCAGAGATGTCAGCGTCAGTGAGTTCTTCTGAATCAGTTTGATTTAATTCAGTAATAGAGGTAGTAGAGGAAGAAACTTGTTTTGAAGGATCTACCTCTGAAGTCACTAGTGCCAAAGAAGAACTTTTAACACCCTTGATATCATTTATGAGATTTTTCCTTAAGACCTGAGATTGCTCTTCATTTAGGAGCATTCCATATAATGCACTAAGAGAAAGAGTTTCAAGATTCTTTGACAGTTTTAGACATGTAGTGTACACTCCCCATTGTTCAGGTAGTGCCTCCGTGAATTTTGTCAGTATTTCAGCATTAGAATATTCTCTGTTGACAATTTTCATTTTTTTCTGTTTTTTATGTTACAGTTTTAGACATGTAGTGTACACTCCCCATTGTTCAGGTAGTGCCTCCATGAATTTTATTAGTATTTTAGCATTAGAATATTCTCTGTTGACAGTTTTCATATCAATCAAGAGACAGTTAAACCTTTGGTGAATTTGAGAAAGAGTTTCACCTTTTAAGTGCATAAACCTTTCATATTGTCTTACCAGATTTATACATCTAGTGATTTGAACTTCATCAGTTCCTTCATATTGAATACATAAAGTATCCCACATGGCTTTAGATGTTCTCATCTTCATTACAGAATGATAAACTTCATCTGGTAAAGACATTTCTATTATTGATCTAGCTTTAGAGTCTATAGCTACTTCCTTTTTCTCTTCTTTAGTCCATCGATCTGGAGTTTTGACAATCCTCCTATTAGCGATGGCTGGAGTGGTAGTGGTGGTAGAAACACCAGCGACCAGAGCTGTGGGAATAAATGGTCCATTCTCTATATAGTAGGGGATCTTAGGATCTGACCCTTCTAGGAATAGAGTCATTCTTTCCTTCCATAAGGGAAAGTTATCACGGTTAAACCTAGGAGTTTTAGCTAAAGATCCATTATCAATGTAGTTTGTATTAGTATTAGTCATTTTAAAATAGTTTTGTAAACAAATATTTTAAGGATAAGCAAGAATCACTGCTCTGATACCACTTGTTGGTCCCAAAGGAGTCTACAAGAGTTCAATGATATAGAAACAATTTGTAGAAGGGGGGGGGGGGAGGTTGAATACAAACACACATATTTTAAGTTTTTAAATTAGTTTATATTGAATAAACAAATTTATAGTTACAACCGGAATTAGAACAAGCAAGTAAACCTATTCTATTGTAACTTGAGAAATCACACAGTTTGATGCACAAGGAAGTAAGAAATAAAAGAGGCAGAGGTTTGAGAAAATAGAAAACATAAAGACGAAGAAGAGATCTTCATCTATTTATACCCGTCGCAATTAATGCAAAACAGAAGGTATATGCCACATGTCAAGCTTTTATTGGAAGCTTGTCCTTTATTCGAAAGCAACCATGCTTTTGGCCGCGTGTGAACAGTACCATATCAGATTTGATGGGGACATAAGAGACAAGTCGTACGTCCTTTTCTGACATAGTATAAGGTTTTGACTTTTGTGCATCGAGGATAAGATCAACATTAATCTTGTTGAAAAGCTTCACTTGATCGCTGAACTTGAAACTTCAAGGATGAACTTTCATAGTATCGTTAAGGCTTGACAAGACTTCACACTTTGGTTTAGATAATCCTTGCTATCACTGAACCACTTCAGATCACTAGCTGATTATCTCTATCTTCAGCTTGGTCTTCGACTTTCGCTGAATGTTCTTGTGGTGTTCTTCAGATCTTCAGAGATAAGCTTGAGGTTCCTGATTTTCAACGATCGTTGATTGAAATCGGCGTTTGCTATCGCTGACTTTGAACTTAAACTTATGAATGGAATTCTCACTAAGTATACAGATGAATCATATTCAAATCACTGAGAGGAGTTATGATCAACAGAGTGGTTTGACTATTTTTCACACCGGACCGCCAGACCGCTCAAACCGCCAAAAACGGTCTGGTTTAACTTGGTTCGACTGGTTTGAACGGTCTAACGATTTTTTTGAACACCCATAAACTACAATTTTGGTTTTTGTGGTTTACATCAATCTCTGATAATGGTCCCTAGACTCCAATAACTACAACTATTCTCTCTACTATTTACAATTTGCTTTGAAAATGGTCCCTAGTCACTAACTCCGTTAAATATATCAGTTAATTAAGAGCATTTATGTCGCTTTATTGTTAGATTTGTTTTGTTTTTACTCAAAAGACTAAAATTGTAGTTTAACTTTTATATCTTTGTATTTAAAAAGTGGTTATAACTACCTTTTTAACCATTTTCGTTGTATCATCCCAATCTAATAGTTTGGATGAGTTTTTCGGGTTTTTTCTCAAGGTTTTCCTATTCTTTTCTTTAAATATAGGATGCTATAAGGAGAGAACTTTGAAAAAAAAAGAATCGAAAAACCTAAGTCATTAGATTGAGATGATCCAACGAATATGATTAAAAAAATGGTTATAACCATTTATTTTATAAAAAAAATATAAAAATATAACACAACATTTTTAAATCAAAATTTGATGAAATATAATAAAATGTGAGCTCGAAACAAATTACACAAAAAAAATCACTTTATTATCTATAATTTGATATCCGTTTTAATATATTTTATCATATGTTTTTTTGTGGTTCTTCCGCTTTTATTTTAAGATTCTCCTTTGATATTTTTTCTAAATATAAGGACAAGATCAATAGAGAACTTTGAAAAAGAAAAAAAAACTGAGGAACCCATCCAAACCGTTAAATTGAGATGATCCAACAGATATGGTTAAAAATATGGTTATAATCACTTCTTTTTAAAAATATAAAAATATCACACACCATTTTTTAGATTGAAGATCCACGAAGTTATACAAATTTGAGTGACACAAGTTTTACAAAAAAGAAGCGAAGAACCCATTCAAACCTTTAGACAAAAGATGTTCTTACGGATATGGTTAAAAAGATGATTATTATATTTTTAAAAAATAAAATATAAATGTAAATACAAATACAAATATATAACTATAGAGGGAGGGTCTTTTACACCCCACTTAAAAGTTACATCCCATGCCTCCCAATCTCAACCCTCCATTTTTTAATCTAACGACTTCAATATAGGCGGTGGCATAGATGTAATTATAGAGAAATCTTGGGAATGATGGGTATGCCATGAAAGTAATAAGGGCATGGATGGAATTATGAAAATACTATTTTTTTTATTAAATAAAACATAAAAGAATCTCCCGTTCAATTTGCAATCCACCATAAAATAGAATGCAAATCTTCCCCTAATTTGACGCACAAGAAATTGGGAAGTTGGGTTTATGCAAAGGAAAATCCGGCGAAGAAGAAGATGGCGGGATGAAGGAGCTCCAGGAAGCAGAATTAGATTTCGTATCACAATCCTCCTCCCATCGTAGCCCTAGAAAACCCAAATTCATCAATCAGAAACCACCAAAATCCATCATCGGCGCCACCAACCACCATTCACCATTGCCGCCGCCGATAACCTTTACTTCCCCTGACGTCTCCGCTGCCAAAACGCTATTCAACTCCCTTGCTACCACCACCAGATATTAATCGCTAATAAACAACCAATTTTGCAAAGCGATCCTCCAATCTTAGTCCTCTGTTTCTTCCAACATTCAAGATTTTTCTTAGGTTTTTCTGGGTTCACAATTGCATACTTTTCTGGGTTCATACAAGAATTCATATTTAATCCCAGATTTTTCATATGTTTTTCAACGTTTTTCATACCTGAGTTCATATGTTTTTCAACGGTTTTTCATATGTTTTTCAACGATATTATCATTCGGTTTGGAAACCCAGGTTTTTCATATGTTTTCAAAGGTTTTTCATAGGTTTTTCATCTTCATCATAAGGTTTTGCAGATTGTTTCTGGGTGTTGTAGATTGTTTCATAGTTTTTTTCATACGTTTTTCATATGGTTTTCATCATTTCTAAGTGTGCGCGTCTTAATCATTTATGGGTGGGTTCATGTTCATCATTCTGGGTTCATCTTCATTATTTCTAGGTTTTGCAGATTTTTCATATGTTTTTCATACGTTTTCATATGTTTTCCATATGTTTTTCATATGTTTTGCAGTTTTTGGATGATTTTTGCAGATATGGGCGGGTTCGAAGATGGTTGCAGTTTTTGCAAATTACAAATTATACAGTTACCATCATTATTCATATTTTGATACAGATTAGCATTCAAAAATTGAATTTTTAATAAATCCCATAATTAGTGGGATAACTGCCTACTTTATAGAAATCATCCATATTTAGATCAAAAATATATTTTGCATATAAATTGTTTTTATTATTATGAAATTGAAAAAGACGAATATACCCTTATATTTAAAAAAATATTAATTAATTGAATTATGAAATAGATGACTGAGATTGGAAGGCATGTGGTGTAACTTTTAAGTGGGGTGTAGAAGATCCGACATCTATAACTATAAACAAAATATAAATATATAAGTAGAGTAAACTATAATTTTCGTCCTTCATGGTTTAAAAAGGACTACAAATAACTTCACTCAATGAATTAAAAAGGTAAAAAAAAGACAAAAAAATCCCTTTAACTAATGGAGCCTTGATTAACGGAGTTAGACACAAGGATCATTTTTAAAAAAAATTATAAACAATGGAAACGATAATTGTATTTATTAAAGTCTAAAGACTATTTTTAAAAATTGGTGTAAAACACAAGGACCAAAATTGTAGTGTAACTCTAATAAGAATTTATATTTTGTTTTGAGAAAAAAGCAAAATACGAGTCTTGCTCTCTTAGAACACACACAAGTATGAGGATTGAGGGCATCTCAAGAACATCTTAATCTTTAAAAAAAAAATAAACAATTAAAATTAAAAATCTTTACAAAATATTATATTTAATTTTAACAACATCTTTATTTTCGAGGTTATAAAATTTATTGTATTATTAAAATATTCTATATTTTTAATAAAATATTATTTATCTAATCTAAACATTTAATTGCAAATTTTTTTTAATTGATGGAACATAATAAAATAAAGTTTTTTTTTTCTCATGGTAATCATTTTAAGAGATTTCTTCAAATTTAAAGATTTTTTTAATCTTTTTGATACTTCATTCTATAGTAGGGGTGAGCATTGGCTCCGAACTGGACCGAACCGGTTTGGAACCGAAACCGGAAATAAGAGATTATTGGAACCAATAACCGGACCGTATAGGCAATACCAGTGCCGGTGCCAGTTCCGGTCCTGGTTTTTCGATCAAAAAATCGGTTGGAACTGACTGTTAATCCATTTTCTTTTCTTGAATTTAGTATTTCCCCTTTTTAATCCATAACCAGTAATCCATGCAATCCCTTTTATTGTTTTACAACTTTTTAAATATATTAGTATATGACGTCACTTTTTAAATAAAATTCATATTAATCCATGGCACCATGGTGCAATAATCCGTGAACACTTTTCATCAATGACATCTACTTTGTTTAAAGTTTGTGCAATCTCTATATAAACACAAAGCCGAAAAGATTGTTCGTATTTAATAAAAAGCAATACTCGCTTCAAAATAGAACAAAAATTGAAAAAAAACCCAAATCTATATTATCGTCCTTCAAGATGTCATCGATGTCGTCTATTATCGGCTTTCTAGAGTTTCTAACCCAATCTTTGGTGCACAACAAAATTTCAACTATAAATGTCGACAAACTAGTCCGATAGACCGATACTCATTTAAAACTCTACCACTAGTGCTAAACGCGGACTCGGACGCCATGGTTGAAATTTGTATCGCCAATATGTTTAACAATAAGAAAATTAAATTATAACGACATTAATTTATAAACAAATATGAAGACTAAAATAAGAAGTAATAATTATCTTAATATATAACGACATTAATTTACATTATTTTGTCACTTAAACTTCCGGGCCGGTCCCGGTTAATTACCCGAAAAATTGGCACCGAACCGGTTTGGAACCAGAACCGAAAATGGAGGATTTGAAGGACCGAAAACCGGACTGGTAATACCGATGCCGGTGCCGGTACCGTTCCTGATTCGAGCCGGTTCTAACGGGTCAATTGTTTACCTGTATTTTGAAAAAAGTTTTAAAGATGCTGTTTTAGCAAAAAAAATACTCAAAATCTCTATTTCTTTATTTTAGAGATGCGGAGAAACGATAATTGTTTTTATATGCTGTTTAAGGACTACTTTTAAAAATTGGTGTAAAACACAAGGACCAAAATTGTAGTTTAACTCTTAAAGAATTTATATTTTGTTTCGAGAAAAAAGCAAAATACGAGTCTTGCTTTGTTTATTATACACACACAAGTCTAAATACCCCCACCGCATTTCTTCAGCTCGTTCGACTTCTGGTCTTTTTGCAAACTTATGATTACTTGTTCTTCACAATCGTCCAATCAACGTGGTAATCTCTTCTCCCTTTTACAATCAACACAAATTCCTTCCTCTTTTTATAGATACAGAGAGATTTTGATTTCATTATCCCTCCAAGACTTGTTCAAAAGATTCGTTGCGTTCAAGGGAATAGATTGCTTGTTGAGGTTCATTAGCGCACACGATTCATCCATTGATGGTCGCTTTATTTCTAAACTCAGTTTTTTGAATCTTCTTGTTCCTCAATTAATGCGTGATTTCTTGTTTCTTTTTTTCCAACCAAATAAAGGATCGACTTCTTCTCGTGGGTTCTTCAGCTTCTTTTCGTTGTTTTTAATTTATTTATTTTTTCACTCACTGTGTCTTCACGTTATCAGTCTTGTAGGATCCCCGAATCTGATATTCATCTGACAACCCTAATTGAAGGTAATTGTTGTTAGGTCCACCTTGGATTTGTTTATTTTGCATTTCTATCTGTTTAATCCATTAATCGCCGCATTGGATTCTATTAATATTTATTATAAGCTGCTATGAAACCCTTTTCATTTCTGATTTTCTAGCAGTTTAATGATTTTGAATTAATTCAGTTTGGCATTGAGGTTCTTGTTACCAATGGTCTAGTGATGCTTAACTTGTTTGATTAAGTTGCAACGGGAATGAAAGGATATTATCTCCATGTTTTCTTTTCTGTACTAGTGATTGGTGGAAAATCTTGAAATAAAGGGGTGTTTGGATGTGCGATTTGAACTGATTATTGCCATGAAAAATAAGAGTCAGATAACAAGATAATAAGTTGCTTAGAGCCAATAATCAGTTTTCCTAGATCAACTTCTTACCAATGTATCCAAGTATGATTATTATGATCTTAAATAAACGGAAAAGTAGAATCATAATCAATTTTACCAAACACTCAAAACTGGTTAAACGCACATCCAAACACCCCCAAAATCTCAAGCTATTTGCATTTAGCTAAATAGGATGGGTGTGAATTGGGTGCTGGTTCAATATGTTTTTAATCTGTGCCCCTTTATGTGTCAAATTTAGACACTATATGTTGTACTGATGGTTGTGTGGGGCCTGATGGTGGATGTAGTTACTTTAATTTGATCATATGGATTGTTTTTCTTTATGCTTATGTTATTTCTCTTTGAAATTTTAGAATTCGATTGTTATTGATAAATCTACCAATACCAATTCAGTTTGTAGAGCAGTTTTTCTAATATTTCCTATCCTTTCTTTTTTGACTTTTAGATGGAAACCAAGCTGCATTCTGATTCTCATGAAGATACGGAACATGGTAATGATCCAAATGAGGGTTCCAAGGCCAAGATAGAAGAAAATGGCAGGCGTCCAGGGGCTATATCATATATTTACAGACAAGATGTTGTACGAAGCAAATCCGAGGGGAAGACAGGGATAGTGACTGAAGTTGCGGGTGATTCTGACTCGGATAGCAGCAGTGATGATGAAGATGAGGATAATGAAGACACTGAAGTGGCTGGTGTCAATGAGGATGGTACTGAAGATATTCATGGAAATGTCACTGGGAATACCGATAATGATGATGATGATGATGACAGCAGTCCACTTCCAGCTGACCATGTTAGAGTACTTTGGATGGATGAATCAGAGACGACCCAAAGTCTTAATGATGTGACAGTTGTTGACCGAGGATTTTTGCATGGAGATTATGTTGCTTCTGCTTCTGATGCAACTGGACAAGTGGGTGTTGTGGTTGATGTCAACATATCTGTTGATCTATCAACTATTGATGGATCTGTCGTAAATAACGTCTCATCAAAAGACTTGAGGCGGGTGAGGGATTTTCAAGTTGGTGATTATGTAGTCTTTGGCCCATGGCTGGGTAGAATTGATGATGTACTCGATAATGTGACAGTCATGTTTGATGATGGTTCTGTTTGTAGAGTTATGAAAGCCGACCCATTGCGTCTCAAACCAGTTGGGAAGAATCCCCTTGAAGATGCACATTATCCATATTATCCTGGTCAGAGAGTAAAGGCAAGCTCTTCATCTGTTTTTAAGAATTCGAGATGGCTGTCTGGGTTGTGGAAGGCTTCACGATTGGAAGGAACCGTAACCAATGTTACAGCTGGGTCAGCTTTTGTATATTGGATAGCATCTGCAGGTTATGGGCCAGACTCTTCAATAACACCGTCTGAGGAGCAGAATCCAAAAAACTTAAAGTTATTGGCTTGTTTTGCACATGCAAATTGGCAACTTGGTGATTGGTGTCTTCTTCCATCACCCAAGCCCTCGTCTACTACGGTTCCTCATGGCAAGAGTTCATCAGAGTTGGAACCTCAGGACTCCATAAAAGCTGGCTTACGTACTCAAGAGAAGTCTGAGAGTGATTCAGAAGTGGTTCCTGGAGAGGAATCCGCCAAGAAATCTGACCCTGTGGATGTTTATCCAAATACTGCACCTGCTGGAGACATTGGAAAAAATGATCATAATCCATCTATTGAATCTAGTTCATGCACTAGCTCATTGCCTGCTGTGAAAGGTCCAGCCCATGAAAATTGGCCTCTACATCGTAAAAAGGTTCGTAAAGTTTTGGTTAAGAGGGATAAAAGGTCTCGGAAAAAAGAGGAACATTTTGAAAAAGCCCTTCAAATTATTAATACAAAAACAAGAGTTGATGTAGCTTGGCAGGATGGAACCATAGGACGTGGATTGGATTCAATATCTTTGATACCAATTGAAAACCCTGGAGATCATGAATTTGTCTCCGAACAGTATGTGGTAGAAAAGCCCACTGATGGTAATGATGACACGAGTGACATTAGTCGTGTGGGGGTTGTGAAAAGTGTAAATGCAAAAGAGAGGACAGCTTGTGTGAGGTGGTTAAAGTCGGTTGCGAGAGCGGAAGATCCTAAGGAATTCGATAAGGAGGAAGTTGTCAGTGTTTATGAGCTTGAAGGGCACCAGGACTATGATTATTGTTATGGGGATGTAGTTGTTCGGTTACCATCCACTCTCGTAGGGCCACAGACAGCTGCTGAGAATGTAGCAGAGTTGACTGATGGGAACAAGGTTAAACAAGATTCAACAAAGCATGCAGCATCTGGGAAATCAGGAGATGCATCCAGTGTTGAAGCTTGCACTAACTTTTCAGACCTCTCTTGGGTTGGAAATATTACAGGGCTCAGAAATGGTGATATTGAAGTTGCTTGGGCTGATGGGATGGTATCAATGGTACACTCTTCCACATCTTTGGAAAACTCAAACCCATAATTTTCTTTTAGCATCTTCATAATTAATTTCCAGACATTACTATGTTAAGATGTGAAACATTTGCTTAGGTAACACCATGATTTTTTTTTTGTGAAAGCCATACAAATAACAATCAAACATATAAACATCTTCCAAGAACACCAAAATAGAGATCTAAAATTAAAATTAAATGGAAATGACCACATTATGGGTAAAACAACATGAAATTAGGGGTCCATTTGTTTTTGTAGTGTAGGATGTGTTAACAAAGAGAATGGTTGAAAAAGAGAGATACACATTGTTGTGTAGGCAGCAAAGGCTTTGGGCTTGTGGCTATGAGGGTGGTGGGCTTTTACATGATTGGGTCTCGTTTAGATCATTTGTGCTGTAGGGAATTGTACCATAAGCCAAGCTCTCATACCATGATACACTCTGTATCCTGGAAGAAAAATGTGTTTCTCATTGAAGATCTACAAATGATAACTCTTATCACTACATGAGTAACTCTATATAGGTCACATGAGTCATAGGGATAAACATAAACAAGATGAAGATCTACAAATGATAACTCTTATCACTACAAGCACAACTCTCTGAAATAACAATAAGAGCAACATTAATTTCTGATTTGCTGGTGACTCATAAAGTGGCTAGGACTATGTAAATTGTTTACATGATAGTTTTACGTGGTTACTGAATACGGATCAAAGTACTAAACAGACCATTGGAATATGATATCCAGTATAAACATGCCCTATTAAAAAGGCTGGAGCTTTTTTGGCTTCTTCTTGAAGTTGTGGTTCATAAGCATGAAGTTCCTTGTGTTGTATAAATAGGCTTGGGACTTCTACACTCAATTTATACATAGTTTAAATGAACAGCTGATTATTGCTTACTAATATGGTGCTTGAATTTCGCATCAATAGTAATTCCAAAATTGTGTCATAGATATTCGCATCTTCTTAAGAATTGACTATTAAGCATTAATAAGTAAGCAGAATTTTAGAACCAAAAAATGTGTCTTCATTAACTTTTTTTACACTTGTAGAACCAAATGCTGGTCTCCTGTGTATTGACCTCCAGTGATGGAAGGGTTACTAGTGAAGAATACTTATCCTAATGGGGAAAGACTAAGATGAATAGGAAATGGTAAGCAACAATGTTGTTGCAGAAGCAGGTTCTACAGTGAGATCAGGTTACCTTTTTGAAGTGGGGTAGAAAGCCTAGTATGAATTTCCACCATGGCCATCTTCTAATGAAACATTTCTATACTAGAATCTAAGAATCAGAGACATACTCTTCTATTAAGATTCTAAATTTATAAGACTAG
Source organism: Silybum marianum (assembly GCA_036898165.1). Classification (NCBI taxonomy): domain Eukaryota; kingdom Viridiplantae; phylum Streptophyta; class Magnoliopsida; order Asterales; family Asteraceae; genus Silybum; species Silybum marianum. The sequence goes on along the minus strand of CM072530.1, from coordinate 19,498,667 downwards.
CCAACTTCCAATCGAGTACAGCAGGAGGATTCTTACTCAAATTAATGACAAAGCACTGTGAATTAATGAAGAAAAGTAGCCCAGTGGTCCTTCTTACTTGCCCTAATGACTGCAGTCAATGATACAACAATATTGGTTTTAAGTACAGATGATAAACTTTAACTAACTTAAGTCTACTTCTTTTTCCTTTAACTCTATCTGTAGACATCTTGTTTTCCGTTTGTCCAATTCAGTTTTTATTTTTATTCTTTTTCTGATTAGTTATATCTGTAACATACAATCTCTACTTTTTATTGGTGTTAGAGTCTCAACAAAGGTTCGTGCGACCAACATGGATATTCTGTTGGTCTCCCTAAGGAAACAGGGAAAAGAACATGGACATTTGTTACACTTTTATTACAATCAGATGGTTTAGAAATTGGATTTGTACTTGTTGATGGAAAGTAGCTTAATGTTCATTTGTTATACTTCTATTACAATTAGGACGGGGAACCATGTTTTAAAAGTACAAAGTAATATGCTTGTTGGAATGAAAGAACCTACCTTATGCAAAGACTTCATAAAGAAATTAACTACTTCTACACTAACTCATGCTGCACCTTTAGTACAAAACAAAATCCTTCTTTTCTCTATATTGGCTTTAAACAAAATAGAAACTAGTATGATTCTTAGAGATGTTTTCTTTTTAATGTGCACTTATGGAATAAGGTTATTCCTCTTTGTGATGGTAATTGCAAGTAGCCTATATGATCTTTTGTTTCCAATCAGGTTGGTCCACAAGCAATATATGTTGTTGGTCGTGATGACGATGATGAGTCAGTTGCTGGTGGAAGTGAAGTAAGTGATGATGCAGCTAGCTGGGAAACAGTGGAGGATACTGAAATGGAGAACCTTCACAAGGCACTAGAGGTTCATTTCTATTCTAGTGCTTATAAGGCTCTTGATGTCATTTGTTCTTTTATATTCATCTCTGAATTAACAAATCTATATTTGGTTGTATCAATTTTGTTAGCTTGTGTATTGTTCGGGGTTGTTGGTTTTTCGGTAGTTTTTAGTTGGGCAGATTTTTCTTCCGTTTGTGTGCTCTTGTTTTCTCCGGATGGCTTTCTTTTCTTCAGTTCAATGAAATTTTTTGACTGTTTAAAAACATTATGTTAACAGATGCTAAATCAGTGAAATTGTTAGGTAAAAAGTCATTTGTAAGTTATTGCAGTATGCAGTTGATGTATAAAAAAGGAATGGTCGCTCATGAAGTGGCATTTGGTTAGTTATGTTTGTTAGTTGTAATATTGTTCAACGGGAGAAACTTATTTCTATTTGCCAATTAAAGAAAATCGTTGTTGAGTTGGATGTGTGGTACATGCTATAGTTGTCACCTTTTTGCTGATCTTACTGCAAATATGGATGCTAGTTTTGGTGATCAGATCAATGTGTTCAATATGTAATACATCTAACTTTAAAGACTAGACCAGTTTTTTCTTCTACCTTTTGTTTGGAAGGCTTCTTTTACTTTTCCTTTAACTAAATGCTCCCTTTTCTGTTTCTTGATATTTTTAGTACTCTTTGGTATGCACAGCTATTTGATGATCACAATATGTTACTATTTCCAATTAAACTACTAAATTATATTTAACCTCGTCAGTTAAAGGATAATGCATAGGAGTTCAGAACTTATTTCAAATTTTGGGTAAAATGCGCATTTTGGTTTCTTTTCCTTCTTATTCTCTTTACACACAGTTATTTGGTGAAGATTAGCAAATGAAACCAATAACGAGAGTAAACAGCAGAGAGAGGGGAAATAGTATAATAATGGAAAGACGTTAAGGTCCATACGAAAAGTTTCTTAACCTTTTTGGGTGACCCAACCATCTTTTCTGGTTCTGGTGGCTGTAGGAAAATAAATATCTGCAAACACCATTTGATGAATGAAAGCTGATAGTTGAGGGTGAAGGCATTCACGTTAACCATTGATCTCCATAGTTATATGCTCATTCATTTGTCGGCAATGAACCAACATTAACCTGATGCCCATGGTTCCGAATTGGTCCATGCTTTCCTTAGGGCCTGTTTGTTAGCAGCCTAATGAGCTTAATGGGACTTGCAATTTGTCTGTTTGGTAGTGGCTTAATGATATAGAAAGTGGCTTATTCAGTGAGCTTCTAGGGGGAGCTTTATGCAGAAACCTGCCCTCCCAATTAAAAAACATGCTCCTTATATCTTTGAAAAAACCCTCTCAAACAAAAACCTTCCCAATCTATAGAGACAGTTTAATCCACACAGACAACTTTACCCATACAAGACTTAATGGAGAACCTACCAAACGGCCCCTTAGTTTCAGGAACAGAGTAATGCTGTATGGAAGTTCTCTTCAGTAAAGTCAAAAAAGAAGAAGATAGCACCATAAAATAGGTATTTTATCTTATATCCGAAAAAATGCTGTGGCTGTGTCTGTGTCTGTTTCCCATCAAACAATACAGTTGGTGGTCCAGTTGGAGGTTATAATGTAATGTGCTGCTGGTCAATATGAGTACTATGCACATTTTTTTGTGAGCAAATGTAAAGGATGGATTATCATGTTGCTGATTCTTTTATAAACGTGACTAAAATCTTGTCATAGTGTTGTCCCATCCAGCTTTAAGGCATCAAAATGTTTAAGTTGGTTCATGAATACCGATTTCAACATTTTATACACCTAATTATTGAGCAGCTGATTATTCCATCTTTAATTTGTGTATTGGGGACTGATACAAAACATTTTTCTTCAGGATCTTCGGATACAAAATGGATCTGACATCAGTCTCGATGCAGCGGAGCATACAGCTGAAAATATCCAAACAAATGGTGCACTTTCTATACCCCTGGCTGCCCTGGGATTTATGACTAGACTGGCCAGTGGAATTTTTTCTAGGGGTCAAAGAAATACAGATAATTCAAGCATAAATTCTGGAGGTGACAATGATGAAGTATTGCCAAGGTCGGATAGTTGGTCAGAGAACAAAGACTCTAGTGATGTGTCTAGCTCCCGCAAATCCAGCTGCACTGATGCTCTTGAAAGACCAGCTTCTGATAGAGGAGGAGAGCAGCATGCTGTTGAGGAATCAAGTTTATTAGATGCACCACAAGAGCTTTGCAATGTGAATTCTGATAAAGTAAATGACTCCTCAAGATTCGAGGTTGGCGATTCCAGCTTTAAAGGATTTGACATTGTTAAAGATCCTCTTGACCATTATTTTCTTGGGGGCGACAGACAAGTAAGTTTCAAATTTTAAATGACGTCTATTATTCTTGGAAATTGACTTCAGTATTTACTGTAATGTCTTTCAATAAACTCATAAACTGTTTGCTTTGGAAATTGACTTCAGTATTTACTGGACTACCTCTACCATTGTTAACCTTCAACAGAAAGTTTAGGGGGTTATTGTTAGATTCTGGAAGAGGTCTACTTTGTCCTTTTATGAAAGTTTGAGGCAGTTGTTTTCTGGGGAGACCTGGTCAATTGCAGAATATTAAATTTTAGGGACTTTTACATTGCAACTCTTAAAAAAATTAGGGTCTATCTTGCAGGGTTTCTTAGATGTAACGTACTCTAACCACATTAATCTCCTACGGTTTCTTAATCTGTTTAGTTTTGATTGATGTGTAGCAAGCCGATTAAAACAGAAGATCAGTTCAATTAATTCAATTTGTTTGTCGAACATGAATTGGTTAGGGGCTCTTAAAACCAGGCAATGATTACTTAGGCATCTCAAGTAATGGAAGATAAAATCTGCAACTTTTGTGATAAGGAGAATTTGGGTTGCTAATCTATCAATAATTCGCCAAATCTGGAACTTTGGTGACATATCTCCCATACCACCATAGGGGTGCTATGGTCAAGTCATTCGAATGTTTACACTACAGGGTACATTGGACTTTCTGTTGATTCTCTTTCTATATTTTGTTGCTTCCTTCAACTCTTTATCCGTTACTCCGTCTTGCTCTGAAAAAGAACCAAATTTAGTATGTAATTGTGCCTTAAAGCAAGAGTTAAATTCCTATAAATTTAGTATAAAAAGCTTTTATCATGTATTAGTAATTCTGCAGTCTGGTTCTTTGCTTTGGAGGGAAGACGTGAAGAAGTTGCCAGACCTATAACTGAACAGTGTCTAAAAATGTTAAATGGAGCCACACAGATGAACAACCTTGTAGCGGTCAATTGTCTAAGAGGGAACTAAGGAGAAAACTTAGGCAGAGGCTGAGAGGCATAAATATTGTTCCTTTTAATCAGAATCATACATGCTTTCTTCTCTCTTATTTCTTTTCTGAAAAATCGGTTCATTTGAATCTATGCTGTTAATAACGCCGATATAACGGCGTTATAACGGTTAACGGACCTAGAGATTGTAACGGTGATAATGTTACGTCCAATATAACGAAACCATTTTTAACGCCGTTACATACCAAAATATCGACCAATGTATTGGTAATATTGCGGTGCAATATACCGATATCTTTTTTTGGTACTCTTGGGGTTTTTTGAACTGATTTTCAATTTTCTGGGTCATATTGGGTCTTATTTTTTTACTGATATCTTTTTGTTTTATCAGCCCAACCTGTTGTTTCTTAGGTTTTTTTGTGAAACTTGTTTAAGTTAGTGTTTTGATGTTGAAACTATATCTTTTATTTAATGCAAATTATAAGTTCACTAAAAATAGGGAACTGTATGTATATATATTATATAATTCTACAAAATATTATATGAACCGTTATTTTTGGACCGTTATACCACCGATATAACCCTGAAATAACCGTTATTTCAAATATCGGTCCCGACCGTTATATGATATTTTCACCATTAATAACAGCATAGATTTGAATATAAACTTGTCTTGACTATGTAAATCTGTGATGATTATAATTTTGGTACTATGTTATTCTTGCATAAATTCATGTAGTTGTAGAGAAGTCTTACGATATAATGCAATTAATTTGATAATCCAAGACGAAGGTGAGTCAGATAAACAGGTAATCTTGCTACGAACAGCATAAGCACGAGATTCCAATGTGATTCCCTGTTGGTTGTTGTACTATTTCTATATCAAATTTAGCTTGATTTAAGATTTATTTGATTGTTTTATGTCATGATACATTCGGTATATTTACAGAATAGCACTGGAAGGAGATGGCTTAAGAAGGTCCAACAAGATTGGAATATCCTCCAAAACAACTTGCCGGGTATGTTTTTGAATTAGTGCTCCAATTCCCATTTACAAAATTCCAGCCAATATCGTCCTTTTTAAACATTGTCTTTCTACACAGATGGAATTTACGTTAGGGTTTATGAAAATAGAATGGATCTGTTGAGGGCTGTGATAGTTGGAGCATATGGTACACCTTATCAAGATGGTCTATTTTTCTTTGACTTTCATCTTCCTCCAGAATACCCTGATGTTCCACCAGTACGGGATTTCCTATCTCTTCTCTATATATTTTTTGAGTTATTGGCCTTCTGAATCATTGTACTTGGTTTTTCGTTGTATCCAAATTACTCATTCTTACAAAGTTTTGTGTTCTTTTTGCGTTTTCACGTTGACATTTTCACATTTTGTAAGAATAGTGGCTTGTTTGCAACGGAAGCAAGTACTATGATTAAAACAAATGCAACCACTATATTGTTTTTACCTTCTTCCCTCCAGTTACAAATAAAGCTTGAAGTTATAAATTAAAACTTACGATATAACTATGTTAATTGTTTCTTATATTGATGTAGTCAGCATACTATCATTCTGGAGGTTGGCGAATAAATCCAAATCTATATGAGGAAGGGAAAGTTTGCCTTAGCCTCTTAAATACCTGGACAGGAAGAGGTAATGAAGTCTGGGATCCTTCATCCTCTAGCATCCTTCAGGTCCTGGTTTCACTCCAGGGGCTAGTACTCAATTCCAAACCATATTTTAATGAAGCGGGGTATGATAAACAAGTTGGTACAGCAGAAGGAGAGAAGAACTCGTTATCCTACAATGAGAATACATTCTTACTGAACTGCAAAACAATGATGTATCTCATGAGAAGGCCCCCAAAGGTAAGAGATGCATTACTTGCAAAAAAATTATGTTTCTGTTGATTCAAATTTTCTTGGGCTTTGCCTATTGTTAATCACAGTTTGGTAACTTTTTAATTGATCTATTTCTTATCTGCCATGATAAAGCTATATGATTATTTCAATTTGCGGTTCCTTTAACTATATATATAATCTATTACTAGATGGATCCTGTAAACTCCCTACTACATTCAAGAGTTGGCAGGTCTCTTAACAATGTTGAGAGTAAAGGTCCATGATTCCAATCTATTAAACGATTCCTTGGCTGGCTCTATTGTAATGTAGCCAATCTCTAGTGCCTAGACCAATTTGGTTACTTCACCTATTACTTTCTGATATAATGAAACAGAGGATTTTTTTTGTTGGGGATCTCACAATGAGAGAGAGAATAGTTCCTTAACTTTCGTTTGGTCTGTTTCTTCTCTCCTTGTGTGTGATTACATGTTTTTACGTGTTAGTTGGGGGGGGGGGGTGTTCGCTTGTCCTAACGACAAGCATTCGGTTTCAAGTTCCACTTTGACTAAAGGTGATAAATTCATTAGGGCATGCACTTTGGCTAGAGGCCCAAAATTTTCCGAGGCCATGTGGAGGGGGTGCTTTGTATGAACTTGGTGGACTAGTTAGTCAAAGGTGTCATGATGGCAAGGTGGTTGTTATACCCTGGGTACCATGGTAGTCTTTATTCTATTGGTGAATATTAGTAGGGGTCGACATTGTAAGGCAGTATTAGGAAGGTACAATGTGCTAGTGTATTGTATAAGGGAATAGTGCAAGGGTAGTCAGTCGATGGGTATAAATAAGGTGTTGGGAGTTGAGGGGAATCGTTCTGTTTTGTAGACAATTTGGACGTGAGTTCTGTAGAGAGTCTCGAAAGCCAAAAAAACCCTTTGTAATCATTTGATTTTGACCAATACAAACCGGTATTACCAATGATTTTATTGTTTTGATCGAGTGTACATCAAATTGGTATTAGAGCAGTGAGATGATGGGATGGCGACAAGAAGCGTGGCTTATCGAGTGGATGATCTGGAATCGAACATTAGATCCATGAAGGCTATGAACACAATGATTAAACAAATTGATAGGCTGATTAAGGAAGGTTGCAGAGAAGAAAAGATGAGGGGTTGAATTGAGTCGATCCGTGTCATTTGAAAGCCGTAAATAATAGATTCCAACTTTTAGTGGCAGAACTCTGATGGTTGGATTTTACAAGTTGAGAAGCATTTTGCCTTCAAACGCTTAGAGCAAACGAAGAGCAATTGAAAGTCTCCACGAGTTTGTTTGATGGCATATCATGACGTTGAGAGGATCTGAAGTGGACGACTCTTCATCCATTCCATTCATCTGTGAATGGTTTCTAACCCTAACACAGGGTTTGACCATGAAGAAGGGTAAAACAGAGAGGAACTTCATAGAGAGAGGGAAGGAGGGAGAAGATATAAAAAAAAAGATCGATATAGGGGAAGGGTGGAGTTAACCGACAACCATTTTGAGCCGGCCTCTCCGCCATCATCGTCATTATAAGGCCCTCTCCACCATTACCATCGCCGTCATTGCCTTTTGTTGGTGGATTTTATAAATCCAAGAATGGTGAAAGTGGAGGGAATTAATGAGCAATGAATGTTGTTTAAAGATAGTGGATCAACAAATTGCTTCATTTTAGACGAGTTAGTGTTTGAAGTGAAGTAGTCAACTAAGGTGATTAGGGAATATGGGATTACATGGGAAACACGTGTCACCATAAGGAAGGAATTTTTAGAGGTGTTAAGAGTGTATTTTTAGGGGATAGAAATAGTGGAGGAATTTCTTCTAATTTTTGGGTGTGCAACAGTTACAAACTTTATATACTAATCGGAAAACCCAGTCTATGAATATCAAAATAAGCTCAACGTATGTCTTGTTGAAATGGAACTCATCCTTGAATAAGAAGATGTTCAATTTTCTGAAGGTAAGAGCAATCATTGAGTGGCCACAACGACAAATGGTGATTGAATGTCGTGGATTCATAGGTCTTTTTAGGTATTATCGCTAGTTTTTAGCAGTCCCTCTTATGGATTTACTTAGAATAATAAATCAACCGTAGGCACTTCAAGAGTTGAAATGTGCATTATCAACCACATTGATAAGCCGAGTCGATACGGACATGTTTACCAGAGACGTTTTGCAAGGAAACAAGGATAAAGATATTGTTAGTATTTAATTAAGGAAAGTATTTATCTTTATTTGGGTTTATTTTTATTTAGGAAACGTATTTAATTTTATTAGGCAAAGATAATCTTTATTTTATTTTAGGAGTTGGTTTTCTTTTAGGATTCCTTGTTAGCAGGTCACTATAAATATGGTGTACCATTGTTGCTTTAGGGGTATGCAATTAATAAAAGTTTAGTCTTTGGCTAATTGGGAGATCTCCTGTTCTCGAATACAGGTAACTATCAATCTTGAACCTTGGGGTTGAATTGGTGTTCTTATCACACATATATGTTGATATTACTTGATTTTTAAATTTAAATCAATCGTATGTTGATTTTTAAATTTAAATTTTTTAAGCTTTCGTGTTTTTACACTTTTAACTTCAGATTTTATATTTTTCCAAACTTAGTTAATCATATCACGTACATTTTTTTGTATTCATACATGTCATGGGATCATGGTTAAAACGAAGTTGTGGAACTCTTCCAAATATATTTTGAATATCTGATCACAAATTTTTTTAAGTTTTATATAATACTAGTTAATTTATATAAATGTAAATTTTTTAATGTCATTATGTTATTGAATGAGTAGTACATAGAAAACATATATGTAAATATATAAAGTTATATATATGACATACAAATTTTCAGCCTTATGGTACCGTGGTAGTCCTCAGGGGTTGACTTTGGAAGGGAATGTTAGGAAAGTAGAAGTTGCTGCTAGCTAGTGCATTGTACGAGTGGATAGTGCAATATTAGTCAGCCGGGTGGGTATAAATAAGGTGTTGGGAGTTGAGGGTAATCATAATTCAGAAGACCCTTTGTAGTCATTTGATCATAAGCAATACAAACCGATATTATCATTGATCTCGGTTTGTTTAAAGAAAAGATTGTCTTGAGTTACTAAGTAATTTGACCAATCAAACCCTTGATATTCGGGAGATAAAAGGCAGAGTGATATTTTAAAGCAAGAAAAATGAATGGGCTAGCTGTAATATTATACATTAGAATTCACACAATGGGATGTTTGGAGGAGAACGGATATCTAAGTTTGTACTTCCATTTTGATATCAACATGTATCCTTGTGGGTGTTTTAAATGAAGGGAAGCATGGAGTTATATATAAGCAAGGTTTTATAATGCTCAGTCAATAGCCAAGATGACAAGGAGTAGAATCCAGTCACATATTTATCTGTATTAATAAAATTTTATATGTAGTAGCTACACAAAGGAAAAAAGGAGGGTGATAAAGAGCATCTCCAACAGATTCTTTAAAATAGAGAAAATGAGGCTTTTGTTCTCTATTTTACTCCAACAGATTCTCTATAATGTCTCTAAAATAGAGAAAGCTCCAAGTTTAGAGAATTCTGTGGAGCGAGAAATTACTTTTTTATTCATAGCTACCAATGAGATTGCATTATTATTATTATTTTATATAAGTTCTTTTTAAAAAGTGTATTGGGATATGGTCTTTTAATGATATAATGAATATTAAAATCTCTAAAATAGAGGATCGATTGGAATTGAATATAATCTTTTTAGAGATTTTGACATTTGGTTCTCTATTTTAGGGAAATTATAGAGAATCCGTTAGAGATGCTCAGAAATTAAATATTGAGGTGAAGTTGTAGGGAGAGGGAAGTGAGGTCCAAGTCTTGTTAGAAAATCCAACTTCTTAGCCTTGATAAATACAAATCGACCACTTAGAAATTAGAATATCTTCCAACTTCCAGTTAACATTTTCGTCCATGGTGTTCACATGAACAAGATGCTAGAGTAAGGATATGTTTGGCAAATTAGTTGATTACTGATAAGCTAGCTGGTAGCTGATAACCTAGCTGATGAATAAGTTATGTTTGGCAAAAACTAGCTTATAAACATGTAAAATGACCAAAAAAGAGCATGTAAAATGACCAAAAAGGGCATCTTGAAAAAATTGTCAGTTACAAACATTTCATAATATAATTCAAATAATTTTCTAATAGTATAATTAAAATTTATTTCTAATAATATAATATGTTAATTAATACAAACAAAATAGTAAAAACAAATAAAATTGGTCAACCTCTCCACGGCCGCGCTTGCCTCCGGCGGAAGCTTACTGAATAAGCCATTTTTTATATCCTTAAGCCACTACCAAACAGTCATATATAGTGTAGCTGACTGATTAAGCCGTGAACCCCATTAACAAAACCAAACACCTTTATCTGCTTCATTCTAATTTGCATTTACTAAACAAGTTTATTAATTGGTGTAGGACTTTGAAGATCTGGTGAAGGAACATTTTAAAGAGCGTGGTTATTACGTCCTCAAGGCCTGTGATGCTTACATGAAAGGTTACCTGATTGGATCTCTTGCAGAAGATGCCTCCATATGTGAAACAAGCATTGCAAATGCAAATTCAGTTGGTTTTAAGCTAATGTTAGCTAAGATCGTGCCAAAACTTTTATCAGCTCTCAATCAAGTCGGTGCTAATTGTCACGAGTTCAAGCATTTTCAAGACTCGTAGCCCGCCTTTTTGTCGGAATCTGATCAAATGCTATCAAAGAAATATTTGTACATTTTCGTGTTTTTTTTATCTCTTATCGTTCTTTGCTCAATCTTAATTTCTGAAGCTAACCTCAACAAAATTGGTGCGAGTTTTCTGCAGCAGCTTTGTGTCCTCTTCCTTTCATTGTTTCCAGTGCGGGTTTCTTGTCGTTTTATTCGTTTGTTTTTGTGATATTTCATCGGATTGTTCGATAAATTTTTGATGGATGGAGATTGTTCTTGATTATGGCAAAACCTCAGTTTATTTGGTTGGGTTCTGTTTTTTGCAACCACATTTGCACATGAATTTTGTTTGAAATGATGGTAGCATTCTGGATGTGAGACCATGTTTTATGCAACTTTGAACCTTCTTGGATGCTTTTCTTATTTTTTCTTGTGTGTCTAGTCGAGACACACATTATTCGAATTTTACTTGAAAAAATAGAGTAAATTACGTTTTTTCGTCCTTATGGTTTGTTCAAAGTTGTGGTTTTCGTCCCTGTGGAATGTGGTTTAAAAATTGGTGCTTACGTCCACGTGGTTTGTAATTTATTGCTATTTTCGTTCCTGAACTAATTCTTACCTTTTTAACTATAAGGGATCAAAATAGTAAAGGCTTATAAACCATAGAGACAAAAATAGCAATACATTGTAAATCGTAAGGATGAAAATAGCAATAATTTACAAACTACAAGGACGAAAACCGCAATATCTAAACCACAAGGATTAAAATCACATTTATTTACAAACTATATGGACGGAAAACGTAATTTACTCAAATAATGTTACCAGACTCGAGCTTGATACTCGTTTATGGGCTTGAACTCGAGATTGATTAGCTCGCTTGTTGGCTCGACGTCTATTATTTTTATACTTCGATTTTATGATTATGTGTAGCTTAAAAAAATGTATGCTCGAATGACTTAACTAGAAAACTTAATTGAGCTTTTGAATGAGTTGAGTCGAACGCTGGTATTATGGAACTCTACTCTTTAAGTTAAACAAGTTTTAGTGTGTGTTCGAGATCCACAATTAATTAATCTTGAGCTTGAGAGACGAGCTCGTGCATAAGTAGCTTGCTAAAAACTCAACTCGTAACTGTACCCTGAACCGGTTGTGATGTTTTGAATCGGATTGGCTGCTAGCCCGATTACCATTTTTTCCTGTTCACATGACATCTTTGATTATTTTAGTCTTCTCTTTTGAGTATGAACAACTGTTTGAGTTGGTAGCTTATTTACACAAATCAAACCCTGTAAAGACTCGTAATCAAACAATTGTTCGTGTTATTGCAAATCTGAACATTTTTTGTTAAATGAAATATTTTTATAGTACGTACTTATGTAAATGTCGGAGAATAAATTTATCTGAAAGACAATTTTAATAAATGGCACTCTTTCGTCCCAAAATAAATGCCTTAATGAAAAACATAGTTTTAAAAATAGGTAATTATTACATTTTTTTAGTTAACAAAATGATAATTTTACCATACATAACTAAGTTATGTACGGATGAATTTAGTCTGTCTAGATAAAAATCTATTATTTACTTTTTTTTACTGAATCAATCGTCTGAAATATAAAAATGACAGTTTTACCCTTTAGTTCATCACATAAACTTCAACACAACCTGTAAAATCAGTTCCAGAATTAATAACAATCAATGAACAACTGAAACTTTAGAGATGAGGGTTACGATTAGGTTTTGGAAAAGATGGACATAAAACATAAATGTAAAGAGGATTTTGAAATCGAAATCCGGGATGAAATCGAAAACGAAATTTGAAACATATAGCAGATAAAAGAAATTATTAGAAACTTCAAATGAAATCTGGAATAGAGAACAATAAACATAAATTATTAGAAACTTCAAAGGAAATATCGAGCGAAATTCAAAACGAAATCAAAATCGAAATCGAAAACGAAACCGAGTTCTTGAATCCGGGAAGGAGATGCAGTGGTGATTTGAGTTCTTGAATCCAGGAAGGAGATGCAGTTCTTGAAACGAAAACGAAATCAAAACACAAAAATGAAACGACAAAAAATCGAGTTCTTGAACATAGGAAAGAGATGCAGTTCTTGAATTGAAACGAAATCAAAATATGAAATCTGAGATGGGATCTCGAAGGAGGCGCGGAGGGGTAGGTTTATCCTTTTTTTTTTCTAAACCTGGACAAGAGCCCTTTCCCATCTGTGCGAATAAGCCCCAAGTAAACACCACGTTTCGGCTGAGCGAATAAGGGGTTGTTTTGGCAGTTGATGAAGGGTTTGGTACAAAATGATTAAGTAGCCAGAATGATTAAGAGACTTTTATGATACCGTGCAAAATGGAATATAATTGTTTGGTAATTGTTCAAGATGTAATTACGACTCTTAATGGGTTAAGGGAGGTCTAGGATACAAAATGATTCAAAGGGTTTTGGAACCATTAAAAGGCAGACTTAGTCTTGCCAAACATGATTCACCTCTTAACGATTCAAAATTTGCCTCTTAATGGAACTGTTAAGTGGTAAACACACAACCTCTAAGCCATAAGTAAACATTTCCTAAAAACAAAATGAAAAAGTAGATGGTGAACATTTACTTTGAGACAAATTATATTTGACCATTTGATTTGTCGGTATGTCATTGACCAAAATAAAGCAATCAAACTTGAAGCTTACGATTCATGCAACTCGACTTTACCTGATAAAGACCATCGATAATACCTTATAGCACGACACGACTAGCTCCAAGATTAATCGTTCGTGGACGTAACTCAAAAATACAACCATTTGTGAGTTTGAGGTGATTTTTTTTGTTTATTTCTTTAACGTAAGGTTCAAATATTTTTTACGTTTGGTAAAATATTGGTTAAAATAGGGATGAGATCAGTATCGGACCGGCTGATAACCATTTTTTATGGGACTCAAAAAATTAGGACAAAAAATCAAGCTGTATATACATGTTCGGTACCGGTTCGGTTTTGGTTCTGGGATGGGAAATAAGTACTAGGATCACTTAGGATTGAAAAGTGGGTTAAGAAACAAATAGAAGTTTATAATGTTCATGATGTTTCAAATGTTGTATCAAAACCAATCACAAAAGTTCCACAATCAAAAGTACATATTGTTTAAAATATTTTTAAGGTGCTTGAATTATTTGATCAAAATAATATGGCCGAATATTTTGATCAAATTGGAGAATATATAAATAGTTATAGAGAAGGTATGGTTAATTTAGAAGTAGGGATGGTTTAGGAAAAAATATGGTTAGTTTAGGAGAAGATATGGATGGTTTAGGAGAAAATAGAGATGAAATTTCACTAGTTACGTGTCCCCTTAAATTTCGGTTTGGTTCGTTTTTTTTCCAGGAAAATCTTGGAACCGAGAGGAAAACCGAATCCCAAATTTGATGTAAGATTGGAACTGATAATCGAACCGATCACATGCATACGTTTCAGTTCGGTATCGATTTAGTTTGGGAATATGGTCCTCGAGTCTCATCCCTAGGTTAAATGGTACAACTTCGTTGGTGGTTGATGCCTCCTTGTTCTTTCCATTCGCAACTGCTCCTCGTCATCAATATTGCATACCATCTTTGTCCTTGATCTACTCATCAGTCCTTTCCCCCCCCCCCTCTCTCTCTCTCTCCATCCATAGTGTTTATATTACGGTTGGAATTAGGGGTGTTAATGGTTCAGTTCACCTAGTAGGAAAATGTGAAGTGAATCGCATAAGGCGGTTACCTGTATATTGAATCGTAACAGAACTGCAGGTTGAACCGTACCTTTGAACCTTTGAGTGAGAGTGATTGGAGTTTGGAGATCAATTGAGACTTGAGAGGGTTAGTGTGAGGCTGTGAGCGAGATCGATTGGAGTCTGGAGAGTGGAGACAAGTGTGTGAATTGAGCGATTCGGTTAGGGCATTAGGCATACACATACAATATTAGATAAAACAAAAAATTTAAAAGTAAAATGATAATCGGATTGGTGGGTCAACCCGCAAACCAATATATCAACCCGAACATGACCTGTATAATAAACCGGTTGGAGGGTTAGAAAATTCAACCCAAACCCGTTTATTTTCGTGTTGGATTCGTGTCGTGTCGAGAATTGGTACCCCTAGGCTTTCACAAGTTCACATATGAATATGAGTTATAAGTTGTAAAATTGATTGAGGTAAAAATTGTGTTAAGATTCATATGTGAATCTATGTCATGATTTACAAGTACACTATGAACCAATATACATCTAATTGTCACCATTTAATGATAGTTTGTTGGATGTTTGTAACACCCGAAATTTCACACCTCTCAACCTTTATGTTGTGAATCCAAGCTTGGCAAGTAATATGATAAGTGTTAACCTTCAAATTGATCCATCAGACGTAAATTGCGACCCTGAGGTGCGACCTTGCCACTACCACCCTAGCAATTTTGGTACCATAAGTTGAGAGCCAGGAGATGGCCACGCCCGAAGTCGTTACCTAAACCGCAAGGAGGGGGATGCCGAAGGCAGGATCGCTAGTAATCGCCGGTCAGCCATACGGCGGACCTCGGGGAAAAGCATGAAAAAAGGCAGGCGAGTTGCAGCCTGCAATCCGAACTGAGGACGGGTTTTTGGAGTTAGCTTACCCAGAAGTGTGACCTTGCCATGCCAAGCTCGCACCTCAACCTCTCACTTTATGTACCGAAAGTCTGGTTTTGGAGGGTGCGACCCTGCCATTGCCAACCTCGCACTTCGCGGCCTGATGTATAAAATCGGGATTTTAAGTCCATATCTCATTTATCACTTTCACCAACCTTTCTCCTTCTCATTTACTCTCTCAGCAAAGCTCTAGGGGGCTATTTTGAGAGCATTTAGACCCCTCCACCAAGCTACCAAGATCAAGTGTTGGAACTCTAGGTTAAGGATTCAAGGCTAAGGTTCAAACCTCAAGTGTTATTCATCTTCATCTCCAACTCTCCAAGAAAGTTTGGAGTTCCTAGGGTTTCCACAAATCCTAGTAGGGTGACTCATCATGAAAACTATATACATGTTAAAATGTTGTATTTTATCTCCCACAAGTTTACATTTCAAAAAATATTACATTTGGGTGATTTTGACAAATTAGGTCAGACTTAAGTTTTTGGAGCTTTCATTTATATTGTCAAAATGAGTAGGAATATTGGTTTAAAACTCTTTGTGTTGGCTTATTCCAAAGTAAGATTGGTTTTGAAACTCAAAAACCACTTTGATTTAGATTTTGGAGAATTTATATTTGATGAGAAATAATCTTGTACCAAGCATTTATGTTGGTAACTTTTATAATATGTCTAAGATTTCGGTCCACGTATAGGATCATCGGGGGCTATACATTTATTGTATCATTGGTCGCCGGAAATGGCTATTGATCCTTGCGTAAAGTTCTAACTAGGACCATCGGGGGCTAAACATTTATTGTATTATTGGTCGTCTCCAATAGCTATTGGTCCTATAATGAACTCTTAACATTTTTATGTGACCTACTTATGTAATCCGTCACTATAATGGTATATATCGAGTCTCCTCCGTTATCTTTAAAATCGTCAAGTTTCTCTCAAAGAGCAAGTGTGAGTGAAAGAAAGAAGTTTTGGACCAAAACTACGATTGCACTTTTGAATGTTTTATGGATTTATCATTTAAACTTTTTTCTCTCACTAGGCGTTAAGCATATTTTTTTCTCAAATAGCATGTATATCAGGTGATCGTAGTAGCGGGGCGCCCAAGGGATGAGTGGAGGGTATGGCCGTTTGAGGCATTTTTGGAATACACTTTCATGTGTATCTTGATAGTTACTCTATATATATTGAGGATATTAGCAGCACCCGAACATAATCTATGTCTAATTTGTATAGATTAATAGGTTGTTTTTTTATTATCCACTTTTAGTTATACTCTATTACATTTTCCTAATTGTTGGGTGATCTTTATATTATGTGGATCCTCTTTGTAGATCATCTAGGTTTAAATGTCTCTTATTTTTAGGGTGTTACAATCTTTTACGTTTAATTGGTTAGTTCCAATTCAAACGATCAATGAAGAACTGTTATAAAATCGACCTCTTCACACTCGATCCTTCTCAGAACAACCCGAGTCTTAGAACTGAGTAGAAGCTTAGTCGAGATTAACCTAAGACCCAAAATAAACTAAAACAAGTTCGTATGCGGAAACGATGAACTCGAACTCTCAACGGTAAGGACAATAAACCACACAATAAAAATTGTAACTTGATGGAAATAAAAGAGGAAGAGAAACGACACCAAATTTATATAGAAAACCCAAAACGGGAAAAAACCACGGGCAAAGGAGACCACTGAGAAATTCACTATACTTTAGCGATGTTCACAACACTTGAGAAAAGGAGAAACCGATGAAGATTATTATATATATTTAGGAGAGTAGTAAATCTTAAGGTGTGTATTGGTGTGTTTATTTAACAAGGAGAGCATCCATTTTATAGATTTTATAAATCTTGGAGGCCAAGTGATAGACTTGGAGACCAACTAGGAGTGTTCACCAAGTTTTACCTTATTATTTTACTTTTATTTTAAATCTATTGTTTTGAGTAAAACAAAATTTACAATCTCCACCTTTTTACAACAAACACTGGATCATCCTAACAACAATCATCTTCATGAAACAAAGCTCCAGCACAAGCTTCTCTTCCGTCGGTCCTTCACGAACTACTTCAAGCCACGGATTCCGACTAAGTTCGAAAATAATCCATATTTAGTCATCGGAAGAACTTTGATCATCATATCGGCCGGATTGACGTGAGTAGATACCTTTCTCACTTTGAAGTCTCCCTTAGCAATGACTAGAGGTGTAAATGAGACGGGACAACTCATGAGCTACCCGAGATCAACTCAGTCAAAACTCGACCAACAGTCGACTCGAACTGTAGCTCGATTCGACATACTAATGAGTCGAGTCGAGCTACCTGAAACTCGACTCGATAAACTCGTGAAATACTCGAATATATTTTATATATAATTAATTTTATATTATAATTTATAAAATATTGTAATTTTTTTAATAACAACTAATTTAATATAATTAATCAATAAATCAATATTCTAATTTGAAACCATAAGGTAATTTGTGAAGAAGCATGTGAGGGCTCCACTCCTCATTTTATCCCACATTGATCAAGTAAAGGCAACTTACCTTCTTACCCTCATATATAAGTACTCCTTTATCCCACATTGACAACCTAGAGGGATTCAACCTCATGACCACCTATATAAACAACAATTATAAGGATGGTTTGCATTGACCAACCTTGATAAGTTGGATACTTGAACTAATTAAATGTTCATTCATATCCTTATAGTTTCAAGTATTTTGGAGTACCCTATAAAATTAAGTAGGCACACCTTAATTGAGTGGGTTTGGGTTTGAGCTTGAAATGAGCTTTGAAATGAGTTCAAGTTCGAGCATGAAACGCGTTCGAGTTCAAGCTTGGAAATTGCGTTTCGAGTTCGAGTCAAGTTTGGATTTTCATTACTGGCGAGTTTTTGAGTTGAGTTCGAGCTTGGGAATTAGATTTCAATTTCGAATCGAGTATAATGATAGTTGAGCTCGACTTGCATCATTTACACCCCTAACAATGACCTCTCTTATGAAATGATAGTGCACATCAATATACTTTGTGCGCTCGTGGAACATTTGATCCTTCGTAAAAAATATAGCACTCTGGTTATCGCAGAATACTGAAGCCACAGTAAGCTCATCATTGCTAAGGCTATTGAACAAGACTTTATGCCATATCACCTCTTTAAAACCCTCGGTAACGACCATATTAGCCTCAGTTGTAGATAAAGCAAATGTTGGTTGAAGAACGATCTTCCAAATGATGGCACATGACCCCATAGTAAACACGTACTCGGATAGCGAGCGTCAACCATCTATATTTTCACCATAGTCAGAATCAACATAACCCTGAACATCATCTCTTGAAGTCCCAAAACACAAGCAATGGTATCTAGTACCAGATAGGTACCTGAGAACCCACTGAATTGCCTTCCAAAGCTTTTTTCCCGGATCAGCCATATAACAGCTCACCATGCTCACAACATAGGCTAAGTCCATTCTTGTATTGATCATCACATACTTGAATGACCCAACCGCACTAGAGTAAGGAACATGTGGATCCTAGTAAATCTGGTAACGATGTATAAATCAACAAGAACACGAAGAACAAGATGAATAACTTCAATAAGTCATATATCTAACTTGTAAGGATTCGCGGTTACATAGATATCTCTCTGAAGCTCTCTCTAATGATATGAATTAACGTGTTAACTTCTATTGCATTGACCAACCTTGATAAGTTGGATACTTGAACTGATTAAATGTTCATTCATATCCTTATAGTTTCAAGTATTTTGGAGTACCCCATAAAATTAAGTAGGCACACCTTGATTGAGTGGGTTTGGGTTTGAGCTTGAAATGAGCTTTGAAATGAGTTTAAGTTCGAGCATGAAACGCGTTCGAGTTCAAGCTTGGAAATTGGGTTACGAGTTCGAGTCAAGTTTGGATTTTCATTACTGGCGAGTTTTTGAGTTGAGTTCGAGCTTGGGAATTAGATTTCAATTTCGAGTCGAGTATAATGATAGTTGAGCTCGACTTGCATCATTTACACCCCTAACAATGACCTCTCTTATGAAATGATAGCGCACATCAATATGCTTTGTGCGCTCGTGGAACATTTGATCCTTCATAAAAAATATAGCACTCTGGTTATCGCAGAATACTGAAGCCACAGTAAGCTCATCATTGCTAAGGCTATTGAACAAGACTTTATGCCATATCACCTCTTTAAAACCCTCGGTAACGACCATATTAGCCTCAGTTGTAGATAAAGCAAATGTTGGTTGAAGAACGACCTTCCAAATGATGGCACATGACCCCATAGTAAACACGTACTCGGATAGCGAGCGTCAACCATCTATATTTTCACCATAGTCAGAATCAACATAACCCTGAACATCATCTCTTGAAGTCCCAAAACACAAGCAATGGTATCTAGTACCAGATAGGTACCTGAGAACCCACTGAATTGCCTTCCAAAGCTTTTTTCCCGGATCAGCCATATAACAGCTCACCATGCTCACAACATAGGCTAAGTCCATTCTTGTATTGATCATCACATACTTGAATGACCCAACCGCACTAGAGTAAGGAACATGTGGATCCTAGTAAATCAGGTAATGATGTATAAATCAACAAGAACACGAAGAACAAGATGAATAACTTCAATAAGTCATATATCTAACTTGTAAGGATTCGCGGTTACATAGATATCTCTCTGAAGCTCTCTCTAATGATATGAATTAACGTGTTAACTTCAATAAGTCATATACCTAACCCTCTATTTATATGTATAGGAAATACGGTATAAGGAAATAGTAGAATAAGACATTATACACTTGCCTTTTCTTACAAAATAATACTTTCCTTATTTTAAACATTAAATCTTTCCTAATTAAAGACTTTGCTAACTTTTCACTTTAGCCCTTAACGTTTTCAATAGTTGTCATCTCGAATACAATATTTTCAGACCTAACAATCTCCCCCTTTGTATTCGAGATTACAATTCAGCAAATCAGCACTCTTTTGAAGACGGTGAAACTTTTGTCAACAAATCTTTCTTCTTGATTCTTTTGCTCCCCCTACAAAACTAATCTCTTGTAAGCTCCGTAGCTCCCCCTTAACATTAGCATGAAAATAAAATCGAAGGAGCAGCGATGTCGTAGGGTATAAAACTTGTCGGGTCAAAAAGTATGGCGGGCCAGGCGATGTTGACATAAAAGGATCTCGGCCAAGTAGATTCGATGAATATTTATGTCGGGTCTTAAGCACTCGATAAGTCTTCACCTTTATCTTCAGCAGTCGACAAAATCATTTTTCTTCAAAAATCAAGTAAGGAAACTCGACAAAATCAGTCTTCAAACTCGACAAAATCAGTCTTCAACAAATCAACATTTGTCATCTTCCTTTTCTCCCAAATAAGCATGTCGTGTCTTTGATATACAATCTTTCCCCCTTAGAATGATAAGGAGAATCCGAATCATTATGAATAACCAAAGACAAAAAAATAGTTAACTTATGAAGCATGTAAAAACTAACATACAGAAGCACGTGAAGCAACTGTTATCACTTAATCAAAATAAATTCAATTGAAGTGGCCTATTTTCAGAGTTGGCAATGATGAATCTCTGATAGGACTTCCAGTTATCATTGAAGTAAGTTAGAAAACTAACTTCTCAAACCGTTCCGGCATTAACACGAAGTTATGCTTGTTGAATCACAAAGATTCGTGCAAGTGTAAAAAAAAATATTTCTATCTATTTCGGCTCAAAATTAGACTTGACGTGCACATAATATGAAGGTCGAAGACCGGAGGTGTGTCTTCTTATTTCAATATCTAAATCTTCCTAGTGAAGAATAGTTAGATGATATGCTAAATCTCCGTGATATATGAAACAAGAATCTTTTGTGAGATACTTGAGTACTTGGGTGGGGTGACACGAGTTATCGACATTGGGTCCATGTTTATTTCAATATTCATCTCCAAAGAATTGAGAATGAATAGATTGTGTGGCTACCCAGATAACTGTTTAGGTTTGGTGAAGACCACATATTTTCTTTAAGTCTTGTCACACCCTCACATTTTTCTTTTATCTCACCAACACTCATTTTTATTTTAATCATTCCCTTTCAGGATATCTAACCTAGGGATGTGTTTTATGGATAGGTCCTTCGGCTTTGGTTTGACCATTGAAATGTCTAAATCCTATCACACACAAAGAGTCGAAACATGGAAGTCCAAGTTCTGAACTGGTGTATTCAAAAGTCATAACGTAATGTAAAACGGGTTAAGAGCAGGTCCATAGCTGAGATACTATGAAGCTAAATAAATGGTAAAAATGTGGTATTCCCCCTCAAATGTAGCAAAACCTTTTGAAAGATCGGTAATGTGATGTGAATATTTGGAATTTTGACCATACACGACGTACCTACAAAACAGATTAACAAGATTTTGGTACCCAAGCTTTGTTGGGTCCTCAGAGGTTAGCTTTAGATGCAACAAATCGGGAAGTGGGGATACTGTAAGTACCATACCATTTATGTGTGTTCCTATGACTGACAAAATCATTTGTTCCACAAATAGAACAACAAAGATTTGTGGCGCTTAGACTGATTAACTGATTGATGGTTTTGACAAAATGAGGTAAATCAGTCTTGGACACAAATGATTTTGCATCAACTACAGGAGATGTATGTGGCATGTTTCTAACACTATCATCTGTAGTTGATTTCTTTCTCCAAACCATTTTAAACTTCTTGAAAGTATCGGATTTAGCAACAAAATCATTTTGAAACTGATTAGAATTATGAGTTCGAAAATTTGAAAAACTATATGATTTGGAGCTGTTAGAATAACTATTTGATTTAACACTTGAAGAAAAGTTATTCTTACAGACAGGAGAAAGAGGGGTCATCTTCGAACTTGAAGCAGAATTAGAATCATTAGGAAAAATCATTTTTTCAAGATCATCTATCTGTTCCTTGATTTTTTCACTTGAAAAGGAATCAATGTACTGGTCAAAACGAGGCATTTCCTCAACATAGTCTAATTCATCATCGGAAGTTTTAGAGCTTCTTGAAGAAGTACTGATTTGGTGATCCAAATAGTTTCTAATAAAAACTTTGCATGTAGAAGCCTTGGATATTTTGTCAAGTTCAGTTTGCAAGGCTCTTCTTTCAAGTTCTTTAATTTTCCATGATAAATCATCTCTTTCTTTTGTTACCAAATCATTTTTTTTTAAATTCAGAACTCAAATTCTTTTCTGGTACAAGAGTTGTTTCTAAAACAGATAATTTGTTTGAAAGTTTGTCAATTTTATTTTCAAAATCTTGCTTTTCTGTTTCAAAATCTTTTTCCAGATTTTTGTTTTTAGCAATGATCAAACTACATTTCTTGATTAAATTCGTTTTCTCAATTTTAAACGCATTTCTTTCATTTCTCAAAAGTTTTTCAAGATCAAAAATTTGTTTTGAAAACTCCAGACTTTTTGTTTCGGAAGATTTTCTCTCTAAAATCACAATTTGCTCAAAATCTTCCACTTATTTCGACAGTTTTCTAATGGTCAACTCACAAGTTTTAATTTTGTTTTCAAAGGTTTTTCGCTCAATTTCAAACTTGTGTTTGTCATCAGAAGTTAAAACTTTTTATTCTCATTTTCCAAAAAATCAGATATTTTACTTGAAAGGGTAACACTGTACGTCTCAGAATCTCTAAATTTTTTTAACTCAGAAATTTTGTTTTTCAGATCAAAATTTATTTTTATCAACTCAAGATTTTTCTTTTTGCAAAACTCTTCATAAAAGGTATGAGTTGTATTCCTAATATGCTCATTGTGTTGTTCTTGCAAAAACTCATATTCATTTTTCAGATCTTTTCTTGATTTTTCTGAGTTAAGAAACTTAGATTTGAGAGTGACATGTTCTCTTAAAAGTTTATCAAGCACGTTCGTGTTATTCGTATGTCTTGCTTCGAGTTTAGCAATTTTAGCATTTAGCTCAGAAATTTGTTTTTGAGAATCCATCTAAAAAATATAAGCACCTGTTACCTGATAAAGTGATCTCGATCGGTGAGTTTTGGAAATTTTCTGAGTTTTCTTTGGAAAACAGAAGGTGTTTCTCGATAGGGAAGGGTCCGACAAAAATTTATGTCGGGTTTGACTGGGTCGACAAGATTTCTTGTCGGGTCAAGAAGACTCGATAAAAAATTTGGTCGGTTGTAATCGGATCGACAAAAAATTATGCTGATAAAAAAAATTCAATTGTAACCAAAGATGTCGATTACTAATGGCTCGATAACAGAAGTTGTCGATTTAAAAGGATTCGATAAAAACTCAAGGATATCGAATCTGAGTTTTCTTAATTGATAAACCAGAAAACAAGAACAAAGGGTTCTTGACTAAAAAGAACAAGTCTTTTTATGGACAAGAATAGCTAAGTTCTTAAGTTTCTTATTTTTAAGTCAAGAAAAAAAACCAAAATTACTAAAGGTTATGCTTTTTACTTAAGAATTCTTTAGTACGAAAAGCTGCAAAAGTCACTAGTTCCTGAGTTTTCTTATGTAAAGAATTTCAAAAGTAACCAAAATAAACTAGAATAATTTTAATCAAAACAGATTAATTTATCCAAATAAAATTCAAGTTTATTTTAATATGAATCGACAAAAATTCAAGCAACAACACATTTTAATTTTTTTTTTGGTAATGAGAGTAAACAGAAATTCAGATCTGGGTTTTGAAGAAAAGATAGGATTTTTGTCGATTCAAGGGTATGAATCTTTAATCGATAGAAAAGAATCGAATAAATTTAACAGACCTGGTTTTTGAAAAATATGGCTTTTTATCGGGTCAAACTAAGGAAGCTTGACTCGACAAAAACGCAAAAATATGCAGAAATTGAATTTGTACCTTCTTTTCTCGTTGAACACTTCAGAAAATAACCAAAACCCAGATCGCAGGCTCTGATACCAATTGTGGATCCTAGTAAATCAGGTAACGATGTATAAATCAGCAAGAACACGTAGAACAAGATGAATAACTTCAATAAGTCATATATCTAACTTGTAAGGATTCACGGTTACATAGATATCTCTCTTAAGCTCTCTCTAATGATATGAGTTAACGTGTTAACTTCTATTGCATACCCTAACCCTCTATTTATATGTATAGGAAATACGGTATAAGGAAATAGTAGAATAAGACATTATACACTTGCCTTTTCTTACAAAACAATACTTTCCTTATTTTAAACATTAAATCTTTCCTAATTAAAAACTTTGCTAACTTTTCACTTTAGCCCTTCACGTTTTCAATAGTTGTCATCTCGGATACAATATTTTCAGACCTAACAGAACCCGAGACATATAATCTTTTTCTTTATCAAAAGCAGGGCATTGAAGTGCAGATAATTTGAAATGAGCAACAATAGAAGTATTTACCGTTTTGGCACTATCCATGTTGAATCTCTTCAACACCTTCTCGATGTAGCTCCTTTGACTAAGTGTTAAAGTACCCGCCTCACGGTCTCTTGAAATTTCCATGCCAAGAATACTTCGAGCTTTGCCCAAATTCTTCATTTCAAACTCTGTATTCAACTGATCCTTGACCTATTGGATGTATTTCTTGTTCTTTGAAGCTATAAGCATATCGTCCACATATATCAATAGATATACAAGCAACCAATCGTCACATCTCTTTATATAAAGACAAGTGTCATATAAGCAATGTGAGAAATCATGTGACTTCATAAAGGTATCGAATCTTTTATACCATTGTATTGGTGATTGCTTCAACCCATATAAGGACTTTTTTAACGGACAAACCATATCCTCTTGACCAACACTCACAAAACCTTGAGGTTGATCCATGTAAATGTCTTCCTCTAATTCACCATGTAGAAATGTAGTTTTAACATCTAACTGCTCAAGCTCAAGATTATGCAATGCAACTATGCTCAACAATGCACGTATAGAAGAATGCTTGACAACAGGTGAAAATATATTCGTGAAATCAATACCTAGAATCTGACTGAATCCCTTTGACACAAGTCAGCCTTATATCTGGGAGGCTCTACATCTGGTATCCTTTCCTTCTTCTTGTAAAGCGATTTGTATTTGACTGCCTTTTTACCTTTGGGAAAAGAAACGAGCTCCCAAGTGCCATTTTTCTGCAGGGACTCCATTTCATCATGCATTGCCATAATCCACTTTTCTGAATCTTTAGAGTCAATCGTTTCACTATACGTAGACAGGTCCTCAACTGACTCTATCTCGAAGGCAACATTAAATGCACATGCTACCACCTCAGCTTCAGTAAACCGTGCAGGATGGACTATCTGTCTTCGACCTCGATTCTTGGCAATGCAACGTTGTGGCTCGGGTGGTGGTGAATTAGAAGCACCATCACCCTCACCATTAGACAACGAAGATGGAGACGGTTGTGAGACAATATGAGGCGTCGTCGTATAACCAACTCGTAGCTCCACCTCCACTCGAGATCCCTCAGAAGAACTAGGAATATCTACCTTCGACTGATCAGAAACAGTACGCTTGCATAACATAGAACTTTCATCAAAAGTAACATCCTACACACAATGACTTTTTGGGACTCTAGACACCTAATCTGAAACATTTTACACCATATTTAAAACCCAAAAATACACATTTTACGGCTCTAGGCTCAAGCTTATCATTGTACTTTGGCATAAGCGGGACATCCAAATATTTTAATGTCAGAATAACTTGAAGGTTTATCCGACCACACCTCAAACGGTGTCTTTTTGTCTAGGGCATATGAGGGAGATTGTGATGTAACAAACTTTAGATGCGGCTTCGACCCAGAACGCTTTTGCCAATCCGAAAAATGATAACACCGAACCTTTTCCTTGATCGTTTGGTTCATGCGTTTCGCCACACCATTTTGTTGGGGAGTATAAACAATCGTATGGTGTCTAGTGATTCCTTGACTAGCACAAAAGGTATTAAACTCCGCCGAACAAAACTCTGGACCATTATCGGTCCGGAGATATTTGACATGCTTATCAATTTACTTTTCTATCATCATCTTCCAATCACGAAAGTAGCAAACACATCACTTTTATGTTTCAAGAAATAATCCCATACCTTACGCAAGTAGTCGTCTATAATCTTCAACATGTAAATTGTGCCACCATGTGACGGTACTCTCGCTGATCCCCATAGGTCAGAATGAACGTACTCAAGAATCGCCTTGGTTGTATGAGTTGAGCTCGAGAATGAAACCTTCTTTTGCTTCCTATAAACACAATGCTCACAAAATAGGAGCTTCGCGATTGCTTGGCTATCCAAAAGCTTTCTTTTGCTCAACTCCATCATACCGACTTCACCCATATGGTCGAGTCTCATATGCCATAACTTTGTTTGATCAACGTTAGAATGAGATGAAGAAGCTACATGAGCGTCTCCCATGATGGTAGTTCCCGTCAGAACATACAAGTGAGAACTTTGTTGAGTGCCCTTCAAGTAGACAAAAGAACCTCTAACCACCTTGATAACTCCACCTCCACCGATGAACTTGTAGCCTTTAATGTCAAGGGTACTAAGTGAAATCAAGATCCTTTCCAACTTGGGTACATGTCTCACATTATCCAATGTTCGAATGACTCCGTCATACATCTTGATTCAGATATTACCTCGACCCACGATCTTGCATTTAGCAACTTTGCCAACTCGAACCAACCCCCGAGAAAGGCTCATTAGTATAAAACTAGTCACGGTTAGAACATATGTGGTAGGTACATCCCAAGTCAAGAACCCATTCAGGCACGCCATCCGTCACAACCATCAAATCACCAGTATCATCTTCAGCTACATCAGCGTGAGATTGGCTAGCAGGCCCCTTTCCTTTGTCTCTATTTTTGTTCTGCAGTTATAGCACTCATCAATCACGTAAGCCTTCTTCTTACAAAAGTTCAAAATTTCTATTGACCTTGGATTTCGAATTAGATCTCCTCGGGCCCTTGAAATATCTCGCCGACTATCTTCCTCTCACATTAAGGCCTTCAGCTTTTGCTTCATAACCACCATTCATGATTTGCGTCATCTTCTTCTTTGAATCCAAAGCAGTGGTAACATCCTCCAGAACAAGAGTATCACGACTTTACATGCTCGTGTCATGAAAGTGACTATAAGAATCCGACAGTGATGACAACAAGAATAATGTTAGATCATCATCTTCATACTTCACATCCATATTCTCTAAGTTGCAAACCAATTCCTTGAATGTAAACAGATGAGTAGATAATGAACTACCTTCAGCCATCTTAAGATAAAACAACCGCTCCTTCAAGTGTAATTTGTTTGGTACGCAACACATCGGGAGATAAGTGTAAACGAATTTGAGATTGTACCTTCAAATCCTTCTTTATCTTCTCATCTTCGGTCCAAGCCCAAAAGTGTCTCGTCAAGTTCTAGTTGAATCAAAACGTCCCTACTTTGAACTTTCTATAGAGGAAAGTGAGTATTTCGATCAAGTTTTGGAATATCGAACTTCATTAAAGACATGACTTTCACCAACGATGAATAGATCCAATCAAGAATTCACAAACTTAGTTTATCAACAAATAGAACCCGAAAGCTCTGATACCACTTGTTATAAAAGTGACCGCTCCACACTCGATCCTTCTTAGAATAACCGAGTCTTAGAACCGAGTAGAAGCTTAGTCGAGATTAACCCAAGACCCAAAATAAACTCAAATGAGTTTGTATGCAGAAACGATAAATTCGAACTCTAAACGGAAACTATAATAAGCCACACAATAATAGTGTTGGAGGAAACCTAAAAATAGGGAGAAAATAAAGAGCAGAAAGCCCGGATAAAAGAATGTGAGATTGCGTGAGAGCTCGCTTTCCTTAGGAGATATTTCGACCCTATATGCCCGGGTATCACGAAATTCTCTCGAGGATAATCCCAATTCTTAGTATCGAAAATGGCATATATCAATCCTATTTATACCACAAGAAAATTGTAATCGATTCTGCATTAATGCCGATAATAATATCTCAATTAATTAGATTAATTGTTGGAAACATGTTAGAGAAGTTATCAAAACAAGGCAATTACCAATACAACTTTCATATTTTAAATTTCAAATTTCAAATTTCAAACCTATCCTTTTGCACCTTAGTAACTAGCCAAACAACACCATCTAATGATCCCGAGTTCTAGTTAGCTTAGACGAGTGTGCACTCCACACCTCCTATCTCATGTTATAGCTTAACTATTAACCCCATTATTATCATGTGAACCCAATTAAATAAAACGGACCAATGATTTCACTAAAATCACCAACATTCCTTCCCCATTTTAGTGTAATCCTTGATTCACAAACAAAAGATAATACAGAAAACAAACTCATGCATAAATGAAAATATCTAGAAGATTGAATTTCTATCTTAGTACATTACACATTTCAAATACTCGAGAATTCGGGTGTCCAATGGATTGAACCCTTTCTCATTTGAGTACCAGAAAATAACAACACATGAATTTAAAGATTCTCTAAGGTAAAACTTGACACTATTACATGGCCATGTGTCTTTATCTATTCGTAAGTGCATAGAAATCCAAGTACAAGCTTTATGAAGCGGCCACACTTCACACTCATATAGGTAGTTGTTTTCATCACGCATCTGCACATGCACTTTAACAAAAGAACTAACCTCCTTCACTTGCAGTACCGAGCACGTACCTTGGGATGCTCAACTTGTGCTCCAATCTCTTAGAGTGAGCCTTCCCATTGAATTCAACTTCTAACATTTTATTAGAAGGGAATTAGGTATCTTATCGTTAGAGATTTATATGGACTTTAAACCCATCCCTATAACCGACTTGTAAACCAAGTCCCTAGCTAACCCCTTCGTCAAGTGGTCTACCAGATTTTGTTGAGACCGAACAAATTCAACCGAAATTACCCCATTCGTGATTAGCTCACGCATCATGCAATGTCTAACACCTAAGGGTCTAGATTTGTCATTATACACTTGGCTATAAGCTTTATCCAAGGTAGCCGCACTATCACAATGGATAGAAATGGATGATATTGGTTTTGGCCATAACGGAATTTCATGGATTAAATTCCTTAGCCGCTCCGCCTCTTTACCGGCGGCGGCCAATGCCACAAATTCCGACTCCATAGTTGAACTCGTAATGCAAGTTTGCTTCTTGGAAGCCAATAAAATTACACCTCCCCCAAGCAAGTACACCCAACCACTTGTAGAAGGATGATCTTTTAGATTGGTAATCCAGCTTGCATCCGAATATCCCTCTAATATCGAAGGAAACTCGACATAGGACAAACCATACTCTATGGTTTTCGTCAAGTACTTAACTACTCTCCTCATTGCTTGCCAACGTTAAGTACTAGGATTACTAGTGCACCTACTCAACTTTCCTATGGCGAAAGAAATGTCCTGCCTAGTGCTTGTCATGGCATACATCAAACATCCTACAACCTTTGAGTACTCGAGTTGTGATACCGCTTCACCCGAATTGGGCATGAGCTTCACAATCGGATCATATAGAGTACTCACCAAAGAACAATCAAAGTGATTAAATTTCTTTAACATTTTCTCAATGTAGTGAGATTGTGACATTTCAATCCCCTTGTTCTCACGTTTGATCCTTATTCCAAGGATCACTTCCACTTATCCCATATCTTTCATGGAGAAACTTGATGATAAGAATTCTTTAGTTCTAGTGTTCTATCACCTTGATTTTGGTCGGTGCCAAAGATCAACATGTCATCAACGTATAAGCATATGATTACTCCGTTACTGATGTGTCAAATTTGCTATACACACATTTGTCCGCTTGGTTTAACATAAAACCATTGGACAAGACAACCTCATCAAACTTTTGATGCCATTCTTTAGGTGATTGCTTCAACCCATACAATAAATTTAAAAGTTTACACACCTTATGCTCCATTCTAGCCACAATGCAACCTTCCAGTTGTTTCATGTAAACTTCCTCTTCCAAATCACCATTCAAGAAAGCCGTTTTGACATCCATTTGGTGAATCACTAGATTGTTCCTTGTATAACCAATCGAGCCTTGAATTTGTCGGTTGGAATTCGTCGATTGATCCATCGACTTTCATCTTCCTCTTGAAGATCCACTTACAACCGAAAGGTTTACAACCCGGTGGCAAGTCCGATAATACCCAAGTATTATTTCCCATGATGGAGTCCATCTCATCATTTATTGCTTCTTTCCAGAAAGCAACATCTTGAGACTTCATAGCGTCATCAAATGATTTTGGATCTTCCTCAATAGTATAATAGTAATAGAATTGTGACTCAATCTCATCTCTTGATTCCTCTACTAAATATAGGTGGAAATCGGGACCAAAGGGTTTTTCTATCCACTCTTTTGCTCCTTCGAATTACGGACGCTTGATTGGAACAATTGCTTGTTCTTCAACCTCACTAGTTTCATTGGAACTATGTCCTTTCGCCTAGGTATTGAATAGAATCCATTCTCATCTAACAATGCATCTCTTGATTCTATAACAGTGTGAATCGTTATAGAATCTTTAGGCTCAATAACATAGTACCTATAAGCCTTGGAATGCTCGGCATATCCAATAAATATGCGTTCAATACCTTTTTCTCCCAAAGGTCGTTTTTTGGGTTCGGGTAACCTCATGACCGCCCGACAGCCCCAAACTCGAATATATATCAAGTTTGGTCTTTTCTTGAACCAAAGTTCATGTGGGGTGATCTTGTTCCTTTTATTGGGAATTCGATTCAACAGGTAACAAGCCGTCAACATGGCTTCACCCCAAAATCTGTCACTCAAACCCGAGTAGGATAACATACAGTTCACCATTTATTTGAGAACTCTATTTTTCCGTTCCGCCACACCATTTTGTTGCGGTGTATAGGGCGTTGTAGTCTCATAAATGATTCCTACGGATGGAAATACATTGGGCCATAATAAACATTTTATAAATTAAATCATTTGCAATTTAACATCTGTTTTATAAACTTTAAAACGGCCCAACGCTTCATCTTTTGTATGTAACAAGTATACATAACAAAACCGAGAAGTGTCGTCAATAAAAGGTAACGTTCTTTTTATTTCCCAAGCAAATCACAAAGATCATTGTGAATTAATTCAAGCAACGACAAGTCCCTTTTTACATTAGGAAAAGGTTGTCTCTAGTGATCTTTGTCAACATGCAAGTTTTACATTTTTAAGAAACCATGTCAAAAGTCGGAATTAAACCTTCTTTAGACATTTCTTTCATTCTTTTGAAATTCAAATGACCAAGCCTTGCATGCCGTAAATTTGAATCAATAGAACTTGAATTTACAACTAACGCATAGCTAGAAGCAACAATATTATTAAACTTCAAATTCAACATAAACATGTCATTGTAAAAACAATCAAAAACAACAAAGGAGCCACTTTTTGACAAGATGTACTTGTCAGACTTAAACATTTGCCTATGTCCTAATTTATTCAAGATGCCACCGGAAACCAAATTCTATAGAATTTTCAATACATATAAAACATTAAAAAGTTCAATTATTTTGATAGAACTAAATTGTAGTCTAATTAAGCCACATCCAAGAATGTGAGCACTCGACTCGTTCCGCATGTGTAGCATAGATTCGTCTTGAATCGGTTCCAAATATGTGAACCAACGCTGATCCTTGCACACATGACATGTTGCTCCCGAGTTGATCCACCAAGCAACATCATTTTCCTGCACATAAAATGCTTCAGATATTAGTGATACATAATTCAGTTCTGAATTAGTCAAGAAACTGACATTGTCGTTGGTTTTGATCCTTGGATCCTTGCCCACCACCACTATTGCTTGCCTCGTTCTTGTTCTTGACAAACCGACAATCATGCTTGAGATGGCCGATCATCCCATAGGTCCAACATGTTAATTTAACCTTCTTGGTGGTCCCTTTCTTGGCTTCATTTTGTGTTTTCCCTTGAAATTGTTAGAGATACCCTCTTCCATCATGTTCATGAAAGGGACAGAAACCTCTTTTACCTTAGGTTTCTCAGTCTCTTGTGCCTGAAGAGATTCCTCTATGCGCAAGTGAGTACCGAGTTGTCGTAGAGACAACTCTACTTCTTGTGTTTAAATTTTTTCCAAGAGGGGGGGCAATTTATCAATCATGCTCGACATGGAGATGGATTGGTCCATCTTCATATCATGTTGAGCATATTGGCCTAAGATACGTAAGAGCTCATCGTATTGCTCCATCACAGGCCTTAAGTCCACCATTTTGTAATTATTAATATTACTCACAAGGAAATTCTTAGTAGAAGCATCATCGGACATGTAATTGGACTCAAGAGAATCCCATAGCTCTTTGGAGGAATTTACATTTTGATAAATATCAAAGAGGGAGTCACACATACTATTCAATATGTGGTCATGACAGATGTAGTCGTCGTTCTCCCATTTACGTCGATGACGAGTCATCTCCAACGTCTCGTCCTCCATCACCCCTGGCATCAGAATGCTTAACATGTACACCACTTTCAACGTGGTCAGCAGAAAGTGCATCTTCTGCTGCCATCATCTGAAATCCACGCCCTCGAACTTCTCCAGTTTGGTAAACTTGGACGTCATATCTTTCACCGATTGTTCACTCGACATTTTCTCAAGAACGAAAATATCTCTTAAGATTATTAGAGGAAAACGAAAAATAAGGAGAAAATAAAGAGTAGAAAACCCGGACAAAAGAATGTGAGATCGCCTGAGAGCTCGCTTTCCTTAAGAGATATTTCGACCCTATATGCCCGGGTATCATGAAATTATCTCGAGGATAATCCCAATTCTTAGTATCGATATTGGCATATTTCAATCCAATTTATACCACAAGAAAATCGTAACCGATTCTGCATTAATGCCGATAATAATATTTTAATTAATGAGATTAACTGCTGGACAAAATTAGAGGCAGTTACCATGTAACATCCACTTTCGCAAATGCGTTGAAATTATCTTCTTTATACATGTTTACCATGTGACCAAAACTGATGGAATACGTGTTTGAAGAGTTAAAGTTGAATTAAGTGTTAGGGATGAGCTTCTCGTACCGATCCCGTACCGGTACCGGTACCGAATTCTCTTATTCGGTTCGGTATTCGGTACCAATAATTCATCGATTTCAGTATTCGGCACCATGATTTTCCCGAAAAATACCGGTACCGAACCGGGTAACTTAAGGATAAAAAAATATATTAAATTATATTCTCGTTAATTTGATAATTATTAATGATAATTATTATCACATCATATTTTCGTTAATTTAACACAAATATATTAAATTTTTGTAAATATAAATTCCAATTCCACCTCTATCTCTTAACTAATGATATTTATTTCCTAAAACTAATCCATATCCATTCCTAATAATCCATATATATTACTAATAATCCATATCTATTCCTAAATAAATCTATACTTCTCCATTATTTAATATAAAAAAACTCCATTATTCCTAACAAAAAGGCTCTCCCCCTACGGTTTTGTCAATCAACAAGTCGGTATCACCAAGAACCCGATATCACCATCAAGAAATCGGTATCACCATCATCATATCCAAAAAGTCGGCTCTTACATGGATGCAAGGCAAGTAAGTTTCCCACAAAGAAAAGAATTCTACAGTACAAAATAACATAAAAACAGATGCATTAAAAAAAGGATATGAATTATGCACCTCTGTCGTTTCCTTGATTCTTTCGTTTAATAATATCATTAGCATTCCACATCATAATCCATGGCCTCTTCACTCTTTTTAATTCACATGTTTTTCACCCCTACTCTTGGTTCATATTAAAAAAACACAGTAAATATCAATTAACTTACCATAAAACTTAACCTTTTTTGTTTTCTATGTCGGATAATAAATATATAAAAAAAAAAGTAATCTATTTTAATAAATCAATTTTATTTTAGTTGGTAAGGTGTCATAAGCCTTACTCGCAGCCTAGTTTCCAATCCCTAAAGGAACATTATTGTTGTTTTTTTCAGTAACTTATTTACGTAAATTATTTTTCTTTGTTATTTATTCTTTTATTGAATAATTATATAGTTTTATTTTACAGTTTATTTATTTATTTCAAAAAACCAAAACCTTTAAGTTTTCTTAATTTTATAGTGTCCATAAAATTACAACGCCTCTTTTTAGGGTTTTTATTTTTAGAAAATAAAGATCTAAACTTTTTATGCTTTTCTTTATTTTATTTTATTCTATTCTTCAACTTATACCGTTTATTTAATGAAATTTAGGTTTTTTTTTAATGTTAATGTTTTTAGTAACTACCAATTCAATAAAAACTTTATGTTGAACATATTTTATAATTATCAATAATATGATTCATTGTATAAAAAGTAGGATGCTTCAAATTATAAATTTTGAAGTCACTAAGTAACGTTTATAAGTCAATAAAAACTTAGACAATATTGAATTATTTGTCTTAATTTGTAATTGATATAATTGCATTCAAATACTTATCTTGATTGTGATTTTCTACTTACATACTTATTTTGATTATGTTCGTCAATCATAAACTATTTTTTTGAGTTAATTATTGGCTACTATTATAATAATCTTAATTTTAATTATAAGTTTAATGTGTTTTTTTTTGTTTAGGGAGATGATACATTTGTTGAGGAAACTCCTTACGTCAACCTCGACAATGATTCGGATGTCGAAGCAAGTGGTAAAAGAAAACGGGCAAACAAAGTTCCTAAAGGAGGGAAGGAGAGGGCCCAGTGTTGGAAATACTTTGATGTTGTGCTCATTGAAGAGGACGGAGTAAAACAACATGAAAAGTGCAAGTTTTGTTCCACGATACTTAAAGCCGATCCGATAAAAAACGGTACTTCTGGCCTTAAAAAACATTATCCGATTTGTGATAAGAATCCCGAGTTTTCTATGAAAAAACAATGTCATTTATTCTTTAAAAAAGAAGCTAGTGGGGAAGGTAGTGTACAAACTTGGAAGCATGATGAGGATAGAATAAAAAAAGGTTTTATTAAATTTGTTTGTTGTTGGTGAATTGCCTTTTAAATTTGTGGAAAATGAGGCATTTGTTGAATACACTAATGCGTTAAATGGAAGGGTTACTTTGCCATCATGTCACAAAGTTTCTAAGGATGTTGGAAAGTATTATCTAGAGGAACGGAATAAGTTATTGGCTTATTTAACTAAACCAACAAACACTGTTCACTTGACTACGGATACTTGGACATCATCGTGTCAAAGGGTGAACTACATGGTTGTTACGACTCATTTCATAGATAATGAATGGGTAATGCATAAACGAATTATTAACTTTAGACCGATTCAAAGTCATAAGGGGGATGATGTGGGTTGTGAATTGTTAGATTGCATAGAAGGTTGGGGGATTAAAAATGTTATGACTATGACGGTTGATAATGCATCTACTAATGATAAAGCACTAGAGTATTTAGTGAAAAAGTTGCCTAATATGTATGATGGTGGGAAACATTTTCAAATTAGGTGCATGGCACATATTCTAAACCTAATTGTAAAAGATGGTTTAAAAGAGAATAATTATCATATTGAGTGTGTGCAAAAGGCGGTTAGGTATATTAGACACTCGACACAAAGAATCGCCAAATTTAAAAAGTGCATGAATGATTGCAACCTTGAATCAAAAAGGTTTTTGTGTGGTGATTGCCCTACTAGGTGGAATTCCACCTTTGAGATGTTAAAGATTGCCGTGGAGTTAAGGGAGGTATTTTTCAAGTTTGAAGTTGAAGATGTTAGTTATTTTCGTGATCTTGATAGAGCGCCCGAACATTCAGATTTTGGTATGTGCAAACAAGTGGTAGGCTTTCTAGAGAAATTTAAGATTAAAACGGAAATTGTATCAGCCACTTCAAAGCCCTTAGCTCATCTTTTTTTAGAGAGATTCTAGATGTAGACAAACATCTACATGTGTGGGAAGAGATGGCCGATTTTTGTTTAATGGCTCGGGCAATGCGAGAAAAATATGATAAGTATTGGGGGAAGTTTTACAAATTGAATGACTTTATGTATTTTGCCGTTATGTTGGATCCTACAATGAAATCATCTTTTATTGGACATGCGTTTAGAAAGATGATTATGTATAACATAACAAAGGAAATTCCTATGTCAAAAGAAGTGCTTGATATGAAAGCGGCGACTATGGTGCACGGGATTGAGAAAAGATTCGATATTTTGTTTAAAACATACAAAGAAAGGTACGACACGGTTGATTTTACTTCGGCATCTCAAGAAGCATGTAATGTAGAAGATTTGTCATCTGATAGGGGTAATGACTTCTTGGGGGAATTTCTCCATGTGGAAGAAAGTAACTCAGTTGCAATTGAAACCGAGTTAAAGAGGTACCTAAATGAGCCAAAAATTTCGTATACTACCGGGTTTGACATACTTAGGTGGTGGAAACAAAATGCTATTCGGTTCCCAATTATATCTCGGATGGCGAAAGGTAAATTATTATGTTTATTATGTTTTACATGATTATTGTTAATGTTTTACAACATTATTCATTATGAATCTTGTATTTTTGTTAGACATTTTGGCAATACAAATTTCCACTGTGGCATCCGAGTCGACGTTTAGCACGAGTGGTCGTGTACTAGACCAATATAGAACAAATTTGTCACCTTCCATAGTTGAGGCTTTGGTTTGCACCCAAGATTGGGTGAGAAAGTCAAGAAAACAAATTGTAGATGACATTGATGACATACTAAAGGATGACGATTATTTGTTTCTTGATTATTGTTAACATTATTTGTTTCTTGATTATTGTTAACATTATTTGTTTCTTGATTATTGTTAATATTAAGTATTAACTATGTTTGTTTCTTGGGTTTTTATATACAGGGATTGAAGAGGCGATAAAGGACCAAAAAGGAAAAGGGAAAAAGAGTATTGAAGATTGTTGAACTTTTATATTGATGTATTTTTTGGATTGGTTTTTGATACATTGAACATGTATAATTATTGAACTTTTAATGGTTGAACTTTTACGATTTAATTTTCATTGTTTATTTATTAACTCTTGAATATATAATTTTGATTTTCGGTCCTATGTGGTACTAGTCCCGGATTTCCCGTCCCAATACCGATCCCGTACCGGTACCGAACCGGCACATTCGGTACTAATAATTTGTTCATAAAAAAGTTGGTACCGTAAATTTGGTACCGACCGGTTCGGTACGATACCAATACCAATCTCATCCCTAAGTATTAGTTAAGGATTGAAAGGATATAAAATAAAAGCTCGTGGTCTAAAACCGATTTTTTTGGGAGATATTTTATGGGAATATTTTTATTGTATGTTGTAGATTATCTCGTTAGAACGTGTGAGCGAAAACCACGTAAAAAACGTAGGTCCGAGCGAAAAGTTATGCGATTTTTAGTGATTAGTTGTCAAACCAAGTTTTCAGCTGAACTCGGCCCCAACTGGTAAAAGTCATAAATACACGATTTTTACTTCATTTTTCACCCAATACAACCCAGAATCTCAGATACTCACTTCCAGGGACGATTTTGGCTTCTTAGGGGTGAATCAAGCTTGATAGAAAGAGTTTTTGCTTGATTATTACACCAAAATCATCCACAAATTAAGGTATAACTACTTTGTTGGTTAATTTCATAATTTGAAGCTAGTTAAGAGTTGAAATTGGTGATACTAGAGTTTGGGTTTATGAATCCTAATCTGAATTATATTGGTATTATGTTCTATTTAGCTTGGTTATAGCCTAACTAAGTTGTTATGATGCTTGATTGATGATTTAGAGTTTTCGAAAATGAAGAACATAAGTTGAGATTTTCTTCATTAATAGCTATTTTGGTGAAACTCTTGGTTTTTTATCTTGTAAACAATAATATAAACATGGTTAGATGGTATTTTGATTGTTGGAATAAAGATTAAATCCAAAATATGGATTTTAGCCTATTTAATTGTGAATTTGACAGCACCAAATTTATCCAAGAGGCTGTTTTGAAAGTGCGGTAACT
Source organism: Silybum marianum (assembly GCA_036898165.1). Classification (NCBI taxonomy): domain Eukaryota; kingdom Viridiplantae; phylum Streptophyta; class Magnoliopsida; order Asterales; family Asteraceae; genus Silybum; species Silybum marianum. The sequence continues at coordinate 19,460,223 of CM072530.1, read as the reverse complement.
TGTTCACCATAGCTCTGATTGGTATGATACTTGTCATTTCGGAAAGCTTATATATTGCTCTAAATCTGTCCTTGAGACACTTTCTAGAAATAAGGCCTTTACGTTGGTTAGATTTTCCTCTCAAAATTGGAAAAAAGTGGATTTTGAGCTGGGAATTAAAATAACCAAAACGAGTTTAAATTAAGTTTGGTTAAGTTATTGTTGCCAGATCTTTATGAAACTTTGGATACATATTACAGGTGTTAAATAAGCTGACTTGGTCCTTTCGGAGTGACCGTTGGATGACGTTTAGGCTTCTATGGACTTGGAGCCTAATTTGGCTCGATTTTGAGTATCGAAAAGCAGTGTGAGTTTATGGGGATACTTAACTTGCTACTTGCTAGACATGTGTTATCTATTTGATACTTGCTTCCATGCTCATCCATGTTATGTCTCCTTATCGATTTCAAATGATTATTATCTATTGTACTCCGTCCTTCCATACGTGCTACCCGGTGGTTACTTTGTGTTTCACCCACGGAGGGCACACTTAAGCCCATATCAGCTGAGATTACTCGGGTATGGTACGTATTTAACCGTGTCAGAGTCCGGTCACTTTACCGCCGTCCGGGATAGCTCGGGTGGGAAGATCATTCCACTGGCCGGGATAGCTCGGGTGGTATGGTATCTATGATAAATTTGTTATGCTTGCCATGTCCGGGATAGATCGATGGTCGTACATATCTATTATTGACTTCCACATGATATATTTGTTGCATACGTTGATATTCAGATGTGTAATTCCTAAATGATGATTACTTGTTACATGATTTACATCCTTCGTGATCATTGAATTCCATGGATTACATTTGTGAAGGTTTAGTAATTAGTTGTTCCCGTTTACTCACTAACCATTTTGTGCTTACCCCTTTAGTTGTTCACATTTTTTACAGGTTGTGTGGATAAGGCGAAGAACAAGCTCCAGTAGATTGAGATCTTTGCTTTTGGTGCTTCCGGTAGCACGATTCTTTTGATAATAAGTAGTCAGTCGAATACAATTTCGGGTTGTAAATTATTAGTCGTCTTTTGGTTGTAACTACAAGTGTCAAGTTAACGGGGAGCTAATGTCCTTGTCCTGTATATATTTTACATTTCTGCAAAGCTATTACTTTTGTTTTGTCCGTTTTGGAATATTTTGGAAAACAGGTGCTTACGGAAACATCCTGTAAACTAAGCGGACATTTCGAACTTGAAACTTGTGAACATTATATTTCTTTTGTCTTCCAATGGTCTAAATAGGTAACTTTTGGTGGTTTATTTACCGGTATGATGCGATGTTACACATTTGGTATTTAAAACCGATTTTGAGAAATGTCATTTTCTTATAGACCAATTATGGAAATGCGGTAACACAAACCTGGTATCATTTACGTAATCGGGATCTTTCATATCAAAATAACTTGCAAGTTTCAAATTTCAAATTTCAAATTTCAAACCGATCTTTTTGCGCCTTAGTAACTAGCCAAACAACATCGTCTAAAGATCTCGGGTTCTAGTTAGCTTACACGAGTGTGCACTCCACACCTCCTATCTCATGTTATACCTTAACTATTAACCCCATTATTATCATGTTAACCCAATTAAATAAAACGGACCGAAGATTTCACTAAAATCGCCAACAAATAATTGTAACTTGATTGAAATAAAAGAGAAAGTGAAACGACGCCATATTTACGTGCAAAACCCAAAATGAAAAAAAAACCACGGGCGGAAGAGGCCACCGAGAAACTCAGTATGCTTGATCCATGTTTATAACACTTGAGAAAAGGAGAAATCGATAAAAATATATTATAGATATTCGGGAGAATGGTAAATCTTAAAGTGTGTATTAGTGTGTTTATTTAACAAGGAGAGCATCCATTTTATAGATTTGTAAATCTTGGAGGCCAAGTCATAGACTTGGAGACAAAGTAGGAGTGTTCACCAAGTTTTACCTTATTAATTTACTTTTATTTTAAATCCATTGTTTTGTGTAAAACAAGATTTATAAGAACATCGATGTTGGTGTTCAAAGATAAGATTTAGGCAAATGAGATTTTAATTCAATTTCTAGATCATAAAGTTTTTAATGATTTTATAGGGGAAGATTTGATCAAAAGTAGATGTTTATTTATTTTCAAAAATGATTATGGAAAAGAAAGAAGATTATCTATGTTTTCTAGAATTATTTTAATTACCATATGTCTTCATATAAATAAAAAGCATTGGAAATAGTAATTATAATCTAATGGATGAGATTGATTCTCACATTCTCAACATAATTATGTTTCTTATTTGAACCTAGCACAATATATATTTGATTAAGGTTCAAATGAGAAATACACAAATGTTGAGTATGAAATAAGCAATTTCAACTACTATGGAAAAAAAATCAAATATTCTAATTTATCTTCTATTTTTTCTATAACATTTTTAAGATATTAACAATTATCGATTTTTATCTTGTTTTCCACCTTGTAATCATTTATAATCTACAAATCAAATTAAATCTCGATTTTCTTTAATTGGTCGTTTGACATGTAACGAAACACAAAAGACCCTAACCAACCATTATTAGGAGTGATACTTATGTGTATGTTGGTTCATATTCAAACATATGAATCATAACATAGATTCACATGTAAATCCTAATATAGATTCACATGTGAAATTTCTTTTTGAATAACCTGCATATCCAGCCCGCTATGCGAGCCGAGTAATCCTAGGGCGACCGCCTGTTTTGCGGGTAGCCCGGAGTCACCGCATTTGAACCTCCGTGGTGCCAAAAAAGGCTTTTATCCCTCCCTGGATTCGAACTTGTAACCTCCAGGTACTTTCGACCTTTGGAGCACAAACTCAAACCATTGAGGCACCACCCTTGTAGTCATGTGAATCTTAATCATTACTTATACGTGAATCATTCAAACTTATAACTGACACCTTGAATCGGTTTAAGATCTATATGTAAGCATGTGGATCCTAACATAGATTCACATATGAGTCATAATATAAATTCATATGTGAATCTTAACTATAATTTGTACGTGAATCAACTTACAACTTATAATCAAAATTTTGAATCAGTTTAAATTATATATGAATTTTAATATATATATATATATATATATACACACACACACATATATAGACTTGGAATCACGTGAGACCGGCCTGTTTCAGTGAGACATGTGAGACAACCTTTTTACACTTGAAACTTCACAGCAAAAACACTATGTAGGTAAAAAAATATGAATCTTTATAGTGTTTTTGCTATGAAGGTAACATACATAGTGTTTTTGCTGTGAAGGTTCATATTTTTTTTATCTTCACAGTGCTTTTGTTGTGAAGTTTCAAAAGCAAAAAGGTGGTCTCACGGGTCTCCGACGGGTCTCACGGAAACAAGCTGGTCTCACGTGAACCGATCAGATTTTTTTTACCTTCACAGTGTTTTTGCTGTGAAGTTTCAAGAGTAAAAAGGTGGTCTCACGGTCTCATGGAAACAGGCTTGTCTCACGAGATAGATCGCTTCAAGTGACAACCGAGCAAAGGAAGATAGATCGCTTCAAGGATGGTCTAAGAATCGATATAAAGTAGTACGTGGACATGACAAAACCGACCACATTTGTCCAGGACGTAGAAATGGCAAAAGTAGCTGAGGAGAATAATGCAAAGGCGGTTGGAGAAAGAAGAGACGCCAAGAGGAAATGAGAAGGACCAAGTAAATTGATAAAGAAACCTAAGGGAGTAAGGACACATGCAAGGGCACAAAATGAGGAATCCACTATCCCTCAGTGCACTAAATGCAATCAAAGACACATGGGCAAATGTTGGGCAGCAAAAGTGACGTGTTATCGTTGTGGAAAACCCGGGCACACGTCAAGGGAGTGTACTGAGAACAAGTTGTGCTATGAATGTGGGGAGTCAGGGCATCTACGATCCGAATGCCCTAAGATCCAAAAAGGGGCAACGAACAATGTTAGGCCTTTGGGAAATGGACCGGGAAAGGGGCCGGAAAAGAAGAAGGAACTGCCTAAGGGACGCGGACGGGCATACAACATGACTTTGGAGGAGGCTAGGGAGTCCTGACGTCGTTTCGGGTATGTTTCTTATAAACAATGTTTATGCTCATGTGTTGTTTGACTCGGGTGCATATGGTAGTTTCGTATCTTTTACTTTCCGCCACTATTTGAATAGGGATTCCTGTAGACTAGGAAGAACTACATTGTAGAAACCGCTGACGGTAATCAGGTTAAGGTAGATGATATAATTAATGGATGCAAGATGTGTATAGATGGTAGGGAATTGCCTGTTAGGCTTATGCCTATGTGTTTAGGAAGTTTTGATGTGGTCGTGGGGATGGACTGGTTATCCGAAAACAAAGCACAACTTATGTGCTACCAAAAGATGATCAAAATTCAAACCCCAGAAGGGCATACGATTCATGTTTATGGGGATCGAAGGAAGGGTAGTACGAGATTCATCACCGCACTGAAAGCAAATAAGTGCCTTCGGAAAGGATGCACTGTTTATCTAGCTTACACGGTCAATGCTAAGCTAGAAGAGAGAACGGTGCAAGGGGTACCGGTAATGAATGAGTATCCAGAGGTTTTTCCGGATGAACTACCAGGACTACCCCCGGAACGCGAGGTGGAGCTTCGTATTGACCTGGTGCCAGGTGTGGCTCCTGTTGCACGAGCACCCTATCGGCTGGCACTGACGGATATGCAAGAGTTGATGAAACAACTTCAAGAGTTGTTAGACAAAGGGTTTATAAGGCCAAGTTCTTCGCCATGGGGAGCGCCAATCCTATTTGTAAGAAGAAATATGGCTCAATGCGGATGTGTATCGATTATCGTGAGTTTAACAAGCTCACAGTCAAGAATAGATACAATTACCAAGAACTGATGACTTATTCGATCAGTTACAAGGAGCAAGTCACTTCTCGAAGATCGATTTAAGATCTAGGTACCATCAGTTGAAAGTTCGAGAAGAGGATGTGCCAAAGATTTCTTTCAGAACTCGATATGGGCACTACGAGTTTGTAGTGATGCCATTTGGATTGACAAATGCGCCAGCAGCCTTCATGGACATGATGAATCGAGGATGCGGACCATATTTGGACAAGTTTGTCATAGTGTTCATCGATGACATTCTTATTTATTCGAAAAGTGAAAAAGAGCACGGAAAGCATTTAAGAACTATTTTGGAATTACTAATGAGAGAAAAACTATATGCCAAGTTCTCGAAATGTGAATTTTGGTTACGAGAAGTGCAGTTTCTCGGTCATGTGGTCAACGCAGATGGGATTAAGGTGGATCCGGAAAAAATAGAGGCGGTCATGGATTGGGAGTCGCCAAAGTCTGCATCAGAAATCCGAAGTTTTCTAGGGTTGGCTGGATACTACCGGAGGTTTATCCATGATTTCTCCAAAATAGCAACGCCTATGACGCAGTTGACCAAAAAGGCAATTAAATTCGACTGGGAGAAAAGCAAGAGGAAGCTTTCCAAATACTCAAGACCAAATTGAGTAGCATGTCAGTCCTTGCCTTACCGGAAGGAACGAAAGACTTCATCGTTTATAGCGACGCTTCTAAGATGGGGTTGGGTTGCGTACTGATGCAACGGGGTAAGGTTATCGCCTATGCATCCCGACAATTAAAAGAGCACGAGAGGAAGTACCCAACCCATGATATGGAGTTAGCCGCAGTGGTATTCGCGTTGAAGATTTGGAGGCACTACCTTTATGGTACAAAGTGTATGATTTATACCGATCATAAGAGCTTGAAGTATCTTTTTGATCCGAAGGAGTTGAATATGAGACAGAGAAGATGGATGGAACTTCTCAAGGATTATGACTGTGAGATTCATTATCATCCAGACAAAGCAAACGTAGTGGCTGACGCATTGAGTAGGAAGGAAAGGGCAGAGCCTATTCGACTGCTGGCCATGTGGATAAACATAAAGGTGCGTATGATAGATCAAATAAGAGATGCTCATAAGGAATCCTTGGTTGATGCAAATATTAAGAAGGAGAGGATGGTTGGGTAAATTAAGTCACTGACAATCGGATTAGACAGGGTATACAGATTTGGGGATCGGGTTTGGATTCCTAACTTTGGTGAATTGAGGGTTAAAGTACGAGATGAGGCACATAAGTCTAAATACATTATGCACCCAGGTAGCGATAAAATGTACAAGAATCTGAAAGAAAGCTATTGGTGGCCGGGTATGAAGAAGTCAGTAGCAGAGTATGTGGAGAAGTGCTTGACTTGCCTGCAAGTGAAGACGGAGCACCAGAAACCATCGGGAATGCTACAACAAATGGAAATACCGGTATGGAAGTGGGATATGATAAGAATGAATTTTGTTACCAAGTTACCAAAGACGATGAAAGGGAATGATGCGATTTGGGTGATTGTAGATCGGTTGACGAAGTCTGCTCATTTCCTACCAATCAGTGAAAAATATACGCTAGAGAAGTTGGCTCAGCTATATGTCAACGAGATAGTGTCAAGGCACGGTGTGCCAATAACCATTGTCTCAGATAGGGATGTGAGGTTCACATCGAGGTTTTGGGAAAGCTTCCAACAAGAAATGGGGACCCGTTTGAATCTAAGAACTGCCTATCACCCACAAACCGATGGTCAAAGTGAGAGGACAATACAAAACCTTGAAGATATGTTAAGGGCTTGCACTATCGACTTTGGGGGAAGTTGGGACAACCACTTGCCACTGATAGAATTCGCTTATAACAATAGCTATCACTCTAGCATTAAGGCAACAACGTTTGAAGCCTTATACGGTTGAAAGTGCAGAACTCCGATATGTTGGGCGGATATTGGGGAAAGACAATTGGCTGGCCCAGAATTAGTCCAACAAACTTCTGATAAGATAGCGCAAATAAGAAAAAGGTTGAAGAGAGCGCACGACGGACAGAAAAGTTATGCGGATAAAAGGCGTAGGCCTTAAGAGTTTCAAGTCGGGGACAAGGTTATGCTTAAAGTATCACCCTGGAAGGGAGCAGTGCGTTTCAGTAAGCGCGAGAAGATAAGTCTAAGGTATGTTGGACCTTTTGAAATTATAGCAAGGGTAGGTGCAGTAGCATATCGTTTAAAACTGCCAGAAGAATTACTCGGGATTCATGACACGTTCCACGTGTCAAATCTGAGAAAGTTCTTAGCCGATGAATCAACAACCTTGGCATTGAAGGACATAGAGATCAATCCGAGATTAAGTTACATAGAAGAACCCATTCAAGTTTTGGATAGAAAAACAAAGAGGTCGCGGAACAAGACCATTCCATTGGTTCTTGTCAAATGGAAATTTCACAAGGGATCAGAAATGACGTGGGAACCGGAGGTGGAGATGAGAGCTAAATACCCGCAGTTGTTCAATGGTGAATGATTTCGGGGACGAAATCTGATTTTAGGTGGGGAGAGTTGTAACACCCTAAAATAGATGCAATATTTTTATAAGCATTATATTAAATATTTGAAATTTCTGATATTTAGTTAAGATATTTTAAATGATATCTCGGGTGAATATTTCAAAATTTGATTTAAATCATTTAATCAAAAAAAAGGGGAGGATTACGATTGGTATTACATTGATTGACAATCATAAAATATATATACTTATATACATATTTTATTACATTGATTTGAAAATCATAAAATATATATACATATTTAGATATTTAAATTATGGGATGCTGGCACGGAAATGGGAAAGAAATGGGAAATTATATGGAAGACATATATCACCTCCATTTTTACACCAATCAATGACTTGGGTTAGGGGATATAAATACTAGCTTTGTCCCATTTGGTAAAGACGTGAAGCTTTTTCAAGATATAAAGTGAGAAACAAAGAGAAGGAGCAACTAAGGACGGTTCTTGATCGGGCAGTGGTCGCAGTAACATTGAGGTAAAAATTATTTAAGATTCTCGAATTTATGTTCTCACGCAACGTATAATATAGTTGTATATAAGTTTGGTCAAATTAGTGTGTATATAGATACACTATGAGTATGACCATAGTAAAAATGCAGGATGTCCAAAGGTTTAGTGAAGGAACAAGTTTGTTGTTCATATTATTAGAAATCTTGAAGCCACCTGCAAGGCTCCATTGCAAATATATATATATATATATATATAGAGGCTCCTTCATGTGTTAACTCAAATATTTGTGTTAACTTTGTTAACCAATTTCGACCAATCAGAATCATTCCTTCAATTTGGAATTAGTTGGTGTTGCAAAATTTATGGAAGGACAATTTTGTCTTTTAGAAATATAATTAATTTTTAATTTTATAAAATATTGCAGTTTATTAAAAGTTTCCTTGTTTAAAGGAAAGTTAAGTATGTAAGTTATCTTTTTAATTAATTCTTTCATTATTAGTTTTTGATTGATTTTATTCAATTCTTAACTAATAATCAAGATAACGCATATTTCGAGTTCTACAACATCTGATGGTTGTGAAGTGAACACACGATGTTCAGTTGTGAACACATGATATTCTGTATGCTATTGTTCACTTATGCATACGATGTTCACAAGTGATAACATTGTTAATAAGTAGAATGACATGTTCACATTTTTCGCCATTATTTATACTGGAATAACATCATATTCATCCGTGAACGAACAACATGTTCACGAGTGAACACATAATGCGTTCCTAATTAGAAGCATTCTCATCTTTTACTTTGAATTGCCGTTGACTTTTTCATTAGGAGTTGTTTTGTATTTTTTAAATTTTAAATTTAAATATTTTTGTATGAAATTTGGTTATAGTAATCTTTCCTTATTTTAAGGAGACATAGGTATGGAAGTTATTTTATTAATTTGAGCAGATCATGAGTGTATTCCGCCTACATTTGTTAGGTTACCTCAAAGGTCATCTTATTTTTTTATTACGTACACTGCTTAAACCAAGGGAACTAAAAGTCATTCCAGAAGACTTCTTTTCTTATGTTAAGGAGACATAATTATAGAAGTTATTTTTTTAATTAATTTTTTTAATTTGATTGTATTGTTATTTGATAATATCGATTATGTATTCTGAATAGCTTATATTCATAATGAAATAGTCCCATGTTCATAACCGAACCACTTTTACTTACATACAAAAATCGTCCATTTTCATAAGTGAACCCCTCACATGTTCATAATTGAATCACTCATTCGTTCACCACTCCTATGTTCATATGTGAACCAGCATCAAATTCACATATGAACTAGTCTATATTGATAAGTGAACAGGCACCAGATTCATCTTCTTCACCAAATGTTTACTGCACCAGGTTTACCTTCTTCACCGATCTTCAATGCACCAATGTTCACTGTGTATTCATTATAATCGAGTTACATAATTGAGTAAGCAAAAAATCAATGGCGAGAATTAAATTAGAATGAATACCTTTAGTTGAGCCCATATCGTTCTCGACTTTCACCTCCATTACATAAACCTGAGAGAATCAATGAAATCGATCAACATAATCACAGAGGGTAACTAAAAGAAATCGATCAAACAGAAAAAACATCTAAAATAAATCGATTACTTGAATCGATCAACCTGAAAAACAACTAAAAAAATCAATTACTTGAATCGGTCAAACAAAGAAGAAATCGATAACCAGAATTGAGAGTATAAATCGAGGAGCGAAATGGGAAGATCGAGAGGAGCGATAAGACCACTAAAAACCATGGTGGTGGTCTAATGAAGATGATTATGATTTTACTTGGTAGTGCACTAAAATAGGAACAGATTAATTAGAGAAGGAGTTATTTTCGGCAATCGTGATCTTTCTCCTAATTTGTTGCGACTAATCAAATTACAGTCTTACTCTTGTTCACCAATGTTCATCATGGTTTTGACCCTACATATTTACAAATATGTCACATTGTATTAGAACCATAGATCTTACAAATGAACGGTCTAGATGAGTTAACAAAGTTAACACAAATATTTGAGTTAACACATGAAGGAGCCTCTATATATATATATAATATTTATACATGTTCGTATATATATATATAAATTAAAAAGGGTGATAAAGTGACATGGGATTACTTTCTGGAAATCCTCCCATGGTTACATGTGTATATAAATATATAAATATAATGTATATTTTATTCTTAATCATAGCTATGGCACATGGGGTTAAATGTTGGAAGTTCTGACATATGAAAGACCAATTAGAAAGCAAGTTAAAAGTTAGGACTTAGGAGATGCTTAATATATATATGGACTATATTACATCAAGGTGGGGTTTCATGAGACTTAAACTGGGATGCATGCTTACGAAAAAAATATTTGAGCATTATTGTATTTTTATGTACTTGTTTATGGGTTGTTACATGTATATGAATTATTGTTTTGGGTTGCATGCTATATGTTTACGTATTTTTAAACGTTAATCAACATGTTATAAATGAGTTGTAAATTTTATTTTGTTGGGTATGGGAATGGGTCAAAAGTCATAAGGGATGGCACATCCTAGGAATGAGTAATCGGACAAGAGAGAGCCGTATGACTCGGGGAAATGTCGATGACGGTAAGACCTAAACCTGACGGGGACTTAAGAGATCTCATAAAAAATTTGGGCTTTGAAGCAAAAGTGCATATTATTTTATTCAGAGTAATTGTTTATTTTATACATAATGAGACATGTATAATTGTGCACGAAAGTGTGCATCTCAGGGGATGAGACTTCAAAGATGGATAAAGGCAAGGGACCCGCATAGGAAATAATTTATATTTATCACGTTTGCTTTGATTTTATATTATGTAATGTAACCCGGTATGGGACGGGAAATTTTGTAGAGTTATGATATGGCTAAGTTATTGTAAGACTTCCGCTGTAATAGGGCTTATTAGCTCTTTAGTTTTGGATTATTTAATGAATTATTAGCAAAAAATTATATGACACCTCGTGGTAGAAATGAGGGTGTTACAATGATTGTCTTTACGTTCCTAGTATCATTAGAAACATAGTTTCAGTTGCTCGTTTAAGACAAGATGGATCTACATTTAAATTTCTTGACATTTATGAAATAGATACTCATATAATTTTATGATTCTATTTATGCATGTTTGCATGGGATTTTATATTTTATTGTCACGCTAGTTAATGGCATATATGAAATAGATACTCATAGAGGTCTTAATTCTAAATCGATATATAATGTGAATTCTAAAAGACTTAAGCAAGACTCAAGTCAGTCAATTTGTGGCATTGTCGTCTTGGCCATACAAACAAGAAGCACATTTGATAAATGTGTAGCTTGTTTATTAGGCAAGATGACTAAGGAACATTTTAAAAGAAAGCCCGAAAGAGCAAGCGAGTTGTTGGGAGCGATACATACTGATGTATCTGGACCCTTCAACCCAACCACAAGAAATGGTTGCTAGTACTCATTACATTTACTGATGATTACGATAGATATGTATATGTTTATCTAATGAAGCACAAATCTGAAAGTTTTGAAAATTTCAGAGAGTTCATAATGAAGTATAGAACCAACTTTGCAAACGATAAAAGCCCTTCGATCTAATTGAGGTGGTGAATATATGAGCCAAAAATTCACTGATCATCTTATCAAGTGTGGGATAATCTCTCAACTTACTCCTACAAGAACACCACAACATAATGGTGTGACTGAAAGGAGAAACTGTACCTTGTTAGATACCGTTAGGTCTATGATGAGTCATACTAAATTACCTACGAGTTTTTGGGGATATGCTTTGGAAGAGGCCACCAAAATACTAAACAATGTACCAACCAAGAAGGTCGATAAGACCCCGTATGAGATGTGGACATGGAAGATCCCAAATCTATCTTACGTGAGGGTTTGGGGCTGCGATGCATATGTTAAGCGAGAAGCTTCTAGGAAGCTAGAGCCTATATCTGTTAAATGCATTTTTGTAGGATATCCGAAAGAGACTATTGGGTATTATTTAACCCTAACGAGAATGTTGCTCGCAAGGCCGAGTTCCTAGAAAATGATGTTCTAACTACGCCTAACATTGGGGATAGAGTGGAACTTGAAGAAATTCAAGAAACACCTTCAGATGCATAGGTTGACACTGGTGCTCAACAAGATGTTGAGGATACTAATGAGAGGCAAACGCCAAAAGCCAAATAGATACCTGGGGTTTCTAATCGGCTGTGATGAGAAGGTTGACGATAAACCGTCAACCTTGTTGATCCAAGCTCATTCAATGATTTGATGATTATCCTTTATACTTAGTGAAAGTTTTAGGTTTTTGTTTATGTTGTGCTTCAGTGAATACATCAATGACTATGTTTAGTGATCATTGAAACACTACTAGAATAGTCTCTAAACCTAAAAGACTTGAAAACAAAACTCACACCAACGAAACCTTCAGCAAAGTCGAAGGATTAGCTAAAGATAGAGACTGACAGTTCGTGATCTGAAGCGACATTCAGTGATAACAAGTCCGTCTACTACAAGTGTGAAATCTGACTAGATTCAGAGATGATTGAAGACCACTCAGTAAAGCCTCAGCATCAACGATCAAATGAATCTTGCTCAACAAGATTTAGTTTTGTTCTTATCCTATATGCACAAAATGACAACTGATGCGTAAGTGAATGGGTAAGAAGAGGAATAAGACTAGGCTGAGATTAACAATCTGTTTAAATCAAGGATAAAGTAGTTAAACACCACCAAGGTTAACCAAATTGGCAAAGGTTGATGATACTAGTGATAAAGCAACAGCACCACACTAGCAACAATCAAGAATCGACTCCTTTTGTGTATGAACACTCAAAACAGCTTCACAAGCTATTGTAAACTTATATTCAAGAGATGATTTCTTACTACAACTTGGAACCCAATATATAGGGCTGGAAAATAACTGTTAAAAAAATGAAAAGACTAAAAGAAAGACCAAAAGTTGAAAAGCAATTAAAGAACCTTTAATCAAAGCAATTAAAGGATTATTAATGAAGCATTGAGAAGGACTCTTAATCTCTTTTAGGCTGCCAGAAAATTATATTCCTCCCCTTAATTGTTTCGAACCCAAAATAGAAGTCTGAATCAAGCCCAAGGTGAGCTGGAGTCATAAAATGGGATGGTCTTGTACCGGATGAAAATAACATGGATGCCTCTGCATCAACAACCCCCTGACTTGACAGATATGGTGCATGTACTTCTTGCTTTATTGCTCCACGCGTGCTTACCAACTCTAAAAGGTCAATTGTTCACAAACGACTAAAAGCAAGCCATCTCTATGGACAAAGGACAAACTCTCCAATAGATGTTTGACACGTGGATAGTACCTTCTAACATGCATTAAATGCATTGGATATAAATAGATGAAGAAACCCTTTGTCATACTATGCATGTATCTATTTTCTCTTCTTGAACCTATCTTCTTTTCTCTCCTTATATTGTGCATAACTTTGTGTTTCTTAGATTGTTTGGAATAAGTATTACTACTTGTTATTACTTCCGTAACAATCTATAAATTTGTTTATTATCAATAAACTCATTTAGAATTTAAAAATGTTTGTGTTTGTATTCAATCCCCCTTCTTCTACAAACTGTGTGATACTTACACACTTTTGTAGACTCCTTAGGGACCAATATTGCTTATCTTATCTTCAAAATACTAATAACTCTTTTTTTAAATGACAAACCAAAACACAAACTATAATGATAATGGCTCTCTTGCCAAACCTCCTAGATTTAGATAGGATAACTTCCTTGTCAGAAAGGAAGAATGACTCTATTTCTAGAAGGTGCGGATCCTCAGATTCCCTACTATGTAGAAAATTGACCATTTGTTCCAACAACAATCATGTCCTCAGTTCTTGAGACTGCCACGACCCCTGCGATCTCTGAAATACACATCCCTAAACCTCCACATCAATGGAGTGATGAGGATAAGAAAAATGTAGCAGTAGATACAAAAGTTAGATCTATAATTGCTATGTCCCTTCTTGACGATGTTTACCATTTGGGACACTCATTGTGTTCAATATGAAGGTACCAATGAGGTATAAGGAGTCCAGAAAAACAAATCTCGTAAGACAATGTGAAAGTTTTATTTGTGGCAAAAATGAAACTCTGTCAGAGGTACATCAAAGATTCAATTGTTCAATAATTGATCTCCGATATTTTATTGGCTAACTACTACACACCGCTAAATTCTATTCAAGTGTTAAGTCACATATTTCTTGAGCTTGCAAATCATAGGTTTCATTCATTATTTGGTCTTATTGGATCTCAACAAATCATATTTTCCTCTATATACTCAGTCATCCTTGTTTGACTTATTTCCAAAAAACAACCTAATAATTCTCTCTATCACTCATTTCTCATTGATTCACTCGATTACTTCTTGTTGTATAAGAATAACACATTCTTGTTATGAACTAAGAAAATTCTCACATTTTAATAAATTGCCAAGTACCAGCCGTTTATTCACCTTTCTTGTATTCAATTTTTAATAGTAAAAAAACATTTATCGAGTATTTTCTCGTGCTTATAAGATATCAAGTACGTGCATGTTCCAGCTTGAAGTTGGGACTTTGTTTCAGGAAAGATGAAAATGGTTTGAATCGAAACCAAAGATAAAGAGATATTTAGGAGTACTTCAACAAGTAATACTTTAGCTTTCTCTTCAAACCCACCAATATAAATCATCCCACTTCTCCAAATAGCTATAGTTTACGCATAAACCTTACACATTATGCACAAGGATTGATTTTGGCCACAAAAATTAACAAATTCTCTTGAGATCATAATTTTTTACACATAACCCAAAGGCAATGGCAGGTTTGGTTTTTCTTGAGATCATAATTTTTTTAAAGATGATGTTATTTTTATCTTATTAGAAGTCACATTATGCGCATGCTTATGCACATGCACACGAAGACACATATATGTCAATGTCAATGTCAAACAATGTAACCATGGTTTTGAGTGATGTTTATTCGGTTACTGACACGACCCCACAGCTAGCACGTGAACTACAATATGAGAGCTATTTTATCCAACTTCAACCGCACTTTCTCCATAAAGCGGTTGGAAACAAAAAAAAAAACAGCACATATATAAAATGGGTAGACATAGCCCAATATTTTAAAAGGGTACTCGAACCTTCGTTTACTTGTACATGTATGCCACTTCAGAACCATCCTACGTGTTCGAGTAATTTGTATATGTTTGGCATTTGTTCATAAACCTGAACTCTATAACCCAAACAAATAATGGATGAAAATCACCCGTCCCAAATTTTTCATGTCTCATCCATGCCCACCAATCATATGGATACACGTAAGCAGAGAGAGAAAATAAAAACGAAATAAATAAATTTAAAATAAATGGAAAGCTGACATGTCTTAATTTCATTGGTGGGGCAGGAATGAGACATGTGAATTTTATCCACAAATAATGGTCGGTATTTTGCTAATGACTATAGCAAGGGATGCAAAAAAAGTATATACCACCCTTTGGAATGAGGGAAGACAAAAAAAGGGATGAATAGTTTAAGCTAGTGGGAGAAAGAATCACAACAAACATCAACCTTCATATCATATGTTATTAAACGACATCCAGTGAACACAAAAGCTAAGGCAATGATCTTTCCTTAATTCCCAACACATTTATTCATTATTTACTAATGCATATGTTGTTTTATGACATTCAATATGAAGTAGTAGACGATGAAAAAAAGATTACATAATTAAAGATTCTTCATCCGAACATGAAAAACACAGAACCTGATCGAACTACCTAAAACTCGAATGCATAAGAGCCAGAGATCGTCAAACGTTCTCAGGATGATATCATGTTCTTTGTACAATCGGAAAGGCTGACCTCAGGACATGGAGATGGAGACAACAAACAAACAAGTACGAACGATGATCTTTTTTCTTATTTGTCATTTACATTTAACATCCCTGCACCTGAAAATTTGAAGACACCAAAAATGGGAAAATAATAAGGAAACTAATCTCATGGGACCTTGAAGTTAATAGCCGGAAAAAAAAAAACTCAAATGATTGGAGTTGGAATGATTAACTTCTCAAACAATTATACTTAGGGTGCGTTTGGTTGCGGAAAACTGTTTTCATTTTCCTAGAAAACGTTTTCAGAAAATGGAGTTGAGTTTTCATTTTCAGTTTTCTACGAAAATTTTAGAAAACCCGTTAGGTTGAAATGGTGGAGTTTTCATTTTCCCAAAAAACAAATAAAGGGAAAATGAGAAATAAACCTCTAAAATACGTCCAAAGAATTATCTAGCATGGCACCATCCTCCCACTGTACTTCTTTTGCATTTGGATCTTTCTCAATGAACTCGAGAGGTGAATCTAACGGTGGCGGGCTCTGCATGGAAGGATTATTATTATTATAGGTGATCATGTTATCAAATCTGTTCTTATTTACTACCATTTCTCTTTAGTGGAAAAAAGAGTACATACCATGCAGCGAATCAAAGGCCAATTTATTCCGCGGAAAAACGGATGCTCTTTTATTGCATTAGAACCACCAATTGATCCTAAACGGCTGGCAGGATCTCTGTTCAACAGTGCATGAATCAGCTGTCTTGCTGCTAGACTAACCTGAATATACATTGCCACAAAAATAGAGTTTTCGAGTAAATAATGACAAGTTAAGATAACAAGTAACTCAACTTAAAGATGGAAAACCATTTATCCCATAACTATAATAAATCTAAAATATTCTGATAGTTTTTTTATGATCAATGCATCTTCAAAGATTTGCTACAATGACTATGTACTGAATGAGTGTTTCAATAAGGCATCCGTTCCTTTCAAATTGAAGTATATGTTAGTCAAATAACATTTCTACAAACTATAATAACTCGGTTATACTCTTTTCCCAAAAGAACTGAAACTGTTTCACACAGAGAAGCTGAATGATCCGAAAAAGCTAAAGATATCCAATTTGAATAATTTAAGTCCTCGCACATAGTACGAGTTAGAGATTATATTCTTACCGGAATGCTACTCGGAAACGTTAGGTCTTTATGCAAGACGTTTGCAAATGTCTTCTGCCTATTCTTTCCTCTAAATGGTGTCCGGCCATAAAGCATCTCATATAACAAAATACCTGAAAGAAAAACACGCATAAAGTTTAGTCAAATGAAAATGCTTCTTTGATCACTGAATAAATAAACAAAAGACAGTATAATTCTGTAAAGATACAACACTAATTTACTCCTTTTCTTGATAAGTCAAATTGAGTCTACCAGAGCAAATATGTTTTGGATCTGCACATGTTTATGGGTTACTAGGATGGAAACTAGTAGACTCAATTTGACTTAGAATGGCAAACACAGGAAGCTTTCTTAAAGTTCCATAGGAGTACAAGAGATTCTAGGAAGGTTAATTTACATGAAAGTTACAATTTAAAACATCTCTATGACAACAGTCAGTAAATTATGTTTGTTACTTTTGTTGACGATTATTCTCCTCCTATTTGGGTTATTACTCAAATCTGAAAATAAAACTCTTCTTGCCTATGTTTAAATGCAAATTCAACTTCTTGGCATATAACGCTAAACAGAAAAAACATTATCTGGTAGAGGTAACTTGTGAAATCCTGATCATCGTTATACCCCCTATCATGACAACACTGAAATCCTGATCATCGTTATACCCCCTAGGAAAAACATTATCTGGTAGAGCCACATGATTAAATAGCTTAACCTAAATGGAACAGAACCATAATCATCCATAAGTTTTGATACCATAGATATACTAGGTGCAATTTGTAACTAACTAGGAAACTAGTCCCTCGATTCCAAATGATCCAAGAATTAAGAGGCAATTACGGCTAGTATACTTTCCAAAATAAAAACTAGCAAAAATCTGATCATAACCAGATCCCTAAAATTCTGCACCCCAAATCTGATCTGATCACAATTTGATGATCACCAAAATAATATTATCAGAATATTGCATTAGCACATTGAAATTAAAAACCATTAGCGGTGTAGTTGTTGCCATGGAATAAAAGAAGATGAAACAAACTATAATAACTGAAAGGCATAGGGTCAGCAAAATTAATGAGCTTACCGACAGCCCACCAATCAATAGCACTGCTGTGGCCAGCTCCTGTTATGATTTCCTGAAATAATTTCATATTTAAGAATCGCAAGAAGTTGTACGAAAATGAAAAGATATGAAATTGGTATACATCTCATGGCTAGAAGGGTTCTTTAAGTTAGCATCAAAGATTTCATGATATATATATTCTTAAATGATAATTTCCCAAAAAAAAACAATGTATGTAACAACTCATTAGTTGTTGCAGACACACCAACTGTTCTACACAAGTTGAGCTTTTCTTCTGGGAGGAAAGTGAAGTTGCCTAACTGGACACGAGATTTCCTTTTCTGAAAGATGGCTATGGCCATATCCATTTGAGATTGTACAACATGCAATGTGTGTTCTTTAATTTTTTGGGTTCCCTTAAGAAACGTTTGCAGTTCCTTCTGTGTCATAATGTTTTCTGTATTTCAGCTAAATTCACATATTACTATTTTGCAATATTTCTGTCTTTCTTTCTGCTCAGCATCACTACTTCGCTATAGGGAAGATGTGCGTTATATTTACACTCAACAGGGAAGACCGAAGACCTTAAAAGCCTTAAAACCTCAACCATTTTAATTCCTATTTTGAATAGATGTTGCAGGCACTGGATCTTCATGAGAAAAGACTCTTCAAATTGCCTCATATAACAAGACTTAGGACCGTATATCAAGCATTATTCAAGGTATTGTGCAAACCTAACTGATGGTAGTTCTTCATGTCATTATGAATAAATTACTTTTAAATAACATAGGTTAGCAATCCTAGTTAAAAGAAAAGTTTCATCATACCGGAGCAATGTATTCTTCAGTCCCAACAAATGAATTAGATTGTGTAGATGGTTCTGCAACAAATGTAGGTGGTGGTTGACTCCTAGATCTTCTTCTTTTAGGCTGAGGATGCTTTATGACCTGCAAAATTATAAGTAACATAGGATAAGAAATTAAGAATCTGGGATCTATTAAATGCATACTTCATGTACAGATGACAGTGTTTTAAAATATGAATAGTTCAATTTCATACTTGTATTATCAGTGAGAACTGAGAATGATATGAATACATGGTCCAGTGAAGAAGGTTAGAATCCTTCTTGAGTTGGTTCTGAAACTTTGGGGCCGTTTACCAAAACTTACCCGGGTAAGTGCTTACCGGCAAAATTCAACACTATCACTTACTTACCGGGTAAGATTTCAGTCCACAAAAACGGCATCGTATGCAACAATTTATCCGGTAAGCGCTTACCGTGGTAAGAGTCGTCGCAATCACTTACCCGGGTAAGACTCTTGGTCATTGTTTTCCTTGTCTTCGCTCTTATCGGGTAAGATTTTTGGTACTTGTTATTTCCTCCGGTAAGGTAATATGGCTTGGTAAGCACTTACCCGGGTAAGCGTTTGGTAAACGGCCCCTTAGTAATTTTAGACCAAGTATAAATCAGAAGGCCTTTGACTCAAAGCTTCTAGGCCCTGTGAGTTCGGTCCTTCTGAACTCCATGCTTTTGAGTCAGTTACTGATCCGATTCAATCTTATCCGTTAGCGGTTATGTTAACCGTCTATACCCATAACTTCCGATCTCTCTTATAAATACATAAAATGATTAATCTAGTGAATATAAATACTCAAGTTTATGCCATAAAACGAGAGTGAAATTCTTGGATTATCCAATACTGATTTCGTACAACCTGAGGCAGTAAGGGTCGAATTATAGTATTTGGAAAGTGTGATTCATACACGATCCAAGTGATTATAACCACAAAAACCCAGATACTCGATGATTAATTCACTTGTATTGCCAGTCAATCAACTATTCATACTACGATGAACCAGATAACCTACAACCATACCGAAGTACCAAACATATTGAAGTTGTCTGTCATTTGGTGTGTAGTTACTGCTACAAAAACTCCTCCCATTTGGCCTATCCCATTCAGACGAAGTACCAGCTTTCTAAGATCTCAAAAAAGCCTCACAAAAAGACTAAAATATATTTCATGTATAACAAGTTAGACAAGACTCTTATCTACTCTTGGACTTTAGGACTTAGGTATATAAGTAGTTTAGCATGAGTGAGGAAGGATGGGCACCCCTAAGGTAAGTTAAGAGGTGTGACTCCCTGGTAATCGACACACTGTGTGAACCCTGAGTCTCAACAATAGACATAGCAAGAAAAGAATAGATGCACATGTTAACAATACTACAAAAGTGTCCGCCCTCTTTTATAATCTATTTTCCATCCCAACAATTTACTGACAGCTAAACATTACCAAGTTCCTAGAAGAGTCTTTGATGATAAAAACCTTAATCAAGCATTGGAAATAAAACACTAAAAATGTACAACTGTTAGACTCACACATGGGCCTCGTTCATTAATTGGGACAAAAACTTGGACCTATATGGCTATACCTGGAGGTCTTTCTGGGAGGGGTAGGAATGTTAGACTCATGACCCATGATGGTTTTCATTTAGGATTCATTTGTAAAATAAGCAATGAAAGTATTTCCACAGTTAAGCAACAGCATATAGAGGGACTAGGAGAAGTCAAGCACTATATAGATAAACAACTCAATATAAGATGCCTCTTGGAAGCAGATTGATTTCATATTTTGATTCTTGTTGTTTGTTTCCAATAAAAACTTCCTTGGTTGCTGTCAAAAATATCATCTAAAGGGCCATGAATATGCATGTTTCAAAAGGTTAAACAACTAGGTAATCCTTGATTGCAAAGTAGAAAAATATTTAGATAGAAGAAGACATACTTGGGGTTTACATGATGTTCTAAATGATAGATCAAAGTCGCTCAATACAACATGCCCATCTATTTGAAGTAGTATATTCTCCGGTTTCAAATCCCTATAAATGATACCTGCAAAGGACAAAAATTTACATCAAGAACAATACATTGTCCTTACTTTGAAAATCAAAAGTTAGTCATAAATTGATTCAATGCAGAAAGAATTTAGAAAGTGATTGAGATCCTAGTTTATTGCAATGGCAATGATCATAAATATGTTATTATGGTGGGAACAATATTCAGAGTAATACAGTTGTCTTGGCAGAAGACTCCCACAAGAAACCCACCTTTAAAAAATACCAGGATTGCGAGTTGAAACGGATCTCTCAAAAAATATGTCGGGTCGAACGGACCATCCATCAACTCAGAAAATAAAATTCAAAGACATATCTAACAGGTATATAGTATGCAAATCAAGGACACTGCATAGTAAGAACATTTAAGAACGATTTGACACAATGGAAGGCTTCTATTAAAAAGCTGACAGGGTGAGATGCCTAATTAATAGAATTTTGATAGTGAGGTGTTGTGCTTTGGTTGTAGTAACCCGGTTTTGTGGACTCAGAAGCTCGAAATCATTTCTCGAATCTTGAGTGCAATGTTTTGAGTATTCGGCTATGGCATATATGTCATGTGAGATTATATGAAACATGCCTCCTATGCGATTTTGGAGTACTTTGAGACATGCATTTTGTGTTGTTATAATCACACAGCCTTAGGAAGCATATATAGCTTAACTGTGTTACTTAGTACACAACTATGTTTCAGGGATTGCTACAGAGCCTTCTTTTGGCAGATTGGGTATGACTTACATCTATACCCATGAGTAAGGTGGATTGCTACTATTAGGGTGCGTTTGGTTTGTATGATTGTTTTAGAGAGGTTTGGATTTCATGGAAGGATTTGGATTTGGATTTGGAGGGATTTAGATTGGAATGGATTTGAAATCCTTTTATGTGTTTGATTTGTAGGATTTGGAATGAGATTTATTTTTTTAGAAACCATTGTGAAATCCTAGAGAAATGGATTTGAAATACCAACTCATGCCTAAGGATTTTCAAATCCATCAACCATGGGATTCAAATCCGAAAAATCGCGCAAACCAAACACCGGATTGGAATGGATTCGAAATCCAAATCCTCCCAAATCCATCCCAGTCCAGCAAACCAAACACACCCTTAGTAGTTTGCTAGGGTTGTATTTAATCTGTTCAGGCCCATGTCCACCTTTTGAACCCTAACTCTCTAAAGAACAAGTACGTATTCAGTTATTATTATATTAATATATATACATATATAAACTTTGAATGTGGACTATGGTGTAAGATTTTAGTCTCGCTATAACCATGTAAAAGTCTCCTAACAAGTTCCGTAGCATTACAAAATGTAAGCAGCAGATGCATTAAGGAGCATTAAATTGAAGAAAGAAAACACGCTACACTTCAATAGAAAAGCAGAAATTTACAAGGTAAGTATCATCAATTTCTTATGACATTGGATGAAGAGATACCTAAACAATGGAGATACTCTAAGCCAATTACGACCTCAGCTGCGTAGAACCTGCAGACAGCAATTAAATGAGAGGGCACAATTTCACTAAAAGCATACATGAAACGCAAACTCACTTTCGATAAAGGAACGATTTCAAATTGTCATAATCTTTTTCACGTCAACAAAACTTTAAAAACTAATTCCTACTAGGAAACAAACCGCAAAACGGCTGCCATTTTAACTCTGAAAATTCATGAAAAGTATGTTTTAGTGTATGGAATATCCCAACTCGTAATAAGACTTGGGCCTTTGAGGATTCTCCTCAGAGGTCACCTGTTCGAGTCCTGCAAGGCCATTGGGGATTTTCCTGGCTGTTCTCCGGGGCCCTTGGAATTAGTCGAGGTGCGCGCAAGTGGGCCCGGACACCCACGGGCCACGGTAAAACAATCCCAATATTGAAAATTTTGAAAAAATTATGTGATAAGGCCTTATTGGTCTTTTCTTCCCTTCTAATTTCTTTTATTTACACATGTGACCGTACAACAATACTATTTATCAGATAACTAATGTATGTGATGAGATCCATAATTTGTGTTTTTCATCTTTCATTAACCTGACGCAAGTACCCGGCCAAGAAAGTAAATTGATGTTAACAATTGCAGTGTCAACATGAAGCAATAAGATCTGGGAATAATCGGAAGTGCTGAACAAAATCTATTGTTAACCTTTTGTGGCTTAAGAGTATGTTAAACATTGATGAAGTAACTTTGAGGAATAAGTGATATGCAAATGGTTAGATACGTTCACAGTTTAACCCTCCATGAACCTAATGACAAAGAGCATCTAACTTCCGTTTGACTTGATGACATCCTTAATGACTGAAAGTTCTAGCAAAACATGCTTTAAATGTGGGGAATAGTTATACTTAATGTAATGTATGACATTAGAGCTGAAAACCAAGCCTCACTTCAGTTGTACCACTCAAAACTAAAAGAAGCATGATCTCGATTGTATAACTGATTGCAATCAGTAATGGTGTCTCTAGCAAATACCTTGCAGAATCTTCTTTGAATAATTTCAAAGGTTGTTTGTCAAGCAGCGCAAATAACTCCCCTCCAGGGCAAAAGTCTGTTATCAAGCAAACATGTGTCGGAGTCTGAGGAGACAGACGCACATTAGTATTGTTACAATACTACAACCTAATTAGAATTTCTTAAATAAAAATCATTAATAGAAAATTTATATGCAAAAGAGCGTAGATCCGTATCATTAGGGAAATCTTAAAGTTACGAGATCAGTGCATATGCACAGTAAGTATGAAGTCATGTTGGCTGTGAATAATATTATATAAAGTAAAGACCACCACATATGTTTATGAAAAGATACATATGTATCAGTACACACATACATGTGTGTATATATATGTTGCACTACCAGCACCGTCTTTTATACTATGTATACGTGTTATCTGAATAGAGATCCATTCTATTAAATTTTAGGATCCTTCGTTTTCCTTTAATAAGCACCAAAAAATTTGATACAGAATCATCACTCCTATGCATGTTAAGTCAGCAGAACCAATAGAGAATGGAACTTAACTAAATACAGGGCTAACTAGATAAAATTTAAACTAGTGTGGGATGAACACAAGTTATTTAATGACCAATAAATGAGAAACAATCAAACTATATGAACTCACTCTTCACCCAGCATGTTGTACTAGTACATGAACCACAATAAAAAGAAAAAAGCGAACCTACATACAAAAAAAGGATATCCGATTTTCATATTATTCATGGATCTTAAACCAAGCATATATAGAAAGTCTTTTTTGGAGAAGAATATATAGAAAGTTAATATGATTAATTTCTTATCTAAAATATAGAGAATGTATTTCCCATCCGAAACTTTGTTGTAATGTATTCCTGTCAGTTTTATATGAAGCATTCGAAACAATTAAAAAGAGGGAAGTTTAACCTGAAAAGATGTGTAAAGTGTCGGGAGGAAAGGGTGATCCAGTAGCGCAATTATCTCCCTTTCAATGCAAGCTCGATGAACCTGCAATTTTCATGCACAAAATCAAGTTTCATACTCTATATGTTTGTAACCGTGGAGTACTACACGTAGATAACACTAATAGAAGTGGACGAACACACCAAATATAATGTTCCTACAGTACAACTACAAGAAACCCTTGAGTAACATCGAAAGAAGACTATCCCAACAGCTATCTAGCTATAATTGTTACTGTTGGTTGGCATTCATTAGCAATAGATCAATCGATCATGGTTTACACCTTTCGACAGGTATTTTAGGTTTATTTGGAAACAAGATGAAAACATCATGACACCCCAGGATAAGAACAATGAATGTACCACCAGTTCTGACCATCCTTCTAGGCTAGTTTGAAACAAAAGGAATTGTGTTATCTAATCAGCTTGTAATTGATGACAAAGAAATGTTAGATTAAATAAAGTACATCCACAGTGTTTTCTGCTAACCCTTTACGCATTTCCCTTCTGCCCAAGCCTCAATGTGCTTGTTTCACTTCTCTCCCAAGTTATTGGGCATTTATACAGACTGGCAGTGAGTGTATGATTTAAGTCATCACAATAAGATACAGTACAAGAGCAGAAGGGATCACTCTTTGGGGCAATGTGTTGGTCTGCCAACTGAACTTAGTTCTAATAGAGCTGCCAAGTTATATGTTATATTGGAGTAGTCTTTGATGATCATACCTTGTTGCGGTTCAACATTACTGCTTTATCCATTGCCTTCATTGCGAAAAGTTCACCAGTACCTTTCAGTTCAACCAAATGAACGCTGCAACCAACATAAGGATCAAATACTAAACAGTACTAAAGAATATTGTACTTGTTCAATTGAGAAATGTTCCAACTAATACAGTACTAACAAGCATGGAGATATCAGAACAGGAAAGCAAGACCACCAGTCTCCACTCCAGCTTTAATTTGCATCAGCATGGTCTTTTAAAAAAATAATTGCCAGAATTTGTTCAAATTTCTTACGACTGCTTTCATGCCCTAATGCCACTTGGTTTACTAATACATTGAATATGCTTTGGAGGGTCAAACAAGATGCAGGACCTAATGCTACTTGGCTTACTTCATGTGAATGTAAAAAACTTTCCAAACGGAAAATCTAGAGGGCTGAAAGAACTTCCACAATAACAAACAAGATGTCATAGGAAGGATCACAAGTCTAGGCCATCAATGAACCTCATTTATTTGCTACATGGAAATTATCAGAATTTCAATTGGAAACAAATTTATCTTAACTATGGATATAATACATAAGTGTGAAGCAATTTGACTAGTTTACAAGATTTATTAGTTATTAAGGGCCTTTTAGTCTTTTGCTTGCATTTTTCTTCGATGAGACTAATTTTGGTTCCATAGCCTATTCAATTAGGAATACTATTGAATGCTAACATATTACCATTGTTGATCGTGTGAAGATCCTAGCTATTCTAGGTCCTAGTTCTTTTCTTGTTTATGTTCCCTGAATCCTATCCTTTTGATTTCTTATTTTGCATCAACATGACAGAACTAATCAGAATATAAAAAAAATGAATACAGGCACCTTAGGCTATAGCTAGTAGCTATATGAAGATCATAATGACCATAATCTCAAAATTCAGTTATAAAGATCATAGAAATCAGTAAAAGTTGATGAACAATATCAGAAAATTCACCTGCCAGTATCTCCACTTCCCAAAGGCCTGATAGGCTTAAAATGATCAAGCCCAATTATTGCACCACCTGCAGTGATCTACAATGCCAGAGGGTAGGAGAAGAGTGTAAACAAATGATGGTATACAAGCTTATGGATACTGAACAATTCATAGAACTTCACAAACTAATAAACAGAAATCAATCTCCAACAGAAGCATATTGCTTTTACATGCACTTATAAGTTAGGGTTTTAAGGCAACGAGGGCAAGGTTTGCTAGGGTTAGGGGCCTAGGTCTTTGAGCGCAAGCTCTAATACAAGTGGAATATGAGATAACTTAATGAACATTATTGAGGCAAAAGGCCAAATTAAGTAGATCAGAGGGGCCAATAAGGAACTGATAAAATCTAAAATACTACTACATCTAGATATTGCGTAAAGTGGATTTATTCTATTACATCCAATTCACTGATAATTTGTGTTAACTGTAGTTGATACTCCAATTCCAATATAGAAAATGGAAGCAAGGAGCATAAAAATGAAGACACATGGGTGAGGGGTATCACAACCGCATGTCCATAACATAAACCAACTCTCAGCAAAGCGTCAACTACATAATAGAAGAAAATGTATGAACACTTGTACAGTAGCTTTACATATGTTCTTTTCATAAATACTAAAAAAACATAATCTTGATCTAAATAACATTAACTGTCCGCTGCTAATGCAAATGTTTTATGTATCCCATAGGCCTTAGGCCAACTCCATAAGTTCATTTTGACAACCAAGGATACAAACAGTACATATATGATCCTCAGTATTTATTAATAGTATTGGGAAGCAAATATCCAGCATAACCTTTTCCTTGTCAAAACAAAATTTCGATCACCTAACTACAGGAACAGAACATAATTCCTACGAACTAGAAAGAAGAATGGCATTTGCAATTTTCATGACAATGACACTCTACCCAAGGTTTAAAGGCAGGAATTCAAATGAAAGTGTCGGTCAAAAATGATGACACCTTAAAGAACAGTTACCTTGTGTATTGCTTTCCAAGAAGAATTGTACTTTTTGTGAGGCCTTGGAAAAACAGGTTGAGAGTGGATAGCCCACAAATCCTCTGGCCTCTGAAGAGGGACAAAACAAAACTTTCATCAGTCAAAAACAAGTAAAAACATATATTGAAGTAAAAACTGAAGATGAGATGGTAATTTTTTTCACTACACATAGAAATAAGAAATATGTAGCTTATACCCCTATAAAAACATTATAGAGTTTTTTGCTAATAGCACAGAAATTGAGAAACATTATATCATTTTGGGATGTAATCACCACAAATCACCTTTAATAATATTTTTCTATGAAGATTTAAACATTCTTTTGGTTACCAAACATCTCAAATGATTAATCGCTTGAACAATCCTTGATCAATTAGCCAAAAGTGACATATAAGAAACTTATCAAGGAAAAATGTAGAACTACCCGAGCTTTAGTTAAGAAACACTATTTGAAGTAGCTTAAAAGGTTATAAAAATAAAGGTCCACTCAGTTAGTCAATTTGAGACAGAGGAAGAAGTAATTCCCATAACCATATGCAGCTCTTAGAATCTGATGGATGTTAAACATCTTCAAATATTAGAAAAAGGAATAAGCTTTTCTTGCATATGTACTTTGTAAAGGCATGTAAAACAATGTGATCAAAGAAGTTTAAGCCCTAATGTTCCAAAGCAGTAACAACAAATAAGACTTCTCAAGTAGAACACTAAGGAAAGACGAGTACCTTACCGAGTTGGCATCAGGAAGTTCTCTAACTGCTTCATCAACATTTTCTGCAGTAGCTTTTACCTGGTGCAAGAGAAGAAACCTTACATGAGAAATCCTGAGAAGCCACTACTTACATAACATTGGTACATTTGCTAGCATCTGATTCTAGTAATTTCCTTAAGCCTACAACAAGTGGGTGATACCAACAAAAATCTAGAGCTTGTGATCAGCATGAACAGTTTCAGGTAGAACTCATTTTGAAAGATAACTTCATCAGAAATTAACCAAAATATCAGTGTCCTGCTTCTGTATCTTTTTTTTTGTTTAAACACCTTATCGCTACCAGGATTGTATTTGTAGAACAAGTTCTCTATCATCAACCAAAACACAAATAAGTAAAGTACAAAACTGGCATAAAGGATAGAAATATGAAAACCTAAGCAAACCCTTGATGTGAACCATTAACAAAATTCACACATTTGTTCAATACATCATCAAATGTGTTCAAGCTACATATGGTATTAATTTGTGTTCTTGGAAGATGTTTCGCCAAATTAGTTAGGCAGGAGACACAAGTGGCAAGGTGGTGTGATGGTTGTTTTGTGGGGCTACCGCTTTTACCTAGAGGTGGTTGTTATAGCAAGTAAAAGTCTGGTTTCCAAAGAGCATGAAAGCATAATTAACCAAAGAAGGAACAAAGAGAGTGAAAAACAGGTTGCTGTCAGAAATATACAATTTTAAGCAAAACCTAGAGGTAAACCATAATTAGAATAACATATAGATCATGTGTTTTGAACAGTATTTGCTGTTATCAATTTATCTTTTTTTATCTTATATCTTCAGACAAACACTTGGTAGGTAAAAAAACCTTAAGCAGTTGTTAAGTAGTCACATTTCCCCAGAGTCAAGTGGACAGAAAAGAGCATTAGCAGACTCGGTATCAGTTACAGATAATTACCTGACAGCAAGTCAAACCAAGACTTAAGCTGCCTTTGGAATAGAGCTTGGATATACTAGTAAGATAGCAGCAGTTGATTCCATGATATTTTAACTTACAAACTGCCATACTTACAAAACACAGGTGCCTAAAGTACCTAATGGTGCACACATACAGTATGCATATTTGAAGAAGAAAGTTTTCAACGTTTTAAGATGTTGAAAAAAGGCTAG
The DNA here is from genome assembly GCA_036898165.1 of Silybum marianum. NCBI lineage: Eukaryota > Viridiplantae > Streptophyta > Magnoliopsida > Asterales > Asteraceae > Silybum > Silybum marianum. The sequence goes on along the minus strand of CM072530.1, from coordinate 19,431,202 downwards.
CATCATGCTAATATAAAGATCCCAATATGCCTGGTTACATTTCTTATTGGAAGAAAGATATACGTTGCATTCAAACTCTTTTTCTTTCTTTTGCACTTTATGCTGACAAACAACGTGTAACCCTACAAAGGGAAGTCCCAACACTCCATTCCCTCATATCTCAAAGAGAGTAAAAAATATACCAACTTAGCACTTTGTTTCTCTGTCGTGTCTGAAAGGCGATTCCTTAGGGGTTCCACATGACCACTTCCATCTAGTTGGACACCAATAAAGTATTGAAGTTCTCCCTGAATGTTGAAGGTATTAGATTGGCTCAAATTTCATAGAGGAAATGAAACCATATATTCAGTCTAAAAATAAATTTGTGTAGTTCACCTTTTGGTCCCGCATAGGTTGCAAGTGGAATAAATTCCAGAATTTCTTCCCTATGACAAATTTGGTTCATACAGACAAAAGAAATCAATCACATAGAACCAATTATGTAGCACCATGATTTTCAGAACTACAGAATTTTGAAATGTTGGAGGCATAGCTTACCACTCTTTGTATAGTTAATCAATTGCACAGTAATTTCCCTTTGTTCTCTGATAGCAGCACGTATTTTGTCAACAGTTCCTTGATCTGTTTCAGGTCCTTGAAGAAATCTGTACAAAACGAATAATGGAGACTACACATTACCTGACGGAAGATGAGAAGCAGAGGGAAAAAGAGGAAGAAAAAAGTAATGCAATACAATTAATGACTTGAGACCACATAATCCCATCAAATATCAACAAGAAGACTCCAGTAAAAGCTTTAAGTTAGAAGGCAAGAAACATAAATCATGAGAAGGAATGAATTTAGGGTATTATTAATTTCTACACAAACCCCTGAGAATGATCATATATTCTCCAAAAACGGGGTCTTAGGCTATAAGCAGCAATGAGCTAGACCATTTTCCTTTTTGGAAGTTCTCTTACTCCCTCTCTCAAATCTGTACTTATATGATAAGGTATGACAATGAAACTGATGTGGTTAATGTTTGATATACTTGCTAAAAATTAGTGACCATGAAGACTTTTGGAGTATAATATACCACTATATCATAGTTTCAGGGAACTACAATTCTCAATTCAACTTAACACCATTTTATTCCAACTTTCAAGATAAAGAAACTGAAATACGACTACAGAGAACTTCAGTATATCCGCAGTTTGTAATCCTTCTTTGCAGTTGTCGACTGTAAGTGTAAATAAGCTCCAAACATAAGCTTAATCCTCAGTGGTACCGAAGAGTTTGGAAGCCAAAAATCAAGCTTATACAAACCTCATCTTTCTTGCAGATAGAAGTACCACTATCCTACACGGGGAAGAGCCAAACAAGCAGGACCAACCAGGCTTGCGAGCTTACAACACAGACATTCATTATTCCTGCTTGGTCAGCACTTTGTTGATTTACAATTAAATTAGCTTACAGTCTTGAGGATACTCTAAAAATATGTGCAAATTTATCCAATGCTTGGAGCACATGAGAACCATATTCGAAATCATCTTTGGTTCAAATTTTCAATAGAAACTAGAGATGGGTACTTATTGAGAAGTATCCAACTGTGAAGGCAAGAAATTGTGACTTGTTCAGCTAAAAGTTTCTGCAGGGGATTCACATGCCACTTCATACATTAAAGGAGAGTTCAGTTTGACATCTCATCGAAATGATGACTGTGTGTTGCCAGAGAGAATGTTTCTCATCAGATGATATAAAGTAAGAATCAAATGATGAGGCAAGAGAATACAATGTGATTTCTCAGTTAAACGCGTCATAGATGTGAAACCATGTATTCTCATTAGTCACATTGGTACAGTGATATACACATATGCTACAGATATAAAATTTAAAAAGAACAAGCATATTTTTAGATCAAAATTATATAAAAGATGAAGCTCCATACCTACAGTTTCTTCCCAAAATTTCCTCTCTTGAAAATTCTGTCAATTCAAGGAAACTATCTGATGCGAAAATCTGCATATCGAGTAGAGAGATTCAGGAGTCCATTTTTATGCTGCATCTCATAAAGGACAGTACTTTCAAACACTATTGTATCGCATATAGATCTTACAAGTGAAAAGTAAGAATTGATCATAAGTGCATGAAGGAGAAAGAAATGTTTAATCATGTTCTTACAATGGGGTTATCAGGGAGCCTTGGATCTGTTATCACAAAATTCTTTTCAATACGTTCCAGTGTGGTTGCCAAGTCAATTCCTTGACGCATGTCCCTCACTCTTTCCACACGATCCCAGCTATCAGTACGAGATATGTCTTTTGTCATCAACTCCTCAGGCTCAATAGTTGGTTGAGGCTCATGGGTCGAAGCCCTTCCTTTAAACCTGTGCAGATTGAAACATGTTTCACATAAAACTTGGCACTAATCCAGGATTCATGAGGTCTACCAGAATATAAACTTAAAGTCCAGCTACCAAGTCATACTTGTACCATTCAACAACAGAAGTAAATCTAGGGAATATCGAGAAACTTCAACAACGAGGCACAAGAAGTTATGTCTTATAGCATAATTAGGTAATGAAGATGGAATCAACATATAGGCATTGCAGACCTCTATGTGGGATAAACTTGGTTCATTCATTTTGGTTTGGTTTAGTTGTTGGCACTGCAGAGTTTACACAGTCATATCTCTACATATAGGCATTGCAGAGTTTACACAGTCATATCTCTAGTGGTCTATTTCTTACTTTGGAATTTTTTTTTGAAGAAATTCTTACTTTGGATTTAATAATCCATAATACATAATCCAACTCCAAAAAAAAGTTACATTTGGCTTTTGAGTGTCAATTAACTGTATTTGAAGTTAAATTCACTATAAGTTTTTTTATTGTGTAAAAGTATCTAATAACTGCAACTGATATGTAAAGGTATTAGAATTGAAGAATTTTAAAGATAAGAAAAGAAAATCTATGCAACTTAATTTTTTTGGAAATGAGGTACAAATATATATAATCAAATATGAACTCTATTTTGAGGGAATGTTTAAACTTTGAAGTACCAGATCCATCCAGCATACATAAAGACTGGAAACAGGTATGAATTGAGTGAATGTGAGAACAGCAGCAATACTATAAGAAATGGGAAATAAGACACCAGCAGATAGATAAGGACTCACCCCATTAGAGAACTGCGTATTGATTTCCTGGATTTTGTATTAGATGCACCCCAAGAATTTGTACGAGATAAATCACCATTAGGATCAAAGAGAGGTGTTTCTCTTCCAGGTGTAGCTAGGCTCTGTCTTTCTGCTGATACAGTAAGCGGGGAATCAATGATCTTCTCAATTTCTGTTTTACTAGACTGGTTGTGCGTACGGGGACGCTCAACAGTCTGTACAACCTCCACAATGGAACCTAGTGCAGTTTCCTTCTGACGAGCTGGCCATGGTGAAAATTGAAGCTTCAAAAAACAATTTTATTCCATGGTATACAAAGAAAAAGCAAAAGCAATTTCGGTCTACTTACCATCATAGCGAATTAGTGATGTTGGCAATCCATTTGGTCGCAATTCCTTTTCATTCACACCTTCAGTGTACTTGCTGACTTCTACTTGCATTCTGTGAAGTAAGAAAAGGTGCTATCAGCTATAATAACTATAAATAGGCAAAGAACTAACTGGTACAATAGAAGTTTGTATTTCAAAAAGTAAAAAACCAAAGAAAAACCCATGTCACTCATTTCAACACAATGGTTCTCTGAAAAGATAGATTATCATAGGCACTTCACGTACATTGCATGCAGTGCAGGAACTTTGGTATTCAATTGGTAGCTATTAACCTGCTAGCTAGTAACTACTCGAATAATGAGGTCGGAGAAACCGATGATCCAATTCAATGCATGGTTAAACATGAAGATAAGGATGTTAATGCAGCATATTCATAGCATGTAATCTAAAACCCTGTGAATTCCCACTGGAAGGTAGCTAGCAAATGTATGAGACACTATATCAAAAGATAGTTCTCCTTCTTTCCCATGAAAATGTGCAATTTTTGGCTGTAAACTTAATTGCATAGATACGTTGGACTAGTAAACAAATTTCAAGAAAAACCCTACAATAATAACAAAACCCCTTGCTTGAAACAGGGAAGTTTGATTTTACATTTAGTTTGATATAAACTTTTGACTAGTTCTAACATGCCTAGAATGTATTTCAATAATGAGAATATACAAGAACCTTGCCTACCAAATCGTAGCATCAATCAATTTAGCCATCACAATGTGTATAGAGTCAATGTAGCTTCAAATTTTGGAAGAAAAGAAAGATGTGTTGCAGTTCCAGTGGGATCCCAAAATGGAAACTGTAACGCTTTTCATATAAAGGAGTACAAATTACACAGTTAGTAGTTAATTATTAACTTGATTTTCCAAATTTCATCTATTAACAATGCCAATGTGACCACAAAAAGCAATCTAATATGTTACAAATGAAGTGAAGTAAAGCACAAGAAAAATTACCCAATAAATTTGATGGTCTTTCCATTCTCGTCTTTGATAGGAGTGATGGTGAGTAGATTCCAGAAAGGGGTGCCATCTTTCTTATAGTTGTATAGCCTGCCGCAATAGCTACTTCCTGTTTTGACAGCATGCCGAATTTTATCCACCTCATTCTGGTCCGTCTCCTTTCCCTGTAGAAACCGACTGCACAACAAACACCAACCATCGTCTCCTCAGTTTCAGACGGCTTCTATGATTTCTAAAATGGTGTCTGTTGGGCAAAACTTGTGGCAATCTGTAAGCTACTCGTTTGTGTTATTGCGATCATCAAAAGGTCTATGTGATAGAATCACTGAAACAGCTTACTGGTGCACCATGATCGCCGGTGAACCTTGGTGGTGCACCACCGTCGCACTCTGGTGGTTTCATATGATAAATATTTCTTAAAATTGAAATTACTTTACGTAATTGTAATTTTGGTCCCTTTGGTTTACAAAAAGTTACGAATTAAGTCTCTAATTTGAAGATTTACATAATTGGAGGCCATGTGGTTTGCATTACAAAACAAGACTCAAAATAGCTGCAACAGCATCGGCATAGATACAGGATTTTCAATTTGTTTGAATTTAATTTAAGGCTTTGTTTGATTGAAAATGAGTTTTATACAGTGATATGATAGTAATAAATCTGATTTGTTTTTTAATTTATTTCTACAATATGGCATGAAGAACAACAAGCTAAGGGAATAGAGAAGATATAGGAGGATGAACCGGATGTTGTTATCACTAAATTAAGAAAATACCTTTTTAATCATCACTAAAATGACCAAAATGCCCTTCGTAATAACTAGGATAGTGTTAAGGTAAGGAACCTAATCCAATATAAAATGTATATGTGACCTAATTTTGTAATTGTTTCATATTAAGAATCTTATTTTAATTTTTTGGCAAACTACAAGGACCAAACATGTAATTTACTTTATTTTTGTTTTAAAATACAAAAAAGATAAATAAATAAAAAAGTTTTATTTTGAAAAAACTAAATCATATTGAATATATTAAATTGAATTAAAAATAAAATAAAAATATTTAAAGCTCGACCTAATTTAATTTGACTCTTCTAAATGTTCATTTCATACGAACTTGTTCTAACTCGTTTTTATTATATAAATAAAAAAAATCAAAAAATTATCGAATATCAACTTTTATTGTATATCAACTTTTTATATAATATATGACATTGTTTAATATAATTTATAGTTAGTTTATATAGAATGCACACTTACCAGTTTCTGCCGACGACCTCTTTTGAAGAATAACCGGTCATCGTAAAAAAGCCGCTACTGGCATACATTATTGGGCAGTCCGGCTTGGTGGCGTCAGAGACAACAAACGTTTGTTGAAGTGTCGCCAAAGCATCCTTCAATTCCTGCGAAACTCGTGGTTGCATACTCGATGAAAACTCGTCATCCGACATCCTCCATGACGCTGATGAACTCCTCTTACTTCTCTCATCGTCTCCGATTAAGCCTGCTACTGCCGCCGCTGCTCCTGGCCATTCTGATGTCCTCTCGACTATGTTCATAACGTCAAATTCATCTTCAGGAGGAGTAATTCTAGCCATTGGGGGTTTATTTTGATTCGAATCTTTATCAAACGCCATCCATTTGTTGATTGATGCTGGTTTACTACTCCTTGTGCTCGATTCAGCATCCGACCATTCCATTAATTACCAATTTTAAGTTTCACCAATCACCTCCACCTAAATATCAAACACACTACCAAAATCAAAAAAAAATTGTATTCATTCAATATAAGATTTTCGTGACAATTACAACAATTTGATCACTGCTTTTGAACTAAAAAATGAAAGATCCGAAAAACCGCAAGTAGTTTTATCGATGTTGTGTCAGTACATCACTAGAACCTTACAGAGTAGTGCTTAATGACACAATATAAATGTCAACAGTATTTTTATATGTTTAATAGAAATGCGATGAAAAACACGACGCAGATTTAAGACCATGTTTGACAATCATAAACTAATTAATTTTTCAAGTTTATTGAAAAAACTATATTTTTAGTTATCCATAACTAGCTTTTTGAAAGAAAAAAAAACTAGTTCAAGCAATGATTTAATAACTTCAACCGATTTTTCCAAAAAAATAATCAACTATTTTTCTTATATGTTTCTAATCAACTTTTTGATATGACATTGCTTTTTATTAACCTCTAATTTAGCAATTTAGTATCTCCAATGAATTATCTAAAAAAGAGATAATGAAGGTTTTGTCTTATTTTGCTCCACCATCTTTTTAAAAATTTAGAGAACCTCTTATGGGATAAAAATTAAATTTATTTATTATTTATTCCTATCAATAAAAAAGTAATAAGAGAGGCGCACAGACCAATCAATCATATCGGTCGCATTCTTAAATTTGAAATGAAAATGATAAAATGATAAAATATATTATTATATATAAATTAATATTGAAATCTTTAAAAAAAATACAAGTTAAGTTCTTTTTAAAATATTTTTTAATTCATTATTTTAAAGAAACTTTTAGAAATACTTTAACAAATCATTATCAAATAGCAATTGATGTGTCAATTAATTTGTCAAACACAATCTAAATTATCTTTAATAATAAAAGTAAATACTTGAAAAAAATATTGAAAACTACTCGATAAAAAGGTTAAAACCATCTGTATAATAACATAAAGAATAGTTTGACATGTAAAAGTTAGGGATTTAGGTGTTTTAATATTTATATACGTGTATTAAAATTAAATTAAAATAGATTTTTTTTAAAAGACTCGACCATTAAAATTAATATTTGAAGAGAGAATTTTTACAAAGAGCTCAAGTAGTCAAGTTTTTAAAGAATTGATGCTCAGTACAATTCTACGTTAAGAAATTATTTATGACCTGCAAAAACAGAATCAAAATTCTAACATTCCTTTTGTTTCCATATATACATATTGTTTTTATATATAATATATAGAAAAGAATCAAATTGCATATCTTTCCAGATATAGAAATAGTTCTTATTTCCAGAGCAATAATCACTAAATTCAGAAACATGAAGCATTAAGGAGTTGTAACTTACGCATAAAAAGGACATGAAAAAGGAAGAAGACGTACTCTGTGTGTGTGTATATTGGGAATGCAGCCGGCGGGAAGAGAGCAATAGAGTAGGTGAGAATGTGTGTGTGTGTGTGTGTGTATAGGGGGAGAAAATAGAAATGATGAAATGAGGGCGGGTGTTTGGTTAGGAAGTGGATGAGATGAGATAATTGGTTGGAGAGATAACGTTCATGAAATTTTATATCCACGTGGCGCATTAATGGCCATTATTTAGATGTTCATGTACGGCTCAAACCATGCCCACGCGTCTCTTCTTAAATAATTTACTTCATCATCCATTTGGACCATTCTATCGTCAGTCAAGTAATATCATGGTTACTAATATTACTTTGATTAAATTAGGGTTTTTCATTTTACACCCTGTTTTATTGTATTTCTTTATTTTGATTGGTAGTACACTAATATCTATATTTATTTATTTATTTCAATTAAAGAACATATATCTAAATTATGTTTTAAAATACAAAGTAGGATGTAAATAATAACACCCTTAAATTAAATAGTCTGTTGCAGATTCAGTATATTTATCAATTAGGAGTAACTTTAAGAGCATCTTCAATAATTATGATAAAATAGAATTTTTTTTTGTAATTTTAACATTTTTATTGCTTCAATAGTTATGCTATCATCTATGCTAAAATAGAAAAAAAAGGAGAGAGGTTGTAAAAATCTCTAAAATCCAATAGACGAGAGAGAAAATAATATTTAATTATATTCAACCAATTAGATTGTTTAGATAAAACGTGTAGGAAAAAGAAATAATATTTTATTAATATGATTAATGCTAGAATTGCTAAAATATAGTAGCTGCTGGAGCTAGATGTAAATTTTTACAGATGTTTTGACTTTTATTGCTCTATTATAGAATATTTTTTTAGCATAGCTGTTGGAGATGCTTTAAAATGGATTTACTGATGTGGGCTAGTTGCTTACTCTCGCCTAACCCGCCCCTTTGAGTAATGATCAATATGACAAAATTAATCATTCCATTCACTTGTGAAACTTCTAAAAAGAATAGCTTTTCTCTGAATCCCACCACTCATGATCTGGCTTAGTCGACCCGATCATGATATTTCACTCATGATTTGGTCTGGTCGTAAGGTAGTTTGATATGTTTTTTTGTTAAATTTCATTATTTTAAAAAATATATATATTTTAGTTGGTTTCTAAACTTTTTTAAAGATTTGTGACTGATTTCAATAAAAATATTAGTTTTTTTAGTTAATTTTAAGGAACTTTTTCTATTGATGTTTCTTTTGTATTTTTTTAATATCTCGGAACATTATTAAACGAATACAACTTTCATACTAAAAAAAGGCATTTATAAAATTCAGTTGAACACCTCTACGAGACCCATTCAGACATAAATAGAGCCTTCCCTAGTTAAAGTATAGAAGATTTTCTTTTTGTTTTAAATAATGTTATGTTTTTATGCATGATCAATTGTGGTCCACGTGGTTGTTGATATGTACCCAAGGGCGAACACGGTATTTAATAGGTGGGGGAAAAGGTCCCCATGTGACGACTGTGTGTGAATCAAAGTCCTCAAGAAAATATAAAAAATTATCTTAAGTTTTTACTTTATTTACTTTAGGCCTCGTATATTTTTAGTCTTTATGTTTTTAATTGTCTTATTTTTTATAGTATTGATGATCAATAAACACATACGAAAGTAAAATAAATAAAATGATAGTATAATGTGTTATTTTATTTAACCGAAATAGTAAAAAAAATAACTAAAAAACAAACCCTTTTGACCTAAAAATCGAATAACCAGATCATTTTGGTTCGAATGGATCATTCATCTTTGGAATTTTACACCCTTGTATGCCCCCAATTATCTACATATATACTTGGATCTGTCACTGTGTTACCTGGAAGAGATGGGTAAAAGGGCTTGATCTATTGGTTTAAATTGGATTAGATTGGTTCTGGACCAGATCATGGTGTTATTATGTTATATTAAATCAAAATGTATGTTTGAAATTAATTAAATTTTTTTAGACGATCTGATCCCGAATTATTATTTTTAGGACTAGAAAGAGTCTTGATGGGATGAAAAATTGAACCAAATTGAGTTGGATCGATACAGACCATGCTGGATTTAAATTAACTAACTTTTTATAAAGAAAAATCAAAATGTTAAAAACATTTTATACCAACCAATATCGAACTAGTATTATACCCGTCTTTTGGTCTGGTACACGACAATACTTTAAACAGATTCTAAACGTCCATGATACAGACCTCAAACAAAGAATTTGAGATCAAATGGAAAATACACGGGTTATACCTATAGTTATCTGAAAAATAGTCCATTTTAAAACTCTAAAGAATTTGAGGACTTCATGTTTAACAATTTTATATTAATTAAATATAATTAAAGAAATGACTCTTAATCCCATCTTTCAAAAATTAAGGGTAATGTAGAGACATAATGTTTAACCTTTCAAACATAAATGTTTTCAGGGGAACCAAAAACCATAAAATAATCTCTTTTTTTTTTAACACAAAGTATGTAAAAAGACATGATCGTTCACTTGCTCGTTCATATCTATTACTCAGTATTCCGAATGATATATACATGAGTATAGATAGTCATAAAAGAACGGTAAAAGGCATGTGGGAGCAAATCGAGAAGTATATGCTTGGTACTTAAATCGGTACACAAATGAAGATTACAAATTGTATTACTCAATACGTGGAGTTCAAAGCGAAGGAAGATGAAAGTCTCACTGACACATACACTCGTTCATTTACCTAATCAATGAACTAAGCAAAAACGAGATACGCAGGTCAAATATCGAAAACAACGTGAAGTTTGTTAGTAATCTTCAACCGGAATGGCGCCGGTTAGCAAATCAAATCAAACACAACAAATTTCTTGCTGAACTCGATCTTCACGAGGTATATGAGACTCTACAACAAGATGAAGCGGAAGTTCTCGAAGTTATGGAAGAAAACCGCAAAGCCAAAAAGACTCCCGAACCGATCGCCCTAGTGGCCAAAGAAGAAAAGTTTACGACTCGAAGCATAACTCAAGAAAACATACCAGATCAAGAAGAGGAAGAATATGACGATCCTGAGATAGCGCAATTTCAAAAAGAACTGGCCTTTCTCACACAATCCTTTCAACGTAAGTTCTCTCGCCGTCCGAATAACAATCAATTACGCTATGCTTCAGGACCCAAAAACTTCAAACGAAAAGCCATTTTCGAGCCAAAACAAAAGAAAGAAGATACCCGGTCACCGGCTAAACATGAAGACAAATTTAAAGGTGAAAAGAGTTTGTGTTATAACTGTGGAAAAACGGGTCATTACGCTCGTGAATGCAAGAAACCCATGGTCAAAGATGCCAACTATTTCACGTACAAACTCATGCTTGCCAAGCAAGAGGAAGCCGGTAAAGTGCTAATGGCGGAAGACGGTTACTTTCTACATCACGACGATGATGAACCGGATGAAGAAATTCAAGCTCATTTCAGTTTAATGGCTTACTCTGATCCTAATGATGACGACTCATCAACCAACGCTTCCGACTACTCACCCGAGGTAAGTCATTCTGATTATGAGCACTTTCTTTCTCAAATGAATTTGTTAAACTCTCAATTGAAAGATCTTAACTCTAAATTGAAAATCGAGAAACTCTCAGTTTCCAAATTAGAGGCATGTCTAGAAAATAATCATAACCAACTCATTCTAGCCACGTCCGAGATTTCCAACTATAAGAGTGATGTGCTCAACATACAAACCAAAAATGATGTCTTAACGAACGAAAATACTCAACTTAAACAACAAAACTCCGACCTCACAAAACAATTTAACAAATTCGAAAATGAGGTCGAAGATTTGTCGTCTAAACTTAAGTTAGTCACAAATCAAAAGGAAGACCTTCTCAACAAACTCAAAACCTTGGAAGTCAAATTGTACAAATTAGGACAAACTGAACAAATAATACATTTAACTGCTCCAAAGGAGTTATGTTCAAAGGTAGGTCTAGGATTTGGCAATCCCAAAAGATTGGCAAAGGCCTTATACAACACCCCAACTCTCTACAAATTTGAATATCTAGACCTTGGTCCAGAGTTTAAAATTCAGTTTATGAAGTCTAATCCCAAAGTGGAAAGACGGGAAGATTGGAATCGGAAAAATCACAAGTTCCATCAAATTCCTTTTTGTTATCCGCAAGAAGTAGAAAAGGCATCCTCAAGTGGAACTCTTCCACCTACTTACTTTCCCTCATATTCCGATGAAGAACTTCAAACCAACCCTCCGGAATATAAGCCTTATATTCCCACCTTATTTTAGAAAAGAAAATAGTTCAACTAGAAAAGGTGTTGGAAACTGAACGTTCTTCCTCGGAAAAAAGAAAAGGATGCCTTAATCACAAAAATCCAACTACTAGAAAACAAAGTTTTACAATTAAAACCCGAGATTGAAACTAAATCAAACATATCCTCATGTAAAGCGTTTGTTAGCTCTTACTTGGATGATTGTGAACCTTGCTTCAAAATTGATCCAAATTATTGTCCTCCGAAACATATCTATTCCCCCACTCAAGAAGAAGTGGATAAAGAGTTGGATGAACTGGATAGCACTAACTCTTCTGAGCATAACTTCTCGGAGCATGAAAATGTATTTATTAATGTTTTTGATTTCAATCCCACACTTCCAAGTCACGAGGAGTTTATTGATAAAGGTAAGAAGCCGATTGAATCCGTGTCTATTCCAACAGTTGAGGATGAATGTTCAACAAGTTTTTCAAAACCCGAATCATCTCAAACCAAGACACCTACACAAATTATTTCTCAAATTTTACCTACTCATAAAAATCCTGTTAATGTTTCAGCTCTACGCTCTTTAAAGACAAAGCAAATCTGGGTCGAAAGAGGCAAAGGCACATCAAAGTCATCTTCCCACAATAAACATAGTTTTCCGGATGTTACTAGGAATAGTCGCAAATTTCATTTTCCATCTACTGTTCATTCGTACAAACATTTGATCCATTTTTCTAGAAATAAAATATGTTGCTCAAATTGTGGTGTTAATGACTTTGTGCGTCTAAATGCTTATGGTAATAATCGTTTTCATGATGTGCATAATTCTTACAATTCATTTCATTATGGTTATAACAATTCATTTTATTATAAACCTGTTTATAAGTGGATTCCCAAGAGGCCCTTGACTTCGACACCGAAACCCCAATTCACGTGGGTGCCAAAGGTTGCCAAGCCAACTAACCCCGAAGGACCCATTTACAGATGGGTACCTAAATCCTCTTAAATTTTGCAGACTGGTCATGTGTGGTACTTAGATTCTGGATGCTCCAAGCACATGACCGGAAAGAAAGAGCTTCTTGCCAATTATGTTGAAAAATGAGGCGGCTCGGTACGATTTGGGAACAATCATTTCTCACCCATCAAAGGATATGGCGATATTATCAATGAAAATCTTACAATCTCAAGAGTCTCTTATGTCAAAGGACTTGGTCACAACTTACTAAGTATCGGTCAATTCTGTGACAAGGAACTTGAAGTAAATTTCCGTACCGAAAGATGATGTGTTCGAACATATGAAGGTCAAGAGTTGATTATCGGAACCCGCAAGTCTAACCTTTACACGATTGATCTGTCAACGGTTAAACCACCCACTGACATTTGTCTTCTCTAAAAGGTAGACAAAGAGAAAAACTGGTTATGGCATCACAGACTATCCCACTTAAACTTCAAAACTCTTCGTAATCTCGCAAGTGGAGGGTTAGTCTCCGGTCTACCAAAGATGAAATTTGAGAAGTCACACTTATGTGGTGCTTGCGAAATGGGCAAAATGAAGAAGGCGTCTCACAAACCAAAATTAGAACACAACACGACACGTCCTCTTCAACTGATACACATGGACTTATGTGGTCCCATGAGAACTCAAAGCATCCACAGAAAGAAATACATTCTCGTGATGGTGGATGATTACTCTAGGTACACGTGAGTAAAATTTCTTCGATCGAAGGACGAAGCTCCCGACACAATTATCGCATTTTTGAAGAACATTCAAGTTAAACTAGAGCTTTCTGTCCAAACGATTCGTACAGATAATGGCACCGAGTTCAAAAACCGCACGCTTGACACCTATTTCACTTCTGTGGGCATCACTCATACGTTTTCCGCACCAAGAACTCCCCAACAGAATGGTGTCGTGGAACGCCGGAACCGTACGCTAGTCGAAGCTGCTCGTACAATGCTTGCTTATTCCAAACTTCCACATCATCTCTGGGCCGAAGCCATTCATACCGCATGCTACACTCAAAACCGGTCGATTATCAACAAAAGGTTCAACAAGACACCGTATAAGCTAATCAACAAACGAATTCCTTCCCTCCATCATCTTCATACATTTGGCGGACGATGTTTTGTTATGAATGATAACAACAATCTTGGGAAGTTGCAACCTAAATCCGATGAAGCCTATTTTCTGGGTTACTCACCAAATACCTCTGCCTTTAGAGTCTACATGAAGAATGCAAGGTGCGTCACCGAGAGTGCAAATGTCCACTTCGACACAAAAGCAGAAATGATTTTCGAACCTCATAGTACCGAACCATTTATCACTGGCGTATTAGCTTCCGAGCACCTCAGTTCGGAACCTGCTCAAAACCCGACTACTCCAAATCCAGCTTCAACATCCGATTTGGATAATCTGTTCCAGCACATGTACACAGAATACCTCGGAACTAATTCCGAGACAACAACTGAACCCCCCCCCAACGTTGGAAGTTGCCGAAACACCCACTAGCTCTCCAAATCCTAATCTCGAGAACAATGTCTCACCTGCTGCAACTACAAATTCGACCAACCCTACTAGGAATGAGCATACGGACCGAAATCCCGAAACCGAACCGGTCCCGTACCGAACCGGTACCGAATATCATTACCGGTTCGGTATTCGGTACCAAGATTTTCCATATTCGGGATTCGGTACTTTCGGTACCGGTACTAGTCCCGGTAAATCCCGAACCGGACAGGAGAATTCAAAAAGTCATTTTTTTATTTGAATTGGTAACAAACTCTTTTTTTTTTATAGAAAATCCTCCTAAATATATTACAATTTTCGGTTCTAGTATTTTCAACTCAAATACCAATTTTTTTCTTGCAATTTTTATTATTTCGGTTATTGCAATTCTCCAAAATCGGTTTCGTAACTTACCCAAAACCCGGTTCTTGCACAATCGGCTCCTCCAATCCGGTTTCCGCTCAAGTGATTTTGGTTTTTGTTATTGTGTTTAATGGTCAACGGTGAAAGCGGTTGTCGTCCCAAAAAATGGTACCAAACGGTTCTAGTCCCGAAAATCCCGGTACCGAACCGGGACCGGTACCGGTACCGAATTTCTCTTATCGGTTCGGTATTGATTTTTTCCACTCTCGGTTTCGGTACTACCCGGTTTCGGTACCGGTTCGGTACCGAGCTCATCCCTAAACCCTACTGTCAATTCCCCCATCTCTCAAACAAGCCTATCCCCTCCGAGTGAAGTCGCTCAACCTCTCCAAACACGTTTAACCGAAACAACCCCTCACACTACATCAAATCCGGAACCATCATCATCCACGACTCAACCACCTACCACGTAAATGGAACTTTCCACCGACGTTTTGCCAGCCTTAGAATATGTGCAAGATCTTCCCCTTGGTCAATACGTGGATGAAAATTCCAGAACCATGACTGCTCAATCACTTCCTCATACAACCAAATGGATTCGATCTCACCCAACCAACCAAATCATTGGTAACCCTTCCAATCCGGTCACAACACAGTCGGCCTCGGCCAATGAATGTTTATTCTCATCATTCTTGCGCAGAATTGAACCAAAAACCATTCAAGAAGCTATGTCTGATCCTGATTGGATTATCACCATGCAAGAAGAACTCAATCAGTTTGAAAGCCTGAAAGTATGGCATCTCGTTCTCCGACCTCAGCACAAGACAATTATTGGAACCAAGTGGATCTTCAAGAATAAGCAAGATGAAGACGGAATAGTCATACGCAATAAAGCACGACTTGTTGCCAAAGGCTATCGACAACAAGAAGGTATTGACTTTGACGAAACCTTTGCCCCGGTTGCACGTATAGAAGCCATTCGAATCTTCTTGGCATATGCCACCCATAAAAACTACGTAGTTTTTCAAATGGATGTCAAGACCGCCTTTTTGAATGATGTTCTCCGAGAAGAAGTATATGTCTTACAACCGGACGGTTTTGTCGATGCTTCGAAACCCAATCACGTCTATATCCTCGATAAAGCACTCTACGGACTCAAGCAAGCTCCTCGTGCATGGTATGATAGTCTGTCTAAATACTTGGTGAAAAACGGGTACTCAAAAGGTAAGATCGATCCAACTTTGTTCATCAAAAAGGAAGGTAAAGATATTATGCTTATTCAGATTTATGTAGATGATATTATTTTCGGCTCAACTAACCCTCAATAATGCAAACATTTCTCCGAACTCATGACGGCAAAGTTCAACATGAGCATGATGGGAGTAATGAATTTTTTCCTTGGCCCACAAGTAAAACAATTTTCAACGGGAATATTCATTAACCAATCGAAATACATCTCCGATATGTTACATAAATATAAGATGACGACATGTACTCCGATTGGGACTCCCATGTCTCCGGGATCAAAACTACACGCTGATCCTTTGGGTAAAGCGGTAGATCCCAAGACTTATCGGGGAATGGTTGGTTCATTAATGTACTTAACGGCTAGTCGACCAGATATAATGTTTGCTACATGTCTTTGTGCAAGATATCAAGCTTCTCCCAAAGAATCACACCTTAGCGCAATTAAACGCGTTTTTCGTTATTTAAAAGGTACTACTGATCTTGGCCTCTGATATCCTAAGGATACGAGCTTCGAGTTAATTGCTTTTTCAGATGCTGATCATGCCGGTTGCATGCTGGATCGAAAAAGCACGACGGGCCATATTCAGTTTTTGGGAGATAAACTGGTGAGCTGGTCTTCGAAGAAACAAACTTGTGTGTCTACTTCGACTGCGAAGCCGAATACATTGCTACCGCAAGTTGCTGCTCTCAAGTCATATGGATGCGCACTCAACTCAAAGACTATGGCTTGTGGTTCAATAAGATTCCGATCTATTGCGACTCAAAAAGTGCAATTGCCATATCAAGCAATCCGGTTCAACACACAAAGACAAAGCACATAGATGTAAGGTACCACTTCATTAAAGACCACGTCGAACGAGGTACGATCGAACACTACTTTGTAAATACAGAACTACAGCTTGCTGACTTGTTCACAAAGGCACTAGAAGAAAAACGATTACAATTCCTAGTGTCGAAGTTAGGCATGCTCAATCTCCGCACTTAAAACACAAAAACTTTCATATAAAACGTACAGTCAGATAATAATGCACATACCTCCCTATGGATGAATGTTCACTTTATCTGACTTCTCATTTTGTAAAGTTTAATAATCTAGTTTTGTATTTTCTTTTGTTTTACTTCGTTGTTGTCTTTTATTTTGTATCTTGAGCTACTAACAAAATTTCAAGCTGTCGTCACCAATTCTGATTCCGGGGAGAGCGGTAAGGTACGTCTTCCTTAACTCGCATCTTCATAGGGGGAGCTAAGGTTTCTGTCCTTAGGCATCATTTAAGGGGGAGCAATTTTTTTCTCTTGCTCAATTATTTTATCACGTCTATAGGACCCGACAACCAGTCTTTGTCGCGTCTATAAGACCCGATAACATATACTTGTTGCACGATTCACAATCGACAAAGGTTGTTTTCGCATGCATAGGACCCGACAACCAGCTTTTTGTCGCATATCACTCACCCGACATAATGGTCGTCGAGTGCTTATGACTCGACAAGTTGACCTTAATTTTTCTTTCTCGGCCTACACCATTGCACGCCACGTGTCCTCGGACCCACTATTTAAACACATGGTCCCCACCTTCACTGTTCATATCTTCAAAATTTCAATCTTCATCTTCTTTCCCTCTAAACCTCTCAAGAACACAACCTTCCACATCAATTTCCAAAATCCTCGAGTTTTCAAAATCTGATCACACCACCAGTTCTCATGGCTGCCATTCAAGACCCGAACCAGTCTGATGATGAACATCCTATGCCATCCGAAAGATCATCCCAACCGAGCATCCATCTTCCAAATCGCAACGATGTGGTCATGCCACCCGCGGAGAAGAAAGACTTAGATCCCAACATCCACTCCGCTATGCCTTCAGCTGGAACATCGCATACCGGCCTTTTACATACAACAATTCTGGTACACTCTAACATACCATCCGGTGGAAGGCAATCACCACTTCACGGCAAGGATTGATGATTACACATCTCGCCTGACACTCTCCCGACTACGAACCATGCTACGACTCCCAGTTATCGGATCACTATGACGACCCAGTAGCCGAAGAGGAACTATACCGAGATATTGTAGCCCTCGGGTATACCACTACACTCACCTCGGTCGGCCACTTCAAGCCCATGTTCTTACCACCAATCTGGTTCACACTATTCACAATAGTGAATCGTTGCCTAATGGGGAAACACACCGGAATGGACCGCGCAAGCACGGAGACCTTGCGGATATTTCACGACATCATCTACAGTCGCAACTACGACTACGCAGCTCTTATATGGACGGATCTGGTCGAATATGTCAATCAAAAGGGCACTGGACGCGATAAGAAGTTTCTGTCATTTTAGCGATTCATACAACTATTCATTCATTCCATGATGCAGTCAAACCCGCAAATTCCACGGAGACAAGGTTCGCCTCTTGGCCCTTCCTGCGTTCAATGCTTTATCAAACTGAATGACTGAGTCTTTCCAAACATTATGCCTATACCTGAAGCCCTCTTAGCAATAGCGGATCAGAATGCACCTAGTGTGATAGCGTATAGGGAGAGACACGGCTTAATGGCTCCTCACATTCCGATGGAGCCTGCCTAAGAGCCAAACCAAGAGGAACAAAATGAGTTGGGTGAGGGTCCAATAGCACCGAAAGGTGTTCGAGGATCGGCGGGATCCTGAACAGGGGAATGAGCATATAATAGAAGAGAGGGGAAATAACGAGGGGGGTGCATCTGATCCAGCAATCCAAACTTCCCCCAACCCCGACATCCCCATTCCACCTCCAACCCAAACCACCTTTAGAACAACCTCTCGCCCAAAGGTAAGACCACAACGACGGAAAATCCTAGTCTGTAGTGATCGAGTCATGCGCGAACACTCCTCATCCGACTCTGACACTGATACAAACCTTGAGCTTGATGACAGTTCTGAAGACCTTCAACCATGACAACACCGAAGAATTACTACCGCCGATGATGCGATTACCCGCATTGGCCGACAACCACCTCTCCAAGAATCCTCCTCCGACAATGCCACCATGGAGTTTGGTCCAGATTTCACTTCTCAACCCGATCCAACATCTGAACCCGAACAAATCCATCAACCTGAGCCAAATGAAGGAGATATAAGGAGAGCGGAGGGAGACATAGTCGAAAAAGAACATGTGAGCGTGAGTGAAGGGGAGCTTAATATGCAAGAGAGTGAGATACCAACAACCACCTGCCGGGTAACCGAGTCTCATGTTGATATTCATCCGTTGAGTAGCAACATAGGACAAGACGTTGTGGACCCAACAACGCAATTGCACGCCCCACCCAGCCACTCGGTAGACTCACAACAGTCTACTGTTTCAGCACTACTTGTGAGTTTAGCTCCTACTCTAGTTCCCCTCCTTTCGAGAGGCATAACTATTGAAAACATAAGTAGTATCTCACCTACTTCGACTTTATTTCTCTCCATATCGAGTCTAGATCCTCCTAGGACACAAGCGTCATCACACTCTGATAGCCTTCGTGGCACGGACGGAACTCCTATAGTGATGTCGATTCCCGACATTTCACGAGGATTGGGAGGAAATCCTACCAGCACCACATCAATGCCAACGCTGAACATAGGTTCCGGAGTTGCTTCAACTACGGTGACAACAGGTGCTCTAAGTGACCCCGAATTTCCCACTTTAGGTTCAACCGCTCTGCCACACTTCACGGTCACACCAAATTTGCAATCACAGGTTAGCGACGCATTTCGGCGGGTTCGAAGTTCCTTAGATCACCATGAAGCTTACATGCAATTACTGTTCAAACAAGACCTAACTAAGGATCCCCGATCCCGTCCAAGCAGCTCTCGCCCAAGTACAAGTCGATCACCACCCCCTGCAACACCATCAATCTCTTCCGATTCCGAACAGCCCTCTGATCCTCGATCTCCACACCCTCATTCGTCACCCCGCAATTCCCAGTTCAATAGAGATGAACTTATGTTTATGCTTCTAGCGGATTTACTTACGGAGACGGAAGCACGGGGTCTCCTGGAAGACGATTTAGCGGGCCTGCTTCGAAGAAATCTGCAAATACCAACTGTCACACGTCATGAATTTGACGTGTTCCGAGCCCACATTGACGAACGGTTAGATGCTATGGAAGCCCAACAGAAGAAGAGAGAAGATGATATTCTTGGATCGATAGAAGCCCTACGCCTGGAAATTCAACAATCTTGCCAACCGGCGGAACATCTCAAACGCCGTCGACCTAATCAGGACGATCCGGATTCCGGTCCCAATCGCCTTGAGGGGGAGACACGTCGCCGAGTCGCAAGGGCTCAGCCGTCGGTTAAGAACTCCCCAAGCTCCAAGATCAGCAACGGGTACCTCAACTCGTCCACAAGCCACTCCTGCCAGCCAACAACAAAATCAGCCAACAGTTGAAAAGCCTTCGGATGATTTTGAAGTTGGAAGTGCGTCCCGCCCACAAGAACCCGAATCAAACACGGAGGAATTGGTCAACGTTCAGAATCTAAGGGTTCAAGTTCATAACTGGTTCAAAGATCCTTATGCTCCGGTACTCGGTGAAGAAGATTACCTACACTTACAACATGGAAATCTTGCGTATCAACCTGGAGCTCTAGATGCTACAGGTTTACTGCCACATCAAATCAGGTGGGAAAGGATTCTGATTGAAAGAGACTCCAGATGGGCAAATCAACAAATCAGAGTTCCTTATCTTGAAGAAATGATGAGCAAGATATTTGTGGAAAAGAAAAGCGAAGAAGATTTGTCTCACGTTCACCAAGTCATGGATATGAATCCGGAGCAAACAAAAGAGTACGTGTGGTTATTGAAGTTGAAAGCCCAATCTCCGGAAAAGGTTATGTCTCGATTCAAGATTGTTGGAATCAAAGAAATCAGCTATGAAAAGTGGCTACATGTCAAGTTTCCATCCTTTCGAGTACTGCGAGAAAATGGAAAGGAATATTATTTCTCCGAAGTTGATTTTGCAAACATTGATGTGACGGATATGGAAGAAATGTATATGTATCTGCGAGACAAACCAAAAAGAAACGTTGATGAGCAAAGGGCCTTACCAGCAATTGTTAAGCATATACAAAAAGAGCTAAGATTCAGTTATCTTCATGATCTACAAAGAGGTATAGAAAGCAAATAAAAGAAGATTTATCTGAACAAGCCAGATCAAAGTATTCCGGGGCTCGACCAACTCAATGTGCTTACTTTTCGACATGCTCCAGCGTTTGGTGTGGTGTACTTAAAGGCTACTGGGGAGAAAAGATTTCTGAGATTCTCAGAAGTTGCTGCTTATTCTGATGGTACTCTAACAAGTATTCGCAACAGAATATCTGCTGAAATCAGTGCTGACATGAAGAAGAAGCCGAGACAGTTGAAGACAGATCAAAGAGAGGATATTCTTAAAGGAATTGAGCTGATTGACAAGAGACTAATCTATTGCCAAATTCTTAGACGTTTTGAAGGGATGTTCGAGATGAGAAGATAAAAGACACTTTATGTCATAAAGGGGGAGATTGTTAGGAATTCTAGTTTTGTAGAATCCTTGAAAGATTGTGCCAAAAGTGTAAAATAAGGAATGGATAAGCTTTTGTAATTAAGGCAACTTTAGTTGACCTTAAACTCTAAACATTCCTTATACAACTCAAACTCTCTAGTATATATAGAGGCTTAGATCATTCATTAGAGAGTACTTCATATATATAGAGAGAGAGCTATAGATATTTTGGTGCTTACATTGTATTCACATTCACAAGTAAGATATATGAATTATGAAGTTCTTCATTATTGTTCTTAATTGATTTATATTGCTTTAATCTGTTTTCTGTCTTGTACTTGATACACTGGGATCAACAGTTTCCCACATAAAAACTTATAGGATCTTGTATGCCCACGTCATATGAAAACACTGCTGACGTCAAACAAACCTATGAGGGTCACATGCATTGAGTGTGTAGATCACGAATTAACAAAGATGGTTATAAACCGAGAAAAGTTACAAGTTGTAAATCATGAATTATTATTCTAGTAGAATAATGATTATCGTGTGTGAAATATAATTATGTTAATTATATTATTTAATTATTAAGTTAATAATTAAATTGGAATAATTGTATTTAGAATAAAAGCACAAAGGCTTAAGGTAATGTTTACTTAAGCCTAAATAGTTATTAATTATTAAGTTAATAATTAATTAATGAATTAGTCTAATTGGGTAATTAAGCCAGCGAGGTTTAATTGAAGCCCGATCCATAATTGAGGAGAAATGTATAAATAGGCATGTTGCCTCATTTATCACATAACACAATTGAGAAACCTTGAGAGACAAAAAAAAACTCTCTCCTATAGTATCTATACACGTGTAAGACATCAGTTCAGAACCACTTCTGAACTGTCTTCAGAAGTTTCCTCAGAACCACTTCAGAACTTCTGAAGTTCCCACTTTAGAAGTTATCCCTTAGGCTTTTTGTTGGTCCCTAAAGGGTCTACAAGAGTTCAATAATTAGTAAACAGTTTGTAGAGGGGGGGGGGGGGGGGTTGAATACAAACACACAGATTTTTGGTTTTTAAATGAGTTTATATATCATAAACAAATTTACAGTTACAAGCAGAATAAGAACAAGTTTAAAACCTATTCTATTGTAACTAAGAAACACTAAGTTTGATGCACAAGAAGAAGGAAGAAAGAAATACAGAGGGTTTAGGTTAGAAGCAAGCATGCATTAAGATGAAGAAGATATCTTCATCTTATTTATACCCGTTTGCATTTAATGCAAGACAAAAGGTATATGCCACGTGTCAAGCTTAGATAGGAATCTTGTCCTTGCTAATAAGACAACCATGTTTTTGGCCGAATATGAACAGTACCATATCATATACGATGGGGACATAAGAGACAATTCGTACGTCCTTTTCTGACAAGGTATTAGGTTTGACTTTTGTGCATCGAGGATAAGATCAATCTTTAATCTTGTAAAGGAAGCTTCATTTGATCACTGATTCTGAATCTTCAAGGATGAACTTCAGTATCGCTGAGGTTTCACAAGACTTCACACTTTGATTAGATAATCGCTGCTATCGCTGAACCGCTTCAGTTCACTTAGCTGATTATCTCTTTCTTCAGCTAGGGTCTTCGACTTTCGCTGAATGGTCTTCTGGTGTGATAGCTGATCTTCAGGTCTTCAAAGATAAGCTTGTTGGTTCCTTGATCTTCAGCGATCGCTGATGATAATCAGCGTATGCTATCGCTGAATATGAACATAAGCTTATACAATGGAATTTCACTAAGTATACAAAAGGAATCATATTCAAATCATCGAGAGGAGTTATGATTAACATTCTTCAATGCTTTACTTCTGAGAACACCTTCTCAGACACTTTGTACTTCTGAACTTTACTTCATTTATCTTTTCAGCACAAGTTCAGAAGATCTAAACTGTTAATACTTCAGAACCTAGCCTCCTTTTGAAGCTATCTTGTTATCCTCAACAGTCATTTACTTACCAGGTAAGATTTTAGTCCACCAAAACAGTATCATATGTAATAACCCGGTAAGGACTAATCGTGGTAAGAGTCTTCGTCCTCACTCACTTACCGGTTAAGACTTACCGTCATTGCCTTTGCTGTTACCGTGTAAGATTTTTGGTCCTTGTTATATTCATGGTGATGTGACTTGATAAGTAAAGTACTTTGGATTGAATTTCATTAAATATAGATGGAGTAAAGTACTTTGATTGAATTTCATTAAATATAATCTGAAGAAATTACAGGGAAATGAAATTACAATATCAAAAGTGAAGTACTTGTACACTGAAGGAATATTACAAAGGAAATAGAAACCTATGACTAATCAGAGATGTTCTCGTTTCTTCTTTGTAGGTCATTCTCATAAAACGTTTTCTGTCGATTCATTAGAGGGGTATCAGACCAGCAGCGCCATATCATGATCTTTATGAGAGAGGATGGGGCCTTGTGAATTTCTTGGTTTCTGAAGAGTCGTAAGAACCCTTCATTATCCAAGAATACCATACCAGGTTCAGGTAGTGCGATGATTTCATCTTCTTCGTATCTTCGATCTTGAGGAAGAGAGGTACGTAGCATTGAAATATCAGGGATTTCAAGATGACCAAGAATGCTTTGATAATCAAATTTGGTTTCATGCTCATTTTTAGAGCTTGAACCACCTTCAACAGTTGATCTTTTCTTCTTTGATGACTCAAGGAGAGGGGGAACTTGCACGTGTTGTGACATCCTTTGCAGCAACTGATCCAGTATTCTTTCCACCACATCCTTGAATTTGGATTTGGAACCCTGAATGGCGTCTCTGATTTCTAACCATTCAGTGTATCCATAAATCCTTAAGAACTTGGCTTCTTCTCTCTTAGTTCTGTTTGTGCTTGTCATTCTTACATATACCTTTGGACCACCTCTGTTAGAGTGTCGCCCTTGAATAGTTGCATGAATGATTTTGGCCTCAGATCTTCGAAATTTCAGTCTATCAGTGCACCAGTCAAGCTCTTTGTCATTCTGAATTGCGGCTTCAGCGAATAGTGCACTTAGAATCTTCTGTTGAGCAAGGATTGGATCTACGTTCAAGTTTTCCTGTGCAAGTTCTCTCTGTACAAGAGCTTCAGCGACCCTTTCACTCTTTTTCAATTGTTCCTTGGCCGCCTTGTCTTTAGCAGAGTCTTCCCTGAGTAATTTCCTTGCTAAAGCAAGATCATTCTCAGTTTGCTTTGTCTTCTCATCCCTGATACGTTGTGCTTCCAATGCTTGTTCTCTCTCTTCGCTAGACAGAAAGTAGAATTCATCTACCATCCTTATTGGTACAACGTCTATGGGTTCAGCTTGAGGCACCCTTATTCTTCTTGCTTCGAATTCCCTAAAGAATTTTATTCGCCTTTCTTCTTCTTCTTCAGGCTCGCTTATGATCGGCTTTTGAACGCGACGCCTGGGAATAAGGCCCTCTTCTTCTTCAGAGTCAGTTTCTATTATATACATAAACTGCTCTTCGGAAGAAGGTTCCTTCCATGAAGTGGAGTCCTTTGGGGGACAGGGATCACTGAGGGAAGGAGAGGAGGAAAAAGATTTATCAGGGAGAGTTTTTGTAGGTGAAGGAGGTGTGGGGGTTTCAGAGAGAGGTGTAATATAAGAGATAAGAGGAAGAGATACCTCATTAGTGGTCTCCCCCTCAGATAATGGGATAGTGGCATCCAGATCTACCACTTCTTTTCCTTTGTCTGAGGGACCGGATTGTCCCTGAGAGGGATGTTGTCCGTCCCCCAAAGGTTCTTGATGAGAGACTCCAGGCCTAGACATTCTGAAGTGCTCTAAGGCACTTCCAATGTCTTCGTCATCTTCATCATCATCCATTCCCCCATAATGAGGGATAGGATCTTCTTCTTCTTCTTCATCATCTTCCTCAGCATCATCATCATCTTCTTCAGCTTCAGCAGCCAGCCCTTCAGGGAGGGAAGATCCCGTTCGCTAGATGTATGGAGAAATCTTTTCTCCAGGGAACGTCCGGTTGTGCTCTACAATGAGTTCATCTGCAAACTCTTTGGCACATCTCTCTCTCTCTCGATGTTATCAGAAGGTAGACAATGCACCATCAGAGTGCGAACATTGGACTGAATGTCCTTGAGCTTCGTATCATTATCCTGAAGTGTAGTCCGATTAGCAGCAGTGAAGGAGGAACTAGCCTCAGAGAGCTTGGTGAGCATCTGCATCATATCGGATTGAGTCTTTTGAATACACTCAAGGACGTTTTCCTGAGCAGCAACCTTCTGCTTTAATTTGGACAGGTTCTGGCCAAGAACCCTGTTGTCTTCCTTTAGAGAGAAAACGTCAGAGATGAGGTTGCTGACGTTGGTCTTGATCGCTGGTGTCCCAACGACTCGGCGGAAGATGAGTTCAGCTGACGTTTGAAGATTGTCAACCCTAGCCCTGGTGAGAGCACATTCCCTGACCAGATAGTCAACAGCAGGGAATGTAGGACTAGGAAGGACAATTAGAGGGAGTTCAGTGATGGGAGTGGGAAGCTTGGGAGCTGCCATCTCTGTCTTGACTTCTCGTAGCTTTGCAGCACTGGGATGGCCCTGAGGAGACTTCCCCATTTCCTTGCTGAGAGGAGGAGTGCTGGTGGTGGTTGTCGTTGTCGCTGAGAAGAAGAGAGGAGCGACACCTGATGATGACATAGATAAAGATGCCAAAAATGCATCCGGATTAGATGATGGATGAAAAAAATTATTATTCTCCTTGAGAGTATGATGAGGATTACTCTCAGGGACTACGTTTGCAGAGGTAGTGTCTTGAGGATCACCAACCAGTGTCTTAGGGAGTCTGAGAGAGACACTCTTAGGTCCTTTTAAATTGGCCTTCCAAAACTCAGATTGTCTAAACAATATTGAGGTTTAGACTGCGTGCATTTCAGCATTATCAGGGATAGGGACAACTATCGCTGAGTCATGTGCTGAGGTGAGGACCAAAGGAGAGGAGATAGAAGAAGGTAAGAAGGCTGTGAGTGTAGTACCTGATCCAGGTTCAGCAGAGTTGGCTATAACACCCTCAGTGACCGAGGTCCCTGATGGTGGAGGTAGTGCTGATGAAGCAACAACGGATGAAGAGACCGTTGAAGTGGCTGCGGCAGCTGTTGGTGTTGGTAGTACACCGAAATCAGAGAGAGTGGTCTTTTGAGAGACCATCTTCTTTGGCTTTTTGGTTGCGATGGTCTTTTTATGACCATTGGTTGGTTGTTTCCTCTTAGCAGCAGCAGTGTCCTGGATGCTCGCTGTTGGGATGGGCAGCGAGGTAGACATTGAAAGAGGGGCTCCAATCACTTTCTGCATGTAAGGCGTGAAAGGAGCATCACCTGGACGTTCCTTGATGTCCAGGGACTTCTTCCCCACCACTGAGAAGGAGTGGTCACTGACCTTCGGATATTCATCCCCGAAGGCAACTTCCAAGATTGTTTCGAAGAAGCGAGGGTAGGGGATGACGGGGTGTCTGGTAGCAGCATTGATGTGACTGACCATATCGCTGAAGATATAGTCAGCGTAGTTGAGGTTGTGGCCGGTGCAGAGAGAGAAGGCGAGATCTTGAAAGTGCTTGCTCGCTTGGTCATGCGAGCCAATCTTTGACCCAAGGCATTGGATCACCTGGGTAAAGATGTATTGCCAGCGAGCAGGCAATCTCTTCTTTTCTACCTTTGAGCCCACCGTCTTCAGCGATGGATTCTCCCAGGCATAGCCAATAGAGTCCAATAATGCGTCGATCTGCATCTTGGTAGGTTCAGCGCCCCATTGCACATTCTTGGCGCGGGTAGGGAGACAAAGAGCCTTCCTCACAAAACCAGCAGTGAAGGAGAAGTATCCAAGATCTGGAATCTTGAAGCCAATAGCAGATAGCACGGTCCCCTTGTCCGTGTGAGTGTGGTACAGTGAGCCGTGTACCAGAGAGCTTGGAGATGAGAGGAGATGCCCACTGGGTTGTGGACAAATGCGTACATCAGCGGGCACGCCTTGATGAAGGTAGCTCCTTCATTGAAGTGAGGGCGATCAGCGGGTATGTCAACCAATGCAATATAATTGCATGATTTGAAGACAACTTTTTCCATTGGGAAGTGGCAGGTTGGTGCAGCGACCAAAGTGTTGTCAGCAGTTGTAGCAGCAGAGGTTTCAGCAGTCTTACTTGCAGAGGCCATTTCTGTAGGAAAAATGGGAACACCAAAGAGATAAATCATGGTTTTATACATAAATGTATAAACCAGAGTTTGGTATAAAGAATACCAAATGTAAGATTGAAAGAAACAAGTATTTTGATGAACAAGATCAAAATGGTTGTGGCAAAAACAATAACAAAAAGAATTTTAGAGAAAATAGAAGATAAATAAAAATGGATAAAACTTTAAGAAGAAAGTCTTCTGTTCTAAGGAAGGAACTTAGAACAGGGTTTTGAAAATAGAAGAATTTTTTGAGTTTTAATCTAGATTAAATTTATTGTCTTTCTAAAATATGTTTTTATTGCATTTTTAAGAAGATTAAAGATAAGAAGATGTGAAACAAGATGTTTCCAGTCTTAAGTAAAGGTTTAGATAAAACCTTATGTGATTCGAGAAGAAAAACGCACAAGTGCGTGTTTTTGGTGTTCTTGAGAGAGCTTTGAAGATTCGAAGGTTCTTTTGCCTTTTTGGAGAGATATGAAAGCGTAAAGAGGCAAATAAGGCAAAAGAATTGCTTAAATAGCATGAGGAGAGAGAAAGAAAGGAGTGCTAAACGATGGTTTTAGCTTTTTGAAAAAGAAATGATGACCTGACGCACGTTCCAAGAAAGGAGTTGGAAGGGAAACGTCGCGTTCCGTCGTGTGTCAGAAAAGGTCTGACGTGTCCTTTTCTTATTTTTAAAAGATTATAATGATAATTATTCATAAGGAAAGTATCATTATTAATTTAAAATGCTTCACCCATGACAATAAAGGATTGTCAGTGAGGAGTTTTATTTTCAGAGATTCATTCTTTAATGAGAGAAGGTATCAAAGAGTGATAAAGGTTAGAAGATAATACCTGAGGAGACAGCCCAGATATCGCTGAATCAGAGTTCAGCGAATGGAAAGTTTGAAGACTTTATTTGTATCACTTGTTGTAAGTTACTGAATAAAAAATTATCCAGCGTTCAACATACCAAGTTCGTTGATAAGTAGATTGAATCTATTTTCATCAACAGGCTTGGTGAAAAGATCAGCGAGCTGATATTCAGTGGGTACAAAATGAAGCTCAACTTCACCATTCATCACATGATCTCTTATAAAGTGATATAGGATCTCAATGTGCTTGGTTTTGGAGTGAAGTACAGGATTGTTGGCAATGGCAATAGCACTAGTACTATCACAATAAATAGGAATTTTAGAGAGCTTGAGATCGTAGTCCCTGAGTTGATTTCTCATCCAAAGGATTTGAGCACAACAACTATCAGCGGCTACATATTCAGCTTCAGCGGTGGAGGTGGACACTGAGTTTTGCTTTTTGCTTGTCCAACTAGTAGCTGACACCCACAAGTGGTGCTCTTTCTATCTATCTTACAACCTGCAAAGTCACTGTCAGAATAACCAATAAGATCAAATCCTGAGCCTTTGGGATACCAACGACCTAGATTTGGAGTTCCTTTCAGGTATCTGAAGATTCGCTTTACAGCGATTAGATGGGATTCCTTCGGTTCAGCTTGATACCGAGTGCAGAGACATGTAGAATACATGATGTCAGGTCTACTTACTGTAAGATACAGCAGAGATCCAATCATCCCTCGATAGGCAGTAACATTGACTGGTTTCCCATTGGGATCCTTGTTCAAAGTCAGAGGAGGAGCCATAGGGGTCTTCATCGCTGAGCATTAATTCATGTCGAATTTATTCAGCATGTCTTTAACATATTTTCTTTGACAAATAAAAATTCCTTTGTCAGATTGTTTTATCTGCAAACCTAGAAAATACGTTAGTTCACCCATCATACTCATTTTATATTGCTTTTGCATTCTTGCAGCGAAACGAGTACATAATTTGGGTCTTGTGGAACCAAAGATAATGTCATCAACATATATCTGAGCGAGTATGGTATGACCTTTATATTTTCTTAAAAACAGGGTTTGGTCAATTTTTCCACGAACAAATTTTTCTTTAAGAAGAAATTTAGAAAGGGTATCACCCGTAAAGAGCTTTTTCAAGTTTGAAAACATAACCAGGATGGTTAGGGTCTGAGAAACCAGGGGGTTGTTCAACATAAACTTCCTCGTCGAGTTTTCCATTTAGAAAAGCACTTTTACCATCCATTTGAAAAACTTTGAAGTCTTTATGGGCAGCATAAGCTAAAAAGAGTCTTATGGCTTCTAAGCGACCTACAGGTGCAAAGGTTTCATCATAGTCAATTCCTTCTTTTTGTCTATAACCTTGAGCAACAAGTCTAGACTTATTGCGAATTATAGTCCCGTTTTCATCTAGCTTATTTCTGAAAACCCATTTGGTTCCTATGACAGTTTTATCAGAGCGTCTAGGAACAAGATTCCAAACTTTATTTCTACGAAATTCAGTTAGTTCTTCTTGCATAGCTGAAACCCAACTAGGATCAGAGATAGCTTGATCTATCTTCTTAGGTTCAGAGAGAGAAATGAAGTTAACATAAAGACAGATATTACCTGTACCTCTACGTGTTTTGATACCTGCATTGGGATCACCAATAATTTGATTTATTGGATGATTTGCAGTCCATTGCTGAGCTGGAGGTTGAGGAGAGAGGTCAAGGTCAACAGCAGATTCAACGATTGTTCTTCAGTTTCTGGAATAGGACTTGTTGTTTCAGCAGCAGGTACTTCATTTAGAATCAATTCAGGAGATTGATTTTAAGACGTAGTTTGGTTGTTCACAGAGGAATTTCCAAGAGAGGAATCAGCAATAAGAATCTGATTTAAGGGAGTAACATTCATCCCTGAAGATGGATGAGTGTCACTTGAAGGATTTACAGGGATTTCGTCATCACATGCTTCAACAGGAGGTTGATTGCTGAAATACGTTTCAGGTTCCCCATAATGAGATCTCATCCAAGCATTCAATTCTTCATCATCATCAAGAGTATGAGAAGTATGAATGGGACGAGATTCATCAAAATTAACATGCATGGATTCTTCAACATGTTGTCTTCTTTTGTTGAAGACTCTGAAAGACTTAGATACAGAGGAGTATCCAAGAAATATACCATCGTCAGCTTTTGGATCAAATTTTCCCAAATGATCTCTGCCATTCAGAATGTAACATCTACATCCAAAAATATGGAAATATTTCAGAGTGGGTCTTCTCTTATGAAACAATTCATAGGGGGTCTTCTTAAATCGCTTAACTATCAAGGGTCGATTTTGAGTGAAGCACGCTGTGTTGACTGCTTCAGCCCATAACTGAGTTGGTAGATGCGATTCGCTGAGCATTGAGCGAGTCGCTTCAATGATAGTTCGATTTCTTCTTTCAGCAACACCATTTTGCTGAGGAGTTCTTACTGAGGAAAAGTTGTGAGAGATGCCTTTTTCTTCAAAGAAGTTCACCAGAGTGCTGTTTTTGAATTCAGTACCATGATCACTTCTTATGGAACGAACAATTAGATTGTTTAGAACTTCCATCCTTTTGATAAAAGAAATTATCATTTCAGGGGTATCACTTTTGGATCGAAGGAAGAATACCCATGTGTATCTGAAGTATTCATCAACAATCACCAAAGTATATTTCTTTCCAGAAATAGATTGGACATTGACAGGTCCAAATAGATACATATGGAGTAGTTGAAGTGGAGCGGTCACTGAAGAAATTTGCTTTGACCTGAAGGAGGCTTTTGTCAGCTTTCCCTTTTCACACGCTGAACAAAGAGATTCCTTTGTAAAGGTATGATTTGGGAGGTCTCTGACTAGATCTTTTTGAGATAATTCATTTATTGTCTTAAAGTTGAGGTAAAAGAGTGTTTTATGCCATAACCAGTTTATGTCAGTGGATGCTTTAGAGATAAAGCACATGTTCTCAGAGTGAGAACTATTCATATTTATGACATACACATTTTCCACTCTTTTGCCTGTTAGGGCAAGCTTATCATTTCCGTCAGTGACAGCACATCTATTCTTTAAGAATAGAACTTTGAAGTCTTTGTCACATAACTGACTAACGCTCAAAAGATTGTGCTTTAGTCCCTCAACGTAGGCAACACGAGAAAACGATGTGGCTCCGTTGGATAGAATTCCATAACCTTTAGTGTATCCTTTGCCATTTCCACCAAAGGTCACTGATGGACCAGCTTCTTCTTTGTAATCACAGAGCAGAGATTTTCTGCCAGTCATATGCCTTGAGCATCCGCTGTCAAGATTCCAGATACCTTTGGCACTCTTCATACAACAAAAGATTAATTGTTTAAAGGTACCCATACTACTATGAGTCCTGCTTGGTTAGATAAAGGATTGGCGGAGGAGCTACTAGCTGAAGAACTCTCTTTAGTGAATATCTTCACCTTTGGTGGTTTTGCAACCTTGGTGGATTTCACTCTCGCTGTTTTATCAGCTTGAGCTACTTTCTTTCCATGAGCTAGTTTATCAGCTCTAGTAGCATTAGGACATTTACTTGCAATGTGGGTAGTTTCACCAAAGTGATAGCACTTCCTATATTTAAAGGGTTTGGAATTCAGAGAGAAAGCAGGAACTTTTTCAAGGATAGGACCAAGAATTCCTTTATCCATAGTCCTTGGAGGTATAACAACCTTTTCAGGGGTAGGAGTGAGATCGATCTTAATTCTGGGGGTTGGTCTCTGAGAAAAGTCAGAGACCTTCTTCCCAGATTTAGAATTTTTCTTTGAGGATTTCTTGTACCTATTCTGAGCGATTTTATTCTTAGGAACATGGTCAAGAAACTCGTTCTTGATCACCTTCTTAGAATTTATCACTGGAAACTTCTCTTTAATAGAAGATGAAGAAGTTGAAGAAGAAGGATCAGGGATAGAAGAGACAAACATTCCAAATTTGAGCATGGAACGATCATTCTCTGATTCTTCCTTTTCAGGGTTAAAGCCTAACCCACTTCTTACTTTCATAGGTATTTGGGCATTGATGATCTTATTTACTTTTTCAGACGCGTTACACCATCCTTCGATGGTTGCCTTTTCAGACTTAAGATCAGTGATAGCCTTTTCCCTATCAGCAATAGCTTGCTGCTTCTCGATGCTTATGGTTTGATTTGCAAAGACTTGGTCCTTGAGAGTTTCCTCAATTTTAGAGAGTTCTTTGATTCTTATATGGAAATTTTTTAATTGCTCAGATAAATCCGTGTTAATTTTCTCGGCCTTAATCTTTCCATTTAAAATTATAAAAATCAACAGTCATAGCATCGAGAGCTGACAAGTTATCACTTTCAGAGAGTAAAGAGATAGAAGGAATTGTTACCTGAGTAGAAGGGGACTCAGAGGAAGAAGTTTCAGTAGCTTCTTCAGCGTCCTCTATTCTTGCCATTAGACAGAGGAAGGCAAGATCGTCTTCATCAGAGCCAGACTCTTCAGAGGTCTTGGCCCAATCATCTTTAGTGTCCCAATCAACTTCTTTAGCGATAAGGCCTTTACCTTTTTGCTGGTGTTTTTTCAGATCCTTGTATTTGTTTTTCAATTTCAAATACTTCTCCTTTTTATCAGAGGTCTGGGAGGTGGTAGGAGCTGCAACTTTCTTTGATCTACATTCACTAGCAAAGTGACCCTTTCGCTGACAGTTGAAGCATATAGATGAGGCTTTCTCAGCGGGCAATGTCTTTTGCTTTTCAGAGTCAGAGAGATTTGAGGGTTTTCGAAAGTTGCTCTTTCTAGCGAATCTTTTAAAATTATTTGTTAAGAGAGCTAGAGAGTTATCAAACTCAGAGATGTCAGCATCAGTGAGTTGATCTTCTGAATCAGTTTGACCTAATTCAGTGATGGAGGTAATAGTGGAAGAAGAAACATTTTTAGGAGGAGTTGCCTCTGAAGTCACAAGTGCCAAAGAAGTACTTTTGGCACCTTTGACTTCATTTATGAGATTCTTCCTCAGAAGTTAAGGACAGAGTTTCAAGATTCTTTGACAACTTTAAACATGTAGTGTACTCTACCCATTGATCGGGTAGTGCCTCCATGAATTTGGTCAGTATTTCAGCGTTAGAGTACACTCTGTTTACTGATTTAAGATCAATCAATAAACAGTTGAACCGCTGATGAATTTGAGAAAGAGATTCACCTTTATGATACATAAAACTCTCATATTGTCTTACAAGGTTTATGCACCTAGTGACTTGCACTTCAGAGGTTCCTTCATATTGGATACATAGGGTATCTCACACGGCCTTAGAAATCCTCATTTTCATAACAAAATGATAGACTTCATCTGGTAAAGACATTGCAATAATAGATCTAGCTTTAGAATCAATAGCAATTTCTTTCTTATCTTCCTCAGTCGATCGGTTAGGAGTTTTAAT
The DNA here is from genome assembly GCA_036898165.1 of Silybum marianum. Classification (NCBI taxonomy): domain Eukaryota; kingdom Viridiplantae; phylum Streptophyta; class Magnoliopsida; order Asterales; family Asteraceae; genus Silybum; species Silybum marianum. The sequence continues at coordinate 19,397,181 of CM072530.1, read as the reverse complement.
GATACTCCTTTCAGGGATGGCTGGAGTAGTAGTGGTGGAAGGAACACCAGCTACAATAGTTGTAGGAACAAATGGTCCATTTTCTAGATAGTAGGGGATCTTTGGGTCAGATCCTTCTAGAAACAGAGACATTCTTTCCTTCCATAATGGAAAATTATCATGGCTAAATCTTGGAGGTTTAGCTAAAGGTCCATTATCATTGTAGTTCGTATTAGGGTTTGACATTTTAAAATAGTTTATAAGAAAAAATATTTTAAAGATAAAAGAAGCAAACACTGCTTTGATACCACTTTTTGGTTTTTAAATGAGTTTATATATCATAAACAAATTTATAGTTACAAGCAGAATTAGAACAAGTTTAAAACCTATTCTATTGTAACTAAGAAACACTAAGTTTGATGCACAAGAAGAAGGAAGAAAGAAATACAGAGGGTTTAGGTTAGAAGGAAGCATGCATTAAGATGAAGAAGATATCTTCATCTTATTTATACCCGTTTGCATTTAATGCAAGACAAAAGGTATATGCCACGTGTCAAGCTTGGATAGGAAGCTTGTCCTTGCTAATAAGACACCATGTGTTTGGCCGAATATGAACAGTACCATATCATATACGATGGGGACATAAGAGACAATTCGTACGTCCTTTTCTGATCACTGATTCTGAATCTTCAAGGATGAACTTCAGTATCGCCGAGGCTTCACAAGACTTCACACTTTGATTAGATAATCGCTGCTAGTTCACTTAGCTGATTATCTCTTTCTTCAGCTAGGGTCTTCGAGTTTCGTTGAATGGTCTTTTGGTGTGATAGCTGATCTTCAGGTCTTCAGAGATAAGCTTGTTGTTCCTTGATCTTCAGCGATCGCTGATGATAATCAGCGTATGCTATCGCTGAATATGAACATAAGCTTATACAATGGAATTTCACTAAGTATACAAAAGGAATCATATTCAAATCATCGAGAGGAGTTATGATCAACATTCTTCAATGCTTTACTTCTGAGAACACCTTCTCAGACACTTTGTACTTCTGAACTTTACTTCATTTATCTTTTCAGCACAAGTTCAGAAGATCTAAACTGTTAATACTTCAGAACCTAGCCTCCTTTTGAAGCTATCTTGTTATCCTCAACAGTCATTTACTTACCAGGTAGGATTTTAGTCCACCAAAACGGTATCATATGCAATAACCCGATAAGGACTAACCGTGGTAAGAGTCTTCGTCCTCACTCACTTACCGGGTAAGACTTACCGTCATTGCCTTTGCTTTTACCGGGTAAGATTTTTGGTCCTTGTTATATTCATGGTGATGTGACTTGATAAGTGTTTACCTAGGCAAGTGTTTGGTAAACGACCCCTAAATCTAGATCAATATCTAAACTTAACCACTTTTTATTATATAGTTATTGTTTATGCCAAAAATTGCTTTAATAAAATCAATTTAAGGTTTTTGTGGAGCTTTATCGGCTAATGGAAGGATCTGTCGACAAACATGAAAAACAAAGGAGAATAAATAGACACAACCAATTGATGACGAGGAAAACCCCTTGGTGGAGGGAAAAACCGCAGACGACGGTTGAGATCGTTGATGCACTAGTGAAAAGGGACGTCAAACAGGGACGTTGTCCTTTGGTAACACCGGTCGTAAATACAGAAGTTACAATGTAAAGAAAATGTAAGACACATCATAAGTTTGTTGTTTCTGTGTCATGAGTCTACGTGTTTCAAATGATTCTAGTCGTACTTTTTGTATCCTCGAGCATTGCTTTTATATCCGTTTTGTAAGTAACGACCTTGAACCAATAATTGCTCATTATTGTCATCGTCGGTTACGACCGTTGTTGGTTTAATGGCAACGCTTCTGCATTAAACACATAATCGAAATGGAAGATTTGTCGCTAGTTTTAACTGAGTCGAGAGATTCTTTCGACAACCATCAGTTAAGTGCTACAACTTATAAACATGTCTTATATATGTCTTTGCTTAAGGATTCTTAATGGGCGTCGTGAGTTAAGTCATCACTTTCTTGATCGTGCATCTTTAGCTCTTTATATATCTCGACGTCTTATAGTGAAATCAATAGTCCTTTCCTTATGAACATATTAATTATTGTGGATATCCATCAACGGTCGTAAGATGAGATTTTTTGTCCAAATAGTTTGCCCCAAAGTTTAAAATGAATATGATCTTTCGAGCCTTCATTGTCGCCAGGAAGATGATCATTCATCATGTAGTCCTTCATTTCTTTTGCCCAATCGTTGTTGTCGCTTTCTTCCAGGGTAAACACTTATTCATTGTTTTCAATCTATGGTGTCGATAGATGAACTAGTAGGATGGCATTGAAGGATGACTTCCTTAACGCAAATCCCAAGTTAGCTAATGCATTAGCTTGAGAATTTTGGTCTCTAGGTATTTGTTGAATGATGAATGGTTCAAATTTTTTTGCTTGACTTTTTGCTTTTTGAAGATACGGCGTCATTATAGAATCTTTTGTCACAAATTATCCATTCATTTGGGTGATGACTAATATATAATCACTTTTAACATGTAGATTCCTTTCCGCCATATCGTGTGCCAAATTCATCCCAACTATTAGTGCTTCGCACTTTGCGTCATTGTTGGTAGCTTTGAAGTCGCAGGATATTGAATACACCATTATGCCCCCCTGTGGAGACTTTAAGAAGACGCCTATGCCTGCCCCCCATATATTGGAAGATCCGTCAACGTACAGAGTCCATGGTCGTTCGTCGTGAGTCGCCACAGTAAGAGTTTCTTCTATAGCAAGTTTATCTTCTCCAATTCTGGGCTAAAATCTGCGACAAAGTCTGCAACTTGAGATTTTATAGTCATCCTTGGTTTAAAGCTTATGTCATAGTTGCTGAGGTAGATGCTCCATTTCGCTAGTCGTCCTGTTAATTTTAGTTTTCTCAAGACAAACTTCAATGTATAGTTAGTAACGACAATAATAGCATGTGATTCAAAGTAATGACTTAACTTTTTTGGTGCAATGACTAATGATAAAAGTATCTTTTTGATAGAGGAATACCTTTTTTCAATGTCTAATAAGGACTTACTTAAGTAATATATTGGCAGTTGCTATCTGTTGTCTTCGCGTGCTAAGACAACAGTTACAAAATTCGAACTTACCGACAGGTAGGCTTCGACAACAAAGGGGGTGACGACATGCATTTTTTTTTCAAGCCTTTTTTGACATGATAAACTTGTCGTCAATATAGATTTCCATCGTGTCTCTAAAATGTTTTTTGAACATTCGATTGACAAGTCATTGGTAGGTGGAACTTGCATTCTTAAGACCAAACGACATTACTTTATAAAAATAAATACCTTTGTCTGTCATAAAGGCCGGTTTCTCTTGATCGTTAGGATGCATCAGGATTTGATTGAATCCTGAATAGACGTTCATGAATGTTAGTAACTCGTGACCAGTGGTAGCATCTATCATTGCAACGATGTGAGTTAACGGAAATGGATCTTTCGGGGATGCTTTATTGAGATCGATGAAGTCGATGCATACTCGCCACTTTCCGATGTTCTTTTTCACGATACCATGTTTGCAAGCCGATCGGAATATTTTATTTCCCATATTTTTTTTGTTTTCAGCAAATTATCGATTTCATCGTTTATTACCTTATTTCCGTTTAGGGCCGAACTTTCGACGCTTCTGTTTTACAGGTTTGAACGTTGAATCGATACTAAATTTGTGCAATATAATGTCTGGATCAATTCCGACCATATCTTCATGTGACCATGCGAAACATCTGGATTTCTTCTCAAGAAATCAAGCAGTTCTTTTTTTATAGCGGGTTCTAGAGAAGCCCCTACAAATATCGTATGATTAGGATTCTTCTTGTCTAGTGCGATTTCTTCGAGCTGGAAATCGTTGACGGAATCTTCCTGGTTCTGTAATTGCTAGATATGCTCTTTCTTGGTTTCATCGCTGATTTATAGCATTCTCTAGCCGTCTTTTGCTCGCTTTTTATTCCTTGGACACCCCAGGTGTTGGAAGCTTGATTGTATGATGATAGCTCGAAGGCAAGACCTTCATGTCGTGTATCCAAAGTCTCCCTAAGATCATATTATATGTCGATGAACAACCGATGACATCAACCCGGGTTGGTTTGTTGATTTCTTTGGCATAGATCGACATTACTATTTCTCCGACAGTGCTTGTAGCATCGCCGTTGAATCCTACTAAGATGGTCAATCGTCATACGATCTCAGATTGATCGATACCTGTAACTTTTAAGGTGTCGAAAATATTATGGTAGTTGAACTCCCGCCATCGGTGAGGACTCGTTTTTGTTGAATAGTTGTCGATGGTTAATCGTACAATTAAACCGTAATGATTTTTTTGCCATGTGTGGATCCCACTATACGTGTCTTTGATCTTTGTACTTGATCAATATTGGGATCCACATGTGGAATTGGTATAATGCTCAAATACCAATTGTGGATCTCAGTATTGGTCAAGTATGTATGAATGTATGTAAGAACACAATGAATACTATGAATATTAGAGAGAATAATTCAAATTTCTCACTTAAGTAATCGGGTTACAATGTCGCACAATAATTGTCAATGCCAAAAATTGATTTATCAAAAGTAAACTTAAGGAGTTTGTGGAGCTGATCGGTCAAAGGTAGTGTATTCTTGCGACAAACACAACAAGAATAAATAAAAATAAAGACACGAGGTCTGGTGACGCGGAAAAACCCTTTAACAAGGGAAAAAACCGCGGACGATAGGAGCTACCGTCGTTGCACTATGGGAAAATGATGCCGTCCTTTGTAACCAAGATCGTACGATTATAGAGAGAAATATGTAAAAATGAAATAACTATATTGTAGGAAATCTAGAGGGAAAATATGTAATCGGAGCATAGTGATGGTTTTCTCGGGGCTTTTCCATGAGCTCTAGCTTGGATTTTATATCTTGCGCCATTTGTAACGTTCGCTCGTCATTAATGGTCTTCATAAGTGTCTTTGATGATGTTTGACCATAACCGTCCAACGGATCTACACAACATGTAACGGAAATGTAACGGTTAGCTTATTAAAACAGTTCGCCTTACGCTGATAACCGTTCGTCGAGCGGATATCTATTGTCTACAGGTCGTACGTCATATTCGTTCGATGTGAGTTTCGCTCGACCATCAATCATGGAGCCTTATTAAATATTTTTAAACCATAGAATATGCTTGGTGGAATATTTTAGTCAATGGTCGTGTGTTCTGGAGATTTTTACCCAAACAGTTTGCCCCCAAATTCAAAATTTTAAACGTCAGTTTTTGATTTTGAATTTATTGGACACATGTCGCTGATCCTGCGAGTCTAGTCGTAAGGAAACCAAATCGTTTTGATTTAGTTAGAAAACGATAATCCTTGCTGAGTCATGATGACATGTTGTGATCAATCCGTTGGAAAACGATAAGCCACGATGAGGTCATACACACGCACAGGCGAGCGTGGCTAGCTGCCAAGGACAGGTGTCGGTCATCCGACAGAAGTAAGATAAAAGACGTGGGACAGGTGTTGCCACAGGGGGATAGAGCGACGATTTGGCGCCAGATTTGCGAGTGTAAAAGGAAATGATTCCTTTCCTTTTCTTCTTCTGGGTTTCTCCCAACCTTTTTAAGCAAGAAAAAACCTGCAACTTCTTTTGAAAAAGATTTTTTTAACTTCTCATTACATCGATGGGGGAATGTCGAATCCTATAAGCACAGTTTGGTATATCTCCGGGGCAACTGATGCCCCAGTTTTGGAGAATCGCGATGATGATAGATCGATTATCATGCGATTGGGATTCTCCCTTTTCTGTTCATGAGCTGCTGCTGGCTTATGCGGTGAAGGCCGATGCCGACCATCCATTTAGTCCCTATGTTCGGGGTCGACGGGATCAGGCGTTGATTTCGGGGACTGTAGTGAATGATCGTGGCTGGAAAGAGCGCTATGTGTTATGAATCTTGTCACCTCCGGTTGAGGACGAGCAATGGATCGTCTATGGTTGGCCCATTCATGGTAAGAAAGAATTTTCTTTGTGTTCCGTGATATAAAACACCCGTCTGACCGTTTTGCTGTCTTTCGTTTAGCAGTGTCATGCGAACTCCCGCCCTTGCCTGACTCAGCGGCCAAAATCGAGCTCTTCCGACAAATCCCAAATCGGACGTTCTGTGTTCACGTCCATGTGGATGAGGAGGATGAGGGTGCGGTTGTTGTGGATGAGGAGGATGAGGGTGTCACCCTTATTAGAACCTCCACTTCCCGTCTTACTCCAGAGGAGGAAATAGAGGAAAGAGAAGGGGAAAGAGAGGAGGAAAGGACAGGTAATCCTTTTCTTTCGTCGCACCCTTTTTAACTCTCTCTTTTTGACCACTTTTCGTGATTATCTTAGGAAAAACGGGGGATTTCCCTCTTGGTCGTTGGATTCTTCCCACTAGACGGGGTCTTGGGAAAAGAAGGTCACTAGGGCCAATCCTGAAGGAACCGTCTCCTGAAACGGGATGTTTCAAGAAGACGAAGACATCGATGGCAGCCATGCCATCACGTGTAACCGATTCTTCCCTCCCGTCGGAAGATAGAGGATAAAAGCCTATGGTGGGGGCCTCTGCCGCAATTAGAGATCATGTCGGGTTCCCCGATCGTTCATTCCAAGTAAGATTTTTTTATATTTGAAGTTGGTTTTTACGGGTCTATGAATCCCATTTTATTTCGTGCGTCATGCGTCGTGCTTCTAAGCGTTCATGCGTTCTTGCGATACTTATGTCATACGGTCTTTATTTTTAGGACCTTCAGGCGTCTCTCGTCTAGGTCGTCACCATGGATTCTGATGCGGAGACAATGGCGCGTGAGCACGAAGATGCCTTGCGGGCGAAAGAGGAAGATGCGTCGGCCAGGGCCGATGAACTTCGCCTTTATTTCGAGGAAGCTTGAAATGACCTTGAGCGTGAGCAAGGTGTTAGCTCCGACCTTAGAGGTCATCTGGAGAACGCCTTAGAAAAGATAAAGGCTTTAGAGGCCGACTTATCGGGAAAGTCAATGAGGTCGGGGTCTTGAAGTCTCAATTGAGCGAGGCCCAAAGGATTATCGATGATCTTACCGATCGACTGGCAAAGCTCGACCTTCCTGGATCTTAGTTTTAGGGATTTTTTGGTTTTTAAGGTTTTTTAGGAAGACTTATCAGAGTTGTGCCTCCTTTTGTAATGCCCCCTCCTTGTTTAACGGAATTTTAAAGTTTTCAACCGTTTAGTCGAACGTTTATAATTCAGACGTGTATTAATCTATTACTTTCTTTTTGAAAATAACGCTAAAAACAAACCGGGTGTATGAGATGAATGAATTTAATCATAAGTCGTTGATGACTGAGACTTGGAAAACAATGAATTTTTCCGGCGATTGAGCCTCAAATCCATAAATTTAGAATCCTTCATATGAACGACGCATTTTGATCGATGAAGATTCAGGTGATTAAGTCTTTAATTCGCATAAAGCAAATCGTGTGTTGTTTGTAAAGATCGTGCGTTTCTGCGGAGGTCGTGCGTTCCTGTGACAAAAAAGGAGCGTTAGGGGTGGTCGTTGGTTTGACCAACGACCCTCCGACGCTCAAGTTAGTAATGGTCCGAAAGAGAAACAAAAAGAAATACGTGTGTAAAATAAATTAAAATAAATATTTCTTCAAATAAAATAAGTTAGTAATCGTTTTGTTTCTTGACTCTACAAGTCCGTTAGATTAAGGATAACGAGGTGTGGACGTCGTAAGTTTAATATTCCATTCTTCACAGAATTGTTTCATCTTATCACTTATAAACTAGGACCCGTTATCGCACACAATCTCGGAAGGAACACCAAATCTGCATATAACGTTAGTCCGGATAAAAGATATCACCTCTTTATCTCGTATTTGAGAAAAAGCGACGACTTCTATCCATTTTGAAAAATAATCTGTAAGAACTAATAAATAAACTTTTTGTCCCGGTGCTGGCGGCAACTTGCCAACAATGTCCATTCCCCGTCGCATGAAAGGCCATGGGACTAGTGACGAATGTAAAACTTCGAAAGGTTGATGAGTCATACCTGCGTGTCGTTGGCATGCATCACATTTTTGTACATGCGTTACAGCATCTTGTCGCAAAGTTGGCCAATAATATCCTTGTCGAGAGATTCTGTTCGCCAGGCTTCGTCCTCCAGAATGATTTCCGTAACTTCCCTCGTGCATTTCTTGAAGGACCTTTTGAGTCTCACTTGGAATGAGGCATCGCAGGATTAATCCGGTGGACGAACGTCGATATAATTTTCGTGCAATCATTACATACCGGAAGGTTTTGAATCGAATTTGTCGGGCTTTCATCTTGTCCTCCGAGAGTCGGTCGTCTATTAAATATTCACGGATTTCCTTCGTCCAGTCGGTTGATTCGTCCAGGGCTACCACTTGGTCATGTTTCTATTCTTCCGTTGAGGGACTTGTTAGGTGAATCATGGGTATGGCATCGAAGGACGATTTTGACAAAGCAGATCCCAAATTGGCAAGCGCGTTTGCTTGGGCATTCTGATCTCTAGGGATTTGCTGAATGTCGAACGATTTGAACTTTTTTACCCGATCTCTGGCGATCTGCCAATATGTTGTCATTTTTGAATCTTTCGTCGCAAATTCTCCGTTCATCTGATTCACGACGAGTAAAGAGTTACTTCTGACTTGCAAATTTTTTTGCCCCCTGATCGTATGCCAGATCTAGTCCTATAATTAGGGCTTCATATTCTGTCTCGTTGTTGATGGCTTTGAAGTCGCAGGATACGGAATAGATCATTGTGCCCCCTTGTGGTGATTTCAAGACGATACCTAGTCCTGATCCTCGGATGTTAGTGGATCCGTCGACATATAAAATTCATGGTCGTTCGTCTTGGATCGCCACAACAAGCATTTCTCTGATTGTTGTTTTCTCCAGTGCGGGGCTGAAATCTGCAACGAAGTGAGCTAAAACTTGTGAGTTGATCGCGGTCTAGGGATTGTAATTAATATCGTAGTTACTAAGATAGATGCTCCACTTTGTGCATCGGCCTGTAGGCTCGGGTTTTATTTTCTCCTCGTCGAGCAAAGATTTACTTACATAATATATCGGGAGCTGTTGTTGTCCTCCTCTTGGACGAGGACGGCACTCACTGAGTTTGAACTTACCACGAGGTATAACTGAAGTTCTTCTCCGTCTTTTGGCTTGGACAATAGGGGTGGCAACATCATGTATTCCTTTAATGCTTGTAGAGCATTCTCATGATCGCTCGACCAGTCGAAACCTTTATTTTTCCTGAGGACATTATAAAATAAGTGGCATTTATCGGACGATTTAGAAATAAACCTGTTGAGCGCGGCCACCCGTCCGGTGAGCCTTTGGAATTCTTTGAATTTTCAAGGTGATTTGATTTCGCTAATCGCCTTGATTTGATCAAGGCTAGCTTCGATTCCCCGCCGAGTCACCATATGTCCTAGGAACCTTCTTGCGCGTACTCCGAAAGAACACTTGGTTGGGTTCAGCTTCATTTTGTATTTTCTGAGTACGTCGAATGATTGTCGTAGGTGTGCCACATGATCAACCACATGCTTGGATTTGACTAACATGTCATCAATATACACCTCCATCGTATCTCCCAGATAATGCTTGAACATTTGGTTGACTAATCGTTGGTATGTGGATCCTGCAATTTTAAGACCAAAGGGCATTACTTAATAACAATAGATACCTTTGTCGGTCATAAATGTTGTTTTTTCCTGATCATTCGGTTGCATGAGAATTTGATTATATCCAGAGTACGTGTCCATGAAAGTCAGTAAATCATGCCCTACCGTTGCGTCAACCATGGCATCAATATGACATAGCGGGAATGGATCTTTTGGACAAGCTTTTTTGAGATCAGTAAAGTATATGCAAACTCTCCATTTCCCATTCTTTTTTTTTGACGACTACAATGTTCGCCAGCCATTCAGGATATTTTACTTCCTGAATCTTTCCTGTTTTTAGCAAATTATCGACCTCGTCAGGTGCAAATTTGCGACGTTTTTGTTTCACCGGTTTGAACGATGGATCGATGGACAGTTGGTGTGATATGATTTCCGGGTCGATTCCGATCATATCTTTGTGCGACCAGGAAAAACAGTCAGCCTTCTGTTGAAGGAATTCGATAAATTCTTGTCTGATGGCTGGATCGAGAGATGCCCCCACGTAAACTTTTCGCTCCGGATGACTTGGATCAAGAGCAACCTCTTGCAGCTGCAGGTCGTCAACCGAATCCTCCTGGTTCTGTAACTGCTAGATGTGTTCCTTGCAGGGTTTTATTGACGTCTTGTAACATTCACGTGCTACTTTCTGTTCGCTTTTGATTTCTTGGATCCCCCACAGAGTTGGGAATTTGAGCACTTGATGGTACGTCGAAGGGATAGCTTTCATGTCATAGATCCATGGTCTACCGAGGATGACGTTATATGTAGACGAACAGTCGATAACATTGAACCTGGTTGCCTTATTAATCCCTTTTGCATAAATAGGGAGAACAATCTCCCCGATGTTATGAGCTGCATCCCCGTTAAAACCTACCAAGACCGTAGAGCCCCTTACGATCTTAGCCTCGTCGATCCCCATTGCCTTGAGAGTGCTGAAGAAATTTATGTTGGTTGAACTGCCTCCGTCGATAAGTACCCTTTTTGTGGAACAATTTCCAATTGTCAACTGAACTCTCAAACCATCATGATGTTTGGGGTACAAATTGTCCAGGTCGTGATCATCAAATGTGACCGACATGCTCTCTAAGTCTACATCCGACTTTGGTTTATGTGCTCGGGGAATAGCGGAGTTATCCGACCGTTGTGTGGCATGCCTTTTGCTGCCGAATATGTAAGCCCACAGACGTCCGATCCACCTATAATGCAGTTCACAGTCTTAGTAGTGCTCGGGGATGGGGGTTTAAAAATATTACCTGCTTTGTCGTTAGACAAAAGATCTTGAAGGTGTCCTTTCGATACGACCCATGCGACTTCCTTCCTCAGCACAACACAATCATCGGTCACGTGACCGTGATCATCATGGAAATCGCACCATTTTGTCATGTCTTTCTTCTCATTTGGACGGTCGTTTTTCTTTGGATATCGCACAGTTATTGGTACTTCTTTCAGAGCTTTAATTAGATTGCCGGTTGTTCCTTTGAATTCGTAGTACGAAATCTTAGGATGCTGAGGGTACCGCGAAGACGGCGCGTCTTTTTTCTTATCGAACCGGACGTTCGATATTTGCTTGGGGGGATCCGCCCGGGATGTCGAACGATTTTTGAAGTCTGGTTTTGTAACACCAAGAATTCGTTTATCATCAGTGTGCTTCCGACGGCAGGAGGCGTCGTCTTCGACTCTTATGTAAGCTAACGTTCGTGCCCGCACGTCTTCAAAGATTTCCGCTGGATACTTAGTGAGATCCAGATATAGGTCGGACGTGCTATCCAAACCTCTCTTGTATGTCTCAATGGCCGTTCTTATGTCACAGTCCCAAATACCTATCATTTCAGAATTGAAACGGTTAAAGTAACTGCGAATTGATTCACCGGTCTTTTGATTAATATAATATAAATCTCTTATTTGCTTCTCCATCTTGCGACTGCTGGCGAATTGCTGGAAGAATTGATTGGCGAGATCTACAAAGGAATTTATTGACTTCGGCTTCAAATTAATCAACCACTGCAGGGCGGCTCCAGACCTCTTGATACGACAAAGGTATCGACATAGTCCACATTAGTTGTTTGTACTGAGCGACATGTTCATTTGGATCCGTCAATCACGAGTATTTCGGGGCGAACGTAGGGATGTTGTATTTCTTGGGGACCTCGACCAGTACAATTGCATCAGAAAACGGCGATGTTTGAAATCCAGCTGGTGGTTCGACGTCAACTGGTACGGCGGCTCCGGGTAGTTTCGATAACAGAGCCATCATTTTTTCGTTTTGTTCCTCCAGAAGTTTGATACATCGCGCGACGGGTTCAACGACAGGAACGCTAAACGTGCTCTGACGCTCGCTCCCTGGGTCTGCTGAGTTGTCGGTGAATGGGTTTTGAGTGTTAGCATTTTGTTGAGGCATTCCCGGATAGTTTTGATTGAGATTCTGAGACTGATTATTAGGATGCGCCCATGACCCGGCTTGCTGGTACTGCTGCTGTTGCTGGTTATTATATTGAGGTTGCTGGTTGTTGAACTGCGGTCAACCGACGTATTGAGCCCATGATGGTCTCGGACCGGGGGGGGTGGCGGTGGCAATGGGACGTAACTCCCATGGAAGTTCCTCTGTGCTTACAATTGAAAAGAAATTGCAAAAAAATATTGAACAAATTCTTTCAGTAACTCAAAGGGAAAGATAAATTTACAAAAGAGAGATGGATCTTTTAACAGAAGAAAAACTGGAGCTAAATGCTGAAAATGAGAAGATTTCCAAAGTTTTAAAAAATACCGAAGTTAAGCTCAAGGAAGAAAAATTGAACTTCACTAAACTTTTGGAAGGCAAAGAAAAAGAGATCAAAGCAAAAGAAAGTGATAGTTTGAATTCTGTAGCACTTAAAAGTTACTTTCAAAAAGAGAGAGAATTTTTATATGTTGAACTTCAAAACAAAAAGCTACAGATCAAAACATATCTGGATGCTCAGAAAGTTCATGACAAAATAAATACACAAGTAGGGAGATCTGGACTTGGTTATGAGGATTTGGATCCCTACACATGTAAAAAGAGGTCCACTCTGAAATCTGTTTTTTGTCTAGGACAAGAACAGAAGCCTGTGTTTCCAATTTTATATGAGCAATCTATTTTTTAAAAATCAAAATATGAATATAGTCATCATCAAAGAAAACTCAAGTTTAAAAACATTGAATATTCATCGGGAAAAACAAATGTTGATCTGAATAAAATTCAGAAGAAAGGTGACATTTTCAAATTTGGCTTAAATGTTCATATAAGTTTGAATCTAGAGGCTGATGCTTTTATTCCTACACAAGCAGAAGAAGAGATAAGAAGAGTTTCCACAGCAGTTTCAGATTCTACGGGGTGGCTGAAGTTTCCAAGAAGAGTTTCTTCATCTGCTTCAAACATGGATTGTCAAACTTCTTTTGGACATAGATTTCAGGTACATTTGGGTTGGTTAAAGTTAGGGTTCGGTTTAGGGAATGGTGTTGTAAGAACTCTATCATGACCCTAAAATCAGCCAGATAGGTGTTTGGATCGAGAAGAACCTGAACATTGTTAGTCTTCAATGGCAATTTGATGATCGGAGCACTGTCTGCCGTTGAGTCGATTAACCTTCCTTCTTCGTCTTGGACATTGAGATTTGCGGATTGGGTCGCCATTGATGAATTTTGGGTGTTTGGGAAAATGATGAGAGAATAGGTATGCACTTGCAAGTAATAGCGTGAGGAAGAAGACGATGTACTGTAGTTGTGAGGTTTATATATGAGAGAGAAGGAGTACTCGAGTGTAATTTGGAATGGAAAGGGTTTTAATTTGGGGATGGGCAAAAACAGTTCGTTTATGCTGATGTAAGCGCGCAGGCATGCAGCCATGCAATAACTAGATCAACGACACGTGGACAATTTGGTTGCGTGTGTATGATGACTGGCACCACGGTATTGATGAGTCACTGAACGGGTTTTATCGCTTTTAAACCGTTGAGTAATCCCTCCAAAATTAAAAAGAAATTAATAAGAAAAATTATTAATTAATCAACAGGTAATCTGTTGAATAAAATAATTTTTGAGATTAATAAAGCTTTTTAATTAATATAAAATAAGACGTTTGATTGAATAAATCAGTTTTGAACCAAATGAAAGTTTTATATTTAATGACAGGTGTTTCTTAAGAAATTTTAATAAAATAAGAAAATTTTAAGTAACCTTGAATGCAAGAGTTAAATAAAAGGAACTTATTATAATGAAAATTTTAGAGGAAAAACGAAGTCAGAAGATAGCTGGTCAGAGAAAACAATTTGTGACCAATAATGTCAAAAAAACATCTTTTCAGAAGAGTTTTAGTTGAATATGAAAATTCTTAGTAACCTTGACGGCAAGAGTTATTCAGAAGAAACAGAGTCAAAGAAAACTTTTAAGTAAAGAGAGGTTCAGAAGACAGCTAACTACTGTTAGACGTGATATGCTCCCCCTCGAATTGATCTATGTGCTTCCCCTCAAAAGTTGCATCTTGCTCCCCCTTGCTTTTCTTAAGTAATGCTCCCTTTCTGTCATCACTTGGTTCAGAAAAGTAAGATATTTTCGTTGAAGAACAGAGGTGTCCAGAGGTTTCTGAGTGCTTCTGAATTGATTTATCAGAAGTGACCAGAGGCTTCTGGACATTTCTGATAAATTCGAATCATAAAGAAAATAAGATAAAACAAAAAATAAGACAACAAAAATATGTACAAAAATAAGCAATTATTACTTAAAAATAATTACATATTTAGCATTCCCAACTTGTTGACTAAGAAATTAAAGCGTTTCTCATCCAGAGCTTTTGTGAAAATATCAGCAAGTTGATAATCAATAGAGACAAAATACATTTCTATTGTGCCCTTCTCTACATGATCTTTGATAAAATCATACCTGACATCGATATGTTTTGTTTTGGAGTGCTGAATTGGATTTTAAGTGATGGCAATAGCACTTTCTGAGTCACATAGGATGGGGATTTTGTCGTATACTAATCCGTAGTCTCTGAGCTGAATTTTCATCCATATTACCCGCGAATAGCAACTGGCAGCAGCAACATATTCAACTTCTGCTGTAGATGTTGAAACACGGTTCTGTTTCTTGGATGTCTAGATGATAAACATGTTCCCCAGAAGTTGACAGTTACCAGAGTTACTTTTTTTGTCCAACTTACATCCTGCATGATCAGAATCTGTATATGCCATTAGATCAAATCCAGAATTTTTAGGATACCTGAGACCCAGTGATGGAGTACCCTTTTAGGTATCTAAAAATTCGTTTAATAGAAGCCAAATGTGATTCTTTAGGTTTGGCCTGATAAAGAGCACAGAGGCAAGTGGCAAACATAATATTTGGCCTACTAGCTGTCAGATACGGAAGAGATCCTATCATACCTCTATAACCCGTAACGTCCACTGATTTCCCAGAAGAATCAGGGCCAAGTTTCGTGCTAGTAGAGATAGGAGTTTTCCTAGGTGAAGAATTTGGAAGATGAAATTTCTTAAGCATGTCAGACACATACATAGCTTGATTTATAAAAATGCAGAGGCATTTTGTTTGACTTGAAGTCCTACGAAGAATATTAGTTCTCCCATCATACTCATTTCAAATTCTTGTTCCATCAATTTTGAAAATAGATCAACTTCTATCTAATGAGTAGAGCCAAAGATTATGTCATCCACATAGATTTGGACCACAGTTAACATACCTTTGCCTCTTTTGATGAACAGGGTTGTATCGAGTTTACCTTTTTCGTAACCTTTACTGATCAGAAACGTAGATAATTGTTCATACCAGGCTCTTGGTGCTTGCTTCAAACCATATAAAGCTTTGTCGCGAAGAAAGACATACTCTGGATGTTTAGCATATTTAAAACGAGCAGGTTGTTCAACGTACACTTCTTCTTTGAGATATCCATTCAGAAATGCACATTTAACATCCATTTGATATACCTTAAAGTTTTTGTATGCAGAGAAGGCCAGAAATAGTCGTGTTGCCTCAAGTCTTGCTACAGGGGCAAAGATCTCATCGTAATCTATTCCTTCTTCTTGACAATACCCCTTAGCCACCAGTCGAGCCTTGTTTCTAATCACTATTCCGTCTTCGTCTTTCTTGTTTCTGAAGACCCACTTAGTACCAATTGCGAGTTTGTCCTTTGGCAAGGGTACTAAGTTCCAAACTTTATTTCGTTCAAACTGAAGAAATTCTTCATGCATAGCTTCCACCCAGCTAGGTTCTTGCAAGGCTTCATGAACGTGCTTTGGTTCGATCATGCTAAGGAAATTAACATAAAAAGCTTCATTAGCAGTATCAGATCTTGTTTTAACACCTTCAGATGGACTGCCAATAATAAGATCTGGAGTGTGTGATTTTGTCCATCTCATCATCCTAGTTTGAGGTACTTGTTGAGCTTGAACTTCTGTTTCAGAAGATTGAATAACCTCATCTGGAATTAATTCTGAATCTGGAGCAGCATCTAAAGTCTCCCCCTCAAATGAAGGCACAGAAGTGGCTTTTGGACTGTCACTTGATGGAATGGGATGGGATGGACAGAAGTTGCTGGTGGACTCGCATCAGATAATTCAGGACCAGAAAGAGTAATTCCAGAAGCTTGGAGAACTTCATGAATACTCAAGGATGGAGTCGTTGGTATTTGTTCTGAAAATATTTCTTCGCCCATAAAATCTTGAAAAATTGCATCAATTTCGGATTCTAAGGAACCTGAAAGATAATCAGAAGTA
Source organism: Silybum marianum (assembly GCA_036898165.1). Taxonomy (NCBI): domain Eukaryota; kingdom Viridiplantae; phylum Streptophyta; class Magnoliopsida; order Asterales; family Asteraceae; genus Silybum; species Silybum marianum. The sequence continues at coordinate 19,380,714 of CM072530.1, read as the reverse complement.
ACCGTATTAAGTTTTAGTTCAAAAGTAGAATACTCAGAAGTCAATTGAGTTTGATCATCAAAATCGATGTTAATGCTTTCCATAACAGTCTTAGTACCTAAACTAAAAACTCTAAAAGCTCTTGAATTTAATGAATATCCTAAGAATTTAGCTTCATCTGATTTCTTATCAAACTTGCCAAGTTTTTCTCTGTCATTTAAAATAAAACACCTGCAGCCAAAAATGTGAAAGAATTTGACAGAGGGTTTTCTTTTGCTTATAAGCTCATAAGAGGTTTTGAGATGCCTCTTGACGATAATGGAATGATTCTGAGTGAAACAAGCAGTGGCTACAGCCTCTGCCCAAAAATGAATAGGAAGTCCAGAAGCTACAAGCATCGTTCTGGCTGCTTCTACCAAGGTTCTGTTACGTCGTTCGACTACACCATTTTGTTGAGGAGTGCGTACAGCATAGAAGTTTTGTGTAATGCCATGTTCAACAAGGTATGCTTCAAGCTTGCCATTCTTGAACTCAGTACCGTTATCACATCTTAGCTGCTGAATCTTCTGGTGTAGAAGAACTTGGATTCTGGTCATCATATTCTGTAAGACGATAGACACCTCTGATTTTTGTCTTGCAAATGCGAGCCATGTATACCTGGAAAATTCATCAATAAGTACCAGTATATACTTTTTACCAGATAGACTCTGAATTGCAATGGGACCACAGAGCTCGACATGTAGTAATTGTAGAGGTCTAGTGCATGAATGATCACTTTTTGTTTTATGAGATGCTCGTTTTATTTTTCCCATTTCACATGCAGGGCAGGGGTGATCCTTTTGAAAGTGAACTTCTGGAAGACCAGTTACCAAATTGTGTTTGACAAGCATCTCAAGGTTATCAAAATTTAAGTGAGACATTTTGTGATGCCATAACCACGCAACTTCACTCTTTTTGGAGATAAGACAGAGGGTTTCTTTACCGTCCTTTGATGTGAAGTTCATCATACATTGATTACCTTTTCTGTCTGCTCTCCAGAGTTTTTCACCTGCCTTAGAAAACAAGTAACAATGCTTTTCATCAAATACAGCAAGTATTTTAGAATCACAAAGTTGACTTACACTCAGTAGGTTATGTTTCAAACCAGAGACATGAGCTACTTTTGATAAGGTAATATTACCTTCTTGCAAAGTACCGTAGCATTTTATTTGACCCTTAACATTGTCTCCAAACGTTACAGCTCCACCACATTTGTCTTTAAATTGGGAGAGTAAGTTTTTCGTTCCAGTCATGTGCCTTGAGCATCCAGAGTCAAGATACCAGATGTGCACACGCTACTTCTGCAATCAAGATCAGAGTGATTTAGGTACCCATTTCATAATGGGTCCTTTAACGTTAGTTTTAGACTTTTCATTCTTTTTATCTTGCACATGATTTGATTTAGCAGGATTTAAAGGTTTGCTCTTTTTATTTTCTGTATTTTTGTTTTTCTTTGGTTTAGTCTTGAAGTGTGAAAAATTATCATAAAAATGATCAAAGGGCCTCGAGAAAAATTGCTTTAATTTTAAGAATAAAGAAAAACATTCAGAATTGAATTTTCATTAGAATAATGAGAATTACAATTCTTCTTATTTCTGTCTATACTAGTATCAGTAGTTCTATTGAACTTCTTAGCTAGGCTAGACTTATGCTTAGAATCATAAGTATTCTTCTGTTGAGGCTTCCTCTGATAAACCTTCTCAGGAGCTTTGAAAATTACTGAAACAGAAGCAGAAAGATTAGATTTCCATTTGCCTTTTTGAGCAGAAGTAAACTTTGGAGGACTTAATTGCAGAGATTTTTGCTGAACATTCAATTTATTTTTAGGACCCTCTTCTTTCTCAAGTTCAAGACAAGATTTGGCCTTAAGACACATCCCAATGATGTCTGGATGAATGGAAACCCGTTTTCTCTATCCTGTTAGAGGAACAGAAAGTATCAGTATTCCACTTGAATGTTTTTCAACATTCAGACCAGAGGCTCTGATCTCCAGAGGTTCATTTGTATATAAGAAGTGTGCTTCTTCATTCTTAACTACCTCTGGAACCTTTTTGTAAACAGAAGGTAATTGATTTTCTAAATTTGAAAAAATATTTCTTTGAGTTATCAAAGACATCCTCACTTTGATCTGCATTCTCCCAGGGATATGTGATTATTTCCAAATTGTCTTGAGTTTCTGGAAGATTTAAGTCGATTAAAGAACAAGGAAATATCTCGAGATGATTTTCTGAAAATTTTTGCTGAACATTTTCATGTTCAAGTTTAAAGCATTTATCCAGAGTTGAGAGAATATCATTTTCAAAACCAAGTCTTATCTCTTCTTCTGCTTATGTAGGAATAAAAGCATCAGCCTCTGGATTCAAAGTTATATTAAAATTTGAGCCAAATTTGAAAATGTCACATTTCTTCTAAATTTTATTCAGATCAACATTTGTTTTTCTCGATGAATATTCAATGTTTTTAAACTTGAGTTTTCTTTGATGATGACTATTTTCATATTTTGTTTTTTTAAAAATAGATTGCTCAAATAAAATTGGAAACACAGGCTTCTATTCTTGTCCTAGACAGAAAACAGATTTCAGAGTGGACCTCTTTTCACATGTGTAGGGATCCAAATCCTCGAAACCAAGTCCAGATCTCCCTACTTGTGTATTTATTTTGTCATGAACTTTCTGAGCATCCAGATATGTTTTGATCTATAGTGCTACATAATTCAATCTGTCACTTTCTTTTTCTTTGATCTCTTTTTCTTTGCCTTCCAAAAGTTTAGTGAAGTTCAATTTTTCTTCCTTGAGCTTAACTTCAGTATTTTTTAAAACTTTGGAAATCTTCTCATTTTCAGCATTTAGCTCCAGTTTTTCTTCTGTTAAAAGATCTATCTCTCTTTTTGTAAATTTCTTTTTCTCTTTGAGTTACTAAAAGAATTTGTTCAGTACTTTTTCGCAATTTCTTTTCAGTTGTAAGTTTTTGCTTAAGTTCTTCAAAATTATTTGATAAAAGCATAATGGTATTTTCGAGTTCAGATGATTCAGAGAGAGTATTAACCGGTGATTCAGAAGGCTGATCTTCTGATTCATTGGTTTTAGCCATTCCGCAGAACATGGCTTCGTTACCACTAGACTCATCTCCTAGCCAGTTTTCCTTTTCTGCATAGTGAGCTCTTTCAGCGACATTGTACTTATATTTATTCTTATAGTACGTTTTGTCTTTGTCCAGAGCTCCCTTGCAATCTTTTGAATAGTGCCCTGGCTTACCACATCTATAGCACACATCCTTCTTTTTCTTCAGTTCATCTTCTTTCTTCTCTTCCTCTGTTTTCTCAGCCCTCTGTATCTCTTGTCTAGGAGCATAATTTGGAGTAGGGCGATCAAATCTTTTGCTTCCTTGGAAAGATCTATTACCAAACTTTTTTGTGAATTGTTTGGTAATAAGTGCTAGTGAATCAGTACAAGCTTTGATCTCATCATCTGAGTCAGAATCATCTTCTGGAATAGCATCTGATATGAAGGCCTTACTCTTTGCTTTTCTCTCGATTTCTTTACTCCTTCTGACCGATCCTTTAGATTCAGAAATTAGAGTCAGAGGTCCACCAATTGTTTTTTTCTTCTGAACGACCTCTTTATCATGAGCTTGAAGTGTACCAAATACATCATGCAGAGACCATTGTTCGAGATCCTGATTTGCTTGAAGAGACATTGAGAGATTTGACCACTCTGGATTCAATCGTTTGAGAAATAGGACACTGTTGTCTTCCTTAGATCTGACGAGATCATACCTTTTGCATAGATTTATCAGAGTATTAAATATATGAAAGGTTTGCTCTAGAGACTCTTCAGGAATAGCCTAAAAGCTATTGTATTCATTCAGAGCTTGAGCTCTTCTGTTTTTCTTCATTTTAGCTCCGCCTTCTAGAATGTTTTCCAGCTGATCCCATAGCTCTTTAGCAGTATCACACGAATCCAGAGACTGAAAAATCTCATTTGGAATTGCCATGATTAAGAGACTCTTTGCCTTTTTGGCCAATTCTACTTTTGCCTTTTCCTCATCAGACCAGTTATCCCTCAGCTTTGGAACTTGTCTCGCAGGGACTTCATCGGTATTAGTAGTAGCAGGAATCCTTGGAATCGTTGTCATTGGAATAAACGGACCATTTTGAACAATAGGGTAAAGTTCTACATCCAATCCTTCATAAAAATTGATCATACGGATCTTCCATTGTGGATATTCTCCACGGATTAGACTAGGTGGTTTGGTCAGGGATCCTGAGGTGTATACAGCATTCAAACTTGAATTTGCCATGTTTTCAGAAAACAGGGATTTGAGAGAATTACAGGAAGATTGTTGAAATTAGAACAAATAAATTTAAGATGAATTGAAACAGGACGATATTCTTACAGATTTTCAGATTTAAACCCAAATTACCACGGATTTGGAAAAAAATTGTTATGAAATTAACAAATTCTCGTAAAACAGGATAGAATTACGAACAGTAGCTTAAAACTGAAAATTACTGCGAATAGAAGAGGGATTTCTCAAATGGAAGAGATCTAATAATCAATAGATTGATTAGATGGCTCTTATACCAATTGTTGGAACCTAGATCCCTTTCTAACAGTTAATTGATAGATCAAATATGGAAATATGAGCGGAAGCAAAGTAGATCTATGAATTAAAACAAACTAACGATATGAACAGTAAGAACAATATTGAAGAACAATTGGTAATTCGTATTGATAACCTGGAAGACGATTACAATATAATGAATGAAATACGCAATTAGCTCTCCAAAATATATTTCAGATAGACAACTATTTTATTCATAAAAGGAGCTATTTATACTATTACAATGATAGAAGTCAATTGTCTAGCCTATTACAAATTGACACGTAAGTTAAGCTTGTAACAAATTCTGTTACACAACTAGTTATACGGAAAGTGTGCAGTCCACGTCATCAGGAGCATGTATGATGCTTCTCTTGAAGTCCAGCTGTTCTTGCAAACTTTGGCCGTCTCTGTGATGAGTGGGATCAGAAGACAAACTTCTACTTATACATTTCTGGTTCATACTTCTCTGTGAATGAGGTCTAACAGTATTTACCTTTGTGGTTGTATATTAGGTATTATATCGTGGTTGTATCACAATGGTTGTATATTGGGTATCATAGTGGACGTATATTGGGTCTCACATCGGATATATGATGTGTATATATTTTAATATTGTGCATCTTAGGGTATCACAGTGACACATAAGTTTATCACAGTAGTTATTAGTATCACATTGTATCTTGTATATATTTTTGGGTTTGGGTATTACATTAAGTTTGTGTTTTATTGTTTTTAAGTTATTGGTATCACAGTGATACATAAGTTTGTCATAATTACGTTCATCAGAAACTGTTGGTTGATGGATGGTAAGAGGAGAGAGAGGAGAGAAGAAATTTTAAAATACCTAAAATGCCCTTTCATTAAAGTTTTAATTGAAAATTACCAAAATTATAAATTTCCTAATTTATCTTTGATATGTGGTTGAGATTGGATCTCACAGTTATCATAGATTAACTAGATCTCCTATGAAGAGCCCCCTATATATATAATTACTATATATATACACACCTACATATATAAAAGTATATTTATAAATAAGAATTTTTATCTATATATATATTATATTTATATGTAATTACTATATATATCTATTTGTATATAATTACGTAACTATAATATATCTTATACCAAGCGGGAATCGTGCTAAAAAAATATATTTTCTTACCCAAAGTTTTAAACCACGCTCGCCAAGTCTACCAATCCACAAGACCGACATTGGAAAGCTTCATATCTTAAGACTAGCATCCACAACTAAATCCATCGATTTACAATTTTTCTTTGAAATAAGGTTGGCTCAACAAGCTTATGGTTCATAACTAACCATTCACTCCGACCTTAAAACAATCGAAACTACACATTTGCCGTACTTAGTTGTCATCCGAAATGACAATGCTACAAACACCAATTATTTCAACGGTTAACTAAAGAGAATTCATTCACTACCTCATCAGTCATCACGAAAATGTGACTCAAGCACGCACACGTTACTGTAAATTCATATTATTACCGACTGGATAATAATACAAATTTACCTCACATGCTTCACGATTCTAGTTCATCTATTAACCTCCAAACATCCTATCTTAAAGTATCTAATTGTGAAATCTCACCTCGAATAACTTAATCAATACACTAGTTTGAGTCTAGGCATCTAAATCAATACCTAAATCTCTCAAACTTATGCTCTGATACCAACTTGTAACACCTTCAAATTTGGAAAGAGCGACTAATTTAAATTTTTTATCAATAAAATAAATAAGGAATAAATCCTTCTCTTATAAAACAATACTTGGGATTCCTCGAATTACAATATTATAAAACATCTACAAAAGTTAGGTCAAGTCTTATGCTAAGACATAAATACGGTCATGTGTTACTAAACCCAGAAGAGTCGCAATCTCCGAAAGCGGAAAACATCACCAAGAGTCTAATCATTATTGTGCCACTTCCTAGCACTCAAATCCACACGTGTCGCTAGTACCACCCCAACGATAACCTGATGCACATGCTGATAGAGAAAAAGAGTTAGACTTAACGCCTAGTGAGCTCAAGAATTTTTTAACAAATTTATAATTGGTTGAAAGTGAAAGATTTGCTTGATAAGGTAATAAGTTCTCAAATAAAAGACTACATTATAAAATAAACATCTTCCCAAAATTCATCAATTTTCACAATAAAAGCTTATACCGAAAAATCATTAGTAATGAAAGCTTTAAATACAATATCCGTTTAAACGTGAACTCTACAACTTTTACTCACCCGAAACGTGAATGCATTTATGTGTTCCAAATATCAAATTATGGATAAAGCTCCATTTCTTTAATACTAAAATATGGTCAAGTCTTGAAGGTCCACTAAAACAAAATGTGGATAATACTCTATACTCCAAAATACGTCACCGAAAATAATGGATAAGATTCAATACCTAAAACAACACCTTTCGGGGACGGGGGAGACCCGTATCCGTCGATAATGACGTACACGAAATAAACCATATTTTCAACGTTGCTAGTAGCACCCTAAGATCACGGTCCCGACGTATGACCCATCAACGAGTACCCACTGTAATACCTAAGGTCCCAGAGCACGACCCGTACTGATTCATCTCTGAAACACCCCGATCTCAGACTTACTAAAAGACATGGGTCCCGACAGCATACTCCAACGAGTTTCATCATCGTAATACCCAGGGTCGTAGAGGCATATCCACATGGGACCATCTCTGTAATACCCACGGTCGTAGAGGTATTCCCATCTCTGAAATACCGACTACTAAAAATCCCAACGGCTTGAGGCCCCAAACAAGGGACTCGAAAGTTTCTCAATGACCAAGTGACTGACTCATGTGCCTATGGATCCAAATGCAACTCCGTCTAACTCACATGACTTCGACATGAATGAACAACACACCCAATGCATGTACTAAAACATAACTTATGCCATGAATGCATATAACTTCAAAAGCTTGACATATAGTCATTTAAATCGGACAATTGTCAATGAGACTCAATTTAGTCAAAACCGAGCAAAAGCTCTATAACTCAACACTTATGTAATTTCCTCAAATCGTTGGTTGAGACATCATTTATAAAATAAAACATCAAAACACCTCATAGATATGTTTTATTTATTAAAGTGTCAAGAACCCAAATATAAGCATTTCTCAAGATTTATAAAATCATTTATACCAAATAATTATCATTTTATCAAAATACTCAAACATTTGACAAATAGCAACTAAAACAAGTTAATACAACAAAATGGACATTTTTGGCATGTACACTGTTTTCACAAAGTAACTTGAACTCACCTTTCTATATTTGACTAGATCTGGGGTTTACCCCAAGCTTGAGCATCCTATGATGAAGTCTTTAGATCCATGAAGATATCTCACTAGAACTTCCATCTAAAATACTAACAAATCCACAATACACCAATATTAACCCCAAAAATAGATCTGAAACTAAAACTCTAAATATTGTAATGATTCATCAAAATCTTACCTCTTTAAAATCTTGAAGCTCCCAACAACTCTGAAACCCTAAGATTTTTATCTTTTCCATAAGCTTCATAATACTCACAAACAGAAAGGATCTAAAGAAGGAAAATAAAAGAAAAGGGAGAAAATAAGAAATGGTGATGATGATCTCCTGGAGAAATAGAGAGGATGGTGGCAGCTTCGTGAAGGAACTCGTAACAAAAGAATAAGAATAATAGGGTTGAAAGAGAGGTCATCAAATGGGGGAGGAGAAGGTTTCAGGCGGCTTTGGAGTCTGTTTGATTCCACCGAGAATGCACACCACAAGGAAATAAAAACTGGCGCACATGTCATCATCCACTATCCATCAAAACTTCAATTTAAAATGACATAACTAACCCCTCAACTAAAGCATAATAACAAGACGCCCCTCTTCTCCTACACATTTAACAATGATATATATATATATATAATTACTATATATATACACACCTACGTATATAAAAGTATATTTATAAATAAATTTTTTTATCTATATATATATTATATTTATATGTAATTACTATACATATATATATATATTTGTATATAATTACCTAACTATAATATATCTTATACCATGCGGGAATCGTGCTAAAAAAATATATTTTCTTTTACCGAAATCTTGAGTGTTACATGATCAGAGGCATCTAGATCCTGAGGATCAGAGGCATCTAGATCCTTCTGTCTTTTCTGCCCCTTCTGAGGATCAGAGGCATCTAGATCCTGATCCATCGGTCTTTTTCTTTTGAGCTCAGCTTTCTTGCAAGCTTGGTCTCCCTTGGCTCTCTGTTAGGTCTGAAAATATTGTATCCGAGATGACAACTATTGAAGACGTGAAGGGCTAAAGTAAAAAGTTAGCAAAGTCTTTAATTAGGAAAGATTTAATAAGGAAACATTCTATTTTGTAAATAAGGCAAGTGTATAATGCCTTAATCTTTACTTTCCTTATATCGTATTTCCTATACATATAAATAGAGGGTTAGGGCTAGCATTAGAAAGAGAGGAACATTAGTGCGAAATATTGAGAGCTAAACTGTGAGAGATAAATCTGTTATTATTCAATACAAGTAAGATATCCGACTTCGGATTTTCATCATATTCATAGCGTTCTTCGTGTTCTTATTAAATATTCTTTATAAAGCATATCGTTACCTCATATTCTGGGATCCACAATTGGTATCAGAGCAGACGATCAAAGTTCTTTTTCAATTTTCTGAAGTTATTCACGAAACAGAAGGTAAATTTTCGATTTCTGAGTTTTTGAGTTTTTATCGATTCAAACTATTTTAGCTTTACCCGATAAAAACTCATAATATTTTTTTATTTGTTTTTCTCGATCTATACTTCATTAGCTTTACCCTATAAAAGGTCTTATTTTGATAAACTTGATTTTTTTTCGATTCATACTTCATGCTCTTAAATTTTTGTCGATTCATATTGAGTTATTCTTGATCTTAGTCAAAATTATTTAATCTGTTTTAATTAAAGTTATTCTAGTTTATTTTAATTACTTTAGATATTTTTTACATAAGAAAACTCAGGAACTAGTGACTCTTGCAGCTTTTCTTACTAAAGAATTATCTAGTAAAAATCATAAACTCTAGTAATTTTAATTTTTTTTCTTGACTGAACAAATAAGAAACTCGAGAACTTAGACATTCTTGTCTATAAAAAGACTTGTTCTTTTTAGTCAAGAACCCTTTGTTCTTGGTTTCTGGTTTATCGGTTAAAGAAAACTAAGATTAAGTATTTTTGATTTTTATCGAGTCCTTTTAAATCGACAAATTTTATTAATCGAGTCAACAGGAATCAATATAAATTTTTATCAATTCATTGTTTTATCGAGTCAAATTATTTTTGTCAAATCATGATTAATCGAGAAACTTGATGTTATCGAGACCCTTGTGATCGGTAAAACTCTTCTATCGATTCAAAATTTATTAGAAGTTTTATCGAGTCTGCTTTACCCGACAATAATTGTTATCGAGTCTCATACATCCGAAAAATCTTCTTATCGAGACCATACCACTCGACAATTTATTTTTGTCGATCCTTCGTCACCCGAGAAAAATTCTTCTCGGCCCTTCATCACCCGAGAAAAATTCTTCTCGGCCCTTCATCACACGAGAAAAACCTTCATCTATCAAGAACACCTTCTGTTTTCCAAAGAAATCTCAGAAAATTGCCAAAAACTCACCGATCGAGATCACTTTATCAGGTAACCCGTGCTTTCACGATGAGTTCTCAAAACCAAATCTCTGAGCTAAATGCAAAAATCTCTCAACTTGAAACCAGACACACAAACAACATGCAAGTGTTGGATGAACTTTTAAGAGAACATGTCAATCTCAAATCTAAATTTAATAACTCAGAAGAGTCAAGAAAAGTTTTGCAAAATCAAAATGAATTTTTGGAGGAACAACTCACCGAGCATACTAGGAATACATATCATGTATTTTATGAAGACGTTTGCAAAAAGAAAAATCTTGAGTTGATAAAAATAAATTTTGATCTGAAAAACAAAATTTTTGAGTTAGAAAAGTTTATAGATCATGAGACTTATAGTGTGGTTCTTAAAAGAAATTAACTGAATTTCTGGAATGTGAGAAAAAAAGGATTTTAACTTCTGACGAGAAATACAAATTTGAGTCTGAACGAAAAGATTTTGAAAGCAAATTCCAGAAATTTAACACTTGTGAATTGACCATTCAAAAACTTTCTAACCAAGTGTCTGATTTCTAACAAATTGTGATTTTAGAAAGAAAATCATCTGAAACGAAATGTCTAAAACTATCAAAGCAACTTTCTGAACTTCAAAATCTTTTAAAAGCTGAAAGAAAAGTGTTTCAAACTGATAAGACGGATTTAATCAAGAAAAATGTTTTGATCGTTGCTAAAAGTAAAAATTCGGAAAAACTTTTTGAAAACGAAAGAAAAACTTTTGAAGAGAAAATCAGTAAACTTTCAAACAAATTATCTGTTTTAGAAACAACTCTTGTGAATGAACGGAAAATGAGATCCGAATCTCAAACAAAATTTGAAGTGATTTTGGAAGAAAGAGATCATCTATTGTGCAAAATTAGAAAACTTGAAAGTTCCACAACTTCTTCAAGTTCAATTTTTCAGTTGAATTCTCTTTCTACAATAAATGTCTGTAAGAATAACTCGTCTTCAAATGTCAAATCAAACAGTTATTCTAACAGCTCCAAATCATATAATTCTCCAACTTCCCGGACTCATAATTCTACTTTATCTCACAATGATTTTGTTGCTAATTCCGGTAATTCTAAGAAGTTTAAAATGGTTTGGAGGAAGAAATCAACTACAGATGATAGTGTTGGAAACATGTCACATACATCTCCTGTAGTTGATACAAGATCATTTGTTTCCATGACTAAATTGCCTTATTTTGTCAAATCAATCAATCAGCTAATTAGTCTAAGTGCCACAAAGATTTGTTGTTCTACATGTGGAACAAATGATTTTGTCAATCAAAATTTCACTCATAAATGGTATGGTACTTACAGTATCCCCACTTCCCCATTTGTTGCATCAAAAGCTAACCTCCGAGAACCCAACAAAGCTTGGGTACCAAAATCTTTTTAATCTGTTTTGTAGGTACGTCATGTGTGTGCTAAATTCCGAATACTCACATCACATGAAAATCTTTCCAAAGGTTATGCTACAATTTGAGGGGAAGTACCACATTTTTACAATTTTTTATTTAGTTAGCTTCATAGTATCTCAACTATGGACTTGCTCTTAACCCGTTTTTTTATGTACATCATGACTTCTGAATACATCAGTTCAGAACTCGGACTTCAATATTTCAAAACTCTTTGTTCGATAGATTTAGATGTTTCAATGGTCAAACCAAATCTGGAAGGACCTACCCATGAAACACATCCCTAGGTTTGATATCCTGAAAGGAATGATTAAAATAAAATTGAGTGCTTGTGAGATAAAAGAAAAATGTGAGGGTGTGACAAGACTTTAAAGAAAATATTTGGTCTTCACCAAACCTAAACAGTTATCCGGGTAGCCACATAATCTATTCATTCTCGATTCTTTGGAGATGAATATTGAAATAGACATGGACCCAATGTCGATAACTTGTGTCACCCCACCCAACTACTCAAGTATCTCACAAAAGATATTTGTTTCATATATCACGGAGAATGAGCATATCTGCTATCTTTTCCTCACTCGGAAGATTAAGATATTGAAAAAGGAAGACACACCTTCGGTCTCCGAACTTCACATTCAATGCACATTGAGTCTGTGAAATGTATTTTCACATTTTGAGCCTTAAAATTAGCATTTAATGCATAAATTCTTTCTACACATTGCACGAGTCTTTGTAATTCCTCAAGCATATCTTCGTGTTTATGCCGGAACAGTTTGAGAAGTTAATTTTATAACTTACTTCTATGATAACTGGAAGTCCTATCGGTGCCAACCCGCTGCCAACACTGCATATAAGCCACTTAATTAAAAGTTATTTTGATTAAGTGATAACAGTTGCTTCACGTGCTTCTGTATGTTAGTTTTACACGCTTCATTAGTTAACTATTTTTTTGTCTTTGGTTATTCATAATGATTTGGATTTTCCTTATCATTCTGAGGGGGAGAAAAGTTATATCAAAGACGCATACTATTATGAAGGGGATAAATAAAGTTAGAAAAGATTCAAATGACTTTGAACCGACATATTTTCTTGTCGCATCCCAAATAGCCGACATCTATTCCTAAGTGTTTATGTCGACTCATGTTCAACAAGTTCAAATCATCATACGACAAGCTCAAAGTTATCACATCTGCCTAACCCGACAACCTCAAATACTAACCCGAGAACATCAAGATATCACAACCATCTTTTGCCTCTTTCATCAAACGACAAAGTTCTACTCGAAGAAAGATACCCTGCGACATCACGGGTCCTTCAACTTTCTTTTCGTGAACTTTATGCTAATGTTAAGGGGGAGCTACGGAACTTATCAAGTGATCATATTCGTAGGGGAAGCAAAAGAATTCAAGATAGTGATTTGTTGACAAAATTTCATCGTCTTCAAAAGTGCTGATTTGCTGAAGTGTAATCTCGAATACAAAGGGGGAGATTGTTAGGTCTGAAAATATTGTATCCGAGATGACAACTATTGAAGACGTGAAGGGCTAAAGTGAAAAGTTAGCAAAGTCTTTAATTAGGAAAGATTTAATAAGGAAACATTCTATTTTGTAAATAAGGCAAGTGTATAATGCCTTAATCTTACTTTTCCTTATACCGTATTTCCTATACATATAAATAGAGGGTTAGGGCTAGCATTAGAAAGAGAGGAACATTAGTGCGAAATATTGAGAGCTAAACTGTGAGAGATAAATCTGTTATTATTCAATACAAGTAAGATATCCGACTTCGGATCTTCATCATATTCATAGCGTTCTTCGTGTTCTTATTAAATATTCTTTATAAAGCACAACGTTACCTCATATTCTGGGATCCACACTTTCTTTCTTGATTCATTGTGCCTATAGATAGATTGTACGGCTGGTGTGAGTGTATTCACAGAGGTATCCAAGATAGATACCTTCTGGGTAAAATCAACAGCTGGGGCAGTGTTTATCTTTGAAACAAACTTTGCATTGACATCATTAAATTTGTCAAGCATGGCCTCACAAATTTGCCAAGTCGGCATTTGTGATCATGCCAGAAGAAGTACACGGATCCCTTTATTTGTTCAACAAATGCCTGAAATGCTGCATTTGTGACAAATTCATGTGGGGGGGGGGGGGGGGCAACCGATGCATCTCCAACACATGGAGCCTCGTGACCCTCGCATTCAGAGGGGCCCTCATTCACACCTGTGTTTACGTTGAGTGTGGTGGGACTTCCATCCCGACATTGAGGGCTCCTAGGAGCTTCCTCTTCGGATGTTCTGACCTCATTGACTTTATCTCAAATGTAAGAGATTGGAGAGTCAAAGATGGTGTGCGTACCTTGAAATAAATTGAAGATTGAGGTACTTGTGCATCCTGTTTCCATAACCCCTCTGATAGGATTTCGTTGGATTCTGGAATGGGAGCGGCCATCGACGTGGCAACTTCCATCCAATCTATATCGTCAGCCACCGAGGCATTGACGTTGTGTTGGGATGGTAGCGAGTTCTGGGGCGAATGAACTCTTATATTTGCATCTTCATCCTTTTGAGAGGATGAAGATGAGGAGGTTTCCCCAGATGTGTTGGCATCAACCCTAGTAGATGGTTTGGATTGCATCTTCATCCATTTGATTCAGAGGCATTTGAGATGGCCTCTGATTGGTTGGTTTCTTGGTTTGGGTTTGGACTGAGCTCAAGTCTTGTTTCAATAGGAGTTGATGTGTTGGCATCAACCCTAGTAGATGTGCTAGCTCTGGTTGGACTCGGCTGGATACTAACATTTGTGTCCATAAGAACATCTTCTGTACTTTCTTTTAATAATCGCTCGGCTGTAGGATCTTATGTGCCCACGTCATATGAAAACACTGATGACATCAGATGAACCTAGAGAGTCACACGCATAAGAGTGTGGAGATCACGAATTAACCAAGTTGGTTATAACCCGGTAAAGTTACAAGTTGTAAAGTGTAAAATTATTATTCTAATAGAATAATAATTACAAGTGTGTGAAATATAATTATGTTAATTATATAATTTAATTATTAAGTTAATAATTAAATTGGAATAATTATTATATTAATAATTATAATTCAAAGTCTAACCGGGTTAAAATAATGTTTTATCTAAAAGCCCAAAGGGTTAAGTAAGTTTACTTAAGCCCAATTGGTTAATTAATTATTAAGTTAATAATTAATTAATTAATTAAAATATGGAAACTTTTAGTTAAGTTAATAAAGCCTTGCGGGCTTAATTGAGCCCGGTTCGAGAATGGAGGAAAACTATATAAAGGCATGTTGCCTTATTACTATCATGATAACAACATAACACAAATTGAGAAACTTTAAGTTTTTCTCTTCTCCCTCTCTCCTCTCTAAATCCGGCGCACCACACACAAACCAAGAAGAAGTCGATTTCTTCTTGGTGTTCTTCGGGTATTCGGTCTAGAAATCGTTCGTCATCGGATTCACATTTGCGTGGATACCGCTATAGGGAATCTATTTTGATTCCTAAGGCTTGATCCATATCAACCAATCCAAACCATTGAGGTATTGTTCTAAACCCCCTATGGTTGTGTTTAATTCTTAAAGTTGTTAGTAACGGATCCGGGCTGATAGGGTTTACCGGTTATTGTTTTTCCGCTGCATGTTTATTTTGATCCCGGTCTCAAAACCCTACAGTGGTATCAGAGCCCCGTTACAATGACTTTAGGGTTAGAACCAATAGAAAATTAGTTAAACGCGTGAAACTGGTAAAACCACCACAATCGCCGCCGCCGCCGTAAGCCAACGTCGCCGCCGTCATGCACCGCCTTGTGCGCCACCGGTCGTGCCGCCGTTCGCCGCTGTCGTGCGCTGCTACCGTGCAACACTGCACCGTCGCTGTCGTGCGCCTCCACCGTCGACGGCCACCTTCGGGTGGAGCGTTTCTGGTTTGTTTGGTGGTTTCCCCTTTTTGTTAATTGGGCTTTTAGGGTTTCACGGTTTAGGCCTGTTTGGGCCTAATAAGGTTTTAACCTATTTTGATTGATTCGTTGGGATTATTAATTATGTTTAATTGGACCCAAGCCCGTTTGGTTGATCTGGTTGTTTGCCATGATGGATTTGATTTAGGCCTATGACTCGTGGTTGTTTTATTTTTCCTGTTGGTTAAATTAAAATGTATTTAATTCATGGGTTGTAATTTTTGCGATCTGCGTATCGTTTCCGATTTCAATGTAATATAATAGTTAGGGTTATGATAACCTAGTATAGTTTTTGTAAATCGGAAGACCGAAGGAATCGAGGACGGCGTTCCGGAGTCCACCTCGGTTGGCGGAGCTAGTGGAGTCGACATGCGGTGTCCTTAGGTTTTCGACTGGGGTTTTCGTGTGGGCTCACGAAAACCTCATAGTTGGGACTAATCGAATCCATGTTGTGTGTTCGCATGTTTGTGGTTGTTTATTTCCGTATTATTGCGTTTAATTATATGTTATAATTATTGCAATAGATTTTTAAAATTGGAAATTTTATCACAATCGCTAATATCGGTAAATTGTAAATGTTTTTACAAATTAATTTGATAAGCTATCAAACTAATACCGATTGGATAAATTGTAAATGTTTTTATAAATAAATTTGATAAGTTATCAAATAGTGAATTTTAATAAATAAATTGGTACCGACTCAAAATAGTTTTATAATTAATTAAAACGTAAAATTGGAATGAGATCGGTAAAACCCTTCATGATAAAAAAGTGGGTTTTTCACCACCCATTTAAAATGGTTATCGAGCGCATAACTAGTCGATTTCGGGTGTGCATTGGCGAATTCGGGTCGAAAAAGTATGTGGTAAGATAAAGTGCCGACTCACGAGATTATTGAACGTTGTGTATTGACCGCCTGTAATGACAGTTTTGACCCGGACGATCAATTTTTGAGTTGTTACTCGAAATAAAAATTGTGACTTTTTAGTATGGTTAAGCTCACTTGAGCTATTTGTACATTGTGTATTGTCCGTCTACAAATGATCTCAAGGTGAAGAAGTGAGATTAAACATGTCTTTAAATTTAAGGAATCTCACGAAGGATCTAAGAGTTGTGATGATCACAATTGGAAGTTGCCTAACTAAATAATTAGTTTTCACCATTTGTGTATTACCCAATTGTGAAAATTAATAGCTAAAATATTTTAATTTTAAGGGTTATTCAAAAACTTAAACTAATACTAAAATCGAACTCTAATTTCTGTAGGTGTCTGCTAATCAAGAAAACACAAACACTAATCTCTCCTAGTACATTTTTCAACCCATCCTCAACATTGGAATTCTGGATGGACAAAACTTCTTGGAATGGTTCCAATTATTAAGTGTTGTCCTCAGTTTCGAAAAAAAATTGTATGTAATCGTGAATCCTCCTTCTAATCTCCCAGCAAGGAACGCCCCTGAAAGTGCTCACGTTTCTTATGATAAGTACCAAAGAGACTCTCTAAGTGTGTCCTGTCTTATGCTAGCCTCCGTGACTCCTAACTTCGGAAGGAGCATGAGGAGTGGTCAGCCTGGGAAATTATGAACAACCTGAAGGCCATGTTTGGACTACTGGTAAGACTTGAAAAGTTTAGAACTTTACGATCACTACATGGTTGTGTGATGAAGGAGGGAACATCAATCAGTACTCATGTCTCAAGGATAAAAGGGTACATTGATCGATTTTCTCGATTAGGATGTCCTCTTGGTCAAAAGTTAGGGCCAGATTATGTCCTCAACTCTTTGACTAAATCATATGATAGCTTTGTGCTCAAATATCGCATGAATGGCTTGGACGTATCTCTTCCTAAACTGCATAGCATGCTGAAAACTTTTGAAAAAGAGAACCGCTCCAAGTTGGAGAAAGCCAGAAATGTCTTGATGATCAAGACACAAAGAGGAATAAGAAATAAAAGGAATGGAAAAGTTATGACTGGAAAAGAAAAGGCAAAGACTGGAAGTTCCGGTCGAACCAAGAAGAATGAGGGAATGATTCCCCTGGACTCAGTTTCATCCAAAAGAAACTATCTAGTTCTTCAAGCAAAGAAGGAGAAAGCTATGATAGCCGGACCTTCTGGTATGTAAACTATCGATTTATTCACTTCTGATTATGATTCCTAGGTATTGGATACCGGATTTGGAGCTCACATATGTGCTGCTCCACAAGGATTAAGAAGTGAAAGTCAACTGCGACCAGGCCAGTTGGAGCCCAAGATGGGCAATGGGGCAAGACTTGATGTTGTGTCCCAAGGGAAATATGATATAACCCTTCCAAATGGTCTAGTCTTGAAACTAAATGATTGTTTTTACGTTCCAAGTGTCGTTAGAAACATTGTTTCCGTTGCATGTTTGAGACAAGATAGATTTATGTTTAAATTCCTTGGTGATGGATCTATTTTTGCATGTTTGCATGGTATATTATATCTTATTGCCAGGCCAGTTAATGGCATTTACGAAATAGATATTCATAGTAATCTTAATTCTAAATCAATATATAATGTGAATGCTAAAAGACTTAGGAAAGAATTAAGTCAAACATATTTGTGGCACTGTCGTCTTGGCCATATAAACAAGAAGCGCATTGCCAAGCTCCAAGTGGATGGGAACTTGGAATCAATGGATGATTCTTTTGATAAATGCGAATCATGTTTATTAGGGAAGATGACTAAGGCTCCTTTTAAAGGAAACCCCGAAAGGGCAAATGAGTTGTTGGGAGTGATACATACTGATGTGTGTGGGTCCCTTCAACCCATCCACAAGAAATGGTTGCTACTACTTCATTACATTTACTGATGATTACAGTAGATGTAGATATGTTTATCTAATGAAGCACAAGTCTGAAAGCTTTGAAATTTTCAAAGAATTTCAGAATGAGGTAGAGAACCAACTAGGCAAGAAGATAAAAGCACTTTGATCTGATCGAGGTGGTGATTATCTGAGCCATGAATTCACTGAACATCTTAGCAAGTGTGGGATAGTATTCCAACTTATTCCACCAAGAACATCACAGCATAATGGTGTGTCCGAAAGGAGGAACCGTACCTTGTTAGATATGGTTAGGTCTATGATGAGTCATACCAAGTTGCGTATGAGTTTTTGGGGATATGCTTTGCAAGCATCCGCCAAAATACTAAACAATGTACCAACGAAGAAGGTCGACAAGGCTCCATATGGGATGTGGATTGGGAAGATCCCAAATCTATCTTACATGAGAGTCTGGGTTGTGATGCTTATGTAGGAATCTGGAGCCCAGATCTGAAAAGTGCAACTATGTAGGATATCCTAAGGAAACTGTTCATTTCACGTAAGGATGAGTTCCTAGAAAATGGTCTTCTAACTAAGCCAAGCGATGGGTATAAGGTGGAATTTGAGGAAGTTCAGGAAACACCTAATGCACAGGTTGACACTAGCGCTCAACAAGATGTTGAGCATCAGCAAGATATTGAGGATACCAACGAGATACAAACAATCCGAAGGTCGGGAAGGATTCGTCAAGATCCGAATAGATGCCTAGGGTTTCTAATTGGCTGTGACGATACGGTTGATGATGAACCGTCTAACTACCGACAGGCTATGTCAGGTGCAGAATGTGACAAATGGCATGATGCCATGAAGGCCAAACTTCAATCCATGGAGGATAACCAGGTCTGGGATCTGGTAGATGCACTCGATGGCTGTAAAGTCGTTGGGAGCAAATGGGTTTTCAAGAAAAAAGCTGACATGGATGGGATCGTGCACACATATAAGGCTAGATTGGTAGCAAAGGGTTTCACACAAACTCATGGTGTCGACTATGATGAAACCTTTTCTTCAGTAACCATAATTAAATCTATTAGGATTTTGCTTGCTATAGCTGCATATCACTATTATGAGATATGGCAGATGGATGTCAAAACCGCGTTTCATAACGGAACGCTAAACGAGGATGTGTACATGGTACAACCAGAAGGTTTTGAAGATCCAAAGCATCCTAATAGAGTGTGCAAGTTGCTTAGATCCATTTATGGACTGAAGCAAGCGTCTAGGAGTTGGAATCTTCGTTTTTGACGAGAAAATCAAAGAATTTGGTTTTATCAAAAACGAAGATGAACCTTGTGTATACAAGAAAGCTAGTGGGAGCATTGTTGTCTTCCTAGTTCTGTATGTTGACGACATATTAATCATTGGAAATGACATCCCGACAATAAAAAGTGTAAAAGCTTGGCTAGGAAAGTGTTTCTCAATGAAAGATCAAGGAAAAGCCGCCTTTATCCTTGGAATTAAGATCTATCGGGATAGATCAAGGCGCTTAATTGGATTAAGTCAGAGTACATATATTAACAAGGTCTTGAAACGCTTCAAGATGGAGAGTTCCAAGAGGGGGAACTTTCCAATGGTACATAGAGTACAACTGAGCAAGTCTCAATGTCCTTCGGGGAAGGAAGATATAGATCGCATGAAGGGTGTTCCCTATGCTTCAACTATTGGATCTATAATGTACGCCATGATATGTACTCGACCTGACGTATCTTATGCCTTGAGCATGACTAGTAGATACCAGTCGAGCCCTGGTGATGCTCACTGGGTAGCAGTAAAGAATATCCTCAAGTACTTGAGAAGAACTAAGAATATGTTCCTGCTATACAGTGGTGAAGAAGGAGATCTGTGTGTCCAAGGATACTCAGATGCTAGCTTCCAACCCGACCTTGACGACTTTAGGTCACAATCGGGTTTTGTGTTTCCACTCAATGGTGGTGCTGTGAGTTGGAAGAGCTTCAAGCAAAGCACTATAACAGACTCAACTACAGGGTCAGAATACCCAGCAGCTTCGGATGCCGGGAAGGAAGCCGTATGGATGAAGAAATTCATAACGGACCTAGAAGTAGTTCCTAGGTCACACCTAAGGAACCTAGGTCACACCAACGGTCCAACCATATTCTGAGAAAATATCACATAATCCGAGGGATGATCAATCGGGAAGATGTGAAGATTTGCAAAATTCGTTCGGAAAATAATCTGGCAGATCCATTCAGTAAACCTATGAGTCAGAGTAAGCATGACTGCCACACTAGCTCAATAGGTTTGAGTTTTTTAAGTGCTTGAAATGATCTTTAATATTAGTATGGCCTTTGGAACATTAAGCAATGAAACTCTATCTGTTATTGGCATACTGGGTATGAGTAATTACATTAATTCCATTGTGTTCTATGTTAACATGTTTAGATCCAAAAGTATATGATATGGTTTAAACTATCCATGGTCACTTATCACTAAGGGACTGGTGATAAACTAAGATCATAGTGAAGTTTGGTTAAGGTCAAGTTGGGCCAGCATGTTGCGACCAAAGTCACTTGCACTTGTAGGCTCAAGTGTTGGAAGACCCGCTTTCAAGATCACTTCATAGATCATCGTCATAAAGTGATTCTTGAAGATGATAGTTATTCATTTTATCCTTTGACCTGAAATGTATATTAGGACCTCGAGCATAAGGAGTATTGCACTTTGATATGTGTCTAACGTCGCCTTTAACCGAGTGATTATAAGGCCTATGTTAGGTGCAATACGATCTATGTAAGAGTCGTATGCATGCAATATGGAATTTGCTTCTCTCAAGACGAGAGAGAAATCTCTAGGGGCCTCGATGATATTAAAATGAGAAATGTAGGACCGTAACACAAGTAGATTGATTGAATCAACAATACTTGTTCTCTCACTAAATATCGGGATCAAGAAACATGATACTTGAACAATCAAGGATGAGCCAGATCTATGCCTTGAGTTTAATTGAGATATCGTGAAGCAAAGGGATAAGGAATACACTGATCATCACATTGACTGTTGTCAATAGAACCTGAAGCGGAAGATTGTTCATTCATTTGATTTTAGGGGCGGTGGCGCGTTGCTAGACACATAATCACTGTTTATGTTTTATGTGGCGTGTGCAAGTGGGAGACTGTAGGATCTTATGTGCCCACGTCATATGAAAACGCTACTGACGTCAGATGAACCTAGAGGGTCACACGCAAAAGAGTGTGTAGATCACGAATTAACGAAGTTGGTTATAACCCGACAAAGTTACAAGATATAAAGTGTGAAATATAATTATATTAATTATATAATTTAATTATTAAGTTAATAATTAAATCGGAATAATTATTATATTGATAATTATAAATAAAAGTCCAACGGGCTTAAAAATAATGTTTTATCTAAAAGTCAAAGGGTTAAGTAAGTTTACTTAAGCCCAATTGGTTAATTAATTATTAAGTTAATAATTAATTAATTAAGTAAAATATGGAAACTTTTATTAAGTCAATAAAGCCTTGCGGGCTTAATTGAGTCCGGTCCGAGAATGGCGGAAAACTATATAAAGGCATGTTGCCTTATTACTATCATGATAACAACATAACACAATTGAGAAACTTGAAGTTTTTCTCTCCTCCCTCTCTCCTCTATAAATCCGGCGCACTACACACAAACCAATAAGAAATCAATTTCTTCTTGGTGTTCTTTGTGTATTCGGGCTAGCAACCGTTCGTGATCGATTCACATTCGCGTGAATACAGCTAGAGGGAATCTATTTTGATTCCTAACGCTTGATCCTAATCAACCAATCCAAACCATTGAGGTATTGTTCTAAACCCCCTATGGTTGTGTTTAATCCTTAAATTTGTTAGTAACGGATCCGGGCTAATAGGGTTTTACTGGTTATTGTTTTTCTGCTACATGTTTCTTTTTATCCAGGTCTCAAAACACTACATCGGCATGGGTAGAATATCTCTGGTTGTCACTCTGATTACTTTCAAACTCATCCTCACTCGACCCCTCACTTGCTATTCTGGATTCTAAAAACTCCAGGGTAGGTGACCTCTATTTTGAGATCACCAGAGAGTCCCTATATGATTGGAGGGTAGAAGAGGTTGAAGAAATAAGGTTAAGCATATACCTCTGGAGCTCGTGTTGCTTGATGTATCCATCCTTATGGATTGTTGGTCGGCGAGTCTTCATCACATTTGTAAAAGGGTTGGACACAGGGAAGTTTCCATTTAGATATGGCACCTTGGATGAATAGGGCCAAGAAACGTGGGAACATGAGTGCTGGTAGAGGTTTTCCCTTCTTTTTGAGAAGATTCTTGTGCCGGTAGAGGTTTTCCCTATTGAAGTACATCCCATACATCATTGTTATCACATTTGTACTTGCTTGACCCATTAAACCTATTTTGCAGGTAAGACTCTTGTTGAAAATGGAGACAAGTACATTCCACATGGGTGGTAGACACTGTTTTTTGAACTCAGAACTCTGGTATTTTTTGATTATAACCCAACATTTTCGGAAATTCGACCAACACATTAGAAGTTGTACTTTCCTCTAGGTCTAGATTTGGTTTGAGAGATCCATCGACTAGGATATGTGAATCTGAGAGATGAAAAGCTCTAGCAATCTTCTTTCTTGTAATTTGCACTTCAACAGCATGTTCTTCGTCGTTGGGAATGTCGGAACTCCCAATTAAGGTGAGTTCGTCTTTGATATACATGGATTGCCAGACTTCTTGAACAAATTGTTCAGGGACATTTGAGTTAGCTATTGTTAGGGCTTTGTTTAGGATGTGATGTTGGAGCAATTCTATCATGGTTCGATAGTCTTCAAGGTAGGATGAAGGGTTGAGTAGTGTAACACCCGGAATTTCGTAACCAAGATGATGTGTTTTTCACATTCTACATATTTAAATATTTATGAGCCTAATGAAGTGCTTCAAAGGTCTAATGTTGGGTTACATAGATCTGGAAGAAAGGAGCGAAAAACCAAAACCGTTTGAGTTCAGTACCAAGTTGGCGATCATGACAGGCTATCTTGCCATGTCATGATCGCATGGCATCATAGCAAGTGAATCAAATGTCAAGATTTCAGTAGAAAAGGCGCGATACATAGCTCGCGATCATAACAGGCGATCTTGCTTTGTCATGATCGCATGGTCACCATCGCCGGGAGGAAACAGACATCGATTTTGTAGCACGAAACTCTCGGTACATGCCTGGCGATCATGACAGTCGATCTTGCGTTGTCATGATCGCAGGGCATCATCGCCGCGTGGTCAGAGGGCACAATAAGTCCCGCGTGGTTTGGGGTTGAGCTTGTGTGGTCAAGTAATCGACCAGATGACGGGTCATTCCCATAGAAGTTCCCCTCAAGAGAAGTAAAGCGTATCTTTCAGGTGTAAATAGCAGAAGTAAAGGAAAAGAGATGTCAGGGGAAAAGCTTTCGGCTATATGTTTATTTACCGTTTTCGAAGTTTTATTGGATTTTCTATATCTTTGAACTATTTGTTCACACTAGGCTTTAAGCCTAACACTTTTTCTTAAAATGACATGTATATCAGGTGATCAAGCGGATGGGGCTAGACGCCGGTAGTGGCATTCTTTTGAAGTGCACCTCGTGTGTATAGATGGAGTTACATAGAAGATTATTTTTTTGAGGATTTTAGTGACACCCATACTTAATCTGTAATTTGAGTTATATAGATTATTAGGTTGTCATTTCACTTTCCTATAGATGTTGTAAACTCGCCCTAACTTTCTCCCCATCTTTATGGGTGATGTTTTATAAAGTAGATGTTATTCCACATTTTCTTCGGTTTAAATTAGCTCCCATTTTAGGGGTGTTACAAGTTGGTATTAGAGCCACTCCTTTGCCGTTCGGGATGTGGGGCAAACCTCATCGACGACGATGAGTCCTTAAGGGGGGGTGTGTAACACCCCGCCTTACCACGACACAATATTGTCCGCTTTGGCCTAAGCCGCACGGATTTGTTTCTGGCGACCTGGCGAGGACTTCCCAGGGGGTCACCCATCCTGGTACTACTCCCACCCAAGCACGCTTAACCACAGGGTTCCAAGAATCTGTCTTGCGTGTGGCCCTAAAACGTGTTGTGTTTAGGAAGGACAAAGTTTACTTATGAACCCAACATCACTCCTATCCACGGCCGATATGGGATCTGCCTAAGGTGTTACAAACACCCCCCCTTAGGGACTCATCGTCCTCGATGAGGTTTGCCTCACATCCCGAACGGCACAGGAGTGGCTCTCATACCATTTCTAACACCCCGCCTTACCACGTCACAATATTGTCCGCTTTGGCCTAAGCCGCACGGATTTGTTTACGCGACACGGCGAGGACTTCCTGTGGGGTCACCCATCCTGGTACTACTCCCACCCAAGCACGCTTAACCACAGAGTTCCAAGAACATGCCTTGCGTGTGGCCCCAAAACGCGTTGTGTTTAGGAAGACCAAGGTTTACTTATGAACCCAGCATCACTCCTGTCCACGGCCGATATGGGATCTGCCTAAGGTGTTACAAACACCCCCCCTAGGGACTCATCGTCCTCGATGAGGTTTGCCTCACATCCCGAACGGCACAAGAGCGGCTCAGATACCATTTGTAACACCCCGCCTTACCACGACACAATAATGTCCGCTTTGGCCTAAGCCGCACGGATTTGTTTCTGGCGACCTGGCGAGGACTTCCCAGGGGGTCACCCATCCTGGTACTACTCTGTGGTTAAGCGTGCTTGGTTGGGAGTAGTACCAGGATGGGTGACCCCCTGGGAAGTCCTCGCCAGGTCGCCAGAAACAAATCCGTGCGGCTTAGGCCAAAGCGGACAATATTGTGTCGTGGTATGGCAGGGTGTTACAAGTTGGTATCATAGCTCTAGTTTAAGTGAACTAGGTATGAACCTAAGATGCCTAGACTTAAGCTGAGACTTTAAGTGATGTTCTGTGAGAATGGTTAGACACTCTTGAGATAAGAGAGCGATAGAGTCGACGGAAATACGCTAATCATGAAATGTGACTTTGGTAATAGGGATTCTAGTATATATGATATATATCCAAGATATCACGTAGCTAATGGTATTTTGGGTGCATTGTATTCTGAGTATGCTTATTTTACTACTGTTGCAATGATTGGTGAACGTGTTATACGTACTTATGTTAGCTTTGTCTTACTTCCGTTCTATCATCTTGACAGACTAAGATGGTGAACACTCGTACTAGGTCACGAAACAATCACGAGGCAGCATCGGCTAGTATTACCAATCAAGGAACGGCAGCGGAAACTACTCAACCACCTCCGAACCCAAATGTTGTTAGGAGATCACCACCCCGAATTGACCGATTGCCGGAAGTGGACCTTAATGTCGGGATTGGCCCCGCAATGGTAGTAGCGGGCTCGCAAGATGAACTACGGCTTAGTATGGTGCAAGTAATGAATTCTATGTTTGCCCAGCAGCATGAGATGATGCTGAAAATGTTTGAAGAAAGGGATGCCAGCCAAAGAAGGCATGAAGCGACTGCTGAAAACGCGGTAGGGGGTTCTGGAGGGAATGGAGCCGTACTTGCCACGGGGGAGACACCCGTGACGGAGGTTAGAAGAGCGGGAAATATTTGCTCATACAAAAACTTTATGTGAACAAAACCGCCCGAGTTTTCTGGCTCGGATGATCCGGTGAAGTGCATCCGTTGGTTGCGAGAAATCGAGCAAGCGTTTAGCTCGAGTGATTGTGAAGAGAGGCAAAAGGTGAAGTTTGCTTCGCAGATGCTAAGGGGAGACGCCCTATCATGGTGGGACGTTACCACGGCTACCCTTGGGTCTGTGATCGTCTCTATGCTGACATGGGAGATGTTCAAGGCGAAGATCTTGGAAGAATACTATAATGAAAGAGTTGTCGACCGAATTATGGATGAATTTCGGGCTCTCAAGAAGGGGAGCAAGACTGTGAGGGAGTACACTCGGTTGTATGTAGAGAAGCTGAGTTTGGTGGGGCACGTGGCCCCGAACGAGAAAGAAAAGATAAAAGCCTATATCAAAGGTTTGTCGTCAGCCATGATGGAGATGGTTCGTGTCTCAAAGCCCTCTACCTTAAGGGAGTCGATCGAAGAAGCCCAACATAATGAGGATGCTTAGAGCTTGGGCAAAGAAGAAGGGATGGTAGTTGGGAAAAAAAGGAAGTGGGAAGGGCAAGCGGCACCTTCCAAGAAGTCAAACTACAACAACAACAATCGAAGGATCGATTCTAGGAAGGAAGCTAGTTGGTGCCCCAAATGCCGGAGCAAGCATTTTGGAGCTTGTAGCCCGGTCCCGGGTAACTGTTTTAGATGTGGGAAGAGTGGGCATCAGATTCGTGATTGCCCGGTCAAGTAGATGACGTGTTTCGAATGCAAGGAGCCGGGCCATTACAGGAGCGATTGCCCGAAGTTAAAGACAGGAAAGTCTCAAGTGAAAATTGGTGGTGGTCAGAAGGCAGTGGGGAGAGCCTTCAAGATGACGGCAGAAGAAGCAAAGGCATCGGCGAACGCGGTGTCGGGTACGTTCCTTGTTAACTCCGTACCCGCTCATGTTCTTTTTGATTCTGGTGCTACTTTTTCTTTTGTACCCACTTCTTTCTACCCAAAGCTGCATGTAACTTTTAGTACTTTGGAAGATGCTTTTATTGTTGAAATAGCCGATGGTAAACAAGTTCTTGTCCGTAACGTCCTTAGAGGTTGTGTGGTAGAAATTGAAGGAAGTAAGTTTGGGATAAACCTCATGCCTATGACAATAGGGGGATTTGATATGGTGATTGGAATGGATTGGTTGGCCAAGAACCAACCCGAGATTTTATGTTCCAAAAAGTTGATTCGAATTCCGTTATCGGATGGTAGTATGGTGTTGGTCTACGGGGAAAAAAGGAAGGGTGAAGTTGCATTGTTAACCTTGGTAAAGGCACGCCGGTGTTTAGCCTATCATATTTAGCTTATGTTTTAGATGCAAAGTTAGCGAAAAGGAAATTAGATGATGTACGAGTTGTTAATGAATTTCCAGACGTGTTCCCCGAAGATCTACCTGGCTTGCCACCCGATAGACAAGTGGAGTTTCGAATAGATCTAGTACCGGGGGTCGCTCCGATTGCTAGAGCACCCTACCGGTTGGCACTATCCGAGATGCAAGAAATGAGGACGCAATTACAAGATCTCCTTGAGAAGGGTTTCGTAAGACCAAGCTCGTCACCGTGGTGAGCTCCGGTTTTATTTGTGAAAAAGAAGGATGGCACTATGAGAACCGCCTAACAGTCCTTCCAAAATCCGAAGTTTCTTAGGATTGGCAGGTTATTACCGAAGATTTATTCAAGACTTCTCAAAGGTTGCATCGTCTCTGACAACATTGACAAGGAAGAATGTGAAGTTCATTTGGACCAACAAGCAAGAAGAGGCTTTCCGGACTCTTCAAAAGAAATTGTGTGAGGCACCGATTCTATCCTTGCCGGAAGGATCTGAAGATTTTGTTGTGTATAGTGATGCGTCAAAGATGGGTTTGGGATGCGTGCTAATGCAAAGGGGCAAGGTGATTGCTTATGCATCGAGGCAACTCAAGGAGCACGAAAAGAATTACCGAACCCATGATTTGGAACTAGCGGGGGTGGTATTTGCATTGAAGTTATGGCGACATTCTATTTATGGGACTAAGTGTACGCTGTACACCGATCACAAGAGTTTCAAGCACATTTTCGATCAAAAGGAGCTAAACATGAGGCAACGATGTTGGCTAGAGTTGCTTAAGGATTATGATTGCGAGTTCCTATACCACCCGGGTAAAGCAAATGTAGTAGCAGATGCTTTAAGTAGGAAGGAGTATGGTAGCAGGACGCGAGCCATGCTCACAAGAATTGACATAGTGTCGAGTCTGATCGACTGAATCAAGACTTCTCAAGCGGAAGCACTACTTAAGAAAACCTTAAAAGACGAAGTTATGGTGAAACAGCACTTGATGTTAACAGAAAACAGTCGTGGACTGAAACTATTCCGAGGTCGTGTTTGGGTGCCTAAGGTTGGGGGCAACTGAAAACTACTATTGGAGGATGCCCATAAGTCTAAATACTCCATACATCCGGGTAGTACCAAGATGTATAGATTTCTATTGGTGGCCCGTCATGAAGTTGGACGTTGCTAACTATGTAGAGAGATGTGTGACTTGTTTGCAGGTCAAGGTGGAGCATCAACGACCGTATGGAAGTCTTTAGTCATTGGAAATTCCGGAATGGAAGTGGGAGCACCTCACTATGGACTTTGTGACGAAACTACCAAAGACCTTGAAGGGCCACGACACCATATGGGTAGTGGTGGATAGATTGACGAAGAGTGCTCATTTCTTAGCAATGCGAGAAGCCGACCCAGTTGACAAACTGGCTAAGTTGTATGTGGACGAGATAGTGGCAAGGCATGGTGTGCCTTTGACCATCGTGTCGGATCAGGATAGTCGGTTCACTTCTCACTTTTGGAATGGTTTGCAAGAGGGGTTGGGCACCAAGATACACTTAAGCACGGCGTTTCATCCCCAAACAGATGGTCAAATTGAAAGGACTATTCAGACTCTTGAAGACATGCTTAGGTCATGTGTTATTATTTCGGTGGAAATTGGGATTCGCATCTACCGCTGGTAGAATTTGCCTACAACAATAGTTACCATTCTAGTATTGGAATGGCACCATTCGAGGCACTTTATGGACAGAAATCTAGGACACCGTTATGTTGGTTGGAGGGGGGCGAGAAACAATTCTCCGGACCTGAGATTGTGCAAGAGACGGCACACAAGATGAAAATGATTCGAGAATGATTAAAGGCGGCACAAGATCGTCAAAAGAGTTATGCTGACAAGAAGAGAAGACCAATGGAGTTCCAAGTGGGTGAGCGAGTTATGCTCAAGGTATCTCCATGGAAGGGTATCATTCGGTTCGGAGAACGCGGGAAGCTTATTCCTCGTTTCCTTGGACCGTTCAAGATTTTAGAAAAGGTGGGACGACAAGCTTATAAGCTGGAATTGCCACCCGAAATGGCCGACATACATCCCACGTTCCACATATGCTACTTGAGGAAGTGCTTAGCGGAGGAAGAGAGTGTGATAACTCTCTCGGAAATTCGAGTTGATAATAGTCGTTGTGTGGAAGAACCGGAAGCAATTTTGGAAAGAAAATCTAAAATGCTTCGACATAAAGAAATCGTCATGGTGAAAGTAAAATGGAAGAATCATCGAGGGTCAAACGTGACGTGGGAAGCAGAGGACAACATGAAGATAAGGTATCCTAATTTATTTGGTTAATTGTTTAAATTTCGAGGACGAAATTAAATTCAAGGGTGGGAGGATTGTAACACCCGGATTTTTGTAACCAAGATGATGTGTTTTTCACATTCTAAATATTTAAATATTTATGAGCCTAATGAAGTGTTTCAAAGGTCTAATGTTGGGTTACATTGATCTGGTACCAAGTTGGCGATCATGACAGGCTATCTTGCCATGTCAGAATCACATGGTATCATAGCAAGTGAATCAAATGTCAAGATTTCAGTTGAAAACTCGCGGTACGTAGCTCGCGATCATGACAGGCGATCTTGCCTTGTCATGATCGCATGGTCACCATCGTCGGGAGGAAACAGGCGTCGATTTTGTAGCACGAAACTCTCGGTACATGCCTGGCGATCATGGCAGGCGATCTTGCCTTGTCATGATCGCAGGGCATCATCGCCCGCGTGGTCAGAGGGCACAATAAGTCCCGATTTTCAGCTCTTCTTCCTCACTTCTTTGATACAAATTTATTTTGGATGAGCTCTGCATTGAAGGAGATTTTGGAGCACTTAATACTCTCGTTTGCCTCTTTCCAAACCATTTATTGCTCCATTAAAAGTGAAGATTCAAGTCAAGCTTTAGGGTTTAAAGCTTCAAGTGTTCATCTCCTTCACCACTTCATCTTCTTCCACAATTTTAGGGAGATTTCTAGGGTTTGCTAAACCTTAGCCTTGTGAGTTCATTCTTACCTTTCTAAAACTTTATACATGTCAAAATGATGTATTTTACCTTAATATGATGTTTAAAATAAAAAAGGGTTTTCTTTGAAATGATGAAATGGAAGTCGAGAACGGTTTTGGAATACTCTTATGAGTTTTAAATGCAAGAGAAATGATGTATAAACCTAAATGATTATTTGACCTAAATATTTTGGAAGGAAGGTTTTGGGAAGCAAGATGTTATACTTCACAGGTTTGTGAAGAAAAGTAATACATTGGAAACAGTTGTATTAAGATGTTAGACTAGTGTAATGGATCCATAGGCATATATAGTCAGAAGTACTTGGGGAAGGCACTTGTAAGATATCCCGGTTTGGGGTTGAGCTTGTGTGGTCGAGTAATCGACCAGATGACGGGTCATTCCCATAGAAGTTCCCCCCAAGAGAAGTAAAGCGTATCTTTCAGATGTAAATCGCAGAAGTAAAGGAAAAGAGATGTCGGGGGAAAAGCTTTCGGTTATATGTTTATTTACCGTTTTCGAAGTTTAATTGGCTTTTCTATATCTTTGAACTGTTTGTTCTCACTAGGCTTTAAACCTAACACTTTTTCTCAAAATGACATGTATATCAGGTGATCAAGCGGATGGGGCTTGATGGGATGAGAGAAGCTAGATGCCGGTAGTGACATTCTTTGAAGTGCACCTCGTGTGTATAGATGGAGTTACATAGAAGATTATTTTTTTGAGGATTTTAGTCGACACCCGTACTTAATCTGTATTTTGAGTTATATAGATTACTAGGTTGTCATTTTACTTTCCTATAGATGTTGTAAACTCGCTCTAACTTTCTCCCATCTTTATGGGTGAGTTTTTATGAAGTAGATGTTATTCCACATTTTCTTTGGTTTAAATTAACTCCCATTTTAGGGGTGTTAAAAGTAGTACCTGGAAGTTGTTGGGTTTTGATGGTAGAGGCACTATTGGTGCACTTTCAGCAGTTGAATCCACCATTTGATCTTTATCATTTTTCACGTTAGCAGGAATTTCATTCTGAGAAGCCATTGAATCAATTTAGAGTTATTGAGAATTGCAGGTACGAAGCAATGGAGATTCGTGATACACAGGGTTTTCCGAGGACAGGAATGGTAAAAAGTGAGAGTGAAATGGTGAATCGAGTTTAAATACTTGGAGTTAAAAGGGTACTCGAGTGGTAAATGGATAATGGAACAGTTTTGGATGACGTGGGCTACATATTGAGAAATCATGCGGACCATAAGGCGCTTACGCGTGTCTGACGGTTCATATTTGGCTCGTGTAGGGTTTTGACACGTGGCAATGTTAGAAAAAGGATCCGTTGAGAGAAGTATGTGTGTGTATCCTTCATCGTCGATTCATTTCTTTTAGCTATTGAATGTGCAGGATTATCCCAAAAATATTTTGAAAATCGATCTAGTTAATCTCGTATAGATCATTTAATGACTAGTAGAAAGTTTTGTAAAGAATATATTTGAAAGAAAGTAAAAAGATAATAAAGCTTTTGTTTAACCTTGGAGACAAGAGTTATTCAGAGAATGTTATCTCATAAGTTCTTTCAGAAATATATCCTTTCAGAAAGTCTCATAAACATATAGAGGCTTCTGTATAACCTTGAAGGAAAGAGTTAGACCAGAAGTTCTAAATGACATATGATACTTTTGAAGTGGTTTCTAAAGCATTACTTCAGTTCTGATTTGATCCAGAAGCACAAAGGCTAATGGATTATAAAAAATCTTTAAAAACCAATCAATTGGTCGAATGAAAAATCGTTTTTGGGACCAAAAGAAAGTTTGAACGAGTTGAAAAGATTTTTCAGATAAAATAATAGACATGTCAGAAGCTTCTGTATAACCTAGACGACAAGAGTTAGTACAGAAGAAAATGATACATATGATTTTCAGAGAAAAATGTTTTCAGCAGGTTTTTTAAAAACAATCCAGAGGCTTTTGTATGACTTTGGAATAATAATTAGTACAGAAGATCTGAACGGTAACGCATCTTACAGAAGTAATCCAATCAGAAGGAACGAGAGACTTCTAGGTGACCTTAGCGACAAAAGTTGATCCAGAGGTTCTGGAAGTGTTATCTTCTGAAACATGATTTTCGTACAGAAATTGAAGTTTCTCCCCCTTGACTTATGCATGAGTGTTTGCTCCCCCTTGACATATGTAATCTTTGTTTTTCTGCTCCCCCTCAAACTGTGCTTGGATCATAAAATCGTGAAAAATATACAATTTGAGGTACAAATATATCATTAGTATGGACAGAGGCTTCTGGTATGCTTGCGATAATAAAATGAGTTCAGAAGATGGCAGATAGAAGGTTTTGATTAAAGACATGCTTAAGAAAACGGTATAGAAGACTATTTTAACAATAAATGATGGACTTTTATCCTATATTAAGCATGCACAACTTGCTGATTAAGAAGTTCAATCTGTTTTCATCCAAAGCTTTTGTAAAAATGTCAGCAAGTTGGTAATCAGTGGAGACAAAGTACATCTCAATTGTATCTTTTTCCACGTGATCCTTTATGAAATGATACCTGACATCAATGTGCTTGGTTTTTGAGTGCTGCATTGGATTCTCTGTGATGGCTATTGCACTTTTTGAATCACACAGGATGGGAATTTTATCAAATACAAGGGCATAATCTCTGAGTTGTGTTTTCATCCATATAACTTGTGAACATCAGCTTGCAGCAGCAACATATTCTGCTTCTTCTGTAGAAGTTGACACATAATTTTGCTTTTTGGATGTCCAACTTATTAGCATGTTCCCTAGAAGTTGGCAGCTTCCAGAGGTGCTCTTCCTGTCTAATTTACATCCTGCATGATCTGAGTCAGTATAAGCAATTAAGTCAAATCCAGAATGCTTTGGATACTAGAGGTGCAGAGAGGGTGTTCCCTTAAGGTATCTAAAGATTCTTTTCACAACAGCCAGATGAGATTCTTTGGGGTTGGCTTGATATTTAGCACACAGACATGTGGCAAACATTGTATCTGGTCTACTAGCAGTTAAATACAGAAGAGATCCAATCATACCTCTGTAATTTTTGACATCTACTTGTTTCCCAGAGGGATCAGAGTCAAGTTTAGAATTTGGTGAGATTGGTATTTTCATAGTTGTTGAATTGTGAAGTTTGTATTTTTTTTAGAATGTGAGAGACATACTTGGCTTGATTTATAAAAATGCCAGTATTTGTCTGTTTGACTTGGATCCCTAGGAAGAAGTTTAGTTCTCCCATCATGCTTATTTCAAATTCACTTTCCATCAATTTTGAAAACAAATCTACTTCTGCTTGATTAGTAGAAGCAAATATAATATCATCCACATATATTTCAACCATGGTCAGCTCACCTTTGCACCTTTTGATGAACAGAGTGGTATCGATTTTACCTTTCTCATATTTATTGTCGATTAGATGCCTTGATAAACGTTCATACCAGGCTCAAGGAGCTTACTTTAATCCATACAAAGCTTTGTCTAAAAGATAGACATAGTCTGGATGATTAGCACTCTCGAAACCAGGGGGTTGTTGGACGTATACTTCTTCTTTAAGCTTGCCATTTAGAAAGGCACATTTTACATCCATTTGATAGACTTTGAAATCCTTGTACGTAGAGAAGGCTAAAAAACAATCGAATTGCTTCAAGCCTTGCTACAGGAGCGAAGGTTTCATCATAATCAATGCCTTCTTCTTGGCAGTAACCCTTTGCTACTAGTCCGACTTTGTTACTGACCACAATTCCATATTCATCTTCTTGTTTCTAAAGACCCACTTTGTACCAATTATTGTTTTGTCTTTAGGTAATGGTACAAGCTTCCATACCTTGTTTCTGTCAAATTGCAGAAGCTATTATTGCATTGCATCGATCCAGTTGGGGTCTTGTAGAGCTTCATGGACTCTTTTTGGTTCTACCATACTTAGAAAATTTACAAAGAAATATTCATTTGTTGTGGCAGATCTGGTTTTGACACCTTCAGAGGGGTCACCAATTATTTGATCAGCTGAGTGAGCTTTTGTCCATCTTTTCATGCGAGTTTAGAAGACTTGTGGAAGTTCAATTTCAACTTTTGGTTCTTGTAAAGTGTCTTTTGGAATTTGAAGTTCAACTTCAGGAGAAGAGCCTAATTTCCCCCCCTCAAATGAAGGCACGGAGGAAATTGAATTATGAGTCGAGCTTTCTGCGTCTGGAGTAGACAGAGATTCCTCTGGACTTTCATTTGTGCTTGTGTATATTGAGGGACCTGAAATTGTAATTCCAGAAGCTTGAAGTACCTCTGATAGATTGACTTGTGGACTTCTGGCTATTTCTTTAGAGGAAATTTCTTCTCCAAGGAATTCTTCGAATATAACATTAATCTCAGATTCTCTGGAGCTGGAGAGATAGTCAGAAGTTATATTGTTCAGCTTGAGTTCTGAATAAGAATAATCAGAAGTCAAATGTGCTTGGTCATCAAAATCAATATTGATGCTTTCCATGACTGTCTTGGTTCTGAGATTAAATACTGTAAAAACTCTTTGAGGTCAGAGAATAGCCCAAAAATTTAGCTTCATCAGATTTCTTGTCAAATTTTCCAAGTTTGTCACGATCATTCAGAAGCACCTGCAGCCAAAAATATGTAAGAATTTAATTTTCGGTTTTCTATTATTTATAAGCTCATAAGAAGTTTTGAGATGTCTCTTGACAATTATAGATCTGTTATGTGTAAAACAGGTAGTAAAGACAGCCTCAGCCCATAAATGTGTGGGTAATTCAGAAGCTACAAGCATTGTTCTTGTTGCTTCGACTAATGTGTGATTTCTTCGTTCCACCACACCATTTTATTGTGGAGTACATGCAGCTGAGAAGTTTTGAGGTATTCCTTCATTGGTTAGATACTCATCAAGTTTGGCATTCTTGAAC
Source organism: Silybum marianum (assembly GCA_036898165.1). Classification (NCBI taxonomy): domain Eukaryota; kingdom Viridiplantae; phylum Streptophyta; class Magnoliopsida; order Asterales; family Asteraceae; genus Silybum; species Silybum marianum. The sequence goes on along the minus strand of CM072530.1, from coordinate 19,345,184 downwards.
TCAGTACCATTGTCACTTCTCAACTACTGAATTTGGCTCTGCAGAAGCACTTGTATCCTCTTCATCATGTTAATTAAAACAAGGGAAAAGTTCATTAAAACCCAACCCTCTTTTGTGTTTTGAGTGTTTAAGTCACTACACAATATTTCTGAACAAAAAACTCCCTGGACTTTATAAAACTTATCAAGCAAGTCCTTATGGTTACCTGATACCTCTTCAACCGGTACAACCAAAAAAAACAAAAAAAGTGAAGTTTTCCAAAAACCCTATTTTCAAAACCCAAAACCCGTCTCCTGGAGGCGACCATCAACCGACAACCAGCACCATCTTCGGCCACCCCCTTCAGGAAACACCGTCGCCGGCCTCCCCCCCCCCCTCCACGCAGCGCCGTCGCCGACCTCCCCCCCTTCACGCAGCACCGTCGCCGGCTGCCTCTCCCCTTCACGCAGCGCTGTTGCCGGCTTCCCCCCTTCACGCATATGCCTTCTCCGGAGTTCGACCCAACACAACAGCCATCTCTGGAGTTCGACCCAACACAACAGCCACCCCGTTTTCGTCGATTTAGTTGATTTTTTCGCTCCTGTTTGGTAACTTCTCTTGAAACTGAAATTAACCTTTTCTTATGCTTGCCTCGTACTCTACATTGTCATCTGAAAATGCCAATTGGGTGTTCCTTTTTCATATGATGTGATTAGGATGAAAGGTAATTTCATATGTGTTGGGGATTTGTTTTCCCCCATTTGAACTATAATTTTTGATTAACAGACCCACCAAAATAAGACAATGGTGTTGGTAAGAAAGTAACGTTATATTGGGTTTGTTTTCGACTCTGAAATTGACTCTAGTTGTTATTCTTGTTTTTAGGATGTCATCCGGGTGTAGTGACGATTGTAGCGACGATTGTAGTGACGATCCTAGTTATGATACAAATGATGATTCAAGTGAACAAATGTCGGATTCTTTATCATTGGATCTTGTAGATGAAGATGATATAAGCAGTTTAAACAAAACATTTGATGACCCTTTTCTGAATAAGCTATGTACTGTACACATGGTTGATGATGTTGAGTTCAATGTGGATGAAGGGGTTGATGATGATGGACTTCAGACTATACAAAAAGGTGTGCAATATCCAATTCACAATCCTAATGTTCTTTGGAAAATAATGAAGCCACGAGTTGGTGTGAGGTATGAGAATCCTGGTCAATTAAAGGAATGTTTAACAAATTATGCGGTGGCAAATGGCTACCAACTGGAGTATGTAAAAAATGATTCAAAGAGGTTGATTGTTACATGTGGAAAAGGTCAGAAAGATTGCACATGTCCTTTTAGATTATGGGCATCTTGGATGCAAGGAGAAAGATTGTTTCAGATTAAAGCCATTACTGCACAGATGTAGTAGGGATTATAGTTCGGGATCATTAGTGACATCATATTGGATTGCAAAACATTATGTTAGGGAACTCGTTGCAAAACCATTTATAAACATTAAGGATATGCAAGAGGATTTTAAAAATAAGTTATGGTCAAAGTTAGTAGGGGCCAATGCATCGGGGCCAAATCTAGGGCACTTCTTGAAATTAAGGGTTCATTGACAGAACATTATGGAAAGCTTTGGGATTATGCACATGAAATTAGGAGGGCCAATCCTTGATCTACAGTCAAGATGGAAGTTAATGGTATGGCAGATGGAAGTAATGAATTTAGGAGGTTTTATGTATGCTTCAAAGCATTAAAAGATGGATGGAATAGTGGAAGCAGGAAGGTGATTGGATTACACGGTTGTTTTCTAAAACGGGTGTGCAAAGGAGAATTACTTTCAACAATTGGACGAGATGGAAATAATCAGATTTACCGAATAGGTATGTACATTCAAACAATGCTTATTATACTACTTATGGATTCTTGTTATTGTTTAATCACTTACAATGTTGAATGTTTATGCAGCTTCGGCTGTAGTCAATGTGGAGAACAAAGAGAACTGGAAGTGGTTCATTGAACTACTAATAGAAGATATCGGTGTTATTGAAGGAGACGGCCTTACTATCTTGTCTGATCAACACAAGGTATGCAATATGTCTATATTTTCTTATGCCTAGCACTCCTTATTTCTTAATATGTCAATCTTTTTTATGCTACAGGACCTTGTTGAACCCGTAAAAGAATTGACACCATATGCAGAGCACAGGCAATGTGCAAGACACATATATGCTAATTTCCACAAAAAGGTTAATGGTGTTGAGTACAGAAACCATTTCTGGGCAGCAGCTACATCAACTTTTGAAGCAGCTTTCGTGTCACACATGGAAAAGATTAAAACATTAAACCTTGAGGCATATAATCACTTGATTGAAAGAGACCCTAATACATTGTGTAGGGCATTTTTTCAACCGGGTAGGGCTTGTGAGGCTGTAGAAAATGGGATTTGTGAGTCATTTAATGTAGTCATTGTTGATACGAGAAGCAAACCCATAATCGCAATGCTAGAGGAGATAAGGATATTTGTTATGGAGAGGCATTACAAAATGTTAAACAAAGCACAAGAAGGGGAATCAATTGTTTGTCCGGCAATAAGGAAAAAGTTAAAGAAATGGGGAGAAAATCAAAGGTATGTTTATCTATAATGGTGATTTATTATGTATCCTTATCTATAATTGTATATGATATTGTATGCTATTTTTTCGTATGTAAATATTGGTATGTTATTCCTAGTGGAGGGAATGTGTTTGAAGCACGAAATGATTATGAAACAATGGTGGAGGATTTTGATGCTAGAAAATGCAGTTGTAGACTGTGGGACATATCAGGCATTCCTTGTGTGCATTCCATAGCTGCCATACACTATGTCCATAAGGATCCTGAGGATTATGTTAGTAAATGGTTTACTAAGGATCTCTTCAAAATGGCCTATGAGAATCATATAAGACCATTGAATGGGAGCAACATGTGGACTCCAACACCTTACACCAAACCAAACCCACTTAGGGAGAGAAGAATGCCTGGTAGACCATCTTTCAAAAGAAAGAGATCGGAATCAGAGAACCAAGGTGCAAGAGTGACTCAATTTGGGAAGGCAATGACATGTAGGAATTGCTTGGAAACGGGGCATAATTCCAGGACTTGTAGGAATGAGAAGAAGGACCCACCACCTAAACCTGTTAAGCCAAAAGGTAGACCAAAAATCAACATTCCAAAGCCGACTACAACAAGAACAAGCTCTAGAGGTGGAAGATGGACTAGAGGTGGAAGAGGGAATAGAGGTGGGAGAATACCATCATATATGGGTGTTTCTTATAATCCAATCACGGGAGAAGCAATGATTGGGGTAAGTCGTTATTTACTTTTTAGATTCAAATAACCTTTTTAATGCGTATTGCTTACACTTTGTACTTATCATTAAAGCCATCATCGGGTGTGCCACAACCAGCATGGCCCGAAGGCATCCTACCATATTCAATTTTAAGTGAGACTGTTCTTAAATGTGAAGATCATATTGAAGGTGAGACTGTTGTTGGTGATGAAAAAAATTATGAAAGTGGGGATGTTGTTGGACACCATGAAGATATTTCTATGTTTTGGGAAGCGTAATCAAAATGATATTTCTACATTCTTTGGTAAAATCGGTTCATTTGTATACAATTGTTGATATTTTTAGTATTTTTTTTTCTCATTCAAAAAATGTCTAGGGACTTAATTGTTCACAATATGGAACTCTGTTGGGTTTTTTCGGATTTTTTCTATTATTATACTACATTAACCAATTTCATAGGTCATAAGGATGTAAATAACAGGTTTTGTAAAGTCCAAGGACTTTTGTGTTCAAAAAAATTGTCCAGTGACTTAAACGCTTAAAACACAAAAGAGGGTTGGGTTTTAATGAACTTTTCCCTTAAAACAACTGGGACTTCTGACTTCTGTCTAACAAAAGCGAGCCAAGTGTACCTGGAGTATTCATCAATTAGCACAAGAATGTATTTCTTTCCAGAGAGACTCTGCACTACAATGAGACCATAGAGGTCAACATGTAGCAATTGTAGAGGTCTAGTACAAGAATGATCACTCTTTGTTTTGTGGGAAGCTCTTTTTATTTTTCCCATCTCACAAGCAGGGTAGAGATGATCCTTCTGGAAGTGAACGTTTGGGAGGCCTTCAACCAGGTCATGTTTCACAAGCATTTCAAGATTCTGAAAATTTAGATGAGATAGCTTGTGATGCCAGAGCCAAGCTACTTCACTCTTCTTGGAGAGGAGACAGAGGGTTTATGTTCCATCTTTAGAAGTGAAGTTCATCATATACAGGTTACCTTTTCTGTTGGCATCTCCATAGCTCTTGACCTGCCTTAGATAGTAAGTAACAATGCTTTTCATCAAACGCAGCCAACATTTTAATATCACATAGTTGACTTACACTAAGAAGATTATGTTTTAGACTAGAAACATGAGCAACCATAGATAAGGTTACATTTCCTTCTTGAAGAGTACCATAACCTCTTATTTGACCCTTTCAATTGTCTCCAAACGTTACTGCTCCACCGGTTTTATCTTTGAACATGAAGAGTAAGTTTCTTGTACCAGTCATGTGCCTCGAGCATCCAGAGTCAAGATATCAGATGTCCACACGCTGTTTCTACAATACGGAATCAGAGATATTTAGGTACCCATTTCATAATGGGTCCTTTATAGTTAGGCTTGAGATTCTGGGTCGATTTTTCTTTAAATTCAGAAAAACTTGTAGGTTTTCCAGATGCTTTTGGTTTAGCTTTTTCTTCTGGTTTTTGAAGTTTGAGCATTTATGGAAGTTAGAAGGAAAATAATTTGAACTCGAGAAGAACTGTTTTAGTTTAAGAAATAGAGAGAAGCATTCAAAGTTCTGAGACATACAAGAATTCATTGAATTTTCATTTCTAGAATGATAATTACAATATTTCTTATTGTTGTCTATTCTAGCATCAGTTGTTCGATTGAACTTCTTATCTAGCCTAAACTTATGCTTCGGAACAGGTGAATTCTTCTCTGTAGTCTTCTTCTTGGGAGTCCATTCTCTTTGAACTTTTGGCCGATTTACTAAAACAGAAGAAACATGATCATTAATTTTCCATTTAGCTTTTTGTTCTCTTGTGAGCTTTATATTCTTCTAAGGTTGTGAAATCTGAGATTTTTGCTCAAAATTAGCTTTCTTCTTGATTGCAGCTTCTTTTTCAAGATCGAAACAAGTCTTAGCTTGAATGCACATACCCAGAAAATCTGGATGAATGAGAACCACTTCTCTCTATTATTTTGGAGGAACATATATTTTTGGTATGCGATTTGGAAGTCTTTTAACCTCCGATCCAGCAACCCTTACCTCTGGTGGTTCATTTGTAAACATAAAGGGAGCAGAGCTATCGTTTATACAAGGTTTACTGGAACATAAGTAGAAGGAATACTATTTTCAAACTTAATGAGTAATTTATCTGACATGTCAAAGAAATCATCATAACTCCGATTGTCGTTTTCCCAAGGATGAACATCAAATTCATCATTGTCCGTTTCTTGAAAAAGTTTTAAATCAATTAAAGAACAGGGAATAATCTCTGGATGGTTTTCATAAGTTAAAGATTTTTCTTCTTGTTCCTTTTGAAGAGATATTATTTTAAGTTCTGTACTACTTTGGATAGCACACTCATCCAGAGTTTGAAGAATATCTTTTTGAAACTTGAGTCTTAGTTCTTCTTCTGCATGTATGGGTATGAAGTCATCAGCTTCTGGATTTAAAGTTATATGAGTAAATGAACCAAAGTGAAAATATTATTCTTCTTCTGAGTTTGTTTAAGATCAACTTGACTTGCTCTCTCAGGAGAATAATTTATGTTTTTGTATTTGAGTTTTCGCACTTGATGTCCATTCTTATATTTTGACCTTTTAAACACAGATTGTTTGGAAAAACGGGTTTTTGTTCTTTTTACAAGTGTAAGGATTCAGATCATCGAAACCAAGACCTGTTTTCCCAACTTGTGTATTTATTTGTTCATGCACCTTCTGAGCATTTTGATATTTTTTAATTAAGAGCTTCTTATTCTGAAGATCGTTGTGCAGAAATTCCCTTTCTTTTTGAAAATAATTTTTAAATGCTACAAATTTTAATCTGTCACTTTCCATAGCTTCAAGCTCTTTATCCTTAGCCAACAGAAGTTTTAATCTGTCACTTTCCTTAGCTCGTCAATTTTATCTTTTAATAAACTTTCTGAAGATGTTTTGAGTTTGGAAATTTTCTGATTTTCCATAAAAAGTTCTTTTGCTTTTATTCACTTAAGAATTTTCATCTCTCTTTTAAAATTGTTTCTTTCTTTTTCAACAAAAGTGAATGATTTTTCAAGATCTTTTCTTATTTTCTTTTCATTCAGAAGCTTCTGTTTTAGATTTTCAAAATCAAAAGTTAAGTTTAAAATGGTTTGTTCAAGTTCAGAGGGTTCAGAGGATTTAGAAGTAGAGCAAACCGGGGTTTCAGAAGGTTGTTCCTCTGCATCACTGGCCATAGCCATTCCGCAGAACATGGCTTTTGCATCGCTAGACTGGTCAGATAGCAGTTCTCATGCTCAGCATATTTAGCTCTTATATCTTGGTTGTACTTATACTTATTTTTGTACTACAAGTTGTCTTTAACGATAGCACCTTTGCAGTCTTTGGAATAATGTCCCGGTTTGCCACATCTGTAGCATACATTATTTTTCTTCTTCGACTTCTCTTCCTTCTTCTCATCCTTTGTCTTTTCAACCCTTGGACCTTCCTGTCTTTGTACATACGTTTGAGTTAGGTGTTCATTTATGTTATCATACCTGCCTTTGTTCTGAAATGAACGTTTACCAAACTTCCTTGTAAATTGTTTGGTAATAAGAGCCAAAGACTCAACAAACGAATTGATCTCATCATTTTCTGAACTAGAGAGTCCAGCGTTTGTATTAGTCTCGGAGATCAAAGCCTTGGTCTTCCCTTTCTTCTCAGCTTCTCTATTTCTACTCCCTGGCCCTCTGGATTCAGAAATAAGAGCTAAGGGACCACCAACACTGATTTTCTTCAATAACACCTCCTTCTCATTAGTCTAAAGAGTTCCAAACACATCATGCAAAGACCACCACTTCAGATCTTGGTTTGCTTGTAGTGACATTGAAAATTTTGACCATTCAGGATTCAGACGTTTGAGGAACAAAACATTGTTATCATCCTGTGATCTGATGATGTCACATCTTTTACATTGATTTATCAATGTATTGAATCTGTGATATGTCTGCTCAAGAGTTTCTTCTGGAAGGACCTGAAAGTTGTTATACTCATTTAGTGCTTGAGCTCTTCTATTTTTCTTCATCTTGGAGCCTCCTTCAAGTTATTTGGCTAACTGATCCCATAGATCTTTAGCAGAATAACACTGATCTAGAGATTGAAATATTTCATTTGGAAGTGCCATTAGGAGAAGTCTTTTTTCCCTATGATCAATTTCATTTTTCTTTTTATCTTTCTCATTCTAGTCCTTCCTTTCCTTTGGAACCCGCCTTGCTGGAATTTCTTCAGTAGTGGCAGATGCAGGTATTCGGGGAATAGTGGTAACTGGAATAAAGGGACCATTCAACATAGAAGCGTATAGATCAAGATCTAGACCTTCAAAGAAATTGATCATGCGAATCATGTATTGACACGTAAGGAAGTCTTCTAACAAATTCTGTTACGCACAAGAAGCATGACTAGTCATGCCATTAAGTCATGTGTAGTTCATAAAGTGATATCCAGAAGATGCCTAATCTTCTGGATTGTCAAAGTAGCTTCTAAACTACATCTTCTGAAGTGACTTTCCTCTGAATGGACTTGCTTCTGGAAAGATTAACTTTGTCCTTCAAAGTAAGTTATGATCCATACTTTCAAATAGAGTCTAACAATAATTTAATAGAAATAGAAGAAGATGTCATGAGGATGACGATTTCAGAAATCAATTGAACACAAAAATGCAAAACTTGAATCAAATTCAAAACCTGCTAATATTTGATTTATGCGAAACATGCTAACTTTGATTTATGCAAAACCTGCTAACATTCGATTTGCAAACCATCCACAACCTGCTAAAGTTTCTTCACCCATCCACATCTTCTAACCTTTGATTTATTTCTTCACCCCTCCTTCAATTTCTTCATATTTTCCATGTCTCATCGTACTTTTTTGCTCAGATCTAAATTAAATCATCCCCTGATAAAACAAAATCAATCGAGTGGAAAATGGAGAAGGATGGGAAGAACCATTGAAGATGAAAGACAGGAAGAACCATCGAAAGACGGAAGACAGGAAAAATAAATGGAGGGAACAAGGAGCGATTGTTATGAGAAAGGCAGAGATCGAAAATTAGTTGTTGTCTGGATAAAGCTTCCATGATCTTGCGGCACGAATAAGCTCTTACCTAAATAATTAAGTCACAGAAAAATATAAAGATATAGCATACCGATTAATTTATAAGGCCTATTAAGTCAATTAAGCTCTTACTAAACAGGGCATTAGATGGATCTAATTCAGTAAGAGTGGGAGTGTCTGCTAAAGGAGAGCCAATGGATAAAGCTACATAAGTGGTTTTTGACTCGATAGTATCTTTGATAAGATTCTTTTTCAGTTGACGAGATTGCTCATAATTAAGCAAAATCCTATAGAGAGCACTAATAGAAAGAGTATTTATGTCTTTAGACATCTTGAGACACGTGGTGTAAGTGTCCCATGATTTTAGCAAACATTCCATAAACTTCTTTAGCGTCTCAGAGTTGGAATATTCTCTTCCGACAGTCAAGAGGTCAATAAGTAAGCATTTAATACGTTGATGTACCTAGAACAAAGATGCGTTTTTCCACATATAAAAGTTTTGTATTGTCGCACAAGATTAATCTATTAGGCTTAATATTTTGTATATTAAGATCACTTTATTTAAAGATTGAAGAGTCAAAGCTATAAAGTCAACAAGTCATCAAAGTCAACATAAGCAGCCTATTTGTAGTTTACTTTGTTAGTTTGACTTGTATTAGTCAAGATATATAAATAGAAGTGTTCAATGTAATTGTAGAAGAGGCCTTTCTTTGTAATATTTGTAGAAAGAAGTTACAGAGAGATTTAGAAAGAAAAACACATCAATATACAAATGAGTTGAAAATCTTAATTTTGTTCTTGATTGTATCATTGTTACTTGATCGATTTGGGTTTAACAATTTGTGTGAGAGCTTAAATAGAAAGAATTGTGAAAAGAAAACAGCCCAAAATGATGAATTCTTGAGGATCTTGAAGGTTTTTGATGAAAATTTTTGGACTCATTTTTCCATTTGATATCTTTAAACTAGTGTGTTTTTTTATCTTGAATTTGGTATCGATTTGTTCGTTTTTTTTATCATAGAATCATCCTTGATTGATCCTGTTCCACAAATCGAAGATCAAAAGCCCAGATTGAAGGTTTTCGGATTCGAGTTTTTGAACTATTCGAACATTTTGAGTTTTCGATTTTGACTTAATTGGACAATTTAGATTTAGAGTTGGTAATTTTTCCTTTGTTAAAGTTGTTTAGAATGTAAAAATCGAGCATGGAACAAGTGGTTATTTTTCATTGATGTAAGTTTTACGTTTCTGGACTTGAAATCCGAAAAATCTCGAAATGTCGCATGTTTATGCTTTGAAGCTCAAGTATCGCGTGCTCTTGAAGATTTAAAGCTCGCGATATCGCACGAAGAGTGATTTGGAAGTTCAAGATATCGCAAGTTCATACGTAGTTGATGTTCAAGATATTGCAAGTTCATACGTAGTTGATGTTCAAGATATCGTGTTGTAAAGGATTTTGGTAAATATCGCATTGTTTGTCAAGATATCGCATTTGCCTTCAAAGGAACAATAAGATATTGCGTCAGCCTAGCGCGGTATCGCATCATTCTGAGGAGTACAAAATATCGCATAGTTTCATGCGATATCGCATCATCTTCGATATCTGGAAATTTCAAGATTTGATTTTTTAGAGTTTGATTTTTTGTACTGTATTTCTGTCTTTACATTCAAAAAAAATTATAGGATTGAAACTTTTTAGGACGTTAAAGCTTCATATATCGTCAATTTTAGTCCCCATACTTAAGATACAAGCATTTGAAGAATGAAAAGAAAATAGAAGACCACCACTTATTTTCTTAAAGAATATAAAATGTGTATGCATGGGTTGTGAAGCATGGAAACAAAAAATGCCAACTTGCTCAACTTGCACCTGCTGCCATTCACATTATCCATACATCTTCACATTATCTATAAATATTATATTTGGCAACTTGCCAATTTAAAGAAGAGGGTTGCTGATTTTTTAGGTATAAATACCATAGCATGAGGAAGCAAATGACCAACACTAACACCAACACCAACACATCTCTTTCTTCATTCCTTTTATTTCTCCTTCTCGTCAAACTCTTTAAATATATATATATAGAGTTTTTATTTTAGTTTCTGTTTTTAGAAACTTCGTTCCGGGGAAATATTTGGGTAGCTGATTCGTTGATCCAAGGATCTTGTAAACACGTTGTAATTTCTCCCGGTTGGTAATATATCGAGCTCTCTCTCTTTGGTAGATGTATACTATCACATCGATAGTGGAACCACGTTAAATTCTCGTGTTGCTTTTTTCTGTGAATTTGTCATTTACGTATATTCTAACATATTGTTATTATCTATATTTGGGGTTGTTTGTTTTGATAAAATTATTGTGCAACATCTAGATCATTGTTATTCGCATTTGTTGTCGGGTTTGTTGTGTCCTAGGATTTCTATTCGTTTGGGACCTTAGAAATCACTTGCTAGCATTTGTTTCGTGACACACATTTCTAACAATTGGTATCAGAGCTTCGGATCTAGATTTGGAGTTTTTGTAGAAAATATACATAAACTAGTTTGCACACATATTTATCTCTATGGCTGAAGCCGAAAACCCATTTAGTGCAAGTTTCTCAAACCAGGCCTAAAGGCCGTAGCAAGAGGGTCCATTTGATTTATTCGGGGCTGGGATACGTATACAGACTTAGAACGGGAATGGCGATTTTGGTAAATGGCAGTTCACAACATCTGCTGCACTTAGAAAGAATGAAGTCCATCAGTAGTATTTGCTAAAGACGAGTTAGACCCTAATATGTCTAACCTTAAGGATATAGAAATGGAAGCATGGGCATTTACTACCTGGCAGATGGCTATAGGAGAGAATGTCATTTCTAAGATTGTGTCATAAAAGACTGTTGTTGGTATCTGGAGTAAAAATAATATCAGTACATAATACATACGTGTATTTGGTTGTCGTGTTTATGTTGATATTTCAGGACAGGACAAGTTAGATCCTAGAGCCAACAAAGGATCTTTACTCGGCTATAAAGATGGCATCAAGGGATACCGAATCTGGAATCCCTTGACTCGTGAAGTGATTCATTCTCGTCATGTGACATTTGATGAATCTCCTATGTTGAAGTGCTCTTTGGACTCTCAATTCTCTCAAGAACCGGAAGTCATCTCTACTGTTGCTCCTAGTGCCGATGATGTGAAGACAATAAAAAGTCCTATTGTTATGAGCTCATCTCCTCGTAATACTATCCTTGGATCACCTGATGAAGTTGTAGAATAAGTCATTCCATCACTGACTACTTCTAATGATCCTTTGTCTACTACTGATGAAGACATTGCAAATGATGATGGAGATCAAAAAGATGAGGAGATCCCATTGATGCACCTACCAGACGTAGTCAGAGAACTATTCGCCCCCCTAACAGGTATGGTGATTGGGATTTTGCTAATATGAGTTTTACAGATCAGTTGGAGTTTGCATTACATGTAGGAGAAGAGGAGCCGCTTGATTTGAAGGAAGCATTGACTTCAACCCACAGTTCCAAATGGCTATCTTCCATACAATAAGAGAGATGGAAGCTCTTTCAAAGAACAAGATTTGGGAACTTTGTCCATAGCCGAAAGGTAGTCGGGAAATCGGATGCAAGTGGGTATACAAGGTCAAAGATGATGGTCGTTACAAGGCTCGTCTCGTTGCTAAAGGCTTTGCTCAACAGAAAGGTATCGAGTATGACGATATCTTTGCTCCCGTTGTTCGACATACATCTATTAGAGTTTTTTTTGGCAATCATGGCTATGCACAATTTGGAGCTAGAACAGTTAGATGTGAATACCACCTTCCTACACGGAGACTTGGAGGAAACCATCTATATGAAAAAACCTGATGTTTTGTTTCTGATAGCAAACCGGAGTACTTTTTAAGCTTACGAAGTCCCTTTACAGACTGAAACAATCGCCTCGTCAATGGTATAAGAAGTTTGGTTTGTTTATGCTAACCCTTGGTTTTGAGCACAATGAAAAAGATGTGTGTGCCTAGCTATCATAGACAAAGTAGTGGCGTGTTCACTTACTTACTTCCTTACGTAGATGACATGCTTAGTGCCTGCAAGGACCGGTCAGAGATCGAACGACTGAAAGAAAAGTTGAAGTCGGAATTTGAAATGAAAGATCTTGGCGCGGCGTAGAAGATTTTGGGCATGGAAATCATACGGAACGGAATGTCCCGGACACTCAGGTTGACACAATGAGCATATATTCAAAAAATTCTGAAGCGATTAAATCTTGATGATGCCAAGACGTCTAGCACTCCGCTACCGAAGCACATCAAGATTACCAGCGAAGATTATTCGAAGGATGAGAATGGAAAGGCCGAAATGTCAAAAAGGTTCCATACGCCTATACGGTCGGGAATCTTATGTACGCCATGGTGTGTACTCGTCCCGATCTCGCACATTATGTTGGAGTGGTGAGTCGATTTCTCACGAATCCGGGTTGACCACATTGAGTAGCTGTTAAAACGACATTCCGATATTTGAAAGGAACCGAGACACATGGTCTTATATTTGGTTTACACAATGACTGTGAATTTGTTGGATTTTGTGATTCTGACTATACAGGTGATCGAGTAGATTGGAGATCTACATCCGGTTACGTATTTACCTTGGCTGGAACAGCCATTAGTTGGAGATCACGATTACAGTCCATTGTGGCATTGTCAACCACTAAAGTCGAACTTGTTGCGGCGGTTGAGTATGCAAAGGAAGCAGTCCATTTGAAAGAATTGATGAATGGCTTAGGCTTCGAGCAACCTTCCATTCGTATTTTCTTTGATAATCAGAGTGCCATCCATTTGGCAACTAACTTGGCTTTCAATTCTCGGACAAAGCACCTAAATGTGCATGATGCATATCTTGTTAGATTACATGAAGCGAAGTTCGTCTATTTGAAGAAAGTCCTGACATATGACAATGTCGCTGATATGTTCACTAAGTTTCTACCGCCAGCTAAGTTTGATCATTGCTCAAACTTGATCCAGCTCTGCTTGTGTTAGTGTCGTTGGGCACTTTGGCAGAGAGAGAAAGAGAGAGAGAATTACCACAGATGACAAAAACAACTTCTTTGGGGAGTTATTAATCGGTACGTGTTTTGGGTTGCTTAACTCGTTTTGTTTTATTGAGATTGCTCACTTGGAGATTTTTTTCTTTTGGCTTTGACGGGTGATGGCCGAGCCGAAGCTCGTCACGGTCAAAATGCATTTTGTTACCTCGTTTCAATCTCAATTAACTATCGTTCGTGTTCGTTGGATTCACTCGTGTTTAGTTTTGTTGAGTGATTTGCACATCATGGTGGAGTGTTGAAAACTTAATTTTGGTAAGATTTTTGGGATTATGTACAACTCACCAAGCTAAAGATACAAGCATTTGAAGCATGAAAAGAAAATAGGAGACCACCACTTATTTTCTTAACAATATAAAATGTGTACGCATGGATTGTGAAGCATGGAAACTCAAATTGCCAACTTGCTCAACTTGCACATGTTGCCATTCACATTATCCATACATCTTCACATTATCTATAAATATTATATTTGACAACTTGCCAATTTGAAGAAGAGGGTTGCCGATTTTTAGGGTATAAATACCCATAGCATGAGGAAGCAAATGACCAACACCAACACCAACACATCTCTTTCTTCCTCCCTTTTATTTCTCCTTCTCGTCAAACTCTTTAAATATATACAGAGTTTTTATTTTAGTTTCTATTTTTAGAAACTTTGTTCCAGGAAATATTTGGGTAGCTGATTCGTTGATCCAAGGATCTTGGAAACACGTTGTAACTTCTCCCGGTTGGTAATATATCGAGCCCTCTCTCTCTCTTTGGTCGATGTACACTATCACATCGATAGCGGAACCACGTTAAATTCTCGTGTTGCTGTTTTTCGGTGAATTTGTCATTTACGTAGATTCTAACATATTGTTATTGTCTATATTTGGGGTTGTTTATTTTGATAAAATTATTGTGCAACATCTAGATTATTGTTATCCGCATTTGTTGTCGGGTTTGTAGTGTCCTAGGATTTCTATTCGTTTGGGACCTTAGAAATTACTTGCTAGCATTTGTTTCATGACACACATTTCCTAACAATATCTGCAAGCGCAATTAGATGAGTGTTTAAAGAATCCTGATTACTCAGGTATGATGTAAAATCTACAAAGAAAATTCTTAAGCTCGAAAAGTAAAACTTTGAACTTCAAAAAAAGATTACTAAGTTTAAACGTTTCAGGGTTACTAGAGATGATATAGAGAATGTTGAGTTTTCAAATAACGTTTCAGAGATTTTTACTAATTAGAGAACAAGTTCAATTTTGTCAGGAAAGAGTTTGAAAACAAAGTCAAAACTTGTGAGACGAGAATTGTGAATCTTTCAAAGCGAGTTTATGATTTTGAACAAGTTGTTGTTGTGAAAGAAACAAATTTGAGTTAGAAAGAAAATCTTTTGAAAAGAAGAGTTTAGAGCTTTTAGTGTAAAATTCTGACCTTCAGAAAACTCTAGAAAAAGAGAAGAAAGGATTTGAAAAAGAAAGAAATCATTTTGCAACAGAAAGGAAAGATTTTAAACAGAAATATTCTGATTTTTCAAACGAAGTTTCTAATTTTGAACTGGTTATTGTTTTAGAAAGAAATAAGTTTGGTTTTGAAAGAACATAATTTGAGAAGAAAATTTTGGAGCTTAAAAAGAAAATTTCCGATCTTCAAATGATCATAGAAAAGGAAAATAAGAGTTTTTCTAATAAAAGGAAACTCATTGAGAAAAAGGATGTTGGTTTGGTAAAAAAAACATACCTGAAAAGAAAAAAATGGTTAGAAATTAACTTTAAGAATGAGAAGAGTAAAGGAAATAGCAGATTTTGAAGCTGAACAAAAATCTTTTAAAGCAAAGTCTGTTGATTTTTCAAAGAAGAATTCTAACCTAGAAAGGAAATTAGAAGAAGAAAAGAAAGTGGTTGAAAGTACGGGAAAAAGTTTTGACAAAGAAGAAGTGTTTGAGAATGACAGGAAAGTTTTTGAAAAGGAAATTGTGAAGCTTTCAAAAAAATTATCTGTATTAGAAACATAATTTGTAACTGAGAAGAATGTGCGATCTGATTTTAAAAAGAAATGTGATTTGCTTACTGAAGAAAGAAATCAAATTGTAACTAAAATCAAAGCGCTTGAAGATGTTGTTAAGGTGGCGTTTGTTTTTAAGAGGTGCTGAAGTCTGAGGTCTGATTTCACTTCTGATTAACAAAAGATGGTGCTGAAGTCTGAATCAGTTAGACTATTTGTTTTATATGCTGACAAATGTCTGAACATATATAATTGTCCATTTTATTCGTCAAGATGTTATACTGATGAATTTATTAAAAGCATCTATTCATTTTAATTAAATTATACTACCATCCATTGTTAACACATTCAAAAATTCAGCTTAAATACATCAATTGATTCAAATACAAAAGAAAACATGAATAAAGTATTCTAACAACTAAAATTAATCTCCATTTTGCATTAATTGTTTTGCAATTTCTTCTCTTAAAGTGGTCATATATGACTGGTTTGCTGTGCTCCCATGCGGTTGAATCTCGTCATCCTCATCATCACCATTGTCCCCTTCCTCTTGGTTTGGTCATATTCAGAAAATAACTCATCACTTAAACCTTCCTTTCGTATGAAATTGTGAACCGCAAAACATGCAAGAACGACATCTCTTTGAACCTCAAGTGAAAAAGGTGTCATTCTTTTCAATATAGGAAAACGTGCTTTCAACACACCATAAGCACGTTCAATCATATTTCTAAGTTTTGCATGAGAATGATTAAACTTTTCATACTTGTTCATTGCACGCCGACGACGGAAATCTCCAAGCCAATATCTAACATTACGATGCGGTGCCATAAACCCTCGAGTGTTCGTATATGCAGCATCACATAGATAATATTTATCTGAAAGAATTATTAATATAAACATAGTAAATTTATTACCTTTAAAGCGTTAATAAACCTAGAGGAGGAAATGGAAATCCAATATCACCATCTGTTAAAGCTTCGGATAAAACTCTACAATCATTTGCAACCCCTTCCCACCCGGCAACAACAAATGTAAAAATCAAGTTGAAGTCACAAATTGCCGTAACATTTTGATAACATTCCCCCTTTCCCCGTCCTCTATATAAATGTTGTTCTTGAATAGGAAGAACAGAATGTATTAATGTTCCATCAAGAGCGCCAATTGCTCCCTACATTAAAGTTGGTTGTCAAAATAAATTTAGTAAGAAAGGGTATACAAATATTATTATTATTATTTACCTTAAATATTCGTCGTAATCTCCTATTATTCCATGGGATGTCAGTATTAGGATTGAATGATGTAGAAACTATGATCTTCTTGGCAAACACGATCATTTTCTCCAACATTTCTTGAAAATTTTATGGATAGTGTGTGTTGAATGTTGGAACCTGTTTTTCAGCACTCTATAACGTTGATTATGATCTATAATCATTTGGAAGATAGCCATCTTTTCTTCATCCAATATATGTTTGTTATCCCTTAACCAACCTTTCGCTTTAAAATGATTACATAGTTGAACGAAAGCATCACGAGACATTTGTAACAAATTAATACATTGTCTATCATTACCTTCAACTAGTTCATCCGTAAATTGATGTCCAGTAAACGCAGAAGCATCTCTTTTTCTTTTCAAAAGCGTTGATTGAAAGTAATACATATACAAGAACATAACAATGAGAAGTATAGCTTTTTCATCACCATTCATGATGAACCTGTTACAAACAAAACAAAATAGCATTTTGTTCAACTACAAAACAACATCCAAATAACATAAACTTGTTCAAATAATAAAACATAATCATGTCCAAATATCATTCAAATAGCATAATCATAAAAATGTCTAAATACCAAAACATAATAATGTCTAAATACCAAAACATAAAAATTTCCTAAATACCAAAACATAAGAATTCCTAAATACCAAAACACCAAAACATAAAAATGTCTAAATACCAAAACATAAACCAAACAGCTTCTCCAAAGACCACTACATAAATCCCAATCTTGTTGTCGTCCTCAAAATCCAATCGTTTAATAAATTAGGGTCCGGCTTGCTACCCTACCATGTCTCTCTTAACAGAGTTGTGTGGCCAAAACTGTCAATAGCTGCTTTGTAAAGAGGATTCGTTTGATCAAGGCCATGAGTGTCCAATTGTTGAATACAAGCATCAAGGTTAGTGGTAGGTTGTCGTGCAATAAGTGTGTTGAGTGCACCCTGCATTGACAAAGCCAATGCATTCGTGTCGACTTTGATTTTCCTCTTCTTATTCGGTCTAGATGAAGGTGGACTTCGTGTAACCTTTCAAGGATCTACACTCGAGACGTTATGTGGACTTGGTGTAACATCATCATCTTCCTCTTCAATTTGAGTAGTGTGGATATAAGATGATGATGATGATGATGATGATGATGATGATGATGATGATGATGATGCAACCACAATTCTCTCACCAGTTGAACTAGCGGCATAAACACGGATCCGGTAGCCGAAGTCCCCTCGAATAAAGCGATGCACAGTTCAGGACATGCCAATAGTGACGTTTTTAAAGTTTTTGCTTTAGGGTGTCCCTGCATCCAAATTAGTTAAAGAAATATTTAATATAAAACCCACGCTTTGTCATTATTATCTAAATATTGTAAAAACTTAACACTAACCTTGAAAAACTCTTCCCATTCTTGATTGGAAAATTTTAACATGTTCATGCCGGGGTCATAAATATTCCATGTTTTATTCCTTAAGTAATCCCATCCCGAGTACTTTCCTTTTAAATAATCATATTGATTTTTCAATTATTTCTGTGTGAGCTTTACTTTACACACTTCATCAAGCTTTGTTGCCAACTTTATCCAAGTATCTTTTCTAAGCCTACCCCCATTTCATTGGTTCACCTTATACGTGAGTTATCGTCCAACACCATCACTAAGCATACAAAAAAAATCACATATTGGTATAACTTTCATAGTCTAATGGATATAAATACTCAAATGCAAATTTGATGAACAACAATTCATATGTAGGGGGTTATTTCTAATGGATATAAAATCACCTAATTTTCATGCTTTAAATCTTCTACAAAAATCAGTGATTAAGAAGATAATTTCAACGGCTTTAAGGTTATGCAATCACAAAATACAAATGTTAATAACAAGATATATATATATATATATATATGTTGGTGATTTTAGTGTCACCGGTCCATTTATGTTATTGGAAATAACATGATGTTTATATGGGTTATATATTGTGATCTAATTCAAGTTAGGTGGTGTTGAGTGCATGCTTGTTATAAGACGAGTATGAATCCGGTAACAACTTAATACAACAAGGTTCGACTGGAACCTAGTCAGGTTCGACTGGTTCCATTCAACCTTTGTGAATTTGGGTTGGCATCATCTGGAATACTCGACTGGGCCAGTAGATCCAGTTGAGTCTATACTGGTCTGGATGCTGATATCCTCTAGAATACTCGACTGGGCCAGTCGAGTCGGTCGGGCTGTAATTGGATTTGGAGTAAATGTGGGAAATAAGGCTCAGAAGTTACTTATATAGAGACATACAGAAGCTTCTGCAGTCCTCTGGTCTGGAGTTCAAGGGTCCCTAAACTTCTGATGGGTCCCTGAACTTTTGAAGGGTCTCTGAACTTCTGAACTTCTAAACGGTTACTGTGCATTAAATGTGCAGTTATTGAGCAGTTACAAGGATTGGTGTAACTGACCGTTACTCCTAAATTTCGGCCATGATTGTAATTTCAGTTACGCTATTATGAGTATAAATAAATATTTATACTCATGAGTTTGGTACGGTTTTAGACACGGTTTTAGAACAATCCTACAATACTCTCCAGAAAATTTCCTTTCGTTTTGTGCCTAAATTCGAAAGTGTTTTGAGTCTTATCCTAGATTGAATTTCGTGAAACCCAGGCATAGGGTCGAAATATCAATTCGGAAAGTGTTTCACACGATTCTCATTATAATCCAGTGATCGACTTACCCTTGTTTGCCTACTCGTTCCAACAATATATATATATATAGGGTGGTATCCGTTGCAAACTATTAAAATTTTGCAAACTTGAGAACTGAGCATGAACCAATAGAAAATCGCCATGTGGATATTGATTTATTAATAGTTTATCAATTCTTCGAGGGTATCATCGTCATTTAATAATTTAACCAATTTTAATTATTATTTAATTAAATCGTTATATATAGTAAATAATTAATATTTAATTAAATCATTATTAATTTTAATTATTATTTAAAAATTTCTTGCCGATGAATACACTTTTACCATTCGTGAATACAAATTCGCCATTCGTGAATACAATTTCGCCATTCATATAAATTCACCATTCTTGAATACACTTTCACTATTCTTGAATACAATTTCCCACTGTAATAATCTTCTGGCGAAAACACCGATCTAAACCCTTTCCCACCGGCAAAAACACCGATCTCACAATCCGTCGTGTCCACCGTCTAACAAACTCCGCCATCGGAACTCCGCCGTCGCCCGACATTTCGCGTTCTTACAAACCAGCATTGCCCCCATGCACGGTGGCCAAATTTCACCACCGTTAAGATCTCAACAAAATTATTTTTCCTTGATTCCATCACCAAGAAATCAATAACTACCAACCCCTTAACCACCGTCGTCGGTTCTCCGACAATAACTTCCGGCCACAATCCAGCTTTTCTTACGGCGGCGGAGTACACCGATCTTGAATCCTCATCGAGAACTATACAAACATGTCTGCCGCCGGTGTGGGTGGCCGCCATTGCCAATCCGATACTTGTTGCAATTACGCCGCCGTGAGACCACGTTTCGACGATGAGTTTAGCATTCCAATCGGTGGCCATCGCCGATATGAGCTCCTTCGTACTTGATCCTTGGTAAAGCTTACACTTTTACAGAAAAAAACATGAAAATTTTCAGAAACCCAGATGGAAAATTGAAATGAAATTTTGAAATTTGAAATGGAGAAGGTGAAGATGAAAGAATGAAGGGATTACGTATTGATTTAATGGTATCCATGAAAGCTTTTGTTGCCATATCCGGCGACCATATCAGATTCCGATTTTAGGGGTCCGTAACTTCCAGACATACCCATAAGACCTAATGCTTGTGCTGAAATAACTAGACTTTGTGAACCTAATTTGGGTTTTGGAACCGCCGACACCATGGTTGTTTCTGTTTGTGTATGGAAGCTTGCTTAATCTCTGTAATGGCTACTCTGATGAAGCTTTTTATGGCCATAAATCGATTGGTAAACATTGTACAACAGCAAGGTTTGATTCTGATAGTAAAGGCGGGATGAATGGTAACACCACTACTTTTCATCGCCGGAAAAAATAGAGCCGGGGGAAGATCATCGCCGGAAAAAATGGTTGAATGTGGGTCAAAACTAGAAACTGCTCCATGATAATCATCAACGACGGGATAAAACTAAAAACTGCTCCATGATTCTTTCAACCTACTAAATTTAAAATATTAATTAATTAAATCAAAGTATTAACTAAATTACCTCATCTATTAATAATTTAATAAAAAACAAAATTCACACGTGTCATCATGTCATTGGTCCATGGTGAGTTTGCAAGTTTGCAAAAATCAATTAGTTTGCAGCGGAAATTCTGCCTATATATATATATTCATGACCCAATACAAGTATCTATTTCACAAAATCTATAATATTATATATATATATTGTTAGATCCCAAATATCAAGAATGTAGAAAGTTTAAAGAATAAGAACAAGATATGTATCACTGAAGTTGTATGTCGTATTGATTATGAAACAGTATTACAAAATGTGTATCTTTACAAACTTTATCTATCAACGTTAGTTCTTTTAACAGTCTAACAAACTATCTATTTATATACAAATAGAAATGTTAAAGATACAGTACAAAAGTGACAGACAAGTTCAGAACTGCTTCTAAACTTCTTCAGAACTTCTTCAAAAGTGTCTTCAGAACCATCTTCAGAACTTCTTCAGAATCTTCAGAACTTCTGAAGTAGCCACTTCAGAAGTTATGCCTTAGGCTTTACTTCACTTGTCTTCTGAGTTCTGAACCTTTCTCTTCATAACCCAGTCTTCTTTTGAAGCTACTTCTGATATCTATCAATCTCCCCTTTAGCTTCAAAAGTTCAAATCATAACTCCAGATGTTTAAGATTTGTCTGACATCCTTCAGAATAAAACTTCTGTATTCAAGCAAAGATTCAATGATTCTAAGCATCTCCTAAGCAAGCTTTCTGTATTTCTCCCAATCTTCATCACTTCAATTTTTCTGTCTTTTATTTTGTCTCTTTACCAACCTGTCTCTTATGTTCATTAAAGTTCCATTGCAACATTTATGAAGTTCTTCAAACCTTATAAACAACAATTCTTCAAAACATTTGCAAACAAATCCTGGAGGCTGAATAACCAGTGTGCTTCTTTTGAGATTATCTATATTTCGCAACTTGAAGTTTGGCCTGCTTAGATGAACTTTCTCTTGATTTACGACATATGCAACTTGGAAATCAGTCTTTGCAGCCCAAATAAATTCTCTATAGAGGCCATCTCTGAGAACTGGGAAAGATTTTCTTAATTTAGCAATGGAGTCATGAAAAGGGTAGAGACTTCTGTAGACTCTGAGTAAGTCTCCAAGGTGAACATTCTGAAAATCTGCTTCTGAGAATGTGGAGATCTCACCATTCTTTCTTTCCACAGTGAAGAAGGCATACTTGTAATTTGTTCTTGTCTTTAAATCTGCTGTAATCACTTTCACAATTGGACTTCATTTACAGGAATTCTGATCTTCCTTATAATATCTGAGTACCATTGTTTCCATCCAAAAGATTTCTTGACCCAACAATCAATATAATTGAATTTCTATTCATACTCCATGAACATTTCTGGATGAAAGTACTCAAGAAACATAGTGAAAGCACTCTCTTCAATTCTTTGTTCTTGCAGATGTTCAGATTCAGAAACTTGTGTAACGGGAGCTATTTCTTCAGATATATGTTCATAAACCTTTTCTTTTCCTTTCTCTTTCTCTTTAAGGCTTTCTTCTGAACTTACAATCTTCTGAATCTTCAAGATTTCTTCTATATCTTGTTTCTTGGTGTGAATCTGAAAGTCATATACATTGCTCAAAATATAGTCAGCTCCTTTAATTTGATTTACTTTTCTTTCCTTGATCAGATAGACAATCTTTTCTTTATATCAGATGCAGGGACAAACCATTCAGCATATTTCAGAAGCCAATTCAGAGTAAAAGTAGAGTACTTTGGTATATCAGATACAATAAAAGTTCTATAGGTTCCTTCTACTTCATACATGAAACCTATATCTGGTTTTGTAAATATTTTAGTTAGCCAATAAAAGTTCTATAGGTTCCTTCTACTTCATACATGAAACCTATATCTGGTTTTGTAAATATTTTAGTTAGCCCAGTTCTTTCAATACTAACTGGCTCTCAAAGATTCACTTTATGTAATCTGAATTCCAAGGCTAACTGAAAATCATGCTTGATCAGTATCTGATATAAATTCCCAAGATTCTTCTAATTTCTGAAACAAGTTCAGAATCTTCTCTTTTAACAAAGAAAGCCAGAACTGCAAGTTTGTCTTGTAATCTCAATTTATAAAAGTCAAATAGAGAGAACTCAGTTAGAGTACCATCTCTTCTTTCAGCTCCAAACTTCACAATATAAAGATCATCTATAAATGTTTTTGAAAGGCATCTGATCTTCTTAATCAAAGTAGAATCATGTAGGTCTTGAATTCCATACTTTTGAACAAACTCCTTCACCATTGAAAGATAATCTTCAAACCATTCATCATTAAGAAAATCTTCTAGAGTTGCATGCTTCAAACTTCTTCTGTACAGATTGCTGTAAGAATCTTCTGGAAAGATGAGTTGGCCGGCTTCAGAAAAATCATACAGATTTTCCTTTTCATACAGTTGATCAATAACAGGTTCTTCAAGTAAAGGCAAATTGATCAAAGGTATACTAATACAGGATCTGAATCTTACTTCCAACTTCTCAGAAAATGCCATCAAGATCTCATCTGAGACTTCCACGTCATGCATATGACATAAGTCTATCTCTAGGTCAAAATACTCAGATGGTTGATTTATAAATTCTTTGAAAACAGCCAATTTGTCATCCAAGAATCTACACTCCAGATTCCTTGGACTGTTCAGAATTGGATATACCCAGCAGAATTGGCATATTAACCTCCAAAGGTTTTCAGAAACTTCATCACTATCCAATCTGTTCAGAATGTGTGGTTTCCATATTACCACTTCTCTATGTACATTTTCTTCTTCATCAACATTCTCCTCCATCTCTTCATCATCTTCAAACATTATCACATTTGAAAGATCACCAGGTTCTCCAAATGTTTCGTCAAAGGCCAAATATTCATTCAGCATCTCTTCATTAGAATCTGTAATAATGTCTATGTCTTCTGAGTATACATTCTTTTCAGAATCATGAGCACCTTTTCAGTCTCATATCCTTCTTCAACCAGTTCTCTAGAAGTAATATGTTCAGCCTCTTGACCTCCTGTTTCAGCATGTAAAATGTCATCAATAGCTTCAGAAACTCTGTTAACATCTTTACCAACAACATTCTGAGTTTCTTCAGAAGATTTTTTTCAGAAGATTGATTTTGTGGTATCTCAACATCTTCAGATACTTTCTGTCTCTTCTCCCCCTCTTGATTATCAGGATCCTAATCATCAAGACTCCTTTTGGAAGTATCTGCTTGAGGCCTACACTCTAAGACAGAGAGTCTATCACTTAATGAAGATTGAGAATTCTGAATTGAAGAAAGTTGATTCAATATCTGAGAAATGTCATCCTTGGTAGCAAAATTAGAAGTCTCTGGCTGAATAGAAGAAGTAGAAGGCATAGAAGTTTTCAGAGAAGCCACTGTAGAAACAACTTCAGAAAAAGCATTCAGAATTGCCTGCTTGAAAGATTGTAGATCATTTGAAGTTGATAGCTGAAAATCATTCAACTTATTTACCAATGTTACCTCCTGCTTATCCAACCTATCCTCCAACACCTTAGAAGAGTTATCCATCAAATCCTTTATGTCCTTCTAAATCCTTGCACATTCAGAAGTACAGAAATCCTTGAATTCTGAGAATTCAGAAGATGTGGGTAAAGTTCCAAGACCAACAAATGGTCTTGTTTGCAGTCCTTCAGAAGAAGGCTGGCGTGTAGATGTCACGGCATCATGAACCACATATGATTTTCTAAATGGAGCTTTAGTGATGTTCACTCCACCAGGACTTCCAACCAATCCTTGATAACCTGCAATAGGTATATCTATGGTTGTTGTAGCAATGTGACAAACACTTTGCTTGTTGACATCTGAAAGATGTGTGCTAGTGTGAAGAAAATCCACATTTAGTAGTTCAGAAGGCCCAATGTTGAGTGGACTCTCAGAATCAATGTGCTCAAAACTGTGAAGGGGGGACATATATCCTTCTTTTTCAACAATAGGTTCTTCCAAATGGGAACCTATTGGTAAATTAGCTGCTTGCCCCATATGTGTAAGTGAAACACCCTTCTGTTGAGAGATGGTAAGTGGTTGGAGGGGTTAACAAGATTTGTCATGGGCTCACTGGCTTTTTCAATATTACCCACCAAAGAATGTGGAGTAATAGATGATGTGGGTGCCCGGCTTAGAACAGTTGGTTCACAAGTTCCTTTATCTTTTACTTGTGTTCTCCCCTCTTCAGTTCTTTTTCTTACTCTTCTACCCAACCTCTCATTTACATTTTTCCTCTGCACACCATGAGGTTGTTCTCCCCCATGAATAGCCTCCCTACTCTTCCTGGGAATTCTAGACATCTCACGATACTCACCACTCTTATTAGAATCAGGGGAAGAGACTACTGGTTTTGGTAATCCCATTGATTCACAATACTCATTCAAAAACCTATTTGATGTTTTTACATATGCAAGTAAGTAATCTGGTAGTGGTAAAGCAGTGGGAAATTTTAATTTTGCACTTGGTGGCCTGAGATTATCCATAGAGAAAAGGGGAACATGTATCTCATGAGCTAAAACAGGAATAGCAGGAACAGCTTTCATGGCCCCTTTGATAAAGGTTTGAAAAAATCTCTGAAATGGTATGTAGTTGTAAGTAGATTTCTTCAAAACTGCAGATTTGAGTTCTTCAAAAATAAGGGAAGCATAATCATAATGTTTGTTGAACTCCACACCATGAAAAATGATTCTTCCATTTGTTGATGCTTGATCCAGACTTGAACTTTTCCCAGACAGGCAAGTGTTCAGAATAGTGAATAAACAGTTCTAGATTGGGGGTAAACACTTCCTTCTGAATGAGCTTAAAACATTCAATTGTTCAAAATATCCTAACTTCATAAAATCTAAGATCATCTCAGAAGAGGATGGAATAGGATCAAATGAAGTTTTCCCAACAACTTCATCATCTTTGGGAAGAAAAAGAATACTTCTAACATCTTCAACAGAGATACAGACTCTGTAGCCGTGTACATATGAGGAAATATCATCTGCCTCTTCATCGAGTTCAGCATGAAACCACCATTATTGCAGATATGAAGCAGGAACCAAAAATTTTCTGGATAGCAAAGATCGAAGGGGATGTTTCTTCAAAATTTCAATCAAAATCATTTGATCTTCATTGAAATCAGTAGACTTAAGGTTCAGGGCACAGTTGCTCTTCTTGATGTCAAATAATTTCTCTTCAGGAACATATAATTTGGACAATCCATGGCCATCACTGCTTTGTGTACAAGAGGAAGAGTCAGCAACAACAACATTCGACTCAAACGCCACTTCAATAGGCTCAATTTGAGTTTCCCCAATTTTGTCAGTGCGCGGGTTAGGTTAGGATTAGGGTTTGGATTCGAAGGACCAGCTTCAGAAATTACAGTAGTGACATTGTCTTTCAGGATTTGTTCATCTTCTAGATTGATCTCCATTGATCCAACCATTATCTTCTTAGGAACAATTTTGAATGAATCATCACTTGAGGATCCATTACTGTCACTGAAACAGGACTTTGCAGATTGAACATTCGAAGTCGACATAGTTGAAAATGAGGAAAAAATTTGAGTTTGATTGAAGATCAATGAACACAGAGAGATTTTGGAGGGAAAGATTGCTAAAAAATGAAGACGAAGATGAATCCATGGATTATAAATGTCTGGATAATCGTGGATGGACACGTGGCCGAAAGTAATGTTGATTAGAGTAGTAATCATCATTTATTCTGATAAATGAACCGTTTAATCGACGTGTTTAAGGATTGACCAATGAAATTACACGTGGCGCACGATTAGTCTTTACAACGGGAAGAAAAGTTCTGAGAACAAGTTCAAAAACTTCCGAGGAAGTTCAGAACTTCTGAGAATAAGTTCAGAAGTTTGAATGAAAAAATTCAGAAACACTTCAGAACTTTCGAAATAAGTTCAGAACTTGACTTCAAATTTAAGAAAATCATTTAAATCTACAAACTTCTGAAAAATATAAAACATTTGAATAATTCAGAAGTAGGTTTGAACGATATGAAAAAAACTTATCTTCAGAAGTTTGTCCATATTCCTTAGATTTGGTCGATTTGATGTGTTACCCACCATTTCAGATCTTGAGTGTTATAGGAGAGTTTTAAAGACTTGGATTTGAGTATGACTCCCCCTTGAATCAAGAAAAAATATGATTCTTCCCCTTAAACAATTCTAGACATCAAAGTTATTAGAGATAAAAGATAGAGAAATGAAAAAAAATTGCAAGTATTGTAAGACAATCAATTTGTGAAAATTAAGAAGGAATTATGTCTTTGAATCATGAAATATAAAGTTCTAAAAACATAACTACAGAAATTCTGAAGTTAAGATTTCTCAGAAATTTGATGAAATAGACTCAGAGCATAAAATTTTTAATTTTGAATTGATGCTTAATACTTACATAGACATATTCATCATGCCCACTTTACTTACCAAAAAATTAAAACGTTTTTCATCAAGGGCATTGGTAAATAAATCAGCCAATTGATAATCAGTCTGAACAAAAAAAATTTCAATATTACCTTTTTCAACATGATCCTTGATAAAATGATGTCTTACATCAATGTGCTTAGTCTTTGAATGTTGAACAGGATTTGTAGTAATTGCTATGGCACTTTTTGAATCACAATATAGAGGAATCTTTTTGAATGTGTAGCCATAGTCTTTTAGTTGTGTTTGCATCCAAATAACTTGTGAGCAACAAATTGCAACAGCAACATATTCAGCCTCTGCAGTAGAAGTTGAAACACAATTCTGCTTCTTTGAAGACCAACTCACAAGTCTATCACCTAAAAATTGACATGATCCAGATGTACTTTTTCTGGCTAGTTTGCAACCACCATGGTCTGCATCTGTGAAAGCTGTTAGTTTAGGCTAGTTGTGTTTGCATCCAAATAACTTGTGAGCAACAAATTGCAGCAGCAACATATTCAGCCTCTGCAGTAGAAGTTGAAACACAATTCTGCTTCTTTGAAGACCAACTCACAAGTCTATCACCTAAAAATTGACATGATCCAGATGTACTTTTTCTGGCTAGTTTGCAACCACCATGATCTGTATCTGTGAAAGCTGTTAGCTCAAAGGAAGAATTCTTTGGATACCAAAGTCCCAATGAAGGAGAACCTTTGAGATATCTAAGAATTCTTTTAGCAGCAAGAAAATGAGATTCCTTAGGATTAGCTTGATATCTAGAACAAATACATGTTGCAAACATTATATCTGGTCTACTAGCTGTTAAGTAAAGCAAAGATCCAATAATGCTCCTATAATTTTTCTGATCAACAGATTTTCCATTTAAATCAGGTTCTAATTTTGTTGCAGTGGCCATTGGAGTTTGAATACTAGAACAGTCAGACATTTTAAACTTTTTAAGTAAGTCAGAAACATACTTAGATTGATTAATGAATATGCCAGTGGGAAGTTGTTTAACTTGAAGACCAAGAAAAAATGTTAACTCTCCCATCATACTCATTTCAAATTCAGTTTGCATGATTTTCTCAAAATTTCTGCAAAATTTTGGATTAGTAGAAGCAAATATAATATCATCAACATATATTTGTATTAAGATCATATCATCACCTTCCTTTTTCAGAAATAAAGTTGTATCAACAGTACCTCTTTGAACTTGGAATTCAGAAGAAAAGTTGTGAGAGTGTCATACCATGCTCTTGGTGCTTGTTTAAGTCCATATAAGGCTTTGTCTAAGATATAAACATGATCTGGAAATTCTTTGCTTACAAAGCCTTCTGGTTGTTCAACATACACTTCTTCATGAATAATTCCATTCAGAAATGCACTATTAACATCCATTTGAAACACTTTCATGTTTTTGTGAGCAGCATATGCAAGAAAATTCAGATAGCTTCTAGTCTTGCAACAGGAGCAAAAGTTTCATCATAATAAATTCCCTCTTGTTGACAGTACCCCTTAGCTACAAGCCTTGCTTTGTTTCTCACAACAATCCCATGTTCATCTTTTTATTTCTGAAAACCCATTTGGTGCCAATGATTGATTTACCTATTGGTTTTGGAATCAATCTCTAGACTTTATTTCTTTCAAATGGATTTAGCTCATCTTGCATAGCTAAAACCCAGTCTGGATCTTGAAGGGCTTCATATGGCTTTTTGGGTTCCATACTGCTTAAAAAATTCACATACAAACATTCATTTGCTGTGGCTGATCTTGTTTGTACATATTTTGATGCATTACAAATAATCTGGTGAATTTGATGACTTGATGTCCATTTGTTCACATTTGGCAATGGTTGAACAGATGAAACATCGTTGAAAGAGTCATAATCATCAATGATTGCTTGAGTTTCAGTATCATGATTGATAGCTGAATGTAGATTTGAAGTCTCCCCCTTAAATTGAATAACTTGAGATAGTATGCATAAGTTCAGAAACAGGGACAACAGGTTCAGAAATGACTTGAACTGTTTCTGAAATAACTTGTATAGGTTCAGAAATAGGAAGTTCTAAATTTGAGGTTGAGATAGGTGGTCAAGAAATATTTGATATTGTAGGTTTTGTAGATTCTTGTTCTGGAATACTTCTGAGTAAAGAAGGATTTTGATAATCTGGAGAAACATTCACAGAAATATCAAATAAGTCTTGGCATAAAGTATCTAAATTTGATTTAAGTAAAGTTTGAGATTCAGAAGTGTGATTTCTCTTGCTGTTTTCTAAATCCAAAATTTCAGAAACTTGATTAAGCTTGAGTTCTGAACTGTCTTGTTCAGAAGTCACTGTTGGCTCATGAAATCTGATATTTGAAGTTTCAATGATCCTGTGAGTTCCTTTGATGAGTACTGTGTATGCTTTGGATCTTTGAGAATAGCCAACAAAGATACCAGCTGAACCCTTAGGTGCAAATTTATCTAGATGTTGTATATCATTCAAAAGAAAACACATGCAACCAAAGATTTTAAAGTAATCAATAGAGGGTTTTCTTTGTTTAATAATTTCATAAGGAGCATGTTCTGAGTAAAACATGCAGTTGCAATTGCTTCTGTCCACAGAGATAAAGGTAGTTCAGAATATGCCAGCATGGTCCTTGCAGCTTCTACCAAAGTTCTATTTTTCCTTTCAACAACACCATTCTGTTAAGAAGTTCTGGCAGCGGAAAAATTATGTGATATACCAACAGATTCCAAAAAGTTCTAAAGTGTAGAATTTGTAAATTCTGTGTCATTATCACTTCTGATCTTTTGGATTGGTAGTTGAAGGAGAACTTGAATTTTCTTCAGAAATGGAATGAGTCTTTCAGAAGTATCAGATTTGAGTCTTAAAAATTCAACCCAAGTATATCTTGAATATTCATTTACAATAACAAGAATATACTTCTTTCCACCCATGCTTTAAGTCTTCATTGGTCCACACAAATCCATATGTAGCATTTCAAGTGGAGCTTTGCATGAAGATAGCATTTTTAGAGGATGGGAGCTTCTTTTGATCTTCCCTAGTTCACAAGCAGAACACAAGGAATTCTTTTCAAATCTGATCTTTGGTAGTCCTCTTACAGAGTTGTGTCTTTCTAGTTCAAAAATGGCTTTGAAGTTTAGATGTGACATTCTTCTGTGCCAAAGCCAACTATCAGTCTTCATAATTGTGGAAATATAACAAACTCGTTGTAATTGACCATCTGCTGTGAAAGTAGCAGTGTAGATATCTCCATCTCTATAAGCAGTTAACTCATTTTTGTTTGTTGAACTTAGAACATGACAGTAGTCTATATCAAAGTTGACCTTCCAATACTTGTCACAAAATTGACTTATACTGAAGAGGTTATGTTTTAGACCTTCCACATAGAAAACCTTCATTATTTTGACATCTCCTTTGGAAAAAGTTCCACATCCTCTCACATAACCTTTTGCATTATTTCCAAAGCTAACTGCTCCTCCATATCTTTCATGATAATCAGTTAGGAATTCTTTGAATGGTGTCATGTGTCTTGAACATCCAGAATCTAAGACCCACACATGACATATCTGCAAAAATGATTATTGAGATTTAGGTAAGAATGGGTCCTGTGAGATTAGTCAAAAATTTTGAAATTCTGAACTTTGACTTAATCTTTTGAATGTCAGAATTTTGTTCAGAACTTTAGGATTTATCAGTCTTAGTATTATTTTTATTTTTATATTTATTTGCCAATGTTGTTGAGAAATTCTGAATTGATTTCTCAAGATTTTTCTTATTTGTTTTGGAGTTTAGATGAAAATTATGATGACCACAATTAGTGCAGTGAATATGATTCTTCAGAATATTTAAGAAAGCAGCAGATGAGCAAGACTCAACACTATTTGATTTGTCAACAAAAGTTCTTTTATTCACGTTATTAATTTTTGGTACATCACTTTTCTTTGAAATTGAAAAACTATCTAATTTGTCAATCTTTGATAGTCTTTCACCTTTCTTTCTCCAAACTAAAGTGGATATCTCTGTAAAAGATAAGAAATGAGGATTAGTATAAGAAATTCTTTTACTAACTTTAGATTTAACTTCAGATTTAGGTTTTGAATTATAAACTTCAGAAGTGGAACTTGAAGATTGTCCTTTTTCAAACACTTTAATTCTGGTTTCAAAGTCAGATGATGATATTGAAGATTTAACTGAAGTCAAAGACGTTCTTGTAGAAGTAGGAGTATCATTTGATGAAGTAAAAGAAGTTTCAGTTTTCAGAAATTCTGGTTTCAGAAAAATAGTATTAAACTTTTCTGAAGATAA
Source organism: Silybum marianum (assembly GCA_036898165.1). Taxonomy (NCBI): domain Eukaryota; kingdom Viridiplantae; phylum Streptophyta; class Magnoliopsida; order Asterales; family Asteraceae; genus Silybum; species Silybum marianum. The sequence goes on along the minus strand of CM072530.1, from coordinate 19,313,437 downwards.
TTTTGGTGCTTCAGATTTTAAAATTTCTCCTTCAGTCATACAAAATTGTAATTTATATACCAAATATTCATCTTTATCAATAACTTGAACCATATGATCATCATCATCTTCTGAATCTGAAGCATTCATTAAATCTGAGAACTTATCCTGAGTCATGCTAGACGCAAAAAAAATTTGATTTGAAATATTTTCAGACTCATCATCAGAATTATCAAAAATAATTTTTGAATTCTCATCATTATCTTGTAAAGATTCAATATCTGAGAATTCATCATATTTTTCTTAATGTTCTGATTTATTATCAGAATTATCTACTTGTAGAACTTCAGAGAATAACTCAGAAGTGAGTTCAGAAGATAATTCAGAAGTATGTTCAGAAGTTATCGCAGTTTTAATAAATGGTTCAGATTTTTCTTCAGAAACAGTTTTTGATTCAGAAGTAAGTTCAGACATATTTTCATAAATGTTTATAACATTTTTATTTATTACTTCTAGTTCAGAAACTATCTCTGTTTTACCAGAATTAAAAGGTTTTTCTACAGAAAATAGAGTCTCTGATTTTACAAATAGAATTCTTTCAGGCAGAGAGTAATTAACAGTTTTGAGTATGACACCTGTATTAGCTTCATTAAAAAATTTCATTTTTGAGAGATCATAAAGATTTGCAGGTGCCTTTTTCAAGATTTGACTTTCATTATATCCCAAAGATTTGCAGGTGCCTTTTGTAAAGATCAAGTATTTCTTGATTCAGGAAGTTCATTTTTACATTCAGAACTTCTTTTTCAGATTTTTCATTTAAGATATCTTTTTATAAACTATCCATATTTTCTTTTAATAATAATTTTTCTTCAAAAACTTTTTCAAGAATTTGTTCAACTTCTTGGCAATTTTGTTTATATATTTGGCTTTCAGCTCTGAATTAATTTACCAAAATTCTTTCACCTTTGATTATGTTTCTGAGATTTTCAAATTCAGAAAACATATTCTGAAATTGATTTTGCATTTTAGAATCTCCAGAAATTTGTTCAGAATTTAGTTCAGAATTTGGTTCAGAAGAGGAATTTAATTCAAAATTTAGTCCAGAAGATGAAAAAGTTACCTCAGAAGCATGCCCATGTTTATCTTCTGGATCCATTTGGCACATATAGCAATTTGAAGCATAATGAGCTACTTCTTCATCATATTCACCATCACTCCAGTTTAACCAGTCCTCTTCATACTTGGTCACCAGAGCTGGATTAAGCTCCTTCTTCTTAGCAAGAAGATGCTTCTTCTCATAGTAGCCTGAGTTTTTAACTTTGGGCATTTTGCACTGTCTTGCATAATGACCAGGCTTACCACAATTAAAGCATCTTGTTGGTTCAGATGTCTCAGTTTGACCAGCATCTTGACTTTTCTTAAGTCCAACTTCAAATTTTGGTTTATTATGATATTTTTTATTATATCTTTGAGTGAATTGCCTTGTCATAAAAGCAATATTATCAAAAATTCTCTTAAGCTCTTCATCTGATTCATCCCCATCACACAGAGTTGTCTCTGGGATTTCACAAACTTTGTTTTTAGCAGAAATGATCATGGAGTTGTTGTACTTCTTACTTAATAAGGCTACTGTTTCATTTGCCTTTTTTTGTTCATACTGTCTAGTCTTGATCTTGTCCTCTTGTTGGAACAGAATGCCATAGACATCATGAATAGATTTCCTAGACAGGTTTCTAGTAACCATATTATCAGAGAAGCTTGACCATTCATTACCCAAGTTGTTCATAAATTTGTTGTTTATCTCAGAGTTTGATTTCTGAACACCATTTCTTCTCAGATCATTCAGTATATTGTTGAATCTATGATAAGTATCAGTGATTGATTCATTTTCTTTATATCTGAAATTTTCATAAGCATCCACATAGATATTCAATCTTTGTACTTGGGCTTTTGTGCTACCTTGCATCTGGGCTTCAACTTCATCCCACATAGCTTTGGCAGATGTTAAGCTATCTACCATATTGAATATTTCATTAGGAATGGCCATTGTGAGTAGAGTTAATGCCCTTTTGTCAACCTTAGCTTGAAGTTTTTTCAGTTGTACTGTACATACCTGGGATTTTCTTGATTCGCGATGCAAGAATCTCAGGAGTAGACTCGGTTCTTGGGACCGCCGGAATTTCCACATAGACCTCCAGAGGGCCATTTACAATCGATTGCATTAGAGCTTCATCGATATTGTCCAAGAATTGAATCATCCTGATTCGCCACTGCTGATATTCACTCAAAAACAAAGTTGGTGGTTTAGTTTCTGATCCGATGGAGACGATTTCTTTCGACATCTTTGATTTAAAGTAGATCGAGAATTCACCTGAAATTGAATCTTGAATTTATCGATCAAAAACACCAAGAACTGTCAGATCTGACAAGTTCTTCTCTAAATTGTCAAGAACAGATAAATTAGCTCTGATACCAATTGTTAGATCCCAAATATCAAGAATGTAGAAAGTTTAAAGAATAAGAACAAGATATGTATCACTGAAGTTGTATGTCGTATTGATTATGAAACAGTATTACAAAATGTGTATCTTTACAAGCTTTATCTATCAACGTTAGTTCTTTTAACAGTCTAACAAACTATTTATTTATATACAAATAGAAATGCTAAAGATACAGTACAAAAGTGATAGACAAGTTCAGAACTGCTTCTGAACTTCTTCAGAACCATCTTCAGAACTTCTTCAGAATCTTTAGAACTTCTAAAGTAGCCACTTCAGAAGTTATGCCTTAGACTTTACTTCACTTGTCTTCTGAGTTCTGAACCTTTCTCTTCATAACTCAGTCTTCTTTTGAAGCTACTTCTGATATCTATCATATATATATATATATATTCATGACCCTACAACCATATATCCATACCAACTATCATACCAACAAAGTAGACACAATTGCAATTTATATTAACATGCAGTTTTATACACATTCATCTTCTAAATTCATAGAGCAATAATTGTCTTTTTGCTTTATCACTCACTATCACCCTTTCTTTTGCAACCCAAAACATAAAAGGGGCTTTTTAGAGATTTAAAAAAGGGGGTTGTTTTGAGATTAAAAAAAGGGGGCTGTTTAGAGTTAAAAAAAATAGAGTTGCTTCTTCTAAATTCATAGAACACTAATTGCTTTTATCGTTTATCACTGTCACCCTTTCTTTGGAACCCAGAACATAATTGTTTGGAGTTAAAAAAAAGGCTTGCTTGGAGTTAAAAAGTCAGCAGCAGAACATAAAAATCGATCAATGTATGGAATCCAGAACATAAATTGATGAATGCTATCACTAGTACAAAAATCGTCTTAAGTGACGGTTTAAAACCGTCACCTTAGGTATACGGTAATTGTTTTTATGGACATAAAATTGTCACCGTAGTTGCCATCACTTTGGATACACTTTTGGTTGCGTTTAAAAACGGTTACCAAAGCACATCAAAAACCGATACCATAGGCTAAAACCGTCACCTTAAATGTACAAAAAAGTCATTTCTTTTTTTAAAACCGTTACCGTAGCATAACATATAGTGATATTTATTTTTAAAATAGTCACTGTAGCATGACATATGGTGACGTTAATTTATTAAAGTCGTCACTGTAGCATGACATAAGTTGACGTTTATATTAAAAAACTGTCACCATAGCATCACATATGGTGGCATTTATTTTTCAAAATCGTCACCATAGCAAGACACACAATATCGTTTATTTGTAAAAAAAACCTTAACGTAACATGACATACAGTGACATTCGTTATTCAAAAACTAAAAGAAGTTCAAAATGATTATATATATATATATAATAATAATAATAATCCATTAAACTAGTACTGATAATTATATGAATAACGTATCCAAAGACAAATAATAAACAAATCCACTGTGTCAAAACACTTCTTTCTAAATACCTATAATATGCTTATGCATCCATCATCTAAAACAATGTTTTTCTTGTTAAATGAACTCCGTGTATGTTTTGACGTTTTCAGCTGATTAATACTTGTGAATGTCTTTTTTGTCGTCTTATTTTGATTATCCTTATGCTCATTAGAAGTTGTTTGCAGTACCTGCATGAAAACAAGGAATTCAGCAAACAAGTAAAATTTGAAAAATGAAAATTGTCGATAAAAACAATCCCAACATAAATTATGAAATGCAAGCCTAATCCACATTTCAAACAAAAACATGAACTAATATTTATCATGTAAAGAATTAATAACTCAATGTAATCGTGAAAGCTACCAAAATACAACAACTCTTATTACGAAAATTCATAAAACAAATAACTAATAAATAACTTCGATTCAGTTGGTTTGATAAAGCGAGATGAACATAAAGGCTCAAAGTCGTAGTGAATAGTAACTTAAGACTGTCAAAATAGGACAAACTTGATCAAATATAACAATTTCTTCTAATGGCTTTCATCATTTCTTTCTAACAACATATTTTTGCCGTTTGTTTTACCCTTTCTGGATGTTTTAGGATATTCGTCAGTTTAACTTCAATCTAGAAGACAAAATACAATCAGTTGGTACCTATAGCTTAATAGTTGTAATATTTATTTATCTAATCCCTTAATACATCCAACTTCATTACACTTACACTAATCATCTGAGTTAAACATAACTAGTCTACTTTCAGTATCCTCATTTATGTCGGATTGCAAAATTCAATTTGGATGTTCCCATTTAGTATCCTCATATATGTTTTAAACTTAAAAATTGTGGTTATATGTTCTCATTGAGGTCGAGAATGGAAGAAGAGAAAGAAGCACGAACCTGGTGGAGATTGACGGCCACAGAGATTGAACCTGGTGAGACGAACTTGTTGGAGATCGAAGGAGGAATTGTGTAGTCGATAAGAGAAAAAATCGATTTATAGGGAGCAATTGTGTAATCGATAAGAGTAGAAATCGATTTCTAGGGAGGAGAGGTCGACGTCTAAGTGAATTAGAAGATAGGGCACCACTAGTTTATTTAGATGTTTATCAGATATAAGAGGCCCAAAAACCTTAAAAAAATAAACAATTTGAAACATGAAAGATCTTACCGAATAAGATAAAAGTGGTCTTTATAAGCTGAAAAGCAAAAAATAAACAACCCCTAAATCTTCTTCAGAATCTTCTTCTAACCAAGTTCCAGTTTCTTCTGAAAATATTTCTTCGCGAAAGAAAGTTTTTGAATCTGAGTTAGAACTTGAGAATGAAAAATATAAATGTTCTAAAGAAAGAAAACAATTTTTTTTCAGAAAAGAATGAATCATTTGAACATCTTCGTCCTGATACTATTGGTCTTTCTCTATTTAATGATTCCACTGATACTGATTCTAAGATTTCCTTGCTTCAAGCTCGATTTATGAAATTGATTTATTTTCTCCAATAAGTGTTTGTAAGAATAAATCTTTTTCAAGTGTCAAATCAAACAACTATGCTAACAAATCCAAATCATATGATTCTTCAAACTATCACATTCACAATTCTAACTAGTTTCAAATGATTTTGCTTCTATTTCAGGTAATCATTTTTAAAAGGTAAAAATGGTTTGGAGGAAGAAATCAACTACAAAGGACTGTGTTGGAAACAAATCACATAAATATCCTGTAGTTGATGCAAAATCAGTTGTTTCAAAGACTGATTTACCTTGTTTCATTTATTCTACTAATCAGTTGATGAGTCTTAGTCAGGAAAGGATCTTTTATTAAACATGCAGAACAAATGATTTTGTCAATCAAAGGTATGTTAACGGTTGGTATGGTACTTATAGTATCCCTGATTCCCGAATTAGTTATTTTAAAGCTAACATCCGAGGACCCAATAAAGCAGTACCAAAATCTTTCTAATCTATTTTGTAGGAATGTCATGTGTGAGCTTATTCAAAATATTCCTATCACATGACATTATCTTTCAAGCCTATACTACATTTGAGGGGGAGTACCATATGTTTGAAAAGTGAATGAATTTTAACAAACCGTGGTAATTCCATCTAAGAACTCGTGTTCGTTTCTTATCGAATTTTAAATCATTCTTGGATTATCATGTGTTATATTTTTCTTGAAATAGTTATTTTCACATCTCAAATTTTTGATGGAAATACACTCGTTTGAAATTCTTCACCAATATTCAAGAGTGCCAAAAGTGATTCGATTCTTATTCGATATAATAGTTGTTTATTGTTTGTCACTCTTTCTAATCATTTTTTCCAAAACACTGTGCTTATTGAGTAATTTTGTTTAGCGTTTGAATTTGTTCATTAACATTCTTAAACAGATACTTCATTGTTAGACTTATAGATAAATCAGTCTAACTCGGACTTCATTTGTTTGACTTCTTAGCACATCAGTTCAGGACTCAGAGTTCAATGTTTCAGGTCCTCTATATATCAATTCAGCATAAGATGCATGTATGTGTGATAAAATTTAGAGTTTCAATGATCAATACAGAACCAGAAAGACCTACCCAAGAAACAAACCTAAGGCTAGACATCGGTAAGGGGTCTAGATGATAGTTGAGTTCCTTGATTGTTGGGATGATCTTGAAAGGTGTGTGTTGAGATAATGTAACACCCTCAAATTTGGAAAGAGCGACTAATTTAAAATTTTCAATATTACATCAATTGAAGGATAAATCACTTCCTATAATTCAATACTTAACATTCCTCAAAAAAAACAATTACACTAAGACATAAGTACAAACGGGTGTTACTAAACCCAAAAAAGTCGCTATCTCCGAATGCGGAAAACGTCACCAAGAGTCTTTATCATGCCACTTCCTAGCACTCAAGTCCACACGTGTCGCTAATACCAACCCCCACGATAACCTGATACACATGCCGACAAAGAAAAAGGGTTAGGCTTAACGCCTAGTGAGCTCAAGAGTTTTTAACATATTTATGATTGATTTGAAAACCAAAAGATTTGCTTGATAAAATATAATTCTCAAAGGAAATAACCTTATTATAAAAGCAACGTCTTTCCCCAAATTCAATAGTCCCATAGTAAAAGCTTTAGACCAAAATGACATTAGAAAAGAAAATTTTAAATAGAAATATTCTTTTAACGTAATACCAATTCCAATACTCACACGACCATGATTGAGTTTATAAACGTGGAGATAGAAAACATACCTTTAACCATGTTTTATAAATCGTTAACTCACGCAGACCTTTAAAAAGGATAGAAATATCCAAAGTTCACGGGGGATTCCCGATCATACCATCTTTGGTGAAGGATACAAAAGTAGGTCACTACTCGATGTTGAGCAACTATAAGAGCCAATGGCAACTGGCAATAACCGATTATGCACCTTAGTACACGACCCCCGATGACTCCTACGAAAGCCCGCGCTATGGTCAATGGCAACCGGCAATAACCGATTATGCACCTTTGTACACGGCCCCGATGACCCCTACTAGCGCATACATAGAGTCAATAACATCCAGTAATGATCCGGCATAATACCCAACGGTACCAGGCCCCCCGATGACAACTATGCAACCAAAAAGGGACAACAACCCCGCCTTTAAACCGACTATATGCCTATGGATACATTACATACTAGCCTACTCTTCAAATACATCAAACAAGACGTATTTATAATTTCCCAACACCAACTCTTTGCTCAAGAGTTATTTTCCAATAATCAATCATTTCTCAAGGTTGGGAAGACATAAAATTACACGACACAAAATGAATGACCAATGCACCCAAAATGTGAAAAATATTATGTTGGTCCCAATAAGGGTTTACAAGAGTTCAATCAAGAGAGAACAGTTTATAGAAGGGGGGTTGAATACAAACACACAGATTTTTGGTTTTTAAATGAGTTTATTAAGATAAACAAATTTACAGTTACAAGCGGAATTAGAACAAGTTTAAAACCTATTCTATTGTAACTAAGAAACACGAAGTATGATGCACAAGAAGATGAAAGAAAGAATAAAGAGGGTATAGGTTATATTGAAGCATTCATTAAGATGAAGAAGATATCTTCATCTTATTTATACCCGTTTGTCCTTGAAACAAGACAAAAGATACATGCCACGTGTCAAGCTTGGATAGGAAGTTTGTCCTTGTTAATAAGACAACCATGCTTTTGGCCGAATATGAACTGTACCATATCAGATATGATGGGACATAAGAGACAAATCGTACGTCCTTTTCTGACATGGTTTCTAGGTTTGACTTTTGTGCATCGAGGATAAGATCAATCTTTAATCTTGCAAAGGAAGCTTCATTTGATCGCTGATACTGAATCTTCAAGGATGAATCTTCAGTGTCGCTGAGGCTTCACAAGACTTCACACTTTGAGTAGACAATCGCTGCTATCGTTGAACCGCTTCAGTTCACTTAGCTGATTATCTCTTTCTTCAGCTAGAGTCTTTGACTGTCGCTGAATGGTCTTCTGGTGTGATAACTGATCTTCAGGTCTTCAGTGATAAGCTCGTAGTTCCTTGACCTTCAGCGATCGCTGATAGCAATCAGCGTGTGCTATCGCTGAACTTGAACAGAAGCTTAACTATGGAATTTCACTACGTATAGTAAAGGAATCATATTCAAATCACTGAGAGGAGTTATGATCAACAATCTCCTCCTATTTGATTATGATTAAGCAACATAGGAAAATTGTTTTAAGAGATTAGTAAAGGACTTAGGAAATATTTAAAAAATTTCTAAGTGCTAATCTGTAAAGTCTTTTTCAGCTAGTCTATTATCTGAATTGAGTTTCATTTATAAGGATATGAAAGCACAAATTTTTACAAGTAGATAAGCTTAAAGTACATTCACTGAATGGATTTTCAAAGTGAAAGATCAGTGAGTAAAAGATAGTGTGACGAAAATAGAACTCTTATGTTAATTGTCCCTTTTACTATTTTCAGGGATCTTTTCAGTACTAGGATGGAGTAAAGTACTTTGAATTTCATTAATTATAATCTGAAGAATTACAACGAAATGAAATTACAAATATAAAGGTAAAGTACTTGTACACTGAAGAAATATTACAAAGGAAGTAGAAAACTATGACTAGTCAGAGATATTCTCATTTCTTCTTTGTAGCTCATTCTCATAAAGCGTCTTCTGTCGATTCATCAGATGAGTATCTGACCAGCAGCGCCAAAGCATAATCTTTATGAGAGAGGATGGGGCCTTGTGAATTTCTTGGTTTCTGAAGAGTCCTAAGAATCCTTCATTATCCAAGAATATCATACCAGGTTCAGGAAGTGAGATGATTTCGTCTTCTTCATATCTTCGGTCTTGAAGGAGAGAGGTACAAAGCATTGATATATCAGGGAGCTCAAGATGACCAAGAATGCTTTGATAATCGAACTTAGTTTCATGCTCATTTCTAGCACTTGAACTTCCTTCAACGTTTAATCTTTTCTTTTTGGAAGATTCAGGGAGAGGGGTAACTTGCACATGTTGTGACATTCTTTGCAGCAACTGATTCAGCACACTGTCCACCACGTCCTTGAATTTGGATTTAGAACCCTGAGTGGTGTCTCTGATTTCTAGCCATTCAGTGTATCCATAAATTCCTAAGAATTTGGCTTCTTCTCTCTCTGTCCTGTTCGTCCTTGTTATTCTTACATATACCTTTGGACCACCTCTGTTGGAGTGTCGTCCTTGGATAGTTGCATGAATGATTTTGGCTTCAGATCTTCGAAATTTCAGCCTGTCAGTGCACCAATCAAGCTCTTTGTCTTTCTGCTGAGTGGCTTCAGAGGTTAGTGCACTTAGGATCTTCTGTTGAGCTAGAATTGGATCTACATTTATGTGCTCTTGTGCAAGTTCTTTTTGTACGAGAGCTTCAGCGACCCTTTCACTCTTTTTCAATTGTTCTTGAGTCGCCTTATCTCTCGCAGAGTCTTCTCTGAGCAATTTTCTTGCTAAAGCAAGATCATTTTCAGTTTTCTTTATTTCCTCATCCCTGATTATTTGTGCTTCCAATGCTTGTTCTCTCTCTTCTCTGGACAAAAAGTAGAATTCATCTATCATCCTTATTGGTACGTCTTCAATGGGTTCAGCTTCAGGCACCCTTATTCTTCTTGCTTCGAATTCCCTAAGGAATTTTATTCGCCTTTCTTCTTCTTCAGGCTCGCTTATAATCGGCTTTTGAACGCGACGCCTGGGAATGAGGCCTTCTTCTTCTTCAGAGTCAGTTTCAATTACGTACATAAACTGCTCTTCAGAGGAAGGTTCCCTCCTTGAAGTTGAGTCCTTTGGGGGACAGGGATCACTGAGGGAACGAGAGGAGGAAATAGTATTGTCAGAGGGAGTTTTTGTGGGTGAAGAGGAGATTATGGGAGTTTCAGGGAGAGGTGCAGAGAAAGGGATAAGAGGAAGAGATACCTCAATTGTGGTCTCCCCCTCAGATATAGGGATAGTGGCATCCAGATCTACCACTTCCTTTCCTTTGCCTGAGGGACCGGATTGTTCCTGAGAAGGTTGCGGTCCGTCCCCCAAGGGCTCTTGATGAGCGACACCAGGTCTTGACAGTCTGAAGTGCTCTAATGCACTTCCAATGTCGTCATCATCTTCATCATCATCCATCCCCCCATAGTGAGGGATAGGTTCTTCATCATCTTCTTCATCATCATCTTCTTCTTCTTCTTCTTCTTCATCAGCAGCTTCACCTTCAGGCCGCTGAATGTAAGGAGAGATTCTCTCTTTAGGGAACCTCTTGTTAAGTTCGGAGATGAGTTCGTCAGCGAACTCTTTGGCACATCTCTCCCCCTCAATGTTATCAGGAGGTAGACAATGCACCATCAGAGTGCGAACGTTTGTCTGAACGTCCTTCAGCTTCTCGTCAGTCTCTTGAAGCGTCTTCCGATCAGCAGCGTTGAAAGACGAGGAACTTGCCTCAGAGAGCTTTGTAAGCATCTGCATCATGTCGGACTGAGTCTTTTGAATAGACTCAAGGACGGTTGCTTGAGCATTAACCTTCTGCTCCAAGCTTGTCAGGGTCTGATGGAAGGCCCTGTTATCTTCCTTCAGGCCGAAAACATCAGATATCAGGTTGCTGATATTCGTCTTGATCGCTGGTGTACCAACAATCCTTTTGAAGATAAGCTCGGCCGATGTCTGAAGGTTGTCCACCCTAGCCCTTGTGAGAGCACATTCTTTGACCAGATAGTCAATTGCAGGGAATGTGGGGTTGGGAAGGACAATGGGAGGCAGCTCGGTGACTGTGGGAAGCTTGGGAGCAGCCATCTCTTGCTTAACCTCTCTGAGCTTTGCGGCAGAGGGATGGCCCTGAGGAGATTTTCCCTTATCCTTGTTGATGGGAGGAGCGCTGGTGGTGGTGGTTGTCGTCGCTGAGGTAGGAACAGAAGCGACACCTGATGATGACATAGATAAAGATGCCAAAAATATATCCGGATTAGAAGAAGGATGAAAAATTTTATTTGACTCCCTGAGAGTATCTTGAGGATTACTCTTAGGGACTACATTTGCAAAGGTAGTGTCTAGAGGATCACTGACCAGTGTCTTAGAGTATCTGAGAGAGATACTCTGAGGTCCTTTTAATTTAGCCTTCCAAAACTCAGATTGTCTGAACAATAATGAGGTTTGGATTGCGTGCATTTCAGCATTATCAGAGATAGGGACAACTATCGCTGAGTCACTTGCTGAGGTGAGGACCAAAGAAGAGGAGATAGAAGTAGAATAGAAGGCTGTGGAAGTAGTACCTGATCCAGCTTCAGCAGAGCTGCCTAAGACACCTTCAGAGACCAGAGTCGCTGTTGATGTAGGTAGAGCTGAAGAAGCAACAACGGATGTAAAGACCATTGAAGTGGTTGTGGCTGCAGTTGGTGTTGCTAGAACACCGAAATCAGAGAGGGTGGTCTTTTGAGAGACCAGCTTCTTTGGCTTCTTTGCTTTGGTTGCGATGGTCTTTTTATGACCATCAGTTGGTTGTTTCCTCTTAATACCAGCAGTGTCTGGGTTGCTCGCTGTTGGGTTTGACAGCGAGGTAGACACTGGAAGAGGTGCGCCAATCACCTGCAGCATATAGGGTGTGAAAGGAGCATCACCTGGACGTTCCTCAATGTCCAGGGACTTCTTCCCTACGATAGAGAAGGAGTGATCGCCGACCTTCGGGTATTCTTCTCCGAAGGCCACTTCCATTATGGTCGCGAAGAAGCGAGGATAAGGAATGACAGGATGTCTGGTGGCGGCATTGATGCGACTGACCATGTCGCTGAAGATGTAATCCGCGTAGTTCAGGGTGTGGCCGGTGCAGAGAGAGTAAGCAAGGTCTTGAAAGTGCTTGCTTGCCTGATCATAAGAGCCAATCTTCGACCCCAGGCACTGGATCACCTGAGTGAAGATATACTGCCAGCGAGCAGGGAGCCTTTTCTTCTCTAACTTGGATCCCACCGTCTTCAGCGAGGGATTCTCCCAAGATTATCCAATGGATTCCACAAATGCATCAATTTGCATCTTAGTCGGTTCAGCGCCCGCTGTTGGTTCTTAGGGCGTACAGGGAGACGCAGAGCCTTCCTGAGAAATCCAGCGGTGAAGGAGAAGAACCCTAGTTCTGGAATTTTGAACCCAATAGCAGAGAGTTGGGTTCCTTTGTCAGTTGTCAGCATGGTATAGTGAGCCGTGTACCACAAGGCTTGAAGATGGGAAGAGATGCCGACCGGGTTGTGAACAAACGCATACATCAGAGGGCATGCCTTGATGAAAGCAGCTCCTTCAGTGAATTGGGGGCGGTCTGCAGGGATTTTTACCAAGGCGATGTAGTTGCAGGACTTGAAGACTGCTCTTTCCAGAGGGAAGTGACATGTTGGTGCAGCGACCAGAGTCGTGTCTTCAGCAGCAGAGGAGGTTGCAGCAGTTTTACTTGCAGATGCCATTGTTGTGGGAAAGATAGGAACACCAAAGAGGTAAATCATGGTTTTATACATAAATGTATAAACCAGAGTTTGGTATAGAGAATACCAAATGTAAGATCAAAGAGAACAAATATTTTGATGAACAATATCAAAATGTTTGTTATAAACAATAATAAAAAGCTAAGGTAAATGGATTAAAGTTTTAAAAAAATAGTCTTCTGTTCTAAGGAAAGAACTTAGAACAGGGTTTTTATAGAGGAAAAACTTTTTAATTTTGATCCAGATTATCTTTATTTTTATTGTTAGAGAGTTAAAGAGAAGAAGAGGTGAAACAAGATGTTTCCAGTCATAATATAAGGTTTAGATCAAACCTTAGTTGAGTTCTTAGAAGAAAAACACACTCAAGCGTGTTCTTGGTGTTCTTGAGAAAACCTTGAAGATTCGAAGAATTTCTTTTGCCTTGAGGATTGTTATGAATCCGGAAGGAGCAAAGTAAGGCAAAAAGAATGCTTAAATAGCAAGAGGAGAGAGAAGGAAAGGAGTGCTAAACGACGGTTTTAGCTTTTTGAAAAAGAAATGATGACCTGGCGCACGTTCCAAGAAAGGAGTTGGAATGGAAACGTCGCGGTCCGTCGTGTGTCAGAAAAAGGTCTGACGTGTCCTTTTCTTTATTTTTAAAAGATTATAATGATAATTATCCATAAGGAAAGTTTATCATTAATAAGTTTAGAAAAATCTTCATCACTAATAATAAAGGATTGTCAGTGAGGAGTTTTAATTTTAAGAGAGACATTCTTTGATGAGAAAAGATATCAAAGAGTGATAAAGATTAGAAGATAATACTTGAGGAGATGGCCTAGATATCGCTGAATCAGAGTTTAGAGAATGGAAAGTTTGAAAGCTTTATTTGTAATCCTTTGTTGGTCACTGATTAATAAATTATTCAACGTTCAACATACCAAGTTCGCTGATGAGTAGATTGAATCTAGTTTCATCAAGAGGCTTGGTGAAAAGATCAGCGAGCTGATATTCAGTAGGAACAAAATGGAGCTCAACTTCACCATTCATCACATGATCTCTGATAAAGTGATATCGGATCTCAATGTGCTTGATTTTGGAGTGAAGTACAGGGTTGTTGGCAATTGCAATAACACTTGTGCTATCACAATAGATAGGTATCTTAGAGAACTTGAGATTGTAGTCTCTTAGTTGATTTCTCATCCAAAGGATTTGAGCACAACAACTACCAACGGCTACATACTCAGCTTCAGCGGTGGAAGTGGACACTGAGTTTTGCTTTTTACTTGTCCAACTTATTAACTTTCCACCTAGTAGCTGACACCCACCAGTGGTGCTCTTTCTGTCTATCTTACAACCTGCAAAGTCACTGTCCGAGTACCCAATAAGATCAAATCCTGAGCCTTTGGGGTACCAGAGACCAAGATTTGGAGTTCCTTTCAGGTATCTGAAGATTCGCTTTACAGCGATTAGATGGGATTCCTTCGGTTCCGCTTGATACCGAGCACAGAGACAGGTAGCGTACATGATGTCTGGTCTACTCGCTGTAAGATACAGCAGAGACCCAATCATCCCTCGATAGGCAATGACATTTACTGGTTTTCCATTGGGATCCTTGTTTAATGTCAGAGGAGGCGCCATAGGAGTCTTCATCGCTGAGCATTGATTCATATCGAATTTATTCAGCATGTCTTTAACATATTTGCTTTGACAGATAAAAATTCCTTTGTCAGATTGCTTAATCTGCAAGCCTAGAAATATGTTAGTTCACCCATCATACTCATTTTATATTGTTTTTGCATTCTTGCAGCGACACGAGTGCAAAGTTTGGGTCTTGTGGAACCAAAGATAATGTCATCAACATATATCTGAGCGAGAATAGTATGACCTTTATATTTTCTTAAAAACAGAGTTTGGTCAATTTTTCCACGAACAAATTTTTCTGTAAGAAGGAATTTAGAAAGGGTATCATACCAAGCTCTAGGAGCTTGTTTTAACCCGTAAAGAGCTTTTTCAAGTTTAAAAACATAACCAGGATGGTTAGGGTCTGAGAAACCAGGGGGTTGTTCAACATAAACTTCCTCGCTGAGTTTTCCATTTAGAAAAGCACTTTTAACATCCATTTGAAAAACTTTGAAGTCTTTATGGGCAGCATAAGCTAAAAAGAGTCTTATGGCTTCTAAACGAGCAACAGGTGCAAAGGTTTCATCATAGTCAATCTCTTCTTCCTGTCTATAACCTTGAGCAACAAGTCTAGCCTTATTGCGAATTATAGTCCCGTTTTCATCTAGCTTATTTCTGAAAACCCATTTGGTTCCTATGACAGTTTTACCAGAGGGTCTAGGAACAAGATTCCAAACTTTATTTCTACGAAATTCAGTTAGTTCTTCTTGCATAGCTGAAACCCAGCTAGGATCAGAGATACCTTGATCTATCTTCATAGGTTCAGAGAGAGAGATGAAGTTAACATAAAGACAGATATTACCTGTACCTCTACGTGTTTTGATACCTGCAGTGGGATCACCAATAATCTGATTTATTGGATGATTTGCAGTCCATCGCTGAGCTGGTGGTTGAGGAGAGAGATCAACAATAGAGTCAGCGACCTGTTCTTCAGATTCTGGAATAGGACTTGTTTAAGCAACAGGTACTTCATCTAGAATCAATTCAGGGGATTGATTTTCAGAAGTGGTTTGGTTGTTCACAGAGGAATTTCCAAGAGAGGAATCAGCAACAGGAATTTGATTTAGAGGAGTAACATTCATCCCTGAAGATGGATGATTATTACTTGTTGGGTTTATAGGGATTTCATCATCACTTGCTTCAGCTGGAGTTTGATTGCTGAAGTATGTTTCAGGTTCCCCATAATGAGATCTCATCCAGGCATTCAATTCTTCATCATCATCATGAGAGTGTGAAGTATGAATGGGACGAGATTCATCGAAGTTAACGTGCATGGATTCTTCAACATGTTGTCTTCTTTTGTTGAAGTCTCTGAAGGATTTAGGTACAGAGGAGTATCCAAGAAATATACCATCGTCAGCTTTTGGATCAAAATTACTTAAATGATCTCTGTCATTCAGAATGTAACATCTACATCCAAAAATGTGGAAATATTTTAGAGTAGGTCTTCTCCCATGAAATAATTCATAGGGGGTCTTCTTAAATCGTTTAACTATCAGGGATCGATTTTGAGTGAAGCACGCTGTATTAACTGCTTCAGCCCAAAACTGAGTGGGAAGATGCGATTCGCTAAGCATTGAGCGAGCCGCTTCAATGATAGTACGATTTCTTCTTTCAGCAACACCATTTTGTTGAGGAGTTCTTACTGAGGAGAAGTTGTGAGAGATGCCTCTTTCTTCAAAGAAATTATCCAGAGTACTGTTTTTGAATTCAGTGTCATGATCACTTCTTATGGAACGAACAATTAGATTGTTCAAAACTTCCATCTTTTTGATAAAAGAGATTATCATATCAGGGGTATCACTTTTGGATCGAAGAAAGAACACCCATGTGTATCTGGAGTATTCATCAACAATCACCAAAGTGTATTTCTTCCCAGAGATCGATTGGACATTGACAGGTCCGAATAGGTCCATGTGAAGTAGCTGAAGAGGAGTAGTCACTAAAGAAATTAGCTTTGACCTGAAGGAGGCTTTTGTCAGCTTTCCCTTCTCACGCGTTGAACAAAGAGATTCATTTGTAAAGGTATGATTTGGGAGGTCTCTGACTAAATCTTTTTGAGACAATTCATTTATTGTCTTAAAGTTAAGATGAGAGAGTCTTTTGTGCCATAACCAGTTTATGTCAGTGGATGCTTTAGAGATAAAGCACATGTTCTCAGAGTGAGAACTATTCATATTTATGACATATACATTTTCCACTCTTTTGCCTGTAAGGTCAAGCTTATCATTTCCGTCAGTGACAGCACATCTATTCTTAAGAATAGAACTTTGAAGTCTTTGTCACATAACTGACTAACGCTTAAGAGATTGTGCTTTAGTCCCTCAACGTAAGCAACACGAGAAAATGATGTGGCTCCGTTGGACAGAATTCCATAACCTTTAGTGTATCATTTGCCATTTCCACCAAAGGTCACTGACGGACCAGCTTCTTCTTTGTAATCAGAGAGCAGAGACTTTCTGCCTTTCATGTGCCTTGAGCATCCGCTATCAAGATACCAGATACCTTTGGCACTCTGCATACAACAAAAGATTAATTGTTTAAAGGTACCCATACTACTATGGGTCCTGCTTGGTTAGATAGAGGATTGGCGGAGGAGCTACTAGCTGAAGAACTCTCTTCAGTGGATATCTTCACCTTTGATGGTTTTGCAACCTTGGTGGATTTCACTCTTGCTAATTTATCAGCTTGAGCTACTTTCTTTCCATGAGCTAGTTTATCAGCTCTAGTAGCATTAGGACATTTGCTTGCAATGTGGGTAGTTTCACCACAGTGATAGCATTTCCTATATTTAAAGGGTTTGGAAATCAGAGAGGGAGCAGGAAATTTCTCAGGGATAGGTCCAAGAATTCCTTTATCCATGGTCCTTGGAGGTATAACAACCTTTTCAGGAGTGGGAGTGAGATCGATTTTAATTATGGGGGTTGGTCTCAGAGAAAAGTCAGGGACCTTTTTCCCAGTTTTAGAAACTTTCTCTAAGGATTTCTTGTTCCTATCTTGAGTTTTCTTATTCTTAGGAACTTGATTAAGAAACTTGTTCTTGATCACTTTCCTAGAATTAAGAATAGAAAGCTTCTCTTTAGAAGAGGAGGAAGAAGAGGTTGAAGAAGAAGGATCAGGGATAGAAGAGACAAACATTCTGAATTTTAGCATGGAACGATCATTCTCTGATTCTTCCTTTTCAGGGTTATAGCCTAACCCACTTCTTACTTTCATAGGTATTTGAGCATTGATGATCTCATTGACTTTATCAGAAGCCTTACACCATCCTTCGATGGTTGCCTTTTCAGACTTGAGATCAGCGATAGCCTTTTCCCTATCAGCGATAGCTTGTTGTTTCTCGATGCTTATAGTTTGATTTGCAAAGACTTGGTCTTTGAGAGATTCCTCAATTTTAGAAAGTTCTTTGATTCTTATATGGCAATTTTTTAAATGTTCAGATAAGTCAGTGTTAATTCTCTCGGCCTTAATTTTTTTATTTAAAGCATCATAGAAATCAATAGTCATAGCATCGAGAGCTGACAAGTTATCACTTTCAGAAGGTAAAGGGACAGAGGGAATAGTTACCTGAGTAGAAGGAGACTCAGAGGAAGAAGTCTCAGTGACTTCTTCAGCGTCTTCAATTCTTGCCATCAGACAGAGGAAGGCAAGATCTTCTTCATCCGAACCGTACTCTTCGCAGGTCTTGGCCCGCCTCATCTTCGCATCCCGATCAACTTCTTCGGCCGACAAGGCCTTTGCCTTTTTGCTGGTTTTTCTTCATATCTTTGTATTTGTTTTTCAGTTTCAAATACTTCTCCTTTTTATCAGAGGTATGGGAGGTAGTGGGAGCAGCAACTTTCTTCGACCTACATTCACTTGCGAAATGACCCTTTCGCTGACAGTTGAAGCAAATCGCTGATGCTTTCTCAGCAGGCAACGTTTTTCAGAGTCAGAGAGGTTGGAAGGTTTTCGAAAATTGCTCTTTCTAGCAAATCTTTTAAAGTTATTAGTTAAAAGGGCTAGAGATTTATCAAACTCAGAGATGTCTGCATCAGTGAGTTGATCTTCTGAATCAGTTTGACCTAATTCAGTAATGGAGGTGATAGTAGAAGAAGGAGCATTTTTGGAAGAAGTTCCCTCAGAAGTCACAAGTGCTAAAGAAGTACTTTTAGCACCTTTGAGTTCATTAATTAGGTTCTTCCTTAGAAGCTGGGATTGTTCCTCATTTAAGAGCATACCATATAATGCACTTAAGGACAAGGTTTCAAGATTCTTTGACAGTTTTATACATGTAGTGTACACTGCCCATTGATCGGGCAATGCCTCCATGAACTTTGTCAGAATTTCAGCGTTTGAATAAACTCTATCGACTGATTTAAGATCAATCAGCAGACAATTAAATCGCTGGTGAATTTGAGAAAAGAGATTCACCCTTTTGATATATAAAACTCTCATATTTTCTTACGAGGTTTATGCATCTAGTTACTTTAACTTCAGAAGTTCCTTCATATTGGATACATAATGTATCCCACATGGCTTTTGAAGTCCTCATTTTCATGACAGAATGATAGACCTCATCAGGTAAAGCCATTGCTATTATTGATCTAGCTTTAGAGTCAATAGCAATTTCTTTCTTGTCTTCTTCAGTCAATCTGTTAGGAGTTTTAACAATACTCCTCTCAGGAATGGCTGGAGTAGTAGTGGTGGCAGGAACACTAGCTACTATAGTTGTAGGAACAAATGGTCCATTTTCCAGATAGTAGGAAATCTTGGGGTCAGATCCCTCTAGAAATAGAGACATTCTTTCCTTCCATAATGGAAAGTTATCATGGCTAAATCTAGGTGGTTTAGCTAAAGATCCATTATCGTTATAGTTTGTATTAGGGTTTGACATTTTAAAATAACTTTAAGAGAAAATATTTTAAAGAGTTAAGAAGCAAACACCGCTCTGATACCACTTGTTGGTCCCAATAAGGGTCTACAAGAGTTCAATCAAGAGAGAACAGTTTGTAGAAGGGGGGGGGGGTTGAATACAAACACACAGATTTTTGGTTTTTAAATGAGTTTATTAAGATAAACAAATTTACAGTTATAAGCGGAATTAGAACAAGTTTAAAACCTATTCTATTGTAACTAAGAAACACGAAGTATGATGCACAAGAAGATGAAAGAAAGAATAAAGAGGGTATAAGTTAGATAGAAGCATGCATTAAGATGAAGAAGATATCTTCATCTTATTTATACCCGTTTGTCCTTGAAACAAGACAAAAGGTACATGCCACGTGTCAAGCTTGGATAGGAAGCTTGTCCTTGTTAATAAGACAACCATGCTTTTGGCCGAATATGAACAGTACCATATCAGATATGATGGGGACATAAGAGACAAGTCGTACGTCCTTTTCTGACATGGTTCTAGGTTTGACTTTTGTGCATCGAGGATAAGATCAATATTTAATCTTGCAAAGGAAGCTTCATTTGATCGCTGATACTGAATCTTCAAGGATGAATCTTCAGTGTCGCTGAGGCTTCACAAGACTTCACACTTTGATGCAAGATTTAGAACAAGTTTAAAACCTATTCTATTGTAACTAAGAAACACGAAGTATGATGCACAAGAAGATGAAAGAAAGAATAAAGAGGGTATAAGTTAGATAGAAGCATGCATTAAGATGAAGAAGATATCTTCATCTTATTTATACCCGTTTGTCCTTGAAACAAGACAAAAGGTACATGCCACGTGTCAAGCTTGGATAGGAAGCTTGTCCTTGTTAATAAGACAACCATGCTTTTGGCCGAATATGAACAGTACCATATCAGATATGATGGGGACATAAGAGACAAGTCGTACGTCCTTTTCTGACATGGTTCTAGGTTTGACTTTTGTGCATCGAGGATAAGATCAATATTTAATCTTGCAAAGGAAGCTTCATTTGATCGCCGATATCGAATCTTCAAGGATGAATCTTCGGTCGCCGAGGCTTCACAAGACTTCACACTTTGATGCAAGATTTAGAACAAGTTTAAAACCTATTCTATTGTAACTAAGAAACACGAAGTATGATGCACAAGAAGATGAAAGAAAGAATAAAGAGGGTATAAGTTAGATAGAAGCATGCATTAAGATGAAGAAGATATCTTCATCTTATTTATACCCGTTTGTCCTTGAAACAAGACAAAAGGTACATGCCACGTGTCAAGCTTGGATAGGAAGCTTGTCCTTGTTAATAAGACAACCATGCTTTTGGCCGAATATGAACAAGACCATATCGTATATGATGGGGACATAAGAGACAAGTCGTACGTCCTTTTCTGACATGGTTCTAGGTTTGACTTTTGTGCATCGAGGATAAGATCAATATTTAATCTTGCAAAGGAAGCTTCATTTGATCGCTGATACTGAATCTTCAAGGATGAATCTTCAGTGTCGCTGAGGCTTCACAAGACTTCACACTTTGATGCAAGATTTAGAACAAGTTTAAAACCTATTCTATTGTAACTAAGAAACACGAAGTATGATGCACAAGAAGATGAAAGAAAGAATAAAGAGGGTATAAGTTAGATAGAAGCATGCATTAAGATGAAGAAGATATCTTCATCTTATTTATACCCGTTTGTCCTTGAAACAAGACAAAAGGTACATGCCACGTGTCAAGCTTGGATAGGAAGCTTGTCCTTGTTAATAAGACAACCATGCTTTTGGCCGAATATGAACAGTACCATATCAGATATGATGGGGACATAAGAGACAAGTCGTACGTCCTTTTCTGACATGGTTCTAGGTTTGACTTTTGTGCATCGAGGATAAGATCAATATTTAATCTTGCAAAGGAAGCTTCATTTGATCGCTGATACTGAATCTTCAAGGATGAATCTTCAGTGTCGCTGAGGCTTCACAAGACTTCACACTTTGATGCAAGATTTAGAACAAGTTTAAAACCTATTCTATTGTAACTAAGAAACACGAAGTATGATGCACAAGAAGATGAAAGAAAGAATAAAGAGGGTATAAGTTAGATAGAAGCATGCATTAAGATGAAGAAGATATCTTCATCTTATTTATACCCGTTTGTCCTTGAAACAAGACAAAAGGTACATGCCACGTGTCAAGCTTGGATAGGAAGCTTGTCCTTGTTAATAAGACAACCATGCTTTTGGCCGAATATGAACAGTACCATATCAGATATGATGGGGACATAAGAGACAAGTCGTACGTCCTTTTCTGACATGGTTCTAGGTTTGACTTTTGTGCATCGAGGATAAGATCAATATTTAATCTTGCAAAGGAAGCTTCATTTGATCGCTGATACTGAATTTTCAAGGATGAATCTTCAGTGTCGCTGAGGCTTCACAAGACTTCACACTTTGATGCAAGATTTAGAACAAGTTTAAAACCTATTCTATTGTAACTAAGAAACACGAAGTATGATGCACAAGAAGATGAAAGAAAGAATAAAGAGGGTATAAGTTAGATAGAAGCATGCATTAAGATGAAGAAGATATCTTCATCTTATTTATACCCGTTTGTCCTTGAAACAAGATAAAAGGTACATGCCACGTGTCAAGCTTGGATAGGAAGCTTGTCCTTGTTAATAAGACAACCATGCTTTTGGCCGAATATGAACAGTACCATATAGATATGATGGGGACATAAGAGACAAGTCGTACGTCCTTTTCTGACATGGTTCTAGGTTTGACTTTTGTGCATCGAGGATAAGATCAATATTTAATCTTGCAAAGGAAGCTTCATTTGATCGCTGATACTGAATCTTCAAGGATGAATCTTCAGTGTCGCTGAGGCTTCAAGACTTCACACTTTGAGTAGAAAATCGCTGCTATTGCTGAACCACTTGAGTTCACTTAGCTGATTATCTCTTTCTTCAGCTAGAGTCTTTGACTGTCGCTGAATGGTCTTCTGGTGTGATAACTGATCTTCAGGTCTTCAGTGATAAGCTCGTAGTTCCTTGACCTTCAGCGATCGCTGATAGCAATCAGCGTGTGCTATCGCTGAACTTGAACAGAAGCTTAACTATGGAATTTCACTAAGTATAGTAAAGGAATCATATTCAAATCACTGAGAGGAGTTATGATCAACATATTATTCAACTTGGACAAATGTCCATGAGACCCATTTTAGTCAAAACCGAGCAAATGCTCTATAACTCAACATTTATGTAATAACCGGAAACACTAGTTGAGACGCACCCTTTTTCCAAATGAACTCATATTCATATATTTCAAAATGTCCCATAAAGCCATAGCATGTAAATTTCGTAGGTTTATAAATCTAATATCCTCAAAATATCATTGACACTAAATAATCCCCGTTTATAAATAAAACATCAAAATCTCTCATGAAATATGCTTTATTCATCAAAGTGTCAAAATCCAAACATATCATTTGTAAGATTTATAAAACCATTTATATCAAATAATTGCATATTATCAAAATACTCAAATACTTGACAAATAGCAAGTAAAACCTGTTAATATATCAAAATGGACATTTTTGGCATGTACAAAGTTTTCACAAAGTATCTTGAACTCACCTTGCTATAAATGTTTAGATCTAGGGTTTAGCCCGAGTTGAGATTCCTTTGATGAAGACTTTAGATCCATTAAGTTTTTACACTAAAACCACCATCTAAAACACCAACAACCCAAAATAACATAATATTAACCCCAAAACATTAGATCTAAAGTTAAAACTTTAAATATAGAACAAACCCCGAAATATTACCTCTGTGAGAACTTGAAGCTTCTTAACTGAACCCTTACATCTTTAGGTTAGATCTTTTCTAAAATGCTCTATAGGTAACACCCAAAAAATATGAGTCTTAAAGAAAAGATGTCGCAGGAAAGAAGTGAGAAAAATGGTGAAGGTTTCCTAGAAATGAATAAGAGTGTTGGGATGAGAAGAGGAGAGGAAAAATGTTGAAGCACACGAAAATAAAACAAAGTGGGGTGGTTGGGTTATGTTTACCTCCGGCAAGGAAAAGGGAGGGCGGCGGCTTCATTGTGAGATTAACACAGAGAGGCGGCTGATTCCAGAAAATCCCATGGCACACATAAACCTTACCCTCAAGATTTTAATTACTCCCCCTCCACTGATGACCCTACATGACTTTTACCCAAATGATTTCTAAGAGAAACACAAAACACAACTCACCATTAAAGTTTCATCCCACGTCATATTCCACTTAGCTTTTCAAACTTTCATTTCAACTTGACATTTATGCCCCTCCATCTCAACCACATATTACAAGATAGACCTTCAGTTAAACATATATCTATATAATTATAATAACTATATAAATACCTAACATACACGTATTAAACCCGTACCACCTATTTATATGTATATACATTTACATGTTATATATATGTAAATATTATACGTATACCTATATATATACAGTTATATATATATATATACCCACATTTATACACTAATACGTATGATTCTTAAATCAACCAAGGCTGGTGATAAAATATTATTTTCTTTACTTACCAAAACTTCGGATGTTACAGATAAAATGGAAATGAGAGGGTATTTGAACGGATAGAATCTCAACCTAAAAAGGTCGTATATGGAATTGCATCAATCATTATCAAATGTGATTGAATACGAGATTGAAATGAGGGAGATTTAATTGAAAATGATTGAGAGATTAAGTGGTAGTGAGATAGAAGAATATGGTGAGTGTGAGACAAGATCAAAACAATAAAAAGATCCTTACCAAACCGTGTCAGTAATCCGGGTTGCCACACAATCTATTCATTCTCATGCTTTGAAGATGAATATTAAAATAAACATGAACTTAGTGTCGACAACTTGTGTCACCCTTCCTAGCCACTCAAATATGTCACAAAAGATATTTGTTTCATAAATCACGGAGAATGGGCCTAGCTGCTATCTACTCTTCACTCGAACGATTTAGATATTAAAAAAGAAAGACATTACATTCGGTATTCGCACTTCATATTCAATGCACATGGAGTCTATCTTGAGCTATATCTTTACGATGATATTTTCACTTCTACACTTTCACGAGTCTTTGTGATTCCAATGCACATCTTTGTTATAATTCCATAACAGTTTGAGAAGTTAGTTTTATAACTTTACTTCAGTGATAACTAGAAGTCCTATCAGAGACATACTTGCCAACTTTGAAAATAGGCCACTCAATTGAATCTGTTTTGATTGATGTTATAATAGTTGCTAAATGTGCTTCTATGTTAGATGATTACCCATTTTTTGAGGGGGAGAGAAACTTATTTGGAGGAGACTATTGTTAAGGGGCAGAAAATTTGTTTTGACATGGAGAAGTTTGATTCATGTGAAGGGAAGAAATTTGTTTGAATATATTTTATGGTGATTTGTGTTTGTCAAAGCTACGTTGGTATAGTCTTTGATGGTTTATGATGTTCAGGATTCTCCTAATCATCATGAGGGAGAGAAACAATATATTTAAGACACCAACACATAAAGACAGCGTAAATACATTAAATGTTGAGGGGGAGATGACAAAGTTTACAAATATTCATATATCTAGGGGTAGTAATGAATTCAAATTCACTTGTTGATGAAGGGTTAATAGTGATTAACTAGCAGTATGTTGAATCAGTTTATGAAGAGAAGGTTAATTTGTATCTGAATCTGTTGATTCTAAGGTTGAAAAGTCGTTAGTTTCAAAGATTGTAGATGTGGTGAAAAGATTTGTGCTAAACCGCCAAGATTCATTGTTGACTTATATGTGAAAGATTCTTGATTGTACAAGTCGGAGTTATTTGAAGAATTTGTTGCTGATATTGGATTCTTACATGACATAAAGGTAAAGAGCTTAGTACACGTAGTGTCCAAGTTCCAAGCCTAAATGTTTAAAGCTTAACTGTTGACTCAAGAAGATTAAGTCTATGATAATTTGTTGACTACTGAATATTCAAAGAAAAAGACTTCTAAAGATTGTTTTGTTACAAATAGGAGTTTGTTAAAATAATGTGAAGAGTGATCTTGATTGACAAAGAGGGGAGATTGTTGCTCTTCGGATTCATTTTGTTGACAAAGTTTGACTATTTTCAAAGGAGAAGAATGTTAAAGATGAAGACCTGTTGAAGAGTGATCTCATATACAAAAAGGGGAGAATGTTAGGCTTAATACTTTGTATATTAATATCACATTGTTTGAAGATTGAAGAGTGAAAGATATAGAGTCAACAAGTCATCGAAGTCAACATAAGGTGCTTATTTATAGTTTAATTTATTAGTTTGACTTGTATTAGTCAAGATGTATAAATAGAATTGTTCAATGTAATTGTAGAAGAGACCTTTATTGTAATATTAATAGAGAGAAGTTAGAGAGAGATTGTAGAGGGAGAAACACGTCAATATACATATGAGTTGAAAATCTTGATTGTATCATTGTTACTTGATAGATTTGGGTTTAACATAATGCTTTTTGTACCTCATTTGTACCTTCATATTGAACACACAATTTGTCCGACATGGTTTTTGAGGTTTTCTGTTTCATGACAGAATGATATACCTCATCAAGGAGTGACATAACTATAATAGATCTAGCCTTAGTGTCAAACGCTATAGTTTTTTTTTATCTTCAACGCTCCATTTATGAGGGAACTTTGGAATATGCCTTTCAGCTATGGCAGCGGTGGTTGCAGTGGCATGTACTGCCGAAGAAATTGCAAATTGAACATATGGTCCATTTTCAACATAGTATGGGATCCGAGGATCCACAACTTCAAGAAATAAAGACATGCGATTTTTCCAAACAAGGAAGTTGTCCTTGCTAAATCTAGGTGGTTTGGCAAAAGAGCCATTGTCATGATAATTTGTGTTTTGCAAAGCCATTTCAAAAATTATAAGAAAGGTATTTTTGAAGAAATAAGAGAGAACACTGCTCTGATACCACTTGTTGGTCCCAAAAGGGTTCTACAAGAGTGTATAGGTATGAAACAAATTTGTATATGGGAGGGTTGAATACAAACATATTAGTTTTTACTTTTTAAATTCGCTTATTGATATTGAGAAACCAATATAGAACTTACAGATCGTTGCGGAATAAGAAAGGTTAAAACCCTATTCTAAACAATCCAAGAAACACTAAGTTGATGCACAAGAAAAGTAAGAACAAAAGAAGGAGATTAAGAAGAGAAAGATGTAGAATGCATGGTGAAGACGAAGAGTCTTCTCAGCAATTTATACCTACTGCATTAAATGTGGGTCAGAGGGTACAATCTACGTGGCAACCTCTGAGTGGATATCTTGTCCTTTATCTCCAGGATATACAGATTTTTGTTCGCATATGAGTACTTGACCTTGCAAGGTTGGTAAGCACGTTAGAGACAATAAAGAACTCTGTACATGTACTTTTCTAAGCAAGGTATGGGGGTTGTCTTTTTGTGCATATAGGATAAGACAAAATCTAATAATGTTGCGCAAGATTCATTTGATCGCTGATATTGAAGCAGAGTTGAGCATCTTTCAGGTATCGATGAGTCTTGAACAAATTTCACACTTGTAGATAGTCTTGTTATCTCTGAAGCCACTTCAGATTACAAACTGACTAATCTCTATCTTCAACTACTTCTTCGACATCGATGAAGGTTTCTTTGGTGTGACTTTTGTCTTTGGGAGATATTCAGGTTTAGGGACTATTATATTGCATGTTCAGCAATCACTGAGTTCAGTCAGCGATCATCACTAAAAGCTGAACAAAAATAAACCTAAGTACATACTTTCACTAAGTATAAGGGGTCATCATTAAATCACTGATTAGATCAACAAGACTTGATTTCCTTGCTTTTAAATGGCTTTGAAAAATGTTTCCCTAACCCCTAAACTCACATGTAATAAAGAGAGAAAGTAGGACATGAAAAATAAAGATAACCCCTAGTCCCAAAACACTTTTTATACTTCATGCCCCGTGGGTTATCATGCCCCGCGATTGTGATAGTGTCACTATCACTGTAACTATTGCCCTCATCTCTTAGTGCATCTGATGTTATCGTGCCATGGATTGTCACAAATGTCATTATCGTTGTCACTATCACTATCACTATAACCGGATGCACCGACTCTCAGTACATTTGATACCATCGTGCCATGTTATTGTGACAGATGTCACTATCACGCGAATGCAACAATTCTCGGTACATCTAATGTTATCATGCCATGTTATTGTGACAAATATCGCTATCGTTGTCACGATATCACATATGCACCAGCTCTCAATACATCTGATGCTATCGTGCCATGTTATTGTCACAGATCTCACTATCTCACTAGACGTATACACTCTCAATACATCTAAGGATATTGGGCCCGCTATCGTGACTAATCTTACCAGCTCTAGGTAGATCATGCTATTGTGACAGATGTCACTATCGTTGTTACTATCGTGTAAATGCACCATCTCTCGGTACATATGATGCTATCGTGCCATGCTATTGTGAGAGATGCCACTAGCTCAACAAACGTGCACACTCTCGGTACATCTAAGGCTATTGTGCCTGCTATCGTGACAAATGTCACTATTGCTACCAGAAGTCAAATATTTCTATTTTGACAACGAAATCAACTAAGTAAATTTCAAAATTCCATGTAGTATTTATAATATGAAAATATGGGTGTTACATATGGTATTATTCTCAGTTAACCGCCTAAATTAGTTGACTATCCATAAATGAGACACGTGTTTAACAATCAGTGGCATCTTGAGAGGAGTATCGTCAAGATTGTAATACATATATGATAGCAAAAATAACACACGTATGAACCGTAGCACAATAATGGTGCAAGTGCACACCACTATTGCGTTCGCTTTTACAAGTAATACAATGGTAAGTCCAAAGATCGTTTTCCGCAGGGATTGACTACTAAGATTCTGAGATTTTCTTACGAGCTTCCGGTGCAAGGTTTAGAGTTTATAAAAATGATTTGTTGTTGGTGGAATATTAAAGTCTAAAAGTTAACAATTAATAAAAAGCGGGTATGGGTGTAAGTTTTCCCCCGAGAGTATTTTAATAACTTAAATGGTTAACAAAAGTCGATCACAATGTATTCCCATATAATTTCCTCCTCTCGAAGCTACGTCATATAGGTTGTGAAAACGATTTTATTATAAAGTCGCCACAAATGCTAATCTTTGGTTTGCCAATCGTACATAAGTAGATCTCGAAGATCTTAGCTCCGCCGGATGTGGAGGGATGCGCATATCTCTATGACTCACCCACTCGACCGACATTTGAACCTTAGTACGATTATGCAACAACCCATATCTCTATGTGATTATTGAAGATTTTCTCAAACCTCCTTGCATCATTCAAGCCGTATTTCGGATCCGCCCCTCTTGAGGCCTAAGATCTAATATTAACACTTAAAGTGATCAGCTTGTCCGCGTTGAGATGAAGTTTCGACTCGAATGACCAAACCGAAGAGTTAGCAAAAAGTAGTAACACCCAAGTGTTACATTTTGGACTCTTGGATTCGGCTTACACCCACACCCAAAGGGGGGTTTAGCTACGATACATAATTAAAGAAATACTGCAGAAGTAGAAATATGAAAACAGAAATTGCATTAAACGTAACTAGCCACAGTGGTCAGTGACCACTCTGGCCGACGGGAAAGTAAATTACAGAAATTTAAATTACAGGAAATTAAAATGATAGAGTTGAATTATCGGCTGAATGCTCTCTCGCTTGATGGTTCAAATGCTTTGCCCTTAGCCTCCTTTTATAGTTGAAGAGGGGATAGAAGCTTGAGAGTGACCTTGCAATGGATGAAAGTGATGTATGAGAGGAAAAGGACCTCTCATATTGTTGTTTTTTTCTTCATGACTCCATCTTGTTTGTCCTCATCTGCTTTGTCTTTATCTTTTGACTTCTCTTTATTTCTTTCATGAAAGCACAACCTCTTTAACCATTCTGAAATCTGCAAGTCCTTACAAAAATTTGGAAATAAATTCTGCAGAAATCTTTGGCAGCTACTGCTTTGCCATAGCGGTGACTTGCCACTATGCTTTACAGCGTTCAAAACTGACTTTTTAGTTATTTCACAGCCATGGGAGTAATTTGGACAAAAGAAAGTAGAGAAGGCTCAAATGGGTGTTCAGGTTGGTAAAAAGGAGTGAAAATGGGTTTAAAAAGAGAACAAATAACTCAAATATTTGAAGGTTATCAATATACAACCTAGATCTACAAGAAAAATCACATCTTTAGTAAAGTAAAACGAATCCTTGTATTCCCGAATTCGGTAAACAATGAACTTGTCTTATACTCCGTCCATCTCATAATAAGTGTCCACGATAAAATAAAAAAAGGCACATCATTTAGGAATTAATAGTTATTACACTTTTTAATCAACTTAATGACAATTTAACCCTTAATGGTATAGAGAAAACTTTCTCCATCTCATAATTAATGGTAGAATTGAAAAGTAGATATTTATTTCTAAAATTAAACACTTATTTTAATATAAACTAAAATAGAATTATAAACATTTATTTTAGAATAGTGTAAGGAAAAAAAAACCAAGAAAGCATATACAAAATAATGTTTTTTCATTTATTATTTTGAACATTGTATTCAAGTAAAAGTTATTAATGAATTATATGTTCAATTAAATATTCATATAAAAATATATGAATATTCAATTAAATAATTTCACTATTTTATTTTAATAGTGAAATTTTAATACTATAATATGTGTTTCTATGTTTTACAACGTTCAAAACTGACTTTTTAGTTATTTCACGGTCTTGGGAGTAATTTGGACCAAAGAAAGTAGAGAAGACTCAAATGGGTATTCGGGTTGGTAAAAAGGAGTGAAAATGGGTTTAAAAAGAGAACAAATAACTCTAATATTTGAAGGTTATCAATATACAACCAAGATCTATAAGAAAAATCGCATCTTTAGTAAAGTAAAACGAACCCTTGTACTCCCGAATTCGGTAAACAATGAACTTGTCTTATACTCCGTCCATCTCATAATAAGTGTCCACGATAAAATAAAAAAAAGGCACATCATATAGGAATTTGTAATTATTACACTTTTTAATCAACTTAATGACAATTTAACCCTTAATAGTATAAAGAAAACTTTCTCCATCTCATTTATGAACATTTATTTTAGAATAGTGTAAGGAAAAAAAACCAAGAAAGCATATACAAAACAATGTTTTTTCATTTATTATTTTGAATATTTTATTCAAGTAAAAGTTATTAATGAATTATATGTTCAATCAAATATTCATATAAAAATATAGAACAAAATATCACATAATTATCCCATCATGCAACATGCCATCAAAAGATATGATAATTGGATAAAACGACACACAATAAGCAGTTGTTAGAAAATAGCATTAAATGTTATCAAAATGGGTAATAAGACCGAAAACATGTATCAACCCGGGCAGGCAATTAAAATACTTCGATGTTTGGTATACAGAACTAACCGATGAAATCCGAGGCAGTAGACAACCAAAAAACAATCTCGCTTTTACAGTTTTACTCTTTTAGTTTAGTTACAGTTAGTTTAACCTATTCGGTAGAGTTCTATGATATCATCTATTGTTGGGGTGTTAAAAAAGGGACCCTGACAAAACGCAAACATTTTATAAATACACATGTTTACTTAATCTCTATTTACATTACACTTTCCAAATCGTCAATAAAATCACAAAAACATCATAAAACCATCTAATACATATGGAATTTTCCTACATAGAGTAATGAAGAAAAACTGGTTTGCTTACCCACAACCTGAAAAGGATAGATTTGGTCGATGAAATGAAATATGTTATTACTTTTAGTTTGGTATTCTACATTAAATGATCCCCAATGAACGAGCTTATAAGAATCGTTGTGTTTTTTATGAAGCAATCAATCACCTACAAGTACTAAACTGCAATGGTGGTTAAATAATTTTCCAAACTGAGTTGTTTGACAACAAGTGATCAAATCAGTTAAACTGGACCACAAAAAGGCGAACTGGTTTGATAGTTTTAGGCTGTTTGAGCCTAGAGTGAGCTTTAAACTAAAAAAACATAACGTCTATCTCCAAAATTAACTTTCTACCAATATAACATTATTAAAAAACACAATACCGGACTATAAAAGAAACATCTATCTACAAAATTAATAAAAAAAACATTGAACAAGTTCGAAAAAGAAAGTTAAACAAGTCCACCAACAATAGTTAGATTCATAGAAAAAGTCGAAGGACGATTTTGAAATTTTGCATTTTGATTTTTTACGAATTTCGAATTTTGCCGATTTGGGAAATGCGGACAATTGAGAAATGAAAGCAAAAAATTCTCGAAATTTGGGGATTTTTCACCCTCTCTTTTAATTTCTCCATTTTATAGACATAATGTTTTGAACAAATCTCTTTTAATTGGGTCATAAAAGTTAAGCCTACTTATGAAACTTAATATAATCCATTCATGTTATTTTGATGGTCGGTATGTTTTAAACCGCTAAAAAACATTTAAACCACATATCAGACTGTCAGACTCAAAATGCTCAAACCTTCAAAAACAATCCAGTTTAACTTGATTTAACCAGTTTGAACAATAGGATTTTTAATACCCCATGCTTAAAACAATAACAAGCAACCAACTTTCATATAAAAAGATCACATTTAATTTCATCACTTCAATCATGAGTCGTGAATTTTAAAATCCAATGATTAGATTGGAGATGAAGTGAAGATATATTAATTATTTATTTACGAGAGTTGACCACTTGACCCGACCCATTAATTAGCAAATGGAGACCAAAGTCGTCACGGGAATTCCATTGACCATGGAAAATATTACGCAAAACCATTTATGTGTTTATTAAAAGGGATACAAGATTCAACGCATTCAGTAAATGAAATGGGTTTCGGTCAGAAAAAAAAAGTTATAATAGAAAGGGTAATAAGGGATTTTTATATTAGGATAAGATGTATCAAGATGAGATTACAGTGAGATACGAGTCACGGGTGAATTTGAGATTAAAAGTGATAAATGGTCAAATATCTTCTTACCCTTATCACTTAAGTGTTATTCTCACACGATCCTTCATCTTCTGTAAATTATATCATCAATTTAGATGGCATACAAGACTCTGAAGTTAACAATAAAGCCTTCAGTGGTCCAATGAACACTTAAACTAATATTTTTGTCAAAGACGGATCACAAATGTTTTCAAATAGGTGTCACCATTTAACCATAAAAACTATGGCGGAGGCTAGTGGCACCCTATAGTATGCTAATGATACCATTACAAAAGTGAATTTCTCTCGCACACATTAATGTCAAAATCTTCTTTTTACATTCCTAAAGCTATAAAAGTACAAAAAATTCAGTGCACACCCCCACTAAGGGGTGCCATTAGCACTTCCTAAGAATTATATATAGTCTCTTTTAAAAAGATCATGATGGCTCAATTGATTAACCAAAAGGTATTTTAGGCGAAGACTAAAAGCATTTCCAAAAGCTTCCCCAAAATGGGAAAAATTGAGAATTTGAGTCAAAATTTTGCTTCAACAGCTTTCCTATCCAAAATGGAGAAAGTAGGAGAGAGAAATGTTTTTCTTCAAATATGGAGATCACTCCAAAAATTAATACCATGTGAAACCACCAATAGAAATTTTTAAAAATAAATATTTAGAGAAAGAAATAATATTTTAATTGATAATTGTAATTTTTTAATATTATAATTAATGTCGCATTCTCTAAAATGGGGAAGTTGTTGGAGATAAATGTAAACTTTTTTAGAGATTTTGGTTCTCCGGTTTTGAAGAAATTTTGAGGAATCTCTTGGAGATGCTCTAATGGCACCGCTAGATATTACTAATGGCACCCTAGAAGTGAATTACTACTCACACACATCTACATCAAACCCTCTTATAACACAATTTTTTTTGTACACACCCATATTAAGAAAGTGCCATTAACACTCCCATTTTAGCTCTAGCGATTTGAACTCCACTTTATATTTAAAAAAAACTTTATTCATATTTCATAAGCAGACTCAGCCAATTTAAATATATATCATAAATATAGTTCTGAAAAATATCGGTACACTGTGAAATATTATGGTGACATCTTCAAAACAAAAATCTTTTTCATCACAACAGAGGCAGGGACGGAATCATGAATTTTGTCAACGGTGGTCCACTTTAGGGGGTCGTTTACCAAAATTTATCCGAGTAAACTTTTACTAAGTCACATTACCTTACCAGATGAATATGGTAAAAACCAAAAGTTTTACCCGGTAAGTAAGGGTCACGGCTCTTAGCACGGTAAGCACTTACCGGGTAAATTGTTGCATACAATGACGTTTCTGTGGATTAAAATTTTACTCGGTAAGTAAATGATAGTGTTGAATTTTTTACCTGTAAGCGCTTACCGGGTAAAGGTTTCCTAAACAACCCCTTAATAAAACAAAAAAATTCATATATGATTATATCCTATTCATTAACCTAAAAAATAAGGCACAAATTTGTTAGGGTTAGGAATCAGGACTGTTTACAGGCACAAGACAATATATAATTTGCAATGTGAAATTGGTTCATAGAAATCTATAATAATATTAAGAGTCCAATAGATAATCTGTCCATATTAGTTGATGAATTGTTTGGTGCCGAATCATTAATTAAGTGATAAAAATGATTAAAAAACTCCTATCATATAGTTCAAAATGAAATATAATTATTTAGTAATTGTTCATGATGTAATTAGTTCGTAATAAATGGACTTTCTTCAACTTGCAAGAATGAAAAATATAGGAAGAGAAAGCCATATTGGTTATTTGATTGGTATTGGCTTGGACTTGGATTGCAAATGTGTAAGACCTCTTAAAACTCAAAATGGTGGACCTCTAATGTGATTACAAATTTTTTTAAAAAAAATTAGGCTTATTAAAATTAAAATAATAATAATTTAAAAATGAGGGTGGGCTAGTGAAAGCCCTTAGGCCAATACTAGCTCCGTCCATGAAGAGAGGCATGAAGTGGGTATGCCACTCAGCCACTATATACCCTTAAATAAATCCAGCCTTTATTACTGTGAAGCAAATCTTTCCCATTAAAGTACACTTCTGAATAACATTGTCTTAAACTGGTATCATGAAAACATCATATAATTTCAAAAACCAAGATGTTTGACAAACTGCCATGTTTGATGATTTTTATCATTTATAGTTCATAATTTGTTTAAAATTATTTATTCTCAGAGTACTCATTTTAAAGCTAAATCAAACAACACAAAAGCAATATATCCCATTTAAAAATATAATTCGACAAAATTGATGAAAAAAGAAAATAGCTGGCGACTTTCATTAACCTTCTTAAACCACTTTTTATATCATTAAATCAATATTAAAAAGTCACATATAATTAATCGAATAATTTTTAAGTTCCATCTCATTAAACTTGTTAAACCACTCTCTATGATTATGTAATGTAACTATCAATATCATACAGTCATATATGAACATATCGTACTAGCTGGTGTAACAAACCCATAACTTTTTTTCACGGATTGGCTAAAAAATTTGAAGATATGGACACCACATCGTATTTATTCTATTTTTACAGTTAATTCAAAATTTAAAGCAAAATTATAATCATAAAAAAAGTCACCCACATGTGAGAGAAAAAACAAACCGAATCAGCAACTTTTGGGTCCGAAATTATTTAGTGGAATTTGATCGTCGGTCTTAGACCCCTTGGGCGTCGTTGACGACGTCGACGCCTCGCCGTTACCGGAAACAACCCTTGGAGACATAACGGAGAAAGCTCTCGTTAAAAACGATGGTGCCCTTGATAAAACCCACCGTTCTGATCTCACCGCCACCGTCTCTAAACTCTCCAGCCGTTTGTAAGATTTTCTCCGGCCGCTACCGGCGCCGGCGCCGGCGGTCCTGTAACCCTTCCTTTCACTACCTTCTCCGGCCATCCTAACGGTTTTTCCCGTCCGGTTTAGTAGAGCACGGTTCACGACTTGTTTTCTCACGTCTTCAGGCAACCGTAAAGTAAACCGGTCTAAATTCTCACCCGGTTGAACCAGGGAATGTCCGGTTGAATGAGATCTGAACTTATCGAACAATCTCGGAATCCCACCACGTACGGACCGGTTCGATTTAACAGTCGGGTTCCGGTTCAGGGTATCCGTTTGAGTCGTTGGATCTTGCACGTTGACTACAGGATCTTCAGCAATCGAGATGGAAACGGAAGCGGGAACGGGAACGGAAACGTCGTCGTTTTCCTCAGCTCCGGCGGTGGTCCGGTGATGTTCATCTGTTGAAACGCCTAACTCCGATTCATTTGGAACGGCGTCGGACTCGCCGGAAACTGGAACGAGATTCGCACGGCAAACGGGGCAGGTGACGTGATTCTCGAACCAAGCATCGATGCAATCGGGATGGAAGACATGGTCGCACTTTGGAATCAATCGCAGCGTTTCTTCATCTTCGTATTCATTGAGGCACACGGCGCACTCCAACGCTCCTTTTCCGATCTTGAGCCCTTTCACGGTGGAGTAAACGAAGGTCGGAAACGTCTCAATCACTGACGCATCAAGGCCGCGTGAGACCACCGTAGTACGGCGGAGAGAGAAAGCTCTACGGAGGCTACCACCGCCTTCATTTGAGCGCCGTCGGATGTAAATCGAGAAAAACCCCATCAAGAACAGAGCTGCTACCAGAATGACGATTATGGTGACAATCGAAGGGTTGAAATTAGCGTATTGATACGCATCTGGAGGAGAGGAAGATTGAGCTCCGACATAAGGTACCGATTGCAGCAAAAATAGTACTAGACATGGTGGTATCAGCAAATGATTGGTATTCTTCTGGTTTGAGCTCATAATTTTTGATGATTTTGTAAAAAATGGAGAAAAAATTAGGGTTTTAAAGGGATAAATGGTGGGTTGTGAACACAAGGAATGTGTTTTAGTTTGACTTTTGTGATAGGGTCTTATATAGTGTTGGAATTGGCTGAAGTTTCGAAGAAGGAGCTTTGAATAATGAGGTCTGCGATGGATTCGGCTGACCACATTGGCTGCTTTTGGCTCTTTTACTCGTATTCTAAAGGGAATACGATTACCAAGACTTTTGATTAACAATTTAGACATAATTTTCTTTTTGTTAATTAATTATTACATCTATTACGGATTATTGGTTTTCAAATTTTATTTATACTAACATCATCTCCAATAGCTTCTTTAAAATAAGGGATAACGGAGAAAATAAGGATTTTGAACAACTATTTTGTTCCAATAACTTCCCGATAATCATTTACAAAATGGAGAAATTAGGAGAAAGAGTGGGTTTTTTCTTCAAATATGGAGTTCACTTCAAAAATTATTACCAAATGAAATAACCGATAAGAAACTTTGAAAAAAAATTATTTAAAAAAATAAATAATATTTTAATAGATGATGTAATATTTTAATATTATTTTGAAAAAGTTATAGGAAATTTGTTGGAGATGAATACAATTTTTTTGGGATATTTTATCTTTTGATTCTTTATTTTGAATAAATTAAAGGAAATTTGTTGGAGATGCTCTAAATCGATAACTTAAAATTAGGGAGTGCTAATGGCGCTCTTTTAAGTATTTTAGTAGGGTGTGCATTGTACTTAATAAGGATTTTGATGTAGATGCGTGTGAGGAGAAATTCATTTGTAAGAGTGTCATTAGCAATATCTAGAGATGTCATTAGCCTTCCCTTCTTAAAATTATGTATCTTATTAGTTTAAGTTATAAATGAATGTTATATAATGACTTAGTAATGCATACAATTTTATTTATACATAACTTGTAATGTAAAACCAACCTAACCCCTAATTCTTATTTGTTTTTTCTTTTTGAATAAATAGTTTCCAAGGTAAAATTTTAACCATTTATTCTTAACTTAAAAAGATCACAAGAAATAAAATAATTTTTTTTATCAAGTTTGATTTAAGGGTTGTTTGGTAAATCACCAGAAATAAATTACCTTTTACTGGAACAATTATCTTATCAGGTGAATAAGAGGGAAGACAAAAATTAAGAGTCTTACCCGGTAAGTGAAGATAGTGACTCTTGGTAGGTGCTTACTGCGTGACAAACGCTTTACCATCAATACATTTTCATGGTCGAGAATGTTACTTGATAAGATAATTGAGGATGTTAATTCGGGAAAGAAAAGTTTAACCATACAAACACCTTATTATTAATTTTATTTTCATGGGGGAATCAAATTGAACACTTGGTGCGCATGGAAAAACAACAGATCATAAAAATTATCCAAGAGACCAGAGATCGAGTCAATAAATATCCCATCAAACTTTCTCCGTTATTAACGTCAAAGAAATCATCAAACACTAGTGTTCAATCACCATGTTGAGGAGCGCCAAAAGAGAGCAACAAAAGAGCAACTTGATTTATCCTCAAATGGTGACAATCAACAATATACGTAAGATACATCAACGAGGATCGATGGTTGTGTGCGATGAATACAACAACGATAGTCGCATGCAACAGAAATAGCAACGATGGTCACAAGCACCAGCAAAGGTTGATTAAAGTGGCGATGATCGCATGCAACAAAATCAACATCGCTGGTTACAGACAATAATAAGAGTTGTTGAGTTAAATAGTGTTTTTCTCGATTTTTTTTAATAAAGGGTAGGTTTGGAGAGTGGGTGACTAAATCCATAAAGGCTTACATGAAGGGCTACTCCAATTATGATACTGAAAAACAAAAAAAGAAGAAATTATCGTTATGTCATTTGATTTAGTTAATATATTTTAAAATTGTTAGAAAAAACTAACATAAACTTCAAATGTCTTGTTTATAAAATTTGATTAATATAATTTTAATTTGTGCAATAGTTATGGGTATATATGGTACATCATCATCATACATGAGGAACTTAGAGCATCTTCAATAACTATGTTATTATTTTTCTACAATAGAGTATTAAAATTCAAAATCCCTAAAAAAGTTGCATTCAACTTCAACATCTACTCTATTTTAGCAATTTTAACTAAACTATATCAATAAAATATTTAAATCATTTAATAAAATATTATTTTATTTCTCCTATATTTGTCAGTTCAATAGTTTTAATTGGTTTAATTTAATTAAATTATTATTTCTCTCTCTTCTATATGGTTTTAGAGATTTTTCTAAATTTAGAGATTTTTTTTATCTCTCTTTCCATTTCTCTATTCTAGCATATGGAATATTATAATTATTAAAACAATAAATATGCTAAAATTATTCTTTTTTCTATTATAGGGAAAATTGCATCAAAATGGAACCAACTTTCACATGATTCCTATTTTGGGGAACCAACTTTTAAAAGTGTCATTTAGGGTCTTCAAGCAAACTTTTTGTTTATTTAAGGGCCTAGTTAACTTGTTGACCTATAAAAGATGACATCACCCCATATTTTTGCCAACTAAGATTCCATGTCATTACTTTATAATTCTATGTCATACTTTTAAATGCTGACATGGCACATAAATTTTTAAAAAAACTAAAATTCTACAACATATTTTAAGATAAAAATTTATTATGGAAAATTTATTAACTAAAACTAATTCAATAAAGAATATTAATGCAATAAAATTCACACCTCTCGTTTTTTCAATAAAAATAAAAATATCAGATTTCAAATTAAAGATTCTTTTAATTTTTCTTCAAATGTCAAACTGGAATTCGTTTTTTCATTAATGCAATAAAAAATTAAATATAATTAAAAAAAAAACTAAATAAAAATCAAACTAATTGATGCAATAAAAATCAAATTAAAGATCCTACGAGGTCTCCATATTTTAAAATCCTACCACATTCATCCAACCACCTCATATACATCAAACACACAAGAAATTTACTTTTCTTTTGCACAGCACAAAATACCTTTTATTACCATAGAAACCACCCCAAGTATACAATGCCACAATCAAAACAAGAAGGCTACCTACAAATATAAACAGAAAATTCACCCCAAGTATACAAACCTCACATTCTAAACAACAAGGCCACCTGCAGCAACAAAAGAGAAGGCCCAAATAATGTCTTAACCCAAACAAACCACAATTAAGACAGTCAAAACTAAAAACCTGCAGATGATTTGAACTATTAACTGCAACAAAACGGTCCCACAAATTGATCAATCGGCTTCAGACACGTCGTTAGTTTACAAGGGGTAAACTGACAAGCGTTTCTTCATGATTTTCTCGTTACACCCCGAATTCAACCCACAAAAAGGTCCTATGTTGTTGTCACACGCCCAACCCCTACTGCTTCTTCGTCTTAATGTGGACAGCCGCTGATGCTGTAATTGGTTGTTAAAAAAGAAGCGACCCGACCTGTTACGCAACCACCATCTGTCCATCCTACTGACTGCCCCTTATCTCGACCCGTAAACCATTCGAACGACTTTAATTGATATTCGAAAAATCTGTCCCCCACTTTACCTTGTGTTATTTCAAACACATGGTCACAGACTCACAGTATACATGAAATTCAAGTGTACAAATACAAAGCTAGACAGCAATTCAAGGAGAGCAAAGAACTTTTAGGTTAATATCTACTACCTCATGATTCTAAGTAAACACCCGAATCTGCTGCAAATACAAACAATCAGAAAAGCACAACACATAATTTCGATCTGAACAGTCTAGAAATCTAATCAAACCACAACAAAATCTACGAAAAATTTCAGTTATTCCGACAACATACCATGACTTATCACTTACGACTAAAAAAACTTTCAACATTTGCATCACTAGGGGTTTTAATCTTTCTTTCAAACCTGTTTTTGGGGAGATAAAGAATCGCAGGACATAAAATCTCAATATTTGAGGAGATTAAAGAATCGTAGGGACAGCTTGATGAATGATCGTCGACTGGAGAGGGAAGCTTCTGCCGGAAGGACAGCTTCCGCCGGAGAGGGCAGCGCCAGCTCGGCGGAGATGGTAGCGCCTGCGTACGGGAGACAAGAGCGACTAGGAAGAAGGTGACAGATGCATATGGTGGAGATGGAGGGCTAGGGTTGTGAGTTGCAACAGATGGAGGGATGAGAGGTCGAGACGACTCTCACGATTTGGAAGAGCCTGAGACGTTTAGATTTCTTATTAATGTGTTAATTTTATTCTAAATAATGTCCACCTAATATCCACCTAATATTCTTTTAAATAATTATATGCCAAGTCAAGATTTATTTACCGGTTACCTGTTAACACCAGACCCTTAAATAAACCAAAAGTTTCATACAGACCCCTAAATGACGATTTTGAAAGTTGGTTCCCCAAAATAGGAATCAAGTGAAAGTTCGTTCCATTTTGATGCAATTTTCCTTCTATTATAAGATAACTATTAGAGATACTCTTGTATAGTAAGATTTCATGACATTCATATAGTAACACAACCATCCATTTCAAACCACTATAATCACCCCTATCCACCTTGCATGTTCTCCCCATGATATCATCCCTCCAAGGAATGTTTTGACCACGTAAAATATGGATTTTTTTTAATTAAGTACGTACTTGAAGTTTAGGTTTTTATATTTTAACCACCAAAGAGCCTAGTTAAAAATAATTTCATTATTTTTGGTCAGGTACAGGCCCGGTCCTGAGGGAGTGCGGGCCGGGCGTACGTCCAGGACCCACAAAAAACAGGGGCCCAATTTTTTATATATATATATATATAGTATATAGTAGTAGTTCAAAAAAATTAATAATTAATAAAAAAACAATTTTTTTATTATCTAATATGATCCAAAAAGCGTTTAGCATTATATTAAGAATCTAAACATGTAATCA
The DNA here is from genome assembly GCA_036898165.1 of Silybum marianum. Classification (NCBI taxonomy): domain Eukaryota; kingdom Viridiplantae; phylum Streptophyta; class Magnoliopsida; order Asterales; family Asteraceae; genus Silybum; species Silybum marianum. The sequence continues at coordinate 19,272,068 of CM072530.1, read as the reverse complement.
TTAATTACATTAGAGAAGAATTGTAAACAAAAATTAATTGGTTGTTCATTTTATAGTATTGATTGTTGTGTCTCTAAGTTTTTTTAATTTACTACTAAAATCTAAAACTATCTTCTTTAGAAGACATTGATATATTGTCCATCATTCATCTTCCAACTGCATGAATTTATATTTTTGTATTAGGATATAGTAGATTTTGTTGTTATTAATTAAGAAACTTATGGCTTTTAGAAGAATAATAATTATTAACTGTATAAAACGATCCAACTTATATCTATATTTATGATTTCAAAACTACTATTGTCTTTTCATTGGTGCATGAATCTTAACTACTATCCTGTATCTAAAACAACAATAAGATTTCAAACTATAATAAACATGGACTTTTGATTCTAAGATTGATGGTTCATAAAAAATATGTTTTAACCCTAAAAGTTTAAAATGGTGATGAAAATATTAACATGATCTGACATTGAAACTCAACTCATTTATATTGATTTACATAAAGTGTTACTCTAAATCATCAACATTGTGACCCTAAATGTGTTTGTCAGTGGAATGGATTCACGGTGCTCTGTAAAAATTATATGATAGATAATATTAATTTAGAATTATTATTGATTGATTTTGCGTTTAGGAATACTAAAAAAACGGTTTTATATGAATTATTAGTGTTTTTTGATTTCAATGTTATTTCTGATGATAAAAAAAACATATTGAATGTTTTTCATACTTATCGAGGGCCCATTTTTTCATCTTGCCCCGGGCCTAAAAAAATGTCAGGATCGGGCCTGGTCAGGTAATGTATATTATTGTATAGTATGGGGTTGTTTATCAAACGTTTATTCGGGTAAGTGCTTACAAAGTTAAATTACCTTATCGGATGAATATAGTAAGGACCAAGAATCTTACCCAGTAAAAGCGAGACAATGACCAAGAGTCTTACCCGGTAAGTGAGGTGATGACTCCTACTATGGTAAGCGCTTACCAGGTAAATTGTTGCATATGATGCCATTTTTATAGACTAAAATCTTATCCGATAAATAAATAAGAGTGCTTGATAAACAACCCCTTAGATAATCTTCCTTTATATGTTTATGATTGAACGACTTAAATGAAACATCCCCATTGTTCAGGAACGTAGATTCATTTTCTCTGTATAAACATTTCATTTTGTGGAAGACAATCATAAATATTCATTCATTAATTTTTTTGATGGAAAAAAAGACTATCGGTGTAACACCCTAAAATAGGATACAAATTAGACATCTTGAATTAAAGCTGACAAAAATTGGATTAAATATAATCATCCAATAAAAAGGGGAAGTAGTATTGGAATTTACAAATTTAGGTTAACAACCTACTAATCTAAATTAATCTAGATCTAGATTACAAATCATGTGCCACTACAACCCTCAAAAGAATAAATGTATCAATGGTAACTCAACAATTGACTTCCAAAATATTGCAACCCAAAAATGCCCCTACCCGCGCTTACCTCTCCACTCAAGCTTTAGGAGCTCTGTCGCTACCCGCTAGAAGATTTTGATATACATGCCATTTAAGAAAAAAATGTTAGACTTTACGCCTAGTAAGAACAATCAATTATTGAATAAAGCTATACAACAATAAAACCGAAAACATAACTTTAAATCAAGTCCATTCATATAATAAAATCATATTTACCATTGGAAGGGTGTAAAACATCATATGATGACAGGGAAACCCGATTTACCACTGGCAGCAACGGAACACAAAAGTAAGCCATGTTACAATGTTATACAGTCTCTATTAAGGAACATTGATCATCGATTTCAACCACCCACGATCTGCAGTTCGAGTCGTTCAATGAACTAAAATATGCTCTTCCACTAGAAATAGATTGTTACGGGTCACACAATCATCGAGTTCAACTTCCCACTGTAGTTCGAGTCCTCTTGTGATATAATTCCCACATCTAACTATGGTGTGAGATTTACTATCCTATTTCATCACCGTAAGTTGACTTACATGCCTATAGATCCATTGCATTTAGTCTTACTAGCGGACCTTATTTTAACAGCCGGAACAGTAACAATAAAAATGGCCCCATCCTTAGTGAGATTATACGAGCAAATGCCTGAACCCCCTCCTGGTAGTATCAATCGGAATGCCTTATTTGTCTTTCCAGGAAAATGGATATCTCTAGAAAAGATTATCAGTTTAATTTTTTCGATTACTCGATAATTTCCACAAGCACAAATTCCACTTTTGATAGGACCTAAAATTCTTTCACAAAATAATCCATCTTTTTCTGATTTATTGGTTTGTAGAATATTATTCTTGTCAGACTTAAACCTAACAAAAATAAAATCAAGACTAATAAGAATGAGGAGATGTAGAGCGAGTTGCGATGAAGATCGAAGAGCAAATCGTAAGAGTAAGCAAGGACGAAAGCCACTTTCCAAGCGGATTGAACCGCTTGGAAACCCGCCTAATTTTTCTGCTTGTTTCAACAAAGCAGGTGAGAATGCGGGTTCAGCCGTCTGGCCACCCGCCTAGCCCACTGTCTCGTCCGGGCGGGTGAGAATGCAGGTTCAGTCGCTTGGCCATCCGCCTAACCGGCTGTTTGCTTGCTGCTTCCACTTTTTTGTTTCCTTGCCACGTCGCCACTACCAGGATCCTTTTTAATGCCTATCTTACTTATTTCCTTTTTATTTTATTTATTATCTTTAGTAATTAATTATTTAGTTTCCTAAATTAACTATAATTAATAGGTGATTATATTTTCTAATTTAATGGTAATCTTTTCCAAGTTTTAGATTATAAATAGGGTTTGAGTTCTTAACACATTATCAATCAATAATATTTCTTTCTCTTTGAGGGTATTTCGAGTTTTCTCATTATTATTTAGTTCGTACGCTCGTAAGTTTTAACCCTTTTGGATTTAGACGTTTGTCGATCCGTTTCGCGTTTTTCTACTGTGTCAGTTGGTATCATAACACATAATCCCTGTCTCTTTTTCAACCTAGCAATGGGAGATAATCAACCTCTTACCCGGCAGATCTTGAAGGTATCACCACCACTGTCAATACTGCTCTAACCACCTGTAGGATCTTATGTGCCCACGCCATATGAAAACACTGCCGACATCAGATGAACCTGGAGGGTCACACGCATAAGAGTGTGTAGATCACGAATTAACCAAGTTGGTTATAACCCGGTTAAGTTAAAAGTTGTAAAGTGTGGATTTATTATTATAGTAGAATAATAATAAAGTGTGTGAAATATAATTATGTTAATTATATAATTTAATTATTAAGTTAATAATTAAATTGGAATAATTATTATGTTAATAATTATAATTAAAAATCCAACGGACCTAAGGATAATGTTTTATCTAAAAGCCCAAAGGTTTAAGTAAAGTTTACTTAAGCCCAATTGGTTAATTAGTTATTAAGTTAATAATTAATTAATTAAGATATGAAAACTTTTAATTAAGTTAATAAAGCCTTGCGGGCTTTATTGAGCCCGGTCCGAAATTATGAGAGAAAGTATATAAAGGCATGTTGCCTTATTTAATTAATAACACAATTGAGAAACCTGAAAATTTTCTCTCCTCTGCTCCTCTCCTCTCTGAAAATAGACAAACACACTCACAAACACCAAAAATCGATTTCTTGGTGTTCTTGGGGTATTCGGGCTAGCAACCGTTCGTGATCGGATTCACATTCGTGTGGATACCACCAGAGGGGATCTACTTTGATCTCTAACGCTCGATCTTGATCAACCAATCCAAACCATTGAGGTATTGTTCTAAACCCCCTATGGTTGTGTTTTAATCCTTAAAGTTGTTAGTAGCGGATTCGGGCTATCTAGAGTTTTTCCGGTTATTGTTTTTATTCCGCGGTATGTTCTTAAGATCCTGGTCTAAAAACCCTACAGTGGTATCAAAGCACCGTTACAATGACTTTAGGGTTAGAATCAATAGAAAATTGGTTGTATCCTAACAACTCCAGAAAATCAACCAGAACATCGGGTATTGGGTTTTGTTTAGGGATGGATTTGGCTCAAGAGATTCGTCGACCATGATATATGAGTCAGTGAGATGGAAGAGTCTGACAATCTTTTTCCGAGTTATTTGCACTTCTACCGCATGTTCTTTGTCGTTTGGAAGATCAAAACTCTCAGTGAGGGTAAAATCATCCTTGATGTACATGGATTGCCACACCTCTTGTACAAATTGCTCAGTGACGTTTAGGTTTGCAATCGTTAGGGCTATGTTCAAAATGTGGTTTTGGAGAAACTCTATCATGATTCGATAGTCTTCTAGGTAAGTAGAGGGGTTGAGTAGTACCTGGAAGTGGTTTGGTTTGTTGGATAAAGGCATGATTGGTGCACTTTCAGCAGTTGAATCCACCATTTGGTCATCTTCGTTGTGCACATTTGCAGGAATTTCGTTTAGAGCAGCCATTGAGCAGTTACGGATTTGAAAAGTTGCAGGTTTGCGATAATGGAGGTTCTGAAAACATAGAACAATTTGAGAACAGGGATGGTAAAATAGGTTTAAATAATCGGGTTAAAAATGTACTCGAGTGGTAAAGGATAATGGAACGGTTTTGATGACGTGGGCTATGAATTGATAAAGCATGCAGACCATGGGGTTCTAATGCCTGTCTGACGGTTCATATTTGTGTGCTTGTGGTATGCTTGTGATGATAAAGTGAGTTCAGAAAATGACAGATGAAAGGTTTTAACTAAAGACATGCTTAAAGAAACGATACAGAAGACCTACTTTAAAATAGATTCTGGACTTTTATCACATATTAAGCATGTCCAACTTGCTGATGAAGAAAATAAATCTGTTTTCATCCAAAGCTTTTGTAAAAATGTCAACAAGTTGGTAATCTGTGGAAACAAAGTACATTTCAATGGTGCCTTGTTTCACATGATCCTTTATAAAATGATACCTGGCATCAATATGCTTGGTTTTTGAGTGCTGCACTGGATCCTCTATAATGGCTATTGCACTCTCTGAATCACATAGGATGGGAAATTTATCATATACAAGGCCATAATCTCTGAGTTGTGTCTTCATCTAGATGACTTGTGAACAACAACTTGCATCAGCAACATATTCTGCTTCTGCTGTTGAACTTGACGCACAGTTTTGCTTCTTGGATGTCAAACTTATAAGCCTGTTACCCAGAAGTTGGCAGCTTCCAGAGGTGCTTCTCCGGTCTAATTTGCATCCTGGATGATCTGAGTCAGTATATGCAATCAAATCAAAACCATAATACTTTGGATACAAGAGGCCTAAGGAGGGTGTCCCTTTTAGGTATCTAAAGATTCTTTTCACAGCAGCCAGATGAGATTCTTTTGGATTGTCTTGATATCTAGCACAAAGACATGTGGCAAACATTATATCTGGTCTACTTGCTGTTAGGTATAGAAGAGATCCAATCATACCTCTGTAATTTTTGACATCTACTTGTTTCCCAGAGGGATCAGAGGTCAAGTTTAGAATTTGGTGAGATTGGTGTTTTCATAGTTGTTGATTTGTGAAGTTTGTATTTCTTTAAAATGTTAGAGACATACTTAGCTTAATTTATAAAAATGCCAGTGGTTGTCTGTTTGAGTTGGAGCCCTAGGAAGAAGATTAGTTCTCCCATAATGCTCATTTCAAATTCACTTTCCATCAATTTTGAAAACAACTCAACTTCTGCTTGATTTGTAGACCCAAATATAATGTCATCCACATAGATTTGAACCATAGTTAGCTTACCTTTGCACCTTTTGATGAACAAAGTTGTATCGATTTTACCTTTTTCATATTTATTTTTGATCAGAAACGATGATAAGCGTTCATACCAAGCTCGAGGAGCTTGCTTTAATCCATACAGAGCTTTGTCTAACAGATAGACATGGTCTGGATGATTTGCACTTTCAAAACCAGGGGGTTGCTGGACATAGACTTCTTCTTTCAATTTGCCGCATTCAGAAAGGCACATTTAAGATCCATTTGGTATACTTTAAGGTCTTTGTATGCAGAGAAAGCTAGAAACAATCGAATTGCTTCAAGCCTTGCTACTGGGGCAAATGTTTCATCATAGTCAATGCCTTCATCTTGACAATATCCCTTTGCAACTAATCTAGCTTTGTTTCTTACGACTATTCCATCTTCATCTTTCTTATTTCTGAAGACCCACTTTGTTCCAATCGCTGTTTTGTCTTCGGGTAGTGGTACAAGCTTCCATACCTTGTTTCTGTCAAATTGGAGAAGCTCTTCTTGCATTGCATTGATCCAGCTGGGGTCTTGTAGAGCTTCATGGACTCGTTTTGGTTCTACCATGCTTAGGAAATTTACAAAGAAATCCTCATTTGTAGTGGCAGACCTGGTTTGACACCTTTAGAAGGGTCACCAATTATTTGATTAGCTGTATGAGCTTTTGTCCATCTTTTCTTATGAGTATGAGAGACTTGTGGAGGTTCAATTTCAACTTCTGAGGCTTGTATAGCTTCTTTTGGAATTTCAACTTCTGGAGAAGATCCTAATTTCTCCCCCTCAAATGAAGGCACAGAGGAAATTGGATTATGAGTTGAGCTCTCTGTGTCTGGAGGAGACAGTAATTTTTCTGGACTTTCATTTGTACTTGTGGAGACAGAGGGACCTGAAATTGTTATTCCAGAAACTCAAAGTACCTCAAATGGATTGACTGGTGGACTTCTGTCTATTTTTTCAATAGAAATTTCTTCTCCAAGGAATTCTTCAAATATAACATCAGTCTCGGATTCTCTGGAGCTGAAGAGATAGTCAGAAGTAACATTGTTAATCTTGAGTTCTGAATCAGAATAATCAGAAGTCAGTTGTGCTTGATCATCAAAGTCTACGTTGATGTTTTCCATGACTGTCTTGGTTATGAGATTATATACCTTGAAAGCTTTTGAGGTCAGAGAATATCCCAAGAATTTATGTTCATCAGATTTCTTGTCGAATTTTCCAAGTTTGTCTCGATCATTAAGAATAAAGCACTTGCATCCAAAGATGCGTAAGTATTTAACAGTAGGTTTTCTATTACTAATGAGCTCCTAAGAATTTTTTAGATGTCTCTTGACATTTATAGTTCTATTTTGTGTGAAACAAGCTACTTCACTCTTCACGAGTTAAGATAGAGTGTTTATGTTACATCTTTAGAAGTGAAGTTCATCATGTACAAATTACCTTTTCTGTTGGCTCGCCATAACTCTTTACCTGCCTTAGATAGTAAGTAACAATGCTTTTCATCAAATAGAACCAACATTTTAGCATCACATAGTTGACTTACACTCAGAAGATTGTGTTTTAATCCAGAAACGTGAGCAACCTTTGATAAGGTGACGTTTTCTTCTTGTAAGGTAACATAACATGTTATTTGACCCTTTCCATTATCTATGAATATGGAGAGTAAGTTTCTGGTTCCAGGCATGTGCCTCAAGCATCCAGAGTCAAGATACCAGATATGCACACACTGTTTCTGCAATTAAAGTTAAAGAGATTTAGGTACCCATTTCATAATGGTTCATTTATAATTAGACTTGATAAGTTCAGAAGAATTTGCAGGTTTTCCAGAGGCTTCTGGTTTGCCTGATTTAGTGTTAATTTTTTTTCTTCTGGTTTTTGAAATTTGAGCGTTTATAGAAATCAGAAGAGAAACAACGTGGACTCAAGAATATTTGGTTTAGTTTAAGAAACAGAGAGAAGCATTCAGAGTTCTGACAAAAGAATTAATTGAATTTTCATTTTTGGAATGATAATTACAAGATTTCTTATTGTTGTCTATTCTAGTATCAGTTGTTCGATTGAACTTCTTATCTAGCTTAGACTTATGCTTCGGAACAGGCGAATTCTTCTCTGAAGGCTACTTCTTGGAAGTCCACTCTCTTTAAACTTGTGGCGGAGTTATTGAAACAGAAGGAACATGATCATTAATTTTCCATTTAGCTTTTTGTTCTCTTGTGAGCTTTGTGTTCTTCTAAAGATGTAGCTTTTGAGATTTTTGCACAAGTTCAACTTTCTTTTTGATTGTTGCTTCTTTTTCAAGATCAAGACAAGTCTTAGCTTGATTGCTGCTTCTTTTTCATCCAGAATTTTAAGAAGATCTTTTTCAAACTGAAGTCTCAGGTCTTCTTCTGTATTTTTGGGAATGAACACATCTGCTTTTGGATTCAATGTGATATGAGTGAATGAGCCAAAGTTGAAAAAGTTACTCTTCTTCTGAGTTTGCTTTAGATCAACTTGGTTTGGTTTGCAAAGCTTTCCTTCAGAAGAGTATTTTATATTTTTATATTTAATTTTTCTGACTTGATGGCCATTCTCATATTTAAATCTCTTGAAAGCAGATTGTTCATATAAAACAGGAAAATTTGGTTTTTGTAAGGTAGACCTCTTTTTACAAGTGTAAGGATCTAGATCATCGAAACCAAGATCTGTTTTCCCAACTTGTGTATTTATTTGTTCATGCACCTTCTGAGCATCTTGATATTTTTTAATCAAGAGCTCCTTCTTTTGAAGATCAATGTGCAGAAACTCCCTTTCCTTTTGCAAATAGTTTTGAAGTGTTACAGAGTTTAATCTGTCACTTTATTTTGCCTCAAGTTCTTTATCCTTAGCCTTCAGAAGATTATTAAGCTCATCTATTTTATCTTTTAAAATACTTTCCACATATGTTTTGATTTTGGAAATTTTCTGATTTTCCACAAAAAGTTCTTGCTTTTCTTCTGTAAAAATTTCCATTTCCCTTTAAAAAATGTTTCTTTCTTTTTCAATGAGAGTAGAAGATTTTTCAAGATTTTTCAAGATCTTTTATTATATATTCCTCTATACTGTTTCAGATTTTCAAAATCAAATGTTAGATTTAAAATGGTTTGTTCAATCGTTCACACGGTTTATTCATCACAACAAACAAACAACAATTTTATATAATCCATACAGTCAACTTTATCTAAACAGTCAACTTTATCCATACAGGACTTAATGAAAAACCAACCAAACAGCCCCTAAGTTTGGGAAGAGGGATGAGAGAGGAGAGAGATTTATAAAAAGACTTATTTACCCTTAAATATTATTTATAAATATTAATAATGTGTGGTTTATATTGGATATCATGGTTATCAAAATTAACTTAGATCTCTTTTGTAGAACCACATATATATATATATAATATTATATATGTATAAAGAAAGATACAAAACTCCAAATCAATGAGAAATATTCATGGACATTTTTCTATTTTTTCATAATTTTGAATTTTTTGAAAATCAAAGGGTTCTAATTAAATGTCATCATTAATTACCAATAAAACTTTTCATTTTTTATTTTAAGATGAAAAATAATCATTAAAAAAATATATTTTAATTTAAACTTCATTTTATTATATTAACAATTAATATATATATATATATATATGAGAATACGGTACCATTTTACGAGAATACGAGTACAATCATCGGCCAATCATTTTGTACATGAAAATTTGCATGTACAAAATCATAAATGATTTCATGTACAAAATCATATGTGATTTTGTAAGCATAAAAAGAGATACGGACGACTTTTCCCGTGGGCAAGTCGCGGCTAATCATATATGATTTTGTACGTGAATCATATGTGATTTTGTACATGAATCAATGTAATTTTGTACATGAAAAATTTCATGTACAAAATGATTGTCTGAGGGTTGTCCTCGCATTCTCGTAAATTGTTACCGTACTCGCATGAACCTCCCTCTCTCTATATATATAGGGTTGGAATCACGTGAGACCACTCTGTTTCCATAAGACCCGTGAGACCACCCTTTTACACTTGAAACTTAACAACAAAAACATTGTGAAGGTAAAAAAAATCTGATGGGTTCACATGAGACCAGCCTGTTTCCGTGAGACCCGTCAGAGATCCGTGAAACCATTTTTTTTAAATCAAAATTTTTATTAGACAAGTCTACTATTTTTTATTTAGTAAGATGAATGCGTTTATCTATTTTTCTATATTTTATTTTTATTTTGTTTGTAACAATCCTTATAAATGAAAACATTAATTTAATGATATGTATAGAGGAAAAAAATATGTATAAAAGAAATATATAATAAAAATCAATATAATCAATATTTGAAAAGATTTTGGTTTTTTAGAGTTATCATATAAATTAAAAATAAATAAAAATATTCATATATATATATATATAGATCATTCGTTTTTTAAATTTACATGAAATTATACTATATACATAAACAAAATAAAATTAGAATCAACATTAATTAGTAAAATGTACATTACATGTTCATTATTTTCAAGAATTACAATCACTTATAAATTAAGAAAACCTTTCATATTATGAATCATTAATATTCATTATTTTCAAAAATTAAAATCACTCATAAATTAAGAGAATCTTTTATATTTTTTATTTATGAATCATTATCACATATAAATGAATATTTATGATAATTAATCCTCAATCAATATATATATATATATATATATATATATGTATAAATGACAAAAGAAATTCCGTTGTCATTCTAAGATTGTCCGGTATATGAGATTTTTTGACATTAATCTCCGTTTTTTATAAATCTAAACAATGATAATTGTGAGGTATATTTTTACATTGCTTTTGAAAAACAGTTAATATTTTTTTTGCCCTTTATGAAAAATGTATGTTTTTGATAGATCCCAAGATTCAAAGTATAGAAATAATATATGAATATAGAACGGTATAGGAGCAATGAAGTCGGATGTAGTATTGATATTAACAGAATTACAAGTATATGGCTTTCAAGTACAGAGTGATCTAGGAACATTAGCTATTACAATCTAACTAACTTTCTATTTCATACAAGTAGAGATACTAAACTAACAGAGGTTTACATCATAGACCAATAGTATCTATACAAGTGTGAAAAGAAAGTTCAGATATACATCTAAACTTCTTCAGAACTGTCTTCAGAAGTTTTTAGAATAACTTCAGAATCTTTAGAACTTCTGAAGTAGCCACTTCAGAAGTTATGCTTATGGTTTCCTTTGCTTTTCTTCTTCTTGAAACATTACTTCTGTCTTTGGTCTTCTGAGCTTTCCTTTATCCTTTCAGAACCAGTACAGAAGATCTGAACTGCATAGCTTCAGAACCCAGTCTCTTTGAAGCTATTTCATATGTTCTAACAATCTTCCCCTTAGCTTCAAAAGTTCAAGTTGTAGCTCCAGTCAATTAAAATTTGTCTGACTTCTCACAAAATTAACTTTCCGTACTCAAGCAATTTTTCTATTCTTTTATGCATATCTTTAGCCAGCTTTTTGTATTCAGCTCATTCATCATCATTCAGCTTCTTTGGCCTGTGCTTCTGTCTTTTCACAAGTCTTTCACTAATTGCTATTAGAGTACCATTACTACATTTATGAATTTCTTCATATCTGACAAAAAGTTTCTTTGTATTGAACTTACATACAAATCCTGGAGGATGCACAATCAAAGTACCTTTGTTTATTGAATCAATTACCCGAAGTTCAAAATTTGGCTTGCTTAGATTCACCTTTTCTTTTCCAAGCACAAAAGCAACATGAAAATCTGTCTTTGTTGGCCATATGAATTCTCTGTGAATTCCTCCTTTTATAACAGGAAATACTATTCTGAACCTGGAAATGTTATCATGAAATGGTTCAAGTCTTTTGTACACCTTGACTAAATCTTTTAGATGTACATTTTGGAAATCTGCCTCAGAGAATGTACACACCTCTCCACTTTTCCTTTCCACAGTGAAATAAGAGTATCTATAATTCAACTTGTCTTTTGATCAACATTTATCACTTTCACAATGGGACTCTATTTCTAGCTTCAGAAACAAGTAATTTCAATTTCTAGATTATTTTACTATACCATTGTTTCCATCCAAATGGTTTATCCAGCCAGCAATCTATGTAATTGAACCTTTGCTCATGTTCCATGAATATTTCAGGATGAACATATTCAAGAAATAAAGTATAAGCATGCTCATCAATTCTACTTAGTTGCAATTGTTCAGCTTTAGAGACTTGAGTTGTTTGCACTTGTTCCTCAACAGCTTTCCCACTTTTGTCTTTGTTTATCTCAGAACTTGTACCAACATGTTCAGAAACAGGAACTTCTGAAGGTTGATTTTCTTCTAAAATTTCAAACTCAACTACTTGTTCTTTAGCATGAATATGAAAATCATAACCATTACTCAACAGATAATCTTCATCTCTTATTGAATTTATCTGTTGATGGCCAGCAGATATACTTCTTCTCACCAGTTCTCTAAAATTTATCATTTCTTTGATCAGATACAAAATTTCATCCTTAAATTCTTTAGGACCAGCAATCCATTCCGTACAATCACATAACCATTTTAAAGTTGCAGAAGAGTACTTTGGAATGTCAGAAACAATAGATGTTCTTTTATTTAATCCTTCTGCTTCATAATGAAAACCCAGTTCTGGTTTAGTGAAGACAGTAGAGATCCCTTCAAGACTAACTGTAGCTGGTTCCAATAAGTTTACTTTCTTCAAGCCATGTTCAAAAGCAAGTTGGAAATCATGCTTCACAAAGTTTCTGAGGTAGATACCAATTTTTCTTCTTAATTCTTGTACCATTTCTGAATCCCCTCTTTTCACAACACAGAAGTTCAGAAGAGAGAGTTTATCTTGCAGCCTCAAATTATAAAAATCAAATTGAGTAAACTCAAATAAAGTGCCATCTCTTCTTTCAGCACCAATCCTGACAGCATTTATATCTTCTTCAGTTGATTTTTTAATACTTCTGAAATGCTTGATTGGAACAGAATCATGCATGTCTTGAATACCATGTATCTGATAGAAAGATTTAACTTCAGAAGCAAATTCTTTATCCCATTGATCACTTATAAAACTTTCTAGAGTTGTAAATTTCAAACTCTTCTTATACAAGTAAACATATGTATCTTCAGGAAAAACAGTGACAGTATGTTCAAGCTCATCAAAGATTGTGACTTTTGTAAACACTTGATCAATGATAGGTTCTTCAACAATTGGTAAATTGAATCTGGGAATCTGAATGCTTTCTTTGTATTTGACTTCAATTTCACCAACATAAGCCATTAAAACTACATTAGAAAATCCAACATCACTCATATGACATAGATCAACTATCACATATGCATAATTGCTTTGTTGATTATAAAAATCTCTGAATATAGACAACCTTTCATCCAAGAATCTACACTCCAGATTCCTTGGTGAATTCAGAAATACATACTTCATAAGCATTTGACTTACAAACCACCACATAATATTCAGAAGTTCTTCATCTTCTCTTCTATCAATCAAAAGAGGTCTCCACACAACTATATCCCTTATTTCATTCACTTCTTCTTCATTATCAAACATAATGACATCTGATAGATCACCTGGTTCTCCAATCTCTTCTTCAAAAGCTAAGTATTCATTATGCATTTCTTCATTTGAATCAGAAATGATGTCTGTATCGTCTGTACCAACATTATCTTCTGAATTAATAGACAATTTTTCAGTTTCATACCCTTCATTTACTTCTTCAGAAATTGTCTTATCTGCACCAGTCTCTATAGAAATCTCCACAATAGGCTCATTAATAATCAGAACAGCTTCATAAATGGGTTCAGCTTCAGAACAAGGAATTTCTTGGTCTTCAGGTTCAGAATAAAGAATATCTTCAATTGCCTCAGAGACCTTTTCAGAACCAGTGTCTTTCAGAACACCTTTAGAAGATCTTTCGGAAGACTGGGCCTTTATCAAAAGAACATCTTTAGAACTTGACGCTTTTCTCCTTTTCTCCCCCTCGTGATCATCAGAATTCTGATCATCATGCTTTCTTTTTAAAATGTCAGCCTGTGGTCTGCATTCTAAGACAGAAATCCTTTAATCAAGCAATGATTGAGTTTGGTATATAGAAGTTAACTTATTCAAACTAAGTTGAATGTCATCTTTTGTGGCTAATTTTGACAAGTCTGGCGATTCAAAAGTAGAAGGCAAGGAAGTTCTGAGACTTGCCACTGAGGAAACAACTTCTGAAAAAGATTTTAGAATGGCATCCTGAAAAGATTTAAGATCATTTGTAGATACAGAGACTTTCGGCAATTCACTTAGTCTCTCATCCAGTTTCTTCTCCTGTCTCTCCACCCTATCCTCCAACACCTTAGAAGAATTTGTCGTCAATTCCTTGATGTTCTTCTGAATCTTTTCAAATTCAGAAGTACATAAATCTTTGAATTTAGAGAATTCAGAAGATTGGGTAAGAGAGCCAAGACCAACAAATGGTCCTGTTTGCAGTCCTACATAAGTAGGCTGGCCTGTTGATATCACCACATCTTGAATCATTACTGATTCAGTGAATGGGGCTTTGGATATGTTCACCCCACCAGGAATTCCTTTAAATCCTTGATATCCTGAAGTAGGCATATCTATTGAAGTTGTTGCAATGTGACACACACTTTGCTTGGGTATATCTGAAAGATATGTGCTAGTGTGAAGGAAATTCACATCAAGTGGTGCATTAGGCTCTAAGTTGACTGGACTCTCAGACTCAAGGTGCTCATATCTGTGAAGGGGGACATATATCCTTCTTGTTCAACATTAGCATTCTCCATATGGGAATCTAATGGTTGATGAGCTTCTTGCCCCATGAGTGTTGATGGAACACCTTTTCTGTTGAGAGATGGGTGAGTGGCTGGGGGGGGGGGGTTAACAAAAGTTTCCATGGTCTCACTGGCTATTTCAATATTACCCACCAAAGAATGTGGAATAATAGATTGTGTGGGTGCCCAACTTGTAACAGTCAGTGCACAGGATTCTTTTTCTTTTGCCTGTGATCTCGCCTCATCAATTCTTTTTCTAACCTGTCTACCCTGGCTCTCATTTACATTTTGCCTCTTAGCACTCTGAGGTTGTTCCCCACCTTGAACTTCCTCCCCTCTCTCACTATATAATCTAGACCCCTCACCTTTCTCACCACTCTGGGTTGAATCAGGGGAACAGACTGCTGGTTTAGGCAGTCCCATAGCTTCACAATACTCATTCAAATACCTATTTTTAGAACTTATATATGCCAGTTGTTCTGCTGGAAGTGGAACTGAATTTGGAAATCTGATCTTGACATTTGGTGGTCTCAAGTTGTCCATAGAAAACAATAGAACAAACAACTCAGTGTCCAATCTAAGAATGTCTTCAACAGCCTTCATAGCTCCTTTGATGAAGATCTGAAGAACTTGTGAAATTGAATGTATGAATAGGTAGACTTCTTTGAGATGACAAAGATCAAAGAAGCATAATCATAATGCTTGTTATAAGCAATTCCATGAAAGATGATTCTCACATTGGTTGATGCTTGATCCAAACTTGAATGTTTACCAGATAAACATGTGCTGATTATGGTAAATAAGGAATACCAAATTGATGGAAGACATTTCCTTCTAAAAGAGCTAAGTGCAGTAAGAGTTTCTGAATATCCTAACTTCATAAAGTCAGCAATAATTTCAGAATTTGATGGAATATCATCAAAAGTAGTTTTTCCCACAACTGCATTGTCTTTAGGAAGATCAAATATATCCCTGATATCTGAATCCTCAATAGAGAACCTATAACCATGAACATATGAAGAAATGTCATCTTCATCTTCATCAACCTCTGCATAGAACCACTATTGTTGCAAATATGCCTCAGGAACCATAAATCTTCTAGTAAGAAGAGCTCTAAAAGGATGTTTCTTTAGAATTTCAATTAAAATCTTTTCATCAGAATTGAGATATGTTGATCTAAGATTAAGAGCACAGTTATTCTTCTTAATCTCCATTCTTTTGTTCTCTGGAACATACATTCTTGTAAGATCAGGGCCATAAGTTTCTTTTTGAGCAGTACCGGCATGAGATTGAGATTCATTTACACCACCAACAGATTCAAAAGCAACTTCTATTGATTCAACTTGAGTTCCCCCAATCTTAGGAGAATGAGGGTTAGGGTTTGGATTTGGGTTCGAGGGAACAACTTCAGTGTTGCCTTTCGCTGTAGTATCTTCACATATTGGATCATCATCCAGAGTGGCTTCTATTAAAACAATCATTACTTTTTTAGGAATGATTTTGAAAGAATCACCATTGGATGATTCATCACTGTTACTGAAACATGATTTTGCAGTTTGAATGGGTTGATCAACATTAGAAGTCGACATTGTGGAAAGAACTTGAAGATTTGAGTGAGATTGAAGTTCAAGAATATCAGAAAACAAATTTCGGAAGGAAAATTCGCTGAAAAAAGAAGAAGATGACGATGCCATGGGTTTTATGATGTGGATGACCGACGTAGGACACGTGGCAGAAAAAGAACCAAAAAGTAATGACGATTAGTAGAGGAATTATGATTGTCACCGGTTAATGTTGATTACTGAACCGTTTTACGACGTGGTTAATGCTTTTTGAATGAAATTAAAACACGTGGCATGCGCGTGGACAAAGTCATCTTCTGAATGAAGAATTCAGGACTTCTGAGATAGAATTCAAAAGTTTATAGAGAAAATTCAGAATTTCTGAGAAATGATTCAGAATTTAAAAAAATGTTCAGAAGTTGAACAAATATGGATGAATTCCTTAAAACCAAATTGAAAATACATACTTCTGAAATCTGAAAACATTTTGATGATTCAGAAGTAGTTTGAACAATGAAAAATTTGATAATCATTAGAAGTTTATCCATACTTCTAAGTCTTATAAGCTCAAAAAGACTTTTCACCTATTCAGATCTTGTAGCATGATTAAAAAATAAACCATTAGTAACAATTGATCAAGTACAAGAAACAAAGCTCCCCCAAGAATCATGAATAGAAGAAGAAGATTTTTTTTTGAAAAAGTCCCCCATGAAAAATGCTCTATAGAAATGAAAAAATTAAAAAAAAAAAGCCAATTATATGTATTCAAGAAAGAAAAATGTTGACTTCTAAACTATGTAATATTGACTTATGAGAATCCAACATCAGAATTTCTGAAGTTAGATTTTCTGATTTCAATATACGTTTAGTTCAAAAGTGAATAATAAACTCTTGATCTATGAGATTGGGTTATCCAGAAAGATTCATCATGCCTAATTTACTTGCTAAGAAGTTAAATCGTTTCTTATCAAGAGCTTTTGTAAACAAATCAGCCAATTGATAATCTGTCTGTACAAAGAACATTTCTATATTGCCTTTTTCAACATGGTCCTTAATGAAATGATACCTCACATCAGTATGTTTATCTTTGAGTGTTGAACAGGATTAGCTATAATGGCTATGACACTTTTGGAATCATAAAACAGTGGAATTTTCTTGAAAGTATAGCCATAGTCTTTAAGTTGTATTTACATCCAGATCACTTATGAGCAACAAATTGTAGCGGCTACATATTCAGCTTCTGTAGTAGAAGTGGATACACAGTTCTGCTTTTTGAAAGACCAACTTACAAGTCTGTCACCTAAGAATTGACATGATCCAGATGTGCTTTTTCTATCCAATTTACAACCACCATGATCTGCATATGTGAAAGCAGTTAGCTCAAAACCAGAATTCTTAGGATACCAAAGTCCCAATGAAGGAGTTCCTTTGAGATATCTAAGAATTCTTTTAGCAGCAAGAAGATGAGATTCTTTTGGATTTGCTTGATATCTAGCACAGATGCATGTGGCAAATATTATATCAGGTCTACTAGCTGTTAAGTAAAGCAAAGAACCAATAATACCCTTGTACTTCTTTTCATCTACAGATTTACTTGATAAATCTGGTTCAAGTTTACTAGCAGTAGCCATTGGTGTTTGAATACTAGAACAGTCAGACATATCATATTTTTAAGTAAGTCAGAAACATACTTAGATTGATTTATGAATATGCTAGTGGGAAGTTGTTTCACTTGTCTGCCAAGAAAGAAAGTCAACTCACCCATCATACTCATTTCAAACTTAGTTTGCATGATTTTTTCAAAGCTCTTACAAAATTTTGGATTAGTAGAAGCAAATATAATGTCATCCACATAAATCTGTATTAAAATCATATCCTCACCTTCCTTTTTCAGAAATAAGGTAGTATCAATTGTACCTCTTTTGAATTCAGAATTCAGAAGGAAAGTTGTGAGTGTTTCTTACCATGCTCTTGGTGCTTGTTTTAATCCATACAAGGCCTTGTCCAGAATATAAACATGATCTAGAAATTCTTTGCTAACAAAGCCTTCTGGTTGGTCAACATATACTTCTTCATGAAGAACACCATTCAGAAATGCACATTTTACATCCATCTGAAAGAGTTTCATGTTCTTGTGAGCTGCATAGGCCAGAAAAATCCTTATTGCTTCTAACCTAGCCACAAGAGCAAAAGTTTCATCATAGTCTATTCCTTCTTGTTGACAATAACCTTTAGCTACAAGCCTTGCTTTATTTCTCACAACAATACCATTTTCATCCTTCTTTTTTTCTGAAATCTCATTTTGTTCCAATGATAGGCTTTCACTTTAGTCTAGGAATAAGTCTCCAGACTTTATTTCTTTCAAATTGATTAAGTTCATCTTGCATTTCTAAATTCCAGTCTGGATCTTGAAGAGCTTCAAATGGCTTTTTGGGTTCTATACTGCTTAGAAAATTCACATACAGACATTCATTGGCTGTGGCTGATATAGTTTGTACTCCTTTTGAGGCATCACCTATGCTTTGATGAATGGGTGACTTGAAGTCCACTTGGTCACGTTTGGCAAGGGTTGAACAGATAAGACATTGTTCAATGGATCATAATCATCAATGATTGCTTGTTGTTCTAGTTCTGGATATATCTCTGAATGTAGATCTGAAGTCTCCCCCTTAACAGGATGATGTGAATTAGTTAATAAAGATTCAAAAATTTCTTGAATTGGTTCAGAATGTATGTTAACGGGTTCAGAAAGCATTTGAACAGGTTCAGAAGACTTTTGAACAGGTTCAGAAGTAGGAATTTCTGAATTTGAGGTTGAGATTGATGGTCCAGAAATATTTAAAATGTTTGGTTCATCTGGAATAAGTGCTGGAATGTTTATGCTAAGTGAAGGATTTTGATAATCTGCAGAAACAACAATAGACATATCAAACAAATCTTGGCATAAGACATCTACTTTTTCTATAAGTAAAGAATTATTAGTAGATTTATTCTGAATACTCATCTCTGAATCAAGTTGTTCAGAGTTTTGGTTTAGCTTTAGTTCTGAACTGGTTTGTTCAGAAGTCATTGTTGGCTCATTAAATCTGACATTTGTGCTTTCAACTATTGTTCTTGTCTTCTTCATGATAATCCTATAGGCTTTGGATCTTTGTGATTAGCCAACAAACACTCCAACTAAGACTTTAGGATCAAATTTGTTTAAATTCTCCCTGTCATTTAGTAGAAAAGACCTGCATCTAAATTTTTTAAAATAATCAATAGAAGGTTTTCTCTTTTTAATTAATTCATAAGGAGTTTTAAGATGTTTTCTATTCAGAATTGTCCTGTTTTGTGTAAAACACGCTGTAGCAATTGCTTCTGCCCAAAGAGATAAAGGTTGTTCTGAGTAAGCAAGCATAGTTCTGGCAGCTTCTACCAAGGTTCTGTTCTTTCTTTCAACTACACCATTTTGTTGTGGAGTTCTAGCAGCGGAAAAATTGTGAGATATACCAACAGAATCCAAAACATTATGAATTTTGGAATTTGTAAATTCTGTGCCATTATCACTTCTGATCTTTTGGATAGGAAGTTGAAGTAAAACTTGTATTCTCTTCAGAAAAGGAATTAATAATTCAGAAGTATCAGATTTTGGTCTCAGAAACTCTACCCAAGTATATCTGGAATATTCATCCACTATGACTAATATATGCTTCTTTCCACCTAAACTCTGAGTCTTCATAGGTTCACATAGATCCATATGTAACATTTCAAGTGGAGCTTGACAAGAAGAAATCATTTCAGAGGATGTGAAGTTCTATTTATATTTCCAAGTTCACAACAAGAACATATGAGTTCTTTTGAAATTTGATCTTTGGCAATCCTCTGACTGATTGTCGCCTATCCAATTCAGAAATTGATTTGAAGTTAAGATGAGACATCCTTCTATGCCATAACCAACTCATTTCAACCATGGGAGTAGAAATGTAACAAATTCCTTTGAGTTGACCATCCTCAGTAAAGGTTGCAGTGTAAATATCACAATCTCTATAGGCAGTTAATTCACTTTGCTTCTCAAATTTAGAATATGACATAACTCAATGTCAAATTGGACAGTCCAGTATTTATCACAAAACTGACTTATGCTGAAAAGATTATGCTTAAGTCCTTCTACATAGAAAACCTTCATGACTATGACATCTACTTTTGAAAAAGTTCCATATCCTCTAACAAATCCTCTAGCATTGTTTCCAAGACTAATTGTTCCTCCATTTCTCTCATGATAATTAGTTAGTAATTCCTTGTAAGGTGTTATGTGTATTGAGCATCTAGAGTCTAATATCCACACATGACACATCTGCAGAAACAATTACTTAGATTTAGGTACCCATTTGAAGATGAGTCCTTTCTGATTAGTAATAAAAGAAGGAATTCTGAATTTGGATTTTGCAGAAGTAAGTTCAGAACTTTGTTAGACATTTTGAGACAACTCAGATTTAACCTTTTTATGTGTTGTAGAAGTCTTATTAGAAGAATTTGATGAAGAATTCTTGATTAGTTTCTTAGAAAATTTCTTGTTAAATTTTGAGTTTAGTTGGAAGTTATGATGTCCACAATTTATACAATGAATATGACAAGAAAGAACTTTCAACAAATCAACACAAAAGCAAGAAGTAACAACATTAGATTTAGAAACTAAATGCTTTCTTTTATTCAAAGTAGTAGAATTGTGTACATCATTCGTCTTAAAAGAATGAAATTTATCTAATTTATCTTGCTTTGATAATCTTTCATCTTTTCTCTTCCAAACTAAAGTGGACAACTCTATAAAAGATAAGAAATGTGAATTAGTGCAAGAAATATTTTTATCAACTTTCTTTTGGTTAAGCTGCTTTATAGATGTTGAAATTGAAGATTGACCTTTTTCAAAAAATTTAATTCTTGAATTGAAATCTGATGATGACAACTTAGATTTTTCAGTAGTAGAACTAAGTTCTGAAGAAGAATAAGTTTGGGAAATAGGAGTGTTTAATTCAGATGTTTGAAATACTGAATTCTGAGACTCTTCTTTTAAGAAGACTATTCCAAACATTTCTGAAGGTAATTTGATTTCTTCAGATTTAAGTGTTTCTCCTTCAGTCATGGAAGATTTAGATTTGTGAATAACATATTCATCTTTAGTGATAACTGCCACAACTGGATTATCTAAAATGTCATCTTCAGTCTCAGAATCTGAAGCATTTATAAGATTTGAAAATTTATCTTCAGTCATGTTTGTAACAAAATCTTTTAATTTTAAATTATGCTTCTCAAAATCAATATTTGATTCATACATCTGAGTATCATTAATAATATCTTCATCATTTTCATTATCAGAATCATCAAAGCATATTTCTGAAGTTTCATCATCACTTTTGAAAAATTCATCCTCAGAAAATTCTTCATAGGTATCTTCAGAATTTTCTTTAGAAGTTTCGTTTAAATCATTTTTATCTTCAGAAGTATCTTTTGAGATATCTATATCACCTTCTGATTTTAATTCGGAAGTAAATTTCTGAAGTATCTTCAGCAATATGTTCAGAAGTGATATCAGAAGTTGATTCTGAATTTGATATTACTTTGATTCTTCAGAATTTGGAGATTTTTCATTTGAAAACAAAACTTCTGATTTAACAAAAGCAATACGTTCGGGAAAAGAAAAATCCACTAGTTTAGGTGTAACACTTTTGACTTCTTCATTGAAAATCTTCATTTTTGAAAGATCATATAAGTTTGAAGGAGCTTTCTTTAAGATTTGAGTATCAGTATAACCTAAACCAGTTTTTATGTTATAAAACTTTGAATTCTGAGCCTGACTTGTTAAAATATTTAAAGTTTGTTCAGTTTGACCTCTTTTAAAGTTCAAATCTTCTAATTCTTTAATCTTTTTGTACAACTCAACTCTTTGCTGATTTAGAAAGTTCATTTTAATATTCAGAACTTCCTTTTCAGATATTTCATTTTGAATATCTTTTTGCATACTGCCCATCTTTCTTTTAACAAAGATTTTTCCTTAGAAACTTTATCAAGTATTTCTTCAGCATTCTGACAATTAAGTTTATAGATTTGACTTTTTTCTCTAAACTTATTGACTAATGTTTTTTCACCTTTAATTCTGTTTCTAAGATTTTTAAATTCAGAAGTCATATTCCGAATTTGTTTTTGCATGTTAATTTCAGAATTAGATTCAGAAATAGATTTTGAAGAAGTTTGTACCTCAGTGTCATGAGTATGTGTGTCTTTTGGATCCATTTGACACATATACAATTTGCAGCAAAATGAGCAACCTCCTCATCATACTCATCATCACTCCAGTTCAACTAGTCTTCTTCATACCTTGTGATAAGAGCAGGGTTGATTTCCTTCTTCTTTTCCAACAAGTGCTTTTTCTCATAGTACCCAACGTTTTTTTACATTAGGCATTTTGCACTGTCTAGAAAAATGGCCAGGTTTTCCACAGTTAAAGCATCTGGCTGGTTCTGAATCATCTTTATGAACAACTTCTTTTGCAATAGTCTTAATCTTGTCTTCTTGTTGAAACAAGATTCCATAAACATCATGAATAGACTTTCTAGAAAGATTTCTAGTGACCATATTATCAGTAAAACTGGTCCATTCATTTCCAAGATTATTCAAAAATTTATTACTAATTTCTGAATTTGACTTCTGAACCCCATTCATTCTCAGATCATTCAAGATATTATTAAATCTAAGATAAGTCTTAGTAATTGACTCACCCTCTTTATTTCTGAAATTTTCATAAGTTCCAATACATATATTAAGCCTTTGTGTTTGAGCTTTAGTGCTCCCCTGAATCCGAACCTCTACTTCATCCCACATGGCTTTTGCAGAAAGTCAAACTATCGACTCTATTAAATATCTCATTTGGAATAGCCATGGTAAGTAAAGTAAGAGCCCTTTTATCTATTTTGGCTTGCTCCTTTTCAGCAATACTGTACATACCTGGTCTTTTCTTGATCCGAGTTGCAGGAATTTCAGGAGTGGTACCTGTTCTTGGAACAGTAGCAATTTCAACGTATACTTCAAGAGAACCATTGATGATACATTGCATCAAGGCTTCATCAATATTATCCAGAAACTGTATCATTCGAATTCGCCATTGATGATATTCACCCAAGAACAGAGTGATCTAGGAATATTAGCTATTACAACTAACTAACTTTCTATTTACATACAAGTAGAGATATTAAACTAACAGAGGTTTACATCACAGACCAATAGTATCTATACAAGTGTGAAAAGCAAGTTCAGAGATACTTCTGAACTTCTTCATAATCGTCTTCAGAAGTTCTTCATAATAACTTCAGAATATTCAGAACTTCTGAAGTAGCCACTTCATAAGTTATGCCTTATGTTTTCCTTTTCTTTTCTTCTTCTCTAAACATTACTTCTGTCTTTGTTCTTCTGAGCTTTCCTTTATCCTTTCAGAACCAGTTCAGAAAATCTGAACCGTATAGCTTTAGAACCCAGTCTCTTTCTGTCTCTACTTATCTTGAAGTGTTTTGATGACAACAACTCAAATTAGAAATCGTTGGAACCGCGGTTTGATAACTCAAAACCGTTGGAACCATGGTTATGTGTAAAATTTAAAATACATAAAGCATGCGGTGCGGTGCGGTTTGAACCGCGGTTTGATAACTCAAAACCGCAAACCGCACCACATAGTGCGGTTTGGTAAAAATGCAAACCGCAAACTGCACCGCGAAAGTTCTAAACCGTGCTTTGTGGTGCGGTGCGGTGTGGGTTTAGATGAACACCCCTAATGCTACGATTTGAGGAAACCCTAGAAATTTAGAAAACCCTAGAAAATTTAGAGGAGATCTTGAGCTTGAGCACTAACCTTTAATACTTGAGGAAGAAGCAAGCGAGGTCTTTAAATCTTCGGGACAAAATACCATAAATGTTGTTCTTCATTGAATGGATTAAACAAAGAGAGAGTGTGAGAATTGAAGAGAAATAACGAGGGAGGGAGAGGGTTATGAGGAGAGAAGATGAATTAGATTCCAAACGAAACAAAAGGAATGGGGACCAGCTGATAAAAAAACATGTGGAGAAAACTTTTCAGGTGGTTCTAGGCCGCGTAAGCTTCTGTTTGATTCCAATGCTCCTGCCGAAATACATACTAACCATCCATATCCTTCACTTTTTTTGTGATACGTATATACACACTAACCATGCATATTCTTCTTTCTTTTTTGTGATACGTGGCATGCTACATGCCTTCCAAGATTAGACTTAATTATTAATTACTATATATCTATATATATTTATATAAAGACTAACATATTAATTACCATATATGTATACGTATTATATATATATATATAAGCATCCTCCCTTCGAATTCCAAAATGCAACCCTTGAGAACATCACGATCTAAAATTTGTTTACCATCAGCTATCTCAACAATATAAGCATCCTCTAAGATACTAATAGGCACAAGTAGGCGTGGATAGAAAGTAATGGACACAAAAGAGCAAGTAGCAGCAGAATCAAATAGAACACAAGCGGGTACGGAGTTAACAAGGAACGTATCCGACACCTTCGCCTCGTCTACCGTCATTTTGAAGGCCCTTCCCGTTGCTTTAAGAGCACCTTCCTTCCTCCCTTGACTTCTCCTGTCTTCAATTTCGGGCAATCTCTCGTGAAGTGTCCCGGTTCCTTGTATTCGAAACAAATGAGCCCCTTGATGGGACAGTCCGTTATAGCATGGCCGGACTTCCCACACTTGAAACAACTGTTGAGGTTTGAATTACAATAGTCGTGGTGTTTCTTTTGGCAACGGAGCACCACCTAGCTTCCCGTCCGGAATTTCCTCCACTTTGTTGTTGAAGTGACTCGGTCTCTTGGGTGGCGCCGAATTGTCTTCCCACTTTCTTTTCTCCCCGACTACCATCTTCTCTTCTTTACCTAAATTATAGGCATCCTCCATTAGTTGAGCTTGTTCGATTGCCTCCCTTAGAGTATAGGCTTTTGAAACTCGAACCATTGTCATCATGTCGGATGGCAATCCTTTGATGTATGCTTTCACTTTCTCTTTCTCGTCCGGAGCCACGTGCCCCACAAGACTCAACTTTTCCACAAACAAGTGGGTGTACTCCCTCACAGTTTTGCTCACCTTCTTGAGAGCCCGAAACTCGTCCACAATTGGATCAACCACCCTTTCGTTAAAATATTCTTCCATCACCTTTGCTTTGAACATATCCCAAGTAAGCATGGAGACAATAGCCGTCCCAAGAGTAGTTGTGGTGATGTTCCACCACAACAAAGCATCACCTCTAAGCATTTGCGAAGCAAACTTCACCTTATGTTTTTCTCCGCACTCACTCGAGCCAAAAGCTTGCTCGATTTCCCTTAACCATCTTTTACAAACCACCGGATCGTCTGAACTAGAAAACTCGGGCGGTTTGGTGCATAGAAAGGTCTTTTATGAATAACCTCTCTCCGCATGCCTAGTAACACCCACGCCCGTCTCTTCAGTGCTGTTAACATAATCACTCCCTCCAGAACCTCCCACGACATTCTCGTCAACCGTCTAATGCCTTCGATTACTAGCATCCCGCTCTTCAAACATTTTCAGAAATGTTTCATGTTGTTGTGCCATAGCCGAATTCATGGCCCCCATCATATTGTCCATCATACGCGTCTCGGGAGTTATTTCCTCCATAACGGGCTCAGAAGTAACAATGTTGTTTTGCGGAATATGCTCAACCCTTCCCCTCAACATATTCGGTATAGGAGGAATAGTAGATGTAACCTATTGAGGTTGGTCGACCGTGGACTCAATCGCTCCACGACCACCCGGTGAGGGTTCCCGACCACTCCGAGTGTTCACCATGCTTGACTGCCACACATACGAGAATGGAGGTAAGAAACAGGTTATACCAAATTAATGTAAGGAAACGTACTACACATTCATCAATCATCGCAACAATAGGAAGATAAACATACTCACATAACAATATACTCAAAATAGTATTAGCTACGAGTTATCTTGAATATAGCATACATATAAGAATTCTCATAACCAAAGTCACATTTCATGATCAATGCACTTCTGTCGACTCTATACCTCACCTATCTCAAAAGTTTCTACCCACAATTCACAAATCATCACCTAAAGTCCCAGCTTAAGTCTAGCAATCTTAAATTCATACCTAGTTCACTTAAACTAGAGCTCTGATACCAACTTGTAACACCTTAAAATTAGGAGACATTTTAAACCGAGTCGATCTACAAAGAGGTTCCACATAATATAAATATCACCCAACAACTGGGGATTATAGAGTTTACAACTAAAAATGGATACTCAAACAACAACCTATTAATCTATACAAAATCAGACATAGATTATGCTTGGGTGTTGCTAATATACTCAAAATACATATAGAGTAACTCCCAATATACACTTGAAAGTGTAATCCAAAAATGCCTCAAAGGCCAATCGGCCATACACTCCACTCATCCCTTAGGCGCTCATGCTTGCTTTTAGGAGAGGATGACAATTTTAAATATAACGGGGGAGACCCGATATTACCATTAATAGTGACATAATACGTAAGTAGTCACTTATAAATGGTAAGAGTTCGTTCTAGGTCCAATGGCTATTGGCGACGACCAACAATACATCAAAGTATGGCCCTCGATGATCCTAGTTAGAAGCTCACGTAAGGATCAATGGCTATTGGCACCAACCAATAATACAACATAGCATGGCCCCCGATGATCCTATACGTTGACCAAAAAGGGGATGACAATCCCGGTTCATCTCGACTTATATGCCTATGGATCCATTACATTCGAGTCATAATAATGTATTTAACTCAATATATTCAATTTTACCCAAACATAGGTAGTTTCATATATACATTTCCATCGAATGGAAAACTCTTATTTTAACACTAAAATCCCAAAATTTGAGAATTATAAATTTTGAGTTTCAAAATCCAACAATATGCTGGAAATAAACATATACAAAGTATTTAAAGATCATTATTCATGCTTCATATCTCAAAATACATAAGCCCCAAATTCATAGTTTTTTGACCTTGAAAAATTAAAATTACTTAAACAAGTAATTACTTGAAATATAAACATTTTGTGACACCTTAGGCAGATCCCATATCGGCCGTGGACAGGAGTGATGTTGGGTTCATAAGTAAACCTTTGCCTTCCTAAACACAACGCGTTTTGGGGCCACACGCAAGGCAGGTTCTTGGAACTCTGTGGTTAAGCGTGCTTGGGTGGGAGTAGTACCAGGATGGGTGACCTCTGTGAAGTCCTCGCCAGGTCACTAGAAACTAATCCGTGCGGCTTAGGCCAAAGCGGACAATATTATGTCGTGGACAATATTTTACATCTATATGGTTTTAGAAAAGAAAATTGACTCACAATGCTAGGATTTAAGGAAACCCTTGAAATTTAGAAAACCCTTTAGAGGAGATCTTGAGCTTGAGCACTAATCTTTAATACTTGAGGTAGAAGCAAGCGAGGTCTTTAAATCTTCAGGACAAAATACCATAAATGTTGTTCTTCATTAAATTGATTAAACAAAGAGAGAGTGTGAGAATTTAAGAGAAATTACGAGGGAGAGAGAGGGTTATGAGGAGAGGAGATGGATTAGATTCCAAATTAAGCAAAAGGTACGGGAGCAGCTGATAAAAAAAATTTGTGGAGAAAACTTTTCGGGCGGTTTTTAGGCGCGGGCTGTTTTAGGCACGGGTAGTACCCATAGCCTAAGCCGCGTAAGCTTCTGTTTGATTCCAATGCTCTTGCCGAAATACATACTAACCATCCATATCCGCACTTTTTTTTTGTGATACGTGTACACACTAACCAATCCATATTCTTCTTTCTTTTTTGTGATACGTGGGCATGCTACATGCCTTCCAAGATTAGACTTAAATATTAATTACTATATATCTACATAGAGGAAAATTCAAATGTGAACCTATCTTTGATTGTGAACATGAGGACAGATCTCAGCCCTAGATCTGAGCCATATTCAAGCTGCTCTTTAAATGTGGCTTGAAGGGTAATTATGGCAAGTTTTATATTTTAAACAAATTATCCTTTATTCTTTTAAACAGATTCTCCTTTATTCTTTGCTTGTTATCGTTGATATCACTCCCGCTTTTTTCTTCCTTCTCTGTTTATCGTTTTCTTCTCTGTAAATCGAATTGTTATCTATTAATCGGATTCATTGCTGTGAATAACTTCTCTGTTAATCGAATTTCTAATTCAATGGATTATGTTTCTTCGTCGCGAGGTTCAATTGAAATTGATCCAGTTGAAAATTCTACTCTCTTTGTTGATCAAACATGTGATTTGTTCTCTTATTACGATCCGATTACAGATGATGATATTACAGATCGAGAATTTTGTTCTAATGATTCGGTCACAAATTTGGAAAAAACGGAGCATCAAAAATTTTGTTCTAATGTTGAAGATGCGTTAATATGTAAGTATTTTATTAATCTAGTTTCTAAATCTGTCGAGTATTAGTTTATATTTATTCTGAATATAAGCTACAAAAATACACACCACAAAATTCTTTAGTTTGAATATTAGTTTATATTTAGTCTGAATATAAGCTACAAAAATACACACCACACAATGATTTAGCTTATATTCAGTCTGAATATAAAGTAGTTGTTCATATTACACACTAATCTTTATATTCAGTCTGAATATAAGTATGCAGATCCCAAATTCTTTTATCTTACATTCAGACTGAATATAAGCTACAAGCATACACTCCACAAAATGCTTTAGCTTATATTCAGACTGAATATAAACATAACATTTTCATATTAAACATTAATGTTTATATTTTGAAATTGTAGGTTATATTCAGACTGAATACAAGCTACAATTACCCAATAACCAAATTGTAGTTTGTATATTCACTCTGAATATGAGCACTACCACTGTTAGTATTCATATTCAGACTGAATATAAGCACTAACAGTGGTAGTGCTCATATTCAGTCTGAATATACAAAGTACATTATCAGCAAATTGTATATCATATTCATACTGAATATGAGCACTACCACTGTTTGTGCTCATATTCAGTCTGAATACAAGCTACAATTGCAAAATAACAATGTAGTAGTTTGTATATTCAGACTGAATATGAACACTAACAGTAGTTTGTGCTCATATTCAGTCTGAATGTTATGCTTATACATTGTGATGATTTATCACAATGCTATGCTTATATTCAGACTGAATATAAGCTAAAATTATGAGTTTGTACCTTATATTCAGACTGAATATAAACTAAAATTATGAGTTTGTACCTTATAT
This sequence comes from Silybum marianum, assembly GCA_036898165.1. Lineage (NCBI taxonomy): Eukaryota > Viridiplantae > Streptophyta > Magnoliopsida > Asterales > Asteraceae > Silybum > Silybum marianum. The sequence goes on along the minus strand of CM072530.1, from coordinate 19,242,538 downwards.
TCAGTCTGAATATAAGCTAAAATTATGAGTTTGTATAATTTTAGCTTATATTCAGGCTGAATATATACATAACCTTTTCATATTAAACATTAATGTTTATATTCAGTCTGAATATAAGTATGCAGACCTCAAATTGTTTTAGTTTATATTCAGACTGAATGTAAACTTAACCTTTTCATATTACACATTAATGTTTATTTTCAGTCTGAATATAAGCTACAATCATACTCACCACACAATGATTTAGCTTATATTCAGTCTGAATATAAAGTAGTTGTTTATATTCAGTCTGAATATTAGTTAATATTCATTCTGAATATTGTATTTGTTTTAATAATACCCTGTTTTCACTATTGTATTTGTTTTAGAAATTCTGATTTCAAGAAACGTTTCCATGCAATTATATGGGATGAACAAATTGATGCTAAAGAATTCGAAGAGAGATGGACTACTCTAATGACAGATTTTGGTCTTATTGGGCATAAATGGTTATCTTATATGTTTGAAAATAGGCGCAGATGGATCCCATCTTTTTATAGGGAAATTCCAATGGCTTGTTTAATCAGAACAACGTCAAGATCTGAAAGTGAGAATTCATTTTTTTCACTATTTTTTCATCATGGTGCAAATCTTATGAAGTTTATGGATTCATTTGATTCCGCTATGGACAAACAACGCAACAATCATCGGCTGCTAAACCATCAGACAAAAACAACAGTACCAAGGCTGAGCACACCACTTCCAATTGAAGTTCATGCTTCTAAGATCTATACGCGTTCTATCTTTAGGGATGTTCAAAATGAGATAAAGCAGTCAGTTTGGTCGTGCTTTCAATCATCTATGAGCTTGGAGGATGGTTGTGATGTTATTGTTGTTGTTGAAAAGAAAAAGGTGCAAACTAAAGAGAAGGATTCTGAATGCAACACCAATCCAGGGTTTTTTATGATATATTCTGAGCACAAGGTACATCTTATTTAGAACCAAATATACTTTTAAATATTCTAGCTTATATTCAGACTGAATATAAGCTTCAAGTATGCAATTTCCAAATATGTTAGATTATATTCATACTGAATATAGTCTACAGGTATATAAACAACTTATTGTAGAGTATATTCAGACTGAATATGAGCTACTAGTATTCGAACTGAATATAAGCTTATATTCAGACTGAATATACTCTAAAATCATTCATACAGTGAATTGTAGCTTATATTCAGACTGAATATAACCTACAAGTTCATTGAAATTCAATAATTGTAGAATATATTCAGACTGAATATAAGGTACAAATTATCATTCATTGTGAATAATGAATTTTTTTTAAAATTGATTTCAGGTTGTGCATAATAAGTCCACTGGATCACATGATTGTAGCTGCTTATTTTTTCATCATTTTGGTATTTTGTGTCGTCATATATTTTGTGTTATGAAAAATTTTGGCGTTGAAGAAATACCTCGGCAGTATATTGTGAAGCGGTGGACAAAAGCTCTGATTTCTTCTGAATTATTCAAGAAACGTCATTATGATGGAGAAAGAAATGAGCGTCGTGAGATACTTGAAAATGATGCCCAAGCTGCGTTTGATGGTTGTCTTGGTCTAGTAGTTGATGATATGGAAAAGCTTCAAGATTTTGTTCTGAAAATGCAAGAGTTGAAGGATACTTTGTTGGCAAATGGCTGTAGTGCTCCTCGTCGTAATACAGAAGAGACGTTGGAGTCATTGCTTGGGGTTTCAAAACCAGATAATATTGACATTCAAAATCCGAAAGATAAAAGAAACAAAGGTTATGGTACAGGCAAAAGGTTGAAGAGCGGTAAAGAAAAAACAATTGCTAAAGCTCAAAAGGCAAAGAGATTATGTAGGGTTTGTAAACAAATGTGTAATCATGATTCACGTAATTGCCCATCAAAAAATAATTGATTTTGTGTTTGTATTCTGCAAATAGTCATTCAAATAATGAGTTCATTTTTTAATTGAAAATCAATAAAACTTAATATTCATAATGAATATATAGTGTTTTAGTCTTCTCCTTTAGCGTGAATATAAGTTGTAGTTTGCTTATTCTATGATTGTATGTTAATATTCATTCTGAATATAAGCTACAAGAATACAAAACACAAATTGTTTTAGCTTATATTCAGTCTGAATACAAGCTATAACAATTCTTGTATCTTATATTCAGACTGAATATAAGCTATAATTTGCTTATCTTTTAATTGTGGCTTATATTCATACAGAATATAAGCTACAATTGCAAAATAACAAAGTAGTTCTTTGTATATTCAGTCTGAATATAAGCACTGTTAGTGCTTATATTCAGACTAAATATACTGTATAAGCAAATTGTATCTCATATTCAGACTGAATATGAGCACTACCACTGTTTATGCTCATATTCAGTCTGAATACAAGCTACAATTGCAAAATAACAAAGTAGTTCTTTGTATATCCAGTCTGAATAAAAGCACTAACAGTGTAAACATTGTTAGTTCTCATATTCAGACTGAATACAACCTACAATTGCATATAAGGACGTTGTAGCTCATATTTACACTGAATATTAGCACAAACACTGTTTGTGCTCATATTCAGTCTAAATACAAGCTACAATTGCAAAATAACAAAGTAGTTCTTTGTATATTCAGTCTGAATATGAGAACTAACAGTGTAAACACTGTTAGTTAGTTCTCCTATTCAGACTGAATATACAAAGTACATTATAAGCAAATTGTATCTCATATTCAGACTAAATATGAGCACAAAAACTGTTTGTGCTCATATGCAGTCTGAATATAAACTACAAGAATACAAAACACAAAGTGATTTAGATTATATTCAGTCTGAATACAAGCTAAAACAATTCTTGTATCTTATTTTCAGACTGAATATAAGCTATAATTTGCTTATCTTTTAATTGTGGCTTATATTCACACAAAATATAAGTACAATTGCAAAATAACAAAGTAGTTCTTTGTATATTCAGTCTGAATATAAGCACTGTTAGTGCTTATATTCAGACTGAATATACTGTATAAGCAAATTTTATCTCATATTCAGACTGAATATGAGCACTACCACCGTTTATGCTCATATTCAGTCTGAATACAAGCTACAATTGCAAAATAACAAAGTAGTTCTTTGTATATTCAGTCTGAATATAAGCACTAACAGTGTAAACACTGTTAGTTCTCATATTCAGACTGAATATACAAAGTACATTATAAGCAAATTGTATCTCATATTCAGACTGAATATGAGCACAAACACTGAATATAAGCTTATATTCAGACTGAATATGAGCACAATGTTATGCTTATATTCAGACTGAATATAAGCTAAAATTATGAGTTTGTACCTTATATTCAGACTGAATATGAATATACAGTTTGTGCTCATATTCAGTCTGAATATGAGATAGAATTGGTTATTGTGCAATTGTAGCTTCTATATATTCAGTCTGAATATACATTGTTAACCAATTTTAATCTAGAACAACATATTTAATAACATTGTAAACCAAATACATCATTTAATTTATAGAACACATCAAGTATGAATAAGTTACAAAACAAAGTTAAAAAAATTGTTCAATAGTCTTAGAAACTAAAAGCATCATGCAAATAAACTTAGTCGTTCTTCTATCTTCAACTTTGCTTCTCTTCTACTCTCATCTCTTTTAGGCTTTGGTATTAATGCGTATTCATTAGCTTTCTGCAACACCCACTCCTTCTTCAGGTTCATTTCTGACATTAGCATCTTGGTTAAATACTTGTACCTTAAGCTATTTAAGATTCTTTTCTGCTCGTCTTGTTTTGTCGCCAATCCACAATCCCAATTTTTTATAGGGCCTCCCATGAAGGTCTCCATATGTCTCATCACAAAGATTGAACAATCTTTGTGATTATCAGTTGTCCTCCACTTCATGGCCTCTCTTTTGGGTGGGAAGTTGATTAGCTTGTTAAATATTGAATCCTAATGCTTGCAAGGAATTTTAGGAACAGTTTATGCTGCATTATATAAAAATATTTAAACAATATGAAAAATATAATATATTGATATGATATTTGTTATTCATATAATGTAAATGATATGTTCTTCTTACCAATACTATAGGCACGCTCCCGTATTTGTCATCAAACTTCACTTTTGTGGCACTGTTATCAAACAGGTGTGACATTGCATTTTTTAAATCATAACAGATTACATAAAAGTGATATGATTTTATGATTGGAAAGAATACCTGCAGAGGAATATTCTAGTTAATTTGTGTTTTATTCAGTAAGAAAAGAACAGAGGATACATATTAAAAAAAGATGCAAAGTTTTTTCAAAGTTTCATTAATATCTAATATTCAGACTGAATAATGGCTAGTAATTTATTTTCTTAAATGTATTTGTGTCATACCAGGTCAAACTTCTTTATATCATCTAAATTATTCAATACTTTTTCTTTGATATTCTCTCTGAAAGTGTCATCATATGTACGCCAATCAAAGTCTGCGTTGAACACATCATGTCCCTGTTTAAAAATTAACAGATGTTAAATTAATAAAAAAAATTAAGTTGTAATTTAAATTAGAAAAAAGATTAGCGATCTTACAAGAATATCTGTTGTCATAAATAACCTGCTTGGTGAGTCTTTGCTTTTTAGTCTTTCTTCAAAATTTAGAACTTCTGCCCAATTGTCTATGACATTTGAAAATGCTTCTGAATCTTCAATCATGCTTTCAAAAATTATTTTTAAAGCACTTTTATTTGAAGCAGTTTCAAAAACAACTGACCTGTTGAAACAAATTATATTTAAGTAAATTTTATGATAAACAAAATTGTTTATATTCAGTATATTTAGTATAATAAACTGTTGATTTGTACCATTTTTTAGATTATATTCAGTCTGAATATGAACATTACAGTGTATATTCAGTATGTATATAAGCTAGAAGTGTCCAAATCACAAAATTCCATCTCATATTCAGTTAGAATATAAGATAGAAGTATACAAACCAACAAGTTATAGATTATATCCAGACTGAATATAACCTTCAAGTATCCAAACAACCAAATTGTATCTTATATTCAGTCTGAATATAAGATATAAATATATATAGCACAAATTGCACAACTTATATTCAGTCTGAATATAACCTTCGAGTATCCAAACCACCAAATTGTTTCTTATATTCAGTCTGAATATAGTCTATAAGTATCCAAAATACAAAATTGTAGCTTATATTCAGACTGAATATAACCTAGAAACAATTGTTCAATAATATGAACATTACAGTTTAGTGTTTCACTGAAGTTTTTATATTTAGTTTGAATTAACTTGTTTTTAAATGATTATTATACAGAATAATAGTAAATTAAATTTGATACTTACAGAGCGTCATCTGTTAGTGAGAACACCCATTCACCAATCTTCCTATCCAGTGAATATAATCTTGCTTCAGCATCAACAACTCTTTATACATAAGGTGATTTTAGAAGATCACCTACCTTCTCTATTCTCTTCTCTCTATCTTCAACCTGATCTTTAGGTTTTGCAATTTGCTTATACTTTGCTTTTATTTTGACAACAAGATTATCTTTCTTTGATTTGGATGGTTTTGGAGGGGAGTCAGAATCGGTGAATAGCTTGAAAGTTGGACAACTTGCAGGAGGAGTTTTTTCACTAATACTTGTCTGTTGTGAAACTTGTGGTGCAATCAAATCCTGGCTTTTCATTATGGCATGCTGTCCTTCTCCCCTTGTCTCATTTCGCTCCTCTTCTAAACCTTTATCTTTCTCATTTCCCTCCTCTTCTTTCTTCTCATCTTCCCTTCCTCTTTCTTCAATATTAATGTCATCAACAATATTAGCTATTATTGCTTCAGGAGTAGTCTCTACATTCTCTTCTCTTCTTTCTTCTCTTCTTTCTTCTCTTCTTTCTTCATTTGTCTGCAACACATCAACGATCATGTTTCTTGAAGCTTCATCATTAGCTTCTTCATTTTCTTTTCTTGTTTCTTCTCTTGTTTCTTCTCTTTTTTCTGCATTCGGCTGCACCACACCAATTATCATGTTTCTTGAAGCATCTTCATTAGCTTCTTCATTCTCTTTTCTTCTTTCGTCTCTTCTTTCTTCTCTTGTTTCTTCTCTTCTTTCTTCATTCGGCTGCACCATTTGAATGATCATGTTTTCATTAATCTTAAATAGGCTTTCATATTCAACCTTCCATTCCTTTAATGGTTGATCGATTGGATATAGCATCGTTGCTCTTGTCATCTTAAACTCAATCTCAGCTTTCATTATCATCGGTTCTTCAAGATCATGGTTAAGGCTTGCTAAGAATTCCTGTTTTTTGATGTTTTTTATTAGTAAAGATAATTATAATTAATATTATTTTAAACTACACAGTTTATATTAAGTTTGAATAAAGGTTAGCAAAGTATATATTCAGAATGAATATAGGCTACAAATAGTATTTTGAACTTCAAGTTTTAGCTTATATTCAGACTGAATATAAGAAGCACTAAGATTCAATTTATCTCATATTCAGTCTGAATATAAACAATAAAGTGCATAGTTACACTATTAGTACTTATATTCAGACTGAATTTAAACTACACTACGAAATAATATTATAAACACTAAATAATATTTGTAGCTTATATTCAGACTGAATATAAACAATAAGGCTCATTGTAACACTCTTAGTGCTTATATTCATTTTGAATATAAGCTAACCCACAAAATCTTTTAGATTATATTCAGACTGAATATAACCTACGGTTAAACAAACAACTAATCGTAGCTTATATTCAGACTAAATATGAGCTAAAATTATTCAAAATACTATTTCTTTACATTATACTCAGACTGAATGTAGGTTAATATTATAAAAACTACATACCCCTGCTGTTTTCTCTCTGTTTGAGGCCACGCAATCCTATACCTCATTAGTGTTGAGCTCTAACCTTCCAAATCCACCACTTTCAATCTCATGGTTTTCTCTCTCTTTCAACTTCTTGGACGTCCACTCAAGGATTGCAGGTTTTAATCGTCTATGATTAACTTCATCACAGCGTGTTGAATTCACATACATGACCTGCATTTTTGGTAATTAAATTTAGATTGACTATGTTATAAAATTTTAAAAAAACATAAATATTATAAGCGAATACATACCATAAAGAAATGTTGTTGGTCCTGTATAGAAGTCAGTTTTTGAGTTGCTGTTCCAGAAAAGCTTGCTTATCATTAACTGATTATATATGTAATCGCACCAGTTTATTTTTTTAAAATCATAATTTTCTCCAACATTGGTCAAGAAGGTGGTATTGCAGATTCCCATCTTCATTGTCTCGACCATTGTGTTTATGAAAAGAATGATGAAGTTCAGCTTGAAGTTGATATCCAAAACTGTTGATTCCTTGTTGTTGTTGTTGTTGTTGTTGTTGTTGTTGTTGTTGTTGTTGTTGTTGTAACACTTCTTCTTCTTTTCTTGCTTGTCTCTTCTTCAGTGTGTTTTTCTTCTTCTAAATCTTCTTCAACTGTAATATATATTTTTTTTGCTTGTCTCTTCTTCTTTTCTTGCTTGTCTCTTCTTCAGTGTGTTTTTCTTCTTCTAAATCTTCTTCAACTGTAATATATATTTTTTTTGATTCTCCAGTCTTACTAAAATTCTTCTGCTCTTGTTTCTTATTTCTCCTATTTAATTTAACATTTAAACAGTGGTTAAAATTATAAAATTGACATAAGTTATGAAATACGACAGTTTCATAATGATATCCCAATGTTATTCTTATTATTCAGACTGAATATATATACTACAACTTTTTAAACACATAATTTTATCTTATATTCAGAATGAATATAACCTACAATTATACAAACACGTAATTTGTAGACAATTATATTCTGAATATCACAATGTCATCTTTATATTCTCCAGTCTTAATTATATCCTATATTCAGACTGAATATAAGTACAAGAATACACACTCATAATTGTATCTTATATTCAGTCTGAATATAGACACGACATTGTGTTATTATAATTTTATGCTTATATTCAGAATGAATATATATATACAACGACTTTTTAAACACATAATTTTATCTTTTATTCATAATGAATATAAACATGACATTGTTTTATTGATATGTTAGTCTTATAAGCAGACTGAATATATACTACAAGTATTCAAACACTAACTTTAGCTTATATTCAGACTTAATATAAACATATAATTTTATACTATATATTAAGTACAAGTGCATGCATTATAAGGTATAAATATATTTGGAATGAATATTAAAATGACATTGTTTTATCACTATGTAATGCTTATAAGCAGACTGAATATACAAACTACAAGTATTCAAATACATGACTTTAGCTTATATTCAGACTTAATATAAACACATAATTTTAGACTACATATTAAGTTCAAGTGCATGCATTATAAGGCATAAATATTAAAAATAAACTTTTATTTATGCATTAAGACTTTTACATTCTTCTTCAAATACTTTAATAAGAGGAACGTAGTTGCTTTGTTCACTGTTTGAATCCATTTTAATCTTTTAAAATAAAACCTAAATACTTTGTAGCAAATAACTTTCTTGGAGAAGATGAAGATGAAGATGAAGCCGGTGATGGTGATGGTGATGATGAATACTTTTGTGTTTTTTAATAATGGTGATTAAGAGTTTTGGGAGCGACGTCTTTTGCAGAAGCAGCAGTATTCAGAATTATGATGGCCTATGTCTTATTTAAAACAATGGTCATGCTAACTTTATTGAATAATGGCCCGAGTTTTCAACTTATTTACAAAAAAAGTTAATTTCAAATTTAGCTTATATTCAGACTGAATAAAAGCTACTATTTTAAAAACTTCAAAATTTAGCACAATGTTATGTTTATATTCAGTCTGAATATAAACTACAAATTATGTTTTTGAAGGATTTTAGCTTATATTCAGAATGAATCCAACTTAATATTTTGTAGTTTTTATAATATAGGTTAATATTATTAAAAAAAGTTGTAGTTGTTATATTCAACCAGAATGTAAGAACTAAGATTCAAATTAGCACATATTCAGTATGAGTTGAAATACTAAAACTTGCCTGTTTCAGATGGCTCTGTAGTATAAAGAATCTGCACATCGTTATCTCCTTCCATAGTTGATTTTTTGAAGTTAAATGGTAGAGAGCAGATGTTTTTTAGAGAGCAGCTGTGGTAATGGTAGAGAGCAGAGGTTTTTTAGTGAGTGAGAGAGTGTTTTTTTGAAATGATGAAAATGTGTATCGTTCTGGATTCCATCGTGTGCTATAGTTGGTTTTTAGCATGATTATGGAATATGTGTAATTTGAACCGTCATGTTATATTTTCGATGTTGTCCGTACACGCTAATAATTAATAATACAATTATTATGTGTGTGTAATAATAAATTATTAATGTTTCTATTCAGAGTGAATATAAGCTAAAGTTGAATCGTAGTACTTATATTCAGTTTGAATATAAGCTACGATTTTAGCTTATATTCGGTCTGAATATAAGCACTACTATTAGTGCCTATATTCGTCTGAATACAAACACTATACCCTACAAAATCTTTTAGCTTATATTCAGTCTGAATATAATCCACTATTAAACAAACAAATATTTGTAGTTTATATTCAGTCTGAATATAAACACTATAGAGTATAAAATTATTTAGTGTTTATATTCAGACTGAATTTAAGCACTAAGATTCAATTTGGCTCATATTCAGTATGAATAAAAACACTAAAGTGCTTTGTTACACTCTTAGTACCTATATTCAGTCTGAATACAAACACTATACCCTACAAAATCTTTTAGCTTATATTCAGTCTGAATATAACCCACTATTAAACAAACAACTATTTGTAGCTTATATTCAGTCTGAATATAAACACTATAGAGTATAAAATTATTTATTGTTTATATTCAGACTGAATATAAGCACTAAGATTCAATTTGTCTCATATTCAGTATGAATAGAAACACTAAAGTGCATTGTTACACTCTTAGTGCCTATATTCAGTCTGAATACAAACACTATACCCTACAAAATATTTTAGCTTATATTCAGTCTGAATATAACCCACTATTAAACAAACAACTATTTGTAGCTTGTATTTTGTATTCAGACTGAATATAAGCTACAATTATTCAAAATATTTTTTGTAGCTTATAATTTATTTAGTGTTTATATTCAGTCTGAATATAAGATACAAATAGTATTTGGAAATTCAAGTTTTAGCTTATATTCAGACTGAATATGAGCACTAAGATTCTATTTAGCTCATATTCAGTCTGAATAGAAACACTATATTCAGTGTTAGTGCCTATATTCAGTCTGAATATAAGCTACCCTACAAAATCTTTTAGCTTATATTCAGTCTGAATATAACCCACTATTAAACAAACAACTATTTGTAGCTTGTAGTTTGTATTCAGACTGAATATAAACTACAATTATTCAAAATACTTTTTGTAGTTTATAATTTATTTAGTGTTTATATTCAGTCTGTATATAAGCTACAAATAGTATTTGGAACTTCAAGTTTTAGCTTATATTCAGACTGAATATGAGCACTAAAAATTCTATTTAGCTCATATTCAGTCTGAATAGAAACAGTAAATTGCATTGTTACACTCTTACTGCTTATATTCAGTCTGAATACAAGCTACCCCACAAAATCTTTTAGCTTATATTCAGTCTGAATATAACCCACGATTAAACAAAAAACTATTTGTAGCTTATATTCAGTCCGAATATAAACACTACAGAGTATTATATTATTTAGTGCTTATATTCAGACTGAATATGAACTACGAGTAAACAAGCCATACATTTTAGGTTATATTCAGACTGAATATAACTTGCTGATTAATTGATTCAAAGCAAAACACAAGACAATCATTCATAACCGAAAATAAACATACAATTTTTTTAATGTTCAAATGTTAATCTAATATTCAACAAACATCATATCCTTGAAAACAGTCATCTTCACCATTCTTTTTCCATCACCTTCCACCACCTCCCTGAATCACCTAAGTAAATGCTGCAAACCTTGCATCAATTTCCTTCTTTGTTTTTTTTAAATACTTACTCTTAAAACTTGGTTCAAGGTTAAGAAAGTATTTGACCTCTTCTATGACATAGTCTCTCCTTTTATTGACATCTGCCAACAATATTTTAGAAAGATATTTTGTTCTGAGACTATTGAGTTGTTTTTTCTGGTTTTTTGATGCTTCATCATCCAATGCACAATGCCAAGTATTCAAATGCTCCCCTCCATTGAAGGTTTCCATGTGCAACATCATGAATATCGAGCAGTCTTTGTTATTTTTTTTGCTCCTCCATATCATTTCTTCCCTTTTAGGCTTTATGTCTTGTAATGATCTGTGCCTTTCATCCCCAATCTCTTTCAGATAGTTGATGAAGAGTGTTTGCTTCATGATGAAAATTTTAATGAAAACCTTATTAAAATCCGAAATAATAATAATATAACTCATTAAAATCTCTTTTATATTCAGACTGAATAACATTCTTACCACAGTTTCTGGGACACCCTGATATTTTTTAGCATTTAATTGTTTTGCTGCACTGTTGTATAGTATATGGATTAATCTATTTCTCAGGTCAAAGCATATCACATAATAGTGATTAGTCCTCACAATAGGGAAAAATACCTGCATAAATAGTTTATATCATTTTTATAAATAATGTATGAATAAAAAGATAGTTAATTGAATAATATTAAAATGCTTGTTTCATACCAAATCTACATTCCCCATCACTGCAATATCTGCAGATTTATCCAGATTATGAAGCAGATTTTTTGAGAATATTGCCTGGTTTTTCTTGACATCAAACTTTTTGTCCAAGATGTCATGGGGCTGTTGTAAGAAACAAAAATGTTAAACTGGTATTCATCATAAATGTCTATGAAGATTAAAATAATTATATTCTTACCAACACTTCTGTTGAACAATATAACTTTTTTGGTTTATTGTTTGTCTTCAACATTTCTTCATAATTTAAAATGTAAGAGAAGGTGTCTATTACATTTTAAAAAGGTTCCGATTCTGGAATCAAGCTTTCAAGCAAAACTTTTACAGTCGTTTGCCCTGTACTTGATTCAAAAACCTCGTCCCTGTGATAATGATTATTTCTTAAAATTTATATAAAAACATCTTGATATTCAGACTGACTGAATAAAAGGGTGTGCTCAATGTTAAAACTTACATTTGATCTCCTAAGAATGAGAACATCCATTGGGCAACATTCTTCTCAGTGTCTGTTTCCTCTGTCCGTGGATCCACTGGTTTTAAATTATATGGTGATCTTAATTCATCTTCATGTGTTGACTTCTTTTTTCTTTTTGGTGAAGAACATTCTTCTTGACTTTTTCTTTTTCTTCCTGTTTTAATTATATATTTATTATCAATATAACATGTTTTCCTCAAAATAGACTGTAATTCTTATATTCATGCTGAATATAACTTACAACTTTTGGTTTGTGTAATTGTAGTTTATATTCGGTCTGAATATAAACACTAATTTGCATTGCAACACTCTTACTACTTATATTCAAACTGAATATAAGCTAAAATTATTTCAAAATATTATTTGTAGCTTTTTTTCAGTCTGAATATAAACGCTACACAGCATAATAGAATTTAGTGTTTATATTCAGACTGAATACAAGCTACACCACAAAATCTTTTACCTTATATTCAGACTGAATATAAGCTAACATTATTCAAAATACTATTTGTAGCTTTTATTCAGTCTGAATATAAAACACTACACAGTATAATAGAATTTATAGTGTTTATATTCAGACTGAATATAAGATAACATTATTTCAAAATACTATTTATAGTTTTTATTCAGTCTGAATATAAACACTACACAGTATAATAGAATTTAGTGTTTATATTCAGACCGGATACAAGCTACACCACAAAATCTTTTACCTTATATTCAGACTTAATATAAGCTAACATTATTCAAAATACTATTTGTAGCTTTTATTCAGTCTGAAAATAAATACTACACAGTATAATAGAATTTATAGTGTTTATATTCAGACTGAATATAAGCTAACATTATTTCAAAATACTATTTGTAGCTTTTATTCAGTCTGAATATAAACACTACACAGTATAATAGAATTTAGTGTTTATATTCAGACTGAATATAAGCTACAAAGGTTATTATTAGGCCGTAGTTTTTATATTAAGGCTTAATACAAGTTTTTGCAAGTATGAACACCATTTAACTAGAAGATATTCAATACGATTACATTAAAAACTCTAAATATTCAAAATAAAAATTTATATAAACAGAAAAACTTTTACCTTCTTCTTCAAAATCTTCAATTAGATTAATCTCGTTGCTTTCTTCGCTACTAGAAGCCATTTTTGTTTTCTGAATAAGAGTAATCTTGTTGATTTTCAGTAGAAAATGGAATTTAGGGCAAAATTTTCTTTTTGGGAAGATGAACTCAAGAAATTTGGGACGGAATCGAAAAGGTACGGAGACGTGTTTCTGATTTTAATCGTAAGGTAATATTTACGATTATACTCCTAACAGCTTAATATTCTTTAAGCCGTGACCTGAGTTTTCCACTTATTTACGACAATGCCACCGCGCGTTTTAACCCTTTATTTTTTGATCTGATTTTAAATGGATGGCTGAGATTCATCCTCATGTTCACAACCAAATATGGGTTCACATTTGAACCCACCCCAACATACATATGTTTATATAAAGACTAACATATTAATTACCATATATATATATATATAGGGGTGATTTCCGTTACAAACCACTTCAATTCGTACAAACCGTACAAACCGCATGAAACCAATATTTTTTTTAATTTTTTTTTTCATGAAAGTGTTTAATATGATGAAATTGTTTCATATAATTTTTTTTTCATGAATTTGTTTTTGTTTCTTCATGAAAATGAAACTGTTTCATGAAACTCTCAATTTGATGAAACTTGTTTCACGTATTTTTGATTCACCAACCTTTATGTATTCTTGATGAAATTTTTTCATATATTATTGACTAATCAACCCTAATTAAGAAAAAGTGAAAATAATTTAAAAAAAATATTGGTTTCATGCGGTTTGTACGGTTTGTACGAATTAAAGTGGTTTGTAATTGAAATCTCCTCTATATATATATATATATATACGTATTATATATATAGGGGCGGGTTCAAATGAGAACTCAAATTTGGTTGTGAATGTGAGGACAAATGAGAGTGCGACACGTGTCGAATAATCAAAGAAATATTAAGACTGAATAAAACTGAATTTGAGTTCGCATTTGAACTTTCCTCTCTCTCTCTCTCTCTATATATATATATATATATATATATATATATATATATATCTACCATATGTATATATACATGCATAATTATATATTATATATAATTATAATTGTACTCAAATCTACGGAGATTTGCTAAAATACTTTACTTACCAAAATTTTCGGGTGTTATGTATACCCATTTGTGGGTCAAATATAGGGTTTTTGACCAAAATAACCATTTTAAAAAATGGTATTTCAAAAATAGCCAAAAAATTAAGGGTTTACAAAAATAGCCATTTTAGTGATAGATATTGGTTCAGGATCATTAGCTCCATTCAAAATATCACATGCAATACCATATGAAAATATATCATCGACATTTCTCATTACATTTATGTTCCATAATATTTTTGTATGCCCATAATTGATTTTAATCACTTCACTAATATCATTCACTTCCTCTTTTGGGGTAGTTTTAATATTCTCAATTTCTTCAGGAATACTATCAATGTAAACAATAGTAGTTTCTGCATCTTTTCTTTTTCGAGGATTTCTATCCTTGGAACCTAATGTGTTAGGTCTGAAAATATTGTATCCGAGATCACAACTATTGAAGACATGAAGGCCAAAATGCAAAGTCATCAAAAGTCAATATGGAAATTTTAAGTATTAGGAAAGGAGTAAGTATTAGGAAAGGTTTAAATATT
This sequence comes from Silybum marianum, assembly GCA_036898165.1. Taxonomy (NCBI): domain Eukaryota; kingdom Viridiplantae; phylum Streptophyta; class Magnoliopsida; order Asterales; family Asteraceae; genus Silybum; species Silybum marianum. The sequence goes on along the minus strand of CM072530.1, from coordinate 19,227,476 downwards.
AGGAAGGTTTTATTATAATGAATGTTTATTTGTTACGTTATTGCAAATAATTCAAGAATATAAATACATAGTAATAGGTTAAGAATAAAAAGTACTCTAGAGATTAGTCATTCATTCATCTTATTCTAGAGAGATCGTAGGTTTGTTCTTTCATTCCACGTCATTGTAACCACGATTACACAAGCGAGATATATGACATATTGTGTTAGTTAATCGTTACCTGTTGGGATCCACATAATGGTATTCCATGCTTCAGGCGTGTTTTGGACTCTTGAGTGACTTTAGCATCTGATTGTCCATATGGGACTTTAACTCGGGCTGGAGCATTCATAGCTTGTATATACGATTTGGTCACTCTTTTTGTATTAGTAAATGCATCAGGTAATTGATTTGCAATTTCTTACTGATGCATTATCTTTTGAACTTCTGTTTCACATTGCTTTGTGCAAAGATCAAGATATAATAATGAAGGTTCACACCATGAAACATCCTTTGTTTGGTCCTTCTCTCCCTTAATGCTGGGAACATTGCCTCATTAAACTGACAGTCAGCAAAGCATGTTGTAAAAACATCACTCGTTAGTGGTTCAAGATATCTTATCATGGAAGATGTTTCATACCCAACATATATCTCAAATTTTCTTTAAGGACCCACTTTTGTGCGTTGTGGGGGTGCAATAGGACATACACTACACATCCAAAAATTTTAAGATGGGAAATATTAGGTTGTTGACCAAAAGCATGTTGCACAGGAGAATATGTATGATATGCACTTGGTCTCATGCGAATTAATAATGCAGCATGTAAAATTTCATGAACCAATATAGAAACTGGAAGCTTTAATCTTATTATTAGTGGCCTAGCTATTAGTCTATTAGTTGGATATGTTTAATCAATGATTCATCTAAACCATTTTGTGCGTGAACATGAGCAAATGGACGTTCAACAACAATTCCAACATATATACAATAGTCATTGAACGCTTGAGATGTAAATTCACCAGCATTACCAAGTCTCACTCTTTTGTGCCTTTAATTTAATAATTTGTGCAAGAAACTTTGATAAATGCCACATTACGAGTTGATAATAGGCGAACATGAGACCATCTACTTGATGCATCTATTAAGACCATGAAATATCTGAATGGTCCACATATATCACCTTGAACTCTTTCAAGAAACATAGTTGATTCCTTTGTAGTTTAAATGGAGAAGGTCTCACAATTAATTTCCCAAGTGAACAAGATGTACATGGAGTTACTTTACCTGTTTAATGGATCTTCTGGTCCTTCAATGGATGCCCATGTGTATTTTCAATTATTCTACGCATCATTGTTGATCCTGGATGACCTAACTTGTCATGGCATAAACTGAAAATACCAGGATCACAATATTTTTCCTTGACTACCATATTTGATTCAACCACATTTATATATGTATAATGTAAACCAGAATGAAGTATTGGTAGTTTTTCTAGTACATTGTTCCTATCAATAATATGCATATATTTCTCATTTCCCGAGGTCACAGTTTATGTGTCAGATCCGTTAAGATATATGTGGATCCCAGATAATGATCAAGTATGTATGATTTAAGTAAAGAACACGAAGAACACATAAATATGATGAAGATCTGAAGTCGGATATCTCACTTGTATTATAAAGTTGATATATCGATTCTCTCATAAGCTCTCAATATCTCGACTCTCCCTTAATGAATGACCTTAACGCTCCTATTTATATTTAAAGGGTTACATAAGAAAAGGAAACAAGGAGAATGACATTATATACTTTTCATATTTACAATAAAGCATAGTTTCCTTATTTTGACACAATTAAATAAACCCTAACAATCTCCCCCTTTGGGGCAAAATAAGTCTTCAACGTTTGAGCTCGAACATGCCATCGAATCTTCTAAGGGTCTGGCAGTAGACAATGCGTTTGTCAATCAATTCTATCACATTCAACAAATTTTTCTCTTTCATTTGCCTTTAATTGCTTCTTTTTTTCTCGTTTCTGGTCAGCACATACTTCTGCAGCTAGTCTGTTTCGTATTCCCAATAACGTTCCATCAGAATAAGAAGCTATTTCACCGAATCTTAAGAATCTCATTTCTCCGAAGTCTTCATGTAAACAACTCAGTCTGCTGGTCGTGTCAACACTTGAGTAACTTTCATATTCTATAGACCAGGGACACTTTGATCAGGTTTAGGCAGATAAACCTTCTTTTGTTTGCTTTCAATCGCTCTTTGAAAATCATGGAGGTAACTATATCTGAGTTCTTTCTGAACATGTGTCACACCCCGCTAAAGCGGAAACACGAGGCGTGGTAGCTCACGATTTCATAGCAATAGGACATAAACAACACCAATCATCCATTCAAATACATAAAGTATTAAATTCGAAATTACATCTTACAATCCCAAAGTTTTAACAAAATAAAGTTAACATAATGTTCAAACGAAACGGTTTCAAATAAAAACTTGATTGATGTTGATGCGTCCACATAACTAAACATTTCGGTTTACCTCCCTTACTCCTGAAAATCATGATAAAACAAGGTCAACTACAAAGAGTTGGTGAGTTCACAGGTTTTCAATACGATAAACATCTTTTGCATAAATGAATTTTTGATTGCGATAACTGTTATGGCATTTAATAAATCTCTGAATTACGAAACTTCACAAGCCATATTGTACCCTAATTTATAGTAAGTTTTGAGCCACCACTAAACCTTTCGACCACAATACTCTTTATAGTTCTACCTTAGAGGTGAGACTAAAACCCCATATATGTAGAATCTTTATTATAAGTAATATGCACCCTTACTTGTATGTTTTTAGGTGGGAATGCTATCCGCACCCCTACTTGTCAGTTTTTAGGTGGAATTGTCAGTCCAAATAGCGCTATCCACAGTTACTCTCGGCTCCTCACTTGAGTTAATAGTTGTGTACAAATTTTTCCAAGACATTTTACTCAAATACAAACTATTAGTGTACATGCCTTAGTGCCCATATCATCAATTTCATAATATTTCGCATTCGATAATGTAATCAGCTCAAAATTCCATTTAATCATGCTTTTCACCCCAAAACGTATAAAACATTTTAGAAGAAGGGCTGTGAATACTCACTTGATAGCAATAAACTCCGCTTGGATGCACAAAAACGTTCACTTCACAATAAAAGCTTTTTCTCTTCTTTTATTAACTGATTTATGTATCGGATTTCATTCGCCCGCCGGCCTAAAGTCTTCCTATCAAAGTAAAACACTCAATTGGTCACTTACTTATATTAGGGTTACTCATGAGGATGAATGTATTATAAGTCCTTGAATGTCCATATATGTCCAAACTTGATTAACTATTAGTCACATCATATATAATGCACTTATGCTTTAATTATTAGATTAATGTGATAAATCATACCAAAAATGTATATATTTGTACCATTATAGGCCTTTAAGTGATTAGAGTTCATGAAATCAAAGATTTCAGATTCTCACTTTCCGGCAGAAATTTTATGTTCACAAAATGATCAAATTAAAGTAATTTCCAAAATGAAAAATTTCCTAATACTTTTATATGTGATACACCACTGAGTTAAGGTCATTTTGATCAATTTTCATGCTTTTTGGAGATGTAAAAAGGGTTCAAACAAGTTTTACAAAACTAAGTGTCACAACTTGTTAAGCAAATTATACACTCTTAGTAAAACAGTCATTTGAGGAGTTCTACTAATTGTTTTTCAGAAGTTTTAATTGGGTTACAAACCTAACACATAAAGGGAGCTTCTAAAAGAAGAATCACTCATTTTGGATGAGTTATGAGGAAGTTATGGTACCTTAAAGTTGCATGCACACATCTGTCATTAGTTGACAGATTGCACACTTAATTTAATTAAATTGGTTAACACCTCATGACACCATATTTTGAGTGAGAACATATTCATATGAACCGTAACTCATAAAAGAAGACTCCAGAAGAAGAATCATGCATTTTGGATAAATAATCAAAGAGATGTAGTCATCCAAAGTAGGGTTTACCTACTGGTGGACTTACTGTTTGCACACCAAAAATGATTTGGGTGTTTGGAGGGTCAAAACTCCATATTTTTGAGTGATTTCACTTGGGTTAGAACCCTAACTACGAGAATAACATTTCAGAAAAAATATCATGACATTTGGACAAGTACTTTGCAAGATATGGGCGACGGAAGTACTAGGTAGTATTCTTTCAGCACCAAAATGCCCTTTTTAATGAATAAAACCCACATGCATGGTGATTTTTGCTACATTTCTTGAGTTCCATTTGTAATGGTCATGGATTACCACCATTATATAGACATTTTACATGTCTTTGGTGTGTAATCTACCTATGGAACTAAGAATATGGCAGAGAAGATGAAAAACATTCAAAGTACAAGAAAAAAATGGGTTTTTCCTCAAAATTTGTAACAAAAGATGAAGATAAAGCCATTACCTTACTTAGATGATGAAAGGAACTTCAACATCTTCAATACCTTGATGAAAATGATGGATTTTGATAGGAACTTGGCTGGAATTTTAGAGAGAAAAAGAGAGGGAAATGAGAGATGGGAAGTGTCCCTTTAAGTTCTAGAGAGAGAGAGAGAGGTGAAAATTTGAGAGTTGAGTTTGAAAGGAGGTTTTTGAAAAAAAAAATGTATAAAAGGGGGAGAGAGGGGAGGGTGGCCGCCCATGGGCCCATCCCAAGCCCCAAATTTAATTAATTTATTTATTTATTAAGAGCCCATTGTGAAAATAAAAGTCCACATTTCATAATTTTGCAACATGTTTGAGATACAAACCCCAAATCACCTCCTTATTATTTGGTTAATAAATTTTTTAAATAAAATTTATGTTTAGAAAATGAAAACATTATATTTTTTACAAATTCAGTGTTAGTGGACGCGTTTGGCATTTTATAAGATGTTTCATATAGTTATGGGTCGGAACCGAGCTTTCTTGAATTTCGGCCAATCTATACTAAAAATCTCCTATTCAAATATCTTCTCTAATTTTATCTCTAATAAAAGCTTAATAGATGCTAACCTGGAAGTTTCCGACTTGACAGTTGTCACTGTCTCCCTCTGTTAGAAGAATTTCGTCCCGAAATTTAAGAACTAGCTTTCTTAGGGGCGTTCGCGAAAAGGTGAGGATACTTATGCTTCATGAAGTCTTCTCATTACCAAGTATACTCTAGGTCATGCTTCGAATTCCAACGAACTTTTATGATAGGAATTTTACTGCGCCTCAGCCGTTTGACTTCTCGGTCAAGTATTTCGATTGGTTCTTCAACGAAGTGTAACCGATCGTTAATCTGAACATCTTCCAGGGGTAGAACCAATGTTTCATCCATTAAGAATTTCTTCAAATTTGACACATGGAACGTCTCGTGGATGGCGCTTAAATCCTGTGGTAACTTTAGTTTGTACACCACCGGTCCAATTCTTTCGAGTATTTCAAATGGACCAATATATCTAGGACCCATCTTGCCTCTTTTCCTGAAGCGTACTAGTCATTTCCATGGTCGATACCTTTAGAAGCACTTTATCACCACTTGAAATTCTAATGGCTTTCTTCGATTATCCGCGTAACTCTTCTGACGATCTCTTGCTGTCTTGAGTCCTTTCTTGATGATTGAGATCTTGTTAGTGGTTTCTTGGATGATGTCGGGCTTGGTCAGTTGCCTGTCTCCAATTTCCAACCAGCTAAGTGGTGATCTACATTTACGTCCATATAAGGCTTCGTACGACATACACTAAATTTTGGTGTGGTAGCTGTTGTTACAGGAGAATTCAATAAGTGGCAGGTGGGTATCCCAACTCCCACCAAAATCTATCGCACACGCACGTAACATATCCTCTAGCGTTTGAATAGTTCTTTCCGATTGTCCATCCGTTTGAGGATGATAGGCAGTGCTATAGTCCAACCGCGTACCCAATGCTTTTTGGAGTGATTGCCAAAATTGTGACGTAAAACGAGTATCTCTATCTGAGATAATGGAAATTGGCACCCCATGACGTGTAACTATTTCATTGATGTAAATTTGCACACGCTTTTCCATACTGTAATCTTCCCGAATAGGAATGAAATGCGCTGATTTTGTAAGTCGATCTACTATAACCCATATGGAATCGTATCCCTTTCCAGTTCTGGGTAGCTTGGTTATGAAATCCATGGTTATTTGTTCCCATTTCCATTTGGGAATCTCGGGTTGTTGAAATAGACCGGATGGTTTCTGATGTTAAGCCTTAACTTTAGCACTTGCTTACGTACAAAACAATATCTTTCTTCATTCCTGGCCACCGGTAGTATTCCTTTAGATCCTTGTACATCTTATCCGCTCCTGGGTGAACCGAATATCTTGACCGATTGGGCTTCATCCAAAATGGTTGATCGTAGATTACCAACCTTTGGTACCCAAACTCTATCTTCAAGGTAACTTACCCCATCCGACTTTGTCTGAAATTTACTTACCAAGTGATGTAGGGTCTCGTTCCTTAGATTCTCCATCTTCAACGCTTCGACTTGAGCTTCAAGAATTTGAGTTTTTAAACTCGTCTGAACCAACATTCCCATAGCTCGTACCCTTGATGGCTTCACTCTCTCCTTTCTGCTTAATGCGTCGGTTACAACGTTCGCCTTGCCCGGATGATACTTCATTTCACAATCATAGTCACTAAGCAACTCAACCCATCTTCTTTGCGTCATATTGAGCATTTTCTGGTCAAGGATGTGTTGAAGGCTTTTATGATTAGTGAAGACAGTGCATTTAGTGCCGTACAGATAATGTCTCCAAGTTTTGAGTGCGAATACCACGACACCTAGCTCCAAATCATGGGTTGTATAGTTCTTCTCATGGAATTTAAGTTGCCTTGAGGCATATGCAATGACGTTATCATTTTGCATCAACACGCACCCCAAACCTTGGTGTGATGCATCACAGTAGACCACGAAATTTTCTGTGCCTTCGGGCAATGTTCAAATCGGAGCATTACATAGCTTGTGCTTCAGTTTCTGAAACGCTTCTTCTTGTTTCTCTCCCCAAATGAACTTCTTATCCTTTTGGGTTAGTGTCGTTAGCGACTGTGCAATTTTTGAGAAATTCGCTATAAATCGCCGATAATAGCCTGCTAAACCAAGGAAGACGAATTTCCGTTGGTGTTTTCGGTGCTTCCCACTTTTTGATGGCCTCAATTTTTGTCGGATCCACGTGAATTCCCTTCTCATTGAATACGTGGCCAAGAAAATGTACTTCGCGAAACCAGAATCACATTTTGAGAACTTTGCGTACAATTTCTGTTCTTTGAGTAGTTCTAGTATCAACTTTAGACGTCTCTCATGATCCTCCTTGACTTATGAATAAATAAGTATATCATCTATGAATACAATCACGAATTTATCCAGATACGGTCTACAGACTCTGTTCATTAGATCCATGAAGACTGCTGGTGCATTTGTTAGCCCGAAAGGCATAACTAGGAACTCGTAATGGCCGTAGCGAGTCGTAAACGCCGTTTTGGGAATATCCTCTTCTCGGACTCTCATTTGATGATATCCAGATCTAAGATCGATCTTTGAGAAGTAATTAGCACCTTGGAGTTGGTCGAACAAATCATCTATTCGAGGGAGGGGGTACCGGTTCTTGATGGTCAGCTTGTTAAGTCCTTTGTAATCAATGCACATTCGAAAGGATCCATTCTTCTTTTTTACAAAAAGGACTGGAGCTCCCCAAGGTGAAGAGATAGGCCTAATGAATCTATTATCGAGAAGCTCTTGAAGTTGTTCCGATAATTCCTGCATTTCCGACGGTGCCAGACGATAAGGTGATTTTGTTACGGGCACGGCTCCCGGAATTAAATCAATGTGGAATTCAACTTGTCTTGGTGGGGGCAGTCCGGGTAGCTCATCTGGAAATACCTTGGGAAATCCCGAACTATAGGGATATCCTGAATGCGTTTCTCTTCGGTCTCCTTATTCACAATGTGAGCTAAAAATCCAATGCAAGTCCTTTCTCAAATATTTTCGCATCTTCATACACGTCACAATTTTAATACTCCTTCTGGGTTTCTCTCCGTGTACTTCGAGTATTCCTCCTTCGGGTATTGGAACTCGAACGATCTTCTAGGAACAACATATTTCAACTCGATTCTTGGACAACCAATCCATGCCCACAATTATGTCGAAACTTCCTAACTTAATCGGAATTAGATCTATACTAAAATCCCTACTGGCCAAGTTTAAGGTGCAGTTCATTATTACGTCTTTGGCCCTACTTTCCTGTCCGTTGGCATATTCAATGACATATACTTCTTTCAACTTTTGAGGTGTTAAATTTATCTTTGGCCTAAAATCTATCGACACATAACTCCTGTCTGCTCCAGAATCAAATAGTACAGATGCATAATGATTATCAGGAGAAACGTACCTATGACTACATCCGGATTTTTCCTTGCTTCTTCAGCTCCAATCTCGAACACTCGACCTCTTGCCTAACTTTCTTGATTTCCTTGATTGGCTGGTCATACTTGATTAGTGCTTGGTCTTTGATTCCATCTTGGACATGCGTTCCAGAAGTGATCTGGACTTCCACACTCAAAACATGTACGTCTTCCTACATTTTTACAATCCTTGGCGAAATGACCTCATCTGTTGCATTTCTAAAAAATAATACATCTTCCAACATGCTGTTTGTTGCACTTATCACACTTATTGCACAAATAATACATCTTTCTCTGTTGGTTGAGTCTGAATCCGATAGTTCCCTGTCATCTTCAGATTTTTACCCATTCTTCCTCCAGATTGCGTTCTTGTGGGTTCCTCCACCTTTCTCTTACCTTGAGCTTTGTCTTTTGCAAACATTCCCGAATGATTAACATTATTGGTGAGTCTGGTTGCCAAATTCAATGCTTCTTGAAGGGCTTTCGGCTTTGCCAAAGTAACATATCCTTGTATTTCAGGAGATAAACCCCAAACATATCTATCAACTTGGTTTTCTTCAGGTGTTACCAGATGTGGTACCCATTCCAACAGTACCCTCTTGGATAATTCGTGAAAACGAGCAGTATAAGAATCTATGTCGTTCCCTTCATCTCATGCTTCCATAGTTTTGCTTCCAGCTTCTGAATCTCGCTCCTTGGACAATTTCTTTCAGCATCTTCTTGAACTCTTCCCATGTAAGTCTGTTGGCCGCTTCCCGACCCCGTGTTTATACTTGAGTGTTCCACCAGGTTAATGCTCGTCCTTGTAGTAGACAGGCAGCAAACTCCACTTTCTTTCCCTCGGTACATTTGCTAATGTGGAGAACATACTCTATGCTTTCTATCCAGGTCAATAATCCAACGTATCCTTCAGTTCCATGAAATTCCTTAGGATTACAACTTCTAAAGGATTTATATGTACATTCTCTATCTCCAGATCCTCGGTTGTTACTTTGATTAGTGTTTAGGCCTGCTGCTACTTGACTAACAATATTTGGAAGTACTGCCATGAGTTGTTTGGATACAAGCCGTGCGACTTTGGGATTTTCTCTCCTTGGAGGCATTGTTCTAAAACACAATTTCAAATTGGGTTTTGGTCAAATTTCTATTACTATTTCCGTACTGAGTCTACTTACTAAGTTATGCTTATCATATAACATACGTCTAGTACTAATCATCTAAACATATATCCAAAGCAATATACGATAATCTAATAGCATGCATAACTTCCATAAATAAAAACCAAGCATTCCAAACATATGTTTCAAAATACAATCCCCAAAAGACATCAAATTGTTTATGACTTTAAACAAGTAGGCTACAAGCCTCAAAAGAAAGTGTTGTCATCCCAAAAGCTTCATAGAAAGAGAGGTCCTCTAGTGCATCATCATCCAGATGAGTAGTCCTAACATCACAACTAGAACTCCTATCACCATAGCCAAATACAAGTGCAACCTCCTAATCGTCCTCCTCGTCGAAGTGATGATGTCCAGGGTTCTATCCATGAACTCACTATGAGTGTTCAGGACGGTTGCCAGTCCATCGATAGTCTGGTAGTGATGGTCTAGTCTCTCTCGGTGGGAATGCAGGTCCACTGCCATCTCCAAGACCCATCGGCTCTCGACAGCGGTCATGCCCCGAGAATGCTGCACGGGGACTCCAATAGCTGGGGAAGGAGGGGTCACGCTTCACGGCCGGGATCGTGACAGAGACGGCTCATTTGAAGGTCCGGAAGAGATCGAGAAAGTCACCCTCCTAGGAGGGGGAACGCTCTTTCGAGCGGTCCTCCTTATCCTAAGCCCTCGAGATGGACCCTCTGCAGCGGGTGGAGGTAACACCAAAGCAGGAGATCGGACGAAGGTCTCTTAGGTAGCTACGTCACTCTCTTCGGACGAGTCATGCTCCTCGTGGACAGGTGGGTTTCTTCTAGGACGACTAGTGACGTATCCAGAATCGTCGGCTAAATACTCGGAGGGGGTGTATGAGTAAGACATGTCGAACTGCGATAATAACAAATTTAATTAATAAATTTACTTTAGTAAATTCATAAAATGTTTATGCAAACTCACACTTATGACCATGTATTTCATTTGGGCAAGAAGTTTTTATTTTAGCCGAATCCCAATATAATTGTTCCATGTCCCTCCTTATACATATTAAATTAGACTTAGGTGATCAGACTTTGTCTAGTTGTAATATGCTAAGTCAACACTTACTCCAATTATAGCAGTAGTAAGCTTTTTAAAATTAAAATTAGTTTAGGAAAATAGTTTTCGAAAACTTTTGGTTATAGTATTTGGTTTTTATAGAAAACCGGTGTTCTCTATAACCTGTGGCTCTGATACCAAGTCTGTCACACCCCACTAAAGCAGAAACACGAGGCGTGATAGCTCACGATTTCATAGCAATAGAACAAAAACAACACAATCATCCATTCAAATACATAAAATATTAAATTCAAAATTACATCTTACAGTCCATTAAATTCGAAAAAATGTGTTTTTCCTCATAATTTGTAAGAAAAGATGAAGATAAAGCCATTACCTTACTTAGATGATGAAAAGAACTTCAACATCTTTAATACCTTGATGAAAATGATGGATTTTGATAGGAACTTGGCTGGAATTTTAGAGAGAAAAAGAGAGGGAAAGGAGAGAAGGGAAGTGTCCCTTTAAGTTCTAGAGAAACAGAGAGAGAGAGATACATATTCTGTATTGTAATCTTGATGAGTTTCAATAACACATATGATTACGTTGCTCCAATCTTGTTCTTAATTCATTCAATCTTTCTATATCTTGAATCTTGGGATATAACAATTGGTATCAGAGCCAATTCAATCTGATTTGCTAATATTTTAATTGATCTTTTCTAAGATTGATTTGATCATTTTTGTATTCAATTAAGGTGAATTGTCGATCATCAAAATTCAAGATGACGAAAGAAATCGTCTCCATCGGTTCTGAAACAAAGCCACTTACTCTGTTTTTGGGCGAATATCATCAATGGCGAATTCGCATGATACAATTTTTGGATAACATTGATGAAGCATTAATGAAATCTATCAGAGATGGTCCTTTTGAAGTATATGTGGAAATCGCAGCTCTCCCAAGGATAGAAACAACTCCTGGAATTCCAGCTACCAGGATCAAGAAGAGTCCTGGTATGAATAGTAATGCTGAAAAGGAGCAAGCCAAGGTAGATAAAAGGGCACTTACTTTACTCACCATGGCTATCTGAAATTTTCAACAGAGTTGACAGTTTAACTTCTGCAAAGGCCATATGGGATGAAGTTGAGGCTCAAATGCAGGGGAGCACTAAAGCTCAAGCTTAGAGACTGAACATATGTGTTGGAACATATGAGAATTTCAGATACAAAGAGGGTGAAGCAATTACTGATACTTATCACAGATTTAACAACATTCTGAATGATCTGCGTAGGAATAGAGTTCAGAAATCAAATTCAGAAATTAACAATAAATTTCTGAATAATCTTGGAAGTGAATGGTCAAGTTTTTCTGATAACATGGTCACCAGGAATTTGCCCAGAAAAACTATTCATGATGTCTATGGAATTCTATTTCAACAAGAGGACAAAATTAAGTATAGACAAAGTGAGCAGAAGAAATCAAATGATACTCTGGTACTTCTAAGCAAAAAGATAAATAACTCAATGACCATTCCTTCAAAGAATAAGATATGTGAGATTCCAGAAGTTGCTCTCTGTGGTGATGATGAATCAAATGAAGAGATGAAAAGAATTTCTGAGGGTATTGCTTTTATGACAAAATAGTTCAATAAAAGATAAAATCAAAAGTATAAAAGTAAACCCAAATTAGAAGATGGAGCTTAGAAGTTAATGACAAATGATGTTGTTCAGAAAATAGATACAGAACCAACTAGATGTTTTAACTGTGGAAAACCTGGTCACTTTACCAGACAGTGCAAAATGCCCAAGGTGAAAAATTCTGGATATTATGAGAAGAAACACACACTAGCAAAGAAGAAAGAATTAAATCCAATTCTCCTCTCCAAATATGAAGAAGATTGGCTGAACTGGAGTGATGATGACAATGAGGAGGAGGTTGCTCATTATGCATCAAATTGCTACATGTGTCAATTAGATCCAGAAGATACACACAGTCATGACACTGAGGTACAAATTTCTTCTGAATCTATTTTTGAATCTATCTCTGAATCTATTTCTGAAATTGACATGCAAGAACAAATTCATAATATGAATTCAGAATTTGAAACTCTGAGAAACAGAATCAAAGGTGAAAGAATTTTGGTAAATAAGTTTTGAGAAGAAATTCAAATCTATAAACTCAATTGTCCAAATGCTAAGGAAATTCTTGAGAAAGTTTCAAATGAAAAATCTTTGTTAAAAGAAAAATTGGACATTATGAAAAAGGAAATTCAAAATGAACAATCTGAAAAAGAAGTTCTGAATGTTAAAATGAACTTTCTAAATCAAGAAAGACTTGAATTGTATAAAAGATCAAGGAATTAGAATATCTAAATTTCAAAAGAGGCCAAACTAAACAAACTCTGAATATTCTTACAAGTCAGGCGAGAAACTCAAAAATTTATTATGTCAAAACAGGTTTGGGATACAATGAAAATCATGTTTTAAAGAAAGCACCTTCAGATCTATATGATATCTCAAATATGAAATTTTTTGATGAAAAAATCAAAGGTGTTACCAATAAACCTGTTGATCATACTTTGCCTGAAAGAATTCCTTTTATCAAAGAAGAGGTTTTGTTTTCAAATAAAAAACCCTTAAACATAAAAACAGAATCAGAAACAACTTCTGAGATTACTTCAAAAAATTGTGCAGAAGATAGTTCTCATTTGATTTCTGAAGAAACTTCTAAACATATTTCTGAATCAAATTCTGAAATTAATTCAATAGAAATTTCTGAAACTAATTCGAAATAAAAACAAATGATAATTTTGAAAATCAAAATAATCTAAATATTCAATCTGAAGAAAAATCTGAGGAATTTTATGGAGAATATTCAGATAGTGATACTTCTGTTGGTCATAACTCCTCTCAGTGATTTGAATATGATTCCTCTTCATACTTAGTGAAAATTCTATTGATAACTTTAAGTTCAAATTCAGCGATAGCACACGCTGATTGCACTCAGCGATCGCTGAAACTCAGGAACATTAATCTTATCTCTGAAGATCTGAAGAACAACATTCACACCCCAAAAACATTCAGCGAAAGTCGAATAACAAGGTGAAGATAATGATAATCAGCTAGTGATCTGAAGTGGTTCAGTGATAGGAAGGATTATCCAGATAGAAGTGTGATGTCTTGCTAGACCTCGGCGATATTCTGAAAGTTCATCCTTGAAGTTTCAAGTTCAGCGATCAAGTGAAGTCTATAAAGCAAGATCAATGTTGATCTTATCCTCGATGCACAAAAGTCAAAACCTTATACTATGTCAGAGAAGGACGTACAGATTGTCTCTTATGTCCCCATCATATCTTATATGGTACTGTTCACAGGCGGCCAAAAGCATGGTTTCTTTTGAACAAAGGACAAGCTTCAAATGAGAACTTGACACGTGGCATATACCTTTTGTCTTGCATTAATTGCAAATGGGTATAAATAGATGAAGATCCCTTCTTCATCTGCATCCTACTTTCTAGTTTTCTTAAACCTCTGCCTCTTTTCTTTCTCAATTCCTTGTAATTTCTTAAGTTACAATATAATAGGTTTATTTACTTGTTCTAATTCCGCTTGTAACTGTAAATTTTTTTATTCAATATAAACTAAATTAAAAACTAAAAATCTAAAAATCTGTGTGTTTGTATTCAACCCCCCCCCCCCCCTTCTACAAACTGTTTCTATATTCTTGAACTCTTTTAGACTCCTTTGGGACCAACAAGTGGTACCAAAGCTGTGTTTCTTGCTTACTTATCTTTAAAATACTTGTTTACAAAGCTATTTTAAAATGACTAATACTAATACAAACTACATTGATAATGGATCTTTAGCTAAACCTCCTTAGTTTAGCCGTGATAACTTTCCATTATGGAAGGAAAGAATGACTCTATTCCTAGAGGGTCAGATCCTAAGATCCCCTACTATATAGAGAATGGACCATTCATTCCTACAGCCCTGGTCCCTAGTGTTCCTGCCACTACTACCACTCCAGCCATCGCTGAAAGGAGGATTGTCAATACTCCAGATCGATGGACTGAAGAAGAGAAAAAAGAAGTAGCTATAGATTCTAAAGCTAGATCCATAATAGCAATGTCTTTACCAGATGAACTCTATCATTCTGTAATGAAGATGAGAACATCTAAAGCCATGTGGGATACTTTATGCATTCAATATGAAGGAACTGATGAAGTTTAAATCACTGGATGTATAAATTTGGTAAGACAATATGAAAGTTTTATGCACTTAAAAGGTGAAACTTTTTCTCAAGTTCACCAAAGGTTTAACTGTCTCTTGATTGATATGAAAACTGTCAACAGAGAATATTCTAATGCTGAAATACTGACAAAGTTCATGGAGGCACTACCTGAACAACGGGGAGCGTACACTACATGTCTAAAGTTGTCAAATAATCTTGAAACTCTCTCTCTTAGTGCTTTATACGACAATCTCAAGTTTTAAGGAAAAACTTCATAAACGATATCAAGGGTGCCAAAAGTACTTCTTTTGCACTAGTGACTTCAGAGGTAGATCCTTCAAAACAAGTTTCTTCCTCTATCACCTCTATTACTGAATTAAATCAAACTGATTCAGAATAGTTCACTGATGCTGACATCTCTGGGTTTGACAACTCTCTAGCTCTTTTAACTGACAATGTTAGAAGATTTGCTAGAAAGAGCAACTTTTGAAAGCTATCGCTGACTCTGATAAGTCAAAGACTCTGCCTGCTGAAAAAGCATCTGCTATATGCTATAATTGTCAGCGAAAGGGTCACTTTGCAAGTGAGTGCAGATCTAAAAAAGTAGCTGCACCCACCAGCTCTCAGAACTCTGATAAAAAGGAAAAATATTCTAAGTTGAAGAATAAATACAGAGATCTAAAAAAGAACCAGCAAAAAGGCAAAGGTCTAATTGCTAAAGAAGTTGATTGGGATCAACAAGACGATTGGCCAAAACCTCTGATGAATCAGGCTCCAATGAAGAGGGTCTTGCCTTCCTTTGCCTAATGGCCAGAATCGATGAAGCTGAAGAAGTTTCTGAAACATCATCCTCAGAGTCTCCTTCAACTCAGGTAAACATTCCTACAAACTCCCCTATACCTGAAAATGAGAACCTGTCAGCTCTCGATGCTATGACTGTGGATTTTTACAATGCTTTAAATAGAAGGATCAAAGCTGAACAAATCAATATTGATCTATCTGAACATCTGAAAAACTGTCATTTAAAAATCAAAGAACTTAAAAAGATTGAATAAACTCTAAAAGACCAAGTCTTTGTAAATTAAACAATAAGCATTGAGAGACAACAAGCGATCACTGAAAGGGAAAAGGCTATCGCTGATCTCAAGGCTGAAAAAGCTATCATCGAAGGATGGTGCAAGGCTTCTGATAAAGTCTGTGAGATCATCAATGACCAGATCCATATGAAGGTCAAAAGTAGGTTAGGATATAACCCTGACAAAGAAGAATCAGAGAATGATCGTTCCATGTTAAAATTCGGAATGTTTGTTTCCTCAATCCCTGATCCTTCTTCTCAGAAACCTCATTTCAATAATAAGCTGCCTATCTCTAAATCTAACAATTCTAAGAAAATGATCAAGAACAAGTTTCTTGACCATGTTCCTACAATCAAAAACTTTTAGTAACAGAAGAAGAACTCCTTTATTCCTTTAGTGAGTCATCCTAAACCTGGGAAGAAGATCCCTAGATCTATTCAGAGACCAACACCCAGAATTAAGATTGACCTCACACCTGTCCCTGAAAAAATTGTTATACCCCTAAGGACATTAGACAAAGGAATTCTTGGTTCCGCTCCTAAAATTGTTTCTTCTTGCTCTCTGAAATCTTCCATTTCCAAACCCATTTATAAATATAGAAAATGCTATCACTGTGATGAAACTACCTACATTGCCAACAAATATCCTAATGCTACCAAAGCTGAAAAATTAGAAAGTAGCTCAAGCTGATAAATCAGCAAGAGTAAAATCCACCAAGGTTGGTAAAACTTCCAAGGTGAAGATATCCACTGAAGAAAATTCTTCAGCTAGTAGCTCATCCGCCACTCCTTCCACTAACACAACAGGACACATAGTAATATTGGTACCTATAAAAAAATTAATCTTTTTGTTGTATGCAGAGATTTAAAGGTATCAAGTATCTCGATAGCGGATGCTCAAGCCACATGACTGGCAAAAAATCTCTACTCTTTGAATACAAGGATACACTAAAAGTTATGGAATTCTATCCAATGGAGCAACTTCATTCAGTCGACTCGCTTATGTTGAAGGACTAAAGCACAACTTATTGAGGTTAGTCAGCTGTGTGACAAAGATTTCAAGGTTCTATTCCTATAGAACAAATCTGCTGTCATTGACTCTAATGATAAACTTGCCTTAACAGGCAAAAGAGAAGAAAATGTGTATGTCATTAACATGAATAGTTCTCACTCTAAGAACATGTGCTTCATATCCAGAGCTTCCTCTGATATAAACTGGTTACGGCACAAGAGACTCTCTCATCTAAACTTTAAGATGATCAATGAATTATCTCAAAAAGAACTTGTCAGGGATCTCCCTAACCATACCTTTACAACGGAATCTCTTTGATCGGCATGTGAGAAGGGAAAACTAACAAAAACCTCTTTCAGATCTAAAAAAGTTTTCTTAGTGACTTCACCTCTTCAACTTCTCCATATGGATCTATTTGGACCTGTCAATGTCCAATATCTATCTGGAAAGAAGTACACTCTTGTGATAGTTGATGAATATTCCAGATATACTTGGGTATTTTTCCTTCGATCCAAGAGTGATACACCTGAAATAATTATCTCCACTAAAAGAATGGAAGTCCTAAACAATCTCACTGTTCGCTCCATGAGAAGTGATCATGGCACTGAATTTTAAAAAAAGTTCCCTGATCAACTTCTTTGAAGAAAAGGGTATCACACATAATTTCTCATCAGTAAGAACTCCTCAGCAAAACGGTGTCGCTGAAAGAAGAAATCGAACAATCATTGAAGCAGCTCGCTCAATGCTCAGCGAATCGCATCTACCTACTCAATTCTGGGCAAAAGCAGTCAACACAACGTGCTTTACTCAGAATCGATCCCTGATAGTGAAGCGATTCAAGAAGATTTCCTATGAACTATTTCATGGAAGAATACCCACTCTGAAGTACATACACATCTTTGGATGTAGATGCTACATTCTAAATGAAAGAGATCATTTGGGTAAATTTGATCCAAAAGCTGATGATGGGATATTTTTGGATACTCTTCTAGGTCTTTCAGAATCTTCAACAAAAGAAGACAACATGTTGAAGAATCCATGCACGTCAATTTTGATGAATCTCGTCCAACAAATTCTACTCCTATCCCTGAAGAATATGAGGAATTGAATGAATGGATGAAATCTCTTTATGGGGAACCTGAAACTTATTTCAGTAATCAACCAAATGCTGAAAATAATGATAATGGAATCCCTGATCTCTTTCCTACCAACGATCCATCATCATTAGGGGTCAACATCACTCCTCTCAATCAGATTCCTCCCTCTGATACCTCATTTGGAAATTCTTTAGTGAACAACCAAGCTTCATCTTCTACTGATCAAACCTCTGAGTTATCTCCAGAGTTGATACTAAATAATGAAGTACCTATTGCTGAAACAACCACCATTATCCCTGAAAGAGAACAAGTCGCTGAATCAATTGTAGATCAATCTCCTCAACCACCAGGTTAACAATGGACTGTAAATTATCCAATAAATCAAATTATTGGTGATCCAAATGCATGTATCAAGACTCGTATAGGTACAGGTAATATCTGCCTCTATGTTAATTTTATTTCTTTCTCTGAACCTAAGAAGATAGATCAAGCTATCTCTGATCCTAGCTGGGTCTCTGCCATGCAAGAAGAACTACCTGAGTTTCGTAGAAACAAAGTTTGGAATCTTGTTCCTCGTCCATCTAGTAAAACAGTGACTGGAACCAAATAGGTTTTTCGAAACAAACTAGATGAAAATGGCACCGTTATCCATAATAAGTTTAGAGTTTATGCTCAGGGATATAGACAAGAAGAAGGTATTGACTGTGATGAGACCTTCACTCCAGTTGCTAGATTAGAAGCCATAATACTTTTCTTAGCTTATGTTGCCCATAAAGACTTCAAAGTTTTTCAAATGGATTTAAAAAGTGTTTCTATAAATGGTAAACTCAGTGAGGAAGTTTATGTTGAACAACCCCCTTGTTTCACTGACCCAAACCATCCTGATTATGTTTTCAAACTCCAAAAAACCCTTTACAGGTTAAAACAAGCTCCTAGAGCTTGGTATGATACTCTTTCAAAATACCTTCTTAAAGAAAAATTTGTTCGTGGAAAAATTGACCAAACTCAATTTTTAACGAAATATATAGGTCATACTATTCTTGCTCAAATATATGTTGATAATATTTTATTTGGTTCCACAAGACTCAAACTATGCACTCGTTTTGCAAAAAGAATGAAGAAAGAATATAAAATGAGTATGATGGGTGTACTAACATATTTTATAGGTTTGCAGATTAAGCAATCTGACAAAGGAGTTTTTATTTGTCAAAGTAAATATGTTAAGGACATGCTGAACAAATTTGATATGAATCAATGCTCAGCGATGAAGACCCCTATGGCACCTCCTCTGACTTTGAATAAGGACCCAAATGGGAAACCTATCAATATCACTGCCTATCGTGGGATGATCGGATCTTTGCTATATCTTACAGCGAGTAGACCCGATATCATGTATTCTACCTGTCTTTGTGCTCGATATCAATCTGAACCAAAGGAATCTCACCTAATCGCTGTAAAGCGGATCTTCAAATATTTGAAAGGAACTCCTAATCTGGGCCTTTGGTAACCCAAAGGCTCAGGGTTCGAACTAATCGGTTACTCTGATAGTGATTTTGCAGGTTGCAAGATTGATAGGAAGAGCACCACTGGTGGGTGTCAGCTATTAGGTGGTAAGTTAATAAGTTGGACAAGCAAAAAGCAGAACTCTGTGTCCACTTCTACCACTGAAGCTGAGTTTGTAGCCGCTGGTAGCTGTTGTGCTCAAATCCTTTGGATGAGAAATCAACTAAGACACTACGATCTCAAACTTTCTAAAATCCCCGTCTACTGTGAAAGCACCAGTGCTATTGCAATTGCAAATAATCCTTTACTTCATTCCAAAACCAAGCATACTGATATTCGACGTCACTTTATCAGAGATCATGTGATGAATGGTGAATTTGAACTTCATTTTGTACCAACTGAATATCAGCTCGCTGATCTTTTCACCAAGCCTCTTGATGAAACTAGATTCAATCTACTCATCAGTGAACTTGGTATGTTAAAATCTAAGTAAACTCTATTCAACGACAAACAAATTGATAGATATCAGAAGTAGCTTCAAAAGAAGACTAGGTTCTGAAAAGAAAGATTCAGAAGTCTGAGGACAAATGAAGTAAAGCCTAAGGCATAACTTCTGAAGTGACTACTTTAGAAGTTCTGAAGATTCTGAAGAAGTTCTAAAGAGGATTCTGAAGACACTTCTGAAGAAGTTCTGAAGATGTTCAGAAGCAGTTCTAAACATGTCTGTTATTTTTGTACTGTATCTTTAGCATTTCCATTTGTATATAAATAGATAGTTTGATAGGTTGTTAAAACTAACGTTGATAGATAGAGCTTGAAAAGATACACATATTGTAATACAGTTCAGTGATCAATACAACATAGAACTTTAGTGATGTAATTCTTGTTCTTGTTCTTGTTCTTTAATCTTTCTACATACTTGATTGCTTGGGATCTAACAATTGGTATCAGAGCCTATTCATCTGTTATTGACATTCAGAGAAGAACTTGTCAGAACTTGTCAGATCTGACAGTTCTTGATTTTCTTGATTGATAAATTCAAGATTCAATTTCAGGTGAATTCTCGATCTATTTCAAATCAAGGATGTCGAAAGAAATTGTCTCCATCGGATCAGAAACTAAACCACCAGCTCTGTTTTTGGGTAAATACCATCAGTGGCAAATCAGAATGATTCAATTCTTGGAATATCGATGAAGCTCTAATGCAATCAATTATAAATGGCCCTCTGGAGGTCTATGTGGAAATACCATCAGTACCAAGAACTGAGTCAACTCCTGAGATACCTGCATCGAGAATCAAGAAAAGCCCAGGTATGTACAGTACTGCTGAGAAAGCTCAAGCAAAAATTGACAAAAGGACATTAACTCTTCTTACAATGGCCATTCCTAATGAGATATTCAATAGGGTAGATAGTTTAACATCTGCCAAAGCCATGTGGGATGAGGTTGAAGCTCAAATGCAGGGTAGTACAAAGGCCCAAGCACAAAGATTGAATATCTGTATGGGTACTTATGAAAACTTTAGGTATAAAGAAAATGAATCTATTACAGAGACTTATCACAGATTCAACAATATCCTGAATGATCCGAGAAGAAATGGTGTTCAGAAATCTAACTCTGAGATAAACAATAAATTTCTGAACAACTTGGGTAATGAATGGTCAAGTTTCTCTGACAACATGGTTACTAGAAATCTATCTAGAAAATCCATTCATGATGCCTATGGCATTCTGTTACAACAAGAAGACAAAATCAAAACTAGACAGAATGAACAAAAGAAGGCAAATAAAACAGTAGCCTTGTTGAGCAAGAAGTATAATAATTCTATGACCATTTCTGCTAAGAGCAACATCTGTGAGATCCCAGAAACAAATTTGTGTGATGGGGATGAATCAGATGAAGAACTTAAGAGAATTTCTGATAATATTGCTTTTATGACAAGGGAATTTACTCAAAGATATAATCAAAAATATCAGAACAAACCAAAATCTGAACTTGGTCTCAAGAAAAGTCAAGATGCTGGTCAAACTGAGACATCTGAACCAGCAAGTTGCTTTAATTGTGGTAAGCCTGATTATTATGCAAGACAGTGCAAAATGCCTAAAGTAAAAAACTCAGGCTACTATGAGAAAAAGCATCTTCTTGCTAAGAAGAAATAGCTAAATCGAGCTTTGGTGACCAAGTATGAAGAGGGTTGGTTAAACTGGAGTGATGGTGAATATGATGAAGAAGTAGCTCACTATGCCTCAAACTGCTATATGTGCCAAATGGAACCAGAAGATAAACATGCACATGATTCTTAGGTAATTTCTTCATCTTCTGAACTAAATTCTGAAATAGATTACTCTTCTGAACCAAATTCTGAAAAACTTTCTGGAGATTCTGAAATGCAAAATCAAGTTCAGAATATGTTTTCCGAATTTGAAAATCTCAGAAACAGAATTAAAGGTGAAATAATGTTGGTAAATCAATTCAGAGCTGAAAGTCAAATCTATAAACAAAATTTCCAAGAAGCTGAACAAACTCTTGAAAAAATTTCTGAAGAAAAATTATTGTTAAAAGAAAAGATGGAAAATTTACAAAAAGATATCATAAATGAAAAATTTGAAAAAGAAATTCTGAATGTTAAAATGAACTTTCTGAATCAAGAAAGACTTGATCTTTACAAAAAGATTAAGGAATTGGAATATCTGAACTTTAAAAGAGGACAAACTGAACAGACTCAAAAAAACAAGATTGTTTAGAGCCGATGGGACAAAATCTCATCTATTTTTTTTTTCAAAACTGACGCTTTTATCATAACACAGATATCCATTTAGCAAAATATGGTATAAGCGGCTTCCGCCGAAAAACTCTAATTTTGTTTAAAGTTCTATTTTTGTCAGAGGACAATATGAATGTTCTATCATGTTCCATCAACACACTAAATGGGTTATACGATGAAATGTTTTAATGAAATAAACACAGGTGTCATATCCAAACCTGTTAATCTTTCTTTGCCTGAAGGAATTCCTTTTGTAAAATCAGAGACTCTATTTTCTGATGAAAAATCTCTTAATTCTGGCAAAACAGAGACAATCTCTAAAACAGAAGTAATGCATAAGAACATTACAAACATTTATGAACTTACTTCTAAATCAAAAATTGTTTCTGAAGAAAAATCTGAACCATCTATTAAAACTGAGAAAGTTTCTGAGTTATCTTCTGAACTCACTCCTGAAAGTTCATCTGAAGTTCTACAAGTAGATAACTTTGATAATAAATCAGAACATGAAGAAAAATATGATGAATTCTCAGATGTTGAATCTTTACTAGATAATAATGAGAATTCTTAAATTATTTTTGATAATTCTGATGATTTTTACATCAAAAATCTTTTGCATCTAGCATGACTCAGGATAAGTTCTCAGATTTAATGAATGCTTCAGATTCAGAAGATGATGAAGATCCTATGGTTCAAGTTATTGATAAAGATGGATATTTGGTATATAAATTACAATAAAAAATGACTGAAGGAGAAATTTTAAAATCTGAAGCACCAAAAGTACCTTCTAACAAGTTTAATACTGTTTTTCTGAAATCAGAATTTCTGAAAACTGAAATTTCTTCTACTTCATCAAATGATACTCCTATATGCACAAAAACATCTTTATCTTCCATATCATCATCTGACTTTGTAACCAGAGTTAAAAAGTTTGAAAAAGGACAATGTTCAAATACAACTTCTAATGTTCAAAATTCCAATCCTAAATCTGAAGTTAAAACTAAAGTAAGTAAAATAATTTATTATACTAATCCTCATTTCTTATCTTTTACAGAGCTATCCACTTTAGTTTGGAGAAAGAAAGGTGAAAGACTATCAAAGACTGACAAATTAGATAGTTTTTCAAATTCAAAGAAAATTGATGTACCAAAGATTAATAAAGTGAATAAAAGAACTATTGTTGACAAATCAAATAATGTTGATTCTTATTCATCTACTGCTTTATTAAATATTCTGAAGAATCATATTCACTGCATTAACTATGGTCATCATAATTTTCATCTGAACTCCAAAACAAATAAGACAACTCTTGAGAAATCAATTCAGAAATTTTCAGCTACATTGGCAAACAAATATAAAAATAAAAAGAAACTTCAAAATAATACTAAAAATGATAAATTCAAAAGTTTTGAACAAACTTTTAGCTTTCAAAAGATTAAGTCAAAGTTCAGAAAAAGTTTTTAACTAATCTCACAGGACCCATTCTTAAATGGGTACCTAAATCTCAATAAATATTTTTGCAGATATGTCATGTGTGGGTCTTAGATTCTGAATGTTCAAGACACATGACACCTTTCGAAGAACTTTTAACTGATTATCATGAAAGATATGGAAGAATAGTTAGCTTTGGAAACAATGCAAAAGGTTATGTGAGAGGATATGGAACTTTTTCCAAAGGAGATGTTAAAGTGATGAAGGTTTTCTATGTGGAAGGTCTTAAACATAATCTCTTCAGTATAAGTCAATTCTGTGACAAGTATTGGAAGGTAAATTTTGATATAGACTACTGTCATGTTCTGAGTTCATCAAACAAAAATGAGTTAACTGCTTATAGAGATGGAGATATCTACACTGCAACTTTCACTACAAATGGTCAATTACAAGGAGTTTGTTACATTTCCACAACTATGAGAAATGATAGTTGGCTTTGGCATAGTAGAATGTCACATCTGAACTTCAAAGCCATTTCTGAACTTGAAAGACACAACTCTGTAAGAGGACTACCAAAGATCAGATTAGAAAAGAATTCTTTATGCTCTGCATGTGAACCAGGAAGATCAAAAGAAGCTCCCATCCTCTGAAAATGCTATCTTCATGTAAACCTCCACTTGAAATGCTACATATGGATTTGTGTGGACTAATGAAGACTCAAAGCATGGGTGGAAAAAAGTATATTCTTGTGAATGTAGTTGAATATTCAAGATATACTTGGGTTGAATTCTTAAGACTCAAATCTGATACTTTTGAAAGACTCATTCCTTTTCTGAAGAAAATACAAGTTCTTCTTCAACTACCAGTTCAAAAGATCAGAAGTGATAATGGCATAGAATTTACAAATTCCACACTTCAGAATTTTTTAGAATCTGTTGGTATATCACATAATTTTTCCGCTGCCAGAACTCCTCAGCAGAATGGTGTTGTTGAAAGGAAAAACAGAACTTTGGTAGAAGCTGCAAGGACCATGCTGGCATATTCTGAACTTCCATTATCTCTGTGGGTAGAAGCAATTGCAACTACATGTTTTACTCAGAACAGGACAATTTTGAATAGAAAACTACTTAAAACTCCTTAAGAAATTATTAAGCAAAGAAAACCCTCTGGTTGCAGGTGTTTTCTTCTGAATGATAGACAACATCTGGATAAATTTGCACCTAAGGGTACAACTGGTATCTTTGTTGGCTATTCTCAAAGATCCAAAGCATACAGAGTACATATCAAAGGAACACAAAGAATCATTGAGACTTCAAATATTAGATTTCATGAGCCAATAGTGACTTCTTAACGAGACAGTTCAGAACTCAAGCTTAACCAAGTTTCTGAAATTTTGGATTCAGAAAGCAACAAGACATTTCACACTTCTGAATCTAAAACTTTTCTTAAATCAAATTTAGATACTTTATGTCAAGACTTATTTGATAATTCTGTGAATGTTTCTGCAGATTATCAAAATCCTTCTTTACTCAGAAGTATTCTAGAACAAGAATCTACAGAACGTACAATTTCAAATACGTCTGGACCACCTATCTTAACCTCAAATTCAGAATTTCCTATTTTTGAACCTGTACAAATTATTTCAGAAACAGTGCAAGTTAATTCTGAACCTGTTGTTCCTGTTTCTGAAACTATGCACATTATTTCTGAACCAGTACAGCATATTCAATTTGAGTGGGAGACTTCAGATCTACATTCAGCTATCAACCATGATACTGAAACTCAAGCAATCATTGATGATTATGATTCATTTAACAATGTTTCATCAGTTCAACAATTACCAAATGTGAACAAATGGACATCAAGTCATCCAATTCACCAGATTATTGGTGATGCATCAAAAGGTGTACAAACAAGATCACCACAGCAAATGAATGTCTGTATGTGAGTTTTTTAAGCAGTATGGAACCCAAAAAGCCATATGAAGCCCTTCAAGATCCAGACTGGATTTTAGCTATGCAAGATGAGCTAAATCAATTTGAAAGAAATAAAGTCTGGAGATTGATTCCAAAACCAAAAGGTAAATCAATCTTGGCACCAAATGGGTTTTCAAAAATAAAAAAGATGAACATGGAATTGTTGTGAGAAACAAAGCAAGACTAGTAGCTATAGGGTATTGTCAACAAGAAGGCATTGATTATGATGAAACTTTTGCTCTTGTTGCAAGACTAGAAGCTATCAGAATTTTTCTTGAATATGTTGCTCACAAAAATATGAAAGTGTTTCAAATGGATGTTAAGTGTGCATTTATGAATGGAATTCTTCATGAAGAAGTGTATGTTGAACAACCAGAAGGCTTTGTAAGGAAAGAATTTCCAGATCATGTTTACATTTTGGACAAAGCCTTATATGGACTAAAACAAGCACCTAGAGCATGGTATTACACTCTCACAACTTTTCTTCTGAATTCCAAGTTCAAAAGAGGTACTGTTGATACAACTTTATTTTTGAAAAAGGAAGGTGATGATATGATCTTAATACAAATATATGTAGATGATATTATATTTGCTTCTACAAATCCAAAATTTTGCAGAAATTTTGAGAAAATCATGCAAACCGAATTTGAAATGAGTATGATGGGAGATCTAACATTTTTTCTTGGTCTTCAAGTAAAACAACTACCCACTGGCATATTCATTAATCAATCTAAGTATATTTATGATTTACTTAAGAAGTTTGACATGACTGACTGTTCTAGTATTCAAACTCCAATGGTCACTGCAACAAAATTAGAACCTGATTTGAATGGAAAATCTGTTGATCAGAAAAGGTACAAAGGCATTATTGGATCTTTGCTTTACTTAACAGCTAGTAGACCTGATATAATATTTGTTGCATGTATTTGTGCTAGACATCAAGCTAATCCTAAGGAATCTCATTTTCTTGCTGCTAAAAGAATCCTTAGATATCTCAAAGGTTCTCCTTCATTGGGACTTTGTTATCCAAAGAATTCTGGTTTTGAGCTAACAGCTTTTACAGATGCAGATCATGGTGGTTGCAAACTAGACAGAAAAAGTACATCTGAATCATGTCAATTTTTAGGTAATAGACTTGTGAGTTGGTCTTCAAAGAAGCAGAATTGTGTTTCAGCTTCTACTGCAAGGGCTGAATATGTTGCTACTGCAATTTGTTGCTCACAAGTTATTTGGATGCAAACACAATTAAAAGACTATGCCTACACATTCAAAAAGATTCCTCTATATTGTGATTCAAAAAGTGCCATAGCAATTACTGCAAATCCAGTTCAACATTCAAAGACTAAGCACATTGATGTTAGATATCATTTTATCAAAGATCATGTTGAAAAAGGTAATATTGAAATATTTTTTGTTCAGACTGATTATCAATTAGCTGATTTATTTACCAAAACACTTAATCAAAAACGTTTTAATTTTTTGGTAAGTAAATTGGGTATGATGAATATGTCTGTGTAAGTATTAAGCATCAATTCCAATTTAAAATTTTATGTTCTGAGTTTATTTCTTCATATTTCTGTGAAATCTTACATTCAGAATTTCTGTAGTTAAGTTTTCAGAATTTATTTTTTTCTAACTCAGAGCCATAATTTTTAAACAAATTGATTGTCTTATAATACTTGATTTTTTTTTCATTTCTCTATCTTTTATTACTAACAATTTTGATGTCTAGCATTGTTTAAAGGGGAGAATCACAATGTTTCTTGATTCAAGGGGGAGTTAAACTCAAATTCAAGTCTTTCCCACTTCTCTATAACATTCAAGATCTGAAATGGAGGATAACACATTAAATTGTACACTTCTAAAGAATCTGGACAAACTTCTGCAGATAAACTGTTTTTCATATTGTTCAAACCTACTTCTGAATTATTCAAATGTTTTACATTTTTCAGAAGTTTGTAGTTTTAAATGATTTTGGTGATTTTGAAGTATTCCAAGTCAAGTTCTGAACTTATTTCGAAAGTTCTGAAGTATTTCTGAATCATTTCAGTCAAACTTCTGAACTTATTCTCAGAAGTTCTAAACTTCTTCTGAAATTTTTTGAACTTGTTCTCATAATTTTCTTCCCGTTATAAAGACTAATTGTGTGCCACGTGTTATAATTTCATTGGCTAATCCTTAAGCACGTCGATTAAACGGTTCATTTATCCGAATAAATGATGATTACTACTCTAATCACTCTTACTTTTGGCCACGTGTCCATCCACGATTATTCAGTCATTTATAATCCATGATTTCATCTTCGTCTTCACTTTCTAGCAATCTTTCCCTCCGAAATCTTCCCTGTTCATTGATCTTCATTCAAACTCAAATTTCTCATCATTTTCAACTATGTCGACTTCGAATGTTCAATCCGCAAAGTCTCGTTTCAGTGACAGTAATGGATCATCTAGAAATGATTCATTCAAAAATCGTTCCTAAGAAGATAATGTTTGGATCGATGGAGATAAATGTAGATGATGAACAGACTCTAAAAGATATTGCTACTACTATGATTTCTGAAGCTGGTCCATCAAATCCAATCCCCAAATCAAACCCTAACCCTAACCCGCGATCTGACAAAATTGGGGAAACTCAAATTGAACCCATTGAAGTGGCTTCTGAGTCAAATGTTGGTGTTGCTGACTCTCAATCTCGTGCACAAAGCAGTGATGTTCCTGATTTGTCCAAACTATATGTACCTGAAGAGAAACTACTTGAAATCAAGAAGAACAACTGCGCCCTGAATCTAAAGTCTACTTACTTCAATGAAGATCAAATGATCCTAATTGAAATTCTGAAGAAATATCCACTTCGAGCCTTGCTATCCAGGAAATTTTTGGTCCTTGCTTCCTATCTGCAACAATGGTGGTTTCATGCAGAAGTTGATGAAGAATCCGATGATATCTCTTCATATGTTCTTGGCTACAGAGTCTGCATTTCTGTTGAAGACATTAGAAGTATACATTTTCTTCCTAAGGAGGATGAAGTTGTTGGGAAAACTTCATTTGATCCTATTCCATCGTCTTCTGAGATGATCTCAGACTTTATGAAGTTAGGATACTCTGAAAAATTAAATGCATTAAGCTCATTCAGAAGGAAGTGTTTACCCCCTATCTGGTATTGCTTATTCACAATTCTGAACACTTGTCTATCTGGTAAAAGCTCAAGTCTGGATCAAGCATCAACAAATGGGAGAATAGTTTTTCATGGAGTAGCATTTAACAAGCATTATGATTATGCTTCTCTTATTTTTGATGAACTTAAGTCTGCAGTCTTGAAGAAGTCTACTTACAACTACATACCCTTTCAAAGATTCTTTTCAATGGATAATCTCAGACCACCAAATGCTAAACTGCAATTCCCAAATGCTTTATCATTACCAACTTACTTACTTGCACTTGTAAAATCATCAAATAAGTTTTTGGGTGAGTACTGTGAATCAATGGGACTACCTAAACCAGTAGTCTCTTCCCCTGATTCTACCAAGAGTGGTGAGCATCGTGAGGTGTCTAGAATTCCTAGGCAGAGTGGGGAGGCTATTCATGGGGGAGACCAACCTCATGGTGTGAAGAGGAAAAATGAAAATGAGAGACTGGGTAGAAGGATCAGAAAAAGAACTGAAGAGGGGAGATCACAAGTAAAAAAATAAAGAAACTTGTGAACCAACTGATCTAAGTTGGGCACCCGCATCATCTATTACTCCACACTCTTTGGTGGGTAATATTGAAAAAGCCAGTGAGCCCATGGCAAAACTTGTTAACCCCTCCAGCCACTCACCCATCTCTCAACCGAAGGGTGTTTCAATAACACATATGGGGCAAGCAGCTAATCTACCAATAGGTTCCCATATGGAAGAACCTATTGTTGTAAAAGAAGGATATATGTCCCCCCCCCTTCACAGTTTCCACTCAACTTTGGGCCTTCTAAACCACTAAATGTGGATTCTATTCACACACGCACACATCTTTCAGATGTCCACAAGCAAAGTGTTAGTCATTTTGCCACAACAACCATAGATATACCTATTACAGGGTATCAAGGATTGGTTGGAAGACCTGGTGGAGTGAACATCACCAAATCTCCATTAACAGAATCACAAGTGATTTATGATGCTGTGGCATCTACAGGCCAACCTTCTTCTGAAGGACTGCAAACAAGACCATTTGTTGGCCTTGGACATTTTCCCTCATCTCCTGAATTTTCTGAATTCAAAGATTTCTGTACTTCTGAATTTGCAAAGATTCATAAGGACATTAAGGAATTGACGAATAAAAACTGTAAGGTGATGGAGGATAGGTTGGATGGACAGGAGAAGAAAGTGGTGGATAAATTGCATGAATTCCAACTTGCAACTGTTTCTGATCTCAACAATTTTCAAAAGGCTATTCTGGATTCCTTTTCTGAAGTTATTTCAACAGTTCAATCCTTAAAGACTTCTATGTCATCTTCTTCTACTCAGACAGCATCTTCTGAATTTGCAACAAAGGATGACATATCTCAGATTCTGAATCAATTAACTTCTATTCAGAATTCTCAAGTCTCCTTGACTAATCGTATTTCTACATTGGAGTGTGGCTCTCAGGTAAAGACTTTAAAGCGTAGTCTTGATGATCAAGATGATCCTGATAATCAAGAGGGGGAGAAGAGACAGAAAGTTTTGAAGATGTTGAAATTCCACAAGGTCAAAATTCTGAAAAAACTTCTGAAGAAGCTCAAGTTCAGACTTCTGAACGATCTTCTAAGACACTGAAAACGATGAAATTAATAGAACTTCTGAAGCAATAGATGATATTTTGCATGCAGAAGATGAAGGTTTAGAAGCTGAAAAAGTTACTTCTGAAGACAATATGGAAGAAGGATATGAGACTGAGAAAGTATCTCTGGATTCTGAAAACAAACTCAGTTCTGAAGACACAGATGTTATTCCTAACTCAAATGAATAAATGTTGAATGAGTACCTTGCTTTTGAAGACATTATTGTAGAGCCAAGTGATTTATCTGATGTAATTCTTTTTGATGAAGAAATGGAAGTGAATGAAGGAATGGCTACAATTAATGAAAACAGAGATCTGATTGTGTGGAAACCTCAAGTTCTAAAAGTAGCTGAATGTAATGAAGTTTCTGAAAACGTGTTTATAGTGGTTAGTCAATATTTTTGAAGATATATCATCTTGAATCATCCAAGGAACCTGGAGTGTAGATTCTTGGATGAAAGACTAATAACTTTCAAAGAATTTCTTAATCAACCAACTGAGTTGTTTGAAATTGAAATTGATTTAAGTCATATGGAAGCTTTTGACTTTACAGATGAAATCTTGATGATTGCTGCAGACAAACCACATGCCAGATTCAGAAGCTGCAAAAGCATTCCTCTGATTGAATTTTATGTTCTTGAAGAACCCATAGTTGATCAAGTCTATGAAAGTGATATGATCTTTGAAATATTTGGAGAAAGTCAGCTTATCTTTACTGAAGATACTTATTTTGGCATGTATAGAAGAAAACTCAGGTATGCAACCTTAGAAGACTATGTAAATGATGAATGGTCTAAGGATTATATTTCAAAAGTTAGGTCTTATGTACAAAGATATGGGGTACAAGAATTGAATGACTCAACTTTAATCAAGAAGATCATATGTATATCTAAAACTTTTGAAGATGATTTGTGTATAATAAAGTTTGGAGCTGAAAGGAGAGATGGTTCTTTGACATAATTCTCTTTATTTGATTTGTATAAGTTGGGGTTGCAGGATAAGCTCACTGTTCTGAATTTTTGTGTCAAGAGAGAAGATTCTGAAGTTTTGTCTGAAATAAAAAGAATTCTAGGGATCTATGTCAGAAATCTAATTAAACATGATTTTCAACTGGCATTAGAATTCAGATTAAATAATGTCAATCTCTTGGAGCCTGAAAGTATTGAAAGACAGGAAATTACAAAGGTCTTCACAAATCCAGATTTGGGATTCACTTACAGAATAGGAGCAGATCATTCAAAGACATTCATTGTCTCAGACATACCAAAGTACTCAACCTCTACCTTGAAATGGTTAATAGAGTATGCAGAACAATATCTTCCTTCATCTGATATTGTTGAAGAAATAATTTACTTGATCAAGGAAAGAATATTCTTCAGAGATTATGTAAGAAAGAGCTCTATGGCTGGGCATACAAGGGTAAATCAAATCAAAGGAGATGATTATCTTCTGAGCAATGTATATGATTTTCAGATTCACACAAAGAAACAAGACATTGAAAAAATTCAGAAACTTTCTCAGAAAATAGAAAGTTCAGAAGTTAAAGAAATTGAAAAAGGAAAAGAAAAGGTCTCTGAAAATACTCTAGAAGAAATTGCTCCTATTCCTCAGAAGTTTGAATCTGAACACTTACAGGAGCAAAGGATTGAAGAAAATGCTTTCACAATGTTTCTTGAATTCTTTCATCCAGAAATGTTCATGGAATATGAACAAAAGTTCAATTATATTGATTGCTGAATTCAGAAATCATTTTGATGGAAACAATGGTATTCAGATATCATTAGAAAAATTAGACTCCCTGTAAGTGAAGTTCGAAAAGAGAGTCTAATAGTGAAAGTAATCACTGCTGATCTGAAACAGAAAAACAATTACAAGCATGCTTACTTTACTGTTGAGAGAAAAGATGGTGAGATCTCAACTTTTACAGAAGCTGATTTTCAAAATGTCTATCTCAGAGATCTGCTAAGAGTATACCGAAGTTTGTATCCCTTTCATGACTCTATTGCCAAGTTCAAAAAATCTTTCTCAGTTCTCAGAGATGGCTTGTACAAAGAATTCATTTGGGCAGCTAAGACAGATTTCCAAGTGGCTTATGTAATGAGCAAAGAAAAAGTTCATATGAGTGCTCCAAATCTAAGATTACCAAATATTGAAAATCTCAAAAGCAGTACTCTAGTCATTCAGCCTTCAGGTTTTGTGTGTAAATGCTTTGACAGATTATTATTTGTAAGATTTGAAGAACTACACAAGTGCTGTAATGGAACTCTTATGATTATAAGAGATAAACTGGAGAAGAAGAAAAACAAAAGACAAAAGAAGCTTAGTGATGAAAAATGGGAGAAATATAGAAAGCTGGCAAAGGAAATGATAAGGATCATTGAATCTATATTGGAGTACAGAAATCCTATTCTTAAAGATGTTAGAGAAATTTTGAACTTCTGGAAGTATGACTTAAACTTTTGAAGCTAAGGGGGAGATTGATAGATATCAGAAGTAGCTTCAAAAGAAGACTAGGTTCTGAAAAGAAAGATTCAGAAGTCTGAAGACAGATGAGCAAAGTCTAAGGCATAACTTCTGAAGTGACTACTTCAGAAGTTCTGAAGATTCTGAAGAAGTTCTGAAGAAGTTCTGAAGAAGTTCTGAAGAGGATTCTGAAGAAGTTCTGAAGAAGTTCTGAAGATGTTCAGAAGCAGTTCTGAACATGTCTGTTATTTTTGTACTGTATCTTTAGCATTTCCATTTGTTTATAAATAGATAGTTTGATAGGTTGTTAAAACTAACGTTGATAGATAGAGCTTGAAAAGATATACGTATTGTAATACAGTTCAGTGATCAATACAACATACAACTTCAGTGATCTGATTCTTGTTCTTGTTTTTTAATCTTTCTACATTCTTGATTGTTTGGGATCTAACACAAATATTCAGTGACATACAAATAAAGCCTTCATATATTCATTCTCTGAATTCTGATTCAGCGATACTTGACTTATCTCTCTCAGGTATGAACTCCTAAATCCTTACACTTTCTGACTATCTTCATACTCAGAGAATGGATCTCAAAAGATAAAACCTATCACTGCCAATCCTTTATTGTATTTTGATGAAAAATTTAAGGATAATGATTAACATTTATTTAAATGATAATCATTTTCAAGATTTCAAATAAGAAAAGGACACGTTAGACCTTTATCTGATACACGACGGCCATGATGTTTCCATTCTGTCATCTTTTCTAGAAACGTGTGCTAGGTCATCATTACTTTTTCAAAAAGCTAAAACAGTTGTTTAGCATTCTCTGTCTCCTCTTGCTATTTAAGCATCATTCTTCCTCATTCGTTTTCTTTACGCGCTCATAATATTAAAAAACGCAAGAATCTCTTCCAATCTTCAAGTTTTCCTCAAGAACACCAAGAACACGCACTTGTGCATTTTTCTTTGTTTTTCACTCTTAAGGTTTGATCTAATATTTTCTTCTCTTAAGTTCTTCTATATGGTATCTTCTATAACTTCTTGTTATAAAGATCATTTATGTTTATCTAATTTTTCTTGCTAAAACCCTAAAATCTTGTTTTTCTTCAAAAACCTATTCTAAGCTTCTTCTTAGAACAGAAGACCAGATTAGATACTTATAATCACACTTGTTTTAAAACCGTTAAAATAAACTACTCTAAATCTGTGTTTTTCTACCAAATAACAAGTATTTTGACATTTGTTCATCATAATAGTTGTTTTGATTCTTCACATTTGGTATTCTTCATACCAAGAACTCATTATGGTTTATACATTACGTATTAAACCATGATCTTTCTATTTGGTGTTCCTATTTCTGAAACAGCAATGGCATCTTCAAGCAAGAACACTCAAGTTGATGAATCTGCCCAGATCACCCTTCAGCGAGCACCTGCATGCGCCTTCTCTCTGGAACAGGCAACGTTCAAGTCATGCAACTATCTAGCCCTGGTGAACATCACCGTTGAGAAACCACAATACAATGATGGTGCTACGTTCATCAAGGTTTGCCCTTTGATGTACCCATTTGTTCACAACCCCATAGGCATCACTGCTCATCTTCAAGCCTTATGGTACACTGCACACTGCACCACTCTCACCACAGACAAAGGGAACAAACTCCCTGCAATTGGGTTTCAGATTCCCACTCATGGTTTCTACGCATTTACTGCTGGCTTCCTGCAAAATGCTCTCCGCCTCCCTGCTAGAGGCAAGAATCAGAAATGGGCCCCTGAGCCCACCAAGGAACAAATCACTGAATTCCTGGATTCCATTGGTTATGCTTGGGAAAATCCAGCTGATAAGAATGTCGGCTAGAAGATTGAGAAGAAGAGACTGCCTGCAAGATGGCAATACATCTTCACCCAGATGATATAATGCCTGGGTTCTAAGATGGCTCCCAAGACCAAGCGAACAAGCACTATCAAGAAATGGGCTTTGCTCTCTCCACCAACTATCCACTGAATTATGCTGACTACATCTTCAGCGACATGTACGAGAGGGAGAAGTTCATTCCCTATCCTAGGTTTTTCGCTACCATTACGGAGTTGGCCTTCAAAGATGAGTACCCAACTGTTGCCAACCAAAACTTCTCGATGGTAGGCAAGAAGTTGCTTGATGTCGCTGAACATCCAGGAGATGCTCCTTACACTTCATACATGATGAAGCTCATCAACGAGGCTGTTCCTATGCCCATCTCACTGACAAACCCATCAGTGAGTATCCAAGGCACCTCCTCCCCTCTAAAGCGAAAGGAGCCGACTGAAGGTAACAAAAAGACCATCGCTCAACAGCCCACTGCCAAGAAACAAAAGAAGGGATTCTCTCAAAAGACTTCCCTCTCTAATAAAGGCGTATTACCAACTCCATCCTCATCCCCTGCCACGACAACGGTCTCTACAGCCATTGTCGCTTCATCAGTTGTACCACCATCCTAAGCGACTCAGGTCACTAAGAATGAAATAGCCAACTACGCTGAAGCTGGAACATGTAATACATTCACTGCCATCTCTTCTTCTTCCACCATCTCTTCTTTGGTCCTCACATCAACTCGTGGTTCAGCGATAGTTGTCCCTATCTCTAATGAGGTTGAAATGCATGCTGTCCACACTTTAGTATTGTTTCGACAATCTGAATTATGGAAGGCCATTAATAAAGGACCTCAGAATGTTTCTCACAAACATTCTAAGAAATAGTCTAATGATCCTCTAGACACTACCCTCGCCTGTGGTATCCCTGAGAGTAATCCTCATGATACTCTCAAGGTTAATAACATGTCTGCTTGTCACCCCTCATCTAACCCAGATCTCTTTTTGGCTGCTTTGTCTATGTTGTCATTAGGTATCGCACCTCCTCTCTCAACCTCAGTGACTACTACCACAACCAAGGCTGCTACTCCTTCCAGCGGTAGAAAGGGAAAATCATTGCAATCCTCTCATCCGCAGCCCGCTGAAGTGTTACGCAAGCTGAAACAGGAGAAGTTCGCTACAAAGCTTCCTGCCTTCGCTGTTGATATACCCTAGATTGTTCTTCCTAACCCCACATTCCCTGCAATTGAATTTTTAGTCAATGAATGTACTCACACTAGGGCAAGGGTTGATAATCTTCAGATGTTAGCGGAGTACATTTTCCGAACAATCTCTGGTGCTCCGGAGTGAAGGCCACCGTTAATAATATCTACACTGACATCCAGTCAGTGAAGGCGGACAACTTGCTC
The DNA here is from genome assembly GCA_036898165.1 of Silybum marianum. NCBI lineage: Eukaryota > Viridiplantae > Streptophyta > Magnoliopsida > Asterales > Asteraceae > Silybum > Silybum marianum. The sequence goes on along the minus strand of CM072530.1, from coordinate 19,191,220 downwards.
ATGGGCAAGCCATTTCCAAGCTGGAAAAGGCCATAGATGTACAAGGCCAAGTGCTTGAGTCAATTCAGAAGACTCAATCCGGTATGATGCAGATTCTACCGAATATCGCTGATGCGGGACCCTCTTCAACTGCAGCTGATCGGACCTCATTAGGTCAGATTCTCCAGAACTAGTCTGCATACACCAATTCTCTCAAATATATCGGCTCCAGTGTGCGTATTATGGTGGTGCACGTTCTTCCCGCTGACAACATCGAAGGGGAGAGAAGTGTCAAAGAGGTAGCTGATGAGATAATTGGAAAGGTGAACGAAGAAGTCCCTGGTACTCCAATATCTCCGTACATTCCGCAAGAGCTTGATCCTACCTTCGTCGCTGAAGATGAGAATGACGAAGAAGAGAACGAAGATGATGATGATGATGATGATGATGATGATGATGATGATGATGATGAGGAAATCCCTCACTATGGAGGAGATAATGATGATGATGATGACGATGTCCCTCCTGGCGCAAGCCAATTTTTTGTACATAGTAGACCAGGCAACTTCATGCTTGATATTGTCCACAAGGATCCTTTGGGGGAAGGACCACTTCCTTCTCAGCCGATCCCTCAGGGACAGGAAAGCAAGTGGTGGATCTTGAATCCATCCCCACACACTCTGAGGGGGAGACCGCTGTTGAGGTAACCTTTCCTCTTATACCTTTTATTCCTTCCTTTGAACCTCCAACCTATCCATCTTTTCCTTCTGCTGATTTTGGGGCTGATGCTCCTCTCTCTCCCTCACCAATTCTCATTGAGTCTAGTCCCCCAAAGGACTCCACTTTTGTGATGGAATCTTCATCTGAAGTTCAGTTCTTGTACATATCGGAGACTGGCTCTGAAGACGAAGAAGGCCTTATCCCAAGGCAGCGTGTACATATGCTACCAATAAGCGAGCCAGAAGAAGAGGAAAGGCGAATAAACTTCCTAAGGGAACTAGAAGTAAAAAGAATAAAGGTGCCCAACACAGCTGAAACAAAAGAACCCATACCAATCAGCATGGTGGATGAAGTCGACTTTTTGTCGAAGAAAGAGAGAGCCCAAGGCCTTGAAGCTCAGCGTATCAGGGATGAAAAGATGAAGCAAACAGATAATGATCTTGAACTGGCTAGAAGAATACTCAGGGAGGATGCCTTAAGAGATGAAGCGACTAGGAAGCTCAACGAGAAAAGTGAAAGAGTCACTGAAACTCTGGCACAAAGGGAACTGTCTCAAGAAAATCTGAATGTGAATCCCATTCGTGCTCAAGAAAGGATCCTAAATGCGCTGACAAATGAAGACAAAAGGCAATGAGAAAATAAACTACGCTGGTGCACTGAACGTTCCAACTATCGAGTGCCTGACTCAAAAATCATTCGTGCTACTATTGAAGGACGCACTTCTAAGAAAAGTGGTCTGCAGGTACATGTACAAATGTACAGGCACTCGTCATGCAAAAAGGAAGAAGTCCAGTTTTTTGGAAATCAGAGAAGCCATTCAGGGATCCAAATCAAATTTCAAAGATGTGGTTGAAAGGGTGTTGGATCAGCTTTTGCAAGGGATGACTCAGCACGTTCAAGTTCTTCCTCTCCCTGAGCCTTCAAGAAGAAAAAGATCAAGCGCTGACGAAGGCCCCACCAACAAAAATGAATATGAAACTAAGTTCACCTACGACAATATCCTTAGGAATCTAGATATCCCTAATATCTCAAATCTCAATGTCTCTCTTCCTCAAGGCTTGCAGCTAGCAGAAGGAGATATCATCACATTCCCTGAAGCTGGTATGGTGTTCTTAGATAATGATGGTTTCATTGGATTCTTCAGAAACTCAGAGATCACAAGGGCTTTTCAAGATTTGTCAAAGTAATGTTCTATCACTGCTGGGAAAATACTGGATCTATGTTGAGACAAAAGAAGATTTATCTAAACGAGTTACGAAGAAGACAAGAGAGACTCTCTCACTAGTTGGTAGTTTCTATTCCTTTGTAACAATTTTCAGTGTTTTGTACTTTACTTAATATTGTAATTTCATTTTTCAATGCAATTCTTCAGATTATCCTTAATGAAATTTCAATGAAGTACTCTACTTCATTTCTGTTGATAGGACCCAAACAATCAAGATATCAATATATGAAAAGATTATAACAGGAATGATAGTAGCCAAATGTAATTTGTATTGATTGAATGTACTGTATACAGAATATATCTTTACAAGGTATATGAAAAACATTAGTTCTAACAATCTAACTAACTATCTATTTATACATACAATAGAAAGACTAAAGTGACAAGACATTCATAATAGAAAAGTTCAGAATTGGTTCTGAACTCCTTCAGAACTTCTTCAGAAGTGTCTTCAGAACTTCTTCAGAACCCCTTCAGAAGTATCTTCAGAACTTCTTCAGATCTTTTTCTCTTTTAAGAACCCAGTTCCTTTTGAAGCTATTATGATATTTCTATCAATCTCCCCCTTAGCTTCAAAAGTTCAGATCATACTTCCGTAAATTCGAAATTTCTCTTACATCCTTCGAATTAGTCTTCGTATTCTAGTAAGGATTCGAACTCTAATCATTTCTTTTGCAAGTATCTTGTGCTTCTCCCAATCTTCATTGCTCAGATTCTTTGGTCTTCTATTCTGTCTTTTTACCAAACGATCTCTGATTGCCATGAGAGTTCCATTGCAACATTCGTGGAGTTCTTCAAATCTCACAAATAACAGTTCATAAAAGCATTTACAAACGAAGCCAGGAGGATGAAGTACTAAAGTGCTCTTCTTCAAATTCTGAATATCTGGTAGACTTAGATTTGGTTTGCTTAAGTGTACTTGCTTCTTGTTTAGAACATAAGCAACATGGAAATCAGTCTTTGCATCCCATATAAATTCTCTGTATAATCCATTTCTAAGCACTGGAAAAGATTTTCTGAACCTGGTAATTGAATCATGGAAGGGATAAAGACTTTTGTATACTCTGAGAAGATCTCTGAGATGAACATTCTGAAAGTCAGCTTCAGAAAAGGTAGAAATCTCACCATTTTGTCGCTCAACAGTAAAGAATGCATATTTGTAATTTTGTCTTGTCTTCAAATCAGCATTAATCACTTTGATCACAGGACTTTCTTTTCTTGCTTCATTGATTGGAATGTTTATCTTTCTGATGATGTCTGAGTACCATTGTTTCCAACCAAAAGACTTTTGAATCCAACAATCTATATAGTTGAATTTTTGTTCATATTCCATGAACATTTCTGGATGAAAATATTCAAGGAACATAGTATAAGTACTTTCTTCAATTCTTTGTACTTGTAGTTGTTCCTCTTCAGATATTTGCTTTTCAGGAACCAACTCTTCAGAAATATTTTCACGAACTTCTTCCTTTTCTTTTTCTTTTTCCTTTTGTCTTTCTTCTAAACTTTCAACATTCAGAGTGTACTTCTGAATTTCTTCCATATCTTGTCTCTTTGTATGAATCTTGAAATCATACGCATCACTTAGTAGATAATCTGCTCCTTTTATCTTGTTTACTTTCTTGTGACCAGCAAGATAACTATTTCTCACAAATTCTCTAAAATGTATTCTTTCTTTGATTAGATAGACAATTTCTTCTTTGATGTCAAATTCTTCAATAAAATCTGTCATGTAGTTCAAAAACCATTTGAGTGAGGATGTAGAATACTTTGGAATATCAGATACAACAAATGTTTTAGAGACTTCTTCAACAAGATACATGAACCCAATATCTGGATTAGTAAACAATCTCTTCAGCCCAAACCTTTCAATATATATAGGTTCCAACAGATTTACTGTGTTAAGTCTATATTCCAAAGCCAACTGAAAATCATGCTTTATGAGATTCCTTATATATATTCCCAAAATTCTTCTAATCTCTGAGACTAACACAGATTCACCTGAGTTAACACAAAAAGATAAGATTGCCAACTTATCTTGTAGTCTTAGCTTGTAAACATCAAACTGAGTAAATTCACACAGAGTACCATCTCTTCTTCTCGCTCCAAATACGAATATAGTCAAATCATTCTGAACTGATTTTGATATGCATCTGATCTTCTTTATTAAAGTTGAATCATGAAAATTTTGAACACCATGATTCTGAATAAAGTTCTTTACTTGAACAATATGATCTTCAGACCATTCATCATTCAGAAAGTCTTCCAACTTTGCAAACTTCATACTTCTTTTGTACATGAAGCAATAAGTGTCTTCAGGAAATATCAAACTGCTTTCTCCAGAAATAAGTATATTTTCCTTTTCAAACACTTGATCCAATACAGGTTCTTCAAGTATTGGAAGATGTATCTTAGGAATGATAATACAAGGTCTGGTTCTAACTTCAAATTTTCCTGAGAAAGCAATTAAGATTTCATCAACAATTTCAACTCCTTCTAAATGAGCTAAATCAAATTCCAATTCAACTCTTTCATCTGGTTGTTCAAGAAAATTTCTGAAGATAGAAAATCTGTTGTCCAAAAGTCTACACTCCAGACTTCTTGGATAATTCAGAAAGACATGCACCCAACAGAATTGATTCAGAATATCCCATAATCTTTCAGAAGTACTTCTGAACTCTTCACTCAGAAGTTGTTGAGGCTTCCAAATTACTAAATCTTTTATTTCATTTGAGCTTTCTCCCATATTTACATCAATCATTTCTTCTTTAAACATGATCACATCAGAAAGATCACTTGGTTCTCCAATAACATCTTCAAAAGCAAGGTATTCCCTTAGCATTTCTTCATTGGAATCTAGAATTATATTTGTGTTATCTGAGCCCAAGTTACCTTCAGAATCAAGAGACAACTTTTCTGTTGCATACCCTTCTTCTATCATTTCTTCAGAAGAATGATCATTTATCTCTTGTACCTCATGTTCTGCAGATAAAATATCTTCTATGGTTTCTGAGACTTTATTTGATTCTTCACCAACATTCTGAGTATCTTCAGAGGTCTTCTCAGAACTTTGAACTTGATTAGTTTCTGGTTCAGATACTCTCTGTCTTTTCTCCACCTCTTGATTATCAGGATCCTGATCATCAAGACCCCTTTTAAAAGTATCTGATTGAGATCTGCATTCCAGAGCAGATAATCTTGTGCTTAATTCTGATTGAGAACTCTGAATGGATGAAAGTTGATTGAGAATTTGAGAAATATCATCTTTAGTGGCATAAGCTTGTGGAGCAGAAGAAGAAGAAGGCTGAGAAGCTTTCAAAGAAGAAACAGAGGAAGCCATTTCAGAAAAAGCTGACAAAAGTGCTTGTTTAAACAAATGAAGATCATTTGAAGATTTGAGATGAAAGTCATTCAGCTTGTTAACCAAATTTTCCCCATGTTGATCCAACCTAACCTCCAACACCTTTTTGGTAGAATCCGTCAAATCCTTGATGTCCTTCTGAATCTTTGCAAATTCAGAAGTACAGAGATCTTTGAATTCTGTGAATTCAGAAGATGTGGGTAAGTTGCCAAGATCAACAGATGAACTTGTTTTTAGACCTTCAGAAGAAGGTTGGCCTGTATGAGCCACAAAGGCATCATGAACCACATTTGATTCTGTGAATGGAGCTTTTGTGATGTTCACTCCACCAGGACTTCCAACTAATCCTTGATATCCAAAAATTGGAATATCTATAGTTGTTGATGCAATGTGACAAACACTTTGCTTAGGAACATCTGAAAGATGTGTGCTTGTGTGAATGGATGCCACATTAAGTGGTTCAGAAGGCTCAAAGTTGAGTGGACACTCAGACTCAATGTGCTCAAAACTGTGAAGGGGGGACATATATCCTTCATTTTCAACAAAAGGAACCTCCAATTGGGGTCCTAATGGATTATAAGTCGCTTGCCCCATTTGTGTTGTTGAAACACCCTTCTGTTGAGAGATGGGTGAGTGGCTGGGGGGGTTAACCAAGGTTGTCATGGGCTCACTGGCTGTTTCAATATTATCCACCAAAGAATGTGGAGTAATAGTAGATGTGGGTGCCCGGCTTGTAACAGGTGGTTCACAGGTTTGTTTTTCTTGTACCTGTGTTCTCCCCTCATCAATTCTTTTTCTGACCCTTCTACCCTGTCTCTCATATACATTTTTCCTCTTCACTCTTTGAGGTTGTTCTCCCCCTTGAACAGCCTCCCCCCTCTTTCTAGTATGTCTAGACTCTCTTGCATGATCACCACTCTGGGTTGAATCAGGGGAAGGGACTACTGGTTGAGGTAATCCCATAGATTCTAAATGCTCACTCCCAATCCTAGTTTGTGTACTTACAAGATCAAGTAAATGAGAAGGAAGTGAAACTGCATTTGGAAAAGTAAGTTTTGCATTTGGAGGTCTTAAGCTATCCATAGTGAAAATAGGAACATGTACCTCATGAGCTAGAACAGGAATTTTTGAGACAGCCTTCATTGCTCCTTTGATAAGTGTTTGAAAAAATCTCTGAAATGGTATATAGTTGAATGTAGACTTCTTCAAAATTGCAGATTTGAGTTCATCAAAGATGAGACTAGCATAATCATAGTGTTTGTTGAAGGCAACACCATGAAATATAATCCTCCCATTTGCTGAAGCTTGGTCTAAACTTGAGCTCTTCCCAGATAGGCAGGTATTCAGAATGGAAAACAAGCAATACCAAATTGGAGGTAAACATTTTCTTCTAAAAGAGCTCAGAGCACTAAGGTTTTCAGAGTAACCCAAGCTCATAAAATCTGAGATCATCTCTGATGAGGATGGAATTGAGTCATAACAGGTTTTCCCAAGAACCTCATCTGGTTTTGGCAAATAGTGAAGGCTTCTAATGTCATCTACAGATATACAAACTATGTAGGCATGAACATAAGAGACAATTTCATCATCAGTTTCATCTACTTCAGCATAATGCCAGAATTGTTGAAAATAAGAAGCAGGAACAGAGAATTTCCTTGAAAGGAGAGTGCGCAGGGGATGTTTCTTCAGAATTTTAATCAACATTACTTGATCATCAATGAAGTCTTTGGATTTGAAGTTCAGTGCACAGTTATTTCTTTTGATGTCAAGTAATTTCTCAGCAGGTACATAGAGTTTGGACATGTCACCACTTTCAGCAGGAGTCTGAGATTCATTTTTAGCAACATTTGATTCAGAAACAACATCAATGGGTGTATTCTGTGTTTCCGCAATTTTAGCAGTTGTCGGGTTAGGGTTAGGGTTAATGATAGGGTTTGAAGGTCCAGCTTGATGAGTTGCAGTTGTGGCTGTGTCATGAAGCATTTGATCATCAGTTAGTGGGATTTCCATTGATCCAACCATTAATTTTTGAGGCACATTCTTGAACGAAGCATCACTTGATGATCCAGTGTTATTATTGGAACTCGAGGAAGTAGAAATCATGGGTTTTGAAGTAGACATGATGTAGAAAGAACACGGATTGGTAACAGAAAGATGATCAATAAACACAGAAGGATTTCTCAGAGAAAAATTGCTAAAAGAATGAAGATGATGAGGAATCAATTGATTTATATGATCGGATAAGCGTTGAAGGACACGTAGCGAAAAAGTAAATGTGATTAGAGTAGTAATCATCATTTATTAAGAGAAGTGAACCGTTTAATGGTCGTGTTTACGAGAAATCCAATGAAATTAAAATACGTGGCACACGCTTAAATGAAAAAAAAATCAACGGGAAGTTTTAGTTCTGAGAACAAGTTCAAAAACTTCAGAAGTTGTTCAGAACTTCTGAGAAAAAATTCAGAAGTCTGAAAGAAAGAATTCAGAAGAACCGCATAATTTTTTTAAGTGAAGTTCAGAACTAAACTTGGGTCATCTTAGAAGACAAAAAAACATTTAAAAATATAAACTTCTGAAAAATATAAAACATTTTGAGAATTCAGAAGTAGATTTGAACAAATAGAAAACTGTTTTATTCTAAGGAAGCTTGTTCATACTTCTTAGATATAAAGTGCAAGACTTTATTTCACCAATGCAGAGTTGTTATGTAGGAAAGGGTAGTTAGAGAAATTTGAAATTAATAACACTCCCCCTTGAATCACTAGCAATTATGATTCTCCCCCTTGATTATTTCAATTTTATCAAAGAATCAATCAAATATTAGTGAAATGAGAAATAAATGAAAAGTATTAAAATACAATCAACCTAGTTACGGAAGAGATATACTTCTGAGTTTGAACAGTAGCAAAAATCTGAATGATAAACTTCGGAATATACAAAGTAATTCTGAAGAGCAAAGTATTAAGAATTTGATAAAAAAAAAAACTTCAGAATGTAACTTCTAGAGTATAGGTGATGTATAATACTTACATAGACATGTTCATCATGCCCAATTTACTTACCAAGAAGTTAAATCGTTTTTCATCAAGTGCTTTGGTAAATAAATCGGCTAATCGATAATCAATACGAACAAAAAACATTTCAATATTACCTTTTTCCACATGATCTTTGATAAAATGATATCTTACATCAATGTGCTTGGTTTTTGAATGCTGAACAGGATTGGCAGTGATGGCTATGGCACTCTTTGAATCACAATACAAAGGAATCTTGTTGAAAGTGTAACCATAGTCTTTTAGTTGAATTTGCATCCAGATCACTTGTGAGCAACATATTGCAGCTGCTACATATTCAGCTTCTGCTGTAGAAATAGAAACACAATTTTGTTTCTTTGAAGACCAGCTGACTAGTCTATCACCCAGAAACTAACATGATCCAGAAGTGCTTTTCCTGTCTAATTTGCAACCACCATGATCTGCATCTGTAAATGCTGTTAGTTCAAAACTAGAATCCTTAGAATACCAAAGTCCCAATGAAGGAGAACCTTTTAGGTATCTAAGTATTCTTTTTGCAGCTAGAAGGTGTGATTCCTTAGGATTAGCTTGATATCTGGCACAAATACATGTAGCAAACATTATATCTGGTCTACTAGCAGTTAAGTAAAGCAAAGATCCAATAATGCCTCTGTACTTTTTCTGATCAACAGATTTTCCATTTAGATCAGGTTCTAGCTTAGTTGCAGTGGCCATTGGAGTTTGAATACTTGAACAATCAGTCATGTCAAACTTCTTAAGTAAGTCAGAGACATACTTAGATTGATTAATGAATATGCCAGTGGGAAGTTGTTTAATTTGAAGACCAAGGAAAAATGTCAACTCTCCCATCATACTCATTTCAAATTCTGTTTGCATAATTTTCTCAAAATTTCTACAAAATCTTGAATTAGTAGAAGCAAATATAATATCATCTACATAGATTTGTATCAAAATCATATCATCACCCTCCTTTTTCAGAAATAAATTTGTATCAACAGTACCTCTTTTGAATTTGGAATTCAGAAGAAAAGTTGTAAGAGTATCATACCATGCTCTTGGTGCTTGTTTAAGTCCATATAAGGCTTTGTCTAATATGTAAACATGATCTGGGAATTCTTTGCTTACAAAGCCTTCTGGTTGTTCAACATATACTTCTTCATGTAAAATACCATTCAGAAATGCACATTTTACATCCATTTGAAGGACCTTCATGTTTTTATGAGCAGCATAGGCAAGAAAAATTCTAATAGCCTCTAATCTGGCAACAGGAGCAAATGTTTCATCATAATCAATTCCTTCTTGTTGACAATACCCCTTAGCTACAAGTCTTGCCTTGTTTCTTACAACAATTCCATTTTCATCCTTTTTATTTCTGAACACCCATTTTGTGCCAATGACAGATTTACCTTTTGGCTTTGGTATCAATCTCCAGACTTTGTTTCTTTCAAATTGATTTAACTCATCCTGCATGGCTAAAATCCAGTCTGGATCTTGAAGTGCTTCATATGGCTTTTTGGGTTCCATACTGCTTAAAAAATTAACATACAGACACTCATTTGCTGTTGCAGATCTTGTTGGAACCCCTTTTAATGCATCTCCAATTATTTGATGAACTGGATGACTAGATGTCCATTTGTTCACATTTGGCAATGGTTGAACAGATGAAACATTATTCAGAGAATCATAATCATCAGTAATTGCTTGAGTTTTAGTATCATGATTGATGGCTGAATGTAAATCTGAAGACTCCCTCTCAAATGAAAAAATCTGAATTGGTTCAGAACTGTGAGGTTCATGGTCAGAAATAGTTTGAACTGGTTCAGAAACAACTTGAATTGGTTCGAAAACAACTGGAATTGGTTCAGAAGTTGCATTTTCAGAAGTTGGAAGTTCTGAATTTGAGGTAGAGAGTTGTGGTGCTGATGTATTTGAAATCTTTATTTCTGAAATGTCTTGATCATTTGAATTTCTGAGTAGAGAAGGATTTTGGTAATCTGCAGAGACATTTACAGAAATATCAAATAAGTCTTGACATAAAGTATCTAAATTGGATTTAAGTAAAGTTTGAGATGCAGAAGTAGAGTTTGTGTGATTATGTTCTGAGTCCAAACTTTCAGAAGTTGGTTTATGTGCGAGTTCTGAACTGTTTTGTTCAGAAGTCATTGTTGGCTCATGAAATCTGACATTTGTAGTCTTAATGATTCTTTGAGTTCCTTTAATGAGTACTCTATAAAGTTTGGATCTTTGAGAGTAGCCAACAAAGATACCAGCTACACCTTTTGGTGCAAATTTGTCAAGATGTGGAGTATCATTCTTTAGAAAACACCTGCAACCAAAGATTTTAAAATAATCAATAGAGGGTTTTCTTTGTTTTAACAATTCATAAGGAGTTTTAAGAAATTTTCTGTTAAGAATGGTTCTGTTCTGTGTAAAACATGCAATAGCAATTGCTTCTGCCCAAAGAGACAGAGGAAGTTCTGAATATGCAAGCATGGTTCTTGCAGCCTCTACCAAAGTTCTATTCTTTCTTTCAACTACCCCATTTTGTTGAGGAGTTCTTGCAGCGGAAAAATTATGAGAAATACCAACAGATTCCAAAAATTTCTGAAGTGTAGAATTAGTAAATTCTGTTCCATTGTCACTTCTGATCTTTTGAATTGGGAGTTGAAGAAGAACTTGAATTTTCTTCAGAAAGGGTATCAGTCTTTCAGAAGTATCAGATTTGAGTCTCAGAAACTCAATCCATGTATATCGTGTATATTCGTCTACTATAACAAAAATGTATTTCTTTCCCCCCATGCTTTGAGTTTTCATTGGGCCACACAAATCCATATGTAGCATTTCAAGTGGTGCTTTGCATGAAGATAATATTTTCAGAGGATGAGAACTTCTTTTGATCTTCCCTAGTTCACATGCAGAACAAAGAGAGTTCTTTTCAAATCTGATCTTTGGTAGTCCTCTTACAGATTGATGTTTGCCTAGTTCAGAAATGGCTTTGAAGTTCAGATGTTACATTCTTCTGTGCCAAAGCCAACCATCATTTTTCATTGATGTAGACATATAACATACACCTTGTAGTTGACCAGTTGCAGTGAATGTTGCTGTGTAGATATCTCCATCTCTATAAGCAGTTAATTCATTCTTGTTTGTTGTACTCAGAACATGACAATAATCCATGTCAAAATTAACCTTCCAGTATTTTTCACAGAATTGACTAATACTGAAAAGATTATGTCTTAGTCCCTCAACATAGAAAACTTTCATTACTTTCACATCTCCTTTAATGAAAGTGTCATATCCTCTTACATATCCCTTTGCATTGTTTCCAAAACTAACTGTTCCTCCATATCTTTCATGATAATCAGTTAGTAGTTCTTTGAAAGGTGTCATGTGTCTTGAACATCCAGAATCTAAGACCCACACATGGCATATCTGCAAAAGAGATTATTGAGTTTTAGGTACCCATTTCAGAATGGGTGCTTTGTGATTAGTAATAAAATTTGAAGTTCTGAACTTTTTCTTTGTTTCAACTCAGAAGTTTGTTCAGAACTTTGAGATTTATCTTTATTTCTATTTCTTTGTTTAATTGAATTTGTCAATGTAGCCAAACATTTCTGAAAAGATTTCATCAAATTTCTTTTGTTTGTTTTGGAGTTAAGAAGAAAATTATGATGACCACAATTAATACAGTGAATATGATTCTTTAATGTATTTACAACAGTATTAGACATTTCTGAATTCTTGACTTTTGGCATCTTGCATTGTCTAGCATAATGTCCAGGCTTTCAATAGTTGAAGCATCTTGCTGGTTCAGATGTTTCAGATTGACCAGCCTCTTGACCCTTCTTAGGTCCAATTTCAGATCTAGGTTTATTCTGATATTTTTGATTGTATCTTTGTTTGAATTGCCTTGTCATGAAAGCAATATTATCATAAATCCTTTTAAGCTCTTCATCTGATTCATCACCATCACACACTGTCATCTCTGCGATCTCACAAACTTTCTTGGTAGCAATGGTCAAAGAATTATTGTAGTTCTTGCTCAGAAGGGCAACTGTTTCTTGTGTTTTCTTTTGTTCATATTGTCTAACTTTGATCTTGTCCTCTTGTTGGAACAAGATGCCATAGACATCATGAATTGTGTTTCTAGATAAGTTCCTAGTTACCATATTATCTGAAAAACTTGACCATTCATTTCCCAGATTGTTCAGAAATTTGTTGTTTATCTCAGAATATGATTTCTGAACACCATTTCTTCTTAGATCATTCAGAATGTTATTAAATCTATGATATGTATCAGTGATAGATTCATTTTCTTTGTATCTGAAATTTTCATATGTTCCTACACAGATATTTAATCTCTGTGCTTGAGCCTTTGTACTTCCTTGCATCTGAGCTTCTACTTCATCCCACATGGCTTTTGCTGAAGTTAAACTATCAACCCTATTGAATATCTCATTGGGAATTGCCATGGTGAGTAAAGTTAATGCTCTTCTATCAACTTTCATTTGAGCCTTTTCAGCTGGATTATACATTCCAGGACTCTTCTTGATTCTTGATGCAGGGATTTCAGGGGTGGATTCAGTTCTGGGAACTGCTGGAATCTCAACAAATACCTCTAGTGGGCCATTTGTGATAGATTGCATTAAGGCTTCATCTATGTTATCCAAGAATTGAATCATTCTAATTCTCCATTGATGATATTCCCTTAAGAATGGAGTTGGTGGTTTCGTTTCAGATCCGATTGAGACTATTTCTTTAGACATCTTTGATTGTTAGAAGATCCAGAATTCACCTGTATTGAATTTGAATTTTGTAGATCAAGAACACCAAGAACTGTCAGATCTGACAAGTTCTTTCACAAATCTTCTTCAAGAACAGATGAATTGGCTCTGATACCAATTGATAGGACCCAAACAATCAAGATATCAATATATGAAAAGATTATAACAGGAATGATAGTAGCCAAATGTAATTTGTATTGATTGAATGTACTGTATACAGAATATATCTTTACAAGGTATATGAAAAACATTAGTTCTAACAATCTAACTAACTATCTATTTATACATACAATAGAAAGACTAAAGTGACAAGACATTCATAACAGACAAGTTCAGAATTGGTTCTGAACTCCTTCAGAACTTCTTCAGAAGTGTCTTCAGAACTTCTTCAGAACCCCTTCAGAAGTATCTTCAGAACTTCTTAAGATCTTTTTCTCTTTTAAGAACCCAGTTCCTTTTGAAGCTATTATGATATTTCTATCATCTGTACTGAAAAGATCCCTGAAAACAGTAAATGGGACAATGAAAATAAGAGTTCTACTTTCTTTAAAAACCTCTTTACTCACTGGTATTTCTTTCTGAAATTTAATCAGTGAATGTACTTAAAGCTTCTACACGTAAATATTGTGTTTTCATATCCTTATTAATGAAACTCAATTATAAGAGTAGACTAGCTGAAAAAGATCTCACAGATTTGTACTTAGAAATTTTACCTTAATATTTTTAAGTCCTTACTAATCCCTTCAAGCAAATTTCCTATGTTGCTTAATCATAACCAAATAGGGGGAGATTGTTGATCATAACTTCTCTCAGTGATTTGAATATGATTCCTCCGAATACTTAGTGAAAATTCCATTTATAAGTTTAAGTTCAAATTCAGCGATAACACACGCTGATTTCACTCAACGACCGCTGAAACTCAAGAACCTTAATCTTATCTCTGAAGATCCGAAGAACAGCATTCACACCACAAGAACATTCAGCGAAAGTCGAAGACTAAGCTGAAGATAAAGATAATCAGCTAGTGATCCGAAGCGGTTCAGTGATAGCAAAAATTGTCCAGATAGAAGTGTGATGTCTTGCTAGACCTTAGCGATACTCTGAAAGTTCATCCTTGAAGTTTCAAGTTCAGCGATCAAGTGAAGTCTATAAAGCAAGATCAATGTTGATCTTATCCTTGATCCACAAAAGTCAAAACCTTATACTATGTCAGAGAAGAACGTAGAGATTGTTTCTTATGTCCCCATCATATACTGTTCACAATCGGCCAAAAGCATGGTTGCTTTTGAACAAAGAACAAGCTTCAAATGAGAGTTTGACACGTGGCATATACATTTTGTCTTGCATTAATTGCAAACGGATATAAATAGATGAAGATCCCTTCTTCATCTACATGCATGCTACTTTCTATTTTTCTCAAACCTCTGCCTCTTTTCTTTCTCACTTCCTTGTGCATCAAACTGTGTGATTTCTTAAGTTACAATAGAATAGGTTTATTTAGTTGTTTTAATTCCGCTTGTAACTGTAAATTTGTTTATTTAATATGAACTAATTTAAAAACTAAAAATCTATAAATTTGTGTGTTTGTATTCAACCCCCCTCCCTTCTACAAACTGTTTCTATATCTTTGAACTCTTGTAGACTCCTTTAGGATCAACAACTTCAGTTCATAATGATGAATTCTCAGAAATATTATTTGATAATTCAGATGATGAATCTGAGGAAGTTTTTATGAATGATAACTACTTCTAAAAAGGAATATCATAACATAACTACTTCTGAAAGTAAACCACAAACTTCATAATCATATACTCCTATTGTTTCAACAAATTCTTCTTCAAAATTTGATGAAAATTCTATCACTGGAAAATCTAAATTGTCATCTTCAAACTTTAGATCAAGGTTTAAACACTTTGAAAAGGGTCAATCTTCTACTCCTACTTTCAAGTCAAATATTGAGAAGAAAGGTCATACAAGAAATTCTTATACTAATCCACATTTTCTATCTTTTTCAGAGCTGCCCACTTTAGTATGGAATAGAAAAGATGAAAGCATATCAATGAAAGACAAATTAGATAGTTTTCATTCTTTTAAAAAAGATGATGTACACAAACACATTTCAATGAATAAAAGCAAGTCAGTTTCTAAATACAATAAAAATTCTGCTTATGTTTCTTGCTTATGTGTTGAATTATTACAAGTTCTTAAAAATCATATTCATTGTGTGCAATGTGGACATCATAATTTCCAACTAAATTCCATGAGTAACAAGAAATTTCCTAAGAAACCTATCAAGAACTTCTCATGTAATTCTTCAAAAAGAAATCATCAAGAGAATAAATCTGAGATATTAAAGAAAGATAAAAATACTTCTGAACCAAAAACAGTAAAATCCAAGTTCAGAATTTCCTCTTTAATTACTAATCTGAAAGGACCCATTCTCAAATGGGTACCTAAATCTAAGTAATTGTCTCTTCAAATGGGTACCTAAATCTAAGTAATTCTGGATGATCAACACATATGACACCATACAAGGAATTACTAACTTACTATCATTAGAGAGATGGAGGAACAGTTAGTTTTGGAAATCATGAAAGAGGCTATGTAAGTGGATATGGAACTTTTTCCATAGGAGATGTCACTGTCAAGAAGGTTTTCTATGTTGAAGGACTTAAACATAATCTATTCAGCATAAGTCAGTTTGTGATAAGTATTGGACTGTTCATTTTGATATAGATTTCTTTAACATTCTCAACTTTAAAAATCTGTGACAACTGTCAAATCAGAAGCTTCAGGTTAGTCATAGTTTAGGACTTCTCTACATTTAAAAATTTATTTAGCAAGGCTTAATTAGATAGTAAAGTGCATAATCGGCTTAGATTTCCGGTGTCTAATCCCAAAAGCCCGCTATTGCAAGTATATGATAAAAGTTATCTTAATGAAATGCCAAAAACACTTAATTGCACCAAATATAACAAGAGTTGATGATATAACATCCTAAATTCAAATATGGTAGTCCAATTTAAAATCTAACATTTTTACTTGTAATTTATTTCTTTCTTTTCTATGATCACATAAACCACAAGTTGAAATTTCTTTTTTTAAAAACAATGATATTTTTTGTTGAGTTGGGCCTTATGGCTGGCCCCCCTACCCCAAACCCAACTCCCACATATAAAAAGTTCAAAATTCCCTCATTTACTTATTTTCCACTACTTTTTCTTTAAAAGTCCTCTCATATTCTCTCATCTTCTTTCCTCTCCTTTATATTTCCAGCCAAATTTCATACCAAAATCCATCATTTTAACAAGTTATTGAAGATATTGAAGTTCTTTTCATCATCCAAGTATGGTAATAACTTTATTTCATCTTTTTCTTTCAAATTTTGGTGAAAACCCCATTTTTCTTGCACTTTGAGTTGCTTTTCATCTAACCTCCAAATTTTCTGAGTTCTAAGGAGAGATTATACACTGAAGACATGAAAATTTTATTCATATAATGGTGGTAATCCATGACCCAAGCATTAGAACAAAAGAAAGTAGGTAAAATGAAGTTGCATGTGGGTTTTGTTCATTAAAAAGGACAATTTTGCTGCTGACAGATTACTACCTAGTACTTCTGTCGCCCATATCTTGCAAAATACTTGTCCAAATGTCATGAATCTTCTTCTAAAAGATTATTCTCTGAGTTAGGGTTCTAACCCAAGTGGAATCACTAAAAAAATATGGAGTTTTGACCCCCCAAACACCCAAATCATTTCAGGTGTGCAAACAGTGAGTCCAACAGTAGGTAAACCCTACTTTGAAAGAATGTATCTCTTTGGTTAGTCACCCAAAATGCTTGATTTTTTTCTGAAGCTTATTTTAATGAGTTATATATTGTTAATGCAACTGATGTTATAAAAAAATATGGAGATTTGGGGGTTCAAACTTTTAAAACAAAATAAAGGTGCAATCTGTTCAGAGTTGACAGATTATTTCATGCATATTAAAAGTGTCATAGCTCTCTCAAAACTTAATAAAAAAGAGTGATTCTTCTTCTGAAAGTTAGGTTTAGGTGTTATGTTTGTAATCCATTTGAAATCACTAAAAAAGGACAAGTTTTGACCTTCCAACCAACAGTAACTTCCAGATGGTGCATTCTGTCTTAATGATTGTGACCCTTAAAAATGAAAATAGCTACTTAAATACTTAAACCCCTCCAAAATTCGTAATATTTTGACATCATGTTGCTAACTTAGTAACTTAAACCATAAAAAAATTTGGGTAAGAAATTAATTGAGGAAGATGTATATTGGTGATGATTTGTATGGTGAAGTATCATGAAGACCAATATGAACTTTCTGGAATTTCATGATTTTATGTGAAACAAGTTGGAACCTTTAAAAAGTGGAATTAAATAAACAATTTGGACAAATTAAGGACAACATATATTACAAGTCTTTATATATTAAATTGGCATTACATAAGATAGGTTTTAATTCAAGCAAAGACCTAATTCTTTTAGACCCGAAAAGGAAAAGTGACCAATTGTGTACCTTGCATTGATAGGAAGACTTTAGGCCGGCAAGTGAACATTTTCGTGTATCTAAGCGGAGCTTTTTGCTATCAAGTGCGTATTCACAGCCCCTCTTTTAAAGTGTTTGATACGTTTTGGGGTGAAAAGCATGATTAAATGAAATAGTTGAGCTATTTGCATTATCGAATGTGAAATATTATGAAATTTATGTTATGGGCACTAAGGCATGTACACTAACAGTTTGTATTGAGTAAAATATCCTATAAAAGTTTGTACACTAATATTAACTCAAGTGAGAAGTCGAGGGCATTTGTCGATAGCGTTATTTGGAAGGACAATCCCACCTAAAAACCGACAAGTAGGTGTGCCAGACAGTGCAAAACGCCCAAGGTGAAAAAATAAGGATATTATGAGAAGAAAAACACACTAGCAAAGAAGAAGGAATTAAATCCAATTCTCCTCTCCAAATATGAAGAAGATTGGCTGAACTGGAGTGATGATGACAATGATGAAGAGGTTGCTCATTATGCATCAAATTGCTACATGTGTCAATTAGATCCAGAAGATACACACAGTCATGACACTGACGTACAAATTTTTTCTGAATCTATTTTTGAATCTATCTCTGAATCTATTTCTGAAATTGACATGCAAGAACAAATTCAGAATATGAATTCAAAATTTCAAACTCTGAGAAATAGAATCAAAGGTGAAAGAATTTTGGTAAATAAGTTTAGAGAAGAAAGTCAAATCTATAAACTCAATTGTCCAAATGCTGAGGAAATTCTTGAGAAAGTTTCAAAAATCTTTGTTTCAAATGAAAAATCTGAAAAAGAAGTTTTGAATGTTAAAATGAACTTTCTGAATCAAGAAAGACCTTTGTATAAAAACATCAAGGAATTAGAAGATCTAAATTTCAAAAGAGGTCAAACTGAACAAACTCTGAATATTCTTACAAGTCAAGAAAGAAACTCAAAAATTTATAATGTCAAAACAGGTTTGGGATACAATGAAAATCAAGTTTTAAAGAAAGCACCTTTAAATCTATATGATATCTCAAATATGAAATTTTTTGATGAAAAAATCAAAGGTGTTATCAATAAACCTGTTTATCATATTTTGCCTGAAAGAATTTCTTTATCAAACCAGAGGTTTTGTTTTCAAATGAAAAAACCTTAAACATAAAAATTGAAACAGAAACAACTTATGAGATTACTTCAAAAAATTCTGCTGAAGATAGTTCTCATTTGATTTATGAAGAAACTTCTAAAGTTACTTCTGAATATATTTCTGAATCAAATTCTGAAATTAATTCAAAAGAAATTTCTAAAACTAATTCGAATAAAAAACAAATGATAATTTTGAAAATCAAAATAATCTAAATATTCAATCTAAAGAAAAATCTGAGGAATTTTATGGAGAATATTCAGATAGTGATACTTCTGTTGGTCATAACTCCTCTCAGTGATTTGAATATGATTCCTCTTCATACTTAGTGAAAATTCTATTTATAAGTTTAAGTTCAAATTCAGCGAGAGCACACGCTGATTGCACTCAGCGATCGCAGAAACTCAGGAACATTAATCTTATCTCTGAGGATCTGAAGAACAACATTCACACCCCAAAAACATTCAGCGAAAGTCGAAGAACAAGCTGAAGATAATGATAATCAGCTAGTGATATGAAGCGGTTTGGTGATAGCAAGGATTATCCAGATAGAAGTGTGATGTCTTGCTAGACCTCAGCGATACTCTGAAAGTTCATCCTTGAAATTTCAAGTTCAGCAATCAAGTGAAGTCTGTAAAACAAGATCAATGTTGATCTTATCCTCGATGCACAAAAATCAAAACCTTATACTATGTCAGAGAAGGACGTACAGGTTGTCTTATATGTCCCCATCATATCTTATATGGTACAGGCGGCCAAAAGCATGGTTGCTTTTGAACAAAGGACAAGCTTCAAATGAGAGCTTGACACGTGGCATATACCTTTTGTCTTGCATTAATTGCAAACGGGTATAAATAAATGAAGATCCCTTCTTCATCTACATGCATCCTACTTTCTATTTTTCTCAAACCGCTGCCTCTTTTCTTTCTCACTTCCTTGTGCATCAGACTGTGTGATTTCTTATGTTACAATAGAATAGGTTTATTTACTTCTTCTAATTCCGCTTGTAGCTGTAAATTTTTGAATTCAATATAAACTAATTTAAAAACTAAAAATCTATAAATCTGTGTGTTTGTATTCAACCCCCCCCCCCCCTTCTACAAACTGTTTCTATATCCTTGAATTCTTGTAGACTCCTTTGGGCCCAACAAGTGGTATTAGAGCAGTGTTTCTTGCTTACTTATCTTTAAAGTACTTGTTTACAAAGCTATTTTAAAATGACTAAACTAATACAAACTACATTGATAATGGATCTTTAGCTAAACCTCCCTAGTTTAGTCGTGATAATTTCCATTATGGAAGGAAAGAATGACTCTATTCCTAGAAGGGTCAGATCCTAAGATCCCCTACTATATAGAAAATGGACCATTCATTCCTACAGCCCTGGTCCCTGATGTTCCTGCCACCACTACCACTCCAGCCATCGCTGAAAGGAGGATTGTCAAAACTCCAGATCGATGGACTGAAGAAGAGAAAAAGGAAGTAGGTATAGATTCTAAAGCTAGATCCATAATAGCAATGTCTTTACCAGATGAAGTCTATCATTCTGTAATGAAGATGAGAACATCTAAAGCTAGATCCATAATAGCAATGTCTTTACCAGATGAAGTCTATCATTCTGTAATGAAGATGAGAACATCTAAAGCCATCTGAAGTCTATCATTCAATATGAAGGAACTGATGAAGTTTAAATCACTGGATGTATAAATCTGGTAAGACAATATGAAAGTTTTATGAACTTAAAAGGTGAAACTCTTTCTCAAATTCACCAAGGTTTAACTGCCTCTTTATGAAAACTGTCAACATAGAATATTCTAATGCTGAAATACTGACAAAGTTCATGGAGGCACTACCTGAACAACGGGGAGCGTACACTACATGTCTAAAGTTGTCAAATAATCTTGAAACTCTCTCTCTTAGTGCTTTATACGGAATGCTCCTAAATGAAGAGCAATCTCAAGTTTTAAGGAAAAACATCATAAACGATATCAAGGGTGCCAAAAGTACTTCTTTGACACTAGTGACTTCAGAGGTAGATCCTTCAAAACAAGTTTCTTCCTCTATCACCTCTATTACTGAATTAAATCAAACTGACATCTCTGAGTTTGACAAGTCTCTAGCTCTTCTAACTAACAATGTTAGAAGATTTGCTAGAAAGAGCAACTTTCGAAAGCTATCGCTGACTCTGATAAGTCAAAGACTCTGCCTGCTGAAAAAGCATCTGCTATATGCTATAATTGTCAGCGAAAGGGTCACTTTCCAAGTGAGTGCAGATCTAAAAAAGTAGCTGCACCCACCAGCTCTCAGAACTCTGATAAAAAGGAAAAATATTCTAAGTTGAAGAATAAGTACAGAGATCTGAAAGAGAACCAACAAAAAGGCAAAGGTCTAATTGCTGAAGAAGTTGATTAGGATCAAGAAGACGATTGGGCTAAAACCTCTAATGAATTAGGCTCCAATGAAGAGGATCTTGCCTTCTTCTGCCTAATGGCCAGAATCGAGGAAGCTAAAGAAGTTTCTGAAACATCATCCTCAGAGTCTCCTTCAACTCAGATAAACATTCCTACAAACTCCTCTATACCTGAAAATGAGAACCTGTCACCTCTCGATGCTATGACTGTTGATTTTTACAATGCTTTAAATGGAAGGATCAAAGATGAAAAAATCAATATTGATCTATCTGAACAACTGAAAAACTGCCATTTAAAAATAAAAGAACTTACAAAGATTGAAGAAACTCTAAAAGACCAAGTCTTTGTAAATCAAACAATAAGCATTGAGAGACAACAAGCTATCACTAAAAGGGAAAAGGCTATCGCTGATCTCAAGGCTGAAAAAGCTACCATCGAAGGATGGTGCAAGGCTTCTAATAAAGTCAGTGAGATCATCAATACCTAGATCCCTATGAAGGTCAAAAGTGCGTTAGGATATAACCCTAACAAAGAAGAATCAGAGAATGATCGTTCCATGTTAAAATTCGGAATGTTTGTTTCCTCAATCCCCGATCCTTGTTCTCAGAAACCTCATTTCAATAATAAGCTGCCTATCTCTAAATCTAATGATTCTAAGAAAACGATCAAGAACAAGTTTCTTGACCATGTTCCTACAATGAAAAACTTTTAGAAACAGAAGAAGAACTCCTTTATTCCTTTAGTGAGTCATCCTAAAATGGGGAAGAAGATCCCTAGATCTTGTTGGTCCCAATAAGGGTCTACAAGAGTTCAATATATAGTAAACAGTTTGTAGAAGGGGGGGGGGGTTGAATATAAACACACAGATTTTGGTTTTTAAATGAGTTTATATATCATAAACAAATTTACAGTGACAAGCGGAATAAGAACAAGTTTAAAACCTATTCTATTGTGACTAAGAAACACTAAGTTTGATGCACAAGAAGAAGGAAGAAAGAAATCAAGAGGGTTTAGGCTAGAAGGAAGCATGCATTAAGATGAAGAATATATCTTCATCTTATTTATACCCGT
Source organism: Silybum marianum (assembly GCA_036898165.1). Classification (NCBI taxonomy): domain Eukaryota; kingdom Viridiplantae; phylum Streptophyta; class Magnoliopsida; order Asterales; family Asteraceae; genus Silybum; species Silybum marianum. The sequence continues at coordinate 19,168,949 of CM072530.1, read as the reverse complement.
TTGCATTTAATGCAAGACAAAAGGTACATGCCACATGTCAAGCTTGGATAGGAAGCTTGTCCTTGCAAATAAGACAGCCATGCTTTTTGGCCGAATATGAACAGTACCGTATCAGATATGATGCAGACATAAGAGACAATTCGTACGTCCTTTTCTGACAAGGTATGAGGTTTGACTTTTGTGCATCGAGGATAAGATCAATCTTTAATCTTGTAAGGGAAGCGTCATTTGATCGTTGATTCTGAATCTTCAAGGAGGAATCTTCAGTATAGCTGAGACTTCACAAGACTTCACACTTTGATTAGATAATTGCTGCTATCGCTGAACCGCTTCAGTTCACTTAGCTGATTATCTCTTTCTTCAGCTAGGGTCTTCGACTTTCGCTGAATGGTCTTCTGGTGTGATAACTGATCATCAGATCTTCAGAGTTAAGCTTTGTTCCTTGATCTTCAGCGATCGCTGATGGTAATCAGTGTATGCTATTGCTGAATATTAACAGAAGCTTATACAATGGAATTTCACTAAGTATACAAAAGGAATCATATTCAAATCATCGAGAGGAGTTATGATCAACAATCTCTCCCAATTTGATTATGATTAAGCAACATAGGAAATTGCTTTAAGAGACTAGTGAGGACTTAGGAAACATTTAAAGTAAAATTTCTAAGTACTATTCTGTAGGTCTTTTTCAGCTAGTCTACTATCTGAATTGAGTTTCATTTATAAGGATATGAAAGCACAATTTTTACAAGCAAATAAGCATAAAGTACATTCACTGATTAAATTTTCAGAGTGAAAAATCAGTGAGTAAAAGATAGTTTAAAGAAAATAGAACTCTTATGTTCATTGTCCCTTTTACTATTTTCAAGGATCTTTTCAGTACTAGGATGGAGTAAAGTACTTTGATTGAATTTCATTAATTATAATCTGAAGGAATTACAGGAAAATGAAATTACAATGATAATAGTAAAGTACTTGTACACTGAAGGAATATTACAAAGGAAATAGAAATCTATAACTAATCAGAGATATTCTCGTTTCGTTTTTGTAACTCATTCTTATAAAGCGTCTTCTGTCGATTCATCAAAGGGGTATCTGACCAGCAGCGCCAAAGCATGATCTTTATGAGAGAGGATGGGGCCTTGCGAATCTCTTGGTTTCTGAAGAGTCCTAAGAACCCTTCATTATCCAAGAATACCATACCAGGTTCAGGTAGTGAGATGATTTCATATTCTTCATATCTTCGGTCTTGAGGGAGAGAGGTACAAAGCATTGATATATCAGGGAGCTCAAGATGACCAAGAATGCTTTGATAATCAAATTTAGTTTCATGCTCATTCTTAGAACTTGGACTACCTTCAGCAGTTGATCTTTTCTTCTTAGATGATTCAGGGAGAGGGGGAACTTGCACATGTTGTGACAACCTTTGCAGCAACTGATCCAGTAGTCTTTCCACCACATCCTTGAATTTGGATTGGGAACCCTGAATGGCGTCTCTGATTTCTAACCACTCAGTGTATCCATAAATCCTTAAGAACTTGGCTTCTTCTCTCTCTGTTCTATTCATCCTTGTCATTCTTACATATACCTTTGGACCACCTCTGTTGGAGTGTCGCCCTTGGATAGTTGCATTAATGATTTTGGCTTCAGATCTTCGAAATTTCAGTCTGTCAGTGCACCAGTCAAGCTCCTTGTCTTTCTGCATTGTGGCTTCAGCGGACAATGCACTTAGAATCTTTTGTTGAACAAGGATTGGATCTACATTCAAATTTTCTTGTGCAAGTTCTCTCTGTAAAAGAGCTTCAGCGACCCTTTCACTCTTTTTCAGTAGTTCCTTGGCCGCCTTGTCTTTCGCAGAGTCTTCCCTGAGTAATTTCCTTGCTAAAGCAAGATCATTCTCAGTTTGCTTTATTTCCTCATCCCTGATTCGTTGTGCTGCCAATGCTTGTTCTTTCTCTTCGCTTGACAGAAATTAGAATTCATCTACCATCCTTATTGGTACAGCGTCAATGGGTTCAGTTTGAGGCACCCTTATTCTTCTTGCTTCGAATTCCCTAAGGAATTTTATTCGCCTTTCTTCTTCTTCAGGCTCGCTTATGATTGGCTTTTGAACGCGACGCCTGGGAATAAGGCCCTCTTCTTCTTCAGAGTCATTTTCTATTATGTACATAAACTGCTCTTCAGAGGAAGGTTCCTTCCATGAAGTAGAGTCCTTTGGGGGACGGGGATCACTGAGGGAAGGAGAGGAGGAAAAAGAATTGTCAGAGTGAGTTTTTGTAGATGAAGGAAGTGTGGGGGTTTCAGAGAGAGGTGTTGTATAAGGTATAAGAGGAAGAGATACCTCATGAGTGGTCTCCCCCTCAGATATTGGGATAGTGGCATCCAGATCTACCACTTCTTTTCCTTTGCCTGAGGAACCGGACTGTCCCTGAGAGGGATGTTGTCCGTCCCCCAAAGGCTCTTGATGAGCGACTCCAGGCCTAGACATTCTGAAGTGCTCAAAGGCACTTCTAATGTCATCGTCGTCTTCATCATCGTCCATTCCCCCATAATGAGGGATAGGATCTTCTTCTTCTTCTTCATCATCTTCATCTTCAGCAGTCATCCCTTCAGGGAGGGATGATCCATCTGCTGGATGTAGGGAGAAATCTTTTCTCCAGGGAACCTCTGGTTGTACTCCGAGATGAGTTCATCTGCAAACTCTTTGCACATCTCACCCCCTCGATGTTATCAGGAGGTAGACAATGCACCATCAGAGTGCGAACATTGTTTTGAATGTCCTTGAGCACCGTTTCATTTTCCTGAAGCGTAGTTCGATCAGCAGTAGTGAAGGAGGAACTAGCCTCAGAAAGCTTGGTGAGAATCTGCATCATGTCGGATTGAGTCTTTTGAATAGACTCAAGGACGTTCGCCTGAGCAGTAACCTTCTGCTCCAAGCTGGACATGGTCTGATGAAGGGCCCTGTTGTCTTCCTTCAGAGAGAAAACGTCAGTGATGAGGTCGCTGACGTTGGTCTTGATGGCTGGAGTCCCAAGGATGCGTTTGAAGATGAGTTCAGCGGACGTTTGAAGGTTGTCCACCCTAGCCCGAGTGAGAGCACATTCCCTGACTAAATAGTCAACTGCAGGGAATGTGGGGTTGGGAAGGACAATTGGAGGAAGATCAGTGATGGGAGTTGGAAGCTTGGGAGCCGCCATCTCTATCTTGACCTCTCTGAGCTTTGCAGCACTGGGATGGCCCTGAAGAGACTTTCCCATGTCCTTGCTAATGGGAGGAGCACTGGTGGTGGTGGTGGTTGTTGCTGTCGCTGAGGAGAAGAGAGGAGCGACACTTGATGATGACATAGACAAAGTAGCCAAAAACACATCTGGATTAGATGATGGATGAAAAAATTTATTTTTCTTCTTGAGAGTATCATGAGGATTACTCATAAGGACTACGTTTGCAGAGGTAGTGTCTTGAGGATCACTGACCAGTGTCTTAGAGTATCTGAGAGAGACACTCTGAGGTCCTTTTAAATTGGCCTTCTAAAACTCAGATTGCCTAAACAATATTGAGGTTTAGACTGTGTGCATTTCAGCATTGTCAGGGATAGGGACAACTGTCGCTGAGTCATGTGCTGAGGTGAGGACCAAAGAAAAGGAGATAGAAGAATATAAGACGGCTGTGAAAGTAGTACCTGATCCAGCTTCAGCAGAGCTGGCTATAACATCCTCAGTGACCGGAGTCCCTGAAGATGGAGGTAGTGCTGATGAAGCAACAACGGATGTAAAGACCATTAAAGTGGTTGTGGCTGCAGTTGGTGTTGGTAGTACCCCGAAATCAGAGTGGGTGCTCTTTTGAGAGACCAACTTCTTTGGCTTCTTGGATGCGATGGTCTTTTTATGACCATCAGAAGGTTGTTTTCTCTTGGCAGCAGCAGCGGTAGCAGTGTCCAGGATGCTCACTGTTGGGTTGGGCAGCGAGGTAGACTCTGAGAGAGGGGCTCCAATCACTTTCAGCATGTAGGGTGTGAAAGGAGCATCACCTGGACGTTCTTCAATGTCCAGGGACTTCTTCTCCAATACGGAGAAGGAGTGATCGCTGACCTTCGGGTATTCCTCCCCGAAAAGGCAACTTCCAAGATTGTTGCGAAGAAACGAGGGTAGGGGATGACAGGGTGTCTGGTTGCAGTGTTGATGAGACTAACCATATCGCTGAAGATATAGTCAGTGTAGTTGAGTTTGTGGCCAGTGCAGAGAGAGTAGGCAAGATTCTGAAAGCGCTTGCTTGCCTGATCATGTGAGCCAATCTTTGACCCAAGGCATTGGATTACCTGGGTAAAGATATATTGCCAGCGAGTAGGCAATCTCTTCTTTTCAACCATGGAACCCACCGTCTTTAGGGATGGATTCTCTCAGGCGTAACCAATTGAGTCCAAGAAGGTGTCTATCTGCAGCTTGGTTGGCTCAGCGCCCCATTGTTCATTCTTGCCGCGGACAGGGAGACGAAGGGCTTTTCTCACGAACCCAGTAGTGAAGGAGAAGTAGCCAAGATCTGGGATCTTGAAGCCTGTAGCATAGAGCACGTTGCCCTTATCCGTTGTGAGCGTGGTACAGTGAGCCGTGTACCAGAGAGCTTGGATATGAGAGGAGATGCCCACTGGGTTGTGGACGAAAGCGTACATCAGCGGGCATGCTTTGATGAAGGTAGCTCCTTCAGCGAATTGAGGACGATCAACTGGAATGTCTACCAATGCAATGTAATTGCAAGACTTGAAAACAGCTTTCTCCAAGGGGAAGTGGCAGGTTAGTGCAGCGACCAGAGTGTTGTCTTCAGTAGCAGAGGTTGCAGCGGTCTTACTTGCAGAGGCCATTTCTGTAGGAAAAATGGGAACACCAAAGAGATAAATCATGGTTTTATACATGAATGTATAAACCAGAGTTTTGTATAAAGAGTACCAAATGTAAGATTCAAGGAAACAAGTATTTTGATGAACAAGATCAAAATGCTTGTTATAAAAACAATAAAATAGAAGATTATAAAAAAAATGAGAAGATAAATAAAAAAAATGGATAAAACTTTAAGAATAAAGTATTTTGTTGTAAGGAAAGAACTTAGAACAGGGTTTTGATAATAGAAAACGTTTTAAGTTTAATCCAGATTAGTTTTATTTTCTTTCCAAAACACGTTCTTATTCATTTTAGAAGATTTAAGGAGTAGAAGATGTGAAACAAGATGTTTTCAGTCTTAAGTAAAGGTTTAGATCAAACCGTAGTTGATTTCGAGAAGGAAAAACACACAAATGCATGTTCTTGGTGTTCTTGAGAATCCTTGAAGATTCGAAGGCACTTTTTCCTTTTTCGAGAGATATGAAGGAATCAAGCAGAAGGAATCAAGTAAGGCAAATGAATTGCTTAAATAGCAAGAGGAGAGAGAAAGAAGGAGTGCTAAACGATGGTTTTAGTTTTTTTTTTTAAGAAATGATGACCTGGCGCACGTTCCAAGAAAGGAGTTGGAATGGAAACGTCGCGGTCCGTCATGTGTCAGAAAAAGGTCTGACGTGTCCCTTTTCTTATTTTTAAAAGATTATAATGATAATTATCCATAAGGAAGGTTTATCATTACTAATTTTAAAAAATATTCATCACTGATAATAAAGGATTGTTAGTGAATGGTTTTAGTTTTCAGAGATTCATTCTTTGATGAGAAAAGATATCAAAGAGTGATAAAGATTTGAAGATAATACCTGAGGAGATGACAAAAATATCGCTGAATCAGAGTTTAGTGAATGGCGAGTTTGAAGGCTTTATTTGTATCCCTTGTTGTTAGTCACTGAATAAGAAATTATTCAGCGTTCAACATACCAAGTTCGCTGATAAGTAGATTGAATCTAGTTTCATCAAGAGGCTTGGTGAAAAGATCACCGAGCTCATATTCAGTAGGTACAAAATGAAGCTCAACTTCACCATTCATCACATGATCTCTGATAAAGTGATATCGGATCTCAATGTGCTTGGTTTTGGAGTGAAGTACAGGGTTGTTAGCAATGGCAATAGCACTAGTACTATCACAATAGATAGGAATTTTAGAGAGCTTGAGATCATAGTCTCTGAGTTGATTTCTCATCCAAAGGATTTTAGCACAACAACTACCTGCGGCTACATATTCAGCTTCAGCGGTGGAGGTGGACACTGAGTTTTGCTTTTTACTTGTCCAACTAATTAATTTTCCAACTAGCAGCTGACACCCACCAGTGGTGCTCTTTCTATCTATCTTACAGCCTACAAAATCACTGTCAGAATAACCATTTAGATCAAATCCAGAGCCTTTGGGATACCAAAGACCTAGATTTGGAGTTCCTTTCAGATATCTGAAGATTCGCTTTACAACGATTAGATGAGATTCCTTCGGTTCAGCTTGATACCGAGCACAGAGACATGTAGAATACATGATGTCTGCTCTACTCGCTGTAAGATACAGCAGAGATCCAATCATCCCTCGATAGGCAGTGACATTGACTGGTTTCCCATTGGGATCCTTGTTCAAAGTTTGAGGAGGCGCCATAGGAGTCTTCATCGCTGAGCATTGATTCACGTCGAATTTATTCAGCATGTCTTTAACATATTTGCTATGACAAATAAAGATTCCTTTGTCAGATTGCTTAATCTGCAAACCTGGAAAATATGTTAGTTCACCCATCATACTCATTTTATATTGTTTTTGCATTCTTGCAGTGAAACAAGTGCATAGTTTGGATCTTGTGGAACCAAAGATAATGTCATCAACATATATCTGAGCGAGTATAGTATGACCTTTATATTTTCTTAAAAACAGGGTTTGGTCAATTTTTCCACGAACAAATTTTTCTTTAAGGAGAAATTTAGAAAGGGTATCATACCAAGCTCTAGGAGCCTGTTTTAACCCGTAAAGAGCTTTTTCAAGTTTAAAAACATAACCAGGATGGTTAGGGTCTGAGAAACCAGGGGGTTGTTCAACATAAACTTCCTCGCTAAGTTTTCCATTTAGAAAAGCACTTTTAACATCCATTTGAAAAACTTTGAAGTCTTTATGGGAAGCATAAGCTAAGAAAAGTCTTATAGCTTCTAAAGGTTTCATCGTAATCAATACCTTCTTCTTGTCTATAACCTTGAGCAACAAGTCTATCCTTATTGCGAATTTTAGTCCCGTTTTCATCTAACTTATTTCTGAAAACCCATTTGGTTCCTATGACAGTTTTATTAAAGGGCCTAGAAACAAGATTCCAAACTTTATTTGTACGAATATCAGTGAGTTCTTCTTGCATAGCTGAAACCCAGCTAGGATCAGAGATAGCTTGATCTATCTTTTTAGGTTTAGGGAGAGAAATGAAGTTAACATAAAGACAAATATTACCTGTTCCTCTACGTGTTTTGATACCTGCATTGAGATCACCAATAATTTGATTTATTGGGTGATTTGCAGTCCATCGCTGAGCTGGAGGTTGACTAGAGAGATCAAGATCAACATCAGATTCAACGATTTGTTCTTCAGTTTCGGGAATAGGACTTGTTGTTTCAGCAACAGGTACTTCATTTAGAATCAATTCAAGGGATTGATTTTCAGATATAGTTTGGTTGTTCACTGAGGAATTTCCAACAGAGGAGTCAGCAACAGGAATCTGATTTAGAGGAGTAACATTCATCCCTGAAGATGGATGATTGGCACTTGAAGGATTTACAGGGATTTCATCATCACATTCTTCAGCAGGAGGTTGATTGCTGAAATATGTTTCAGGTTCCCCATAATGAGATCTCATCCAGGCATTCAATTCTTCATTATCATCATGAGTATGAGAAGTATGAATGGGACGAGATTCATCAAGGTTAACGTGCATGGATTCTTCAACATGTTGTCTTCTTTTGTTGAAGACTCTGAAGGACTTAGATATAGAGGAGTATCCAAGAAATATACCATCGTCAGCTTTTGGATCAAATTTACCCAAATGATCTCTGTCATTCAGAATGTAACATCTACATTCAAGAATATGGAAATATTTCAGAGTAGGTCTTCTTCCATGAAACAATTCATAGGGGGTCTTCTTAAATCGCTTAACTATCAGGGTTCGATTTTGAGTGAAGCATGCTGTGTTGACTGCTTCAGCCCAGAACTGAGTCGGTAGATGCGATTCGCTGAGCATTGAGCGAGCCGCTTCAATGATAGTTCGATTTCTTCTTTCAGCAACACCGTTTTGCTGAGAAGTTCTTACTGAGGAAAAGTTGTGAGAAATGCCTTTTTCTTCAAAGAAGTTTACCAGAGTACTGTTTTTGAATTCAATACCATGATCACTTCTTATGGATCGAACAATTAGATTGTTCAAAACTTCCATCCTTTTGATAAAAGAAGTTATCATTTCAGGGGTATCACTTTTGGATCGAAAGAAGAACACCCATGTGTATCTGGAATATTCATCAACAATCACTAAAGTATATTTCTTTCCAGAAATAGATTGGACATTGACAGGTCCAAAGAGATCCATATGGAGTAGCTGAAGAGGAGCGGTCACTGAAGAAATTTGTTTCGATCTGAAAGAGGCTTTTGTCAGCTTTTCCTTTTCACACGCTGAACAAAGAGATTCCTTTGTAAAGGTATGATTTGGGAGGTCTCTGACTAGATCTTTTTGAGACAATTCATTTACTGTCTTCAAGTTGAGATGAGAGAGTCTTTTATGCCATAACCAGTTTATGTCAGTGGATGCTTTAGAGATAAAGCACATGTTCTCAGAGTGAGAACTATTCATATTTATGACACACATATTTTCCACTCTTTTGCCTGTTAAGGCAACCTTATCATTTCCGTCAGTGACAGCACATCTATTCTTTAAGAATAGAACTTTGAAGTCTTTGTCACAAAACTGACTAACGCTCAAGAGATTGTGATTTAGTCCCTCAACGTAGGCAACACGAGAAAACGATATGGCTCCGTTGGATAGAATTCCATAAGCTTTAGTGTATCCTTTGCCATTTCCACCAAAGGTCACTGATGGACCAGCTTCTTCTTTGTAATAAGAGAGCAGAGATTTTCTGCCAGTCATATGTCTTGAGCATCCGCTATCAAGATACCAGATACCTTTGGCACTCTGCATACAACAAAAGATTAATTGTTTAAAGGTACCCATACTATTATGGGTCCTGCTTGGTTAGATAGAGGATTGGCGGAGGAGCTACTAGCTAAAGAACTCTCTTCAGTGGATATCTTCACCTTTGGTGGTTTTGCAACCTTGGTGGGTTTCACTCTCGCTGACTTGTCAGCTTGAGCTACATTTATTCAATGAGCTAGTTTATCAGCTCTAGTACCGTTAGGACATTTGCTTGCAATGTGGGTAGTTTCACCACAGTGATAGCACTTCCTATATTTAAAGGGTTTGGAATTCAGAGAGAAAATAGGAACCTTTTCAGGGATAGGACCAAGAATTTCTTTATCCATAGTCCTTGGAGGTATGACAACCTTTTCAGGGGTAGGAGTGAGATCGATCTTAATTCTGGGGGTTGGTCTCTGAGAAAAGTCAGAGACCTTCTTCCCAGATTTAGAATTTTCTCTGAGGATTTCTTGTTCCTGTTCTGAATAATCTTATTCTTAGGAACTTGGCCAAGAAATTTGTTCTTGATCACCTTCTTAGAATTTATCACAGGCAACTTTTCTTTAGAAGAAGAGGAAGAAGTTGAAGAAGAAGGATTAGGGATAGAAGAGACAAACATTCCAAATTTGAGCATGGAACGATCATTCTCTGATTCTTCCTTTTTAGGGTTATAGCCTAACCCACTTCTAGTTTTCATAGGTATTTGTGCATTGATGATCTCATTGACTTTATCAGAAGCTTTACACCATCCTTCGATGGTTGCCTTTTCAGACTTGAGATCAGCGATAGCCTTTTCCCTATCAGCGATAGCTTGCTGCTTCTCAATGCTTATGGTTTGATTTGCAAAGACTTGATCCTTAAGAGTTTCCTCTATTTTAGAAAGTTCTTTGATTCTTATGTGGCAATTTTTTATTTGCTCAGAAAGATCAGTGTTAATTTTCTCGGCCTTAATCTTTCCATTTAAAGCATTATAAAAATCAACAGTCATAGCATCGAGAGCTGACAAGTTGTCACTTTCAGAAGTTAAGGAGATAGAAGAAGTTGTTACCTGAGTAGAAGGGGACTCAGAAGAAGAAGTTTCAGTTGGTTCTTTAGCGTCCTCTATTCTTGCCATTAGATAGAGGAAGGCAAGATCTTCTTCATCTGAACCAGACTCTTCAGAGGTCTTGGCCCAGTCATCTTCAGCGTCCCAGTCAACTTCTTCAGCGATGAGGCCTTTGCCTTTTTGCTGGTGTTTCTTCAGATCCTTGTATTTGTTTTTTAATTTCAAATACTTCTCCTTTTTATCAGATGTCTGGGAGGAGGTGGGAGCTGCAACTTTCTTTGACCTGCATTCACTAGCAAAGTGACCCTTTCGCTGACAGTTGAAGCATATCGCTGAGGCTTTCTCAGCGGGCAATGTTTTTTTCTTTTCAGAGTCAGAGAGGTTAGAAGGTTTTCGAAAGTTGCTCTTTCTAGCGAATCTTTTAAAATTATTAGTTAAGAGAGCTAGAGAGTTATCAAACTTAGAGATGTCAGCATCAGTGAGTTGATCTTCTGAATCAGTTTGACTTAATTCAGTGATGGAGATGATAGTGGAAGAAGGAACATTTTTAGGAGGAGTTGCCTCTGAAGTCACAAGTGCCAAAGAAGTACTTTTGGCACCTGTGAGTTCATTTATGAGGTTTTTCCTAAGAAGTTGAGATTGTTCCTCATTTAAGAGCATTCCGTATAAAGCACTTAAGGACAAGGTTTCAAGATTCTTTGACAGCTTCAGGCATGTAGTGTACAATGCCCCTTGATCGGGTAGTGCCTCCATGAATTTGGTCAGAATTTCAGCGTTTGAGTACACTCTGTTCACTGATTTGAGATCAATCAGCAAACAGTTGAACCACTGGTGAATTAGAGTAAGAGATTCACCTTTATGATGCATAAAACTCTCGTATTGTCTTACAAGGTTTATGCACCTAGTGACTTGTACTTTAGAAGTTCCTTTTTATTGGATACATAGAGTATCCCACATGGCTTTAGAAGTCCTCATTTTCATAACAGAATGATAGACTTCATCAGGTAAAGACATTGCTATTATAAATCTAGCTTTAGAGTCAATAGCAATTTCTTTCTTATCTTCCTCAGTCCGTCGGTTAGGAGTTTTAACAATACTCCTTTCAGGGATGGCTGGAGTAGTAGTGGTGGCAGGAACACCAGCTACAATAGTTGTAGGAACAAATGGTCCATTTTCTAGATTGTAGGGGATCTTTGGGTCAGATCCTTCTAGAAATAGAGACATTCTTTCCTTCCATAATGGAAAATTATCATGGCTAAATCTTGGAGGTTTAGCTAAAGATCCATTATCATTGTAGTTCGTATTAGGGTTTGACATTTTAAAATAGTTTTAAGAAAAAATATTTTAAAGATTAAAGAAGCAAACACTGCTCTGATACCACTTGTTGGTCCCAATAAGGGTCTACAAGAGTTCAATATATAGTAAACAGTTTGTAGAAGGGGGGGGGGTTGAATACAAACACACAGATTTTGGTTTTTAAATGAGTTTATATATCATAAACAAATTTACAGTTACAAGCGTAATAAGAACAAGTTTAAAACCTATTTTATTGTAACTAAGAAACACAAAGTTTGATGCACAAGAAGAATGAAGAAAGAAATCAAGAGGGTTTAGGCTAGAAGGAAGCATGCACTAAGATGAAGAAGATATCTTCATCTTATTTATACCCGTTTGCATTTAATGCAAGACAAAAGGTACATGCCACGTGTCAAGCTTGGATAGGAAGCTTGTCCTTGCAAATAAGACCCATGCTTTTTGGCCGAATATGAACAGTACCGTATCGGATATGATGGGGACATAAGAGACAATTCTTACGTCCTTTTCTGACAAGGTATTAGGTTTGATTTTTGTGCATCGAGGATAAGATCAATCTTAAATCTTGTAAGGGAAGAATCATTTGATCGTTGATTCTGAATCTTCAAGGAGTAATCTTCAGTATCACTTAGACTTCACACTTTGATTAGATAATTGCTTCTATCGCTGAACCGCTTCAGTTCACTTAGCTGATTATCTCTTTCTTCAGCTAGGGTCTTCGACTTTCGCTGAATAGTCTTCTGGTGTGATAGCTGATCTTCAGATCTTCAGAGATAAGCTTTGTTCCTTAATCTTCAGCGATCGCTGATGGTAATCAGCATATGCTATCGCTGAATATTAACAGAAGCTTATACAATGGAATTTCACTAAGTATACAAAAGGAATCATATTCAAATCATTGAGAGGAGTTATGATCAATAGATCTATTCAGAGACCTACACCGAGAATTAAGATTTACCTCACACTGTCCCTGAAAAAATTGTTATACCCCCAAAGACATTAGACAAAGGAATTATTGGTTCCGCTCCTGAAAATGTTTCTTCTTACTCTTTGAACTCTTCCATTTCCAAACCCATTTACAAATATTGGAAATGCTATCACCGTGGTGAAACTACCTACATTGCCAGCAAATGTCCTAATGCTACCAAAGCTGAAAAATTAGAAAGTAGCTCAAGCTGATAAATCAACAACAGTAAAACCACCAAGGTTGGTAAAACTTCCAAGGTGAAGATATCTACTGAAGAAAATTCTTCAGCTAGTAGCTCATCCGCCACTCTTTCCACTAATGCAGCAGGACCCATAGTAATATTGATACCTATAAAAAAATTAATCTTTTTGTTGTATGTAGAGTGCTAAAGGTATCTGGTATCTCGATAGCGGATCCTCAAGGCACATGACTTCAAAAAATTTATTCTCTTTGAATACAAGGATACACTAAAGGTTATGGAATTCTATCCAATGGAGCAACTTCATTCAGTCGAGTCGCCTATGTTGAAGGACTAAAGCACAACTTATTGAGCGTTAGTCAGTTGTGTGACAAAGATTTCAAAGTTCTATTCCTAAAGAACAGATGTGCTGTCATTGACTCTAATGAAAAACTTGCCTTAACAAGCAAAAGAGTAGGAAATGTGTATGTCATTAACATGAATAGTTCTCACTCTGAGAACATTTGCTTCATCTCCAGAGCCTCCTCTGATATAAACTGGTTATGGCACAAGAGGCTCTCTCATCTAAACTTTAAAATGATCAATGAATTATCTCAAAAAGAACTTGTCAGGGATCTCCCTAACCATATCTTTACAAAGGAATCTCTTTGTTCGATATGTGAGAAGGGAAAACTGACAAAAGGCTCTTTTAGATCTAAACAAGTTTCCTCAGTGACTTCACCTCTTCAACTTCTCCATATGGATCTATTTGGAACTGTCAATGTCCAATATCTATCTGGAAAGAAGTACACTCTTGTGATAGTTGATGAATATTCCATATACTTGGGTATTTTTCCTTCGATCCAAGAGTGATAGACCTGAAATAATTATCTCCACGAAAAGAATGGAAGTCCTAAACAATCTCAATGTTCGCTCCATGAGAAGTTATCATGGCACTGAATTTTAAAACAGTACCCTGATCAACTTCTTTGAAGAAAAGGGTATCACACATAATTTCTCATCAGTAAGAACTCCTCAACAAAACGGTGTCGCTGAAAGAAGAAATCGAACAATCATTGAAGCAGCTCGCTCAATGCTCAGCGAATCGCATCTACCTACTCAATTCTGGGCAGAAGCAGTCAACAGAACGTGCTTTACTCAGAATTGATCCCTGATAGTGCAGCGATTCAAGAAGATTTCCTATAAACTATTTCATGGAAGAAGACCCACTGTGAAGTACCTACACATCTTTGGATGTAGATGCTACATTCTGAATGATAGAGATCATTTGGGTAAATTTGATCCAAAAGCTGATGATGGGATATTTTTGGATACTCTTCTAAGTCTTTCAGAATCTTCAACAAAAGAAGAAAACATGTTGAAGAATCCATGCACGTCAATTCTGATGAATCTCGTCCAACAAATTCTACTCCTATCCCTGAAGAAGATGAGAAATTGAATGAATGGATGAAATCTCATTATGGGGAACCTAAAACTTATTTCAGTAATCAACCAAATGCTGAAAATAATGATAATGCAATCCCTGATCTCTTTCCTACCAACGATCCATCATCATTAGGGGTCAACATCACTCGTCTCAATCAGATTCCTCTGTAACACCCGGAATTTTGTATGAGGTTTAATAATGTTCGCATCCTAATATTTTGATATTTATAGTTATATGGAGTGTTCTAAGGGTTTATATTGGGTTACATTGAATTAGAAGAAAGGAGCGAGAACACATCACGAAATGGGTTTCCGTACACTTTGGGCGATCATGACTGGCTATCTTGCCATGTCATGATCGCAGGGCATGATAGCAAGAAAGCACCAGTTAGCCAAAAAGAGTACTTGACAGAATTGCGAGGTCGTACCGTTTGGACCATATCTCACTCATGGAACGTCCAATTCAAGTGATTAAAATTGCTATGGAAAGGCAAGAGTTAGATCTACAACTTTCGTGTTTTGAGCTTTCTCTTATTCGAACCCCATCTAAGGCGAAAACGGGATCAAAATAGGTGAAAGGTAGGAAAACTCTCGGTACACTCCATGCTATCATGACACGCGATCATGACATGTCATGATAGCAAGGCAAGATCGCCCGGAATGTCAGGGTAGCCAAAATTCAGCCAAACTCACGGTATACGTCGGGCTATCATGACACGCGATGATGCCATGACAAGAGAGCAGGGCAAGATCGCCCGAAACTTCATTTTGGCTAAAACTCAGCTGAAACTTACGGTATGTGTTGTGCGATCATGACAGGCGATCATGCCCTGTTATGATCGCAAGGAAAGGTCGCCCGAAAGGGGCAGAAGACAACCTTAAGTGCGATTTTCAGCCTGAACTTATCATTTTCATCAGATACAAAAATGTGTTCTTGCTCTCTCCTATTGAAGGCGATTTTAGGGCATTGAAGACTCTTACCTACTCCATCTAATTCCATTTATTGTGGCATTAATGAAGAAGATCCAAGTTAGCTTTGAGATTAAAAGCCTCAAGTTGTGGTGTCCCTCATCCTTTCAGCTTGCTTGATCACCTCCATCTTCACTTGGAGATTTTCTAGGGTTTTCCTAACTCTAGCCTTGTGAGTTCAAATCTAAACTTATAAACTCAAATACTTGTTGTAAATGTAGTATTTTACTGATTCTTAAACATGATTCTAAGTAGTTGTGTATTTAGGTAAGTTAAGAGGTTTTAGGTCAAAATGAGGTTTTGGAGTATTTTGTTGTAGATGATGGGATGAGCATCTTTAATGGTTTAAAATACTTGGAAAGGTTATAAAATGAAATAATCTTTTGTTTTGAAACTCAAAATGATTTGATCTAGGTTTTGGTAAAACTTAGATTTGAAAAGGAAATGGTTTATTGAAAGGGTTTTCAAGGTTGGAAAACTAGCGATACGTCTCGTTGATGTATTCGGTCGTAGGGCTAGTATGTAATGGATCCATAGGCATATAGTCAGTTTAAAAGCAGGATTGTTGTCCCTTTTTGGTTGTATAGCAGTCTAGTAGAGCCTGGTACCATTGGGTATTATATCGGTTCATTACCGGATGCCATTGACTCTATGTATGCACTAGTAGGGGTCTAATAGGGCCGTGTACTAAGGTACATAATCGGTTGTTGCCGGTTGCCATTGACCCATTGCGTGGGCTAAAGTAGGAGTCATCGGGGGCCGTGTACTAAGGTGCATAATCGGTCGTTGTCGGTTGCCATTGGCTCTAACGGTTAGCTCAAACATCGTGTAGTGACCTACTTATGGTTTCTGTCACTAAGGATGGAACACCGGGTCTCCCCCGGTTGCTTTTAAAGGATCCTTGCTCATCAAGAGGAAGTTATTTCAAGTGAAGTTAAATGGGATAAAATGTACTGTATCTTATCTTTTTGAATGTCTTAACATCTTTATCCATATAACTGTTCACTCTCACTAGGCGTAAGCCTAACACTAGATTTCAAAAATGTGGTTTAGCAGGTAAGCAGGTTGACAGGGCTCTTTAGAGAAGAGCGGGACGGTGTGTCGAGATAGAGACACCTTTTTGGAGATATGCCTTAGAGCATATATAGTTGGAGTTATAACTCATTCTTTTGAGGATATTAGTAACACCCAGTTGTAATATATAGTCTGAATAGCATAGATTAATAGGTTATTATTTTAATATTCATGTTTAGATGTAAACTCCCATACTCTATCCCCACTTATTGGGTGATTTTTATATTATTCCTCATTTCGTTTTTGTTTATTTTTGCTCTAATTTTTAGGGTGTTACAAGTTGGTATCAGAGATCTAGTTTAAGCGAACTAAGTGTGAATTTAAGATGCCTAGACTTAAACTGATACTTTAAGTGTGGATTTGTGAGATATGGGTAGACACCATTGAGATAGGAGAGCTTTAGAGTCGACGGAAATGCACTAATCATGAAATGTGACTTTGTTAATGGGAAATCTTACGTAGCTAATGCTATTTTGGGTATATTGTTTTGTGAGTATGCTCGTTTTTCCATTGTTGCGATGATTGACAAATGCGTTATACGTATTTATGTTAGTTTTGTCTTACTCCTACTCTATCATCTTGACAGACTAAGATGCTGAACACGCGAACCCGATCGCGTAATGAAGTTAAGGGAGCAACCAACAGTGTCACAAATCAGGACGTGGCAACAATAGCGGAAGTCACTCAATCACCCTGAATGACTCGACCGCCACCAATCATCCCTCCTCTCAGAAGTATACCTGTGCCTGGATTGACTATTATTCTGCCACTCAATCTTAATGCAGGGGGTCCTCTAATGACGGAGGCGGGTTCACAAGATGAACTTCAGATTCGGTTGTTGCAAGCAGTGAACACTATGATGCGTCAACAACATGAATCATTCCTTAAGGCGCTTGAGGAGAGAGATGCCAGTGTCAGGAGGCATGAAGTAACTTCCGAGAATGCTATGGGAGGTTCCGGGGGAACAGGGGCCGTACCAAATACTGAAGAAACCCCCGTGACCGAAGTGAGAAGAGCAGGGAAAGGTTGCTCTTATAAAACCTTCTTATGCACCAAGCCACCCGAATTCTCCGGGACTTCCGATCCAGTGGGCTGCATGAATTGGCTTCAAGAGATCGTGCAAGCCTTTGGCTCGAGTGAATGCGAGGAAGGTCAGAAGGTGAGGTTTGCCTCACAGATGCTTAGAGGCGTGACCTTAAGATGGTGGAACGTCACCACCAAAACTCTTGGCCCGGTGATTGTATCGATGTTGACATGGGAAATGTTTAAAGGGAAAGTTTTGGAGGAATACTGTAACGAGAGGGCTATAGATCATATTTTGGATGAATTCCGAGCTCTCAAGAAGGGGGATAAGACTGTGAGAGAGTATACGGAATTGTTTTTGGAGAAACTGGATCTAGTGGGGCATGTGGCTCCAACTGAGAGAGAGAAGATGAAGGCGTACATCAAAGGATTGCCATCTGACATGATGGCAATGGTCCAAGCCGCAAAGACCTCCACTTTAAGGGAGGCCATTGATCAAGCTCAAATGGTGGAGGACACCGGTGAACTGAGGAAGGAAGAGAGGAAGTTAAGTGGAGAAAAGAGGAAGTGGGAAGGCAATTCCGCGCCTTCTAAGAGTCCAAATTACAACAACAACCACCACAACAACCGAAGGACCGAGAATAGGAGAGAGCCTAACTAGTGCTTCAAGTACCGGAGCAAGCATCACGGGCCATGCAACTCATCTGCGGAAGGGAGCTGCAAGTGTGGTAAGAGCGGGCACTACGCTCACGAGTGGCAGGTTAGAGGAATCGTTTGGTTTGAATGTAAAGAATAGGGGCACTTTCGAAAGGATTGCCCAAATATGAGAACGGGGGAAAGTCAAGGGAAGAGGGATAAAGTCCCTAAGGCGACGGGGAGAGCGTTCAAGATGACCGTGGATGAAGCTAAAGAGGCAGCAGATGTGGTGACGGGTACGTTTCTCATAAACTTTGTACCCGCTCGTATTCTTTTTGATTCCGGTGCTACTTTCTCTTATGTGTCCACTATTTTCTACCCGAAATTGCTTGTACCTGTTAGTACTTTAGAGGATGCTTATATTGTTGAGATAGCCGATGGTAGGAAGGTCTTGGTTAGAGATGTTCTTAGAAATTGCACACTAGAGGTTGAGGAGAAGCGATTTCCGGTGAACCTCATACCTATGGAGATAGGGAGCTTCGATGTGGTAATTGGAATAGATTGGTCGGCCAAGAATCAAGCCGAGATTTTGTGTTCCAAGAAGTTAATTCGAATACCGCTATCGGATGGTAGTATGGTGTTAGTCTACGGGGAAGGAAGGAAGGGTGAAGTTGCATTGTTAACCTTAGAAAAGGCACACAAGTGTTTAGCGAAGGGATGCCTATCTTTTATAGCCTATGTTTTAGATGCGAAGGTAGAGAAGAGGAAGTTAGATGATGTTTGAGTTGTTAATGATTTCCCAGATGTATTCCCCGAGGATTTACCCGGCTTGCCACCCGATAGACATGTGGAGTTTCGAATAGATCTAATACCGAGGGCCGCTCCGATTGCTAGAGCACCCTACCGGTTGGCACCATCCGAGATGCAAGAAATGATGACACAACTACAAGATCTCCTGGAGAAAGGTTTCATGAGACGATGCTCGTCACCTTGGGGAGCAGCGGTCTTGTTTGTGAAGAAGAAGGATGGCACAATGAGGATGTGTATAGACTATAGAGAGTTGAATAAGGCGACCGTGAAGAACAAGTACCCACTCCCGAGAATTGACGACCTCTTTGATCAACTACAAGGAGCGGGTTGTTTCTCAAAGATCGACTTACGCTCGGGTTATCATCAAGTGAAGGTGAAGGAGGATGATGTAGCAAAAATGGTGTTCAGAACGCGGTACGGACATTATGAGTTTCTAGTAATGCCATTCGGTTTGACGAACGCACCGTCGGCATTTATGGACAAGATGAACTGCGTGTGTCGACCTTTTCTAGACAAGTCGGTAATACTATTTATTGATGACATCCTTGTCTACTCTAAGAACGAGTTAGACCACGAGCAACCCCTTCGGGAGGTTCTCGAAGTGTTAAGGAAAGAAAAGTTATACGCTAAGTTCCCTAAGTGTGACTTTTGGTTGAAGGAAGTACAATTTTTAGGTCTTTGTTGTCACCCAAGAGGGAGTGGAAGTGGATCCATCCAAGATAGAAGCAATGATGAATTGGGAACCGCCTAAGAGCTCGTCAGAGATCCGAAGTTTCTTAGGATTGACGGGATATTATCGAAGGTTTATTCAAGATTTCTCTAAGGTTGCATCTTCTCTGACGGCCTTGACTAGAAAGAACGTGGAGTTCGTGTGGACCGACAAGCAAGAAGAGGCTTTTCGGACTCTTCAAAAGAAGTTGTGTGAAGCACCGATTCTATCCTTGCCGGAAGGGACGGAAGATTCTGTGGTTTACAGTGACGCATCGAAAATGGGATTGGGTTGTCTGTTAATGCAAAGGGGCAAGGTGATTGCCTACGCCTCAAGGCAACTAAAGGAGCACGAAAAGAACTACCCAACTCATGACTTAGAGTTAACAGCGGTGGTCACTTTGAAGTTATGGCGACACTACCTTTACGGAACCAAGTGTACACTCTATACCGACCATAAAATTTTGAAATATGTGTTTGATCAAAAGGAACTGAATATGAGGCAACGACGTTGGCTTGAACTACTCAAGGACTATGCTTGTGAGCTACTTTACCATCCGGGTAAAGCCAACGTGGTAGCGGATGCATTGAGCCGAAAGGAGTACAGTAGCGGAACACGTGCTGTACTTACACGGATTGAGGTGATGTCTAGTTTGATTGACCGAATCAAAGCAGCTCAAGTGGAGGCACTACTTGAGGAAAACTTAAAAGATGAAGTGATGGTGAAACAACACTTGATGTTGACCGAAGATAGTCGTGGTCTGAAACTATTTCGAGGGCGTGTTTTGGTGCCTAAGATTAGGGGTAACCGGGAACTACTTTTAGAGGATGCCCATAAGTCCAAGTACTCCATACATCCCGGTAGTACCAAGATGTATAGGGATCTAAGTATAACTTATTGGTGGCCCGTCATGAAATTGGATGTGGCTAGCTATGTGGAGAGGTGTGTGACTTGTTTGCAAGTCAAGGCGGAACACCAACGGCCGTATGGAAGCCTTCAGTCGTTGGAAATCCTGGAATGGAAATGGGAACATGTCACTATGGACTTTGTGACGAAACTACCAAAGACCCTGAGTGGTCACGATACCATATGGGTAGTGGTGGATAGACTAACGAAGAGTGCTCACTTCTTAGCAATGAGAGAAGCCGGCCCAGTTGATAAGCTGGCCAAGTTATATGTGGATGATATAGTTGCAAGGCACGGTGTGCCTTTGACTATTTTGTCGGATCGAGATAGCCGGTTCACTTCTAACTTTTGGAAGCGATTATAAGAAGGGCACCAAGATAAACTTAAGTACAGCATTTCACATGCAGACAGATGGTCAAAGTGAAAGGACCATTCAAACTATTGAAGACATGCTTAGGTCATGTGTTATTGACTTTTGTGGGAATTGGGATTTGCATCTACCGTTGGTAGAGTTTGCCTACAACAGTTACCATTCTAGTATTGGAATAGCGCCTTTCGAGGAACTTTATGGACGGAAATGTAGGACACCGGTATGTTGGTTAGAAGCGGGCGAGAAGCAATTTTCCGGGCCCGAGATTGTACAAGAGACGTCTGACAAAGTGAAGGTTATTCGAGAACGAATAAAAGCGGCACAAGATATTCAGAAGAGTTATGCCGACAAGAAGAGAAGATCGATGTAATTCCAAGTGGGTGAGCGGGTGATGCTCAAGGTGTCTCCATGGAAAGGTATCATTCGGTTCGGAAAACACGGAAAGCTTAGTCCTCGTTTCCTTGGACCGTTTACGATTTTGAAAAAAGTGGGACGACAAGCGTATAAGTTGGATTTGCCACCCGAAATGGTTGGCATACATCCTACGTTCCACATATGTTACTTAAGGAAGTGTTTAGCGGTAGAAGAGAGTGTGATACCTCTCTCAGAGATTCGTGTCGATAATAGTTGTTGTGTGGAAGAACCGGAAGCAATCTTAGAAAGCAAGTCTAAGAAGTTATGCCACAAGGAAATCGTCATGGTTAAGGTGCAATGGAAGCATCATAGAGGATCAAACGTGACGTGGGAAGTAGAAGAGGATATGAAGAGAAGATACCCGACCTTGTTTGGGTAGTTGGGATTTCGAGGACGAAATCAATTCCACGGGTGGGAGGATTGTAACACCCGGAATTTTGTATGAGGTTTAATAATGTTCGCATCCTAATATTTTGATATTTATAGTTATATGGAGTGTTTTAAGAGTTTTATGTTGGGTTACATTGAATTGGAAGAAAGGAGCGAGAACCAAACACGAAATGGGTTTCGGTACACTTTGGGCGATCATGACTGGCTATCTTGCCATGTCATGATCGCAGGGCCTGATAGCAGGAAAGCACCAGTTAGCCAAAAAGAGTACTTGACAGAATTGCGAGGTCGTACCGTTTGGACCATATGTCACTCATGGAACGTCCGATTCAGGTGATTCAAATTGCTATGGAAAGGAAAGATGTAGACCTACAACTTTTGTGTTTTGAGCTTTCTCTGATTCGAACCCCATATAAGGCGAAAATGGGATCAAAATGGGTGAAAGGTAGAAAAACTCTCGGTACACTCCATGCTATCATGACACGCGATCATGACATGTCATGATAGCAAGGCAAGATCGCCCGGAATGTCAAGGTAGCCAAAATTCAGCCAAACTCACGGTACACGTCGGGCTATCATGACACACAATGATGCCATGTCAAGATAGCATGGCAAGATTGCCCGAAACTTCATTTTGGCCAAACTCAGCTGAAATTCACGGTACGTGTTGTGCGATCATGACAGGCGATCATGCCCTGTCATGATCGCAAGGCAAGGTTGCCCGAAAGGGGCAGAAGACAACCTTAAGTGCGATTTTCAGCCTGAACTTATCATTTTCATCAGATACAAAAACGTGTTCTTGCTCTCTCCTATTAAAGGCGATTTTAGGGCATTGAAGACTCTTACCTACTCCATCTAATTCCATTTATTGTGGCATTAAAGAAGAAGATCCAAGTTAGCTTTGAGATTAAAAGCTTCAAGTGGTGTTGTCCCTCATCCTTTCAGCTTGCTTGATCACCTCCATCTTCACTTGGAGATTTTCTAGGGTTTTCCTAACTCTAGCCTTGTGAGTTCAAATCTAAACTTATAAACTCAAATACTTGTTGTAAATGTAGTATTTTACTAATTCTTAAACTTGATTCCAAGTAGTTGTGTATTTAGGTAAGTTTGGAGGTTTTAGGTTAGAATGAGGTTTTGGAGTATTTTCTTGTAGATGATGGGATGAGCATCTTTAATGGTTTAAAATATTTAGAAAGGTAATAAAATGAAATAATCTTTGATTTTGAAACTCAAAATGATTTGACCTAGTTTTTGGTAAAACTTGGATTTGAAAAGGGAATGGTTTATTGAAAGGGTTTTCAAGGTTGGAAAACTGGCGATACGTCTCGTTCATGTATTCGATTGTAGGACTAGTATGTAATGGATCCATAGGCATATAGTCAGTTTAAAAGCGGGATTGTTGTCCCTTTTTGGTTGCATAGCAGTCTAGTAGGGCCTGGTACTATTGGGTATTATGCCGAATCATTACCGGATGCCATTGACTCTATGTACGCGCTAGTAGGGGTTTAGTAGGGCCGTGTACTAAGGTACATAATCGGTTGTTTCCGGTTGCCATTGACCCATTGCGCGGGCTAAAGTAGGAGTCATTGGGGGCCGTGTACTAAGGTGCACAATCGGTCGTTGTCGGTTGGCATTGGCTCTTACGATTAGCTCAAACATCGTGTAGTGACCTACTTATGGTATTTGTCACTAAGGATGGAACACCGGGTCTCCGCCGGTTGCTTTTAAAGGATCCTTGCTCATCAAGAGTAAGTTATTTCAAGTGAAGTTAAATGGGATAAAATGCACCGTATCTTATCTTTTTAAATGTCTTAACAACTTTATTTATTTAACTGTTTGTTCTCACTAGGCGTAAGCCTAACACTAGATTTCAAAAATGTGGTTTAGCAGGTAAGCAGGTTGACAGGGCTCTTTAGAGAAGAGCGGGACGGTGTGTCGAGATAGAGACACCTTTTTGGAGATATGCCTTAGAGCATATATAGTTGGAGTTATAACTCATTCTTTTGAGGATATTAGTAACACCTAGTTGTAATATATAGTCTGAATAGCACAGATTAATAGGTTATTATTTTAATATTCATGTTTAGATGTAAACTCCCATACTCTATCCCCACTTATTGGGTGATTTTTATATTATTCCGCATTTCGTTTGGTTTATTTTTGCTCTAATTTTTAGGGTGTTACATCCTCCCCCTGATACCTCATTCGGAAATTCTTTAGTGAACAACCAAGCTTCATCTTCTGCTGATCAAACCTCTGAGTCATCTCCAGAGTTGATACTAAATAGTGAAGTACCTGTGGCTGAAACAACCAACGTTATCCCCGAAAGAGAACAAGTCGCTGAATCAATTGTTGATCAATCTCCTCAACCACCAGCTCAGCAATGGACTGCAAATCATCCAATAAATCAAATTATTGGTGATACAAACGCAGGTATCAATCTCCTCTATTTTAATTTTATTTCTCTCTCTGAACCTAAGAAGATAGATCAAGCTATCTCTGATCCTAGCTGGGTCTCTGCCATGCAAGAAGAACTAATTGAGTTTCGTAGAAACAAAGTTTGGAATCTTGTTCCTCTACCATCTGGCAAAACAGTGACTGGAACCAAATGGGTTTTTCGAAACAAACTAGATGAAAATGGCACTATTATCCGTAATAAGGCTAGAGTTGTTGCTCAGGGATATAGACAAGAAGAAGGTTTTGACTATGATAAGACCTTCGCTCCTGTTGCTAGATTAGAAGCCATAATACTTTTCAAATGGATGTAAAAAATGTTTTTATAAATGGTAAACTCAGTGAGGAAGTTTATGTTGAACAACCCCCTTGTTTCACTGACCAAAACCATCCTGATTATGTTTTCAAACTCCAAAAAGCTCTTTACAGGTTAAAACAAGCTCCTAGAGCTTGGTATGATACTCTTTCAAAATACCTTCTTAAAGAAAATTTTGTTCGTGGAAAAATTGACCAAACTATGCACTCGTTTTGCAAAAAGAATGAAGAAAGAATACAAAATGAGTATGATGAGTGAACTAACATTATTTATAGGTTTGCAGACTAAGCAATCTGACAAAGGAGTTTTTATTTGTCAAAGTAAATATGTTAAGGACATGCTGAACAAATTTGATACGAATCAATGCTCAGCGATGAAGACCCTTATGGCACCTCGTCTGACTTTGAATAAGGACCCAAATGGGAAACCTGTCAATATCACTGCCTATCGTGGGATGATCGGATCTCTGATATATCTTACAGCGAGTAGACCCGATATCATGTATTCTACTTGTATTTGTGCTCGATATCAAGCTGAACCAAAGGAATCTCACCTAATCGTTGTAAAGCGGATCTTCAGATATCTGAAAGGAACTCCTAATCTGGGCCTTTGGTAACCCAAAGGCTTAGGGTTCGATCTAATCGGTTACTCTGATAGTGATTTTGCAGGTTGCAAGATTGATAGGAAAAGCACCACTGGTGGGTGTCAGCTATTAGGTGGTAAGTTAATAAGTTGGACAAGCAAAAAGCAGAACTCTGTGTCCACTTCTACCGCTGAAGCTAAGTATGTAGCCGCTGGTAGCTGTTGTGCTCAAATCCTTTGGATGAGAAATCAACTAAGACACTACGATCTCAAACTTTCTAAAGTCTCCATCTACTGTGATAGCACCAGTGCTATTGCAAATTGCAAATAATCCTGTACTTCATTCCAAAACCAAGCATATTGATATTCGATATCACTTTATCAGAGATCGTGTGATGAATGGTGAATTTGAACTTCATTTTTTACCAACTGAATATCAGCTCGCTGATCTTTTCACCAAGCCTCTTGATGAAACTAGATTCAATCTACTCATCAGTGAACTTGGTATGTTAAACTCTGAGTAAACTCCATTCAGCGACAAACAAATATTCAGTGACATACAAATAAAGCCTTCATATATTCATTCTCTGAATTCTGATTCAGCGATACTTGACTTATCTCGCTCAGGTATGAACTCCTAAATCCTAACACTCTCTGACTATCTTCATACTCAGAATGGATCTCAAAAGATAAAGCCTATCACTGACAATCCATTATTGTATTTTAATGAAGAATTTAAGGATAATGATTAACATTTATTTAAATGAAAATCATTTTCAAGTTTTCAAATAAGAAAAGGACACGTCAGACCTTCATCTGACATACGACGGCCATGACGTTTCCATTCTATCCTCTTTTCTAGAAACGTGCGCAAGGTCATCATTACTTTTTCAAAAAGTTAAAACCGTCGTTTAGCATTCTCTTTCTCCTCTTGCTATTTAAGCATCAGTTTTCCTCATTCGTTTTCTTTACGCGCTCATAATATTGAAAAAGGCAAGAATCTCTTCGAATCTTCAAAGTTTCCTCAAGAACACCAAGAACACGCACTTGTGCATTTTTCTTTGTTTTTCACTCTTAAGGTTTGATCTAATCTTTTCTTC
The DNA here is from genome assembly GCA_036898165.1 of Silybum marianum. Classification (NCBI taxonomy): domain Eukaryota; kingdom Viridiplantae; phylum Streptophyta; class Magnoliopsida; order Asterales; family Asteraceae; genus Silybum; species Silybum marianum. Next base: position 19,143,149 of record CM072530.1, on the reverse strand, counting down.
TCTATGGTATCTTCTATAACTTCTTGTTATAAAGATCATTTATGTTTATCTAATTTTTCTTGCTAAAACCCTAAAATCTTGTTTTTCTTCAAAAACCTGTTCTAAGCTTCTTCTTAGAACAGAAGACCAGATTTGGTACTTATAATCACACTTGTTTTAAAACCGTTAAAATAGACTACTCTAAATCTGTGTTTTTCTACCAAATAACAAGTATTTTGACAATCGTTGTTTTGATTCTTCACATTTGGTATTCTTCATACCAAGAACTCATTATGGTTTATACATTAAGTATTAAACCATTATCTTTTTATTTGGTGTTCCAATTTCTGAAACAGCAATGGCATCTTCAAGCAAGAACACTCAAGCTGATGAATCTGCCCAGATCACCCTTCAGCGAGCACCTGCATGCGCCTTCTCTCTGGAACAGGCAACGTTCAAGTCATGCAACTATCTGGCCCTGGTGAATATCCCCGTTGAGAAATCACAATACAATGATGGTGCTACGTTCATCAAGGCTTGCCCTTTGATGTACGCATTTGTTCACAACCCCATAGGCATCACTACTCATATTCAAGCCTTATGGTACACTACACACTACACCACTCTCACCACAGACAAGGGGAACAAACTCCTTGCAATTGGGTTTCAGATTCCCACTCATGGTTTCTTCGCATTCATTGTTGGCTTCCTGCGAAATGCTCTCCGGCTCCCTGCTAGAGGCAAGAATCAGAAATGGGCCCCTGAGCCCACCAAGGAACAAATCGCTGAATTCCTGGATTCCATTGGTTATGATTGGGAAAATCCAGCTGATAAGAATGTCGGCTATAAGATTGAGAAGAAGAGACTGCATGCAAGATGGCAATACATCTTCACCCAGATGATACAATGCCTGGGTTCTAAGATGGCTCCCAAGAACAAGCAAGCAAGCACTATCAAGATATGGGCTTTGCTCTCTGCACCAACTATCCACTGAATTACGCTGACTACATCTTCAGCGACATGTACAACAAGGTGGCGCTGCAAAGTGGGAGAAGTTCATTCCCTATCCTGGGTTTTTCGCTACCGTTATGGAGTTGACCTTCAAAGATGAGTACCCAACTGTTGCCAACCAAAACTTCTCGATGGTAGGCAAGGAGTTGCTTGATGTCGCTGAACATCCAGGAGATGCTCCTTACACCTCCTACATGAAGAAGCTCATCAACGAGGCTGTTCCTGTGCCCATCTCAGTGACAAACCCATCAGTCAGTATCCAAGGCACCTCCTCCCCTCTAAAGCGAAAGGAGCCGAGTGTAGGTAACAAAAAGGCCATCGCTCAAAAGCTCCATGCCAAGAAACAAAAGAAGGGATTCTCTCAAAAGACTTCCCTCTCTAATAAAGGCGTATTACCAACGCCATCCTCATCCCCTGCCACGACAACGGTCTCTACATCCGTTGTTGCTTCATCAGTTGTACCACCATCCTCAGCGACTCAGGTCACTAAGAATGAAATAGCCAACTACGCTGAAGCTGGAATATGTAATACATTCACTGCCCTCTATTCTTCTTCGACCATCTCTTCTTTGGTCCTCACATCAACTCGTGGTTTAGCGATAGTTGTCCCTATCTCTGATGAGGTTGAAATGCACGTTGTCCACACTTTAGTATTGTTTTGACAATCTGAATTATGGAAGGCCATTAATAAAGGACCTCAGAATGTTTCTCACAAACATTCTAAGAAACAGGCTAGTGATCCTCTAGACATTACCCTCGCCTGTGGTATCCCTGAGAGTAATCCTCACGATACTCTCAAGGTTAATAACATGTCTGCTTGTCACCCCTCATCTAACCCAAATCTCTTTTTGGCTGCTCTGTCTATGTTGTCATCAGGTATCGCACCTCCTCTCTCAAACTCAGTGACTACTACCACAACCAAGGTTGCTACTCCTTCCAGCGGTAGCAAGGAAAAATTGCTGCAATCCCCTCAGCCGCAGCCCGCTGAAGTGTTACGCAAGCTGAAACAGGAGAAGTTTGCTACAAAGCTTCCTACCTTCCCTATTGATATACCCAAGATTGTTCTTCCCAACCCCACATTCCGTGCAATTGACTTTTTAGTCAATAAATGTGCTCACACTAGGGCAAGGGTTGACAATCTACAGATGTCAGCGGAGTACATTTTCCGAACAGTCTCTGGTGCTCCGGGGTGAAGGCCACCATTAATAATCTCTACACTGACATCCAGTCAGTGAAGGTGGACAACTTGGCTCATGGGCAAGCCATTTCCAAGCTGGAAAAGGCCATACAGGCACAAGGCCAAGTGCTTGAGTGAATTCAGAAGACTCAATCCGGTATGATGCAGATTCTATCGAAGATCCCTGATGCGGGCCCCTCTTTCAATGCTGCTGATCGGACCTCATTGGGTCAGGGTCTCCAGAACCAGTCCGCGCACACCAATTCTCTAAAAAATAGGCTCCAATGTGCGTACAATGGTGGTGCACGTTCTTCCCGCTGACAACATCGAAGGGGAGAGATGTGCCAAAGAGCTAGCTGATGAGATAATTGGAAAGGTGAACGAAGAAGTCCTTGATACTCCAATATCTCCGTACATTCCACAAGAGCTTGATCCTACCTTCATCGCTGAAGATGAAAATGAAGAAGAAGAGAACGAAGATGATGATGATGATGATGATGATGATGATGATGATGATGATGACGATGATGATGATGATGATGATGAGGAGGAGGAGGAGGAGGAGGAAATCCCTCACTATGGAGGAGATAATGATGATGATGATGATGACGATGACGATGTCCCTCCTGGCGCAAGCCAATTTTTTGTACATAGTAGACCAGACAACTTGAAGCCTGAGATTGTCTACAAGGATCCTTTGGGGGACGAACCACCTTCTTCTCAAGGACAGTCCGATCCCTCAGGGACAGGAAAGCAAGTGGTGGATCTCGAATCCATCCCTACACACTCTGAGGGGGAGACCGCTATTGAGGTAACCCTTCCTCTTATACCTTTTATTCCTTCCTCTAAACCTCCAACCTATCCATCTTTTCCTCCTCCTGATTTTGGGACTGATGCTCCTCTCTCTCCCTCACCCATTCTCATTGAGTCTAGTTCCCTAAATGACTCCACTTTTGTGAGGGAACCTTCATGTGAAGTTCAATTCTTGTACATATCGGAGACTGACTCTGAAGACGAAGAAGGTCTTATCCCAAGGCAGCATGTACATAGGCTACCAATAAGCGAGCCAGAAGAAGAGGAAAGGCGAATAAACTTCCTAAGGGAACTAGAAGTAAAAAGAATAAAGGTGCCCAACACAGCTGAACCAAAAGAACCCATACCAATCAACGTGGTGGATGAATTCGTCTTTTTGTCGAAGGAAGAGAGAGCCCAAGCCCTATAAGCTCAGCGTATCAGGGATGAAAAGATGAAGCAAACAAAGAATGATCTTGAATTGGCTAGAAGAAAACTCAGGGAGGATGCCTTAAGAGATGAAGCGACTAGGAAGCTCAACGAGAAAAGTGAAAGAGTCGCTGAAACTCTGGCACAAAGGCAACTGTCTCAAGATAATCTGAATGTGAATCCCATCCGTGCTCAAGAAAGGATCCTAAATGCGCTGACAAATTAAGGCAAAAGCCACAGAGAAAATGAACTACGCTGGTGCACTGAACGTTTCAACTATCGAGTGTCTGACTCAAAAATCATTCGTGCTACTATTAAAGGACGCACGTCTAAGAAAGGTGGTCTGCTATTACATGTACGAATGTACAGGCACTCGTCATGCGAAAAGGAAGAAGCCCGGTTCTTGAAGTTCTATAGATACTCTAAATGGTTGGAAATCAGAGACGCCATTCAAGGATCCAAATCAAAATTCAAAGATGTGGTTGAAAGAGTGTTGGATCAACTTTTGCAAAGGATGTCTTAGCACGTTCAAGTTCTTCCTCTCTCTGAGCCTTCAAGAAGAAAAAGAACAAGCGCTGACGAAGGCCCCTCCAACAAAAATGAATATGAAACTAAGTTCACCTACGACAGTATCCTTGGGCATCTAGATATCCCTGATATCTCAAATCTCAATGTCTCTCTTCCTTGTCTTGCATTAATTGCAAACGGGTATAAATAGATGAAGATCCCTTCTTCATCTAAATGCATGCTACTTTCTATTTTTCTCAAACCTCTGCCTCTTTTCTTTCTCACTTCCTTGTGCATCAAACTGTGTGATTTCTTAAGTTACAATAGAATAGGTTTATTTAGTTGTTCTAATTCCGCTTGTAACTGTAAATTTGTTTATTCAATATAAACTAATTTAAAAACAAAAAATCTAAAAATCTGTGTGTTTGTATTCAACCCCCCCCCCTTCTACAAATTGTTTCTATATCCTTGAACTTTTGTAGACTCCTTTGGGACCAACAACTTCAGTTCATAATGATGAATCTTCAGAAATATTATTTGATAATTCAGATGATGAATCTTAGGAAGTTTTTATGAATGATAAAAGTTCTGAAGAAATTTTTTCAAAAATAAATGATTTTGCTTCAACTATGACTGAGGAAAAAATTTCAAATTTAATGCATGCCTAAGACTCTGAATCTGAATATGATGATCCTATGGTAGAAGTTATAACTAAAGAAGGATATGTTGTATTCAAATCAAAATCTTCAATGGTTGAAGGAGAAATCCTTAAACTTGAAAGACCCAAGATATCTTCAGAGATGTTTGATTCTGTATTCTTAAAAAAGGAATATCAGAACATAACTACTTCTGAAAGTAAACTACAAACTTCAGAATCATATACTCCAATTGTTTCAACAAATTCTTCTTCAAAATTTGATGAAAATTCTATCACTGGAAAATCTAAATTGTCATCTTCAAACTTTACATCAAGGTTTAAACACTTTGAAAAGGGTCAATCTTCTACTCCTACTTTCAAGTCAAATATTGAGAAGAAAGGTCATACAAGAAATTCTTATACTAATCCACATTTTCTATTTTTTTCAGAGCTGTCCACTTTAGTATAGAATAGAAAAGATGAAAGCATATCAAAGAAAGAAAAATTAGATAGTTTTCATTCTTTTAAGAAAAATGATGTACACAAACACATTTCAATGAATAAAAGCAAGTATTCAGTTTCTAAATACAATAAAAAATCTGCTTATGTTTCTTGGTTATGTGTTGATTACCTAAATCTAAGTAATTGTATCTGCAGCTGTGTCATGTGTGCGTTTTAGATTCTGGATGTTCAACACACATGACACCATACAAGGAATTACTAACTGACTATCATGAGAGAAATGGAGGAACAGTTAGTTTTGGAAATCATGCAAGAGGCTATGTAAGAGGATATGGAACTTTTTCCAAAGGAGATGTCACTGTCAAGAAGGTTTTCTATGTTGAAGGACTTAAACATAATCTATTCAGCATAAGTCAGTTTTGTGATAAGTATTGGACTGTTCATTTTGATATTGATTTCTTTAACATTCTCAACTTTGAAAAGTTGTGACAACTGTCAAATCAGAAGCTTCAGGTTAGTCATAGTTTAGGACTTCTCTACATTTAAAAATGTATTTATCAAGGCTTAATTAGATAGTAAAGTGCGTAATCGGCTTAGATTTCCGGTGTCTAATCCCGAAAGCCCGCTATTGCAAGTATAGGATAAAATTTATCTTAATGTAATGCCAAAAACACTTAATTGCACCAAATATAATAAGAGTTGATGATATAAAATCCTAAATTCAAATATGGTAGTCCAATTTAAAATCTAACATTTTTACTTGTAATTTATTTCTTTCTTTTCTATGATCACATAAACCACAAGTTGGAATTTCTTTTTTTAAAAACAATTATATTTTTTGTTGACTTGGGCCTTATGGCTGCCCCCCCCCCCCCCCAACCCCAAACCCAACTCCCACATATAAAAAGTTCAAAATTCCCTCATTTCCTCATTTCCCACTTCTTTTTCTTTAAAAGTCCTCTCATATTCTCTCATCTTCTCTCATCTCCTTCGTATTTCCAGCCAAATTTCATACCAAAATCCATCATTTTAACATGTTATTGAAGATATTGAAGTTGTTTTTCATCTAACCTCCGAATTTTCTGAGTTCTAAGGAGAGATTATACACCGAAGACATGAAAAAAAGTGTTCATATAATGGTGGTAATCCATGACCCAAGCATTAGAACAGAAGAAAGTAGGTAAAATGAAGTTGCATGTGGGTTTTGTTCATTAAAACGGACATTTTTGGTGCTGACAGATTACTACCTAGTACTTCTGTCGCCCATATCTTGCAAAATACTTGTCCAAATGTCATGAATCTTCTTCTAAAAGATTATTCTCTGAGTTAGGGTTCAAACCCAAGTGTAATCACTAAACAAATATCGAGTTTTGACCCCCCAAACACCCAAATCATTCCAGGTGTGCAAACATTGAGTCCAACAGTAGGTAAACCCTACTTTGGACGATTGTATCTCTTTGGTTAGTCACCCAAAATGTTTGATTTTTTTTCTGAAGCTTATTTTAATGAGTTATATATTGTTAATGCAACTGGTTTCATAAAAAAATATGGAGATTTGGGGGTTCAATATTTTAAAACAAAATAAAGGTGCAATCTATTCAGAGCTGACAGCTTGTTTCATGCATATTAAAAGTGTCATAGCTCTCTCAAAACTTAATGAAAAAGAGTGATTCTTCTTTTGGAAGTTAGGTTTTGGTGTTAGCTTTGTAATCCATTTGGAATCACTGAAAAAGGACAAGTTTTGACCTTCCAACCAACAGTAACTTCCAGATGTTATGTCTTGAAGATTGTGACCCTTAAAAATGAAAATAGCCACTTAAATACTTAAACCCCTCCAAAATTCGTAATATTTTGAAACAACGTTGCTAACTGAGTAACTTAAACCATACAAAAATTTGGGTAAGAAATTAATTGAGGAAGATGTATTTTGGTGATGATTTGTGAGGTGAAGTATCATGAAGACCAATATGAATTTTCTGGAATTTCATGATTTTATGTGAAACAAGTTGGAACCTTTAAAAAGTGGAGTTAAATAAACAATTTGGACAAATCAAGGACAACATATATTACAACTCTTTATATATTAAATTGGCATTACATAAGATAGGTTTTAATTCAAGCAAAGGCCTAATTCTTTTAGACCCGAAAAGTAAAAGTGACTAATTGTGTACCTTGTATTGATCGGAAGACTTTAGGCCGGCAAGTGAACGTTTTCGTGTATCTAAGCGGAGCTTTTTGCTATCAAGTGAGTATTCACAACCCCTCTTTTAAAGTGTTTGATACGTTTTGGGGTGAAAAGCATGATTAAATGAAATATTTGAGCTATTTGCATTATCGAATGTTAAATATTATGAAATTTATGTTATGGGCACTAAGGCATGTACACTAATAGTTTGTATTGAGTAAAATGGCCTATAAAAGTTTGTACACTACTATTATCTCAAGTGAGGAGCCGAGGGTATTTGTGGATAACGCTATATGGACGGACAATCTCACCTAAAAACCGACAAGTAGGGGTGCGGATAGCAATCCCACCTAAAAACTACAAGTAGGGGTGCACTATAATTACAATAAAGGTTCTACATATGTGGGGTTTTAGTCCTACCGGTAAGGTAGAATTAAAAAGAGTTTTTTTGGTCGAAAGGTTTAGTGGTGGCTCATTATAATAAAGGTTCTACATATGTGGGGTTTTAGTACAAAATGCTATAAATGTTTTAAGAATTAAAGATTTACTAAGTGCCATAAAAGTTATTTTGCTCAATATTCGTTTATGCAAAAGATGTTTATAATATTGAAAACCTGTGAACTCACCAACAATTTGTAGGTGACCTTGTTTTTATCATGCTTTTCAGGAGTAAGTAAGTAAACTGAAATGTTTAGTTATGTGGACGCGTCAACATCAATCAAGTTTTTATTTGAAACCGTTTCGTTTGAACACTAGGTTTACTTTATTTTGTGAAAACTTTGGGATTGTAAGATGTATTTCCGAATTTAATGTTTTATGTATTTGAATGGATGATTGGTGTTGTTTATGTCCTACTGCTATGAAATCATGAGCTATCACACCTCGTGTTTCCGCTTTAGCGGGGTGTGACAGACTTGGTATCAGAACCATAGGTTATAGAAAATGCCGGTTTTTCCATGAAAACCAAACACTATAACCGAAAGTTTTCAAAAAACTAATTTTCCTGAACGAACTTTAAACCAAAAACATACTACTATTATAACTAGAATAGGTGTCGACTTAGCATACTATAATTAGGCAAAGCCTGATCACCTATGTCTAATTTTGTATGTATAAGGAGAGACTTGGACCGGTTATATTGGAAGTTAGCTAAAATAGAAACTTCTTACTCAAATATGAAAGTTGGTATTGTGTGTGAGTTTGCATAAACATTTCATGATTTTGATATTTTACTATAGCACGCTTTGTAATTAAGCTTGTTGCTATCGCAGTTCAATATGTCTCACTCATCCACCCTTACTAAGTACTCTGCTGACTCCTCAGGCTATGTGACTAGTAAATATAGGAGAGAACTTTTTGACTACTTTGTTGGTTAAACTTGGAAACTTATTTTGGTGGTATGTAGCCCACTATTTAGAACTCTAAGATACTTGATGTCTTTTGGGAATTATTTTTGCTGGATATTGAAGTTATGTGATTTTAAACCTATGATTTTATGAAGAAAGTGTTTTATATGAATAATTTAGTTAAGTAGACTCGGCACAAATAGTAATAGTAATATGACCCGACCTCAATATGAACCTATGCCTAAAGACAATGCCTTCAAGGAGAGAAAACCCCGAGATCGCACGACTTGTGACTGAGCAACTCATCGCGGCACTTCAGAACATCGTTAGTCAAGTGGCAGCGGGTCTAAATGCTAATCCGGGAAACAACTGAGGATCTGGAGCAAGTAGAGATAGGGAATGCACATACAAAGATTTTAGGACCTGCAACCCGAAGGAATTCCATGGAACTGAAGGAGCTGTTGGATTACTGACATGGATTGAGAATATGGAGTCTGTTCTCCACATCAGCTAGTGTACTGAAGAAAATAGAATGCAGTTTCCCGCCTGTCTGCTACAAGGACGAGCATTGACCTGGTGGAACACCCAAGGGCAAACCCGAGGCCGAGAAGCAGCCAACAGTCTTACTTGGAAGGAATTCCAAAAGATTCTCAAAGAGGAATACTTCTGAGGAGCGAAATCCAGAAGTTGGAAGCGGAGCTATGGAATCATGAAATGAAGGGAAATGACATAGACTCTTACACTGCCCGTTTTCATGAACTGGCAAAGATGGTACCAAATTTGGTGACGCCTGATGAAAATCGAGTCGAAAGCTACGTCTGAGGTTTATCTCCTGAAATTCGCGGAGACGTTACTTCGGAAAACCCAAAAACCCTTCCAGATGCGGTGAATTTGGCAACCAGGCTCACAAACAATGGTAATCGTTCGGGAATATTTACAAGAGACAAAGCTCAAGGTAAGAGAAAGATGGAGGAACCCATGAAAAGGCAATTTTGAGGAAGGACGGGTAAAAATCAGAAGGTAACAAGGAACAATGGGATGTAGACACAGATAGAGGAGAAAGGAAAGGGAACATACCCTAAGTGTGATAAGTGTAATAACCATCATGGTGGAAGATGAATCATTTGCCTCAAATGCAATAAGGGAGGCCTTTTTGCTAAGGATTGTAGGAGTCGCGGAAGACGAACATGTGACGAGTGTGGAAGCCCATATCACTTTCGAAACGCATGTCCGAGACTGAATCGAATGCCAAACGCTAATCAAGCACGACCAGCCAATCATGTATGTTTCTTCAAAATGATCATCATGCATCAGTACTGTTTGATTTTGGAGCTGATAGAAGTTATGTATCGCTAGAATTTAGGCCAAAGATAAACTTAAGACCCCAAAAATTGAAAGAAGTATATGTCATTGAATTTGCCAACTGTTGATCATAACTCCTCTCGATGATTTGAATATGATTCCTTTTGTATACTTAGTGAAATCCCATTGCATAAGCTTCTGTCAATATTCAGCGATAGCATACGCTGATTACTATCAGCGATCGCTGAAGATCAAGGAACAAAGTTTATCTCTGAAGATCTGAAGATCAGCTATCACACCAGAAGACCATTCAGCGAAAGTCGAAGACCCTAGCTGAAGAAAGAGATAATCAGCTAAGTGAACTGAAGCGGTTCAGCGATAGCAGCGATTATCTAATCAAAAGTGTGAAGTCTTGTGAAGCCTCAGCAATACTGAAGATTCATCCTTGAAGATTCAGAGTCAGCGATCAAATGAAGTTTCCTTTACAAGATTAAAGATTGATCTTATCCTCGATGCACAAAAGTCAAACCTAATACCTTGTCAGAAAAGGACGTACGAATTGTCTCTTATGTCCCCATCATATCTGATACGGTACCGTTCATATTCAGCCAAAAACATGGCTGTCTTATTTGCAAGGACAAGCTTCCTATCCAAGCTTGACACATGGCATGTACCTTTTGTTTTGCATTAAATGCAAACGGGTATAAATAAGATGAAGATATCCTCTTCATCTTAATGCATGCTTCCTTCTAAATCTAAACCCTCTATATTTCTTTCTTCATTCTTCTTGTGCATCAAACTTAGTGTTTCTTAGTTACAATAGAATAGGTTTTAAACTTGTTCTTATTCCGCTTGTAACTGTAAATTTGTTTATGATATATAAACTTATTTAAAAACCAAAATCTGTGTGTTTGTATTCAACCCCCCCCCCCTCTACAAACTGTTTACTATTTATTGAACACTTGTAGAACCTTTAGGGACCAACAAGTGGTATCAGAGCACAACCATGTGATAGTACTAGTGTTATTGCCATTGCTAACAACCATGTGCTTCACTCCAAAACCAAGCACAATGAGATCCGATATCAGAGATCATGTGATGAATGGTGAAGTTGAGCATCATTTTATACCCACTGAATATCAGCTCGCTGATCTTTTCACCAAGCCTCTTGATGAAACTAGATTCAATCTACTCATCAACGAACTTGGTATGTTAAACGCTGAATAAATTTATTATTCAGTGACTTACAAGGGATACAAATAAAGCCTTCAAAACTTTCCATTCACTGAACTCTGATTCAACGATATATGTACCATCTCCTCAGGTATTATATTCTAATCTTTATCACTCTTGGATATCTTTTCTCATCAAAGAATGAATCTCTTAAGATTAAAACTCCTCACTGACAATCCTTTATTATCAGTGATGAAGATTTTTTTAAAATTAGTAATGATAAACCTTCCTTATGGATAATTATCATTATAATATGTTAAAAATAAAGAAAAGGACATGTCAGACCTTTTTCTGACACACGACGAACCGCGACGTTTCCCTTCCAACTCCTTTCTTGGAACGTGCGCCAGGTCATCATTTCTTTTTCAAAAAGCTAAAACCGTCGTTTAGCACTCCTCTTGCTATTTAAGCAATTCATTTGCCTCATTTGTTTCTTTACACTTTCATATCTCTCTAAAAAGGCAAAAGAACTCTCGTATCTTCAAGTTTTCTCAAGAACACGCACTAGTGCGTTTTTCCTTCTTGAAATCACCTAAGGTTTGATCTAAAGCTTTACTTAACACTGGAAACGTCTTGTTTCACAACTTCTTCTCCTTAAATCTTCTAAAATGAAACTAAAAAAACATAATTTAGAAAGAAAATAAAATTAATCTGGATTAAACTCAAAAACTTTTTTATTTTCAAAACCCTGTTCTAAGTTCTCTCCTTAGAACAGAAAACTTTCCTCTTAAAAAGTTTTATCCATTTTTTCTATTTTATTGTTTGTATAACAAGCATTTTGATCTTGTTCGTCAAAACACTTGTTTCTTTGAATCTTAAATTTGGTACTCTTTATACCAAACTCTGGTTTATACATTCATGTATAAAACCATGATTTACCTCTTTGGTGTTCCCATTTTTCCTACAGAAATGGCCTCTACAAGTAAGACTGCTGACACATCTGCTGCTACAACCGCTGACAACACTCTGGTCGCTGCACCAACTTGCCACTTTCCTATGGAGAAAGCTGTCTTCAAGTCATGCAATTACATTGCATTGGTTGACATTCCAGCTGATCGCCCTCACTTCAATGAAGGAGCTACCTTCATCAAAGCGTGCCCGCTGATGTACGCATTTGTCCACAACCCAGTGGGCGTCTCCTCTCATCTCCAAGCTCTCTGGTACACGGCTCACTGTACCACGCTTACCACTGACAAGGGAAACGTGCTCTCTGGAATAGGCTTCAAAATCCCAGACCTGGGCTACTTCTCCTTCACTGCTGGGTTCGTAAGAAAGGCCCTTCGTCTCCCTGTCCGCGCCAAGAATCAACAATGGGGCGCTGAACCAAGACACTACCTCTGCATATGTAGTCCCTGAGAGTAATCCTCATGATACTCTCAAGGAGAAAAATAATATTTTTCATCCATCATCTAATCCAGATGTATTTTTGGCATCTTTGTCTATGTCATCATCAGGTGCTGCTCCTCTATTCTCCTCAACGACAACGACAACCACCACCAGTGCTCCTCCCATCAACAAGGATATGGGGAAGTCTCCTCAGGGCCATCCCAGTGCTGCAAAGCTCAGAGAGGTCAAGACAGAGATGGTTGCTCCCAAGCTTCCCACTCCCATCACTGAACTTCCTCCCATTATCCTTCCTAGCCCTACATTCCCTGCTGTTGACTATTTGGTCAGGGAATGTGCTCTCACCAGGGCTAGGGTTGACAACCTTCAGACGTCAGCTGAACTGATCTTCAAGTGCATCGTTGGGACACCAGCGATCAAGACCAACGTCAGCAATCTCATCAGTGACGTTTTCTCTCTGAAGGAAGACAACAGGGCCCTTCATCAGACCCTGTCCATCTTGGAGCAGAAGGTTACTGCTCAAGCGAACGTCCTTGAGTCTATTCAAAAGACTCAATCCGACATGATGCAGATGCTCACCAAGCTCTCTAAGGCTAGTTCCTCCTTCACTGCTGCTGATCGGACTATGCTTCAGGAAAATGAAACGAAGCTCAAGGACGTTCAGACCAATGTTCGCACTCTGATGGTGCATTGTCTACCTCCTGATAACATCGAGGGGGTGAGATGTGCCAAAGAGTTTGCAGATGAACTCATCTCAGAGCACAACCAGAGGTTCCCTGGAAAGAAGATTTCTCCTTACATCCAGCAGACGGGATCATCCCTCCCTGAAGGGTTGACTGCTGAAGATGAGGATGCTGAGGAAGATGATGATGAAGAAGAAGAAGAAGAAGAAGAAGAAGAAGAAGAAGAAGAAGATCTTATCCATCATTATGGGGGAATGGACGATGATGAAGACGACGATGACATTGGAAGTGCCTTAGAGCACTTCAGATTGTCTAGGCCTGGAGTCGCTCATCAAGAGCCTTTGGGGGACGGACAACATCCCTCTCAAGGATAGTCCGGTTCCTCAGGCAAAGGAAAAGAAGTGGTAGATCTGGATGCCACTATCCCAATATCTAAGGGGGAGACCACTAATGAGGTATCTCTTCCTCTTATCCCTTATATTACACCTCTCTCTGAAACCCCCACACCTCCTTCATCTACAAAAACCCTCTCTGACAATTCTTTTTCCTCTTCTCCTTCCCTCAGTGACCCCCGTCCCCCAAAGGACTCTACTTCATGGAAGGAACCTTCTTCCGAAGAGCAGTTTATGTACATAATAGAAACTGACTCTGAAGAAGAAGAGGGCCTTATTCCCAGGCGTCGCGTTCAAAAGCCTATCATAAGCGAGCCTGAAGAAGAAGAAAGGCGAATAAAATTCCTTAGGGAATTCGAAGCAAGAAGCATAAGGGTGCCTCAAACTGAACCCATAGATGCTGTACCAATAAGGATGGTAGATGAATTCTACTTTCTGTCAAATGAAGAGAGAGAACAAGCATTGGAAGCACAACGCATCAGGGATGAGGAAATAAAGCAAACTGAGAATGATCTTGCTTTAGCAAGGAAATTACTCAGGGAGGAGAATGATCTTGCTAAAGACAAGGCGGCCAAGGAACAATTGAAAAAGAGTGAAAGGGTCGCTGAAACTCTTGTACAGAGAGAACTTGCACAGGAAAACCTGAATGTAGATCCAATCCTTGCTCAACAAAAGATTCTAAGTGCACTGTCCGCTGAAGCCACAATGCAGAAAGACAAAGAGCTTGACTGGTGCACTGATAGACTGAAGTTTCGAAGATCTGAAGCCAAAATCATTCATGCTACTATCCAAGGGCGACACTCCAACAGAGGTGGTCCAAAGGTATATGTAAGAATGACAAGGACTAACAGAATTGAGAGAGAAGAAGCCAAGTTCTTAAGAATTTACGGATACACTGAATGGTTAGAAATCAGAGACGCCATTCAGGGTTCCAAATCCAAATTCAAGGATGTGGTGGAAAGAGTACTGGATCAGTTGCTGCAAAGGATGTCACAACACGTGCAAGTTCTCCCTCTCCCTGAGTCATCTAAGAAGAAAAGATCAACTACTGAAGGTGGTTCAAGCTCCAAAAATGAGCATTAAACCAAATTTGATAATCAAAGCATTCTTGGTCATCTTGAACTCCCTGATATTTCAATGCTTTGTACCTCTCTCCCTCAAGACCGAAGATATGAAGAAGATGAAATCATCTCACTACCTGAATCTGGTATGGTATTCTTGGATAATGAAGGATTCTTAGGGCTCTTCAGAAACCAAAAAATTCTCAAGGCCCCATCCTCTCTCATAAAGATCATGCTATGGCGCTGCTAGTCAGATACCCCTCTGATGAATCGATAGAAAACGCTTTATGTGAATGAGCTACAAAGAAGAAACGAGAATATCTCTGATTAGTTATAGATTTCTATTTCCTTTGTAATATTCCTTCAGTGTACAAGTACTTTACTTTTGATATTGTAATTTCATTTCCCTGTAATTTCTTCAGATTATACTTAATGAAATACAATCAGAGTACTTTACTCCATCCTAGTACTGAAAAGATCCCTGAAAACAGTAAAAGGGACAATGAACATAAGAGTTCTATTTTCTTTAAACTGTCTTTTACTCACTAATTTTTCACTCTGAAAATTTAATCAGTGAATGTACTTTATGCTTATTTACTTGTAAAAGTTGTGCTTTCATATTCTTATAAATGAAACTCAATTCAGATAGTAGACTAGCTGAAAAAGACTTTACATATTAGTACTTAGAAATTTTATTTTAAATGTTTCCTAAGTCCTTACTAGTCTCTTAAAGCAATTTTCCTATGTTGCTTAATCATAATCAAATAAGGGGAGATTGTTGATCATAAATCCTCTCGATGATTTGAATATGATTCCCTTTGTATACTTAGTGAAATTCCATTGCATAAGCTTCTGTCAATATTCAACGATAGCATACGCTGATTACTATCAGCGATCGCTGAAGATCAAGGAACAAAGCTTATCTTTGAAGATCTGAAGATCAGCTATCACACCAGAAGACCATTCAGCGAAAGTCGAAGACCCTAGCTGAAGAAAGAGATAATCAGCTAAGTGAACTGAAGCGGTTCAGCGATAGCAGCGATTATCTAATCAAAAGTGTGAAGTCTTGTGAAGCCTCAGCGATACTGAAGATTCATCCTTGAAGATTCAGAGTCAGCGATCAAATGAAGCTTCCTTTACAAGATTAAAGATTGATCTTATCCTCGATGCACAAAAGTCAAACCTAATACCTTGTCAGAAGAGGACGTACGAATTGTCTCTTATGTCCCCATCATATCTGATACGGTACTGTTCATATTCGGCCAAAAACATGGCTATCTTATTTGCAAGGACAAGCTTCCTATCCAAGCTTGACACATGGCATGTACCTTTTGTCTTGCATTAAATGCAAACGGGTATAAATAAGATGAAGATATCTTCTTCATCTTAATGCATGCTTCCTTCTAAATCTAAACCCTCTATATTTCTTTCTTCATTCTTCTTGTGCATCAAACTTAGTGTTTCTTAGTTACAATAGAATAGGTTTTAAACTTGTTCTTATTCCGCCCCTTTACTTGTAGGAGCCCATCTTGGATTTGTCAATTATGTTATGGCCGGATTGAGCTGACATCCGTTACGGTCGTCATTCAATTCAAAGAATCTCCGTTACAGAACCGTACATGAGATTTTCATCTCATACGGCTCCTCCCTTATGTGCATAATGAGAAAATTATAAAGAAGATGAAAATCTTCTCATTATGAACGTGTAACTGTAAATTTGTTTATGATATATAAATTTATTTAAAAACCAAAATCTGTGTGTTTGAATTCAAACCCCCCCCCCCCCGCTTCTACAAACTGTTTACTATTTATTGAACACTTGTAGACCCTTTAGGGACCAAACACCAACGGACAGGAAAGTAGGACCAAAGACTTAATAATGAACTGCACCTTAAACTTGGCCAGTAGGGATGTTAGTATAGATCTAATTCCGATTAAGTTAGGAAGTTTTGACATAATTGTGGGCATGGATTGGTTATCCAAGAATCGAGCTGAAATATGTTGTTCCGAGAAGATCGTTCGAGTTCCACTATCCGAAGGAGAAATACTCGAATTACTCGAATTACTCGAATTAAAATGGTGACGTGTATGAAGATTCGAAAATACTTGAGAAAGGACTGCATTGCATTTTTAGCTCACATTATGGATAAGAAGAACGAAGAGAAGCGTATTCAAGATCTCCCAATAGTGCGGGATTTTTTTGAAGTATTCCCAGATGAGTTACCCGGACTACCCTCACCAAGACAAGTTGAATTCCACATTGATTTAATCCTGGAAGCGGCGCCCGTGGCTAAATCACCTTATCGATTAGCACCGTCAGAAATGCAGGAGTTATCATAACAACTTCAAGAGCTGCTCGATAGAGGATTCATTAGGCCTAGCTCTTCACCTTGGGGAGCTCCAGTCCTTTTTGTTAAAAAGAATGATGGATCTTTCCGAATGTGCATCGACTATAGAGAACTCAATAAGTTGACTATCAAGAACCGATACCCTCTTCCTCGAATTGATGACTTATTTGATCAACTCCAAGGTGCTACATACTTCTCAAAGATCGATCTTCGATCGGGTTATCATCAAATGAGAGTTCGTGAAGAAGACGTCCCTAAGATAGCATTTAGAACTCGTTATGGTCATTATGAATTACTAGTCATGCCCTTTGGATTGACAAACGCACCAGCAGTCTTCATGGATTTGATGAATAGAGTATGTCGACCATACCTAGACAAATTCGTGATTGTATTCATAGTTGACATACTTATTTATTCGCAAAGCAAGGAGGATCATGAGCAACATCTAAAGTTGATACTAGAACTACTCAAAGAACAAAAATTGTACGCAAAGTTCTCTAAATGTGAATTTTGGATTCGCGAGGTACATTTTCTTGGCCACGTAGTCAATGGGAAGGGAATTCACGTGGATCCGACGAAAATTAAGGCCATCAAAAAGTGGGAAGCTCCGAAGACACCAACGGAAATTCGTCAATTTCTTTGTTTAGTAGGCTATTATCGGCGATTTATAGTGAATTTTTCAAAAATTGCGCAACCACTAACGACATTAACCCAAAAAGATAAGAAATTTATTTGGGAAGAGAAACAAGAGGAAGCATTTCAGACACTCAAACACAAGTTATGCAATGCACCGATTTTGGCTCTACCAGAGGGAGTGGATAACTTTGTAGTCTATTGTGATGCTTCACATCAAAGATTGAGATGCGTACTGATGCAAAAAGACAAAGTCATCGCATACGCATCGAGGCAACTAAAGGTTCACGAGAAGAACTACACCACCCATGATTTGGAGTTAGGAGCCGTGGTATTCACACTCAAAATTTGGAGATATTATTTGTACGGCACTAAACGCACTGTCTTCACTGATCATAAAAGCCTTCAACACATCCTTGACCAGAAAATGCTCAATATGAGGCAAAGAAGAAGGGTTGAGTTGCTTAGTGACTATGATTGTGAAATAAAGTACCATCCGAGCAAGGCTAACGTTGTAGCCGACACATTAAGCAGAAAGGAAAGAGTGAAGCCATCAAGGGTACAAGCTATGGGAATGTTGGTTCAGACGAGTTTAAAAACTAAAATTCTTGAAGCTAAAGTCGAAGCGTTGAAGATGGAGAATCTAAGGAACGAGACCCTACATCACTTGGAAATTAAATTTCAGACAAAGTCGGATGGAGTACGTTACCTTGAAGATAGAGTTTGGGTACCAAAGGTTGGTAATCTACGATCAACCATTTTGGATGAAGCCCATCGGTCAAGGTATTCGGTTCACCCAGGAGCTGATAAGATGTACAAAGACTTAAAGGAATATTATTGGTGGCCAGGAATGAAGAAAAACATTGCTTTGCACATAAGCAAGTGCTTAACCTGCGGTAAAGTTAAGGCCGCGCATCAGAAACCATCCGGTCCACTTCAACAACCCGAGATTCCCCAATAGAAATGGGAACAAATAACCATGGATTTCGTAACCAAGCTACCAAGAACTGGGAAGGGACACGATTCCATATGGGTTATAGTAGATCGACTTACAAAATCAGTGCATTTCATTCCTATTCGGGAAGATTATAGTACGGAAAAGCGTGTGCAAATTTACATCAATGAAATCGTTACACGTCATGGGGTGCCTATTTCCATTATCTCAGATAGAGATACTCGTTTTATGTCACGTTTTTGGCAATCACTCCAAAAAGCATTGGGTAAGCGGTTAGACTTTATCACTGCCTATCATCCTCAAACGGATGGACAATCGAAAAGAACTATTCAAACGCTAGAGGATATGTTGCGTACGTGTGCGATAGATTTTGGTGGAAGTTGGGATACCCACCTACCACTAGTTGAATTCTCCTATAACAACAGCTACCACACCAGCATTCAGTGTGGGCCGTACGAAGCCCTATACGGACGTAAATGTAGATCACCACTTAGCTGGTTGGATATTGGTGACAGGCAACTGACCAGGCCCGACATGATCTAGGAAACCACTGACAAGATCTCAATCATCAAGGAAAGGCTCAAGACAACAAGAGATCGTCAGAAGAGTTACGCAGATAATCGGAGAAAACCATTGGAGTTTCAAGTGGGTGATAAGGTGTTGTTAAAGGTATCACCATGGAAGGGACTAGTACGCTTCAGGAAAAGAGGCAAGTTGGGTCCTAGATATATTGGCCCATTTGAAATACTTGAAAGAATTGGGCCAGTGGCGTACAAGTTAAAGTTACCACAGGAATTAAGAGCCATCCACGATACGTTCCATGTGTCAAATTTGAAGAAATGCTTAATGGTGAATCATTGGTACTACCCCTAGAAGATGTTCTGATTAGTGATCGGTTACACTTCGTTGAAGAACCAATCGAAATACTTGACCGAGAAATCAAACGGTTAAAGCGTAGTAAGATTCCTATTACAAAAATTCGCTGGAACTCGAAGAATGGCTCAGAGTATACTTGGGAGCGAGAAGACTTTATGAAGCATAAGTATCCCCACCTTTTCGCGAACGCCTCTAGGAAAGCCAGTCATTAAATTTCGAGACGAAATTGGTCTAACAGGGGGAGACTGTGACAACTGTCAAATCAGAAGCTTCAGGTTAGTCATAGTTTAGGACTTCTCTACATTTAAAAATTTATTTAGCAAGACATAATTAAATAGTTAAGTGCGTAATCGGCTTAGATATCCGGTGTCTAATCCCGAAAGCCCGCCATTGAATGTATAGGATAAAATTTATCTTAATGTAATGCCAAAAACACTTAATTGCACCAAATATAATAAGAGTTGATGATATAAAATCCTAAATTCAAATATGGTAGTCCAATTTAAAATCTAACATTTTTTCCAAAATTGAGAAAAACTGACTTAAATTTACTTGTATTATTTCTTTCTTTTCTATGATCACATAAACAACAAGTTGGACCCTTTTTTTAAAAACAATTACATTTTTTGTGTACTTGGGCCTTATGGCTGGCCCCCCTACCCCACCCAACTCCCACATATAAAAAGTTCAAAATTCCCTCATTTCCCACTTGTTTTTCTTTAAAAGTCCTCTCATATTCTCTCATCTTCTCTCTTCTCCTTCATATTTCCAGTCAAATTTCATACCAAAATCCATCATTTTAACAAGTTATTGAAGATATTGAAGTTGTTTTCATTATCCAAGTAAGGTAATAACTTTATTTCATCTTCTTCTTTCAAATTTTGGTGAAAACCCCATTTTTCTTGCACTTTGAGTTGCTTTTCATCTAACCTCCGAATTTTCTGAGTTCTAAGGAGAGATTATACACCGAAGACATGAAAAAATTGTTCATATAATGGTGGTAATCCATGACACAAGCATTAGAACATAAGAAAGTAGGTAAAATGAAGTTGCATGTGGGTTTTGTTCATTAAAAAGGACATTTTTGGTGCTGACAGATTACTACCAAGTACTTTTGTCGCCCATATCTTGCAAAATATTTGTCCAAATGTCATGAATCTTCTTCTAAAAGATTATTTTCTGAGTTACGGTTCTAACCCAAGTGAAATCACTAAAAAAATATGTATTTTTGACCCCCAAACACCCAAATCATTTCAGGTGTGCAAACAGTGAGCCCAACAGTAGGTAAACCCTATTTTGGACGACTATATCTCTTTGGTTAGTCACCCAAAATGCTTGATTTTTTTTTCTGAAGATTATTTTAATGACTTATATTTTGATGCAACTGGTTTCATCCAAAAACATGGATATTTGTTGCATGTATATTAAAAGTGTCATAGCTCTCTCAAACCTTAATGAAAAAGAGTGATTCTTCTTCTGGAAGTTAGGTTTAGGTGTTAGCTTTGTAATACATTTGGAATCACTGAAAAAGGACAAGTTTTGACCTTCCAACCAATAGTAACTTCCAGATAGTGCATTCTGTCTTGAAGATTGTGACCCTTAAAAATGAAAATAGCTACTTAAATACTTAAACCCCTCCAAAATTCGTAATATTTTGACAAAATATTTCTAACTCAGTAACTTAAACCATACAAAAATTTGGGTAAGAAATTAATTGAGGAAGACGTATTTTGGTGATGATTTGCAAGGTGAAGTATCATGAAGACCAATATGAATTTTCTGGAATTTCATGATTTTATGTGAAACAAGTTGGAACCTTTAAAAAATGGAGTTAAATAAACAATTTGGACAAATCAAGGACAACATATATTAAAATTCCTTATATATTAAATTGGCATTACATAAGATAGGTTTTAATTCAAGCAAAGACCTAATTGTTTTAGACCCGAAAAGAAAAGTGACTAATTGTGTACCTTGCATTGATAGGAAGAGTTTTGGCCGGCAAGTGAACGTTTTCGTGTATCTAAGCGGATCTTTTTTCTATCAAGTGAGTATTCACAACCCCTCTTTTAAAGTATTTGATACGTTTTGGGGTGAAAACCATGATTAAATGAAATATCTGAGCTATTTGCATTATCGAATGTGAATTATTATGAAATTTATGTTATGGGCACTAAGGCATGTACATTAATAGTTTGTATTGAGTAAAATGTCCTATAAAAGTTTGTACACTACTATTAACTCAAGTGAGGAGCCAAGGGTATTTGTGGATAGCGCTATTTGGACGGACAATCCCACCTAAAAACTGACAAGTAGGGGTGCTGATAGCAATCCCACCTAAAAACTACAGGTAGGGGTGCACTATACTTATAATAAAGGTTCTACATATGTGGGGTTTTAGTCCCACCACTAAAGGTAGAATTAAAAAGAGCTTTTGTGGTCGAAAGGTTTAGTTGTGGCTCATTACTTAATTTAAATTAGAGTACAAAATGCCTTGAACGTTTTAAGATTTAAAGATTTATTCAGTGCCATAAAAGTTATTTTGCTCAATATTCGTTTATGCAAAAGATGTTTATAATATTGAAAACCTGTGAACTCACCAACTCTTTGTAGTTGACCTTGTTTTTATCATACTTTTCAGGAGTAAGGGAGGTAACCGAAATGTTTAGTTATGTGGACGCGTCAACATCAATCAAGTTTTTATTTGAAACCGTTTCGTTTGAACCCTATGTGTACTTTATTTTGTTAAAACTTTGGGATTGTAAGATGTAATTTTGAATTTAATATTTTATGTATTTGAATGGATGATTGGTGTTGTTTGTGTCCTATTGCTATGAAATCGTGAGCTGTCACGCCTCGTGTTTCCGCTTTAGCGGGGTGTGACAAAAGCAAAACAAATTAACAGCCTATAGGGATGACATATCTACACTGCAACATTTACTAAAGATGATCAACTCAAGGGAATTTGCTATATTTCTACTCCAATGAAAGAAATGAGTTGGTTATGGCACAGAAGGATGTCCCATCTAAATTTCAAGTCCATTTCTCAATTAGATAGGCACAAATCAGTCAGAGGTCTGCCAAAGATTAAGTTTCAAAAGAATTCATTGTGTTCTGCTTGTGACCTTGGAAAGATAAAAAGAAGCTCACATCCCTTGAAGATGCTTTCTTTATGTAAAGCTCCACTTGAAATGCTTCATATAGATTTATGTGGACCAATGAAGACTCAGAGTTTGGGAGGCAAAAAGTATATCTTGGTCATTGTCGATGAATATTCTAGATATACTTGGGCAGAATTTCTAAGACTAAAATCTGATACTTCTGAGGTATTATTTCCTTTTCTGAAAAGGATCCAGGTTCTTCTTCAACTTCCAATCCAAAAGATCAGAAGTGACAATGGTACAGAATTTACAAATTCTACACTTTAGAACTTTTTGGAATCTGTTGGTATTTCCCATTATTTTTCCGCTGCAAGAACTCCACAATAGAATGGTGTTATTGAAAGAAAGAACATAACCTTGGTTAAAGCTGCAAGAACCATGTTAGCTTATTCAGAACTACCTTTATCTCTTTGTGAAGAAGCTATATCAACAGCTTGTTTTACTCAGAATAGAATTATTCTGAACAGGAAACGTCTTAAAACTCCATATGAATTAATCAAACAAAGAAAGCCTTCTACCATAATTTTTCAGGTGCAGGTGTTTTCTTCAGAGAGAATTTAAGCAAATTTGATCCCAAAGGATTAGTTGGCATCTTTGTTGGCTATTCACAGATATCAAAGGCTTACAAAATTCTCAAAATGAAGACAAGAACTATCATAGAAACATCAAATGTCAGATTTAATGAGCCATCCATGACTTCTGAACAAGACAGTTCAGAACTCAAGCTTAACCCTATTTCTGAACAACTAAATTTAGAAAAGACCATCACTGACAAATCTTCTTAATCTGATTCTTTACTTAAAGCAAAATTAGATTTACTTTGTCAAGATTTACTTGATATTTCTATTAATGTTTCTGTAGATTTTCAGAATCGATCACTATTAAGATCTGTTCCAGACCTGATTCCAACAGAAACTTCAATTTCAAATGTATCTGGTCCACAAATCTCAACCTCAAATTCAGAAACTTTTATTTCTGAACATATACAAGCTCGTTCTGAACCTGTTTACGTTCTTTCTGAATCTGTTCAAAATGTTTCTGATCCTGTACAAGTTAACTCTGAAATATCCAAGTCACTTCTGAACATATTTCTGAACCAGTGACCATAACTTCTTAACCTGTACAAAATTCTCAAATTGAGGGGGAGACATCTGATTTACATTTTGAAATCAATCCAGAATCTGAACCACAAGCAACTATTGATGATTATGATTCTTTGAACAATGTTTCATCTGTTCAACCATTTCCAAATTTGAGCAAGTGGACTTCAAGTCACCCCATTCATCAAATCATAGTCGATGCCTCTAAAGGAGTACAAACTAGATCAGCAATAGCAAATGAATGTTTGTATGTGAATTTTTAAAGTAGCATGGAACCCAAGAAACCATTTGAAGCTCTCTAAGATCCAGATTGGATTTTAGCCATGCAAGATGAGCTAAATCAGTTTGAAAGAAACAAAGTCTGGAGATTGATTCCAAGACCTAAAGGAAAATCTATCATTGGAACCAAATGGGTATTCATAAATAAAAAGGTTGAAAATGGAATTGTTGTGAGAAACAAAGCAAGACTTGTTGCAAAAGGATATTGTCAACTAGAGGGCATAGATTATGATGAAACTTTGGCTCTTGTGGCTAGGCTAGAAGCAATCAGAATCTTTCTAGCTTATGCAACTCACAAAAATATGAAAGTCGTTCAAATGGAAGTTAAATGTGCATTTCTGAATGGAACTCTTCATGAAGAAGTATAGGTTGATCAACCAGAAGGATTTCTTAGCAAAGAGTTTCCTGATCATGTTTATATCTTAGACAAGGCTTTATATGGCTTAAAACAAGCACCAAGAGCATGGTATGACACTCTCACAACTTTCCTTCTGAATTCCAAATTCAAAAGAGGTACAATTGATACTACTTTATTTCTGAAAATGGAAGGTGAAGATATGATTTTAATACAAATATATGTGGATAATATTATATTTGCCTCTACTAATCTAAAATTTTGTAAAAACTTTGAGACTATCATGCAAACTGAATTTGAAATGAGTATGATGGGAGAATTAACTTTCTTTCTTGGTTTACAAGTGAAACAACTTCCCACTGGAATATTCATTAATCAATCTAAGTATATTTCTGACCTACTTAAGAAGTATGATATTTCTGATTGTTCAAGCATTCAAACACCAATGGCTACTACTACTAAACTTGAAACAGATTTGTCTGGCAAATCTGTTGATTAGAAAAAGTACAGGGGCGTTATTGGTTCATTGCTTTATTTAACAGCTAGTAGACCATATATAATGTTTGCCACATGTATTTGTGCTAGATATCAAGCTAATCGCAAGGAATCTCATCTTCTTGCTGCTAAAGGAATTCTTAGATATCTGAAAGGTTCTCCTTCTTTGGGACTTTGGTATCCTAAGATTCTGGATTTGAACTAACAGCTTTCACAGATGCAGATCTTGGTGGTTGTAAATTGGACAAGAAAAGCACATCTGGATCATGTCAATTTTTAGGAGATAGACTTGTTAGTTGGTCTTCTATGAAGCAGCACTGTGTATCTACTTCTACTGCAGAAGCTGAATATGTAGTAGCTACAATGTGTTGTTCACAAGTGATCTGGAAGCAAATTCAATTAAAAGATTATGGATATACTTTCAAAAAAATACCACTTTATTGTGATTCAAAAAGTGTCATTGCCATCACAGCAAATCCTGTTCAACATTCCAAAACCAAACATATTGATGTCAGATATCATTTTATTAAAGATCATGTTGATAATGACAATATAGAAATGTTTTTTGTACAAATAGATTATCAATTGGCTGATTTGTTTACTAAAGCTTTTGATGAGAAAAGATTTAACTTTTTAGTAAGCAAATTAGGCATGATGAATGTTTCTCGATAAGTCAATCTAATAGGTTTAAGTGCTTCTGTTTATTTCTGAATTATACTTATGTTAAATTCTGAAAATCCAACTTCAGAAGTTATGAGGTTTGATTCTCAGAAATTAACATCCTATATTTCAAAAGTCAACTTTTTAAACTTCTAATTTTGACTTTCTTATTTTCACCTTTTTTATATAGCATCTTTCAAAAGGAAGTTTTTCATAATAATTTTTCTTTCTTCCATGCATGATTCAAGGGGGAGTAATTACAATTCCTCATTTGTTACTAATGGTTTGTTCATTCTTATTACATATCAAACAATATCTGGACAGATGGACACTCATTCTGGAATTACATATCTTGGAAGTATGGGCAAACTTATAATGATACTTAACCATTTTTCAAATTGTCCAAACGACTTCTGACATACCAAACTGTTTTACATATTTAGAAGTATGTATGTTTAAATGTTTTTCATGGATTAGAAGATATATCATTCAAGTTCTGAAAGAAATTTGCATGTTCTGAATCATTTCTGAAACATTCGCTCCAACTTCTGAACTCTTTCTTAGAAGTTATGACGTTCCCGTTGAGAAGATGATTTAGTTCACGCGCCTGACACGTGTTTTAATTTCATTAGAGGAGTAATAACCACGTCGCAAAACGGTTCATTAATCAAAATTAATCATGATTACTTTGTTAATCGTAATTACTTTTTGCTTCTTTTTCTGCCACGTGTCTTACCCCGATCATCCACTTCATAAAACCCATGGATTCGTCATCTTCTTCTTTTTTCAACGAATTTTTCGTCCGAAATTTGTTTTCTGATATTCTCGAAGTTCATTCTCACTCAAATCTTCAACTTCCTTCAACAATGTCGACTTCTAATGTTGATCAACCCATTCAAACTGCAAAATCATGTTTTAGTGAGAGTGATACATCGTCAAATGGAAATTCGTTCAAAATTGTTCCTAAAAAGCTCATGATTGGTTCTATGGAAGTGACTCTGAATCATGATCCAAGGCTCGAAGATACTGCCACGAAAGGAAATACTGAAACTGGTCCTTCAAACCCCAATCCAAACCCTAACCCTAACCCTCATTCACCTAAAATTGGGGGAACACAAGTTGAGCCAATAGAAGTTCCTTCTGAATCTGTTGGAGGTGTGAATAATTCTCAATCGATTGTTGGTACTGCTCAAGAAGAGGATGGACATAGAGGATGATCATGATCTTACAAAACTGTATGTTCCAGAGAACAAGAGGATGGACATAAAGAAAATTAATTGAACTCTCAACTTTAGATCAATAGATTTCAATGATGACAAGAAGATTTTAATTGAAATCTTAAAGAACATCCTTTTCGAGCTCTGCTTACTAAAAAGTTTTTGGTTCCTGAATCATACTAGCAACAATGGTGGTTCTATGTAGAAATTGATGAAGAGGAAGATGATTTTTCTTCACATGTCAATGGTTACCGGTTTTCTATTAAGGATTCAGATATCAGGGACATATTTGATCTTCTAAAGGCCAATGCAGTAGTTGGAAAGTCTACCTTTGATGTTATTCCTTCAAATTCTGAACTTATTGCAGACATAATGAAGTTAGGATATTCAGAAACTCTAACTGCACTTGATTCTTTCAGAAGAAAGTCTCTTCCACCAATTTGGTATTCCTTGTTTACCATTATAAACACTTGTTTATCTGGTAAGAATTCAAGTTTGGATCAAGCATCAACAAATGTGAGAATCATTTTCCATGGGATTGCTCACAACAAGCATTATGATTATGCTTCTCTAATCTTTGAAACATTGAAGACAACCATTTCAAAGAAGTCTACCTATTCCTATATTCCATACCAAAGATTCTTCCAAATATTTATCAACGGAGTTGTGAAGACTATTGAAGACATTCCCAGACTGGATAATGAGCTTTTTGTTCCACTATTTTCAATGGATAACTTGAGACCACCAAGTGCAAAACTCAGATTTCCCAATGCAGTGCCACTTCCGGCAGAACTTCTTGCTTATTTAAGTTTTAAGATTAGGTTTTTGATTGAGTATTGTGAATCAATGGGACTACCTAAACCTGTAGTCTCTTCCCCTGAATCAACCCAGAGTGGTAAGAAAGGTGAGGGGTCTAGACTGAATAGTGAGAAAGGGGAGGAAGTTCAAGGTGGGGAACAACCTCAGAGTACTAAGAGGCAAAATGTACATGAGAGACAGGAAGGTTAGAAAAAGAATTGATGAGGGGAGATCACAAGAAAAAGAAAAGGAATCATGTGCACTAACTGTTACAAGTCGGGCAGCCACACAATCTATTACTCCACATTCTTTGGTGGGTAATATTGATATAGCAGTGAGCCCATGTCAAATCTTGTTAACCCCCCAGCCACTCACCCATCTCTCAACAGAAGGGTGTTTCAATAACACTTATGGGGCAAGCAGCTAATCTATCATTAGGTCCCCACATGGAGGAGCCTAATGTTGAAAATGAAGGATATATGTCCCCCCTTTACACATATGAGCACATAGAGTCTGAGAGTCCACTCAATATTGAGCCCAATGCACCACATGATGTGGCATTCCTTCACACAAGCACATATCTTTCAGATATACCAATGCAAAGTGTGTGTCACATTGCAACAACTTCAATAGATATACCTACTTCAGGATATCAAGGATTTGAAGGAAGTCCTAGTGGGGTGAACATATCCAAAGCCCCATTCACTGAATCAGTAATGATTCATGATGTGGTGACATCAACAGGCTAGCCTACTTATGTAGGACTGCAAACAGGACCATCTGTTGGTCTTGGTTTTCTTACCCAATTTTCTGAATTCTCTGAGTTCAAAGATTTTTGTACTTCTGAATTTGAAGAGATTCAGAAGGACATCAAGGAGTTTTCTGAAAAATCTACTAAGGTATTAGAAGATAAGGCGGAAAGTCAGGAGAAGAAGTTGGATGAGAGACTAACTGATTTGAAGAAAGACTCTGTATCTACAAATGATCTTAAAGCCTTTCAAGAGGTCATTCTAAAATCTTTCTCTGAAGCTGTTTCATCGTTGGCAAGTCTCAGAACCTCCTTGCCATCTACTCCTATACAACTAGATATGTCTCAATTAGCCACAAAAGATTATATTCAACTTATTTTGAATCAATTAACTTCTATTCAGAATACTCAAATAACTCTTGATCAAAGGATCTCTGCTTTAGAATGCAGGCCACAGGCTGACACTTTGAAGAGAAAGCATGATGACCAGGACTCTGATGATCATGAGGGGGAGAAAAGAAGAAAACTGTCTCATTCTGAAGATATCCTTATGATAAAAGCTCAGACTTCTGAAAGATGTTCAGAAAGATGCTGGTGCTGAGAAGGTTTCTGAAGCAATTGAAGATATTTTATTTTCTGAACCTGAATATCAAGAAATTCCTTGTTCTGAACCTGTTCATGAAGCTGTCCTTATTATAAATGAGCCTTTTATGGCTATTTCTAAAGATTTTGTTGCTGACAAAGTAACTTCTGAAGAAGTAGATGAAGGATATGAAACTGAAAGATTATCTATTAATTTTGAAGATAAAGGTGGTATAGATGATACAGATACCATTCCTGATTTAAATGAAGAAATGCTTAATGAGTATTTAGATTTTGAAGAAGAGATTGGAGAACCAGATGATTTGTCAGATGTCATTATAGTTGTGTGGAGACCTCTTGTGGTTAATAGAAGAGAAGATGAAGAACTTATGAATATTATGTGGTGGTTAGTAAATCAAATACTTATGAAGTATGTATTTCTAAATTCACCAAGGAATCTGGAGCGTAGATTCTTGGATGAAAGATTGTCTGTATTCAATGATTTTTACAATCAACAAAGAAATTATGCATATGTGGCAGTTGATTTATGTCAGGTGAGTGACGTTGGATTCTCTGAAGAAGAGTTAATGGCCTATGTTGGTGAAATTGAAGTCAAGTATAAAGAAAGCATTCAGATTCCCAGATTCAATTGACCACTTCTTGAAGAACCCATCATTGATCAAGTTTTCACAAAAGACACAATCTTTGATGAACTTGAACATGTTATCACTGTTTTTCCTGAAGATACATATGTTTTCTTATACAAGAAGAGTTTGAAGTTTGCAACTCTTGAAAGTTTTATAAGTGATCAATGGGATAAAGAATTTGCTTCTGAAGTTCAATCTTTTCATTAGGGACATGGCATTCAAGACATGCATGATTCTGTTCCAATCAGACATTTCAGAAGTATTAAAAGATCAATTGAAGAAGATTAAAATATTGTCAGGATTGGTGCTGAAAGAAGAGATGGTACTTTAGTAGAGTTCACTCAATTTGATTTTTATAATCTAAGGTTGCAAGATAAACTCTCTCTTCTGAATTTTTGTGTGAAAAGAGAGAACTCAGATATGGTACAAGAATTAAGAAGAATAATTGGTGTCTATCTCGGAAACTTTGTGAAGCATGATTTCCAACTTGCATTGGAACATGGATTAAAGAAAGTGAACTTATTGGAACCAGCTACAGTTAGTCTTGAAGGGATCTCTACTGTTTTCACCAAATCAGAACTTGGTTGTCATTATGAAGCATAAGGATTAAACAAAAGAACCTTTATTGTTTCTGACATTCCAAAGTACTCTTCTGCAACTTTGAAATGGTTTTGTGAATGTATGTATTGGATTACTGGTCCTAAAGAATTGAAGGATGAAATTCTATATCTGATCAAAGAAGGAATAAACTTTAGAGAACTGGTGAGAAGAAGTATGTCTGTTGGGCATCAACAGATAACTCAAGAAAAGATGCAGATTATCTGTTAAGTAATGTTTATGAGTTTCATATTCATGCCAAAGAACAAGTGGTTGAATTTGAAATTTTAGAAGAAAATCAACCTTCAGAAGTTCCTATTTCTGAACATGTTGGTATAAGCTCTGAGAAAAATAAAGATAAGAGTGTGGAAGTTGTTGAGGAACAAATGCAAACTATTCAAGTCTCTGAAGCTGAACAATTGCAACTAAGTAGAATTGCTGAACATGCTTATACCATATTCCTTGAATATGTTCATCCTGAAATATTCATGGAACATGAGCAGAGGTTCAACCACATAGATTGATGGATGGATAAATCATCTGGATGGAAACAATGGTATAGAAAAATAATCCATAAGTTGAAATTATCTGTTTCTGAAGCTAGAAAAGAGAGTCCCATTGTGAAAGTGATAAATGCTGATCAAAAGACAAAGCTGAATTATAAATATTCTTACTTCACTGTGGAAAGAGAAAGTGAAGAAGCGTGCACATTTTCTGAGGTCTACAAAAGACAATCCATTTCATGATAACATTTCCAGATTCAGAAAAGTATTTCCTATTATAAAAGGGGGAATTTACAGAGAATTCATATGGGCAGCCAAGAAAGATTTTCAAGTTGCTTTTGTACATGGTAAAGAAAAGATGAATCTGAGTAGGCCAAATTTTGAACTACAAGGAATTGATTCAATTAACAAGGATACTTTGATAGTGCATCCTCCTGGGTTTGTGTGCACGTTGAATTCAAAGAAGCTTTTAGTCAGATATGAAGAAATTCATAAGTGCAGTAATGGTACATTATTGGCAACTAGTGAAAGACTTGTCAAGAGATAGAAGCACAGGCCAGAGAATCTAAATGATGATGAATGGAATGAATATAAAAATCTTGCTAAAGATATGCATTAAAGAATAAAACAGTTGCTTGAGTACAAAAAATTAATTCTGGATGAAATCAGAGAAATTTTGATGTATATTTTAGAAGCTAGGGGGGGGATTGATAGAGATCTTAAAATAGCTTCAAAGGAGACTGGGTTCTAAAGCTACCTAGCTCAGATCTTCTGAACTAGTTCTGTAGAAACAAAGAAAGAAAGCTTAGAAGTCTAAAGTCAGAAGTCTAGTAAAGAAGTTAAGGAAAGCCTAAGGCATAACTTCTGAAGTGTCTACTTCAGAAGTTCTGAAGATGTTCTGAAGAACTTCTGAAGACAGTTCTGAAGAAGTTCAGAAGTGGTTCTGAACTTTAGGCTGTACACTTGTAACTATCTGTTATTTTAGAATCGTTTCTTGTATATAAATAGAAGGTTAGTTAGTTTGATAAACTATCGTTCATAGATCTTATTTGTACTTTCATTACATATTTTGTATTGTAATCTTGACCAGTTTCAATAACACAACTGATTACGTTGCTCTAATCTTGTTCTTAATTCATTCAATCTTTCTATATCTTGAATCTTGGGATCTAATAATCGACCATAACGAGGACGTACTTCTTGCCATGTATGCTTTGAGTTCGCATTGGGCCGCAAAAATCCATATGGATGAGCTGTAAAGGTCGTATTGTGCTATGTTCCACCTTGGGTTTGTTCATCATCTTTCCCATCTCACATGCTTCGCATAAATGGGGTTTGTCAAACTTGATCTTTGGTAGACCAGTGACTAATCCGTCAATGGGGAGGCGACTGATATTCTTGAAGTTCAGATGAGATAATCGTCGATGCCAAAGCCAGTTTTTGGAATTAGTCACGTTCGAGAGTAGATAAACATTTGAAGGAGGTTGAATTTTGTAACACCTTAGGCAGATCCCATATCGGCCGTGGACAGGAGTGATGCTGGGTTCATAAGTAAACCTTGGCCTTCCTAAAGACAACGTGTTTTGAGGCCACACGCAAGACAGGTTCTTGGAACTCTGTGGTTAAGCGTGCTTGGGTGGGAGTAGTACCAGGATGGGTGACCTCCTGGGAAGTCCTCGCCAGGTCGCCAGAAACAAATCCGTGCGGCTTAGGCCAAAACGGACAATATTGTGTCGTGGTCAGGTGGGGTGTTACAAATGGTGGCAGATCCCGTATCGGTCGTGGACAGGAGTGATGCTGGGTTCATAAGTAAACCTTGGCCTTCCTAAACACAACGTGTTTTGGGGCCACACGCAAGCAGGTTCTTGGAACTCTGTGGTTAAGCGTGCTTGGGTGGGAGTAGTACAAGGATGGGTGACCCCCTGGGACGTCCTCGCTAGGTAGCCAGAAACAAATCCGTGCGGCTTAGGGCAAAGCTGACAATATTGTGTCGTGGTAAGGCGGGGTGTTACAAATGGTATCAGAGACGCTCCTGTGCCGTTCGGGATGTGGGGCAAACTTCATCGAGGACGATGAGTCCCTAAGGGGGGGGGGTGTTTGTAACACCTTAGGCCGATCCCATATCGGCCGTGGACAAGCGTGATGCTGGGTTCATAAGTAAACCTTGGTCTTCCTAAACACAACGCGTTTTGGGGCCACACGCAAGGCAGGTTCTTGGAACTCTGTGGTTAAGCGTGCTTGGGTGGGAGTAGTACCAGGATGGGTGACCCCCTGGGAAGTCCTCGCCAGGTCGCCAGAAACAAATCCGTGCGGCTTAGGCCAAAGCGGACAATATTGTGTCGTGGTAAGGCGGGGTGTTACAAATGGTGGCAAATCCAATATCGGCCGTGGACAAGAGTGATGCTGAGAGTGATGTTGGGTTCATAAGTAAACCTTGGCCTTCCTAAACACAACGCGTTTTGGGGCCACACGCAAGGCAGGTTATTGGAACTCTATGGTTAAGCGTGTTTGGGTGGGAGTAGTACCAGGATGGGTGACCTCCTGGGCAGTCCTCGCCAGGTCGCCAGAAACGAATTCGTGCGGCTTAGGCCAAAGCGGACAATATTGTGGCGTGGTAAGGCAGGGTGTTACAAATTTGGGAAAGGTCGATAGTGTATAAATTTGATTTGCGAGAGCCGGCTAACAACTCCTTTCCTTCAAAAGTTCGCACACAGCATCGTTTGGGTCGGAAGTTGACTTCTAGTTGTTTGTCTCAGAATTTTCCAATGCACAGTAAATTGTGTCTTAGACCTTGAACGTATGAGACGTCAAAAATTGTGATGTTATTTTGAATAATGTCTCCATGTCCTTTGATAGGTGCTAAATGATTGTTGCCAAAACGTACATATCCGCCCTTTTTCTCCTTGAAGTTGGCAAGCAACTCCTTTTGTCCGATCATGTGTTTGGAGCATCCAGAATCTAAGTACCACACATGAACAATCTGCACAAAATTAGGCATATTTAGGTGTGGAAGTCATGGTCATTTTAGGATCCCACTTATAAACAGGATAGTTTTGAAAAGAATTGACTTGATGATAATTGAAAGAGTAAAGCATGTCCGGATAATAATCATAACCATAATCAAAATAATTTAAGCGCATAAAGTCATTCACACTGCAATTTGAGCAACAAATTTGATTACGAGAAAATTGAATTAAATGTCAAAACGAACTAATAGTATATGGAAATAAAAAATGACGATTGATTCTTTTGACATTTGTAGAATTCGAAAAAGTAAATTTGTCTTTATTGCGGAATGATGACTTTGGAGTGCTTTTGCCTTTTTCAACCCAAACTCGCTTTGACTTTAAAGTATGAATAGCTGAAACATCAACAGGACCACGGTTAGTACTTCTTGGGAAAAAATTGGTTTGATTTGTTTGGTTAGAATTAGTGGTTTTAGTTTTACTAGTGGAACATTCATTCTGAACCTCCAGAATCAAAACTGTGTCCATTGGTTTCTTGCCTTTGTCGAAAAATTCCATAAGACTTGGAAGTGTAGGATTGAAATCAAAGTTAGCATTCGACTCATGTAAACATTATTTAAGTCGAGAAGGATCAGAATTGTCATCCGGAAAAATCATTTTCTCAAGGTCATCCAATTGCGCATTAATTTGGTCTGGAGTAAGGGAAGTTTGTTGTTTAGGAGGGCAATAATTTGGATCAGGTTTAAACAACTCTTCACAATCATCTAAATAAGCGCTAACGAAAGCTTTACACGAAGAAATATTCGAAGTTGTATTAGTTTCAGGGTTCTTGTTGGATTGTAAAGCGTCGTTTTCAAGTTTTTCAATTTTAGAGATTAACGCCTCCTTTTCCTTTTCCGACGAAGAACATTCAGATTCCAACACCTTTTCGAGTTGAACAATTTTCTTTTCTAAAATTAAGGTGGGAATATATGGTTTAAATTTGGGAGTTTGAGTTTGAAGTTCTTCGTCGGTGTAAGATGGAAAATAGTCGTTTGGAAGGGTTTCGTTTGAAGATTCTTTTTCCACTTGCGTAGGATAGCTTAATGGAATTTGGTGATATTGCTTGTTCTTCATATTCCAGTCATCCTTACTCTCGACTTTGGGATGGAATTCATAAATTGAATTTTGTATTCCGGACCAAGGCCTAGATATTCAAATCTATAAATAGTCGGTGTATTGTAGATGGCCTTTTCTAAACGTGTTGGATTATCAAAACCTACTCCAGCTTTCGAACTTAAATCCTTTGGAGCATTCAAGTAAAGTTTGAGTTCCAAATCCTTGAGTTTTTCTAAAAGATCTTGTCTTTGAATAGTGACAAAATCATATTTTGATGAAAATTCTTCGGTCTCACATTTAGATTTGGTAAGTTGATTTGTAAGATCCGAGATTTGTTGTTTTAAATCCAAATTTTCATTTTGAAAGGTTGTTTTCTCCTTTGAAAGTTTTGGGCTATACTTTGAGAAGTAGGAAGGTCGGACGTGACAATTAGAAGTTGGTTGCGATTATTTTCTAGACATGCTTCTAATTTGGAAACCAAAAGTTTCTCGGTTTTCAATTTGGATTGTAATTCTTGAAATTGGCTCATCAAGTCATGCATTTGAGAAACAAAACTATCATAGTCAGAATGGCTTACCTCGGGTGTGTAGTTGGAAGTGTTGGAAGTGGAATCATCAGTAGGGTCGGAATAAGCCATCAAACTGAAATGTGCTTGGGTCTCGTTTTCCGTATAATCATCTTCGTTACCATGATTAAGCCAGTGTTCATCTTCCGCCATAAGTACTTTTCCAGCCTCCTTTTGTTTAGCCAACATCAACTTGTAAGTAAAATAGTTGGAGTCTTTGACTATTGGCTTCTTGCATTCACGGGCATAGTGGCTGGATTTTTCGCAGTTGTATCACAAACTAATTTCGCCTTTGAATTTTTCTTCAGGTTTAGTTGGCGGACGTTTTTCTTCTCTCCTTGGTTTTGGCTCGAACATTGCTTTACGCTCATGATTCTTTGGTCCCGAAACATATCGGTGTTGATTGGGATTTGATCGACGAGAGAAGTTTTGTTGAAATGTTTTTGTAAGTAGAACCAATTGCTGTTGGAACTGGGCGATCTCCGTATCATAGTCGAACTCTTTGTTCTCTAGTTCAGAAAAGACTTCTTGTGGTGAGCTTTGGCAGGAAGTTGAGCTTTCTTTTGCCACTAGAACAATTGGATCGGAAGGCTTTTTGATCTTGTTTTTTGCCTCCATGGCTTCTAGTACTTCTTCTTCGTCTTGTTGTAGGGTTTCGTATACTTCGTGAAGATCGAGTTCAGCTAGAAATTTGCTTTGTTTGATTTGATTGGCAAAGCGACGCCATTCCAGTTGAAGATTACTTAAAAACTTTACGTTGTTCTCGATCTTTGTCTTACAAATATCGTTTTTACTTAGCTCGTTCACTAATTGAACAAAAATAGTGTAAGTATTCGTAAGACTTTCACCCTCTTTTGCATTGAACTCTTCATACTGTGAGATACAATTGGTGATCTTTAGTTTAGTCCCGATCTTTGTGCCGAGCATGAATCTATCAATTTCTTCCCACATCTCTTTGGATGTTCTTTTGTGGTTGTCAATGCTCATATAGATCTCATTTGGGATGCTCATAAGGAGGTATGATCGTACAAGCTGATCATCTTTTGTAATTCTCTTCTCATTATCATCATTGGCAGACTTGGGCTTGATCCCTTTTCGGGCTAGAACAGGAGGAATAGCATTTGGCATGGCAGGAAAGTCTTGATAAAATACAGGTGGAGGTCCTTCTCTAATGGAACGCATGATTTCATCGGCGTAATCATGGCGTTCAACGAAGTCTAGAAACCTATCGTTCCATTGACAATATTCACCTTGAAAAAGAATTGGGGGTTCTGTGTCTGAACCGATGGACATTGCTTCGTGTGAAGTCATTGTACTTGCAAGAGTGATCTCGATCGAGGAGTTTTGAAAAAAAATCTAAGAGTTCTCTTTTAAAAATTAAAATAAAATATCGATTTTGACAGAAAAAGATTGTCGATACAATAAGATACGATAAGATTTTATGTCGGGTTAAGATAACTCGACCAGAAAACTTATCGGGTAAAAAATGATCGACAAGATTTTATATCGGGTCAAAGAGAGTCGACAACATTTTATATCGGGTCAAAGAAAGTCGACAAGATTTTATATCGGGTTTAATGGAATCGACAAGAATTCTTATCGGGTCTAAAGGACGTGATAAAAAATCGAAAGACAGGTTATCGAAATTTCGTTTTATCTTTACAACGAAAAATTGAAGAGCAAGAACGAAGTCTTCATCGACAAAGAAGAACAAGTCTTTTTATGGAAGAGAAGATGTAAATTCCCGAGTCTCCAAAATATCAAAATAAAGTAAAAAGGAATTACTAAAGTTGAAGGTGTGTACTTGACCCAGAAAAGTTGCAGGAGTCAGCGTTCCTGAGTTTTCTAATAAAAGAGAAGCAAAAGTACCACAGATTAAACTAATAGTAATTATGAAGAATTTAAACACAAGAACTTTGATAAAATAACTTGTCGAGATATAAAGGTGCGGTAAAAGTATTGTCGACATAAACAAATGAGATAAAAAATATCTTGTCGATCCAAGCTATGAAAGCTTGAATCGATAAGTTTTTGGACAGAAAAAGAATCGAGATTTGTACCTTTGAGTTTTTCGAACTCAATTAGAATCAGATCAAAACTCAGATCGTGAGGCTCTGATACCAATTGTGGATCCCAGATAATGATCAAGTACGTATGATTTAAGTAAAGAACACGAAGAACACACGAATATGATGAAGATCCGAAGTCGGATATCTCACTTGTATTATAAAGTTGATTACAATGAATATATCGATTCTCTCATAAGCTCTCAATATCTCGACTCTCCCTTAATGAATGACCCTAACGCTCCTATTTATATTGAAAGGGTTACATAAGAAAATGAAACAAGGAGAATGGCATTATATACTTGCCATATTTACAATAAAGTATAGTTTCCTTATTTTGACACAATTAAATAAACCCTAACAATACATATCGTTGAAACTCAATAAATTTCTTTTTGATTTTGGAGAAAATAAAGCATTTTTTATTAGAAACTTTGTACCATTTGGTAATATAAAATGAGCATTTCCAATCCCTTCTATAAAAATCTGTAGGACTTGATATAGTATGTATGATTACTTTTGCTTGTTTCAATTTGGAAAAATATTTCTTAGCTTTTAGGATGGTGTGTGTAGTACAACTATCCGGTATACACAGATTTCCAACATTTGCTTGATATTGTGTTCCAACGAAATTCATATCAAACTTCAAAATATGAGGAAAAAAAATTGTAAGTGTAATAAAGATAAGAATCATAATAATGACAATAATAATGACAATGATAATAATTGTAACACCCGGCCTTACCACGACACAATATTGTCTGCTTTGCCCTAAGCCGCACGGATTTGTTTCTGGCGACCTGGCAAGGACTTCCGAGGGGGTCACCCATCCTGGTACTACTCCCACCCAAGAACACTTAACCACAGGGTTCCAAGAACCTGCCTTGCGTGTGGCCCCAAAACACGTTGTGTTTAGGAAGATCAAGGTTTACTTATGAACACAACATCACTCCTGTCCACGGCCGATATGGGATCTGCCTAAGGTGTTACAAACACCCCCCTTAGGGACTCATCGTCCCCGATGAGGTTTGCCCCACATCCCGAACGGCACAGGAGCGACGCTGATACCACTTGTAACACCCCGCCTTACCACGACACAATATTGTCCGCTTTGGTCTAAGCCGCACGGATTTGTTTCTGGCGACCTGGCAAGGACTTCCCAGGGGGTCACCCATCCTGGTATACTCCCACCCAAGCACGCTTAACCACAGAGTTCCAAGAACCTGCCTTGCATGTGGCCCCAAAACGCGTTGTGTTTAGGAAGGCCAAGGTTAACTTATGAACCCAGCATCACTCTTGTCGACGGCCGATATGGGATCTGCCTAAGGTGTTACAATAATAAAACAATATTATTGTAGAAATATATTACAAAAGGAAAATGGGAAAAACATAGTTATATAATAAATGGAAACATTTCATAGTTATAAAAGAAAATGCATATTAGGAATAAAAAAGGACTATCAATACTCATATAACACAAAGCTCTATATCGTTAAAGAAATAGGAAACATTTAGCTTAGTGATTGTCAATTCTAAATTATCAACAAGGTAGCATGGACCACTCTTCAAGGACATGTCGCATCCTTCATGACTCTAAGAATGAATCGTACTAGCATCATGTTTTGTCATGTTGAACTTATTTTTTGGTTGGGTCTTATTTCTTCGAGGAGCATGATGATTAAAGGTTTACATACAAAGAAGTTGGAGAACCAGAAGTACAAACATGGTCAAGAAAAAATAAAATTTATCCGACGGTAAAGGACTACCAGGAATAATTAGTAATATAAGTATCACTAAGACGAGAATTAGAATTGGATGAAGCATCTTCAAAAACCTTTTCTGAACAAATGAATTAGGAAAAAGAAGGGTGAGAGTAAGTGTGTTGAGAAATAACTTATTCCTCAATTTATAGTGTAAAAATATAGCCGTTGAAAAAAAAATGTTACCGTTATATATAGTCGTTGTAAATGATTTTGTAGAAAATGATAATTAACACATAAGATTAATAAAGATTATAATATCAACGATGGTAGACATATGATAATATTAGTTGTATAAAGTTAGTACAAATAAATGTTAGTATGATTAGATAAAATTAGCAAAGAGAATAAACATAAGTAAATATTAGTATATGCATGAATAAAATAAATATGATCAGAAAATTAAGCATGCATTAATAAAAGTTATTACAAGCATATAAAAGCATAAACAAGTACATACCTTGGTTAGAACTCTATGCTGATAATGTGTTATAAATTAACGATAATTGTCACTACATTAGCAATAGATTAAGAAATCTATACAGAAAGAAAGGAAAAAACTTTGAGAAGAATACTCTAATATGCAAGTATATTGAAATATGTTCTTACTTTTACATAAGGAGTATGTATACTACATAATTTCTTATTCATCTACATGGTTTTAGATATGAGATTATTAAGCAACTTGGTTCTAGGGGTGAGCTTCGGTCGGGTTCGGGCGGGTCGGGGCCCAAAAATCATAACCTGATCAGGTCGGGTTTTAGGTGGCTGTGGATTGCAAATTCATCTCTTTTTCTAGCTTTCATGTGCAACAACAAAACTGCAAATCACTTTTTTTTCTATTTTTCAAGCTTTCATGTGTAGAGAATTCACAATCAACAACTATCAACTAGTATGGATTATGGTTATAGATAGAGAGTTTGTGAGAATTGAGAAATTGTACCTGCAGTATTTAGAAATCAAAACCTCACAAAATTAAATGGCTCAATCTCAAAGCCTCAAAGTCCAAAAGCCACTAAGTCAAGAAGAGAGGAGGCAACCTGTGGGAATGAGTCGACGGAGGGAAGAATGGACGTGGGTGGTGATTGTTATTAGGTTTAGGAAACAATTAAAAATATAAAAAGTTTGGGCTAGTTCGGGTTTCGGACGGGTTCGAGTGATGGGCTTCGAGACCCGAACCGAACCGAAATCTCCTACAATACTTTTCGGGTTCGGATATCGGGTTTTTCGGGTTGTTTCAGGTTTTGCACACCCCTACTTGGTTGTGGATAGGACATTAGATGTGAAAATGTCATCAACAAGTTAAAGCCCATACCTATGTAATCATCTAGTACATATTAATATTTATATTACAACACTCCCACATTTATATTAATTGGACCAAAAGGAAAATTTGTTGAAATGAAAAAAGATAGAATAGGTAAATATTGAAAAAGTAAAAAACTATAAAAAAAATCATGAAAATTAAAAAACAACGGAAAATTTTTATTCTAAAAAATGAATTAAAAAAAGAATCTTGTAAAAGAAAATAGTGAAAGACAAAATATAGAAAAAGTATTAGATATATTTATTTTTATCAGATATATATATTAGGGGTGATCAAATATACCCCATTTGATCGATACGCCCCATACAAGCTACATCTCCACCGTCTAATTTAACTTCCATTTTTATTTAATTTTTAAATAGATAATTTGCATGTTGATTCAAATTCCTCTTTTTATGGAAGCGGTTCCATAATATACGATTGATTCAATCCATTATCATTTTCCATCTTACAGATTGTCTTATTCTAACCTAAAAGAATCTTCATCTTTTTAGGTTTAAATTAGGGTTTTTCGTTTTGTTTAGAAGTTGTTAACAACGGAGCCAATAGACGCATTAAACGAAGATCATTTCAAAGTTGCACCGGAAATTCAAAATCATCCGAATACAACGTTTATTGAATCTGATGATGTATTAACGAAAGATTCATGGTGTTCGAACGAAGGATATTCATCCCCGATTTCAGATTCCGAAGGTTCGTTCTTTTTGTTTCATGCAACCATAGTTTATATATTGTGTGTTTTAATGAAACATTTCTACTGATATTAAGTTATTACATCCAACTGGAATGAAACAATATTAGTTTTGATTCATTTCTTTATTTCATTTATTTTAATATTGTGTTTTTCTTTTAGATATGCAACTCCAGGAAATAGTACAAACACCAGGTAGAACTAAGTTTTGGTTCCCGATTGTAGACGTGAAATTGAAGCCGAAAGTCGGTGACTTTTATGCATCTGTCGATTTGGCTGAAGACATGTACCGTAAGTATGCCGATGAAGGCGGATTCAATGTTCGTTTATCTAATAAAAAGACGGATAATATAGGTCACATAACTTCTCGATATTATGTTTGTAGTAAGGAAGGGATCCCTCCCAATAAGTACTTCGATTCGTTAGATTTACTTCCAGATGATCTCAAGGAACAAATTTTTTATATAAAAAGGACAAAAAGAGAGGACGATATGAGGTTTTCGAATTCGTCGAGAACCACAACCATTTTCTACTTACGCCTTAGGAGATGGTTTTATCTCGTGTAACACCCTAAAAATAGGAGTTAATTTAAACCGAAATACTTTACAAAACGAGACTAATTGAAATAAAGATCACGCGATCAACGGGGAAAGGTAATAGAGTTTACATCAATAATTGGATACTAAAACAACAACCTATTAATCTACATAAATCTGAAACATAGATTATGTTTGGGTGTTGCTAATATCCACAAAATGCTCAAATCTAGTAACTCCAAAATATATACACTAAGAAGTGTAACCTATAAAGATGCCTCGACCGGCATAACGCTCCACTTAACCCTTGGGAACCCTGCTAGGATCAGCACCTGCTATACACATCATTTGAGAAAAAGTGTTAGGGTTAACGCCTAGTAAGAACAAATAGTTAAATAGATAAATCCGTAAAATCTTTAAAACGTAATAAGGGAGACTTTATCCAAAATAACTTTACTTGAATGCTCACTCTTGGTGAGCAAGACTCTTTTCAAAGATAATGGGGAGACCTATTATTACCATCCATAGTGACGGGTACTTGCGTAGGTCACGTACAAATGTTAAGAGTTCGTTCTAGGACCAAGGCATGTTGGCACCGACCAATCATACAACTGAGTATGAAATCTGAAGGTCCTAGTCGGAACTTCACGTAAGGGTCAATGGATTAATGCCACTGACCAATCATATAACCGAGTATGGCCTTCGATGATCTACTACGTGGACCGAAAAGGGACGACAATCCCGATTTAAGACTGACTTATATGCCTACGGATCCATTACATTCTAGTATATAATTCGAATACATCAACCAAGACATACCTATAAGTTTCCAAATACCGATTCCTTTGAACAATTGCTATTCTTCCACATTTGAACATTTCCCAAATTAGGTTAAAGTAATTTGAGTTCCAAAATTAATAGTTTCTTTAAAGTAAGTCAATACGAACCACGTAAAACCATTAGCCATACTCATTTTACAACGAATATTAAAATCCCCAAATAACTCATTTTGACCCAGTTCATCAAAATCAACAAATTACATAAATGTCTGAAATATAAGTTTTGAGGAAGTATGATATAACATTTTTAGACATGTATAAATTTTGTGAAAAGGTTAGATTGAAATCACACAACTAGAGTTTGAGAAACCTTAGAAAATCCCAAAATCTTGAGAAATGAAGAAGATGATACAAGAGCTTGAATCCTTGAATTTAAGAGCTTTAATCCTTAGCCTCAAAGAGAAATAAATGGTTCTTGGTGGTGGTCGGAGAGGATTAAATGCTGATAGAAATCGCCTCCTAGGGTTTTGTCTTGATAGTAAATGCTAAGAGAGGAGGTTGATATATGCAATAAATGAGATCTGGACTAAAAATCCCGCTTTTATATGTCAGGCATAAAGTGCGAGGGTGGCAGTTGCAAGGTCGCACTGCCAGGGTCGCACCCTCCAAATACGGACTCTCGCTAAGCGAAGTGCGACCTTTGGGTGCGAGGTTGGCGAGTGGCAGGGTCGCACCCACCAGGGTCACACCTTCCACCAAACTTGACTTACGATACATGACTTGCGACCATGGGGTGCGAGGTTGGCATATGGCAGGGTCGCACCCCTCTTTGACTAGCTCCATTCAAGATTCCAAGTTGATAATTTATATCGGAAGGTCTTTAGCTTGCCGAATGGATCAAGGAATGTAAAATTTCCAGGTGTTATATCTCGGTCGAGGAGGCAACTACATTATGCTATCTATAAAACCATTTTCCATGGTTCTACTTCTTCTAATGGAATTACGAAATCACATAGAATGCGTAATGCACTTAAATGTGGTGTTGGTTCTTCGGGTGGAACCGCTGGAGATTATCTTAATTGTAAGCGTGATATGGCGTTGTACGCAGGCAACA
The DNA here is from genome assembly GCA_036898165.1 of Silybum marianum. Classification (NCBI taxonomy): domain Eukaryota; kingdom Viridiplantae; phylum Streptophyta; class Magnoliopsida; order Asterales; family Asteraceae; genus Silybum; species Silybum marianum. Next base: position 19,099,753 of record CM072530.1, on the reverse strand, counting down.
TAGGTGCATAGATGTTAATAAATAAGTTGGCTAATAGATAGAAAGTGTGCCTAAAATTATTTTTCAAGTACAAACATGATGATAAGGAGTTGCAATCCCTTTTTTTGGCGGATGAAACTGCTCGTTTGAATTATAAGGAGTTTGGAGACACGATTTCATTTGATGCCCCATATCGTGTGAAAAACTAAGACTTTGATTCTCCTTTTATTCAGATGTTTTTAGAAAATTTTAAAGTTTTTTGATTATATAATTTTGATTTGATAGGCATGCCCTGGTATTTGTCCCCTTTGTTGCTATTGAAAATCATAAAAAGTCGGTTGTCGTTGGAGCGGCATTGATTAATAGCGAATTGATAGTGAATTTTACTTGGGTGTTGAAGGTGTTTCTAAAAGCTCATGGACAACAACCTTGTTTTGTTTTTACTGACCAATGTGCTGCGATGAAACAAGCTATACCCATGGCATTTCTTGATTCTAAGCACCTTTTGTGCATGTGGCACATAACACAAAAAGTTACATCTAACGTAAGAAGTTTGATTGACTTTTACCAGTAGTATGTTTAATGTTTGTCTACATGAAACAGTGACATGTGAATATTTTTATTATTTTCTTGTGTTTTTCATCTTGTTAGATTAGCAACTATCTAGCCCATAGTACTTCATTTACAACCGATTTTCAACAAGTTGGTGTGGGATGTTCACCTAGAGCCCGATGTGTTTGAGTAGAAGTGGAATGAGATGATAGCTTTATATGGATTACGAGAAGATGATTGGTTTCGTGAATTGTACTCCATTAGGGAATCGTGGATACCAGCTTATTTCAAGGATGCTCGTATGTCTGGGTTAATGAAGACAACTTCCAGATCAGAAAGTATCAACACATTTTTCAATGTGTACGCCCATTTGAAGCACGATCTTGTTGCTTTCCTTAGTGCATTTGACAATGCAATTTAATCTCAACGGAGTGCACACGGATCTCTTGAGGTTACTACTAAAAATACGTATCCTCGATTGGTATCGCTTTGCAAGATTGAAGCTCATGCGGCTAAAGTTTACACCCGAACGATTTTTTTTGAAGTTCAGAACGACTGAAGGAAGGCCATATTGTTTTGTGGTTGGGATGGCTGCACTGAGGTGCGAAAAACAAGAGTTTACACGATAACTCACAAGAACAAAAGATCGGAAATTAAGACCAAGTATATGGTAAATAATTTATATTCTCTATAAATTTTAATTGATTATGCCGACCAAATATTTTATATGGTGCATTATAAATATTTTATTATTGGACAGGTTGTTCAGAATAAGACGGAAACTAGAATTAAATGCAATTGTAACTTCTTTGTTCGTAATGGCATTTTATGTCGTCATGCTTTGAAGGTTTTGTTCGTATTCCAGATAAGTACGTTCTTCGTCGTTGGAGACGTGATTTAGTGCCCGTTAAGTGGTTGTCGGCTCGTTCAAGATACAGAGAGATTGATATTGAGAAAGAGAGGTTGATTGGGAGTGTTTTTTTGGTTTTTGAACATATTTTTGCTCGAGTTAGAAAGGACAAAGCAACTTTATGCAACTTTGTCGACCAACTTGAAAATTTGGAAGCAGTTCATGAAATCGACCTTCCCAATCAGTCAAAGTCTCAAATGAAAGTTGCTTCTTTCGAAGAGTTTTATGGAGTTTCTCAACCTGAATCTGTAGAAATCTTCCCACCTACTGGTATTCGCAATAAAGGGTGTGGAACTGGTTAATAGTCAAAAGAAGCCGGAGAGAAAGCCATTTTTAATGGAAAGAAGCCGGAGAGAAAGTGTCAGTTATGTGGACAGATCACTAGACATGATTCATGCAATTGTCCAACCTGGGGTAGTAGTCAACATGCTTAATAGTCGATTTAATTATTCAAGTGCGTTGTGTTTTTTTTAGAAGAACTTCATTCAATTGACTATTTTGACTTGTATGGGATCGAAAATTTTCAGGTTGTATTGCTATTAGTTTTTTTTATTTAATGAATAAGTTTCGTTTTTCATTACTATCAAAATTTTAACATTTTTATTGTTCAATTGAATGTTAATTTGTTATTAAGACATGCAGCTACTACCCCACACCAGGTGACATCCTAAGTTCATAATAAAGTTTTTGATTGTACAGATGCTAGTGAATGGCGTTTTAATAAAATTGTGTTATATCTTCTTATGAAAATTCTATTGGTTGGTTTATGAATATGCTTCTAACACAATTCACAATGCACTCATTCCCTTTTTGACATATGCATAAATGGGTTAATTTAGTTTTGACTTTCTTTTTTTATGCTTACAAGGTTTCATTTTGAAGGTTATTAGGTTTTTGATACTATTGGTGTTTCGTTTCGTCGTTACATGTGTTTTGTCACACCCCGCTAAAGCGGAAACACGAGGTACGACAACTCATAGTTCCATAGCAATAGGAAATATACAACACCAACCATTCATTCAACCATAAAGACAGTAGATTCAAAGTTACAAAATTACAACCCAAAGTTTTAACAGTAAACGGAAAGAAGTAGCGTTTTAACAAAACAAATTTCTAATAAGAAAGTCTTGGGTTGATGTTGACACGCGTGCACAACTAAGCATTATCATTTACCTTCCTAGCTCCTGAAAAACACGTTAAAATAAAAAGGACAACTACAAAGAGTTGGTGAGTTCACAGGTTTTTAATTTCGACAAAAAACTTTTAATCAATTGTAAATGTAATAGATAAACGCGTAGGAAATTCCAATTTAAGAAGTATACAAGGCACTTTGTACTTCTAGTAAACATAAGCGTTGAGCTACTACTAAACCTTCTGACAACTAAGCCCTTATATTTTCTCGAACTACCTCAGCGGTGAAATAATTTCACATGTGTAGAACCCGTGTTAATAGCAGAGTGCACCACTACTTGTCAGTAATAGGTGGGATTGTCAATCCAAATAGCGCTATCCACTAAACTATCGGCTCATTAAGAGTTAATCAGTAGTGTCACCTATTTGGGACTTAACGTTTTTAACTCAAACTCATACTACTAGCGTACATGCCTTAGTGCCACATTCAAACATTTCACAAGTTTAACGTTCGTTAACATCAAACATTTAAGAATTTCAATTTCTAACATGCTTTTCCCTCAAAAATTGTAAGTAACATAGTAAAAGGGGTTGTGAATACTCATTTGATGATAGCGGATACAAAAGTAGGTTTGGCGGCTCGATTACTTGTCTCGTTCTACTTTCTTCCTATAAAAGTGAAATACGCAATAGCTTTTCGGGTCTAACTAAAAACTACAGCTTGTCTAGTTACCTTCACATCTTATAAAATGCCTCAAATTAGTCCTTAAGTTTAAGTGCTTGCACATGCAAGTTATTATTCTTAAAATTTACAAAAGTCTATGAAATTTGAATTAATGTTTTCTTTTAAAAACATATTCTGATGGCGGAATCTTTTAGGCTCAAAGATGGTCATTTTATTATATTATCCAAGTCGATAAAATTATCCAACTTTTTATATCTTTTAGTACACTGAGTTAGGGGTATTTTGGTCAAATGTCACGAATTTTGGAGGTGTTTAAATGTCTTAAACAATTTTTATAAGAAAAAGGTGACACAGCTCCAAAAGAGATTACACCCTTTTAATGTCACAGCCTTTTGAGGGGTATAAACTCATTATTTTTCAATACTTATGGATAGACTTTAAAGCTAACACATATGGCTATCTTCCAAAAGAAGAATCACCATTTTTTCCATGAGTTTTGAAGGAGTTATGGTCATTTGAACATGAATACACAAATCTGTCAGCTCTGGACAGATTGTACACATATTTTGCTTTAAAAAGTTGAAACCCCAAATCATCATATTTTTTAGTGAAACAAGTTGCATTCGAAAGATAACTCATTAAAATAAACTCCAGAAGAAAAATCAAACATTTTGGATAAATAACCAAGGAGATATGGTCGTCCAAAACAGGGTTTATGTACTGTTGAACACACTGTTTGCACACTCAACTTGATCTGAGTGTTTGGGGGGGGTCAAAACTCTATGTTTTTGTATGATTCCACTTGGATTAGAACCCCAACTCAAATAATAACATTTTAGAAGAAGATTCATAACATTTGGACTAGTATTTTGCAAGTTATGGGCGATAGAAATACTAACAAGTAATATAGACACTTTACATAGACACTTTACCACCATTATATAGACACTTTACATATCTTTGGTGTATAATCTACCCTTAGAACTTAAGAAAAATCGTAAGTTAGAAGAAGAGCATATTTAAAGTACAAAAAAATTGGGTTTTCACCAATGAAAAGAAAAGAGTGAAGATGAAGTTTTACCTTACTTGGATGATCAAGAGACTTTAATGTCATCAAGTATTTGTTAAAATGTAGGGTTTTTGCAAGAGTTCTTGGATGGAAATATGAAGGTAGAAGATGGGAGAAGAAGAGGGAGAAGATGAGAGGACTTTTTTAGAGAGAAAATGTGGGAAATGAGAGAATTTGAACTTTTTATATGTGGGGTGTGATTGGGGGAAGGGGGGGCTGGCCTCTAGGCCCAATATTATAAAAAAATATTTTTAAAGGCCGACATTTGTTATTTATGAATTTGTAAAAAAAAGAAATGAGATACAAGTATAATTTGGTCAATTTTTCTCAATTTTGGCAAAATTGTTAGATTTTAAATTGAACTTCTATATTTGGAATTAGAATTTTATATGTTAGGTCCGATTCAACAAGATCAATAGAGGAATCATACGGAAATCATCGAGTCGAATGTTTTATTGATGAAAGTATTAAAGAATTACAAACGCGAATGTATTTAGACGACTCCTATTGACGAAACCTCTACCCTAGACTGCTTTATATACTCGTTGTCTATTACATGGTAAGCCCAAGCCCATAAGGTATTTAACACAATTTAGAATACTACATTAAATCATTTCCTTCTTTATAAAACTCTCCTAATTTAGGATATTTGATCCTATCATTATATCATCAAAAAATTTATCATAATTGGTGCAATTTGATGCATTTGGTATTTTATAAGATAATTTGGTCCGTTACGAGCTGTAACCGGGTTTTCTAAGCAACTACCGAAAATCCTAACAATTTATGCTTTAACCATTCTAATTAGGTTCTAATCATGGTAATTTCTTTATTCTTGCACTAGTATAAGCTTATCGGATGCTAACCTGACAGTCTCGGTTTGCCGGATGTCACAGTTTCCCCCCGTTAGAGGAATTTCGTCCTGAAATAATGATTGGCTTTCAAGGTCAACTCGTTTGCGAAAAGTTGAGGGTACTTTCGTTTCATGAAATCTTCTCGCTCTCACGCATACTTAGGGCCATGCTTCGAATTCCAGCGAACTTTTATTATCGGGATCTTACCACGCCTTAGATGTTAGACTTCTCGATCCAATATTTCGAATGGTTCTTCTACGAAGTGTAACCGATCGCTAATCTAAACGTCTTCAAAGGGTAGAACCAATGATTCATCCGTTAAGTGTGACATCCGGCAAATCTAAGCTTCCAGGTTAGTATTTATTAAGCCTTTATTAGTGATTTTAGATAAATATTAGAATAAGATCTATTTAGTTTAGGTTAGCCGAAAAATTCACTAGAATTCCCGGTTGTTGCTTAGAAAGTCCGGTTCCGACCCGTAACTATCTGAAACGTCTTATAAAATGCCAAATGCGTCCGCTAACACTAAAATTATATAAAATATAATACTTTTATGTCCTAAATATAAATTTTATTTTGAATTTATTGATCATAGCTTAAGAAGGTGTTTTAGTGTTTTTATCTCAAACATTTTGCAAATTGTCAAAATTAAGACTTTCAAAAAAATTAATTTTTCCCATCGGCTAGGGCCCATGGCTGGCCAATCTCCCCTTCCCTCATCATATAGAAGCCATTTTTTTGTAAACTCTCTCCTTTCTCTCAACTCACCAAAATTGAAGAGTTAAAAACTCTTCACTTCTCTCATCTCCCTCTCTTCTTCTTCTTCACTTTCCAGCCATTTCCACTTTCAAGAATCAACATTTTTTCAACAATATTGAAGATAATAGGTTCCTTTCTTCAACCAAATAAGTAATAACATCATCTCCTTCATTCTTCTTACCATTTTTGGGTGAAAACCCCACTTTTTCTTGCATTTTTAACCACAATCTTCTAACCTCCGAATTTTCTTAGTTTTATGGAGAGATTATACACCAAAAACATATATAAATGTTCACATGATGGTGGTAATCTATTACCCAAACAATAAAACTCAAGAAAATAGGCGAAAATCATGTTGCATGATGATTTTTAACATTAAAAGGAGAATTTTGGGTGCTGGCAGAATATATGCACATGCATATATCGTCCATTTCTTGCAAATAACATGTTCAAATGTCATGAATCTTCTTTCTAAAAGTCTATTTATTGAGTTGGGGTTTCAATCCAAGTGGTCTCACTTAAAAACATTGAGTTTTGACCCCCAAAATGCTCATAGCAAGTTGGTTGTGCATCTGGAAGTTCAACAGTAGGTAAACCCTACTTTGAACAACCATAAATCTCAAAATATTCATCCAAATTACTTGATTTTTCTTCTGTAATTTATTTTAATGAGTGTTAAAACTCATTTTTAGAGAAGTATGATTCAGAATTATGCAAGTATATTCACATCTGATGACGTGGCAGACACACCCTCCGTGTGTAACTAAGTTTGTTATTCACTTGCTTACGTGTCAAGTTGTAATAGGCTAGATAGTTGACTTTCATGTTTGTAATCGTATAAATAGCTCTTTCACTTATTGTAATTGTGTGATTCGAAATATAAAGATTTGAGAGCAAAATTGTATGCACTGTTGATTACCATTCAAGGCAATTCAATACGAATTACGTTTGTTCTTCAATTCTGTTCTTACTAATAGTACTGTTTATCATAGATCTGTTTGCTTCTCCTCATAATTACTTATTTTGATCTATCGATTAATTGTTAGAAATGGATCTGGGTTCCAACAATTGGTATCAGAGCCTGATAATCAATCTATTGATTATTAGATCTCGTCCATTTGGAGAAATCCCTTTTCTATTGACAGTATTTTTTAGTTTTAAGCTCCAGTTCTTCATTCTACCCTTTTTACGAGATTTTGTTAATTTCATTACAATTTTCTCTAAATCTGTGGTAATTTCTGCTTAAATCTGAGATTAGTAAGAATATAGTCCTATTTCAATCAATTTGAAATTTGTTTACTCCAAATATCAGCAAATCTTCAGTAAATTTCAAATCTCTGTTTCTAGTAATATGATGAATTCTAATCTGAATGTTGTATATACTTCTGGTTCTCTGACCAAAACTCCTACTCTAATACGTGATGAATATCCACAATGGAAGATCCGTATGATAAACTTCTATGAAGGATTGGATGTTGAACTGTATCCTATTGTTCAAAATGGTCCGTTCGTTCCAATGACAACTATTCCTAGGGTTCCTGCTACTGTTGTCACTGATGAGGTCCCTGCAAGGCATGTTCCAAAATCAAGGGATAGTTGGTCTGATACAGAGAAGGCAAAGGTGGAATTGTCCAGAAAGGCTAAAAGTCTCTTAATCATGGCAATTCCAAATGAGATTTTTCAATCTCTGGATTCCTGTGAAAGTGCCAAAGAACTATGGGATCAACTGGAAAACATTATGGAAGGAGGTGCAAAAATGAAGAAAAAACAAAAGAGCCCAAGCTCTGAATAAATATAACAGTTTCCAGGCCATTCCTGAAGAATCTCTGGAACAGACTTTTCATAGATTTAACACTCTGATAAATCTATGTAAAAGGTGTGACATCATCAGATCTAAAGAAGACAATAATGTCTTATTTCTCAAATGATTAAATCCTGAATGCTCAAATCTCTCGATGTCTCTACAAGCCAATCAGGATTTGGAACAATGGTCAGAGGATGATTCTGACTCTGATGATGAAATCAAAGCTTTTGCTGATTCACTAGCACTTATTACCAAACAATTCACAAAGAGGTTTGGTAATAGATCCTTTCAAGGAAGCAAAAGGTTTGATCGCCCTACTCCTAATTATGCACCTCGTCAAGAAATACAGAGATCTGAGAAGACTGAGGCAGAGAAGAAGGAAGAGGAGTTAAAGAAAAAGAAGGATGTGTGCTATAGATGTGGCAAGCCATGGCACTATTCAAAAGATTGCAGGGGAAATCTAAACAAAGACAAAATCTACTACTAGAATAAATACAAGTATAATGTCGATGAAAGAGCTCACTTTGCAGAAAAAAAAAACTGGCTAGGAGATGAGTCAAGTGGTGATGAAGCAATGTTCTGTGGAATGGCCAGAACAAATGAATCAGAAGATCAGCCATCTGAAACACCTGTAAGTACTCTCTCTGACACATCTAAACTTGAGAACACCATTTTGGAAATATATATTAATTTTGAAGAACTTAAGCAAAAGCTTACAGTTGAAAAGAAACTGCGAAAACAAACTGAAAAATTTCTCTCTGAAACTCAAAGAGAGAGAGATTTATAAAAGAGAAATGGATCTTCTAACTGAAGAAAAATTGGAACTCAATGTTGAAAATGAGAAGATTTCCAAAATTTATAAAAAACAGAAGTTAAGTTCAAGGAAGAGAAATTGAACTTAAACAAACTTTTGGAAAACAAAGAAAAGGAGATTGGTGTTAAGAAAAGTGACAGATTAAATTCTATTGCACTTAAAAACTATTTCCAAAAGGAAAGAGAATTTTTACATATTGAACTTCAAAAGACAAAGCTATAGATCAAAACATATCTAGATGCTCAGAAAGTTCATGACAAGATAAATACACAAGTAGGAAGATCCGGACTTGGTTTCGAGGATATGGATCCCTACACATGTGAGAAAAGATCAACTCTGAAATCTGTTTTCTGTATAGGACAAGAACAGAAGCCTGTGTTTTCATTTTTATATGAACAGTCTATTTTTTAAAAATCAAAAATAGAAAATAGTCGTCATCAACGAAAACTTAAGTTTAAAAACATCGAATATTCGTCTGGAAAAACAAGTGTTGATATGAATAAAATTCAGAAGAAAGATGACATTTTCAAATTTGGCTCAAGCGTTCATATGACTTTGAATCCAAAGGCGGGTGTATTTATTCCTTCACAAGAAGAAGAAGAGCTACGTCTAAACTTTGAAAAAGATATTCTATTCACTCTGGAAAAATGTTTTAAACTTGAACTTGAAAATGTTCAGAAAATCTCTTCAGAAAAAAATCCAGAGATATTCCCGTGTTCTTTTGTAGACCTAAATCTTTCTGAATCTCAAGACTGTTTTGACACGATTACATATCCATGGGAAAATGATGATCAAGGTGATGATTTCTTTAACTCAGAAAATTATCTCTCAACTTTCGAAAATCAACTAAGAATGAGGAAGCTCCTTTCTTATTTACTAATGAACCTCTGGAAATCAGAGCCTCTGGTCTGAATATTGAAAAACATCCAAGTGGAATACCAACATTCTCTGTTCCTCCAATAGGACAGAGAAATCCTGTGTCCATTCATGCAGACTTCATTGGGATGTGTCTTAAGGCCAAATCTTGTCTTGAACTTGAGAAGGAAGAAAGTCTTAAAAAGAAATGTTCTGTTCAGCAAAAATCATTACAATCATGTTATCTAAAGTTTACTTCTGCTCAAAAAGGCAAATGGAAATCTAATCTTTCTACTTCTGTTTCAGTAATTCAGAAAACTTCTGAGAAGGTTTATCAGAGGAAGTCTCAACAGAAGAACACTTATGATTCTAAGCATAAGTCTAGTCTAGCTAAGAAGTTCAATAGAACTACTGATACTAGTATAGACAAAAATAAGAAGAATTGTAATTATCATTATTCTAATGAAAATTCAATGCACTCTTTTATGTCTAAGAATTCTGCATGTTTTTCTTTATTCTTAAAATTAAAGGAATTTTTTTCGAGGCCCTCTGATTGTCTTTATGATAATATCTCACACGTCAGGACTAAACAAAAGAAAAACAAACAAACAGCAAATAAAAAGACCAAACCTTTAAATCCTGTTAAATCACATCATGTGCAAGATAAAAAGAGTGAAAAATCTAAAACTAAGATTAAAGGACCCATTATGAGATGGGTACCTAAAAAACTCTGACTGTGATTGCAGAAGCAGCGTGTGCACATCTGGTATCTTGACTCTGGATGCTCGAGGCACATGACTGGATCGAAAAACTTACTCTCCCAATTCAAAGACAAATGTGGTGGAGCTGTAACGTTTGGAGACAACGGTAAGGGTCAAATTAAAGGCTATGGTACACTACAAGAAGGTAATATTACCTTATCAAAAGTAGCTCATGTTTCTGGACTGAAACATAATCTGTTGAGTGTAAGTCAACTTTGTGATTCTAAATTACTTGTTGTATTTGATGAAAAGCATTGTTACTTGTTCTCAAAGGCAGGTGAAGAACTCTGGAGAGCAGACAGAAAAGGTAATTTGTATATGATGAACTTCACATCAAAGGACAGTAAAGAAACCCTGTGTCTAATCTCTAAAAAGAGCGAAATTGCATGGTTATGGCATCACAAAATGTATCACTTAAATTTTGATAATCTTGAGATGCTTGTGAAAAACGATTTGGTAACTGGTCTTCCAGAAGTTCACTTTCAAAAAGATCATCTCTGCCCTGCATGTGAAATGGGCAAAATAAAACGAGCATCTCATAAAACAAAAAGTGATCATTCTTGTATTAGACCTCTGCAATTGTTACATGTCGACCTCTGTGGTCCCATAGCAATTCAATGTCTATCTGGTAAAAAGTATATACTGATACTTATTGAGGTATACATGGCTCGCATTCGTTAGACAGAAATCAGAAGTGCCAATTGTATTATAAAATATGATGACCAGAATTCAAGTTCTTTTACACCAACGGATTCAACAGCTAAGAAGTGACAACGGTACTGAGTTTAAGAATGCCAAGCTTGAAGCTTACCTTGTTGAAAATGGAATTACACAGAACTTCTCTGCTGTGCGCACTCCTCAACAAAATGGTGTAGCAGAACGACGCAACAAAACATTGGTGGAAGCTGCCAGAACGATGCTTGCAGCCTCTGGTCTTCCGATTCATTTCTGGGCTGAAGCTGTAGCCACTACGTGTTTTACCCAGAATCGTTCTATTATCGTCAAAAGGCATCTAAAAACCTCTTATGAGCTTATTAATAATCGAAAACCCTGTGTCAAATTCTTTCACATTTTTGGTTGCAGGTGTTTTATTTTAAATGACAAAGAATAACTTGGCAAGTTTGACAAAAAATTAGATGAAGCTAAATTCTTAGGATACTCGTTAAATTCAAGAGCTTTTAGAGTTTTTAATTTAAGAACTAAGACTGTAATGGAAAGCATTAACATCGATTTTGGCGATCAAACTCAATTAACTTCTGAGTATTCTACTTCTGAACTTAAGCTTAACACAATAACATCTAATTATCTGTCAGGTACCAGAGAATCTGAAATAGATGCTATCTTTCAAAAAAAATTGGGCGAAGAAATATTGGCAGAGCAAAGCCCAACCAATCCGTCTTTAAATATTCCTGAAGTTCTCCAGGCTTCTGGAATTACACTTTCTGGTCCTGAATCCCCTGCTGAGAGTTCATCCGACCCTTTTGTCCTTCCTATATCATCTAATAACTGTCCAGAAGTCACTTTTGTGCCTTCATCTGAAAGGGAGATTGTAGATGATCCTCCTGATTCTGAATCCCTTCCAGAAGAAGTGCTTCCATCCTCTTAAACAGAAGTTCACGCTCAACCAGTATCTCAATCTCGGATGACGAGATGGACTAAGTCACACACCCCAGATCTCATAATATGCAGTCCCTCTGAAGGTGTTAAGACAAGATCTGCTGCTGCAAATGAAGCTTTCTTTGTAAATTTTCTTAGCATGATCGAACCAAAACATGTTCATGAAGCCTTGCAAGCATCTAGTTGGAACAGCTACAATTTGAACGAAACAAAGTCTGGAACCTAGTTCCTTTACCAAAGAACAAAGTAGCTATTGGTACTAAGTGGGTCTTCAGAAACAAGAAAGATGAAACACGAAATAGTGATCAGAAACAAAGCTCGACTGGTTGCTAAGGAGTATTGCCAAGAAGAAGGAATCGATTACAATGAAACATTTGCCCATGTAGCAAGACTTGAGGCGATACGACTATTTCTGGCTTTCTCTGCATACAAAAATTTGAAAGTATATCAAATGGATGTTAAATGTGCATTTCTGAATGAATATCTCAAAGAAGAAGTGTATGTCGAACAACCTGCTGGCTTTAAAGATGCTAAACATCCAGAGTATGTCTATCTTCTCGACAAAGCTTTATACGATCTAAAACAAGCACCTAGAGCATGGTATGAACGACTATCTACGTTTCTGATCAGTAAAGGTTATGATAAAGGTAAAATCGATACAACTCTGTTCATCAAAAGAGGCAAAGGTATGCTAACTGTTGTTCAAATCTATGTGGATGACATAATCTTTGGTTCTACTCATCAATCAGAAGTTGATCTGTTTTCTAAATTGATGGAACAAGAAGTTGAAATGAGTATAATGGGAGAACTGACGTTCTTTCTAGGACTCCAGGTTAAACAAAATGCCTCTGGTATCTTTATAAATCAATCTAAGTATGTTTCGTACATGCTTAAGAAATTTCATCTTCAAAATTTCTCACCAATGAAACTCCTATCTCTACTAGCACGAAACTAGGCCCTGGTCCTTCTGGGAACTCAGTGGATGTTACGGGTTATAGAGGTATGATTGGATCACTTTTGTATCTGACTGCAAGTAGACCAGATATTATGTTTGTCACTTGCCTATGTGCTCGCTATCAAGCGAATCCTAAAGAATCACATTTGGCTGCTGTTAAACGAATTTTTTGATATCTCAAGGGATCTCCTTCACTTGGTCTCTGGTATCCCAAAAATTCTGAATTTGATTTAATGGCATACACAGATTTTGATCATGCAGGTTGCAAGTTGGATCGTAAAAGTATCTCTGGAAGCTGTCAACTTTTAGGTAACAGACTTGTAAGTTAGACATCCAAGAAGCAGAATTGTGTGTCAATATCAACAGCAGAAGCTGAGTATGTTGGTGCAGCCAGTTGCTATTCTCAAGTAATCTGGATGAAAACTCAGCTCGGAGACTATGGCTTAAGATACGACAAAATCCCTATCCTATGTGACTCAGAGAGTGCTATCGCCATTACTGAAAATCCAGTTCAACATTAAAAAAACAAAGCACATCGATGTCAGGTATCATTTCATTAAAGTTCATGTAGAGAAAGGTACAATCGAAATGTATTTGTCTCTACTGATTTTCAACTTGCTGACATTTTTACAAAAGCTCTGGATGAGACATGTTTCAATTTCCTAGTCAGCAAGTTGGGCATGTTAAATACGTAACTTTACTTAATTCTTTGATCTTCTTAGAATTCTGTCAAAATTACTTATTTTTGTACATATATATTGTTTCGCACATCCCATAACCATTCAGAAGCCTCTGGTCATCTCTGATGATCTACTTCAGAGGCACTTAGAAGCCTCTGGACACCTCTGTTCATTGAATAAATCTTACATTTGTGGTCCAAGTGACATCAGAAATGGTGCAACTCCTATCTTTGCAAGGAGGAGCAGATTGCAATTTTTGAGGTGGAGCAGAATGCAGTTTTTGAGGGGGAGAAGAATGAAATTTTCAAGGGGGAGCACATCAAGTCTAACATCTGTTAGCTGTCTTCTGAACCTTTCTTTACTTAACAATTTTCTTTGAATATGTTTCTTCTGACTAACTCTTGCCGTCAAGGTTACAAAGACGTTTCATATTCAACTTAAATTCTTTAGAAAAGATGTTCTTTGACATTCTTGTTTGACATTCTTGGTCAAAAATGTTTTCTATGACCAGATATTCTCTACCTTGTTATTTTTTTGAAATTTTCTTTAATAAGCCTATTTTATTTAACTTGCCTTCAAGGTTACTTAAAATCTTCTTATTATATTTTAATTTCTTAAATAAATACTTGGCTTTGAGTATTAAACTTTCATTTGGTGCAACCTTTTCAATCGGTTTAGGAGGGAATACTCAATCAGTTTAGGCGCTAAACCTTTTCACTTGTCAGTTCTCCTTTACACGTGTCATTCATCGTGCCATTGCATGTTGACACGCCTACGTGCTTACCTCAGCAAACACGAACCGTTTTTGTTAGTCCCCAAATTAAGACCATTCCCATTCAAAAATCACTCGATTACTCTCTCTCTCTCTCTCTCATATATAAACCTCGATTTGGGAATTTCACAGTACTGTGGTTCATCATCTTCCTCAAGAATCTGAAAACTTCTCATTCGGCGTCTTATTCAATCCAAAGCATTCTTCATCAATGGTGCCTCCTGTTGCAAATCCCAATACCCAAAATGACGACGGTAACTTGGTCACTTCAACAGCTGATAGTGCTCCAGTTGTCAAGCTACCACTGAAACCCAACAATGTTCAGGTTCTTCTCGATCCCAACACTTATCTATCTGATTTCAGGATCATGATTGAGTTCCTGCAAAAACCATTCCCTGAACGGAACCCTAACCTTGACAAATCCAAATGTTCCTAAAATTTATGTACAAGAGGTCTGGCAAACTATGTTCATCAAGGATGACAATACCCTAATTGGAACCTTTGGACACCCCACTGAACCTGAAACTGCAGTCCAAATCCCAATCACTCGCTAGAAAATAGTAAGGTATTTTCATCTTCCTCAACCATACATTGAAGCTGAAGGTCAAACAGTTCTCAACCCTGACCTAGAACCTAATCCCACACCAGAAGCTCTACTGGCCTTTATTCGCTTCTTAGGTTACAATGAACACCTCTATAGGCTATCTGAGTTCAAAAGAAAGAAGCTGCCCCCGATATGGAATGTCCTTGTCTCCATTCTGAATAGAGCCTCACTTGCAAAATCGGGTCTCTCAATCAAGCCAGTAAGAACGCTCTCACAATCATGTATGGGATGTTCTTTAACAGACCTCTGGACTACACAAGCCTTATCTTCGAAGAAATGAGAGCTGCTGTTCAAACAAAAGTTTCCCTCCAGAGCCAAAGGAAACCACTTCCTGCTTTAATGTTTCCACGCTTTCTTCCACTATTTACCTTCCCAGCTATTGGTGCATTGAAAGCTCCTCTGTTTCAGCCTTTTTGCAAAATAGCTTAAATGAGCTCTCACAAGCCAACAATTGACAACAACGGTTACCCTGCATCCAGAGACCTCTCTAGGTACATGCTAGATCTTATTCCTTTAACCTCTCTTACTCTCATATCCTATAAACGCTCTATGGTATTCTCAGAATAGAGAGTATCTACCCCAGAGCACTTAGAGCCCAGATTAGAAAGTAAGGGGTCAAGTTAGCCTGAGATTGAAAAGAATTTGAGTGACCACCAGAGAGTTTCTACCCATCCCAACCTCTTAATGCAAAAAGGTTCAGAAGATGTCCATAGAGACACATTTGAGCGAATCTCTCCAAGATCCCCAAGGGTACCCACATCTCCTGAGGTAAATGTCAACACATCTACTCTCATTGAAAAAGGACAACCCAGTCCAAACCACCAACAGCCAAACCGATCAGAGGGAATTCTTTGTTCCTCTGCATCACGCACATCAGGGGAATCTACCTCATCCTCATCATCCTCTCAACAGGGTGATGATGAAAATATAAAGGTTCAATTGCCCCAGAACTTGCCACCACCCACACAGAACGTTGATGTCTTCGTGACCAACGATGTCATAGGGCAACCAGAGGGTACGTCTATGCCCTCTGTTAGTTTAGATGTTGATGAAATCCTATCAGAGGGGTTACAGCCACAGGATGCACCACTTACCGGGGTCTTTACCCTTCTTAAAGGTAAGCACATTGTGTTCAGCTCCCCATCCTCTGATGATCGGGATCAAGCTGAACCTTTCAGAACAACCGAAGAGGTGTCTGTGAATAACAGCTCTCGAAGATAGGTTGGAAGTCCCTCCACACTCAACATCGAAACAGGTGTGAAAGAGGGCCTCTCTGAACGCGAGAGACAAGGGGCTCCATGTGTTGGAGATGCATCGGTTACCTCTTCTGAATTTATCACCAATGCAGCGTTCAAGGCATTTCGTGATCAAATTCAGAGATCTATGGAAGATCTAAAATTATCTTTGGTTTCTCAACAACAAACTCTAACAGCCATTCAAGCCCACCAAGCAACTCAAACTCAAACATTGGAGGATATCAGAAAGCTTCTCTCTGATAATGCAGAGGCTCAACGGACTTCTGTTAATGCTCACTTCCAGGCTCTGGACGCTGGAATTAAATCTCATGCATAGGCTATCTTTAATCTTCCTTCAGAGCTACCTACACCAGAAGTTACAATCTCTGCTGACGAATATGGATCGTTTGTTGTTGACATCCATAAACTAGTACAGGCTGTTTTTCCTTCTGAAGATACTTCCGCTTCTGCCTCTTCTCTAGTCAAGAAGTCTGATATGGCACACTTTCAAAAAGAAATGATTGAACGCATCAATACTCTGGCCTCCAAGTATGCATCCAAAACCAACTCTAGTAACTTGAATATGGACCAAAAGCTCACATCTCTGTAAACCTCTGTCTCAAAGTTATCCTCTCTGGTTGGTACATTATGGTATCAGAGCCATGTATAAAAAGGCGGAGTTAAAACGCAAGCGTTCTGAGGATCAGGATCCTGATTCTCAGAAAGGGGAGAATATGGAAAACCTTAAAAAGAGGAAAACTTAAATGGGTCAGAAGATGGATAAGACAAAGGTAAAGCTTCAAACTCCTCACCTTCTCCTTCTGCACCTCCTCCCTCTAAACAGACTCCATTGACGCCTACTCCTCTAGCTACTCACAAGGGTCCCTTGCACAAGGATCCAGAAATTGCAAAATTCATACTTGATATAATTGGCAACACTAAAACGCAATCTCACCCAGCAGAAACAGAGGCAGCTAGAGCAAAAGTTGCCAGAGCAGAAGCAGCTAAAGCAGAAGCTGCCAGAGCAAAAGCTTTCAGAACAGAAGAAGCCAGAGCTAAGGTAGCCAGAGTCGAGGCAACTAGAATAGAAGAAGAGAATAGACTAAGATTTGAGGCTGAACAAAAGGCTAAGTCTGAAGCAGAAAAGCTTAAGGAAGAAGCCATAAAAGCCGAAGTTGAAGCAGAGAAAGCTATGGCTCAAGCAGAAAAAGAGAGAGAAGCAGCTGAAAAAGCTAAAGAAGCTATTGAAAGGGCACGTGCTAACTTTGAAGAAACAAAAAGAAGGGAGTCTGCAAAATTAAGAGCCTCAAATGAAAAAAAGATGAAGCAGTTGGGAAGACTCAAGCTACCCAACTTAGAAATAAAAAATAAGCACATGTATGCCCCTGCGGATCAGAAGATATACCTAATGATGCCGAATTTTTCAAATGATTACCAAGTCAGTGATGAGATAAAAGACAAATTCATAACTCACAGGCAACCAAGGAAGGAGGCTTATTCCATTGTTCCAATCAAGACTATATCATATAGGCATGCACAATTTGAACAAACACCCATCTGGTACACAATTTACAAGGTTGTTAGAGAAGACAACAAATCATCCTGCTTCTGTGACAATGACTTATTGTCAATCAATCCTTCTGATCTGATAACTCTAGAAAAATTTATGAATACTCAAATGAACAGAGGGAGAGATGATCAAGACAAAGTTGCTTACTTCCGTATCATTGATTGTATGAAGTCTTTCATTCGATACAGAAGGCAAGTAGACTTCCAAACGGGTTTGAACTACAAAGTAGATAACTTGTGTATCTCTGCTCCAAATGAAGATTTGGAGGCTATAAATGCACTAAGGATTGGGAAAGTGATAACTCAACCAGAATTCGGAATTGTGTTCAGAAGGCCGAGCAGAAAAAGCTTCTTCAGAATTAAAGATGCTCATAGATACTCTACAGAAGTTGTGTGTATCATAAAATGTTATGCTTCTGCAGCAGTTGATAATCAAGATTCAGAAGTCCGAGAAAAGATTGAGAAGAGACTTGACAAACTAATGAAGCTCAGAGAAGTTACAGATGCCATCTCCAAAGTCATTTCTCAAACAGCTCCCTTTTGACAAATAACAATACGTGCTTACTATCAACTATTGAGCCTATGAAAGAACAACGAAGCTACGCGTGCAACATTCTGAATTTCATACTTAGAGGGAGATTGTTAGAACTCATTTTTAGAGAAGCATGATTCAGAATTATGCAAGTATATTCACATCTGATGACGTGGCAGACACACCCTCCGTGTGTAACTAAGTTTGTTATTCACTTGCTTACGTGTCAAGTTGTAATAGGCTAGATAGTTGACTTTCATGTTTGTAATCGTATAAATAGCTCTTTTATTGATTGTAATTGTGTGATTCGAAATATACAGATTTGAGAGCAAAATTGTACGCACTGTTGATTATCATTCAAAGCAATTCAATACGAATTACGTTTGTTCTTCAATTTTGTTCTTACTAATTGTACTTTTATCATAGATCTGTTTACTTCCGCTCATAATAACTTATTTTGATCTATCGATTAATTGTTAGAAAGGTATCTAGGTTCCGACAATGAGTCACCTTTCAAATGCCACTGTTTCACTCAAAGATGTGGTGATTTGGGGTTTCAATTAATCAAAACAAAATGAGTGTGCAATCTGTCCAAATCTGACAGATTTGTGCATGCATGTTCAAATGGCCAAATCTCCTTCAAAACTCAATTAAAAGGGATGATTTTTCCTTTGAGAGTCAATTTTATGAGCTATCTTCTGTTTGCAAGTGGAATCACATGAAAATATGGAGTTTTGACCCTCCAAACACCTAAAACATTTTAGGTGTGCAAACTGTGAAACCACCAGTAGGTAAACCCTACTTTGCATGTTAATATCTCTTTGAATATTTGTCCATAATGCATAATACTTCTTCTGGAATTTTCTTTTATGAGTTAGGGTTCATATGAATCCGGTTTCATTCAAAAATATGAAGTTTTGAGGCATTAACCAATTTATTAAAGTTAAATGTGCAATCTGTCAACTAATGACAGATGTGTCCATGCAACTTTGTGGTGCCATATCTTCCTCATAGCTCATTGAAAATGAGTGATTTCTATCTTAAAGGTTTCCTTTATGTGTTGTGTTTATAATCCAACTGGAATATCTGAAAAACATTTAGTAGAACTTCTCAAATGGTTATTTTACCAACAGGGTGTAATCTGCCCTTCTTGCTGTGATACATTGTTTTGTATAAATTATTTGAAGCATTATTACATGTCCAAATTGCATGAAATTTGGTCACAATGACCTTAACTCAGTAATGTATCACATATAAAAAGATGAGAAACTATGTCATTTTGGATGTCACTGTAATTTGATCATCTTTAGCACTATTAGTTTCTGTCCAAAAGGATTATAACATTACTTTTCGGTATAATATATATCATTAAAGAGCATATGTGCATTATGTATAACGGGACAATAGTAGACCAAGTTGGACATATAAGGACTTATAAGCACTCTCATAGTAATCGTTAGGTATATAAGTGACCTTTTCGGGTACTTTGCGTTGATAGGAAAGCGGTAGGCCATCAAGCGGACGTTTCGTGAATTTATTTGGAAGCTTTGCTATAAGGTGAGTATTCACGGCCCCTCTTTTTAAATGTTTGTACGTTTTGGGGTGTAAAGCATGTTGTTTTAAAGGAAATTGAATTGATTTATATTGATTAATGAAAAGCATATAAATCATTATGATGAGCAAATTTATGTTACACAAAAATGATATGTTAAGTTATGTAAAGTCCCCGTGGTACACTACTATTTAACTCTAAATGAGCTGATGATATTTGTGGATAGCGCTATTTGGCTGACATACCCACCTAAGTGGCAAGTAGGGGTGCACTTTATCAATTAAGAATGCTCTACCCATGTGGACTTTAGGTCCACCGCTAAGGTAGTTCGTGCGGCGTAGAATGTCGAGTAGGCTTAGTAGTGGCTCAATATTTATATATCATGTGTAATGGTAATTTGTATATTTGCTCTGATTCGCTATTTTTATACCTTGCATATAAAAAGTTTTGTGCATTTGAAAACCTGTGAACTCACCAACTCTTTGTAGTTGACCCCTCTGTTTTAACATCCTTTACAGGAAGATAAGAAGGTAACGGATCAGGCTTTGCTTACTTTTGTGGAAACACCAATCAAGACTTGATATATATCTATTTTGATGTAATTTGTTTGTTAAAGTCAAAGTAGTCGGATTGTAAACTTTTAAACTTTAAACTTTGACGTTTTAATTATATATGTGTGGTTGGTGTTTATATTCCTTTCGTTGTGAAACCTAGAATTGTCGTACCTCGTGTTTCCGCTTTAGCGGGGTGTGACATTAAGCATCTCTTCAGGTTTGACACATGGAACGTATCGTAGATGGCGCTTAACTCTTATGGTAACTTAAGCTTGTACGCCACCGACCCAATTCTTTCAAATATTTCAAACGGACCAATATATCTTGGACCCAACTTGCCTTTTTTTCTGAAGCGTACTAGTCCTTTCCATGGTGACACCGTTAGAAGCACCTTATCACCCACTTGAAACTCCAATGGCTTTCTACGGTTATCAGGGTAACTCTTCTGACGATCTCTTGCAGCCTTGAGTCTTTCCTTTATAATTGAGATTTTGTCAGTAGTCTCCTGGATGATGTCGGGCCTGGTCAGTTGCCTGTCGCCAATTTCCAACCAACTAAGTGATGATCTACACTTGCGTCCGTATAAGGCTTCGTATGGTGCACACTGAATATTAGTGTGATAGTTGTTATTGTACGCAAATTCAACTAGCGGCAGATGTGTATCCCAATTGCCGCCAAAATCTATCACACATGCGCGTAACATATCTTCCAACGTCTGAATGGTTCTCTACGATTGTCCATCCGTTTGAGGATGATAGGCAGTGCTCCAGTCCAACCGTGTACCCAATGCTTTTTGGAGTAATTGCCAAAATCGTGACGTAAAAAGAGTATCTCTATCCGAGATGATGGAAATAGGAACCCCATGACGCGTAAGGATTTCATTGATATAAATTTACGCATGCTTTTCCATACTGAAGTCTTCCCGAATAGGAATGAAATGCACCGACTTCGTAAGTCGATCTACTATAACCCATATGGAGTCGTGTCCCTTCCCAGTTCTGGGTAGCTTGGTTACGAAATCCATGGTTATTTGTTCCTATTTCTATTGGGGAATCTTAGGTTGTTGAAGTAGACCAAATGGTTTCTGGTGCTCGGCCTTAACTTTACCACTTGTTAAGCATTTGTTTACGTACAAGACAATGTCTTTCTTCATTCCTGGCCACCAATAGTATTCCTTTAGGTCCTTATACATCTTATCCGCTCATGGGTGAACCGAATACCTCGATCAATAGGCTTCATCCGATCGTAGGTTACTAACCTTTGGTATCCAAACTCTATCTTCAAGATAACGTACCCCATCTAAAAACCTGTGAACTCACCAACTCTTTGTAGTTGACCCCTCTGTTTTAACATGTTTTACAGGAAGATAAGAAGGTAACCGATCAGGCTTGGCTTACTTTTGTGGAAACACCAATCAAGACTTGATATATATCTATTTTGATGTAATTTGTTTGTTAAAGTCAAAGTAGTCGGATTGTAAACTTTTAAACTTTAAACTTTGACGTTTTAATTATATATGTATGGTTGGTGTTTATATTCCTTTCGTTGTGAAACCTAGAACTGTCGTACCTCGTGTTTCCGCTTTAGCGGGGTGTGACAGACTTGGTATCAAAGCCTCAGCTTATAGAGAACACCGGTTTTCTAATAAAAAACATGAACACCGGTTTTCTAATAAAAACCATACACTATAATCATTTTATTGTTTCCTTAGATAAATTTAAAAATTTAAAAACCTACTACTAGTATAACTAGAATAGACATCGTTCTATATGCACGAGATCGTGTGAAAAGAAGAGTTAAGGTGAGAAACGTAAGAAGAGATCTGAACCCTCGATCACTTTTAATCTCACACCTACCCATGAATTGCGCTTCTTATGAGAATTAATCCGGTACATCTCGGTGTATCTCATCTCCGTGCATCTCATCCTAATGTGCATCCAATGGTGGAAATTTCTTCTCACAGGAACCCAACACTGTGTATATATATATATATATATATATATATATATATGTCACACCCCGCTAAAGCGGAAACACGAGGTGTGATAGCTCACGATTTCATAGCAATAGGACATAAACAACACCAATCATCCATTCAAATACATAAAATACTAAATTCGAAATTACATCTTACAATCCCAAAGTTTTAACAAAATAAAGTAAACATAGTGTTCAAACGAAACGGTTTCAAATAAAAAGTTGATTGATGTTGACGCGTCCACATAGCTAAACATTTCGGTTTACCTCCCTTACTCCTGAAAAGCATGGTAAAACAAGGTCAACTACAAAGAGTTGGTGAGTTCACGGGTTTTCAATACGATAAACATCGTTTGCATAAATGAATTTTGATTGAGATAACTTTTATGGCATTTAATAAATCTTTGAATTACGAAACTTCACAAGGCATACTGTACCCTAATTTATAGTAAGTTTTGAGCCACCACTAAACTTTTGACCACAATGCTCTTTATAGTGCTACCTTAGCGGTGGGACTAAAACCCCACATATGTAGAACCTTTATTATAAGTAATGTGCACACCTACTTGTAAGTTTTTAGGTGGGATTGCTATCCGTACCCCTACTTGTCAGTTTTTAGGTGGGATTGTTAGTCCAAATAGTGTTATCCACAATTACTCTCGGCTCCTCACTTGAGTTAATAGTAGTGTACACATTTTTCCAGGACATCTTACTCAAATACAAACTATTAGTTTACATGCCTTAGTACCCATATCATCAATTTCATAATATTTCGCATTCGATAATGTAATCAGATCAAAATTCCATTTAATCATGCTTTTCACCCCAAAACATATAAAACATTTTAAAAGAGGGGCTGTGAATACTCACCGGTATGCTATTAATCTTGAAAGATGAACGTAGTCGCTTACTTGTCTGGCCTAATCCTTTCCTATCAAAGCAAGGTATGAAATTAGTCCCTTTTCCTTTTCGGGTCTAAAAGAATTAGGTCTTTGCTTGTATCAAAACTTATCTTATGTAATGCCAATTTAATATATATAGAGTTGTAACATATTTTGTAATTGATTTGTCCAAATTGTTTATTTAACTCCAATTTTAGAAGGCTCCAACTTGTTTCACATAAAATCATGTAATTCCAGAAAGTTCATATTGGTCTTCAAGATACTTCACCTTACAAATCATCACCAAAATACATCTTTCTAATTAATTTCTTACCCTAATTTTTTTATGGTTTAAATTACTGAGTTAGAAACATTTTGTCAAAATATTACGAATTTTGGAGGGGTTTAAATATATAAGTAGCTATTTTCATTTTTAAGGGTCACAATCTTCAAGACAGAATGCACCATCTAGAAGTTACTGTTGGTTGGAAGGTCAAAACTTGTCCTTTTTCAATGATTCCAAATGGATTACAAAGCTAACACCTAAACCTAACTTTCAGAAGAAGAATTACTCTTTTTCATTAAGTTTTGAGAGAGCTATGACACTTTTAATATGCATGCAACAATCTGTCAGCTCTGAATAGATTGCACCTTTATTTTGTTTTAAAAGATTGAACGCCCAAATCTCCATATTTTTGGATGAAACCAGTTGTATTAAAAATATAACTCATTAAACTAAGTTTCAGAAGAAAAATCAAGCATTTTGGGTGACTAACCAAAGAGATACAGTCGTCCAATGTAGGGTTTACCTACTGTTGGACTCATTGTTTGCACACCTGAAATGATTTGGGTGTTTGGGGGGTCAAAACTCCATATTTTTTAGTGATTCCACTTGGTTTAGAACTCTAACTCAGAGAATAATCTTTTCGAAGAAGATTCATGACATTTGGACAAGTATTTTGCAAGATATGGGCGACAGAAGTACTAGGCAGTAATCTGTCACCACCAAAAATGCCCTTTTCAAGGGTTAAAACACACATGCAACTTGATTTTACCCACTTTCTTGTGTTCTAATGTTTGGGTCATGGATTACCACCATTATATGAACATTTTTTTATGTCTTTGGTGTATAATCTCTCCTTAGAACTCAGAAAATTCGGAGGTTAGAAGAAAAGCAACTCAAAGTGCAAGAAAAATGGGGTTTTCACCAAAATTTGAAAGAAAAAGATGAAAATGAAGTTATTACCTTTCTTGGATGATAAAAAGAGCTTCAATATCTTCAATAATTTGTTAAAATGATGGATTTTGGTATGAAATTTGTCTGGAAATATGCAGGAGAAGAGAGAAGATGAGAGAAATGAAAAGGTTTTAATTTAAAAATTTGGAGAGAAGAGTGAAAATGATAGAAAATGGGAAAAATTGGGTTTTTATATGGTGGGGTGTTGGGCTTGGGGAGCGGGGGCCGGCCATAAGGCCCATTTTCCTCAAAAAAATATTAAAATTTTATTAAAAAACCCAATTTTTGTTGTTCAAGTACTTATAAAAAAAGGAATGAAATACAAGTTGTTTTAGGTCAATTTTTTTCAATTTTGACAAAAATGGTTGGATTTTAAATTGGACTACCATATTTGGATTTTGGATTTTATATCATCAACTCTTATTATATTTGGTGCAATTAAATGTTTTTGGCTTTGCATTAAGATAAAAATTTAACATATACTTGCAATAGCAGACTTTCGGGATTAGACACCGGAAATCTAAGCCAGTTACACACTTAACTATCTAGTTAAGTCTTGCTAAATGAATTTTTTAATGTAGAGAAGTCCTAAACTTTGACTAACCTGAAGCTTCTGATTTTACAGTTGTCACATATATATATATATATATATAGAGAGAGAGAGATATATATATATATAGAGAGAGAGAGAGAGAGAGAAAAGTTCAAATGTTAACTGAAATTGGTTGCGAACATGAAGACAAGGGAGAGTGCTACACGTGTCTCATTCAGTCTGAATAATAAAGGGCATTCGGTGAATAAGGAAGGCGAAAATCATTCATTGTTTAGTATGAATAACACAACTTTCAGTCTGTATATATTTAGACTTTCAATAATTACCTCCCTTTTACCGGGTAATATTCAATGGGATTTGTGTGGGAATTTTTTAATAGTGTTAACAGTCTTAAAAACAGCAGTTATAGGAGTTGTTTATCAAGTATTTGTTCCCAAAACAACGGGTATATAACGTTGTTATCGAGTACAGGTCCATAGGGGCTGATTGAGGCATGTTTCTAAA
Organism: Silybum marianum; assembly: GCA_036898165.1. Lineage (NCBI taxonomy): Eukaryota > Viridiplantae > Streptophyta > Magnoliopsida > Asterales > Asteraceae > Silybum > Silybum marianum. Next base: position 19,074,358 of record CM072530.1, on the reverse strand, counting down.
CATTTCCAGAGTTGTTTAAAGTATGTTTCGAAGATGTTTATAATCTATTTAAAAACTGACTTTGATCGGTTCTTTCGTTTCCGTCTAGAGGGATTCTATAATCAATAGGTGTACATTATGAGCTAGTTGGAGTATTACTTATAGTATTACTTAGGGTGCTAATCTAGTTAGGATAAAACCTGTCACATAAATTTATGCTTATATTTCTATATGTCGATTCATTAACTCGCTTTGTTCGAGTTATGTAAGAATTTGTTTAAAGTTATTATACCCAATCAATAGACGTATATACAGTAGTTCAATATGTAACTGTCAAATACACGAGTATAAATGGTTCAGTTTTGATTTTCAAATTAATTTAAACGGCCAAGCTTAAAAGACGATTACTTCATTAGAATATAAGTGGAATAAAAAACTAAAAGAACTTTTTGAAACATTACTACTTACTCCAATAACCTAGCTTCTAATCTTTTGGTCCTAAGTAATAAAATAATTAATTACTTTATATTCAAAATCAAAAAATAAATGAAAAATTACAACATTTGCCTTTGTTTTTAGTTACAAAAATTGTGGCAAAGAAATCTCAATAAGAAATTTCTCCTCTCCTCATTTACATAACAAAAATAAATCACAACAAATGTATTTCAATCGAAAAATGTTCGTGTCAGCAAAAACTGTGAATCGACGAATCCAGTTAAAATGAGCGGATGGTTCGGGTGTGGCCTTAGGAGCCACGCCGAGGATCCCGAAAACGTTCAAAAACCTCAACGTTTCGCCTGCTGCCGATGCAACCATGGACCCATAGGGGCTCTGAGCCATGAACAAAACTCTCAATGTATATGACCCGTGAGCTCAGCCATCTTAACCATCGAGGGGTACTTCCATAGAGTCAGCTGGTTTTGCGTGAACCCATGTGAGCTCAGCAATTCACGCTCGGTTTTGTTCCATAAAAAAGTTCACACTTCTAATCCAAAGCTCCGACCCGAGATTGGTGGCCGCCTCTCAATGTTCTCAACTGCACCATTCAAACCGAAAAATTCAGTAAAAACTAAAAACATCCATCAAAGCGTAAGATTGAGACCGTAAATCATTCAAATCGTTACCAATCGGTTAGATGTCGAATCCCAGAGCTGGATATCCGAATTGTTTAGACCGACAGAGATGTGTCGACCATCTGGTGCCCATTTGACGCTGGTCACCGGGCAGACTTCATCGTCTATGGTCACGAGCTCCGAAGTATTACCTAGATTCAGTAAAAAAATCAACAAAACCGATCAAAAACCTAGATCCAGTAAATTCAACAAAACCCATTACAGAAACAAAATCAAAACCCTAGATTCAATGACAAATTCAACAAATTTAAAGAAAAATAGCGAATTACGTTTTCTCGAGAGTTTCTTCTTTGAAGGAATTGCTCCTGAAAGGGGGCATCGAGATTGAGACTTGGTAGCTGAAGAACTTAGAGATCCTGTCATCCATAATGTTAGTAGAAACAAAGATATATGTATACAAAGATAAAGAAATCGAAAGAATCCTGCAAAACAGAAACTGGGTGAAGAAGCAAGAAATTAAAGAACAAACGATTAGAGAAAGCGTAAGAGAGATCGTTAGTTGCTTAGATTGCGATTGAAATAGGGAGCGTTTGTGATTAATCCGGTGGAATTGGGAGGTTTCAGCGGCTTCAGGGAGAGATTTTATGATGGAGGTGGCCAATGGTACTAGTCACGGTGGAGATTGACGGTGGTGGTCGGTGGCCGACGGTGGTTGTGGAGGACGTGAAGCTGATAGTGGTAGTTGATGGTGGTGGCAGGCAGTGGTAGTAACCACTATTCCCACCACCATCAACCGTGAACAAATTTTTGCTCTTAATGTTCATTTCCATATAAATCATTAAATATACAAAAAAAAAGCACAGAAACTAAAATGCAGCACACACCATTGACGGAAGGCCTAGGTAGAGACTGGAAGGTACTGAAATCTCCAGTTGTGTTGAAGAAGATTCTTCACTCTTCACGTATGTTAATTGGCCAGGAAATTGGAACGATGAAGCAGCAATCAGCAAATCTGTAGACTAATGTGTTTCGATACCTCATTTAATTGCTTCCCAGAAAAATGTTTGTTTGTTCTTTTTCTTTTTTTAATTTAAAAGCTTATAACGAGCGTGATTAAATTACAAATTCACTTGAACTATGACAGAAATAATCCTATAAATATTATCCTAATATACAAATTTACAAGACTTGTTTGCAGACAACCAATGTAGATTTCAGTCCACTTATATGCATGGTTTTCTTCTCAAGAACTCTGTTAAGACAGTAAGAAGGATGACACCAAGTTAATATAGCAAATCTGGAAAGGAGCAATTATGCCAGCAAGAAAAAAAGAGGAATAGGAAGACGAAAATTCGAACACTCATGTGTCGACTCTACCACCGAGTACAATGCCGCCAGATTGAGTCGGATTATCTCATAAATAGTCTTTTTAGCAAATTGAATGGATAAGTTGTGAAGAAAGACTTGCCATAGAAAAGGAAAAAAAAGCAAAAAGTTGCTCTTCATGGTTCAAATCCAAAAACTGTGACAATGCATGCACAAGCACACACACACAGCATTTTGACAAATAACTAACATACTAGAGCGTAAAACTATGGGAAAAGTTCAAAAAAACCCAACCAACTTTCTCATTTTGAATGGTTTAGTCCCTAAACTTTTTTTTGAATGAAAAAACCATTAAACTTTCTTATTTTCAATGATTAAGTCCTTGAACTATTTTTTTGAATGAAAAAACCATTATCCTATTTCATTTTGAATGAAAAAACCATTGAACTTTCTTATTTTGAATGATTAAGACCTTGAAATTAAACTTTCTTTTGTTAATCGGTTATATGCAACTTTTTTTCTGGGTAGAGAAGAGGACGGATTACTCATATTTTCATTTGATCCATTTTGCATCATATCTAAGGGATTCCTTGGTTCGGATCGAAGAAGCAATGTCACTCGATCCTTATCAAACTGACTGCATGTCCGTGAGGATCCCACCAGAGCGCCTTCTACTTCTAGAAAGGATGTAAGTAACCAATTTTAAAAGTGCAATAATTTATTTATTAAAAAAATGTTTTGAGGTCTTAATCATTCAACATGAGAAAGTTTAATGGTTTTTTCATTCAAAAAAATAGTTCACAGACTTAATCATTCAAAATGAGAAAGTTTAATGATTTTTCATTCAAAAAAATAGTTTAGGGACTAAATCACTCAAAATGGAAAAGTTTGTTGGGTTTTTTCAAACTTTTCCCTAAAAATATTGCATGAAAACAACACTTGTATGGCAAGCTAAACATGTATCCCAAAAGTGCAGATAGCCATGTTTACTAGAAATTTCAAGTTGTTTGAATTTTACTTAAACATGTGAATTTTTGAAGGGTATTCTAAATTGAAAGCTTGAAGTTCTTTTGTCATAAGAAATAGAGAAAAACGCATACCAACTCTATCTTGTATGATAACAGAATATTCACGCCCACTACTCTGTGCAAAGGCAAGTATACTTTGATACATTTCAACAGAAGGCTGAACTCCAGAATCCTCCATCCACTGCATTACCTGTTAGAGTGAAGAGAATCATAAATTGACCTTTTACTAAAAGTGTTACTACAACATTTGGCAGTTCACATGTGAAGAATTTTGCATCTTCAGTTTTCCTTCTCTACTTCTTTGATAGTTCATTATATGAACTATATTCAGAGGCTGTTTGGTTGGTTTTCCATCAAGTCCTGTATGGATAAAGTTGTTATTGTAGATTATCTGTCTGTAGACTATTGATTGGGAAGGGTTTGTTGTGGAGGGTTTTTTCATAGATGGAAGGAGCGTGTTGGTTAGTTAATTGGAAGGGGCAGGTTTGGAAAAAAACTTGTCTTTATGCATAAAGCTCCCCCTAAAAGCTTACTGAATAAGCCACTGTCTATATCAGTAAGCCAAACAGTAATGTATAGTGGACCAAATAAGCTGTGAATCCCATTAAGCTCATTGAGTTGCTAACGAACAGGCCCTCAGTGTTATTTTGTTAATATTTTATCCCCATCTTTGAGCTCTGGGTATTAATTGTGTGTTTAAAGGATGTGAAATCATGTGGAATACATGTTATTTGTATTGAATTAGGCTTTATTATACTTGTAAACAAGGATGTTGAATTAAATTGGGGATGTTATAGTAATGAGGTCAAAAGTAACAAAATATGGGACATGATATGTGGTGAATGAGTAGTTGGACTCACAAAGGATAGTTTTCTTGGCTTTGAAGATTGTTTGAAACTTGTTGGGCATTGATTGCAATACTACTTAGCCCAGCATTGCTATTTTTGAATCAAATGAAGAACAAACAACAAGGGTGGACTAATTGTTGTCATATTGTTAAATCAAGAACACCAATGGCTTATTGTTGTTGATATCATGTCAGTTGAGCAAGGTTTTAAAAGGCGGAATAGAGCCTCGAGGCGGAAATATATATATATACACCAAAATATGTATGTATACCGCACAAATATATACACATTTATATACAACATATATAATACTAAATTACTAAGGGTGCAGGTTTAGTGGCTCTCAACAGAGAAAGAGTGGAAGCGTGAGATAGGCTAAGAGGGTGCAGAAAAATTGGTTGCTACAAGGAAGAGGAACGGTCAAACCACACTTTTTTATTAAGAGGAGAAAATACTAGCTTTTTGGGTTTTAAAATATAAAAAGTACACATTGAGGCCATTGGGCTTTAACGTTTAGTTTTTTTAAATAAAAAAGAAACACTTATACTGTAAGGAGAAGTACTACTACTGCCATAAAGCTTGTAAAAGGCCACAAAAAGCCATTACCAAAGGAAATCATTTGAGGTTAAAGCTTTCATTCCTCTGTGTTGATTGAAGCTTTAGTGATAATACATGTTATTTGTTCATGAGTTGATTTTATGACCGAATAGTGGTTTGATGCCCATTTGTTTGATTCATTTAGTTTTCCCTAGAAAGTGGAAAACCTCCGGCAAATACACTAGAAAAAGAAAACACAAGGCGTGGAACCACCACATAGAAACTCAACCAATCGTGAAACGGAAAAAACCCCAAGAACAAAGAAGATGAAACAAAATAAACAGTGGAAGCAATAACTTCAACTAGTATAGGATTATGCCAGCTCTTGCACCAATATGATCATCAAAATCATCATAGGCATATTGGTAGGTATTGGTCAATGAGTTCAACAAAATCGAAGATTGTTGACATATTAAAATGATGCTATTTAAACATATATGCTATAAATGAAGTTTGAGGGGGTTACCTCAAGGTACTTTCTCCAATTTCCAGCAGCCAAAAGATTCTGTAGCAAAACCGTATAAGTAGAGTTGTTAATTTCAGCACCCATTGCCACCATCTTATAGAATATCTGCACACATCATCACAAAGAGAGGGGCATGAGACAGGTGGCCTCTACTGGTCATGACGCAAAGCAGTTGCTCTAACTCTAAACATAAAACTCAATCACCTTCATCATGGTCTCGGTCTTCCCCAATTTTCCAATAGAATGCAGAAGTTGATTCAGAAGTCCAATGGACATTACATTGAACGATGGCTCCATCATTCCAATTAGTTCAATTGTCTTCCTCCAATCTCGTAGGCTAAAATCAAATAGAAGCATTATATATGGTGAAGGATGAGTAACATTTGACTCCAAGAAACATGAAAGAAAGGGTTATAAAATCCGGCCATGAAGGAAGCAAAAAACAAGATGCATGGCCGAAAACAATGTAATGTACATGGTTGTAGGTAGTAAAACTGGGATGTGAAAAGAATAACGACACTACAAGCAGAATCTTAACAACATATGGAACTTACATACTACAAGCAGACAACATCTCAAAATAGATGGCGTCATTCATTGGTATCTTCTTCTCCTGCATAAATTCAGCTATGACAAGAACTTTAGCAGGTTGGTTTCCTTTATTAAAAGCCCTCATCAACGCTGAACAAGCTATAAGATCTGGCTCAACACCATTCATTTCCATTTCCTGGAACAATGCAAATGCATTATCCCATTTCTCTGCAATAAAACATAGCAAAACATAGATATTGACAACTTTCTTCTAATGCTTAATATGGTTAAATCTTTTAAAATCGAAGTTAAATGTAAGAATATTACCTGCAGCACTATACGCATGTAGCATTGTTGTATATGTAACAACATCAGGATCACCATCTGCCATCTTCATCTTTGAGAATAGCAATTCCGCATTGGAAAGTTGGCCCTGATAATTTGTGTCAAAAAGAGGAGAAACCATGAGATCGAATGGCAATTTGCTTCAAATAAAAAGTGTAAACAAACTACAGACGAAAACAACTTGCCTGTTTGCTATAAACGGAAATGGCAGATGAATAAACCTCATTGGACAATGGAATCTTCAAAGCCAGCATCTCATCAAGAAATTCAAGAGCTTCAGTATATTTTGACATTTTAGAACAACCACTAATTAGCACGTTATAGGTAACTGAATCAGGTTTAACATTCTTTTCCCACATGGACCTATATAAAGCTATTGCTTTATCATATTCTCCATTGTTCATATAACTTCCTATCGCAGAATTATATGCAACGGTATTTAAATAAATTCCTCGTGAATCAGCAGCAGCAAGTATGGAATCAATCTTCACTTTTTGACCGTAGCGACCACAACAGGCTAACAAAGTACTAACTGAAACAATATTTGGTTGCACTCCATTTCTTTCCATTTCATGCAGCATATCCACAGCTTCTGGCAAGAAACCATTGGATCCAAAGGCATCAATCAGTGCATTGTAAGTGACTAAATTTGGCTTCTGGTTATTCTTTTTCATCATGTTAAATACTTCCATGGCCTTTTCAGGTTGTTGTGATCTTCCGTAAGCATTGAGCAATGATGTATAAGATACAACATCTGGGCGATATCCATTTCGTTTTATATCATTAAATACCGATAATGCTTCTTCACTCATCCCGTGGGAAGCATACGCACCTAAAAGTGCATTATAAGATATAATGTTAGGTTTAAGACCTTCGGCAATCATTGTGTCGAAAACAGCCTTGCAGTTTTCAATTTGGCCAGAAACTGAATACAAATGAATGATGCCAGTAAAAGTCACAATATCTGGATTGCATTGCGCTCTTTTATCCCTCATTGAATGAAAAATATCAATTGCTTTATCAAATTGTCCCAATTTCACGAGGCAATGGATGACGATATTTAAAGTGGTAGTATCAGGACGAATCTTTGTTCCTTTCATTAATTCAAAATAGGAGAGTGCTTTCGAATACTGAGACCCTGTTTTGAAGGCAGATAAAACTATATTGTGAGTAACAAGATCAGGTCCAACCCCATTTTCCGTCATTCTCTTGGAAACTTTTAGGGCCTCTCTCCAATTTCCACTCGATCCACAGGCATGGATTAGATTGTTATATGTTGACCTAGTTGGAGGAACCTGAAATACAAAAACTTGCATAAATAACCAAAAAAAATGAGTACCCATATGCATTTGACTAATAACAACAAACAAGTGGGTTCAGTTAACAAATTTTAAAATCTCACATGAAGGGAATGAGATATAATTTGACGTAAAAATGGGATGATACCATGATACAACTACAATTTCAGGCAGTCAAAGAGCATCCCAAGTCAAAATATCCTTATTAGATGAATAGGAGGTACTATTGTCTTATAATAAAATAAGCAAAGGAAAAAAATGTAGAACTCATAATCCAAATGAACAAATTCAAGCTTGAAAAGGATAATTATAGGCTCAAACTTGTAAGTTTTGCATGTGCATGTATGCATTTATAACATAAAATAGAAAAGGTTATTTTAACTTATTGTGCTCACTGGTACCTACAAGTAGAATGGTTGGCCAATATATTTACTGCAGCATTTAGTCACGAGTCACGTGGCTGGTGCAACTTCCAAGTCGCACAGCTATATCGACTAAATATACACTTGCCTCATCTTTTAGTTTACTACCTCAGTCTATCCTGATTTTTCTTCATAATCATCCAACTTGCCCCAATTATAGAATTTAATGCACTTTCCACCTTTCTTGCTAAATTGATCCAATATATTCTGATGGACAACTAGTTTTCTGTTACATTTATTCCCTAAAGAAAAAGGGTGTTTTAAACCTGTTTTATGTCAAACCTAGCACAAAGCCGATGAGTATTTAATTACCAAATACCACCAACACTTCAATTTGCAATACCAGTAATAAAGTTCAATGTCATCATCAAACTTTTTTAAAGAATTTATGCCACAAAAATCTTTAATTTGAAAAACAACCCATTTGATTTTCCAGAAGTGTAGCTTTCTCTTTCAGACGAAGGAAGTAGATTATTTGGATCAAGGCACATATATATATTTGTGTGTGCAAGTAGAGAGTGGAAATGGAGGGCATGTCTTCCATTATAGAAATCAAACAAGAAGTCCCTTGTTGGATTTTGATAACAAAAAGATTCAGTAAAGAAACATTTGGATTTCAAAGAAAATAAGAAAGCTCAAGCCAGAAACAAAGGTTACTTATAAGGGAAGGATACAGGTACGCACAGCTGCACGAAGCATATCTTCCATGATATTCGTTGCCCAACGCCATTGGCCAGATCGACCATGTGCACTTATGATAGCGTTGTAAGTTTCAGCATCTGGCTTGCACCTGAAAAAAAATCAAAAAATCAAAAGTATTGTCAGAAAGATCAATATGGAATGATGTGCCATATATTAAGAAGTTAATAAACAAATATAACTAGCATATTACAAATCGATATGGAATGACAAAAGATCAACAACTACGAAGAAAAGGGTATGTTATATTATATAGAAGTTCAATGGTAAATAAGACGTAGAGGGTGTTTGGTTGGTTTTCCATTAAGTCCTGTATAGATAAAGTTGTCTGTGTGGATTAATTTGTCTGTATAGATTGGGAAGGTTTTTGTTTGGAAGAATTTTTTCACAGATGGAATGAGCGTGTCTTTTAATTGGGAGGAACAAGTTTGGAAAAAACTTGGCTTTCTGCATAAAGCTCCCTCCTAAAAGCTTACTGAATAAGCCACTTTCTGTAGCATTAAGCCAATACCAAACATTCATGTATAGCTGACCAAAAAAGATGCGAGTCCCATTAAGCTCGTTAAGCTGCTAACAAACTGGCCCGTACTCTACAAAAATCATACCTCCACTTTTGCATCTCGAAGAACAAACCACGCGCCTGGTCTGTTTGATTATGCCTTGCATGTAACCTAATCATCATATTGTATATATCATTGCATGCGCAATAATTCTTTTGATTCTTCATCCACTTGAAAACTTGATTACTGTGCTCAATGGAACCTGTCCGGCTAATTTCCTACACTAGCAAATGAAGAACACAAGTATGAGATTGAAACTTTCACATACAACCGCTTTTCTAAAATTGATCATTCATGCTCCATGTATTATGTAGATTCTTCAAACAAGTGAATAACAAATTATTGCAAAATGACAACACAATAATGAAAAAAAATAAACTAGGATACCACACAAGGTCCTATTTTCTGATATGGCCAGCCGGGTTTAGTTGTAAGGCCCTGTTACCCATGTACTAATAGTATATATCAACTTACGAGTAAACAATAAAACAAAGTATAAAAACTCATTATATATTATATTAAATGCTTACGAACTAAAACAACAAAGATGACTTAAAATGACAAAGTCATACAACCATACTTAAATGGAATCAATCTTCAAACATTTTTTGAAAGAAAATCCAATGCTAAGGTGTGACTCAATCCCCAAATCCATTATTTGCTAACTGGTCTTTTACATGCCTTTTTATTAAAAAAACAATTACAACAAAAACAAAAATAAATCATTCTTCGAACATTTTTTAAAAGAAAATCTAATGCTAAGGTGTGACTTGATCATAAAATCCATCATTTGCTAACTTGTCTTTTACATGCCTTTTTATTAAAAAAAATTACAACAAAAACAAAAAATACTTTATCGAGCTCCACCGAATACACAAGCCTGTATTTATCACACGTCTCCCCGGTAGATAAAATTCTAGAATAACATGTGTCAGAAAATGGTTTACAAAGTCTATCTTTAGAACATTATCTATCTCTTTTAGAACCCTATGCCACTAGCACACCAAACATTTTAGAATTAAAAGCATCCCAATTTCTTGGATCAAATAGATTAAAACTATTAAAAACGTCATCATCAACATGATTAAAAGCATTAGTAGCATCAAGGACATCATCAGAAGTATCAAAAACATCGTTAGAACCATTAACATTAACATGAATATCATCCAAACTGTCACTAGCGTCAACATTAGTAACATTAGCATTAGTAGCCAAATCCTCATTGGATTCATTTTGAGTGCCAACTAAATTTACCCAATTAGGATTTTCATTTGAAGCAACAACACGAATATCATCCAAACTAACATCATGTTGATTATTAATGAAAGTTCGTGCTTCTTTTTTGACAAACATATCAAGAGCTCTTTTTGAGATTGAATGATCGTTTCAAATCTTTTCTTTTGCTAAAACATTATAATTGTGCAGTTGAGATAAAGTAACATGGAGAAGGCCGAAAAGAATGGCTAAAAGTTCAAATATATAGAATATGGTAAAGGCTAAAAGTATAAGTGGACCCCAAAAAAAATTGGGGGCCCTGTTCCGTATCTCACATTGGTACAACCTCCGGCACAACCTTGTGTGCTTGCAAACCAAGTTTTTCACCATCACAATCATAATAGCTAGAATGTGAGTTTGGTCCATCTAGATAAAACACTTTTTTAGATCATCTAAGGCCATATTTCATTATTTTAAATCTTATCTATCAAAACTCGAATGTTTTAAGTATCTGATAGACCTCGAACATAAGGTCCTACAACTAGTATTCGGGTGCTTCTGTCCCTCCAGACATCTATATTGGGTCCTTTTGAGGTCATAGTTCTTCAGAGGTATGCATCGCATGTGGCTTTGACCATATCCCCAAATTATTAACCACAAATAAAGGGGAAAAGGAAATCAAGACATGCACCGGAAACTTTGGTTTATTTTTGCCAAGATAAGAATTTGCAATTTGCCTAATTTGATAACATATAAAACCTACTCAAGTATCATGATTAAGAAAGAGAAAAAACACAAGTTATATAAATACACATGTACTCAAACATATTGACAGGGTCGGCCCTAGCCATAAGCAGCCCGAGCAATGGCATTAGGCATCACACCCAAAGGGCATCATCAAGTAATCCAATCCACCACTACCCTAGGTTATGCCGAGTGTTGAATTTTGATTTCTGATAGTCACTCCTTTCAAGGCTTGATTTATGTTTCTTCCGTTTTCATATTTGATTTAAGATTTTTGTCTTTCTATCTTTTCCAATTTGCTAATGTGCCTATCTTGGTTTCACGTTGTTATTTGCTTTATGTTTGTGGTTTGATTTGTTGCTAATTGTTTATGATGTTACCAGGCTTGATGATGCGCTCCAATTGTTCAATGAAATGCCATAAATAAAACCACTTTGTCTTTTGATATGCTTGTTATTTTAATTTCAAATACTAAAAAATTGATCATAAAGTTTGATTCTTGACTTTGAAGAACACTTAGGTTGCGTTTAGTTCGTGAAAAATTTCCTGTTTTCTAGAAAAAATTTCCAGAGAAAATGAAAATTTGGAAAACGCGTTTAGTTCGTTGAATTTTCCAAACTTTTCTTAGAAGACGAAAATTTTCATTTTCTAAATTTACATTGGATTTAGAAAACAACTTTTATCAGTTTTCAAGATTTTCATTTTCTAAAGACTTTTCCACATTCACACGTTCACACACTCACACACTCACACACTCACTTTCACACACACACACACACTCACTTTCACACACACACACACACATTCACACACACACATTCACACACATACTTTCACAGACACGCACACACTTTTTCACACACACCACACTTTCATTTTCACACACACTTTCACTTTCACACACACACACACACTTTCACACACACACACTTTCACACTTTCACACACACACACTTTCACACACACACGCTTTCATTTTCACACACACACGCATTTTCACACAGACACACTTTCACACACACACACTCTTTCACACACACACGCACACTTTCATTTTCACACACACACACACTCTTTCACACACACACACACACGTATTCACATACACACATTTTCATTTTCGCACACACATATACACATACTCACTTTCACACATTCACACACACACCCTTCCATTTTTACACACACCCTTCCATTTTTACACACACACTTTCCTTTTCACACACACACATACACACACTTTCTAATTTGAAAAAAATAGAAAATAGAAAATGAAAACTGGTAGAAAATGCGCAACTAAGCGCGTTTTCTAATTTTCTAAAAATGAAAAATGAAAACTCCACCATTTCAACTAAACGCGTTTTGAAAAAAATTCATAGAAAACTGAGAATGAAAACTCAACTCTATTTTCTGAAAACGTTTTCTTAGAAAATGAAAACAGTTTTCGCTAACGAAACGCGCCCTTAATTTCTTCGTTTTCTTTGTGTTATGTAACATTTATACCTTAGTGATGGCAATAACAATTTATCAATACATGATGGTCGATAGGAAACCTCTAAAAGAATGAAAGGAAGAGGTGGTGTGATATGTGATAGGCGTTAGAGGAAATTAAGCATGTCTAGTTAATTTAGATGTAAGTAATCACATTGCTTTAATTCCGTTTAATGGGTATATAACATTCTCAATTTGCATATGTCTCATGAGTTGTTAATCAAATTGGTTTCATAAACACTAATTCTTATAGCAATGTTAAAGAAGTTCTCCGGATCCAGATCCCTAGCTCACACATCAAGTTGTCCGATGCATTTCCAAAATCTTTCGTAAATAGTCTGTAGTTTCCTCTTGTGCACCGCACATTATAGGGGTGGCAATTCTCGACATGACACGAACCCGCACGAAAATAAACAGGTTTGGGTTGAACTTTCTGACCCGCCAACCCGTTTATTAAACGGGCCGTGTTCGGGTTGACACATACGGGTCGCGGGTTGACCCGCCAACCCGCCAAAAATAATATTTTTTAAAATAATAATTTTTATTCTAGGTTTTCTAAAATAATATTTGTATTAGTATTTGAACTTGGTTGTAGTACTAGTATTTAAATTTGGACGTTTGAACTTGGTTGTATTATTATATGACCTGCCAACCCATTTATGACCCGCCAATTGACCTGGCAACCCGTTTATGGCCCGCCAACCCGAGCATGTACGGGTTAAAGTTGAACATTTCGACACGATTAGTTAAACGGGTCGTGTCCGGGTTAAACCTTCCTGACCCGCCAACCCGAACACGATTGCCACCCCTACCGCACAACCTATATCTAGTAATTTGTTGAATATTTGCGTTGATCTAAAATGTTATCACTTAAAAGTTATCTGCAAATGACCCATGGTGACTACTGTAGTTTCTTTCATTTGAAAACTAACGATTTTACTATCAATTCTTGGTCCTGTAAAAATAGTATGTTCTGTCTACCTTTTTATATTGGGAGCATTTTTTAGGCTTTCTGTCCATGGCATGAAAAACCTCAGGTATATCACATATTCACATACACAAATAAATTGATGCACCATGTGTCCTCCATTTTCTATTATCTTCTAATCCAGGTATATAATATCATATATTCACATACACAAATAAATTGACATAATGCACAGTTTTGGTTGCAGTCACATACACTGGTACATATAAGAACCCCTTTGTAAGAATTGAACTTCTAAACCCTGTTATCTTTTACTAAACGAACTCCTAAATTCAATGCTCTAAAACATGGTCAAAACTTGTGACAAAATACATGTCAATTTTTTTAATTTCAGAAAGTGCTATCTTTTGTACTCATCAAAATTTTTACAATATTCAGAATTCTTATCAATCCGAAAGTGGAAATTCGGTACCTTACACCTAAGAAATCAAAATGTAGCTATTTCTTGAATACATATGCACATAGAACTCCAAATAACAGCCAAAATTAAGTTACCTACCTTGATAAGGATGGGATAATTCTTGCGGGCAAATCTACCAGCCCATCGATTAAGCAAACCATCAATATCTTCCCGTTGATTGAGCTTTAAGATCTTGGAAACCAAATCCGAAATGGCCCAATCCTTCTGAAACCGGTCACCTTGGACCCGCAACCGATAGCGCTTGGACAAATCGGACTTCCTGAAACCGCTGACGTGCACGGAGACTTGTCGTTCTCCTCTGTCGTAGTCTACGAACCCTACTAGCTTCTTGCTGTTGGCCTCGCCGGAGCAGCATCGTGGTAAAAGTGGAAGAGATTTTCTTCTGGGTTTGTGGTGAAACGGTGGGGAGGGTGAATTGATATGGGGATAGATGGGTGTGAAGAGAGGAGAGTGTAGCTGTAAGGAGGCTTCCATGGCTATGGCTATATGAGCTGGCCCGAGAGCAATCAAACAATAGCCTTCTCAATCGTATCTCCTCTTAAATTCAGCCAGCCCTCTATGTTGTTTTTCGTACCGTGAGTTCGAGACTTAGCTAAAACCTTTTGCAAAATGACCTCCTTCTAAACTCTAATTTTGATCCGTGAGGTTTAGCGAAAATTTTAAAAGTGGGTACTAAATTTTAATATCTTTTAAAATTCTCCATATATATTCCGTCATCTGATATGATCCATAAACCCAATTCTTATTACCATCTGATCAATTTTCTTTGTTATCGTATTCCCAAAATTATTTGATCGATTTTCTTTGTTATCGTATTCTCATAACAATTCCTTCCAAATTGACGGTTATATAAAATTGGTGGTTATCTGAAAAATTGTTGAAAGACATGTTTCAAGATTGCTACCTAAGATGAGAAAGGATGGTGATCTTCATATTGAAATATAAATTTTGTCAAATGGGTGCTTGATGGTTGAAAATGGTACCTGCAAGTAATCAAACAAGAAGTCCCTTGTTCAGCGTCCGATTCGGATATGTATATGAACAGGTCCGCTTCATATGGTTCATTGGCAAATGGCATCACTTTTGGGGGATAGGGTGAGCTGAGAGTGGGAGAAGAAGGTTCAGGGTTAGTAATTTCTTCAGTACTCCTTATAGTGGACATATTGGCAGGGATTACAAGAGGTAATGAAGAGACTTGCCTCTGATAGATTAGGTTCCCCTTCTTTTTCTAGCAGAGTGCCATCTGCATATTCTGAGGCGATTTGTTTATTTTTCACTGAGGGATCAGGCTGCTCCTTGCTAGGAGGGGCCTATCCCCCAGTTTGAGGACCTGGCCTTACTGCTGAGAAAAAAGAGCGAGGATCAGCACATAATTTAGTATCATTGTCATCATCGTTATTATCTCTCAGAGAGTAAGATGTTCCTTCATCCTTTTCTTCTTCATCTTCATCTTCATCCTCTTCAATTTGGATGAGGGAATCATCTTCAGTTTCCTTTCCCTGATCGGTCTCAGGGATTTGTTCAGAGGGCTGGAGTTTATTGGCTTGAGCTATTAATTGTTCTTCTTCGCACTTTTCTCCCCCTCTGTGTTGCCGTCGGGGAGGATGTGCACCATCATGGTGTTGATCTTCTCCTTGATGACTTCAAGGGTCTCAGGATGTTTCTTCTGAATCAACGAGAGTTGATTCAGGGACTCTCTATCACTTTCGATGATAGAGGAAGTAGAGACAGTAGGGGTCTTTAATAATTTGAAGATCTCTGATAGTGTTTCCCCCTATTTGTCTATCTTGTTCGTGAGGGAGGTGATGGAGTATGTGTTCATCGTTGAGACATCCGATTGGATGTCTGAGACTTGGTTTTTATATCAGGTATCCCAGATACCTAATTGAAGATAAACTCCACTGCTATTTGCAAGTCATCGCCCTTTAAATACAGTGTGGTCGCTTCATTGACCAGGTGATTCATCGCTAGCAGCTGGAAGGTTGAATTGGAGCCGTCGGTGAGATCTTTGGGATCTTAAGCTTCAGTTTGGGCATGGTCCTGCCCTGGTGCTTCTCTTGCTTCAGTAAGAGCTTCTTCTAAGACTTCTCCATTTTTTGAGATAGAGGTGAGCGAGAAGGAGGTGCATCAGAGACACATGTAGACAACACAGATAAATGAGCCAAAAATAGCTCAGGGTTAGAAGAAAGAAATTGGTTGGAAGTTTGTATATGCAAGGGTTCCTTGAGAGTATCTGAAAGATTACTCTCAGGGTTGGAACTTGCAACTGATGTGTCCTGAGGATCACATACCTGTCTCTGAGAATGTTTATGAGAAACATTCTCAGGTCCTGTGCACGTTGCTTTCTAGTTTTCAGATTGTGTAAACAATGTTGATAATTGAACATCACGTTTCTCAACCTCTTCAAATATGGGGACTACCATATCTGATTCATTGGTCGATGTGTGGACCAAAAAAGAGTAGATAGAAGGAGAGAAGAAGGATGTGATAGTATTACATGTACTAGCTTCAACAGAGCTAGTTACTATAACCTTAGGAGCCTCAGTCTCCTTTGGTTGGGGTAGTGCTGATGAAACCGCAACATTCTCTAAACATGTTGTTATTGTTGAGTTGGGAGGAGGTGTTGGTGATACGCCGAATGTAGACAGGATGGTCTTTTGATAGACGTCCTTCTTGGCTTTCTTATGAAGTGGTTTATTTGCTGTGGAGTTTTTGCGTCCATCAGCGGCTGAATTTCTCCTTTTCTTTGAGGAAGGGGAAGATGTATCAAGGTTAATCACTGATGGGTTTTTTAGTGATTCAGATACATTCTCTACCATGTAGGTAGGAGCGGCGACTTCAGTGTGTGGGGGTGTAGGACCCCTGACAATCTCTAGCATGTTAGGTAAGAGAGGGGCATCTCCCTCTTCAAGGTCATGTTCCAGTGACTTCTTCCCTACCTGAGAGAAGCACTGGTTTCCTTCTTAGGGTAGTCTCTGAAGATGTACTCCAGGATCATGGACATAAACGAGGATAAAGGATTGTTTTCTCCCTTTTCTTCATGTTGACCCTTTTCTTCATGCTGATCCTTTTCTTCAGGTCCTCCAAGATGATCTTCACATAGTTTATGATTCGGCCATGGCAGAGAGCATAAGCCATATCAAGTTCGGCTTGCCTGTTCCTGACCGCCGGTCTTGGTGCCAAGGCACTGAATGATGTTGTGGATCCCAGAATATGATCAAGTACTAAAAGAATTAATACGAACACGAAGAACACACAATTAATGAAGATCCAAAGTCGGATATCTCACTTGTATTGAATAATATATCGTGTTTCTCTCTAGAAGTTTAGCTCTCAATATATCACACGTACCAATATAATGAACCCTATGCTCCTATTTATATTGAAGGATTAAACTATATAAGGAAACAAAGAGAATGGCATTATGCACTTGCCATGTTTACAATAAAACAATGTTTCCTTATTTTGACACAATTAAATTAAATCCTAACAATCTCCCCCTTTGTGTCAAAATGACTCTTCATCTTTTCAGCTTGAACATTCCTTCAAATCGTCTTAGGGTCTGTCGGTAGATAATGCGCTTGTCAATCAGCTCAATTGCATTCAATAGATTTTCTCTTTCATTCGCCTTAAGCTGTTGCTTCTTACTTTCTTCTTTGATCAGCACTTGCTTCTGCAGAAAGTCTGTTTCGTCCGTCAGAATAAGAAGCAACTTCACCAAATCTTAAGAATCTCATTTCTCCGTTAGGCTTCATGTATACAACTCCGTGGGTTGGTCAGGTCATCACTTGAGTCACATTCAAATTCTTTAGGCCAGGGAAATCTTGATCAGGCTTTGGCAGATACACTTTTTTCTGTTTACTTTCTACAGCTTTTTGGAAATCATGAAGATAGCTGTATCGAAGCTCCTTTTGAATATGCCTCATAGTTGCTCTTAAAGCTCTTTGTTCATTCTCTGGTCTTTTGGTTTTGTCTTTAAGCACAGTATACAAAGTTTCCATATCCGTCACATCCGATCTCCATGATAGTGACAATTCTGTGTCTAGAAACAACTTCTTTCGGATCCTTTGCTTTGGTCTTTAGTATGCTCACATATTCCATTACTTGAAGCGGATCCATTTCCATGATCAGATGTATTCGGGACGGATCCTCTAGTTTCTTCTTTTCTACGGAGTTCTGACTTGTGGATTTACCTATGTGCTCTTCGAAAGAATTCTTTCCCAATGAATTTGATGCGGTAGCAACGGTGTTTGATCAATATTTGTTGGTAGGAATTTCTTTTCCGCGTGCATTAAATTCACATAATCTTCTTCTTTCAACACGGGTTCATATGGATCACGAAACCAGTTTCGGACTGAATCTCTCAAATGCTGAACATTTACTTCTTCTTTATTTGTTGGTTCAGCAGCTTGCAATCCACTCCCAATTTCAAATTATACCGTGGGCTTTTCAACCGTTGGCGGATTTGTTTGTTGTGTGGGAGGTGGAGCAGATTGTTGTTGGCTTGACGGTGGAACTGTAGATGAAGATGGACCAGAAGTTGTAGTAGAAGATGGTCGAGAGCGAGCTTGAGTTCTTGTAATCCGACGGCGTCTCCCCCTCAGGGCGATTTGGACCAGAGGCCGGATCGTTCTGATCAGGTCGACGATGTGGAACAGACGCGGCGGGACGACAAGACTGTTGAATTTCAGTGCGAAGAGCAGTTATGGCACCAAGAATCTCATCAGATGATTGCTTTTGTTTGGTTGCCATATCAAGAAGTTGTGACACAATATTGGCTTTGAATAAGTCGAACTCATAGCGAGTGACATTTGGAATTTCAAGGTTTCGACGAAGAAGACCCATCAGTGTATCTTCAGGTAGACCTCTAGCTATAGCTTCAACAAGTAAGTTGGCGTACAACATGGACATGAGTTCATCATTGTTGTACTCATATCTATGTGGGGATGGAGGTCGATTCGAGGATCTGGATTCGAAGTAGGATGCTGGGGTTGAGGAGGTGGAGTATGACTACTACTTGGACAGGAAGAGTTGGCTTGTGTCGGATCTGGCTGTCGGGAGCGTGAAGCTTCAAGTACTTCCTGAACAAAAGTGCGTCTTTCAGCAGTCATTCTAGCCTCATGAGCATCCAAAGACGCTTGAGCTCGTTGGAATTGAGTAGCAATAAGAGCTTGAGCCTCGGGAGAAATTGTGAACTGAGTAGTAGGGGTACCTGAAAGGGAAACACCGGGATCACGTAGATTACCCGTTGACATCACAGTTGAGTAAACTGAATGACCTACGTTCAGTGGTGGCAGTGATGTGGCAAGGTTTCGACGAAGAAGACCCATCAGTGTATCTTCAGGTAGACCTCTAGCTATAGCTTCAGCAAGTAAGTTGGCGTACAACATGGACATGAGTTCATCATTGTTGTACTCATATCTATGTGGGGATGGAGGTCGATTCCGAGGATCTGGATTCGAAGTAGGATGCTGAGGTTGAGGAGGTGGAGTACGACTACTACTTGGACAGGAAGAGTTGGCTTGTGTCGGATCTGGCTGTCGGGAGCGTGAAGCTTCAAGTACTTCCTGAACAAAAGTGCGTCTTTCAGCAGTCATTCTAGCCTCATGAGCATCCAAAGACGCTTGAGCTCGTTGGAATTGAGTAGCTATAAGAGCTTGAGCCTCGGGAGAAATTGTGAACTGAGTAGTAGGGGTACCTGAAAGGGAAACACCGGGATCACGTAGATTACCCGTTGACATCACAGTTGAGTAAACTGAATGACCTACGTTCAGTGGTGGCAGTGATGTGGCAAGGTTTCAACGAAGAAGACCCATCAGTGTATCTTCAGGTAGACCTCTAGCTATAGCTTCAGCAAGTAAGTTGGCGTACAACATGGACATGAGTTCATCATTGTTGTACTCATATCTATGTGGGGATGGAGGTCGATTCCGAGGATCTGGATTCGAAGTAGGATGCTGAGGTTGAGGAGGTGGAGTACGACTACTACTTGGACAGAAAGAGTTGGCTTGTGTCGGATCTGTCTGTCGGGACCGTGAAGCTTCAAGTACTTCCTGAATAAAAGTGTGTCTTTCAGCAGTCATTCTAGCCTCATGAGCATCCAAAGACGCTTGAGCTCGTTGGAATTGAGTAGCAATAAGAGCTTGAGCCTCGGGAGAAATTGTGAACTGAGTAGTAGCGGTACCTGAAAGGGAAACACCGGGATCACGTAGATTACCCGTTGACATCACAGTTGAGTAAACTGAATGACCTACGTTTAGTGGTGGCAGTGATGTGGCACTGGTAGGATTTCCTTCCAATCCTCGTGAAATGTCCGGAATGGACATCACTATGGAAGTTCCGACTGGGCCATGAAGGCTCTCAATGTGTATAGGCACGTGTTCCCTAAGAGGCTCTAGACTCGATGTGCACTCAAATGAAGTCGAAGCAGGTGAGCTACTGCTTCTTGGTTCAATAGCTATGTCTCCCGAAGAGAGCGCGGCTAGATGAGGAGCTAAACTCACAAGTATATCTGAAACCGTAGGCTGTTGTGAGCTTACGGAGTGGCTAGGAGGGGTGTGCAATTGCGTTGTTGGGCTAACAACGGCTTGTCCAATGTCGGAACCCAAAGAATGAATAACAACAATGGACTCGGTAACCCGGATAGAGGTGACAGGTGTCTCACTCTTCGAAATATTTATCTCTCCTTCACACACTCGCACATCAATATTTTCAACTAAATCTCCCTCCGTTCTCCTTATATCTCCAAATAATTGGTCAAGTGTAAGGTCAGGTGGAGACTCAGAGAATTGCTCAAAGTCAAAAGCAACAGTTGTAGCCTCCGATGAGGTGTCAGGAACTGAAGGCTGTCGGCCAATCCGGTGAAAGGCAGCATCTTCCGCAGCATCAATACATTGACGTTTTCTTCGAACAAGGTCATCAGAAAGAGTGTCTTCGGTATCAGATTCGGACGACGGTTGATACACTCTACTTCGGCTAACACGCATCTTTAACCGACGGGTGGATGGAGTGATAGCTGGAATGGTTTGGGCAACGGTAGGTGGAATAGGGATTTGCTGATCCGATGCACCTCCCACTTCATTTCCCCTTACATCCTCTGTTCTCTCAACACCCTGTTCAGGATCCCCTTGATTCTGAACCTGCTCATCTAATCTAATACCCTCGCCCTCTCTTTGATGTTCCTCATGGATTGGCTGTTGAGCAGGCTGTCACGGTTGTTGGGGAGCCATTAAGCTGATACTCTCCCTATAAGCTATCACACTAGGTGCATCTTGATCAGCAAGGGATAGTAAAGCTTCGGGTAGAGGCATTGTGAAAGGAAACCGAGTTTTGTTGAGCTTTAAGTACTTTTGAACGAACGATGGTCCAAGTGGAGAGCCATGTCGTCTCGGAATTTCCTTACGTGCATTCATTGTCCGATAGATGGCAATTTGAAAAAAACGTTGGAACAGAATAAATTCACGCGCTCGCTTGTTCTCTTTATAGGTGGCAAAGGCAACGAGGTCGTTCCAAATAAGTGATGCATAGTCGTAATGACGACTGTAGATGAACCCGTGGAAGATGCGCAATATGGATGAGCTGGCCCGATCCATGCCGGTGTGCTTGCCTGTGAGACATTGGTTGGTCAGTGAAAAGATAGTGAAATAAAGGTGGGCCAGAAACATCCGTTTAAACTGGCCAAGGGAAGTAAGTTCTTCGCTGTCGTTGTAGCCAAGAGCTCGGAAGTCACGGCACAATTCGTCCTCGCTTGGTGGATCTTCAAAGGTGTCAAGGCCGGGGACGGAATTAGCAGCTGGAAGATGGAGAATGCGCCGGAGTATAGTTGGTGTGAGTTTGGTGACAAACTCATCTATTTGCGCGGTAAAGTGATGGTCGCCTTCCACCGGGTGATATTCCAAGGTGTACCAAAATTGTTGCAAGTAGAATACAGGGACCCGGTGTTCGAGTGCGAAAGCAAATCGAAGAGGATGGTTTCGTATGATCTCCATGACGATGGGGTGATCTAGGCGCATGTTGAAGTTGAGACGATGATTGTTTGGTTTGAGCTCCCGCGAGGTGCCCGGGGGGAGTAAGATATCATCTCGATTAGCAGCGTTGATATTGGGTGCAGTGGAACACTCAGAAGGCATCGGGTTCTCGTCATCAGACATGTTTGGATCATGGTGAGCCGCCATTGGAACTGAAATCACAATGTTAAACCATGGAAGACAAGTTAGTACAAAAAAAAATTTGTAAGTATAGATGTCGGGTGACACACAGTTGCCAAATCTGGATGTCGAGTACAAAGGGATCGATAAAAAAATGTCGAGTCCATATGGATCGATAGAATGACTTGTAGTTGG
This sequence comes from Silybum marianum, assembly GCA_036898165.1. Lineage (NCBI taxonomy): Eukaryota > Viridiplantae > Streptophyta > Magnoliopsida > Asterales > Asteraceae > Silybum > Silybum marianum. Next base: position 19,051,985 of record CM072530.1, on the reverse strand, counting down.
CAAGAAAAAGGCCAAGGGAGGATGTCGATCCTTTATTGGTCGACATACACGGATGTCGGGTTTAAAGGGATCGATATAAACACCTAGATGTTTCTTAAGAAGCACAAGGGATTATATCGGGTACCTATGGATCGACAAGATTTTATGTTGAGTGGTACAGGTGCGACAAGAAGACTTGTTAATATTGCAAAAAAATCAAACATGTGTAATCCGACAAAAAGGTGTCGATTGAAGTATGCTCGTGATAAGTACTTAGTTTTTTTTTGCAATTTAAGCAAACAAGTCGACCCATGATGGATCGACAAGAAACCTTATTGGGTATTGAAGAAGCAATAAAAACACTTGGGAGATTTTAAGATGGACTTGTCGATCCTTTGTGAATCGACAAGAAATCTTGTCGGGTCAATCTAGGCGAGAAGAATACTTTGAATACTCGAGGATGAACTTGTCGATCCTTTATCAGCCGACAAGAAAAGATGTCGGGCCTTAAGGAGTCGAAAAGTTTAAAAGAACAACTTGAAGAATATTTTAAGTGATTGTTAGGTCCGATAAGTCCAATATTTGACCAGATCTAAAAAGTGATTTTAAGCCAGATTTAATCCTAGATCGATGATTGATGGGTGTCGCCTAACATTATTGAAACTAAGCCTAAGGTCCAATAACCCCAAAACATGCAAAAATCAATCAAAATCGGGAATCCAAGGGTTTTGGAATCTGAACAGTTAAGGCTTAAATTGACTATCATGTAATGATTTAAAGTGAAAAGTGCAAGAATTAAAGTTGATTAGGAACAGAAAGCGAACCTGGTGATATCTTCGGATTTGAAAAACTCGAAGATTTGAAAATCACAGTGTGCAACAATAGATATCAAGAGGGTTTTGGAGAGAAAAAGAGGGAAGAACACTTTTGATATCGTGAATAGTGCATGTGGGGGCCCGAGTTTAAATAGTGGGGTCATCAGAGGAGGACACGTTGCAAAATTTTATCAGGCAGCCGATATGACAACAATGTCGGTTTGATCAGAGCAAAAGCTGAAGCAGAAAAATCCTCTGCAGAAGCATCAAGAGCCCAAGCAGAAATGGAAAGAGAAAAGACTGCAGCTGCAAAAGTAAATGCTGAAGGATCATCAAGTCGAGCAGCAGAGAATAGACAAAAACTGCAGAGACTTGGAAGAATTGATCTTCCAATTCTGGAAATCACAAAAAGGTACATGTATGCTCCTATAGACCAGAAGATCTATCTCATGTTGCCCAACTTCTCAAACGCCTACAATGTAAGTGATGCTATTAAAGACAAATTCATGGCACACAGACAAGCGAGAAAGGACGTTCATACCTCTGTACCTATCAAACGAGTCTCTGCAATAAAACATTCACCATTTGAAGAAATAGAAATATGGTACACAATTTATGAGGTTATCAGAGAAGACAATAAGACTTATTACTTTTGTGATAATGATCTATTGTCCATCTTTCCCTCTGATCTTATCTTTCTGGAGAAATTCATGAAGGCTCAAATGACTAAAAGAAGTGATGATCAAGATCAAATTGCTTATTCTCGAATCATTCAATGCATGAAGTCCTACATCCGGTACAAGAGACAGGTAGATTTTCAAATAGGAATCAATTACAATGTTGATAACCTAGCTATCTCTGCACCCAATGAAGATCTAGAAGGCATCAACAACATGAGAATCGGCAAAGTGCTAGTAGACCCAGAGGAAGGGGTGATTTTCAGAAGGCTAGACAGAAAGAGCTTCTTCAGAATCAAAGAAGCACACAAATACTCATCAGAGGTCGTTTACATTGCGAAAAGCTTCATTTTTGTTGATGTTAACAATCACAATCCAGAGGTTATTGAGAAGATGACCAAAAAGCTTTCAACTTTATTATCAATCAGAGAGATCATAAATAAGATTGGAAAGATTGTATCTGACGTCGCTCCTTTCTGAACAGACTTCACTCTTCTGGTTGCATACTTAGGGGGAGATTGTTACACTTTTGAAAGTATGAACCACAAGATGAAGAATATGACGTGGCACATACATCAAGGATGTCTACCTTTTGCAACCGACTAGTTTATTACACGCTCCCATCTCTCACACGTGTCAGTTTGTAATAGGTTAAGATGTTGACTTTTACTTTATTCTATTTGTATAAATAGATCTTTTCTCTACTGTAGAAGTTATCGATTTGAAATTGGAAGATTGAAGAACTTACTGTGCGTCATTCCATGTATCTGTAATCATCATTCAGGTTATAATTCATTGTTAATCTGTTCCTCAATCTTTGATCGATTATTATTACTGTTGGTTAATCGATATAAATTGCTTCCGCTTATACTATGTTTATGAATCAATCGATTAATCTGTGAAGAAGAGAATCTGGAACCAACACAACTACATATTCAGCTTCTGCAGTAGTGGTTGAAACACAATTTTGCTTTTTTGAAGACCAACTCACAAGCCTATCACCCAGAAATTGACATGAGCCTGATGTACTCTTCTTATCCAATTTGCAACCACCATGATCTGCATCTGTAAAAGTTGTTAGCTCAAAACCAGAATCCTTTGGATACCAAAGTCCTAATGAAGGAGAACCTTTTAGATATCTAAGGATTCTTTTAGCGGCTAGAAGATGAGATTCTTTAGGATTAGCTTGATATCTAGCACAAATATATGTAGCAAACATTATATCTGGTCTACTAGCTGTTAAGTAAAGCAAAGATACAATGATGCCTCTATATTTCTTTTGATCAACAGGTTTACCAGACAAATCTGATTCAAGTTTAGTAGCAGTGGCCATTGGAGTTTGAATACTAGAACAGTCAGACATGTCAAACTTCTTAAGTAGGTCAGAAACATACTTAGATTGATTTATGAATATTCCAGTAGGAAGTTGTTTAACTTGAAGACCAAGAAAAAATGTTAACTCTCCCATCATACTCATTTCAAATTCAGTTTGCATGATCTTTTCAAAAAATTTACAAAATTTTGGATTTGTAGAAGCAAATATAATGTCATCTACATATATTTGAATAAGAATCATATCCTCACCTTCCTTTTTCAGAAATAATATAGTATCTATTGTACCTCTTTTGAATTTGGGATTCAGAAGAAAAGTTGTGAGTGTGTCATACCATGCTCTTGGTGCTTGTTTAAGTCCATACAATGCTTTATCCAATATGTAAATATTGTCTGGAAATTCTTTGCTTACAAAACCTTTTGGTTGTTCAACATATACCTCTTCATGGAGAACTCCATTAAGAAATGCACATTTCACATCCATTTGAAAAACCTTCATGTTTTTATAAGCAGCATATGCTAGGAAGATTCTGATAGCTTCAAGTCTTGCAACTGGAGCAAATGTTTCATCATAATCTATGCCCTCCTGTTGAAAGTAGCCTTTAGCAACTAATCTAGCTTTGTTTCTCACTACTATCCCATGTTCATCTTTCTTATTTTTGAAAACCCATTTGGTTCCAATAATTGATTTGCCCTGTGGTTTTGGAATTAGTCTCCAGACTTTGTTTCTCTCAAATTGGTTGAGTTCATCTTGCATTGCTAAAATCCAGTCTGGATCTTGAAGAGCTTCACTTGGCTTTTTGGGTTCTATTGAGCTTAAAATTTTTACATACAAACATTCATTTGCAGTAGCTGGTCTGGTTTGTACACCTTTTGAGACATCACCTATGACTTGATGTATTGGATGACATGAAGTCCATTTTGTAACACTTGGTAATGTATTAACAGAGGTAACATTGTTTAGGGGTTCATAATCATTAGTAATTGCAGCTTCAGAATCTGGATTGAAAACTGAGTGTAATTCTGAAGATTCTCTCTGAACATAATCATTCCGAACTCGTTCAGAAGAAGGAACTACTAGTTCAGAAGTTACTTGGGGAAGTTCAGAAGTTACTTGGTGAAGTTCAGAAGTTACTTGGGGAAGTTCAGAGGTAACTTGATCCATTGTTGAGGTTGAGATTTGAGGTTCAGAAAGATTTGACACTGATATGGCAGGTGAAACTAATTCTAGAGTTGCTCTTAGAAGTGATGGATTTTGATAATCTGCAGAGACATTAACAGAAATATCTAATAAATCTTGACAAAGTAAATCCAAATTTGGTTTTTGTAATGAATTAGACTCAGAAGATTTTGCAGAAGTAGTGGTGTCTGTGTATAATTGTTCAACAATTGAATTATGCTTGAGTTCTGAACTGCTTTGTTCAGAAGTCATTGTAGGTTCATGAAATCTGATATTGGAAGTTTCAACGATTCTCTTTGAATTTTTAATCAGAACTCTGTATGCCTTTGATCTTTGTGAATATCCAACAAATATACCTGCTAATCCTTTAGGAGCAAATTTGTCAAGGTATTGAACATCATTAAGAAGAAAACACCTGCTTCCAAAATTTTTGAAAAAATCAATTGAGGGTTTTCTCTTTTTAATGATCTCATAAGGAGTTTTCAAAAACTTTCTATTTAGAATTGTTCTGTTTTGAGTAAAACATGCAGTAGCTATAGCTTCTGTCCAAAAAGATAGAGGAAGTTCTGAGTAAGCAAGCATGGTTCTAGAAGCTTACCATTCTGTTGGGGAGTTCTTGCAGCAGAAAAATTATGAGATATTCCAACAGAATCCAAGAAGTTCTGAAGTGTAGAATTGGTAAATTATGTGCCATTGTCACTTTTGATCTTTTGGACTGGAAGTTGAAGAAGAACCTGTATTCTTTTTAGAAATGGAATTAGTATTTCAGAAGTATCAGATTTAAGTCTAAGAAATTCAACCCAAGTTTATCTAGAGTACTCATCAACAATAACAAGGATATACTTCTTTCCTCCCAAGCTTTGAGTTTTCATTGGACCACACAAATCCATGTGAAGCATTTCTAGTGGAGCTTGACATGAAGAAAGCATCTTTAGAATATGAGAGCTTCTCTTAATTTTCCCAAGTTCACTTGCTGAACATTGAGAAGATTTATCAAACTTGATTTTGGGTAAACCTCTGACTGACTTATGTTTATCTAATTCTAAAATAGATCTGAAATTCAGATGAGACATTCTTCTGTGCCATAACCAGCTTACTTCCTTAATTTGAGTAGACTTATAACATACCTCTGTGAGTTGACCATCTTCTGTGAAAATGGCAATATAGATATCACCATCTCTATAGGCAGTTAGTTGTTTCTCTTTTGTAGCACCCAGAACTTGACAAACATTAATATTGAAGTGTACAGTGCAGTATTTGTCACAAAACTGACTGATACTAAACAAATTATGTCTTAATCCTTCCACATAGAAAACTTTCTTGACTTGAACATCTCCTTTGACAAAAGTTCCATAACCTCTTACATAACCTTTTGCATTATTTCCAAACCTAACTGTTCCTCCATATCTTTCATGATAATTAGTTAGTAATGACTTGTATGGTGTCATGTGTCTTGAACATCCAGAATCTAACACCCACACATGACACAACTGCAAAAGAAGTTATTTAGTTTTAGGTACCCATTTAAAAATGGGTCCTTTCAGATTAGCTAACAGTGAAAAAAGTTTATCTTTTGGCATTTTAGATAAAAAGATAGAAATTTGTTCAGAATTTATGTTTTCTTGTTTGATCTTATTCAGATTAGTAGTCTTTTTAGGTTTGCCATATGCTGAAGAATTCCTGTTAAATTTCTGCCTTTGATGTTTTACATTTGGTTCAGCAGTATGACCATTTTGTGCAGAATTAAAAGAAGAATGAACAAAGTTGGTATTTGAAACTGAATGTTGTATCGTATTAATATTTTTGTTTTTGTTTACAACATGTTTATGAAAAACAGGAAACCTATCTATTTTGTCTTTGTCAGATAAGTTGTCTCCCTTTTTCTTCCATCTTAGTAAGGATAACTTTGAAACAGATAAAGAATGAATATTAGGATAAAATCTTTTATTTTTGTTTTGCTTAACCTCTGAGTTAACAGATTTAGATGTAGGAATTGAAGTCTGTCCATTTTCAATTTTTTTTATTCTAGTGATGAAATTTGAAGTTGACATAGATGATTTTCCTTTTAAAGAAGAATTCAGAATTTTTGGAGAAACATCATTTTCAGAATCTGAAGCATTCATTAGATCTGAGAATATATTTGGAGTCATTTCTAAAGCAAAATTGTTTAGTTTTGAAATTTTAATTTTGCCTTCTGAATCTGATGTTGGTTTAAAATTTTCTTCAGAATCGTTTTCAGAATTATCAAAGAATATCTTTGAGAATTCATCCTTATCATGTAAAGATTCATTATCTGAAAATTCTTCATAAGTTTCTTCAGAAATGTCTTCTTTCTTTAAGTCTGAAGAATTCTGAATAATTTCTGAAATATGTTGTTCAAAAGAAATATTTGACTGTTCAATTTTTTCTTTAGAAATAGATTCAGAAACAAGTTCAGAAATAGTTTCAGACTTTTCTTCAGAAATGATTTCAGAAATAGGTTCAGAAGTTGAGTTAATTTCTTCAGAATGTGTTTCAGATTCATTAGTAAACAAAAATTCTGCTTTTACAAAAGGAATTCTCTTAGGCAAAGAATAATCTACAGATATATTCACTAGTCCCTTACTTTTTTCATTAAAAAATTTCATGTTTGAAATTTCATATAAATTTGATGGAGCTTTTTTCAGAACTGGACTTTCAGTATATCCTAAACCTGTTTTTATGTTGTAAAATTTTTAATTCTTAGCCTGACTTGTCAAAATATTCAAAGTTTGCTCAGTTTGACCCCTTTTGAAATTCAGATCTTCTAATTCCTTAACCTTCCTGTATAACTCAAGTCTCTCTTGATTCAAAAAATTCATTTTAACATTCAGAACTTCTATTTCAGATTTAGCATTTATAATTTCCTTTTGCATATTGTTCATTTTTTCTTTTAATTCAGATTTTTCTTTAGAAATCTTCTCAAGATTTTCTTCAGTATTTTGACAATTTACTTTATATACCCGACTTTCTATTATGAATTGATTAACTAATAACCTTTCTCCTTTAATTCTGTTTCTTAAATTTTCAAATTCTGAAGACATATTCAGAATTTGATCTTGTAAGTTTATTTGAGAATTATCAGCAGTTTCAGAATTTGATGAGATAGTTTCAGAAGTAGGTTCAGAAGAAGAATTTACCTCAGTATCATGAGTATGTGTGTCTTCTGGAGTCACCTGACACATGAAACAGTTTGTTGCATAGTGAGCCACCTCTTCATCACCCTCATCATCAGTCCAGTTTAGCCAGTCTTCTTCATACTTGGTTACTAAAGCAGGATTTGCATCCATCTTCTTAGAAAGCATGTGTTTCTTTTCATAGTAACCAGTATTCTTGACTTCAGGCATTTTCAATTATCGAGCAAAGTGCCCTGGTTTTCCACAATTGAAGCATCTGGCTGGTTCAGAAGTATCTTTTTGAACAGTTTCTTGGCCAAATACTTTCTTTGGACCTTCATCAAATTTAGGCTTGTTCTTATACTTCTGGTTATATCTCTGATGAAATTGCTTTATCATGAAGGGTATCCCTTCAAAAATTCTCTTAAGTTCTTCATCAGACTCATTTCCATCACAGATATTGGCTTCTGGAATATCACAGATTTTCAATGAACCATTAATTTTCTTACTAATTAATGCCACAGTATTTTCATTGGTCTTCTTTAGCTCATTCTGTTTGATCTTTATTTTGTCCTCTTATTGGAACAAAATACCATACACATCATGAATTTCTTGGATAGATTCCTTGTAACCATGGTATCAGAAAAACTTGACCATTCACTACCACGATTATTCATAAACTTGTTATTAATTTAAGAATTAGATTTCTGAACTTCATTCCTTCTTAGATCATTCAGAATGTTGTTAAATCTGTGATAAGTATCAGTAATAGCCTCTCCCTCCTTATATTTGAAGTTTTCGTATGTTCCAACACATATGTTTAACCTTTGTGCTTGTGCTTTTGTACTTCCCTGCATCTGAGCTTCCACTTCATCCCACATGGCTTTTGCAGACGTTAAACTATCAACCCTGTTGAATATTTCGTTTGGATTTGCCATAGTCAGAAGAGTAAGAGCTCTTTTATCTATCTTTGCTTGTTCCTTCTCTACATCGCTGTACATTCCAAAATTCTTTCTGATTCTTGTTGCTGGAAATTCTGGAGTTGTGTCAGTGCGAGGAACAGCAGGGATTTCCACATATACTTCAAGCGGTCCATTCACTATGAACTGCATCAAAGCTTCATCAATGTTATCTAAGAATTGAATCATGCGAATCCGCCATTGATGATATTCGCCCAAGAACAGGGTAGGAGGTTTTGTTTCAGAACCGATGGAGACGATTTCTTTGTTCATTCTTGATATGATAGATCGCTAATTTACCTTTGGTAATGTTTGAATTTCAATTCGAATTAATCTTTGAAAGATTAATTCAAGATTTCAAGAATTTCAAGAAACTGTCAGATCTGACAATTTCGTAACAGAATTGTTTACCAGATTGTAAGATGAATTTGCTCTGATACCAATTGTTAGAACCCAGATATCAAAGATGAACTATGAATTGAATAAAGAACACAGAATTTGGAGAACTTAAGTCGGATGTAATATTGATATTCAAAGATTACAGACATGTCAATTACAGTACAAGTTTATATGTAGAACAACTAACTTTACAAAGGTTTAACTAACTTCTATTTATACACAAAACAGAAAGACTAAAGTAACAACAATAACATGACAGACACAGTTCAGAAATGGTTCTGAACTGTCTTCAGAAATAGACTTCAGAAGTTCTTCTGAGCTCCTTCAGAACTTCTTCAGAACTTCTGAAGTACCCACTTCAGAAGTCTTTTGCCTTCAAGCTAAGTGTTTTGAAGCTATTTTCTGTGCTCTTTCAATTGAATTTTGTATTCCAGACCAAGGTTTACATATTCAAATTTATTGATAGTCGGTGTATTGTAGATGGCCTTTTCTAAGCATTTTGGGTTATCAAATCCTAATCCAACCTTTGAACTTAAATCTTTTGGAGCGTTTAAGTGAATTGTTTGTTCACTTTGACCAATCTTGTATAGTTTGAGTTCCAAATCCTTGATTTTTTCTAAAAGATCTTGTCTTTGTATGGTGACAAACTCAAATTTTGATGAAAATTCTTCGTTCTCACGTTTAGATTTGTCAAGTTGATTTGTGAGATCGGAGATTTGTTGTTTTAATTTTAAATTTTCGTTTTGAAAACTTGTTTTCTCCTTTTGATGATTTTGTGCAATACTTTGAAAGGTGGCAAGTTCAGATTGGACAATTAGCAGTTGATTATGATTATTTTCTAGACGTGCTTCTAAGTTGGAAAATAATGGAAACCAAGAGTTTCTCGGTTTGCAACCTAGATTGTAAATTCTTTCAATTGAGTCATCAAATCATGCAATTGGGAAACAAAATTGTCATAGTCAGAATTGCTTACCTCAGGTGTGTAGTCGGAAGCGTTAGAAATGGAATCATCAGAGTAAGCCATCAAGCTGAACTGTGCTTGTACCTCGTTTTCCATATCATCATCATCATCATCACCATGATTGAGCCAATGTTCATCTTCCGCCATGAGTACTTTTTCGGCCTCCTTTTATTTAGCCAACATCAATTTGTAAGTGAAGTAGTTTGAGTCTTTGACTATTGGCTTTTTGCATTCACGGGCATAGTGACCGGATTTTCCGCAGTTGTAGCATAGGCTCATTTTCACCCTTGAATTTGTCTTCCGGTTTGGGTGGTGGACGAGATTCTTCTCTCCTTGGTTTAGGCTCAAACATAGCTTTGCACTCATGATTCTTTGGTCCGGAAGCATATCTTTGTTGATTGGGATTTGAGCGACGAGAGAACTTTTGTTGGAATGATTTTGTGAGAAAAGCCAATTGCTATTGGAATTTGGCAATCTCCGGATCATAGTTGAATTCTTCGTTCTATAATTCAAGAATGACGTCTTGTGATGTGCTTTGGGATAAAGGAGAGCTTTCTTTTGCTACTAGGGCGATTGGATCGGAGGTCTTATTGGTTTTGTTGTTTGTCCCCATAGCTTCAAGTACCTCCTCCTCGTCTTGTTGTAGGGTTTCGTATACTTCGTGAAGATCGAGTTCAGCGAGAAATTTGCTGTGTTTGATTTGGTTGGTAAAACGACGTCATTCAGGTTGAAGATTGCTAACAAACTTCACGTTGTTCTCGATCTTTGTCTTACGAATATCGTTTTTGCTTACCTCGTTCACCAATTGAACAAAACGAGTGTAAGTATTCGTAAGACTTTCACCCTCTTTGGCTTTGAATTCTTCGTATTGAGAGATGCAGTTTGTGATTTTCAGTTGAGTCCCAATCTTTGTTCCTAGCATAAACTTTTCAATTTCTTTCCACATCTCTTTGGCAGATCTTTTGTGGCTGTCTATGCTCATGTAGATCTCATTTGGGAGGCTCATTAGGAGGTATGAGCGTGCTAGTTGATCACCTTTCATGAATGTCTTTTCCTCAACAGTCCAGGCAGATTTGGGTTTGACTCCCTTTTTAGCAGTGACAGGAGGAGTGGCATTTGGTACGGCAGGGTAGTCTTGATAAAAAATGGGTGGAGGACCTTTTTTGATGGAACTCATGATTTCATCAGCGTAATGACTTCATTCAATGAAATCTAGAAACCGATCCTTCCACTGAGAGTATTCGCCCGGAAATAGAATGGGGGGTTTTGTGTCCGAACCGATCGACATTGCTTCACGTGAAATCATAGTACTTGACAGAGTGATCTCGATCAAGGAATTTTGAAAAAATCCTTGTTTTTTCGAACTCGATTAGAATCAAATCAAAACTGAGATCGTGTAGCTCTGATACCAATTATGGATCAAGTACTAAAAGATTTAATACGAACACGAAGAACACACAATTAATGAAGATCCGAAGTCGGATATCTCACTTGTATTGAATAATATATCGTGTTTCTCTCTAGCAGTTTAGCTCTCAATATATCGCACGTACCAATATAATGAACCCTATGCGCCTATTTATATTGAAGGATTAAACTATATAAGGAAACAAAGAGAATGGCATTATGCACTTGCCATGTTTACAATAAAGCAATGTTTCCTTATTTTGACACAATTAAATTAAATCCTAACAGATGTGGGTGAAGAGGTATTGCAACACGGATGGCATTCGAATTTTGTCGATCTTGGTAAGCTCCTTGTTGATCCTTATCGTCGTCATCCTTGGGAGGTTAGTCATAGCCTATTTGCTCGAGGAACTCCACGATCTCCTCCTTGGTGGGTTCAGGATCCCATTTCTGACCCTTTTCCTTGCTAGTGAATCTGAGAGCAGTCCTGATAGCTCCCATAGTAACGGCTAAAGAGCCAAGATTTGTATAGAAACTGATAGCAGGAAGAGCGACTCCTTTGTCAGTGACTTTGGTGGTGGAGTGAGCGGTATACCAGAATTGTTTGAGATATTCAGTGATTCCAACGGGCTTGTGGCAAAAGGCGTATCATAGAGGATACTTTTGCAGAAAGAGAGCTCCGTCTCTGAGATAGGCACGCTATTTTGGAATGTCCAGTAATGCAACATGGTTGCAAGGCTTCACCAGTGCTTGTTCCAGTTTGAACTTGGTGACATTGGAAGCTTGAAAGTCAGTGATCAGTTGAGTGGTCTCTGTGACAGAGTTGACGTTCCGTTGGTGTTGGCCATTTCTGTTACAGAGACTGGAAAACCATAAAGAAAGAACTTGGTTTATTACAAATTTGTATAAACCCAGAATATTTTGCTACAAAAAATACCAAAGATTAAGAAAAAAAACAGGTGTTTTAATGAACAATATCAAATACTTGTTATTTGACAGATTTTATCAAAAATGTTTTAAACAAAAGTTCAAGTTAAAAGCACCAATTTGTTTATTTGGTACAAAAATGTACCATAAACAGAGTTTTAGAAAAATATTTTAGAATATTTTGGATCAAAATGATCAAAATGTTCTTCTGTTCTAAGATTGAACCTTAGAACTGGTTTTATGGTTTTGAGGTTTAAAGCTTAAAACACAAAAACATACAAGAAATCACTTTAACAAGAAGTTAAGAGCGATGGGTAGAAGTTCTTAAAGTTCTTAACAACATTTAAGTTCTTGTTATTAGGTAAAAAAGGATTAAAACCAACCTTTTTAGTCCAAATTAAGAAAAACGCAAAAGTGCGTGTTTTTGGTGTTCTTGCAGAGTGCAGAGAGAATTTGAATTATTTTTCTTGGTTTGAAAGTTATGAGCGCGTAAAGAATAGAAATAAGTTGAATTTACCTTTTATAGGTAGATGAGAAAGACAGAGAAGAGAGAAGGAGGCTAAACGACGGTTTTGCTTTTTGTGAAAAGGTAATTATGACCTTTGCACGTCCCTAGGGTTTGAGTGGATAGGGAGAAGTTATGGGCGATGTGTGTTAGAAATAAACTAACATGTCCTTTTTCACAAATAATAACAGTATCATTCAAATTAATAAATGTTAATCATTATCCTTAAAATCCTCTTATCATTGAGAATAAATGCACTCTTAGTAATGGGTTTTTCTTTTCAAGAAGCATTCTCTGAATAAGAAGACATTCGGAGAGTGTAAGGAGAGAATTTCATACCTTAGTAAGATTTCCATATCACAAACGTGTGGTCAGGAAATGAACTTATGAATTTGAAAATTCAGTTTGTTATCACTGAAGGGTGTTGATCAATAGATATTTTACTCTTCACCGTTCAACATACCAAGTTTGCTGATTAAAAGATTAAATCTTGATTCCTCAACAGGTTTTGTAAAGAGATCAGGGAGTTGATATTCAGTGGGTACAAAATGAAGTTCAATTTCACCATTCATAACATGGTCTCTGATAAAATGATATCTGATCTCAATATGATTGGTTTTGGAATGAAGTACATGATTGTTTGCACTATTGCAATGGCACTTGTGCTATCACAATATATAGGAATTTTTGATAACTGAATATCATAGTCAATGAGTTGATTTCTCATCCAAAGAATTTAGGTACAACAACTCCCAACGACTACATACTCAACTTCAGTAGTTGAAGTGGACACTGAATTTTGCTTCTTACTTGTCCAAATACCAACTTTCCTCCCAGAAGCTGACATCCTCCGGTAGTGCTTTTCCTATCAATTTTGCATCCTGCAAAATCACTATCTGAGTAACCAGTTAGATCGAACCCTAAGTCCTTAGGATACCAAAGACCAAGCTTAGGAGTTCCTTTTAAAAATATGAAAATTCGCTTTTCAGCGATCAGATGGGATTCCTTGGGTTCAGATTGATATCTAGCACATAAGCAAGTTGAGTACATGATATCTGATCGACTCGCGGTAAGATACAACAGTGAGCCAAGCATTCCTCTATAGGCAGTGACATTAACAGGTTTCCATCAGGGTCCTTGTTCAGTGTCAGAGGAGGTGTCATAGGAATTTTCATTGAAAAACTTTGAGTGAGATCATATTTATTCAGCATGTCTTAAATATGAAAATGTCTTTATCTGATTTCTTTATTTGAAGACCAAGAAAATATGTTAGTTCACCCATCATACTCATTTTATATTCTTTTTTCATGCTTTTGAGAAAAACGAGTACAAAGCTTAGGTTTAGTGGAGCCAAATATGATGTCATCGACTATACCTAAGCAAGACTGGTGTGACCCTTGTGTTTCCTAAGAAACAGGGTTTCATCAATCTTTCCACGGACAAACTTCTCTTTTAAGATATATTTGGACAGGGTGTCATACCAAGCTCTGGGAGCTTGTTTTAATCCGTAGAGAGTCTTTTCCAGTTTATAGACATAACCTGGATGCTTAGGATCAGAGAATCCTGGAGGTTGTTCAACACAAACTTCCTCATAAGTTTCCCATTCAGGAAGGCATTCTTAACATCAATATGAAAGACTCTAAAGTCTTTATGGGCAACATAGGCTAGGAAAAGTCTAATGGCTTCTGACCTAGCAACAAGAGCAAATGTTTCATCATAATCGATACCTTCTTCCTGTCTACATCCCTGAGTAACAAGTCGAGCCTTGTTTCGGGTAATAGTGCCATTTTCATCTAACTTATTACGGAACACCCATTTGGTGCCAGTAACAGTTTTACCAGATGGACGAGGAACAAGATTCCAGACTTTGTTTCTCTGAAACTCAGTCAGTTCTTCTAGCATAATACTAATCTAATCGGGGTCAGTGATAGCTTCATCGATCTTCTTAGGTTCTAAGATAGAAATAAAGTTAACAAAGAGACATATTATCCATACCCCACCGGTTTTAATACATGTACCTGGATCACCTATTATTTGATCGATGGGATGATCTTGAGTCCATCGTTGAACAGGTAGTTGAGGAGTTTGATCAACAATTGGTTCAACGACTTGTTCAGGAGTTAAGGAAGATGATTCAACAACGACTTCTTTAGCATTTCTTAACATCCCTGTTGCAGATCCAGGAAGATTATCATTCTCTGTAGTAGAGTTTGATACTTGACCATTCACTGATGAATCGTTGCTTGAAGCTTCAGAAGGAGGAATATGATTAAGAGAAGTAACACTAATTCTTGAAAAGGATGTTCGGAAAAGATGTAGTTGTGTCAAAATAAGGAAACTATTGTGTTTATTGTAAAAGGAAAGTGTATAATGCCTTATTCTTATGTTTCCTTATATCTATTTTTCCTAGCATATAAATAGAGGCTTAGGGTGCATATTAGAAGTTGGTTAGAGAGAAATACATTGTAATCGTGTCATCTAGATTTGTGCAACTTCATTGTAACCGATTACCAAGTAAGATATTCGACATACATTCTCTCTATATTTGTGTTCATCGATATATGCTTAATATATTCACGTGTACTTGATTTACTGGGATCCTCAATTGCTATCAGAGCCAATCGATCAGAGTTTTAAATCTATTCTAATCGACTTCTTGGATTAAAAGGTAATCTCGAATTTTTCTCGATTCATAAAGTCTTCTGTTTCAATTGATAAACCTCAAAATATAATTCTGGGTAGTTTTTCTAAATTTAATCGATTCGACTCTTCCATGTTAACTAAACTGCATAGTGTTTGAACCAATATGTGTGAGTTGTTTCAATTTCTGAGTAATCTTCATATTTATCGGACCCACCTTCTTAGATCTCGGACACTTTAGATCCGAGAACCTAAGTTATCGGACTAAACTAGTCGAGAATAGTAAACTTCTCGGACTACTCACACCCGACAAAATCTGTTTATCGCATCCTTGATTCTTTCAAAATTTTAATTACTGTCATTTATTTCGAGTACTTAAGACCTTCTTATCAACTTAAGAACCTTGTTCTTTGCAGCTTTTCTAGTCAAGAATTTTTAGTAACCGTTATAAATATTGGTAATTGTTTGTCAAAATCCATAATTGGTTCTTTAGACCTTCTTATCCATAGAAAAACTCAATGACTTTGTTACTTGTAGATTTTTCTAGTCAAGAAAACTATTACAACTAGTTTGAATTTTTGATAAATCTATTAGTCTAAAAAGCATAAAACTTGACTGTCTTGGAAAGTCAAAAACGTTGTTTTTCTTGTCCATAAAAAAACTCGAGAACTCTGTTCCTCGCAGATCTTTTTAGTCAAGAAACCTTTGTTTTTTCTTTCTTTAGACTCAAGTCCTAAATTAATCTCTGTTGATTCTTATTTACCTTTTTCTGATATTTTGGGAAATTGAGAACTTGGCCTTTCTTGTCCATAAAAAGACTCGAGAACTTTGTTCCTCGCAGCTCATTTTAGTCAAGAAACCCTACTTATTTTTCCTTAGAATTATTAGATAATTCTTCTCGAACCAAAGGACTCGATAAACACTTTTCTTGAAACGTATAATTCGACAAGCTTACCTATTCTCAGCAAGTTTCATCCGAGAATCCTTGTTCTCGGACCCTTTTGATCCGACAAGGTCAGATATCGGACCCTTTAGATCCGACAAGGTCAGATCTTGAACCCTATAGGTCCGACAAAGTCAGATATCGAACCCAATAGGTCCGACAAAGATAGTTCTCGAACCACATAAGTCCGACAAGATCAGTCCTCGAACCCTTTTGGTCCGACATCCAAGTTAATTCCTTCATTTCACCCGAGATAAAATACCAATTCCAAAGTTTGTCTTAGAATCCTTTCAAAAACTCACCGATAGAGATCAATCCATCAAGTACCAATGACTACTCATGAAGCCATGGCAATAGGCTCCAACACTCGCCCACCTGTTCTATTTCGAGGGGAATACTCTCAATGGAAAGACCGATTCTTCGACTTCATCGAAAGTAATAAATATGCAGAAAAAATTATGCGATCCATCAATGAAGACCCACCACCTGTCATCTATCGTGATCTTCTCGCAATGCCTAACAATAACCCTCCTCTTCTGGCCCGACGAGAAATAAAGCCTAAATCTGCGTATGATGATGATGAGAAATGAATTGCCAAAGGTGATCAACTTGCAAGATCATATCTTCTACAAAGCATTCCTAATGAAATCTACTTGAGCATCGATAGCCACCGCACCTCGGCTAAAGGGATGTGGGAACAAATCGAAAAGATCATGGTTGAAACAAAGATTGGCACCCAACTAAAGGTCACCAACTGTATTTCACAATACGAGGAGTTTAAAGCCAAAGAAAGAGAAAATCTTTCGGACGATTATGAGCATTTTGTCAATCTGCTCAACGAACTTAGCAAAAACATTATCCGAAAGACAAAGATCGAATACAATGTGAAACTAGTCATCAATCTCCAACCCGAATGGCGTCGCTTTGCCAATCAAATCAAACATAGCAAGTTTCTCGCTGTGCTAGATCTTCACGAAGTATATGAAGCGTTGAAACAAGATGAAGCGGAGGTCCTTAAGGCGATGGTTGCCAACAAGAAATATAATTCTGGGTAGTTTTTCTAAGTTTAATCGATTCGACTCTACCTTGTTAACTAAACTGCATATGTGTGAACCAATATGTGTGAGTTGTTTCAATTTATGAGTAATCTTCATATTTGTCGGACCCACCTTCTTAGATCTCGGACACTTTAGATCCGAGAACCTAAGTTATCGGACTAAACTAGTCGAGAATAGTAAACTTCTCGGACTACTCACACCCGACAAAATCTGTTTATCGCATCCTTGATTCTTTCAAAATTTTAATTACTGTCATTTATTTCGAGTACTTAAGACCTTCTTATCAACTTAAGAACCTTGTTCTTTGCAGCTTTTCTAGTCAAGAATTTTTAGTAACCGTTATAAATATTGGTAATTGTTTGTCAAAATCCATAATTGGTTCTTTAGACCTTCTTATCCATAGAAAAACTCAATGACTTTGTTACTTGTAGATTTTTCTAGTCAAGAAAACTATTACAACTAGTTTGAATTTTTGATAAATCTATTAGTCTAAAAAGCATAAAACTTGACTGTCTTGGAAAGTCAAAAACGTTGTTTTTCTTGTCCATAAAAAAACTCGAGAACTCTGTTCCTCGCAGATCTTTTTAGTCAAGAAACCTTTGTTTTTTCTTTCTTTAGACTCAAGTCCTAAATTAATCTCTGTTGATTCTTATTTACCTTTTTCTGATATTTTGGGAAATTGAGAACTTGGCCTTTCTTGTCCATAAAAAGACTCGAGAACTTTGTTCCTCGCAGCTCATTTTAGTCAAGAAACCCTACTTATTTTTCCTTAGAATTATTAGATAATTCTTCTCGAACCAAAGGACTCGATAAACACTTTTCTTGAAACGTATAATTCGACAAGCTTACCTATTCTCAGCAAGTTTCATCCGAGAATCCTTGTTCTCGGACCCTTTTGATCCGACAAGGTCAGATATCGGACCCTTTAGATCCGACAAGGTCAGATCTTGAACCCTATAGGTCCGACAAAGTCAGATATCGAACCCAATAGGTCCGACAAAGATAGTTCTCGAACCACATAAGTCCGACAAGATCAGTCCTCGAACCCTTTTGGTCCGACATCCAAGTTAATTCCTTCATTTCACTCGAGATAAAATACCAATTCCAAAGTTTGTCTTAGAATCCTTTCAAAACTCACCGATAGAGATCAATCCATCAAGTACCAATGACTACTCGTGAAGCCACGGCAATAGGCTCCAACACTCGCCCACCTGTTCTATTTCGAGGGGAATACTCTCAATGGAAAGACCGATTCCTCGACTTCATCGAGCGTAATAAATATGCGGAAGAAATTATGCGATCCATCAATGAAGACCCACCACCTGTCATCTATCGTGATCTTCTCGCAATGCCTAAAAATAACCCTCCTCTTCTGGCCCGACGAGAAATAAAGGCTAAATCTGCGTATGATGATGATGAGAAACGAATTGCCAAAGGTGATCAACTTGCAAGATCATATCTTCTCCAAAGCATTCCTAATGAAATCTACTTAAGCATCGATAGCCACCGCACCTCGGCTAAAGGGATGTGGGAACAAATCGAAAAGATCATGGTTGAAACAAAGATTGGCACCCAACTAAAGATCACCAACTGTATTTCACAATACGAGGAGTTTAAAGCCAAAGAAAGAGAAAATCTTTCGGACGATTATGAGCATTTTGTCAATCTGCTCAACGAGCTTAGCAAAAACATTATCCGAAAGACAAAGATCGAATACAATGTGAAACTAGTCATCAATCTCCAACCCGAATGGCGTCGCTTTGCCAATCAAATCAAACATAGCAAGTTTCTCGCTGTGCTAGATCTTCACGAAGTATATGAAGCGTTGAAACAAGATGAAGCGGAGGTCCTTAAGGCGATGGTTGCCAACAAGAAATATAATTCTGGGTAGTTTTTCTAAGTTTAATCGATTCGACTCTACCTTGTTAACTAAACTGCATATGTGTGAACCAATATGTGTGAGTTGTTTCAATTTATGAGTAATCTTCATATTTATCGGACCCACCTTCTTAGATCTCAGATACTTTAGATCCGAGAACCTAAGTTATCGGACTAAACTAGTCGAGAATAGTAAACTTCTCGGACTACTCACACCCGACAAAATCTGTTTATCGCATCCTTGATTCTTTCAAAATTTTAAATACTGTCATTTATTTCGAGTACTTAAGACCTTCTTATCAACTTAAGAACCTTGTTCTTTGCAGCTTTTCTAGTCAAGAATTTTTAGTAACCGTTATAAATATTGGTAATTGTTTGTCAAAATCCATAATTGGTTCTTTAGACCTTCTTATCCATAGAAAAACTCAATGACTTTGTTACTTGTAGATTTTTCTAGTCAAGAAAACTATTACAAATAGTTTGAATTTTTGATAAATCTATTAGTCTAAAAAGCATAAAACTTGACTGTCTTGGAAAGTCAAAAACGTTGTTTTTCTTGTCCATAAAAAAACTCGAGAACTCTGTTCCTCGCAGATCTTTTTAGTCAAGAAACCTTTGTTTTTTCTTTCTTTAGACTCAAGTCCTAAATTAATCTCTTTTGATTCTTATTTACCTTTTTCTGATATTTTGGGAAATTGAGAACTTGGCCTTTCTTGTCCATAAAAAGACTCGAGAACTTTGTTCCTCGCAGCTCATTTTAGTCAAGAAACCCTACTTATTTTTCCTTAGAATTATTAGATAATTCTTCTCGAACCCAAGGACTCGATAAACACTTTTCTTGAAACGTATAATTCGACAAGCTTACCTGTTCTCAGCAAGTTTCATCCGAGAAACCTTGTTCTCGGACCCTTTTGATCCGACAAGGTCAGATATCGGACCCTTTAGATCCGACAAGGTCAGATCTTGAACCCTATAGGTCCGACAAAGTCAGATATCGAACCCAATAGGTCCGACAAAGTTAGTTCTCGAACCACATAAGTCCGACAAGATCAGTCCTCGAACCCTTTTGGTCCGACGTCCAAGTTAATTCCTTCATTTCACTCGAGATAAAATACCAATTCCAAAGTTTGTCTTAGAATCCTTTCAAAACTCACCGATAGAGATCAATCCATCATGTACCAATGACTACTCGTGAAGCCACGGCAATAGGCTCCAACACTCGCCCACCTGTTCTATTTCGAGGGGAATACTCTCAATGGAAAGACCGATTCCTCGACTTCATCGAGCGTAATAAATATGCGGAAGAAATTATGCGATCCATCAATGAAGACCCACCACCTGTCATCTATCGTGATCTTCTCGCAATGCCTAACAATAACCCTCCTCTTCTGGCCCGACGAGAAATAAAGCCTAAATCTGCGTATGATGATGATGAGAAATGAATTGCCAAAGGTGATCAACTTGCAAGATCATATCTTCTACAAAGCATTCCTAATGAAATCTACTTGAGCATCGATAGCCACCGCACCTCGGCTAAAGGGATGTGGGAACAAATCGAAAAGATCATGGTTGAAACAAAGATTGGCACCCAACTAAAGGTCACCAACTGTATTTCACAATACGAGGAGTTTAAAGCCAAAGAAAGAGAAAATCTTTCGGACGATTATGAGCATTTTGTCAATCTGCTCAACGAGCTTAGCAAAAACATTATCCGAAAGACAAAGATCGAATACAATGTGAAACTAGTCATCAATCTCCAACCCGAATGGCGTCGCTTTGCCAATCAAATCAAACATAGCAAGTTTCTCGCTGTGCTAGATCTTCACGAAGTATATGAAGCGTTGAAACAAGATGAAGCGGAGGTCCTTAAGGCGATGGTTGCCAACAAGAAATATAATTCTGGGTAGTTTTTCTAAGTTTAATCGATTCGACTCTACCTTGTTAACTAAACTGCATATGTGTGAACCAATATGTGTGAGTTGTTTCAATTTATGAGTAATCTTCATATTTGTCGGACCCACCTTCTTAGATCTCGGACACTTTAGATCCGAGAACCTAAGTTATCGGACTAAACTAGTCGAGAATAGTAAACTTCTCGGACTACTCACACCCGACAAAATCTGTTTATCGCATCCTTGATTCTTTCAAAATTTTAATTACTGTCATTTATTTCGAGTACTTAAGACCTTCTTATCAACTTAAGAACCTTGTTCTTTGCAGCTTTTCTAGTCAAGAATTTTTAGTAACCGTTATAAATATTGGTAATTGTTTGTCAAAATCCATAATTGGTTCTTTAGACCTTCTTATCCATAGAAAAACTCAATGACTTTGTTACTTGTAGATTTTTCTAGTCATGAAAACTATTACAACTAGTTTGAATTTTTGATAAATCTATTAGTCTAAAAATCATAAAACTTGACTGTCTTGGAAAGTCAAAAACGTTGTTTTTCTTGTCCATAAAAAAACTCGAGAACTCTGTTCCTCGCAGATCTTTTTAGTCAAGAAACCTTTGTTTTTTCTTTCTTTAGACTCAAGTCCTAAATTAATCTCTGTTGATTCTTATTTACCTTTTTCTGATATTTTGGGAAATTGAGAACTTGGCCTTTCTTGTCCATAAAAAGACTCGAGAACTTTGTTCCTCGCAGCTCATTTTAGTCAAGAAACCCTACTTATTTTTCCTTAGAATTATTAGATAATTCTTCTCGAACCAAAGGACTCGATAAACACTTTTCTTGAAACGTATAATTCGACAAGCTTACCTATTCTCAGCAAGTTTCATCCGAGAATCCTTGTTCTCGGACCCTTTTGATCCGACAAGGTCAGATATCGGACCCTTTAGATCCGACAAGGTCAGATCTTGAACCCTATAGGTCCGACAAAGTCAGATATCGAACCCAATAGGTCCGACAAAGATAGTTCTCGAACCACATAAGTCCGACAAGATCAGTCCTCGAACCCTTTTGGTCCGACATCCAAGTTAATTCCTTCATTTCACTCGAGATAAAATACCAATTCCAAAGTTTGTCTTAGAATCCTTTCAAAACTCACCGATAGAGATCAATCCATCAAGTACCAATGACTACTCGTGAAGCCACGGCAATAGGCTCCAACACTCGCCCACCTGTTCTATTTCGAGGGGAATACTCTCAATGGAAAGACCGATTCCTCGACTTCATCGAGCGTAATAAATATGCGGAAGAAATTATGCGATCCATCAATGAAGACCCACCACCTGTCATCTATCGTGATCTTCTCGCAATGCCTAAAAATAACCCTCCTCTTCTGGCCCGACGAGAAATAAAGGCTAAATCTGCGTATGATGATGATGAGAAACGAATTGCCAAAGGTGATCAACTTGCAAGATCATATCTTCTCCAAAGCATTCCTAATGAAATCTACTTAAGCATCGATAGCCACCGCACCTCGGCTAAAGGGATGTGGGAACAAATCGAAAAGATCATGGTTGAAACAAAGATTGGCACCCAACTAAAGATCACCAACTGTATTTCACAATACGAGGAGTTTAAAGCCAAAGAAAGAGAAAATCTTTCGGACGATTATGAGCATTTTGTCAATCTGCTCAACGAGCTTAGCAAAAACATTATCCGAAAGACAAAGATCGAATACAATGTGAAACTAGTCATCAATCTCCAACCCGAATGGCGTCGCTTTGCCAATCAAATCAAACATAGCAAGTTTCTCGCTGTGCTAGATCTTCACGAAGTATATGAAGCGTTGAAACAAGATGAAGCGGAGGTCCTTAAGGCGATGGTTGCCAACAAGAAATATAATTCTGGGTAGTTTTTCTAAGTTTAATCGATTCGACTCTACCTTGTTAACTAAACTGCATATGTGTGAACCAATATGTGTGAGTTGTTTCAATTTATGAGTAATCTTCATATTTATCGGACCCACCTTCTTAGATCTCAGACACTTTAGATCCGAGAACCTAAGTTATCGGACTAAACTAGTCGAGAATAGTAAACTTCTCGGACTACTCACACCCGACAAAATCTGTTTATCGCATCCTTGATTCTTTCAAAATTTTAAATACTGTCATTTATTTCGAGTACTTAAGACCTTCTTATCAACTTAAGAACCTTGTTCTTTGCGCCTTTTCTAGTCAAGAATTTTTAGTAACCGTTATAAATATTGGTAATTGTTTGTCAAAATCCATAATTGGTTCTTTAGACCTTCTTATCCATAGAAAAACTCAATGACTTTGTTACTTGTAGATTTTTCTAGTCAAGAAAACTATTACAAATAGTTTGAATTTTTGATAAATCTATTAGTCTAAAAAGCATAAAACTTGACTGTCTTGGAAAGTCAAAAACGTTGTTTTTCTTGTCCATAAAAAAACTCGAGAACTCTGTTCCTCGCAGATCTTTTTAGTCAAGAAACCTTTGTTTTTTCTTTCTTTAGACTCAAGTCCTAAATTAATCTCTTTTGATTCTTATTTACCTTTTTCTGATATTTTGGGAAATTGAGAACTTGGCCTTTCTTGTCCATAAAAAGACTCGAGAACTTTGTTCCTCGCAGCTCATTTTAGTCAAGAAACCCTACTTATTTTTCCTTAGAATTATTAGATAATTCTTCTCGAACCCAAGGACTCGATAAACACTTTTCTTGAAACGTATAATTCGACAAGCTTACCTGTTCTCAGCAAGTTTCATCCGAGAAACCTTGTTCTCGGACCCTTTTGATCCGACAAGGTCAGATATCGGACCCTTTAGATCCGACAAGGTCAGATCTTGAACCCTATAGGTCCGACAAAGTCAGATATCGAACCCAATAGGTCCGACAAAGTTAGTTCTCGAACCACATAAATCCGACAAGATCAGTCCTCGAACCCTTTTGGTCCGACGTCCAAGTTAATTCCTTCATTTCACTCGAGATAAAATACCAATTCCAAAGTTTGTCTTAGAATCCTTTCAAAACTCACCGATAGAGATCAATCCATCATGTACCAATGACTACTCGTGAAGCCACGGCAATAGGCTCCAACACTCGCCCACCTGTTCTATTTCGAGGGGAATACTCTCAATGGAAAGACCGATTCCTCGACTTCATCGAGCGTAATAAATATGCGGAAGAAATTATGCGATCCATCAATGAAGACCCACCACCTGTCATCTATCGTGATCTTCTCGCAATGCCTAACAATAACCCTCCTCTTCTGGCCCGACGAGAAATAAAGGCTAAATCTGCGTATGATGATGATGAGAAACGAATTGCCAAAGGTGATCAACTTGCAAGATCATATCTTCTCCAAAGCATTCCTAATGAAATCTACTTAAGCATCGATAGCCACCGCACCTCGGCTAAAGGGATGTGGGAACAAATCGAAAAGATCATGCTTGAAACAAAGATTGGCACCCAACTAAAGATCACCAACTGTATTTCACAATACGAGGAGTTTAAAGCCAAAGAAGGAGAAAATCTTTCGGATGCTTATGAGCGTTTTGTCAATCTGCTCAACGAGCTTAGCAAAAACATTATCCGAAAGACAAAGATCGAAAACAATGTGAAACTAGTCATTAATCTACAACCCAAATGGCGTCGCTTTGCCAATCAAATCAAACATAGCAAGTTTCTCGCTGAGCTAGATCTTCACGAAGTATATGAAGCATTGAAACAAGATACATGTACCTGGATCACCTATTATTTGATCGATATGATGATCTTGAGTCCATCGCTGAGCAGGTAGTTGAGGAGTTTGATCAACAATTGGTTCAACGACTTGTTCAGGAGTTAAGGTAGATGATTCAGCAACGACTTCTTTAACATTTCTTAACATCCCTGTTGCAGATCCGGAAAGATTATTATTCTCTGTAGTAGAGTTTGATACTTGACCATTCACTGATGAATCGTTGCTTGAAGCTTTAGAAGGAGGAATATGATTAAGAGAAGTAACACTAATTCCTGAATAGGATGTTAGGAAAAGATGTAGTTATGTCAAAATAAGGAAACTATTGTGTTTATTGTAAAAGGAAAGTGTATAATGCCTTATTCTTATGTTTCCTTATATCTATTTTTCCTAGCATATAAATAGAGGCTTAGGGTGCATATTAGAAGTTGGTTAGAGAGAAATACATTGTAATCGTGCCATCTAGCATTGTGCAACTTCATTGTAACCGATTACCAAGTAAGATATTCGACATACATTATATCTATATTTGTGTTCATCGATATATGCTTAATATATTCACGTGTACTTGATTTACTGGGATCCTCAATTGCTATCAGAGCCAATCGATCAGAGTTTTAAATCTATTCTAATCGACTTCTTGGATTAAAAGGTAATCTCGAATTTTTCTCGATTCATAAAGTCTTCTGTTTCAATTGATAAACCTCAAAATATAATTCTGGGTAGTTTTTCTATGTTTAATCGATTCGACTCTACCTTGTTAACTAAACTGCATATGTGTGAACCAATATGTGTGAGTTGTTTCAATTTCTGAGTAATCTTCATATTTATCGGACCCACCTTCTTAGATCTCGGACACTTTAGATCCGAGAACCTAAGTTATCGGACTAAACTAGTCGAGAATAGTAAACTTCTCGGACTACTCACACCCGACAAAATCTGTTTATCGCATCCTTGATTCTTTCAAAATTTTAATTACTGTCATTTATTTCGAGTACTTAAGACCTTCTTGTCAACTTAAGAACCTTGTTCTTTGCAGCTTTTCTAGTCAAGAATTTTTAGTAACCGTTATAAATATTGGTAATTGTTTGTCAAAATCCATAATTGGTTGTTTAGACCTTCTTATCCATAGAAAAACTCAATGACTTTGTTACTTGTAGATTTTTCTAGTCAAGAAAACTATTACAACTAGTTTGAATTTTTGATAAATCTATTAGTCTAAAAAGCATAAAACTTGACTGTCTTGGAAAGTCAAAAACTTTGTTTTTCTTGTCCATAAAAAAACTCGAGAACTCTGTTCCTCGCAGATCTTTTTAGTCAAGAAACCTTTGTTTTTTCTTTCTTTAGACTCAAGTCCTAAATTAATCTCTGTTGATTCTGATTTACCTTTTTCTAATAATTTGGGAAATTGAGAACTTGGCCTTTCTTGTCCATAAAAAGACTCGAGAACTTTGTTCCTCGCAGCTCATTTTAGTCAAGAAACCCTACTTATTTTTCCTTAGAATTATTAGATAATTCTTCTCGAACCAAAGGACTCGATAAACACTTTTCTTGAAACGTATAATTCGACAAGCTTACCTATTCTCAGCAAGTTTCATCCGAGAAACCTTGTTCTCGGACCCTTTTGATCCGACAAGGTCTGATATCGGACCCTTTAGATCCGACAAGGTCAGATCTTGAACCCTATAGGTCCGACAAAGTCAGATATCGAACCCAATAGGTTCGACAAAGATAGTTCTGGAACCACATAAGTCCGACAAGATCAGTCCTCGAACCCTTTTGGTCCGACATCCAAGTTAATTCCTTCATTTCACCCGAGATAAAATACCAATTCCAAAGTTTGTCTTAGAATCCTTTCAAAAACTCACCGATAGAGATCAATCCATCAAGTACCAATGACTACTCATGAAGCCACGGCAATAGGCTCCAACACTCGCCCACCTGTTCTATTTCGAGGGGAATACTCTCAATGGAAAGACCAATTCCTCGACTTCATCGAACGTAATAAATATGCGGAAGAAATTATGCGATCCATCAATGAAGACCCACCACCTGTCATCTATCGTGATCTTCTCGCAATGCCTAACAATAACCCTCTTCTTCTGGCCCGACGAGAAATAAAGCCTAAATTTGCGTATGATGATGATGAGAAATGAATTGCCAAAGGTGATCAACTTGCAAGATCATATCTTCTCCAAAGCATTCCTAATGAAATCTACTTAAGCATCGATAGCCACCGCACCTCGGCTAAAGGGATGTGGGAACAAATCGAAAAGATCATGCTTGAAACAAAGATTGGCACCCAACTAAAGGTCACCAACTGTATTTCACAATACGAGGAGTTTAAAGCCAAAGAAAGAGAAAATCTTTCGGACGATTATGAGCATTTTGTCAATCTGCTCAACGAGCTTAGCAAAAACATTATCCGAAAGACAAAGATCGAATACAATGTGAAACTAGTCATCAATCTCCAACCCGAATGGCGTCGCTTTGCCAATCAAATCAAACATAGCAAGTTTCTCGCTGTGCTAGATGTTCAAGAAGTATATGAAGCGTTGAAACAAGATGAAGAGGAGGTCCTTAAGGCGATGGTTGCCAACAAGAAATTTACTAAACCATCCGATCTGATTGCCCTTATTGCCTAAGGAGATCACAACTCATCTCGAAACATCCAACTAGAATGTTTCACGGAGGAAGAGGAAGACATATATGAATCCGATCCCGAAATTGCTTAATTTCAACAACAGTTGGCTCTTCTTACCCAAGCTTTCCAAAAGAAGTTCTCTCGCCGCCCCAAACTTAGATATGCTTCGGGACCCAAACTTAGATATGCTTCGCCGCACCAAACTTAGATATGCGTCAAGAAGAAAAGTGTCCACCTGTTAAACCCGAAGATAAATTCAAAGAGGAGATAAGTTTGTTCTACAACTGTGGCAAGTCCGGACATTACACATGTGAATGCAAGAAACCGGTCGTTCAAGATTCCAACTATTTCGCCTACAAACTAATGCTTGCAAAGCAAAAAGAAGCTGGAAAAGTTCTAATGGCGAAATATGAACGTTGGCTCCATCAAAATGAGGATAGGGAAACTGAGTTACAAGCCCATTTCAGTCTAATGGCCAACGTTACCGATTCATCCAATGATGATTCTCGTACTTCCGACCACTCAATCGAGGTAACTAACTCTCTGACTATGATCATTTTGTAGCTCAAATGCATGAATTGATGATCCAATTGCAAGATCTGCAATCTAATGTGAAAATCGAGAAACTTTTGGTTTCCAAATTAGAAGCACGTTTAAGAAATAATCATAACCAACTCGTAATTGTCTCATTTGAACTTGCAAATTCCAACAGTGGTACTAAAAATGTTCAAAAAGAAAAAGGCCATTTTAGCAGATGAAAATATGATGCTAAAACAAAAACTTACGGACCTCACGGAAAGACTTAAGAAATCTGAACGTGACACCATAGATTTTTCATCAAAATTTGAATTTGCCACTATTCAACGAAATGACCTTTTAGAAAAACTCAAGGACTTGGAACTTAAGCTTTATAAATTAGGACAAACGGAACAAACGAACCCTTTAAACACACCTAAGGAGTTGTGTTCAAAAGCAGGCTTAGGGTTTAAAAATCCTAAACGATTAGAAAAGGCCTTAAACAACACTCCAAACCCTTTATAAATTTGAATATCTAGATCTTGGTCCGGATTACCAAATTCAATTTATGAGGTCCTCAAAAAAGTCGAGAGAAGGGAAGATTGGAATCGGAAAAACAAACATTATAATCAAATACCATTTTGTTATCCAAAACAGTTTGAAAAGGAACCCTCTCACAATACTCTTCCACACGACTATTTTCCAAGTTACACCAATGAAGAACTTCAAACTGAAACTCCAATTTTTAAACAATACATTCCAACTCTGTTTCTTGAATTTTTTTTATCCAACTTGAAACGGTTTTGGAATCTGAACGTTCTTCTTCGGAAAAGGAAAAGGAAGTTTGATTGCTAAAATTCAAAAACTCGAAAACAATTCTTTAAACTCACAAGATACTCTCGAAGTTGATACAACTTCCAAAGTATCCTCATGTAAAGCTTTCATAAGCACCCATCAATAAAATTGTGTTCTCGATGATTTTGTACAAAACGATCATACAATTCCTTCTTCTTATGAAATGGATGAGTTTTTGGCACATGATTTCGATCTTTCTAATTACCGCCCATCTACTTATAAAACTTTCCTTACTCCCAAACAAATAGATACTGAATTAGAGGCCGATGAAGCTCGAGTCCTACCCGAATCTCAACTAAAATTTTCACAATTACTTAACTTCAACGTGTGTCTAGATGACTCGGTTGATCAATCCTAACTTAACTTAACTAAAATTTTCACAATTACTTAACTTCAATCCTACACTTCCAAGTCATAAGGAATTTTTGGACAAAGGCATACAACTTGTAAACTCAGTATCAATTCTTGACATTGATAATGAATGTTGTACTAGTTCTTATCAACCTCCGATCTAAAAAAACAAGGAACATACTTTACATTTTCAAAAGACCACTATGCATCATTCCTCAAAATCTAATTATAGTTAATTTAATGTTTCAGCTCTACGCCCTCTAAAGATAAAGCAAGTCTAGGTTGAAAAAGGCACAAGTCAAGCAACGTCATTGCCCCATAATAAGAACTCTAGTTTTAATTTTTCAAGTGTCAAAACTTCAAAACAAAGTGTTAAATTTCGTTACACCATTCATTCGTTCCAACATTTATTGCAATTTTCTTGAAATAAAATTGTTGCTCAAATTGTGGTGTGACTGACTTTGTGCGCTTAAATACTTATAATCATGGTTATCATTATCCTTCTGACATGCATGGATTTTACAATGATCATCATTCTTAACCTCATCATGTCAATCCTATTGTCAAATGGGTTCCCAAGCGACCCTGACTAATGCACCTAAGTCCCAATTCAAATGGGTACCAAGGTTTGCAAAGTCAACTAACCACGAAGGACCCATTTTTAAATGGGTACCTAAATCTACCTTATTTACTTTGCAGCCCAGTCATGTGTGGTACTTAGATTCTGGTTGCTCCAAACACATGACTGGACAAAAGGAGTTGCTCACCAATTACACGGACAAATATCGCGAAAAAGTACGTTTTGGGAACAATCATTATGCACGTATAATTGGACACGAAGATATCGTCCGCGATAATC
Organism: Silybum marianum; assembly: GCA_036898165.1. NCBI lineage: Eukaryota > Viridiplantae > Streptophyta > Magnoliopsida > Asterales > Asteraceae > Silybum > Silybum marianum. The sequence continues at coordinate 19,022,319 of CM072530.1, read as the reverse complement.
TGACTATTTCCAAAGTATCTTATGTCCGCAGTCTCAACCATAATCTGTTAAGCATTGGACAATTTTGTGACAAAGAACTAGAGGTCAACTTTAGGACCGAACGCTGTTGTGTTCGCACTTACAAGGGACAAGAACTGTTGGTTGGCTCACACAACTTCAATCTGTACACCATCGATCTTTCTGATGTTAAAGTTCCCGCCAACGTGTGTCTTCTATCCAAAGCCTCGAATGAGCAAAATTGGTTGTGGTGTCGCCGCCTTTCACACATTAACTTCAAGAACATCCACAAGCTTGCCAACAATGGGTTGGTAGGAGGTTTACCAAAACTGAAGTTTGAAAGGACACATCTATGTGGCGCGTGTGAAATGGGTAAGATGAAGAAAGCCTCTCATAAACCCGAGGTGGAACATGGCATGATTCATCCTCTTCAACTCATTCATATGAATCTTTGCGGCCCAATGCGAACTCAAATTATTCATGGCAAGAAGTACGTTCTTGTCATGGTGGATGACTTTTCTCAATATACGTTGTTCAAATTCCTTCGCACCAAGGATGAAGCCCCCGATCTTATTATCACCTTTATCAAGAGCATCCAACTCAAGTTCGAGCTTATGGTTCAAACCATTCGAACGGACAATGACAAGGAATTCAAAAATCGTACACTAAGTAACTTTCTCACTTCTGTCGGCATCATTTAGACTTTTTCAGCCGGTCGAACCCCACAACAAAATGGGGTGGTTTAACGCCGTAACCGTACGTTGGTCGAAGCCGCTCGCACCATGCTCGTTCATTCCAAGCTCCCGCACTTCGTATGGGCCGAAGCCATTAACACGGCGTGCTTCACTCAAAACCGATCCATCATCAACAAACGCTTCAACAAACCCCATATGAGTTAATCAACAAGCGCATCCCTACTATTCACTACTTTCACACCTTCGAATATCGCTGTTTTATTCTCAATGACAAAAAGGACCGTGGCAAGCTTCATCCCAAAGCCGAAGAAGGGTTCTTCCTCGGATATTCCCCAAATACCGCATCATTTCAGATCTAACTTAAAAACTCCAGAACTATCACTGAAAGTGTCAATGTCGACTTCGATGACAAGGCCGTCCGAACAACTCAGTTCTGGACCCGCGCTCACAGGTGTTTTAGCTTCTGAACACCTCAGTTTAGAACCTGTCACAAACCCGTCTCATCTAACTCAATCATCCACCTCCAAAAATGCTACCTCTGAGTTGGATGATCTGTTTGAATACTTTTATTCAGACTATTTTGGACCATACACTCCATCGACAAATCCAATTGTCCCCCCAACCTTGACAGTCGTCGATACCACTACTGTCTCTGGACCGAAAACCTCAACCGACACAATCGTGTTTCTGATTCTTAGTCTATACCCGCACCTATTACTGTATCGCTCCCTCCGACTCCTCTACTGAATCAATCCACTAAACTGAACCGCCCCCCTCCGACGCAACGAGAGATACTTGTAGAAGATGTCATTCGCAACCTCATTCTGATTCAACCGGACCCACTTCCTAAAAGCAATCCTACTACAATCGCAAGTCCAATTCTGGAATCCTCTCCCCCACACAATTTCCCGATTCTCAAGGATGTCACCAGCTTGACTCACGCTTCTGAAGTGGCTCCGACACTTGAATCAGTTCAAGATCAACCACTTGGCACCTACATAGATGAGAATCCTTCACAAACTCCCAACGCCCGCTTCTTCATTCAACCAAATAGACTCGTTGTCATCCCATTGATCAAATTCTTGGTGATCCTTCCAAACCTGTCACAACGAGATCCGCGTCAACAAACGATTGCCTGTTCTCTTCCTTTCTAAGCAAAATTGAACCAACAACTGTTGCGGAAGCCATGACTGATCCAAATTGGATTACAGCCATGTAGGAAGAGCTCAATCAATTTGAAAGCCTCAAAGTCTATCGACTCGTTCCCCGCCCATGGAATAAAACTATCATCGGTACCAAATGGATCTTCAAAAACAAAAGAGATGAAGATGGGGTAGTCATACGCAACAAAGCCATGCTTGTCGCAAAAGGATACCGTCAGCAAGAAGGCATTGACTATGACGAGACCTTCGCACCTGTCGCTTGGATAGAAGCCATTCGCATGTTCTTGGCGTACGTGGCTCACAAGAACTTAGTTGTCTTCCAAATGGATGTCAAGACCACATTTCTAAATGACGTTCTAAAAGAAGAAGTCTACGTCTCCCAGCCTGACGGATTCATCAACGATGACAAACCCAACCATGTCTATATTCTCGACAAGGCTCTATACGGACTCAAGCAAGCCCCATGTGCATGGTATGACAGCCTCACTGATTTCTTGGTCAGAAATGGTTTTTCGAAAGGTAAGATCCGAATACATCGCTGCCGCTAGTTGCTGCTCACAAGTCATTTGGATGCGCACCCAGTTCAAGGACTATGGCTTCTTGTTCAACAAGATCCCCGTATACTGCGACTCGAAGAGTGCCATTGCCATTTCCAGCAATCTGGTTCAACACACCAAGACAAAACATATCGATGTCCGGTACCATTTTATTAAGGACCATGTCGAAAGAGGTACGATCGAATTATATTTTGTTAATACAGAATTTCAGCTTGCCGATTTGTTCACCAAGGCTTTAGATGAGAAACGCTTCCATTTGCTAGTGTTCAAGTTGGGCATGCTAAACCTCAAAACCTGCTTCAAAATCAGTGTCTTCGAATTTCACAAAAAGCCCATTAAAGTATAAATGCACATTCACCATTCTTGTGAATCTTCATTATTCTTGAATTCTCGTTTTGAGATATTGGAATTTTTAGTCTTTCTGTATCTTCAATTTATTTAAGTTCTCGTACAAATTTCATCATGTGTGTGTCTCTTCTTTTAGTCTCGATCTAATCTTTTAGTTTTCAAGGGGGAGCATCTAGGTAAGTTTTCTCTTAACTCTGATATGGCGTTGTCAGGGGAGTTTAGTTTTTCCTTACTCGGTGCATAAGTCTAGGGGGGAGCATATGCAGTACAAATTTTCCCTTTTTTTTAATTTTGTTTGAAGTCTTTTTCTCTGACTACATTGACCCGAGTAAATCATTTATCGGACCAATAAGACCCGACAACCAAAGCTTTCGGATGCTTGCCAACCGATAAACCATGTTATCGAACCACTCTTCCCATGAATAGTTTTTTGATCGGACCATAAGGACCCGAGTTCCTTAGCCGTCGAAACCATCCGGCAAGTTGACTTGGTCAAAGACCAATGAGAAAGTGACACGTGGCATACCCCTTTCACCGTATTTAAATCATAGGCCCCACTAACCCTGTTCACTTCTCGAACACATTTTCAAACCCTTTTCTCAAAAACCCATCTAAGCACCCGCTAATCACAAAGTTTTTTAAATCTGCGAATCACACAAAAAGGCTTACACAATCAGGTTCGTCTCTACTTCGTGATCACCTTTAATTCCTTTCAATTTCATTTTTATCGATTGCATGTTCGTTTATTTGACACTCGACTGTTCAAATTCTGAAAACCCTTTGGGTTCTACACTATCGCACTTATTTCTGGTTGATTTTGGTCAAATTAGATTATATGCCTGGTTATAATATGCTTAGACGAAACCCATAAAACATAGTTTCAAGCTTCAAACACCCAAAATCACACTTTGATTTCTGGGTTGCTTAAGTGTTTTTAGTTTTCGGACCAAAGTCATATTCCTCACCTTTATAAGTTATCAGACCATTCTTGTTCTCGGGTGCCACTTCACAATATCATGTGAGTTCTATCCTTAGAATTTTTTCAGACTCACACATACATTTTGTCGCACCAATTTTGCACTTATACGGTCCTATAACCTCAGCTGCTAGGTCTAACAAACATGTTTATCGGATCACTCTGTCCCCCTATTGACCCGATAAAAACCCTTGAACCTCAATTGTCTTCCAAGAACCATCCGATAAACGTGGTTCTCGGATCACACTATGCTTAGTGTCACCCGAGTTCCACACTTGGTGAATTTTTTACTAAGTCTTTTCAAAATTGTTCTGACTTCAGTACTTGTCTTTCTAACATTTTTTTCAGAACCAATGGCTGCTATCTGTTGGTCCCAAAGGAGCAAGAGTTCAAGGATATAGAAACAGTTTGTAGAAGGGGGGGGGGGGTTGAATACAAACACACATATTTTAAGTTTTTAAATTAGTTTATATTGAATAAAAAATTTAAAGTTACAAGCGGAATTAGAACAAGAATTTCAACCTATTCTATTGTAACTAAGAACACACAGTTTGATGCACAAGGAAATGAGAAAGAAAAGAGACAGAGGTTTTAGAAATAGAAAGTAGCATGCATGAATATGAAGAAGATATCTTCGTCTTATTTATACCCGTTTGCATTTGATGCAGGACAAAGGTATATGCCACATGTCAAGCTTGCATAGGAAGCTTGTCCTTTGTTCAAAAGCAACCATGCTTTTGGCCGTGTGTGAACAGTACCATATCAGATATGATGGGGACATAAGAGACAATCCGTACGTCTTTTTCTGACATAGTATAAGGTTTGACTTTTGTGCATCGAGGATAAGATCAATTTTAATCTTGTTTGAGAAGCTTCACTTGATCGCTGAACTTGAAACTTCAAGGATGAACTTTCATAGTATCGCTGAGGCTTGACAAGACTTCACACTTTGGTTAGATAATCCTTGCTATCACTGAACCGCTTCAGATCACTAGCTGATTATCTCTTTTTTCAGCTTGGTCTTCGACTTTCGCTGAATATTCTTTTGGTGTGATGGTTGATCTTCAGATCTTCAGAGGTAAACTTGAGGTTCCTGATTTTCAGCGATCGCTGATAGCAATCAGCATATGCTATCGCTGAATTTGAACTTAAGTTTACAAATGGAATTTTACTAAGTATACAGAGGAATCATATTCAAATCACTGAGAGGAGTTATGATCAACAATCTCCCCCTATTTGATTATGATTAAGCAACATAAGAAAATTTCTTAAAAAAATTAGTAGGGACTTAAGAAATATTGAAGTAAAAATTTCTAAGTACTAATCTGTGAGATCTTTTTCAGCTAATATATTATTGCCATTGAGTTTCATTTATAATAACATGACACAATTTTTACAACTATAGAGGCTTTAAGTACATTCACTGATTTAAATTTTAGAGATAAATATCAGTGAGTAAAGACGTTTGTAAATGAAATTAGAACTCTTATGTTCGTTGTCCCATTTACTGTTTTCAGGGATCTTTTCAGTACACAATTGGAGTAGAGTACTTTATTGAATTTCATTGATTAGTAATTTGAGGAATTAGATTGAAATGGAAAATACAATACAAAGTAAAGTACACTACACTGAAGAATACTACGAAGGAAAAGAAAAAACTAATCAGAGAGTCTTTCATGTCTTCTTCGTAGTTCATTTTCATAGATCATCTATTGTCGATACATCAGTGGATTATCTGACCAGCAGTAATGGTGCATGATTTTTATGAAAGCTGATGGAGCCTTGCTGACTTCTCGGTTTCTGAAAATCCTAAAAATCATACATTATCCAAAAAAATCATACCAGGTTCAGGTAGTGTGATGATTTCATTTTTTTCATATCTTCGATCTTGAGGGAGAGAGGAGTTCAACATTGAGACATCTGGGATTTCAAGATGGCTAAGAATGCTTTCATAGTTGAAATTGATTTCATGTTCGCTTTTAGAAGATGAACCTCCTTCAGCGTTTGATCTTATTTTTCTTGAGGGCTCAGGGAGAGGAAGAACTTGCACATGCGGTGACATCATCCAATGCTCTTTCCACCATATCTTTAAATTTGGATTTGAAACCCTGAATGGCATCTCTGATTTCTAGCCATTCAGAGTATCCATAGAATTTTAAGAACTTGGCTTCTTCTATTTCACATCTCGAATGTCTGTACATTCATACATATACCTTCAGACCACTTCTTTTGGAAGAACGTCCATCAATAGTTGCACGAATGATTTTTGAATCAGACCGTCGAAAATTGAATCTTTCAGTGCACCAGCGTAGTTCTTTTTCTCTGTGGCTTGTATCTTGATCAGTTAGTGCACTTAAGATCCTTTCTTGAGCAAGGATAGGATTCCCATTTAGATTCTGTTCAGTTAGTTCTCTTTGTGCCAGAGCTTCAGTGACTCTTTTGCTTCTCTCGTTCATCTTTTTAGTCGCTTTATCTCTTGCAACATCCTCCCTAGGTATATTTCTTGCGAGCTCAAGATCATTCTCTGTTTGCTTCATTTTTTCGTCCCTGATTCTCTGAGCTTCTAGTGCTTGTGCTCTCTCCTCTTTAGATAGAAAGTAGAAATCATCCACTACGCTGATAGGCATGGGGTTTTCTGGTTCAGCAGTGGGCATCCTTATTCTTTTGGCTTCAAGTTCCTTTAAATTTATTCGCCTTTCTTCTTCTTCAGGCTCGCTTATTGAAGGTCTTTGTGCGCGCCGTCTAGGAATAAGGCCTTCTTCATCTTCAGAGTCAGAATCAGATATGTACATAAACTATTCTTCTGATGAAGGTTCATTCTAAAAAGAGGAGTCCTTTGGGGGACTAGACTCACTGAGAATGGGAGATGGAGAGAAAGGTTTGTCAGAGCCAAAATTCGGAGGAGAGAAATATGGATAGGTTGGGGGTTCAGAGATTGGAGTAGTATAAAGGATGAGGGGAAGAGTTACCTCTACAGCGGTCTCCCCCTCAAATAGTGAGATGGTGGCATAGAGATCCACCATTTCGTTTCCTTTGCCAGATGGGTTGGATGGTTCCTGAGAAGGAGGTGGTCCATCCCCCAAAGGCTCTCTGTAGATTACTTCAGGCATGAAGTTGCTTGGTCTACTATTCTTAAAGTGCTCAAGAGCACCAGGAGGGATGTCATCATCATCATCATCTTCATCATTTCCCCCATAATGAGGGATTTCATCGTTATCTTCATCATCATCGTCTTCTTCTTCCTCATCATCTTCCTCGCCATTTTCTTTTTCCGCGACGACGGAAGGAGGATCTTGCTGTATGTAGGGAGATATCGGAGTGCTAGGGATTGCTTCGTTGACCTGTCCAATTATCTCGTCAGCGATATCCTTGGCGCATCTCTCCCCCTCGATGTTGTCAGCGAGGAGAACATGCACCATCATCGTACGCACATTGGACCCAATGTCCTTTAGAGACTCGGTGTGCGTGGTCAGGGTCTGGAGGACCTAATTCAGTGAGGTCCGATCAGCAGTAGTGAAGGAGGATCCAGCCTTAGAGAGCTTTGTCAGCATCTGCATCATATCGGACTGAGTCTTTTGAATAGACTCTAGCACTTGGTTTTGTGCTTCCACCTGCTTCTCCAGCTTGGCAATTGCTTGCTCATGAGCAAAATTATCCGCCTTTATTGTCTGAATGTCAGTGTAGACATTATTTATTGTGGCCTTCATGCCTGGAGCACCAGCGACTGTCTGAAAGTTGAATTCAGCAAACGTCTGAAGGTTGTCCACCCTGGCCCTGGTAAGAGCACATTCGTTGACCAAGAAGTCAATAGCAGGGAATGTGGGGCTGGGAAGAACGACCTTTGGAATCTCAACAACGAAGGAGGAAGTTTGGAGGCAAAGTTCTCCTGTTTGATCCGGTGCAGGTCTGCATCAGTCTTCGACGGTTATGGAGATTTCCCTTTGCTACCGCTGGAGGGAGCAGTAGTAGCCTTAGTGGTAGTAGTGGTGGTCGCTGAGGTAGAGAGAGGAGGTGCGATACCTGATGAAAACATAGACAGAGCAGCCAAAAAGAGAGCTCTGGTTAGATGAAGGGTGACAAGACATGTTATTTACCTTGCGAGTATCATGAGGATTACTCTCAGGGACAGCGTGTACAACGGCAGTGTCATGTGGATCACTGGCCTGTGTCACAACATGTCTATAAGAGACATGCTGAGGTTTTGTTGTAATGGGTTTCCAAAGTTTAGATTGTCGAAACAACACTGAAGTTTGGACAGCGTGCAAGTCAACATCATCAGAGAGAGGGACAACTATCTCTGAATCATATGTTTGTGTAAGGACCAAAGAAGAGATGCTGGAAGAAGAAGAGAGGGATATGAAAGTAGTACCTGATCCAGCTTCAACGGAGCTGGCTATAACACTTTCAGTGACCGGAGTCGCTGAAAATGGTGGTAGTGCTGAAGAAACGGCAACGGATGCAGAGACCGTTGTCGTGGCTGTGGCTAAAGAGGACGTTGGTATTACGCCTGAATCAGAGAGGAAATTCTTTTGAGAGACTCCCTTCTTTGGCTTCTTTGCCACCGGTATGTGAGCGATGGTCTTTTTGTGACCATCGGTCGGTTCTTTTCTTTTAGTGGGGGTGGAGGTGTCTGGGATACTCACTGATGGGCTGTTCAGTGAGACGGACACAGGTACTGCGACTTCAATGAGTTGCAACATGTATGGAGTGTAGGGAGGATCATCTGGATGTACATCAATATTCATAGACTTCTTGCCGACCATGGAGAAACTTTGGTTGACACCTTTGGATACTCCTCTTTTAAGGCAAACTCCATTATAGTAGCAAAGAATCTAGGGTAGGGAATGAAGTGGTTCCTCTTCGCTGCTTTCACCCTATTGTACACGTCACTGAATATGTAGTCTGCATAGTTCAGCTTGTAGTATGTGCAGAGAGCAAAGCCGAGATCTTGGAAGTGCTTGCTGGCCTGATCATGAGAGCCAGTCTTTGATCCCAAGCACTGAATTACTTGGGTAAAGATGTCTCGCCAGCGAGCAAGCTGGGAGACGCTTCTTTTCCATCTTTGAACCCACAATTTTAGCCTCAGGGTTCTCCCACACATAGCCAATGGAGTCTAAGAACTCCTCTATCTGCTCCCTGGTGGGCTCAGAGGCCATTGCTGATTCTTACCTCTAGTAATTTTGATTTTTTTTCTTCTTGACTGAACAAATAAGAAACTCGAGAACTTAGACATTCTTGTCCATAAAAAGACTTGTTATTTTTAGTCAAAAACCCTTTGTTCTTGGTTTCTGGTTTATCAGTTAAAGAAAATTCGCTATTAAGTATCTTTGAATTTTTAGCGAGCCCTTCCTAATTGACAAAATTTATTTTATCGAGTCATCTGAAATCGATATAAATTTTTATCGATTCGGTTTTTATCGAGTGAACGGATTTTTTGTCGAATCATAATCTATCGAGAAACTCCTAGTTATCGAGTTCTTGTATCGAATCAATTTTTCTTTAGAAGTTTTATCGAGTCCCATATACCCGACAATTTCTTTTAATCGAGTCTTAAACGCCCGACAAAAACTCTTGTCATCTTAGCCCAACCCGATAAAAAGTTTTGTCGACCCCTAGTCAATCGAGAAAACTTTCTGTTTCACAAAAACAACTCAGAAAATTACCAAAAACTCACTGATCGAGATCATCAAGCCAAGTACAATGACTACTCGCGAAGCAATGGCAATCGGATCAGACACAAAACCCCCGATTCTCTTTCCGGGCGAATACTCTCAGTGGAAGGACCAATTTCTTGATTTCATTGAGGGTAGTGATCACGCCGATGAAATCATGAGTTCGATCAAAGAAGGTCCTCCACCACCATTCTATCAAGACTTCCCAGCCATGCCAAATGTCACTCCTCCGGTAGCCGCAAGAAGAGACATCAAATCGAAGAACGCATGGGATGCCACGGAAAAGAAGATAATGAAAGGTGATCAATTAGCCCGCTCGTACCTTCTAATGAGCCTCCCAAACGACATTTACATGAGCATCGATAGCCACAAAAGAATGGCAAAAGAGATGTAGGAAGAAATTGAAAAATTCATGCTCGGAACTAAAATTGGGACTCGGCTTAAGATCACCAACTGTATTTCACAATATGAAGAATTCAAGGTAAAAGAAGGTGAAAGTCTTACGAACACTTGCACTCGTTTCATGCAATTGGTGAACGAGTTAAGCAAGAACGAAGTTCGTAAGACTAAGATCGAGAACAATGTGAAGTTTGTTAGCAATCTTCAACCGGAATGGCGCCGCTTTGCCAATCAAATCAAACACATCAAATTTCTCGCTGAACTCGATCTGCACGAACTATATGAAACCCTTCAACAAGACGAAGAGGAGGTCCTTGAATTAATGGGGGCAAACACCAAAAAGAACTCCAATCCAATTGCCTTAGTAGCAAAAGATTCTTCTTCCTATTCCCAAAGCACATCACAAGAGGTTTTTCCTGATTTAGAGGACGAAGACTTCAATTATGATCCGGAAATTGCCAAACTCCAACAATAATTGGCTTTCCTTACAAGATCATTCCAACAAAAGTTCTCTCGTCGCTCAAATCCCAATCAACAAAGATATGCTTCGGGACCAAAGAACCATGAGCGTAAAGCCATGTTTGAGCCTAAACCAAGGAGAGAAGAATCTCGCTCAACACCCAAACCGGAAGAAAAATTTAAGGGTGAAATGAGCCAGTGCTACAACTGCAGAAAATCCGGCCACTATGCCCGTGAATGCAAAAAGCCAATCGTCCAAGACTTAAAATAATTCACCTACAACTTGATGTTGGCTAAACAAAAGGAAGCCGGTAAAGTTCTTATGGCGGAAGATGAACAATGGCTCAACCAAGGCAATAATGATGATGATGTGGAAAACGATGTCCAAGCACACTTCAGTCTGATGGCTTATTCTGATGATTCCCCTTCAAACGCTTCCGACTACACACCCGAGTTAAGCCACTCTGACTATGACGCTTTCGTTTCCAAAATGCATGATTTGATGTTTAAATTAAAGGAATTACAATCTAAGTTGACAACCGAGAAACTCTTGGTTTCCGACTTAGAAGGACGATTAGAAAATAATCATGATCAATTGCTAATTTTCCAATCCGAACTTGCAACATCTCAAAGTATTGCACACAATCATCAAACGGAGAAAACTGCTTTTCAAGAAGAAAACTTTCTTTTAAAACAACAAATCTCGGATCTCACACTTCAATTTAACCAATCTAAAAGTGAGACCGAAGATTTTTCATCAAAATATGAATTTGTGAGTTTTCAAAGACAAGACCTTTTGGAAAAACTCAAAGATTTGGAACTAAAATTGTATAAAATTGGTCAAACTGAGCACACAATTCATTTAAACGCTCCAAAAGATTTAAGTTCAAAAGCTGGATTAGGATTTGATAATCCGAAACATTTAGAAAAGGCCATCTACAATACTCCGACTATCTATAAATTTGAATATCTGAACCTTGGTCTGGATTACAAAATTCAATTTATGAAGTCGGATTCCAACGTCGAAGAAAGGGAAGATTGGAAAAGACAAAACAAGAATTTTCATCAAATTCCTTTCTGCTATCCTCAAATAGTAGAAGAGGAATCTTCAAAAGGAACTCTTCCAAATGACTACTTTCCATCTTATACTGATGAAGAACTTAAAACTCAAATTCCTATATTTAAACCATATATTCCCACATTATTTTTAGAAAAGAAAATTGTTCAACTTGAAAAGGTGTTGGAATCTGAACGTTCTTCATCAGAAAAGGAAAAAAAGGCATTAATCGCAAAAATTCGAACTTTAGAAAACAAAGCTTTCCAAACTCAAAACCCCGAAGTTGACACAACTTCAAATATTTCTTCTTGTAAAGCCTTAGTTAGTTCATATTTGGATGATTGTGATTTTTCATATTTCCCGATAGATCCTAACTACTGTCCTCCAAAACAAAAATGTTATCTCTCACAAGAACAGATAGATAAGGAATTAGATGAACTTGAAAAATTCGATTCTCTTGATGACAATCCAAAACATTCTCAACAAAACTCAACAGATTGTCCAACTGAATCAATTACCACTCTTTTTCCTAAAAACCAAACTTCCCTTACTCCCGACGAAATAAATACAGGATTATATGACCTTGAAAAGATAATTTTTTCAGATAAAAATTCTAATCCTTCCCAACTTAAATCTGATGAATGTTTACATGTTAAATTTGACTTCAATCCTACACTTCCAAGTCATACGGAGTTTTTGGACAAAGGCAAAAAATCAATTGAATCAGTTTTGCTCCCGGAGGATCCGAATGTGTGTTCCACAAGTCAAACGCTTTACACTCATTCTAACCAAACGAATCGAAATCAATTTTTTCCAAAAAGTACTAACAAGTGTCCTATTGGTGTTTCAGCTGTTCATACTTTAAAGACCAAACAAGTTTGGGTTGAACAAAGGCAAACACACTTCAAAGTCGTCATCTCGCAATAAAGACAAATTTTCGTTTACAAATTCTACAAATGTCAAAAGAACAAATCGTCAATTTTTATTTCCGTATACTATTAATTTGTTTTGACGTTTAATTAAATTTTCACGTAATCAAATTTGTTGCTCAAACTGCGGTGTGAATGACTTTGTGCGCTTAAATTCGTTTGAGTATGGTTGCAATTATTTTCCGAACATGCATAATTCTTATAATTTTCATCACAATTATGTTCCGACTCCCCCTGTTTATAAATGGGTTCCTAAAAAGACCATGACTAACAACCCTAAGTCCCACTTCAAGTGCGTACCCAAAGGTACAAAGTCAACTAACCCCGAAGGACCCATTTACAAATGGGTACCTAAATCTACCTGATTTTGTGCAGATCGGTCATGTGTGGTACTTAGATTCTGGTTGCTCCAAGCACATGACCGGAAAAAAGGAGCTGCTTGCCAATTACAAGGAGAAAAAGGGTGGATTCGTTAAATTTGGCAACAATCACTTAGCACCCATCAAAGGACATGGTGACATCATTCAAAACAACATCACCATTTCCGATGTTTCATATGTTCAAGGCCTGAGCCACAATCTACTAAGTATTGGCAAATTCTGTGACAAACAACTTGAAGTCCATTTCCGACCCTAAAGATGCTGTGTGCGAACCTTTGACGAAAAAGAATTACTAGTTGGCTCACGCAAATCCAATCTATACACCATCGATCTATCCCAAGTGACCGCTCCTTCCAATGTTTGTCTAATATCAAATATCTCTAATCCAAAGACCTGGTTATGGCACAGAAGACTTTCTCATTTAAACTTCAAGAACATCAATCGCCTCTCCATTCAAGGATTAGTCACCGGTCTACCAATGATGAAGTTTGACAAACTACACTTATACGAAGCATGCGAGATGGGAAAGATGAAGAAAGTTTCTCACAAACCCAAGGTGGTTCATAACACAACTAGACCCCTTCAACTCATTCATATGGATCTGTGTGGCCTGATGCGGACTCAAAGTATTCATGGAAAGAAGTATGTTCTAGTTATGGTTGACGATTTTTCTCGCTTTACGTGGGTTAAATTTATTCGCTCCAAGGATGAAACTCCCGAAACCATTACTACGTTCTTGAAAGCCATTCAAGTCAAACTGGAACTTACAGCTCAAACCATCCGCACTGATAATGGAACCGAATTCAAAAATCGTTCCCTTGACGGTTATCTCGAATCAGTGGGGATTACACACACATTTTCTGCGGCATGCACTCCGCAACAAAATGGTGTGGTCGAACGCCGCAATCGTACACTCGTTGAAGTGGCTCAAACAATGCTCACTTTTTCCAAACTTCCACTTTATCTTTGGGCCGAAGCCGTCAATACCGCTTGCTACACTCAAAACCGATCCATCATCAACAAGCGATTCAAAAAGACACCGTATCATTTGGTCTATGACCGCGTTCCTTCCATCGATTATCTTCACACCTTCGGTGTTCGCTGCTTTATTCTGAATGCAAAGAAGATCGTGGAAAACTCAAGCCAAGAGCCGATGAAGCTTATTTTTATGGCTACTCTCCTAATGCATCAGCATATCGGGTCTACATGAAAAATGCACGTTGTGTCACGGAAAGCATCAATATTCAGTTTGGCACTAAAGCCGAAATGGCTCCTGAACAAGACAGTTCTGGACCCGCACTCACCGGTATATTAGCTTCCGAACACATCCGTTCGGAACCTGCCCCAAACCCCGCTCAACCTTCTACATCCAAAACTACTTCTTCCAATCTGGATGATTTATTCGAGTACTTTTACTCGGATTATTTTGGTTCTCACACTGATATCCCTAATCAGATCACCCCGCCTAACTTGGAGGTTGCCGAGGCTATCAACCTTTCTGGACCGCCAGTTACAACAGACACCGTCTCAACTGCTGCAACTCCAAGCTCATCTCCATCCGCTCTTCCCGCTCAAACTACTGCTCCTCCCGCTCAACCTAATGCTCAACCGAGTTCCAATCCGCTCCCTACTGAACTGAAATCCTCTCCCCCACCATCAACCTCATCCCCCAAGGATGTCTCTAGTTCCACAAGATCCTCTGCCGTGGCTCCAGTCACGATGCGTTCCGCCTCGGTCAACGATTGTCTGTTCTTTACCTTTCTAAGCAAGATCGAACCCACATCCATTCAAGAAGCAATGAATGATCCTGATTGGATTGTGGCCATGCAAGACGAACTCAATCAATTTGAAAGCTTGAAAGTTTGGCGCCTCGTTCCTCGTTCACAAAACAAAAGCATCATTGGTACCAAATGGATTTTCAAAAACAAACAAGATGAAGATGGAGTTGTCATACGCAACAAAGCACGACTTGTAGCAAAAGGATACCGCCAACAAGAAGGGATTGATTATGACGAGACGTTTGCACCCGTGGCCCGTATTGAAGCAATTCGAATGTTCTTAGCATACGCGGCACACAAGAATTTTGTGTTTTTTCCAATGGACGTCAAAACTGCCTTCTTGAATGGTGTTCTACGTGAAGAAGTCTATGTATCCCAACCTGACGGGTTTGTCGATCCTTCAAAACCAAATCATGTATACATCCTCGACAAGGCTCTCTACGGCTTAAAACAAGCCCCGCGCGCATGGTATGACAGCTTGTCTGCCCATTTGGTGAAAAATGGATACTCCAAAGGTAAAATCGATCCAACACTCTTCATTAAAAAGAAAAATGGTGAGATTATGCCTATTCAGGTCTATGTGGACGATATTATATTCGGTTCGACTAACCCACAACAATGCAAGGATTTCTTTGAACTCATGATTGCAAAATTTTATATGAGCATGATGGGAATGATGAATTTTTTCCTCGGCCTTCAAATAAAACAATTTTCAACGAAAATATTCATCAACCAATCAAAATACATCTCGGATATGTTAATTAAATTTAACATGACGTCATGTACACCGATTGGTACACCCATGTCTCCGGGTTCAAAACTACACGCTGATCACTTGGGAAAAGCAATGAATTCTAAAAATTACCGAGAATGGTTGGTTCCTTAATGTATCTAACGGCTAGTCGACCGGACATAATGTTTGCCACATGTTTATGCGCTAGATATCAAGCATCTCCAAAAGAATCTCACATTAGTGCTATCAAACGTATTTTTCGGTATTTAAAAGGTACTACTAATTTTGGCTTATGGTATCCCAAGGATACGGGTTTCGAGCTATCTGCCTTTTCAGATTCTGATCATGCCGGATGCATGCTTGATCGTAAAAGCACGTCGGGACACGTTCAATTCTTAGGAGATAAACTGGTAAGTTGGTCCTCGAAAAAGCAAGCTTGCGTCTCCACTTCTACCGCGGAAGCTGAATACATTGTTGCCGCAAGTTGCTGTTCTCAAGTACTATGGATGCGCACACAACTCAAGGACTATGGATTCTGGTTTGATAAGATTCCTATCTACTGTGACTCCAAAAGCGCCATCGCCATCTCAAGCAACCCTGTCCAACGTACGAAGAATAAACATATCGACGTTCGGTATCATTTCATCAAAGATCATGTCGAAAGAGGTAGGATTGAATTATACTTTGTCAATACAGAACTACAGCTTGCCGACCTGTTCACCAAGGCCTTGGATGAGAAACGCTTCCAGTTCCTAGTGTGCAAGTTGGGCATGCTGAATCTTAAAACCTGATATCCTAATCAGTCTCTTCAAAACACACAAAACATCTAACCAAGTATTTATGCACATTGCCCTTTTCTTAACCGTGAATCTGCATCACTCTTGGTTTCTCGTTTGTTGGCTTTTGAATTTTGTTTACAGTTCTGTATTTTCAATTCATTTCCTTCTTTTCGGCTATTTTCGTCGTGTGTCTAACCATTCCAGCTTTCGAGGGGGAGCGGCAAGGTACATTTTTCATTAACTCACAATTGGATTTTCATATCTTCGAGTTTCTCAAATCTGAAAGCATCACCAGGTTCGCATTCTTCTATTGAACAACTTTAAATCGTGAAGTTTTTGATGTCTTTCATTGCATGATTGTTTTTTTTACATTTAACTGTTCGGTTTCCCAACACCATGGATTTCCGAGTTTCTGCTAAATTCTGTCAAATTGGGCACTTTCTGTTCATATCTGGGATTATTTGTTTTTTTAAAATAGATTCACTATCCCTAATCGCACCTAGCCATAGGATTTTTCTTAGATTTTAGGCCGAATTTTGCATCTGTTCACTTAGGTTTTTCACTGGTTTCATTTGCATTTTTGTCGACCCCTTAAGACGAGCCTTAGTCTTTTATCGAGCCTTAAAGATAGATTAGAACATCCTTATAAAGACTAAGGGTTTTTATCGACCCCTTAGGACTCGACATAAATTCTTGTCGAGACTCAAAGGATCGATGAAAATATCATCTTAAAATCCAAGTGTTTTTATCGACTCTCATAGGATTGATAAAATGTTCTTCATATGTCTAAGTATTTTTATCGACTCTTAAATACCAACTTAAATTTTTGTCGAGTATCAAAGGATCGATAAAATTATCTAAGTGACTTTTTCTCATGTATTTGTGACTTGATAATTTGTGATTCTCGACTCCCCATGGCCCGACATCTTTATTGTCGACTCTCACAGGTTTGATCTTACAAAATTTCACCAAGTCTTTATGTCGATCCAGCTGACTCGACATCCTTTTTTCATCGATCCTATAGCACTCGATAAAACTGTTTATCGACACCACTGGGCTCGATATTCAGGTTTATCGACTCCTTAGGACTCGACATTCAGACTTGGATTTTTTTATAACCTAACTTCATCCATAGAACTGACTTTTCCTATGGTTTGCTAACTGTTTTCTTTCAGTTCAAATGGCTACCATCAATGATCCGAATCTTTCCAACGATGAGCACCCCATGCCTTCTGAGCATCAACTGAACAAAGTATCAACGCGGTCAACCGAGACGACCTCTTGATGCCCCGAGCCAAACTTCGAACACTCAAACCAAACAATCACAGTCTCGATTTTGGCATCACGATTGAACACCAAGTCATCCTCGATATCCTTCAACGCCACCCCCTTCGCTATGCCTTTGCCTTGGATCATCGGGTACCCTTGTTCTATCTTCAATAGTTCTGGTATACCTTAACATACCATCCGGATGACGGTGACCACCATTTCACTACCAAAATCGACGACTTTGTCACCCGCCTGACACCTTCTCGGATTCGTCGAATCCTCCGCCTGCCTATCGCCACCGACGAACGCCCATATGATGCCTTCACAACTAAAGAAGAACTATGTGCAGATATCCGAGCCCTTGGATACAACTCACCCGAACCCCTCACCAGCCCCGGCCAGTTCAAGAGAATGTACCTGCCTCAAATCTGGTTTTCACTGTTCACCATCGTCAATCGATGTCTAACTAGCAAACACACCGGCATGGACAAGGCCAGTACTGCGGCCTTAAGCATATTTCATGGTATCGTATACAACCGTCACTATGATTACGCAATGCTCATCTGGATGGACTTCGTGGAGCTCGTTGAAGAAAAATCAAATTCACGCAATCATGCTTTCGTACCCTTTCAACGGTTCCTTCAGCTATTTATACATGCCATGCTGTCATCCAAACCAGATATACCCCGACGAACAGGATCCTCAAGCTTAACGACCGACAATTTGAATTCATCATGCCTATCCCTGAAGCCCTGCTTGCCTATGCTGATCAGAATGCACCGAGTGTTATAGCATATAGGGAGAGACACGACTTAATGGCTCAACCACCTTCGGTTGTGCCTGCCCAAGAGCCAAACCGCGAGGGACATCATGAACACGGAGAGGGTCCTAGGGTAGATGAGCAGGTTCAGGATCATGGGGATCCTGAACAGGGTGATGAGCGAAATGTAAGGGAACATGACGAGGGCGGTACACCTGATCAGCCAATCCCAACAACTGTTGCCCCATCAATCCCACTACCACCACCCACTATCCCAAGAGCTGCTTCTACTTCCCGACCTACTCCACGATTCAAGATGCTCGTCAGTCGTAACCGTGTTCGCCCACGACCTTCATCGTCTAATGAGGATGAATCTGATATTCAACCACTTTCCCGTCGTCCAAGAACTGCAGCCTTCGAAGAACGAGCTCTTAGCCGAATTGGTCCACAACCACCTCTATCCGATTCTACATCGAACACTGAAGAACAAAATGCTGCATCAATTGATGAACCAAATGATGAACCGAATGAGCCATTCGATTTTGAAACATACATGTTCTATGGTTCCATGTCTGACATATTCACCGAGCCTCCTATTGGAGAGATAAGGAGAGCGGAGGGAGATTTAGTTGAAAAAGAATGTGTGAGCGTGAGTGATGGGACGAGAAAAACTATTGTGAGCGCGATACCAGACTCCACCATCCAAGTAACCTAGTCTGTTAGCCTACTTATTCGTTGGGTACGTCTAGTGGACAAGACGCTGTGAACCTAGCAGCGCACCTGTACGCCCCTCCTAGCCACTCTGAAGGCTCCCAACAGCCGACAGTTTCACATATAGTTGTGAGTTTAGCTCCTTATCTAGCTCCCCTTCATTCGGGAGGCATATCTATTGAAACAAGAGGCACTAGCTCACCTGCTTCGACTTCAGTTGTATGCACTTCGAGTCTAGAGCCAGTTAGGGAACACGAGTCTTCACACACTGAGAGCCTTCGTGGCCCAGTTGAAACTTCCATAGTGGTGTCTTTTCCGGACATTTCACGAGGATTGGAAGGAAATCCTACTAGTGCTACATCAACGCCATCACTGAACGTAGGTCACCCAGTTTATTCAACTGTGATGTCAACGGGTAATCTAAGTGATCCCGGTGTTTCCCTCCCAGGTACCACTACTCCGTGTTTCACGATCACTCCCGACGCTCAAGCGCTTATGGATGCTCAATTCCAACGAGCTCATGATTCGTTAAAAGCTCATGAGGCTCGCATGACTGCTGAAAGACAAGCCTTTGTTCAGGAAGTCCTTCAAGCTTCACGCTCCCGACAGCCAAATCCAAATCAAGCAAGTTCTTCCCGACCGAGCAGCAGTCACACTCCAGCACCGCAACCACAACATCCTGATCCAACCCCGGACCCCCAAAATCGGCCTCCCACACCACATCGATATGAGTATAACAATGATGAGCTGAAGATTCCTTCATGGGTCTTCTACGGCGAAATCTGGAAATTCCGACAGTCACTCAATATGAGTTTGACCTATTAAAAGCCGACATTGAACAAAAGTTATCTGATATGCATACGACTCAGCAAAGAAATCATGATGAGCTTCTTGGTGCCATTACCGCTCTTCGCACTGAACTTCAAGATTCTTGTAGACTGGCTGTTTCCGTTCCTGCCCCTAGACCTGATCAGGACGATCCGAGCACTGCTTCTAATCGCCTTGAGGGGGAGACACGCCGAGTTTCAAGAACTCAGTATCAACCATCTGCTCCAACTCCTACTGGTCCATCTGCGCCACCAACCCGCCGAAGACAACGTCCTAGTCTGACACAAGAAGTAAATACGCCTACGGTTGAAAAGCCTGCGGTAGCTATTAACTTTGAGAGCACATCTGAAGCTGCTGAACCGGAATCCAATGAAGAGACAGTTGATGTTCAAAATCTAAGGAATTCCGTGAAGCACTGGTTTAAAGACCCATATGAACCGGTTCTCCAAGAGCAAGATTATGTGAACTTGAAGCACACAATAAAGAATTACGCTTCAGAAGCTCAAAATGAACGAAGACTGTTACCTCATCAAATTCGGTGGCAAAGGATGCTAACTGAAAGCAAGTCTAAATGGGTAAATCAGCAAATCCGGGTGCCATATCTTGAAGATGGATTTTCAGGAAGAATATGAAATCTGAAGACTTCATATAGTAATGGAGAAGGATCCAACTCAAGTTAAGGAATATGTTCACATCCTGAAAATGAGAGCTCAAAAGCCATCCGATGTAATCTC
Source organism: Silybum marianum (assembly GCA_036898165.1). Lineage (NCBI taxonomy): Eukaryota > Viridiplantae > Streptophyta > Magnoliopsida > Asterales > Asteraceae > Silybum > Silybum marianum. The sequence continues at coordinate 19,002,095 of CM072530.1, read as the reverse complement.
AGGACACCTGATTATCGGAATTATGCAGATTGGATCTGACAGAGTATTTCAAGTCGAGTATCCAACTTTCAAAGTTCGAAGAGAAGATGGTAAAGTATACACTTTTTCTGAAGTTGATTTTTCTAACCTTGATATCTTGGACTTTGAAACGTTGTATAACGACCTAAGAGACAAGAAGCAAAGAAACAAGGATGAACAAAGAGTTTTGAGAGCGGTGGTGCGTCACATACAAAAAGAACTCAGATACAGCTATCTTCATGATTTGCAATGTGGGATTGAAAGTGAACAAAAGAAGATTCATATTGCCAAGCCTAATCAAACAATTCTTGAGTTGGATAAATATGATGTTACAACTGTTCTTACATATCCAGCACACGGAGTTGTATGGATGCATATGAAGGGTGAAAAGAGATTTCGAAGATTTGATGAAGTTGTTGCATATTCAGATGGAACGTTGTGGGGTATTCAAAACAGATTAGCTTCAGAGATTGCTACTGACAAGAAAAATACGACAAGGATGAGCTCAACGAGAAGAAATTCTCTTTTGGAAGCTATTAGGTTAATTGACGAAAGGATACTATTTCGTCAGACTTTGAGAAGATTCGAAGGCATGTTCGAGCAGAAGAAGTGAAGATATATTTTTCCACAAAGGGGGAGATTGTTAGGTCTATTATTTTATTGTGACAAAATAAGGAATGAATATGCTCAATTGTAAAAGGAAGTTTATAATTCCTTAACCTCTTTCCTTCCTTAATTAAAATAGGCCTTTCAATATAAATAGGAGTCTATGGTTATTCTTAAGAAGAGTCGATTACAATAGAGAGCAAAATTTAGATTTATTATCATTGTAATCAATTTAAGTGAAATATACGACTACGGAAATTCTCTAAACACTTTGATCTTATCGCATTACTATTTTATATCATTTTGCTTGAATATACTGGGATCTACATATATTCATGAAGAGAGCTATTTATACGATTACAATGATAAAAGTCAACAGTCTAGCCTATTACAATTTGACACGTAAGCTAAGCTTGTAACAAATTCAATTACACAACTAGTTACACGTAAATTGTGCAGGCCACATCATCAGGAGCGCGTATGTTGCATCTGTTGAAGTCCATAGGTTCTTCCCGTCTCTGGGCGTCTCTGTGATGAGTGGGATCAGAAGATAAACTTCTTATCTTCTGCACTTGTACAATTCTGGTTCATACTTCTCTATGAATGAGGTCTAACAATCTCCCCCTAAGTATGAAATCCAGAATGTTGAAATGATAACTTCGTGTGACTTCAATTCCGTTTGTTTCCTTAGGCTATCCAGTTGTTTGCTCATTCAGCTTGTATTGTATTCGATCAGAAGGGGGCAGTTTGTGAAATAACCTTGGAGATCAGATCTATAATCTCTCTGATTTTCATGACGCTTTCAAGTTTCTTCACTATCTTCTCTATTACTTCTTTGCCTTGATCATCAACTTCAATAGAGGCATAACATTTGACAATGTATACGACCTCTGATGAGTATTTATGTGCCTCTTTAACTCTGAAGAAGCTTCTTCTGGAGGATCTCTTGAACACAACTCCTTCTTCTAGTTGAGTCAGTACCTTTCCAATTCTCAGATTATCAAGGCCCTCCAAATCTTCATTTGGAGCAGAGATGCATAAGTTGTCTACTTTGTGATTTAGACCAGTTTGGAAGTCTACCTGTCTTCTGTATCGGATGAATGCTTTCATACATTCGATGATCCGGAAGTAGGCAACTTTATCTTGAGTATCCCTCATTCGATTCATTTGAGTTTTCATGAACTTCTCCAGAGTTATGAGATCAGAAGGATTAATGGATAATAAATCATTGTCACAAAAGTAATACGTTTGGTTATTTTCTCTGACTACCTCATAGATAGTGTACCAAATCTCTGTTCGTTCGAATTCGGTGTGTTTGATCCTAGAGATTGCTTTGATTGGTACAATAGAGTAGGCCTCCTTTCTTGCTTGCCTATGACTCATAACTTTGTCTTTGATTGTATCACTTACGTGATAGTCATTGGCAAAATTTGGTAGCATCAGAAATATCTTCTGGTCAGCAGGAGCATACATGTCTGCTTTTAATCTCTAGAGAAGGCAGTTCAAGTCTCCCCAATTTCTGTTGTCTTTCTTCAAAAGCAGCTCTGCACTTCATCGACTCCTCTCTTTTAGCTTTTTCAAGATTTGCCCGTGCTCTTTCAGCTTCAGCCTTAGCTTTATCAGCATCTGCTTTTTCCTTTTTAGCTTCTGCTCTATCCTTTTCAGCTTCTGCCTTGGCTTTTTCAGCTTCGGCCTTGGCTTTATTTTCTTCAGCCTTAGCTTTATCAGCTTCAGCTTTAGTTCTGAGCTCAGCTTCAGTTCTGATTCTGTCTTCTTCAGCTCTGGCTCTATTGTCTTCAGCTCTGGCTTTTTCAGCTTCAGATCTGGCTCTGTTTTCAGCTTTGACATTTGGATGTTGAGGGATAGGAGCAGAGGGTCTAGTGAAATCTGAAGTTCTTGCACATGATGGTTGAGATTGTCTCCTTGTATTTCCCAGAATCTCAAGTAGAAACTTGGCAACCTCTGGATCTTTGGGAAGAGGACCAATGTATGTAGCTAGTGGAGTTGGTGTTAGTGGAGTTTGCTTTGAAGAGGGAGGAGTTGCAGAAGGTGAAGAGGCTGGAGCTTTACCTCTGTCCTGATCCATTTTCTGACCAATTTCGAGTTGCAGAAGGTGAAGAGGCTGGAGCTTTACCTCTGTCCTGATCCATTTTCTGACCAATTTCGATTTTTACCTTCTTAAGTTTTTCCAGATTCTACCCCTTCTGAGAATCAGGATCTTGATCCTCATACTTCTTTCGCTTTAGCTCTGCTTTCTTGCAAGCCCGAGCTTCCTTTGCTTTCTTCTTTTCTTCTAAAACAGCAGATAAGGAGCTGACCAGAGATGATAACTTCGAAACAGAGGTTTCTAAAGTAGTGACCTTCTGATCCATGTTGGAATTACTTGTATTTGTTTTAGAAACGTACTTCGAAGTGAAGGCATTTATTCTGTCGATCATGGCTTTCTGAAAAACAGCCATATCAGATTTCTTTGCAAGGGAAGAGGAGGAGGCAGAAGCATCTTCAGAAGGAATCACGGCCTTGATAATTTTCTGAATATCAGCAACAAAGGAACTGTATTCGTCAACAGAAATGGTGACCTCTGGAGTCGGAAGCTCTTCTAGAAGATAAAAGATTGCCTCTGAATTAGCCTTAATGCCAGCATCCAGAGCGTAGAAATGATCAGAAGCAAACTTTTTTGTAACTGTGACTGATCAGAAACGTAGATAAGCGTTCATACCAGGCTCTTGGTGCTTACTTCAAACCATATAAAGCTTTGTCGAGAAGATAGATGTACTCTGGATGTTTAGCATCTTTAAAACCAGCAGGTTGTTCAACATACACTTCTTCTTTGAGATATCCATTCAGAAATGCACGTTTAACATCCATCTGATACACTTTGAAGTTTTTGTATGCAGAGAAGGCCAGAAATAGTCGAATCGCCTTAAGTCTTGCTACAGGGGCAAAGGTCTCGTCGTAATCTATTCTTTCTTCTTGACAATACCCCTTAGCCAACAGTCGAGCCTTGTTTCTGATCACTATTCCCAAGTCGAGCGGTTCTGAATGAAACAAGCAGTGGCTATAGCTTCTGCCCAGAAATGGATAGAGAGTCCAGAGGCTGCAAGCATCGTTCTGGCTGCTTCCACCAAGGTTCTGTTGCGTCTTTCTACTACACCATTTTGTTGAGGAGTGCATACAGCAGAGAAGTTTTGTGTAATTCCATGTTCAACAAGGTATGCTTCAAGTTTGGCATTCTTGAATTCAGTACCGTTATCACTTCTTAGCTGCTGAATCTTCTGGTGTAGAAGAACTTGGATTCTGGTCATCATATTCTGCAAGACGATAGGTACTTCTGATTTTTGTCTAACAAACGCGAGCCATGTATGCCTGGAAAATTCATCAATAAGTACCAGTATATACTTTTTACCATATACACTCTAAATTGCAATGGGACCACAGAAATCGACATGTAACAATTGCAGAGGTCTAGTGCAAGAATGATCACTTTTTGTTTTATGAAATGCGCGTTTTATTTTTCCCAATTCACATGCAAGACAGAGGTAATCTTTTTGAAAGTGGACTTCTGGAAGACCAATTACCAAATTGTGTTTGACTAGCATCTCAAGGTTTCAAAATTTAAATGAGACATTTTGTGATGCCATAACCACCCAACTTCACTCTTTTTGGAGATAAGACAGAGGGTTTCTTTACCTTCCTTTGATGTGAAGTTCATCATATATCGATTACCTTTTATGTCTGCTCTCCAGAGTTCTTCACCTGCCTTAGAAAACAAATAACAATGCTTTTCATCAAATACGACAAGTATTTTAGAATCACAAAGTTGACTTACACTCAGCAGATTATGTTTCAAGCCAGAAACATGAGCTACTTTTGATAAGGTAATATTACCTTCTTGTAGAATACCGTAGCCTTTTATTTTACCCTTAGCGTTGTCTCCAAACTTTACAGCTCCACCACATTTGTCTTTAAATTGGGAGAGTAAGTTTTTCATTCCAGTCATGTGCCTCGAGCATCCAAAGTCAAGATACCAGGTGTGCACATGCTGCTTCTGCAATCAAAATCAGAGTGATTTAGGTACCCATTTCATAATGGGTCCTTCAACGTTAGTTTTAGACTTTTCATTCTTTTTATCTGGCATCTGATTTGAAATTGCAGGGTTTATAGGGTTACTCTTTATTTTTTCAGTATTTTTGTTTTTCTTGGGTTTAGTCCTAAAGTTTGAAAAATTACCATACGAACGATCAGAGGGCCTCGAGAAAAATTGCTTTAGCTTTAAGAATAGAGAAAAGCATTCAGAATTCTGAGACATAAAAGATTGCATGGAATTTTCATTAGAATAATGATAATTACAATTCTTCTTATTACTGTCTCTTCTAGTATCACTAGTTCTATAGAACTTCCTAGCTAGACTAGACTTATGTTTAGAATCATAAATGTTCTTCTGCTGAGGCTTCCTCTGATAAACCTTCTCAGGAGCTTTGAGAGTTACTGAAACAGAAGAAGAAAGATTAGATTTACATTTGCCTCTTTGAGCATAAGTAAACTTTAGAGGACTTGATTGTAGAGATTTTTGTTGAACATTCAATATCTTTTTAAGTCATTCTTATTTCTCAAGTTCAAGACAAGATTTGGCCTTAAGACACATCCCAATGAAGTCTGGATGAATGGAAACAGGTTTTCTCTGTCCTGTTGGAGGAACAGAGAGTATTGGTATTCGACTTGAATGTTTTTCAACATTCAGACCAGAGGCTCTGATCTCCAGAGGTTCATTAGTATATAAGAAGGGTGAGTCCTCATTCTTAACTACCTCTGCAACCTTTTTGTAAACAGAAGGTAATTGAATTTCTAAATATGAAAAATATTTCTCTGAGTTATCAAAGAAATCATCACTTTGATCATCATTCTCCCAGGGATATGTGATTATTTTCAAATTGTCTTGAGTTTCTGATAGATTTAAATCGACAAAAGAACGAGGAAATATCTCTGGATGGTTTTCTGAAGAAATTTGCTGAACATTTTCATGTTCAAGTTTAAAGCATTTATCTAGAGTTGAGAGAATATCATTTTCAAAACTAAGCCTTATCTCTTCTTCTACTTGTGTAGGAATAAATGCATCAGCTTCTGGATTCAAAGTTATATGAGCATTTGATCCAAATCTGAAAATGTCACTTTTCTTCTGAATTTTATTCAGATCAACATTTGTTTTTCCAGATGAATATTCGATATTTTTAAACTTGAGTTTTCTTTGATGATGACCATTTTCATATTTTGATTTTTTAAAAATAGATTGCTCATATTAGATTGGAAACACAGGCTTTTGTTCTTGTCCTAGATAGAAAACAGACATTAGAGTAGACCTTTTTTTCACACGTGTAGGGATCCAAGTCCTCGAAACCAAGTCCGGATCTCCCTACTTGTGTATTTATTTTATCATGAACCTTTTGAGCGTCCAGATATGTTTTGATCTGTAGCTTTTTGTTTTGAAGTTCAACATATAAAAATTCTCTTTCCTTTGAAAATAGTTTTTAAGTGCAACAGAATTCAATCTGTCACTTTCCTTAGCTTTAATCTCCTTGTCTTTGTCTTCCAAAAGTTTAATGAAGTTCAATTTCTCTTCCTTGAACTTAACTTCTGTATTTTTAAAAACCTTGGAAATCTTCTCATTTTCAGCACTTAAATCCAGTTTTTCTTCTATTAAAAGATCCATCTCTCTTTTGTAAATTTCTCTTTCCCTTTGAGTTACTGAAAAGAGTTTTGTTCAATATTTTTTTTCGCAATTTCTTTTCAACTGTAAGCTTTTGCTTAAGTTCTTCAAAGTTATTTGACAAATGTAAAATAGTATTTTCGAGTTCAGATGATTCAGAGAGAGTACTAACCGGTGTTTCAGAAGGCTGATCTTCTGATTCATTGGTTGTGGCTATTTCGCAGAACATGGCTTCATCTCCGCTAGACTCATCTCCAAGCCAGTTCTCCTTTTCTGCATAGTGAACTCTTTCAACGACATTGTACTTATATTTGTTCTTGTAGTACGGTTTGTTTTTTTTCAGAGCTCCCCTGCAATCCTTTGAATAGTGCCCTGGCTTACCACATCTATAGCACACATCCTTCTTTTTCTTCAGTTCTTCTTCCTTCTTCTCTGCCTCTGTCTTCTCAGCTCTCTGTATCTCTTGTCTAGGGGCATAACTTGGAGTGGAGCGATCAAATCTTTTGCTTCTTTGGAAAGATCTATTACCAAACTTCTTTGTGAATTGTTTGGTGATAAGTGCTAGTGAATCAACAAAAGCTTTGATCTCATCATCAGAGTCAGAATCATCCTCTGGGATTGCTTCTGATACGAGAGCCTTACTCTTTCCTCTCCTCTCGATTTCTTTACTCCTTCTGACCGATCCTCTAGATTTAGAAATTAGAGCCAGAGGTCCACCTATTTTTGTTTTCTTTTGAACGACCTCTTTCTCATGAGCTTGAAGTGTACCAAATACATCATGTAGAGACCATTGTTCGAGATCCTGATTAGCTTGAAGAGACATTGAGAGATTTGACCATTCTGGATTCAATCGTTTGAGAAATAAGACATTGTTGTCTTCCTTAGATCTGACGATATCACACCTTTTGCATAGATTTATCGGAGTATTAAATCTATGAAAGGTCTGCTCCAGAGATTCTTTAGGAATAGCCTGGAAGCTATTATATTCATTCAGGGCTTCAGCTCTTCTGTTTTTCTTCATTTTAGCTCCTGCTTCTAGACAATTTTCCAGTTGATCTCATAGCTCTTTAACAGTATCACACGAATCCAGAGACTGGAAAATCTCATTTGGAATTGCCATGATTAAGAGACTTTTTGCCTTTTTGGCCAATTCTACTTTTGCCTTTTCCTCATCAGACCAATTATTCCTCAGCTTTGGAACTTGTCTCGTAAGGATTTCATTGGTATTGGCAGTAGCAGGAATTCCCAGAATAGTTGTCATTGGGATAAACGGACCATTTTGAACAATAGGGTAAAGTTTTACATCCAAACCCTCATAAAAATTGATCATACAGATCTTCCATTGCGGATATTCATCACGGATTAGAGTAGGTTGTTTGGTCAGGGATCCAGAGGTGTATACCTTCCCCTTAGCTCTATAAAGACCTTTCCAACTCAAGAGATGCTAAAGCTATTGTTAACAACATTCAAACTTGAATTTGCCATATTTTCATAAAACATGGATTTGAGAGAATTACTGGAAGATTGTTGAAATTTGGAACAAATAAAATTCAAATGAATTGAAACAGGACGATATTCTTACTGATTTTCAGAGTTAAACCAAAATTACCACCGATTTAGAGAAAATTGTTATGAAATTAACAAATTCTCGTAAAACAGGGTAGAATTATGAATAGTAGCTTAAAACTAAAAATTACTGCAAATAGAAGAGGGATTTCTCCAAATGGAAGAGATCTAATAATCAATAGATTGATTAGATGGCTCTGATACCAATTGTTGGAACCTAGATCCCTTTCTAATGATGAATCAATAGATCAAATATGGAAATATGAGCGAGTAGATCTATGATTTATAGTAATAAACAGTAAGAACAGTAAGAACAATAATGAAGAACAATTGTTAATTTGTATTGATAACCTGGAAGATGATTACAATACGTTGAATGAAATGCGCAATTAGCTCTCAAAATATCTTTTAGATCGACAACTATTACATTCATGAAGAGAGCTATTTATACGATTACAATGATAAAAGTCAACAATATACCCTATTACAATTTGACACGTAAGCTAAGCTTGTAACAAATTCAGTTACACAACTAGTTACACGGAAATTGTGCAGGCCACGTCATCAGGAGCGCGTATGTTGCATCTGTTGAAGTCCAGAGGTTCTTCTAGTCTCTGGGCGTCTCTGTGATGAGTGGGATCAGAAGATAAACTTCTGATCTTCTGCACTTATACAATTCTGGTTCATACTTCTCTGTGAATGAGGTCTAACAGAATTATTCAGTGTTTAACATACCAAGTTCGCTGATGGGTAGATTAAATCTAGTTTCATCAAGAGGCTTGGTGAAAAGATCAACGAGATGATATTAAGTTGGTACAAAATGAAGTTCCACTTCTCCATTCATCACATGATCTTTGATAAAGTGATATCGAATCTCAATGTGCTTGGTTTTGGAATGAAGTACGGGGTTGTTTGCAATTGCAATAGCACTAGTGCTATCACAATAGATAGAGATTTTGGAAAGTTTGAGATCGTAATCTCTTGGTTGATTTCTCATCCATAGGATTTGAGCACAACAACTACCAGTGGCGCCATACTCAGCTTCAATGGTAGAAGTGGACACAGAGTTCTGGTTTTTACTAGTCCAACTTATCAACTTACCACCTAATAGCTGACACCCACCAGTGGTGCTCTTCCTATCAATCTTGCATCCTGCAAAATCACTATCAGAGTAACCAATTAGATCGAACCCTGAGCCTTTGGGATACCAAAGACCCAGATTAGGAGTTCCCTTCAGATATCTGAAGATTCGCTTTACAGCGATGAGGTGAGATTCCTTGGGTTCAGCTTGATATCGAGCACAGAGACAGGTAGAATACATGCAGGTTTACTCGCTGTAAGATAAAGTAGAGATCCGATCAACCCACGATAGGCAGTGATATTGACAGGTTTCCCATTTGGGTCCTTATTCAAAGTCAGAGGAGGTGCCATAGGGGTCTTCATTGCTGAGCATTGATTCATATCAAACTTGTTCAACATGTCTTTAACATATTTACTTTGACAAATGAAAATTCGTTTGTCAGATTGCTTAATCTGCAAACCTAGAAAATATGTTAGTTCACCCATCATACTCATTTTCTGTTCTTTCTTCATTATTTTTGCAAAACGAGTGCATAGTTTGAGTCTTGTGGAGCCAAAAATAATGTCATCAACATATATTTGAGCAAGAATAGTATGAACTTTATATTTCCTTAAAAATAGAGCTTGGTCAATTTTTCCACGAACAAATTTTTCTTTAAGAAGGTATTTTGAAAGAGTATCATACCAAGCTCTAGGAGCTTGTTTTAACCCGTAAAGATCTTTTTGGAGTTTAAAAACATAACCAGGATGGTTTGGGTTAGCGAAACCAGGAGGTTGTTCAACATAAACTTCCTCACTGAGTTTACCATTTAGAAAAGCACTTTTAACATCCATTTGAAAAACTTTGAAGTCTGTATGGGCAGCATAAGCTAAGAAAAGTCTTATGGCTTCTTGTCTAGCAACAGGAGTGAAGGTCTCATCATAGTCAATACCTTCTTCATGTCTGTACCCCTGAGCAACAAGTCTAGCCTTATTGCGGATAATAGTACCATGTTCATCTAGCTTATTTCGAAACACCCATTTGGTTCCTATCACAGTTTTATCAGATGGACGAGGAACAAGATTCCAAACTTTGTTTCTACGAAACTCAGTCAGTTCTTCTTGCATGGCAGAGACCCAGCTAGGATCAGAGATAACTTGATCTATCTTCTTAGGTATAGAGAGAGAAATGAAATTAACATAGAGAGAGATATTACCTGTACCTCTACGAGTCTTGATACCTGCATTTGGATCACCAATAAGTTGATTTATTGGATGATTTGCAGTCCATTGCTGAGCTGGAGGTTGAGGGGACTGATCAACAATAGATTCAGCGACTTCTTCTCTTTTAGGGATAACGTTGGTTGTTTCAGCAATAGGCACTTCATTATTTAATATCAATTCTGGAGGTGATTCAGAGGACTGATAAGTAAAAGAGGAAGCTTGGTTATTCACTGAAGAGTTTCCGAAAGAGGTATCAGATGGAGGAACCTGATTGAGAGGAGTGATGTTGACCCCTGATGGATCGTTGCTTGAGATAGGAAGATCAGGGATCCCATTATCATTTGTTTTGGCGTTAGGTTGGTTACTGAAATAAGTTTCAGGTTCCCCGTAATGAGATTTCATCCACTCATTCGACTCCTCTTCTTCTTCTTCAAGGATAGGAGTTGAATTTGTTGGGCGAGATTCATCAAAATTGACGTGCATAGATTCTTCAACGTGCTGTCTTCTCTTGTTGAAGATTCTGACATACTTGGATACAGAAGAGTATCTAAGAAATATCCCATCATCAGCTTTTGGATCAAACTTACCCAAATGATCTCTATCATTCAGAATGTAGCATCTACATCCAAAAATGTGTAGATATTTCAGAGAGGGTCTTCTTCCATGAAATAGTTCATAGGAGTTCTTCTTGAATTGCTTCACTATCAGGGATCGATTCTGAGTAAAGCATGTTGTATTGACTGCTTCAGCCCAAAATTGAGTAGGTAGATGCGATTCGCTGAGCATTGAGCGAGCTGCTTCAATGATCGTTCGATTTCTTCATTCAGCAACACCATTTTCTTCAATGAATTAATCAAGGTACTGTGTTTGAATTCAGTACCATGATCACTTCTCATGGAGAAAACGATAAGATTGTTTAGGATTTCCATTCTTTTAATAAATGCAATAATTACATCAGGTGTATCACTTTTGGATCGAAGAAAGAATACCCATGTGTATCTGGAATATTCATCAACTATCACAAGAGTGTACTTCTTTCTAGATAGAGATTGGACATTAACAGGTCCAAATAGATCCATATGGAGAAGCTGAAGAGGTGAGGTCACTGAGGCAAGTTCTTTTTGAGACAAGGTATGATTAGGGAGATCCCTGACAAGTTCTTTATTAGACAATTCATAGATCATCATAAAGTTCAGAAGAGAGAGTCTTTTGTGCCATAACCAGTTTATATCTGAGGAGGCTCTGGAGATGAAACACATGTTCTCAGAGTGAGAACTATTCATGTTAATGAGATACACATTTTCAACTCTTTTGCCTGTCAAGGCAAGTTTGTCATTAGATTCAGTGACAGCGCATCTATTCTTTAGAAATAGAAATTTGAAATCTTTATCACATAGCTGACTAACGCTGAATAAATTGTGCTTTAGTCCTTCAACGTAAGCGACTTGACTGAATGGAGTGGCTTCATTGGATAGAATTCCATAACATTTAGTGTATCCTTTGCCATTTCCCCTGAAGGTCACTGAGGGACCAGCTTCTTCGTTGTATTCAGAGAGTAGAGATTTTCTGCCAGTCATGTGCCTTGAGCATCCGCTATCAAGATACCAGATACCTTTGGCACTCTGCGTACAACAAAAGGATTAATTTTTCATAGGTACCTATTACTATGGGTCCTGCTGTGTTAATGGAAGATGTGGCGGAAGAGCTACTAGCTGAAGGATTCTCTTCAGTGGATATCTTCACCTTGGAAGGTTTCCCAACCTTGGTGGATTTTACTCTTGCTGATTTATCAACTTGAGCTACTTTCTTTCCATGAACTAATTTTTCAGCTTTAGTAGCATTAGGACATTTTCTGGCAATGTGGGTAGTCTCACCACACTGATAGCATTTCATATATTTGTGAATAGGATTGGAATAGAAAGATTTCAGAGTGCAGGAAGAAACATTTTCAGGAGCAGAGCCAACAATTCCTTTGTCCATTGTCCTTGGGAGTATTACAATGTTTTAAGGGACATATGTAAGGTCGATCTTAATTCTGAGAGTTGATCTCTGAACTGGTCCAGGGATTTTCTTCCCAGTTTTAGGATGACTTACTGTAGGAACAGAGGAGTTCTTTTTCTGTTTCTGAAAGTTTTTGATTTTAGAAGCGTGGTCAGGAACTTTGTTCTTGATCATTTTCTTAGAATCATTAGATTTAAGGACAGGCAACTTCTCAATTAAATGAGGTTCCTAAGAAGAAGGATCAGGGATTGAGGAGACAAATATTCCGAATTTCAACATGGAACGATCTCTCTCCGATTCTTCTTTATCACGGTTATATCCTAACCCACTTTTGACTTTCAGAGGGATTTGAGCATTGATGATCTCGCTGACTTTATCAGAGGCCTTGAACCATCCTTCGATGCTAGCTTTTTCAGCCTTAAGATCAGCGATAGCCTTTTCTCTTTCAGTGATAGCTTGTTGTCTCTCAACGTTTATCGTTTGATTTACAAAGACTTGATCTTTTAAAGTTTCTTCAATCTTTGTTAGTTCTTTCATTTTTAAATGACAATTTTTCAGTTCTTCAGAAAGATCAATATTAATTTGTTCAACTTTAATCTTTTCATTTAGTGCATTGTAAAAATCAACAGTCATAACATCGAGGGCTGACAGGTTATCACATTCAGGTATAGAGGAGCTTATAGGAATGTTTACCTGGGTTGAAGGAGACTATGAGGAAGATGTTTCAGAGACTTCTTCAGCTTCCTCAATTCTTGCCATTAGACAGAGGAAAGCAAGATCTTCTTGATCCCAGTCAACTTCTTCAGCAATTAGACCTTTGCCCTTTTGCTGGTTCTTTTTCAGATCTCTATATTTATTTTTCAATTTAAAATACTTTTCCTTTTTATCAGTGTTCTGAGAAGTGGTGGGAGCAGCTACTTTCTTAGATCTATACTCACTAGCAAAGTGAACTTTTCGCTGACAGTTATAGCATATAGCAGATACTTTTTCAGCGGGTAGAGTCTTTGACTTATCAGTGTCAGTGATAGTAGGAAGTTTTCGAAAGTTGCTCTTTCTAATAAATCTTCTAAAGTTGTTTGTTAGAAGAGCTAGATAGTTATCAAACTCAGAGATGTCAGCATCAGTGAGTTCTTCTGAATCAGTTTGATTTAATTCAGTGATAGAGGTGATGGAAGAAGAAACCTGTTTTAAAGGTTCTACCTCTGAAGTCAATAATGCCAAAGAAGTACTTTTGGCACCCTTAATATCATTTATGAGGTTTTTCCTTAAAACCTGAGATTGCTCTTCATTTAAGAGCATTCCATATAAAGCACTAAGAGAGAGAGTTTCAAGATTCTTTTGACAGTTTTAGGCACATAGTCCCATTGTTCAAGTAGTGCCTCCATAAATTTTGTCAGAATCTCGGCATTAGAATATTCTCTGTTGACAGTTTTCATATCAATCAAGAGACAGTTAAACCTTTTTGATGAATTTTGAGAAAGAGTTTCACCTTTTAAGTGCATAAAACTTTCATATTGTCTTACGAAATTAATACATCTAGTGATTTGGACTTCATCAGTCTCTTCATATTGAATACACAAGGTATCCCACATGGCCTTAGATGTTCTCATCTTCATAACAGAATGATAGACTTCATCTGGTAAAGACATTGCAATTATGGATCTAGCTTTAGAATCTATAACTACTTCCTTTTTCTCAGCTTCAGTCAATCGATCTAGAGTTTTGACAATCCTCCTTTCAGCGATGGCTGGAGTGGTTGTGGTGGCGGGAACACCAGCGACCAGGGCTGTAGGAATGAATGGTCCAATCCCTAGATAGTAGGGGATCTTAAGATCTGATCCTTGTAGGAATAGAGTCATTCTTTCCTTCCATAATGGACAGTTATCACGGCTAAATCTTGGAGGTTTAGCTAAAGATCCATTATCAATGTAGTTTGTATTTGTACTAGTCATTTTAAAATAGTTTTGTAAATAAATATTTTAAAGATAAGCAAGAAACACTTCTCTGATACCACTTGTTGGTCCCAAAGGAGTCTACAAGAGTTCAAGGATATAGAAACAGTTTGTAGGAAGGGGGGGGGGGTTGAATACAAACACACAAATTTTAAGTTTTTAAATTAGTTTATATTGAATAAACAAATTTACAATCACAAGCGAAATTAGAACAAATATTTCAACCTATTCTATTGTAACTAAGAACACACAGTTTGAGGCACAAGGAAATGAGAAAGAAAAGAGACAGATGTTTTATAAATAGAAAGTAGCATGTATGAAGATGAAGAAGATATCTTCATCTTATTTATACCCGTTTGCATTTAATGCAGGACAAAGGTATATGCCACGTGTCAAGCTTTCATAGGAAGTTTGTCCTTTGTTCAAAAGCAACCATGCTTTTTGAGCCGCATGTGAACAGTACCATATCAGATATGATGGGGACGTAATAGACAATCCGTACGTCTTTTTCTGACATAGTATAAGGTTTGACTTTTGTGCATCGAGGATAAGATCAACTCTAATCTTGTTTGAGAAACTTCACCTGATCGCTGAACTTGAAACTTCAAGGATGAACTTTTATAGTATCGCTGAGGCTTGATAAGACTTCACACTTTGGTTTAGATAATCCTTGCAATCACTGAACCGCTTCAGATCACTAGCTGATTATCTCTTTCTTCAGCTTGGTCTTCGACTTTTACTGAATGTTCTTTTGGTGTGATGGTTGATCTTCAGATCTTCAGAGGTAAACTTGAGGTTCCTGATTTTCAGCGATCGCTGATAGCAATCAGCGTATGCTATCGCTGAATTTGAACTTAAGTTTACAAATGGAATTTTACAAAGTATACAGAGGAATCATATTCAAATCACTGAGAGGAATTATGATCAACACTATCCAAGACCCCAATGTTTCTGACGATGAAAATCCGATGATCTCCGTACGATTATCCGCTCCAAGTGTTTCAACTTGCATTCCCAATGACCGCTTCATGCTTCAAACTGACATGTAGAAATTCCAACCCAATATTGTGACAACCCTCAGAATTTCAGCAATTAGCAGGACGGGACCTACATTCCTATTTTAGGAAAGAAATACGCTCAGTAACATTTTTTTATTAAATTATGATTCAAAATATCAAATTTAGTCGGGGGGAAAAAGTCAACTTTTCCGCTCTTGTCAACTAAAACCGGCAGTCTACATCTGGCAGGTCCCGATTCCTATAGCAGTTTTTGATAACTGGAACTTAAAATGTTCAAATTTATTAAAATATTAAGTTCCTGTGAGTTTCCCAAAGAATTTTAAAATTTGTGCTTCGTTACGCGTAAAACGCGAAAAATATCTGTTTTCGGTAACAGTTCTCAATTTTTACCACCCAATTAATTAAAGACTAACTTTATTAATAAAAAGAATTAGAAATTAAAAGTAAAATCAGATTTTTGAATTATTTAGAGCATCTAGACAATTAATCAAAAATAAAGATAAAAGACAACAAAATAAAAATCAACCAATTAATACATTATACACTTACACACTTTAAACCATACCACACACCTTTTTCTCTCTTTTCCTGTCACACCCGCTAAAGCGGAAACACAGAAAGTGATAGTTCAAGATTTCATAGCAATACAACGATAACAACACCAATTGTCCAATCAAATACATAACACATAAAACCGAACATTACATCATACCAGTTCAAGTTTTAACAAAAACAAATAAAAAAAATAAAAATAAGATGTTCTATAAAACGATTTCAAATTTAAACGTGGTTGATGTTGATGAGCCCCAAACACAAGCATTTTTAGTTACCCTTTCTTACCCCTGAAAAGCATGAATAAAACAAGGTCAACTACAAAGAGTTGGTGAGTTCAAAGGTTTTAAATATTTTAAACATCTTTTGCATAAATGAATATTGAGTAAAATACTTTTATGGCACTTAAATAATCTTTACATCATAAAACGTTCAAGGCATTTTTGTGCCCTAATTATAAGTAATGAGCCACCACTAAACCTTCGACCACAAAAATATTTTTGGTTCTACCTCCGCGGTGGACCTAAAGTCCACATGTGTATAACCTTCTTTTTAGTTCTACCTCAGCGGTAGACCTAAAGTCCACATGTGTAGAACCTTGTTTTTAATTCTACCTCAGCGGTGGACCTAAAGTCCACATGTGTAGAACCTTGTTTTTAATTCTACCTCAGCGGTGGACATAAAGTCCACATGTGTAGAACCTTCTTTTTAATTCTACCTAAGCGGTGGACCTAAAGTCCACATGTGTAGAACCTTCCTTTTAAGTATAGTGCACCCCTACCTGTAGTTTCCCGGTGGGATTGCTATCCACACCCTACTTTTCGGTTTTTAGGTGGGATTGTTCGTCCAATAGCGCTATCCACATATACCCTCGGCTCCTTACTTGAGTTAATAGTAGTGTACAAACTTTTATGGAACATTTTACTCAATACAATCTATTAGTGTACATGCCTTAATGCCCAAAAACAACAATTTTCATGATATTCACATTCGTTAATGCAAATAGCTCAAATATTTCATTTAATCATGCTTTTCACCCCAAAACATATAAAATACTTTAAAAATGGGGCTGTGAATACTCACCTTTGCAAGCTCCGCTACTCAAAAGCACGATCCGATCCCCACCCAAAGGCCTAACGATTCCCTAACAAAGAGAAATGCTCAAAACCATCACTTATGGGTCTAAAACTACTTATGGAGGTGAATAAGTCTTAAGCTTATAAATGTCCACATACATCCAACTTGATTGTCTATAGTCCAATTATACATAATGTACATATGCTCGTTAATAGAGTAATTTATAGCGTAAGTTGTGTTATAAACCATCAAATGATTAATAATTGTTAAAATCAAGAAATTCCAGAATTTCATTTCTGGACAGAAACTTGTAGTACTCAAAATGATCAAAATATAGAGACTTCCAATATGACATAGCTTCCCATATTTGTATATGTGGTATAGGACTGGGTTATGGTGATTGTGACCAAATTTGATGCATTTTGGACATGTAAAAATGATTCAAATAATTTATGCAATGCAAAGGGTCACAACTGGCATGGCAGATTACACCATGTTAGTAAATCACTCATTTGAGGAGTTATACTCCGTGTTTTCTAGAATTTCCAGTTGTATTGGAATCATAACTCATAAAGGAAACGTTTGAAATAAGAATCACAGATTTTGAAGAAGTTATGAAGGAGATATGACACTACGAAGTTGCATGCACAATTCTGTCATTAACTGATAGATTGCACATTTAACTTTAATAAATTGGTTAATGCCTCAAAACTTCATATTTTTGAATGAAACTGGATTCATATGAATCCTAACTCATAAAAAAAAGTTTTAGAAGAATAATCATGCATTAAAGACAAATAACAAAGGAGATACTAACACACAAAGCAAAGTTTAGCTGCTGGTGGTTTCACAGATTGCACACCTAAAGTATTTTAAGTATTTGGAGGGTCAAAATTCCATATTTTTAAGTGATTCCACTTGCAAAATGAATATAACTCAGAAAACTAACTCTCCAAATAAAAATCATCCTTTTTCATTGAGTTTTGAAAGAGATATGGCCATTTGAACATGCATGCACAAATCTGTCATTGGTTGATAGTTTGCACACTCATTTTGTTTCAATTAATTGGAACCTCAAATCACCATATTTTTTAATGAAATCAGTTGAATTTGAAAGGTAACTCATTAAATTAACTTCCAGAAAAAAAATCAAGTGATTTGGAAGAATATTCAAAGAGTTATGCTCATTCAAAGTAGGGTTTTCATACTGTTGAACTTCCAGTTGCACACATGATTTGTTATGAGGATTTGGGGTGTCAAAACTCAGTGTTTTTGAGTGAGACCACTTGGATTAGAACTCCAACTCACTAAATAAACTTGTAGAAAGAATATTCATGATATTTGAACATATTATTTGCAAGAAATGGACGATTTATGCACATGCAATAAATCTGTCAGCACCAAAAATCACCATTTTAACTCAAAAACATATAAAATCATGATTTTCACCTATTTCTTGAGTTTTATTGTTTGGGTCATTGATTATCACCATTATGTAAACATTTTTATATGTTTTTGGGTGTATATTATTTCCATAAAACTCAAAATTTACAGAAGTTAGAAGAAAACACTTAAAATGCATGAAAAAGTGGGTTTTTTCCAAAAAATGTTAAGAAAAATGAAGAAGATGAAGTTTGCACTTACTTGGATGATGAAATGTGTTGAATATCTTCAATAATCTTGCACTATGATGAGTTTTTGATGAACAAAAGGGCTGGAATTTTTGGAGAGAAAAGAGAGGGAGAAGAGAGAGTGATTATGCCTCTTTAGTTCTAGAGAGAGAGAGGTTTGAATTTTGAGAGTTGCAAATGAGGGAAACTAAAAAAAACAATATTTATATGTGAAATCAAAGGGATGCCAGCCATGGAGATGGGCCCCACCCAAACCCAACAATTTTTTTTTTTAAATTAATTTAAGCCCAAAAATATGAAATTAGAAGTCCATTTTCTCAAATTTTGGCCTTTTTCCTTCAAATATGAGCCCAAAAGTATTTAAATTACATAAATAATAAAAGTTTTATATTTAGCATTCTAAACTATATATTTTATATAAATTAGGTATAAATTAGAGCATTTGGCACTGTATTGGACGTTTCAGACAGTTACGGGTCGGAACCGGACATTTTAAGCGACTACCGGAAATGCTAGGGATTTTTCGGCCATTCTAAACCAACTAAATCCTATTCTTATAACTTATCTAAAATAACACTAATATAAACTTAATAAGAGCTAACTTGGTAGCTGAAATTTGACAGTTGTCCCGAAATTTAAGAGCTCGCTTTCTCCGGGGCGTTCGCAAACAGGCGAGGATACTTATGCTTCATCAAATCTTCTCGTTCCCAAGTATACTCTAGGCCATGCTTCGCATTCCAGCAAACTTTAAAAAAATAGGGATTTTACTAGCCTCAGCCGTTTGACTTCTCGGTCAAGGATTTCGATTGGTTCATCAATGAAGTGTAACCGATCGCTAACTTGAACTTCATCCAGGGGTAGCACCAATGTTTCAGCCGTTAATCATTTCTTCAAGTTTGACACATGAAACGTGTCGTGGATGGCGCTTAACTCCTGTGGCAACTTTAGTTTGTATGCTACCGGTCCAATTCTCTCGGTTATTTCAAATGGACCAACGTATCTGGGACCCAGTTTGCCTCTCTTCCTGAAGCGTACTAGTGCCTTCCATGGCGATACTTTCAGAAGCACTTTATCACCCACTTGGAACTCTAATGGCTTTCTCCGATATATCGCATAACTCTTCTGACGATCTCTTGCTGTCTTGAGTCTTTCCTTAATGGTTGGAATATTATCAGTGGTTTCTGGAATGATATCGGGCGTGGTCAGTTGTCTATCTCCGATTTCTAACCTGCTAAGTGGCGATCTACATTTATGTCCGTATAGGGCTTCGTATGGCGCACACTGAATGCTGGCGTGATAGCTGTTGTTATAGGAGAATTCAACAGGTGGTAGGTGGGTATCCCAACTCCCACCAAAATCTATTGCACATGCACGCAACATATCCTCTAGCGTTTTAATAGTTCTTTTCGATTGTCCATCCGTTTTAGGATGATAGGCAGTGCTATAATCCAACCGCGTACCCAATGCCTTTTGAAGTTATTGCCAAAATTGTAACATAGTAAGGCGGAGTGTTACATTTCCCAACTATAAATAAACCCCTTACTCCACTTCATTTCATTTTACACACCTTTTCTCTCAAAATTCTCTCAACTACATCCATCTTCTTCATTTTCTTTCCTTCATTTCTTCAAGGAGAAATCATCTTCAAGGTAATCCCTCTACTTTTCTTCATGTTTTCTTCATCTTTCCTCTTCTTCTTCTTATCTTCTTCCTACTCATTTTTTCTTAAATGTTCTTAAAATTTAAGGACATCTTCTTAGTTTTTAAATGTTGGGAGATGAAAAATACCACACATATGTGTTATAAAATGGTGAACACCAATAATCAACAAAAAAGTTTAAAAATCTAAGAAGTTTTATTAAAATCTTGTATTCTAACCCTCTACGCCTTTTTGGTTTTATTCCATCATCATGCATCTTTGATACGGTTAGAAACCTTCATTGCATGATGATGTTTTTATATTTATTAGTCCATCATCATGTGTATATGAGACGGTTAGAAACCTTCATTACATGATGATGTTGATATATTTAAATTCTTGCACTTCATTTCTTTTTGAATGTATAAATATTAAGCAATATTTATGGTTATACTGACATTGCTCTATAGTGTGTATATATATATATATATTTCTTGTTGTTCTAAATATACATATATCGTGTCCCTTCGGGGACATCCGATAAAATATACATATATCGTGTCCCTTCGGGGACATCCGATAAAAAATACATATATCGTCATGTATGTGGATTTTAAAACCCATTGCATGTGGCAAAAGCCAAAACCTTGGCTTGGATTGCTATAATACAGTAAAACATACTGAAATATCAACATTTTAAAATAAAGGGAGGTTACCCAAAATCAGACTTGAAGTTGCATGTAAGAATCTGCCAGAAAACGTATTTTTGCCCAATGATAAAATATAATCCCATTTCCCTTTTTTGTCTTAAACAAACCAACACTCCATCTATCTCTTTTAAAAACATTAAATAAATATTTTATTTAAATAAAAGCGCATGCATGATAATGCAGGTGTTTATAATAATTAAAAATCATGCATGCAAAGTGTAAGAAAACCTATATGATCGGTTTTGATCATCTCACTCAAACTTTGATTTAAAGTCTCGTTTACTCTTTTATTGTATAACTCGAAATTATATATGTTAAGAATGTATACCCTCAAATGAATTCGATAACTTGGACTTACGTCAAAATCTACCGAACTTAAAACCAACGTTGATAACGAGCGCAAATCTTGAAACCGTATAACTTAAGGAAAATAATAAGGAAACTCACAATTAAAAACCTTTATACGATAGGATCGGAATCGGTGCGACCTCGCCTCGTCGGATTTTTTTTTATTAATTTCCGATCAGCTCGATGAGTATTCGCATCCCCTCTTTTTACCGTTTTATACATTTTGGGGTGAAAAGCATGTGAAATTACAAATTGTTATTACTATCAGATGTTGTTTATTGAAATTGTTGAATATTAAATATAACTGACTATGCACTACGGTATGTATACTTTACGGTGTACTTGAGTTTTAAATGAATAAGTCCCCACTTGTTAGACACTACTTATTAACTCTAAATGAGCCGATGGTATTTGTGGGTAACGCTATTTGGATTGACAACCCCACTCTTGGCTGACGAGCTAGAAGTGCACTTTACCAATAACAACAATGGTCTTACATATGTGGAATTATTCCACCGCTGAGGTAGGACTGAAAGATTTAAGGGGCGTTGGTTTGTGGAAAGGTTTGGTAGTGGCTCAATGTCATGACATCACTGTATACTTTATACCACGTGCAAATATTTGAACAATCAGTTACGTAAGCATCTTGTGAACGAACGTTTCACAATAATAGTTTTGGCATGCAATTTACTTTATGCGCATACGAAAACCTGTGAACTCACCAACTCTTTTTAGTTGACCTTTTCCTTTTATCATGCTTTTCAGGTGCTAATAAGTAAGCTTCCATAGATAAAGCTTAGTAAGGATCCAAAAGTGTACCACGTGAAGACAAGATGTTTTGCAAAAAAATTCTTTTATTATGGATTGTCGTAATTTTACTTTCAAAAACAATATGTAACCGATGCACAATTATTTTTGTTTCAATTTTAAATCCCTATGGTTGCTACATCTGTATCTGTGGCAGTGTCATCATGCGTCTGTTATGCTTTGTATTTCCGCTTTAGCGGGGTGTGACAAATAACCATCCGCTTGACTTTCATATGCGACTACAACACCTAGTCGTCATGGAGATTATCAAAGGCCATCCAATCCGACACGCGTTCAATATGACGACACAAGTCCCGACGTTCTATCTACAACAATTCTGGTACACTCTCACCTATCATCCGATTGAAGCGACCCAAATTGACGAGTTTGAGACCCGCCTAACCCCGTCTCGCCTACGACATGTTCTCCGTCTCCCGGCCCCAAATGCATTTCCTGGTCGCCAAGACTACGAGGATCCATCTTCCGAAGATGACTTATGTCGCGACTTTCTGGCTCTAGGATACATGGACACCCTGAGCAACATCAACCAATTCAAGCCCATGCGCCTGCCACCTGTTTGTGTACTCTATTCACACTGATCAACCATTGCCTGACTTCTAAGCACACTGCCATCGATCGGGCAAGCAATTCAGTTCTACGAATATTCCACGACATCGCTTTCAACCGTCATTATGATTACACCACGTTAATCTGGCCGGACCTCGTAGAAGTCGTAGAAGACAAGGGCTCCGGCCGCAAATGCAAGTTCGTTCCCTTCCAGCAGTTTCTCCAACTCATCATTCGAAGCATGATGAATTCCCGTGCTGAAATTCCTCGTCGCAGCGGTACTTCCCGCGGACTACATTTCGTCCAACGCTTCTTAAAACTTTCTGATGAAGCTTTCCCCCGATAGATGCCCATCCCTGAAGCCCTACTACTTTAAGCTGATCAAACTGCACCGAGTGTGATAGCATATAGAGCACAACATGGCTTAGTGGCCCCTCCAGAACTGGAAGGGCCTGCCCAAGATCCACCCCATGAGGAAAATATTGAGATAGGAGAGGGTCCTAGGTTTTTAGATGAGTAGGTTCAGGATCATGGGGATCCTGAACAGGGAGTTGAGAGAATAGATGAAGTGAGGGGATTCGATGTGGGCGGTGCTTCTGATCAGCTTATCCGATCCACCGCTGCACCCACCAATCCAACACCACCTTCTTCCGGAGCTCCTATTGCCACCACCGCTCAACCTACCGCTCGCATTCCAAGACGAAAGATCTTAGTCCGATGTTGTCCTACACGCAAGCCTATTGTTTCAACGTCCGACACTAAAACCGAAGAACATGCTGATCTTGATCTTCAAGACAGCTCTGAAGACATACCCAAAGTACGCCGACAATGCTGATCAACTTCCGATGCCGCAATAAACCGCATTGGCCGACAACCACCTATTCAAGATTACTCATCCTCGGAAAGCAGTTAATTCCGACTCTGCTACGCATAACCAACCCAATTCTGAGCAAATTATTGAACCGTTTATTGGAGAAATAAGGAGAGAGAGGAGGGAGAATTAGTTGAAAATGTGCAAATGAGTATGAGTGAAGGGACGAATAAAATAAATGAGAACGTGTGAACCGAAACCGATTAGGAGCCGGGTAGCCACATCTTCTATCGACACTCATTCGTTGGGTGCCGATATTGAACAACACGTCGTGGACCTAGTAGTGCAATTACACGCCCACCCAACCACTCCGGCATCTCTCAACAGATGTCGGTTTCACACATACTGGCAGATTTAGCACCCCATCTAGCAGGTCTCCAATCAGGACAATCAGCTATTGAAAATAGAAGACGTTATCTACAGTCTTCGACTTCGTTTGTGAGCACATAGAGTCTAGAGCCACTACCACCTAGGACACAGGTCATCACAACAACTGATAGCCTCAATGGCTCAGTCGGAACTTCCATAGTGATGTCGTCAATCGACACTTCACGAGGATCGGAAGGAAATCCTACCAGCGCTATCCTAATGCCAACTTGGATCGTAGGTCCCATAGTTGAATCAACTGTGGTGACAACATGTGTTCTTCATGACCCTAGTCTTACCCGAACTAGCCTAGCCACACCGGCATTCACTATCACTCCCGAGCGGAGGGAATTTGTGGAATCTGCATTCCAAAAGGCTAACGAGTCTCTTCAAGCCCATGTCGACAAAGTTCAAACCCTTCTAAAAGGAAAATCCCTTGCAGAAAATCTTGCCAGCTCTGCACGTCCCAGCTCTGCGCGGCCCCGATCTTTGACTGCAAGTTCAAGCCAATCGCCTCCTTCATCTCCACCATCTGATTCTACTTCGTCAGACTCACCGCATCCGAATCCTTCTCCAACATAGATGAACAATGACGAGCTAATGTCAATGTTGTATTCAAATCTGTTCGCTCAAGCCGAAGCTACTGGTAAACCTGAAGACGATATGACTGGCCTCCTTCATCGCAACCTTCATATTCCCACAGTCACTCATCATGAGTTTGATTGCTTCAAACGTTAACAAGAAGCTCGATAATATGCAAAACCAGATCAACAACTCCTAGACTGCCATTCTAAGCGCTATTAGTTCTCTTCGAGATGAAATCCGTCAAAGCTGCCAACCTCGTCAATCTTCTAAATGGCCTCACGATAATCAGGACGATCCGGATGATCCTAATCACTCTAAGGGGGCGAAGCGCAGGTGTACATCTGAATCAAGACCAACAGGTACCACCACAACCACAACGCCAAACATTCTGGTACAACAATCAGCCGGTCCCTCTTCAGCTCCATCCTGACAACAAGCATCAATGAAAAAGTTCAACTTCGAGAACATATCAAGAGTCGTTGATCCAGATTCCAATGAACCCATTCAAGTGAATGTACAGAGCATGCAAAATGAAGTATGAAAGTAGTTTAGAGACCCATATGCTATTGCTCTCGGAGATGAAGATTATAAAAGCATCTTACAACAAAACAACTCAATAGTACTTTCAGCAAAACATCTATTGCCTCATCAAGTCAGATGGGAAAAGATCATTGCAAACCAAAATCCCAAATGGGAAAAGGATCAGATTCGAGTTCCCTATCTGGAAGAAACTAAGCAGAATCTCTTCGTTGAAAAGAAAACCACTTAAGACTTGGCCCACATTCACCGTATCACTGAAATGTCATCAAAGGATCTCATCGAATACATTTTTATGCTTAAAGCCAAGGCACAACCAAGAAAAAAAGTGAAGTCAAAGAAAAGGATCACGATGATCAGATAAAGGAGTTATGTTCATCTCAGTCAAGTCAAATTCCCAACATTTAGAGTAATATACTGATGCAAAAGAATACTACTATACTGAAGCAGATTTTTCAAACTTAGAGATTGATTATGTGGAATTTTTGTACATTGAGTTAAGATACAAAAGAAGAAGATCATAAGATGATAAAGAGTTTTGAGAGCAATTGTCAGATTTGTTCAAAAGGAGATTCGGTACAACTATCTACACGAATTTCAAAGACGTCTTGAGAGCAAACAAAAGAAGATCTACCTCGCTAAGCCTAATCAAGACATCCCCAACCTAGACAAGCTCAAAGTCCTCACCCTTCTCAGTATGCCAGCTCATGGGATTGCCTATCTCAATCAAACCGGCAACAAACGTTTCTTGCGCTTCAATGAAATTAAGGCTTATTAAGATGGAACTGTGAAGGGTGTTCAAGTGAGATTTTCTGCTGAAATAAGTACTAACCGAAGAGGAACAACCAAATTCAAGTCGGATCAACATCAAAAAATCTTAGATGCAATGGTTATCATCGAGAAACGCCTGGAATACATACAGACTCAACGCAAATTTGAAGGAATGTTTGAGATTAGGTAAACGAGTTCCTTTTGCCACAAAGGGGGAGATTGTTAGGAAAAGATCTAGTTGTGTCAAAATAAGGAAACTATTGTGTTTATTGTAAAAGACAAGTGTATAATGCCTTATTCTTATTGTTAATGCCAAAAATTGCACCGCTGATTATTTTAGTAAAACTGTTTTATGCTGAAAATTGCATAAAAAACAATTTAAGGTAAGGGTGCAGACTTTGTCAACTATAGATTGAACCTTGAATAAATAAGAAAAATAATGTAGAAAAAGTAAATGAGACAAACAATTTTGGTCCGCGGAAAACCTCGTCGAAGGTAAAACCACGGACGACAACGGAGGTCGTCAATTCACTAGTGACGTTAAACAGGGACGTCGTCCTCAAAAACAGAGATTACAGTTATAGATTGTGGATTAACACATTGATTGTGGACTGTTGTCATTAGTTCTGAGCCGCTGTCGTTAGTTATGTTGTTGTCGTTAGTTCTGGACGTGAGACAAGACTTGAAGACCGGACATGAGTTCCAGTGACCGGTGAATCTTGAGAGAATATGATTCGGATGACTTTGTTTGATGCAGGAGCGTATATGTGTTTTCGCCTGAATTTGGTGTGTCCCTTTTGTCTTCCCGAGCCTTGTTTATATAGGGTACATCGCCATAAATGTGTCTTTATTAGCATTAACGTCGGTTTATATTCATTGCCATAATTGTGCATTTAATGTGTAACGGCCGTTGTCTTTAATGCTCATAAATGTGCACCGTCGGTTACGTCCGTCAGCATAAATGATAGAAGAGCTGCATTAAACAATATAAAACGATCGTATTGCTGAGAGTTAGTAGCGACAAGTATATGTCATGAGAAACTTGCGACCGTCACTAGCTAGTGACGACTAGTAGCATAATTATCATTCGGAGGTACGATTGGTATTAATAATGACGATCATAGGTTTTATGGTCATCGGTTGTTAGTTCTTATGTACAAGATATAACTTGTCGTACGTTTTTACTTTGGTCATAAGAACGTGTTGTAAGATCGTGACTTTTCGATCATGAATTTGACCATTTTTACCTGAGTAACTGTCACGGGTATTATCTTGGTTGGTCGAGGGTATGACTATCGTGGGTATTATTCTCGCCGGTCAGGGTGTGATTTTATACCCAAACACTTATGTTTCCTTATATCTATTATTCCTAGCATATAAATAGAAGCTTAGGGTGCATATTAGAAGTCGGTTAGAGAGAAATACATTGTAAGTGTGTCATCTAGCTTTGTGCGACTTCATTGTAACCGATTATCAAGTAAGATATCCGACATACGTTCTGTCTATATTTTTTTTCATCGATATATGCTTAATATATTCACGTGTACTTGATTTACTGGGAATCTCAATTGAGGAAGGATTGTTAGTATTAAACATAGTGGGAATGATATGAGGTTCATCATCATCATTGGCTTCAATGACATGAGGTGCACTGAAAGAAGATTCAGGTTCCCCATAGTGAGACTTCAGTCAATTGTTCAGCTCTTTGTCGTCTTCAGGGACAGGAATAGAGTTTGTTGATCGTAACTCATCAAAGTTGACATTGATTGTTTCTTCAACATGTTGTCTTCTTTTGTTGAAGACCCTGAATGCCTCGGATACTGAGGAGTACCCAAGATGATCTCTGTCATTCAGGATATAACACTTACATCCAAAGTTGTGTAGAAAACTCAGTGATGGTTTTTGAATTTAAATATCATGGATCAATTATGAGTGAAACATGCAGTGTTAACTGCCTCAGCCCAAAATTGAGTTGGTAGATGAGATTCAGGGAGCATTGAGCGAGCAGCTTCAATGATCGTTCAATTTATTCTTTCAGCAACACTATTTTGCTGAGGAGTCCTGGCTGTAGAGAAATTATGAGAAATTCCTTTATCTTCAAAGAAGTTAATCATGGTACTGTTTTTTAATTCACTGCCATGATCACTTCTCATAGAGCGAACAATTAGACTATTCAGGACTTCCATCTTCTAGATGAAGGAAATGATTTCTTCAGTAATGTCACTCTTGGATCTGAGAAAGAATACCCAAGTCTACCTAGAATACTCATCAACTATGACAAGAGTATACTTCTTTCCAGATATGGATTGGACAACAGGTCCAAAGAGATCCATATGAAGTAAGTAAAGAGGTGTGGTCACTGATGATACTTGCTTTGATCTGAAACTTGCCCTTGCAATTTTCCTTTTTCACATGTTGAGCAAAGAGATTCCTTTGCAAAAGAATGTTTAGGGATTCCATTGACAAGTTCTTTTCTAGATAGATCATTTATCATTTTGAAGTTCAGATATGATAGTCTTTTATGCCAATGCCAATTGACATCTGGAGAAGCGTTAGAAAGAGAACTATCCATGTTGTTGATATAGACATTTTCAGATCTTTTGCCTTTTAGAGCAAGTTTGTCATTTTTATCAATGACAACACATTTTGTCTTTGTGAACAAGACTTTGAAGTCTTTATCACATAGTTGACTAATGTTCAAAAGATTGTTCTTTAGCCCTTTAACATAAGAAACACGATTAAAAGAAGTTGCCCCATTGGTCAGAACACCATAACCTTTGGTGTATCCTTTGCCATTTATACCAAAGGTCGCTGGGGATCTTTATCTTCTATATAATCAGCGAGGAGGAAATTAATTTTTCATAGGTACCCATATAACTATTGGTCCTGCAGAGTTAGTGGAAATGTTAAGAGGCACCATCTTTCTCATTCTCTATAGATTTTTCTTAAATGGACTTTGCCACCTTAGTTGTTTTACCAACTTTGGTGGATTTAACTTTAACTAATTTCTCAGTTTTAGCTACCTTCTTTCCGTGAGATATCTTCTCAACCTTGGTGGCATTAGGGTAGTTGCTTGCAATGTGAGTAGTTTCCCCACAATGATAGCACTTCCTATATCGAAAAGAAGGTTTAGTACCAGAAACATGAAACATAGAGGGCTTAATATTTTTAGGACCAGGACCAAGAATTCCTTTCTCCATAGACCTTGGAGGAACCACTAGTTTCTCAGGTTTAGAAGAAGTGAGATCTATCTTGATTCAGGGAGTTGAACTCTGAATAAAGCCAGGGATCTTCTTCCTAGAATTCGAAGTATGACTAACTGAAGGAGTAGAAGGAACCTTCTTCAGTTTAAGAGTTTTCTTGACCTTAGGAACATGGATAATGGACTTGCCTTTAATCACGTTCTTTGAATCCTTGGAGAGGGGTTCAGAAGTTATTGACACAAGTGTTGAGGAACACTGAGTGGAAGTCTTAGGGATAGAGGATACAAAGGTTCCGAATTTAAGCATGGAACTATCCTTAATAGTTTCTTCCCGATCAGAAGAGTATCCCAGACCACTTTTAACCATAATGGGAATTTGAGCATTGATGATCTCATTTGCCTTAACAGAGGCTTTGCACCATCCTTTAATGGTGGCTTTTTCAGCTTTTGAGATCAGCGATGAAAGAGTTGTTTTGGAGATATAGGCCCATTATACTCAATCGGACAAACAAACACAAAACCTTGCCAAACACAAACTACCACTCAGCTGGAGAGAGGCGATTATGGCGATCAACGGTTTTCGGGGCTGCTCTTGCGTAAGATGATCGATTAAGGTATCAAATCGCTTGGTGTATGTCTTTCTGCGTGTTTGTTGTGGTTTAGGTTTTCAACTGGGCATTTGCTATTTCGATTGAATTCATTGGATTGGCTGTTAGTTTGGTGTTTTGTTTTATGATCTTGGTCTGCATTTCAATCGATCGTTGGGCTTTTCGATCTCATCTCGTTATAGGTCTCGTCCCGGTATCGGATTTAGCCGACATCGGATATGACTCAGTATCGGAATTTTGGCGTTTGGATTTATCGAATTTCTTGCGACTCCGGATCTTTATCGGATTTGTGGCTGTTTTGGGCATTTCCCGATTCTTTATCGGATTTTCTTGTGCTTGTTATTGGTTTGAGTCTTATATCCCATAATTATCGGCTTTTGGTCAACTTCGAATTTGGCTTCTCCCGTTCCCCCTTATTAAATTTAGGGCAATTCCCGATCTCTTTTCGATTTTTTGGTTTGACCTGGTCTTTGTTTGGTTTTATGGCTTTTCCTGATCCCTTCCTCTTATCGGATTCTATCAATTTCCCGATCAACCTCATCAGATTTGGGCCTTTTCCGATCCTTGTCCTGGTCTTTTGGAGTAGGTTTATAGGCTCTTTTTTTTGTCGTTGGTGTGTCTGTCTCGTGACCCCATTAATACAGTGTGAGTTGCAACACCATGGTTTTCCGTGGTCTTCGTAGCTCATAGGGAAGTACTTGGGTAGATCTGAAGCACTTAAAACTTCACGACTCTTTCTATTCTTGATGGCGTCAATTTTATCTACTATGGCCTTGGCAGACATTTAAGGTGGTATTGGTGAAGGTAACAAAAATCCGCCCCCTTCTAGGAAACCACAAGTGGTCGACATGGAGGATGATGTGAATGCGACTAGGCCTGAAGTGGAAGCAAGGGTGGTCGCGAATCAATCTAGTAGGCCACAACAGTCTCCTAGCTATGCTAAGGCTGTCAGGGCGTCTTCTTCTGATGACATGGCCATCTTCACTTTGAAGATCAAGATAAATCATGCTTTCGTATTCCGATAGAACTTGCTTAGGAAGTGGCAAAACCACTCCACTCTATGGATACGTTCTTGGCACCATAATTCATTTTCCTGTGGTCCAAAGGTATGTAAAACAAGCTTGGAGAAAATATGGGTATGTCGACTCAATGATGAACGCGAATGCAGGGCCTCTATCAAAAAGAGGGGTCCTACTTTTTGTCTTTCCTTGGGATCTATCGAACGGACTGCACAAACCTGAGCATACGACTTTCCCACTATGGGTGAAACTTCATAACATTCCTCTAGTTGCTTTCAACAAGGAAGGTGTCAGTCGAATTGCAAGTGCACTTGGGGTGCCTATTAAAATGGAATCATGTACAAACGCCACATGTGACAAGTCATGGGGAAGACCGGGATTTGCAAAGGTTATGATTGATGTGTGGGCTATAGGGGAACTAAAGAGGGAGCTTGAGGTGGTTATACCAAGTCTAAATGGAGGAAAGGATGAAAACATCAAGATCACAATGGAATACATTTGGTAGTCGAGCCAATGCTCACACTGCAACGTGTTTGGACATAGAACTGGTTCATGTGCTAAGGCATGTGTCAATCGAAAGCAAGCATCCACCAACAACCCTAGAAAATATGCAGATGGCTTTATACATGTTGAACGAAGGCAATAGAGACCAAAAGGAGAGAAGGGAAAGAACGTGCCATTGATAAATAACAACAACAACAGGGCTATGAACAACGGGGAAAAGGTGGTGACTCGTAAGGATGATGTAGGTGGGGAAAATAAAGTCTCTCAATGTGCAAGCACCTCTACAACTAATGGGGAGAATGAAAATGGGAAAGATAAACAGTCTATTGTCAATGGTGGTAGTAATGAGAAAGCAGGCGCACCTGAAATGCCGAATGAAATGGGTAGGGAACAAACGACACAAATGGATAAGAGTAAGGTAGTTGGAAATGATCATGTGAGGAAACTGGACAAGGGAAAGGAACTTCATACCCAAACTCCTATTATGACTTTGGTAGTGGACTCGATGAAACAATACAATATAGCAAGACGCGGCCCTAAAATAAAATCACCAGTTAACTCTAATCGGTTCCAAGCTTTGTCAAGTGATGAGTCTAGCAATGATGGCGAGGAGGTTAAGGATGTGTATAAGGAAGCCGTAGAGAATAATCCAGAGGCTCTACAAAATGGAAATGATGGTATGGACCATGAAAGGTCCACCCAAAACTCCAAATGATTAAGCTTGCATCCTGCAATTGTCGAGGTCTTAACGCGTCGGTAAAGCAATTAGAGGTTAGGAATTTCATTCATTTTAATGTTCTTTCATTATGTTCCCTTGTTGAAACGCATGTTATAATTAGTAAATTAAATGAAGTATGTAACAAAGTCTTCGACCGAGTGGATCTCGAATAATCAGTGGAGTCAGCAATGCACAAGACTTATTTGTGCTTGGGACCCACAGATTCTAATCCTTATGGTGCTAGATTCTCATAGTTAGTATATTCATTGTGAAGTACGTATTCGAGGAGAAATAGAGCCTATATTTACCACCCTTGTATACGGGGCAAACGATGTTGTAAATAGACGTCAACTTTTGTTTGGTAAGAAAGTTTAAAGTGCTTCTTGGGGATAAACCATGGCTTTAATGGGGGATTTCAATGTTACGCTCTTCCCTCATGATGGTATGGGAGGCTCATCCAGACGCCATGCTGATGTGGCGGATTTTCATGCATGTGTGGAGGATGTAGAAGTCTTCGACTTAAACTATACAGGATACCAATTTTCACGTGGGTTAAAAAATCAAACGGGGAGGCAGGTATAATGAGGAAGTTAGGCGTTTACTAGCTAATTCGGAGTGTGTGGACTTTTTTCAAGATGGAGCTATCAACTTTTTACCCTATGGAATTTCAAACCACTCTTCAGGCATTTTAAATTTCAAGGGGGGTCGAGGCAAAAGGTATGGGGGTTCAAATTTGACAATGTTATTGTTAGTCACCCTCTATTTCGTTAGGTGGTGACTGATGAGTGGAGTAAACCAGTACATGCGGGCTTTATGTTCAAACTTAGAAAGCATCTGAAAGACCTAAAACCTCATCTGAGAAGGATCAAAAGTGCTATTGGCAATGTTGAGTAGAAGACCATGAACCTTAACGTGGAACTAGAGGCTATCCAAATTGTGTGTGATTTAGACCCTTCCAATATTTCTATTCGGGAGGATATGGCTCATTTTCTACTTGCTTACCAACAGGCCAGAATTCAAGAGGAACTGGTGATCAAACAAAGGGCCAAGATAAAGTGGTTAAATGAAGGAGATGGTAACACCAAGTTTTTCCATCAGGTTGTCAGTGAAAGAAGAAATACAAATCGCATACGTGCGGTAAGTGATGTCCAGGGAAATTTCGTCTATGATGAAGACGTTCCGAAGGTTTTTGTTGATCATTTCAAATCGTTTCTGGAGACAGCTGATCTGTTTGTTGACCCTTGCATGGGTCCGGAGTTGTTCTTTCGTAAAATCACACTAGCAGAATCCTTTCGCCCAATTTCGGATAAGGAAATTCGGGATGCTATTTTACAGATTGGTGGTGATAAAGCTCCGGGATCTGATGGCTACTCTCAGTTTTTCAAAGATGCTTGGAGTGTTATTGGGAATGATGTTCATATTGCTATTCATAATTTCTTTTATTCGGGCCGAATGTACAAGGAACTGAACCACACGTTGTTGTGCCTCATTCCTAAAATTCCGAATGCCACAAAGGTAACGGATTTCAGACCCATTGCGTGTTGTTCTTTTCTATATAAATGTATTAACAAAATTGTTTCAGATAGATTGAAAGATTCTCTGGACTCTCTGACAAGCCCTTCTCAATCGGCCTTTATCCCTGGTTGTCGTATCTCGGATAATATCCTTATGGCACATGAACTTGTTGCTGGGTATCAGAAGAAAACAAGCCCTCCGAAATGTGCGTTCAAGATTGACATCCGGAAGGCATATAAATACAGTTAACTGGATGTTTGTGATAAATATGCTTACGGGTCTGGGTTTCCACCCTGTGATTGTGAAATGGATTTGGGAATTTATTTCTTCACCTACCTACTCCATTGCTATTAATGGTGATACAAAGGGTTTTTTTTAAATGTAGTAGAGGGATTCGACAAGGTGACCACATTTCTCCACATCTCTTTACTGTTGTTATGGAACACTTTTCTATGATCCTTAAATAGTGTATCCAAGAGGCTGATGCGGTTGGATTCTATTATGGGTGTCAAGAAGATGAGATAACTCACCCCTGTTTTGCGGATGACTTGTTTGTTTTCACTAGATATGATGTGTATTCGGTGGGAGTTCTAAAGAAGGCCCTGGAAATCTTTCGGAATAAATCAGGCCTATCCCCGAGCATTGAGAAAAGTGAGGTATTCTTTTTCAATATTTCGGATAGTGAAAAACAAGCGATCCTAAACTCTCTTCCGTTCCGACAGGGTGTTTTTCCTATTCACTACCTTCGTGTCCCGCTCTCTCCTGTTACTCTTAAAGTTGTTGATTTTAATGTGCTAGTCCAAAAAGTAAAGGCAATGATTGACAATTGGCAAAATAAGTTTCTCTCTTACGGGGGGAGAAGACAACTCATCATATCAGTGCTTCAATTACTTCAATTATATTGGATGTTGGTTTTCTCCATTCCTTCGGGTACTATTCATGAGCTTGAAACAATGTTCTGAAACTTCCTTTGGGCTCAAGGGGATAGTTCTAGGGGAAAATGTAGACTGTCATGGGATGAAGTATCCAAACCTATCCGACTTGGCGTTCTTGGCCTAAAGCGGTTATCTATTTGGAATAGATGCCTATTAACGAATCATATATGCGACATCCTGATGAAACGTAAGTCCTTATGGGTGGAATGGATAAATTGTCGCTATATTCAAAATTTAAATTTCTGGACTATTCGGAAAAAGGATGGTTGGTCTTGGGTTTTCCGTAAAATATTAGACATAAGGCCTCATGTTTGTTGGTTCTTCATTAACCAAATTGGGGACAACCATACGTCAAATGTGTGGGAAGACTCATGGTTATAGATTGGATCGCTGGCCCCAGTTTTCTTTTAAAGATTCATTCATGCAAATGGTTTTTCGACTACTGCCGTTGTGAGGGAGGTGATCCAACATGGAGGAGTTTTGTGGCCATACTCATGGACCTAAAGAGTTCCGGCTTTGGCAAACTGCCCTACTCCTACGCTAAATGAAGAAGTCGACAAAATACGGTGGATTGATGCTCAAAACTCTTATGTTGACTTTTCTGTTCGACAAGCTTGGAATGCTATGGAAGAAACCTCTAATGTGGTCCTCTGGCATAAAGTGGTGTAGAATAAAGCTTTTATCCTGAAACATGCTTTCTGCATTTGGATTGCATGTCATAATAGACTCCCTACCCAGGACCGGATTGCCCAATGGAAACATGATCCCCAGGATCCAAAGTGCCCATTTTGTCTAGCATGCCAAGACTCCTATAATCATTTGCTTTTCGAATGCATTTTTGCAAGAGATATATGGCAAAAGGTTAAATGAGAGTTTGACATTAATAGTTTCCCGGATGTATGGGAGGAGATCATGAGTCGTCTTGTGGATGGAAGATGTAGGATGTGGACTACCATGCAGAAACTAGCTTTCTCAGCTACTGTATACCATATATGGCAAGAAAGATATAGGCGAATCTTTGATAACTAAAGCCGTAACCAAGAAGAGAGTTTTCAGATTATCCGAGGTAAAGTGATGGCTAGGATGTCCTATAGGAACAATAGAAAAAACATCAACCTTTTCAATGAAGGCTGATTTTAGAGATGCTCGTCTCTCTCAGAGGATGTGTTGGAAGAGCATTTGTTGTGGGACTACGGTTGTGTCCTTCTATGACTTACTTTTGGCTTTAGATTTATGTGTTTTCTGGCTTATTTTACTTGGAAGGCTGTTTCTGAGTTTGGTAGCGTAGATTTCCTTTTATTATCTTGTATTATCTTGTTATTTTTCAATGCTTATTGTTTGATTTACAAAGAATTGGTCTTTAAGATGTTCTTCAACCTTAGTTGGTTCTTTGATTTTCATATGACAAATTTTAAGTTGTTCAGTTAAGTCGGAGTTTATTTGTTCAGCTTTGGTTTTACCATTTAAAGCATTGTGGAGATCAACGTTTAAAGTGTCGAGAGCCGAGAAGATCTCAGTTACAGGGATACAAGAGTTCTTCAGATTTGATACTTGAGAAAACGAAGATTAAGGATTTTTAGTTGAAGAAATTTCAGCGACTTCTTTAGTTTCTTTAATTTTTTCCATGACGCAATACGAGCTATGTCTTTTTCATCTGACCCTAATTCGTCAATGGTGTCGGCCCAATCTATTTCTTCAGCGACAAAGCCTTTGCCTTTGCGCTGGGATTTCTTCATCTTTAGATACTTGTCCTTCAATTAGAGGTATTTATCATCTTTGGTTTGAAGGATATCTGAGAGGTAGATGGAACAACAACTTTCTTTGATCTGCACTCGCTGGCAGAGTAACCTTTGCGTTGACTGTTAAAACATATGGCAGATGCTTTATCATTAGAAGATATCTTTGACTTGTCATAGTCAGTGATAGAAGGATTTCTTCTTAAGTTGCTCTTTCTGGCAAACCTTCTAAAAGTATTAGTTAGAAGAGCCAGAGAATCGTCAAATTCTGACAAATCAGTGTCAGAAATGTCCTCAGAGTTAGAGTGGTCTAACTCAGTAATTGATGTGATAGAAGAAGGAACTATTCTCAAGGGATCAGTCTCTGATGACACTAAAGCCAAGGAAGAGCTTCTGGCACTTTTAGTGTCCTTTAAAAGGTTTTTCTTTAAAACTTAGGATTACTCATGATTGAGCAATATTCCATATACAACACTTAAAGAAAGAGTTTCAGTGTTATTTGACAATTTAAGACATGTAGTAAATGTGTCACATTGTTCAGGAAGAGATTCCATGAACTTTATCAATACTTCTGAGCTAGAATATATCCGACCAACTGTTTTCAGATCTATGATTAGACAATTGAATCTTTGGTGAACTTGATTGAGTGTTTCATTCTTACCACTAATGAAACTTCCATATTGCCTCACCAGATGGATTTTTCGAGATTCTTGCACCTCATTATTTCCATCATATTGGACACAAAGTGTGTCCCACATGGATTTAGAGGTTTTCATTTTCATGACAGAATGATACACATCATCTGGCATAGACATAACAATAATAGATCTAGCTTTTGAATCAACAACTAGCTATTTCTTATCTTCCTCACTCCATTGATGTGGAGCTTTGGGAATATGTCTCTCAGGAAGAGCAGGTGTAGTCGTAGTCTCAAGGACTATAGGGACTATTGTTGTAAGAACAAATGGTCCTTTTTCTATATAGTAGGGGATCTTAGAATCTGACCCTTCTAGATATAGAGTCATTCTTTCCTTCCAGACAAGGAAGTTATCTTTGCTAAATTTTTAAGGTTTAGCAAGTGATGCATTTTCATTGTAGTTTGTGTTTTGATTAGCCATTTTAAAACAAGATATTAGTTTTAATGAGTAAATGCAATAAACATTGCTCTGATAGCACTTGTTGGTCCTTAAGTAATCTACAAGAATGTACAAGTACAGAAACAATTTGTAGATGGTGCGGGGGAGGGGGGGATGAATACAAACACAACTTTTTAAGTTTTTAAATAAGTTTATTGAGATAAACAAATTTACAAGTTATAAGCGGAATAAGAATAACTATAAAACCTATTCTATTACAACCTTAGAATCACAAAGAAATTTTGATGCACAAGATATCGAAGAGAAAATATCAGAGGTTTAAGGAAAGAGTTGAGCATGCATGAAGATGAAGATGAGAGTCTTCATCTATTTATACCCAATGCATTAAATGCAAGTCAGAGGTTACATGCCACGTGTCAATCATCCATTGGAGACTTGTCCTTTTTTCATAAAGCAACTATGCTTTAGCCGAATATGAACAGTGACCTAGTCAGAGTTGGTAAACACGTAGGAGGCAATCAAGTAACTCCGTATGTACATTCTGATAAGGGTATGGGGGTTTGACATTTGTATATCGAGGATAAGATCAACTTTGATCTTGTTGAGTAGGCTTCACTTTGATCGCTGATACTTGAGGCTTCAAGGATGAGTCCTTCAGGTATCACAGAGGCATATGCAAGATCTCACACTTCGTTAGACGAACGTTGCTATCAATGAACCGCTTCAGATCACGAGCTATCCCTCTCTATCTTCAGTTAGGTCTTCGACTCTCACTAAAGGTTCTTTTGGTGTTAATGTTGTTCTTCAGATCTTCTAAGTTCAGATAGTGTCCTAAGTTTCAGCGATCACTAAGTATAATCAGTGTTTGCTCTCGCTGAATTTGAACAGTAACTAGAACTCGGATTTTCACTAAGTATACATAGGAATCTTATTCAAATCACTAAATAAGCTTGGATCAACAACATAACACACGTGAACATATATGAACATCCAAACACACCGTTATTATATGAACCCATTGTTCATAATTGAATTCATATTCATTTAGA
Source organism: Silybum marianum (assembly GCA_036898165.1). Lineage (NCBI taxonomy): Eukaryota > Viridiplantae > Streptophyta > Magnoliopsida > Asterales > Asteraceae > Silybum > Silybum marianum. The sequence goes on along the minus strand of CM072530.1, from coordinate 18,964,102 downwards.
GGGGGATTCTCATATGTATATTAATGTTAATAATTAATGACAAAGATTTTTTTTATTAATGACAATGAATTAATATAACATGGCGGTTACAAAACATGGGAAGTTACAAACATTAATATATCCACATCTTTATGAACTTTTTCCAATAATACATTTGTTCATATATGTTTATCTTAGATGGTAACATATTATATTATTAATTATTACAAAATTGTTATTCTAAATATCATCCAATGATTCACAAGATGAATGATTGTGATGGGTTAACAAAGTTAACACTATAAATTGGGTTAACAAATTCCAACAATAAGAGGCAATGAAATAAAATGTTTAGAAGGGAGAAAAAATATTTTATTAATTTATTAATTATTTGAATAATATAATAAATACTACAATCTCTAAAATAGAATAGCTCTTAAAGTTGAAGTAATTTTTTTAGATATTTTGACTTTTCTTAGGGGTTGTTCGGTAGGAGCTTAATGGGATGTATAATAGATATGACTTATTCGCACAACCATAAATATATGTTCGGTATCGGCTTATTCGCTCATCCTGTGGCTGAATCGCTCAACTAAAATACATGTCCTTTAGACTTGGCCAACATTTTTACCTAGATGCCCTTTTTTATTTTAAAGCCCTCCCAGCCTCCCAGCTCAAGAACTTGCATTCCATCCATTGAATCAATCCAACTCCTCTCTATCCAGCAACTTTCTTCCATTGACGCTCTCTATCCAACAAGTCTCAACCTATTTCGTCCTCTTCATCTTCCCTTTCGTTCTATTTTTTATTTATAGAGAATGGTAGAGGGAATATGAAGTAATTCTTGAAGGTGATTCCCTTTTGTTTTCACATCAATGGCGGCCTCCATTATTATGCATCCACGAACTATTAATTTGTTGTTTTCATGAAGGTGATTCCCTTTGTTTGCGTGTTTTAATGTATTTAGGGTTCATAAATTTGGGTTCTTTTAACAACTCATATATTTGGGTTTTTTTATTTGGGGTTCATAAATTTGGGTTTTTTTGGCGGTTCATATATTTGTGTTTTTTTATTTAGGGTTCATAAATTTGGGTTATATATTTGGGTTTTTGTTATTTAAGATTGACAGACTTGGGTTTTTTTTTTCTTCCGGGTTTCATTTGATATTTAACAATTTTTATCAAACAAATGTTTTAACAGTGTTTATTATAGACTGAGGGTAAAATGGTCATTTTTGGCATTCAGACCGTTTATTCAATATAACAACTAAACAACAATTTATCTCTTAATTGATACAGATAACTTTATCCATACAGGTCTTAATACAAAACGAACCGAACAGCCGCTTACTCTATTCTAGAAAAACTATAGGATACCTTTTGGAGATGCTCTAAAAACGAATTCTAAAGGCTGAATCTATTAAGACACCCCCTAACTACTATCTAGAGAACCCTCTACGTTCAATAATTACTTAATTACTATATAATTATTTTTATTTTATTACTTTTCATCATTGTTTAATAAATGTTTTTTATTTTCTTTAAACTGTAAAAGATTCTTTGTCTAAAGTCTTTCTACTATTAGATTCTACGAGTTCTTATAAAGACTTAGAAGAGGATTTAAATGAACTTATGTCAATCTTTTCTATTAAATATTGCAATGCGTGTTCTAAAGGCAAACCTTGTAAAAATGAAGATTTTCAAGAGGATAAGTTTAATAAACTCACTTCAGATTCCACTTGTTATTTTAAAGAAGGCAATGAGTTCTATACTCTTGCTTCTCAATTTCAAGATTTGAATGTAAATGTTTTATTAGATGATAATATTTTAAATTTTTTAAAAAGGATAAAAGATCCTATTCTTCGTACTGAAATTATTGATAATTTAGAAGAGTTTGATCAAAAACCCTGTTATTCTTATAATCCAAATCTTTTGGATTACTCTATGAGAGAAGTTAATAGACTTCTAGCTGAAAAACATTCATCTGAACGTACTATCGCTTCTAATGATTTAGTGAAAGAAATTTTAAACCTGAAAACAGAAGTAAAACTTCTTAAAGAGGATAATAGCATTTTACATCAGAATTTTGATGTTATTTATCTAAAACATAAAGATAAATCTACTGATGCAAGTGATGAAGAAATTCATGATGAAGCCTATAACTCGGATAATAACCATCTTTCTATTTTAAATATGGTTATTTCTCAAAAATGGTATACCAAAATCACTCTTCTTATAGAAGGAACTTTTCAAAAAGAGTTTATTGCTATGATTGACAGCGGAGTAGATTTAAATGTTATTGAGGAAGGACTAGTTCCTACTAGATATTTTCAAAAAACTTCTCATTCTCTCCCATGCTCGAGGAGGATCTCTTAATATTAAATACAAGCTTCCTAAGGCTTATATTTGCAAGGATAAAACTTGTATTCATAAGGGTTTTTTATTAGCAAAAGATATTTCAAGCCAACTTATTCTTGGCTTTCCATTCATATACGCTATATATCCTTTACAGCAAATTGATAAAAAATGATTAACGTGGTTTTTTAAAGGAAAATCGCTACGATTTGATTTTATAAATAAACCTGCTAAAAGTTTTTAAATGAACTTCAACAAAAAAAATTGATAGAAAGAATTTGCATCATGCTCTTTAAAACAAGAATTAAACTTCTTCACCATTGAAGAAAAGCTTTCAAACCCAAAGCTTAAACAAAAGATTGATTGTATGACTAACATATTTTCACTTGAAATTTGAAATGACCATCCAAATGCTTTTTGGAATAGAAAGAAACATGTTGTTTCACTTCCTTATGAGGAAGATTTTGTAGAAATGGATATTCAACCAAGGCTAGACCCTGTCAAATGAATGCCGAGTACATAAGACTTTGCAAAAAAGAGATAGCTTCTTTATTAGAAAAAGGTATAATTAAACCTTCAAAATCTTCATGGTCTTGTACAACTTTTTATGTTAATAAACATTCTGAACAAGAAAGAGGGGTTCCTCGTCTGGTAATTAATTACAAACCCCTAAACAAAGTCTTAAAATGGATCAGACATCCGATCCCAAATAAAAAAGACTTACTTGATAGATTATTTCAAGCTTTGAAAATTTTAAAATTTGATTTAAAATCTGTATATTGGCAGATTCAAATTAAAGAAGCAGACAAATATAAAACAACTTTTAATGTCCCAATAGGGCATTATGAATGGACGGTCATGCCTTTTGGTTTAAAAAGTACCCCGTATGAATCCCAACAAATTATGAACGATATTTTTTTATCCATATAGTAACTTCATAATTGTCTATATAGACAACATTTTAGTTTTCTCCATGGATATAGAAAGCCATTTTAAACACCTTGATCTTTTTAAAAAAATAGTTATACAAAACGGTTTGGTCATTTCTAAACAAAAAAATGTCTCTTTTCCACACTAATGTCAGGTTTTTAGGTCACAATATTGATAAGGGAAAAATAATTCCCATTCAGAGAAGCATGGAATTTAGTTTTAAATTCCCTGATCACATTATTGATAGAACTCAATTACAAAGATTTTTAGGCAGCTTAGATTATATTTCGGCTTATATAGAAAATCTAAGTAAGGATACTTTTGTTCTTTATGATAGGCTCAAAAAGAAAAGTGGTATTTGGACTGAAAATCATACTCAATCAGTTGAAATATAAAATATAAGGTTCAAAACCTCCCTTGCTTAATGTTAGCAAATCCTTTTTAGGAAAAGATCACTGAAAATGATGCTTCAGATAAAGGATTTGGAGGTATTTTAAACAAATAGATCCTAAAACAAAACAAGAAATTCTTGTAAGATTCCATTATGGAAAATGGAATGGTGCTAAAAACAAATTATGCTACTATAGCAACAGAGCTATTTTCAATTGTAAAATGTGTCTTGAAATTCTAAGACGATCTTTACAACAAAAAATTTATTCTAAAAACTGATTGCATATCTGCCAAGTATATGTTCCAAAAAGATTTTAAACATGATGTTTCTAAACAAATTTTTGCAAGATGGCAAGCTCATTTAACTTCTTTTGATTTTACTATTATTTACAAAAAGGGTACAGAAAATCGATCTTTTAACTCGTGAACATCTTTCATAATTACATACATGAGCTCATCTCAAAGCAGCTATTCCTCTGTTAGAGGACGAGGTAGCTCCTCCTCAGCCAGAGGAAGAGGTGAACGTCCCACCACAAACTTCGAAATCCAGATGGGAAAGAAGAAGTTAACAACTCAAAACATAGCTAATCTGGGTGATCCATTAAAAAACCATATAGGTGCTGCTGTCACTGAAGATCATCCTCTTCAGAAAGAATACCTTAATTATATTTAAGGAAAAAGAAAAAGCTGAAGCTTCCTCATATGTTAATATTAGCAAGGAAGATAATTCGGACTCCCAGTTTTATAAAACTGAATTCAAAGAAGTTATACTTTTCATTGAAGAAAATGATACTCAATGGAAAAACAATCCAGAAATAATTCTGGAAAGACATCTTAAAAAGACCTATTATACTCATGGTTCTTTAATTAAAACAAAGACAATTTTATGAGGGTCTTTTAATTTCTGCAAAATCTGTAGAAATTAGCCATTTTTCTCCTTCAAACAGGACATAAATTTATAATTTCTCAAAATCTATTATTAAAAAGATTATATCTTTTTAATAATGGGGTATATCTCCATTAGGTGAAAGAGAATGATTTTCTTCACTTCATAAGTGTAATTTTAAATTCAATTATTAGGATTATATCTCAAGTTTTGCAAATTTTCTTTTATATGAAAACAAAAATGAAAAACATTATTTGTTTTTGAAAATCTTTGAACTTTGTTTTTTAATTTATGGAAAAGGTTTGGTACTATGGGAGGCATTCTTCCAGATAATTTTAAACTTTGTTTAAAACAATGGTTTCCTGCTCGCCAAAAATTCATAACTGTAAAACCCAATATATCATTGAGGGCCAAAATATTGGTTGGTTCTTTATTGAATTTGGTGTTCCCTGGATTTGGAAATGGAAGCCAGTTTTTTGCTAAACAGAGATTATGGCACCCTGCCTAGAGAGAACAAGTCTCACCAAATTTTGGGTTAAATTATCCCAAGAAGGTCCAACAACAAAAACACCATATGGGGAAGAATTGATGATCAACATAGTCAGAAATATAGAGCTTTATAAGCAACAAAAGGAAGAAGAGAAGAAGGATACTCCTGAACTAAGTCCTTTCCTTAAAATTTCTCAGAAATATGTTGAGACTCATTCAAAGGCTGAGATAATTGGTATGTACATTGCAGAAATGAAGAATGATTTGTATAAAAACATAGGAGGATCAAACTCTAAATCCGATATCTCCATGACATCTGATCAGATAACTCAGGAAGCTCAAGATCCTGAAGATGACCAAATTCTTTTTTCTCTAGACGATGCTCTAGAAACTTTGAAGGTGACCAAACTGGTTTTACAACTGAGTCTTTTATTGAATCATGGCCGACAACGACTGGTATTTCATGCATTATTTGCATTTTAACAGAGAATATTACTGTTTGCTTTTTTAGAATAACATTCATGCTTTCTTTTAGAGATTTCAATTCTTCCCCTAAAATGATTATGTATAGATTTGTATAATTTTGTTTTACTAAAAGTTCATTTATATGTTGAACTGTCACATGCAATACTTTATCATTTATGAGTTTTGAAAAAGCACAATATGTGATGGTAACATTATTTTTTTCAATTGAAAAAGGAGTTTGTGAAGGGTAAATAATATATTGAATCGTTCCTGTATAAATAATCTTATAACTTCCTTCTATGACATCCACATGGTTTTATTTTCTTTTTCACAAAAATTGTAGAAATCTTTGGCTAAATGTTTTATTTCAGTATCAATAATACTTTTAAAATACCATTGTTTGAAAGGAATCCAATTTGGATTTGTTTCAAAATCAGTAGCAATTATTTTTCTGGCTGGAGAGCCTTTTGAGAAATCAATTTTTTTCTGACATATTAAACAAATATTGAATTTTTCGTGGCAATTTCTCTTACCTGGTGTATGTGTATATTGCTTTCATTAACAATACCATTTCTATGAATGCTTAATTCTTCAACTAGGTCTAAAGAACTTTGAGATTTTTCATCTTCTCTTAGGTCTTCTCTTATATAAGAGGTAGAAGCTCTAGCGAATTGTTGGTCAACTATATAATCTATAGGAGAAAAATGAGACCTTGTAGATCTAGATTTAGAAAAATTACTTGGAGCAAGAAATTTTATTTGATTGTCATTGAACTGTATTTGAACAGTCGCTTCATTAGACTGTATAACATTTCTTAAATCACTTTTCGTACTATAGGATTTTTATGAATATCCTCTGTAATTGTCCAATTTTCTGGGAAAAAAATTTCTTCCCATTTTATAGGTCTTCTAGTAGTAATACTAGACCTTCTAAAATTTGTTTCTGTTAGACCTCAATTTTGGAAAAGTATGAACCAGAATTGTACAAGTGCAGGAGATCAGAAGTTCATCTTCTGATCTCACTCTCCACAGAGACGTCCAGAGTATGGAAGAACAACTGGACTATAACATATGTATCACACGCGCCCTTGATGACGTGGACTGCACATGTTACGTGTTTCGAATTATATAACTGAATTTGTTATAATCTTTGCTTACGTGTCAGTCTGTAATAGGCTAGAATGTTGACTTCTATTCATTGTACTTGTATAAATAGATCCTTTCATGATTGTAATAGGTGTCGATCGAAGATACACTGTGAAGAACATATTGAGCATTTCATTCATCGTATTGTAATCATCTTCAAGGTTATTAATACGAATTATTGTTTGTTCTTCAATATCTCTCTTTCTGTTCTTACTATTAACTGCTTTAACTCATAGATCTAAACTGCTTCCGTTTACATTTACACATTCGATCTATTGGTTAATTGTTAGAAAAGGGATCTAGGTTACAACAATTGGTACCAGAGCCATCTAATCAATCTATTCATTATTAGATCTCTTCCATTTGGAGAAATCTCTCTTCGATTTGCAGTTATTTTTAGTTTTAAGCTACTGTTCGTAATTCTACCCTGTTTTACGGGAAACTGTTAAATTCATAAAAAATTTCTCCGAATCGGTGGTAATCTAAGATTAGATCTAAAGTCAGTAAGAATATCGTCCTATTTCAATTCATTTGAAATTTATTTGTTCTAGATTTCAAAAATCCTCCTGTTATTTTCTCAACTCTCTGTTTCCCGAAAAATGGAAAATTCAAATTTGAATGCTGTTTACACCTCCAAATCCCTGACCAAACCTCCTACTCTAATTCGTATGATCAACTTCTATGAAAGATTGGATGCAAAATTTTACCCTATTGATCAAAATGGTCCTTTTGTTCCAATGAAAACGATTCCTAGGGTTCCTGATACTGCTGTTACTGATGAGATCCCTGCAAGACATGTTCCAAAGTCAAGGGATAGTTGGTTTGATGGAGAGAAGGCAAAGGTGGAATTGGCCAAAGAGGCAAAGAGTCTCTTAATTATGGCAATTCCAAATGAAATTTTCCAATTTCTGGATTCCTGTGATACTACTAAAGAGCTATTGGATCAACTGGAAAACATTCTAGAAGGTGGCGCTAAAATGAAGAAAAACAGAAGAGCTCAAGCTCTGAATGAATACAATAGCTTCCAGGCTATTCCTGAAGAATCTCTGGGGCAAACTTTTCATAGATTTAATACTCTGTTAAACCTATACAAAAGATGTGATATTGTCAGATCTAAGGAATATAGCAATATCTTATTTCTCAAACGATTGAATCTAGAGTGGTCAAATCTCTCCATGTCTCTACAAGCAAATCAGGATCTAGAACAATGGTCTCTGCATGATGTATTCAGTACACTTCAAGCTCATGAGAAAGATCTCATTCAGAAGAAAACCACAATAGGTGGACCTCTGGCTCTAATTTCTGAATCAAGAGGGTCGGTCAGAAGAAGTAAAGAAATCAAGAAAAGAGGAAAGAGTAAAGCTCTCATGACAGAAGCAATCCCAGAAGATGACTCTGACTCTGATGATGAAATCAAAGCTTTTGTTGAATCTCTAGCACTCACCACCAAACAATTCACAAAAAAATTTGGTAATCGATCTTTTCAAGGAAGCAAAAGATTTGATCGTTCAACTCCAAATTATGCTCCTAAACAAGAAATCCAGAGGGTTGAGAAGACAGCGCAGAGAAGGAAGAGGATGAACTGATGAAAAAGAAGGACGTATGCTATAGATGTGGCAAGCCAGGGTACTATTCAAAGGATTGTAGAGGAGCTCTGGACAAAGACAAAATGTACTACAAAAATAAATATAAGTATAATGTCGATGAAAGAGCTCACTTTGCAGAAAAAGAAAACTGGCTAGGAGATGAGTCAAGTGGTGATGAGGCCATGTTCTATGGAATGGCCAGAACTAATGAATCAGAAGAACAACCTTCTGAATCACCGGTTAGTACTATCTCTGAATCATCTAAACTTGAAAATACCATTCTGATTTTGTGAAATAATTTTGAAGAACTTAAGCAAAAACTTAAAGTTGAAAAGAAATTGCGAAAAAATATTGAGCAAACTCTTTCAGTAACTCAAAGGGAAAGAGATATTTACAAAAGATAGATGGACCTTCAAACAGAAGAAAAACTGTAGCTGAGTTCTGAAAATGAGAAGATTTCTAAAATTTTAAAAGTTACTGAAGTTAAATTCAAGGAAGAGAATTTGAACTTTACTAAACTTTTGGAAGGTAAAGATAAGGAGATCAAAACAAAAGAAAGTGACAGATTGAATTCTGTAGCACTTAAAAACTATTTTCAAAAGTAGAGAGAATTTTTACATATTGAACTTCAAAAGAAAAAGCTACAGATCAAAACTTATCTGGATGCTCAGAAAGTTCATGACAAAATAAATACACAAGTAGGGAGATCTAGACTTGGTTTTAAGGATCTGGATCCTTACACATGTGAAAAGAGGTCTACCCTGAAATCCGTTTTTTGTCTAGGACAAGAACAGAAGCCTGTGTTTCCAATTTTATATGAGCAATCTATTTTTTAAAAATCAAAACATGAAAATGGTCATCATCAACGAAAACTCAAGTTTAAAAACATCGAATATTCTTTTGGAAAAACAAACGTTGATCTGAATAAAATTCAGAAGAAAAGTGACATTTTCAAATTTGGATCAAATGTGCATATAACTTTGAATCCAGAGGCCGATGCTTTCATTCCTACACAAGCAGAAGAAGAGCTAAGACTTGGTTTTGAAAATGATATTCTCTCACCTTTGGATGAATGCTTTAAACTTGAACATGAAAATGTTCAACAAAATTCTTCAGAAATCATCCAGAGATATTTCCTTGTTTTTTTGTTGACTTAAATCTTTTAGAGACTAAAGACGATTTGAAATTAACTACATATCCTTGGGAGAATGATGACCAAAGTGATGATTTCTTTGATAACTAAAAGAAATATTTTTCACATTTAGAAAATCAATTACCTTCTGTTTACAGAAAGGTTCCAGAGGTAGTTAAAAATGAAAATGCCCCCTTCTTGTACACAAATGAACCTCTGGAAATCAGAGCCTCTGGTCTGAATGTTGAAAAATATTCAAGTGGAATACCAATATCTCTGTTCCTCCAACAAGACAGAGAAAACTGGTTTCCATTCATCCAGACTTGATTGGAATGTGTCTTAAGGCCAAATCTTGTCTTAAACTTGAGAAAGAAGAAAGTCTTAAAAAGAAATTGAATATTCAGCAAAAATCTCTGCAATCAAGTCCTCCAAAGTTTACTGCTACTCAAAAAGGCAAATGGAAATCTAATCTTTCTTCTTCTGTTTCAGTAATTCCAAAAGCTCCTGAGAAGGTTTATCAGAAGAAGCCTCAACAAAAGAACACTTATGATTGTAAGCATAAGTCTAGCCTAGCTAAGAAGTTCAATAGAACTACTGATACTAGTATAGACAGAAACAAGAAGAATTGTAATGATCATTATTCTAATGAAAATTCAATGCAATCTTTTATGTCTCAGAATTCTGAATATTTTTCTTTATTCTTAAAACTCAAGCAATTTTTCTCGAGGCCTTCTGATCGTTCATATAATAACTTTTCACACTTCAGGACTAAACCAAAGAAAAACAAAAATACAGATAATAAAAAGAACAAACCTTTAAATCCTGCTATATCAAATCATATGCAAGATAAAAAGAGTGAAAAGTCTAAAACTAACGTTAAAGGACCCATTATGAGATAGGTACCTAAAACACTCTGATTGTGATTGCAGAAGCAGCGTGTGCACATCTGGTATCTTGACTCTAGATGCTCGAGGCACATGATTGGATCGAAAAACTTACTCTCCCAATTCAAAGACAAATGTGGTGGAGCTGTAACGTTTGGAGACAATGGTAAGGGTCAAATAAAAGGCTACGGTACTTTACAAGAAGGTAATATTACCTAATCAAAAGTAGCTCATGTTTCTGGTTTGAAACATAATCTGCTAAGTGTAAGTCAACTTTGTGATTCTAAAATACTTGTTGTATTTGATGAAAAGCATTGTTACTTGATTTCTAAGGCAGGTGAAGAACTCTGGAGAGCGGACAGAAAAGGTAATCTGTATATGATGAACTTTACATCAAAGGACGATAAAGAAACCCTCTGTCTGATCTTCAAAAAAGAGTGAAGTTGCGTGGTTATGGCATCACAAAATGTCTCACTTAAATTTTGATAACCTTGAGACGCTTGTCAAACACAATTTAGTAACTGGTCTTCCAGAAGTACACTTTCAAAAAGATCACCTCTGCCCTGCATGTGAAATGAGAAAAATAAAACGAGCATCTCATAAAACAAAAAGTGATCATTCTTATACTAGACCTTTGCAATTGTTACATGTCGACCTCTGTGGTCCCATTGCAATTCAGAGTTTATCTGGTAAAAAGTATATACTGGTACTTATTGATGAATTTTCCAGGTATACATGGCTCGCATTCGTTAGACAAAAATCAGAAGTGCCTATTGTCTTGCAAAATATGATGACTAGAATCCAAGTTCTTCTACATCAAAAGATTCAGCAGCTAAGAAGTGATAATGGTACTTAGTTCAAGAATGCCAAGCTTGAAGCATACCTTGTTGGAAATGGAATTACACAGAACTTCTCTGTTGTGCGTACTCCTCAACAAAATGGTGTAGTAGAAAGACGCAACAGAACCTCGGTGGAAGCAGCCAGAACGATGCTTGCAGCTTCTGGTCTTCCTATCCATTTTTGGGCAGAAGCTGTAGCCACTGCTTGTTTCACTCAGAACCGTTCAATAATTGTCAAGAGGCATCTCAAAACCTCTTATGAGCTTATAAATAAAAGAAAACCAAGTGTTAAATTCTTTCATATTTTTTGGTGCATGTGTTTTATTCTAAATGACAGAGAAAAACTCGACAAGTTTGATAAGAAATCCGATGAAGCTAAACTCTTAGGATATTCGTTAAATTCAAGAGCTTTTGAAGTCTCTAATTTACATACTAAGACTGTAATGGAAAGCATTAACATTGATTTTGATGATCAAACTCAACTGACTTCTGAGTATTCTACTTCTGAACTCAAACTTAACACTGTTACCTCTGATTATCTTTCAAGTTCCAGAGAATCCGATATCGATGCCATTTTTCAAGATTTTATGGGCGAAGATATATTTTTTCAGAGCAAATACAACATAATCCATCCTTGATTATTCCTGAAGTTCTTCACGATTCTGGAATTACTCTTTTTGGTCCTGAAATTTCTGATGAATGTTCACCAGTATCTCCTGTTCTTCCCATTTCATCAAGCGACTATCCAAAAGCCATTTCAATTCCAGATGAAAATTCTTATCTGCCTTCACTGAGGGGGAGACTTTAGATGCTGCTCATGATTCAGAATCAATCCCAGATGAGGTTATTCAAACTTTTGAAACTGAAGTTCAAGCCCAACAAGTTCCTCAATCTAGGATGACTAGATGGACTAAATCACACCCTCCAAATCTTATGATTGGCAGTCCATCTGATGGCGTTAAAACAAGATCCGCTACTGGAAATGAAGCCTTCTATGTTAATTTCCTTAGCATGATCGAACCAAAACATGTTCATGAAGCCTTGCAAGAACCAAGCTGGGTAGAAGCGATGCAAAAAGAATTGCTTCAATTTGAACGAAATAAAGTTTGGAACTTAGTACCCTTGCCAAAGGACAAAATTGCAATTGGTATTAAGTGGGTCTTCAAAAACAAGAAAGATGAAGACGGCATAGTGATCAGAAACAAAGCACGACTGGTGGCTAAGGGGTATTGTCAAGAAGAAGGAATGGATTATGATGTAACCTTTGCCCCTGTAGCAATACTTGAGGCGATACGACTATTTATGGCTTTCTCTGCATACAAAACTTTAAGGTATATCAAATGGATGTTAAATGTGCATTTCTGAATGGATATATCAAAGAAGAAGTGTACGTTGAACAACCTGCTGGTTTTAAAGATGCTAAACATCCAGAGTATGTCTATCTTCTCGACAAAGCTTTATATGGTTTGAAGCAAGCACCAAGAGCCTGGTACGAACGCTTATCTATGTTTCTGATCAGTAAAGGTTATGAAAAAGGTAAAATCGATACAACTCTGTTCATCAAAAGAGGCAAAGGTATGCTAACTGTTGTCCAAATCTATGTGGATGACATAATCTTTGGTTCTACTCATCAATCAGAAGTTGATCTGTTTTCTAAATTGATGGAACAAGAATTTGAAATGAGTATGGTGGGAGAACTAACGTTCTTTCTAGGACTCCAAGTTAAACAAAATGTCTCTGGCATTTTTATAAATCAAGCTAAGTATGTTTCTGACATGCTTAAGAAATTTCATCTTCAAAATTCCTCACCTATGAAAACTCCTATCTCTACTAGCACGAACTTGGCCCTGATCCTTCTGGGAAATCAGTGGATGTTACGGGCTATAGAGGTATGATAGGATCTCTTTTGTATCTGACCGCTAGTAGACCAGATATTATGTTTGCCACTTGCCTCTGTGCACACTATCAAAACAACCCAAAAGAATCTCATTTAGCTGCTGTTAAACGAATTTTTAGATACCTTAAGGGAACCCCTTCACTGGGTCTCTAGTATCCTAAAAATTCTGGATTTGATCTAATGGCATATACAGACTCTGATCATGCAAGATGTAAGTTTGACAGAAAAAGTACCTCTGGTAGCTGTCAACTTCTGGGGAATAAGCTTATAAGCTGGACATCCAAGAAACAGAACTGTGTTTCGACCTCTACAGCTGAAGCTGGCTGCTGCCAGTTGTCGTTCCCAAGTCATTTGGATGAAGACTCAGCTCAGAGACTACGGTTTAGTCTATGATAAAATCCCCATCCTTTGTGATTCAGAGAGTGTCATTGCCATCACTAAAATCCTGTTCAGCACTCCAAAACCAAACACATCGATGTCAGGTATCATTTTATCAAAGATCATGTGGAGAAGGGCACTATAGAAATGTATTTTGTCTCTACAGACTTTCAACTTGCTGATATTTTCACAAAAGCTCTGGACGAGAAGCGCTTTAATTTCTTAATCAGCAAGTTGGGCATGTTAAATATGTAATTCCTTTTAAAACTATGATCTTCATAGGATTAAAACATAATTACTTATTTATGTTCCCAAAATTTTGATTTGTTTTATTCTTATTTTTCCTCCTGTATAAATCGGAACTGCCCAGAAGCTTCTGGTCACTTCTGATGGTTACATCCAGAGGCTCTCAGAAGCCTCTGGACACCTCTGTCCTTCTAAAGATTATATCTTACATGTTTGAACCATGTGATGACAGCAAGGGAGCATTACTTGAAAAATCAAGGGGGAGCAAGATGCAACTTTTGAGGGGAGCACAACGATCCATTCGAGGGGGAGCAAATCAAGTCTAACAGAAGTTAGTTGTCTTCTGAACTTCTCTTCACTTAATTTTTTTTTAATCTGTCTCTTCTGAATAACTCTTGCCGTCAAGGTTACTAAGAATTTTCAGATTCTACTAAAACTTTTTCTGGAAGGATGTTCTTTTGACACTTTTGGTCTCAAATTATTTTTCTCTGACCAGATATTTCTGACCTCGTTTTTCCTCTGAAATTTTCATATTAATAAGTTCATTTTAATTAACTCTTGCCTTCAAGGTTAATTAAAATTTTCTTATTTTATTAAAATTTCTTAAGAAACACATGTCTTTAAATATTAAACTTTCATTTGGTTCACAACAATTGATTTATTCAACCAAATGTCTGATTTTCAAATTAAATTACAAAGTTTTATTGATCTCAAAAAATTAGTTTATTCAATAGATTACCTGTTGCTTAATTAATAATTTTTTCTTATTAATTACTTTTTACTATTTATGGGATTAATCAACGGTTTAAAGCTAATTAAACCCTTTCGCTGACTTATCCATACCCGTGCTAGTCATCACAGACGTAACCAAATTGTCCACGTGTCAATGATCCATTATTGCATGACTGCATGCCTGTGCTTACCTCAGCATAAACGAACCGTTTTTGCCCATTCCCAAATTAAAACCCTTTCCATTCCAAATTACACTCGAGTACTCTTTTTCTCTCATATATAAACCTCAACTACAGTTCATCATCTTGTTCCTCACGCTATTGCCAGCAACTGCAAACCTGCTCTCTCATCGACTTTCAAACACCCAAAGTTCATCAATGGCGACCCAATCTGCTAATCACAATGTTCAAAATGAATATGGAAGGTTAATCGACTCAACGGCTGACAGTGCTCTAGTCGTCAAACTGCCATTGAAGGCCAACAATGTTTAGGTACTTCTCGATCCAAACACATATCTGGCCGATTACAGGGTCATGATAGAGTTCCTCCATCACCATTCTCTAAACCGAACCCTAACTTTAACCAATCCCAATGTCCCTGAAATTTATGTCCAAGAAGTTTGGCAATCCATGTTCATACAAGATGAAGAAACTCTAATTGGAAATTTCATCCACCCCACCGAATCTGACACTACAATGGAAATACCCATTACCAAGAAGAAAATCGCAAGGTATTTTCATTTGCCCCAACCCATTATCGATGATGGTGAACAGAAAATCCCCAACCCTGCCCTTGAACAAAATCCTACTCCTGAAGCCCTCCTTGCCTTCATCACCTTCTTAAGGTATAATGAACCTATCACGAAGTTATCTGAGTTCAAAAGGAAGCAATTACCCCCAATGTGGATTGTGTTGGTTTCCATTCTGAACAAGAGCCTAACTTGCAAAATCGGCTCCTTAGACTAGGCAAGCAAAAGCATCCTTACCATTATGTATGGTATGTACTTCAATCGACCGCTGGATTATGCGACTATGATTTTCCAGGAAATGAAAACGGCTGTGCATACAAAGGTTACTCACCAGATTCAAGGAAGAACTCTCCCAGCCCTAATGTTTCCACGATTTTTATCACTATTCACTTTTCCAGCAATAGGGGATCTAAAGGCTCCTCTGCTTCAACCATTTTGCAAAATTGCATCTGTGAGCTCCTATAAGCCGACCATCGACAGCAATGGGTATCCATCACAAAGGGTGCTCTCCAGGTACATGCTTAATCTCATTCCTACAAACTCTCCTAATCTCATATCCTATAGAAGCTCTCTGGTATCCTCAGAACCGGGAATACCTACCCCAGAGCACTTAGAGCCTAGGTTAGGCAGTGAGGGGTCAAGTGAGCATGAGACTAAAAAGAAAGTCAGTGAACATCCGAGTGCTTCTACCCATCCTGACCTCTTACTACAAGAGGGTATTGAAGATGTCCATAGAGACACATTTGAGCAACTCTCACCTTCTTCCCAAAGGGTTTCCACATTTGCTGAGGTAGATGCCAACACATATATACTCATTGACCAAGGACTACCCAGTCCAATCCACCCAGAAGCCAACCGTTCAGAGGATGTTCTTCTTTCCTCTGGATCCAGCACTACCGGGGATTCCACCTCTTCTTCATCGTCCTCTCAAAAGGATGATGATGACACTATAAGAGTTCTATTGCCCCAGAACTCGCCACTACCATCACCATTCGTTGACGTCTCCGTGACAAATGAGGTCCTAGGGTAAGCAGAGGGTACGTCCATACCCTTTGATAATATAGATGCTGATGAAGTCCTATCAGAGGGGTTGCAGCCACAGGATGCACCACTTACCGGGGTCTTTTTCCTTTATAAAGCTAAGCACATTGTGTTCAGCTCCCCATCCTCTGATGATAGGGAAAAAGCTGAACCAATCAGAACAACCGAAGAGGTGCCTATAAATGACAGGCCTCGAAGACAGGTTGGAAGCCCCTCCACACTCAACGTCAATACAGGTGTCAATGAGGGCCTCTCTAAACGCGAGAGACAAGGGGCTCCATGTGTTGGAGATGCACCGGTTACACCTTTTGATTTCGTCACCAATGCAGCGTTTATGGCATTTGGTGATAAAATTCAGAGATCTATGGACGATCTAAAACTATCCCTTGATTCTCAGCAAACCATCCTTACAAATATTCATACAAAACAGCTAGCTCAGTCTCAAGCTCTAGAAGCCATCAAGAAGCTCATCACTGATACTGCCGATTCTCAAAAGACTTCTGCTTCTGACCACTTTCATGCTTTGGACGTTGGCATTTAGGCCAATTCAGAGGCAATTTTTCATCTTCCTGAGGAGCTTCCATCTCCAGAAGTCACCATCTCTGTTGCTGAATATGGCTCTTTTGTTGCTGATATTCAGAAAATTATTAAGGCCGTTATTCCTACTGAAGATGCCTCTGCTTCATCCTCCTCCCTCATGAAGAAGTCTGACATGGCTATTTTTCAGAAAGCCATGATTGACAGGATTAGTGCTTTAACTTCGAGATATGTCTCCAAGACTAATACTAGCCCTTCAAACATGGATCAGAAGATCACTTCCTTAGAAACCTCTGTCTCGAAGTTATCCACCATGGTAAGCTCTATCTCTGCTGCGTTCGATGATAAGAAGAAAGCCAAGGAAGCAAGGGCTTGTAAGAAAGCACAGGACAAGCGCAAGAAGTCTGAGGATCAGGATCCTGATTCTTAGAAGGCGGAGAATCTGGAAACTCTAAAGAAGGCCAAAACCGACACCACTTAGAAGATGGATCAAGACAGAGGTAACACTTCTGCCCCTTCACCCTCTGCTCCACCTCCCTCTAAACAAACTCCTTTAACTCCAACACCACTTGCCATACACACTGGTCCTCTTCCTAAAGATCCAGAGGTAGCCAAATTTCTACTTGAAATTATTGGCAAAACAAAGAGGCAATCTCAACCTTCAAATGCAAATCCTTCCACCCCTACTCCTCAACAATCAAATATCGATGTTGAGAGAGCCAAAACTGAAGCAGACAGAGCCAAAACTGAGGCTGAACTCAAAACCAAAGCTGAAGCTGACAAAGCTAAACCTGATGCCAATGAAGCCAAGGCAGAAGCTAAAAGAGCCAAGGCTCTAGCAGAATTAGACAGAGCAGAAGCTGAAGATGATAAAGCTAAGGCAGAAGCTGAAAGAGAATGAGAAAATTTTGAGAAAGCCAAACGAGAGGAGTCATTAAAATGCAGAACTGTATATGAAGAAAGAAAACAAAAGATGGGAAGACTTGATCTACCAAGTCTAGAACTAAAAAACAGGCACATGTATGCTCCTGTCGACCAGAAGATTTTCTTGATGCTGCCTAATTTTGCAAACGATTATCAAGTAAGTGATGTTGTCAAAGATAGATTCATGAGTCATAGGCAAGCAAGAAAGGATGCCCATTCAATTGTACCAATCAGAAAGATCACTTCTTTCAAGCACACTCAATTTGAGCAATCAGAGATCTGGTACAAAATTTATGAGGTAGTCAGAGAAGACAAACATATCTATTATTTCTGTGACAATGATCTACTGTCCATTAACCCATCAGATCTTCTGATTCTGGAAAAATTCATGAAGACTCAAATAAACAAGAAAAGAGTTGATCAAGATAAGATTGCTTACTTCAGGATTATTGTGGGAACCCAGATCTCAAATTGAATCAATGATCTAATGAAAATATGTAAAGCGGAAGCAATTTAGATCAAAGAGTTTATAAATGGACGAACGATTAATCATAATGAAGAACAATATGAAGAATAATATGGGGATAGAAGCGTAGTCATATGATTAATCGTGATCATATATCTTACATAATTGGAATGATGAGGGTATTTGGAGATGGAGAGTTTCAAAGGAACAATCTCACATTCACAATTACGAATGGGAAAGGGAATTCTTATTTATAGCCTAAAATAAGGAAAGTCAAATGACTAGCCTATTACAACAAGACACGTCACAATATATCACTAACAAATCGTGTTTGACGGTTATCCATGTCATTTAACACGTGAAAGAATGTGTCACTATTAAAGCATCCTCCAATATAAAGGCTCCACGTGTAAATGATGAAATCGTTCCTTGCTGAGTTATCAGGGTATGATGAGAAGAGCAACCAGACAGAAGCTTTGTCTATTCATACAGAAGCTTCTGTGGTCTTCCGACCTTCAGACTTCTGAAGTCTTCCGACCTTCAGACTTCTGAAGTCTTCACTCCAGATTTCTGAAGTCTCTTTTTCTGAACAATCTTTGATCTTCCATAATTGAATCACAGGTTTTCCTTTTTACACTTTCAGCACTAAAATTAGGGCTAACAATCTCCCCCTAAGTGTTAAAAGGAAAACAATAAAAGGAAAAACCATTTAAAGTCATTGGTCGTTTTCCCATCAAGCTTTCAAAGCTTGGAGATCCCCTTACGTAAACATGTAGCTCCTCCTTGATGTAGTAACCCCATTCCAAATATATAAACACAATTTTATTCAAGTCCAAGATATTCTCTGTATGTAGATCAAAAAGAAGCTCTGACCATAAGAAGCTTATCCAGAAGCTCTGGGTGTGCAACCAGAAGCTCTGGATGAAAAAGATTGCTTCTTTTGATCTTCAAGGCATGGAATCTTGAGAGGACAGTATGGAATGAAAAAGTATTTCAAGCTCCCCCTCAACATGATGCTCTTTTTCTTCATTCGCAACTTAAAATTAGATTCAATGTGCCATAAACACCACTGATTGCACCAAAAACAGCTTCGACCTGTAAAACTCAACACAACTGTTAGCCTCAGAATCTCAGCCAACCCCATAGCATATTGATTCATCCAAACGTGGATATATAAAGTGTGAGTTGCGTGACAATGTCGTGCAGAATCAGTCTAATAACAAAGAATTTGTCTGTAAACTGTGAGTTGAGTGGACATTCAGCACAAGAGCTTATTCAAGTAATCTTCCATAATCGAGGAGCCCAAAATAATATCAACCAGAAATATTTGTTCCAAAAATAGAACTCGAAACTTTTAATTCTGAGATCCCCGATGTGAGATCAAAGGATGAAAATTTGGCTCGGTAGTTCTTGATCATTGACATGATTTCAACAGCCTATCTCTAGTTGAAAGAAGAAATCTCTGATGAAGTGATGGTTCTGAATTGTGCTTCTTGGTTCTTTGTTGTTCAGAAGCAATACTAGATAAGAGCGGGAGATGAACTGAAGCCGTGGCTAATTTAAACTTCAACGAAAAGAATTCTGAAGTTTGACGTGATATAGAACAAGCCACAATACCGCTCATCAACCTACAAGATATAAAATCAGCAAAGAAATTTTCTGTCCAGCACCATTACACTGACTTCTACGCTGCTTCTGGTCGTGAAATATTTGGAGTTTGGGAAAACTCAAAACATAAACATTGTAGCTCAGTGTGTTAGCTTTCAACAGAAATTGAATTCATCTTCTTTGGAGCTCGGACGAATGAGATATGATTGTTTTCGTACAGTCGCGCAGATCTGTCCAGCAGCTTCTGGTTTAACATGTAACTTATGATTATGTGAGTCTTCTGGGCTAAGGCGTGTAATAATCCAGAAGCTCTGGTCCGTAATTCCAGAAGTCTCTGGATGCCTCTGGTCCTTTAGTCCAGAAGCTCTGGTCCTTCTGACAAGAAGCAGATCTAACTCGATGCGTAACAGCTTTGCTTCAGCACACTACCTTCAACTTCAACAATTTACTGGGCCTCCTACAGATCGAATCTTGTAGATCCTTCTGTTTTCTATCCAGGGCCTTTTGAATCGCTTGAATTGGTAGTGTTATGAGAGAGATATGATCGATATAGCACAACAACGCAAATCTGTCAGCATCCTGATTTTTATTCAATGCCACAAAAATTGAATATGGGTTTGCATAACCAAATCATAAGCAAAGCGTTGATTTCCAAAAATTGGTTCTTAACATCGAAAATAACTCTTCATGACGCTATTTTAAAAAACCAAGTCTCTCATAAACATTTTATCAAACACCTTATGTGCATAATCAATTTTTACCTAATTGGCAATGAACTTTCTTCCTAACAACCATCCGCATTTCAGATCTAATGAGAATAACTTTGTAGAATCGAATATAAATGAAATCAAAACTGAATTTGGATATAAATAAATTCAAACACAGATTTGCATGAGATGAAATAAACTGGATTCAACGAGATAAAATCAACAGATTGGATCGTTTGATTTGAGAAAATCAATAGGCTCTGATACCAAATGTTAGATCCCAAATAAACAACAATTGAGAAAACTCCATATAATGTAGAGAAGAGATAGAGAATTAAAGAACAATAATCATCAAATCATCAAATCATATTCATGTATTCAACAATTTGGAGGGGAAATAAGAAGAACACCACACATTGGAATGAATCGACTCTCATAAGTCCGTGTGTGTAAAAAGTGTATTTTCTCCTAAGTCACACCATGATAAAATGACCAAGACACCAATTATATAGGTGTCCATTACATATGATAAGCCCAAGCCCATAAAACCCCAAAAAGCCCAAAATACAATTCTTTATAAATTTTTCTATCTAATTGGGCTAATTAGATCTAACAATCTCCCCTTTTATAAAGAAAGCATCATCAAATAAACTCCCCCTTGCTTTCTTTAGAAACTCTTATTACCATTCTTCACGTCTTCAAGGCGTTACAAGCTCCCCCTCAAATGTAGGCTCATATTCTAGAAAGATCAAGACAAAATACACTTTCTGTCGAACTTTCATGACTCAACTTTATTGCTGTTTTTTGACCATTAAGAAGCCTGATTGAGAAAAAACATAAAACATGCACATTAAACTTCAGCCTCTTAGCATATCAACAACCTTTGATTCAACCAATTTGGATGAAAATTGAGTGAGTTGTACAAGTTTTCCCTCAGCTGCGCAAAACAGTCTTCAAAACAAAGGATTTGACGCTTTAGACCTCGTTGAATTCAGCTTGGAGATTTAGAGTGACAAACAGAGGAGATAGTGACAAGAAATATATCACATATGTATCTTGAATCCAAGAAGAACGGACATGCGAACACCAATATGAAATCGGAAGGAGTATGAGTGAAAATCAATGCTTTCGTTCCAGCATCGGTCAGCAGACTTTGACAGTGAATAAGACATATCAGCTCCCTGAATTTGTGAAAACTCAAACTTCAAAGTCAGGTATCTGTGAGTTATCGTTCCAAAGCAAATGGATTCATGTAAATTGGAGCTTCGAGTGAAAAGATGTGCACGTGTTTCTAAAACAGCGCAATGCTGTCAGAAAACCGAAAAATAATCGGGTTATGGGTTTCGGTTCGTTGTGAGTTCTGGACCAACGTACATTTTATTTTGATGCTTTGGAGTACTGTGGTCCGTATCTGGTCCATCGTGGACTTTGGTCTTCGGGAGGTCTGGTTTGTGAGTTATGATCGCACCGAAAACCATAAAGAACACCATTCAGAGCTTCTGCATAGGATATGCAGAGCTTCTGGTTTGCCTTAGTTCCTACAGCTTATACAGAGCCTTCTGGCTTGTCTGTAGAAGGCTCTGCAAGAGTGCTCTTCTGGATGACTACCTTCAGAAACTTCTGGATGTTCACAAACTTCTTAGACCTGCTTCTGGACAGCTTTGCAGAGGCTTCTGTATCATTAAGCTTCAGGTTAAGTTCTCTAATTGCATCTTCTGATCTGTTTCAGCTTTTGGATAGAACCTTCTGAATAAGCTTCTGATTAAGCTTAAGCTTCTGAGCTGAAAGTTTCTGAATTTCTGAGCTTCAAATTAAGCTCTGCATCATTAAGCTTTGTAAAAAGAGCAAATCGAAGGCCAGAAACTTCTGGATCTAATCGATAAACAGAGAACTTCTGGACTATTTTGCAGAGGCTCTACACATCCTCTGATTAAGATTTGCTTCGATTCTTATATGAAAAGTCAGCTTCTAAAAGATTAATAAAAACTTCTGTGTACAAAGCTTCTGAAAAAGTTGTGTTATAAAGCTCAGATTAAGCTTCTGAATAGGTTGATTTTAAATAAGCTCTGGATTAAGCTCTGATCAGAGCTTCTGGAAACATACAACTGAAAGGTTGCTTCTGGATTGCAATATCTTCTGATCGAATGCTTTCTAAAAAATGTTATCTGATTAAGCTTCTTCTGATTAAACTCAGCCTCTGTGATGAGCTTCCGAAAAAAAATGCTTCTGGAGACTTTACTTTTGGACAGCCTTCTGATCGAAAAATGCTACTGATCGAATTTTTCTGAAAAAACTTCTGATCAGATTGTAATTTCTGATTAAGGCTTCTGATCGTTAAAATAAAAAAAACTTTTGGACAGCTTTCAGAAGCGTACGGCTTCTGATCAAAGCTTCTAATGTAAAACTTCTGGATAGTAAAACTTCTGAAACTTCTTGACAACAAGCTTCTAGGTCATCGAAGCTTCTGATTAGTCTTGATTTTCTGCTTCTCCACAAAATATGCAGCAAGCTTCCGGTTCTTCGAAGCTTCTGGATTTACTTCCACGCTTAATGTATCAGCAGCACCATTTTCGGGCAAAGATGATTTAATGTTTTCATCGGTTTTGGCAGAGCTTTGACTTATATAAGACTCTTCATTCCCACATGGAGTTGAATCTTTGGTGCTGATTGGATAAGAAGTTTCATTACTTTCGCCCATTCCTGAGCTCCATCTGCTCAGTACAGCTTTGTTTGCAACAGGTGCAGTTGAGAATGTCTTTGGTTTCTGAATGTCCACATCTTGATCTTTCTTTTTGATCTCAAACAGACTTATTTTATGTTGCATGCTCATTCTTAAAGCGTTACGCTTAATGGATTTTCCGGAATCATCTTCTTCACTACTTTGACCAACTACATCTTTTTGAGTTGCTATCTTCTCCCTAGTTGGAAAATGGTTGAGACTCTTTATGTTTAATGTGGCTGCTTTGTGTGGACCAGATCGTCCGATTTGGATTCCTCGCATTGGAGAAGTTGATGTTCTTGGTGTTGCAGATCTTGCAAGAGTCTGGCTTCTTTCAACGGATGGTTGTTCATCGTCACTTGAAAAGGAGGTTTTGCTATCTGATGAGCTCTATCGTTCAATCTGTGCAGCTTTTGCTGGTTGGCCCTCTGATAGAATCTTCTGCACATTTGAACTTCTGCGCATATCTCTGGTGCTTAATAAGTTAAGATTTCCAGCCTCTGATTAAGCTCCTTGTAGCTTCTGCACAACTACCTTCAGAAACTCTGCACAAACTGCCTTTACGTCTACTAGTTCTGTGGTTGTATTATCTGTGGTTAAGCGTTCGACCATAATATTCCGTCTCCTAGCCATTTTAAGACTGAATGAATGAGCTGATTGACCTAAAAGAGTTGCTTCCAATCCAGAACAAGCTTGCATGAATTTTCTCCTCCAATATTTTCAACGTGTTTGCTACACAATTTCAAGTTGGTTGAACAACGAATTCACCATCCAGCAGCTTACAAATAATGCAATATAAAGAGAGACGGTGACAACAGCTACTCAAGAAATAATCAAACAATCAACACCTCTTTTTGAGTATTATAAATAATCTCTTTCTTCTTCAAACCAACAGCAGCAAAACCTTACTATTTTGGAATTTGAGCCGCCGAAATTGACAAATGAAACAGTGTTGAATATAAATCAGCTCATGCAAAGGTTGTGTCAACATGTTACTACATGAAATCAACCATAGGCAATGACAAACCATAAACCAAATCGGAGTAATTGATTCTATAAACAAACTCAACTGAAAGAGAAAAGAGAGATTACAAATATCGGATTAAAATAGGGCCAAATCAAAGATCAACAAGCCTACTACCAAGATGTTTAGAAGCAATGGACTCAAGCACACAACAAGATGAGATCAAAGATCAACCACCTACTTAGTGCTTAAAATATTAGACCAATGAAGGAAAGATCAAATTTAATCAAAATCACATACACACATGTTGTAAAACTGATCATCTTCACAGACGCATTTCATCAAAATGTGGTGTGTAGAATCAGATTGGGTTTAGAATCAATATAATCTTCTATGAATGATCATCCAAATCTCATCTAGATGAAATATTGGATCTCAAATAAGCATAAAACCGAAAATCATATCATAAAAGTGATATTTGGGTTTAGGCTCATGTGGTTGAAACAATCAAAGCACCAAAACACCAAAATCAATAACCAATTTCCACAGTCGATGCCATATATGACCGAATTGAAGAAAAGTTTCTTCAATCGGCTCTGATACCAATTGTAGGAACCCATATCTCAAATTGAATCAATGATCTAATGAAAATATGTAAAGCGGAAACAATTTAGATCAAACAGTTTATAAATGGAAGAACGATTAATCAAAATGAAGAACAATATGAAGATAGAAGCGTAGTCATATATGATTAATTGTGATCATATATCTTACATAATTGGAATGATGAGGGTATTTGGAGATGGAGAGTTTCAAAGAAACAATCTCACATTCACAATTACAAATGGGGAAGGGAATTCCTATTTATAGCCTAAAATAAGGAAAGTCAAATGACTAACCTATTACACACAAAGACACGTCACAAGGAATCACTAACAAATCTTGTTAGACGGTTATCCATGTCATTTAACACGTGAAAGAATGTGTCACTGTTAAAGCATCCTTCAATATAAAGGCTCCACGGGTAAATGATGAAATCGTTCCTTGCTGAGTTATCGGGCTATGATGAGAAGAGCAACCAGACAGAAGCTTTGTCTATTCATACAGAAGCTTCTGTAGTCTTCTGACCTTCAGACTTCTGAAGTCTTCACTCCAGACTTCTGAAGTCTCTTCTTCTGAACGATATCTGATCTTCCATACTTGAATCACATGTTTTCCTTTTTACACTTTCAACACTAAAATTAGGGCTAACAATCTCCCCCTAAGTGTTAAAAGGAAAACAATAAAAGGAAAAACCATTTAAAGTCATTGGTCGTCTTCCCATCGAGCTTTGAAAGCTTAGAGATCCCCTTAGATAAACATGTAGCTCCCCTTGATGTTGTAACCCCATTCCAAATATATGCACACGCTTTTATTCAAGTCCAAGATATTCTCTGAATGTAGATCAAAAAGAAGCTCTAACCATAAGAAGCTTATCCAGAAGCTCTGGGTGTGCAACCAGAAGCTCTGAATGAAAAAGATTGCTTCTTCTGATCTTCAAGGCATGGAATCTTGAGAGGACAGTATGGACTGAAAAAGTATTTCAAGCTCCCCCTCAACATGATGCTCTTTTTCTTCATTCTCAACTTAAAATCAGATTCAATGTGCCATAAACACCACTGATTGCAGCAAAAACAGCTTTAACCTGTAAAACTCAACACAACTATTAGCCTCAGAATCTCAGCCAAACCCATAGCATATTGATTCATCCAAACGTGGATATATAAAGTGTGAGTTGCGTGACAATGTCATGCAGAATCAGTCTAATAACAAAGAATTTGTCTGTAAGTTATGAGTTGAGTGGACATTCAGCACAAGAGCTTGTTCAAGTAATCTTCCATAATCGAGGAGCCCAAAATAATATCAACCAGAAATATTTGTTCCAAAAATAGAACTCGAAACCGCCAAGATTAATTCTGAGATCCCCGATGTGAGATCAAAGGATGAAAATTCAGCTCGGTAGTTCTTGATCATTGACAGGATTTCAACAGCCTATCTCTGGTTGAAAGAAGAAATCTCTGATGAAGTGATGGTTCTGCACTGTGCTTCTTGGTTCTTTGTTGTTCAGAAGCAATACTAGTTAAGAGCGGGAGATGAACTGAAGCCGTGGCTAATTTAAACTTCAACGAAAAGAATTTTGAAGTTTGACGTGATATAGAACAAGCCACAATACCGCTCATCAACCTACAAGATATAAAATCAGCAAAGAAAGTTTCTGTCCAGCACCATTACACTGACTTCTACGCTGCTTCTGGTCGTGAAATATTTGGAGTTTGGGAAAACTCAAAACATAAACATTGTAGCTCAGTGTGTTAGCTTTAAACAGAAATTGAATTCACCTTCTTTGGAGCTCGGACGAATGAGATATGATTGTTTCCGTACAGTCGCACAGATCTGTCCAGCAGCTTCTGGTTTAACATGTAACTTCTGATTATGTGAGTCTTCTGGGCTAAGGCATGTATTAGTCCAGAAGCTCTGGTTCGTAATTCCAGAAATCTCTGGATGCTTCTGTTGAAGTTGATCGCAACCAAGACGCAATAGAGAAGATGGTGAAGAGACTTGACGGTGTTTTGAAGATCAGAGAAATCACAGATCAGATATCCAAGATTATATCACAAGTTGCCCCCTTATGACACAAACGGAACTAAAGCCAAACGAAATCATCATTCAACATTTTGGACTTCATACTTAAGGGGAGATTGTTAGGCCTCAATTTTTGAAAAGTATGAACCAGAATTGTATAAGTGCAGGAGATCAGGACTTCATCTTCTGATCTGACTCTCCACAGAGACGTCCAGAGTATGGAAGAACAGCTGGAATACAACAGAAGTATCACACGCGCCCTTGATGACGTGGACTGCACATGTTCCGTGTTTCAAATTGTATAACTGAATTTGTTATAATCTTTTTGCTTACGTGTCAGTCTGTAATAGGATACAATGTTGACTTCTATTCATTGTACTTGTATAAATAGATCCTTTTATGATTGTAATAGGTGTCGATCGAAGATACACTATGAAGAACAGATTGAGCATTTCATTCATCGTATTGTAATCATCTTTCAGGTTATTAATACGAATTATTGCTTGTTCTTCAATATCTCTCTTACTATTCTTACTATTAACTGCTTTAACTCATAGGTCTAAACTGCTTCCGCTTACATTTACACATTCGATCTATTGATTAATTGTTAGAAAAGGGATCTGGGTTCCAACAGTTTTTATCAAAATAGTTTCATTTTTGTCTTTATCAACAGTCTTGCACATGGGGTTTAAATTGTTAAGAGGTTTATAATATATACGATAACAGATACATATGACTTCTGTTCCAGGAGTATAATTATATCCACTTGTCTTAACATTTAGAGTTAAGGAGTCTAAAATATTTATATCTGACAAAGATAAGCGTAGATTAGGATAAACATCGAAATAAACTGGTCCTTGGGCCAGACTTGATTGGATAATTCCCATTAGGGATTGTTTCCAATTCATGTTTCTACCATCACGTAAAGCTGTTAGAAATCTTTCTGGTAACTCTTCAAGGGTTGATGGTCTAAAAGCAATTTGGACAAGACCTATATGTAAGAATTTATGAGTTCTTATAGAAGGAGAAATATCATATTTGTTTAACAATCTAATAATCATTTCATCATTATGTAAAGGAATAGAAGACTCAGTTGTAACATCTCCCGTCCGCGTGGTCCAGACGGACGGTGTCACTAACGGGACTTAAGTAAACACACAAACAATTCAGAGCTACTAACAAACTCCAAACATAGAATACAACTGCCTAAGCATAGTTACAATGCAAAATATTACACTCTGAAAAGTATTTATAAACTTATAATATTAACTTCTAACAGAGAGTTTGAAAACTTCAGAAATTGCACTTCCGATCTCAAGCCCGTCCCGTCGATAACTTGTAAACTGTCGTGTCAGAAAACAAAAACACGGCTGAGCAACAGGGCTCAGTGAATGAATTATAATATAAATTCGAAATACCATCTGCTAACATCGATAACAAAGTAGAAGACTTTTAATTCAGGAACTATAAATTCACAGAAAATCAAGACGGTTTGCAATCCTCAATTCAAATCATAAAGTAAACAAAGTTCGTAATTCATGTTCAAGTGCTTAGTTCATAATCATCACTTCAAAAACATAATACAAAAAAAGTCTGTCAATTCCTGTTGTATTCGTATGGTGGCCAAACCACACGAACTATCGGGCCGGCATGCGGGCACACCCCGACGACGGATTAGTCGACATTTTTCACAAATTTTACGAACAGAAGCTCTTATTTTCATATTTTTCTCCCGTGAATTTAACCACGGTCACATATGGGTAATCCTAGGATCGATCCATCCGCCCTGGAGCCAATAAAATCGGCCTAGTCCAGAAGGTGGGTTCACGTAAACCACTATTGGGCTTAACCCTGTGGACCTAGTTCACCTACAGAACGCTTTGACTACAAAGCCGCCATAGAAGGCATCCCAACTAATGTGCCCATTAATTGGATGATACTGAAAACCAAGAAAATTAAACATGTACAGCCGGATGGCGTCCAAAAAACGTCAAGTTCAATATATTTCATAAAATTCACAACTAATTCAAATATGAGAATCAATAGCTAAAACTCAAATGTTAAAAATAAAGGTGAAAGGGTTGATATATATATATACGTATTTTGTTCACCACTTTTAAGTGATCAATAACAAGGCGGTAAACCACCATTACGAAGGGTCAACTAGAACAACTAGTTTCCTGAGAGTCAAAAGAAAGTAAAATTCGTACCTTAGCCAAAGCTAAGAAGCAACACACGACTAGACGAGATTAACCGTAAGGTTCGACTAATGAATACATAAACCGTTTATTACATAAATGACGTAGAACTATATCCTAATTCTTCTATCAAGCTACTTAGGTCCTACATGTTTATAAACAACTTAAACTTCAAACGGGACAACCGGATATGCTTTAAGAAATCGATTCAACACTTGGCTATGTGCAATTTCGTTTCTGACGTTTAACAACATCGGTCCGTCTTTTTCATGAGCATTTTTATCCCATTTAGAGGCCAATACATAAACTACTATCTAAATGAAAGTTGTAGTATGTTATCTTATGAGTCGATTGGTTTTGTTATCATCTCATTTGGATCATCCATCAGTTCTGTATAGATGTTACAAAACTGCTGTTAGGTCTGAAAATATTGTATCCAATATCACAAATATTGAAGACGTGAAGGGCTAAAGTGCAAAGTCAACAAAAGACAATATGGAATAGATTTTATTGTAAATAAGGCAAGTGAATATTCCCTTTATATCTAGGTTCCTTATTGTAATTTATCTTCTCATATAAATAGAGGGTTAGGGCTATTCTTTAGAGACACAAGATTATTATGAGGTTTATGCTAGAGAGCTTAACAGAGAAATCCTTGTAATATTCTTGTAATCTTCAAGTTAGACATTCGACTAATTGAAATCATTCAACGTATATTCATTGTGTTATTCATATTGTTCATCTTTACTACACGGTTACCTGATCAAACTGGGATCTACAATTGGTATCAGAGCTAAACGATCAAGAGTTTTGATTATTTGGTAATAGATTTCTTGGGGATCAAGGTACGACTTTTTTTTATCTCTCTTCACATGCTTAACCCGGTATAATCTAATTAATCACTAACTTGGTATTTTGTTTAAACTTCTGAATCGATTCTTATTCAAATTTGTTTCATCGATTCTTATTCAAATTTGTGTCATCAAAACTGTTTTATTAAAGATTCGATTGATCTCAATCAAAAACCCAAGTTTTCTGATTAATTGCATCCCATTTTTTTTATTCTCATATCTTTTGTGTTTTTCAATTTTTATATATAGTAGTTAGTTTGAAGTTTTCAACCTAATCTTGTCAAACCAATATATCACCCGAGATTTTTTTTTTGTATGTTTATCCAAATCAATTTTATTAAAAACTATATTACTTTCGTTTATTATGAGGTGCTTTTGCTCTTCTTTAACAAAAGAAAACTCAGGAACTGTTATCTCCTGCAGCTTTTCTGGTTAAGTACACATCAAATTGGAAACCCGAGAACTTTAGTAACTTTTCTGGTTAAGTACGCATCAAAGAAAACTCTGGTTAAGTACGCATCATAAACTTTAGTAATTTTTTTTCTTTATCGATTTAAATTGGAAACCCGAGAACTTATCTCTTCTCTTCCACAAAAAGACTTGATCTTTTTTGCCGAGAAGTCTTCGTTCTTGCTTTCTGATTTATCAATAAAAGATAAAAACTGAATTCGATAAACCAGATCAATCAAACTTCTCGACAACCTCTTTGGTCGACATCTTTTTTTTCGAGCCCTTAGGACTCGATATAAATTCTTGTCGAATCTTTCAGTCAACTTTCTGAAATTCTCGAGCACGTGTTAGTTGACATAAATTATTATCGAGTCATTAAGACTCGACATAAATTCTTGTCGAGTCAAACTAACTCGACATAATTCTTGTCGACCCCCTTTCAATCAAGATACAACATCAGCTTTTCAAAGCAAATATTAGAAATTTTTCAAAAATCACCGATCGAAATCACCCTATCAGGTAACAAGTGCTTATATTTTTTCAAGAACTAATTCTGTGATTTGAGTTGTACAGGTCTAGTTCAAGATGGATTCTCAAAAACAAATTTCTGAGCTAAACGCAAAAGTTGTAAACTTGAAGTAAGACATACAAATAACATGAACGTGCTTGATGAACTTTTAAGAGAACATGTTAACCTCAAATCTAAATTTCATAACTCAGAACAAACAAGAAAAGTTTTGAAAAATCAAAATGAATTTTTGGAGGAACAACTTAAAGAGCTTTCTAGGAATACAAATCATATGATGTATGAAGAGTTTTGTAAAAAGAAAAATCTTGAGCTGATAAAAATAAACTTTGATAAGAAAAACAATATTTCTGAGTTAGAAAAGTTTAAAGATTCTAAGACTTATAGTGTTTCTCTTTCAAGTAAAATATCTGAATTCATGACATTTGAGAAACAAAGGCTTTTAACTACAGATGACAAACACAAGTTTGTGCTTCAGCGAACAGTTTTTGAAAACAAAATTAAAACTTGTGAATTCACCATTCAAAAACTTTATAAACAAGTGTCGGATTTTGAACAGGTTGTGATTTTAGAAAGGAAAACATCTGAAACGCAAAGACATATACAAAAAGATCAAGAGGAAGAAACAAGCAAATACAAGACACTCGATGAGATCACAAGAAACACGATGACTTGAAAATTATCGCATTTGTTAGATCCGATAAGTTCAATTCATCGCATCGCCTAACCCGAAAAACTCAAAGTTATCGCATCATACGACAAGTTCCAATTGAAGAAAGATTTTTACCCTACGACATCAAGGATCCTTCGATGAGTTGAAAATTATTGCATTTGTTAGATCCGGCAAGTTCAATTCATCGCATCGCCTAACCCGAAAAACTCAAAGTTATCGCATCATACGATAAGTTCCAATTGAAGAAAGATTTTTACCCTACGACTTCAAAGCTCCTTCGACTTTCTGTTCGTGAACTACATGCTAATGCTAAGAGGGAGCATCAGAGCTTATCAAGTGATCATATTCGCAGGGGGATCGAAAGATACGAGACGAAGATTTGTTGACAAAAGTTTCGTCGTCTTCAAAAGATTGATAAAGTGCTGATTTACTGAATTGTAATCTCGAATACAAAGAGGGAGATTGTTAGGTCTGAAAATATTGTATCTGAGATCACAAGTATTGAAGACGTGAAGGGCTAAAGTGTAAAGTCAACAAAAGACGATATGGAATAGATTTTATTGTAAACAAGGCAAGTGAATATTGCCTTAATCTCTAGTTTCCTTATCGTAATTTATCTCCTCATGTAAATAGAGGGTTGGGGCTATTCTTTTGTGACACAAGATTATTTAGAGGTTTATGCTAGAGAGCTTAACATTGAAATCCTTGCAACATTCTTGTAATCTTCAAGTTAGACATTCGACTAATTGAAATCATTCAATGTATATTCATCGTGTTATTCATATTGTTCATCTTTACTACACGGTTACCTGATCAAACTGGGATCTACAACTGCTATAAAATCTCGTATATAGTCTAAACAGCCTTAAAACAACACTGTTTTGAGCCACTTTGGTCCAGAACTCGGTCTTAGACCCTTCATGAGAGTTGTAGTATTTGTTAGAAATTATATTATGAAAGTATGAACCAGAATCGTGTTAAGTCCTGAACAACACAAGATAGAATCCAGAAGTTCATCTTCTGATCAAAGATGTCCAGAAGCGCCCAGAGGTTTGATGACCCTCTGGATTTTAACTGTCATACCACACGCGCTTCTAATGACGTGGCAAGTCACACCTTCCATGCGTAACAAATTCTGTTAGAAGTACAGGTGACGTGTCACTCAGTGATAGGCTAGCTTGTTGACTTTCTATTTTGTAATAGTATAAATAGAATTAGTTATCACTATATTCAAGTTGATCGATTGAGAGAATTTCGCTTGTCATTCAACGTATTGTAATCGTTCATCAGGTTATTCAATACATATTCCTTTGATCTTTATTTTGTTCTTATGATGAGTAGCTTACTGTTCTAGTATTTAATCATAGATTAATTTTCTTCCGCTCATATATCTTTCACATAATCTGTTGATTAATCGAGTATAAAAGGGATCTGGGTTCCATCAGTATTCATTAAGCTCTTTCTACCTATAAGGTCAAAGTACAGACCTGCACTAGTCGATAAGTCTGATTTTCACCGTTTTCCCAACTATCTTTTATAATCCCAACTTCATGAAATATTACATTTAAAGGCTCAAAACCATATCTTAATATAGAAGACATTACAATAAGGCTTAATGGTCATTAAACTAAACTTAATCAAGCAATTCTATTTTTCCGACATTTAATTCGCTACTTGGTGTGTGGTTAAACCAACACACACAATCTAACCATATTGAAACCATAATCTAACCTTTTAATTTCTACCACAATATTAACCCATCCTAACATTCTAAACATGTAATATAACTCAATTTTGATAATATCAGACCGTAAACTTAAAGACAAACACCCGATTATAAACCGGTCCCGATACTCCTTATGGGACAAGCTTAACAAAAATTAATGAAATTTATACCTTTATGAAAGGTTCTTAGAGTGAATTCCGAATATATAATCTAATAGTTGATTTTTTTAATAATTTTATAACAATTTTTAAGGAGAAAGAAGAGAGTTTATTGAGAGAGAGTATTTGGTGGCGGTGAAGAGTAACCACAGGGACAAAGTCATCGTAATTTACTCTTATGATAAACACACACACACACACACACATATATATATATATATATATATTTTATTTTTGTTTTATTTTTATTCTTATAAGGAGTTTGAAACTTTAATGGTTTTAACCCCTCGTACAATACGAGTAAGCTATGAGAATGTTTATAAAATTCTTGTCTTACAATTCTTCCCCCCCCCCCCTTAAAAAGAGATTTCGTCTGAAATCGAATATACAAAGGAAACTTACATTAATTAAAGAAGTCAGGGTACTCCTGCCGCATATGTTCTTCGGTTCCCATGTCACCTAACGTTCTGAGTGATTCTTCCATAGAAATTTAACGAAAGGAGTCACTTTATTCCATGTACCTCTCTCATCAAGATCAAGAATTGCTTCAAGCTACTCACGATAAGATAGATCAGGTTCTACGCGTTCCAAGGGATATTCAGTTACGTGTAGGGGATGATAGTTGTACCCTCGAAACGAAGAGACATGGAACATATTATGTACGTGGGACAATCTTGGCGGTAGAGGTAACTAGTAAGCCACAATCCCAATCCTTTCTCGAATTTCGAAAGGACCGATATATCTCGGGCTGAGCTTCCCTTTAAGACTAAAACGTCTAATACCACGAGTCAGGGAAACGTTCAGAAATACTTTATCGCCCGGTTGGAACTCGATAGGTCGTCGTCGCTTGTCGGCGTAACTCTTTTGACGAGTCTAAGCCTCTTCGCAGTTTTCGGTATATCACAATCTCGGATACGAAGTTGGTGGTAATTGTATCGAATATCAATCTTGGAAAAGTCCATACCCATCCCTCATCACTAAGTTTAATATTTCTTTTTGATTCTCTCAATCAAGTCCATCAGACCTTGTTAAGAAACCTAGAGGGAGATCGGTGGTTCATAAGGGAGAGAACTGATAAGTCTGGGCTCGAAAAGAAGATCGGACAACCATCCATCACATTTTCCCCACGACATCATTTGCCTCCATACACGTTTTACCGACGATCTCATTCACTGTCGGCCGCCGATCTCATACACTGTCGGCCGCCGATCTCAAATCGGAAGGGAATATTATGTGTAGATATATGTTTAAGCAGAAAAGTGGCAAATGTTTTTTGTCGGTAGAAAATCGGAACAAAATCGGGAGAAAATCAATAGAGAATCGGAAACAAATCGGTAGAAAATCGGCAGCCAAAATTAAATAAATTCCAAAAAAGGACACGTGTCAAACAGTTGGGTCATTTAAGCAGGAAAAGAGTAAAAGCTGAGCGGGAAAAGACTAAAAGCTACTCAACAGAGCGCGATACATGTCACATTTGTTATTTATTAAAAGTAATAGATATGATTTTTGTTTTATTTTTATTTTTATATTTATAAAGAGTTTGAAACTTTGACGGTTTTTAACCCCTCAATATTTATCTAACGTTATTATAATTACGGCAAAGTACGAGTTAGCTACGAGAATGTTTTTAAAACTCGAGTCTTACATAAGTAGTCTTAACTATTTGTTTTAAACCAGTTCCTTCAAAGGTTCCTAATTTGTATATGAATCTAGGTTCAACTTTTGGAATAGTCCTCCTGTTTAATAAATTAAGGCTTTGAGGAATGTCATATTCCTCAGTAGTACTGTTTTGAACAATATTATTTGCCATTCTAAAAAGAGTCACAAATACAATCTTTAAAAGGACTTTGTATTAAAACATAATTCTAATGTACATAATTTCACAAAAACATGGCTCTGATACCATTCCAATCCCTGGATCTATTACTATTAAAGCCACCATTTAACATCTTCATTAAATTGATAGAAAACCTCTAAAGAATGGCTGTTATGCCCTTGAGAGGGGGAAATCATTTTCAAAGTTTGTACTCGACTATAGACTTAGATCATAGAGTTATGAATTAAATTAATCTATTCAAGTAAATCAGAAAAATTATATAGAACAAGTATGTCTTAACACAAAATCTTAATTTAGCCTATCATTTAGGGGTATTGAAAAATCTTTATAAATAAACTTAACAATCATAACAAGAAGACTTACAAAAAGCTCTTGAAGATCTTGAGCCGAATGATTTTATTATTACTAAAGGATTTATACAATCTATAGGCTATTTACAAACTGAAAATTTAAAGATAAGAAAGAAAGACTAAAAAATTGCATGGCTTAACCAGGAAAATGACGTTCCTTATAAAGTAAAGTAAAAGATAAAAGACAAACTAAAGAAAAGGAAACAACAAAAACTTTTTAAAAGCAAAAAGTAATATTCTTTCTTAAGATGCAAATAGTGCATGGAATATCAGCCGTTGTCGGCCATGATTCAATAGTAAGGATTCTCCTCTATTTGCAGTATCAATTATTTGATATTATCTTTTAGGGAGTCTTTTAAAGTTTATTAATACTATTTTTCTTAATTATTATTATTAAAACTATAGCCTTAATATTTTTTATTTTTTAATTATTTAAATTTCTAAACATAAGTAGTTGGTACAAATTAACAACTTTAATGCTTCAATTTGATTTCAGATTTAAAAAATTAAATAATAAAAAAAAACAAAATACTAGTAAAACAAGATATCTTAAATTAATCAAAATTGCTTTAAAAAAAAGGTCATCAGTTAATGTAAAATTAAACCTTATAAATTTAACTTTAAATATTTAGTCATCTAAAACAACATAGTCTATTGTACCCTTGGATTCTTGATAATTGGCATATGGTTTTATTCGAGCTTGATATGGGGTTGCCCATCCAATTTCACATGGGTACCTCCAACATAACCATTTGTAACATCAAGGAAATTTTTCTATAAAAATATTAGTGTCATATATTTATCTTCTTAGATCCTTGACACTGCAAGGCTTACCTAGAAAAATGGAACTCTTCATTTTAATAAAATAATAAATATTTTAAAGAGTAAACTACAATTATGATCCCTGTGATACACCACTTTCTTTGAATCGAGTCCTTATGGTTCACTAACTATAATGGCCGTCCCTACCGTTTCAAATTTTCTTTGAAAGGGGTCCCTGCTCGTATCTCCGTTAAAAAATCCAGTTAAATGAAGGGTACTTTCATCTTTTTACCAACTATTGTCCTTCTCTTATTTCTTTCCACTCAAATCAAAGATAAAGGACCAAATATGTTTATATGTTATAGTCTTTAATCTTTCCCTCTCTCTGTCTCTCTCTCTCTCTCTCATATACCCATGAGAAAACACAGGACCATCCCCACCTCCGGCGACCACCTGCAACTTTGGTGGTCTCCTCCGGCCATCTCCGGCGAGCACACCACCACCTTCGACACTCTCCACAAATAACATCTTCCTCCCTCACTTTTCTTTTCCAGCCACTGAACCACAAGGACACATAGAGACCTCCACCTGTGGTCTTCTCCGGTGATCGACCACCAAAAAAACCCAACAAGGAGCATTTTGTTCAAGATGATTGTCTGATCTTTATCTCTCTCTCTCTCTCTCTCTCTCTCTCTCTCTCTCCCTCTCTTATACACACTGAAAAAACACAGGGACCATCCCTTTCACCGGCGACCACCTGCAACTCCGGTAGTCTCCTCTGGCCATCTCCGACGACCACACCGTATTATTTGTTTGTCTCCGGCCACCTCCTGTGGTCTTCTCTAGTGATCGACCACCAAAAATACCCAACAAGGAGTATTTTGTTCAAGATGATTGTCTGATCTTCAAGGTGTGGTAACCATAAATATATGTTATATAATATAGAGTAAATATATATATATATATATATACATCGAGGTCACAGTCACCTGGCAACTCCCGACAAACCTATCACCGGCGAAAACCCACGCCATCTCCGACAGACGGATTTCTCTGGCACCCGCACCCTCCTCCGGCGACCACAACCCACGCCATTTTTTGTACCTCTTTCCGCCACTGAACCACAGGGACACAAAGAGACCTCCTTCTGTGGTCTTCTCCGGTCACTACACCACCACCGATTAGGTTGACATTAAATCAAGAAGCATCTCCGAAAGCTCCTTCGTGGTCCCAACCCTCGGTCATCCCAGTTTTTTTGTATGTATGTATGCATATAAATATAAATATCATATTAAAATGTAATTGATATTATATATATATTTGTGTGTGTGAGAGTATATATATATATTTGTGTGTGTGAGAGTATGAGAGAGAAAGATTAAAGACAATAACATATATACAATTTTGGTCCTTTATGTTTGATTTGAGTGGAAACAAATAAGTAAAGGTCAAAAGACGGTAAAAAGACGGAAGTACCCTTCACTTAACTGAATTTTTTAACGGAGATAACGAGCAGGGACAACCATTGTAGTTAGTGAACCATAAGGACTCGTTCCAAAGAAAGTGGTATACCATAAGGACCATAATTGTAGTTTACTGTACTTTAAACTTGTCATTCCACCTTTTTATCTTTCCTGTACGTTTTTTCTTCCTCTTTTAATTCCAAAGACAAAAACCTATCATATTTGTTATCTCTCCTCTTTTTTTTCTCTTTTCTATTTTTACTTAATCTCAAGACAACATCCATCCCTCTTCTATGAGTTTAATATTTCTTTTTGATTCTCTCCATCAAGTCCGCAGGAGCATGTTAAGAAACCTGGAGGGAGAACGGTGGTTCATAAGGGAGGGAACTGATACATCTGGATTAGAAAAGAAGATCGGGCAACCATCCATCACGTTTTCCCGACGATCTCGTTTGCCTACAAACACGTTTTCCCGACGATCTCGTTTGCCTCCAAACACATTTTTTTGACGATCTCATTGACTGTCGGTCGCCGATCTCATACACCGTTCGCTGCTGATTTTTTTCTTTCTTTCTTCTTTCCAAGTAAGACAAGTATCTCTATGTATTTCTTTCTTCTTTGTTCTTTCTTTCTTACTGTTGCTTGTTGGAGTCGTCAGCAACATATCAGTGGAGTTTGTCGGCTATAGATCGGTGGTGGTGGTAGATCGGTGGAGTTTGTCGGCTGTAGATCGGTGGTGGTGGTAGATCGGTGGAATTCGTCGGATGTAGTTCGATAGTGATGGTAGATCGGTGGAGTTCGTCGGCTGTAGTTCGGTGGTGATGAGAGATCGGTGGAGTTCGTCGGCTGTAGTTTGGTGGTGAAGAATCTTTGTGTTTTGATCGGTGGTTTTAGGGACGTCGTTGATGATGATATCCTAATTACAGGGAGATACAAAGGATTGAGATGATAAAATAAAAGGGATTGTTGACGGATTAGGAGAAAAAATCGGCTGCTGTAAAACAACATTTTTCAAGAAGAGATCAGATTGGTGGAGTTTGTCGGCTGTAGATCGGTGGTTGTGGTAGATCGGTGGAATTTGTCGGATGTAGTTCGATGGTGATGGTAGATCGGTGGAGTTCGTCGGCTGCAGTTCAGTGGTGATGAGAGATCGGTGGAGTTCGTCGGCTGTAGTTTGGTGGTGAAGAATGTTTGTTTTTGATCGGTGGTTTTAGGGACGTCGTTGATGATGATATCCTAATTACAAGGAGATACAAAGGTTTGAGATGATAAAATAAAAGGGATTTGTTGACGGATTAGGAGAAAAAATCGACTGCTGTAAAACAACATTCTTCAAGAAGAGATCAGATCATTTCCACAAAATTATTGTTCTTTGAATATCTCGATTTTAAAATACTTGGAGATGGAAACCAAGCCTTGGACAAATATCAAAGAAAAGGGGGTGCGGGAGAGAAAATTAAATGTTAAAGTTGGAAAACATATTTATTGGGAAGTGGACCCATTAAGCAATAAAGGTAAAATAATTCAAATCGGAATGGAATATTATGTGTAGATCTACGTTAAAGCAGAAAAGTGGCAAATGTTTTTTGTCGGTAGAAAATCGGAACAAAAGAGGTAGAAGATCAATAGAAAACCGGCAATAAATCGGTAGAAAATCGGCAGCCAAAATTAAAAAGGTTCCAAAAAAGGACACGTGTCAATCAGTTGAATCATTTAAGCGGAAAAAGAGTAAAAGCTGAGCCGGAAAAGACTAAAAGCGGCTCAACAAAGCGCGGCACGTGTCACATTTGTTACCTATTTATTAGAAGTAATAGATTTGATTTTTGTTTTATTTTTATATTTATAAAGAGTTTGAAACTTTGATGGTTTTTAACCCCTCAATGTTTATCTAACGTTATTATACTTACGGTACAATACGAGTAAGCTACGAGAGTTTTTTTAAAACTCAGGTCTTACATCAGTATTCTTAACTATTTGTTTTAAACCAGTTTCTTCAAAGGTTCCTAATTTGTATATGAATCTAGGTTCAACTTTTGGAATAGTCCACCTGTTTAATAAATTAAGGCTCTAAGGAATATCATATTCGTCAGTAGTACTGTTTTGAACAGTATTGTTTCTCATTCTAAAAAGATTCATAAATACAATCTTTAAACATATTTTGTATTAAAACATAATATACATAATTTCACAAAAACATGGCTCTGATACCATTCCAATCCGTGGATCTATTACTAAGTCTAAAGCCACCATTTAACATCTTCATTAAATTGATAGAAAACCTCTAAAGAATGGCTCTTATGACCTAGAGAGGGGGAAATCAATTTTGAAGTTGGTACTCGACCATAGACTTAGATCATAGAGTTATGAATTAAATTAATAAATTCCTGTAAATCTGAAAAAATATATAGAACAAGTATGTCTTAACACAAAATCTTAATTTACCCTATCATTTAAGGGTATTGAAAAATCTTTATAAACTTAACAATCATAACTAGAAGACTTACAAAAAGCTCTTCAGGATTTTTAGCCGAATGCTTTTATTATTACCAAAAGAATTATACAATCTATAGGCTGTTTACAAATTGAAAAGTTAGAGAAAAGAAAGAAAGGGTAAAAAAATGCATGCCTTAACCAGGAAAATGACGTTCCTTATAAAGGAAAGTAGAAGATAAAAGACAAACAACTAAAGAAAAGGAAACAACAAAAACCTTTTAAAAGTAAACAGTAATATTCTCTGTTAAGATGTAAATAATGCATGGAATATCAGTCGTTGTCGGCCATGATTCAGTAGTAAAGATTCTCCTCCATTTGCAGTATCAATTATTTTATATTATCTTTAACGGAGTCTTTTAAAGTTTATTAATACTATTTTTCTTAATTAGTATTATTAAAATTAGAACCTTAATATTTTTTTTATTCTTTAATTATTTAAATTTCTAAACATAGTACAAATTAACCACTTCAATGCTTCAATTAGATTTCAGATTTAAAAACATTAATAATAATATAAACAAAACACTAGTAAAACAACCTTTCTTAAATTAATCAAAATTGCTTTAAAAAAAACGTCACAGTTAATGTAAAATTAAACCTTAGAAATTTAACTTTAAATGTTTAGTCATCTAAAACAACATAGGCTATTTTACCCTTGGATTCTTGTTAATTGGCATATCGTTTTATTCGAGCCTGTTATGGGGTTGCCCATCCAATTTCACATGGGTACCTCCAACATAACCATTGTTAAGAAATATTAGGCACCGGATACCCTCCTTCTAGCATTACTTTAACATAATGATTTCCATTTACAAAACCAATCGCAATAAGAGAATGTGTAGTCCAATGTATAGGGGTAGATCGAAGTGGTATGTATGTGAAACTTCTCGTGCTATTCAAAACATGTATTATCCTATTTTACCATGAAGCAGCTAGCATAGCCATCTAGGGCATACTCCGCCAATAATCAATTGGTGCAAACGTGTCTTCGTGGAACTGTTGATCCAAGCTTCTTCAGTGATTTAATTACGATTACTCTATGTGCTAAGTGAAAATCTTAGTTTTAGTTACTGTTCAAGTTCAGGGAATGCAACACTGATTGCACCCAGTGATCGCTAAAGCCATTAGGAACACTACCTGAAGCTGAAAGACATGAAGACAACATTCACACCAAAAGAACATTCAGCGATAGTCGAAGACCTAGCTGAAGATAGAGACAGTTAGCTCGTGATCTGAAGTGGTTCAATGATAGCAACAAATATCTAAATAAAGTGTGAGATCTTCTATATGCCTCATGATACCTGAAGGGATCATCCTTGAACCTTTAAATATCAGCTATTAAATGAAGCGTACTCAACAAAATTGAAGTTGATCTTATCCTCGATGCACAAATGTCAACCTCTCGTACCCTTTTCAGATGGTATGTATGGAGTTACTTGATTGTCTCCTACGTACTTACCAACTCTGATAAGGTCACTGTTTACATTCGGCTAAAAGTATGGTTGCTTTATGAACAAAGGACAAGCCTCCAATAGATGGTTGACACATGACATGTACTCTCTGACTTGCATTTAATGCATTGGGTATAAATAGATGAAGAATCTCTTCTTCATCTTCATGCATGATTAATCTTTTCTTGAACCACTGATTATTCTCTCTTCCATATCATGTGCATCAAATTACTTAGTGATTCTTAGATTGTAATAGAAAGTGTATTTATACTTGTTCTTATTATGTTTACAATCTGTAAATTTCTTTATCTCAATAAACTCATTTAAAACTGAAAAAGTTGTGTTTGTATTAACCCCCCCCCTCTACAAACTGTATATATACTTATACACTCTTGTAGACTCCGCATGGACCAACTAGTGGTATCAGAGTAGTGTTTATTGCTTTTAAAAATTTAAAAAGTAATGTCTTGTTTTTAAAATGGTTAATCAAAATACAAACTACGATGACTATGGATTACTTGCTAAACCTCCTAAGTTTTGGAAAGATAACTTCCTTGTCTGGAAGGAAAGAATGGCTCTATTCCTAGAAGAGTCAAATCCTAAGATCCCCTACTATATAGATAATGGACCATCCGTTACAACAACTATAGTACCTGCAGTACCTGAGACTACAACCTCTGCTGCTATTCCTGAGAGACATATTCCCAAAGCTCCACATCAATGGAGTGAGGAAGATAAGAAAGAGCTAGTTGTTGATACAAAAACTAGATCTAGTATTGCTACGTCTCTGCTAGATGATGTATATCGTTTTGTCATGAAAATTAGAAACCCTAAATTCATGTGGGACACACTTTGTGTTCAATATGAAGGAACCAATTAGGTGCAAGAATCTTGAAAAATACATCTGGTGATACAGTATGAAAGTTTCATTTGTGGTAAAAATGAAGCACTTTCTCAAGTTCACGAAAGATTCAACTGTCTGATCATAGATCTGGAAACAATTGGTCGAGAATATACTAACTCTGATGTACTGACGAAGTTCATGAAATCTCTTCCTAAACAATGGGGCACATTTGCTACATGTCTTAAATTGTCTAAGAACACTAACTCTCTTTTTTTAAGTGCTTTATATGGAATATTGCTCAATCATGAGCCATCTCAAATGCTTAAATGGAATCTGTTAAAAGACACCAAAAGTGCCAAAAGTTCTTCCTTGGCTTTAGTGTCGTCAGAGACTGATCCCACAAAAATAGTCTCTTCCTTCATAACCTCCATCACCGAGTTAGACCAGTCTAACTCTGAGGATATCTCTGATGCTGATATATTAGAAATTGATGATTCTCTGACCCTTCTTTTTAGAAGGTTTTCAAGAAAGAGAAACTTTAGAAGAAATCCCCCTATCACCGACTCTGATAAGTGAAAGATCTCTTCTATTGATAAAGCTTCTGGAATATGGTTCAATTGTCAATGCAAAGATCAATTTGCTAGTGAATGCAAATCCAAGAACGAAAGTTGTTGCCCCAACCACCTCTTAGATATCCCTTAAACCCAGAGATGATGTCACACCCCGCTAAAGCGGAAACACGAGGCGTATTAGTTCAAGATTTCATAGCGATAAGGCAAAAACAACACCAATCATCCATTCAAACACATAACAATTTAAAACCGAAATTACATCATACAAGTCCGAAGTTTTAACAAAATAAAAGAAACAAATTGTACA
Organism: Silybum marianum; assembly: GCA_036898165.1. Taxonomy (NCBI): domain Eukaryota; kingdom Viridiplantae; phylum Streptophyta; class Magnoliopsida; order Asterales; family Asteraceae; genus Silybum; species Silybum marianum. Next base: position 18,920,773 of record CM072530.1, on the reverse strand, counting down.
AACATAACGATTTCAAATTTAAAACGTGATTGATGTCTTCGCGCCCATAAAACAAGCATTTCAGTTAACCTTTCTTACCCCTGAAAAGCATGATAAAAACAAGGTCAACTACAAAGAGTTGGTGAGTTCACAGGTTTTCAATATTATAAATATCTTTTGCATAAGAATATTAAGCAAAATAACTTTTATGGCACTTAGTAAATCTTTATATCTTAAAACGTTCAAGGCATTTTGTACCCTAATTAATAGTAAGTAATGAGCCACCACTAAACCTTTCGACCACAAAATTCTTTTTAATTCTACCTTAGCGGTGGGACTAAAACCCCACATATGTAGAATCTTTATTTTAAGTATAGTGCACCCCTACCTGTAGTTTTCAGGTGGGATTGCTATCCGCACCCCTACTTGTCGGTTTTTAGGTGGGATTGTCCGTCCAATAGCACTATCCACAAATACCCTCGACTCCTCACTTGAGTTAATAGTAGTGTACAAACTTTTATGGAACACTTTACTCAATACAATCTATTAGTGTACATGCCTTAGTGCCCAAAAACAATAATTTCATAGTGTTTCACATTTGGTAATGCAAATAGCTCAAATATTACATTTAATCATGCTTTTAACCCCAAAACGTATAAAATACTTTAAAAGTGGGGCTGTGAATACTCACCTTATAGCAAAAGCTTCCAAATACATACACAAGACGTCCGCTAGACGGCCCAACGCTTTCCTAAGAAAGCAAAGTACCCAAATGATCACTTATATGTCTAATGATTACTATGAGAGTGCTTATAAGTCTTTATATGTCCAACTTGGTCTACTATTGCCCCGTTATACATAATGCACGTATGCTCTTTAATGAAATAAATTATACCGAAAATGTAATGTTATAGTCCTTCAAGTGATCAAAATTCATGAAATCAAACAATTTCAAAGTTTCACTTTCTGACAGAAACTTAAAGTCCTAAAAATGATCAAATTAATGTAACATCCAAAATAACAAAATTTCCCATCGTTTTATATGTAATACAATACCGAGTTAAGGTCATTGTGACCAAATTTCATGCATTTTGGACACATAAAAAGGGTTCAAATAATTTATACAAAAAAGTGTGTCACAGCAAGTATGGCAGATTACACCCTGTTAGTAAAACATTCATTTGAGGAGTTCTACTAAGTATTTTTCAGAAATTCTAGTTGTATTATAAGTATAACACATAAAGGAAACTTTTAAGATAAAAATCACTCATTTTGAATGAGTTATGAGGAAGATATGGCACCACAACGTTGCATGCACGCATCTGTCATTAGTTGGCAGATTGCACACTTAACTTTAATAAATTGGTTAATGCATCAAAACTTCATATTTTCAATGAAACTGGATTCATATAAACCCTAACTCATTAAAGAAAACTACAGAAGAAGAATTATGCATTATGGGGACAATTAATCAAAGAGATATTACGACACAAAGTAGGGTTTACCTTCTGGTGGATTCACAGTTTGCATACCTAAAATATTTTAGGTGTTTGGAGGGTCAAAACTCCATATTTTCATGTGATTCCAATTGCAAACAGAAGATAACTCATAAAATTGACTCTCAAAAGAAACATTATCCTTTTTCATTGAGTTTTGAAGAGATATGGACATTTGAACATGAATGCACAAATTTGTCAGCTTTGGACAGATTGCACACTCATTTTGTTTTGAATAGTTGAAACACCAAATCACCATATCTTTGAGTGAAACCAGTGGCATTTGAAAGGTAACTCATTAAAATAAATTGCAGAAGAAAAATCAAGTAGTTTGGATGATTATTTTGAGAGTTATGGTTGTTCAAAGTAGGTTTTACCTACTGTTGAACTTCCAGATACATATCCAACTTGTTTTGAGCATTTGGGGGGGGGGGGGGGTCAAAACTCAATGTTTTTTAGTTTGACCACTTGGATTATAACCCCAACTCATAAAATAAACTTTTAGAAGAATATTCATTCCATTTAGACGTGTTATTTGCAAGAAATGGACGACACAAAAACAAGTACATATTCTGTCAGCACCAAAAATCATCATTTTCATGAACCAAACCCACAAGCAATAGGTTTTTACCTACTTTATTGAGTTCAAATGTTTGGGTCATAGATTACCACCACTATATGAACATTTTTACATGTTTTTGGTGTATAATCTCTCCATAAACTCAGAAAATTTAAGAGGTTAGAAGAAGAAGAAGACTTAAAATGCAAGAACAAGTGGGGTTTTCACCCAAAAATGGTAAGAAAATGAAGAAGATGATGTTATTACTTACTTGGATGATAAAGGTGACTCAAAATCTTAAAAAACCTTGTTAAAATGTTGGATTTGTTGTTGAATGTTGGCTGGAACTTAAAGGAGAAAGGAGGATTTTTGAAGAAAACCCTTGAGTTTTAGAGAGAGATAAGAGAAAAATTCAAATTTTCAATCATGCAAATGAGGAGAAAATGAAAATATATATATATTTATATGGGGGATTAGGGGGGGCCAGCCATGTACATGGGCCCCACTCCAACCCAATATTTAAAAAAAATTAAACTCAACCCCAAAAATCAAACTAAGATGTCATTTTTCTCAATTTTGGCCTTTTTACTCAAAATGTAAGTCCAAAAGTGATTAAATTCTATAAAAATAGAAGTTTTATATTTTAAATACTAAAAATATATATTTTACATAAATTAGAGCATTTGGCACTATATAGGACGTTTCAGATAGTTACGGGTCGGAACCGGACTTTCTAAGCAATTACCGGTAACTCTAGAAATTTTTCGGCCAATCTAATCTAACTAACTACCAATCTTATAACTTATCTAAAATAACACTAATATAAACTTAATAAGAGCTAATCTGGAAGCTCAAATTTGACAGTTGTCAAAGATGACAAGTATCTAAAGATTTAGAAATCCTAGTGAAAAGGCAAAGGTCTTGTCGCTGAAGATGTTGACTGGATAGACACCACTGACGAGTCAGGTTCAGATAAAGAAGGTATAGCTCTTATTTTCCTTCTGGCAAGAATTGAGGAAGCTAAAGAAGTCGTTGAAACCTCTTCAACTAAAAAGCCTTCATCATCTTCTTCCACTCAGGTATCCAATATGAAAGACTCTTCTATCCCTGAAGTTGATAGCTTGTCGGCTCTCGACACTTTAATTGTTGATCTCTACAATGATCTAAATGGTAAAACTAAAGCTGAATAAATTAATACTGACTTAACATAACAACTTAAAAATTGTCATTTGAAAATTAAAGAATTAACTAAGGTCGAAGAAGATCTTAAGGACCAAGTCTTTGTAAATCAAACTATAAGTATTGAGAAATAACAAGCTATCACATTGCAAGAAAGTGCTCAAATGCCACCAAGGGTTAGAAGATCTCTCATGGAATGAAAGTAGCCAAAACTGAGAAATCAGTTAAGGTGAAATCCAGCAAAGTTGGTAAAACAACTAAGGTGACAAAGTCCACTAAAGTAAAATCTTCAGAGTGAGAAAAATGTTGCTTCTAACATTTCCACTAACTCTGCAGGACCCATAGATCTCTGGGTACCTATGAAAAATTAATTTCCTTATCTAATGTAGGATTTGAAAGGTATCTGGTATCTTGATAGCGGATGCTCAAGACACATGACTGGAACAAAATCCCTGCTCTCTAACTAAAAGGAAGAAAAAGGTTTCTTAGTGACATTTGGTGGAAATGGCAAACGATACACCAAAGGCAATGGTGTTCTGACCAATGGACCAACTTCCTTCAATCGTGTTGCTTATGTTAAAGGACTAAAGAACTATCTGTTGAGATTTAGTAAACCCTGTGGTAAAGACTTTAAAGTCTTATTCACAAAGACAAAATGGATAAGAATGACAAACTTGCTTTAAAAGGAAAAAGATCTGAAAATTTCTATGTCATCAACATGGATAGTTCTCATTTAGAGAACATTTGTTTTCTTTCAGAAGCCTCACCAGATGTGAATTGGCTTTGGCACAAAAGACACTCATCTGAACTTCAAAATGATAAATGATTTATCAAGAAAAGAACTTGTCAATGGACTCCCTAAGCATTCGTTTGCAAAGGAATCTCTTTGCTCAATATGTGAAAAAGGAAAGTTGACAACGACAAGTTTCAGATCAAAGAAAATATCCTCAGTGACCACTCCTCTTCACTTACTTCATATGGATCTCTTTGGACCTGTCAATGCCCGTTCCATATCTGGGAAGAAGTATACACTTGTCATAGTTGATGAGTATGCCAGGTATACTTGACTATTTTTTTTCAGACTTAAGAGTGACACTCCTGAATAAATCATTTCCTTCATCAAGAAGATGGATGTCCCGAACAATCTCACTGTTCGTTCTATGAGAAGTGATCATAGCACTGAATTCAAAACAGTACCCTGATCAGCTTCTTTAAGGACAAGGGAATCTTTCATAATTTCTCTGCTGTTAGCACTGAATTCAAAACGATCATTGAAGCAGCTTGCTCAATGCTTAACGAATCTCATCTACCAACTCAATTCTGGGTTGAAGCGGTTAACACTGCATGTTTCACTCATAATCGATCCCTGATAGTTAAAAAGATTAAGGAAAACGGCCTATGAACTCTCTCATGGAAGAAAGCCATATATGAGTTTCCTACACATTTTTGGATGTAAATGTTATATTCTGAATGACAGATACCATCTTGGAAAATTTGATCCAAAGACTGATGATGGTATATTTCTTGGGTACTCTTCTGTATCAAAGGCATTTAGAGTATTCAACAAAAGGAGACAACTTGTTGTAGGAACCATAAATGTCAACTTTGATGAATCACATTCAACGAACTCTATTCCTGTCCCTGAAGATCGCGAAGAGCTAAAAAACTAGATGAAGTCTCACTATGGGGAACCTGAATCATATTTCAGTCCTCGTCCATCCACTTAAACCAATGATGATCACGAACCTCATATTATTCCCACTATGATTAATAAAAACAATGCTTCCTCCAGAATAAGTTTTACCCCTATTAATCATATCCCTCCTTCTGAAACTTCAAAGAACGATTCATTAGTGAATGGTCAAGTATCAAACTCTACTCCAGTGAATGCTAACCCTTCTGGATCTCCACCCGAGGATGTTAGGAAACGCTTAAGAAGTCGTTGTTGAAGCATCTTCATTAACCCCTAAACAAGTTGTCGTTGAATCAATTGTTGATCAATCTCCTCAACTACCTGCTTAGCGTTGGACTCGAGGTTATCCCATTGATCAAATAATAGGTGATCCGGTGCATGTATTAAACCCCGACGAGGTATGGATAATGTCTGTCTCTTTGTAACTTTATTTCTATTTTAGAACCTAAGAATATCGATGAAGCTATCACTAACCCCGATTGGATCAAGGATATGCAAGAAGAACTGACTGAGTTTTAGAGAAACAAAGTCTGGAATCTTGTTCCTCATCCATCTTGTAAAACAGTTATTGGAACCAACTGGGTGTTCCGTAATAAGTTAGATGAAAATGGCCCTGTTACCCGAAACAAGGCTCGACTTGTTGCTCAGGCAAATAGACAAGAAAAAGGTATCGATTATGATGAAACATTTGCTCCTGTTACCAGGTTAGAAGAAATTAGACTTTTCCTAGCCTATGCAACCCATAAATACTTTAAAATATTTCCGATGGATGTTAAGAGTGCCTTTCTGAATGGCAAACTTTATGAGAAAGTTTTTGTTGAACAACCAACAGGTTTATCTGATCCTAAGCATCCAGGTTATGTATATAAACTGGAGATGGCTCTCTATGGGTTAAAACAAGCTCCCAGGGCTTGGTTTGATACCCTGTGTAAGTATCTCTTAGATGAGAAATGTGTTCGTGGAAAAATTGATCAAACCCTGTTTTTTAGAAAACATAAGGGTCCCATCCTTTTTGCTCAAATAATATAATATTTGGTTCCACTATACCAAAGCTTTGTACTCGTTTTTCAAATCGACTGAAAAAGGAACACAAAATGAGGATGATGGGTGAACTAACATATTTTCTTCGTCTTTAGATAAAGCAATCAGAGAAAGGTATATTCGTATGTCAGAGTAAGTATGTTATAGATACGCTGAAGAAATTTGATCTCATTCAAAGTTCATCAATGAAAACTCCTATGATACCTCCTCTGACACTGAACAAGGACACTGATGGGAAACCTATTAATGTCACTACCTATAGAGGAATGATTGGTTTACTTCTCTACCTTACAGCAAGTCGACCATATATCATGTACTCAACTTGTTTATGTGCTAGATATCAATATGAACCCAAGGAATCACATCTGATCGTGGTAAAGAGAATTTTTAGATATCTGAAGGGAACTCCTAATATTGGTCTTTGGTATCCCAAAGACTCGGGGTTTGATCTAACTGGTTACTCAGATAGCGCTTTTGTAGAACGCCAAATTCATAGGAAGAGCACCACTGGAGGTTGTCATCTTCTAGGTGGAAAGTTGGTAAGTTGTACATGCAAAAAGAAAATTCCAGTGTCCACTTCAACCGCTGAAGCTGAGTACGTAGATGTCGAGAGTTGTTGTGCCTAAATCTTTTAGATGATAAATCAACTCAGTGACTATGACATTCATTTATCCAAAATCCCTATATATTGTGATAGCACTAGTGCCATTGCAATAGCAAATAATCACGCCCTTCACTCTAAAACCAAGCGTAATGAGATCAAATATCATTTTATCAGAGATCATGTTATGAATGGTGAAATTGAACTCCATTTTGTACCCCCTGAATATAAACTCGCTGATCTTTTTACAAAACCTCTTGAGGAATCATGATTTAAACTTCTAATCAGAGAACTTGCTATGTTGAATACTAAAGAGTGAATACTCTCAGTGATCAATATCTTTCAGCGATATTAAAATGATAATTCAAATTAATTATTTTATACCCTGTGTTAGATCCCAAATATCAAGAAATAGAAAGAAAATAGAATTAGGAATAAGAATTATAGTAAGGAAGTCGGATATAGTATTGATCTTTAGCAATGTTACACATATATGTCTTTACAGTACAAAAGATCTATGAACGTTAGTTCTAATCAACTAACTAACCTTCTATTTATATACAATAGGAAATGCTAAAGTAACAGTACATTAAGTGACAGACATACAGAAGTAAGTTCAGAACTACTTCTGAACATCTTCAGAACATGATTCAGAAGTTCTTCATAACTTCTTCAGAATAGCATGAGAATCTTTAGAACTTCTGAAATAGCCACTTCAGAAGTTATGCCTTAGGCATATCTTCACTTTATCATTCTGTCTTTGTACTTCAGAGCTTCTGGGCTTTTTTTATCTCTTATGACTTTATTCAGAACTAAGCTCCAGAACCAGGGCTTCTTATGAAGCTATCTTATTAACTCTATCAATCTCCCCCTTAGCTTCAAAAATTCAAATTATAACCCCAGTAGATCAACATTTCTCTTACTTCACCCAGAATTAGCTTTCTGTATTCAAGTAGCAATTCTATTCTCTTGTGCATGTTTTTGGCTAGCTTACAGTATTCACTCCATTCAATGTCATTCATATTTCTTGGTCTATGCTTCTGACTTTTCACAAGTCTTTCAGTTATTGCTAGTAGAGTGCCATTGTTATACTTGTGAATCTCTTCATATCTAACAAACAGTTTTTCTTTATTAAACTTGCACACAAATCTAGGAGGATGAACTATCAGAGTACCTTTGTTTATTGAACTGATTCCTTGAAGTTCAAAGTTTGGTCTGCTTAAATTTCTATTTCTCTGCCAAGTACAAATGCAACTTGAAAATCAGTCTTAGTTGCCCAGATGAATTCTCTATAAATCCACCCTTTTATGACTGGAAACACTTTTCTGAATCTAGTAATATGATCATGGAATGGATTAATTATTCTGTAAATCTTGACCAAGTCTCTTATGTGGACATTCTAAAAATCCGCTTCAGAAAAAGTGCACACTTCACCATTTTCCCTTTCTACGGTGAAGTAAGAATATTTATAATTCAGCTTTGTCTTTTGATCAGCATTAATTACTTTCACAACAGGACTTTCTTTCCTTGACTCTGTGATTGGTAGCTTCAAATTCTGAACAATTCTATTGTACCATTGCTTCCAACCCAAATATTTTTCTAACCAACAATCAATATAAGCAAATGGTTGCACATTTTCCATGAAAATTTCAGGATAAAGATATTCAAGGAACAGAGTAAATGCATGTTTAGTAATTCTGTTTATTTGCAATTGTTCAGCTTCAGAAACTTGAATAACTGGCATTTGTTCTTCAACAACTTCTACACTTTTGCCTTTATCCTTTCCAGAAACAGTTTCAACATTTTCAGAAATGGGAACTTCAGAAGGTCTGACTTCTTCCAACACCTCAAATTCAACTACTTATTCTTTGGCATGAATATGAAAATCATAAACATTGCATAACAAGAAATATGCATCTCTTCTTGTGTTTATCTGTTGATGACCATCAGACATACTTCGTCTTATCAACTTTCTAAAGTTTATTCTTTCTTTAATCAAATACAAAATCTCATCCTTCACTTCTTTAGAGCCAGCAATCCAAGACATATTGTCACAAAACCATTTCAAGGTTGAAGAGGAATACTTTGGAATATCAAAAACAATGAAAGTTCTTTTATTCAACCCTTCAGGCTCATAATGAAAACCAATCTCTGGTGTAGTAAACACAGTTGAAATGCCTTCAAAGCTCACAAAAGCTTATTCAACCAGATTTACTTTGTTTAGTCCATGTTCCAAGGCAAGTTGAAAATCATGCTTAATAAATTTCTGAGATAAACACCAATGATTCTTCTTAATTTTTGCACCATTTCTGTATATTCTTTTTTTACAAGGAAATTCAAAAAAGAAAGCTTATCTTGTAATCTTAGATTGTAGAAATCAAACTGAGTGACTATCAGAGTTCCATCCCTCCTTTCAGCACCAATTCTAACAATCTTTAAGGCATCTTCAACTGACTTTTTAATGCTTCTGAAATGCTTGATAGGAATAGGATTAAAAATGTCTTGAACACCATATCTTTGTTGAAAAGATTGAACTTTAGAAGCAAAGTTTTCATCCCATTTATCACTTATGAAGCTTTCAAAAGTTGCATACTTCAAATTCCTTTTGTACAAATAAAAGTATACGTCTTCAGGAAAGATAGTAACAGTATTCTCAAGTTCATCAAAAATTGCTTCTTTTGTGAAGACTTTATCAACAAGAGGTTCTTCAAAAAGAGATAATTTGAATTTTGGAATTGAAATACTTTCTCTGTATTTAACCTCAAACATACCTTCATAAGCCATGATCACTTCTTCAGAAAAACCAACTTCACTCATGTGACTTATATCACCTATCACATATGCATACTTCACTTGTTGATTATAAAAATCTCTGAAGATAGATAACCTTTCATCCAAGAATCTACACTCCAGATTCCTTGGTGAATTCAGAAAAACAAACTTCGTAATCATCTGATAAAACAAATACCACATTGTATTTAGAAACACTTCATCTTCTCTTCTATCAACAATAAGTGGTCGCCATACTATTATATCCCTGACCTCATTTACTTCTTCCTCTTCATCAAAGATGATAACATCTGATAAATCACCAGGTTCTCCAATTACATCTTCAAAAGCCAAATACTCATTGAGCATTTCTTTATTAGAATCAGGTATTAGATCTGTTTTATTTGTTCCAGCATTGTCTTCAGAATTAAATGATACCTTTTCTGTTTCATATCCTTCCTCACATTCTTCAGATACAACTTGTTCTGTATTAACACATTCATAAATGAGTTGCATATTTACAGCTGGATCAACTTCCGAACATACACCTTCAGGTTCAGAAGTTAGAATTTCTTCAATTGCCTCTGACACTTTTTCATTGTTACTCTCTTTTTGAACTGCTTCAGAAGTTGGTTCAGAGGTTTGTGATTTTAATAACAGAGTATCTTCTTTAGCAGACTTAGATACTTTTCTTCGTTTCTCTCCCTCATGATCATCATGATCCTGATCATCATGACTTTTCTTTAAGGTAGGTGACTGAATCTGCACTCCAAAGCTGAAATTCTTTGATCCAAAAGTGTTTGAGTATTCTAAACTGGAGTCAATTTATTCAGAACTTGTTGGATATCATCTTTAGTGGCCAAGGAAGATAAATCTGGTTGAGTAGAGGAAGATGGTACAGAAGTTTGAAGTTATGCCACTGAAGAGACAGCTTCAGAAAATGACTTGAAAATAACCTCTTGGGATGCTTTTAGATCATTTGATGAAATAAACATAGACTTCAACTCATTCAGTCTATCCTCCAACCTTTTCTCCTGACTATCCACCCTATCCTCCAACTGCGTTGTTGATTGTCCTGTTAGTGCCTTTATGTCCTTCTGAATCTTTTCAAATTCAGAAGTAGAAAAATCTTTGAACTCAGAAAGTTCAGAAGAATGGGAAATAGAACCAAGACCAACAAATGATCTTGTTTGCAGTCCTACAGAAGTAGGCTGGCCTGTTGATGTCACCACATGATGAATCATTATTGATTCAGTGAATGAGGCTTTAGTGATGTTCACCACACCAGGACTTCCTTCAAATCCTTGATATCCTAGATTAGGAATATCTATTGAAGTTGTTGCAATGTGACACATACTTTGTTGTTGAATATCTGAAAGATATGTGCTAGTGTGAAGAAATCCCATATCTAGTGGGTCATTTGGCTCAACATTGAGTGGACACTCAGACAATATGTTCGCATATATAGGGGGACATATATCCTTTTGTTTCAACAATAGGCTCCTCCATGTGGGGACCTATTGGTAGATGAGCTGCTTGCCCCATATGTGTTATTGAAACACCCTTCTGTTGAGAGATAGGTGAGTGGCTGGGGGGGGGGGGGGGCTTAACTAGATTTTCCATGGGCTCACTAGCTAGTTCAATATTACCCACAAAAGAATGTGAAGTAATAGATTGTTTGGCTGCCCGGCTTGTATCAGCTAGTGCACAGATTTCTTTTTCTTTTATCTGTGATCTCCCCTCATTAATTCTTTGTCTCACATTTCTACCCTGTCTCTCATATACATTTTTCCTCTTAGCACTTTTAGGTTCTTCCCCACCTTGAACTTCCTCCCCTCTCTCACTAGGATGTGTAGACCCCTCACTTTTCTCACCACTCCGGGTTGAATCAGTGGAAGAGACTACAGGTTTAGGTAGTCTCATTGATTCATAATACTCATTCAAAAACCTATTGTCAGAACTTACATAAGCAAGAAGTTCTTCTGGTAGTGGTAATGCATTAGGGAATCTAAGTTTGGTACTTGGTGGTCATAAGCTATCCATAGAGAAAAGTGGAACGAACATCTCATAAGCTATCCATGATAATGATGATTTTTCTGTTGTCAAAGATATTTCTTTAAACTCATTTTTAGAAGGAGTAGAATTTGATGTTGTAGAAGAATTATTTTCAGAAGATTTATAATGCTGGTATTCATTTTTCAAAAATACACTATTAAACATTTCTGAAGGCAATTTTGATTCTTCAGATTTTAATTTCCCTCCTTCAGTCATAGAAGATTTAGATTTGTAAACTATGTAGTCATCATTGTCTATTATTTCAACAGTAGGATCATCATCAACATTTGAATCTGAAGCATTCATTAAGTTTGAAAATTTGTTCTGAGTCATATTTGATGCAAAAAAATTAAGTTTGAAAGTTTCTCAGATTCATTATCAGAATTATCAAAAAATATTTCTGAAGATTCATAATTATCATTTAAAGATTCAATGTCTGAAAATTCTTCATATTTTTCTTCAAAAGTTCTTTAGAATCGATTTGATCTTGAGCTTCATCAATAATTTCTGATTTACATTCAGAAGTAGCTTCTGGAGAAACTTCAGATTTTGACTCAGAAGACACTTCAGATTTATTATTTGGTTCAGGAGTACTTTTAGAAAGATTTTCTGAAGTAATTAAGACTTCAAAGTTGTTTTTAGGGATTCTTTCAGACTTTAATTCTGTTTCAGAATATTTAATTGAATCGCCAGAATCTAGAGGTTTTTCTTCTGAAAACAAAGTCTCTGATTTTATAAAAGGAATTATTCCAGGCAAAGTATGATCAACAGTTTTATTTACTACACCTTTATTATTTTCATTAAAATTTTCATTTTTGAAACATCATATAAATTTACAGGTGCCTTTTTTAAAATTTGATTTTCATTGTATCCTAAACCTGCTTTGATATTATAGAACTTTGAATTTTGAGCTTGACTGGTTAATATGTTCAGAGTTTGTTCAGATTGATCTCTTTTAAAATTCAGATATTCTAATTCCTTGATCTTTTTATATAAATCAAGTCTTTTCTTGATTCAGAATATTCATTTTGACATTCAGAACTTCTTTTACAGATTTTTCATTTAATATATCTTTTTGCATACTATCCATCTTTTCTTTCAACAAAGATTTTTCCTTAGAAACATTTACAAGTATTTCTTCAGCATTTTGACAATTTTGTTTATATGACTTTCACCTCTAAATTTATTGACCAATATTCTTTCACCTTTTATTCTGTTTCTGAGAATTTCAAATTCAGAAGTCATGTTCAGAATTTGATTTTGCATGTTTCAGAATTATCAGAATTTGATGAACTTGATTCAGAATTTAATCCAGAAGAGGAAGTTTGTACCTTAGAATCATGTGCATGAGTATCTTCTGGATCCATCTGGCACTTGTAGCAGTTTGAAGCATAATGAGCAACTTCTTCATCATATTCTCCATCACACCAGTTCAACCAATCTTCTTCATATTTTGTTATTAGAGCTGGATTTATTTCCTTCTTCTTTGCAAGTAGATGCTTCTTTTCATAGCAACCAGTATTCTTAACCTTAGGCATTCTGCACTGTCTTGAAAAATGACCAGGTTTTCCACAGTTAAAGCATCTAGCTGGTTCTATTGTCTCTTGTTGAACAGCATCTTGACTTAAAATTTTCTTTATTCCATCTTCAGATTTGGATTTATTTTTTGTATTTCTGATTATATCTTTGATTGAGTTGTCTTGTCATGAAAGCAATATTATCATAAATTCTTTTTAATTCTTCATCTGATTCATCTCCATCACAAAGAGCAGATTCTGAGATTTCACAAACTTTGTTCTTTGATGAAATAGTCATTGAGCTGTTTAACTTCTTGCTTAACAAGGCTACAGTTTCATTTGTCTTTTTTCTGTTCATTCTGTTTGAACTTGATTTTATCTTCTTGTTGAAACAAAATATCATAAACATCATGGATAGTTTTTCTAGAAAAATTTCTAGTAATCATGTTGTCAGAAAAGCTAGACCATTCATTTCCCAAATTGTTCAGAAACTTATTATTAATTTCTGAATTGGATTTTTGAACACCATTTCTTCTTTAAATCATTCAGAATGTTGTTGAATCTATGATAAGTCTCTGTGATAGATTCACCTTCTTTATATCTGAAATTTTCATATGTTCCAACATAGATGTTAAGTCGATGGGTTTGAGCTTTAGTACTCCCCTGCATCTGAGCCTCTACCTCATCCCACATAGCATTAGCAGAGGTTAGACTATCAACCCTGTTGAATATCTCATTTGGTATTGCCTTTATGAGTAGAGTTAGTGCCCTTATATCAATTTGGCTTGATCTTTCTCAGCATTACTATACATTCCTGGACTTTTCTTGATTCTTGAAGCAGGAATTTCAGGGGTTGTTTTAGTTCTTGGAACAGCTGGGATTTCTACATATACTTCAAGGGGACCATTGATAATAGATTGCATCAATGCCTCATCTATATTATCCAAGAATTGAATCATACGTATGCGCCATTGATGATATTCACCCAAGAACAGTGTTCGTGGTTTAGTTTCAGATCCGATGGAGACGATTTCTTTCGACATCTGGAATTGAATGATCGCAAGTTCACCTAGGTTTGAACAAATAGAATTATCTTGAATTTATCGATCAAGATTTTCAAGAACTTATAAGATCTGATAGTTCTTATCCAGAATGATCAAAAAGATGAATTGGCTCTGATACCAATTGTTAGATCCCAAATACCAAGAAATAGAAAAAAAAATATAATAAGGAACAAGAATTATAGTAAGGAAGTCGGATATAGTATTGATCTTTAACAATGTTACACCGATATGTCTTTACAGTACAAAAGATCTATGAACGTTAGTTCTAATCAACTAACTAACCTTCTATTTGTATACAATAGGAAATGCTAAAGTAACAGTACGTTAAGTGACAAACATACAGAAGTAAGTTCAGAACTACTTCTGAACATCTTCAGAACATGATTCAGAAGTTCTTCAAAACTTCTTCAAAATAACATGAGAATCTTCAGAACTTCTGAAGTAGCCACTTCAGAAGTTATGCCTTAGGCATATCTTCACTTTATCATTCTGTCTTTGTACTTCAGAGCTTCTGCGCTTTTTTTCTCTCTTATGACTTTATTCAGAACTAAGGTCCAGAACCAGGGCTTCTTATGAAGCTACCTTATTAACTCTATCACCCTGATTTCACATATATGATATCGAAGTCTTGTTAAGGTAAGAATTTCTTTCCTTACATTCCCTGAATGTCTTTCTATTCAAAGAATGCTTCTTGAAAAGAAAAACACTGCACTGAGTATGCATTTATTCTCAATGATAAGAGGATTTTAAGGATAATGAATGACATTTATTAATTTTAATGATATTGTTATTATTTTTGAAATAGAACGTGTCAGTATATTTCTGACACACGTTGGTCATAATGTTTCCCTATCCACTCATACCTCAGGGGCGTGTGATACGAACTGATACTTTAGTGCTTAAACACTCATTTCTTCATTTATAGATAGGCCATTTTCCTTTTACATCCCAATCTTGAGTCATTTAGTTATCTTTTCTTCCATATATTTGTTTTATGGAGCTAGTGTTGTGATTACTTGTTTTTTTTACTTTATGGAAGGTTAATTTGACTCTTTTGGCAAGTTATTTGTGTTGTGTCTCATGCTGCATCATTGCCACAACACTGAACTGGATGAGAAAGTGTAGATCCCAGTTTATGCAAGCACAATGATTATATCGAATAAAACAATAAGAACACGGATATTAAAGAAGCTTCGTAGTCGGATATCTTACTTGTACGGTTACAATATGATTTGACCGTATTTTGTAAATAATCTTGCACACCCCTAAAGAATGACCCTAACCCTCTATATATATGCAGAACAATTATCGTAATAAGGAAACTATGAGATAAGGCATTATACAATTGCCTTATTTACAATAAAACAACGTTTCCTTATATTAAACCTTCCTAATTATTGAGTTTGTTAACTTTGCACTTTTGGTCCTTCATGTCTTCAATAGTTGTCATCTCGGATACAATAATTTCAGACCTAACAATCTCCCCCTTTGTATTCGAGATTACACTTCAGCAAATCAGCACTTTTGAAGGCGATGAAATTTTGTCAACAAATCACTCTTTTGAATTCTTTTGCTCCCCCTACGAATATGATCACTTGATAAGCTTTGTAGCTCCCCCTTAACTTTAGCATAAAGTTCACGAAAAGAAAGTTGAAGGAGCCGTGATGTCGCAGGGTATCTTGATGTTTGTTTGATAATTTTTTTTATTTATGAAAGAGGCAAAAGTTGGTTGTGACATCTTGATGTTGTCGGGTTAGGCATTGAGGTTGTCGGGTTAGGCAGATGCGATAACTTTATGTTGTCGTATGATGACTTGAACTTGTTGAACATGTTGTCGGCTCAAAAGAAGCACTCTAAGACAAGATCTCGGGCCAAGATGAATCGACATAAGAAGACGTCGGGCCCAATAAATTTTGTCGGGTCTTTGATATACCTTTTCTCCCTCATAATGGGCATTTGTCTTTGATACTTTTTCTCCCCCTCAGAATGATAAGGAGAATCCGAAGCATTATGAACAATCAGAGACAATAAGTGGATGCGAAAAAATGGGTAAAAAATCTAACATAGGAGCACAAATAGCAACTATTATCACTTAATCAAAAATAAATTTAATTAAGTGGCCTATATTCAGTGTTGGCAGCGGATTGGCACCGATAGGACTTCCAGTTATCACAGAAGTAAGTTTTAAAACTAACTTCTCAAACTGTTCCGGCATAGACACGAAGTTATGCTTGGTGAATCACAAAGACTCGTGCAATGTGTAGAAAGAATTTATGCATTAAATGCTAATTTTAAGGCTCAAAATGTGAAAATACATTTCACAGACTCAATGTGCATTGAATGTGAAGTTCGGAGACCGGAGGTGTGTCTTCCTTTTTCAATATCTTAATCTTCCGAGTGAAGAAAAGATAGCAGATATGCTCATTCTCCGTGATATATGAAACAAATATCTTTTGTGAGATACTTGAGTAGTTGTGTGGGGTGACACAAGTTATTGACATTGGGTCCATGTCTATTTCAATATTCATCTCCAAAGAATTTGAGAAAGAATAGATTATGTGGCTACCCGGATAACTGTTTAGGTTTGGTGAAGACAAAATATTTTCTTTAAAGTCTTGTAACACCCTCACATTTTTCTTTTATCTCACAAACACTCAATATATCTTTTCAAAATTTCTAACCTAGGGATTTGTTTCGTGGGTAGGTCCTTCCGGCTCTGGATTGACCATTGAAACTTCTAATTCCTAACACACAAAGAGTTTAAAACATTGAAGTCCGAGTTCTGAACTGTTGTATTCAGAAGTCATAATGCAATGTAAACGGGTTCTGAACTGAGATATTCAGAAGCCAAAAATTAAGAACAGGTTCATAGTTGAGATACTATGAAGCTAAATAAATGGTAAAAATGTGGTACCCCCCCCCCTTTCAAATGTTGCAAAACCTTTTCAAAGATCGTCATGTGATGTGAATATTCGGAATTTTGACCATACATGACGTACCTACAAAACAGATTAACAAGATTTTGGTACCCAAGCTTTGTTGGGTCCTCGGAGGTTAGCTTTTGATGCAATAAATGGGGAAGTGGGGATACTATAAGTACCACACCATTTATGAGTGAACCTTTGATTGACATAATGAGAGTTGTAAGAACAATGCATGTGAGGAAAGCAACCATAATCATAAAAGAAAGAATTTATTTGCACAAAGTCATTCACACCGCAATTCGAGCAACAAATTTTATTTCGAGAAAAATGAATTAAATGTTTAACAGAACGAATAGTGCAAGGAAATTGAAATTTTCGATTGGTTCTATTAGGAAATTTTGAATAATAAGAGTTGTCGTTTTTGCGGGATGATGACTTCGGAGCACTTTTGCCTTTTTCGACCCAAATTTGCTTTGATTTTAAAGTTCGAAATGTTGAACCATGGTTACCATTTTTCACATAATGAGAATTGATTGGTTTGAAAAAGTGAGTTTGATCCTTTTGGTTAGGATGAGTGTAATGCATTTGAGTTGTGGAACACTCATTCGGATCCGTTGGAGGTAAAACTGATTCGATTGGCTTTTTGCCTTTGTCCAAAAACTCCGTATGATTTGGAAGTGTAGGATTGAAGTCAAAATCGACATTTATGTCATCTAACTGTTCCGTGGATTTAAGGTTCGATGAGGAATCAGTGTACTCGTCAAAACGAGGCATTTCCTCAAGAGAGTCTAAGTCATCAGTTAAATCATTTAAACATTCGTCTGATTTAATTGAAGAAACATTAGAATGGGCATCTAATTCATCATTGATTTGGTCGGGAGAAAGGAAACATTGTTGTTTTGGAGGAATATAATTTGGATCTCTTTTAAACAACTCTTCACAATCATCCAAATACGAGCTAACGAAGGCTTTACATGAAGACAAATTTGAAATTGTATCGTTTTCGCGATTTTTGTTGAATTGTAAAGTCTCGTTTTCAAGTTTTTGTATTTTTGAAAGTAATGATTCTTTTTCCTTGTCCGCCAAAGAATGTTCAGATTCCAACAATTTTTCAAGTTAAAGAATTTTCTTTTCTAAAAATAGAGTGGGAATGTAGGGTTTACATTCAGGAATTTTATTTTGAAGTTCTTCGGCAGAATAAGACGGAAAATAATCGTTTGGAAGAGTTTCCTTTGAAGATTCCTCTTCTACTATTTGTGGATAGCAGAAAGGAATTTGATGAAAATCTTTGTTTTTTCTATTCAAATCTTCCCTTTCTTCGACATCAGGATCCGACTTCATAAATTGAATTTGGTAATCCGGACCAAGATTCAGATATTCAAATTTATAGATAGTCGGTGTATTGTAGATGGCCTTTTCTAAAAGTCTCGGATTATCAGATCCTAATCCAACTTTGGAACTTAAATCTTTTGGAGCATTTAGATGAATTGTGTGTTCAGTTTGACCTATCTTATAAAGTTTTAATTCCAAATTTTCGAGTTTTTCTAATAGATCTTGTCTTTGAAAACTGACAAAGTCAAACTGTGATGAAAATTTGGCAGTCTCATTCCTAGATGATTGAAGTTGAAGTGTGAGATCAGATATTTGTTGTTGAAAAAGATCATTTTCTTCTTTTAAAATCATTTTCTCCGTTTCGAGATTGTGCGCTATACTTTGAGAATTGGCAAGATCGGTTTGCATAAGAATCAAATGATGTTGATTATTTTCTAGGCTTGCTTCTAAATTGGAAACCAAGAGTTTCTCGGTTTTCAATTTAGAGTGTAATTCTTTTAATTGGCACATTAAATCATGCATTTGAGATACGAAAGAGTCATAGTCAGAAAGACTTACCTCGTGGGGTTTTGTGTCTGAACCGATTTCCATGGCTTCACGGGTAGTCATTGTACTTACTAGTTGACCTCGATCGGTGAGTTTTTAAAAATTTCTGAGTAGCCTCGTGAAACAGTAGGGTTTTATCGATAGACAAAGGATCGACAAAAAATTAGTGTCGGGTGTTTAAGACTCGACAAAAAATTATCGATATTGGTCTGAATGATAAGGATTTTTGTCGGGTGTTTAGGACTCGACAACAATTATTGTCGGGTATAAGGGACTCGATAAAACTTCCAAAACAAACTTTGAATCAATAAAAGAAAGTTATCGATCACAAAGGACTCGATAACTAAGAGTTTCTCGATAGATTAAGATTCGACAAAAAAAATTCGACTCGATAAAGCAATGAATCGATTAAAAAAATTATATCGATTCCTGTTGACTCAATCAATAAAATTTGTCGATTTAAAAGGACTCGATAAAAGATCAAAAATACTTAATCTTAGTTTTTTTTTTTTAACCGATAAACCAGAAACCAAGAACAAAGGGTTCTTGACTAAAGAGAACAAGTCTTTTTATGGACAAGAATGTCTAAGTTCTCGAGTTTCTTATTTGTTCAGTCAAGAAAAAAAATTAAAATTACTAGAGTTTATGATTTTTACTAGAGAATTCTTTAGTAAGAAAAGCTGCAAGAGTCACTAGTTCCTGAGTTTTCTTATGTAAATAATATCAAAAGTAATTAAAATAAATTAGAATAACTTTAATCAAAACAGATTAAATAATTTTGACTAAAATCAAGAATAACTCAATATGGATCGACAAAAATTTAAGCGCAAGAAGTATGACTCGAGAAAAATAGATCTTTTAAAAATATGAATTTTTATCGGGTGAAACGTAATCGAGAATCAGTTAAAAGAATGAAGAACGAATCGAGAAAAAAAATCTTAAAAATTATGAGTTTTTATCGGGTAAAGCATGAAACAGTATGAATCGATAAAAACCGATCTTAAAAAATTGTGAATTTTTATCGGGTAAAGCGTAATCGAGAAACAGTCAAATGAATGAATTAAGAATCGAGAAAAGACAGATCTTAAAAATTATGAGTTTTTATCGGGTAAAGGTAAGACAATATGAATCGATAAAAACTCAAAAACGCAGAAATCGAGAAATTACCTTCCAAGCTATGACAGTATTTTGTAAATAATCTTGCACACCCCTAAAGAATGACCCTAACCCTCTATTTATATGCAGAACAATTATCGTAATAAGGAAACTATGAGATAAGGCATTATACAATTGCCTTATTTACAATAAAACAACGTTTCCTTATTTTAAACCTTCCTAATTATTGAGTTTGTTAACTTTGCACTTTTGGTCCTTCATGTCTTCAATAGTTGTCATCTCGGATACAATAATTTCAGACCTAACAGAAAGCCATGCGAATTAAAGGGAAAAGGGTTAAAAGACAAATTTGGTTGCTTGTTGAAGACACTACGAAGCTTCCTTGAAGATGACATGGCTGGAAATTAGTTCAATATATTTAATTAATTAGTTTATCTATTTAGTTAAATAAACTTTATGCTTTTGTCTTATCATTTGACTTTTTTTATGTACTTTAAACTTAATTAATGGCTAGGTGTTGTTATTTTTACCCTTTTACCCCCATTTTCTTCCTTGTATAAATTGGAAGGTTGGGGATGACTTTTAGTTGGTCTTGGATCTTACCATCCATCTATTCTCTAAAGCTTGGAAGTATTTTCTTCCATTAATGAAAGAATGTAGTTTGAAGTAATCTTTTGTTCTTCATTTACTTTTCTTGTCTTTTATTTATTGTTCTTCTTACTTTTTTTCGTTATTGTTTTTTAATTGTTATCATTTACTTTTCTTGTTCTTCATTTACTTTTCATTTTGCTCTATTACGTTATGTCATTTACATTATGGTCATTTAATTTCTTGTCATTTAATTTTCTTACTCTTTACATTATTGTACTTTCCATTCTTGTTCCTTACTTTCCATTATGAGTTGCTAAATTCTTTAGCTCGGGTGTAAGGATAAAAGGGGTCAGTTTTGTAAACCAAACATAAGAGAATTTGTGGATCCCAGATTCAGAATCAAGTACGATAAGAATCGAATAATATAAGAATAATACGACGAATGTGAAGAATAAAGTACGTCGTATATCTCACTTGTAGATTTGATTACAATGACAAAACATTAATCTAAAGATTATTGTAGGGAATATATGTATTTTATTTACTTTAAAAATACATATTGCCGAATTGAAGAGAATGGATGAAAGCTAATTCATCCACTTGTTTGCATGAATACATGCATGATGTAAGCATGCATACATCATCAAATTGCCAACTTGACAATTTGGCTTGGGAACCAAGTTACGATTTTACTATAAATATGGATGAAAGGAGTGCCAAATATATCCATGAGTTTTCTTCTTCATTTGTTTGTTCTTCCATTCGTCAAACTATATACACATATATATAGTTTCTAGTTTAGTTTTGGAAAAACTTTAGGTAGCTGATTCGGTGATCCAAGGATCTTGCAAACACGTTGTAATTTCTCCCTGTTAGTAATATATTGATCTCTCTCTCCCTGTGGATGTACACTATCACACCGATAGTGGAACCACGTTAAATCTCATTGTCTTATTTACGTGCCGTTTTCATTTATTTTGATTGTAAATTCGTTTAATTGCTAATTTACGTTTGTGGACCGGTATAAATTATTAAGACCGCAATATACAATATTTTGATCTTGATAATCCGCATTTGTTGTATCGGTTCAATTTGTACGGTAATTTATTGCTATCAATTTTTGGGACCGTAAATCACTTTGTAATACGATCTCGTAAATGCGACCGACCCTTACAATTGGTATCAGAGCTTGCTAGGTTTAAATTTAAAATATATTGTATATTTTGATTTGCACTTCTAGTGCTTGGTAAAATGTCTGATGATTCAAGAAATCCGTTTGCTAACCCAAGTTCCACCTCGGACCCGAATATTTATTAGAATGGCGCATTTAAAATATCGGGGGCCGGTATCAGAATGGTAAAATGGAACGGAGAAGGCGATTTTGGTAAATGGCAGTTTACTACCGCAACAACACTCAGAAAAAACGATGTTCACCCCGTAGTCGGCTTTGGAGGCTAAGTAAATGGAGGCTTGGGCTTTCATTACCTTACAGATGGCTATGGGTCCGAACGTTATTTCGGATATCGTTTATGAAAAGACAGCCGTAGGGATTTGGAACAGACTTGAGAATCTTTATCTCAAGAAAACTTTGACTAACCGACTGTTACTGATGAGATCGTGCTTATTCTTCAAAATGAAGAAAGGTACGACCATTCAAGCCCACATGACTGAATTCAAAGACACCATTTTGAAGTTGAAGGCAACAGATTCTATTTTTGCCACAGATAATGAGGCACTTGCTTTGATTTTGTTGTACTCACTTCCTGAAAGATATTCCCAATTCACTAAAAGTTTTATTAATGGAAGAGATTCCATTTCGTTGTCTGACATGAAAGCATTGATGATCTGTGAAGAACAAAGAATTCAGATGAAAATCGGTAATAGTTCGCGGGAAAACAACGACAACGGTCAAGGTCTTTTTGTCGAAAAGGACCATGACGATAAGCAAAATAGAGGAAGAAGTCGTGGCTGCTCCCAGTCTCGTAAACCTGGTTATTGCGGGAAATCTAAGCAATGAGGCAATTGTAATGATTGCCACAAACCAGGTCATTAGGTTCGAGATTGTCCGAGTCTGAAAAACAAAGACAAGAACAAAGCAGAATCTTCAGCAGTAGCAACCGAAGAAGATACAGGCTTTTCAGCAACGGGTACACCACCACAAGGCGACAGGTGTTGGGTGTTGGATACCGGAGCTTCGTTCCATATGACACCATTTCGAGATTGTTTCACTACTTTCGAGAAACTCAAAGGTAACCATATTTATATGGGAAACAATACATCATGTGTCACTCGGGGTATCGGTTCTGTCAGAATCAAGATGTTTGACGGTAGTATTCGAACTTTATTAAATGTTAAATATGTACCGTCTATGGCTCGTTCTTTGATATCTCTTGGACTACTATCCAAATTGAACTGTAAGATTCAATTTGGAGACGGGAGGATGTGCATCTCCAGAGGGAATCTCATTGTGATGAAAGGTAAACAGGTAGAAAATAACCTGTTTTATTTGGTAGGCGAGACACTCAGATCTGAAGTGTGTGGCGCAGATAGTTTGAAAATTTTAGATGCTATCCATTTATAGCATCTTAGATTGGGGCACCCATCAGAGAAGAATTTAGAGATTCCACGCAAGCGGAAACTCATTGCAGTTGATACGCCTGCGAGTCTGGATTTTTGTTCAGAATGTGTCTCGGGTAAACAGTCGTGTGTTTCTTTTTGTGTTGGAAATTACAACACCAAAGGGATCCTCGATTATGTTCATACAGACGTCTGGGACCATCTCCGACACAGTCCCTCAGTGCAGGTAAATATTATGTTACTTTTATTGATGATTTCTCGCACAAACTTTGGGTGTATGTGATTAAGTTAAAGTAAAATGTTTTTGAAATATTCAAAACATGGTTAGCACTAGTTGAAATCGAGACCGGTAGAAAATTAAAGGTGCTAAGATCTGACAATGGTGGAGAACACACTAGTGGTAACTTTAATGAATGACTTTTGTTCACATAGAGGTATTCACCGACACTACACCACACCTGGCGATCCAGAATCAAATGGAGTCGCTAAGCGGATGAATAGGACTTTGTTAGATAAAGTCTGATGTATGTTACTTACATCTGGTTTCCCTAAAATATTTTGGGCTGAAGTACTTCACATTGTTGTACACATTGTGAATCGGTTACCATGTTCAGCCATTAGGGGAAAGATTTCGAAAGAAATTTGGAAAGGGAAGGGTAATATCTGTTTGAAATAAATACGTGTATTTGGTTGTCCTGTGTATATTAATGTGACAGGTCAGGACAAGTTGGATCCCAGAGCCACCAAGGGATTCTTACTCGGCTACACAGATGGAGTCAAGGGTTACCGAATCTGGAACCCGGTCACCCGAAAGGTGATTCATTCTCGACACGTTACCTTCGATGAGTCGATTATGTTTCAGTATAATAATAATCGACAACCCACTCCAGAACCGGTAATTATCTTTTCTGACTCTCCTACAGCCGATAGAGATGAGATAATTGTCAGTCCTAATGTACCTAACTCATCTGCTCGTGGTTTTACTTTGGGGTCAGAATCTGTAGAAGATGTTAGTCCACCAGATACATCTGATTCTGATCCAGTTAGTTCAGTTCAGGAAGAAATTCTAAATGATGGTGGAGGTCAAGGCGATGCAATTCCAGCTTCAGTACCTACAAGAAGGAGCCAAATATCTATCCGTCTTCCTAATAGGTATGGTGATTGGGATTTTGCAAATATGAGTTCTACTGGCTATCTTGACTATGCTTTGCATGTTGTACAAGATGAGCCATTTGATTTTTCGGAGGCCCTTGCTTCGAGCCACTCTGTTAAGCGGTTAGGAGCTATGCAGGAAGAAATGGAAGCTCTATCGAAAAACAATACTTGGGAGCTTTGTCCATTACCGAAAGGCAGTCGTGTTGTTGGCTGGAAATGAGTCTATAGAGTCAAAGACGATCAGCGTTACAAGGCTCGCTTGGTTGCTAAAGGCTTTGCACAACGGAAGGGTATCGAGTATGACGATATCTTCGCCCCTGTGGTTCGACACACATCTATCGGGGTCCTTCTGGCCCTTTATGGCAACTCATGACCTGGAGCTCGAACAGTTAGATGTGAAAACAACTTTTCTGCACAGAAATCTGGAAGAAACCATCTTTATGAAGCGACCCGATGGTTTCATCTCTGACAACAAACCTGATTGGGTCTATAAATTGGGAAAGTCCCTCTATGGACTTAAACAGTCGCCTCGACAGTGGTACGAGATGTTTGATTTATTTATGCTCTCGTTGGGTTTTGAGCGTAGTGAGAATGACGCTTGTGTCTATCATAGATCAAGCGGTGACATTTCTATTTATCTACTTCTTATATTGATGACATGCTGATAGCTTGCAGGGATCGATCTAAAATCTATCATTGGATAGATAGATTGAAATCAGAATTTGAAATGAAGGATCTTGGTGAAGCTCATGTTATTCTCGGCATGGAAATTGTTCGGGACAGAAAATCCCGTATTCTCATGTTGACACAAAAGAGCTATATTCAGAAAATTCTGAAGCGGTTTAATCTTGATTAAGCAAAGCCGGCATCTACGCCACTTCCAGGACACATCAATATTACAAAAGACGATTGTCTGGTAGACGATATTGGAAAAGCTGAGATGGCGAAGATTCCATATGCCAGTGCAGTCGGGAGCCTTATGTATGCTATGGTATGCACTTGTCCCGATCTTGCACATTCCGTTGAAGTGATTAACCGGTTTCTATCGAACCTGGGTAAATCACATTGGGCAGCAGTGAAAACTGTTTTTCGATATTTGAAAGGTACAAAATCTCACGGTCTCATCTATGGTATGCAAAATAACTATGATATTGTTGGTTATTGCGATTCAAATTATGCAGGTATCGTGTCAGTTAGAAATCTACATCTGGTTATGTTTTTACATTAGGTGGAACATCTGTCAGTTGGAGATCTCGGTTACAGTCTGTTGTTGCATTATCGACTAACGAAGCTGAACTTATTGCGGCGGTTGAGTCTGCTAAAGAAGCAGTTCATTTATAGGAACTGTTGATTGGTTTTGGCTTAAAGCAGCCTACTGTCCGTATTAATTGTGATAGCTAGAGTGCTATTCACTTGGCTACAAATTTGGCGTTCAGCTCTCGTACAAAGCACATTAATGTGCGTGATGCATTTCTGGTAGCTTTGCATGATGCGAAGGTGGTATACTTGAAGAAAATCATCACTGACGATAATGCTGCTGATATGTTCACCCAATCGTTACTGCCAGCAAAATTCGAGCATTGCAAGAATTTAATCCAGCTCAGACTGTGTTAGTGCCATTCGGCACCTTGTCGGAGAGATGAGAAATATTACTATAGATGACATAGCGACATCTTTGGGGAGATATTACTTGTTACGTGTTTTGAGTTGCTTAACTCGTTTTGTTTTTTTGAGATTGCTCACTTGAGGATTGTGATAACTGTCAAACTTGAGCCTCCAGATAGTTGCTATTAAGTTTATTAGAGATATTTTAGATAAATTAGAAGAATAAGGGTTAGCTAGAGTAGATTGACCGAAAAATTTCTAGCGTTTCCGGTAGTCGCTTAGAATGTCCGGTTTCGACCCGTAACTGTCTAAAACGTCCAATATAGTGCCAAATGCTATAATTTATACCCAATTTATGTAAAGATATGAACTTGTAATATACCAAATGTAAAACTTTTTATTTTTTTTAGAATTTAACCCCTTTGGGCTTATATTTTGAGAAAAAGACCAAAAATTGAGAAAAGTGATATTTTGTGTATTTTCGTCCTAAATTGTGTTTTTAAAACGTCAGGGAACTACGGAATTCAGACTCAATCAGCAGAGAAGGAGAAAAGAACTTATCCCAAGTGTGACAAGTGTAATAGACAGCATGTTGGACGATGTGTTATCTGCCATAAATGCAACAAAGGAGGTCACTATGCCAAAGATTGCAAGAGTACAGGAAGGCGGGCTTGTTCCGAGTGTGGAAGCCCAGATCACTTTCGGAATGCATGTCCAAGATGGAACCAGAGACCGAAAACTAACCAAGCACGACCAGCCAACCAAGGAAATCAAGGAGGTCTGGCAAGAGGTCGAGCGTTTGAGATTGGAGCTGAGGAAGCAAGGCAGAATCCTGATGTAGTTATAGGTACGTTTCTCTTGAACAATCATTACGCATCTGTACTATTTGATTCTGGAGCGGATAGAAGTTTTGTGTCGTTAGATTTTAGACCAAAGATAAATCTAAGACCTCAAAAGTTGAAAGAAGTATACGTCATTGAATATGCCAATGGTCAAGAATGTAGGGCAAAGATGTAATAACGAACTGCACTTTAAACTTGTCTAGTAGGGAGTTCCGTATAGATTTAATCCCGATCAAACTAGGAAGTTTTGACATAGTTGTGGGCATGGATTGGTTATCCAAGAACCGAGCTGAAATTAGTTGCTCCGAAAAGATCATTCAAATTCCGTTACCCGAAGGGGGAATACTCGAAGTACACGGAGAGAAACCCAGAAGGGGTATTAAAATAGTGACGTGTATGAAGATGCAAAAGTATCTGAGAAAGGATTGTATTGCCTTTCTAGCTCACGTGATGGATAAGAAGGATGAAGAAAAGCGCGTTCAAGATATTCCTATAGTTCGGGATTTTCCCGAAGTATTCCCAAACGAATTGCCTGGAATACCCCCACCAAGACAAGTTGGGTTCCACATAGAACTAATTCCTGGAGCTGCACCCGTGGCAAAAGCACCATATCGATTAGCACCATCTGAGATGCAGGAGCTGTTGGAACAACTTCAGGAGTTACTCAATAAGGGATTCATCAGACCCAGCTCTTCACCTTGGGGGGCTCCGTTTTTGTTTGTTAAAAAGAAGGATGGATCTTATCGAATGTGTATCGATTATAGAGAACTCAACATGTTGACTATTAAGAACCGATACCCGCTTCCCTGGATTGATGACCTATTTGATCAACTTCAAGGTGCTACATACTTCTCGAAGATTGATCTTAGGTCTGGATATCATCAAATGAGAGTGCGATAAGAGGATATTCCCAAAATGGCGTTTAGGACTCGATACGGTCATTACGAGTTTCTAATTATGCCTTTCGGTCTAACAAACGCACCAGCAGTTTTCATGGATTTGATGAATAGAGTATGTCGACCATACCTAGACAAGTTCGTGATCGTGTTTATAGATGACATACTTATTTATTCGCTAGATAAGAAGTCGCACGAGCAACATTTAAAGCTGATATTGGAATTGCTCAGAAACGAAAAGTTGTACGCCAAATTCTTTAAATGCGAATTTTGGATTCGTGAAGTGCACTTTCTTGGCCACGTGTTGAATGAAAAGGGAATCCATGTTGATCCAGCTAAGATTGAAGCCATTAAGAAATGGGAAGCCCCAAAGACACCAACCGAGATCCGCCAATTTCTGGGATTGGCAGGTTATTATCGGTGATTCATCAAGAATTTCTCTAAGATCGCGCAACCACTAACAACTCTGACCCAAAAAGATAAAAAGTTTATTTTGGGGTGAGAAACAAGAGGAAGCATTTCAGACACTCAAAAACAAGTTATGCAACGCACCGATTCTGGCCCTACCCGAAGGAGTGGATAACTTCGTAGTCTACTGTGATGCTTCACATCAAGGAATGGGATGCGTGTTGATGTAAAAAGACAAAGTTATTGCATACACATCAAGACAACTGAAGATTCATGAGAAGAATTACACTACTCATGATTTGGACGTAGGAGCGGTGGTGTTTGCACTCAAGATCTGGAGACATTATCTCTACGGTACTAAGTGTAGTATCTTCACGGATCACAAGAGCCTTCAACATATTCTTGACCAGAAAATGCTCAATATGAGGCAAAGAAGATGGGTTGAGCTACTTAGTGATTACCACTGTGAAATAAAGTACCATCCAGGCAAGGCTAACGTAGTAGCCGACGCATTAAGCCAAAAGGAAAGAGTAAAACCGACGAGAGGACGTGCTTTGGGAATGATGATTCAGACGAGTTTAAAGACTCAAATTCTGGAAGCACAAGGAGAAGCTTTGAAAGAAGAGAACTTGAAGAATGAAACCTTGCAGCACTTAGAGAAAGAATTTGAAATGCAAGCAGATGGGGTGCATTACTTTTAGAATAAAGTATGGGTACTTAAGGTTGGTAATCTACGATCAACCATTTTGGACGAAGCCCATTGATCCAGATATTCGATTCACCCAGGAGCAGATAAAATGTATGAGGATTTGAAGGAGTATTATTGGTGGCCAGGAATGAAGAAAGATATTTCTTTGTTCGTAAGCAAGTGTTTGACTTGTGCTAAGGTAAAGGCCGAACATCAGAAACCATCTGGTCTACTTCAACAACCTGAAATACCTCAATGGAAATAGGAGCAAATAACCATGGATTTCGTAACTAAGCTACCTAGAACTGGAAAGGGGCACGATACTATATGGGTTATTGTAGACCGACTTACCAAATCGGCTCATTTCATTCCCATTGGTGAAGATTTCAGTATGGAAAAACGTGCACAAATCTACATCAATGCGATAGTTACACGTCATGGTGTGCCTATTTCCATTATTTCGGATAGAGATACGAGATTTACGTCTCGATTTTGGTAGTCTCTTCAAAAGGCATAGGGTATGCGTTTGGATTATAGCACTGCGTATCATCCTCAGACGAATGGACAGTCGGAAAGAACTATCCAGACGCTAGAGGATATGTTACGGGCATGCGCAATAGATTTCGGTGGAAGTTGGGATACCCACCTGCCACTTGTTGAATTCTCTTATAACAACAACTATCACACCAACATACAGTGTGCGCCGTATGAAGCTTTATATGGACGTAAATGTAGATCACCGCTTAGCTGGTTAGAAATCGGAGATAGACAGCTGACTATGCCCGATATTATTCAAGAGACCACTGACAAAATCTCAACCATCAAAGAAAGACTCAAGACAGCAAGAGACCGTCAGAAGAGTTATGCGGATAATCGAAGAAAGCCTTTGGAGTTCCAAATGGGGGATAAAGTGCTTCTGAAGGTGTCGCCATGGAGGGGACTAGTACACTTCTGGAAGAGAGGCAAGCTGGATCCCAGATACATTATTCCATTTGAAATACTCGAAAGAATTGGACCGGTGGCGTACAAATTGAAGTTACCACAGAATTTAAGCGTCATCCACGACACGTTCCATGTGTCGAATATGAAGAAATGCTTAATGGATGAAACATTGGTGTTACCCCTGGACGACGTTCAGATTAACGATCGGTTACACTTCGTCGAAGAACCAATCGAGATACTAGACCGAGAAGTTAAACGGTTGAGGCGCAGTAAAATCCCTATTATTAAAGTCTGCTGGAATGCGAAA
The DNA here is from genome assembly GCA_036898165.1 of Silybum marianum. Lineage (NCBI taxonomy): Eukaryota > Viridiplantae > Streptophyta > Magnoliopsida > Asterales > Asteraceae > Silybum > Silybum marianum. Next base: position 18,890,891 of record CM072530.1, on the reverse strand, counting down.
CATGGTCCAGAGTATACACGGGAACGTGAATATTTGATGAAGCATAAGTATCCCAGCCTATTCGTGAACACCCCGGAGAAAGCTAGCTCTTAAATTTCGGGACGAAATTTCTCTAACAAGGGGAGACTGTGATAACTGTCAAATTTGAGCCTCCAGGTTAGTTTCTATTAAGTTTATTAGAGATATTTTAGATAAATTAGAAGAATAAGAGTTAGCTAGAGTAGATTGACCGAAAAATTTCTAGCGTTTCCGGTAGTCGCTTAGAATGTCCGGTTTCGACCGGTAACTGTCTAAAACGTCCAATATAGTGCCAAATGATATAATTTATACCCAATTTATGTAAAAATATGAACTTGTAATATTCCAAATGTAAAACTTTTTATTTTTGTTAGAATTTAACCCCTTTGGGCTTATATTTTGAGAAAAAGACCAAAAATTGAGAAAAGTGATAATTTTATGTGTATTTTGGGCCTAAATTGTGTTTTTAAAATAAAATAAAATAAATGGATTGGAGTGGGCCCATGCTTATAGCCCCCCCCCCCCCCCCACTATTTCACATATAAAAAGTATTTTTTTCCTTTTCCCTCATTTCACAAGATCAAATTCAAAAACCCTCCTCTCTCTCTCTCTCTAAAACCAAAGGACACATCCATCTCTCTTCTCCCTCTCTTTTCTCTCTTATTCCAGCTAAATTTCAGCCACTAACTCCATCAAAATCCAAGATTTTTCAAGGAATAAAAGTTCTAATCATCATCTAATCAAGGTATGTAGTTTTATTTACGTTTTTACATCATTTTTAAGCACTTTGGTGCCATTTTCTTCATGTTTTTGTACCAAGAAGGTGCTCCAAATAAAGTATAGGTCTAATCACTCTAGAAGGGAGATTTTATACCAAGAACATGACAAATGTTCTTCAAATGGTAAAAATCTATGAACTTCCATCATGAGAACAAGAACAAAGTGGAAAAAACCTTCAAAATCAAAACTTTTACCTCATACTTTGAATCTGGATTTTTAAGGTTACGCATGCATGAATCAAGGGTTTATTGAGTATTTCTTTATGTTAGTTTGAACGACCATTTAGGGTTAGTTTCAAGTTCAAAGTTGTTTGTATTTTGATTATTCTTCATGTTTTATGAGTTTGGGTTCTTATCCAAGTGGTCTCACTAAAAAACATACAGTTTTGGCCCCCCAAATGCTCATTAGAAGTTGGGTGTGCATCGGGAAGTTCAACAGTAGGTAAACCCTATTTTGAATGACCATAACTCTCAAAATAATCTTCCAAATCATTTGATTTTTCTTCTGGATGTTAATTTAATGAGTTACCTTTCAAATGCCACTGATTTCATTCAAAAATATGATGATTTGCGCTTTCCATTACTCAAAACAAAGTAAGCATACAATCTGTCCAAAATTGATAGATTTGTATACGCATGTTCTAATAATGCCCATATCTCTTTCAAAACTCAATGAAAAAGGATGATTTTTCCTTTGAGAGTTAACTTTATGAGTTATCTTCTGCATGCAAGTGGAATCACATGAAAACATGGAGTTTTGACCTCCAAACACCTAAAACACTTTAGGTGTGAAAACTGTGAAACCACCAGTAGGCGGATCCTACTTTGTGTGTTAAAATCTCTTTTATTAATTACTCTTACTGCATGATTCTTCTTCTAAAATTTTCTTTTATGAGTTAGGGTTCATATGAACCTAGTTTCACTCAGAAATATGAAGTTTTGAGGCATTAACCAAATTATTTAAGTTGAGTGTGCAATCTGTCAAAAAATGACAGATCTGTACATTAAACTTTGAAGTGCCATATCTTCCTCATAACTCATTCAAAATGAGTGATTCTTATCTAAAAGTTTCCTTTATGAGTTATGATTTCAATCAAACTGGAAATTCTGGAAAACAATTAGTAGAACTCCTCAAATGAGTGTTCTACTAACATGGTGTAATCTGCCATACCGGTTGTGACACATTGTATTTTATAAATTCTTTGACCTCTTTTTACATCTCCTTTGTTAGACCTCTTTTTGGTGAAGTATGAAACAAAATTGAGCAACTAATATGCATCAGATGACGTGGCAAGCACACCCGCCGTGTGCTTGTCAGTTTGTTACTTCATTGCTTACGTGTCTCATTGTAATAGGCTATGTAGTTGACTTTCCTTGATTATATTCGTATAAATAGTTCTTTTATAGATTGTAATTGTTATCGATTGAAAATACGAAATAGAGAGCTATTATTTTGTGCACACTGTTGTGAATCATTGAATATCAATTACGATTGTTCTTCCTATTTTGTTCTTACTAATCATACTGTTAATCTTAGATCTTACTGCTTCGCTCATACTTTCACTTTTGATCTGTTGATTAGAGATCTGGGTTCCAACAATTGGCATGAGAGCCTGATAATCAATCTATTGATTATTAGATCTCTTCCATTTGAAGAAATCTCGTTTCTATTTTACAGTATTTTTCAGTTTTAAGCTCATATTCTTCATTCTACCCTGTTTTACGAGATTTTGTTAAAATTCATTACAATCTTCTCTAAATATGTGGTAATTTTTGCTTAAACCTGTGATTGGTAAATATACAGTCTCATTTCATCATTTTGGAATTAATTTGATTCACATTTCAAACAAATCTTCATTAATCTTCAAAATCTCTGTTCCTGGTAATATGGCTAATTCAAATCTGAACGTTATATACACCTTTGGTTTTCTGACTAAACCTCCCACTCTAATACGTGATGAATATGCACAATGGAAAATCCGAATGATTAAATTTTTTGAAGGATTAGATGCTGATCTATATCCTATTGTTCAAAATGGTCCATTCGTTCCAATGACAACTATCCCAAGGGTACCTGCTACAACAATTTCTGATGAAGTCCTTGCTAGGAGTATTCCAAAATCAAGGGATAATTGGACGGATCCAGAGAAAGCTAAGGTTGAATTGTCCAGAAAAGCTAAAAGTCTATTAATCATGCCTATTCCGAATGATATATTTCAATCTCTGGAATCCTGTGATAGTGCCAAGGAACTATGGGATCAATTGAAAAACATACTAGAAGGTGGTGCGAAAATGAAGAAAAAAACAGAAGAGCCTAAGCTCTAAATGACTACAACAGTTTCCAAGCCACCCTTGAAGAATCTCTAGAACAGACTTTTCATAGATTTAATACTCTGATAAATCTATGTAAAAGGAGTGACATCATCAGATCCAGAGAAGACAATAATGTCTTATTTCTCAAAAGAATAAATCCTGAATGGTCAAATCTCTCTATGTCTTTACAAGCAAATCAGGATCTGGAACAATGGTCTCTTCATGATATCTTTGGTACTATTCAAGCTCATGAAAAAGAGGTGGTTTAGAAAAAAAGCACTATCGGTGGACCTCTGGCTTTAATCTCTGAGTCGAGAGGATCAGTTAGAAGGAGTAGGGAAGTTGAAAAGAAAGGGAAAAACAAGGCTCTCACGTCAGAAGAAATCTTAGAAGATGATTCTGACTCTGATGACGATATCAAAGCTTTTGCAGAATCATTGGCACTCATTACCAAACAATTTACAAAAAGATTTGGTAATAGAAATTTTCCAGGAAGTAAAAAGTTTGATCGCCCTGTTCCCAGTTATGCACCTCGACAAGAGATCCAGAGATCTGAAAAAACAGAGACAGAGAAGAAGGACGAATAATTGAAGAGAAAGAAGGATGTGTGCTACAGATGTGGCAAGCAAGGGCACTACTCAAAGAACTGCAGAGGACCTCTGAACAAAGACAATCTGTACTACAAGAATAAATATAAGTACAATGTTGATGAAAGAGCTCACTTTGCAGAAAAAGAAAACTGGCTGGGAGATGAATCAAGTGGTGATGAAGCTATGTTCTGTGGAATGGCCAGAACAAATGAAACAGAAGATCAGCCTTCTGAAACACCTGTATGTAATCTCTCTGACACATCTGAACTTGAAAACACCATTTTTGAAATATCAAAGAATTTTGAAGAACTTAAGTAAAAGCTTACAGTCGAAGAGAAATTTAGAAAACAAACTGAAAAAACTCTCGTCGAGACTCAAAGAGAGAGAGAGATTTATAAGAGAGAAATGAATCTTCTAACTGGAGAAAAACTGGAACTCAATGTTGAAAATGAAAAGATTTCTGAAAATTTAAGAAATACAGAAGTCAAGTTTAAAGAAGAGAAATTGAGATTAAACAAACTTCTGGAAAACAAAGAAAAGGAGAATAGTACTAAGGAAAGTGACATATTAAATTCTGTTGCACTGAAAAATTATTTTCAGAAGGAAAGAGAGTTTTTGCATATTGAACTTCAAAAGACAAAGCTACAGATTAAAACATATCTGGATGCTCAAAAAGTTCATGACAAGATAAATACACAGGTAGGGAGATCTGGACTTGGTTTTGAGGATCTGGATCCCTACACGTGTGAAAAACGATCAACTCTGAATTCTGAATTCTGTCTAGGATTAAAACAAAATCCCGTGTTTCCAAGTTTATATGAACCACCAATCTTTAAAAGACCAACGCTTGAAAATAATTGTCGTCAATGAAAACTCAAATTCAAAAACATTGAATATTTTTCTGGAAAAACAAAAGTTGATTTGAAGAAAATTCAGAAGAAGGACGACATTTTCAAATTTGGATCAAGAGTTCATATTACTTTAAATCCAAAAGCAGATGTTTATATACCTTTACATGCAGATAAAGAGCTATGTCTAAACTTTGAAAAAGATATTTTATCCACTCTGGATACATGTTTTGAACTTGAAAATATTCAGAAACTTCCTTCAGAAAATAACCCTGAGATAGTTCCATGTTCTTTTGCAGACTTAAATCCTTATGAATTTCAAGACAGTTTTGAAACTATTACATATCCTTGGGAAAACGATGATCAAGATGATGATTTCTTTAATTCAGAAAAATATCTCTCAAATCTAGAAAATCATTTTCCTTCATAATACAAAAAGGCACCAGAAGTATGTAAGGATAAGGAAGCTCATTTCTTATTTACTAATGAACCTCTGGAAATCAGAGCCTCTGGTCTAAATATTGAAAAACATCCTAGTGGAATACCAACTTTATCTGTTTCTCCAACAGGACAGAGAAAATCTGTGCCCATTTATCCAGATTTTATTGGGATGTGTCTTAAGGCCAAATCTTGTCTTGAACTTGAGAAGGAAGAAAGTCTTAAAAAGAAATGTTGTGTTTAAACAACATTATCTCAACCTTGTTATCCAAAGTTTACTTCTGCTCAGAAAGAAAAATGGAAATCTAATCTTTCTACTTCTGTTTCAGTAATTCAGAAAACTCCAGAGAAGGTTTATCAGCGGAAGCCTCAACAGAAGAACACTTATGATTGTAATCATAATTCTAGCCTAGCTAAGAAGTTCAATAGAACTACTAATACTAGTATAGACAAGAATAAGAAGAATTGTAATTATCATTATTCTAATGAAAATTCAATGAACTCTTTTATGTCTCAGAATTCTGAATGTTTTTCCTTGTTTTTAAAACTAAAGAAATTTTTCTCGAGGCCCTCTGCTCGTCCTCATAATAATCTCTCATTTAAAGATAAACCAAAGAAAATCAATAATATGGCAAACAATAACGTCAGATCTTTAAATCCTGCAATATCAAGTCATATGTCAATTAACAAGCGTGAAAAGATTAAAGCTAACATTAAAGGACCCATAATGAGATGGGTACCTAAAAAACTCTGACTGTGATTGCAGAAGCAGCGTGTATATCTGGTATCTTGACTCTGGATGCTCGAGGCACATGACTGGATCGAAAAACTTACTCTCCCAATTCAAAGACAAATGTGGTGGAGCTGTAACGTTGGGAGATAATGGTAAGGGTCAAATAAAAGGCTACGGTACATTACAAGAAGGTAACATTACCTTATCAAAAGTAGCTCATTTTTTGGACTGAAACATAATTTGTTAAGTGTAAGTCAACTTTGTGATTCTAAAATACTTGTTGTATTTGATGAAAAACATTGTTACTTGTTCTATAAGGCAGGAGAAGAACTCTGGAGAGCAGACAGAAAAGGTAATTCGTATATGATGAATTTCACATCAAAGGACGGTAAAGAATTCCTCTGTCTTATTTCCAAAAAGAGTGAAATTGCATGGGTATGGCATCACAAAATTTCTCACTTAAATTTTGATAATCTTGAGATTCTTGTTAAACATAAACTGGTGACTGGCCTTCCAGAAGTCCAATTTCAAAAAGATCACCTCTGCCCCGCATGTAAAATGGGAAAAATAACGCGAGCATCTCATAAAACAAAAAGTGATCATTCTTGTACACGACCTCTGCAATTATTACATGTTGATCTCTGTGGTCCTATTGCAACTCAAAGCTTGTCTGGCAAAAAGTATATGTTGGTACACATTGATGAATTTTCCAGGTATACATGGCTTGCATTTGTCAGACAGAAATCAGAGGTACCCATCGTATTGAAACATATGATGACCAGAATTCAAGTTCTCCTCCATCAATAGATTCAACAGCTAAGGAGTGACAATGGTACTGAATTCAAGAATGCCAAGCTTGAAGCATACCTTGTTGAAAATGAAATTACACAGAACTTCTCTGCTGTATGAACTCCTCAGCAAAATGGAACTGTAGAGCGGCGCAACAGAACCTTGGTTGAAGTTGCCAGAACAATGCTTGCTGCCTCTGGACTACCCATCCACTTATGGGTTGAAGCTGTTGCCACCGCCTGTTTCACCCGGAATCGTTTGATAATTGTCAAGAGGCATCTCAAAACCTCTTATGAGCTAATTAACAATCGAAAACCCTGTGTTAAATTCTTTCACATTTTGGATGCAGGTGTTTTATTTTAAATGACAGAGACAAACTTGGCAAGTTTGACAAGAAATCAGATGAAGCTAAATTCTTAGGATATTCCTTAAATTCAAGGGCTTTTTGAGTTTTTAACTTACGTACTAAGACTGTTATGGAAAGCATTAACATCGATTTTGATGATCAAACTCAATTAACTTCTGAGTATTCTACTTCTGAACTTAAACTTAACACAGTAACTTCTAACTATCTTTCAGGAAGCAAAGAATCTGAAATAGATGCTATTTTTTAAGATTTTATGGGCGAAGGGATATTCCCAGAACCGAGTTCAATCCCTCAATCTCCGAGTATTACAGCAGTTCTTCAAGCGTCTGGTATTTCACTGTCTGGCCCTGAATCGCCTGCTTAGAGCACTACAAAACCTTCTGTCCTCCCTGATTTCACAAGTGAATGTCAAGAAGCTACTCATATGCCTTCTGTTTCTAACTCTTTTCCAGCAGATGAAATTCCATCCTCTAAAACAGCAGTACATGCTCAACCAGTAACACAATCTCGGATGACAAAATGGACCAAGTCTCACACTCCAGACCTTATCATTGGCGATCCCTCTGTAGGTGTTAAGACAAGATCTGCTACTGCAAATGAAGCTTTCTTTGTAAATTTTTTGATTATGATCGAACCAAAACATGTTCATGAAGCTTTACAAGAACCTAGTTGCGTATCAGCTACGCAAGAAGAATTGCTACAATTTGAAAGAAACAAAGTTTGGAAACTCGTCCCTCTGCCAAAGAAGAAAGTAGCTATTGGAACTAAATGGGTTTTTAGAAACAAGAAAGATGAAGATGGCATCGTGATCAGAAATAAAGCTCGACTGGTTGCTAAGGGGTATTGTCAAGAAGATGGAATTGATTACGATGAAACCTTTGCCCCTGTAGCAAGACTTGAGGAGATACGACTATTTCTGGCTTTCTCTGCTTACAAAAACTTTAAAGTCTATCAAATGGATGTTAAATGTGCATTTCTGAATAGGTATCTCAAAGAAGAAGTGTATGTCGAACAACCTGCTGGCTTTACAGATGCTAAGAATCCAGAGTATGTCTATCTTCTCGATAAAGCCTTATATGGTTTAAAGCAAGCACCAAGACCACGGTATGAACACCTATCTAAGTTTCTGATCAGTAAGGGTTATGTATAATTGATACAACTCTGTTCATCAAAAGAGGCAAATGTATGCTAACTGTTGTTCAAATCTATGTGGATGACATAATATTTGGTTCTACTCATCAATCAGAAGTTGAGCTGTTTTCTAAACTGATGGAACAAGAATTTGAAATGTGTATGATGGGAGAACTAACGTTCTTTCTAGGACTTCAAGTGAAACAAACTGCCTCTGGCATCTTTATAAATCAAGCTAAGTATGTTTCTGACATGCTTAAAAAGTTTCATCTTCAAAATTCCTCACCTATGAAAACTCCCATATCACCTAATACAAAACTAGGCCCTGATCCTTCTAGAACTTCCGTGGATGTTAAGGGTTATAGAGGTATGATTGGATCACTTCTGTATTTAACTGCTAGTAGACCAGATATTATGTTCGCCACTTGCCTTTATGCTCGCTATCAAGCGAATCCAAAAGAATCACATTTGGCTGCGGTTAAACGAATTTTTAGATATCTCAAGGGGTCTCCATCTCTTGGTCTCTGGAATCCAAAGAATTCTGGATTTGATTTAATGGCATATACTAACTCTGATCATGCAGGTTGCAAGTTAGATCGAAAAAGCACCTCTGGAAGCTGTCAACTTCTGGGTAACAGACTCGTCAGTTGGACATCCAAGAAGCAGAACTGTGTGTCAACATCCACAGCAGAAGTTGAGTATGTTGCTGCAGCCAGTTGTTGTTCTCAGGTAATCTGGATGAAAACTCAGCTCAAAGACTACTGTTTAATATACGACAAGATCCCTATCCTGTGTGATTCAGAGAGTGCTATTGCCATTACTGAAAATCCGGTTCAACACTCCAAAACCAAGCATATCGATGTCAGGTATAATTTTATTAAGGATCGGGTGTAGAAAAAGGCACAAGCGAAATGTATTTTGTCTCTACTGATTTTCAACTCGCTGACATTTTCACCAAAGCTCTGGATGAGTCACGCTTCAATTTCCTTGCAGCAAGTTGGGCATGCTAAATATGTAGTCTCACTTTATTCTTTGCTTCTCTTAGAATTTTGTAAGATTCCTTATTTCTGTGCAAATTTTATTTCTGTTCGATTCACTCAGAAGCGTCTAGAAGCCTCTGATCGGTTCTGATGGTTTCCTTTAGAAGTACTCAGAAGCCTCTGGACACCTCTGATCTTCCCAGATCACTTCTAATTTTTTGTTCAAGTGTTAACAGACAAGGTGCACATTTTACACTTGCAAGGAGGGGCTGAATGCAATATTCAAGGGGGAGCAGTTTGATTTACCTTTGAGCAAAATATATTCTTTTGGAGAGCAAAATGCAACTTTTGAGGGGGAGTCTATGTTCCAGGGGGATCATCTTATGTTTAAGGGGGAGCCTCTCAAGTCTAACTTCTGTTAGCATGTCTTCTGAACCTCTTTCCTTAACAATTTTTTTTGAATTTGTTTTTCTTCTGAATAACTCTTGCCGTCCAGGTTACCAAGACGCTTCAAATTCAACTTAAATTCTTTTGAAAAGATGTTTCTTGACATTTGTGGTCAAAAATCATTTTCTACGACCAAATATTCTCTACCTTTGAATTTTTTCTGAAATTTTCATTAATAAGTCTATTTTATTTAACTCTTGCCTTCAAGGTTATTTTAAAATTTCCTTATTCGATCTTAATTTCTTACATAAATACTTGGCTCAGAATATTAAACTTTCATTTGGTAACTTTTTGTTTTCCCAAATGTCCGATTTTAAATTTTTAAAAGGTATTAATTTCTTTAAAATTATATTTTAACCCAACAGTTTATCTTCTTGGTTAAATTGTAATTTTTTTTAATTAATTTCCTTTTAATTACTTTTCAAGGAAGGAATTCTCAATCGTTTCTTTTGGCGCTACATGTTTGATTTGACAGTTCCACTTTCCACGTGTCATTCATCGTGCCAGTGCATGATGACACGCCTGCGCGCTTACCTCAGCAATACACGAACCGTTTTAGAAAACCCCCAAATTAAAACCCTTCCCATTCATAGCACTTAATTATTCTCTCTCTCATATATAAACCTCAATTTGGGAATTTCAATAGTACTGTGCTTCATCTTCTCCCACAAGAACCTGCAAATCTCCGACTTGACATCTCCCAAAGCTTTTTTTTTTCCATCAATGTCGTCTTCAGTTGCAAATCCAATCCCCACAACGATGATGGTAACTTGGTCACTTCAACGGCTGATAGTGCTCCAATCGTAAAGCTACCATTGAAATCCAATAATGATCAGGTTCTCCTCGATCGAAACACCTATTTATCTGATTTCATGATCATGATTGAATTCCTGCAAAACCACTATGTTCCTGAGATTTATGTCCAAGAAGTCTGGCAAACTATGCATATCAAGGATGACAATACCTTAGTTGGATCTTTTGGACAACCCAACGAACCAGAAACTGCCGTCCAAATACCCATCTCTCGTAAGAAAATAGCCAAGTATTTTCATCTTCCTCAACCCTACATTGACCTTGATGGTCAAACTGTTCCAAATCCTGACCTTGAAGCTAATCCCTCACCCGAAGCTCTACTCGCCTTCATTCGCTTCTTAGGATACAATGAACAACTTAACAAGCTATCCGAGTTCAAACGCAAGAAGCTGCCTCCAATGTAGAATGTTCTTGTCTCCATTCTGAATAAAAGCCTTACCTGCAAGATTGGGTCTCTAGACCAAGCCAGCAAGAATATTCTCACCATAATATATGGGATCTGTTAGAATAATACACGTACAGATTTAGGTAGATGAAGAGATGAATCAAGACAAACTCATATTATTGATTGGAGAATTGCAATTACACCAAGAACATCGTGGAAAACACACACACGAAATTAGGAGTCGACTCTCATAACCTTTCCTCTCAACCCTAAGACTCCTTATATATGGCCCATTACACTCAAAGCCCAAGCCCAAATCCAATTACAATTACAATTAAATGGACTACAATTAATTATGCTAACTTTATAAAACTTTCTATCTAATTGGGGCTAATTAGATCTAACAGGATGTTTTTCAACAGACCATTGGACTACACAAGCTTGATTTTTCAAGAAATCAAGGCTGCTGTTCAAACCAGAGTTTCCTTTCAAAGCCAAGGAAAGCCATTGCCTGCTTTAATGTTCCCAAGATTCTTATCTATGTTTACATTTCCAGCAATCGGTGCTTTGAAAGCTCCTCTGGTTCAGCCGTTCTACAGAATTGCCTCCATGAGTTCCCACAAGCCCATAATCGACGAAAATGGCTATTCAGCACCCAGAGATCTCTCCAGGTACATGCTTGATCTTATTCCTTCAACCTCTCCTTCTATAATCTCCTATAAAAGCTCTATGATATTCTCAGCACAGAGAATATCTACCCAGAGCACTTAGAGCCAAGAATAGATAGTGAGGGGTCACGTGAGCCTGAGATTGAAAAGAATTTGAGTGATCACCAAAGTGATTCTGCCCATCCAGACCTCTTAATTCAAGAAGGTACAAAAGATGTCCATATAGACACATTTGAGCGAGTCTCTCCAAGATCCCCACGGGTACCCACATCTCCTGAGGTAGATGCCAACACATCTACACTCATTGAAAAAGGACAACCCAGTCCAAACCACCAAGAGCCAAACCGATCAGAGGGAATTATTTGCACCTCTGACTCAAGCACCACAGGGGAATCCACCTCATCTTTATCATCCTCTCCAAAGGGTGCTGATGAAAATATAAGAGTTCATTCGCCCTAGAACTCGCCACTACCCACACAGAAAGTTGATGTCTTCGTGATCAACGATGTCATAGGGAAACCAGAGGGTACGTCCATGCCCTTTGTTAGTTTAGATGTTGATGAAATCCCATCAGAGGGGTTACAGCCACAGGATGCACCACTTATCGGAGTGTTTACAATTCATCAAGGTAAGCACATTGTTTTCAGCTCCTCATCCTCTGATGATGAGGAACAAGTTGAACCAATCAGAACAACCGAAGAGGTGCCTGTGAATAACAGCCCTCGAAGACAGGTTGGAAGTCCCTCCACACTCAACATCAACACATGTGTGAAAGAGGGCCTCTCTGAACGTGAGAGACAAGGGGCTCCATTCGTTGGAGATGCACCGGTTACCCCTTCTGACTTTGTCACCAATGCAACGTTCAAGACATTTGGTGATCAAATTCAGAGATCTGTGGAAGATCTAAAATTTTCCCTGGTTTCTCAGCAACAACTTCTCACTGTTATTCAAGCTCAGCAAGCAACGCAAAATCAATCATTGGAGGCTATTAGAAAGCTTCTTTCTGACAATGCAGAGGCTCAACAAAACTCTGCTCATGCTTACTTTCAGGCTCTGGACGCCGGCATCAAATCAAATGCAGAGGCCATTTTCAATCTTCCATCAGAGATACCTACTCCTGAAGTCACCATCACGCCTGAAGAATATGGGTCTTTCGTTGCTGACATCAACAAAATTATCAAGGATGTTTTCCCTTCAGAAGATGCATCTACTTCTGCTTCTTCTTTGGTCAAGAAGTCGAATATGGCCCAGTTTCAGAAAGTAATGATTGATCGCATTAACTCTCTGACCTCCAAATATGCCTCTAAAACCAATTCCAGCAACGCTCACATGGATCAGAAGCTTACCACTTTTGAAACCACACTGTCAAAGCTTTCTTCTCTGGTAAGTGCTTTTTCCTGCTCCTTTGAAGATAAAAAGAAAGCTAAAGAAGCACGGGCTTGCAAGAAGGCTGAGCTAAAGCGCAGTAGGTCTGAGGATCAGGATCCTGATTCTCAGAAGGGGGAGAACATGGAGAAAATCAAGAAAAGGAAAGCTGAAATGGGTCAAAAGATGGACCAAGAAAAAGGTAAAGCTTCATCCTCCTCACCTTCTGCACCACCTCCTCCCACAAAGCAAACTCCATTAACGCCCATTCCTCTAGCTACTCACAAGGGTCCTCTGCCCAAGGATCCAGAAATTGCCAAATTTATTTTGGAGGTAATGGGGAATACAAGAACACAGAATCATCCATCCAAAGTAGATGCTGCCAGAGTAGAGAACAAGCAATCAGAACAGAAGAAGCCAGAGCTAAGACAGCGACAGCAGAGGCAGCCAGAAAAGAAGAAGAAATCAGATTAAAAGCTGAGGCTGAACAAAAGGCTAAATCTGAAGCATAAAAAGCTAAGGAAGAGGCCCTAAAGCTAAAGCTGAAGCAGAGCATGCCTTGGCTCAGGCAGAAAAGGAAAGAGAAGAAGCTGAGAAGGCAAAAGAAGCTGCTGAAAGGGCACGTGAAAACTTTGAAGAAGCAAAAAGGAAAGAATCAACAAGATTCAAAGCTGCAAATGAACAAAAAATGCAGAAGTTGGGGAGACTTGAGCTACCCAACTTAGAAATCAAGAATAGATACATGTAGGCTCCTGTGGATCAGAAGATGTATCTGATGATGCCAAATTTCTCAAACAATTATCATGTTCGTGATGAAATCAAAGATAAATTTATTACTCACAAGCAATCAAGAAAGGAGGCTTATTCCACATTTCCAATCAAGACTATTTCCATCAGGCATACTCAATTCGAACAAACTCCAATCTTGTATACAATCTATAAGGTAGTCAGAGAAGATAACAAGGAATCATTCTTCTGTGACAATGATCTATTGTCAATAAATCCCTCTGATCTACTTACTCTGGAAAAATTTATGAAGACTCAAAAGAACAGAGATAGTGAAGATCAAAACATAGTTGCTTACTTCCATATCATTGAATGTATGAAGTCTTTCATTCGATACAGAAGGCAAGTAGACTTCTAAGCGGGTTTAAACTACAAGGTTGATAACTTGTGTATCGCTGCACCTAACGAAGATTTGGAGGGTATCAATGCTCAAAGGATTGGAAAAGTAATAACCAAACCAGAAGTTGGAGTTGTGTTCAGAAGACCTAACAGAAAAAGCTTCTTCAGAATCAAAGATGCTCACAGATACTCTACAGAAGTTGTCTACATAGTAAAATGTTTTGCTTCTGTAGCAGTTTACAATCAAGATGAAGAAATCAGAGACAAAATCGAAAAGAGACTTGACAAACTTATGAAGCTCAGAGAAGTTACAGATGCTATCTTCAAAGTCATTTCTCATACAGCTCCCTTCTAATACAATCAATCAACTATCATGCCTTAAGCAGAACAACGAAGCTACACGTGCAACATTCTGGTTTTCATACTTAGAGGGAGATTGTTAGACCTCTTTTTGGTGAAGTATGAAACAGAATTGAGCAACTAATATGCATCAGATGACGTGGCAAGCACATCCTCCGTGTGCTTGTTAGTTTGTTATTTCCTTGCTTACGTGTCTCATTGTAATAGGCTATGTAGTTGACTTTCCATTTGTATTCGTATAAATAGTTCTTTTATAGATTGTAATTGTTATCGATTGAAAATACGAAATAGAGAGCTATTATTTTGTGCACACTTTGTGAATCATTGAATATCAATTACAATTGTTCTTCCTATTTTGTTCTTACTAATCATACTGTTAATCTTAGATCTTACTGCTTCCGCTCATACTTTCACTTTTGATCTGTTGATTACTTAATAGAAAGGGATCTGGGTTCCAACATCCTTAAAGGTTGAAATTTGGTCACAATGACCTTAACTCAGTAAGGTATCACATATAAAAAAATTAGGGATTTTTCATTCTATAAAGTAGTTTATTTTGATCCTCTTTATACCCTAAACTTTCTACCAGAATATAAATTTCTGAAAAGTTTGAGTTCTTGAACGTAAATCATTTAAAGACCATTATTGGCACAAATATAAGTACAGATGGTAAAAATCAATGGTTTTGAACTAATAAAAAGGGCATAAGTGCATTATATATATGACAGAAAAAATGGTTAACCGAGTTGCACAACTATGGACATCTATGGACATAAGACATATTCACCCCCATACGTAACTTTTAGACACATAAGTGACCGTTTTGGGTATTTCTCTTTGATAGGGAAACGTTAGGCCAACGAGTAGGTGCGGATCGTGTTTTGTTAATTGGAGCTTTTGCTATAAGGTGAGTATTCACAACCCCTCTTTTA
The DNA here is from genome assembly GCA_036898165.1 of Silybum marianum. Lineage (NCBI taxonomy): Eukaryota > Viridiplantae > Streptophyta > Magnoliopsida > Asterales > Asteraceae > Silybum > Silybum marianum. Next base: position 18,875,810 of record CM072530.1, on the reverse strand, counting down.
AAGTATTTTATGCGTTTTGGGGTGAAAAGCATGATTGAATGTGATATATGAGCTGTTTTCATTACGAATGTGGAACTTTGTTAATTTGATGTTGTGGGCACTAAGGCATGTACACAAATAGTTGTATTGAGTGAAATGTCTTATAAAAGTTTGTACACTACTATTAACTCAAGTGAGGAGCCGAAGGTATTTGTGGATAGCGCTATTTAGACGGACAATCCCACCTAAAAACTGACAAGTAGGGATGTGGATAGCAATCCCACCTAAAAACTACAGGTAGGGGTGCACTATACTTAAAAATATAGATTCTACATATGTGGGGTTTTAGTCCCACCGCTAAGGTAGAATTAAAAACAGTTTTTTTTGTGGTCGAAAGGTTTAGTGGTGGCTCATTATATACTTAAAATTAGAGTACAAATTGCCTTGAACATTCCAAGACTTTCAAGATATAAAAAGTGCTATAAAAATTTAATTGCTCATTATTCACTTATGCAAATGATGTTTGTAATATTGAAAACCTGTGAACTCACCAACTCTTTGTAGTTGAACTTGTTTTTATCATGCTTTTCAGGGGTAAGAAAGGGTAACTAAAATGCTTGTGTTTGGTGCGCATCGACAACACCCATATTTAAATTTGAAGTCTTTTCGTTGAACACTTTGTTTTTTTTATGTTGGTTAAAACTTTGGACTTGTATGTTGTAATGTTCAATTTTATTTAGTTATGTATTTGAATGGATTATTGGTGTTGTTTCCGCCCTATTGCTATGAAATCTTGAACTATCACTCCCCGTGTTTTCCGCTTTAGCAGGGTGTGACAAGGATTTCTTCTTTTCCCTTTGACGGGTGATGGTCGAGCCGAAGCTCGTCACAGTCAAAATGCATTCTGTTACCTCGTGTCAATATCATTCAGCTACCGTTCGTGTTCGTTGGATTCGTCGAGTTTGGTTTCGTCGGGTGATTTGCACATCATGGTGGAGTGTTGAAAAAACTTATTTTTGGTAAGTTTTTTTTGGAAAGCTGTACAACTCACCAGACGTACGGTACAAGTTGATAAAGCATTAATTTAAGGATTATTGTAAGGCATATATATATTTTCTTTACCTTAAAAATACATATTGCCAAATTGAAGAGACTGGTTGACAGCTAATTCATCCACTTGTTTGCATGAATACATGCATGATGTAAGCATGCATACATCATCAAATTGCTAACTTGACAATTTAGCTTCGGAACCAAGTTACGATTTTACTATAAATATGGATGAAAGGAATGCCAAATATATCCAAGGTTTTCTTCTTAATTTGTTTGTTCTTCCCTTCGTCAAACTATATACACATATATATAGTTTCTAGTTTAGTTTTGGAAACACTTTAGGTAGCTGATTCGTTGATCCAAGGATCTTGCAAACACGTTGTAATTTCTCCCGGTTAGTAATATATTGATCTCTCTCTCCCTATGGATGTACACTATCACACCGATAGTGGAACCACGTTAAATCTCGTTGTCTTGTTTATGTTCCGCTTTCGTTTATTTTGATTGTAAATTCGTTTAACTGTTAATTTACGTTTGTGGATCGGTATGAATTATTAAGACCACAATATACATTATTTAGATCTCAATAATCCGCATTTGTTGTATCGGGTCAGATTGCACCGTGATTTATTGTCATCAATTTTTGGGACCGTAAATCACTTTGTAATACGATCTTGTAAATGCGACCGACCCTTAAAAATACTTTTTCATCATTTCTTTTCAAGTTTCATAAAACCAACAACACTTCCTGACGGGTTGACCACCTTAAAGTGTTATTGTGAAATGGACTTAGAGATAAGCCATTTAGCTCACGCCAACTAGAATGATATGGGAATCCACTCGAGAGAGTGAGTTTTAACAAAAGGTTCTTTTTTTGTTTATCCATATATTTGAAGACACTATTTGTACTTTCACTGGTCTGGACACTTAATAGAGATATAGGTGAAAAGCTATAATATCAGTACATTAAAGAAGAACGAGAAAAATACCTTCAAAATAAGTGGTGAAAATAGTTGTTACTAAAATGGATGCTATAGCATTCTGCCAGCATTAGTTAGTTTGACAGCCTTAACCTACTTAAGTTTGTGTTTGCATCTCGCCCTAAGTCTTACACCCTGGCTCCTTTTATTAAATGTTAAATTACCAAATCAATCACACAAATTAAAATCTTCAAATTCGCCATTTGAAGTTAGTCTTTCAATTCAAGATCTTGCAACTTAAGATACCTATCCCTGCGGAATACGATTCTTGGCTCTTACCATTTTATTACTTGAAAGACGATATTAGGGTTAGAATTATACATGCTTTTGATCTTAAATACCCTGTCTGTAGGTGTGTTAATACATCTATCAAGTTTTTGGCGCCTCTGCTGGGGATAGGCATAAATTTATATTTGTTTAGAGATTGAGTCTTGTTAAGCTAATTTTTCTACCATCTTTGTTGCTTGTCATACGTCTCCATGTGTGTACAAGTAACAAGTTTTTTAGTTTATTTTTCTATCAATATGGATTCAATGGGGAAATCGTTTGAACCATATGGATCTATTTTCTGTGACTATTGTGGCGGAAATCATTTCCCATATAGTTGTCCTTCGAACCCCGAATCTCATTATTTCATGGGAGATAACAATTGGGATACCTCACACTTCACATCACCACCACCGCCCTACCAAGATTGGAGTAACACTTATTCAAATATTTTTAACCAATTTTGGAAGGAACAAGTTGATTTTCCTGGGAATTTTCAAGAGGATGATTTTAACAACTCATTTTTACCCCTTACACCATCTTTAGAACTAATTGAAGCCTGTAACTCTTTTCACATGTTTCTCGATGACCACATTCAAAGTATGCAAATCATACATAATGATACAATGACATCTCTTAACAACATGACAACCTGTGTTGAAGAGATGTTTAGACAAAGCCTAACTCCTATACCAAGTGATTTTGAAATATCTAACCGTGTTGGTAAGGATGAGGATGAGGTCAATCATTTGGAAAATAGTCGAGAGATAGACAGTTTTGAGGAAGGACCTGAACATTTGAGCAACCCTTCTTTACCTCATAATAGGGAAGAGGTGCAACAAAATGCCGAGAGTATCACTACCCCATGTGCAGAAAAAACATATCACTGAAGATACCGCAACAGTCCTACACCAATTATTGGCACCAAATAGGTGTTCCATAATAGGTTAGATGAAAATGGCACTGTTACCCGAAACAAGGCTCGACTTGTTGCCAGTGATATAGACAAGAAGAAGGTATCGATTATGATAAAACCTTTGCTCCTGTTGCCAGGTAAGAAGCAATTAGGCTTTTCCTAACCTATGCAGCCCATAAATACTTTAAAATCTTTCAGAGGGATGTTAAGAGTGCCTTCCTGAATGGCAAACTTTATGAGGAAGTTTCTGTTGAACAACTTCCAGGTTTCTCTGATCCTAAGCATCCGGGTCATGTATATAAAATAGAGAAGGATCTCTATGTGAAAGACCCCAACTTTACATAAATAATACCAAAAATTTACTTTTTAGACCATTAGAAGACAAACGGAATAGAATATTTATGAGTTTCAAGTTCGAAATGCCTACTTGGTTTACAGGGCATTTCCGTAAGCACCTGTTTTCCAAAATATTCCAAAACGGACAAATCTAAAGTAATAACTTGCGGAAACGTAAACTGTATACAAGACGAAGGACATTAGCTACATGTTAACTATATACTAGTAGTTACAACCAAAAGAAGACTAATAATTTAAATCCTGAAGTTGTATTCGACTAACTACTTAATATCCAAAAGAGTTGTTCTACCAGAAACACCAAAAGCAAGTATCTCAATCTACTCGAGCTTGTTCTTCGTCTTATCCACACGACATGTAAAAATATGAACAACTAAAGGGGTAAGCACAAAATGCTTAGTGAGTAAACAGGTATTACTAATTACTAAAGGTTCACTAATGTAATCCATGGAAGTCAATGATTGTGAAGGATGTAAATAATGTAACAAGTAATCATCATTCCTGAATCAAACATCTGAATATCAAATATGCAACAAATATACCACGAGCTTTCTTTTTACAAACTTTCAATCCTTAACTAACACTTAAATCAACTTTAACTCTTCGAACACATATTATATCATGTTTTGGTCACATAAACACGTATAAAAAAGATAATTACAATGTATTTAAAGAAGTGGATTTTACACTATGGGTTAAAACAATCTCCCAAAGCTTAGTATGATACCCTGTCTAAGTATCTCTAAGATGAGAAATTTGTTCGTGGAAAGATTGATCAAACCCTGTTTTTCAAAAACATAATATTTGGTTCCACTATACCTAAGCTTTGTACTAGTTTTTCAAATAGTATGAAAAAGGAACACAAAATGAGGATGATGGGTGAAGTAACACATTTTCTTGGTCTTCAAATAAAGCAATCAGAGAAAGGCATATTCGTATGTTAGAGTAAGTATATTATAGATATGTTGAAGAAATTTGATCTAATTCAATTTTCCTCAATGAAAACTCCTATGCACCTCCTATGACACTTAACAAGGACACTGATAAGAAACCTGTTAATGTCACTACCTATAGAGGAATGATTGGTTTACTGCTCTACCTTACAGCAAGTCGACCATATATCATGTACTAAACTTGTCTATGTGCTAGATATCTATCTGAACCCAAGGAATCACATCTGATCGTTGTAAAGCGAATTTTTAGATATCTGAACCCAATGGAACTCCTAATATTGTGGTTTGGTATCCCAAAGACTTAGGGTTTGATCTAACTGGTTACTCAGATAGTCATTTTGTAGAATGCAAAATTGATAGGAAGAGCATCATTGGAGGCTGTCAGCTTCTAGGTGGAAAGTTGGTAATTTGGACAAGCAAAAAGCAAAATTCAGTGTCCACTTCAACCGCTGAAGCTGAATACGTAGCTGTCGGGAGTTGTTGTTCATAAATTTTTTAGATGATAAATCAACTCAGTGACTATAACATTCATTTATCCAAAATCCCTATATATTGTGATATCACTTGTTCCATTGCAATAGCAAATAATCACGTCCTTCACTCTAAAACCAAGCGTAATGAGATCAGATATCATTTTATCAGAGATCATGTTATGAATGGTGAAATCGAACTCCATTTTCTACCCCCTTAATATAAAGTCGCTGATCTTTTTACAAAAACCTATTGAGGAATCAAGATTTACACTTCTAATCAAAGAACTTGCTATGTTGAATGCTAAAGAGTGAATACTCTCAGTGATCAACATCGTTCAGTGATATTAAAATGATAATTCAAATTCATTATTTCATATGATTTCACATATATGATATAGAAGTATTGCTAAGCTATGATTTTCTTTCCTTACATTCCCTGAATGTCTTTCTATTCAAAGAATGCTTCTTAAAAAGAAAAACACTGCACTGAGTATGCATTTATTCTCAATGATAAGAGGATTTTAAGGATAATGAATGACATTTATTAATTTTAATGATATTGTTATTATTATTGAAATAGAACGTGTCAGTATATTTCTAACACACGTTCGTAATAATGTTTCCCTATCCACTCATACCCTAGGGGCGTGCGATACTGATAACACCACTTTTGACGTTATTATAATACCGCTTTCCATGTAGTTTAGCCCGTTTTCCAAGCAAACGATGCGTCTTTTTAAGGGTTTATTGCAAGTTTGTTCAGGAATCGTACTATCGAGAGGAATAGAAGAAATCTGAGATTTTTTTGCTTAAATTCATAAATTTTATAATCTTATTGAAGAGAGGATTGGAATACGAGTCCAACGAGCCTTTCCGGAGTCAAATGGGAGCTAAAATGAACAAGTTATAGCCAAAATGGAGAACGCGGGTAAACCCGCCTTGTTACCTGCCTGGCCGGCTGTTTTGAAGGAGAAAAACAAGTAGGCGGGGCGGGTAAACCCCCCTGGTTACCCGCCTGGTCGGCTGTCCTCCACATAAAAACTGATTAAATTACTTTTTTGAGGGGATGTTCTTCTCGCTGGAGACGCACGACCTAGGGTTCTAAGGAGGCAATTTTGAAAGCACTTTCGGAGCGATTAAAGCGGAGAAACACGAAAGGAATAAAGATCTAAAGCCAAGTTCATCATCAAATCGTGGAGATTCATCACCAAAAAGGGGTTTTCGTTCTTATTTAGATTTTGTTGATTTTCATGTCTAAGTTTGAGATTTCTTTCTTCTTAGTTTTGTTTTGAGGCATGAACTAATGTTTAGATGTTGGGAGTTGGATTGCTTTTAGTTTGAGGCATATGAACACGCAAAGTTGTGATTTTTATTAGGGGTTTTTTATTAATGAAGCATATGAATTGTGTTTAAAGCTTTTGTAAGCCTGATCAACTTGCAAACTGATTCCATTATTATAAATTAGTTCGAGAGAAAGAATTTGTAATTAGATGTGTGATTTGTGTGCCTAAGGTGAGAACCTGGATAGAGATATACCAGTAAAATCTTAGTACTTTTATATAGTCTTGCTCTTCATAAATTTCTGGGTTTATGTATTTAGATCAAGAGATAAACTACGTATTTTTCGGGAATAGGTCTGTTATAACTCTAAAGAGAGTAACAGTGATCTTTGTGATTGTGTATTCATCAATTGGAGTTTACCTGATAAGTATTATAACTTAAGTGTTCTATGTGGAAATCATTAGGACCCCAACCCCCAACTTCTTTTCTCCCATATAAATTTTCCAACTTTCTTCGCTCTTTAAATTGTTTAGATTACTTTAGTTTAATTAGTAGAATAATCATTGAACCAAATCAACTTTTCAACTGTCCAGTTAGTATTTACTATAGTCATTGTGTTACTTAGTCCCTAGTTCATTTGGTTCGATCCCGTACTTCCAGTACACTATTACTTGATTCAACCCGTACACTGCGGTTAGATTTTGGGGCGTGTAAACCCGCCTATCAAGTTTTTGGCGCGGCTGCCGGGGAACTAGCTTTCGCTAATAGCACTACCAGCTATCAGTAGTATTACATTGGACCTTTTAATTTTCTGTTTGTTTTTATTTTCTTATTAAACTCTCAATTTCTGGTGCACTGAATTCTACCTTTGTTTGCAGGTAGTTCATAGCTTATGCTAAGGAAAAACAGTGATCCAAAGTCGTTATTATTTGATCCGGAAATTGAAGGAACTGCACGTCGATTACGATCGGAAGCGAAAACCGAAAAATCAAGAGCAATGGACGCTGCACAAATGAGACTAGAAGAGGAACGATTGAGACGTGAGGCAGATAGGTTGAGACTTGAGGCAGAACGGCTGAGACTACAAGAAGAGGAACTACGAAGGCGACATGAGGAAGAAGAAGATTCTTCTTCTGAAGGGGATGAACCAGACTCAAATGCTCGTGTTCCCATGAAAGCCTTCACTAGCCCAACAGTAAGACGCTCTAATAAAGGCGTCCGACCACCCAAGATCGACGCAAACAATTACGAGCTCAAGCATAATATCATTCAATTGGCACAAAACAACCAATTTAGAGGGACTCCAAATGAGGATCCTCATGCTCACCTACGTGAATTCGATATAATTTGTGACACTTTCAAGCTAAACGGGGTTTCTAAAGATGCTACCAAGCTCCGATTATTGCACTTCTCTCTAAAGGGAGCAGCATGAGCATGGGTACCAAATTTGAATATAGGGCCTATACGCACATGGGCTGCCCTAAAGCAAGCTTTATTAGACAAATTCTTTCCTCCAGGCCGAACTGTCGAGCTAATAGCGGAAATCAGTCATTTTGCACAGTTAGACCTGGAATCTTTTTATGGAGCCTGGGAAAGATATAAGGGATTGCTCAGAAGGTGTCCCCATCATGGACTTCATGGATGGATGGTCATTCAAACGTTTTACCAAGGGTTACACCAACAATATAAGAATGATCTCACAGCTGCAGCTGGAGGAGCCCTAATGAACAAAACTTATGAAGAAGCCACCGAACTCAGCGAAAATCTCGCTTCTCATAATTATTCCATCCCGAGATCCGCGACAAGGCGGGTAGCCAACATTCAAGAATCTGAAAAGTTGAGGGCCATCAAAGCCCAATTAGCTGCCATAACGGACCAATTGAGGGTAAGTACTATGCACTCAACTCCTTATTGTTCTAACTCACCCGAGTTTTATCCTTCTTATGAATCACAACCGGAGCAAGTCCAGTACATGCAAAATCGGACGACCGGCCTCTGAATGACCCATTCTCTAACACGTACAATGAGGGATGGAAGAAGCACCCAAACTTGGCATGGAGTCAACTACAACACAATCAGAAAGATGCCAATGGGGAACATCAATACGGTAAAAATTCTAACTTTGCTTCCTCTTCCCATTCTAATAATGTTTATCGCCCTCCAGGTTATCACCAAAGAAAGATCGAAGATGAACCAACACAAGAGAAGAAATCTGGCATAGAAGATATGATGATGAAATTCATGACAAAAATGGACAACACTGTGGGATAATTATCATCGTCAGTGGGAACACTTGCAACCACTGTTGGAGCTGTTAAATCAGCAACTGAGCAAAATACCGCCTCAATCAAGATCTTGGAAAGGCAAATAGGGCAGATTGCTGGGGAACTTCAATCCAGAAATCCGGGCCAATTTCCGAGTCAACCCGACAAGAAGGCGAGAGAACATTGCAATGCCATTCATTTGAGGAGTGGCAAGGAATTGACCGAGGACCCGAATCGTGAGCTACTTATTGATAAATCTGATAAAAAGCATGTAGAGACGGAAATGGCTGAAGTTGAAGATATTGATCTTAAAGATACCGCGATTGAGCACAGTGATAATATGAAAAATCCTGAAGAGAAGGATGTGACAACTCTTTCAAAACCGGTGGTTAATCCATATGTGCCACGATTACCATTTCCATATCGATTGAAGGCACACAAGGATGAGGAACAGTTCAAGGAATTTCTTGACGCTTTCAAGAAACTTCACATCGACATTCCATTCGCAGAAGCACTTGCAAAAATGCCGACGTACCTCAAGTTCATGAAAGAGATCTTGACCAAGAAGAGGAAAATTGAAGATATGGCTATAGTGGCACTCATCGAGGAATGCAGTGCAATCATTAAAAAAAACTTCCTCCGAAGCTGCAAGATCCAGGGAGTTTTTCTATACCTGTGCAAATTGGTTCTCTACATTTTAATAATGTGTTATGTGATCTAGGAGCGAGTATTAACTTGTTACCTTTATCTATTTTCAGGAAACTCGACTAAGGAAAAGTGAGGCCAACGAACATGATTCTTCAACTAGCAGATAGATCAATAAACTACCCATACGGAATAATAGAAGACGTCTTGGTAAAGATCAACAAATTTTACTTCCTAGTTGATTTTGTGGTGGTCGACATAGATGAAGATAAAGAAGTGCCATTGATTCTGGGAAGACCTTTCTTGGCTACAAGTAGGGCACTGATTGACATCGAAGAAGGTGTGATTACGTTCAGAGTCGGCAATGAAAAGGTAACGTTTCATGCTTTTAAGAACTCAGACGGTTGAGGCGAACCGGAGAAAGTTCAAACTAAGCTTGATAATGGTGACAACGGAAAACGGACGTGGGAAAAATAGGGAGAGACCGTAATTGTGGGCGGTTCGATCCCAAGAAAATTACCGAGCCTAACTGACACCACAAGGTCAAGCCACGACTCTAAATAAGGCGTTGGGTAGGAAGCAACCCATCATTGGTTTGTTTATCATTACTTTTCTTAGTTTATTTTTATTTTTGTTCAGTTTGTCTTTACGAAAACCCTTGATGTCGTAATTCGTTGGGTTGTTGATAACACTTACCAAGTTGTGAGTTGTCTTTTAGAATTTTTTTTTTGGAATATCTTGGAAGCAATCCAAACCTAGCTTTCATCTAGGTTTGGGGTTGCTAAGTCATCCAAAAACATAATTGGAACCTAGGCCACGACCTAGGTTTGGGGTGTTAGTTCATTGATAGACATGCATAATGGGAATGATTCCAACCCCGACAATTGTGTAAGTTGGGATTGATCACACTTATTCATAAATACTCACATAAATGTTTGAATGTAGGTACAACAAGACGATCTCATGGGGGAAGCGAGGAGACGTGCACACGCACATCGACACACAGATTAGGCCGACTAAGCGGTTTGCCACTTTTTAACCTCTAATATTTCTCTATTTCTTCTTTTCTGTATTTTATTCGTATAGATGGATGACTGTAACCTAATTCGCATAATTAATTATCTTATGTATATACTACCTTAAAATCAAACTAGCACATTGGGGACAATGTGTGAGTAAGGTTTGGGGTTGCTCGCACGGGCACACTTATCTCTTTAACCTGTGTATATGCTTTCCTTTATCACTTACATGCCGTTAGACATCCAAGTATGCGAAAATCATGGATTTTTGAAAATTTTGCATTGTTTTGAGAAGCTTTAAACGTCGACATAGTTTTGAAGGATGACTTTTCAAATGACATGATTAGGGGACATTAGTGGAGACCATATATTGTCAATATATTTTTGAGCCTATATATTGTCAATTATTTTTTCTGAGGGATACAATTTTTGTTCTAATCTCATACACACATCAGTTTTTATTGTCGAATATGATTATATCGGGATCTCCCTATTTTCTTGCATCAAGTAATAAAGACAACCATAAAGGTATATAGTATCTATTTGTCTACAAACCGTATTGACCTTAAGAAAACGATTCCAGGCATCGTGTGATTTATCGTCATTATTTTTGGCTACTGTTACCTTTGATTGTGTGCACCTAACCCAATTTGAGGCCAAATACTAATATGATTTTCATTTCAGTACCCCACATTAATCCCTAACCTAGATACTAGCCGACCCTATCCAAAAGTGATCATAATATGAAAACGGTTAGCAAGTAAAGAGGCATAAAGAGAATGGCCAAAGAAGGAACATAAAAGGGGTTGAGTTGGGAAGAAAGAAAAAAAAAACAGACCTAAATGGGTTAAGTAGATGCAAAAGAAAAAAAAACGGGTCAGTTTACCCCCCCAAAAAAAAGGTCAATTTACCCAAAGAAAAAAAAGAAGAGAAAAAGTTGCAGCAGGTCTGAAAAATACACTCAAAGAGTGTAACGGGTGGATTGTTAAAGTCGAAGATGGCGAAGAAAGGGGAGGATATCATGTGGACCGGTCATATTGTGATACACCTAGAATTGTTTGTTCCTCATTAACCTTCAGTTCTTAGCCATCACCTTAAGCCTCATTACAACCCATTAAAGACCTGGATGATCTTTTGGAAGATGTGAATTTTGTAGACTAATTTGTACTAATATTTCTTGTCTTATTACTTGATTCCTTTCCGAGATCACCATTGATACATCCAAGCGTCTTTCAAGATATTTTTCATGCAGATATTACTTGAGATTTATTGTTTATAACTTCTTACTGGATGAGTTGTGTTGTGTGATAGCCTAGGATTCGAGCGTATTGAGAGTATCCCGTGAGGTAGGGTCGAGGCAAAATCCTCTCCGAAAATGTGTTTGACTAGTTTGAACTCAGTACGGTGTCGCTATTTTTAGTTCAATTCTCAATGCTTAACTTTTTAGACATTTGTGATTAGAGAATATTTGGTATTCATTTTCTTACACTTCACGATCATATGACACAGTTGTTACGTTTGATAAGTATACCATTTTGGCTCGTTATGCAAATTAGGATTGCTTTTGAACTGTTTTTATCTTAACTTTTTGCTAATTTGCTTGGGGACAAGCAACGCTCGATTTGGGGTTGTTGATAACACCACTTTTGGCGTACCACTTTCCATGTAGTTTAGCCCGTTTTCCAAGCATATTTTTAACGGTTTATTGCAAGTTTGTTCAGGAATCGTACTATCGAAAGGAATAGAAGAAATCTGAGATTTTTGGCTTAAATTCAATATTTTATAATCTTATTGAAGAGAGGATTGGAATACGAGTCCAACGAGCATTTCCGGAGTCAAATCGGAGCTAAAATGAACAAGTTATGGCCAAAATGGAGTAGGCGGGTAAACCTGCCTGACCGATGTTTTGAAGGAGAAAATCAAGAAGGCGGGTAAACCCGCCTGGTTACCCGCCTGGTCTGCTGTCCCCATATTAAAACGGATTAAATTACTTTTTTGAGGGGATCTTCTTCTCGCTGGAAACGCACGACCTAGGGTTCTAAGGAGGCGATTTTGGGGCGATTTGGAGAGCAATTTCGGAGCGATCGATTAAAGCGGAGAAACACGAAAGGATTAAAGATCTAAAGCCAATTTCATCATCAAATCGTAGAGATTCATCACCAAAAAGGGGTTTTCGTTCTTATTTATATTTTGTTGATTTTCATGTCTAAGTTTGGGATTTCTTTCTTCTTAGTTTTGTTTTCTACCACCTCCTACATGAACTAATCTTTAGATGTTGGGGGTTGGATTACTTTTGGTTTGAGGCATATGAACATGCAAAGTTGTGATTTTTATTAGGGTTTTCTTTTATTAATGAAGCATATGAATTGTGTTTAAAGCTTTTGTAAGCCTGATCAACTTGCAAACTGATTCCATTATTATAAAATTAGTTCGAGAGAAAAAATTTGTAATTAGATGTGTGATTTGTGTGCCTAAGGTGAGAACCTGATAGAGTACCAGTTAAATCATAGTACTTTTATACACTCTTGCCGTTCATAAACTTCCGGGTTTATGTATTGAGATCGAGAGATAAAATTCGTATTTTTCGGGAATAAGTCTGTTATAACTCGAGAGAGAGTAATAGTGATCTTTGTGATCATATATTCATTAATTGGTGTTTACCTGATAAGTATTATACCTGATGTGTTCTATGTGGAAACCATTAGGACCCAACTCCCAACTGCTTTTCTCCCATATAAAGTTTCCAACTTTCTTCGTTCTTTAAATTGTTTAGATTTCTTTAGTTTAATTAGTAGAATAATCATTCAACCAAATCAACTTTTCAACTGTCCAGTTAGTATTTACTATAGTCATTGCGTTTCTTAGTCCCTAGTTCCCTTGGTTCGATCCTGTACTTCCAGTACACTATTACTTGATTCGACCTGTACATTGCGGTTAGATTTAGGGGGGTGTAAACCCGCCTATCATATACGTACTGATACTTTAGTGCTTAAACACTCATTTCTTCATTTATAGATAGGTCATTTTCCTTTTACATCCCAATCTTGAGTCATTTAGTTATCTTTTCTTCCATATATTTGTTTTATGGAGCTAGTGTTGTGATTAATTGTTTTTTTTACTCTATGGAAGGTTACTTTGACTCTTTTGGCAAGGTATTTGTGTGGTGTCTCATGCTGCAACATTGCCACAACAATGAACCGAATGAGAAAGCCATGCGAATTAAAGGGAAAAGGATTAAAAGACAAACTTGGTAGCTTGTTGAAGACACTAGGAAGCTTCATTGAAGATAGCATGGCCGGAAATTAGTTTAATATATTTAATTAATTAGTTTATCTATTTAGTTAAATAAACTTTATGCTTTTGTCTTATTATTTGACATTTTTTCTGTACTTTAAAATTAATGGCTAAGTATTGTAATCTTCTTCCTTGTATAAATAGGAAGGTTGGGGATGACTTTTAGTTGTTCATGGATCTTACCATCCATCTATCCTCTAAAGCTTGGAAGTATTTTCCTTCATTAATGATAGAATGTAATTTGAAGTAATCTTTTGTTTTTCATTTACTTTTCTTGTCTTTTATTTATTGTTCTTCTAACTTTTTTACATTATTGTCTTTTAATTCTTGTCATTTACTTCTTGTTCTTCATTTACTTTTCATCTTGCTCTCTTACTTTATGTCATTTACATTATGGTCATTTAATTTCTTGTGATTTAATTTTCTTGCTCTTTACTTTATTGTATTTTCCATTCTTGTTCTTACTTTCTTGCATTTTCTTTCATTGCAATTTTCTTTATTGTTATTTATTTATAATGTCTTTAATTTATGCACTTTACATTTCTTGTCATTTACTTTCCATTATGAGTAGCTAAATCCTTTAGCTCGGGTGTAAGGCAAAAAGGGTTAAGTTTTGTAAACCAAACATTAGGGAATTTGTGGATCCCAGATTCACAATCAAGTACGATAAGAATCAAATAATATAAGAATAATACGATGTTGATCATAACTCCTCTCAGTGATTTGAACATGATTCCTCTATATACTTAGTGAAATTCCATTGGTAAACTTATGTTTAAATTCAGCGATAGTATACGCTGATTGTTAACAGCGATCACTGAAAATAAGAAGCCTCAAGTCTACCTCTGAAGATCTGAAGATCAACCAACACACCAAAAGAACATTCAGCAAAAGTCGAAGACCAAGCTGAAGAAAGAGATAATCAGCTAGTGATCTGAAGCGGTTCAGTGATAGCAATGGTTATCTAAACCGAAGTGTGAAGTCTTGTCAAAGCCTCAGCGATACTCTGAAAGTTCATCCTTTAAGTTTCAAGTTCAGCAATCAAGTGAAGCTTCTCAAACAAACTTAACGTTGATCTTATCCTCGATGCACAAAAATCAAACCTTATACTATGTCAGAGAAGGACGTACGGATTGTCTCATATGTCCCCATCATATTTGATATGGTACTGTTCACATGCGGCCAAAAGCTTGGTTGTTTTTTGAACAAAGGACAAGCTTCCGATGAATGCTTCACATGTGACATATACCTTTTGTCTTGCATTAAATGCAAACGGGTATAAATAAGATGAGGATATCCTCTTCATATTTATGCATGCTACTTCTATTTTCTATAACCTCTTTCTCTTTTCTTTCTTACTTCCTTGTGCATCAACTGTGTGATTTCTTAAGTTACAATAGAATAGGTTTATTACTTGTTCTAATTTCCGCTTGTAACTGTAAATTTGTTTATTTAATATAAACTCATTTGAAAACAAAAAATCTGTGTGTTTGTATTCAACCCCCCCCCCTTCTACAAACTGTTTCTATATCCTTGAACTCTTGTAGACTCCTTTAGGACCAACAAGGGGTATCAGAGCAGTGTTTCTTGCTTATCGTTGAACCAAACTTTTTTATAAATGGCTAATACTAATACAAACTACAGTGATAATGGATCTTTAGCTAAACTTCAAAGATTTACCCGTGATAACTTTCCATTATGGAAGGAAAGAATGACTCTATTCCTAGAAGGGTCACATCCTAAGATCCCGTACTATCTAGAAAATGGACCATTTGTTCCTACAACCCTAGTAGCCAGTATCCCTACCACTACTAACACTCCAGCCATCGCTGAAAGGAGACTCATCAAAACTCCAGATCGATGGACTGAAGAAGAGAAAAAGGAAGTAGCTATAGATGCTAAAGCTAGATCCATAATCGCAATGTCTTTACCAGTTGAAGTCTATCATTCTGTTATGAAGATGAGAACATCTAAGGCCATGTGGGATACCTTATGTATTCAATATGAAGGGACTAATGAAGTCCAAATCAGTAGATGTATTAATCTAGAAAGACAGTATGGAAGTTTTATGCACTCAAATGATGAAACTCTCTCTCAAATTCACCAAAGTTTTAACTGTCTCTTGATTGATATCAAACTGTTAACAGAGAATATTCTAATGCCGAAATACTAACAAAATTCATGGAGGCACTACCTGAACAATAGGGAGTCTACACTACGTGTCTAAAACTGTCAAAGAATCTTGAAACTCTCTCTCTGAGTGCTTTGTATGGAATGCTCTTAAATGAAGAGCAATCTCAGGTTTTAAGAAAAAACCTCATAAATGATATCAAGGGTGCCAAAAGTACTTCTTTGGCACTAGTGACTTCAGAGGTAGAACCTTCAAAACTAGTTTCTTCTTCCATCACCTCTATCACTGAATTAAATCAAACTAATTCAGAAGAACTCACTGATGCTGACATCTCTGAGTTTGATAACTCTCTAGCACTTCTAACAAACAACTTTAAAAGATTTGCTAGAAAGAGTAACTTTCGAAAACCTCCTCCTATCACTGACTCTGATATGTCAAAAACTCTGCCCGCTGAAAAACCATCTGCTATATGCTATAACTGTCAGCGAAAGGGTCACTTTGCTAGCGAAGGTAGATCTAAGAAAGTAGTTGCTCCCACCACCTCTCAGAACTCTGATAAAAAGGAAAAGTACTTTAAAAAATACAGAGATCTGAAAAAGAACCAGCAAAAGGGCAAAGGTCTAATAGCTGAAGAAGTTGACTGGGATCAAGAAGACGATTGGGCTAAAACATCTAATGAATCAAGCTCCGATGAACAAGATCTTGCTTTCCTCTGTCTAATGGCAAGAATTAAAGAGGCTAAAGAAGTCTCTGAAACTCCCTGCTCAGAGTCTCCTTCAACTCATGTAAACATTCCTATAAACTCCTCTTTACATGAAAGTGATAACTTGTCCGCCCTCGATGTTATGACCATTGATTTTTTCAATGCTCTAAATGGGTAGATTAAAGCTGAACAAATTAATATTGATCTTTCTAAACAATTGAAAAATTGTCATTTAAAAATCAAAGAACTAACAAAGATGGAAGAATCTCTAAAAGATCAAGTCTTTGTAAATCAAACCATTAATATTGAGAGACAACAAGCTATCACTGAAAAGCAAAAGGCCATCGTTGATCTTAAGGCTGAAAAAGCTACCATCGAATGATGGTGCAAGGCCTCTGATAAAGTCAGCAAGATCATCAATGCTCAAATCCCTCTGAAAGTCAAAAGTGGGTTAGGATATAACCCTGATAAAGAAGAATCAGAGAATGATCGTTCCATGTTGAAATTCAGAATGTTGGTCTCTTCAATTCCTGATCCTTCTTCCTCTGAAAAATTGACTGTTCTTAAATCTAATGATTCTAAGAAAATGATCAAGAACAAAGTTCCTAACCACGTTCCAAAAATCAAAAACTTTCAGAAACAGAAAAAGAACTCCTATGTTCCCTCTTTAAGTCATCCTAAAGCTGGGAAGAAAATCCCTGGATCTATTCAGCAATCAACTCCCAGAATTAAGATCGATCTTACACCTGTCCCTGAAAAGATTGTTATACCCGCAAGGACATCGGACAAAGGAATTCTAGGCTTGGCTCCTGAAAATATTTCTTCTAGCACCCTGAAATCTTTCAATTCCAAACCTGCTCACAAATATAGGAAATGCTATCACTGTGGTGAAACTACCTACATTGCCAGCAAATGTCCTAATGCTACTAAAGCTGAAAAATTAGCTCATGGAAATAAAGTAGCTCAAACTGATAAATCAGCGAGAGTGAAATCCACCAAGGTTGGGAAACCTTCCAAGGCGAAGATATCCACTGAAGAGAATTTTTCAGCAAGTAGCTCTTCCGCCACTCCTTCCACTAACATACAGGACCCATAGTAATATGGGTACCTATGAAAAATTAATCCTTTTGTTGTATGCAGAGTGCCAAAGGTATCTGGTATCTTGATAGCGGATGCTCAAGACACATGACTGGCAGAAAATCTCTGCTATCTGAATACAAGGAAGAAGCTAGTCCCTCAATGACCTTTGGTTGAAATGGTAAAGGATACACGAAGGGTTATGGAATTCTATCCAATGGAGCCACTTCATTCAGTCGAGTCGCTTACGTTGAAGGACTAAAACACAATCTATTGAGCGTTATTCAGCTATGTGACAAAGACTTCAAAGTTCTATTTCTAAAGAATAGATGTGTTGTCACTGATTCGAATGACAAACTTGCCTTAACAGGCAAAAGAGTTGAAAATATGTATGTCACAAACATGAATAGCTCTCACTCTGAGAACATGTGTTTCATTTCCAGAGCCTCCACAGACATAAACTGGTTATGGCATAAAAGACTCTCTCATCTGAACTTTAAGACAATCAATGAATTGTCTAAAAAAGAACTTGTCAGGGATCTCCCTAATCATACAATTGGAAAGGAATCTCTTTGCCCAACGTGTGAAAAGGGAAAATTGACAAAAACCTCGTTCAGATCTAAACAAGTTTCTTCAGTGACCTCACCTCTTCAGCTTCTCCATATGGATTTATTTGGATCTGTCAATGTACAATCTCTATCTAGAAAGAAGAACACTCTTGTGATAGTTGATGAATATTCCAGATATATATGGGTATTCTTTCTTCGATCCAAAAGTGGTACACCTGACGTTATTATAACTTTTATCAGAAGAATGGAAGTCCTGAATAATCTTATCGTTCACTCCATGAGAAGTGATCATGGTACTGAATTCAAGAACACTACCTTGATTAATTTCTTTGAAGAAAAGGGAATCACTCACAACTTCTCATCAGTGAGAACTCCTCAGCAAAACGGTGTTGCTGAAAGAAGAAATCAAACGATCATCGAAACAGCTCGCTCAATGCTCAACGAATCGTATCTTCCTACTCAATTCTGGGTTGAATCTGTCACTACTGCATGCTTTACTCAGAATCTTTCTCTGATAGTAAAGCGATTCAAGAAGACCTCCTATGAACTATTTCATAGAAGAAGACCCTCTCTGAAGTATCTACACATTTTTAGATGTAGATGTTACATTCTGAATGACAGAGATCATTTGGGCAAATTTGATCCAAAAGCTGATGATGGGATATTTCTTGGATACTCTTCTGTATCCAAATCTTTCAAAATCTTCAACAAGAGAAGACAATATGTTGAAGAATCCATGCACGTCAGCTTTGATGAAAATCCCCCAACAAATTCTATTCCTATCCCTGTAGAAGATGAGGAATTGAATGAATGGATGAAATCTCATTACGGGGAACCTGAAACTTATTTCAGCAACCAACCTAATGCTGAAACCAACGATGATAGGATCCCTGATCTTCCTATGTCAAGCAACGATCCATCATCATCAGGGATCAACATCACTCCTCTCAATCAGATTCCTCCATCTGATACTTCTTTAGGAGATTCTTTAGTGAATAACCAAGCTTCATCTTCTACTAATCAATCCTCTGAATCTCCTCCATAATTGATCTTAGATAATGAAGTACCTGTTGCTGAAACAACCAACGTTATCCCTGAAAGAGAACAGATCGCTAAATCTATTGTTGATCAATCACCTCAACCACCAGCTCAGCGATGGACTGCAAATCATCCAATAAATCAAATCATTGGTGATCCAAATGCAGGTATCAAGACTCGTAGAGGTACAGGTAATATATGTCTCTATGTAAATTTTATTTCTCTCTCTGAACCTAAGAAGATAGATCAAGCTATCTCTGATCCGAGCTGGGTCTCTGCCATGCAAGAAGAGCTAACTGAGTTTCATAGAAACAAAGTTTGGAATCTTGTTCCTTGTCCATCTGATAAAACTGTAATACGAACCAAATGGGTTTTTCGAAACAAGCTGGATAAAAATGGCACTGTAATTTGCAATAAGGCTTAGACTTGTTGCTCAGGGATATAGATAGGAAGAAGGTATTGACTATGATGAGACCATCGCTCCTGTTGCTAGATTAGAAGCCATAAAACTTTTCTTAGCTTATATTGCCCACAAAGACTTTAAAGTTTTTCAAATGTATGTTAAAAGTGCTTTTCTAAAGGGTAAACTCAGCGAGGAAGTTTATGTTGAACAACCTCCTGGGTTCTCTGATCCAAACCATCCTTGTTGTGTTTTCAAACTTCAAAAAGCTCTTTACGGGTAAAACAAGCTCCTAGAGCTTGGTATGATACTATCTCAAAATTCCTTCTTAAAGAAAAATTTGTTCGTGGAAAAATTGACCAAACTCTGTTTTTAAGAAAATACAAAGGTCATACTATTCTTGCTCAAATATATGTTGATGACATTATTTTTGGCTCCAAAAGACTCAAACTATGCACTCGTTTTGCAAACAGAATGAAGAAAGAATACAAAATGAGTATGATGGGTGAACTAACATATTTTCTAGGTTTGCAGATTAAGCAATCTGACAAATGAATTTTCATTTGTTAAAGTAAATATGTTAAAGGCATGTTGAACAACTTTGATATGAAGCAATGCTCAGCGATGAAGACCCCGATGGCACCTCCTCTGACTTTGAATAAGGACCCAAATGGGAAACCTATCAATATCACTGCCTATCGTGGGATGATCGGATCTCTGTTGTATCTTACAGTTAGTAGACCTGATATAATGTATTCTACCTGTCTCTGTGCTCGGTATCAAGCTGAACCAAAGGAATCTCACCTTATCGCTGTAAAGCGAATTTTCAGATATCTGAAAGGAACTCCTAATCCGGGTCTTTGGTATCACAAAGGCTCAGCGTTCGATCTAATCAGTTACTCTGATAGTGATTTTGCAGGATGTAAGATTGATAGGAAGAGTACCACTAGTGGATATCAGCTACTAGGTGGTAAGTTGATAAGTTGGACTAGTAAGAAGCAGAACTATGTGTCCACATCTACCGCTGAAGTTGAATACGTAGCCGCTGGCAGCTGTTGTGCTCAAATCTTTTGGATGAGAAATCAGCTGAGAGATTACGATCTCAAACTTTCCAAAATCCCTATCTATTGTGATAGCACTAGTGCTATTGCAATTGCAAATAACCCTGTACTTCACTCGAAAACCAAGCACATTGAGATTCGATATCACTTTATCAGAGATCATGTGATAAATGGAGAAGTGGAACTTCACTTTGTACCAACTGAATATCAGCTCGCTGATCTTTTCACCAAGCCTCTTGATGAAGCTAGATTCAATCTACTCATCAGCGAACTTTGTATGTTAAACTTCGAATAATTCTCCATTCTTTGAACTATGATTCAGCGATACTTGATCATTCTCACTCCGGTATGAATTTCTAAATCTTTACATTCTCTGAATATTTTTATTTTCAGGGAATGTCTTCAAACTAAAAACCCATCACTGACAATCCTTTATTGTCTATTGATGAAGAATTTAAGGATAATGATTAACATTTTTAAATGATAATCATTTTCAAAATTTTCAAATAAGAAAAGGACACGTCAGAACTTTATCTGACACATGACAGACCACGACGTTTCCTTTCCCACTCTTCTCTAGGAACGTGCGCTAGGTCATCATTACTTTTCAAAAATCTAAAACCGTCGTTTAGCTATCCTTTTCTCTCTCCTCTTGCTATTCACGCAATTAATTTCTTCATTTGATTTTTTACGCGCTCATTACTCTCTAAAGGCAAGAACCTTCTTCAAATCTTCAAGCTTTCTTCAAGACCACCAAGAACACGCACTTGTGCGTTTTTCTTTGTTTTTCACTTTTAAGGTTTGATCTAACCCTTTATTCTTTATTTAAAACAACAATGTCTTTTATCACATCTATACATTCCTTATAACTTCTTGTTTTAAAACGAATCATGTTTAAAATCTAAAATTAATGTGATAAAACCCTAAAATCTTTTTCAAAACCCATTCTGGGTTCGTCTTAGAACAGAAGACCTTTTTTGGTATTGTTAACTAAGGTTTTTTTCTTTAAAAACACCTTTTCACAATTTGTGTTAATAACAAGTATTTTGATCTTTGTTCATCAAAACACTTGTTCTTCTTCTACAAATTTTGGTAATCCTTGTACCAAAGACATAATCTAGTTTATTCCTTCTATATTAAACCATGATCTTCCTCTTTGGTGTTCCAATCTTTGAAACAGAAATGGCCTCTTCAAGCAATACTACTCAAGCTGACGAACGTGCCCCGATTGTCCTTGAAAAAGCTCCTGTCTGCCTCTTCAAGTTGGAACAAGCCACTTTCAAGGCATGCAACTACCTAGCCTTGGTGGACATCCCCGCTGATAAGGCTCACTTCAACGATGGTGCAACTTTTATCAAGACTTGTCCCCTGATGTACGCATTCTTGAACAACCCTATTGGCATAACTGCTCACCTTCAGGCTCTCTGGTACACTACTCACTGCACAACACTCACTACAGATAAGGGAAACAACTCCCTGGAATTGCCTTCACTATCCCCACTCTTGGCCCTTTCGCATTCACCTCAGGATTTCTTAGGAATGCTCTTCACCTCCCCTCAAGAGGTAAGAATCAGCGATGGGCCCCTGAGCCCACCAAAGAGCAGATAGAGGAATTTCTCGACTCTATTGGCTACGTATAAGAGAACCCTAAAGCAAAATCAGTCGGATCGAAGATGGAGAAGAAGCGTCTTCCAGCTCGCTGGAAATACATATTCACCCAAGTGATTCAGTTCTTGGGCTCCAAGACTGGCTCTCATGATCAAGCCAACAAGCACTTCCAAGACCTTGGCTTTGCTCTCTACACAAACTACAAGCTGAATTATGCAGACTACATATTCAGCGACATGTACAATAGGGTGAAAGATGGAAAGAGGAACCAATTCATTCCTTACCCTACGTTCTTTGCAACCATCATGGAGTTTGCCTTCAAGGATGAATATCCAAAGGTCGCCAACGAAAGCTTCTCCATGGTCGGCAAGAAGTCTCTGGACATTGATGTCCATCCTGATGATGCTCCTTACACTCCATACATGTTGCAACTAATTGAAGCAGCAGCACATGTGTCCGTCTCACTGACCGACCCATCAGTGAGTATCCCTGACACCTCCACTCCCTCCAAAAGAAAGGAACCAACCGATGGTCACAAAAAGACCATCGCTCATAAGCCAGCGGCAAAGAAACAAAAGAAGGGAGTCTCTCAAAAGATTTCCCTTTCTGATTCAGGCGTAATACCAACGTCCTCTGTAGCCACAGCCACGACAACGGTCTCTGCATCCGTTGCCGTTTCTTCAGCACTACCACCACCTTCAGCGACTCCGGTCACTAAAAGGTTATAGCCAGCTCCGCTAAAGCTGGATCAGGTACTACATTCACAGCCTTCTCTTCTTCTTCCACCATTTCTTCTTTGGTCCTCACACAAACATATGATTCAGAGATAGTTATCCCTATCTCTGATGATGTTGAATCGCACACTGTCCAAACTTTAGTGTTATTTCGACAATCTGAACTTTGGAAAGCCAGTACAACAGGACCTCAGCATGTCTCTCACAGACATACTAAGACACATGCTAGTGATCCACATGACATTACCGTTGTACACGTTATCTCTGAGAGTAATCCTCATGATATTCTCAAGGTAAATAACATGTCTTGTCACCCTTCATCTAACCCAGAGCTCTTTTTGGCTGCTCTGTCTATGTTTTCATCAGGTTTCGCACCTCCATTCTCCACCTCAGCTACCACTACTACTACCACCAGGGTTGCTGCTACTACTGCTGCTGCTACCACCACTACATCACTATGGAAGTTCCGACCGGGTCACAAAGATCCACGGTGTGTAATGACGCAAGTGTCCTAGGGGCTCTAGACCCGTTGTGCTTTGAAATGAAGTCGAAGTAGGCAGGATTCTACTTCTGGTTTCAATATCTATGCCTCCCTAAAGGAGGGGAGCTAGATATGGAGCTAAACCCGCAACAAGTGATGATATTGTAGCTTGTTCTAAGACTACGGAATGGATGGTTGAGGCGTGCACTTGCGTTGTTGGGTCCACAATGTCTTGTCCAATGTTGGTACCCAACGGATGCGTATCAATAGAGGACTCGGTTACCCGGATAGTGGGGACTGAAATCTCACTCTCATTCATATTTATCTCCCCTTCACTCATCCTTACAACAACATTTCCAACGTGAACTCCCTCCGCTCTCCTTATTTCTCCAATGGTTAGCTCATAATCATGTTCAATAATGGGATCGGTTAAGGGTTCAGTTTGTCGGAACATTTCATCAACAGTATCTGACTCGGTTGATGATTCTTGAAGGGATGGTTATCGATCGATACGGTTAAGAGCAGTTTCCTCAGTGTCAAGTGTCCGTCGGCGTCTCGGGCGTAAGTCTTCAGAACTATCGTGTAGCTCAAAGGAGTCTTCAGATTCGGTGTCGGTTTCAGGTTGGCGAGTAATGCGTCTGCGGTTAACAAGTAATTTCATGCGTTGGCGGCAAGTGGATGTAGTGGCGGTTCCAGTGTGTGGTGGAGGTGGAATGGGAATGGCAGGGGCAAAAGTGGTAGGGGTAGGGATACGAATCGCTGATCAGGTGCACCTCCCACGTCAATTCCCCTCACATCCGATATTCTCTCAACACCCTATTCAGAATCCCTTTGATCCTGAACCTGCTCGTCAACTCTAGGACCCTCGCCTATCACTTGATGTTCCTCATGGGTTGGCTCTTAGGCAGGCTCATCCGGAATTGGAGGAGCCATTAAGCCGATTCGCTCCCTATATGCTATCACACTGGGTGCAAGCTGATCAACAAGGGATAATAAGGCTTCGGGTATGGGAATTCGAGACTATTGATGTACGGGAATTCGAGACTATTGAGCTTGAGGGACTTTTAAGCATAAGAAGGGTCGAGTGGTATACCTGTACGGCGTGGAACTTCTGGACGGGAGTGCATCATGGAGTGAATGAACAGTTGGAAGAACCGTTGATATGGTAGAAATTGGCGGGCCCTTGAGTTGGCTTTATCCGTAACATAATCAACTAGATCAGTCCAGATAAGCATCATATAGTCGTAGTTCCGGCTATAGATGATCCCATGAAAAATCTTTAGTACGGCCGTGTTGGCTCTGTCCATGCCGGTGTGTTTGCCTGTCAGACGGCGGTTGATAAGCGAGAAAAGGGTGAACCAAATTTGTGGTAGATACATCCGCTTGAACTGTCCGACAGATGTAAGCTGAGAGTTGAAGCCTAAGGCATGGATGTCTCGGCACAATACTTCTTCGGTTACTGGATCTTCATAAGTATCCAATATAGGTAGGCGAAGGATGCAACGTATTCTGGATGGCGTGAGTCGAGTCACGTAGTCAACTATTTGAGCCGTAAAATGGTAGTCACCTTCATCTGGATGGTACGTCGGGGTATACCAGAATTGTTTAAGATAGAAGGTTGGGACACGATGCTTCAAAGAAAAAGCATACCGCATGGGATGTCTTTTTAAGATCTCCATAATGACAGGATGCTCGAGATTCATGCTGAAGTCGAGACGATGGTTGTTTGGTAAGAAGTCCTTCTTTTTTGAAGTGGGCATCAGTATTTCATCCCGATTAGCCGCATTGATGCTTGGTGCATTGGATCTTTCGGAAGGCATGGGATGTTCGTCATCTGACATATGGTGATCATTGATGGCCACCATGGAATTTGAGAGTGCAAGTTTAGTAAACCATAGAAAGTAGATCAGTTCTTAGTGTGGAGTGAAAATAAGAAATAGCGAAAACAATGCTAAGTATGGATGTCGGTCCATGCATCTGATGAGATAGTCGATATAAACGTATGTCGAGAGTAGTGCTATCGATAACCAGCTGTCGTCGAGTGAGACTATCAGACAAGTGAAATATGTTAAACCTGGCAGAGTCGACATAAAAGAATGTCGATTGAAGTTGGGTCGATATGTATACTTAAATGGAAGACAAGTTAAGGAAGTATGTCGAGTCTATAGGAGTTGACATTAATAGATGTCGAGTCTAATAGATGCGAGATAAATGCTTAAGATTATCTAGACAACGTTAAGGATAGATGTCGAGCACCAAAGGGGCGACATAAATTTATGACGAGTCTAAATGGATCGATATAAATATTTATCGAGTGAAATAGGGTCGAGATGAACACTTAATATTTTCTAAGAAAGATTAAGTGGGTCTATTGGGCCTATAGGATTCGAGATAAATTTGTATCGGGCCTAACTGGGTCGACATAAAGTCTTGTACAAGTTCAGATAAGGCTGGTGGATAAAAATCTTGTCGATTGAAAGACGCAACATAAAGCCTTATGCAAATATGTTAATGGTTTCGGACGCGACAAGAAAGCATGTCGACTTTATTGGACGCTTTAAAGTTCGAATTTGATGAAATTAATCCTAGATCTAGGGTCGATAGGCATCGTCTAACACTATAATAACTACTCCTATTGTTTGATTAGTTCCAGAAGTACCCAAAAGCATGAAAATATGTAAAACCCAAGGGTTTGGAAACCGAACAGTTGGACACAAATTTGAAGAGCATGCAATGAGTAAAACAAAAATTTGCAGGTATTAAGGATGTTAGGGAAGAGATTACGAACCTGGTGATGTAATTGGAGTTGCACAAATCGAAGATTTTGAAAATTTTGTGAGATGACTGAGTGCTCGGGTGTGGTTTAGAGAGAAATAGAGAGAATTTCTTTTTGAAGAAACGAACAGTGATTGTGGGGTCCTCGTATTTAAATAGTGGGCCAGAGACACGTGGCGTGAGCTGAATGGGTCGATGACAACTGAAGGTCGGCTTGTCGAGCCTTAGTAGCGCGACATCCTCAGATATCGAGCCCCATATAGCCGACAAGCAGGGGATGTCGATCCCTTAAGGGTGCGATTATGAGAAAAAAAAATTGAACAAAATTCTAAGTGCTCCCCCTTGATTGGTGCCTAAGATAAGAAAACTTAGCTCCCCCTACGAAGATGTGAGTTAAGAAAAACTTACCTTACCGATCTCCCTCGAAAACTGAAATATTAGAAGAACAAACATCGATATATCTAAAAATTAAAGACACACGCATGACGAAAATTGTACTAAAACGAAACAAACTATGAAAATACAGAACTTTTGAAAGTCATTAAAATTTCACAAAACGAGAATTCAAATATCATGAAGATTCACGCTAAAGGATGAATGTGCATATATACTTGATTGGGCTTTTTGTGAAGTTTTAAATATACTGATTTAGAATCAGGTTTTGAGATTTATCATGCCTAATTTGGACACTAGGAATTGGAAACGTTTCTCATCCAATGCCTTTGTGAACAAGTCGGCAATCTGTAGTTCCGTATTAACAAAGTATAATTCGATTGTACCTCTTTCGACATGGTCTTTAATGAAATGGTACCGGACATCGATGTGTTTTGTCTTGGTGTGTTGTATTGGATTGTTGGATATGGCGATTGCGCTTTTCGAGTCACAATAGATTGGAATCTTGTCGAACCAAAAGCCATAGTCTTTAAGTTGCGTGCGCATCCAAATTACTTGCGAGCAGCAGCTTGCGGCAGCGATTTATTCAGCTTCCGCAGTGGATGTGGAAACGCACGTTTGTTTCTTAGATGACCAGCTTACCAGTTTATCTTCCAACAACTGAATATAGGCTGTCGTACTCTTTGGATCAAGCATGCAGCCGGCATGATCAACATCTGAAAAAGCAGTTAACTCGAAACCCGTATCCTTAGGATACCGTAGGCCAAGATCAATAGTACCTTTTAAATAATGAAAAATTCTTTTAATAGCGCTAAGGTGGGATTATTTGGGAGAGGCTTGATATCTAGCACATAGGCATGTAGCAAACATTATGTCCGGTCGATTAGCCGTTAAGTACATTAATGATCCAATCATTCCCCGATAGGTTTAGAATTAACCGCTTTTCCCAAAGGATCAGCGTGTATTTTGAACCTGGAGACATGGAAGTGCCAATCGAAGTACAGGTCGTCATGTTATATTTATGTAACATATCCGAGATGTATCTCGATTGGTTAATATCCGCTGAATATCCGCTGAAAATTCGCGCTGAAAATTGTTTTACTTGAAGACCGAGGAAAAAATTCAGCACTCCCATCATGCTCATATTGAACTTGGCAATCATGAGTGCGGATGAGTTTTTGCATTGTTGTGGGTTAGTTGAACCGAAGATAATGTCGTCTACGTAAATCTGTATAAGCTGGTATCACCATCTTCCTTTTTAATGAAAAGTGTAGGATCGATCTTACCTTTGAAGTACCCGTTTTTGACGAAATAAGCATATAGATTGTCATACCATGTGCGAGGAGCTTGTTTGAGGCCATAAAGAGCTTTGTCGAGAATGTATACATGATTTGATTTTGATGGGTCGACAAATCCATCACGCTAAGAAACATAGACCTCTTCTCGTAAAACACCATTTAGGAAGGCAGTCTTGACATCCATTTGAAAAACCACAAAGTTTTTGTGAGCCGCTTATGCCAAGAACATGCGAATGGATTCAATTCGAGCAACTGGTGCGAACGTTTCATCATAGTCTATGCCTTCTTGCTGATGGTAGCCTTTGGCGACAAGTCGTGCTTTATTGCGCATGACAATTCCATCCTCGTCCTGTTTATTTTTTAAGATCCTTTTGGTGCCAATGATGGTTTTGTTCTTCGGACGGGGAACGAGACGCCATACCTTTAGACTTTCAAATAGGTTGAGTTCTTCCTACATGGCTACAATCCAATCTGGATCAGACATGGCTTTGGTAATAGTGTTGGGTTCGATTTTGCTTAGGAAGGAAAAAAACAAGCAATCGTTGGCCGAGGCAGATCTCGTTCGGACCAGTGTTGAAGGATCGCCAATAATTTGTTCGGGTGGGTGAGATCGGATCCAATTTTTAGTATGAGGAAGTGGTTGTAGCGTCGTCAGGTTCGGATTGTCATGCACATACGTGCCTAGAGGAAGATATTGAACTGATTCTAAGGCTGGAGCCACTTCGGAATGACGAGCGGAAGTGGAAGCATCCTTTTGAGTGGGATTCATTGGTGAGGGAGAGGATGTCCGTTCCGGATTCGTAGGTGTAAGTGTTGTGTGAATATTGCTATCCCTGAAAACATAAAATAAACGTTAGCACAAGTATACACCGCAGTTTACTATCGTGTTATAACAAGTAATAAAGGTACAAGTACCGAATATCATTCCCACATAGATGATATTAAAGTTCGTTTTGAAGGATTAAAAAGCCTGGTCTTTAACTGAATTGATTTCAAATGGCGAAAAAGAGGAGTTTGTTGATTAACTAAAATTGGTTTGATTTGTGATGTGAGAAAGATCTATTTATAAAATGAAGCGTGGGATGCAAGATTCTGATAATATAAAACTTAAGCAATTTAATAAAAATATGTTATACAAGACTAATCGTTATTTTAGAAAACTAATACTTTTCGTAACCTTATTTAAGGTTAACCCATTTTTCTACCATTAACTAGTTGTCAATTAATTAAAGGTATTATTTAATGAAGTATTAACGGTCCAAAGATTAGTTCAGTATAGTCGATGACATCTTTTTATTTTGTTACCAAAGTTTTAGTCTTAACGTACACCTTGCACCCCAAGCAAAAGGGTTTAGCTTTCCATCTTAAGATGTCTTAATATAAAAAGATGGGTTAAAACTGTGTAAATAACGGAGATAGAAAATGCTTTTAGTGTATAAGTCTTGAGGAATTACCTGCAAAAGGATGAGAATAAAAACCTGAACTGAGAATCTTTATATAAAAGTGCAGATCACTTAAAATTAAATGCTTATTCAGCACTTATTTACCTCTTAACCTATCACTTAACTCTAAATTGGAATTGTTTGTTTGTGGATTTTTCCATGATCAACTACCCATTTTAATCTAATTTTAATAAACCAAGTAATTAATAAACTAACATAGCATTAACAGAACCATGCAGCTTTTTAACTTAATCAATTAAGATAACACTTAATTTGAACTAGAAATAGGAGTTGAAATTCAAACTAACAAGAAACTAATTTCTTGTTCTGCAGCAATTCGATAGGAAGCAAGGATTGAAAAGAACAAAACCTCACCCATGACAAATGTGATTACACATTACCTATTTTAATAAACTAAAGTTGGAAAATGATGAGACACCAAATTAAGAACCCATGGAGATTTTTATGAGAAATTCTGCAGTGGGTAAGAAACAGAAACAAATCACCAACATCAATTTCTTCAAACTCTATCTAATTAGAAGGCATTAGCTAGAATTTAGGAACAAACTAACCCACAGATTTACTTGCTTTCTTTTCTTTGGACGGTAAACAAAACGAATAATACAAACCAAAGCTTTACCCACAACTAATTAACTTGAGTCCTAATTAATGATTTTGACAGCAAGAGAAAGTTCAGATTATATATATATATATATATATATAACTGTTTCGACATAAAACAATAAGAAGGAGAATTGAAACATAGTTTTTACCCACTTAAAGCTAACTATTGAACACCTGAACAGTTTTGAAAGACACAGAACCAGAAACCACTTTGATTTCTTCCGAATTTTGACAGGAACACCTGAGATTAAACATGAACCATTGTTCTAAAGCTGATGATATCTAATTTAAGTTAATAACTCGGCTGTGTATATAAACACAACAGCCGTATGTATTAGGAACAAAGAGCACAAGAACAAGACTCTCTACACTTTAGCTAATGATCAATACCCACTAAATCAATATACTTAATATCAACCATCTACAGGTAAGATGTTTTCGGAGACAAATAGCAGAAAGAAAGAGAACACAATGAGAGCTATATCACTGCACATGATCCTTAATCTTCATATATATATATATATATATATATCAATATAAAGCATAGAAACCAAAACATTGTTTTCTCTAACAACTTGCAGATCAAGTTGTCTTTAAAAACCACAAAACAATTTCCAAGTAGTAGCAAAATAGAGAGAGAACCTAAGGCTCCAGGCGTGTCTTTTTTCCTATGCTTCCATCCCTATTTATAACCATAAAGATGCTTAAGGTGGTATCTTAAAGCCCTAAGCTCCACAAAAGACTATCCCAATACTTAATGTTTATACATTGGGTATTTAAAACAGAAAGGAAATATTTACAAACAACACATTATCCAAATTCTGCAGAGCCCATCAGTTGCAGCCCGTTTGATTTTCCGTGATCTGCTTTCGTATCCACCAAAACATGCATTCTTCGCAACGACCGTCTTTTTGTTCTTTTGAAATATGAAAATGTAAGAGATGAAAACATAAAATTTACATGTTAATAGCCCGTAAATTTCATCTCTTTTGATTATATAAAGTCATAAAGAAAAACTAAAATTTAACAGTTTATGTTAATGACTTAAGACTATAAATAGCGAATTTTATACTAGATTTTGACTCGAAAATAGATATAAATAAGGTTAATAAATTAACCTTATCACATCTCCAAACTTAAACCGTTGCTTGTCCTCAAGCAACAAAAATATGAAAAGTAGGACCGAAAATTACTTAGACTTATAATACTAAGATAACCGAACTAAGTGCATACGGGTCAACCGAAAATAAAGCAATCACGCCACAACGTCCACTCAAAGTTCCAAAATGCAATTCCTTAGTTTCGTTACCGTATAGAACAAAATCTCCTATTCCACATTTCGCAAAAGTATGATCAGTTTCATTATTTCTTTGTAACGTGTTATGCTTTGTCTGGATTTTTCTTTGAAAACTTCATTGATGACACGGTTTTGTGTCTTTGAATGTGTTTTCATGAAACCAAAATATCTTTCGCATGATTTGTGCAAAGGTCTATGTGAACTATGCTCTTTTATATGTAATCAAAAAAAAAATTCTCGTGGAAAAATCTTTTAGAGCTATGCTGTTTTTGTATGAAATTTTGTTTTTTTTTTCTTCACGTTTTGCACCATGTGATTTAGTATGCATCAAAGAATTTTCAAAAACATTTCATGCATTTTGGTTGGGAAAAGGTTTTGTCTTTTGACAAGTTTTGCTTATCTTGATGAGTTTCAAGATACCCATCTCCAAACTTGTGAGTTTCAATGTCCTCATTGAAAAGTAGAGGACCTAGCCGTATGGATTTAAGAAGACTGAAAAAAGACGCCTTTTGAAAAATGTGCTCAAGTTGACAACCGTCCATACGAAGAGAAATTTTCAGAATTGAACCATGCATTTGAGTAGGGGAGATGTGATTGCATACTTTCCATATGACATTATATGCAAAAAATACGATTTTCACAAAAAGACTCTTCAAACTACCTAACTTCACACAGCAAATGTCCACATAAAAAGTTTATTCTAAACCGATGCTACTACTAATTATTAGTTATACTAATGTAACATTACACTTTTAAAATACTAATGTTGATATCTAATTATACTTAACTTCACATATCCCAAAAGAAATCAACCTAAAACAAATATTTATTATAGACTTGATCTTATGAATACTTATCAACTAAATTTACCCATTTCAAACAGCAAAAAGTAGCATTCTAAACACTAAAATTCAGCAAATATAAAAGAAAATTAAATTTAGTTACTAAGGGGTACCGAATCAAACCTGCCCTACTCCTGATTTATGCGTGATAAGAGTGTTTTTAATTTACTGCATCATGACTCGGCAGCCAATAGACGTTGGCAAACATATTCAAAATAATATTAAGCTAAGTGTCGGAAGAGCAACAACGAAACTCCCATATGTGGCTAAAATCAATTTACTCATGGATGCCGAAAAGGTCCCAACTTTGCCAACCAACCATTTTGTTTACGATAAAATGGTCATGGATAGGCAAAATTTGGATCGATTAAAAACACTCTTATCACGCAATGTGTTTCTAACAAAATAATACTAGATATTTGCAATTGGTCTCAATTTTTTTTTTTAATAAGACCCATGATGTCCCTCTAAAAGACCATTCAGCCCCTGGTCTTATGGCCACAGTTTCTAAAATATGGTCTAACTCATCAATACCGACTTCTTTTTCTAGTTGATCTAATTTAGAATGAGTGGGTGGCATAAGTCTTAGTACTCTATTTATGGCCGTAGCCGAGTACTTAGCTTTAGTTTGGCGTATCATTAATTCTAATGATGCCACACTAGGCATATCTGCAAAAAAATTCCCACACCCAAGTCATATTATATGGTTTCGGTACCGTGCACAAGATATCCCAACCAAGGCTGTGAATGGTATTTTTAATTTGAGGAAAAATTTTAAGGGTTTCATCATCAAATCCCTTTGGTGTATGACCTGTTTTAGTACAAACACCCTATATTTATGCATGGCAAGCTTACAACTAAAACCGTTAAAAATTTGTACCTCCCTGTCGTCCTCCACAGTTTCAGCCATTTTTTTACCTTTTTCTCGTTCATCCACAGGTTGTTGGATAGCCGTGTTCTTGACAACTGTCTTCCATACCGGTTTTTCAACCGGTTTCTCTGTTGGCTTCCATTTTGGGGCTGCCCTTGCGTCGCTCGTTAACCCCGTTCTGCTCCTTTTATAACTGGGTATGGTCCGTATCATCATATTGAGTCGTCAGTGGTGGTCGAGTTCCAGGTGAGTATATGGTACGTAATGGGTCTGAATCATGCACCTCTTCAGGAACCTGTGAAAACATGTGCACACGATTGAAATGCACCCTCTCTATAAGAGGTGGTGGCTGTCTGTTCGTTCGATTGTGAAACATATTTTGTACTAACTGACTCAGTGTCATCCTGTCATTTGTATTAAAATTACCCAAAGATGGAATGGAACCAAATTGACCAAAATGGCCAGGGTTTTGGTTTGGTGGACGATATGCTATGTGGATTTCCCAAGGTTTGCAAGTTATCGTAATGGGAAGCCATACCTAGCGTAGTGTATGGTTGGTAATATGAGGATGGTGACTGTCTATCTGCATATCGTGGTGTTAACTGACCTAAAGCTTCGAAATTTGGACTTAGAGAGTTGGTGATGGTGTTGTATCTAAGTTGTCCACCGAAAACAACTCCACTGTGAGGTGTAGGATTCAGCCTGCTTCCCTGTTGTTCGAATGGTCCTTGTTGTCTGATGTTTTGATGAGACCCGGTGAGAAATCCCATCATGGATGGTCTTTGAATAAAATTTGCTTGCCTTTCTGAGTTTCTAAAGTGACCTCCGGCTAGGTTTTTTTCTCCGGTGACCTGCTGCATATGAGAGAAAGAGAAGTCAGGTGGTTTTACCTGATTGATGTTATCAAAGTTGCTGGTGTTGAGTATTGTGTTAGTCAGCGGCTGAGTGGTGGTGATTATGATGGGTGCCACCGTTGGTGGTGTAGTCAGGTGGCTGCCGTCGGTGACCTCAGTGGTTGTTTGATGATCGGTGACCATAGGAGCGACGATGATGGCACCTGTGAGATGTGCAGATGGTGTTGGTTCGACCTCACGATCGGCGACATGTAATGAGGTGTCAGGGTCGTTTGATGTCTGGGTTATGGCCACTTCTGGTTCAGCAATACTGAGATGAGCTTCCTTCTCGTTCTCAGAATCGACAGGTGGTTGATTTAGGTCAGGCCCCTCTTTCTTCTTCATGGCACTATGATCGAATGTAGTTATGGTTGTGTCTCCGGCGAGTCTGAGAAGGGTGGCAGTAGCTAGGGTTTTTCCTGTGAAAGGGGTTTTTGGGATGAGAGTTGTGAGTGGTTTAGAGGTGTTTATGGTTGTAGATGATTATACTTCAGTGTTATCTTGGGCAAATTTCAAAGCAATCTCAGCAAAAACTTCCAGAGGATTTTTGTTAGAAAAAGTGTGGGAATGTGAAGAAGATGACCTTTCTGATGAAGACAATGGGATTAAAATGGGTTTTTTTTTTTAGTTGCTTTTGAACTTTTCTTTGCTTTGAGTTTTCCTTGATTTCTTGTAACTCTTTTGTTGGGTTTTTCAGAAAAGCTCCCGAGCTTCATTGTTTTGAAGAAGAAGATGGAAGATTGAGTTTATTATATATGTGCATTTTAATATTATTTTAAAACAAAATCCTTTGGATTTGGTATGAGCCGCCGGTAAAAAAAAATAAAAGATAGGATTTGATCAGCATGCATGTTCAGGTCCTCACACAACATTAAATGCAATGTAAGGAGAAATCTGATTTACCTGCATAATGAAATTTTATTAGATAAAAATCTTATTTAAATCCAAACTCTTTGTTAATTAACATCTGAAAAAAAATATCTTCTCAACAATCTTTGCTTTCGGCTCAAGATATCATACCCATTTCCTAATTGGGCCGAGAATATGTAAGTCTAATACCCCATTTTATTTTATACAACTACTATAAACATATATATATATATATATGGACGTTCAAACGAAAACGTTAATTATTTAAGAAAACAAGAAAACTATTTTGCATGTACAAAATCACATATGATTTAGTACTAATATGAAAAATGGACACGGACAACTTTTGCCGCGGCTTAAGTCGCGGGAAAAGTCTCGGCTAATCATAAATTATTTTGTATGTGAATCATATATGATTTTGTACATGAAAAAAAAAATTTGTTTTCTTAAATAGGTAGCGTTTTCGTTTGAATCTGTCTCGCTATATATATACATAGATATAGAATATTTATAGAATTAATTTTTTTTTCTTTTATATTTTAATTAGAGATTTGAAAATTAATGGTGATTACCTAAAACATATATAAAAACATTTTTCGGTTTATTTAAAAATAAAAAATTATGTTTTTGACAAAATGATAAAATGAATCATTATTAATTTGGAGATACTAATGCTAATTTTAATGCTTAAAATTTATTTACAAATATAAGAAAAACTCTATTTTTGGGTTTTAATTTAAAAAATCAACAACCCCGAAGGGTTGTTTCACGACTTCATGTGATTCCCAAAAAGTTTCACTCTCTAACCGTTTACTTTAAAAGTTGTCCCTTTTTCTGGATCAATTAATTCTATAACGCCATAGGGATAAAATTTTGCAATCTTGTAGGGTCTGGTCCATCGTAAATTTAATTTTCCAGGGAATAATTTGAGACGGGAATTAAATAATAAGATAGATTGGCCTTCAAAAAATTCTTTGGGATGTATCCGCTTATCATGCCATTTTTGTGTGCTTTTTTTGTACAACTTGGCATTTTCATAGGAGTGATTTCTATGCTTTTCAAGCTCATTTAGCTGTAAAAATCTCTTTCTACCAGCTTCATCCAAACTCATATTTAATTCTCTTAAAGCCCAATAAGCCTTATATTCTAATTCCAAGGGTAAGTGACAGGATTTTCCAAAAACTAACCTATAAGGGGACACACCAATAGGAGTCTTGTAAGCAGTCCGATAAGCCCATAGCGCATTATCTAATTTAGATGCCCAGCCCTTTCTGTGTGGTTTGACTACTTTAGAAAGAATTCCTTTGATCTTCCGGTTTGAAAATTCTGCCAAACGTTTAGTCTGAGGGTGATAAGCAGTAGCTACTCTATGCTTAATCCCGTATGTTTCCAGAGTCTCATCTAAAAGATTATTTATGAAGTGTGTGCCTTCATCACTGATGAGGGCACGTGGTGCTCCAAATCTAGTAAAAATGTGTCGGTGCATGAATTTGATGACTTTCTTTGCATCATTCGAGTGGACGGCCGTGGCCTCCACCCATTAGACACATAGTCCACTGCTACTAGGATATAGGAGTAATTATTTGAGATAGGAAAGGGACCCATAAAATCAATGCCCAGAAATCAAATAATTCTACTTCTAGAATCCCATTGAGGGGCATTTCATTTCTTTGAGATATGTTCCCACTTCTTTGGCATTCGTTACATCTTCTAACAAATTCCTGTGAACCCTGATGTAAAGTTGACCAAAAGAATCATGATTGTAGAATCTTGGCAGCAGTTCTACTTCCTCCAAAATGTCCTCTGTAGGGACCTGAATGACAGTGCTATAAGATTGAAATAGTATCCTCATGTGGTACACATCTTCTGATCATTTGATGTGCACAAATTTTAAACAAGAAAGGGTTATCCCACATATATTTCTTAGAATCGAAGGTGAGCTTTTTCCTTTCATGTTTATTTAGATCCTTGGGAATGATCCCACATGCTAAATAGTTGACAATGTCTGCAAACCAAGGTACAGAGGCCTTAATGGCCAAGATCTTTTCATCTGGGAAAACTTCACAGTCATTGGTCTGTACTGGTTTGTCTTGTTTCTCTAACTTAGATATGTGGTCGGCCACTTGGTTATCCACACCCTTCCTGTCAATGATCTCCAAATCAAATTCTTGCAAAAGTAGGACCCATCTTCTTAACCTTGGTTTTGCATCTTTTTTAGAAATTAGGTATTTGATGGTAGAATGATTAGTATGAACAATTAACTTTGTGCCAATCAAGTAAGATCTGAATTTTTCAAAAGCAAAAACCACTGCTAAATAATTCTTTTTCAGTTGTGGTATAATTGATTTGAGCATCATTGAGAGTTTTACTTGCATAATAAACAAGGTGAAAAATATTTCCTTTCTTTTGGCCTAAGACAGCTCCTACTGCCCAATCGCTAGCATCACACATAATTTCAAAAGGAATGGTCCAATCTAGTGTTATTACTACAGGTGCAGTGACCAAGGCATCTTTTAAGATTTTAAAAGACTTTTTACAATCCTCATTAAAACTGAAGACTTGGTCATTCTGTACTAAAACACAGAGAGGTTTTGAAATTTTGGAAAAGTCTTTTATAAACCTCCTGTAAAAACCTACATGCCCTAGAAAACTTCTGATTCCTTTTGATGTGGTTGGTTCAGGTAATTTTTCAATTACTTCCAACTTTACTTTATCTACTTCAATGCCTCTTTTGGATATGAGATGTCCCAATACAATGCCCTCTTTAACCATAAAGTGGCATTTTTCCCAGTTTAAAACTAAATCTTTTTCTTCACATCTTTTAAGGCTTTCTTCAAGATTTTGTAGACAGATATCATATGATGTCCCATATACAGAAAAATCATCCATGAAGATTCCTATGGAGTGTTCCAACATGTTAGAAAAAATGGACATCATACATCTTTGAAAAGTGGCAGGGGCATTACATAGTCCAAAAGGCATTCTTCTAAAGCAAAAGTTCCATAGGGACAAGTAAATGTGGTCTTTTCTTGATCATCTGGAGCTATGGCAATCTGATTGTACCCTGAGTAGCCATCTAGGAAACAATAATATTCATTCCCAGCTAACCTATCCAAAATTTGGTCAATAAAAGGTAGAGGAAAATGGTCTTTTTGGGTGGCTTTGTTAAGCCTCCTATAGTCCATACATATCCTCCAACCTGTGACTGTCCTGGTCAGAATGAGTTCGTTCTTTTCATTGGGCGCTACAGTAACTCCTCCTTTCTTGGGTACACATTGTACAGGACTGACACAAGTACTGCAGGCAATAGGATAGATTATACCGGCATCTAACCATTTCAGAATTTCTTTCTTTACAACCTCTTTCATCACAGGATCAAGCCTTCTTTGAGGCTCAACTGAGTTGAAATTTTTGTCTTCTAAAATGATTTTATGCTGACAAATTGTAGGGCTTATTCCCTTCAGGTCTGCCATTGTCCATCATATGGCCTTGGTATGAGACTTCAACATGGTGACCAATTTTTCTTCTTGGTCCTTTTCTAGTGATGATGATATGATGACTGGTAACTTCCCTGAATCTCCTAAAAAGGCATATTTTAGGTGTGAGGGAAGTTGTTTTAGTTATAGGTCAGGAGCAACTTCTAAAGATGGGACAAGAGTCTTCCTATCTTTAGTCTCTAGGGCCTCAAAAGCAGCAATCTCCTGCAAAGGTTCCTCATCTCCAAACTCTGTTTCTTCTTTATCACTATCAGAATCTGGTATCCCCAAAATCTTCCCCAAACTTTTCTCTTGGCACCAAGTCTCTATCAAACTGGCAGAGTAACATTCTTCTCTATCTTCCTGGTATCTGAGAGAATTGAAAACATTAAAAGTTACCTTTTGGTCGTGTACTCTCATGGTCAATTCTCCTTTCTGAACATCTATCAAAGTTCTTCCTAGGATGATGGGAATGTCTTTATCAACCTCACAGTCTAGGATAATAAAGTCGGTTGGGAAAATAAATTTCTCAACTTGGACCAAAACATCCTCAATCTTCCCCTTAGGATAAGCTATGGATTTATCTGCCAACTGTAGTGTGACAGTGGTAGGTCTAGCCTCACCAATACCTAGGGTTTGAAAAATTGATAAAGGCATCATGTTTATACTGGCACCAAGATCACATAAGGCTCTTCCTATAAATTTACCTCTTATTGAACACGGGATAGTAAAACTACCCAGGTCCTTCAGTTTAGGGGGTATTTTATTAGACAGTAGTGCACTACAACCCTCAGTCATGGCCACAGTCTTATACTTTGCCAATTTCTTTTTCTTGCTCAAAATGTCTTTTACAAACTTTTCATATGTTGGCATTTGTTCAATGGCCTTAACCAATGGTATGTTAATATGCAATTGTTTGAAAACATCTAAAAACTTTTTAAATTCATTTTTCTTTTTTTGATTTCTTAACCTCTGTGGGTAAGGAATGAAAAGAGGGACATGAGTAACGACTGTGTTTTTCTGCGGTGTGGGTTTAATAGGTTCTTCCGGAGTTTTGACGTGAGTTTGACTTTCAAGAATTACAGCTGGACTGCCACCAGTGTGTGATAAATCCACAGTAACATTTTCTTGGGGCTTCTGAACAGTTGATGATTCTTTTGGTTTTTCTATAGGAGAATTTGACTTCTCCGGGACACTATTGGTATCATTGAGCTTGGTGGGCCCTGTAATATCAGTAGATGGTGATGGAATTCAAAGGTGTGGAATTCTTTCCAGTGTTTGCTTTGATTTTTGTTTCCAAACTCTTTCCGCTCCCCAAGGTAATTTCTTTCACATGCTCTTTTCCCTCCCTATGTGGTATCTCAGTATCACTAGGCAGGGATCCAACAGGTCTCTTTCTTATTTCCAATGCCATTTGACCTATCTGAGTTTCTAGATTTTTAATAGATGCCCGAGTTTGGGTCATGAACCCTTTCATCAATAACTTCAAGGAAATTGATGACTCGGCATTTTGCTTGGGTCGGCTTTGGTAAGAAGAGTGATTGTTC
Source organism: Silybum marianum (assembly GCA_036898165.1). Lineage (NCBI taxonomy): Eukaryota > Viridiplantae > Streptophyta > Magnoliopsida > Asterales > Asteraceae > Silybum > Silybum marianum. The sequence continues at coordinate 18,836,202 of CM072530.1, read as the reverse complement.
TGATAATTTCCCTGTTGGTTGTTATGATTACCTTGGTGAGATTGTGAAGTAAAGTTGGATTGCCCCTGTGATTGAAAATGCGGTTGGACCTGGTTTTGAAAATCGGACTGTCCCTGATTTTGAAAGTTGGACTGTCCTTGTTGTTTTTGCATTGGTGGGTTCAAAGTTGGACTGTTCCATGAAAAATTCGAATGTTGTTTCCATCCGGGATTGTATGTTTGCGAGAACGGTCCAGTTTTGTTCACAAAATTTACCCGTTCTGGATTTCCAGGACAATGTTCAAAAGAGTGTCCTTCACCACAGTAAACACACTGTACTGATTGAACATTGGAGTGTAGGGTAGGAGCACCAGACTTCACTTGTTGGCCAGAAGCCAAGTTTGAAATTAGTTTAGTGAGCTGTGTTGTCAATGCTGTAACAACATCTACCTCATTTACTCCAGTTGTTCTTCTTACTTGTGGTACGTAGGTCAGACCATTCTCCATTATTATTGGAAATCTTTCCAAGTATATCAATGCTTTCATTGTAGGTACAAGCTGTGACAGCTCCACATGCAGTAGCATCGAGCATCTGTTTAGCAGTAGCATTTAAGCCACCGTAGAATGTCTCTAGCTGAATACAATATGGAATGTCATGGTGTAGGCATTTTCTCAACAACTCTTTATATGTGTCGCATGCATCAGGAACCGCTTCATCGTCCATTTGTCTAAAAGTACAAATTTCATTTCTGGACTTAGCGTTCCTCGTGGGTGGAAAATATTTTTTAGAAATTTTCCGCCATTTGATTCCATGTAAACACAGAATCTGGTTTCAAAGAGTTATACAAAGCTCTTGCTCTATCCCGTAGTGAAAATGGAAAGAGTTTTAATCTCAAAGGATCGTTTGAGACTAATGGGACAAGGAAATAGTCGGTAATCTCCATGAATGAACGTAGATGAGAGTGAGGATCCTTCGAAGGCAAACCAGCAAACTGGCCATTGGCTTGGAGCATTGTAAACATTAACGGTTTTAGAGAAAGATGGGTAGCATCAATATTTGGCCTACGTATTCCCGTACGTAGCTGTGACAATTTGGGAATAGCATAAGACATAATGCCACCATCTTTTGCATTTGCACGGCGGAAAATGTTTTGTTCCTCATCCTCTTATATGTCCCTTGGTGGATTAATTTCATTGTTTATTGGACAACCATTATTAATAATATTATTAATAACGTCATTGTTTACAATATTGTTGATGGGTCTACCATTAACATTATTCCGAGCAATGTTATTATTTATATTATTGTTAACAAGATTGAGAATCTGTAACACCCCGCCTTACCACGACACAATATTGTCCGCTTTGGCCTAAGCCGCACGGATTTGTTTCTGGTGACCTGGCGAGGACTTCCCAGGGGGTCATCCATCCTGGTACTACTCCCACCCAAGCACGCTTAACCACAGAGTTCCAAGAACCTGCCTTGCGTGTGGCCCCAAAACGCGTTGTGTTTAGGAAGACCAAGGTTTACTTATGAACCCAGCTTCACTCCTGTCTACGGCCGATATGGGATCTGCCTAAGGTGTTACATAATCGGTTCATTGTTAGCAATATTGTTGATGGGTCTATCATTAACATTATTACGAACAACGTCATTATGGAGATTAACATGAGGGTTAATAACTTCATTGTTAATAAATTCATTAATGGGTCTGCCAATAACGAAATTAGGAACAACGTTGTTATTATTACCTGGATTAATGAAAAATCCATCATTCATGTTATTATCCATATTATTTGGAATTTCATTATCGACGCTTCCGTCAAATAATGTTTCGACGTTCCCTTCGGATCTATCTTCCGTATCCGTATGGCATTCTTCTACGGACATCGTGGAAGAGGGTAAATTTGGTAAACTTTGTTGAACCCTTCTACGTTGTCTGAAGTTTGGTTCCAAATTGGCATTTTGTGGAAAAAGCAACCGATTGGACAGTCTGAGCATGAACTATTTTTTTTGTATTTTCTGAAAACGGTGTTAGAAATATCAATTTTATAAAAATCGTGCTTCTTGAAACTTTTGAACTTTAGTTTGCCATCCCCGGCAGCGGCGCCAAAAACTTGTTGTGTGAATATTGCTGTCCCTGAAAATGGAAAGTAAACGTTAGCACAAGTATACACCGCAGTTTACTATCGTGTTATAACAAGTAATAATGGTACAAATACTGAATATCGTTCCCACATAGATGATATTAAAGTTCGTTTTGAAGGATTAAAAAGCCCGGTTTTTAACTTAATTGATTTCAGATGGCGAAAAACAGGAGTTTGTTGATTAACTAAAATTGGTTTGATTTGTGGTGTGAGAAACATCTATTTATAAAAAGAAGCGTGGGATGCAAGGTTCTGATAATATAAAACTTAAGCAATTTAATAAAAAGATGTTCTACAAGACTAATCGTTATTTTAGAAAACTAATACTTTTCGTAACCTTATTTAAGGTTAACCCATTTTTCTACCATTAACTAGTTGTCAATTAATTAAAGGTATTATTTAATGAAGTATTAACGGTCCAAAGATTAGTTCAGTATAGTCGATGACACGTTTTTCTTTCGTTACCAAATTTTTAGTCTTAACGTTCACCTTGCACCCCAAGCAAAAGGGTTTTGCCTTCCATCTTAAGATGTCTTAATATAAAAGATGGGTTAAAACTGTGTAAATAACGGAGATAGAAAATGCTTTTAGTGTATAAGTCTTGAGGAATTACCTGCAAAAGGATGAGAGTAAAAACCTAAACTGAGAATCTTTATATAAATATGCAGATCACTTAAAATTAAGTGCTTATTCAACACTTATTTACCTCTTAACATATCATTTAATTCTAAATTGGAATTGTTTGCTTGTGGATTTTTCCATGATCAACTACCCATTTTAATCTAATTTTAATAAACCAAGTAATTAATAAACTAACTTAGCATTAATAGAACCATGTAGTTTTTTAACTAAATCAATTAAGATAACACTTAATTTGAACTAGAAATAGGAGTTGAAATTCAAACTATGTTCTGCAGCAATTCGACCGGAAGCAAGGATTATAAAGACCAAAACTTCACCCATGACAAATGTGATTACACATTAGCTATTTTAATAAACTAAAGATGGAAAATGACGAGACACCAAATTAAGAACCCATGGAGATTTTTATGAGAAATTCTGCAGTGGGTAAGAAACAGAAACAAATCACCAACATCAATTTCTTCAAACTCTATCTAATTAGAAGGCATTAGCTAGAATTTAGGAACAAACTAACCCACAGATTTACTTGCTTTCTTTTCTTTTGATAGCAAACAAAATGAAGAATACAAACCAAAACTTTACCCACAACTAATTAACTTGAGTCCTAATTAATGATTTAGACAGCAAGAGAAAGTTCAGATTATATATATATATATATATATTGTTGGAGAAGATGTCCCAACTATCAATTCGATTGTTTGAACCGTGTAGGCAAACAAGGGTAAATCGATCACTGGATTATTATGAGAATCGTGTGAAACACTTTCCGAACTGATATTTCGACCCTATGCCTGGGTTTCACGAAATTCAATCTAGGATAAGACTCACAACACTTGCGTTCTTAGGCACAAAAACATAAGCAATTTTCTGGAGAGTATATGGGAGTATTGTTCAAAAACCGTGTTTTTCTTCGTCATAAACTCATGAGTATAAATTCTTATTTATACTCAAAATAACGTAACTGAAATAATAATCATGGCTGTTAGGACCCAAACAATCAAGATATCAATATATGAAAAGATTATAACAGGAATGATAGTAGCCAAATGTAATTTGTATTAATTGAATGTACTGTATACAAAATATATCTTTACAAGATATATGAAAACATTAGTTCTAACAATCTAACTAACTATCTATTTATACATACAATAGAAAGACTAAAGTGACAAGACATTCATAACAGACAAGTTCAGAATTGGTTCTGAACTCCTTCAGAACTTCTTCAGAACTTCTTCAGAACCTCTTCAGAAGTGTCTTCAGAACTTCTTCAGATCTTTTTCTCTTTTAAGAACCCAGTTCCTTTTGAAGCTATTATGATATTTCTATCAATGGCTGAAATTTAGGAGTAGTGGTCAGTTACACAAATCTAGTAACTGCATATTTAATGCACAGTAACCGTTTTAGGGATACCTCAGAAGTTTCAGGGATACCTCAGAATTTTCAGGGACCCCTCAGAAATTCAGGGACCCTTCAGGTTCAGGGACCCCTCAGAAGTTCACGGACCCATCAGAATTTCAGGGACCCTTCAGAAGTTTGAAGCTGACTTTTCAAGCTGACTCTTTAAGCTCACTTCCTGAACCTTATTTCCCACATTTACTCCAAGTCCTATAACAGCACGACCGGGTTCATACTCGTCTTATAACAAGCGTACACTCCGCACCACCTTACTTGAATTAGACCACAGTATAAAACCCATATAGACATCATGTTATTTCCAATCACATAAATGGACAGGTGACACTAAAATCACCAACAATCCTCCCCCATTTTAGTGTGATCCATGAAATAACATCTTAATAATAAACAACACCAAACTTGCACATAAATGAAAATGTCGAAACGATTGAATTTCCATCTTAGTATTTTACACATTTTAAATATTAGAGAATCAAGGTGTCCCAAGGATTGAACCCATCAACTCATTTGAATACCTAAAGATAAAATACATACAAGTTTCACCTACTCGTCAAGAAAACAAATGTGATACAATTATAAAGTCGAGTGTGCTAATCCTCTCATGATCGTATAAAGGCCAAGTCCCCAACCTTCTGAAATGTGGCTACACTTCACGATCACATAGGTAATTCCTTTACTTCGTGTACCTACAAATACACTTTCTGAAAGGAATTATTAAGAAGATAAACATCAACCTACCTACTGTAGTATCGAACATATACCTGGGATGATTTATCATGTGTTCCAATCTTATAAGTGTGAGCTTTCCACATTGAATTCAACCCCTAATGTCATATTAGAGGGGAATTGGGTGTCTCACCATTATATATTTATAAGGACTTTAATCCCATCCGAATGGCAGACTTGTGCACTAAGTCTCTTGCCAAACCCTTGGTCAGATGAGCCGCCAAATTTTGTTGCGATCTAACAAACTCAACAAAGATCACACCATTCATGATTACTTCACTAATCATACTATGTATAACACCTAAGTGTCTAGACTTGCCATTGTACACTTGGCTATAAGCCTTAGCCAAAGTGGCTGCACTATCACAATGGATAGAAATAGGTGCAATCGTCTTCGACCACAATGGAATCTCATAAACAAGATTCCTTAACCATTCTGCCTCTTTACCGGCAGCGGCTAAAGCCACAAACTCAGATTCCATTGTTGAGTTTGTAATACAACTTTGCTTCTTCGATGCCCAAGAAATCGCACCACCTCCAAGCAAAAATACCCATCCACTCGTCGAAGAGTGATCCTCCTTGTTAGATATCCTTTGCATCCGAGTATCCTTCTAACACCGAAGGATATCCCAAATAACTCAAACCATAGTCCATGGTTCCCTTGAGATATTTAAATACTCTTTGAATAGCTTGCCAATGTTTAGTGTTCGGATTACTAGTATACCGACTCAACCGTCCCACGGCATAAGCTATATCCGACCTTGTACTTGTCATGGCATACATCAAGCTACCAATTGCCTTAGAGTATTCTAGTTGTGAAATAGAAGTGCCCGTATTTGGCATTAATTTCACACTAGAATCCATAGGAGTGCTCACGGGAGAACAATCACTATAATTGAACTATTTGAGAATTTTCTCAATATAATGTGATTGTGTCGTAACAATCCCTTTGTTAACACGCTTAATTCTAATACCAAGAATTACATCAGCCTCCCCCATATCTTTCATGGAAAAATTAGATGATAACAATTTTTTAGTTTCATCTACCTGATTTTGATCAGTTCCAAAAATCAGCATGTCATCCACATATAAACAGATGATAACACCCGCACCTTTAGCATCAAATCTGCTATAAACACATTTATCACTTTGGTTTTAAGAAAAACCACATGATAAAATAACATCATTAAACTTTTGATGCCATTGTTTAGGTGCTTGTTTCAGCCCATACAATGATTTCACAAGTTTACACACCTTATGCTCATTACCGGGCATAACGAAACCTTCCGGTTGTTTCATGTAAACCTCTTCATGAAGATCACCATTCAAAAAGGCTGTTTTAAAATCCATCTGATGGATAACCAAGTTGTGATTTGCAGCCAAAACAACCAACAACCTAATAGTTGAAATATGAGCTACCGGAGCATACGTAACGAAATAGTCAATGTCGGGTTTTTGTCGAAACCCTTGAATGACTAGTCGGGCTTTGAATTTATCAATTGTCCCATCAACTTTCATCTTCCTTTTAAAGATCCATTTGAATCCAAGTGGTTTAGAACATAGAAGCAAATCAGATAACGCCCAAGTGTTATTCTCAAGAATCGATGACATTTCGTCATCAATTGCTTCTTTCCAAAAAGCGACATCTCGAGACTCCATCGCTTCTGGGAAGGTCTTTGGGTCATCTTCAATACGGTAACAATAAGAGTATTGAAGCCCAAGTTCATCTCTTGAACCTTCAACCAAGTAAAGTTGAAAATCATCACCGAAGTTTTTGGCTACGCGGCCTCTCTTGCTTCTCCGGACCTGCTGCATTTCTGGGGTTGAAACGCCATCCATACTATCTGGATTTTGTGCTTTGTTACTGCTAGGAAACAGTCCCTTAGGCCTTTGGATTGATGAAAATCGCATCTCATCAAATTTCGCATCCCGCGACTCTATAACGGTATTTTTCGGTACCGAATCATTAGATTCTATTATGTAGAACCTATATGCCTTGGAATTTATTGCATATCCACTGAATATACAATCAATTCCATGTTCCCCCAAAATCTTTCTTTTGGGTTCGGGTTGTTTCACAACCGACCGACAACCCCAAATTCGAAAATGACTCAAATTTGGAGTTCTCTTGAACCATAGTTCATATAGGGTTGTTTTGTTCCGTTTGTTGGGAACTCTATTCAAAACATAACAGGCCGTTAACATAACCTCTCCCCAAAATCCTTCACTCAATCCCGAGTATGAGAGCATCGAGTTTACCATTTCTTTTAGAACTCGATTTTTCCGTTCGGAAACCTCATTTTGTTGAGGTGTGTACGGAGCCGTAGTCTCATGGACTATACCAACTAATTGGAAGTACTGAGGGTCCATATATTCCCCTCCCCGATCAGTTCAGAGACGCTTAATTGAACTACCCAATTGTAATTCAACCTCGGTTTTGTATATTTTGAATTTTTTCAAAGCTTCATCTTTGGCATGTAACTAGTACACATAACAAAACCGAGTGTTATCATCAATTAATGTGACAACATACTTCTTATTACCCAACAAGGGAGTAGAATGAAAGTCACATAAATCACTATGTATAAGTTCCAAAATAGTCGACTTTCTTTTGACATTCGGAAAGGGCTGTTTTGTGACTTTCGTAAGCATACATGTTTTACATGTATCTGTATGAATATCAAAGGCTGGAATAAGACCGTTCTTTGTCAAAGAATTTTCCAATACTTTGTAGATTGTGACTAAGGTCTTGAACATATGAAACTTTGGAGATGGTGAGATTATTGCTGATAATGTCTCTGTATCCTCAAATTGGTGAAAAATGATTGTTCTCGAAGCACACAAATCCCCCATGTTTTTCAATGTAGTTGGCGAAAAGCTTCTTTCTACCAGTCATGTATTTGGAGCATCCAGAGTCGAAGCACCACACATGGCCGTTCTGCAAAAAAAATCAAACAGATTTAGGTATCCATTTGTAAATGGGTCCTTCGGGGTTAGGTTACTTGTAACCTTTGGTACCCATTTTGAATTGGGACTTGGGTGTCGTAGTCCTGGGCCTCTTGGGAATCCATTTATAAACATGATAATGTTGAAAAGAATTGTCTGAATGATAGTTGTATGAATTATGCATATCAGTATAGTAATTAACCATAAGACTTTAAGCGCACAAAGTCATTCACACCACAATTTGAGCAACAAATTTTATTTCTTGAAAATCGAATTAACTATTAACAGAATGAATAGTAACAGGAAATTTAGAACTATGATTTGAGTTTTTGAAATTAAAATTGTCTCTTTTATTGCGGGATGTAGACTTTGCTTGATTTGCGCCTTTTTCAAGCCAAATTTGCTTTAGAGGGCGTACAACTGAAACAGGAAAGGGACGTTTGTTAGTAAGGTTTGGTTGATAAGATTTTTTCGTTCCAGTAAAAACGGTTTGTTCCTTTTGTTGAAATGAGTTGGGTTTTGAAAAACTAGTGGAGCATTCATTTTCAACATAATGGATTTGGACCGTTTCGATGGGTTTCTTGCCTTTATCAACAAAATCCTCATGACTTGGAAGAATAGGATTAAAGTCAAAAACATGAACCGTATCATTAGAACACCCAGTTGAGTTTTGTTTGGAAAGTTCTATTGTCTCAATTTCATCTAACTTCTTATCTATTTATTCTTGAGTGAGGGAAGATTTTTGTTTGGGAGGACAATAATTTGGATAAAGTTTGAATATTTCTTCACAGTAATCTAAATAATTGCTAACGAAAGCTTTACATGAAGAGATATTGGAAGTTGTCTCAACTTCAGGATTCTCATTATGCAAAGCTTCGTTTTCAAGTTGTTGGATTTTTGTGATTAAAGCCTCTTTTTCCTTTTCCGAGAAAAACGTTCGGACTCCAACACTATTTCTAGGTGAATGATTTTCTTTTCCAAAATTAAAGTGGGAATATAAGGTTTAAAACTTGGTGGTTCGGTGTGAAGTTTTTCATCGGTGTAGGAAGGAAAACAATTATTTCGAAGAGAGCCATTTAATGAGTCCTTTTCCACTACCGTTGGATAGCAGAAAGGAATTTGATGAAGTTTCTTGTTCTTCCTATTCTAATCTGGACCAAGGTCTAGATATTCAAATTTATAAAGATTCGGAGTAACCTAGACCTGCTTTTGAACATAACTCTTTTGGGGCATTTAAATGAATCCTGTGTTTGGTTTGACCTAGTTTTTAAAGTTTAAGTTCCAAGTCCTTGAGTTTGCTTAAAAGATCGTGTCTTTGGATAGTGGAAATTTCAAATTTGGAAGAAAAGTGTTCAGCCTCACATTCAGATTTGTTAAGTCGTTTTGTGAGATCTGAATTTTGTTGTTTTAGAACTAAAATCTCGCTAGTCAATGCAGTCTTTTCCATTTCTAGTTTTAGAACATCACTCTTATAGTTGGTAATTTCGGATGTTACAAATAAAAGTTGGTTATGATTATTATCTAGACGTGCTTGTAAGTTAGAAGCCAAGAGTTTTTCGGTTTTTAACTTAGATTGTAATTCATGCAATTGTATCATCATGTCATTCATTTGTGCAACAAAACTATCATAGTCATAACGACTTACCTCGGGTGAGTAGTCAGAAGCGTGAGAAGATGTATCTTTACCAGAGGGATCGGAATAAGCCATTAGACTGAAATGAGCTTGGATTTCCTCATCCGATTCATCATCATCATTATGATGCCAGTGTTCATCTTCCGCCATAAGTACTTTGTCGGCTTCTTCTTGTTTAGCAAGCATGAATTTGTATGCGAAATAGTTGGCGTCCTTTACAACTGGCTTCTTGCGTTCACGAGCATAATGTCCAGACTTTCCACAGTTATAGCACAAGCTCATCTCTCCTTTAAACTTGTCTTCAAGTTTGCCCGGTGGACGTTTTTCATATTTCCTTGGTTTTGGATCAAAAGTTGCCTTTCGCTTGAAGTTCTTTGATCCCGAAGCATATCTTTGTTGATTGGAGTTGGGACGACGAGAGAATTTGCGTTTGAAGTCTTGAGTGAGAAGAGCCAATTGTTGTTGAAATCTGGCTATTTCAGGATCATCAAATTCTTCGTTTTCCGACTCCGGAAAGTTATGTTGCGAAATGTTTCGTGATGGGATTGGATCTTCATTAGCCACAAGAGAGATTTGATCGGAAGGCTTTTTGAGCTTGTTGTTTGTTGACATTACTTCCAGAACTTCCTCTTCGTCTTGTTTCAGGGTTTCATACACTTCTTGAAGATCGAGTTCAGCGAGAAACTTGCTATGTTTGATTTGATTGGCAAACCGACGCCATTCAGGTTGAAGATTGTTAACAAGTTTCACATTGTTCTCGATTTTCGTCTTACGGATATCGTTTTTTCTAAGTTCATTTAGCAAATGGACAAATCTTTCATATGTCTCTGTAAGACTTTCTCCTTCGTTAGCCTTGAATTCCTCATATTGCAAGATGCAAATAGTGATCTTCATTTGAGTGCCGATCTTTGTCCAAAGCATGATCTTTTCTATTTGTTCCCACATTCCTTTAGCCGTTCTACAATGGCTATCAATGCTCATATAGATATCATTATGGATACTCATAAGGAGGTATGATCGGCAAGTTGATCACCTTTGGCTCTTTTTGTTTCTTCAAAAGTATACTTGGATTTTGCCTTAATTTCTTGTCTTGCCGGTATGGGAGGAGTATTGTTTGGCATAGCTGGACACTCTTGGTATAAAACAGGTGGTGGACCCTCATTGATGGAAAGCATGATTTCTTTAGCATAGTCATTCCTATCAACAAAGTCGAGGAACCGATCTTTCCATTGTGAGTATTCTCCTCGGAAGAGAATTGGTGGTTTTGTGTTGGAACCAATGGCCATAGATTCACGTGTAGTCATTGTACTTGATTGATTTTAGATCTCGGTCTGTGAGTTTTGGAAAAAAAAATCTAAGATTTCGATGAACGAAGGTAAATATTTATCTCGACTGACAATTTATGTGGGGTAAAGTAGACTCGATAAGATCAGATGTCGACTTATGAGGATGCGACAAGATATCTTGTCGGGTGCTAAAGACTCGAGAAAAAAAGTTTGATTTCTTGTCGGGTTTGATGGGCTCGGCAAAAATTTATGTCGAGTGAAACGGGCACGAGGAACAAAAACTTGACCGAACAAACAGTTGATATAAAGATGTCGACCCAATGTGAGTAGATAAGTATTCAAATAGATCAATTCCAAATTTTGTTTAATCGATGATCAGAAAGCAAGCACGAAGGATTATTGACTAAAAAGATCTAGAATACCAAAGTCATCTAGTCTTTTTATGGACAAGAACAACTAAGCTCTCGAGTTCCTAATTCTCTCAATTTAGTTTATTGAAAAATTTGCTCAGAAATATGATGTTTACTTGAGAATTCTCGAACCAGAAAAGCTGCAGGAGTCGCTAGATCCTGAGTTTTCTATTGTAAGAGAATAGCAAAAGCGACGCAAAATACTCGAAAGCAATTTAGTTTAAAAAAATTGGGAATTGATGAATCAGATTGAGTACTTGTCGGGTGAAGTAGGTGCGACAAGTCTTCAACAAATTTGTTTAAGGAGATTTTTAGAAAGACTAGGATTTTTCGATATAAACTAAAACAGATTAAGTCGTAAATTACTAGATAAACTAAAGACGAATAGCAGAAATCGACAGAACTAGGTTTAACTTCGTTTAGCAGATATCGATTAAGGCAACAGTAGTTTGACTTGATAAGAAAGCAAATGCAGATGTGTTTTTGAATAAATATCGATAGATACTTATAATGCTTAGATTTGACAAAAACACAAACAGACTGAAGATGAAGATATATCGGTAAAGCTACTGCAATATGGATCGACAACTAATCGAAACAGAGAAAACCCGAGAATTTTACCTATAATTCCTGAAATCGAATAGATGCAATCCAAAACTCAAATCGTCTGCTCTGATACCAATTGTTGATCCCGGATTCACAATCAAGTATGATAAGAATCGAATAATACGAAGAATGTGAAGAATAAAGTACAACGTATATCTCACTTGTAGATTTGATTACAATGACAAATTAACAGAATAACGGCTCTCTCTATCTATATTGCACCATTAAACCCTTACCCCATGACATTTATTTATTTTGCTAGGAATCCTATTGATATAAGGAAATTAGAGTTTTAGGCATTATAAACTTGCTTTTTACAATGAAGCATATCCTTTCCTTATTTTGAAACAACTAATACTTATCCGTAACAGAATTCTTTTATGCAACAACACTTTTTCATCATTTCTTTTCAAGTTTCATAAAACCAACAACACTTCCTAACGGGTTGATCACCTTAAGGTGTTAAAGTGAAATGGACTTAGAGATAAACCATTTAGCTAACGTCAACTTGAATGATATGGGAATCAGCTCGAGAGAGTGATTTTTAACAAAAGGTTCTTTTTTGTTTATCCATATATTTTGAAGACACTATTTGTACTTTCACTGGTCTAGAAACCTCAGAGAGATATGGGTGAAAAGCTATAATACCAGTACATTAGTGAAGTCCGAGAAGAATACCTTCAAAATAAGTGGTGAAAATAGTTGTTGCTAAAATGGATGTGTAGCATTATGCCATCATTGGTTAGTTTGACAGCCTTAATCTACTTAAGTTTGTGTTTGCATCTCACCCTAAGTCTTACACCCTGGCTCCTTTTATTAACTGTTAAATTACAAAATCCATCACACAAATTATAATCTTCAAATTCGCCATTTGAAGTTAGTCTTTCAACTCAAGATCTTGCAACTTATGATACCTATCCCTGCGGAATACGATTCTGGGTTCTTACCATTTTATTACTTGAAAGACAATGTTAGGGTTAGAAGTATACATTCTTTTGATCTTAAATGCCCTGTCTGTAGGTGTGTTAATACGCCTATCAAGTTTTTGGCGCCACTGTCGGGGATAGTCGTAAATCTAGAGTTGTTTACAGATCGAGTCTTGTTAAACTAATTTTTCTACCATTGATTCAATGTGTGTACAAGTAACAAGTTTTTGAGTTTATTTTTCTATCAATATGAATTCAATGGGTCAATCGTTTGAACCATATGGATATGTTTTCTGTGACTATTGTGGCGGAAATCAATTCCCATATAGTTGTCCTTCGAACCCCGGATCTCATTATTTCAAGGGAGATAACAATTGGGATACCTCACACTTCAATGTTTACACTCAATCATGGGAGGAGCATCCTAATTTGTTTTTAAATAGTCAAGATCCTGGAACATTAACATCACCACCACCGCCCTACCAAGATTGGAGTAACACTTATTCAAATACTTCTAACCAATCTTGGAAGGAACAAGTTGATTTTCCTGGGAATTTTCAAGAGGATGATTTTAACAACTCAGTTTTACCCCTTACACCATCTTTAGAACTAATTGTAGCCTGTAACTCTTTTCAGATGTTTCTCGATGACCACATTCAAAGTATGCAAATCATACATAATGATACAATGACATCTCTTAACAACATGACAACTTGTGTTGAAGAGATGATTAGAAAAAGCCTAATTCCTATACCAAGTGATTTTGAAATATCTAACCATACTGGTAAGGATGAGGGTGAGGTCAATACTTTGGAAAATAGTCGAGAGATAGAAAGTTTTGAGGAAGCACCTAAGCATTTAAGCAACCCTTCTTTACTCATAATAGTGAAGAGGTCCAACAAAATGTCGAGATTATCACTACCCCATGCTTTGAATATGTGTAGAAAAAACATATCGCTGAAGATACCGCAACAGTCCTACACCAGTTATTGGCACCAAATGGGTGTTCCGTAATAAGTTAGATGAAAATGGCACTTTTACCCGAAACAAGGCTGGACTTGTTGCTCAGGGATATAGACAAGAAAAAGGTATCGGTTATGATGAAACCTTTGCTCCTATTGCCAGGTTAGAAGCAATTAGACCTTTCCTAGCCTATGCAACCCATATATACTTTAAAATCTTTCAGATGGATGTTAAGAGTGCCTCCCTGAATGGAAAATTTTTATGAGGAGGTAAATGTTAAACAACCTCCAGGTTTCTCTGATCCTAAACATCCGGGTTATGTATATAAACTGGAGAAGGATCTCTATGGGTTAAAACAAGCTCCCAGGGCTTGGTATGATACCCTGTCTAAGTATCTCTTAGATGAGAAATTTGTTTGTGGAAAGATTGATCAAACCCTGTTTTTCAGAAAACATAAGGGTCACATTCTTCTTGCTCAGAAGACATATTTGGTTCCACTATACCTAAGCTTTGTACTCATTTTTCAAACCATATGAAAAAAGAACACAAAATGAGGATGATGGGTGAACTAACATATTTTCTTGGTCTTCAGATAAAGCAATCAGAGAAAGGCAAATTCGTATGTCAGAGTAAGTATCTTAAAAATATGTTGAAGAGATTTGATCTCATTCAAAGTTCCTCAATGAAAATTCCTACACCTCCATTGACACTGAACAAGGACACTTATGAGAAACCTATTAATGTCATTACCTATAGAGGAATGATTTGTTTAATTCTCTACCTTATAGCAAGTTGACCATATATCATGTACTCAAGTTGTCTATGTGCTAGATATCAATCTGAACCAAAGGAATCACATATGGTCGTTGTAAAACGAATTTTCAGATATCTGAAGGGAACTCGTAATATTGGTGTTTGGTATCCCAAAGACTCAAGAATTGATCTAACTGGTTACTCAGATATTGCGTTTGTAGAATGCAAAGTTGATAGGAAGAGCACCACAGGAGGCTTTCAGCTTCTAGTTGGAAAGTTGGTAAGTTGATCAAGCAAAAATGCAAAATTAAGTGTCCCCTTCAATCGCTGAAGCTGAATACGTCGCTGCCGGGAGTTGTTGTGCCTAAATCTTTTAGATGAGAAATCAACTTAGTAACTATGACATTCATTTATCCAAAATCCCTATATATTGTGATAGCACTAGTGCCATTGCAATAGCAAATAATCATGTCATTCACTCTAAAACCAAGCGTAATGAGATCATTATCATTTTATCAGAGATCATGTTATGAATGGTGAAATTGAACTTCATTTTCTACCCATGAATATAAACTCGTTGATCTTCTTACAAAACCTCTTGAGGAATCAAAATTTAATCTTCTAATCAAAGAACTTGCTATGTTGAATGCTAAAGAGTGAATACTATCAATGATCAACATCTTTCAGTGATATTAAAATGATAATTCAAATTCATTATTTCATACCCTGATTTTACATATATGATATAAAAGTCTTCCTAAGGTAAGAATTTCTTTCCTTACATTCCCTGAATGTATTTCTATTCAAAGAATGCTTCTTAAAAAGAAAAACCATGCATTGAGTATGCATTTATTCACAATGATAAGAAGATTTTAAGGATAATGAATGACATTTATTAGTTTTAATGATATTGATATTATTTTTGAAATAGAATGTGTCAGTATATTTCTGACACACGTTGGTCATAACGTTTCCCTATCCACTCATGCTCTAGGGGCGTGCAAAGGTCATTATCACCTTTTCTCAAAAAGTAAAAACTGTCATTTAGTTTCATTCTCTCTCTTCTTTTCTCTCTCATCTACCTTTAAAAGGTAAATTCAATCTTATTTCATTCTTTACGCGCTCATACCTTCCAAAGCAAGATAAAATATTTGAATTCTCTCTGCATCCTTAAAAAACACCATGAACACCTACTAGTGTGTTTTTTGCAACTCAAACTAAAAAGGTTGGTTTAATCTTTTTAAAGTCTAAACAACAACTTCGATGGTGTTAATACCTTCTACCAATCACATTTAACATCTTATTAAGGTGATTTCTGTGTAAAATATTGAGTTCTTAATCTCCTAAAAACCTAAAACCAGAAAAGCCAAAAGCCTGTTCTAAGGTTCCTTCTTAGAACAGAAGAATATTTTGGTCATTTTGATCCAAAACATCTTAAAACTCTTTTCCAAAACCTATTTATGGTACATTTTGGTATCAAATAAACGCATTGGTTGTTTTAACTTAAACTTGGATAAACGTTTTTGATAAAATATGCTAAATAACAAGTATTTTGATATTGTTTATCAAAACACCTGTTTTTCACTTAAATTTTGGTATTCTTTGTACCAAGTATTTTGGGTTTATACACCTTTGTATTGAACCATGTTCTTTCTATTTGGTTCTTCAATTCTTGTAAGAGTAGTGGACAACATTAACATTAACACTAATGTTGAAGACTCTCTGGACGAGAACACTCTAGTGGTCACTGAATTCAAGGCTTCCAGCTATACCAAATTCAAGCTAGAATAAGGAGTGGTGAAGCCTTACAACCACATCGCTCTTATGGACATCCCTGACGATCGTTCTTAACTCAGAGAAATTGTTGTGTTTCTTCAAAAGTGTCCTCTCAGATACGCTTTATGTCACAAATCGGTGGGTATCACTAAGTATCTGTAGCAGTTCTGGTTTACTTCTTACTCAATCACCAAGACCACTTAAAAGGGATATAAGATCCCTGCAATTGCCTTCCGAATTAATCTAGGCTTCCAATCCATCACTGTAGGTGCACTTAAGCAAGCCTTAAGGTTTCCCAACAGGGAAAATGGTCAGGCATGGGCATCTGAGCCCACTAAGGAATAAATAGTGGACTTTCTGGATCAAATAGGCTATGATTGGCTTACAAAGGAGGACAATGAAGATGAGTTGAATAAGGAGTTGAAGAAGATCGACAAAAGCCGAATGGCAGCTGTGTGGCAATACCCCTTCTCACATATCATCCAGTGCTTAGGCACCAACACTAGAGGTTAGGAACAAGCAAGCAGAAAGTTCCTCGACATGGTGTTTTCTCTCTGCCATGATCGAAACCTGAACTACGCAAAAATCATATTCGACAACCTGAAGAAGAGGGCCAACAAAAAGCAAAGGAAGAAAATCATCCCTTACCCATACCTTATGAGCATATCCTTAAATTCATCTTCAAGGACTACTCGAAGAAGGGAACTCAAAGATTATCCCAAATAGGGAAGAAGTCCCTGGAACATGATCTCAAAGAGGGAGATGCCCCTCTATTCCCTGAAATGTTGGAGATCATCGAGGGTCTCACACCCTCTATCACTGATGTTGTTGCTCCTACCTACATGGTAGAGAACGTGTCCAAATCACTGGAAAAACCACTAGTGATTAACCTTGACACTTCTTCTCCTTCCCTAAAAAGGAAGAAACCAGCTAGCTGTTGTTGGACGCAAAAAGTCCACAGCAAATAAGCCTCCATTGAAGACAACCAAGAAGGACGCCTCTTAAAAGGCGATCCTCTCTACATTCAGCGTAAAACCAATGTCTCTTCCTACCTCAACCACGACAACGGTCTCTGACACTGTTGTCGTTT
The DNA here is from genome assembly GCA_036898165.1 of Silybum marianum. Taxonomy (NCBI): domain Eukaryota; kingdom Viridiplantae; phylum Streptophyta; class Magnoliopsida; order Asterales; family Asteraceae; genus Silybum; species Silybum marianum. The sequence goes on along the minus strand of CM072530.1, from coordinate 18,818,900 downwards.
CATCAGCTCTATCCTTACCTCAGGTGATCAAGGTCCCTAAGATAATAGTAACGAACTCTCCTGAAGCTGGTACAGGTAATGCTATCACTTCCTTCTCTTCTCCTTCCATCTACTCTACTTTGGTCTACACATCCATCAAGGATTCAGATATGGTAGTCCCCATATCTGAAGAGGTTGAGAAACGTGTTTTTAGTAATCAACATTGTTTAAACAATCTAAAAACTGGAAAGCAACGTGCACAAGACCTGAAGATGTTTCTCAGAGACAGCTATATGTTCTTCAAGACACATCCGTCGCAAGCTCTAACCTTGAGAGTAATCCTTCAGATACTATCAAGGAACCCGTACCTATACACTAATTGAACCAACTTCTTTCTTCTGACCCTGATTTGTTTTGGGGTCGTTTATCTTTGTTACCTACATGTGAAAAGTCAGATGCACCTCCACATAAGAAGGTCTCTGAAGACAGAGAAACTCTAGGGAAAGTCAATGCCCAAGCTAAAGCTCGAGATCCCAAAGATCTCGCTTACTACTCCTTCGTAAACTTTCCAGTTACCAACACTGGATCATTTGGTAAATGAGGCGACCATACTGAACAAGAAAGTCGATTATCTTCAGATCTCGATTGAATTCATCTTCAATCAAGTTGCTTGGGTACCTGATATCAAAAATAATATCTCAAGACATCCAATAAGATGTTTCTTCAATAAGGGGGTGTTTGGATGGGCTTATAAAAACAACTTATTGACTTATTCCGGTGTGGCACCGGTAATAAGTCGTTTAGAGTGTTTGGGTAAAACAACTTATCCGGTGCCAAACCGGTAATAAGTCATTTTTTAAGAAGTAAAAAGTTTTAACTTATCAACTTTTCATAAGTGCTTTTCCACACCGGTAATAAGTTATAAGTCAATAAGCTCATCCAAAATGTGACCTAATTCTCTTTGCATTTCAATCCTTTTTGTACAAAATTATAAATAAGACATATTGCGCATTCAAATAAAAAAAATATTCAAATTTTATGGATTTAGGCCCTAGAGGCCGCCCCCCCCCTTTTCCCCCCAACACCCCACACATAAAAACTCAAATTTCCTCATTTCCCCTCATTTTTCATTCTTTTCTCTCAAGAGCTCTTTCAAAATTCTCTCTTCTCCCATTTTCTGCCTAAAATCCAGCCCGAAATCCTCCAAGTACATCTGAGTTTTTGAAAGTTCTTGAAGTACTATCATCTCCCAAGTGAAGGTATGTAACTCCAAAGCATTGCACATCATTTTTGAGCACTTTTGGTGCCTTTTTCTCATTTTTCTTCTCACTTTTGATGCATTCAAAGGGGATAGCTGCTCTCCTTGTGTTCTATAGGTAGATTATACACCAAAGACATGTAAAATGTCTATATAATGGTGTTAATCCAAGACCATTACTAATGGAACTCAAGAAAAGTAAGCAAAATCACTTGCGTGTGGGTTTTGATCCTTGAAAGTGGCATTTTTGGTGCTGACAGATTACTCCCTAGTACTTCTGTCGCCCATATCTTGCAAAATACTTGTCCAAATGTCATGAATTGTTTTCTGGAATGTTATTCTCTGAGTTGGGGTTCTAACCCAAGTTGAATCACTAAGAACTATGGAGTTTTGACCCCCCAAACACCCAAATCATTTTAGGTGTGCAAACAGTGAGTCCAACAGTAGGTAAACCCTACTTTGAACGACCATATCTCTTTGGTTATTTTCCCAAAATGCTTGATTTTTCTTCTGGAGTTTATTTTAAAGAGTTATCTTTTTAATGCAACTGGTTGCACTAAAAAATATAGAGATTTGGGGGTTCAATCTTTTAAAACAAAATAAGGTTGCAATATGTTCAATGCTGACAGATTGTTGCATGATTATTAAAAGTGACATAACTCTCTCAAAACTTAATGAAAAATAGTGATTTTTCTTCTGGAACTCAAGTTTATGAGTTAGCTTTGTAATACAATTGGAATCGTTGAAAAATGATAAGTTTTGGCCTCCTAACCAATTGTAACTTCCAGATGGTACAATCTGTCTTAAAGATTTTGACCTTTAAAAGTGAGAATAGCTATTTAATAACTTAAACCTCTCAAAATTAGTGATATTTTGACAAAATATTGCAAACTCAGTATCATAAACCAAAAAAAAATTTGGATAACAAATTAATTGAGGAAGATGTAAATTGGGGATGATTTGTAAGGTTAAGTACCTTAAGGACCAATATGAACTTTCTAGATTTTATGACTATATGTGAACCAAGTTTGAACCTTTAAAAAATTTGATATAAATAAACAATTTGGACAATTCAAGGACTACTTATATTACAACTCTTTATATATTAAATTGGCATTAGATAAGATAGGTTTTGATTCAAGCAAAGTCCTAATTCATTTAGACCCGAAAAGGAAATGTGACTAATTGCATACCTTGCTTTGATAGGAAAGGATTAGGCCGGGCAAGTAAGCGACTACGTTCATCTTTAGAGATTAATAGCAATCATGTGAGTATTCACGACCCCTTTTACTATGTTATTTACAATTTTTGGGGGAAAAGCACGTTATAAATGGAATATTTGAGATGTTTGATGTTAACGAACGTTAAACTTGCTAAATGTTTGAATGTGGCACTAAGGCATGTACACTAGTAGTATGAGGTTGAGTTAAAAACGTTAAGTCCGAAATAGGTGACACTACTAATTAACTCTAAATGAGCCGATAGTTTAGTGGATAGCTCTATTTGCATTGACAATCCCACCTATTACTGACGAGTATTGGTGCACTATGCTAAAACACGGGTTCTACACATGTGGATTATTCCACTGCTAAGGTAGTTCGAGAAACATAAGGGGCGTAGTTGTCAGAAGATTTAGTAGTGGCTCAACACTTATTTTCACTAGAAGTACATTGTGCCTTGCAATAATACCTAAATTTGAATTTTATACGCGTTTTAAAAGCATACTCAATTACATTTTACAATTGATGAAAATTTGATTGTCGAAATTGAAAACCTGTGAACCCACCAACTCTTTGTAGTTGACCTTGTATTTTAACGTGTTTCTCAGGAGTTAAGAAGGTAAATGATAACGCTTAGTTGTGCACGCGTGTCAACATCAACCCAAGACTTTCTTGTTTAAAAACTTGTTATGTAAAACTCTACTTCTTCCGTTTTACTATCAAACTTTGGGTTGAAATTTGAAAATTTTGAATTTATCGTTTTATGATTTGAATGAATGGTTGGTGTTTTTTATTTCCTATTGCTATGAAACTATGACTGTCACGCCTCGTGTTTCAGCTTTAGCGGGGTGTGACATCTCAACTCCCTCATTCACCACTGCCGACAAAGATTCCCTGAATCAACTCACTTTGGTTCTAAAAAGAGTAGTGCAAGGTCTTGGAGTCGATCAAAGGCAAGGTGAACATTCTCATGCTTCACTCTCTTCCTGACGACAACAAAGAGGGGGAGAAAGTCGCCAAGAAGGTTGAAGAACAAATAATCGCTCATGTCGATAAGCTTTCAAGAAGAAACTCTGAGCCCATCCCTGATACCAATAAGGAAAAGGATGATGAAGAAAACATCATCATCCCTAATGATGATGAAGAAGGGGAGGAAGAGAAAGGGGAAGAGAAAGAAGAAGAAGAAGAAGAAGAAGAGAAGGAAGAGGAAGAAGAAGAAGAAGAAGAAGAAGAAGAAGAAGAGGAAGAAGAAGAAGAAGAAGAAGAAGAAGAAGAAGAAGAAGTGTGGATCCCAGATAATCAGGTAATCGTATGAATGTATGCATGAACACGAAGAACACTTCTAATATTTATGAAGATCCGAAGTCGGATACCTAACTTGTATTGAATATCGGTTACAATGATATTATCTAATATGCTCTCTCTAGAATGATATGAATTAACGTTCTATTTAATTGCTAGCCCTAACCCTCTATTTATATGTATAGGAAATACGGTATAAGGAAACTAGGAGATTAAGGCATTATATACTTGCCTTATTTACAAAAAGGAATGTTTCCTTACATTTAAACATTAAACATTTCCTAAATAATGACTTTGATAACTTTGCACTTTGACCCTTCATGTCTTCAATATTTGTGATCTCGGATACAATCTTTTCAGACCTAACAATCTCCCCCTTTGTATTCGAGATTACACTTCAGTAAATCAGCACTTTTGAAGACGATGAAATTTTGTCAACAATCTCCCCCTACGAATATGATCACTTGATAAGCTCCGTAGCTCCCCCATAACATTAGCATGAAAAGAAAATCGAAGGAGCCGCGATGTCGTACGGTATAAAACTTGTCAGGTCAAAAAGCATGTCGGGTTAGGTGATGTCGATAAAAAAGATCTCGGGCCAAGTAGATTCGACAAGAATTGATGTCGGGCCAAGATGAGTCGATGAAAATTTATGTCGGGTCTTAAGTACTCGATAAGTCTTCAACACAAAATGATCTCGGGTCAAGTTGAATCGATGAAAATTTATGTCGGGTCTTAAGCACTCGATAAGTCTTCAACTTTATCTTCAGCAGTCGACAAAATCATTTTACTTCAAAAATCAAGTAAGGAAACTCGACAAAAATCAGTATTCAACAAATCAGCATTTGTCATCTTCCTTGTATTCAACAAATCTGCATTTGTCATCTTCCTTTTCTCATGTCGTGTCTTTGATATACAATCTCTCCCCCTTAGAATGATAAAGAGAATCCGAAGCATTATGAACGATCAATGACAATAAGTGCGAATATGATCAAGTGTAAATATGGAATATCGGGTAATGGGCTAATAGACAGAAGCACATGTAGCAACTGTTATCACTTAATCAAAAATAAATTTAATTAAGTGGCATATATTCAATGTTGGCAGCGGGTTGACACTGATAGGACTTCCAGTTATCACAGAAGTAAGTTATAAAACTAACTTCTCAAACTGTTCCGGCATAAACACAAAGATATGCAATGTGAATCACAAAGACTCGTGCAATGTGTAGAAAGAATTTATGCATTAAATGCTAATTTTAAGGCTCCAAATGTGAAATTACATTTCACAGACTCAATGTGCATTGAATGTGAAGTTCGGAGACCAAAGGTGTGTCTTCCTTTTTCAATATCTTAATCTTCCAAGTGAAGAAAAGATAGCAGATATGCTCATTCTCCGTGATATATGAAACAAATATCTTTTGTGAGATACTTGAGTAGTTGGGTGGGGTGACACGAGTTATCGACATTGGGTCCATGTCTAGTTCAATATTCATCTCCAAAGAATCGAGAATGAATAGATTATGTGGCTACCCGGATAACTGTTTAGGTTTGGTAAAGACCATATATTTTCTTTTAAGTCTTGTCACATTCTCACATTTTTTTAACGCACATGTACTCAATTCTATCTCAATTACACCCTTTCAAAATATAGCTAACCTAGGGATGTGTTTCATGGGTAGGTCCTTCCGGCTTTAGTTTGACCATTGAAACGTCTAAATCCTATCACACAAAGAGTTAAAACATTAAAGTCCGAGTTCTGAACTAAGGTATTCTGAAGTCATAATGCAATGTAAAACAAGTTAAGAGCAGGTCCATAGCTGAAATACTATGAAGCTAAGTAAAAGAAGAATGTGGTACTCCCCTCAAATGTAGCATAACCTTTTGAAAGATTTTCATGTGATGTGAATATTCTGAATTTGGACCACACATGACATACCTACAAAACAGATTAAAAAGATTTTGGTACCCAAGTTTTGTTGGGTCCTCGGAGGTTAGCTTTAGATGCAATAAATGGGGAAGTGGGGATACTGTAAGTACCATACCATTTATGATTGAAATTTTGATTGACAAAATCATTTGTTCCACATGTAGAACAACAAATCTTTGTGGCACTTAGACTAATTAGCTGATTGATTGATTTGACAAAATAAGGAAAATTAGTCTTGGAAACAAATGATCTTGTATCAACTACAGGATATGTATGTGACATGTTTCCAACACTATCATCTGTAGTTGATTTCTTCTTCGAAACCATTTTAAACTTTTTGAAATTACCGGTTTTAGCAACAAAATCATTTTGAAATAAAGTAGAATTATGAGTCCGGGAAGTTGGAGAATTATATGATTTGGAGCTGTTAGAATAACTGTTTGATTTGACACTTGAAGACGAGTTATTCTTACAGACATTTATTGTAGAAAGAGAATTCAACTGAAAAATTGAACTTGATGAAGTTGTAGAACTTTCAAGTTTTCTAATTTTGCACAATAGATGATCTCTTTCTTCCAAAATCACTTCAAATTTTGTTTGAGATTCGGATCTCATTTTCCGTTCATTCACAAAAGTTGTTTCTAAAACAGATAATTTGTTTGAAACTTTACTGATTGTCTCTTCAAAAGTTTTTCTTTTGTTTTCAAAAACTTTTTCCGAATCTTTGCTTTTAGCAACGATCAAAACATTTTTCTTGATTAAATCCGTCTTATCAGTTTCAAACACTTTTCTTTCAGCTTTTACAAGATTTTGAAGTTCAGAAAGTTGCTTTGATAGTTTTAGACATTTCGTTTCAGATGATTTTCTTTCTAAAATCACAATTTGTTCAAAATCTGACACTTTGTTGATCATAACTCCTCTCAGTGATTTGAATATGATTCCTTTACTATACTTAGTGAAATTCCTTAGATAAGCTTCTGTTCAAACTCAGCAATAGCATACGTTGATTGCTATCAGCGATCGCTGAAGATCAAGGATCAACAAGCTTATCTCTGAAGACCTGAAGATCAGCTATCACACCAAAAGACCATTCAGCAACAGTCGAAGACCAAAGCTGAAGAAAGAGATAATCAGCTAAGTGACCTGAAGTGGTTCAGCGATAGCAGCGACTATCTACTCAAAGTGTGAAGTCTTGTGAAGCCTCAGCAACACTTAAGTTCATCCTTGAACATTCAGTGTCAGCGATCAAATGAAGCTTCCTCTGCAAGATTAAAGTTTGATCTTATCCTCGATGCACAAAAGTCAAACCTAGAACCATGTCAGAAAAGGACGTACGACTTGTCTCTTATGTCCCCATCATATCTGATACGGTACTGTTCATATTCGGCCAAAAGCATGGTTGTCTTATTTACAAGGACAAGCTTCCTATCCAAGCTTGGCATGTGGCATGTACCTTTTGTCTTGCATTAAATGCAAGCGGGTATAAATAGATGAAGATATCTTCTTCATCTTCATGCATGCTTCCTTCTAGCCTCGACCTTCTGCATTTCTTTCTTTCATCTTCTTGTGCATCAAATTGTGTGCTTCCTTAGTTACAATAGAATAGGTTTTTAACTTGTTCTAATTCCGCTTGTAACTGTAAATTTGTTTATTTTCAATAAACTCATTTAAAAATCAAAATCTGTGTGTTTGTATTCACCCCCCCCCCTTCTACAAACTGTTTACTTAGTATTTAACTCTTGTAGATCCTTATTGGGACCAACAAGTGGTATCAGAGTTGACAAACCAGCAATGTTGAAATCTTTCTCTTTAAAATATTCTTATTTAAATCATATTTTAAAATGACAAACCCTAATACAAACTACAACAATAACGGATCTTTAGCTAAACCTCCAAGGTTCAGCCATGATAATTTCCCTTTATGGAAAGAAAGAATGTCACTTTTTCAAGAGGGATCTGATCCTAAGATCCCATACTATGTAGAAAATGGACCTTTCGTTCCTACAACCATAGTAGCAGTTGTTCCTGCCACTGCTACAACCCTAGCCGTCGCTGAAAGGAGTATTGTAAAAACTCCAGATCGATGGACTGAGGAAGACAAGAAAGAAGTTGCTATTGATACTAAAGCACGATCTATAATAGCAATGTCTTTGCCTGATGAAGTATATCATTCTGTAATGAAAATGAGAACTTCAAAAGCTATGTGGGATACTCTATGTATCCAATATGAAGAAACTTCTGAGGCTAATGTAACTAGATGCATAAACCTTGTAAGAAAATATGAGAGTTTTATGTATTAAAAAGGTGAATCTCTTTCTCAAATTCACCAGCGATTTAACTGTCTGCTGATTGATCTCAAATCAGTCGACAGGGTATATTCAAACGCTGAAATTCTGACAAAATTCATGGAGGCATTGCCCGATCAATGGGCAGTGTACACTACATGCATAAAACTGTCAAAGAATCTTGAAACCTTGTCTTTAAGTGCATTATATGGTATGCTCTTAAATGAGGAACAATCCCAGCTTTTAAGGAAAAATCTTCTTAATGAACTCAAGGGTGCTAAAAGTACTTCTTTAGCACTTGTGACTTCTGAAGGAACTTCTTCTAAAAATGGGTCTTCTTCTACTATCACCTCAATAACTGAATTAGGTCAAACTGATTCAGAAGATCAACTCACTGATGCTGACATCTCTGAGTTTGATAACTCTCTAGCTCTTTTAACCAACAACTTTAAAATATTTGCTAGAAAGAGCAATTTTCGAAAATCTTCTAACCTCTCTGACTCTGAAAAATAGAAAACGTTGCCTGCTGAAAAAGCCTCAGCGATCTGTTTCAGTTGTCAGAGAAAGGGCCATTTTGCAAGTGAATGCAGGTCAAAGAAAGTTGCTGCTCCCACTACCTCCCATACCTCTGATAAACAAGAGAAGTATTTGAAAATGAAAAACAAATACAGAGATATGAAGAAAAACCAGCAAAAAGGCAAAGGCCTTGTCGCTGAAGAAGTTGACTGGGATGCTGAAGATGACTGGGCCAAGACCTCTGAGGAGTCTGGATCAGATGAAGAAGATCTTGCCTTTCTCTGTCTAATGGCAAGAATAGAGGATGCTGAAGAAGTCTCTGAAACTTCTTCCTCTGAGTCTCCGTCTACTCAGGTAAACATTCCCTCTGACTCCTTACTCTCTGGAAAAGATAACTTGTCGTCTCTCGATGCAATGACTGTTGATTTTTACAACGCTTTGAATGGAAAGATAAAAGCTGAGAAAATTAACACTGACTTATCTGAACAATAAAAAAATTGCCATATAAGAATCAAAGAGCTTTCCAAACTTGAGGATTGTCTCAAAGACCATGTTTTTGCAAATCAAACAATAAGCATTGAGAAACAACAAGCTATCGCTGATAGGGAAAAGGATATTGCTGATCTCAAGTCTGAAAAGGCAACCATCGAAGGATGGTGTAAGGCTTCTGATAAAGTCAATGAGATTATCAATGCCCAAATACCTATGAAAGTGAGAAGTGGGTCAGGCTATAACCCTGAAAAGGAAGAATCAGAGAATGATCGTTCCATGCTCAAATTTGGAATGTTTATCTCTTCTATCCCTGATCCTTCCTCTTCAACCTCTTCTTCCACCTCCTCTAAAGAGAAGCTTCATGAGGATCATTCTAAGAAGATGATCAAGAACAAAGTTCTTGACTATGTTCCTAAGAATAAGAAATCTCTAGATAAGAACAAAAAGTCCTCTGAGAAGATTTCTAAATCTGGGAAAAAGGTCCTTGATTATTCTCAGAGACCATGGATAAAGGAATTCTTGGACCTATCCCTGAGAAACTTCCTGTTCCTTCTCTTTTCTCCAAACCTTTTAAGTATAGGAAATGCTTTCACTGTGGTGAAACAACCCACATTGCAAGCAAGTGTCCTAATGCTACTAGAACTGATAAACTAGCTCATGGAAAGAAAGTAGCTCAAGCTGATAAATCAGCGAGAGTGAAATCCACCAAAGTTGCTAAACCAACTAAGGTGAAGATATCCACTGAAGAGAGTTCTTCAGCTAGTAGTACTTCCGCCAATCCTGTATCTAACCAAGCAGGACCCATAGTAGTATGGGTACCTTTAAAAAATTAATCTTTTGTTGTATGCAAAGTGCCAAAGGTATCTGGTATCTTGATAGCGGATGCTCGAGGCATATGACTGGCAGGAAATCTCTGCTCTCTGACTACAAAGAAGAAGCTGGTCCATCAGTGACCTTTGGTGGAAATGGCAAAGGATACAATAAAGGTTATGGAATTCTGTCCAACGGAGCCACATCTTTCTCTCGTGTTGCTTACGTTGAGGGACTAAAGCACAATCTCTTGAGCGTTAGTCAGTTGTGTGACAAAGACTTCAAGGTTCTATTCCTGAAGAATAGATGTGCTGTCACTGACGGAAATGATAAGCTTGCCCTCTCTGGCAAAAGAGTTGAAAATGTATACGTCATAAACATGAATAGTTCTCACTCTGAGAACATGTGCTTTATCTCTAAAGACTTTCTCATCTCAACTTTGACATAAACTGATTATGGCATAAAAGACTTTCTCATCTCAACTTTAAGACAATAAATGAGTTGTCTCAAAAAGACTTAGTCAGAGACCTCCCTAATCACACCTTTACAAAGGAATCTCTTTGTTCAACTTGTGAAAAGGGAAAGCTGACAAAAGCCTCCTTCAGATCAAAGCAAGTTTCTTCAGTGACCACTCCTCTTCAGCTACTCCACATGGATCTTTTTGGACCTGTCAATGTCCAATCAATCTCTGGAAAGAAATACACTTTAGTGATTGTTGATGAATACTCCAGATACACATGGGTGTTCTTCCTTCGATCCAAAAGTGATACCCCTGAAATGATAATCTCTTTTATCTAAAGAATGGAAGTGTTAAACTCCTTACTTGTTCGATCCATAAGAAGTGATCATGGTACTGAATTCAAAAATAGTACTTTGGTTAGTTTCTTTGATGAAAAAGGCATATCTCACAACTTCTCATCTGTAAGAACTCCTCAGCAAAATGGTGTTGCTGAAAGAAGAAACCGAACTATAATCGAAGCAGCTCGCTCAATGCTCAGTGAATCACGTCTTCCAACTCAATTACGGGCCGAAATTTTGTCAATACAACATGCTTTACTCAGAATTGATCCCTGATTGTTAAGCGATTCAAGAAAACTTCCTATGAATTATTTCATGGGAGAAGACCCACTCTGAAATATCTTCACATTTTAGGATATACATGTTACATTCTGAATGACAGAGATCATTTGGGTAAATTTGATCCCAAAGCTGATGATGGTATATTTCTTGGATACTCCTCTGTGTCCAAGTCTTTCAGAGTATTCAACAAAAGAAGACAACACGTTGAAAAATCTATGCATGTCAACTTTGATGAATCTCGTCCCATTCATCCTTCTCATAATCTTGATGATGGTGAAGAATTGAATGCTTGGATGGAATCTCATTATGGGAACTCGAAACATACTTGACAATCAAACTCCGGTGATGTATGTGATGATGAAATCCTCGTAAACTCAACAAGTAACAATAATCCATCTTCGGGGATAAATGTTACTCCTTTAAATCGATTCACATTCGATTCATCTCTTGGAAATTCATCTGTGAATAACCAAACCTCCTCGAAAATCAATCCCCGAATTGATTCTAAATGAAGTACATTCTTTGAAACAAGTCCTATTCCGTAATACGAAGAACAGGTCGCTGAATCTGCTGTTGATCTCTCTCCTCAACCACCAGCTCAACGATGGACTGCAAATCATCCAATAAATCAGATTATTGGCGATCCCACTGCAGGTATCAAAACACGTAGAGGTACAGGTAATATCTGTCTTTATGTAAACTTCATTTCTCTCTCTGAACCTAAGAAGATAGATCAAGCTATCTCTGACCCTAGCTGGGTTTCAGCTATGCAAGAAGAACTGACTGAATTTCGTAGAAATAAAGTTTGGAATCTTGTTCCTAGACCCTCTGATAAAACCGTCATAGGAACCAAATGGGTTTTCAGAAATAAGCTAGATGAAAACGGGACTATAATTCGCAATAAGGCTAGACTTGTTGCTCAAGGTTATAGACAGGAAGAAGGAATTGATTATGATGAAACCTTTGCCCCTGTAGCTCGTTTAGAAGCCATTAGACTCTTTTTAGCTTATGCTGCCCATAAAGACTTCAAAGTTTTTCAAATGGATGTTAAAAGTGCTTTTCTAAATGGAAAACTCAGCGAGGAAGTTTATGTTGAACAACCCCCTGCTTTCTCAGACCCAAACCACCCTGGTTATGTCTTTAAACTTGAAAAATCTCTTTACGGGTTAAAACAAGCTTCTAGAGCTTGGTATGACACCCTCTCTAAATTTCTTCTTAAAGAAAAATTTGTTCGTGGAAAAATTGACCAAACTCTGTTTTTAAGAAAATATAAAGGTCATACGATTCTCGCTCAGATATATGTTGATGACATTATCTTTGGTTCCACAAGACCCAAATTATGCACTCGTTTCGCTGCAAGAATGCAAAAACAATATAAAATGACTATGATGGGTGAACGAACATATTTTCTAGGTTTGCAGATTAAGCAATCTGACAAAGGAATTTTTATTTGTCAAAGCAAATATGTTAAAGACATGCTGAATAAATTTGACATGAATCAATACTCAGCGATGAAAACTCCTATGGCGCCTCCTCTGACATTAAACAAGGATCCCAATGGGAAACCAGTCAATGTCACTGCCTATCGAGGAATGATTGGGTCTCTGCTGTATCTTACAGGGATTAGACCAGACATCATGTACGCTACCTGTCTCTGTGCTCGGTATCAAGCTGAACCGAAGGAATCCCATCTAATCGCTATAAAGCAAATCTTCAGATATCTGAAAGGAACTCCAAATCTTGGTCTCTGGTATCCCAAAGGCTCAGGATTTGATCTTATCGGTTATTCTGACAGTGACTTTGCAGGTTGTAAGATTGATAGGAAAAGCACCACTGGTGGGTGTCAGCTACTAGGTGGTAAGTTAATAAGTTGGACAAGTAAAAAGCAAAACTCAGTGCCCACTTCCACCGCTGAAGCTGAATACGTAGCAGCTGGTAGTTGTTGTGCTCAAATCATTTGGATGAGAAATCAACTCAGAGACTACGATCTAAATTTCACTAAAATTCCTATATACTGTGATAGCACAAGTGCCATAGCAATTGCTAACAACCCTGTACTTCACTCCAAAACCAAGCACATTGAGATCCGATATCACTTTATCAGAGATCATGTGATGAATGGTGAAGTTGAGCTTCATTTTGTTCCTACTGAATATCAGCTCGCTGATCTTTTCACCAAGCCTCTTGATAAAACAAGATTCAATCTACTTATCAGCGAACTTGGTATGTTGAACGCTGAATAACTCATTAATCAGTGACCAACAAAGGATTACAAATAAAGCCCTCAAACTTTCCATTCACTGAACTCTGATTCAGCGATATCTAGGTCATCTCCTCAGGTATTATCTTCTAATCCGTAACACTCTTTGATACCTTTTCTCATCAAAGAATGTCTCTCTTAAATAAAAACTCCTCACTGACAATCCTTTATTATTAGTGATGAATTTTCTAAAATTATAAAGGATAAACCTTCCTTATGGATAATTAACTTTATAATATTTTTAAATATTTAAGAAAAGGACACGTCAGACCTTTTTCTGACACACGACGGACCGCGACGTTTCCATTCCAACTCCTTTCTTGGAACGTGCGCCAGGTCATCATTTCTTTTTCAAAAAGCTAAACCGTCGTTTAGTTATCCTCTCTTTTTCTCTCTTCTCTTGCTATTTAAGCATTCCTTTTATCTCACTTTATTCCTTCCGCTTTCATAACTTTTCTAAAGGCAAAGGATAAACTTCGAATCTTCAAGCTTTCTGCAAGAACACCAAGAACACGCACTTGTGCGTTTTTCTTCTTCACACGGTTAAGGTTTGATCTAAACCTTATATCAAGAACTGGAAACAACTCGTTTCACCTTTCTAATCTCTTTTCTTTCTTAAAATCTATGAAATCTTGTTTTTGAAAAGTTTTTCACTTTCAAAACCCTGTTCTAAGAACAAATTTTTTTTTGTACATTTTATACTATTTTATTTATCTTAAAATTTTTTAATTGCCAACAAGCATTTTGATATTGTTCATCAAAACACTTGTTTCTTTGACCTTACATTTGGTACTTTTAAATACCAAACCTCTGCTTTATACATTCATGTATTAAAACCATGATTTATCTCTTCGGTGTTGCCATTTTTCCTACAGAAATGGCCTCTGCTTCCAACGTTGCTGTAACCGCTGCTGCTAACTAGTTGGTCGCTGCACCAACTTGTCACTTTCAGTTGGAGAAATCAACCTTCAAGCCATGCAATTACATTGCATTGGTGGACATTCCCTCTGAACGCCCTCAGTTCAAGGATGCTGCAACCTTCCTAAAGGCATGCCCACTGATGTATTCCTTCGTCCACAACCCAGTGGGCATTGCGTCTCACCTACAGGCTCTCTGGTACACGGCGCAATGTACTATGCTGAAGACAGACAAGGGCAATGTCCTCCCTGCTATCTCCTTCACAATCCCTAACCTTGGTTACTTCGCGTTCACAGCAGGGTTTGTACGAATGGCGCTCAGACTCCCTCAGCGCAAGAAAAATGAACAATGGGGTGCTGAACCAACAAAGCAGCAGATTGATGCTTTCTCGCATTCCATTGGCTACAAGTGGGAGAACCCTTTAGTGAAGACGGTGGGTTCTAAGCTGGAGAAGAAGCGACTCCCTGCTCGCTGGCAATATGTTCTCACCCAGGTCATTCAGTGCCTGGGGTCAAAAGTTGGCTCCCACGATCAAGCGAGCAAGCATTTTCAGGACCTTGCCTTCTCTCTTTGCACTGGTCACCCTCTGAACTATGCTGATTACATTTTCAGCGATATGTGCAGCCGCCTCAACGCCTCCACCAGACATCACGTTATCCCTTACCCACGTTTCTTCTCAATCATCCTTGAAGAAGCTTTCGGGGAAAGCTACCCGAAGGTTGGTGACTTCGCCTTCTCCATGGTAGGGAAGAAATCTCTGGACCTGGAAGAACGTCCAGGTGATGCTCCTCTCACTCCCTATATGCTCCAAATTATAGGAGCACCTCTTTCTGTGTCCTCCTTGCTGCCCATCCCCTCAGCAAGTACCCAAGGCACTGCTGCTACAAAGAGGAAAACCCCCACTGATGGTCATAAAAAGACCATCGCATCAAAGAAACCCAAGAAGGTGGTCTCTCAACAGACCATCCTCTCTTATTCTGGTGCACTTCAATCACCACCCTCATCCACAGCCACTCCAACGGTTTCTGCTGCCGTTGAAGCTTCATGAGCACTACCACCACCATCAGTGACTAAGGTCTCTGAAGTTGTTATAGCCAGCTCTGCTGAAGCTGGATCAGGTATTACTTTCACTGCCTTCTCTACCTCTTCCATCTCTACTTCCTTGGTCCTCACATCAGCAAATGACTCAGTGATAGTTGTCCCTATCTCTGATAATGCTGAAATGCACGCAGTCCAAACCTCAAAATTGTTTAGGCAATCTGAGTTTTGGAAAGCCAATTTAAAAGGACCTCAGAGTATCTCTTTCAGAGACTCTAAGACACTGGTCAGTGATCCTCAGGACACTGCCTCTGCAAAAGTAGTCCCTGAGAGTAATCCTCACGATACTCTCAAGGAAAATAATTCTATTTTACATCCGTCATCTGATCCGGATTCTTTTCTCGCCTCTTTGTCAATGTCATCAACTGCTGCTACTGCTCCTGTCTACTCAACAACAACGACCACCACCACCACCTCTTCGAAGTCAACAGTGAAATCTCCTCAGCGCCCTCCCAGTGCTAGAAAGCTCAGGGATGTCAAGATGGAGCACCTTGCCCCCACGCTTCCTCCAAGGATCACTGAGTTGCCTCCTGTGTCTCTGCCAGCTCCCACTTTCCCTGCCATTGACCATCTAGTCAATGAGTGTGCTCTCACCAGAGCCCGGCTGGACACCCTGCAGACTTCTACAGAGTTGATTTTCTGGCAGGTCACTGGCACTCCAGGGATAAAGACGAATGTCAGCAACTTGGTGTCTGATGTTCAGAATCTGAAGGACGATCACAAGGACCTTCACCAATCCCTCCTCAACATTGAGCAGAAGGTGGATGCTCAGGCCACTGTCCTCGAGTCTATTCAAAAGACTCAGTCTGACATCCTGCAGGCTCTCTCAAGGCTCAGTGGGACTGGTCCCTCCTTTGCTGCTACTGATCGGACCATGCTGGAAGCTGTGCATACAAATGTTCGCACTCTGATGGTCCACGTCTTGCCCCATGATAACATTTAGGGGGAGAAGGTGGCCAAAGAGTTCGCTGACGAACTTATCGGCGAGCATAATCGTCTGTTTCCAGATGAAAGGATCTCTCCCTACATCCAACGACCAGAACCTTCCTCAACTGAAAGAGTTGATGATGATGATGATGAGGAAGAG
Organism: Silybum marianum; assembly: GCA_036898165.1. Lineage (NCBI taxonomy): Eukaryota > Viridiplantae > Streptophyta > Magnoliopsida > Asterales > Asteraceae > Silybum > Silybum marianum. The sequence goes on along the minus strand of CM072530.1, from coordinate 18,802,666 downwards.
GATGATGAAGAAGAAGAGGAACGCATCCCTCACTATGAGGTTGATGATGACGATGATGATGACTTGGGTTTTGCACTGGAGCATTTCAGAGTATCCAGACCAAGTACATCTCAGCTAGAGCCCTTGGGAGACGAAGCTGGACCCTCAGCCAGAGTGGTCGATCTTGAGGCCACCGTCCCTATATCAGAGGGGGAGACCGCTGATAAGGTATCACTTCAGCTTATCCCTTATTTTACTCCTCTCTCTGAAACTCCCATACACTCCTCTTCACCCACTGAAATTCCCTCTGACAAAACTATTTCTTCCTCTCCTTCCCTCAGTGATCCCCGTCCCCCAAAGGACTCATCCACAAGGAAGGAACTTCTTCCAATGAGCAGTTTATGTACATAGAGGAAACTGACTCTGAGGAAGAAGAGGGCCTCATCCCTCGGCGTCTCATTCAAAAGCAGATAATAAGCGAGCCTGAAGAGGAAGAAAGGCGAATAAAATTCCTAAGGGAATTCGAAGCAAAAAGAATAAGGGTGCCCCAAGAAGACCCAATAAACGCTGTACCTTTCAGGATAGTAGATGAATTTTACTTCTTATCCAAAGAAGAGAGAGAACAAGCTCCGATAGCTCAGAGGATCAGAGACGAAGAAATAAAGCAAACTAAGAATGATCTTGCTTTAGATAGATTCTTAGGGAAGACTCAGCAAGAGACAAAGCAGCCAAAGAGCAATTAAAAAAGAGTGAACGGCTCGCTGCAGCTCTCGCTCAGAAAGAACTTGTACAGGAGAACCTGAATGTAGATCCCATTCTCGCTCAACAGAAGATTCTCACTGCACTAACCACTGAAGCCACAACACAGAAATACAAAGAACTGGATTGGTGCACAGAGATGCTGAACTTTCGAAGATCTGATGACAAAATCATTCACGTAACTATCCAAGGGCGACACTCTAACAGAGGTGGTCCAAAGATATATGTAAGAATGACGAGGCCATCCAGAACAGAGAAAGAAGAAGCAAAATTCTTAAGGTTATATGGATACACTGAATGGCTCGAAATCAGAGATGCCATTCAGGGTTCCAAATCCAAGTTCAAGAATGTGGTAGAAAATGAGTTGAATCAGTTGCTGCAAAGAATGTCTCAACATGTATAAGTTCCCCCTCTCCCTGAACCATCAAAGAAGAAAAAAATCAGTTGCTGAAGGTGGCTCAAGTTCGAAGAATGAGCATGAAACTAAGTTTGATTATCAAAGCATTCTTGGTCATCTTGAGCTCCCTGATATATCAATGCTTCGCACCTCTCTTCCTCAAGACCGAAGATATCAAGAAGACGAAATCATCACATTACCTGAACCTGGTATGGTATTCTTGGATAATGAAGGGTTCTTAGGACTCTTCAGAAATCAAGAAATTCACAGGGCACCATCCTCTCTCATAAAGATCATGCTTTGGCGCTGCTGGTCAGACACTCCTATGATGAACAGACAAAAGAATCTTTATGAGAATGAGCTACAAAGAAGAAACGAGAACATCTCTGACTAGTCATAGTTTTCTATTTCCTTTGTAATATTTCTTTAGTGTACAACTACTTTATCTTTATCATTGTAATTTCATTTCGCTGTAATTCTTCAGATTCTAATTAATGAAATTCAAAGTACTTTACTCCACCCTAGTACTGAAAAGATCCCTGAAAATAGTAAAAGCGACAATGAACATAAGAGTTCTATTTTCGAGACACTATCTTTTACTCACTGATCTTTCACTCTGAAAGTTCAATCAGTGAATGTACTTTAAGCTCTTCTATTTGTAAAAATTGTGATTTCATATCCTTATAAATGAAACTCAATCCAGATAATAGTTTAGCTGAAAAAGATTTACAGATTAGTACTTAGAAAATGTATTTTAAATTTTATAAGTCCCTACTAATTTTTTAAAAGCAATTTTCCTATGTTGCTTAATCATAATCAAATAGGGGGAGATTGTTGATCATAACTCCTCTCAATGATTTGAATATGATTCCTTTACTATACTTTGTAAAATTCCTTAGATAAGCTTCTGTTCAAACTCAGCAATAGCATACGCTGATTGCTATCAGCGATCGCTGAAGATCAAGGATCAACAAGCTTATCTGTGAAGACCTGAAGATCAGCTATCACACCAAAAGACCATTCAGCAACAGTCGAAGACCAAAGCTGAAGAAAGAGATAATCAGCTAAGTGAACTGAAGCGGTTCAGCGATAGCAGCGATTATCTACTCAAAGTGTGAAGTCTTGTGAAGCCTCAGCAACACTGAAGTTCATCCTTGAACATTCAGTGTTAGCGATCAAATGAAGCTTCCTCTGCAAGATTAAAGTTTGATCTTATCCTCGATGCACAAAAGTCAAACCTAGAACCATGTCAGAAAAGGACGTACGACTTGTCTCTTATGTCCCCATCATATATGATACGGTACTGTTCATATTCGGCCAAAAGCATGCTTGTCTTATTTACAAGGACAAGCTTCCTATCCAAGCTTGGCATGTGTCATGTACCTTTTGTCTTGCATTAAATGCAAGCGGGTATAAATAGATGAAGATATCTTCTTCATCTTCATGCATGCTTCCTTCTAGCCTCGACCTTCTGCATTTCTTTCTTTCATCTTCTTGTGCATCAAACTGTGTGCTTCCTTAGTTACTATAGAATAGGTATTTAACTTGTTAATTCCGCTTGTAACTGTAAATTTGTTTATTTTCAATAAACCCATTTAAAAACCAAAATCTGTGTGTTTGTATTCACCCCCCCCTTCTACAAACTGTTTACTTAGTATTTAACTCTTGTAGATCCTTATTGGGACCAACACACTTGTTTAGAAAGTTTTTGAATGGTCAATTCACAAGTGTTAATTTTGCTTTCAAAATCTTTTCGTTCAGACTTAAATTTGTGTTTCTCATCAGAAGTTAAAATCCTTTCTTTCTCACATTCCAGAAATTCAATTAATTTTCTTTTAAGAACCACACTATACGTCTCAAGATCTATAGATTTTTCTAACTCAGAAATTTTGGTTTTTAGATCAAAATTTATTTTTATCAACTCAAGATTTTTCTTTTTGCAAACTTCTTCATAAAATACATGATATGTATTCCTAGTATGCTCGGTGAGTTGTTCCTCCAAAAATTCATTTTGATTTTGCAAAACTTTTCTTGATTCTTCTGAGTTATTAAATCTAGATTTGAGATAAACATGTTCAGTTAAAAGTTCATTATGAACTTTCATGTTATTTGTGTGTCTTGCTTCAAGTCTTTCAATTTCAGTATTGAGATCTGAAATTTGATTTTGAGAACTCATCTTGAGAGAAAAAAAATTAAGAACTAGTTACCTGATGAAGTGATCGTCGATCAGCGAGTTTTTGAACTTTTTTGAGTTGCCTCGTAAAACAGAGGGTTTTATTGATTGACAAGGAATCGACAATAAATTATCGAATTGGGTCTGAATGATATGAACTTTTGTCGGGTGTTTAGGACTCGACAACAATTATTTTCGGGTATAAGGGACCCGATAAAACTTCCAAAACAAACTTTGAATCTATAAAAGGAAGTTATCGATCACAAAGGACTTGATAACTAAGAGTATCTCGATAGATTAAGATTCGCCAAAAAAAAATTCGACTCGATAAAACAATGAATCGATAAAAAATTATATCGATTCCTGTTGACTCGATTAATAAAATTTGTTGATTTAAAAGGACTCGATAAAAAATCAAAAATACTTAATCTTAGTTTTCTTTAACTGATAAACCAGAAAACAAGAACAAATGGTTCTTGACTAAAAAGAACAAGTCTTTTTATTGACAAGAATGTCTAAGTTCTCGAGTTTCTTATTTGTTCAATTAATGAAAAATCAAAATTACAAGAGTTTATGATTTTTACTAGAGAATTCTTTAGTAAGAAAAGCTGCAGGAGTCACTAGTTCCTGAGTTTTCTTATGTAAAGAGTTTCAAAAGTAAATAAAATAAACTAGGATAATTTTAATTAACGCAGATTAATTACTTTGAGTAATAGTCGATAAAAATTTAAGGAACTAATGAATGAATCGATAAAAAATTAAGCAACAGACGTATGAATCGAGCAAACACAGAAGTAAGAGTCGAGAAAAACACAGCAAAACAGATATAAGAATCGAGAAAAATTAAAAGACAAAGGTATGTATCGATGAAAAAAGATTTTTATTTTTATTTTTAAGATTATGAGTTTTTATCGTGTTAAACTATGATAGTATGAATCGACAAAAACTCATAAACGCAGAAATCGAAAAATTATCTTCTGTTTCGTGGATAACTTCAGAAAAGCGCAAAAACTCAGATCGTCTGCTCTGATACCAATTGTGGATCCCAGATAATCAGGTAATCGTATGAATGTATGCATGAACACGAAGAACACTTCTAATATTTATGAAGATCCGAAGTCGGATATCTAACTTGTATTGAATATCGGTTACAATGATATTATCTAATATGCTCTCTCTAGAATGATATGAATTAACGTTCTATTTAATTGCTAGCCCTAACCCTCTATTTATATGTATAGGAAATACGGTATAAGGAAACTAGGAGATTAATGCATTATATACTTGCCTTATTTACAAAAAGGAATGTTTTCTTATATTTAAACATTAAACATTTCCTAAATAATGACTTTGATGACTTTGCACTTTGACCCTTCATGTCTTCAATATTTGTGATCTCGGATACAATCTTTTCAGCCCTAACAAGAAGGTCTGTCATACAGTCTCGCAGCTCCTCCGCTGCAAACCACGACTGATCATGCAACATCCACTGAACAACCGTCAAGCTCCTACCCCAAAGAAAGGGGGTGGTATGAACTGATTTTCCCTTGGCATGTTATCGTCTTCCTTTGAATGATTGTTATTTTTTGCGCCTTGTCATTGTTCAAGTCTAAAAATCGGCCGACTTATCCTATTGGTACTTGTTTTTACTAAAGTCGATGTATCTTTGTTCCGTGATGATGATTTCTAGTTTTATGATCTTTTGTTTCTAGTGTTGTTCATATTTGTTTTGAGGTGCAAATTGACTTATATGATTTGTTGGAATGTTTTGATTTGGATGACGTAGCCCGTCTTTCACACTTTTCCAAACACTTTCCTATTGTTTCCATACCTTAACCATTTTCAGAACCCAATTCTTAAACAATGGAGACACTGTTATATTCTAAGTTTGAGGTGGGAGAGAACCGGTAAAATACCGGTGCAGTTAGTTTAATAAAAAAGCAGAACAATTATTGTAATTTGTTCTATTCAAAAAAATAATAATACAAAAGAAAAATTAATAAACATTTTCGAAAAATTGGAAGACAAGAAATATCACCCGAAAAGAGCCCAAAAAGAGCCCAAAAAGACAAAACTCTTCATACAACGCCAAATCTTAGTGGTTTTATAAACCATGATTCTTCCGAAAAATTCTCAAGACCATTTAGTGGCTTCAGATAAGTTTGAGGTTGTGAGAGGATGTGTGTTATAACCTATACACAAAGTCCAAAAAGTCCTAACGTTTAACCACAACATTTCGAAGATCATGTAAGTTATTTTTTTTTGCACCCGTCACGCGATCAACGCAATTCTATAAGTCTCTTTCTTTCATTTTCTTACTTGAGGGCAAGTTGTTAGTCCCCAAGGAGAGATGGCTAACTAAGAGAGGGTTTTGTAGAAGGGGGGGGGGGGGGTTGAATATAAAACACACATGATATACTCTTTTTAAATTTTTTAATATAAATATTAAGAATTTACACACAGATAGTTTGATGCGGAAAAGAACAGGCACACTATTCTATCAAACTAAACACACAGATAACAGTAATTAACTTATACACTAAGGAAGTTAAAACAATACTGTTATAGCACACAGCTTTGCCACAGTCACACAAATAATCACTCTGAAGATTTGTTGAAAGCGTGAGATTTCTGGGAAGGACTTCATCTCCTTTTATAGTACCCATGCATGGGATGCAAGTGGACAGCTGTCAAGGTTTCATTAGCTGGAAGATTATCTGCTGGAAAAAGGAAGAGACCACTTCCTTTGTACTAGAATAATGGATGAACCATTCCTTGTAGCACGTAATGTCAGATAACTTTATCTTCTTTTCTTCATGCTCTGTGAAGTCCCATCAAACCTTTTAGCTAAAAGACAAATATTCCTTTTATAAGAATAAAAGAGAATGTTTTTATTTAAGGCTTGATGCCCAAGTTCTTGCTGGCTCACATGTCTTGCAATTGATGTGAGTCAAGAACTTATCTCTTTGAAATTGCTAAGTGATACATGACACTATGTATCACATCGGTGGATACCTTGTAAGGCTGGAATTGATAAGTGTACACTTTGCTTGATAAACTTCATCTTTCGCTAAATGACAAAAGTGTACACCCTTGAACTTGTGACTTGATATCACAGCCTTAGAAAATATACCTGCAATTTCGGTGACCAAGATTATAGTGTCGGTGACCATGACATCAAACTTGATGACCTCATCTTATTTGATGTCCTTAGTACTTTAGATGACTTTTGAGTGTACCATCGGTGACCCACTATATTGGTCTTGACTTGGCAACATGATCTGAATATTGAAGTTGGTTGATACATCCAAAATTCCACTTTTTGATGTACAACCCTTGATTGAATAGCCTTTGACTCTTCAATACTTGAAGCATATTTCAGACCTTCAAAAGAACCTGTAAAAATTCATTCATATAAAGGAAGGTGGTTCATCACCAAATCATCGGTGACCCAACAATCTCCCCCTATTTGATGATGATACCTGTAGGTTAGAAAAGAATTCTTTTTGACCCTTTCTATTTTTCTTTTGGGTTCTTTTGACTCAGATTTTTTTTTTTCATTTTTTTTTTGATTTCTTTTTGATTTTTTTTTAACTGAGTATGTACAGTATAAGAGTATAAAATAAATGAAAGAATAAGTATAAGTTTAAATATGTGCAAAGCTTGTAAAAATATTAACAAGAGATGGGATGGAAGAAAAGTATGAACTTTTATTAATCAACACATAGGATTGATCAGAGTACATGATTAATAAAGTTCATACTATACTATACGTCTGCAAGATCATGGATCTGAGGGTTCTCTTCGTTTAAGTTCATCCAAGATCATTCGGTCATTCCATGGTCTTCAACAGGAGGTACTCATAGAATAGCAGAGAGGAAGGAGCTGTGAGCCCTTGGGATGTCAGATGCTCTGAAGAAACCGATGTTTCCAAAGATATCTTCAAAGAAAACCCCAAGCTCTGGAGTAGTCAGCATGGTTTGCTCCGGGTAAGCAATAGAAGTAGGAATGGAAAGATCTATACCCGAAGCATTTATCTGGATGCCCCTTTCATGAAGCATAACAAAATGTCCCTTCTTCTTGTTTTTAGGAGCAGTGATGACCTCTCCTTTAAGACCTTGTTGAATGAAGTACATTTGTTGTGCTTCAAGGTATGTCACAAGAATATTATTCTCCTTTTGGATGTTGAGCATCTTGATGAAGAGTTTTCTGAGAATATTAAGTACCAGCTCCTTGTACTTGCTTTTGCTCTTGGAGATGCATTTACCAACTTCCATCCACTCAGTCATCCCAAGAACTTCCAACCATTCAGCTTCATATACCTTTGATAAAGTATCAGCTCTCTTAAGGGTGACAAGTAACTTGGGAGAATTCTTGGTTGGAGGTTGGATGGTAGCATTGATAATCTTGGAATCATCCTTCCTGTTCTTCAATCTCCTTTTAAACCACTCTACTTCCTTTGCCTTCTTGGCCTCATCAACCAATTTTGCAGCTTCAGATTTCTTCTTTATATTTTCAAGCTCATCTTTTTGAGCTTGAAGAGCATCCTTTACCATTGCATGAGTGGCTTCATCTTGAGCCAACTTGAGTACATTTGTCTGATCATACTCAAGTTGTGCTCTAATGGCTTCTTCTTTTTCAGCTTCTGTGAGAATTACCCCAAGAGGATCGGTGGGTAATGAAGCAGGTTGAAGTCTAAGAGTGTCTGCTTGAGAATCTCTCAACCTTTTCTTTCTCTTTCTTTCTTCTTGCTGTTCTTCAAAAGAGAGAGGCTTCTTTCCTTTGGCTTTTTCTTTTCTTTTCTTCTCTTCTTCAGTTTCAAGGGGTTGAGCACTGATACTCTCCCCCTCAACAGCTGCTTCGGGTACCAAAGGAACAGGGACCACCTCTGTGACCACACCACCATCGGTGGCTGTAGGGGCCACGTCGGTGGCTGGATGAAATGGAGAAGCCACATCGGTGGCTGGATGGATGACGTCGTCGGCTGGCATGCTGACGTCGGCGGCTGCTGAGGTGGTATTGATGGTCTTATTTTTCTCGCCCTCAGTGGTAGAACCCTTGAAACCCACTGAAGAGAGAAATTCCTTTACCCTTGCCATATCAGAGCAGAGAGCACCAATTTTCTTCTCAACTCTTTGAAGGACAAATCTATCAGTGTCCTTGAAGAATGAATCACCAATATCTAGTTCAACTGTTGGAGCAGAGGTTGGAACTTTATCAACTTTGGTGTGAAGACTGATAAGAGAGTCCATAATTGCCTGTTGATTGGCAATGAGAGAAGAAATATCTGTGACTTGACTTGAAGATGAACTCCAAAGTTCTTGTATGGAAGAAAGCACAGACGCCTGACTTGAAGAAAACCCTTGCTGAAGATCAAGGATGTCCAAGTGTAGGAGATCTAAACATGTCATTAGAGTTGGGTGACTCACCGACAACTCCTCAATGTTAGATCTAAGAGATGAGGAAAGGGAATCCATTGTTTCCTTTTCCTTAGCAGCATGATCTTCTAGAGCTTCTACCCTGCGTAAAGTATTACTGGTAAAGTTTGTAAAAGCTGTGAGAAGATCATCTCCCTGTTTGGAAGTCATGGGAGCTGAAGGTTGAGGCTTTGGTGGTTGATCAGCATCATCATCATCACTGGAAGAATAATCCACCAAACCTGTAGGTTTACTTGGGGGGGATTTATGAGATGTGGGGGAGACACGTGGAGAAGAGTGTCTATGAGGGGATTCCTCAGTAATGGGTTCTTTCACAACCTTGGTACTTACTGGAGACGTATGTGTCCAAGGTGTAGTGTCAAAAAAGAGAAAGTCAGTAAATTGGAAAGCTCCATCAAATGCATCTGGTTGTGATGCACTCTCATGTGGAGTAAGGAAAGGGAGCTGTGAGAGCTCACGGGGTGTGGAGATACCTTGGATGGGAGACTCCAAGTCATCTTTATCAACTAGTGAGAAAGTTGATGAAGGAATAGTAATGGTGTCCCTATTTACAACCATGTCCTTTTGAGAGAGCATGGAGGAGCTGGGTATGGATGAGTGTTCCTTGGGTTTAGTGAGGATCTTTTCAACATCTACTGGCTTTCGGGAGTCAGTAGATGGATTATGCGTTTTAACCCTTTGGGTACCCTTGGACTTCTTTGAGGAAGTCTTTGGGGGGCTTTTAGAGTGTCTCCGCTTATGGGATTTAGATGCTTGGGTGGAAGCCAAAGGTTCTTTTGGCTTCGTAGCATCGGTGGGTGCGGAGGTAGAAGTGCCCGACGCTTTGGATCTCTTAAGAGATTTGGGCACCTCAGTTACTCTAGGAGTAGAAGAGATAGAGGACATACCTGAGGTTCTATGAAGGCGCGGTTCATTTTCTCCCCAAGTAAGAGTTGCATTCCTTGCAAACTCAACCATAGAAGGTCGGAGAGGGTTATCTGATGCTAAGACAGCCTTTTTCATAACTTGGTTTCCCACTTGATGAAGAGGGAGATCATATATGATGTCATCCCTTTTCTCAAGTTTATCAACCAATTTAGCATTAATGATAAGAGAGAAGAGGCGTTGAAATGGTACCTGAGGACGTCGGAGAGTAGAGAAGGAGGAGATCATTTCATTAAAGAAATAACTTGCAAAGTCTATTTTCCTCTGAAATATTAGAGCATGTGCCAGCTCGGTTACTTGGGAAGGTGATCGGTACGGACCACTGTCTTCTTGCTAAGGCACGAGAATCGGATGTGCAAACGAAAGTTCCAAATACTTCCCATATTCTTGCGCGATGAAAGTACACGGACCCTTTGACTTTGATCCCTTCTTTTCTTCCAAATAGTTCAAAGCAGTAACCACCATTTGGTGTTCATTTCCCAAAGGAAATGTCTCATATGAATCATAAGCAGGAAGCCTTAGGATTCTTCGAACATCCTCAACATCAAAAACCACATCATGTTCTTCATTGGTAAGAACAGATGCAAGGATTTGATCTGTGGAAGCATCATATGTACAAGAAAGCCAAAAGTTTCCAAGAAGAAACTTACTCATCTTAGGTTTTGCAGTGAGTGCATATTGTAGAGGACACCTCTGAAGAAACCAGCATATATCATTATACTCAGGATGAGTATTATCAGTTCCGATACGTCCATAATAGTTGCATGCAGGGAAGGATAAAGATCCAAAGGTAATGGTTTGTTCTTCAGAAATTCTTGATGGAGAAGCCATTGAAGAAGAAATGAAGTTGCAGGTTTGAAGCTTTTGCTTTTGTGAAGAAGAAGATGGGTGCGAGAAAGGTGGTGAAGTAGTGGGGAAGGAAGTTATATATTGGAGGGAAATTTCAATTTTCAAAAATAATGATTACTTTTGGTGATTGAAAGGTCAGAATTCTAAGGGTTTTAGAGTTGAATTCGGCGCATGGTCTGACATTGATGATGTCATTAGGGATAAGAACAAAGAATCTTGCTTATCAAGAGTGGTAAGTCAAGAGTTATCTTTAAGGGGTTAAGAATGTGAAAGGTTTGTAACGGTTACCTCGGTGAGTGTATGAGAGAGACGTCGGTGGCTCGCAGAGAGGGTGATCGTCGGTGGCTTGAGACGTCGGAAAGCTGACGTCAGCCATACGTCAGTGGTTCGAACATGGATGCAACATCGGCGACTCGAACAGTGGGTGCAACGTCGGTGGCTAGAGCAACTGTCGGAAAGTGAATCAACGTCGGTGAATGATGACATCACGTCGGAGAGTGTGACGTAGATGAAAATGTCGGTGTGTCGAGGGTTGGTGTTGGTGGGTGGCGGCGTCGGAAAGTGACGTCGTGGTCACCGACGGTGGGTAGGTGGATGGTATTTGTGGTTGTTGTCGGAGACGTCGGTGGCTCGATGATGTCGGTGGGTGGTTGTCGGAAGGGGAATTTGTCGTTGGTGGTTGTCGGCGGCTAGTGGTGTCGTCGGCGACGGTGGCTTGTGGTGGATGATATGGTGTGGTGGCGGTGAATAGGGTTAGGTTTGAGAGAGTATAGAATAAAGAGGAGAGAGAGAGAAGGGTGCCGTCGGTGACCTAGTCACCGACACTACTGTATATATATATATATATATATTTCTTTTTCTTTTTATTTTATTTTCTTATATATATAAATATAATATAATTTATAAGTATATATAATATATATATATATAAAACATATAACATATATAAATTATAAATATATAAATGTATATAGTATATATATATATGGAATATATATATATATATATAAAACATACATTATATATAAATATGAAATATATTAGTCTATGTTTACCATACCTAACTCACCAATGAGGAATTTGAACCTTGCTTCATCAAGGGGCTTTGTGAACAGATCAGCCAATTGATAATCGGTAGGAATGAAATGAAGTTCCACATCACCTTTAGAGACATGATCTCTTATAAAGTGATACCTGATATCAATGTGCTTTGATCTTGAATGAAGCACAGGGTTGTTGGCAATAGCTATTGCACTTGAGTTGTCACACATTATTGGGATTTTTGAGAAAATTTGATTATAATCACACAACTGATTTTTCATCCACAATATCTGTGCACAACAACTTCCAGCAGCCACATATTCTGCTTCAGCAGTAGAGGTAGACACCGAATGTTGTTTCTTACTTGACCAGCTCACAAGCTTTCCACCAAGTAACTGACAACTTCCAGTTGTACTCTTTCTGTCTATTTTTGAACCTGCAAAATCAGAATCAGAGTACCCGATGAGATCGAATCCTGAGTCTTTGGGATACCAAAGACCCAGATTTATGGTACCTTTCAGATACCTAAAAATCCTTTTCACAGCAGCCAGGTGTGATTCTTTAGGATTTGCTTGGTATCGGGCACACAGACAAGTAGCAAACATAATGTCAGGTCTACTTGCAGTTAGATAAAGAAGGGATCCTATCATGGCTCTATAATTTGTAATATTAACGTAAATGCCATCGGGATCGAAAAGAGTTTAAGAGGAGGAGCCATAGGAGTTTTCATGGTAGAGCAAGTATCAAATTGAAACTTTTTCAGAAGATCCTTAATGTATTTACTTTGATTTATGAAAATACCTTCTGAAGACTGTTTTACTTGCAAACCAAGAAAGAAAGTTAACTCCCCCATCATGCTCATTTCATACTCTTTTTGCATGAGGGAGCTAAACTCATTACACAAGGATTCATCGGTGGCTCCAAAAATAATATCATCAACATAGATTTGAACAAGAATGATATTACCTTGTGATTTCTTGAAGAAGAGAGTGTTGTCAACCTTGCCTCGTATGTACTTATTTCTAAGTAGATATTCTGAGAGAGTGTCATACCAGGCACGTGGAGCTTGCTTCAGTCCATATAGAGCTTTATCCAGCCTATATACATGATATGGATGGACTGGATCTTCAAACCCAGGAGGTTGCTTCACATACACTTCTTCAGCTAATTCACCATTCAGGAAGGCACTTTTGACATCCATTTGGAATACCCGAAAATTCTTGTAAGCTGCATGGGCAAGAAATATTCGGATAGTTTCCAATCTGGCAACAGGAGCAAAGGTTTCATCATAATCAATTCCTTCCTCTTGCCGATATCCTTGAGCAACCAACCTTGCCTTGTTCCTTATGACAGTTCCTTCTTCGTCCATCTTGTTTCGAAACACCCATTTTGTTCCAATAATTGTTTTGTTGGATGGACGAGGAACTAACTTCCAGACTTTGTTTCTCTCAAATTGTGAGAGCTCTTCTTGCATGGCAATTACCTAGCTAGGATCAGCTAGGGCTTCATTTATCAGCTTAGGCTCAATAACGGAAACAAAGTTGACATATAAGCACATATTGCTTATGCCTCTTCTGGTTTTTACACCAACTTGTGGATCACCTATGATTTGATCTATTGGATGATCCATGGTCCACTTTAGTGCAGGAGGTAAGGAGGGAGATAGAGAAGAGGATGAGGTAGGAATTTGAGATGGTGAAGAAAGGTTTAAGGGAGATATGGTGTTTTGCTGGGTAAGGTCTTCTGAAGAGTTAGTTTCAGGAGGTGGAGAAGAAAGAGAAGGTTCTGAAGGTAAGGTGGTGTTTATGGGAGGCTGAGAAGAGTTGCTATCTGGAGGATTGGATTGAGAGGAGGATGGAATTTCACCAACACATGAATTTATCCATAGGTTTAATTCTTCTTCATCACAAGATAATGAAGAAGTTTCAAACTCATCAAACTTTACATGCATGGATTCATCTATGCATTGTCTTCTTAGGTTGAAAATTCTGAAGGCTCTTGAGGAGAGAGAATAGCCCATGAAAATTCCATCATCAGACTTCGGATCAAACTTTCCAAGTTGTTCCCTGTCATTTAGGATGTGACATGTACAGCCAAACACATGGAAGAAGTCAACTGCAGGTTTTCTACCATGGAAAACTTCATACGGGGTCTTGTCATGCCTTTTGACTATGATAGACCTATTTTGAGTAAAGCATGCAAGGTGTTAATCGCTTCCGCCCAAAAATAGGTTGGCAACTTGGATTCACTCAAAGCATAGACCTTGCGGCTTCACATAGTGTTCTATTCTTTCTCTCAACAACACCATTTCTTTGAGGAGTGCGTACGGCGAGAGAAGTTCGAGAAATTCCTTTTAGGTCAAAGAAATCTTCCGGAAGCAAAGCATTCTTGAATTCCGTGCCATTATCACTTCGAAGGACTTCACCGCTTACCATTCAAATTTTCAATCTTTCTTGTAAACCCGATGATTTCTTCAAGAAGATCACTCTTGTGTTTCAGAAAGAACACCCAAGTATATCTAAAAAATTCATCGACGATTACTAGCATATACTTTTTACCACCCAGACTGGGTGTGCTTACTGGACCGCACAGATCCATGTGAAGCATTTGAAGAGGTTGAGAGATAGAAGAGCATTGTTTTGTTTTAAAGGAAGTTCTGGTGAGTTTTCCTTTTTCACATGCTCCACACAGCTTTTCTTTTTCAAAAACTATTTTTGGCATTCCAACAACCAGCTCCTTGTTGGAGAGTTTGTTCAAGGTTTTAAAGTTTAGATGAGAGAAACTTTTATGCCACAGCCAACTCTGTTTGGCTAGTTCTTGAGAAAGGAGACACACAGCTTCTCCTATTGCACTTTCCTTCATGTTGATTATGTACACGTCATTCAGTCTGGTTCCTGCTAGTACAATCTTGTTCTGTACATCAAAGATCAAGCACACACACAGCTGGAACATGACCTTATAGCCCAAATCACATATTTGGCTGATGCTTAGAAGATTGTACATTAGCCCTTCAACATGAGCTACTTTAGAAAAAGTTATGGTTCCATTTGAAATGGTACCATATCCTTCGGTGACCCCTTTTCCATTTCCTCCAAAAAAAACAGTGGGTCCCTTTTCTTTTGAGAAGTTAGAGAGAAGAAGTTTGTTTCCGGTCATGTGTCTTGAACATCCACTGTCCATGTACCATATGTGATCTTTATTTGGTACCTGCACCCAGAAACAAATTTAGACTTTTGGTACCCATTTTGAGGTGGGTCCTTTGGGATTAGAAGGCATTTTAGTTTTGCAAAGATCCAAAACTTTTGGGCAATTTTTAGCAAGATGAAGAGTGTTGCCACAATTATAGCACTTCTTTAAAGAAAAGGCCTTTTTAAAATCCCTATCATCAAAACTTTGGACAGAGGTTGATGACTGAGAAGAAGAGGGGTGTCCAACACCTGGTCTTGGTCCAAGGATACCTTTACCAGGACTTCTTGATTTCTTCAAGTTCACTGACCGAGGAATGAAATAAGTAACTATTTGAGATTTCCTTTTAGATGAAAAATTTGATTTAGAAAAATTTTTCTTTTGAGGAGAAAATCTTTTTGGAGAGGGATACTCAGCAACACCAGAAGGTTGCTCCTGGGAGTACCTTGACTCATGCAGACTTAAGGGGTTTAAAAGTCTTTGGATAGGTTTGGGAGAAGAAGAGGAGCTTGGAAGAGTTGAAACTTTTGAAGACTCAGAAGAGATTTCTTTAGCTTTAACAAAGACTCCAAAATTCTTAGAACAAGATTCTACTTTGAGCATGTCAAGTAGATCTATAGAATGAATGGAGGTAGAATCCTCAGATGAGTAACCGAAGAGATTATCATCGTCATCGGAAAGGAAACCAGCAGGAAAACCTTGACATTCAGAAGAAGGAAGTGGAAGGTCAAAAGGTTGAGGAACATCTTTTCCATAACCAAGGCCAGACTTATCCTTGCTGGTGATTTGATCTTGAAGGATCCTTTCAAGATTCTTAGAGGATTTAGTCCATTTAGACAAAACCTCTTGTTCCTTTTCAAGAGTGGAAGAGATTTTTGATTTTTCGTCAGAAAGACTGTCGTTTAAGTACCGTAGGTTTTCCAGATCAGCTTTCATTTTATCAAAATCTTTTAGTTTTGAAAAGCAAGAGAGAAGTTGATCATTTAGACATTTTATGTGCCTATCAGCCTTTTTCTTTTGAATCTTTAAGTCACAGAAGTCAACAGTTAAAGAATCAAAGGCATCATTCTTTTGATCATCAGAGAGAAAGGTAAAAGGATGTACCTGAGGTTTTGTTCCTGAAGTGGATCCCTCAGTAGATACAAGGGTAGTGTAGAGTGACTTCTCCATGTCTTCTAGCTCATCGATTTTGGCCATGAGGCATTTAGTGACATACTCACTCTCACTCTCAGAGGTTTGCTCATCTTCCCAGCAATGAGCCTCAACAACCAAGGTTTTATTTTTACCTTGGTTTCTCTCTTTTTCTCTCTTGTATTTGGCTTTGTATTTCTTATACCTGGAGGTTTCTTTTGATTCAGAATTTTCTTTAGAGGATTGGCTATTTCTCTCATCATGCTTCCTAGAAGCTGATTTTGAGAAGTCATGGCCATAAGAAGAAGAAGGTTTGACAGAAGAGGAAGCTTTTGATCTGCATTCAGAAGCAAAATGACCTTTCTTTCCACAATTGAAGCATTCTTCATTTGCTTTATCAGAAGAGGATTTTTGAGAAAAAGGTTTTCTATTAAATTTGGAGCGGTTTGAAGAAAATCTTTTATTCTTAAGGTTTCCAGCAAGCATTGCCATACTATCAGAAAGTATGTCAATGGCTGATTCTTCTCCTTCATCATCAGCAGCACTATAGTATGCATCTGACAGATGAGAAGAGTCTTCCTTAATATCTTTTTCAGAATCAGAAGAAGGATAGGTGATTCTAGGAATACAAGAAGAAGATTTTGAATCACCTATTAAAGCAATAGAAGAGGATTTGATATCCTTTATAAGAGATTTTCTCTGGTTCTTAGTTTGTTCATAGTGAAGAAGAGTTCCATAGAGAGCAGTTAAAGGCATTATTTCTAAGTCCTTGGTTTGCTTGATGCAAGTACAGATAGTTTCCCAGAAGTCTGGGAGACAGTCCATGAACTTGCAGAACTTCTTCATTATCATAAACTCGTCCAAGAACTTTGAGATCATTGAGAAGACAGTTAAAGCGATTAAAGTAGGTAGAAAGAAATTCTCCCTTTTCATGGGAGAAGAGTTCATACTTTCTAACAAGACAGATCCTGTTAGATTTCTTTACTTCTTTGGTGCTTTCATATAAGACACTCAAAGTATCCCACATTTCTTTAGCAGTGAGAAGGTTAAGAAGAGAATGATACACATCATCAGGAAGGGATACAGCAAGAGCAGACTTGACTTTAGTGTCTAAAGCAACTAGGCGTTTATCATCCTCACTAAATTTGTTAGAAGGTTTGATGATATATCTACCGGTTTTCTCACTTCTTTCGTCATCTGACTCTATGTCCTTTTGAGGGCCAAAGCGAGCCCATATTTTAGGAACAATAGGTCCCTCACTGAGAATGTTGGGATACCTGCAATCGATCCCTTCCAAGAATAATAACATGCGATTTTTCCATAACCCAAAGTTGTTTGGGTTGAATCTTGGGGGTTTAGCCAAAGATCCTAAATCATATGTATTACTGGAAGAGGTTTGCAAGGTACCATCAACATTTGAGGTAGTAGCCATCAGATATGGTTTATGAGATTAAACCAACTGCTCTGATACCACTTGTTAGTCCCCAAGGAGAGATGGCTAACTAAGAGAGGGTTTTGTAGAAGGGGGGGGGGGGGTTGAATATAAAACACACAGGATATACTCTTTTTAAATTTTTTAATATAAATATTAAAAATTTACACACAGATAGTTTGATGCGGAAAAGAACAGGCACACTATTCTATCAAACTAAACACACAGATAACAGTAATTAACTTATACACTAAGGAAGTTAAAACAATACTGTTATAGCACACAGCTTTGCCACAGTCACACAAATAATCACTCTGAAGATTTGTTGAAAGCGTGAGATTTCTGGGAAGGACTTCATCTCCTTTTATAGTACCCATGCATGGGATGCAAGTGGACAGCTGTCAAGGTTTCATTAGCTGGAAGATTATCTGCTGGAAAAAGGAAGAGACCACTTCCTTTGTACTAGAATAATGGATGAACCATTCCTTGTAGCACGTAATGTCAGATAACTTTATCTTCTTTTCTTCATGCTCTGTGAAGTCCCATCAAACCTTTTAGCTAAAAGACAAATATTCCTTTTATAAGAATAAAAGAGAATGTCTTTATTTAAGGCTTGATGCCCAAGTTCTTGCTGGCTCACATGTCTTGCAATTGATGTGAGTCAAGAACTTATCTCTTTGAAATTGCTAAGTGATACATGACACTATGTATCACATCGGTGGATACCTTGTAAGGCTGGAATTGATAAGTGTACACTTTGCTTGATAAACTTCATCTTTCGCTAAATGACAAAAGTGTACACCCTTGAACTTGTGACTTGATATCACAGCCTTAGAAAATATAAATGCAATTTCGGTGACCAAGATTATAGTGTCGGTGACCATGACATCAAACTTGATGACCTCATCTTATTTGATGTCCTTAGTACTTTAGATGACTTTTGAGTGTACCATCGGTGACCCACTATATTGGTCTTGACTTGGCAACATGATCTGAATATTGAAGTTGGTTGATACATCCAAAATTCCACTTTTTGATGTACAACCCTTGATTGAATAGCCTTTGACTCTTCAATACTTGAAGCATATTTCAGACCTTCAAAAGAACCTGTAAAAATTCATTCATATAAAGGAAGGTGGTTCATCACCAAATCATCGGTGACCCAACACAAGTAACGATTCAAGTTTGAGGTTGTGATAACTCTTATATTTAAGAGTTATTTCATTTCTTTTTTCCTCATTTTTTATTATTTATTTTAGTCCTTCTAGTACTATTTTGCCTTCATTTCCGACAATTTGTTTGTAAAGAGTTGATAACATATCAAGGGATTAAAAATATTGTATACCTCTTCTTTTGTCAAAAGTGCCCACAAACTCCCACCGTGGGAAGTTCCTCCAGCTTAATGATTAAGCTGCAGTTTTCTGGTGATATCTTGATGCTTTCCAGCTATTATGAGGATAAAGACCAAGGCTTATATCTGGATATTAGAGTTAGTGGCTTGGTTAATTATCCATTGGGTGTTCACATGTTTTTATCTCTTGGATTTTTGATGGATCCTTCTACCTTTTCTCAACTATAAAAGTCTTCATTTGGAGGGCACAAATTTTCAGCTGATTTCTATTGTACTGTATTGCTTTCTAGAGTTAAATTTAAATTTGTTGCATTTTAATTCCTAGTTGTAATTTGTTCACAGTGGTACCACTGTGGTAACAAAACCTTGTTTTAATTATTAATAAAAGTTATGTTTAAGTTTTATTTCCTTTCTTTTATTACGCTTTCCTTAATTATTATGAGTTAAACATCTCTATGGGTGTGGGTGTGAGTTTTAACTTAAGGTATTATACAATTATTCGGGTGTTTTCATTTTTATTGTTTTCTAGACTTGGTCACTTAAGCCGGGACTTAAACTCAATGTGGATAAGCCGATCACTTTTACGTGTTAATATTAGATTCTAGACCCATAGATGGGTGGATCCGAAATACGGCTTAAGTGATGCACAAATATTTGAGAAAGTCTTTGATAATTACGTAGATATACAAAGTCTTGATAATGGACACCTTGTAGGAACTTTACAAATTATTTATTAAAATTCACTTTCGAGAGATCGGGGTTTCTATAAATACCTCATGAGTTTCTGACCATAATATTGTATTTTTATCTTAAGGAATACTTACACCCATATCCATTTTTTAATTATAGTTTATTTATCTTTTAAAGAGATTCATCAACCAAAAATCCAACTTTTATTTACCACCCGAAACTTAATCAAGAAGTTCATAAACATCTCTGATTCTCAGTAGTTTCAATCCCTGTGGAAGCGATACTTGTACTCTACCACTTTATTGCTTGCCATCGATAATAGTGTCAGTGTGCACTTGAATCGACACTGTGGGGACTTTGTGCCCATTGTGTGAACACGAACTATTTACGCTATCAATATCCGAATCAAACGCTGAAGAAGAAAGCCTAGTCCATAGGCATGTACATAAAGAGCCCATTCCTGAATTCGAAGAAGACGCTCGGAGGGCTCAGTTCATAAAAGAACTTGAAAGGACTAGAGCAAAAATTCCTCTTCGTACCTCTAAGCCCGAAGCTACAATACCTGTAAATACTATAGTAGAAGATGAATTTTCCTTTCTTTCACCCTCATAAATAGAAGATGCACGGATAAAAGAAGCACAAGAAAGCCTCAAGGTCGCTGAAGCTTTAGCAAAGAAAGAGTTAGCCAGATCTAACTCTAACATAAGGAATCCTCTCAAAGCTTAGGAATGACTTCTTCATGCCGCAAACCAAGATCTTCAAATAAGCAGAAAATAAGCAAGTAAACACTCGGTTCAAGAAGCAGAAAATCACAAATGCTTACCATATCTGGATGATCATCAAAAACTAGTCCTAGAAACGGTCAACATCTTCAGAAAATCACAAATGCTTACCAACATCTTCTACCGTTTTTCATAATGGCAAGAAATCAGAGATTGCATTCAGAAGTCAAAATCTCAGTTCAAAGGCGTTGTTGAAGAACACTTTGTTAATTCTAGATATATCTAATAATGGTATATCTCAAGATATGAAAGTGAAATCTCTCTAAGTGTTACTATCAAAGAACAACTACAATGGTATTTATACCCTTAGGGGGCGTTTGGTTCGCCGGAATGGAATGGAATCTTGTGGAATTGGAATCTGAATTCTTTTGACCAGATTCCAATTCCCTTGTTTGGTTCATTATTTTCAAGAATAGGAATTTGGTAAATTCCTAAGAATTCCAAAATGGGGCAACTTGAGATTCCTTACCTTACCCATGGGATTTCATTGGAATTGAATTGGTTCTTTTATTAATGCCTAAAATACCCTCATCATAAAGAAGAACTATAACCCTAATCTTTAAAAAAAGAAGCCGACACCTCTTCACTTGGATTTTCGGTTCGGTTTTTTCGGATTTTTTTTTCAGTTTTCAGTTTTTCGATTTCGGTTCGGTTCATTTTTTCGGGTTTTTTTTCAATTTTCGGGTTTTGGATTTCGGTTCTGTATTTCGGGGTTTTTTTTAGTTTTCGGTTTTCGGCTCTCGACTTTTCGGTTTCCCGGTTTTTTTTCCAGTTTCGGTTCGGTTTTTCCTCACCCCTAGCAGTTGGGTTCTCCATCGTCTCCTTCAACAACTAAAATATGTCTTGCCCTAACAGATGTTGTCTTGCTGTAGTTTTTTGCTTTTTTCTGCAGTTTTTAGCTATTTTTACTGTAAAAAAAATTATGATTTTTGCTGTTTTAGCAATTTCTGTAGTTTTTGGCTGTTTTATGTAGTTTTTAACTGTTTTAAACAGTTTTTGGTGTAGAAAAGCTTAAATTATTTTTAGTGTTAAAAAAATTGAAGTAATTAATAATTATTTTATTAAACTAATTTTAGTTTAAAAATTAAATTTAATAAAAAGTGTATTTTAGTCATTTACTGGAATTTCATTCCAATTCCAAAGCTACATTCTGTGAACCAAACAGACAGATTCCAATTCTTTCAACAGATTTCATTCCAATTCTGCCAACCAAACAGCTGGTTAAACCTGACAACATTCCAATTCCAATTCCTTCAAAGTCAAATTCATTTGACAGATTCCATTCCATCCAATTCCATTCTGCGAACCAAACGCCCCCTTACTCTATTACAAAAAGTAAACAAGAATTAAGCATAATGTTGACTTTGTTGACTTCATGCTTTGACTATCTGTCGTCAATATTTTAATCTCGGATACAATATATTTATATCTAACAATCTCCCCCTTTGTATTCGAGATAACAATTCGGAAAATCTGCTCTAACAATCTCCTTCTTTCTTTGAAGACGATCAAACTTTGTCAACAAACAATCTCCAACTGAGAAACAATTTTCCCCTTTGTATTCAAGCATATTGCATCTGAAGAAAAACAAGCTCCCCTTTATATACAAAATCTTCATATCACAAACCTTCAGCTCATTTGGAAGACTCTTCATCAGAAACTTTTAACAGTCAACAATTAACTTGTAAATTGTAAGGCTCGAAGCTTTGACACTACGTGTACTAGTCCTGTCACCTATTGTTGATCCAAATTCCTTTCAGTGATTTGAATATGAGTCCTCATATACTTAGTGAAATATTCAATAGTAGGATTCTTTTCATATCCAGCGATAAGCATACACTAAGTACACTTAGTGATCACTGAAAATCAAGAACAATGTCCTATCCATGATAAACAGAAGAGCAACACTCATACCAAAAGTCCATTCAACGACAGTCGAAGGCTTAGCTGAAAAAAGATATGAACAACTAGTGATCTGAAGCGGTTCCATGATAGCAACTTCCATCTACATGAAGTGTGAGATCTTGCAAAGCCTCATTGATGCCCGAAGACTTCATCCTTGAAGACTCTGGTTCAGTGATCAAGTGGGGCATACGCAGCAAAATCAAAGTTGATCTTATCCTCGATTGTTGATCCCATTATAACAAGTAAATGACAATAAACAGTTAATAGTAAAGTAATATGACACGAACAATGATTTAAAGAACTTACGTAGTCATATATCTCTTGAAAGTATATTTGGCGATTACAACCAGATTCACGGTTTCAGCTCTCTCTCTAAGTTAATATGAATCGACTAACTATGAAAGTAAAACCCTAACCTTGTATTTATATTGCTAGGTCTAGTCTAATTAAGGAAACAAGAGTTTAAGGAATTATAAACTTCCTTTTACAATAAAGCATATCCTTTCCTTATTTTGTCACAATTAAAATAATAATAGACCTAACAATCTCCCCCTTTGTGGCAAAATGAGTCTTCATCTTCTAAGCTCGAACATGCCTTCAAATCTTCGTAGGGTTTGTCGATAGATAATTCTGTCGTCGATTATCTTGATCGCTTCTAAGAGAGAGTTTCTTTTGTCATTGCTCATCCGTGTTGCGCTCTTTTTATCTGTAGCAAGTTCTGACGCAAGCCTGTTCCGGATTCCCCATAATGTACCGTCAAAATATGCAGCCACTTCATGAAATCTGAGAAACCGCTTTTCTCTAGATGCATGCATCCAAACTACACCATGGACAGGACGAGTGATGACAGTGGCGACCAAAGTACTGTCAGGTACAGGCAATGATTGATCAGGCTTAGTAATGTGTATCTTCTTTTGCTCGCTTTCGATTCCTCGTTGAAGATCATGAAGATAACTATACCGAAGCTCTTTCTGAACATGTCTTACCACTGCCCTTAATGCCCTTTGCTCGTGTACGTTTCGGTTGCGCTTGTCTCTCAGATCGTTGTAGATGATCTCCAAGTCCATAATATCGAGATTAGCAAAATCGGCTTCAGAGAAGGAATACGTTTTACCATATTCTCTTTGAACAATGAAAACTGGGTATTCGATTTGGAAGATCCTTGCAATGTCTATCTTCAAAATCCCGACAACCCAGTGCCTTGAGACCACTTCAGCTTGAGGTAAAGCTCTCATCCTCAGGATATGGAGATACTCTCTAACTTGAGCAGGGTCCATTTCCATCACTAGATGAATGTGTGCCAGATCATCAGGTTTTGCTTCCTTGCGGAAGATCTTCTCCATGGTTTCCTCAAGATATGGCACGCGGATCTGCTGATTCACCCATTTGGATTTACTGTCCGTTAACATTCTTTGCCACTGAATCTGATGAGGTAGAAGTCTTGGTTCGTTTTGATCCCTTAAGGCATAGTTTCTTGCTATGTGCCTCAAGTTCACATCGTCTTGTTCTTGTAGTACTGGTTCATACTGATCTCGGAACCAGTTTCGAAGTGAGTTTCGCAGACGTTGAACATCAACTCGTTCTTCATTTTTTTCGGGTTCGGCAGGTTCGGCTGGTTCAGCAGGTTCGGCTGGTTCGGCTGTACTCTCGAATTCGATATCCGCAGGCTTTTCAACCGTTGGTGTATCGTCCTCTTGAGTCGTTGAAGTGCATTGCCGTTGTTGGGTAGATTGAGCAGGTGGTGTTGAAGCTGAGGCGGCAGATGCTCTAGATCGTGATCTTGCCGTTTGGCGTGTCTCCCCCTCAGGACGAGTTGGAGCGGAGCCCTAGTCGTCCTGATGAGGTCTGGATGTAGAAGTACGAACTGCCGGACGGCAAGACTCTTGGATTTCGGTTCGAAGAGCAGTAATAGCACCCAGGATGTCTTCCGTTTGGCGCTGTTGGGCATTTTTCAAGTCGGCGAGCTCTTGGTCAATGTGTGCGCGGAATACATCGAACTCGTGACGAGTTACAGTGGGGATTTGAAGATTGCAGCGAAGAAGACCTTACAAGCGAATCCTCCGGTTGGCCGGTTGCATTGGATTCAGCGAGCAGATTAGCATACAACATCGACATGAGTTCATCGGTGTTATACTCATATCGATGCGGGGAATGAGGTCGATCTTCGAGGGGTGATGGTGGTGGTGGAGAGTGGCTGGTGCTTGGACGGCTAGAGCTTGCATGAGAAGGTTCGGCTTGTACAGGAGTCGGTTCTTTAAGACGTGCAGCTTCACGAATTTGGCGCACGAAGGCTTCTCTTTCGGCTGTCATAAGAACCAGATGTTCAGCAAGGATGTCTCTTGCCTTTTGTAAGTGAGCAACAATGAGTGCTTCGCCTTCCAGGGGAATAGAAAAAGACGGAGAGGTGGTAGCGGTGTGGGTAACTCCGGGATCACTTAGATTGCCTGTTGACATAACAGTTAATTCAACTGTTAGACCTACGTTCAGCATTGGCGAAGATGTAGCGCTGGTAGGATTTCCTCCCAATCCTCGTGGAATGTCCGGAATGGACATCACTATGGGAGTTCCGACTAGGCCACGGAGGCTCGCAGTGTGTATAGACTCGTGTCCCCTAGGTGGCTCTAGACTCGATGTGCACACAACCGAAGTCGAAGCAGGTGAGCTACTGCCTCTTGTTTCAATAGTTATGCCTCCCGAGTGGAGGGGAGCTAGATAAGGTGCTAGACTCACAAGTATTGTTGAAACTGTTGGCTGTTGTGAGCCTTCAGAGTGGCTGGGGGGGCGTGCAATTGCGCTGCTAGGTCCACAGCGACTTGTCCACTAGTCATACCCAACGAATGAGTAGGTCTAGTTGACGCGGTTACCTGGTCGGAGGATATTGGACTCTCACTCTCTATTGTTTTTGTCTCCCCTTCGCTCATGCTCACTAATTCTTTTTCAACTTGTACTCCCTCCGTTCTCCTTATTTCTCCAATTGAGGTTTCAGGGAATATGTCCGACATAGCTGGGGAGGATGGATTGGCTTCAAAGTCAAAGTTGAATTGTGGTTCCTCATCAGATGGTATGGTAGGTGCGGAGGTGGGTGAACGGATGATTGGTTCTGGTATCGGTTCGGTTGAAGACTCTTCATTTCCAGAACTGGAATCTGTGATAGAGGGTTGTGGGTCGATGCGGCTGACGGCTTCCACCTCTATTTCTTCAGTACGTTGGCTACGACGGAGCGGTTGGTTGTCAGATTCATCTTCATCCGATGATGAAGAGCGGAGGCGGATACGTTGTCGGCTGACCAGTGTTTTGAATCAGGGGGTTGGGATAATAGGTCGAGTGCGGGGGTGGTTGGTAGTAGGTGGGTTGGGGGGGGGGGCTGATCAGATGCACCTCCCTCGTCATGTCCCCTCGCAGTGCGCTCATCTCCCTGGTCGGGATCTCCCTGATCCTGACCCTGCTCTTCTATTCTAGGACCCTCAGCTCCCTCAATATTTTCCTCTTGGATCGGCTCTTGGGCAGGCGCAACCGGAGGTGAATAGCATGTCGCTCCTTATAGGCTATCACACTAGGTGCATTCTGATCAGCATAAGCGAGGAGCGCTTCAGCGATGGGCATGGTATAGTTGAAGACCCGATCATTTAGGCGTAGAAATTTAAGAGCACTGGTCGGGCCTAAGGGTGATCCGGCTCTTCTAAGAATGGCAGGTCGGGAGGTCATCATTGCATGGATGAACAGTTGAAGAAACCGCTGAAACGGTACAAAGGCACGATTGCGAAAGTTGGATTTGTCTTCCACTAGTTCCACAAAGTCTGTCCAGATGAACATCGCGTAGTCGTAGTGGCGGTTGAATGCGATGCCATGAAAGATCCGAAGAACCGCCGTGCTGGCCTTGTCCATGCCAGTATGTTTGCTAGTCAGACATCGATTAACGATGGTGAATAGCGTGAACCAAATCGGAGGCAGGTACATCCTCTTGAACTGGCCGGGGCTTGAGAATGGTTCAGGGGATTCGTACCCGAGGGCTAGGATGTCGGCAACCAGCTGTTGGTCGGTCGCGAAGGCTTCGTATGGGTGTTCGGCTGTGGCTAGCGGTAGGCGGAGAATGCAGCGAATCCTGGCTGGAGTTAGGCGGGTGATAAAGTCATCGATCTGTGCAGTGAAATGATGGTCACCTTCGTCCGGATGACCACTATTTCAAGATGTCGATTGGGGAGGTTATCGAGCCAGAGGGGGTCGATAATCCCATTGTTGTCGGGCCTTTAGGGGCCGAGAACCTGACTTAAAAAAATATTTGACTTTTTTTTTTTTTAAAAGAACTTAAAGAAAGAAAACAAATAATAGGCTCCCCCTTAATGTGTGCATACAGTGGTGTGCTCCCCCTAGGAATGTGAATGAAAAGGAAAACGTACCTTGTTGCTCCCCCTTGAACGATGAACCATAGAGATATACACAGCGAGGTAGAAATAAAAAGGAAAGAAAAAATTGAAAATACGGAACTGTAAGATAAAAGTCAAAATCTAAAAAAATGAGAACCCAAGTGTTATGCAGATTGACTCAGCGAGTAAATGTGCAAGAACCCTTGGATAGACGTTTTTAAGGATTTTGAGGCACACTGATTTCGGATAATCAGGTTTTAAGATTGAGCATTCCCAACTTGGATACTAGGAACTGGAATCGTTTCTCATCCAGTGCCTTGGTAAACAAGTCGGCAAGCTGAAGTTCCGTATTAACAAAGTATAGTTCAATTGTACCTCTTTCGACGTGATCCTTGATGAAGTGATATCGAACGTCGATGTGCTTTGTCTTCGTGTGTTGAACCGGGTTGCTTGAAATGGCTATGGCGCTTTTCGAGTCACAATAGATGGGAATCTTGTTGAACCAGAAGCCATAGTCTTTGAGTTGGGTGCGCATCCATAGTACTTGCGAGCAGCAGCTTGGGCAGTGATGTATTCGGCTTCCGCGGTAGATGTGGAGACGCACACTTGCTTCTTGGATGACTAGCTGACCAATTTGTCTCCAAGGAATTGAATATGGACCGAAGTTCTTTTACGATCGAGCATGCATCCGGCGTGATCCGAATCTGAAAAGGCAGTTAGCTCGAAACCCGTATCCTTGGGATACCATAGTCCAAGATTAGGTGTACCTTTTAAATACCGGAAAATCCGTTTGATCGCACTAAGATGAGATTCCTTTGGAGATGCTTGATATCTCGCGCAAAGACAGGTGGCAAACATTATGTCCGGACGACTAGCCGTAAGATACATGAGAGAACAAACCATGCCCCGGTAATTTTTAGAATCCACATCTTTTCCCGAAGGATCAGCGTGTAGTTTTGAGCCCGGGGACATGGGTGTACCAATCGGAGAACATGACGTCATGTTGTATTTACACAACATATCCGAGATGTATTTTGATTGGTTGATGAATATTCCAGTAGAAAATTGTTTAATTTCAAGACCAAGGAAAAAATTCATCATTCCCATCATGCTCATGTTAAATTTGGCAATCATGAGTTCAGAGAACTCTTTGCATTGCCTTGGGTTAGTCGAGCCGAAGATGATGTCGTCCACATAGACTTGAATGAGCATAATGTCACCTTTGTCCTTTTTAATAAAAAGAGTTGGATCGATCTTACCTTTGGAGTATCCGTTTTTCACTAAATAGGTAGACAAACTATCGTACCATGCGCGGGGGGCTTGCTTCAATCCATACAGAGCCTTGTCCAGAATGTAGACATGATTTGGTTTGGAGGAGTCGACAAACCCGTCGGGCTGAGAAACATAGACTTCTTCACGCAAAACACCGTTTAGAAAGGCCGTCTTGACGTTCATTTGGAAAACCACAAAGTTCTTGTGTGCCGCGTAAGCCAAGAACATTCGGATTGCTTCAATACGGGCGACGGGTGCAAATGTTTCGTCGTAGTCAATGCATTCTTGTTGACGGTATCCTTTGGCGACAAGTCTAGCTTTCTTGCGAATAACGACTCCATCTTCATCTTGCTTGTTCTTGAATATCCATTTCATGCCGATAACGATTTTGTTTCGTGGACGGGGAACAAGGCGCCATACTTTCAGACTTTCAAATTGATTGAGTTCCTCTTGCATGGCCACAATTCAGTCAGGATCATTCATTACCTCATGAATGGATGTGGGTTCAATCTTACTTATGAATGAAGAGAACATGCAATCATTGGCCGAGGCGGAACGCATTGTAACAGGTCGGTTTGGATCTCCGATAATTTGTTCAACAGGATGAGAGCGGGTCCATTTTGTTGTATGAGGAAGTGGTTGAAATGCATTTGGATCCGAGGTGTCATCTTGATAAGAACCTAACGGAAGATCTAGAATAGATTCCAAAGATGGGGTCACTGTTGATGATCTTGTGGTACTTGTGACATCCGTCGTTGTTGAAGTGGATGGAGGGGGAGAGGATGTCGGTTCCGCATGATTTGGTTGAACTAGCAGTTGAGGTTCAGGTGGAACAAGTGAGCATCCGATGAACTAGTTTGATCGGGAGGAGCAGTCGAAGAGGTGCTTGGAGATGCAGCAGTTGAGACGGTTTCCGTTGTAATTGGTGGTCCGGAAAGATCCGAGGTCTCGGCAATCTCTAAGGTAGGCGGGGGAATCTGGAGAGAAGTATCAGTGGTTGGTCCAAAGTAATCCGAGTAGAAGTACTCGAATAGGTCATCCAGATTTGACTTGGCAGTTTTGGACGTTGAAGGTTCAGCACGGTTTGGAGCAGGTTCCGAACGAATGTGATCGGAAGCTAATATACCGGTGAGTGCGGGTCCGGAACTGTCATGTTCAGGAGCCATTTCAGCGTTTGGATCGAACTGTACATTAACGCTTTCAGTGACGCAACGTGCGTGTTTTATGTAGACCCGATAAGATGATGCATTTGGTGAGTATCCGAGAAAGTAGACTTCATTGGCTTTTGGGTTGAGTTTCCCACGATCTTCTTTTTCATTGAGTACGAAGCAACGAGTGCCAAACGTTCGAAGATGCTCGATTGAAGGAACGCGATCGTAGACCAAGTGATAAGGTGTCTTGTTGAAGCGTTTGTTGATCATGGAGCGGTTTTGAGTATAGCAAACTGTGTTAATAGCTTCGGCCCAAAGGTGGAGAGGAAGCTTCGAAAAAGTAAGCATAGTGCGAGCGGCTTCAACAAGAGTTCGATTTCGGCATTCGACCACACCGTTTTGTTGTGGAGTACGAGCTGCAGAGAACGTGTGGGTTATACCAACCGATTCGAGGTAATCGTCAAGGGTACGGTTTTTGAATTCAGTTCCATTATCGGTGCGGATGGTTTGTGCAGTAAGTTCTAGCTGGACTTGAATGGCTTTGAGAAATGTGATGATGGTGTCGGGGGTTTCATCCTTTGATCGAAGGAACTTTACCCATGTGAAGCGAGAGAAATCGTCCACCATCACGAGAACATACTTTTTACCATGTATGCTTTGAGTCCGCATCGGGCCACACAAGTCCATATGAATGAGTTGAAGAGGTCGAGTCATGCTGTGAACTATCTTGGGTTTGTGAGAGACCTTCTTCATCTTTCCCATCTCACATGCGTCACAGAGATGTGGTTTGTCGAATTTAAAAGATGGGAGTCCGGTTACTAATCCGTGGACGGAGAGGCGATTGATGTTCTTGAAGTTCAAGTGAGATAAGCGACGATGCCATAACCAGGTCTTTGGACTAGAAACGTTTGATACAAGACAAACACTTGAGGGGGCGTTTACTGGGGAAAGATCGATCGTGTAGAGGTTGGACTTGCGTGTGCCGGTCAGAAGCTCCTTTCCATCAAACGTGCGAACACAGCATCAATCGGGTCTGAAATTGACTTCGAGTTGCTTATCACAAAATTTTCCAATGCTCAACAGGTTGTGGCTTAGCCCTTGTACATAAGAGATGTTGGAAATGGTGATGTTGTTTTGAATGATATCACCATATCCTTTTATCGGTGCCAAGTGATTGTTGCCAAATTTGACGAATCCGCCCTTCTTTTCAGTGTAGTTGGCAAGCAGCTCCTTTTGGCCGGTCATGTGTTTGGAGCATCCGGAATCTAAGTACCACACATGACCGATCTGCACAAAATCAGGCAGATTTAGGTACCCATTTGTAAATGGGTCCATCATGGTTAGTTGACTTTGCACCCTTGGGTACCCACTTGTGGTGAGACTTATGTGCGTTAGTCATTTGATTTCTCGGACCCGATTTAGAAATGGATGATGAATGATAAAATTTGTGATTAAATGAATTATGCATGTCCGGAAAATAACCATAACCATAATCAATTGGAGTTTTACGAACAAAAACATCCACACCGCAATTAGAGCAACAAATTTTATTACGAGAAAATTTGATTAAACGTCTAAATGAATGAATTTGATACGGAAAAGGAAATCTAGAGTTGTTTCTTTTGACGTTGGAATGTAAAAACTTGTCTTCATTGTGGGGTGTTTGCTTTGTAGTATGCGTGCCCTTTTTGACCCAAACCGACTTGGTTTCTAAAGTATGAAGCGCTGAAATAGTGAAAGGAACACGGTTAGTATGGTTTTCGAAGACATGATTGGTTTTTGTTTGATTATGAGTGATTGGATTTTGACTTGTGGAACACTCCGTTGGTTCAGTAGGTAAAGAAACTGTTTCCATAGGTTGTTTGCCTTTGTCTAAGAATTCAGTATGAGTAGGAAGTACAGGATTGAAATCAAACTCATCACACATGTCATTTAAGCACTCGTCCGATTCAAGTGAAGATTAGTTAGAAAGGGTATCTAATTCAGCATTGATTTGTTCTTCGGAATAGGAACATTTTTATTTTGGAAGATTGGAATTTGGGTCCATTTTGAACAACTCTTCACAATTATCTAAATAATTGCTAACGAAGGCTTTACAAGTTGAAACGTTTGAAATAGTATCATTTTCACGAGTTATGTTCAATTGTAAAGTCTCGTTTTCAAGTTGTTGTATTTTAAATAAAAATGTTTCCTTTTCCTTTTCCGCCAAAGAACGTTCGGATTCCAACACTTGTTCGAGTTGAATAATTTTCTTTTCTAAAAATAGAGTGGGAATGTACGGTTTACATTCAGGAATCTTGTTTTGAAGTTCTTCGGCTGAATAAGATGGGAAGTAGTTGTTTGGAAGAGACTTGAAGATTCCTCTTCTACTATTTGAGGATAGCAGAAAGGTATTTGAAAATAGTCTTTGTTTAGTCTCTTCCAATCTTCTCTTACCTCAACACTAGGGTCCGGTTTCATAAATTGAATTTGGTAATCTGGACCAAGGTTCAGATATTCGAATTTATAAATCGTCGGAGTATTATAGATAGCCTTTGCTAAGTGTTTCGGGTTTTCAAAACCTAATCCGGCTTTGGAGCTTAAATCTTTCGGTGCATTTAATTGAATAGTTTGTTCAGTTTGACCAAGTTTGTAAAGTTTTAATTCCAATGTTTCGAGTTTTTCTAATAAATCTTGTCTTTGAAAACTGACAAAGTCAAACTTAAATAAAAATTTGGCAGCCTCATTTCTAGATGTTTGAAGTTGGTGTGTGAGATCAGATATTTGTTGTTGGAAAAGATCATTTTCTTCTTTTAAAACCATTTTCTCCGTTTCTAAATTGGAAACCAAGAGTTTCTCGGTTTTCAATTATGAGTGTAATTCCTTTAATTGACACATAAAATCATGCATTTGAGATGCAAAAGAGTCATAGTCAGAAGGGCTTACCTCGGGTGTGTAGTCGGAAGCGTGAGAAGGAGTGTCATCAGAGTAAGCCATTAAGCTAAAATGTGCTTGAGTATCCCCTTCCATGTCATCTTCATCATCTTGATTAAGCCATTGTTCATCTTCAGCTAGAAGGACTTTACCGGCTTCTTTTTGTTTGGACAACATCAGTTTGTAAGTGAAGTAGTTAGAGTCCTTCACTATTGACTTCTTGCATTCCCTTGCGTAGTGACCAGTTTTGCCGCAGTTGTAGCACAGACTTCTTTCACCCTTGAACTTGTCTTCAGGCTTGGGTGTAGGGCAAGGTTCTTCTCTTCTAGTTTTAGGTTCAAACATTGCCTTTCGCTCATGGTTATTAGATCGCGAGGCATACCTTTGTTGATTGGGATTTGAGCGACGTGAGAACTTTTGTTGAAAAGATTTTGTAAGGAAGGCCAGTGGATGTTGAAGTTTGGCAATTTCTGGATCATAGTCAAAGTCTTCGTCTTCTAATTCGGGAAACATCTCTTGAGGAGCGGAAGAGGACTCTTTTGCCATTAATGCGATTGGATTCAGGTTCTTCTTTGAATTTAACCCCATAAATTCGAGAACCTCCTCTTCATCTTGTTGAAGGGTTTCATAGACTTCATGAAGGTCAAGGTCAGCAAGATATTTGTTGTGTTTGATTTGATTAGCAAACCGGCGCCATTCCGGTTGAAGATTGCTAACAAATTTGACATTGTTTTCGATCTGTGTCTTACGAATTTCGTTTTTGCTTACTTCGTTCACCAGTTGTACAAAACGGGTATATGTGTTCGTAAGACTTTCTCCATCTTTTGCCTTGAATTCTTCATATTGAGAGATGCAGTTAGTGATTTTGAGTTGTGTTCCAATCTTCGTTCCAAGCATGAATTTCTCTATGACTTCCCACATTTCTTAAGCCGTCTTCTTGTGGCTATCAATGCTCATGTAGATCTCATTGGGAAGGCTCATAAGTAGATAAGAACGGGCAAGTTGGTCACCTCTCATTATCCTCTTCTCGTTTGCATCCCAAGAATTTTTGAGTTTAACTTCCCTTCGTGCTGGCGTAGGAGGAGTGTTGTTTGGCATAGCAGGATACTCCTGATAAAAAGGTGGGGGAGGACCCTTTTTGATTGAACTCATGATCTCATCGGCATAGTCATGGCGTTCAATAAAATCAAGGAATCTATCCTTCCTTTCAGAATATTCTCCCGGAAAGAGAATTGGAGGCTTGGTGTCTGATCCAATGGCCATTGCTTCTCGGGTGGTCATTGTACTGTTTGGTTGGACCTCGATCAATGAGTTTTTAAAAATTTCTGAGTTGTCACTTGAAACAGTAGGTTATTATCGAGTTACAAAGGAAAAAATATCGATTGAAGGATTTTTATCGGGTGGGAGGTGCTCGATGAAAACTGTTCTCGGATGACTAAGGATCGATAATAATTGTTATCGAGTGAACAAGACGCGATAAAAATTGTTATCGAGTGAACAAGACTGATAAAAATTGTTATCGAATTGAGTGGGACTCGATATAAAAAGTTATCGAGTGAACAAGAGTCGATAACAAAATGTCGAATTAAAATAGACTTAAAAAAAAATTCGAGTGAACAGTAGTCGAGAAACAAATTGATTAAAGAAATTTATCGAAGACTGACCTACTCGATCAAAAAATTTCTCGATTCAATAGGACTCGATAAAAAAATTCTTAATTCTGAGTTTTCTGTTTATTGAAAAAGCAGAAAACAAAAACACAGTGTTCTTGACTAAAGAGAACTAGTCTTTTTATGGACAAAACTGTCTGGGTTTTCGAGTTTCTTATTTGTTCAATCACAGAAAATATCAAATTTACGAGAGTTTATGATTTTTACTAAGGAAATCTTTAGTAAGAAAAGCTGCAGGAGTCACAAGTTCCTGAGTTTTCTTATGTAAATATATTCAAAAGTAAATAAAATAAACTAAAGTAATTTTAACTAAACAGAATTAAATATTTTATAGAGGAGTCGATAAAAATTCAAGATTTAAGCAGTTTGTATCGATAAAAATTCAATCAACAGAAGAGATATTCGATAAAAAATCAATAAGTCGAGAGAAAAATTTAAATCGATAAGAACACAGAAATACTTAATCGAGAATAACACACATAAACTGATTTAATGATCGAGAAAAATTCATTGAGCAGACATGAGTTTGTCGACAAAAAAAATAAGAAGTTTTATCAGGTAAAGTGTGACACAGTATGACTCGACAAAAATTCAATGAACAGTAGATCTAGCAGGAAAAAAATTACCTTCTGTTTCGTGGTTTGCTCAGAAAATCGTAAAAACTCGTGATCTCAGGCCCTGATACCACTTGTTGATCCCATTATAACAAGCACAATGACAATAAACAGTTAATAGTAAAGTAATATGGCACGAACAATGATTTAAAGAACTTAAGTAGTCATATATCTCTTGAAAGTATATTTGTCGATTACAACCAGATTCACGGTTTCAGCTCTCTCTCTAAGTTAATATGAATCGACTAACTATGAAAGTAAAACCCTAACCTTGTATTTATATTGCTAGGTCTAGTCTAATTAAGGAAACAAGAGTTTAAGGAATTATAAACTTCCTTTTTACAATAAAGCATATCCTTTCCTTATTTTGTCACAATTAAAATAATAATAGACCTAACATCGATGAACAAATGTCAAACCCCCATACCTTGTCAGAAAAAGGACGTACGGATTATTTTTTATGTCCTCGTCAAATCTGATTTGGTTACTGTTCATATACGACCAAAAGTATGGTTGTCCTTTGGACAAAGGACAAGTTTCAAATAGAAGCTTGACACGTTGCATATACCTTTTGTCTTGCATTAAATGCAATGGGTATAAAGAGATGAAGACCCCTTCTTCATCTACATGCATTCAGAATTTCTTCTTCAACCTCTGCATCAAACTTAGTGATTTCTTAAGTTGTAATAGAATAGGTTTAATTACTTGTTCTTATTCTGCTTGCAACTGTAAATTTGTTTATTCAATATAAACTCATTTTAAAACCATGAAAAGTTGTGTTTGTATTTACCCCCCCCCCCCCTTCTACAAACTGTTTATATATCCCTCAAATCTTGTAGACTCCTTTGAGACCAACACCTATATATCATGAAACATCATCATCAAATTTCAAATAGCTTTAATTTGAATATTTTACTCATTTGCTCAATCTACAATCTTTGAATCTAACGCCTTTTCAACCTTAGAATCAATAGATTTAGATTCAAACCTTTCAAACATATGAATATTTCGTTCTAATTGCTCCCCATCAACATCAGAATTAAATCTTAGAATATCTTGTTCACAAATGACTTCATGATCAATCTTCAATAATAATCTTATGTATCTTTGACTTGACAACTGACAAGCTTCGACAATAAAAATCTTCAAGATGAACACATGTTAGCTCTATCAGCTGCTCCCTCTTAACACCAACATTAAATATTTTAATATCCTTTCGCATGTGACTTCGTGATCAGTTCTTTGTACGTGACTTCATGTGTTTACATGTGTCTATGATATATAATCTCTCCCGCTCATGATTATTAGGAGAATGATGAGCATCATGAACAAACAAAGACTAAATCATGTTAGTTATATAAAACACAACTGCTCTCAGAAATATATCTCTGTCAGAACACTTTGCTCCCCGTTAAAAATTGATCTCTTCTAAACAGACTTTTTTGGTAGAACAAACGGGTAATTAGCTAACATAGAAGCACATTTACCTACTATTATCACTACAATCGAAATTAAATTCAATTGAGTGGCCTATATTCAGAGTTGACCATGATGAATCTCTGATAGGACATCTAGTTATCACTGTTTCAACAATACCACGAAGATATGCATTGGAATAACGAAGACTCGTGCAATGTGTAGAAATGATTAAGTATTAGATGCTATTTTTAAGCTCAAAATGTGAAAATGTATTTCACAGACTCAATGTGCATTGAATATGAACATCTTAATCTTTCAAGTGAACAAAGATGGCAGATATGCTCATTCTCCGTGATATATGAAACAAGTATCTTTTGTGAGATACTTGAGTGGCTAGGTCGAGTGACACGAGTAGTCGACACTGGGTCCATGTCTTTTTCAATATTCATCCCCAAAGAATGAGAATGAATAGATTATGTGGTAACCCGGTTTACTGACTCGGTTTGGTGAGGATCTTTTTATTCTTTTGATCCTGTCGCATACTCACCATATTCTTTTAGCTCACTTGCACTCACCTCGCAAAAAAATTCAACTAAATATCCCTCATTTTAGTCTCGTATTCAGTCACATTTGATAATGATTGTAAATCCAGAAATAATCTTTCAGCTTGAGACACCACACCTTCAAATTCCCTCTCATTCCCATTTTATCTCAACACACCCCTTTTCAAGATCATCCCAATGATCAAGAAACTCAACTAGCATCTAGACCCCTTACTGATGTCTAGCATTGGGTATGTTTCTTGGGTAGATCCTTCCGCCTCTGGATTGACCATAAAAACTCTAAAAAATTTATCACACATGCAAATTATTATCTGCTGAAATATTGATGTTTTCGAGAGCATAACATTTAACTCCGAGTTCTAAACTGAATTGTTTAGAAGTCAAACAAATAAAGTACATGTTTTAAACTGAAATGTTTAGAAGCTAAACATATGTAGTAGTACATGTTCTAAACTGATTTGTTTAGAAACTAAAACATGAATGTTTCTGTTTAGGAATGTCAATGAAACAAATACGAACGCTAAACAGATTGACTCAGTAAGCACAGTGTTTCGAAAAACAATGATTAGAATTTAAATGTGACGAACAATTCATTATTATTATCTTGACTACGAATCTAATCATTCCTTTGGCATTTTAAAAATTCGTGATGAATTTCAAACGAGTATATTTCCACCGGAT
This sequence comes from Silybum marianum, assembly GCA_036898165.1. Classification (NCBI taxonomy): domain Eukaryota; kingdom Viridiplantae; phylum Streptophyta; class Magnoliopsida; order Asterales; family Asteraceae; genus Silybum; species Silybum marianum. Next base: position 18,765,982 of record CM072530.1, on the reverse strand, counting down.
ATATGAGACTTGGAAATAACTAAATCAATAAAGCATTACACGTGGTAATCCAAGAATAGAATTTCAATCGGAAAGAAACAAACAGAAGTAATTTTCTCGGATTAAACTACCACAGTTTCATGAAATACAACATTTCAAACAAGATAATATGGTATATATGATTTTCCCCTCAAAGATAGAAACACTTACTCCCCCTCAAACCAAACAAGTCTGATCATGTGTTGAATTACTGGAATTCAGCACGACACATGATTACCTGCAAAACAAATTAAGTAGATTTTGGTACCCACAACTTCATGGGTCCTTGCATACTAGTATTGTTTGAGGAATTACAATTAGATATTCTTACAGTAGATCTAATCGTTGGGGAATTAGGAATAGAATAAGTACCATACCATTGGTTTGCATACCTTTGGTGTACAAAATCCTCTTGTTCTTAAGTTGACCAGCTCATGTTTTGTTCATTGAAATTGATTAACTGATTGAAAGAGTAGACATAATGCTTTGAATCAGTTCTTCACCTGCATAAAACTGTTAGTATATGAACCATCAACAGAAGAATTATAGAAAAGATTAGAAGGGCGAATCTGTTCCGGTGATTTGACAGATGGTTTTGAAGAAAACTTTGTATAAGTTGAACTTGAACCAGTCTTTGAATTCTCACTAGCTTTGTCACATAATTCAACTCCTTTTAGTTTCGTTTTCAATGCATCTCTTTCTTCAGCCATAAAATCAAATCGCATTTGCATTTCAGATTTTAGAAACTGATCCTTCACCATATTAGTATGTATTTCAGTTAATTGACTGGAAAGTGCTTTTATCTTCTTTTCAAACACTTCTTTTTCTTTACTGAACTCCTTTTCTATATCAGTTTCCTTTTCTCTATCAGACTCATATCCCTTATCAACTTTCAAACTTGTCTTGTCATTTGTCAATTTCTTTTCAAGCTCAGAAATATTTTGTGAAAAAGTAGTAACCTTTGATTCAAGAATTCGTCTTTCAGCGTCAAAGTTACTTTTTTCATTTTCTGTAGATACTTTCAGCCATTTCTTTTTATCTAATAAATCTTTGACAATAAGAGCATTATTCTTCATAAGAGTCTTTTTGTCAGATGCAGTAGTCTTTCTCTCTTCTTCAACCAATTTTTGAAGCTCGGTTATTTTCTTCTTTAGCTCGGTAATATTCTTTTGATCAGAATCAGCCTTTTTCTCATCAATTAAGTCTTTCTGTAAGTCAGAAACCTTCTTGTGAAACTTAATACCAGTCTTTTGATTAGAAACAACAGTCTTTTGTTCAACTGCTAATAAATTCTGAAGTTCAGAACTTCTATTATTTAGCTTCGTACCTTGTGTAGTCGACTCTTTCCTTTCTATCTCAAACTTTTCTCTTTCAGATTGAATGGGTTGTTCTAAATCATATACTTGTTTAGATAACTTTCCGATAGTCATCTCACAAGATTTAATTTTGCTTTTGTTAGTCCCATATTACAACAGATCGGATATAGAATGCTCAATGAATCCTCATTTTATTAGAACTGTAGAAAGCTTTACAGAGAAACACACACTTACACCTTTAAACGACTCTCATGTGTGGTGTTCTATTAATGTTCAACTCCCTAACTGTCTAACAGACTTTCTATATATACTACAAAGGTAAAGCTACAGTTACATGTATTTAAATCACAGCCCAATTACATTAAGACACTTCATCAAAAACTCTATTCAGAAGTTCTTCAGAACTTCTGAACTGTCTTAAGAACTTCTGAACCTTCACTTCAGAACCACTTCTGAATTCTTCAGAACTTCTTCAAAAGTTGTCTTTCAGAACTTTTTTGTCTTCAGAAGTTATCTTCAGAACTTCAGAACTTTTATTCTAAACTTCAGAATATCTGAATAATGACTTTACAAAACATTCCAAACATAGGATTCTTTGGATCCTAACAGCTTTCAAAACTCAGTCTCTAATTTGACTTTCTCATCTGTAAGCATATGTTTTTCTTTTTCAAACTACTCTTTTAAATCACATTAAATGTCGTATCCAATACTCTTTTTCTGAAGTTGAAAATATCTAAAGTGATTCTCAAGATCAAGAATTTTCTTTATCAATTCTCTTGCCAATTCTCATGAAAGCCATGCCATTATGCCATGGTTCGTTACGAAGCTCATTGATTTCTTCTTGCATTGCCTCCTTTTCAGCACAACCTTTTCTCAAAGAAGCAATCAGCTCATCATTAGCAATACAGTCGACTTTCAACCAATAATTTCCTTCTTCTGTTTATTCACAAGATCTTTAAGAGAGGACAACTAAGAGTTCAAATCAATATTAGACATCGCTATCAGATATAATGATCTTTAATCAATGATTTGCAGAAGATTTGAATAACATTGACTATCAAACAAGTGCGGAAAAATCAAGTTAAAAAGTCAAAGTCAACTCTCGGGAAAAAGTCAACTGTAAAAGTCAATCCCCGAGAAAAAAATTCAGAATTGGAAAGATATTTTTGAACAAAGAATCGAAAATCCAACCCAAAAATTCAAAATTTCAAAGGGTAAAATTGGAAATTTCCAGACTTGTGCGAAGATAATCTAGGCTCGCATAAGGCTTGTCCGAGGGTTACTGTGCAAGGCTCGGATAAGCTTTGTGCGAGGCTCTGATATGCTCGGATGACTCTATGCGAGGCTCAGATAGGTTCAGATGAAGCTATGCGAGGCTCGGATAGGCTCGGATGAAACTATGCGAGGCTCGAATACCATCGGATAAGCTTTGTTTGAAGGTTTACTATTCACTTCTTTATCCGAAGGCTATGAACATAGTGATGTCCGAAGGCTATGAACACAGTGTCGTCCGAAGGCTAAAAAGATTGCCTACCCGAAGGCTATGAAGATAGTATATCTGAAGGCTATGAATATAGCCTATCTGAAGGCTATGAACATGAATAGTAACTTCAAACTTTTTTAAGCAAAAACCCCAAAAACTTCAAATTTGAACCCAAAAATATCCAAGTGCTCTGAATTTTGGATATGTTGTTCGCACCACTACAAGAAACAACTTTAATTCATGCTCCTAAACCAAAATCTAACTAGATCCATCAACTCAGATACAAAACAGTCACTTTTTCACAAAATTGATGATCACAAATCAATCTCCTATCAAAAACGAATCTAAAACATCTAAATTTGCATCAATCCATCCATAAAATCTCCCAAATTGAATCAAAATCGCATTTTGTTGAAAAACTCAAAAAAATATCAAATTTCTTCAAATTAGATGATTCCCCCTCTGATACCAATTGTTAATCCCACTAAGATCAAGTAACAAGTATTCTAAACAATTAAGAACAATAATTAAGATCAAATCATGTATATTGATAAAGAATTTCTCTCTACAACCACTTTCTCTCTCTAACTTCTCTCTCTAGAATATTACTAATGAGCTCTCTCAAGTGTTACTAGTAATTCTCACCACATACAAGAGTATTTATACTCTTGACAATTTACAAAGTCAAACAACAAACTAATCTATTATTAAGCTCCACACTTTGACATTCTTAATAAGAAATGTTGACTTTTACATCATTGTTGACTATGTTGACGTTGAATTTAAGGCTTTATTTTCGGAGCTCGAACATCCCTTCAAAACGGCTCAAGGTTTGTCGGTAGATTAGTCGTTTATCAATGATCTCAATGGCATCCATAAACTTTTGTCTTTGATCAGATTTAAGTGTAATCGTCTTCTTTCGGTCAGAACTGATTTCAATAGAAATTCGATTACGAATGTCATTGAGAGTACCATCGAAATAAGCAGTCATTTCATTAAAGTGTGAGAATCGTTTTTCTCCAGATTCATGAATATAAACAATACCGTGAGCACCTTCATATTCTTTAAGCCGGGGATCTCTTGATTTGGCTTTGAAAGATAGATCTTCCTTTGTTGAATTTTGATGCCCCTTTGTAAGTCGTGAAGGTATCTGTACCGAAGTTCCTTTTGTACGAATCGCACTACCGCTCTAAAAGCTCGTTTCTCATCAAGATTCTTATTAGGGTTATCACGTAGCTCAACATACAATGTTTCCATATCTTCAACTGCGACGTTTAGAAAATCTGCTTCAGAAAATTCATAATCCTTGCCATCTTCTCGCATAACCTTGAAGGTAGTTCGTTTTCCGTTCTATCCTATTTGATCATTGATATTCAAACATTGTTCTCTTTCCTTTGTTCTAGTTCATGATCTAAACGAGTCGCACATACACCCTAGTACATGTTCCTCTACCCTGAGGGCATCCTTGAAGCGCGGGATATTTAACTTGAAGGAGCTTATCATACCCAATCTGTTTAATAACTACAATTCTTTGTTTGGAACTCACTTGTTCCTTAGGTTCAGCTTGGCTCTTTAGCATGCACAAGTATTTTATAAGTTGTTGTGAGTCCATTTCTGAAACAGGGTGGATGTGCGCTAAGTCACGAGGATCATTGTATTCAACGAAGATCTTCTCTAGATTTTCTTCAAGGTATGGTAACCGAATTTGCTCATTTTCCCACTTCGGGTCGTGAGGCAGCAGTTCCGGTCTAGTAGAGGAGCCCGAAAGAAACTTCTTGTTCACGGGATAAAGTTCTCTATAATCTTCTTCTTTGAGAACAGGAGCATACGGGTCCTTGAACCAGTTTTTAACTGGCTTCTTCAAACATTGCCCATTTACTGGTTCATCGAAAATGATTCCGGTTCTTCTTGTGACATACTCTCAAATTCAAAATCTGTCGTGGGCTTTTCAACTGTTGACGGATTTTCTTGTTGATCCGTGGGAGTAGGATTGGCTTGTTGTCGTGTGGACGGAACGGATGAAGTTTCGGCAGCTGTTGTGATAGACGGTTCAGATTGAGAATGAGCTCTAGTTATCCGGCGACGTTTCTCCCCCTCAGGACGATTGGGAGCCTGATTAGGATCGTCTTGATCAGGTCACGGGCGGCGGGAAGAAGACGCGGGTCTGCAGCTTTGTTGGATTTATGTTCAAAGGGTAGTGATTGCACCCAGAACAGTGTCTTCTGTTGCTTTCAACTCGGTTTTCATCTCGGCAAGGTCTTTCTGAACATCTGCTTTGAAGCAGTCAAACTCGTGGCTAGTCACAGTAGGAATTTCCATGTTTCGACGGAGAAGACTTGCTAGTTCATCTTCTGGCTGACCCGTAGCTTCAACTTGAGCTATAAGGTTGGCATAAAGCATTGACATCAGTTAATCGTTATCAAATTGGGATTGACGTGGTTGTGAAGGTGTTTGATCAGAAGTTGAAGAGAATGAATCGGCAGTTGAAGTCGTAGGTGAAGATCGGCTACTACTAGCACGAAATGTATTGGCTTGTGATCATCTAGAACGCAGAGATCTAATTTCGGAGGTTTGGGGTGCTTTACCGATAATAAGTTGGCCTATCTGATCCATACACGTCTCAAGAGAATTCTGAGCATTTTGAAAAGCTTCATTTACAAAGTCACGGATCTCAGGAGGAACCATGTAAGATGAGGTGGACATGTAACGGGAAATCCAGGGTCACGAAGAGCAACTGTTGTCACCACAGTTGATTCAACCATGTGAACTACGCTTAGCGTTGACATTGAGGTAGCGCTAGTAGGATTTCCTTCTAATCCTTGTGAAATGTCAGAGGTTGACATCACTATAGAAGTTTCGACCGTGTCACGAAGATCAACAGTGTGTAATGACACATGTGTTCTAGGTGGCTCTACACTCGATGTGCATTGAAATGAAGTCGAAGACTACAGAGAAGGTTTTCTTGTTTCAATAGCTGGAGCTCCCGATTGGAGTCCCGTTAGATGAGGAGATAAACTGCAAGTATAAATGAAACCATTGTCTTTTGTGAGACTTTGGAGTGGTCGGTTGGGGCGTGCACTTGTGCTGTTGGGTCCACAGCGTTTTGTCCAATATCGGCACCCAACGGATGAGTGTCGAAAGAGGACGCGGTTACTCGCCTAGTGGGTTCAGGTCGCTCACTCTCTTGTATATTTTGCGTTCCATCACTCAAACTCACATTAATATGTTTCTTGATTGCTGAATGTGGTGGGCAACAAAGTCGTAGTCCGTGCTTTCATAAGATGTTTCTTGAACAGAAGCTTGACGGCCTATTCGGTTTAGGACAGCATCGGCAATCGAGATTCTTAGGTGACGAGGCTCGGGTATGTCTTCGGAATTGTCATGCAAATCTAGGGTAGCGTTGTCGTCCTTTTCAGTTTTGGAAGAGGATACAGGGCGGCGTGTAGGTCGGCGGCGAGCCGGAATTTTGATTCATGGGATTTGGGCCGATGGTTAAGAGGTGTTGGTCGTTGAATGGTGGGTGCGGTAGTAGTAATGATGGGCTGATCAGAAGCACTTCCCACTTCATGTCCCCTTACTTCATTTTGTCTCTTAACTCCCTGTTCAGGACCCTTGATTCTGAACCTGCTCATTTAATCTAGGACCCTCACCAACAACGTTTTCTACCTCATGGGGCGGCTCTTAGGCAGGTCCTTCCAGTTGTGGAGGGACCACTAAGCCATATTTCTCCCTATACTCTATCACACTCGGAACATTCTGATCAGCATATGCGAGTAAGGCGGCTGGAATAACCATTTGGCGAGGAAATTCTGTATCAGAGAGCTTGAGGTATCTTTGAACATCGTGAGGTCCGAGCGAGGATCGCTTGAATTGCCCAATGGAAGTGAGTTCGTCATTGTAACCTAATGCCAAAGAGTCACGGCATAGGTCTTCTTCTGAGGCTGGGTCTTCGTACACTTGATGGCCAGGGAATGCATTCGGAGCTGGTAGTCGGAAAACACGGTGAAGACGGGTGGGAGTAAGATGGGTGACGTACTCATATATATGAGCGGTGAAATGGTACTTGCCTTCGATGGGGAGATAGGTGAGCGTGTGCCAGAATTGTTACAAATAGATCGCCGTAAATTGGACCGCCATATTGAAAGCATGCCTTAGGGGGTGTCCTTTTAGAAATTCCAGTATCACCTGGTATTGTCGGCGCATGTTGAAGTCCAGTTGATGGTTATTTGCCTTAAAAGGCCGTTTGTCCTTCTGAAATATGAGTCGGCCATCCTGGTTACCAGTGGAAATGGTTGGGGCGGAAGAGCGAACAGAGGTCATAGGATGTTCGTCATCAGAGACATCCGGATCATGGATGGCCGCCATTGAAACTGGTGATGTAAGTCTTTGATCGTGAATCAAAGTATCAAAAAAATTCTTTGTGAACAGTGGTGCTCGGGTGAAAAACATAGAGAAAGAGAGGGAAAACTTGATCGACAAGTGAATAGTGTGTGTGGGGCCCTTGGTTTAAATAGTGAGAAAAAGACACGTGGCAGGGTCGCATTGGTCAATGGTTATTTGACCAAGATGTCGAATGAAGGGATGTCGAGTCTTAGGCAGCCGATATCTTAAGATGTCGAGCCTTAGACTTTATATAAAAACATGTCGAGACATAAGGGAACCATAAAAAAACTTGTCGAGTGAAAAAATACTAACCTAAGTGCTCCCCCTAGATTTGTGCATAAGGTAAGAAAAGAAAAAAAAACTTAGCTCCCCCTACAATTGTGCAAGATTGAACGGTTAAGAAACACTTTCATGTCTGCTTCCCTTGAAATATTAGGTAAAACAAAAAAATAAGCATCGAGTCAAAGAAAGAAAAAGACAGAAACATGACGAAAAGTGTACGAGAATTTTGAAAATACAGAAAGACTCAAGATATCGAAAGTCACAAAATGAGAATTCAAGATTTGTGCAATGAAGCTCGAATGGGCTTTTTGTGGATTTCGAAGACACTGATTGTGAATCAGGTTTTGAGATTGAGCATGCCCAACTTGGACACTAGAAATTGGAAGCATTTCTCATCGAATGACTTTGTGAACAGGTCGGCAAGCTGAAGTTCTGTATTAACAAAGTATAGTTCAATCGTACCTCGTTCGACATGGTTTTTAATAAAATGGTATCAGACATCGATGTGCTTTGTCTTGGTGTGTTGGACCGAATTGCTGGATATGGCAATTGCACCCTTAGAATCGCAGTAGATGGGAATCTTGTTGAACCATAAGCCATAATATTTTAGTTGTGTGCGCATCCAAATGACTTGTGAACGGCAATTGGCCGAGCGATGTATTCGGCTTCCGAAACTTTCAGACTTTCGAACTAATTGAGTTTTTTTTTGCATAACCGTAATCCAATCCGGGTCAGTAATTGCTTGGGTAATAGTGGATGGCTCGATTTTGCTCAGGAAGGAAGAAAACAAGCAGTCGTTAGCGGAGGCAGATCTCGCGGTGACGGGTTTGGAAGGATCTCCAATAATCTTATCAAGGGGATGATAAAGAGTCCATTTAGTCATATGAGGGAGCGGTCTTTGAGGTTGGGCAGGATTTGTCGTTCACATATGTACCAAGAGGTAAGTCTTGAACTGATTCCAATGCTGGAGTAACGTCGTAGGGACGAGTGGAACTGGAAACATCCTTTGGAATAGAAGACGAGGGCGGGGGGATGTCAGTTCGGGGATCGTGGGTGAAACCAATGAAGTTACAGAGTGTGATTCCGGTTGAAGCGGATCCGGTAGGATTGGAATGAGTTCGGGAATGATTTCTTCTATAATTATATCTTGCGTGGCTTTAGAAGGGGGTATGGTTATGGTAGGAGCACCCGACGGATTAGTGCTTGAGACAGGAGTATCAGATGAACTTGGAGTTGCAGAAGAGGAGACGGTCTGCGTGGATGGAGGTGGTCCGGATAGAACAGTAGGCTCGAAAAATTCCAAGATTGCTGGGGCCAAGGATGTTTATGGTGGAACGTATGGTCCAAAATAATCCGAGTAGAAATGCTCGAATAAGTCATCCAAATCAGAATTAATGGTTTTAGAAGTGGAGGCTAGATTTGGATTAGACGAGTTTGGAATAGGTTCTAAACTAAGTTGTTTAGACGCTAAGATGCCAGTGAGTGTGGGTCTGGAACTGGATCGTTTGGGAGCCAATTCGGCCTTATCATCGAATTGGACATTGGCGCTCTCCGTGACGCATCTTGCGTTTTTCATGTAGATCTGATTGGCAGCTGCGTTTGGCGAATATTTAATAAAGTATCCTTCAAAAGCTTTTGTTTGAAGTTTGTCGCGATCTTCTTTGTCGTTTAGAACAAAGCAACGACAGGCGAAGGTGTGGAGGTGATGTATGGAAGGAACGCAGTGGTAATTCAACTCGTACGGGGTTTTGTTGAATCGTTTGTTGATGATGGAACGATTTTGAGTGTAACAAGACGTGTTAACAGCTTCAGCCCAAAGATAGTGTGGAAGATTAGAATGGGCAAGCCTGGTGCGAGCGGCTTCGACTAATGTACGGTTTCGGCGTTCAACCACACCATTTTGTTGTGGTGTTCGAAGCGCAGAGAAAGTATGTGTGATACAAACTGAGGTGAGGAAAGTGTTGACGGTGCGGTTTTTGAACTCCGTTCCGTAATTAGTACGAATGGTTTGAACAGTAAGCTCCAGTTTGACTTGATGTTTTTCAAAAAAGTAGTAATTGATTCGGGAGCTAATAAAGTGGACCCATGTACAGCGAGAGTAGTCGTCCACCATGACGAGGACATACTTCTTTCCGTAGATTCTTTCATGTAAGAACATGGCAAGCTAAGTGAAGTCAGCCTCTTACTAAGAGAACAGATGCCACGCAAACACAGAAAAAAGGAAAACAGGTAAAGGAGTAGACTAGCCTGCTTTGTACGCGCATAGGACCACAAAGATCCATATAAATTAGTTGAAGTGGGCGGGTTGTGTTATGTTCAACTTTGTGTTTATGGGTAACTTTCTTCATCATTCCCATTTCGCAAGCACCACACAGATGGGTCTTCTCAAATTTAATCTTTGGGAAGCCGGTGACCAATCCTCCGTTTGCAAGTCAGCTAATGTTTTTGAAGTTGAGATGTGATAGTCCGTGATGCCAAAGTCAGTTTTTGTCATTTGAAACTTTTGAAATAAGACACACATCAGATGGTGTCTTAACCTTTAAAAGATCAATTGTGTAAAGATTGGACTTGCGAGAACCAACCAATAATTCTTTTCCTTCGTAAGTTCTAAGACAGCAGCGTTTCGATCGGAAGTTGACTTGAAGGTCTTTATCACAGAATTGACAATGCTAAGGAGATTATGACCAAGGCCTTGAACATAGGATACTTTGGAGATAGTGAGATTGTTGTGAACAATGTCTCTGTATCCTTTAATTGGTGCAAAATGGTTGTTTCCAAAACCTACAGTTCCGCCATGTTTAGCTGTGTAGTTGGCTAGAAGCTCCTTTTATCCAGTCATGTGTTTGGAGCATCCGGAACCTAAGTACCACACATGACCGGCCTGCAAAAAAATCAGGCAGATTTAGGTACTCATTTGTAAATGGGTCGTTTGGGGTTAGTTGACTTAGCAACCTTTGGTACCCGCATGACTTACGCGCGGTTGTCAAGGGCCATTTAGGAACCCATTTAAAAACACGATTGGCATAACAAGAATTAAAGTGACGAAAAATGAAAAAATTATGCATATCAGAATGACAGTCATAACCATACGAGTTCAAGCGCACAAAATCATTCACACCGCAATTTGAGCAACAAAATTTATTTCGAGAAAATTGAATTAAATGTCGGAAACAGTTAATAGTATATGGAAACTTAATACTTTGATTTGTTCTTTTGACATTTGAAAAAATAAAATTGTCTTTATTATTGCGGGATGTAGACTTTGCTTGACTTGTGCCTTTTTCAATCCAAACTTGCGGTTTCTTTAGAGAGCATAGAGCTGAAACATTGAAAGTACCATTGTTAGTAGTGTTTATTTGATGAGATTTGGTCGTGTTAGAAAAAAGGGTTCGTTCCTTTTGTTGAGATTGAGTGGGTATTGACTAACTTGTAGAGCATTCAATTTCAACGTCCGGGTTGGAATTTGTTTGTATTGGTTTCTTGTCTTTATCCAAAAGTCCTCATGGTTTGGAAGAATGGGATTAAAATCAAAATCGACAAACTGGTCAATTGGATACACCTCAGGATTTTGGGAAGGATATATACTTTCATCAGTAAATATTATTTTCTCAAGTCTATCTAAGTCCGCATCCATTTGTTTGGGAGTGAGGGAAGATATGTGCTTGGGAGGACAGTAGTTGTTTGGAATATTGTGAAAGTGTTCAATTTCATAATCATCCAAAATTTTGCTAACAAACGCTTTACCTGATGAGATATTTGAAGTTGTATCACCTTCGGGGTTTTTGTTGAGTAAAAAATCATTTCCAAGTTTTTGGATTTTGGTGATCAAAGCCACTTTTTCCTTTTCTGACGAAGAGCGTTCAGATTCCAACATCTTTTCTACTTGAACAATTTTCTTTTCTAAAAATAAGGTGGAAATATATGGTTTCAAAATTGGAAGTTCAGATTGAAGTTCTTCGTTAGTGTAGCAAGGAAAATAATTATTTGGAAGAGTTTCTTTTGAAGTATCTTTTTCCACATGTTTTGGGTAGCAGAATGGAATTTGGTAAAATTTCTTATTCTTCCTATTGCAATCTTCCCTTCACTCGACGTTAATTGGTGACTTCTTAAATTGAGTTTTATAATCTGACCAAGGTCTAGATATTTAAATTTATAAAGTATGGGTGCGTTGTAAATGGCCTTTTCCAAACATTTTGGATTGTTGAAACCTAGGCCAGCTTTCGAACTTAAATCCTTAGGTGTATTTTGGTGAATCGTTTGTTCCGTTTGACGAAATTTGTAAAGTTTGAGTTCCAAAACCTTGAGTTTGTCCAAAAAGTTAGTTCTTTGGATGGTGGCAAATTCCAATTTGGAAGAAACATCTTACGTATTTTTGTAAATCGGTCCGTGAGATCCACGAGTTTTTGTTTTAGATCCAAATTATCATTTTGAAAAGTGGTATTTTCTATTTGTAAATTTTGAACATCACTCTTAGAGTTTGCAAGGTCATATGTGAGGATTAAAAGTTGGTTATGATTGTTTTCTAGGCGTGCTTCTAATTTGGAAACTGAGAGTTTCTCGGTTTTCAATTTAGATTGCAGATCTTGCAATTTGATCATCAAGTCATTCATTTGAGCAACAAAATTATCATAGTCAGAGTGATTTGCCTCGGGTGAGAAGTCGGAAGCGTGAGATGATGGGTCGTCACCGAAGGGATCAGTGTATGCCATTAAACTGAAGTGAGCTTGAATTTCTTCATCCGGTTCATTGTCGTCTTTGTGTAGCCAATGGGCATCTTCCGCCATCAATACCTTACCAACTTCTTCTTGTTTTGTGAGCATAAGTTTGTAGGCGAAATAGTTGGAGTCTTTGACGACATGCTTTTGCATTCGCGAGCGTAATGACCGGATTTGTCACAGTTGTAGCACAAGCTCTTTTCTTCTTTAAACTTTTCTTCGGGATTGATCGGTGGACGCTTTTCCTCTTTTCTTGGGTTCGGTTCAAACATTGCCTTTCGCTCGTGATTCTTTGGTCCCGAAGCATATCTTTGTTGGTCGGAGTCGGGACGACGAGAAAACTTTCTTTGGAAAGCTTGGGTGAGAAGAGCCAATTGCTGTTGCAAATGGGCAATCTCGGTATCGGTTTCAATGTCTTCTTCTTCCATCGCTAAGAGAGTTTCTTGATGAATTCTACGAGACGGGTTTGGTTCTTCTTTAGTAACAAGGGCAATTGGATCGGAAGATTTAGTGATTTTCTTGTGGCCTTCATTGCTTCAAGTACCTCCTCTTCATCTTGCTTTAAGGTTTCATACACTTCATGAAGATCAAGGTCAGCGAGAAACTTGTTATGTTTGATTTGATTTGCAAAGCGAGGCCATCCTGGTTGTAGATTGCTAACCAATTTGACGTTGTTCTCGATCTTTGTTTTACGAATATCATTTTTGCTAAGTTTGTTTAACAAATGAACAAAGCGTTCGTACGTTTCCGTAAGACTTTCTCCGTCTTTGACCTTGAATTCTTCATATTGTGAAATGCAATTTGTGATCTTCATTTGAGTTCCGATTTTTGTTCCAAGCATGATCTTTTCGATTTGTTCCCACATTCCTTTGGCCGTAGTCCGGTGACTATCGATGCTCATGTAGATATCATTGGGAAGGCTGAGAAGTAAATATGATCGTGCGAGTTGATCACCTTTTGTAATCTGTTTCTCGTTGTCGTCATAAGCGGATTTGAGTTTGACTTCTTTCTGGGCTGGTAGATGAGGAACAACGTTGGGTACAGCAGGAAGATCCTGATAAAAGATAGGTGGTGGACCTTCGACGATGGATCGCATGATTTCTTCCGCATAATCATGTCATTCAACAAAGTCGAGGAATCGGTGCTTCCATTGTGAATATTCTCCTCGGAAGAGGATTGGAGGTTTTGTGTCAGAACTTATGGCCATTGCTTGCGTGTAGTCATTGTACTTGACAGAGTGATCTCGAACAATATGTGGTATCAAGAAGTTTCGATAAGAATGAATGTCGAGAGTATAGGATTCGCGAAGAAAGTATGTCGACTCAAGAGGACTCGAGAAAAATTAATGTTGAGTCTAAGGGAGGTCCGAGAACTTTTGTTTTGTCGGACCTATTTGGTTTGAGAAACTTGGTTTATCGGCTAAAACTGGTCGAGATGAAGAACTTTTGTCGATTTGAGAAGTCCGATAAGTATTGGGTTTATCTAATCCTTGGTTTTTAAAAAAGGTCTTTTTCTTTTCTTAAGGTTAAGGAGGACAAAAAACAGAGGATTCTTGACTAACAAGATCTGCGGAACAAAGTTCTTGACTTGCATTTAATGCATTGGGTATCAATAGATGAAAAATCTCTTATTCATCTTCATGCATGCTTAATTTTTTCTTAAACCTCTGATTATTCTCTCTTCCATATCTTAGTGCATCAAATTACTTAGTGATTCTTAGAATGTAATAGAATAGGTATTTATAATTGTTCTTATTTCGCTTACAATCTGTAAATTTGTTTATCTCAACGCACTCATTTAAAACTGAAAAAAGTTGTGTTTGTATTCATCACCCCCCACCTTCTACAGACTGTATATATACTTATACACTCTTGTAGACTCCTTAGGGACTAACAGGAACAAACTCAACGATGCTTCAGTTTGGTCACAACTATAATTATTGGTTAAACATCACGTCGTATTCTGTTCTATACACATGTCACTCTTCTAGTAATTCACATCAAATATTAGACCAATTATCTTCGTTGAAACCTAAACAAATAGATGTCGCTTGAAATCGACAATTTCCATCAGATTTTACATTTTGTACCTACATAAAATAAAGACGAAATATCGTAACCAATAAGACATAGGGATATGAGACAAAATTTGCAATATATATCATGTTTTAAACCTTATACTTGCATGATGTAAGTTTGAAGTAAACTAATTATGAAATTCAATGCGTTCCCTTGCATCTGTGTATAAGTATTTGTCGCCGACATTTAACACTCGTGCTAGGTACCCTAAAAGTCTAGGGGTGTGTAGAAAGTGAACCGATCCAATTAGAATCGACCGACGATGATCGGATATCCAATTGTAATTGGATCCAATTGGATCGAAAATTTCAACATCCAATTTGTATCGGTGGGTTCCTAGATGACAGTGCAGAACCGATCCCAACCGACCTAACCGAACCGATATACCCATCCAATATGAATCAACCGATACTATCCAATATCCACCTAATACCCCTTCCAAGTATTTGTTATTTTATATTTTTATTTAACAAAAAATTATAAAAATATAGTACTTGCTACAGTCAAGTCATTCGGTGGTCAACAATCAACACCCATACTTCAATAGTCCAATACAGCACCTAATGAATAATGATCTAATATGAAATTTAAAATCATATTAATAAAAAAACCCTAAGACGTGCACCATTCTCGCCTCTCTGTCTCTCTACATCGCAGTTCGCACAACCTCTCACCTCTCCATCTCCGACAGCCCTCACCACCGCACCACCGTATCTCGCCTCTCTGTCTCTCTACATCACATGACCTCTACGTCTCCGGAAACTCTCACCGCTGTATCTTGACTCTCGGTATCTCTACACCGCACTATCGCACCACCGATGACCTCTCTAACATCCCTCTTACTTCCAATGTCCTAACTCGATTAGCAGCTCTTACTCTATAACGACTTCTACTTCAAGCTCGGTAAGTTCTTTGAACTTTAATCTCTCAAACTCTCACCCTTGTGCTCTTAAGTTTTAACCCTTTGAACTTTAAACTCTTACATTTCATACTTCATATACATCAAGTTCTCAATAATATATATTTATATTTATTGAACTGTGGCAGCCTCGTTTGGCAAGACTTGAATTTTATGTTTTCATGTTTATAGTTATAAAAGTCAAGATAATATACTTGATAAGTTGATATTAATCTTGTTGTTTAAAAACGAGAGAAAGATAATATACTTGATATTAAACTTCTTGTTTCAAAGTTGTTGTTTCAAATTTATTGTTTCAAAGTGTCACTAATAACTTACTTTTTCAAGCATGCTATTTCAAAGTTATTGTTTCAAACTTATTGTTTCAAAGTTTTACTAATAACTTACTATTTAAAGTGTTACTAATAACTTATTTTTTCAAGCTTGTTTCAAAGTTACTGTTTCAAGCTTGAGCTTATGAGTTCAGATTGTTGAGTATACTTGGATAGCTTCAAAAGGAACTGGGTTCTGAAGCTAACATTTCAAGTCTTCTGAACTAGTGCTATTCAGATAAATGTCTAAGTAAAGTTCAGAAGTTCAAGATCAGAAGTCTGAGAAACTAAGGCATAACTTCTGAAGTGGCAATTTTAGAAGTTCTGAAGATTTCTGACTGGTTCTGAAGAAGTTCTGAAGACAAGTTCTAAAGACATATTCAGAAGTGGTTCTGAAGTGAAGGTCACATGTGTTTAGATACTATTGTTTAGTGATAGAACTACTTGTTAGAATAGTATCTCTTTTTGTATATAAATAGAAAGTCAGTTAGTCTGTTGATAGGAGGTGATCATACTTTGTACTTTCATGACATATACAGTTTGTAATACTTGTTCATATCAATAATACATCCGACTTTGCTGCTCCAATCTTATTCTTTGTCTATTATTCTTGTTATATCTTCGGGAACTATCAATTGGTATCAGAGCCAATGCATCTATTTATTGCTAGATATGAAAAGGAATTTTTACTCTGGTCCGGTCTAGCGCTTTTATTAGCCGATCTCTTCTTGCAATTTCTTCAGCTTCTTCAGGGATTATTTTATTTACATGTCTATGAATAAGGTCTTCTTCTTCAACATCTAATTCAAATATGTACACGAATATTTCAGGTTTTGAAGGTTCATTCAGGAATGACATCACCTTTGGGGGAATGGTTAAGCTGTGAATAGTAGAAAATGAAGATGGTTCAGGGTTAGAAATTTCTTCAATACTTCTTATAGTAGAAGTATTGGTAGGAGGAATAAGAGGTGGTAGAGAAGCAATGGGTTGGGGTTCAGAGATGGGGCTAAAGAGAGTGAGAGGAAGACCTACCTCAGGGGTATTGAGCCCCTCCTCAGTGTTTTGGACTATTGACAGGTTGTCCTCTGCAATCCCTTTTTCCTCTTCATTTATAGGAGGGTCCTGTCTCTGAGAGGGACTTTCCCCCATTGGTTCTTTGAAAACCACTCCATGCATCGAAGAAGTCCTGGCCGACATGAAGAAGGTTGGAGGGTTGAAGTCATGATCATCAGTATCATTTAGTTATTAAGATGGACCCTCTTCTTTTTCTTCTCATCATCATCTTCCTCCTCTACTTCTTCATCCTCATCTTCCTCCTCTTCTTCTTCCTCCTCTTCTTCTTCCTCCTCACCATCCTCAGTGATGGGAGTATCATCATCCTTTGCCTCAGAAGCAAGGGTCTCTGAATTACGACGCTCAAGCTCAGTTATATGAGCTATGAGGTCACCTTCGACCTCTTTAGCGACCTTCTCTCCCTCTTTGTTGTCAACGGGGAGAAGTCGGACGAGAATGATGTTTACCTTCTCCTTTAGGGCCTCCAAGGCCGTGGAGTGCTCTTTCTGAACCAGGCTTAGTTGATCCAGAACTTTTTTGTTCTTCGGGGTGAAGGAAGGAGCAGTGATAGGGACATGGATCTTGTGTAACTCCATGGTTACTAAACATCCAAATTACTCATTATCACCAAAACATTTATTTTTAAACCGCCAAAACATACAGGATATATATTTTTTAGTTTACAACCACCAAAAACATTCAAATGGTTTGACCCAATAAAGTCAAGCACAACCAAAATATTAATTATTTACAAACCGAATGAACATACACCAACCGAACATAACATAAATACCTGGAATATTTAATACATATATATATACCAAAATATTACAAATCATATACCAAAAGACAGATCAAGTTCTTCGACTTCAACCGAATCAATTACTTCACCGGATCCTTTCCCTTGTCTAATGTTTTTCCTGCAAAATGTTGGACAATTCGAATTAAGCACGGGGTTTAGTGAGTCAATTGAATTAAAAAAAGAATATTAGCACTACATATATATATATATATATACAGCAAGAAAACAAACTATAATGAATAAACATTAACGATTCCAATGATCAAAGTTCTAAGAACCCTAAAGTAACAAACATATCAACCTATCATATATCCATAATATACCAAACATATAGCATAGGACTAGCAGGGACCCACAATCATCATCCGGGTATGCCCAAGCTCCTATGCATACCAAATAGAATACTATGGACTAGCAGGGACCCGCCTTCATCTCCCGAGTATGCCCGAGTCCCGTACTCATGTCCCTCCGAGCCATTGGACAATGAGTAGAATACATGATTGTGTCACCGACTCATCTTCATCACTCTGGGTTGTTGATACCTACCGTTGCTTCCAACATACCACACAAAGTAGCATTCGTACTCCCGGCATAACAAAGAAACCAAAGAAACAAAACCAACGAAATTCATATCCAGAATCAACTAATTATGTGAAGGAGTCTCAGTCGGGAGACCAACGTACATGATTGACCAAAGACCAAACCCAAGGACTCATAGAACATAAAAATCATGTAAACATAGAAGATATACATATATACACATAATACAATATAATTTGATTAAACATTTAACTCACCGAACTTTTACCGTTACCAAACGAAAGCTATAATGGAGGTTGCGTCCCAACCTCGTGTTTAGGCACTAAGATACCTTACAGAAGCACCAAACAAGTTTAAAATATCCACTGGAGTATGTACATAAAGTTTCATAAGCATTGGATGCATAAAACTAAATTTTGCCCCATGACTAGTTAACTTTCATAGTTTAATTTTCATGTTACAGCACTGTGTTCTAGCCTTGTCTTACCCAACTTAACCTTAAAATTACTCGGTGACTTTTAAATGTGAATTAAATAAGACTAAGGTATCTTTCAAATGACACTAGTCTTAACATTGCAGATTTTTTTTTTATACGATTTTTTAAAGTTGTTGTAGAAACAGTGACTTTATAGTGTAAAATGTCCATTTTTTATGTTATTCTACCCAAATCACCCAAATCACCTCTAAATGATTCCAAATTCATAAGTTTATCCTTAAACAACATAAACTTGATAAAAATATTAAAACCGTTACATTTTATAAGCTAACTCCATGATTTGCGAAGTTTGACTTTCAAAAGTCAAACTTCATATATAAATCCTATAATTAATCAACAATTTCTTGTGATTCATCTATCATTCAAGCTATATAACTTGTTATACAATCTTATTTCATCAAAACAACTCCATAATTTCATCATCCAATCTATAGCTTAACCCCTAGTTGCAAGAAATCAATCAAATACATAAAGGAAATCAAAAGACCAATATTTCACTAACATTTAGTTAGGGTTTGCCTTTATGTATGCGAAATCAATTCCAGAAGTTTGAAGAGGTGAAAATGAGATAAAAATGTTGTAAATTTCGTCATTAAAGTGCACAAACCCAGGTTGCGTCGGGTTTGACCCGACTGGGTTGACCCAATACCCATTTTGACCACTAAACACTTAAAAATTCATAACTTTTCGCTCGGACCTCCGTTTTCGATGAGGTTTTCGCCTACGCTTTCGTAACGAGACAATCTATATCTTCCGACAAAAATGTTCCAGAAACGAACTCCCAATAAAATCACTTTTACTTATTTGTAGGCGTGATGCTCTCTTTTACGATTTTGTCGTTTTTGATTTTGGGCTCAGGATGCCGTAAAACATTTACGACACCTCCAACAACTCTTAATAGGTCCAAAACATAGTTCCAAAGCTAAACATCCTATCAAAAATCTACCGTTTGAGTGTTGTGTGCGTAGTTTACCGAAATCGCAACGTACGTTGTAAAACTTGCATAAAATGAAATCTACGCGACTTTTTCGACTTCCGACACTTCTAACACTTCATATTAACTTATTCAAAAGTGTTCCAACCTTTACATCAACATTTAGATCATATGTTCAAGTTCTGGGTAGATTTTTCCCATTCAGGCACTTTAGTTACCTACCCAATTCTCATTTAAGCAATGCACTTTATATTTTGAACCCTCACATCATCTAATTTAGTTATTTGTGAGGTGTTAGAACCTACCTTACATCCTACATCTCATTTCAATTATGTGTTCAACTTATAACTCACTAGAATACTTAGCATTTTTGCAAATCATCCTCCTTTTTTTTAAAGATAATTAACACCTAAAACATGCTTTAACATATAATACATATTTAGAATCACTAGTTAAGCTTATTTAGGAGTGTGGATGTTACAAATACCTCCTCCCTCTAGATATTCCATCCTCAGAATCATCGTTGCTCGAACAGAGTCGGGTACTTCGCCACCATTTCTTCTTTATTCTCCCAAGTCTGGTTTGGCCCACGGTGATGCTTCCACTTAACCAACACCAGGTCCACAACCTTGTTGCGAAGATTCATCGTTCGTTCATTTAAGATAGCCTTGGGTTCTTCAATGTATCTCAACTTTTCGTCTACTTTGACTTCAATTAATGTCACCACCTCCTCGTGTTTACCGAGACATTTCCTTAGATAACCAACTTGATAAACATCATCGATACCTGTGAGTTCTTCGTGTAACTCAAGCCGATACGCTTGCTTTCCAACAAGCTCCAATATCTTGAATGGCCCAATGAAACGAGGGTTAAGTTTACCCCGCTTTCTGAATCGGAGTACGCCACGCCATGGAGAAACCTTCAGCATTACTAGATCTCCGACTGAGAATTCAATCGGTCTTCTGCGGTGATCCACATATGATTTCTGCCTATCCTATGTTGCTTTCATTCTATCCCGAATCACTTGAATCTTGTCATGAGTAATATGAATGAGCTCAGGTCCAGCAAGCATCTTTTCTCCACTTTCTTTCCAGCATAGAGGCGTACGACACTTATGTCTATACAAAGCCTCAAAAGGTGCCATACCGATTGTCATACGAAAACTCGACGAAAGGTAAATGAGTATCCCAGCTCCCACCGAACTCCAATACATAGACGCGTAGCATGTCTTCTAACGTCTGAATGGTAGCTCAGATTGTCCATCAGTTTGCGGGTGATATACGGTATTGAATGCCACTCGCGTCCCCAATTCCTGCTATAATCCAGACCAAAAGTTAGAAGTAAACCGAGAGTCACGATCTAAGATTATCTTCAGTGGTACACCATGTCGGTCAACAATCTCATCAACATAAAGTTGCGCCCACCAATCCATCTTATATGATTCCCGAACGGGAAGAAAATGTGCAGACTTTGACAAGGGATCCACAATGACCCAGATACTGTCATGCTGGCGATAGGTCTTAGGCAACTTTGTAACTAGATCCATGGTTAGCTCTTACCATTTCCACATGGGTATTTCCAAAGGTTGTAGATTCCCATTTGGCTTTTGGTGTTCCGTCTTTACCTGTAAACACGTGAGCCATTTCTCGACTTAACGACCGATATCAGATTTCATCTCAGGCCACCAATAATCTGAACGCAGATCATGATACATTTTAGTACTTCCCGGATGTACAGACAACCTGGACTTGTGTGCCTCTGTCAAAAAACATGTCGTAATCCACCAAGTCTCGGAACCCAGATTCGGGTCTTAAGAACTTTTAATCCACGACTGTCTTCAGATAATGAATCGGAATAACCAACCATGCGTTTCGACTTGATGTGTCAAAATTCAAAGCCTCACGTTGCCATTTACGAAGATCGGTAACCAGTGTCGATTCAATTGATATCTGTGAAATAGCATAGCACATCGATCCCACATATGCATTCCTACTACGAGCATCTACTACAACATTAGCCTTACCGGGATGGTACAAGATCTCGTAGTCATAGTCTTTGATCAGTTCCATTGCTCGTTGTTGTCGCATATTCAAGGTTTGCTGGTCAAAAAGATATTTCAAACTCTTGTGATCAGTATACACATGGCACTTCGTGCCATACAGATAATGACGTCGGAGTTTCAAAGAAAAGACAACTGCTGCTAACTCAAGATCAAGGGTTGGATAATTTTTCTCATATTCTTTCAGTTGTCGCGAGGCATATGCGGTTACCTTGCCTCGTTGCATCAATACACAACCCAATCCTAGCTTTGACGCGTCGCTGCATACCACGAAATCATCACTGCCTTCAGGTAAGACAAGTACCGGTGCGTGCGTCAAACAGTCCTTCAAAGTTTGAAATGTCTTTTCCTGGGCCTTGGTCCACACAAATTTCACATCCTTGCAGGTGAGAGAAGTGAGGGGTACAATGATTTTCGTGAAATCCTGTATGAATCGTCGATAGTAACCTACCACGCCGAGGAAACTACGTACTTTTGAGGCATTCTTGGGTTGTTCCCATTTCTATATTGCCTCAATATTGGATGGATCCACATAAATGCCATCGCAAGATATCGTATACCCCAAGAATTGTACCTATATGGTACTAGCTAACATTAAAACATAATCAAGATACTGCTTACTTTTATTCACTTATTGCGTAAATTTTTATACCTCACGTAGCTAGAATTCAAATTTCGAGAACTTGGCATATAATTGTTCCTTCCTCAGCAGCTCCAACATCCCTCTAAGGTGCACAACCTGATTGGCCTCGGTCTTAGAATACACCAAGATATGATCAATAAAGACAATAACAGACTTTTCGAGCATTGGGCGACATACTCGTTTCATTAAGTCCATGAATGATGCAGGTGCATTCGTTAGTCCAAACGACAAGACAAGAAATTCATAATGTCCATACCGTGTGCGAAAAGTTGTCTTAGGCACGTCCTCCTCACGTACCTTAAGCTGATGATATCCTGATCTCAAATCGATCTTGGAAAAGTAACTTGCACCATGTAGTTGATCAAATAGATCATCAATCCTTGGCAGAGGGTATTTATTCTTGATGTTTACCTTATTCAGTTACCGGTAATCAATACACATTCGGAAAGAACCATCTTTCTTTTTTACGAATAATACCGGAGCACCCCATGGTGAAGTGCTCGGTCGAATAAATCCCTTGTCCAACAACTCTTGTAACTGACTCATCATTTCTTTCATTTCAGACGGGGCAAGATGATAGGGCGTTTTAGCGATAGGAGCGGCACCGGGTTCTAAATCAATTCAGAACTCTACTTGCCTATCCGGTGGTAAACCAGACAAGTCATCGGGGAATACATCTAGATACTCACATACGATCGGCACATCCTTCACTGTATTCTTCGCCTCTTTGGATGAATCTAAAACATAGGCCAGAAAAGAGGAATATCCTTTCGTTAGATATTGTCGATCCTTGAGCATAGAGATTACCTTTACATCGCTTGCAAGTCGTTCACCGTATACACATAGGTAATCCCTGTCATCCTTTGGTATCCGAATCATTCGGTGAGAGCAAGTGATTTCGGCGCGGTTTCTGGCTAACCAATCCATCCCAATAACGATATCGAAGGCATGTATATTCTCGGGATAAGATCTATTGAGAACTCATTGTAATCAAGAACTAACACAATCTCTATATACTTTATCGGCAATTAGAATGACTCCATTAGCCTTATTGACAGTGAAAGTTTTATCAAACAAAGAACGCACTAAATCAAATAATCGAGTATAATAATGCTATACGAAGGAGTTAGTTGCCCCAGAGTCAAATAAAATACGAGCATGTTGGGAGTTCACGAGAAAAATACCAATAACGACGTCCGGTTCATAACGAGCTTCCTCTTCAGTGATCTGGAAAGCAAGAGCACGGACCTTGGGTGCCTCCTCCTTTTGAACGGAAGGCCCAGTTGTCGTTGATCGCTGAACTGATGCTTTACTTTCTTCTTGTTTGCCTCGCGGACAATTTCTCTATCTATGCCCCAATACACCACATAAGTAACATACGTCTTCCAGTCGTGGACAACTAGTACGAATATGGCCCACCTCTCCGCAACAAAAGCATCTAAGAGTCGTCGGTTCAGCGTTACATCGTCCCGAATGAAGTTAATCACACTTCTGACAGGTTCGTTGTGCATTCAACTGCAATAGAGTTGTGTTAAGTTCAACAGTTCATATTATTTAACTATAATATTTATGATTTATACCTAGAGTGAATAAGCCTGTGGAGGAGTACGAAAAGTGGTTTGAGTCTGTACTCGTCTTGGTGTAAAGAATCTTGATGGTTTATGTGACGGTGCAGAAAACGTCCTATCATTTCTTTGTCGTTTCGGTGTAGGAATGTTATCATCGGGGATCGTCAAATCGTTCTCGCTACATCGAGCATATTCAACAGCTTTAGCAAAACTTGGAATGTCACGGTTTGCTACGAAGTCACGGATTTCTCGTCGTAGTCCGTCGACAAAATGATCAATCTTTTCTCGGTCAGAAATCATAAACCGTTGGGCAAACCGTGCCTCTCGGTTAAATTCGGTCTCGTACTCCATCACAGTCATATATTCCCTGCTTTAGATCCAAAAACTCTTTCTCAAGGCATCTTTGAAGGTCCATTTGGCAGTATTGCTCAAATAATAGACCTTGAAATTCTTCCCACATCATATTGTCTGGAGTATTAAGGTTGAGAGATGCGAACGTATTATCCCACCATACTAGTGCCCGCTCGGTGAACATCGCCGACACATACCTTACTTTGTCATCATCAGGTACACGAGTGATCCGAAACACCATTTTGGTATTCTGTATCCATTGCATCGCAAGTACAGGATCAGGTTGTCCCGTGTATTCTATCGCTTCACTGCTTCGAAAAGCATTGAATGAGACCCGTTCAATTTTGGGTCGTGGTGTGTCATCATTACTTGAACCCTTACCTTTATCATTAGGTTCTAGAGCATTATCCTGTTCCCGCAGCTCCGTTAGCCGTTTCTCAAATTCACGTCGTTGTTGTTCTAACGTTATTTGAAGTTGATCCGTCATATGTTTCATGAGCCTTTCGGTACGAGGGGATACGACACCCTCATTATTACCAGCGTTACCAGGAATATTTTCACCGATATTGGGGTCTAGTGGAGTGTGACTCGCCTCATCATGATCCGACAACGCGCTGAAAATGTAACATATTTAAATCAATTATAAATCCAAACCTGGGTCCCCTACCTTTATTACGTCTTTCCTATACCTTCCTATGCACCAAGCCACCCGAGTTCTCTGGGACTTCCTATCCAGTGGTCTGCATGAATTGGCTTCAAGAGATTGAGCAAGCTTTTGGCTCGAGTGAGTGTGAGGAAGGTCAGAAGGTGAGGCTTGCCTCATAGATGCTTAGAGGCGTGACCTTAAGATGGTGGAATGTCACCGCCAAAACTCTTGACCCGGTGATTGTATTGATGTTGACTTGGGGGATGTTTAAGGGGAAAGTTTTGGAGGAATACTGTAACGAGAGGGCTATAGATCGTATTGTGAATGAGTTCCGAGCTCTCAAGAAGGGGGATAAGACTGTGAGAGAGTATACGGAGTTTTTTGTAGAGAAACTGGATCTAGTGGGGCATGTGGCTCCAACTGAGAGAGAGAAGATGAAGGCGTACATCAAGGGATTGCCATCTGACATGATGGCAATGGTCCAAGCAGCAAAGACCTCTACTTTAAGGGAGGCCATCGATCAAGCTCAAATGGTGGAGGATACTGATGAACTGAGGAAGGAAGAGAGGAAGTTAACTAGAGAAAAGAGGAAGTGGGAAGGCAATTTCGCGCCTTCCAAGAGGCCAAATTACAACAACAACCACCACAACAACCGAAGGACCGAGAATAGGAGGGAGCCTAATTGGTGCTTCAAGTGCCGGAGCAAGCACCACGGGCCATGAAACTCATCTGCGGAAGGGTGCCACAAGTGTGGTAAGAGCGGGCACTACGCTCGCGAGTGCCCGGTTAAAGGAGTCATTTGTTTTGAATGCAAAGAACAGGGGCACGTTCGAAGGGATTGCCCAAAGATGAGAACGGGGGGAAACCAAGAGAAGAGGGATGATATCCCTAAGGTGACGGGAAGAGCGTTCAAGATGACCGCGGATGAAGCTAAAGAGGCGGCAGATGTGGTGACGGGTACGTTTCTCATAAACTCTGTACCCGATCGTATTCTTTTTGATTCCGGTGCTACTTTCTCTTATGTGTCCACTATTTTCTACCCAAAACTGCTTGTACCTGTTAGTACTTTAGAGGATACCTATATTGTCGAGATTGCCGATGGAAGGAAGGTCATGGTTAGAGATATTCTTAGAAATTGCACACTAGAGGTTGAGGAGAAGCGATTTACGGTGAACCTCATACCTATGGAGATAGGGAGCTTCGATGTAGTGATTGGGATGGATTGGTTGGCCAAAAACCAAGCCGAGATTTTGTGTTCCAAGAAGTTGATTTGAATTCCGTTATCGGATGGTAGTATGGTGTTGGTCTACGGAGAAAGAAGGAAGGGTGAAGTCGCGTTGTTAACACTAGCAAAGGCATGCAAGTGTTTGGCCAAGGGGTGCCTATCTTATTTAGCCTTTGTTGTGGAGGCAAAGTTAGAAAAGAGAAAAATAAATGATGTTCCAGTTGTTAGTGAATTCTCGGACGTATTCCCCGAGGATTTACCCAGCTTGCCACCCGATAGGCAGGTAGAGTTTCGAATAGACCTTATACCGGGGGCCGCTCCGATTGCTAGAGCACCGTACCGGTTGGCACCATCCAAGATGCAAGAAATGATGACGCAATTACAAGATCTCCTTGAGAAGGGTTTCGTGAGACCAAGCTCGTCACCTTGGGGAGCTCCGGTCTTGTTTGTAAAGATAAAGGATGGCACAATGAGGATGTGTATAGACTATAGAGAGTTGAATAAGGCGACCGTGAAGAAAAAGTACCCACTCCCGAGAATTGACGACCTCTTTGATCAGCTACAAGGAGCGGGTTGTTTCTCAAAAATCGACTTACGCTTGGGTTATCACCAAGTGAAGGTGAAGGAGGATGATGTATCAAAAATGGCGTTTAGAACGCGGTACGGGCATTATGAGTTTCTAGTAATGCCATTCGGTTTGACGAACGCGCCGGCGGTATTTATGGACTTGATGAACCGCGTGTGTCGACCTTTTCTAGACAAATCAGTAATAGTATTTATTGATGACATCCTTGTCTACTCTAAGAGCGAGTTAGACCACGAGCAACACCTTCGGGAGGTTCTTGAAGTGTTAAGGAAAGAAAATCTATACGCCAAGTTCTCTAAGTGTGACTTTTGGTTGAAGGAAGTACAATTTTTAGGTCATGTTGTCACTCATGAGGGAGTGAAAGTGGATCCATCCAAGATAGAAGCAATGATGAATTGGGAACCGCCTAAGAGCCCGTCAGAGATCCGAAGTTTCTTAGGATTGGCGGGATATTATCGAAGGTTTATTCAAGATTTCTTTAAGGTTGCATCTTCTCTGACGTCCTTGACTAGAAAGAACGTGGAGTTCGTGTGGACCGACAAGCAAGAAGAGGCTTTTCGGACTCTTCAAAAGAAGTTGTGTGAAGCACCGATTCTATCCTTGCTGGAAGAAGATTTTGTGGTTTACAGTGAAGCATCGAAAATGGGACTGGGTTGTGTGTTAATGCAAAGGGGCAAGGTGATTGCCTACGCCTCAAGGCAACTAAAGGAGCATTAAAAGAACTACCCAACTCATGATTTATAGTTAGTGGCGGTGGTCTTCGCCTTGAAGTTATGGCAACACTACCTTATGGAACCAAGTGTACACTCTATACCGACCACAAAAGTTTGAAGTACGTGTTTGATCAAAAGGAACTGAATATGAGGCAACGACGCTGGCTCGAACTACTCAAGGACTATGATTGTGAGCTACTTTACCATTCGGGTAAAGCCAACGTGGTAGCGGATGCATTGAGCCGAAAGAAGTACGGTAGCGGAACACGTGCCGTACTTACACGGATTGAGGTGATGTCTAGTTTGATTGACCGAATCAAAGCAGCTCAAGTGGAGGCACTTTTGGAAGAAAACCTCAAGAACGAGGTGATGGTAAAGCAACATCTACTTTTGACGGAGGACGGTCGTGGTTTAAAGTTGTTCCAAGGCCGTGTTTGGGTACCCAATATTGGAGGCAACCGTGATCTACTTTTGGTAGACGCACACAAATCAAAGTATTCGATTCATCCGGGTAGCACTAAGATGTATAGAGATTTAAACTTGACCTATTGGTGGCCCGTTATGAAGTTAGATGTGGCCAATTATGTAGAGAGATGTGTGACGTGTTTGCAAGTGAAAACGGAACATCAAAAGCCGTATGGAAGTCTCCAATCATTGGAAATATCGGAATGGAAATGGGAGCACCTCACCATGGACTTCGTGACTAAATTGCCCAAGACCGTGAGAAATCATGATACCATATGGATTGTGGTGGATCGTTTGACGAAAAGTGCTCATTTCTTGCCTATGCGTGAGGCCGGCCCCGTTGATAAACTTGCAAAGTTGTATGTGGATGAAATCGTCTCAAGGCATTGTGTGCCTTTAACTATCTATCGGATCGCGATAACCGGTTCACTTCAAATTTTGGGACGGTTTGCAAAAAGGGTTAGGCACCAAGATCCATCTAAGTACCGCATACCATCCTCAAACCGATGGTCAAAGTGAAAGGACCATCCAAACTCTTGAAAACATGTTGAGATCTTGTATGATTGATTTCGGTGGAAGTTGGGATTCGCACTTACCACTCGTGGAGTTTGCCTATAACAATAGTTATCATTCTAGTATTCGGATGGCTCCGTTTGAAGCCTTGTATGGAAGGAAGTGTAGAACACCGGTGTGTTGGCTAAAAGCGGGTGAGAAGCAATTTGCCGGACCCGAAATTGTTCAAGAGACGGCCGACAAAGTGAAGGGTATTCGTGAGCGGCTAAAAGTGGCTCAAGACCGTCAAAAGAGTTATGCCGATAAGAAGAGGAGACCCATGGAATTCCAAGTGGGGGAGCGGGTAATGCTTAAGGTGTCCCCTTGGAAGGGTATTATAAGGTTTGGGAAGCGTGGGAAGCTTAGCCCTCGTTTCCTTGGACCGTTCAAAATTTTAGAAAAGGTGGGACGACAAGCATATAAGTTAGAGTTGCCACCCGAGTTGGCCGGCATACATCCTACATTCCACATTTGCTATTTAAGGAAGTGCTTAGCGGAAGAGGAGAGCGTAATACCTCTCTCGGAGATTCGAGTCGACAATGGTCGTTGTGTGGAAGAACCGGAGGCGATTTTAGAAAGCAAGTCTAAGAAGTTACGTCACAAAGAAATCGTCATTGTTAAAGTGCAATGGAAGCATCATCGTGGTTCAAACGTCACGTGGGAAGCGGAAGAGGATATGAAGAGGAGATATCCGAGTTCCTTTGGTTAATCTGTAAATTTCGAGGACGAAATTAATTCCAAGGGTAGGAGGATTGTAACACCCGGAAAATTCGTATCTAAAAGTTTATGAACATGGCCTTGTAATATTTCAATTTACGGTTAATGGAAGGGTTAAAAGTATTTTATGTTGGGTTACTTTTGGATCGGAGAAAAACGAACGAAAACAAAGCAAAACGCGCGCGGGACGCCCTGGCTAGGCTGCCAGGCGATGCTGCTAGTGGCAGTATCGCCCTTGGCTCAAAATTTGGGTTTTTGTGGATTTTACCTACGGTACACTCTCGGCTATGCTGCCGGTGATGCTGCCATGGCAACATAGCATGGCCGTATCGCCCTTGTGGTCCAGGAGCACAGTAAGGTGCGATTTTCAGCCCTATTTCTCATTTTTATCAGTTTCGAGTTATCAGTATTGGGAGCAAAGGGCAGAGGCGATTCTAGGGTTCTTTACTTCTTCACCTACCTCTCCCAAACTCATTTATTGCTACATCAAGGGAAGATTCAAGGGAGATTCAAGTATTAAAGCTTCAAGTGGTGGTGTTCTTGACTCCTCTCTTCTAGTTTCATCTTCTTCATCCTCTTAGGAGCATTTCTAGGGTTCTCCTAACTCTAGCCTTGTGAGTTCAAATCCAAACCCTTTAATCTCAAATACATGTTGTAAATGTTGGGTCTTGTTGATTTTTAAACTTATATTGTCAAGGGTTTATGTATTTGGTTGAGTTTGGAAGTTTTAGGTCAAAATGAAGTATTTTGGGGATTTTGAGTTAGATGATGAAATGAACATCATAGTTGGTTTAAAATACTTGAGAAAGTTTTATATAAAGATAAACCTAGATTTTTGGAAACGAAATGTTTTGACCTAACTTTTGGTGGAAAGGGTATTTCAAAGGGAAATGATTTTGTAAGGGTTTTCGGTGTTGAGAAAACTATAAATACATCTCGTTTGATGTATTTGGAGGGTAGACTATTATGTAATGGATCCATAGGCATATCGTCGGTTTAAAGTGGGATTGTTGTCCCTTTTTGGTAGCATAGAAGTCATCGGGGGCCTCTTACCGTTGGGTATAATTCCGAATCATTACCGGATGCCATTGACTCTATGCATGCGCAATCTGGGGTCATCGGGGGCCGTGTACTAAGGTGCATAATCGGTTATTGCCGGTTGCCATTGACCATTGCGCGGGCTTTCGTAAGAAGTCATCAGGGGCCGTGTACTAAGGTGCATAATCGGTTATTGACCGGTTGCCATTGGCTCTTACAGTTAGCCCAAACATCGTGTAGTGACCTACTTCTGGTATCCGTCACTAAGGATGGAACACCGGGTCTCCCCCGGTTGCTTTTAAAAAGATCCTTGCTCATCAAGAGTAAGTTATTTCAAGATAAGTTAAAAGGGATAAACGCACTGTATCTTATCTTTTAAATGTTTTAACTGCCTTATCCTTTTAACTTTTTGTTCACACTAGGCGTAAGCCTAACACTTGATTCTAAAAATGTGGTTTAGTAGGTAAGCAGGTTGATGGGGCTCTTTAGAAAAGAGCGGGTTGATGTGTCGAGAGAGAGGACACCTTTTTGGAATTATGCTCATATGGTATACATTTAGTTGGAGATATAACATATTCTTTTGAGGATATTAGTAACACCCAGTTGTAATCTATATTCTGAATAGTATAGATTAATAGGTTGTTATGTAATGTCCATGTTTAGATGTAAACTCCCATACTCTATCCCACTTATTGGGTGATTTTATTTATATTCCGCTTTTTATTTCGGTTCAATTTTACTCTAAATTTTAGGGTGTTACACAAAATCACATATGAAGTTGTACCTGAATTTTTTTCTCAAATTTAATTACCCAAATGATTGGCTGAGAATATCCTCGTATTTTATTAAATATTTACCGTTCTTGTATCAAATCATATTAAATCATAAATGATTTAATATTATGTGGGACCCACATCATATGTGATCCACAAGTGTCCCTTTGTTTCTTTAAAAATGCAAAGTTCTCATTTGAACCTTCCTCTATATATATATATATATCGTATAATTATGTGTCTATATATACATGTTTATACTTTATACAGATAATAAAAATATGTTATTTCCTTTACTTATCAAAAATTTCGGGTGTTACGTAAATCTAGATTTTTTATATTTAAAAAGGGTTTTAAACAACTTAAATATTTACATTTGTATTTTTCAGTGTTTCAAATCAAATATCATGATCAAGTTATTGTTTTTACTTGTCCTTATCTTCTTTTATGCTTCCAATAATATGTTTTACCACCAATTGAAATGCTTGTTGGCAGAAAATTTGACATTGCATGTAAAGTAGTGATAAGACTAGCAGTATAATGAAGTGTTAACTTGAGATGTAGCAAATCAAACACAATCAATAAGAACACAATTAAGATCAACTAGAAATTGCTCCAAAATGCTCTCAATGTGTCATATATTTCAAAAGTCAAATGCTTACAAATCAGAGAGTTAACATACAATGAAAGTCAAAATAACTATTTATACCCAAGTACAAAATTACATTTTCTATCGTTCTACTTTCAACAATTCTAAATCTAACATCCTCCCCCTTTGGTGAAATTAGCACGTCTCTTGAAGAAATATAACACTTCAGTCATGAATTCTGACACTACGTGTATTGAATTCATTTCTTTAGTGCCCTTCTATACCTTGGACGGAGACAAAGAAGGACTTCCAATCTTCTAAGATCTTCAAAGCATCAACCATTAGATCTCTGTCTCTCTTAGCCATCTTCTTAACCGCTCGCTCATCTAATTTCAGCTTACCTTCTAAATATAGCTTGATAGTCTTCAGAGTTCCATCACAATAACAAGCTATTTCACTTAAACGCATGTAAAGCTTTCTGTTTCCTGCACCCACGTAGATGATTCCAAACTCTAGTTGTTCAACAATGTAATAAGGAGGGAAATTATCAATACCAGAGATACTTTGGTCTGGCTTCACCAGATTAAGCTTTGGTTGATTGCTCTCAAGGCCAGTCTGAAAATCATACACATATGCTTGATAAATATGATAGTACTTGATGAAGCTCAACAGCTTATCATATGCCTTCATATAATCCCCAGTCTGGACTATCATTTTTCTGAAATCATTAACTATCTCTATCATGTCATCAATAGTTAGATTGATAAAATCAGCTTCGGTGAACTCCCATTGCTTAAAATCCCGACGACGGATTGCAAAGTAAGAAATATCAAAACCAGAACACTTCTTTGTTGAAGTATCAACCATATTCATGTAGCCTTGCTCAGTATTGACACGAACTCTTGACATTCTTGAATGTTTGACAATAAATAGATATCATCGTTTTGCTTCTCCTCTTAATTCATAACACCCAATGTTTTAACTTTAGCCAATTAAACTTGATGTCTAATGAAAAGCTTACTTTTAGTATTTTCTAGAAAAGGAGTGTAGATTCTCTAAATGCGCCACTGACTAGCCAATTTTTCTATAGTTTTGATAGGCTTAGGAAGATTATCTGGGCGTATTCTCTCAGGAATAAAAACTTCTTCTGGTAAGGCTATTGGATCATCCGACGCTCGAAATACGTCATCATCTTCTCTAATTTCATCAAATTCACCTTCTTCTACTATCTCATCATCTCTGAAAGGAAACAGATCTTTCACTTCTTTCCTTACTGTTTCAAGAGACAGTTGTTCCCCACTATCATCAGAAGGGATATCCATTAATAAATCAACCATCACCTCCTCCTCAGTTCTTTTTTCGACAATGTCAGGCTTTTCAACCATTGATTCGACATCAACAAGAACTGGAATGGCTAATGCACTTGCATCAGTCATCAATGCATCACTTATACCAGTTTCAGCTACTTGATTTTCCACATTTTCAGCAATAAGGTCTTCATTAACACCTTCATTATCCCGACCACATAACTATTCTAATTGTTGATCAACCCTGGTTCATTCACCCCTTGAGTTTTTGAAATAACTTGCTCAATTCGGCGCCTTTTCTCCCCCTCGTGAAGATCCTGATCATCCTGATCCTCATATTTGCGTTTAGTCATGTCGGCCTGAGATCTACAAGTTTCCTCCAAGGTTGAAATTCAGTTAGATAACGTTGATACACGATCATTCAAAACAGTGAAATTCTGCGACATATCCGAAAAACCTTTCTGCATATCAAGTCGAAGCTGCTGAATTTCTGAATTAGGCTGAGCAACAAGGGCACTCTGTAGCCAGAGTAAAGCAGTAAGATCAAGATCTTGTTGATCCATAACCGCCAGAGCTAGTAGTTTAGAGTATAACATCGACTTGAGTTCATCTAAAGAATGTTCCTTCGGTTGTGGTGGAGTTGTAACAGGTACTATGCCAATATATCTGGGAGCTGGTACAGTAGAAGGACCAACCACATTATGATCATACACAACTCTCGATATAGTGGCTACAAATCATGGCCTAGGATAAGGTGCTTCGATCACACTAGCTTTACCGATAAATACTTCTAAGGTTTGCACATGTAGCCTTTCAACAGTATGTCTTATAGCTTCCATTCCCTGTATCAGTTGAGTTTGAATAAAATCCCACGAGGGTAACTGTCCTGGTCCACTTAGGATACCCGGTGAAACAGCGGCCGAAGCCGTTGTGCCTGTGTTCAGTGCTGGCGTTGTGTTAACACTGACATGACTTCAACCCTGTCCTCGAGCAGCACCAACAAATAGTGGCAACGCTCTGGGTGTTCCGCTTGTGACACATAGACTCCTAACAGATGTTATCTATATAGACGGTGTCCTAATCGGTGTAGCACCGGGCACTAGACTCGATGTGAAAACAAAAGAAATCGACGTCCGGGATAGTGTATGTGCTATATCCCCGTGAATTTGTGAAACATTAGCTTGTTGAAAGCTGTTGAGTGGCTTGGGGAGGCGTGCAAATGCATTGTTGGGCGAACAATGACTTCTTCGATGCCAGATCGTAACAAATACGTCATAGCAGTAGATGTGGCTGCCCGGGAAAAACTGGTTTAGGGAAGGTCTGATATTTGTTTTTCTGACCTTGTCTCACATTCACCATGCTTTTCTACGTCGCTTCCACTCAAGCTCACATTTAACTCTTTCTCCCTCGTCCATCCTTATATCTTCTAATGCCTGAACATCTGATACAACATTTTGAATAATAATATTTGTATCAGGCATCTGTATCTTCATTTGAGTTTCAGACTCGGTATTTGTAGGAGAAAGAACCAAAGGAGGTTGTCAACCTATCCGATGTGGTATTCTATGAACCAATGGATGGTTATCATCATTCGCATCATCGTCGTCATCATCATTTGGACCATGATCTGCAACATCATGATCATGAATTTCTTCTGGTACCTCTGTAACACCCTCAAATCTAGAAAGAGCAACTAATTTAAAATTTCAAATATTACATCAAAATTTAAGATAAATCTTTTCCTATAAATCAATATTTAAGTTCCCTCAAATCACAAATAGTAATAAACCTCTACAACAGATAAATAAAGTATTATACAAGACCTACATATGGTTGGGTGTTACTAAACCAATAAGAGTCCCTATCTCCGAATGCGGAAAACGTCACCGATCATCTAGATCTTTATTGTGCCAATTCCTAGCACTCAAGTCAATCTGTGTCGCTAGTACCAACCTCAACAATAACCTGATGCACATGCCGACAAAGAAAAAAGGTTAGGCTTAACGCCTAGTGAGCTCAAGAGTTTTATGACATATTTATAATCGATTGAAAACGAAGATTCCTTGAAGAAATAATAGTTTTTCAAATAAGACGACTTCATTATAAAAATAACGTGTTTTCCAAAATCATCATTTTCGAACGATAAAAGCCTTGAAATCAAATACCAAGGAATTGAAAGCTTTAAATATAAATAACCATTCAAACGTGAATTCCACCCGTTTTACTCACCCAAAACGTAAACACGCTTAAATGAATTTGATGCCCAAGATATGGATAAATCTCCAATTCTTCAATGTTAAAACATGATCAAGCTTCAAATATACAATAATATAAATTATGGATAATACACCATACTCTAAAATGTTACCGAAAATAATGGATAAGACTCTATACCCAAAACAACACTCTCGGTGACGGGGGAGACCCGTATTACCATTAAAAGTGACGGGACACATAAGTAGATCACTATTCAACGATGCATGGTCTAGATTAACGAACCCGCTCGTGCGAAATTACACCTTTATGGTCAACGGTCGATGCCCGACAACAAGAGCCCACATCTTAATGCTTATGAATACTCGATGCCTATTTCGAACTACAAATTGTTAGAACCCAGATCCCCTTTTAATACTCAATAATCAGTAGATGAAATATATGAATGATGAGCGAAAGCAATTAATCTACTAACCAATTTCTGTCAATTGATCGACATTCAATACAGTGATAACTAACTCTATTTATACTATTACATATGAAAAGTCAATGAGCTAGTCTATCACTAAGTGACACATCACTTGTACTTCTAACAAAATCAGTTATGCACGAGAAGTGTGACTTGCCACGTCATTTGAAGCACGTGTATATAGCAGTTGAAATCCAGAGGATCTTCAAGTCTCTGGGCGCTTATGGACATCTTTGATCAGAAGATAAACTTCTGGAATCTGGTCTTCTGGTGTTCAGGACTTGTACGATTATGAATCATACTTTCATATAATATTTTCTAACACAAATACTAGAGATTACAACTTAATGGTCAGTGGCTGATGCCCGACTATCAAAGCCCACACCTTAATGCCTATAAAGACTCGATGCCTATCTCACAAGGTTACATCTTAATGGTCAATGGTCGATGTCTTACTGCAAAAGCCCACACCTTAATGCCTATAAAGACATGATGCCTACCTCAAACAACCACATGGGACTAACTATCCCAACCAAACCGACTTATATGCCTATGGATCCAATGCAACTCAATCTAATTTATATGACTCCAAAACGAATGACCAACGCACTCAAATGTGTAAAATATTATTTAAATCGGACAAATGTCCATGAGACTCATCTTAGTCAAAACCGAGCAAATGCTCTATAACTCAACACTTATATAATTACTCAGTACATTAGTTGAGACGGACCATTTTCCAAATGAACTCATATTCATATAATTCAAAATATCTCATGATGCAATAACATTTAACTCCAATAGTTTACAAATCCAATATTCTCAAAATGACATTGACACCAAATAATCCTCATTTGTAAAATAAAACATCAAAGCATCTAATGTAATATGTTTTATTCATCAAAGTGTCAAGAATCCGAATATAATATTTCGTAAGTTTCATAAACCCATTTTTACCAAATAACTGCATACTATCAAAATACTCACACATTTGACAAATAGAAAGTAAAACATGTTAATATAACAAAATTGACATTTTTTGCATGTACACCGTTTTCACAAAGCAACTTGAACTCACCTTGCTAGATTTAGGCTAAATCTAGGTTTTACCCCAATACCGAGCTCCATTCGGTGAAAACCTTAGATTCTCAAGCTAAACCCCTATATCCATGATGTAAGTCCTTAAAGAACACCTACATATCTCTCAAAACACACAAAATAGAACCCAAGAGAGAATGAGAGTCATTGGTGTAAAACCCTAACCCTAGATTCAAGTTTCGGAGAGGTGGTCTTACCTTTCTCTCCTATGAGTTCCAAAATCATCAACTGACCTCTAGCTATATTTGTTTCCATATTTAAGAGCTTTAAAATACAAAACCGTAGCATTTTGAATCGCCCAAATTGGCTGAGAAATGAGAGAGATATGACCAAATGAAGTTTAACCGCGAAATCTGACTTTTTAACCCCTGCACGAAAAGTGCGACCATGGAGTGCGACCCTACCACTCCCAGGTCATAGTTTGAGGTTGCACCTTTCCGAAAACCCCTTACGGTACACAAAGTGCGACCAGGGCCTCCAGGTGCAAGAATTGCGACCCTAACGTCGCAGTTTACCCTTTTTCGCGCATTTTGGGCTTTTCTTGCTTATTTTCGACATCTAATCAGGGACCAAAACCCATATCACTTAACCAAACCATTCCATTTATTAATATCATGATAACCCTTGAATTTAGGAAAACCAAAATTTTCGGGTGTTACAGACTCAGTTTTGAGAATATCCATCTCAACAATCGTTGTGACTGGAGGAATTTTAGAAGTACCAACTGCAGTAGATGTTTTAGGAGAATCAGTAGCATGATCAGATGCCCCATTTCCATACCCCTCTCATTTTCATTTTACCTCTGCTCTTCCCAATCAAGAACCCCATGTCCTTGACCCTGCTCCCCTAGACCTAACACCTCATTCATCTCGGGGTTGGCATTGTGGGTAGGATCAACCAGCTCTGGTTGATTCATCAATGCATGCTCATGCCTATACTCTATTACACTCTCAGCAGTCGGATCGGCATATGCTAGCAGTGCTTAAGAAATAGGTCTGGCATTTGGAAAATGACCTGGAGGAATTCCGAGTGGTTTCATGGCATTTGATCGGGTCCTCGGATGATGTGCACATCTTGGAATATCCTGATTTCCTTCCATCATACTTTCTACAAAAATCTGCAAATATCTTTGAAATGGGATAAATCTCCGGTTCCTTGTTGAAACAATTGCTTCCATCAATTCTTGCCAGATTATTGCAGCATAATCAATATATCTGTTGAAAGCAACGACATGAAAGAATAAATTAAAGATACCAAAGAGATGAGATCTTCATATTCAGCATGTCAAGCTTGGATACTAATAATTGGAATCATTTATCATCCAATGCCTTAATAAACAAGTTAGCAATCTGAAATTCTGTATTAACAAAGTATAGTTCAACAGTACCTTTCTCAACATAGTCTTTAATGAAGTGATACATGATGTCAATGTGCTTTGTCTTGGTGTGTTGAACCGGATTAGCAGATATAGCAATAGCACTCTTCAAGTCACGGTATATTGGTATCTGGTTGTAGTAGAAGCCATAGTCCCGTAACTGAGTTCGCATCCACATAACTTGAGAAGAGCAACTGGCAGCAGCTACATACTCCGCCTTAACTATGGAGGTAGAAACATAGTTTTTTTTCTTCAACAACTAACTTACCAATTTATCTCCAAGAAACTGTATGTGATCTGAAATACTCTTTCTGTCCAACATGCAGCCTGCGTGATCAGCATTTGAATAAGCTTTCAGTCCAAAACCTGTGTCCTTAGGATACCAAAGACCAAGATTAGGTGTACCTTTTAGATATCTTAGAATGCATTTTACCACTGAAAGATGAGATTCCTTAGGCAAAGTTTGATATCTTTCACAGACACATGTAGCAAACATTATATTTAGTCGACTAGAAGTTAAGTATATTCAAGAACCAATTATAGCACGATAGTTCATCTGATCTACAGCTTTTCCAGAAGGATCAGCTCCCATCTTAGAACCTGTTGCCATCGGGGTACCAATTAGAATACAACTTTCCATATTGAATTTCTTCAATAAGTCTAAGATGTATTTAGATTAATTGATCAGAATCCCCGTGGACAACTGTTTCACTTGTAATCCGAGGATAAAATTGATTTCCCCCCATCATACTCATGCAAAATTTGGTTGCCATTAAACCTGATTTTCTTTACAAAACTGTGGATTTGTAGATCCAAATATAATATCATCTATGTATATCTGTATAAGAATAATATCCTCACCTTTTCGTTTGATAAATAAAGTGGGATCAATTGTAACTCTTGAGAATTTGGACGCGGTAAAAAAATCAGTAACATGATACCATGCTTGTGGGGCTTGTTTTAAACCGTAGAGGACTTTGTCGAGTATATAAACGTGATTCGAATGATCGGGATCAACAAAGCTTTCCAATTGAGACGTATATATACTTCTTCTTTCAGAGGACCATACAAAAATGCAGTTTTCACATCCATTTGGAAGACTCTGAAATTCTTATGAGCTGCATAGGCTAGAAGCATTCTAATAGTTTCTATGTGTGCCACTGTTGCATATGTTTCGTCATAGTCAATGCCCTCTTGTTGGCAATAACCTTTTGCAACAGGTCGCGCTTTGTTTCGTACAATGATTCCAGTTTTATCTTTCTTATTCTTGAATATCCATTTTGTACCGATAATGGACTTTACCTTCGGTCGAGGAACCAGACGCCAAACCTTTGGAGCTTTGAACTGATTTAGCTCTTCTTGCATTGCTAGAATCCAGTCTGGATCAGTTAATGCCTCTGAAAGTTTAGATGGTTCGACATTGCTCAAAAATGATGCAAACATGCACT
Source organism: Silybum marianum (assembly GCA_036898165.1). Lineage (NCBI taxonomy): Eukaryota > Viridiplantae > Streptophyta > Magnoliopsida > Asterales > Asteraceae > Silybum > Silybum marianum. The sequence continues at coordinate 18,726,816 of CM072530.1, read as the reverse complement.
CATTCGTTGTAGCAGATCTGGTTTGAACCGGCTTGGACGGATCTCAAATAATCTGATTAATCGGATGTGTGATTGTTCACTTAGTCGAATGAGGCAATGGATTGTATAGCAGTTGTGCATGGTTCGGATCAACAAAGGTATTTAGGGAAACAATGGGGTTATCTTCTTGTGTGACTAGAGTTGGGATAAACATTGATGTCGAGGCCTCATCTGTTTGAATTCTGGGTACAACCATAGTTGTTTGAATTATGGGTGCAACCATAGTAGTAATAGGAGGATACTCTTGTCTAAGTATACCAGAATATACACTATCAACCGGCGTAGGACTATCAGAAATTTGAGCTTCCGGTTGAATAGGTGTTGTAGAATTCGTACCACCAGGTGTCTGTATCGGAGTTGACACCACAGCATCAGAAGTTGGATTTGTTGGTACAGCTTCAGATGGAGATAAGGGAATAGAATTTGAAGATGTAGTTGAGAAACCAGATGGACTCGAAAGTGATACTGAATCTCTTGGTTGAACAACTTCAGAGTTGTGAAACACAGAAGATTGAACATGATTAGAATTATTAAAATCATCATAAAAATTTTCAAACAAAAGATCTAAATCAGAAAGAGTAGAAGTCAGTTGTTCTGAAGCTTTAACACCAGTGAGTATAGGTTCTGAAATGTGACGATCAGAAACCCAATCATCTTTCTCATCCAATCTGACATTCACGCTCTCATTGATTATCCTTGTTATTTTGTTTTAGACTATGTATGTTGTTGATATAGCATAATATCCAATGAAGACAGCATCACCAGCCGTAGGATCAAGTTTTCCACGATCGTCCCTGTCATTTAATGTAAAACAAAGACATCTAAAAATATGTAAAAAATTAATGTTAGGAATGCGTTTATTTATCAGTTCATAAGGTGTTTTGCCAAACCGTTTGTTGATGATTGAACGATCTGAGTGAAACAAGCAGTGGATACAGCATTAGCCCACAGAAATAACGATAACTTAGACTCAACCAGCATTGTACGTGCTGCTTCAACTAGCGTTTTGTTACGTCTTTCTACAACTCCATTCTGTTATGGAGCCCAAGCTGCTGAAAATGTCTGATAAATCCCAATTGATGTAAGAAAATCTCCCAGCTTCTTGTTTTTAAATTTTGTACCATTGTCAGTTCTAATTGTTTGAACTAATAACTGCAAGTTTTTCTGTATGCCCTTGATAAAATCAATAATAACATTTGGGGCTTCATCTTTGGTTCGAAAAAACTTTACCTATGTGTACCGAGAATAATCATCAACGATCACTAGAACATATTTTCGGCCATTGATTGTTTGCACACGCATCAGTCCACACAGATCCATATGAAAGAAGTTGAAGTGGACGTTCCGTGTTGAACTCAACCATTGGTTTATGACTTGCCTTCTTCATCTTTCCTTTCTCACATGCAGCACACATATGTTCTTTCTCAAACTTAAGATCCGGTAAGCCTGAAACCAACCCTCCCTTTACTAATTAATTGATATTCGCAAAGTTCAAGTGGGAGAGTCGTCTATGCCATAAACAATTTTGTTGCATAGAGGCTTTTGCTAACAGACAAATTGCTTTCTTAGATTTCAGATCGGACAGATTGATTGAAAAAAGATTGGAGTTACGAGTACCCGCGAGTAACTCAGTTCCATCTTCTTTTCTAACACATCATCTCTTAGCTTTTAAATTTACCTCTAAGTCTTTATCACAGAACTTTCATATACTTAATAGATTGTGTCCTAATCCATTGACATAAGATATCTTCTTGATGGTGGTATTGTCCTTGATTAGGTCACCATACCCCAGAATAGGAGAAGAATTTTCCAAAACGCACTTTCCCGCAATCTTTTTCTATATAATTGGTGAGAATCTCCTTTCGTCCAATCATGTGTTTTGAGCATCCAGGATCCATTAACCACGCATGATTGGTCTGCAAAATATGACTAAGCAGATTTAGGTGTCCATATAAATATAGGTCCTATGGGGTTAGCAGTCTTAACTTTTGGGAACCCATTTGAAACTCGGTTCCTTTAATTTTGTCAAAATAAGAGATTTTTTAGACAAAATCCTTGATTTAGGTACCCAAACTAAATTGGGTTCCTTTGTTTCCTAATAGGCTCGGATTTTGGTACCCATTTGAAATTGGGCCCTAATTGCTTATAAAAATGATATTGAGAAATGTTTCAAATAAATACAGAAGGATCAACATCATAATTCAAATGAGAAGCAACAAAATCATTCATCCCACATGCAGAACAACAAATATTATCATGAGCAAATGTAAGCAGTTATTGTACTGAATATATCATTTTTGGAAAGACAAAACATGATTATTTATCAGTACAATTATTCTTATCATCATGAATAATATTGTTTGTCATAACAGTATGAACATGGTGTAACACCCCTAAAATGGGAGTTAATTTAAACCAAATAAAATACGGAATAAGACTTAATAAATAGACATCGCCCATAAAGATGGGGAGGAGTTAAAGAGTTTACAACAATAAATTGGATACTAGATGACAACCTATTAATCTATACAGTTACAAAATACAAATTATGTTCGGGTGTCTCTAAATCCTCCAAATATATCCTTCTATGCATCTCCAATTGTACATACAAAGGTGTACTCCAAAAAGGATACCCCTACTGGCATCTATCTCCGCCCAATCCATGGGAGCCCCACTAGCACGATCACCTGATATACATATCATTTTAAGAAAAAGTGTTAGGCTTAAAGCCTAGTGAGAACAAAAGGTTCAAATATGGAAAGCCAATAAATCTGTGAAAACGGTAAATAAACATTTAACCCAAAAGCCTTTCCATTTATTCTTTTTCTTTTGCGCGCGATTTACACTTAAAAGATACGCAATTGAGGGAAACATACAAGAGCGACCCGCTAATCATACTGATAGAAATCAGTAATTAAGTAAGCTCGACCGGATAGAAATCTTCGGCTTACGGATAAAGACTTCAACCACAAACGTGGATTTATTACTCAATACCCAACTAAGCAAGTTCAACCCCAACAAGGATTTATTACTTGCCTCATCCCGAATAAAACCGACTATTGTGCCTATGGATCCATTGCACTAGTCTAAGATATTTTAATACGTCAATACCGACGTACTAATCATTTCTCACGCAAAATCTTTGTATGATATGTTCTTTGTTCCAAAAACCATCTTTCCAAAATTAGGTCAAAATAGCATCTAGTCCCAAGTAACATATTTCTTGCATATAAACTCATACAAGTGTTTTAAAACCATTTATTATACTCATTTCATCATTTCAAAGAGAAACTCTAGATGACACATTTTGACCTAGTTTACCAAAATCCACCAAGTATGGAAATACTTACATAAACACCATCTAGTAGGTAAAAGATATCATTTTGACATGTATAAAGTTTTAGAAAGGTAAGAATGAACTCACAAGCTAGAGTTTCAGGAACCCTAGAAATATCCCCAAAATTATGAAAATGGTGGAAGTTTGATGTAGATGATGAAGAACACAATTATTGAAGCTTAAACCCTTGATCTTGACTTGAACTTTCACTTAGATGAAGCAATAAATGGGTTGGGATGCGGTAGGTGAGAGCATTTAATGCCCTGGAATCGCACCTCAATAGGAAAGGCAAAGACACGTTTTTGGTATCTGATAAAATGAGAAGTTGGAGCTAAAAATCGCACTTAAATCAGCCATCTGGACAATCTGGGCGATTATGCCCTGCGATATTCACGTGGCATAATCGCCCAACATGTACCGCAAGATTGAACTGATTTTGGTCATCTAGTGATCCTGGGCGATTATGCCCTGCGATTATGAAATGGCATAACAGCTTGTCATAATCGCCAAGTGTGTACCGCGAGAAATGCTGATTTTTTTGCCATTTGATGATCCGGGTGATTATGCCCTGCGATTATAGTTTGGCATAACAGCTGTCATTATCGCCCAGATGCTACCGAGGCCCATTTCGATTTTGGTTTTCGCTCCTTTCCTCCAATTCAGCGCCACCCAGCAGTACACCCTTGAAATACTCCATCTAGCTATAAATAATAATAATATTAAGATGCGGAATTCATTACTTTGAATACAAAATTTCGATTGTTACACATGGATAAATGAATTTGTTTTGTCTACTCTATCAGTAGACCGTTTCACCCTCCATTCAGTCTTTACTCCTTTAAAAATGAGGAATTATTTGAAATAGGACAAAATTGAGGATCAACGATATAAGAAACATTTTTTCTTTTAGATTTACCGGTTTTCTTCCACTTTTGAGAGGATCGTTTAGTTTTCGATTTAGATTTCTTGATATTCTCAACAACGCGTTTAGTATTAGAGCATTCGTCCTTTTCAAAGTAAACCGTTGTTTCTTTCAAAGACTCTTGAACTAAAAAATCCAAATGGCTTGACTATTTAGATTCAAAATCAAACTTTTCAATTTCTTCATCTAAACCAACATCTGAATTCATGATTTTGAAAAATCAAGTTCAGATGAACTATCATCAGATAAATCAAAATTTTGTTCTTTCTTGATGCGTTCGGCCCGATCAAGATATAGAAAATCATCAAATTCTTTCCTTATTTGTTTTTCACTATCAGAGAGAACAAAATTTTGAGAATTTTTACAAAATTCCTCAAAAGAAGGAAAAGAATGTGAAGGCGGAAAATCAAATGTATTATTATTTGATTCTTCATCATCCTTAACTTCAATTGAATCACTCTATTTGCTTTTAAAAACAAAATTTCCCATGAAAGCTTTGCATGGAGATATATTAGAATCAGTTGCATTTCTCATCGTTTCACTAGATTCTGCTATATCCTCTAGTTTGATTGAAATATTCTGTTTGTAATCGGAAATATTTTGCTTTAAAATGATCTTTTCCTTTTCAAAATTTTGTCTTTTATCAGATAATAATTGTTCAAGCTCAACTATTTTACTTTCCAGCATTAATGGTGGAACATATAGTTTGCCTTCAATTAGATCAACTTCAAATTCAGTAGTTGAATAGCTTGAAAAATAATCATTTGAAAGACAGACTGAGTTGTTATTAAAATAGCTATCATTTAACATCTCATAATTAAAAGAAAGTTGCATTTTACGCTTGTTTTTCCGATTCCAATCGTCCCGACGCGCAATCTTTTTATCTGATTTAGTCCATCTAGTTTTATATTGGGATAAGTAGCACCGAGATTAATAAAATCAAATTCATATAAAGTTGGAATCTCGGACAGTGCTTTCTTCAAATTTTTAGGATTATCATATCCTAATCCCCATTTAGCATTATAAGCCATTTCTTTTCGTTTGTTTAAATGAATAATTTGTTCAGTTTGACCTTGTTTATAAAGTCTTTCTTCAAGAAATTTTATATTTTCAATCAAATCATTCTTTTCTTTAAGAGTAGAATCATAAAGTCTTGAAAAACCACCCTTCTCAATTTCTGATGTCTCAAATTTAGCAATAAGTTCAGATAATTGACATATTAAAGCTTGCTTTTCATTTTCAAACTGATCTTTTTCTTTTCTCAGAGAAGCAATTAGATCTTCATTTGCAATACAGTCGATTTTAAGATAATAGATTTCTTTTGATTGTTTATTGATTTGTGATTGCTAGAAGATGCAATTGATTTTTCTTTTGTCAGTTTGAATTGTAAAGCAGAGAGTTGTGACATCATGGAATTCATTTGACTTATGAAGTAAGTGTTAAAGAGATCAGGTACCTCAGATCCAGATTCAGATGCAACGGATCCAGATTCCTCTTCTTCATCACTATCACCTCCTAAAACTTTTGTCATAAAGCACATATTAGCAGTTTCAATATTTTTAGATTTATCCTATCCATGATTCAACCAATAATCTGCTTTTCCCATCAATAATTTTCATGCTTCTTCTTGTTCAGTCATTAGCATCTTGTTCCAGTAATAAGTCTTCTTCATCACTATCACCTCCTAAAACTTTTGTCATAAAGCACATATTAGCAGTTTCAATATTTTTAGATTTATCCTATCCATGATTCAACCAATAATCTGCTTCTCCCATCAATAATTTTCATGCTTCTTCTTGTTCAGTCATTAGCATCTTGTTCCAGTAATAAGTAGAGTCTTAACAACTTTTATACGACAGTCTTTGGCAAAATGTCCAGGTTTAGCATTTGAATTCTTCATCTTCTCGCTTTTGCACAAACTTCTTTCTTTCATTCTTTGGCTCACTAGCCTGACTATTTCCTTTAACTTTGTCCTTGTGAGAAAAGTTCTTCTGACTTGAAGATGAATAGCGTTGATTGTTGGAAGCTGGTTTCTTATAAAAATTCTTTTGAAATGCTTTTGTTAACAGAATCATTGCTTGAGCAAGTTCTTCTCCATTATCCGATTCATGTCCATTATCAACAGTTTGTGACTCCTTTGTGAGTTGTTCAAGTTGTGCTAATAATTGTCTGCTGCTTGAAGATTGTCTTTGTTTATTTTCATCCATTAACGCTAGAGGATCACTGCCTTTCTTTTCTTCCTCAACTTTCTTCTTGGAACCTATCTTTCTCAGAACATCATCTTCATCTTGTTTAAGAATCTCAAACACTTCATGTAGAGGAATATCATTAAGCATCTTCTGTTGAGTTATTATTTTAGAATACTTTCTCCATTCCGGCAGTAAGTTGTTTAGAAAGTCACATTGTTCTCTATCAACGTCTTGTGTATTATGTGTTTGGACATTTCATTTAGAAGACAGACAAACCTCAAAAACGCTTCTTCTAATGTTTCTCCTTCCTTTATCTTGAATTGTTCATAGTTGACAATGCAATTAGTTACTTTCAATTGAGTCCCCACTTTGGTTCCCACCATCATCTTCTCGAGTTGGTCCCACATTAGTTTGGCACTTGCCTTGAAGGAGTCCATACTTGTGTAAATATCATTCGGTAAGCTCTGTAGGAGAAATGATTTTGCTTGTTTGGTAGCCTTCTCTCTAAGCTTTTCTTTTGCACTCCAATTTGTTTTTGGTTTAACTACGAATTGTCCATCAGGAGCAGTTATTCTGGGTGGTGTCATTAACCCAGTGTTTATAGATTCCATGATATTTATTTCATTGTCATGCATTTCAACAAAGTCAATGAATCTATCTCGCCACTGATCATATTCTCTGCGGTAGAGAATTAGTACTTTTGTGAAAGATCCAATTGCAAGAGCATCTCTTGTATTATGTTCGTGTTTGGATTCATTTTAATTGCTACAAATCTAATCTCAGATTAAAAGAAAAAATCAAACTGTTAGTCAATTAGGAAAATCAAAATCTGATAAAATTGTAAATTTTCTGATAAAATATTCGAAGTATAGAGGCTTCGGATGATAAAAGGATATTCTTCATCAGAAGCTTTGGATATAAAGTCAAAGCTCGTGCGAAGCTTGTATCTGAGGTCTCTTGAAGAATGATCAAAAGGCTCGTGTGATCAATTATCCCAAAGCTAATCCGAGGGCTCGTGAGAACAAGTATTCGATGGTTCGTGAAAACAAGTATATGAAGGTTCGAATGACTTAACTTCATACACGTTTTTATACGAAGGACTTTGGTTTCGGATGACAACTATTTCATGCGAAGGCTCGACTAATGTTTGTCCGAAGATGATGAATACTTGAAGATTGCCTATCCGAAGGCTATGAATATTGTATGTCCGAGGGCTAAGAAGATTGTCTATCCGAAGGCTAAGAACATCATCATAGTCTAGTTTTTTCAACAAGTCCGAAAACCTCAAAATCGAACCAAAACCTATCCTAATAAATTCCAAATTGCTTGAAATTTGGTAGGGTTATCCACGAACACTTTCTGAACACTTTTCATTCAACCACCACGATCTAAAATAGCCTCTAACCTCATATTCGATCCCAAAACAGTAGCATTTTTTCGAAAACCCTAAAAGTTTAAAAAATCGATCTAAACTATTTTGCATGTAATCTGATTCGAAATTCCTTTTGAAGAATTAATCTCCTATCTAAATCGAGTCTATTGGTACCAATCTTGATCCAAAACATTCACCAAATCCATCAAAACTGATCAAAATAGTCAAAATTTGCGAAAACAAAAAAATATTAATATTTCTTACCAAAATCAGTAGATTTCTTTTTGTAATATGTTTGCTCTGATACCAATTGTTAACTTGAGATACAGCAAATCAAACACAATTAATAAGAACACAACTAAGATCAACTAGAAATTGCTCCAAAATGCTCTCAATATATCATATATTCCAAAAGTCAAATGCTTACAAATGAGAGAGTTAACATACAATGAAAGTCAAAATAACAATTTATACCCAAGTGCAAAATTACATTTTTAGTCCTTCTACTTTCAACAATTCTAAATCTAACATGAAGAAAGACTAATTAAAAATATTGAATATTAAATGAGAATGGAGAATTTATAGGAGAATAAATTAGGGTTTTTAAATTTAGAAATTGGGGAAAAAAGGGTCATCGCCCCTTTTGATTTTCTAAATTTTTTAAATCCCATAAAGGGTATTTTAGTAATACTATTAAAAATTAGTTTTTTTTATAAATAAACTCATTAAGGGTATTATAGGAATAACACATTTAGAAGGTCATTAAGTTAAATTCATATTATAAAAGGTTATGACGTTAATTAATATCTCATTTAAGGTCGGGATCATTAACTAAATAACTTTAAATGAGATTTTAGTTAGCTCCATAACCTTTTAAAATCTTAAATTAATTCAATAACTTTGTAAATGTGTTATTCCTATAACACCCTTAACGAAGTTATTTAAATAAAAACTAAAATATAACTTAAAACTATAACATTACTAAAATACCCTTAATGGGTTTTAAAAAATTGGAAAGTTAAGGTTGCGTTTAGTTGATGAAAATTTTTCTGTTTTCTAGAAAAAATTTCCAGTGAAAATGAAAATTTGGAAAACGCGTTTAGTTCGTTTAGTTTTCAAAAAAATTCCAAAAAAAAAATCATTTTCATTTTCTAAATTATATTAGATTTAGAAAAAACAACTTTTTTGAGTTTTCAGAATTTTCATTTTCAAAATAATTTTTTACATATACACACACTTACACTTTTACACGCGTGCACATACACACTTTCACACACACACACTTTCACTTTCACACACATACACATACACAATTTCACACACACACACACACTTTCACACACACACACACATACACACACATATACACTTTCACAAACAAACACACACTTTCACTTTCACACTCATACACAATTTCACACACACACACTCATTTTCACACACACACACACATACACTTTCAAACACACACACACACATACACGTACACAATTTCACACACACACACACTTTCACTTTCACACACACACATACACAATTTCACACACACACACACACACTTTCACTTTCACACACACACACTTTCACACACACATACACTTTCACACACATTTTCACTTTTACACTCATACACAATTTCACACACTTTCACACACACATACACACACTCATTTTCACACACACATACACACACTTTCACTTTCACACACACACACACACACTTTCACACACTTTAACTTTCACACACACTTTCACACACACACACTTTTCCACACACTCACTTTCACACACACACACACATACATACATACACTTTCACACACACACACTTTCACTTTCACACTCATACACAATTTCACACACTTTTGCGCGCACACACACACACTCACTTTCACACACACACACACACACACACATTTTCACTTTCACACTTCCACACACTCACTTTCACTTTCACACACACACACACTTTCACACACTTTAACTTTCACACACACACACACACACACACACTTTCACAAATAAAATGATGTTGATTTGATTACACATAATATTAAATTTTTTCAACTTAATTGATATTACACATTTTAACAAATAAAATGATGTTGATTTGATTACACATAATATTTTTTGTTCATTTGATTTTATACGATTTTGAACTTTTTATGTTGATTTGATTTTACCCAATTTTTAAACATTTCGAACTGCATTGATATTAGACATTTTAAACATTTTAGCTGATTTGATTTTATACATAAATAAAAATACAAATAATATAAATACAAAAAATATTCAATATCAGTATCAACTATATATTTACAAGAATTAAACTTATACATAAAGTATAATCAGGGTCGGTCCTGACATTTTGAAGGCCCTGTACTGTACAAACCTGAATGTGACTCTATATCTTTTTTCCAGTTATATTATTTATCAATTTTTTATCACAAAATTAAAAAAGAAACCCATTTTAGTTTATAATATACATGGAAATATAAAATAATCATAAACAAGATACAAATACAAATCAGTCCGCTATCTATATCATTATATTGATGTTCAAAAACTTCCTATGATTGATCTTGTGATAAGAGTAAAAAGGTTAATTAGTAATAAAATGAAAAAAATACATATAAAAAGTATAATATAAAACATATAACCTTAATAGTTCAATAACCCAATAATAAATTGATACTACTACTTACATTTTTACGGAAAAAAATAACTAGGCATTACTATCTGGTGAACGTAGATTTTCTAACACGTATAGAATCGAAATCAACTGTTATACGCTTATAATCAAATTGGTAAGAACTCATTTTCAATCGGAAAATCAGACTTAAAACATTTACTCTTTTGAGAGTTACTCAATCACAAATAACTTTTCAAATGTTTTGAATCATAAATAAGAAAAATATAAAATAGGTAAAAAAACAAGAATTACGATTTTTTTTTTTGAATAAATTTTACGATTTTTTTTATAAATTTTATAAAACTTATCTTCATAGTTCACAAAATATGTATACTTATGATTTGAGTAAACTCTAATTTTTGTTCTTGAGGTTTAGTAAAATCTTTGAAAGTGGGACCCAAACTTTAATAAGTCTAGAAAGCGTCCTCATGGTTTGCATTTTATTCTGAAAGTGGTCCCCAGTCACTAACTCCATTAAAAAGGTCTGTTAACTGAAGGGTATTCTCGTCTTTTTTCATTTTTACATTTGTTTTCCTATTTTTGTATGAATCATCAAATTATAGGGACCAAAGTTGTCTCTTTTATTATATATATACATAACAACCAAGATCATTTATCCGGCCGGTTCACCAACTCGCCGGCGACCTCTGTACATCTCCGATAACCAACTCGTCGGCGACCTCTGCACATCTCCGATCACCAACTCGCCGGCGACCTCTGCACATCTTCGAATACCAACTCGCCGGCGACCTCTGCACATCTCCGACTACCAACTCGTCGGCGACCTCTACACATCTCCGATCACCAAATTTCCGGCTACCTCTGTACATCTCCGATCATAAACTTTCTGGCGACCTCTATACATCTTCGATCACCCCCTCGTCAGCGACCTCTGTACATCTCCGATCACCCACTCGTCAGCGACCTCTCTACACTTCTCCGATCACCCACTCGTCAGCGACCTCTCTACACTTCTCCAATCAGGAATATTAGGGATATGTATGATCAAATACTCCTCTTTAATCTCCATGTTATTGTGACAATGATGTCGTGGTTCGCTACCTGTTAGATGTCACAGATGAAAACTATCTTCTACGACCTCAAGCTGCTCTCCTTGTGGTTGGACTCATATACGACGGATTTTTTCGTAAGGTTATGGAATTATATTGGACTTGTTCGTCTAACATATGCCAACAATAAAACATTTGCATTTTTATTTTTATTTTTATTATTATTATTATGTGCAGATATGTGTTTCGATTTGCTTGATAAGAATCCTCTTTTGGCTGTCACACCTCTAGAAATCTTAACTCTTATGCATTTTTCAGCGTTTCTCAGTGGCACCAAGTTAAACTCATGGCAAAGATTCATATACTCCTGTAAGCATATTATTATTTATTATTATTTGGGAGCAAATAACCCATCTTTTTTTCAATATGTGTGCTTTGTTTTTAAGTAAATAGTCTGACTAGTTTATATTATAATTAATGACGTATAAATCTACCTGACGAGGAACTCAAGAAGTATGGTGGAATTGGATTTGGTGATGTTGAGAATCCTAGGGAGGAAATGGTTAAAGGTAATAAGCACAACTATTCTCCTCTTGTTATATACTAGCAATTAAGCTCAATTTAGGTTCTCTTTTCAATTGAGGATTGTCCATTGTAACTTACTTGGCATGGCCATCTAGAAGTGTAGTATTTGAACTCAATTAAACCCAACTGTGTTTTCCTCTAGTTTTTGTTACTTCGAATCTAATTTTTTTTCCCACCTTCTGGCTTGTTTTATGAGGATGAAAACTTCACTATTTGAGTATTATCAAGTTTTTCCCTCGTCGGCAAGCTCTGCATCTCCTGTTGGACCCATTACGACGACGATCTTCCATTGGCGGCGACGGGTGTTGGGTGATGCTTTGGCGGTGGTGGGTTCCATATGGATTCGATTAACCCACCTGAAGGTGAAAATTTTGAAGAAGCGATGGTGAATTGGTGATGGAATGATGATATTGGTGAGAATGGTGGTCTCATAAGGAATTAATGGTGGGGAGGTTAAAGCCATATGGGAGGCGCATGGTTTGCTAGTCTCGTAAAGAATTAATGAAATTTACTATAATTACATAGTTGGTCCTATAGTTTGATGGTTCTAAAGAAAATAAGAATATAAATGTAAAAAGTGAAAAGTGAAAAGGATGATTATACCCTTTAGTTAACGGACATTTTTAAAGGTGTTGGCAATTAGGGACCATTTTCAGAGCTTAATGCAAACCATGAGGATGCTTTCTAGACTTATCAAAGTTCAGGTCCCACTTTCAAAGATTTCAATAAACCTCAGGGACCAAAATTAGAGTTTACTCCTTATGATTTTTTATATAATTATATTTTTTGTAATTTATAATCAAGTAATTTTAAAAGAAATATATAAAAAAATCAAAACAAAAAGAAATATATGATAGAATTAAAAAATAGTTAAAATAATGAAAATGGAAAGCAAATAGCGAGATTCGAATCTAGGCAACTTGGCAAACTAGAGGGCGGCATAGCCATCCAAGCTAGAGGCAGTTTGCTCCAAATTATATATTTTCTATCTTATATACTAATTATATCATTATAAAAAAATTAAAAAATTTAGAGGCCCTCGACTATCGTAGGCCCTGTGCGGCGGCATGCCTTTGCACACCCTAAAGAACGGCCCTGAGTATAATAAAAATCTAATATAAACATAAAGAAAATAAAGATTGTGAGACTTCGATCGTCGTGCTCATGTCACAGCTGCGAATACCTATGATTTCAGAATTAAAACGATTAAAATAATTTGGTACAGTTTCTCCAGTTTTTTGGATTATGTAAATAAAGATCGCTAGTTTGCTTCTCCATCTTTCAACTACTAGCAAGTTGTTGAAAGAATTGATTAACCAATTCAGCAAATGAATTGATCGATTTCGGATTTAGATTGATCAACCACTGTGAAGCGGCACCAATAAGCATCCCCGTGAAACTTTTACACATACAAACTTCCTGGTAGTTTTGCGAGTTGGAAACAGTCCACATAAGTTGTTTGTATTGTGCAACGTGTTCAGTTGGGCCCGACAATCCTGAATATTTGGTGTGAAAGTTGGGATATTGTATATTTTTAGGAATGTCGACGAGGTTTATAGCATTTGAATAAGGAGATGTTTGATATCATGTAGGTGGTTCCACGTCGACGGGCACAGCAGTTCTAGGGAGTAGTGAAAGTACTTTCTCATAAGGTCCTTCCAAAAGCTTTAGGCATTGTGTGATAGGATTATCCTGAACGACACCACCTAAACCCTACCCGACAAAACCATTGTTCGCATGCAGGATTGATCCCGTATTGTCGGTGGAAACCGATAGGTTAGGTATTTGGAAAGAAGGCATTGGAAAAGACGTATTTGTTTGTATGGGGATCGAGGGCATTGGTATCGAGGGAATACCCATGGTAGGTTGTGAGACAAAGGACATATTTTGCATCGGAGGTGGAGGTGGAGGTGGAGGGAAGTTTCCTCGAAAGTGAAGTCATGCCCAACGATGAGGAGGACCTGGAGGTAATGGAGGTATGAAGGGAGGTCGTGGGTGTTGAAGATTTTCGAGTTGATCAATATGTTGTCGTGCGGCTTGAAATTCTACCCTTAACTCTACCTAGGCAACGTGGTGTGCTCCCTGGTTATCCATTTATTGTAGGATAACAAAACTAAACGAAGATCGTTAGTAAAACGAGTGTTTGTCGAAAAAATTCCTTAGTTGGGTGCCCCCATAGTGGGGGCCAAACTGTTTATGCCAAAAATTGCTTTATAAAACAAATTTAAGGTTTTTGTAGAGTTTTATCAACTAACGAATGTTTTATTCGATGAACACGAGAAATAAATATAAATAACAAAACACAGAGAATTGGTGACGCAAAAACCCTTGGTCGAGGGAAAAACAGTGGACGACAATGTAGGTCATCAATGCACTAGTGAGAATTGATGTCAAATAGGGACATTGTCCTTAAGTAATGTTAGGTCTAAATATATTGTATCTGAGATTACAATATTGAAGACGTGAAAGTCAAACTTGAAGTCAACAAAGTCAACATGAGCTTACTTTGTAGTTTACTCTTGTAATAGAGTAGAGTTATAAATACCCATGTATATTGTATTTTGTAGTTAGATTTATCATTTTCATATCTTGAATAGATTGAGATTGAGAGATTTGTAGAGAGAGAAGCATTCAATACATATGACAATTGATATTCATTGATTATATTCTTGATCATTTTGTATTGAATTCATCATTATCTGTTTACTAAAGGACTATCAAATGGTATCAGAGCAGGAATCATCAGATCTGAAGTAGATTTGAAGAAAAATTTGATGTTTTTGAGGTTTCTAAGAAAATTTTGATTTTGGTCGATTCTGGAAGATTTAATGGTTGAATTTGTTCAAGTTTAGGATCATTGGATTCACATTTGACAGATGAATACTCGTCTGAGTTTAATTTTGGATTTAGAACATGTTTGATTGGATTTAGGAACAAATTTGTTATTTTCGAATTTGGTTGAAAACCTACTGTTTTGGTTCTAAAATCCCATTTTTAGTGCGATTTTTGGTATAGATGCAAGAATTAAAAGTGGTTATGGTAGTGGTACGACCAACGTATAAAAAATTTCAGCTCAATCAGATGTGTTTTGGGATTGATTCGACATTTTTTTGGGGTTTTGTTCAAGTTTGATGAAGTTACTGTTCATCTTCATCAGCCTCCCCCACAAGGCTAGGTTCATAAGCTTCACACGATGGCTAATTTCAAATATTCATAGGTGTCGCATAGGCTATCTTCTTAACCCTTGCATAAAGCGTGCGAGTGAATAGTAACCTTCGCACAAAGCTTGTGTAAAATCATCCGAACCTCGCAAGCCCTCGCACCATATTGAGCGAGACTCGCACGACCTTGCTCAGCCTTCATTGGAGCTTCGCACGATAAGACCATCCAAGCTTCGCACGACATCATCTTCGCACGAATCTTATCCAAACCCTTGCAAGCTTCGCACATTTGATCCGAAGCTTCGCACTAGCCTAACCTTCGCATAGGGTTATTTTAAAAAAAAAGGTCTGGACTTTCCATTTTTGCCCATTCAAATTTTGACTTTTTGGGTTAAGTTTCAGATTCTTTCTTCAAAAACTTATTTTAAATTTTGGAAAAAATTTCTCGGGGTTTTGACTTTTTCCCGAGTGTTGACTTTGACTTTTCAACTTTATTATTTTCCACTTGTTTGATAATCAAAGTTGTTCAAATCTTCTGCAAATCATTTGATTAACGATTATTCATATATGATAACGATGTCTACTACTGGTTTGAATTCTCAGGTATCCTCTCTACAAACACTAGTAGAAAGCCAAAAGAAGGAGATTTACAAGCTCAAAATCGATTGTCTTGGAAGTTTTGAGCTGATTAAATATTTGAGAAATGATTGCACTGAAATGAAGGCATTAGAAGCTCAATTCACTGAACTTCGTAAGGATCCAACTATTATCACATATCAAGATTCAAGCAAAAAGAGGAATGTTGAGATGATAAAGAAAAATGTTGATCTTCAGAAAATGATTACTAATTTAGAGCATGATAAAATGATTTATTCTGAGTATGGGATTGTAATTAAAGATGAGAAGAAATTTGATTCAGACGAAAAAAAATTGAGAAAGAAAGAAAGAAGTATGCTGATGAGAAACTCAAATTGGAGACTGAAAAAAATAATTCTGAAAGCAAGCTTAAATCTTGTGAGTTGACCAATCTGAAGCTTTCAAAGCAAATTTTTGATTTTGAGAAGGTTCTTATAATTGAAAGAGGTACGATTAAAGAGGAGAGAAAAGAGAATGAGAAGAAAAGATTGGAGCTTACCAAGTAGATTTCTAATCTTCATCAAAGATTAGAAAAACAACAGAAAGATTTTGCAAGTGAAAGAAAGTTGACTGAAAAGAAGAATGATTTTTTAATCAAAGACTTTTCTGAAAAGAAAAAGTGGTTGGAAATTAACTTTGAGAATGAGAAAAGCAACTTTGAAGCTGAACAACAAATTCTTAAAGCAAAGGTTGCTACTTTTTCAAAGACTATTTCCAAGCTAGAAAAGAAGATAGAAAATGACAAAGCAGTATTGGTAAGAGGAAAAGATCTTTGAATTGATAATATTAGTGAAAAGGAGAAAGAGTTTGAGAAAGAAAAGGAAGAGTTTGAGAAGAAAATTTTTGATCTTACAAGCAAGTTAATTGGACTTCAAACAGATATTATGAAAGAGCAGAATATGAAGTCTAAAATGCAGAAGAAATTTTATTTGGTTGTTGAAGAACGTAATGCTTTATCTTCAAAAGTGAAAGAGCTTGAAGACATCAATTTGAAGGTAGAATTATCTGACAGAGCTAGTGCCGATACTATTGCTCAATCCCCGTATGATGATTCTGTTGATTCTATGTGCTCATACAAGACTACTTCAAGTTCTATTCATGCAAAGGTTCATTCATCAACGTACGTCAAATAAAATGTTTTCTCACAAGATCAGATTCGTTCTTCTAATCTTTTCTATAACTAGTATGCTTCTGGTTCAAATACTAATCATTCTAAGTAGGTTAAGATGGTTTGGAAAAAGAAATCAAGTGCAGATGTGCATGCTGGAAACAAGCTACATCAATCTCCTGCAGTTGATGCAAAGTCATTTACCTCTAAGACTAATCTACCTTATTTTGTTAGGTTCTCATCAACGAGCTGGTCAGTCTGAGCCAAAACAAGATATGTTGTTCAACTTGTGGGACAGATGACTTTGTAAATCAGAGATATGTGAATATATGGTATGGTACGTATTTTATTCCGAAATCCGCAGTGATAAGATCTACGATTAGAACATCTAATCGTAATAGATGGTTTGGATCTTATAGTATACCTCAAACCAACACTAACATGCAAGGACCCATGAAGGTATGGGTACCAAAATCTACTTAATTTGTTTTGTAGGTTATCATGTGTCGTGTTGAATTTTGATTATTCAACACATGATCAGACTTTGATTGGTTTGAGGGGGAGTAAGTATTTTCTATCTTTGAGGGGAAAATATTTTGTACCATATTATGATAAGGTGGCGTTTTTTTAAGAGGTGCTGAAGTCTGAAGTCTTATTTCACTTCTGAAATATAAGAGATGGTGCTGAAGTCTGAAATCTAAATTAATAGGACTGTTTGTTTATGTGATCCAAAGTCTGAAATCTGAATCATAAAATTGTTTGTTTTTTGTAAACATAACAACACAATCAAAACCCATATGTTTGTTCTTGATATGCAACTAGCTTTTGCAATTATGCAAAACAAAAAATTGAAAAAAAAAGATATGAGGGGAGAGAATTCTAAAAACTTGAAGAAATTATTCTCTGGAAACATCCATTCAATTCTCGACCGATTCCTTTTCTTGGAGAAACCTCCAACACTCTTTAACTCCAATATTGGTTCCCAATAATCTTTGATTGCTTCGTTTAACACCAAAACCCACATAATCTAGACACATAAATTATCTTTTGGTTACGAAAACAAAAATGGTTTTGGATGGTAGCCATTAAGAACAGACATGTGGGACTTGGAAATTTTGGATCCCCCACCCACCCACACACACACACACATACATATATATATATATAATCAGGTTCTTCGATTCCCCTTTTCAATTCCTGATCGTTGCTCTTCAATCAATAGTTTGGAGTATTTTGGATTATCGTTGGCCATGGTTGAATAGGAGACGCATCCAGATCATCATCGATTGGAAAGAAGGAGAAGGAAGATAACGATTTGACAACAACGGTGGCTAGATCTCTTCCCGGCGTTGGAGGTGAATGCGATGGAGATGCAGAAGATGGAGACAGAGGCGGTGGTCGGATCTCTTCCCGGTGTTGGAGGTGGAGGCGATGGGGATGCAGAAGATGGAGATGGAGGCGGTGGTCTGATCTCTTCCCAACGTTGGAGATGGAAGTTATGGAGATGCAGAAGATGGATATGGGGGTTTGATTTGAGAGAAACGAACTGCTGGAGGCGTGAACTGTATTAAGAGGAAATAAGAGGTTAGGTTACCTCTATTTTATCCAGAGCCTATTAAGTGTTAAGAGCCTCTTAAAATAAATAAAAAACAAACAGTCTAAAAGTAAAAATGTCTGACCGATTCAGACATATGAGGCATTTAAGAGCTGAATTGGTAAAAACAAACAAGTCCTAAATGTTAAATTTCAAAAATCTGTGGTAGTTCAATCCGATAAATTTACTTGTGTTCGGTTCTTTCTGATTGAAAATTTATTCTTGGATTACCTAGTGTAATATTTTATTGATTTAGTTATTTCCACGTCTCATATCTTCAGTGGAAGTACGCTCGTTTGAAATTCATCACCAAAATTTTAAATGTACCAAATAAATGATTCGTTCTTATTTGAAATAATAATTGTGAATTGTTCATCACAATTAAATGCTAATCATTGTTTTTCAAAACACTGTGCTTACTGAGTCAATCTGTTTAGCGTTCGTATTTGTTTCATTGACATTGTTTCAGAACCTGTGTTTCAATTAGCTTTTGAATATCTTAGTTCAGAACCTGTACTTTATTTGTTTGAGCTTGTAAACCCTTCAGATTAGAACCTATGCTATATATGCTTGACTTATAAACCATTCGGTTTAGAACTTGTAGTTAAATGTTATGCTCCTCACAACATCAATATTTCAACATAGGATATTTTTGCATGTGTGATAGTAATTTTAGAGTTTCTATGGTCAATCCAGAACAGGAAGGACTTACCTAAGAAACATACTCACGGCTAGTCATCAGTAAGGGGTCTAGATGCTAGTTGAGTTTCTTGATCATTGGGATGATCTTGAAAAGGGGTATGTTAAGATAAAATGTAAATGAGAGAGAATTTGAAGGGGTAGAGTCTCAAGATGAAAAGATTACTTCTGGATTTACGATCATTAACAAATGTGTTTGAATACGAGACTGAAAATTTTGCGAGATGAGTGCTAGTGAGCTAAAAGAATATGGTGAGTGTGAGACATGATCAGAAGAATAAAATGATCCTCAGCAAACCGAGTCAGTAAACCGGGTTGCCACATGATCTATTCATTCTCATTCTTTGGAGATGAACATCGAAAGATATGGACCAAGTGTCGACTACTTGTGTCACCCCACCTAGCCACTCAAATATCTCACAAAAGATATTTGTTTCATATATCATGGAGAATGACCATATCTGCTATCTTTTCTTCACTTGGAAGATTAAGATATTGAAGAAATAAGAAATACCTCTGGTCTCCGAACTTCATATTCAATACACATTAAGTCTGTGAGATGTATTTTCACATTTTTGATCATTAAAAATAGCATATAATGCTTAATTCTTTCTACACATTGTACGAGTCTTCTTGATTCCAATGCAAATCTTTATGGTATTGTCGGAACAGTCTAAGAATGGATGTTTATAATTCCAATTCAACGATGACTAGAAGTCCTATCATATATTCATCATTGCCAACTATAAAAATAGGCCACTCGATTGGATTTAATTTCGATTAGAATGATAATAGTTGCTAAATGTGTTTCTATGTTAGCCGATTATCCATTTGTTCTATCAAAGCAGTTTGTTTAGAAGAGATCAATTTTTAAGGGGGGGGGATTTGTGCTAATAGAGATATCTTTCTGAGAGGGAGCTAACTGACGTGTTTGATAAAGTTTACGTGGTTTAGTCTTTGATCGTTCATGCTTCTTAGGATTCTCCTAATCATCATGAGGGGGAGAAATTACATATAAAAGCCACATGCAAACACATGAAGTCACATGCAAAGAAATGATCATGAAGTCAGATGCGAAAAGATATTCAAAGACTTAATGTTGATGGTGAGGGGGAGAAATCAGAGTTGACAGAGATTAACGAAGTATTCATATGTTTTTGAAAGGTTTGAATCTAAATCTGTTAATTCTATGGTTGAAAAGCCATTAGATTCAAATATTGTTAGATTTGATGTTGAGCAAAAGTGTAAAAGTTTCAAGTCAAAGCTATTTGAAGATGTTTCAATATTGAAGATTGATACTTTCATGATATAAAGGTAAAAATCTTAGTACACGTAGTGTCAAAAGCTGCAAGCCAAATTGCTCAAAGTTAATTTGTTGCCTGATGAAAAGTCTTCCGAGGATGTCAAAGTTTCTAAAGATTTATTCAAGTTGAAGATGTTGTTTTGAAAATTAAGATTTATATAAAGGGGAGTTTGTTTATCTTCAGATGCAGTTTGCTTGAATATACAATGGAAGATTGTTTCTCAGTTGAAGATTTTGTTTGCTGACAAAGTTTGATCGTCTTCAAATAAAGAAACAGTTTGCTAGAGCTGATTTTCCGAATTGTTATCTCGAATACAAAGGGAGAAATTGTTAGGTCTAAATATATTGTATCCGAGATTACAATATTGAAGACATGAAAGTCAAAGCTTAAAGTCAACAAAGTCAACATGAGCTTACTTTGTAGTTTGCTCTTGTAATAGAGTAGGGGTATAAATACACATGTCTATTGTATTTTGTAGTTAGATTTATCATTTTCATATCTTGAATAGATTGATATTAGGAGATTTATATAGAGAGAAACATTCAATATACATGACAATTGAGATTCATTGATTATATTCTTGATCATTTTGTATTGAATTCATCGTTATCTGTTTACTAAAGGACTATCAAGTAACACCGGTCGTAAATATAAACGATTACAAAAAGAAAAAGAAGAACGGGTTGCGAGATTGTTGATGAGCTCCGAATGTATTATGCCTTTATTGATTCCAATTGTCCTTGTGAGTATCTTGAATCTTGGTTTTATACTTGTCTTCACCATAATTATGTCTTGAGTGCATAACAGTAGATATCTTTAATGCTCTTAATGGTAGATTATTTTGGTTACATCAGTTATAGCCGTTATCATAAATGAAAGAGATCCTACATTAAAACACAATAAAAACGGAAGGTTTATTGTTAGTTTTAAGTTAATAGCGACCGTTCGTCGTGAGATACTTTCGACTGTCGTTAGTAAGTTACGACAGTCGTCATGGATGTCCTTAATTTATCTTGTGTCGATGTTTTTCGATAATCGTCATCAGTTGTGTTGATCATTCGATCAAGCATACATCTTTAGTGCTTCACTCATATGGACCAGTTATCCTAAAATCAATGGTCGTTAGTTATGGCTTAAAACATTAATAGTCGTTAGTAGATTTTGTCGGTCGTGAGATTGAGATTTTTTACCCAAACATATGCCACGTTTTTCCATCAAACTTGGTTAAGGATGACCAATTCCTCAACTGATCACGTTTTTTATTTTAAAAATAAACAAGATAACGATATTATGTTAAAGTCGCAAAAAAACATGATTGATTACACGCATTAATCATGGTAATTATCTGCTCAAATGTTGTAAATAACGTGACATAAGTCCTCGGTGATGCACACACATAAGTGTTACACTTTCATAGAATCCCCACCATATCCACTAATTCATTCAAACACTAGTAGGATCCTTTGATATTTAAACCCACTAAGTGCTTACTTTTCCATCAATGTGGGATGGAAGAAAACTTCCGACAAATAGTTATGCCACATAAACACGTGAAGTTTAAATAGTTATGGCACATCTTGGCCGCCATAATGCACTTTGTAGAACACTGCTTTTAGACATGTAATGAACTCCTTCCATCTGAATATAGTTCATGATGGTTTTGAGAAAGTATAAAATTTATCCAATTCATTAAAAGATGTTTTGCATGAATCCTTACATAGTATATCTCATTCTAAAGTAGGGTTTAGAACAATTATGTACGCATAATTTATGTCTACTCCAATGCAAATAGATTGTTTTCTTAAAAACCATTAGGTGGGAGTTTGGTTCGTTGGAATCCAACGGAATAAAAATAAATTGGAATGGTCAATTCCATCAACCAAATTTCATACATACATTTGGTTCATTCTGTGAGTTTTTGTAAGGAGTTTGAATTCCACATATGGTGAAATGTAAATTTCTTGAATTCTAGCAAGGAATTTCAATTCCTTACTCACATATTTTCAGAAAACTATTATACTCTCACCACTATTGTCATCGTCAAGGAATTTCAATTCCTTACTCCATTTCATTTCATCCCACCATGATGGTTCTCACCACTATTGTCATCGTCACAGTCACTGCAACTGTTACCGTTGTTTCCTTCACCACCACCAATGTCCCCTTCATCCCCACCATCACCATCACCATTCACCCTCGAATTCATCGTTGTCACCAACTCCATCGTCATCACAGTCATCACCATTGCCACTACTACCACCACTACCACCTCCACTCACCACACACTATTATATTCAATAAACCAAACAAATATATTTAAATTCTTCTGATAGATTTTATTTTAATTTTCTTCAATGCATAATCAAACCTAATTAACTTACATTATAATTTTCTTCATATTTCAATTCTTTTAATAGAATTTATTTTGTAAATCAAATATCACCTTATTGAAAAAGACAAAAAAAAATTAAAAGGTTGAATATATCATTATTTTATTGAAAAAATTGAATAAAAACACAAAAATAAATTTAAATATGTTAAAGAAAATAATGATTTTGTTAATAATTGATGGACGAAAAAAATGATATATCTAATTTATGAACTAAAATAAGGAGAGATAATGAAGTGGTTCTAGTCACCCACCAAAAATTTCACATTTATCCAATAAACCGATTCCTCTACCACCACCATCAGAAAAGATCCACCAAAACCAGACGGAAATGGCGATTTCCTACGCCGCCCCAACTCTCACCGTGCCATACACGCCATCCATTTCAAAACCAACTTCATTATCTGCAAAAACCCTATCCTTTTCTTCTTCCAATTCCTCCTTCTTCACCAACACCTTTAAACCCTCGATCATCGCCTATGGAAACAGATCCACTCTGCTCAACACCAAGAAAAGGGGCTTTTCTTGTAACTGCTTGTTTGGACTTGGTATGCCGGAGTTAGTGGTTATTGCCGGCGTCGCCGCCCTTGTTTTTGGCCCCAAAAAGCTGCCGGAGGTTGGCCGTAGCATTGGGAAAACCGTCAAGAGCTTCCAACAGGTCGCCTTTACTCTTTCATCGATATTTATTTTCCAAATTCATTTACTTATTTAAGCTTCGATTTGACGTCAATTTTGTGATAGTTGACATTCATAAAACACACTTGCTAGAATTTGATGATGAATTTTTGGCACATATGAATCTCATTAAAGATCAAACGCTTCTATTTTTCTATTTGTTTTTGTAAAATATGGGGTATAAAATTGGTTAAGTAATTGTGGTTTACCCTTAGTTTTCAATTCGTGAATGGACTGGAATCATTATACCACTTTTAGGAATAAGTTTTGGATTAGTAAACTCTATACTCAAATCCAGAAAACAATGAAGTATTGTAATCTAAGGTAAAATTTATATGTAGATACCAAAGGGCTTTTGGCCTAGCTGTATGTGAGTCTTTGACTTTCTAGGAGGTCGAGGAGGGTCCGTGGTGAGTTTATTTGTTTCATTTGCGGTATATAAATATTGTATATACTTCAAAAGATATTATATATAGATACAAGGGTGATTCAGATACACTACAACCCATTATAGTTGCTAATAAGATCACATAGTTTATATCATGAATCGAATAAGAGCATACAATTTGAGTTGTCCATCACAGAGTTACGAAAGAAGCTAGAATGGTACCACTTTATTGGGATTAGGTACAATGGAAAGATTTCGTTGTTGTTTCTTTATGCATAACGTGAGTAGTGAGATTTGGAGCCGGGGGTGAAGTTATTTATGTGTGAAATATCAGGTGTTGTTTGGTTGGTTTTCCATTAAGTCCTGCATGGATAATGTTGTCTGTATGGATCAGAATGGCTTTTTCTTTCATAGGAGCTTGCTTTTTAATTAGGAGGGGTAGGCTTGGAAAGAACTTGGCTTCTGCATAAAGCTTCCCCCTAGAAGTCGGTAATAAGCCACTTTCTATATTATAAGCCACTACCAAATAGTCATGTATAGCTAACCGAATAAGTTGCTAGTCTCATTAAGCTCATTAAGTTGCTAACAAACAAGCAGTTAATGGAAAACCAACCAAACAACCCCTAAGAGCTTCTTAGGTAAAGAGGTATTAAGAAATAAGAAGCAAGTAGACAAGCCTTAGGTCTTAGCCTTTGAGGTCCTCCACATAGTTATGAAGGATTAGTCGAGATATATATATATATATATATATATATATGCAGAAATACCAGCCTTTTCGCAAGTACTTTTGTTCCCTTTGTAAATTTAAATGGAAGAGTAAGGTGCTGGGTTTGAAAAGTTTTGTAAAGAGATTTGCAGTAGGGATGTGTATATACATTATGCAATGTAACTTCATCTCCTCTGCGGAAAAAGGGTAGCCTTTACAATTTAACTTTTAGTAAACTACGTTTTCCGTCCCTGTGATTTGTTGAAAAACTATTATTGCCCCTTTGCTTACCAATTTACGGTTTTTATCCTTATGATTTACAATTCGTTGATCTTTTTGGTCTTTTTTTTTAAAAGGTAACCTAGGCATTTTGTCTAGACTAATCCCTGGCACTTAAAGACTGCTAAAGCGTGCAGGCCTGAGATAAATCCCCAGTGGCCACAAGTTTTTTTGGTCTTTGTGGTTTATAATTCATTGTTGTTTTCTTCCCTCATACTTGACGGTAACCATTGAGGTAGTTAGCCTTGGCCCTCGGGGACAAAAAACTTTTAAACCACAGGGACGGAAACCGGAATTTTGAAAGCTCAGGGACGAGAATCGTAATTTACTCTAATTTATATGAATGCGTATTTGACCGGCCTTTAGGCTATGTTTGGCAAAAATAAACTAGCTTATAAAGTATAAGCTAGTTTATTTTTGCCAAACATAGCCTAAAGGCCGGTCAAATACGCATTCATATAAATTAGAGTAAATTACGATAAGCTAGTTTATTTTCAGTGTACACGTTTGGCAAACCATAAGCTAGCTTATTGAAACGCTACTTGGAGTAGCTTTTTGGGAGCTTATTGTCATTTTTTCCAATTATAACCCTCATTAATATTAATTATTAATTATTATTATTTTTCAGTATGCATTTTTGGTCATTTTAGATTCTTATACGCTAGTTTTGCCAAACATGATTTTTTTCATTAGCTAGCTTATCAGCCATCCGCTAGCTTATCAGCTAGTTTGCCAAACATAGCCTTAATTTAATAAAAAAATTGTGCAGGCGGCGAAAGAATTCGAAACCGAGTTAAAAAAGGAACCCGAGTCACTAGGGGAGTCTACGGTTGCAAGTGAGCAGGAAACTGAAGACTTGAAAGAGGCAACAACAAAGGAGAGTTTGTAGAGCGATGTTGTTCAATGTAATGCTAGCGTTGTTGTAACACGTCATAGGACATGTTTTTGATAGTTTTAAATCGGTTTGATTTCCATTCAAAGGATTCGATTCATGGTTTTGCATATGCATGTTTGATAAGAAGTCGTTTTTTCATTCATCTTCAATGAAATATTCTTAGAAGGTTACAAAAGAATTTGAAAGAAGAGCATCGAGTTGGAAATAAGCAACAAAATGCCAACGGAAATCGGGCATCCTAATATAACGTCTTGGTAAAGCAGCTCACTAAATCCAGTGATCCTTATCCCGTCCCTCTACCTTTCGAGGTCTTGTCTACATTAAAAGAGGTTGTTTGGCTGGAGATATTAAGCAGTTATTAATGGGAATGAAAATAAAAGAAAATGTTTTGTTTTATATAATATAATGGGCCTATTCTGGAGAGACCCAAGTTTTCATTTCCATTTTCATTTCCTTAGTTGAACTAAACGACCCCTAACTATAGACCTATGCTCCTAGTTTTGTAAAACCAAAAAAAATCGATGAATGGTCATTTTGGTGTTACTCAATTTTTGATTTTTTGTGATTTTTTCCCGAACCCAACCATATCTATACTACTACATTAATAAGCATTTTACAAAAACGTACAAGTCTTAAGGCATAAGGTGCTACCAATTTATGCAAGAAATTCAATAAACTTTTAATTACAAGTGCGGAAGCATAGTATACAAGTTGTTTATTCAATGATCTTAAACTCACCACCATCTATCATGCTTCAGCCTTTTCAGTTCTCAAACTGAGATAAAAGCTTTCTGAGTTGCCTTCCTAAAAATGTTTAACCCTCCGAAGAGTATCCTAAATGGTCATCACATGTGTTTTTCTTAAAGAGAGAAGTTTTTCCTTCTATTTTCATGCATGCTATTTGTATCTTCAAAGTTGAGCTTTATGAGTTCCCATATTTATCTAAAAGAGATAAAAAGGTATGTAATTTGTATTTCCATGGCAGTTTCATGATTTGAAGAGTTTCGTATAGTGTATCCATGTTCAAATTCACAATATTTCGCTCAGTGTCTACCTTTCATCTCTCTCTCTCTCAATCTTTATTTTCTAGGTACTATTTCATCTCTCGGAATGGAAAACTTTGATTTCAAATGCAAATGAGGTAAGATTTTGATTTTGTAACCTGGATCTATACTTTTTCCATGGTTTTTGTTCTTCCACGGATTTTGTAAGTATAGATACGTTTTTTGTTGATACATAGACGTTTGAATCTTGATTTCCAAAGGTAAGATGCATTCCCATTATTTGTGGTTTGTCAAAAGCATCATCTATATTGCACACAACCCAAGTGTTCGATGAAATACTTGTTAGCTTTAACTTGTATTTAGTGATACTGCCGATGTGAGTTTCAATGCTCAAAAGTTTGTATTGTAAAATCTTGATTTGTGCTACATAAGTTAACTCTTTGGCTCATTTTGTAACTCTATTCCAGAACCGGGAATGGATATCTTTAGCATCAACAGTTATGTTAACTATCCTCTTGATTGTTTTCAAGATTTCTTAATCCGAAAATATTCAAAACAAAACAACATATTTGGTAAATTAAGGTGTCATATGGTCCTTTAGCCAAAGTTGGATGTGAATTTGGACTTGATCAAATTATAATTTATTTGGGAAATCTGTTTTTTCTATAGTTTACAATGTAAGAAAATTATTGCATAAGGAGGGTAGGAAGAAGCCATGAAATGGCTTAAGGCTCTATAAGACAATACCTAAATGAGCTAAGTTCTTTTAGTGATACTACATGTTAGTTGATGGTACATTTATATACTTGAACCTGTCATTACAATAAAATTGGGTTTATAGGATGTCACCGATTTGAAGACGTCCTAATAGACTGCCTTATGGGACTTAATTTATAGGACCAAAAAATAAAGGGTCCTATCTAAAGGGCGTTGTAATAAATTTATAGGACATTTTTAGGCATCATAACAAGGTTTTTAGGACACTTTTTATATAAAACGTCCTATTGGCTATTTTATGGTACACTATTTGAAAAAATGTCCAACAAATACAAGTGTCCTAAAAGATGAGTTTATAGTATAAGAGAGAAATATTAATTGAAATGAAAGGCTTGTTTGATCAACTTACAAGAGTACATATTTATATATACAATTTAAGAATCAAAATAAAATAGAAAAGATTGCAACTATCTTAGAGGATTACACTAATAATTACAATAAATAAAATTAGAGATATGATTGCATAGTAAATCAAGGGATTGTGATCAAGTGTAGTTAAGAGGGTGATTTGGTGATCAAGTGTAGTTAATAGGGTGATTTGGTGAGATATGATGTATCTCTATTATATAAAACACGTTCTCAAAAGTGTCATATAAACTAGCTAATGTGACGCTTTTAATTAAAAGTGTCCTAAAAAACTTGTTGCAACTTCCAAAAGCGTCCAATAGACTTATTACAACGCCTTTAGATAGAACGCTTTATTTTTTGGTCATATAACTTGTGTTAAGAATGATTGGTCAACATTGATTCTTACAATTATCACAAACTATCTATTTATATTTGATTAGGCCCCTATATATATAGGGGTAAGTTTTGTTAAGAATCTAAAATTGATTAGGAACCCGTGAACCGCCATAACACGACACTGGCATATTCATCAAGAATATGGATGCGTTATTTATCATAAATGTTGTAGCATATTTATTATAAATGTGTGATTCATAATGAATAACATGTCCATATTCATCATGAATGTATGCTTCATAATGAATAACACTTCCATATTAATCATGAACGTGTTATTCACGATTTATATCCATCCTACAAATAAACACGTGGTGCGCTATAGACGATTCCTGGGTCCTTAATCAGTTTTCGATTCCTGACGGAACTTTTTCCGATATATATAAAAGTATATAGAGAACCATAATCAAATGAAAACTAAAAAAATATTGAATACTATATGGATTCTCATCCATCCAAAATGAAAAACCGGTGTGAGATATCACATTGTTTGAGGAACCCTAGATGCTGTCGGAGTAAAGGAATTTTTTCTGACAAAATAAAAAATGGTGCGAACCAAAGGGAATGATGACCTTGGGATCCGGGATTGTAGCATAGTTGACGTTGAATCTAAAGGATCTACTGCTGGATAGATACCTTTAATCTAGAAGGGGCAATATAGTAAACTTTACTTTTCGATAATCTCCAATGATTTTTGAATCCCAAATTTTTTTCAATTTTCATTGTATTATTATTATAAAATTCAAAATTTTCATTTGCATCATAGACTTTTAATACGATTTAGTTTCCTAAACTTTTTAATCAAAATAGTAAAATAGTTTAATCAAAATAGTAAAAAGAAAATACCGAAAACTAAATCGAATAAGTTATCTTTATCCAATTAATGGAATATTTAAGTTGAAAATCGAATTAGATTCAAAATCGTTTTTGTTTGAATGAGTTATTCAGCTTCAGAATTTTCTTGACACCTATAAATGTGTTCCCAATCATAAAATTTTATGTATCCACCACTGATCATAAGAATTTCTTGCGGATATTTTGCCTTTTCGATAAGCATTTGAAGTGAGTTGGTAGTTTATAGACATAAATCAAAATGCTTTCAAACTTATTATGAGCTTGAAAGCATTTTATGACTAGGAACACATTTATAGGTAATTGATAGAAATAATTATTTGATTATTTGATAAATAATATCAAACTTATAGGTAATTGATAGAAATATATCAAATAAAATCTTATTTGAAACACAAATTCTAATACGCAAAACTTATAAAAAATCGTTAATTATTTGATAGAAATAATATCTAAAATCAAACTTATTTGAAACACAAATTCTAATACGCAAAACTTATAAAAAAATATATTAAATTTATATGTAATATTAATTTTATTTAAAAATCTAGTTAAAAAGATGGTATTAATCACAAGACCGATTATATAACCTTTTATAATTTTTCAATGAGGGACCAACTAGGGTATCGACCGGTTGTGAAAGAACCAACAACTGGCAAGGACCGAGTTTAATTAGGACCAGTTAAAAGCCTCGTGAGGCCTCATTTTAGCCCACCTCTAGAAGTAATTAGACAAAATTAGATGATTAATTGAGTATTTAGTGTTTAAATGATTAAGAATTATCATCGATTATTTATTGCATATAATTTGTTCGAGTCCAATGAATGCAGATAAGGATACAACTGTATCTAATTTTAAGTTGTTCCATTATAAATGTTTGAGAAGACCTAAGTAAACCAAACGAGTTCAATATATTCCAACTGGAGATATAGTTTGAAGGTAAGATGTATAGGTTAAGTTCAAAATATGGTAAAAATAAAGAGCACAAGGAATCATATTTTACATGTGATATTTAAATAAAATTCACGTGTGATTAGAAAACGTTCCACCCAAAAGCACACCTACACTTGACCAGACGACCTTAGAGATTTGACCATTCATAAATCATGTGATTTTTAGTATAAAATCATAAGTGATATGGACATTCTCATATACATATATATATATATATATCTATAGAGGAAAGTTCAAATGTGAACTCATTTTTGGTTGTGAACGTGAGGACGAATCTCAGCCACTTATCCGGTCAATAAAGGCGGCTTTGACCTGGTTCCCCTCCTTTAATAATCTCCACCCTCCCATGAATCGCGTCAATCCTCCGTGATCGCGTCCACCATAATCGAAGATGTGTGGCTGAGATTCGTCCTCACGTTCACAGCCAAAATTGAGTTCACATTTGAACCTAACCCTATATCTATATCTATATATATATATATATATATAGGTGGAGGTTCAAACGAGAACACCTCCACTTTACGAGAACGCGAGAACACCCTTATCACATGTGATAATACACGTGAGGAGGCTTGGTGGTGTGCGGACGATGTGTGCAGGCGACTTAGGTCGCACCAAAGGTCGTTTACGTCTATGATTTAGTATCACATTTGATGGTCTTGATGGATTATAATATCACATCAAGAACACCCTTATCACATGTGATAGTACATATGACGGCGCTTAGTGGTGTAACACCGACTTAGCCCGCAACCTAGATCGCGTCAAAAGTCGTTCGTATCCCAAATTTAGTATCACATTTGTATCATATGTGATGGAATAATAGTATCACATGTGATTGTCTGTAGTAAAAGATGTTCTCGCGTTCTCGTTTGAACCCTTCCCTATATATATATATGTAAAGGTTCATGAGAGGACGGTAACAATTTACGAGAATGCAAGGACAATTCTCAGTCAATCATTTTGTACATAAAATTTTTCATGTACAA
This sequence comes from Silybum marianum, assembly GCA_036898165.1. Classification (NCBI taxonomy): domain Eukaryota; kingdom Viridiplantae; phylum Streptophyta; class Magnoliopsida; order Asterales; family Asteraceae; genus Silybum; species Silybum marianum. The sequence continues at coordinate 18,695,516 of CM072530.1, read as the reverse complement.
AATCACATATGATTCACGTACAAAATCTTATATGATTAGCCGCGACTTTTCCCGCGACTTAGGCCACTGGAAAAGTCACGCATGTCATTTTTATGCTAGTACAATATGATTTTGTACATGAAAAAAATTTCATGTACAAAATGATTGGTTAAGAATTGTCCTCGCATTCTCGTAAATTGGTACCGTCTTTGCATGAACCCGTCTTTCTCTCTCTCTCTCTCTCTCTCTATATATATATATATATATATATATATATTCGTTTGAATCTCTCTTGACCTCCCACCTACCCTAATCCCTAAAGAGTAGAACCCTCAAGACAAGCAAATCCATTAAGCACTTTGTATTTCTACTTCCGATCCTGGGCAAATCATAACATTTCTTGTTTAGTAAATTCCAATCTAAACTCATTCCTCATGGGAATTGTTCAAACGAGAATACAACCAATTTATAAGAAATGCAAAAACAACCAAATCACATGTAACTTGTAACATGTCGAAAAGGTCGCATTGATCCACCCTTACACGTACAAGTCTTACACAACCTTGGTCACGTTGACCAGTTGCCTCTGCTGCAGAGATTTTAAGGTATATAACCTTAAATAAGATTTTAAATCTAGAGACCTTCTCATAAATATAAAGTCAATTCTTTTTTTAATTGGACAGGAGGTCATAAATTTAATTAAAAACCCATTTAAGATCATATCTCTAAAACATAGTTCGATCCATGATACAAGAAAAGACTGTCGTCCCACATTTGGCATGACATGAGATATGTTGTAAACCACATGGGCCATTTTTTTGTAATCAACAAAGCCAGTATTAAGTTTGATCCAAAAGATGTTCCAATTTACTAAGGTTGCAAGTACATACTCCCATTCCCATTTTATCTGTGCCAATTGCAGAGCATTTAAAGATATAAGAGAAAGAAATGTACATCTAAAATCTTCACTTCTTCTAAAAACCAAAACTTTTGCACATCTTCACTTCTTCAATCATCGCTTCAAAAGTGACATGTTTTGCTTTAGCTTGGGAGCACCCCTGGATATGTCCACCATGCTTTTTGTTAGTTCACAATAATCCAAACCAATGCAACGAACTTTCCTTTACTTCTTAATGAAAAATTTATTGTTTTTTTTTTCTCAATCGATCGATAGTTTAAAATTTTAATTTTCCTATTTTCTATTCATTTTGATCGTACTGATCTTGTAACATCTGATGACATGAACCACAAGAGTTGTGGCGTACTGGTTGAGGCCCTAAGGATGTGGTGGAATATCCCATCTGCCCAGGATTCGAATCCAGGCGTTTACAACAATTGTGGCCACTGAGTTTATCAGGCTGAGGTCTTGTAGTCATAATTTGTCGGGATTAGTCCAGACAAAGCCTGGGACACCCTTCCAAAAAAAACATCTGATGACGTGGATACCAGGTTTAGGAAATGTTTACAAAAGAGCTACAGCAACGTAGACTATAAACTTGACATCCATGTCATTAAATGTTACAAGATCAGTTGATTACCGTTCAAAATGGGTAAAAACGGGGAACTTTCAAATTAAGTTCCGTTAAATAGAAAAGTTTGAAACTTTGTTACATTGGCCGAGATAATATAATTTTACACCAAATAGGAACTAAAGCAATCTTCATTGCATTTTGATGTATTTTGCACAAAACAAAACAAATCCAATAAATCCCACATAAAGATAGGGTCTAGGGAGGGTTTGATGAACCGAGACTTTTCCGCTACTCCAAAAGGCAGAGAGGTTGATTTTATAAAGACCCTCGGTAAACTTTTCACAAAAACAACTTTCTACCGAGGGGTCATTTATTAATGCTAACCGGGTAAGCAATTCACCAGGTAAGAGTCACCACCCTCACTTACCTTATAGGGTAAGATTCTAAGCCATCAAAATGGCATAGTAAGATTGCTGGTAAGTGTCTCTTACCATCAAACCTCATTTACTGAGTAAGATTTTCGGTTTTTGTCATGCTCACCCAGTAAACCAATTACCCGGTTTAACGTTTGGTAAACGACCCCTAAATAAGAAAAAAGATCCATAGAAGTATGGCAAAGTGGTTCATAATATCAGTGTGACCAAAAATTCCTCAAAGCTTTTTGAAGAGCTGGCATGGTTGAGGCTAGATTTGGATACTATACATATACATAATATGTGTATACATGTGCGTGCGTGTGTATGTATGTACGTAGAGGGACAATCTTTTAGAAATTCTACGAAGAGTGGGAACTTTGGAAACCAAGGGGAAAAACAAATATAAAATAATTTTTTTTGTCATCAAATGTTATGATTTAAGATATTGTTTCACACATGTTTGTGTTCATAACAAAAAAAATATTATATATGAATAAAAAAACGATTGTTCACTTATCTGTTTCATCGTATGAATTTTGTTTCATATGTGAAAGTAAACCGACGTTTATTGTTCACATATAATATTTTTTTCCCATGAACACAGACACATGTGAAACAATATCTTAAAACATAACATTTGATGCAAAAGAAATTATTTTATATCGGTTTTTCCTTTGGTTTCCAAAGTTTCTACTCTTCGTAGAGTTTCTAAATGAAGGAACCTCTATGTATGTATGTGTCTGTGTGTTATATATATATATGTATGGATAGTCAATTACCTGGAACTTGTGCAAGATCAAGCTCCCAAGAGCCTTTCAAGCGACCATCTTGCTCCTCCGTTAAAAGAAAAGCAGGAACCCGAGAAGAGAATCTGCTAAAATCATCTTGTTGTATCTCCAGAACTGTGGCCTTGGAATTTTGCATCTCAAGACCCCTAAAAACCGACTTGTAACCAGGCACACGTGAGAGGGGTAAAACTTTAACGATATGTCCATTATTCTCAACAACTTCCACAATGTTGCATTCACCAGCATCAAAATCAGAGGCTGTGCACTTGAAATCCGGTTTATCGTATAAAACCCATATCTCTTTTTCCTTCGGGTATATGTTAAATCTGTTCTTACCATTTAATTCGGCTTTTACAAGATATAAAAACGCATCCTTTGAAAACACTTCTCTTCTACCAATAGACGCTTTAAATAAACCACAAGCATCTGGCCTAATAGCGTTAAATTGGGTGCAAGATTCAAGTAAGTCGACATGCAATCTAAGTGGGAAGGATTCGATCTTTTTAATTTGCGCATAACGTTCAAGATGTCTATTCTCACTTCTGCAAAGAGCCCATATCTGACCTTCCAGAAACTTCCAATCCTTCTTATCTTCATTGAAATCATGAATAACTAACTTTGTTTCTTTTCCACTTGAATCTGAAGAAAGTTGAGGGATTTGGTTCTTATCTCCTCCTTTTAACCCTCTAGGCAATCTACGAGTATTAATCATCTCTCCATCTAACTCATTATTCTCTAAAGAATTTAAAAACTTCTTTGGAGTGCCAGCAGATGTCGGTTTCACTTTTGCTTCAGGTGATTGAGGATTATTCACTTCAGTTTTGTTAGAAAAATAATAATCGTCAAGATCATCTGGTAAAGAAGCAGTATCAAGCTCACAAGATCCAACAGGTACATCTGCTCTTTCTGTGCCAGTCAATTTTACCGACGGGATATGGTGAGAAAATCTGAAAAGTTCACTGAAAGGAATCCTATGTTCAGCAAGCCGAGCCCGGCTTGTTTTCTGAAACAAACTCACAAAACCTTCTACTTTTATCATGTAAGCAACAAGAACACCATTATCGTTGTCGAAATCAGAAAGAACCTCCACAATCTCAAATTTATATTTCATATGGTTTTGTGGGTCAGAGCTCCAATTAATATCCCAGTCCCTAAAAAGAGCCCAAGTTTCACCTTTTTTAGGATAAATGACGTAAGTATACCTTCCACTGCCTTTCTCATATGCTATCTGATGAGAAAACATAAGATGGTCTCGTGTTTCCTCTGTTTCCCCACGCACAAATTTACCACAAGCAACAGGTAAGCCTTCATTTGCCCAAATCACCTCTAGATGGTTATATGGATCAGCTTCCAACCACGTAATCCGTAGCTTGAACCCCCCACCCGAATAAACTTTCCTGATTTGGGCATAAAATCTTGGCATTCCGTCAACTGAATCATAACAAGCCCAGATTTGATCAACTGCAAAACTATCCTTACCCTTTTCAAAATTGCTAAAATCTTGATCCGGACACTGAATGAGAACTGGTTCTGAGTTTTCTTCAGAGTCTAAATTAGATTTAGAATCACCACTCGGTATACCATCTTCTGCTTTCAATTTATGCTTGTCTTTTGGCATGCTTCCTTCATCATTAGCACTAGGTTTTGGTTCATTTACATCCTTCGGGATTTGTTCCTTTTGTTTATCTTCAACATCACTTGATAACTTCCTCAACCTAGGTCTTTTTCCGGGACTGAAATCACCACCTCCCTTTTCATTATCAGAAACCTGCGCCCTTTTGCGAGATCTTCTGCCATTTGAATCAGGTATACCACTAGGATTGCCACCACTTCCTTTAGATGCATTTTCTACATCACAACCATTTTTGTTTCTTTTTGTGTCTTTAGAAACTCTTCCTTCCCTCACCTTCTTTTTTGCATTTGGCATTGCAACTGATTCTGTATTCATATTATTACCATTTCCTTCCGTTTTAGTCCTCAAACCAGCGCCACTTTTGGCATCTTCGGTTCTTGTAGATTGAGTGAACTGAACTCCTGTACTTGAGCAAGGTTGATATGCAAAATTTGAAAAATTCTGTGGATTTTGGGCATGATTTTCCTGTTGAAAAGAGGAAGGCGGGCCGTCACTGGATCCTGGATTCACATTTTGCGTACCAGCAGGCTTTGTGGCTGCTGACCAATGAGCACTCATATCATAAGCAGTAAATAACTTTGAACATTGTGGACAACGTAAACGTTTGTTTACCATTTCTCTATAATACTCATACTTACTCTTACATGAAGAACAATACGTCCAGAATGATGGTCGGCCATTTGAATCTGCACCAAACTGAGAAGAACTAGAAACATTTTGGTATTTCCTTTGATCCCCAAAATGAGAACTTTGATAAGTTTGTTGCTTCGGTATAGAATCTCTACATTTAACATCATGTAAATATCTTTTCCCTTTATCAGAAAGTACCATATTTGCTTCCCCAATGAGTTTGAAAGCAGCTTCTGCACCAGGAAATTTGTTCTTATCAGGATGAAGTATAAGGGCAAGTTTCCGGTATTGTTTTTTGATGGTGGCATCATCAGCTAAGCTTTCGACTTGAAGGATTCCATAAAGATCCAATTCAGCACCATTTATCTTTTTTTGAGCTGAACAATGAACATCACAAACTGTTAGCAGTTGCGAAATGTTTTCTAGTTCTGGAAAGAGCTTTCTGGCTTTTAGAGCAATTTTCCGAGCCCCTTCAAAATCATTTTTCATCATCTTATTCTCTGCAATTTCTTTGGCCCTGATGGCCTCATCTTTGTTACACTCCATTTGCCACAATGATTCAAAGTAAAAACTACTCAGAAGCGTCCATTTATAAGAATGTCTGAAAGAGAAAACCCTATATGGTTTTCATCTGCAACTGATGATTACAAGTTAACGACGAAATCAAAATCTTCTGCTTCCTCTCCTCCAAGACAATTCACCTTAACTTCAATCTAAAACACAAAAGAGAAGACAATAATTCAGGGATCGTGTTGGGTACCTGTTTAAGACAAAAGAAATAAAAACACTGTATTTAAAATTAAAAATATATTATAAATCGTCACTACATTAGTTACCAATATTGAAACCAAATATGTTTGTCATTTAATAATAAACGTATACATAAATACATATATTTATTTATATACACACACAAACATATATACATATGGTTAATAAAAATAAAAATTTAATCGGGGTCGTACTAGGAGCGGACAGTGCCATCCCCGACCCCGCTTTGGGAATGAAAATAAACCTACATCCACTCCCTGTTACCCGCCAAAGCAGGAATCCCCTATCTCTACACCTGACAGCATCAAACAGCGTTAAATGTATTGGCCAACAGATTATAGTGTATCTATATATACCTTCTTATAATTTCCAAAAATGGTCATTAGCCTGCAATAGGAAGTACCCCACAACATACCGAGTCACGTTAAAAGGTAAAATATCTTCCATTCTCCAAGGAAATGTTCAAAGGAAAAGAGAGCAACTGATTTATCCATTAATGGGTACATTTGAGCATATACACATGTAGGATCAGGTTCAGGGGAAAACCTTAAAAAAACTGAAGAACACCCGGAGAGCCCTCCATCTAGACGGTATGCACAAGTGCATACTGGTAATTTGTAACATACATTTGTGCATATGCACTAATGCATAATATGCACTCGTGCATAGTAAAAAACAGCTTCAATCACTTGTATGCATTTGTGCATACCATCTATGCACAAATGCATACCCTCCAGATGGAGGGCTCCCATGGCGTTCTTCAGTTTTTTTTTTTTTTTTGAAGTTTTCCCCTGAACCTCCCTCTACACAACATGTATATATGGATGCATATTTCTCGATCTACTAATCATCAAAAGAGAAATAGCATATATTGGGCATGTGTTGAAAGGCAATAACGAAAAAACAGATATGTTAAAGACCAAAAACATAGTAGCTTACCAAGGATGGGGGACCATGAACCCACCCATATTCCGCAATTTCTTTACTGCAATCAACTCTCGATTTTACACAATTAGAAATTTTCTTTCTGCATGACAAAAATAGAGGCGTGTGACTGAGAGTAGTGCACCTAAAGGCATTTAAAAATCATAAACTATGTTATAATATGGGTTGGCGATATTTTACAACAGGGTCCATTTAAGTATATGAATACAAAATCCCAAAGGGTTGGCGTAACAGTAATTCACCAAGACTTGGTGCCTCAGAAGCATTAGGTCTCATGTTTGAATTCCACCAGGTGCTATTAACTCCTTAAGGGTCATAACCACTTGTCAAAAGAATTTATGAATGATTACTGATCCCTTACAAAGTATAAAAATTAGAACATTGACAGTTCTGTTAATAGATGCATACATACGAAATATGACACACATTCGTGGCAATCAACAATTGACATGTGTAGCATTTTCCTTATTTATAGGTGAGATAGCTGGATAACCAAAGAAACAAAGGACACTGTTGAAGTCCAATATTACCTACACTTTGACCATTTCTCCTCACTATATGTTGGAACCTCCTGTCTCTCCTTCAAAGAACTCTTTTGGAGAGTAATACGACGGAGATCACTTTTAATCTCATACCACCCATGAATTGCGCCTTAGAAAGGAGTTGATCCGGTGCATATCGGTGCACTTCATCTTGGTGCATCTCATCCTAATATGCATCCAAGGATGGAGATCCCTTCTTACGCTTCTCACCATAACTCTACTTCTCACCGAACCCAACCCTAAATGAATATGCTACTCACAGTAATATCGTGCTATCACAAAAAAAAATTCCACATTGCATGTTGCATGTTGCAGAACATAAATCCATTAAGACGCAATAAACTCAATAATTGAGACAATATGCTACTCACAGTAAAACGACTCAGCCATCAAACAGAAGTTATTAAGGGGAAACTTTAAGTCAACCCTATAGAAAACATGAACATCCAAATCCAGTTTGAACGATCGTCCCCATAATCTTAGCAAAATAAAATACAAACGAATAAAAATAATATCCTCCAGCATAATCCAAAGGTTAGAACTAATACTAAGTCAGATACAGAACCCCAATTTTATGCACCAACCAAAAAAAGTATCAAATCAAAAACCTATAGGAAATGTAAATGAAAACCCCCACATTTTAAAAAAAGAAATTGCTGCAACTATTACCAAAAAAAGGGAGGGAAAAAGGCTGAAATCAGATATATGCGATAAACACGTACGTACAAGTAACTTTCAAACAAATCGCCATTGATAAGGACGCAAAGAAGAAAGTTTCATAGAGTAGAACACTTACAGAATGCAGAGCGAGAAAACGTTGAAGAGAGAGAGAGAGAGAGAGAGAGAGAGAGTAGCGGGAAGGGAAGTAATGAAAACGTGAGGGTTTTTGGTTTGGCTCTGAAATATTTTTCGTTTCCTCCCCCAATTTCTTTGATTTTATGATCAACTATGATGAATGTTTCATTTTGTAGTTGTAAAATATGCATCAAGTAGTTGTACTTTTCTCTAACTATGGTAAAATTTATGGCTTGAAATAGTAATCTCTAGAATGATCTAAAAACCTAGAGTAAATTACACGATTGGTCCATGTGGTTTACAAAAATTAACACTGTACGTCCTGAAATAATTATGAAAACGTCCATGTGGTTTATATTTTCACACGTATGTGGTCTCTCTGTCCTAACACCTTAAAAACATATGTGAAATAGGTTAAGTCAAAGGACATTTTAGTCATTTTACCTATTTTATCACTTTCTATTAAAACCAAAAGGACCACTAATGTAAAATATATAAATACATATTAAATACATGAGGTCTTCACCCCCCCCCCCCCCCCACCTCTTCATCTCCCACCCAAACTCTTGGTTGTTTCATCCATCTTCACCACTATAACTCACCGCCACCACCCTTCTCCTTCTCTAGTAGTAAACCCACCACCAACAAAATTATTATATACACATAGATTGTTCAAACACACATACATTGGTCATTCTCTCTCTCCTTATGTCTAGATTTAAGCATACACACATAAATATTCTGGAGAAGAAACATATCTGCTAGGAAAAAAAAACCCTGACATGCTGGGTTTTATTAGGTTGTAGGTTATGATGATATGAGATGATGAAGGGGGTGGGTTATAGGTTTTGATGATACAGTGAAGCTTCTGTTATCACACCCATGGCCACTTTCCACTTTGACCCATCTTTGCTCCTATTTCTTCCATTTTTCCGAACCATCACTCAAACCATCAGTAGTTTTCTCAAAGTCATTTATAATTTTTCTCATTTCATCCATCGCGATTGCCACCACCACTTTTTCCTCTTCCTTGATCGCAAATTCAGCTTTTTGCACCAAATCATTCTTCTCATTCTGAAATATATCCACTAAAACCTTAATGTTCTTCAAATCTTCGATAACAATCTCGTTAGAAATCGACATTTCACCAATCAGCTCCCTTTTCCCTTTCAATTTTGTTTTGTATTCATTCCATAACGAATCAACCCAGTTCCATGCAGCTCCTACCGCCGTTGGCGCAGCCGCCACTAATGCCACCACCGCCGTCGGAGCAGCCACGATGGCAGCCACCACCGTGAAGATCAAGAGGATATTGAAAGTGACGGCGAATATCACGTTGGTCAATTTCCTCCACATCTTTGCTGATTTCAACTTCTTGGCTATTTTACCCATTTGTTTTTCCAATTTCTTTTGCATTGATTGTTGTTGTTTGCGAACTGATTGAAATTTTTCCAAAAACTCTTGCGAGAATGGAGATTCTAAAGCTTTAAATGCTTTGAAATGTTCGAGGGTTTTCAAGTGATCGTTATCTCGATCGAATTGATCGATCGCAATGCGGAGAAACGATGAGCTATTACATGCGTTCTTAAAGCAAGTCTCGAGCAATATGCAGAAATCAAGGGTTAAGATGCTAAGACGGAAGAAATCTTTAACTAATGATGACAATTTGTGGTTTATTTTTAGTAATGTCGGATTCGCATTCGAGTATGAATTTGACTACGTCTCCATTCATAGTTTGTAGATTTCCGATGGCTTGACTGGCGGAGTTGAGAGAAACGGAACGAAGTTGCACATCGGCGGCGAGAGATTTGATGACTTGAGTGGTTTGATCTTGTTGGGTCAAATCAAAGGATTTGATATCCGCATCCGATTGGCATGCTTCTCGGTATGAGGTTAGATATCGAAGGTTGTAAACTATGTAAATTGATCATAACCATCCAATCTCTTGATCAATGGTTGAAAATTTTTGATTTTTATTTTGATTTAAAAAATTAAAAAAGGTTAGTTTTGGAATCAAATTTAATTATTTTAAATTTAAGAATAATAACCACCAAACTTATCCCCTAATTTCTCTCATCCATGATCCATATCATGATTTCTATCTATCTATCTCTCACACTTCCATGGATGCCAAACTAAAAACCTCACAAGATTTCTTTCACCAATTTTTTATTTCTATTCTTCTTCGTCTGCCTACATAACCATAAACCCCAAGTTCAATTCAACAGTCCCAGAATCATACCCTCCATATTTTCGTCAGAATCATCTCTCAATTCATAATCAAATCCACAATAACCACGTTGCAGAAATCAACCACGATTTGGAAGATTCACTTTCAGTGATAGTTCTCGGTAGTGTTGATCTTCGGAAACTGAATGAAGCCTGCATAGATTAGGAAATATTTCGGCCGATCAACCATGGAATTTCGTCGAGTGTGAGATCGGAACTCCATGAACATATTCTTAGGGTTTTTTATCTCGGATATGAATCGAAACAAAGCTTGTTTTCATCGATTCCTACATTTGTCATATCGTATTTCTACCCCTATGCCTTTTTGGTAAAGGGTGATGGAATCAATGGATATCGGAGGTGTATGGTAAGCATGAATGGCGGAGAAAAGGTTCCATATTTGACAAAAGGATGGTTTTACTTCAAAATTTGTTATGAATTTATCATGAATTAGTTATGAATTTCTTATGAATAGGCATGAACTCTTCTTGTAGTACAGTTATGAATTTTTCTAAATAATTATGAAAGTTTTTGTGAATGGTTATGAATGTGTATGAACTGTTCTTATATTATGGATTTGAATTTTTTATGAATAGTTATGAAATTTTGTGAATTGGTTTAAATTGTTCTTGTATTACGATTTTTTTTCATGGTTCCCAATATTTTTAAATTGTTACGATTTTTTTTGGATTGTTTACGAATTTTTTTGGATGATTACGAATACGAATTATTCGTAAAATTATTAGAATCGGTTTCATATGGTAATCGAGTAAGTTATTTATCGAATTAATATTTTTTTTAAATAAAAATTATTTCTAAAAATACGAATTTATGAAAAAGACCTAAATACTCTTGGTTTGTAAGTTTGTAACCTTGAGGGAGTTTGCATTTGAAGGAGCCTATATATAGTAACATGTGTATAAAAATGCTCTCTTTATATGCGGGTGCATATATATGCTTCTATGTGTGTGTATATATACATATATATTGGGTGATAATCAAATAAAAACCACAAAAAGTTACAAACTCGTGAAAACCGATATAGAAATAAATTTTTTCATGATTTATTTTCATCAAATGCTAGGATTTAAGATATTATTTCACATATATTTGTTTCATAACATGAAGCCTTCACATTTATATGTTTCACCATATAAATATTTTTTGTTTCACTAGATGAATGCCAAAAAAATCACATGTAATTTTTTCATAAGGTGAACCCAAACATATGTGAAACACTATCTTAAATTATAGGTTTTGATGAAAAAATATAATGTAAAAAATTGTTTTTATATTGGTTTTCACAACTTTGTAACATTTTTGTGGTTTTTATTTGATTATTGTCATATATATATATATATATGAATGCTATATATATGAATCAAGTGTGTATATCTGAGAGAGGAAGAAGTGGAGCCACCATATTAATAGATTATATTTTTGGTCTCTTTAGTTATGATAGAAAAAAATATTATGAAATGGCTAAATTGCCCATCTAATTAACCTATTTAACAGAACAATCTAACAGTGTTAGGACAAAGGGACCAAATGTGTGTGAAAATGTAAACCACGGGGATGTTTTCCATAATTATTTCAAATTTGGGACGCACGGTGTTATGTTATGTAAACCACATGGACCAATCATGTATTTACTCAAAAACCTAAAAATATAATATCCTAAAAGTCAAACCCATGACCTTTGGGCCAAAACCGAATAAGGCCCAAAACCTGATGCTAGAATCGGACTCCACAACTACGAGGAATGTGCTACATAACAAGACTGTCGAGCTTCAAAGAATCACATAGAGATAATTGCGGGGTCGAAGGAAGAAACATGAGACAACGATCGAACCACGTTGCAATGACGGTCGAACCATGTAGCGACGACGATTGAGGACGACGACTGTCGTGGGAGAGAGAGGGAAAATATTAAAAATCGAGAGAAAGTAAACTAGGGCTTTCTTACTGGTAGTATTTGGAAATTTGGGTTTTAATTTTGTTTTGAACTATTAGGACAGTTTGGTAATTTAACTAATATAAATGATTATAAAATAATATAAAATTAAATTAAAGGAAGAGAAGGTTAGATTGTTAAAATGGGTTTCGTAGAAGGTCATAGACCTAAATAGCCCCAAATTTCAAATACGACCAGTAAGAAAGACATAGTTTAGTTTCTCTCGATTTTTAATATTTCTCCCCTGTCTCCCACAATTGTCATCGTCCTCAATCGTCGTCTCTACATGGTCCGACCATCGCCTCATGTTTCTTCCTTCGACCCCACAACCATCTCTGTGTGATTCTTTGAAGCTCGACAGTTTTTTGTTATGTAGGACATCCCTCGTAGCTATGGAGTCTGATTCTCGCATCAGGTTGCTTCCATCTGCCCCTCCTTTTGTTGTCTGTCTCTATCTCTGCTTTGAAGCTCTATGTTTAGGTATTCCTTCTAATCAACTATCAACAATCTCTAATAACTTGGTCTTAATCCTGCAATTTCAAATTGCTTTTCTTAAATCAAAAGATCATCATACAAAACTATGGATTATGTTTAATAGTCTCCTATAGATGCAAACCAACATACATAGTAGTGCATAGAGAATCTTATATATTTGAAAAGTGATTTTTGTTCAATTATTAATAAGATTTTGGAGAGTTCTCTTGCTCAAACATGCTTCAACATGTTGATTTTATTATATTTGCATACACCAAGTTACTCATATTAAGCAATGTTGTAGTAGTTATACCACTCAAGACTTGGTCAATCATTTTGTTGAGTTTTGATCTTAAGTTTGCATCATTAACAACTTTATTTCAACAAATAATCTTGGTTTAAAGTGTTTTTAATCAACCAATGTTATGATTGGTTGTCTTGTTTGTGAAGTTGAGATATGTTTAACATTGGTTTTGCTAAGTAAGCTTGCTTTGAAATGGGTGAAAGCTTTGTAAGACTCTATGTATTACTTTCAATTAGGGGTGAGCATTTGACACGTAAGAACCGGCCCAAACCGGGACTGGCACTGACACCGACACCGGCACCAATATAGTCCAACCGGTCCAGTTTTTGGTCCTTCAAATCCTCTATTTTCGGTACCGGTTCCAAACCGGGTTCGGTGCCAATTTTTCGGGTAATTAACCGGGACCGACCCGGAATTTTAAGTGACAATCTAATCCTAATTTAATCAATTTATTATGTTTTCTAATATCTCAAATAACCTTTCAAAATTTAACAAATATATCTTTTGTAATAAAAAATAGCAGATGATAGACGACATCGACGACATCTTGAAGAAAGATGATATAGCTTTGGGTATTTTTTTTTCAATCTTTTTTCTATTTTGAAATGAGTATTACTTTTTATTAAATACTAACAATCTTTTCGGTTTTGTGTTTGTATAGAGATTGCATAAGCTTTAAATAAAGTAGATGACAAAGCAATGGGGAAGAGGGCAATGGAAAGTTAGAGTATGATTTTTGTTGGTTGATTTGGTATTAAAAACTTTGAATATTTTGGGATTACTTTACACTTGATTTGGTATTAAACTATGAATATTTTGAGATTGCTGTAAATAACAAACTATGAATATTTTGGAAAATTAGAGTATGATTTTTGTTGGTTGATTTGGTATTAAAGCAAATGGATTAATAATCGGTTCCAACCGGGTTTTAGACCGGAAAACCGGGACCGGCACTGGTATTGCCTATACGGTCCGGTTATCGGTCCTAAGAATCTTGCATTTCCGGTTCCGGTTCCAAACCGGTTCAGTGCCGGTTTGGGCTAAATGCTCACCCCTACTTTCAATACCGTGACTTATGTTTTTTCCTTTTGATTAGTTATTCAATAAATAAGTTTGTAATGGCTTCTTAGTTGATATTATAAAATGTTGTCAATTGTTTATCTTCAGTGAGCAGATGGATCCTTAAGGTTGCATTTGAAATTTACCTTAAGTTCTTAACCTAAAGGTAGAAATTGGTGGTGATTAGGAATCTACATTTTTGCAAAAGGACATTTTTAACAATAACACATTGTATTCTTGATCAAATTGTGTAAGCATTTGACATTATAATTGGCATCCATTTGTTCAATAAGTTAGGTTAGACCGGGTCTAGTCGAGCGATTCAACTGTTCCAAGTAGCTATTAGGTAGTCGAGCTTTTGTAATTAGCATGCCCCGATCCAATCTAACTCGATTGGTCTATTGATCTTTATTGGTGGCAATAAACTGGACCTATTCTAGATTTATCAACGAACATGACTTGACCAGTCGTGCTAGAGACAAACTCATGTAGTAGTTTGGGGGGTCACGTGACCCCCATAATCTCCACCAAAAAGTTGTTTTTATATAATCAATTATATATTTTATCAACAAATAATGTGATTTGACCCCCTAAAGTTTTTAGGTTGACCCTCAATTTTAACATAATTTCAATTAAAACCTTGACCCATTAACTTATAAAAGAACAAATTTTGTTGTTTGCCTATAATTATTATTTTAATGTTATTTTCTACATAATTATCTATATATTTATTTATAATATATTTTAAACTATCACATAAAAGTCTTAATTAGTAATTTAGTATTGGGTAATGTCTAGTAATGTATATTTATTCTCTTAAATTTCAAGTTTTCATGTGATATTGCATACACACAATTTTTAAAGCTCTCTTAATTTTATAGAATCAACCAATAAATGTGTTCGCATAGAGAATAATGATTGAGTCATATTAATACGTCATAACTCATAATACTACACCTTTTCTTTATATAAAAAAAATACAAAAATTACAACAAATTTCATTTTTGTTTTTAACTAAGAAATATTTTAATATTTTGTTAGTTGTTTAGATTTAATGTTAATTGTTTTTTCATTTAGCTAGGAAAATGAAAAGATGTTACGAGGGAAATTGATACACTAATTCACTAGAAAATTGATACACAAATTTCATTTTTGTTTTTAACTAAGAAATATTTTAATATTTTGTTAGTTGTTTAGATTTAATGTTAATTGTTTTTTCATTTAGCTAGGAAAATGAAAAGATGTTACGAGGGAAATTGATACACTAATTCACTAGAAAATTTTGAAAAGTTTTTTGAAAGGAAAAATGTGAACATTCTGAACCAATAGTGGTGATAATAATTCTCGCGATATTATGTTACATAAATTTGGACCCTGATAACTCTCGTTTTGAGCGTTATTTACATATTGTGTGTGTGTGTTTTTCTTCCCTTTTAGTTGTGTTTCTTCTTTATTTGTTCGTGTTTCTTACTTTTATTATTTCACTAATGTTGGGCCCGTGCGTTGCAAGGTGTGATAATAGCTTTTTTATTGGAGTATTAAATCAAGTTAAAATGAAGAACAACTTTATTAGTTAACAATTAATGAAATACAATGTAAAAAATGAACATATCCTAATAAGTCGTTAACTTGCATATATTTTTAATCGTTTGTTATTACGATGAATTTGTGTACCAGTAATAGTTTTGTATTATATTATTTAAAACTCAAACAATATATCCTACAACTGTATTACTATTATTGGAAATAATATAATGCAAATTAGTTGATACAAGACAGATTGCATTGAAAAATGAGGATATCAAGTTATAATAGTAGTTATTTTCTTAAAATATAGAATTAATATCAATTTTATAATGTCACAAATGTGTCATTCATTTTAAGAACATCCACAATCATGAATCTTTTGAGAGGTCAATTTTATAAACTTTTCATTCTCAATCATTGACATGTTCATGATTTAAAAACATATTGACAAAGAGCCCTCTCCACATGCTTTAAGCTACTATAGTAAATTTTACCTCATAAAAATATGATTACCATCAATTCTATAAGGTGTTAAAAATGCATCATTTACTCAACAATGTATACTTATGTCTTTCTTTCAATTTAACATCTTCTTACCAATGTAGGATAACCAAAACCAACCTCACATTTAATATTTAAGATTACTCATTCTTATGATGCAACATCATTCAATCCACCTATTTTATACACGCCCCTTTATTCCAATATTTCAAGTTTTCACCAACATGAATGTCTAAAACTCAAACCACAATTCATTATTTAAGAATATTTAATCCTCATAGCGTCTCACTCAAAACCTTGGTTTTTGGCTTTCTTTATAATATATATATATATATATATATAAAATCATAAATGAGTTCTTAAAGGAACAAAAGAACAAATTGTGGACCACATATGATGTGGGTCCCACATAATATTAAATCATTTATGATTTAATATTAAATCATATTAAATCATAAATGATTTAATATTATGTGGGAACCACATCATATGTGATCCACAATAGTCTCTTTGTTCCTTTAAAAATGCAAAGTTCTCATTTGAACCTTCCTCTATATATATATATATATATATACGGGTGTGTATGTGTGTGGGAGGGGGGGGGGGTTAAAATTAAGATTTGGGTGGATTTAACCAATACATTAGTGTAAAAAAAACGTTATGTCATATACACCAATGCATGAGTTGGGTGGATTTAACCCGTGATGAAAATGACAAAACCCAATGGATGTTATATTGGTAAAAAAATGAATATAAATGAAAATTAAGAAAATTGTGGAAAGAAAAATAATGAAAAAAAATATACCTCACAATTGTCATTGTTATATATCAATTTTATTAATTTAAAAAAATGTGATTCAAATGCAATTTGATTCAAATCAAACTCATGAACCTAGCATCCTAAGATGTCATTATAGTATCTTTTGTTCTAATAAATTTTCATTTATATATATTGATGATTCATTATTACAAAAGATGAAAGGTTTTTTGAAATTGATTAAAGACTTTAATTATCAAAAAATAATAAATGCATAATGTAACATTTATCGACTAATATTTTAAATGAACTAATTGATTCCACATTTAAATATTCATCTATATAGTTTGATTTTAATGAAAATTAAAAAAATTAATATACATGTGTATATATATATATATATATATTAATAATATAATTGTAGTAATTTTTTATTTATTTTGATTTAAAGATATTGTTTTATAGACGTTTTTGTACATTTTATTAGACTAACTCCATTAAAATTTTAAATTTTCAAATATTCAATAAGTTCTATAATTATATTGGTTGGTTTTAATATATATATATATATATATAACTATTAATAATGATCAAAAAAATTATAGATTTCTTTTATACACATTGTTTATATATATATATTGTAAGAGTTTTTTCTATAATTCTATAAAATTCAATTAAACGGTAAAATCATTATCAATTAATATTGATATTATTATATTCAAGTGTCATGCAAATAGAATTATACATATTAATCGTATTTTCATTTACATAATGAATTTTTAAATATATTGATTACATATGTTTATTAGATATGCAAATATATAATTTGAGTCATGTGAAAAAAAAGTTTTAACACAAAAGATGGATAGTCTAATTAATTTAATGTTTGCTAATAATTATATCTATAAAAGACAATGATTAAGAAAAACATAAATATAAATATAAATATAAATATAAATATAAATATAAATATAAATACAAATACAAATACAAATACAAATACAAATACAAATATAAATATATTATATCCAAGTCTCATATAAATATAGATACATGTTATTATATCAAGTATGTAAACTAATATATACATATATTGATCATATTTCATTCATATAATAAGTTTAAAATATTATGATTATATATATACATATATATTCAGTAGTTGTTATGTAAATAATAAATAGAGCCATATGAAATAAAATAATTACAAAAAATTGTATAATCAACGAAGATGATTAATCTAATTAATTTAACTTCGAAAACAAAAACATAAAATGTACATACTAATGAAATTTATACTCGAGTTATAAAACATTTCTAAAATATATGCATCCATATACAACTCTACTATCAAATCTATGATGAAAACAAATAAAGAAAAATTATTCACTCGTTCATTGTTGTACAACCCAAGAAACCATTTATTTATGTCATCTATTCTTCAGTTCTACTCTTTATCTTTCTCGAAACCAAACTCGCAGACATCAAATGCTGGCAAAGCTGAAAATCTAAACTCAATACAAATAACATCATTGCATGGTTTTGATTATGTAGCAAATTAAAGAAAACATGCTTTTTGTTTTCCAATATAAAAGGTTAATCAAAACATAATTAAAAAAAGAAAAAGAAACTAACCTTTGATTGACATTGAAAAACAGAGACGAAAACAGAGTAGAAATAAAAGACGTTAACCATTCATCGAACCTATCGGCGAAGATACTAATAATTAGATAATGTGAGAGGTAGAAGAAAAGAGAAATACCCTATTTATAAATAGGAGGAGAATAATGTTTTGGAATATGACACTACTAGAAAATTGAGTATTTTCAACGAAAATTTTCAACGGAAAATGTCATTGAAAATTTTCTATGAATTTTAAATGGATTATTGACAAAACATAAATTTTCTACGAATTTTCAACGAATTTCCGTTGAAAATCTCTCACAAAATGCATTTTCAACCAAAAACTTTTTGACGAGACATTTCGTTGAAATTTTTTTGGTTGAAAATGTATATATGTTTGTGAGAGATTTTCAACGGAAATTCGTTGAAAATTTGTAGAAAATTTATGTGCTGTCAATAATCCTCTAAAATTCGTAGAAAATTTTCAACGACATTTTCCGTTGAAAATTATTTTCCGTTGAAAATACTCAATTTTCTAGTAGTGTGAAAGGTTTTACAATTAAATGTAATTCATAAATAGTTAATTAATATCCATCCATGAAAAATTAGCAAAAATGTGTTTTTATTTAAAAAATTCAAAATTATGAAAAAGTAGGAATATGTAAACCGGGAACTCTCATCATGCCACCTAAACTACCCCACATCTTGCTTTTATATATATATATATATATATATATATATATATATATATAGATTTGCATTTGGAGCTGTTGAGGATGTTTTTATGGTTATACACATCATTTTTGTTAAAAAATCATCACTGTTGAGATTCTGCCTACAATGGCACCGTTGTGGGAAGCTATTCAAATTTTGTGGATAAGGATAAACATTTTTTGGAGGGAAATTTCTTGAAGACTTTCTCATAAGTTAGGGACAACTGGTGCTTTATTTGAAGAACAAAAATTTAGTTAGAGAGGTTGGGGGGAGGGGGGGAGTGATTCTTTAACTACAAGATTTCTACATGCTTTGATCTTTTGGATATTTATGTATTAGACTTATCTTTTTTCCCCTTTAAAAGGAGACCTTGAGATCATTTGAAAACACACGAGTTACGACTTCAGCTAAAGACTCCTCTCCCAATTCATAGTTGTAATTTGTTTCCCACAATTTCACCACTGTGGTGATGAACTTTATTATTATTTTAATGAAAGTTATGTTTAATCTTTATTTCCTTGTCTTTATTATGATTTTCATTATGAGCTAATCATCTTTATGTGTGTGGGTGTGAGTTTAACTTAAGAGATTACGCAACGACTTGGGTGTTTCCATTTTTGGTACTTTTTAGGCTTGGTCATATAAGCTGGGACTTAAAGTCAACGCGGATAAGCTGATCACTTTGAAGTGTTAATATTATATTCTAGACCCAGATATGGGTGGGTCTAAAATACGACTTAAGTGATGCACAAAGATTTAAAAGTCTTTGAAAATTACGCAGAGATACGCATTTTGTATGTATTTAGCTAGAGTTTATTTAGTTGTCGAAGGTTTACACAACAAAGAGATTTGAGTATGAAGTTTTCGCCTAATGTAATCTGATGCTAAATCAACAAGCTTTGAAGTATTGACAATAGAAACTTTGTGGAATGATATGTAGTGAGATTTCACTATATTGACCACCTATTTAATAGTTATAGTTAATATATTTTTCTTATTTTATCCAATTTGAGTCATTTTGTTATTTTATTTCCCATTTGTTGTGGTCGGAGCTAAGTATGGGATTCCACTTGTTCTTTTTACACTTTTGGTTGTTTATTCTCTTTTAGATGAATGCTGTTGGAATGCTGCAGCAACTGGCAGCAGGGGAGGAACATGATATTGGCAAAGAAAGGCTCAATCAATGGAAGGATTTAGATTAATCTAGTAGTTACTTATTATATTATGGTTTGTATTTATATTTTCAGCTGAAATAGAAAGCATCTTGGAATAGGAATCTTTGCTTTTTGTATGTGATGGAAGATGCTTGAAATGACCTATGGACCATTGGTCCATAATTTTGTATTTTGTGACACCTCCTAGTATAAAAGGAGGTGTTGAGGTCATTGGAAAACCATCAATCAGTGGGAAGCTGATATAATCTAAGAAACCTTTAAGTATTCTTGTGTTCTTACAATCCTTCTTGGTGTTCTTCGTATTCATCAAGAAGACCATCTAGTTTCTGTCTTGTAATCCTGCAGCATTACATTTTAGCATTACTGTCTTTTATTTCTTTGCACTTTACATTATTGCTATTAAATTTCTAGTCTTTAGTTACAAGTCATTTAATTCTTGCACTTTATATTCATTGTCATTTATATTTCAGTCATATATTTATACTTATATATATATATTTATGCTTATGTCTTTACTTCTAGTCATTTATATTTCTTTCATTATTATTATGAGTAGCTAATTTTTATTAGCTAGGGTATAAGTGAAATGGTAAAGTTTTAAACTCAAAGAAAGTGGGCATTATTCTATAATAATAATATTTCATTATTTCATCTAAAGTTTTATAAATCCAAGTGACACTTCTTGACGGGTTGATCACTTTGATAGTGTTAATGTGCCGTGGACTTAGGAATAAGCCACGATATGCACGTCAATCTGAAGGATATGAGAAGTATATTTGGAAAAAAGTTACCTTTTTATGTTTTTCTCATTGAATATTCTTGACAAGTCGGTCACTTATCAAAGTGTCAAAGTACCATGGACTTAGGAATAAGCCATTGAATGCACACCACTTGGATGATATGGAATCACCTCGGAAGAGGGATTAATTAGACAAAGGAATTTGCTAAGCCATCTATTTTGAGAATACCATGTTGCTATCATTGGTCTTGATACTACATAGGAATATGAGTTGATAGCTAAACATTAGTATACTGGTATAAGTCCGGAAGGAATACTCAAAATAGGTAGTGGAACGAATTATTATAGAATAAAATGTTGTAGCATTCCTACAGCATTTCTCACTGGAATTAATGTTTAAACCTTACCATAGATCTTATACCCTTGCTATTTGCTTTATTCTGTTATAAATCTGTTAAAGTGGCTCTCAAAACAAACAAACAATTGAATCCTTTTAAACCGCCATCTGAATTCATTTCTTTCATCAAACTTTTAAATCAACTTTTAATTCCGATCCCTATGGACGATACTCGGTACTTAGTACCACTTATTACTTGAAAGGACGATAGTCAGGCTAAAAGTATACTTGCTTTTAGTCTTATTTATCACATATCTCAGGGTATACAAAACGCCTAACATGGAAATTTGTGAGACATCTATAAAAAATCACTTTCGAGATATTGAAGTTTCTATAAATAATATTATTATAACTTTCTAACCATAATGTTGTTATTTCTTAAGGAACCTTACACCCATACCTATCCTTTAGTTATATGTCTGTTTGTCATTTTAAATATTCTCACCAACTATAATTAAATCACAACCCGAAGCAAGATTAAGAAGTTCATGAAAATCTCTGAGTCTAAGTAGTTCCAATCTCTGTGGAAACGATTCTGGTACTTTTACCACTTTATTACTTGTCAGCGATCATAGTATCGGAGTGCACTTGCATTGCCACTATGGGGACTTTGTGCCCACTGTGTGAACACAAATGATTTTACACTATCAAACCCCCCATTACAAAATTTAATAGGATGCGCCACTCAGTCGTGCTAGGCTCAATCCAGTCGAGCTTTTTTTTAATTAGCATGATTGGATCCAATCTATCTCTACTGGTCTGGTCGATCTTTATTATTGTGTACGACTCGACCCAGTTACACCAGACTATAGCTAATCTAGCTTTATCAAATAACATGAACCAACGAGTCTAACCACAGGACTAGAAGCGGTCAAGCTTTTTTAACTAGGATGATTGAACGAGTCTCTCTATTGGGTTGGTCGATTACTATCCATGTGCCCAACCTACCATTTTAAGCATAATATATATCTTATATGGACTTAATGAGAGTTCAATTGGATCTAATTCAACATAATCAAGTATATGTTATCGTCAGACCCAACTGGATTAGCCAAGCATCACTAATTGGAATAATTGGACCTGTTAAGATAATTTTGTGTCCATCCGATCATTTTAATTGGAATGAATGGACATGTTAGGCTCATAATGTATCTATTCTAACATTTGAAGTATATTATATTGTATTGTTGGATGAACTCATTAACAATAATCAACTATCATTATTTGATACATTAGCTCTACTAAATATATCTCGGTTAAAATTTTGAGATTTCAGTTGAAACTAGTTTAGCATAATCAACTATCACGATTGGACACAATTAGGTTCGACTGATTACATGATATCGTCAAACCTTACTAAACCAATCAATCATTCATAATACACATGAATGGACCTGCTAGTCATGTTTGTATCTATGTACTTTTATTTTAAGTATATTATATTATCATTGTTAGGTCCAAAATATTGTATCCGAGATCACTGAATATAACGACGAGAGTGAAGAATGAAGAGGTCAAGCTTCTAAGTCAAAGTCAACATAATCTACATTTTATGTAAAGTCAAAGATTGTATTTGTAGTTTGACTTTGTATTAGTCAAGAGTATAAGTACTCTTGTATGTTAGTTTGTAAAGGTGCGAGAATTTCTACAGAGAAAAACATGTTCTAGAGAGAGAAAGATCAATATACCTATGATTTGAGTTTAATTGTTGTTCTTGATTATTTAGATTACTTGTTACTTGATCATAGTGGATTACCAATCATCTTTGTTAGATTTGGTTAAAACTCAGTTGAAAGTAGTTTAACGTATACTGTTGGGTCATCGATGATTTGGTGATGAACCTTCTCTATTTTTGTTGTTGATCTTTTATAGGTTCTTTTGAACGTCTGAAATATACTTTAAGTATTGGAAAATAAAAGATTATCCAATCAAGGGTTGTACATCAAAATGTGGAATTTTTGATGTACCAACCAACATTAAAATTCAGACCACTTGCCGATTTCAAAAAAGTGTAGTCTCCGAAAATTGAAGTTGTCGACTCCAAGGTTGAGAAGCAGTTGTCGATCCAAGATGTACACTTGCCGATCCTTAGTTTGACATGGAGTTGCCGATCCAAGCAATGTACACTTGCCGATTCCTACTTTAGAGTGCACTAACCGATGTGATACATAATCACTTAGCAATTTTCAAAGACAAGTTCTTGAGTCACAATAAATGCAAAACGTGTGCAGCAAGAACGTGGGAAACAAACCTTAAATTCGGACATTCTCTTTTATTCTCATAAAAGAGATGTTTGTGTTTAGCTAAAAGGTTTGATGAGACTTCACAGAGCATGAAGAAAAAGAGATAAAAGTTATCCGACTTTGCGTGCTACAAAGAATGGTTCACCCATTAACCTAGTACAAAGGGAGTGGCATCTCCTTTTGTCCATCAGATATACTACCAGCTAATGAAACCTTGACAGGTATCTCCATGCATCCCATGCATGGGCACTATAAAAGGAGATGAAGCCCTGCCCATAAATCTCACGCTTTCAACAAATCCTCTGAGTGATCTTTTGTTTGATTCCGGCATCCTGAGTGTTTTAACAGTTTCATTTTAGCTTTCTTAGTGTATAAGTTAATTACTGTTATCCTGTGTTTCATGTGTTAAGTTTGTTAGAATAGAGGGTTATCTATTCTTTTTCCGCAACAAACTTCTGTGTGTAAAATTTTAATATGTTTATTAAAAAAAAATTAAAAGAGTAAAATTTTTGTGTTTGTATTCAATTCCCCCCCCCCCCCCCCCACAAACCTTTACTTACGTAGCCATCTCTAAATAGGAACTAACAAGTGGTATTAGAGCAGTTGGTTTAATCTAATAAACTAGATCTGTGATGGCTACTACTCCTTCAAATGTTGATGGTGCTCTGCAAACTGCTTTCAGTGGTACATATATGATTTAGGCTCTTTAGCCAAACTTTCAAGGTTCAACCCAAGTAACTTTGAGTTATGGAAAAATCGTATGCTACTATTCTTGGAAGGAATTGATTGCAGGTATCCTATTCTGAGTGAGGGACCTATTGTTCCTAAAATCTGGGCTCGCTTTGGCCCACAAAAAGACGCTGAAGGAAAAGATATAGAGTCAGATGATGAAAGGAGTGATAAAACTGGTAGATACATTATCAAACCTTCAAATAAATATAACGAGTATGATAAATGCCGAGTTGCTCTAGACACTAAAGTCAAATATGCTCTTGCTGTATCTCTTCCTGATGAAGTGTACCATTCTCTTCTAAATCTTTCTACTGCTAAAAAAATGTGGGATGCTCTGAGTGTTCTATATCAAAAGAAGTTAGAAAATCTAACAAAATTTGTTTTGTAAGAAAATATGAACTCTTCTCTCATGAGAAAGGAGAATCTCTTCCTGCTTACTTCAATCGATTTAATTGTCTTCTTAATGATCTCAAAGTTCTAGGCAAAGTATATGACAATGAGGAAGTTTTATGCAAGTTTATGGACTGCCTTCCAGACTTCTGGGAAACCATATGCACTTGCATTAAACAGACCAAGGATCTTGAGCAAATGCCTTTAACTGCTTTGTATGAGACTCTTATGAACTATGAGCAAACTAAAAATCAAAGAAAATCCCTCATTAAAGACATTAAAACCTCCTCTATTGCTTTAGTAGGTGAGTCTAAGTCTTCCTCATGTGTTCCTAGAATCACCTATCCTTCCTCAGAATCTGAAAATGAAATTAAGGAAGATTCATCCCATTTATCAGAAGTTTACTATAGTGCTGCTGATGATGAGGGTGAAGAATCTGCCATTGACATACTGTCTGATAGTATGGCAATGATTGCAGGGAACCTTAAAAATAAAATA
Source organism: Silybum marianum (assembly GCA_036898165.1). Classification (NCBI taxonomy): domain Eukaryota; kingdom Viridiplantae; phylum Streptophyta; class Magnoliopsida; order Asterales; family Asteraceae; genus Silybum; species Silybum marianum. Next base: position 18,670,229 of record CM072530.1, on the reverse strand, counting down.
TTCTCTTCTAACCGTTCTAAGTTTCAAAGAAATCCTTTTTCTCAAAAACCTCTCTTCGATAAAGCAAATGAGGAATGCTTTAATTGTGGAAAGAAAGGTCACTTTGCCTCTAAGTGTAGGTCTAAAATTTTCTCAAAACATAAGTCTTCTTCTTCTGGCCATGACTTCTCTAAATCGGCTACTAGAAAGCCTGAAGAGAGAAGTAGCCGATCTTTTAAAGGAAGTCCTGAACCTTCTCAATCAAAAGAAATCTCAGGGTATAAAAAGTATAAAGCCAAGTATAGGAGAGAAAAAGAGAAAAATCTAAGTAAAGGAAAAACTTTGGTTACTGAAGCCCATTGTTGGGAAGATGAGCAAACATCAGAGAGTGAGAGTGAGTATATGACAAAATGTCTCATGGCCAAAATTGATGAACTTGAAGAAATGGAGAGATCACTCCACATCACTGCTCTTGTCTCTACTGAGGGATCAACTTCGGGAACCAAACCTCAGGTACATCCTTTTACTTTTATGTCTGATGATCAAAAGATTGATGCCTTTGATTCTTTAACTGTTGACTTCTGTAACTTACAAGAACAAAAGAAAAAGGCTGACTTGCATATAAAATCCTTGAATGATCAACTTCTCTCTTGTTTCTCAAAACTCAAAGATTTTGATAAAATGAAAGCTAACTAAGAAAATCTAAATGATAGTCTTTCTGAAGAGAAAAACAAGATTTCTAATACTCTTGAAAAGGAACAAGAAGTTCTTTCAAAATGGACTAAATTTTCCAAAAATCTTGAAAAGATTCTTCAAGATCAAATCTCTAGCAATGATAAGTCTGGACTTGGATATGGAAAAGATGATCCTCAAACTTTTGACCCCCAACTTCCATCATCTGAATGTCAAGGCTTTCCGGCTGGCTTTTTCTCCGATGACAATGATGATCTCTTAGATTACTCATATGAGGATTCTACTTCTGTTCATTCTATAGACTTGTTAGATATGCTTAATGTAGAGTCTAATGCCAAAAAGTTTGGAGTTTTTGTAAAAGCCAAAGAACCCTCTCCCGAGCCTTTAAAAATTCCAACTTTTCCAAGCTCTTCCTCTACTTCTCCCAAACCCATTCAAAGACTTCTAAATTCTCTAAGTCTTCATGAGTCAAGATACTCTCATGAGTCACCGACTCTTCCTGAGTATCCCCTACCAAAAAGATTTCCTACCTTTCAAAAGAAAAATGTTTCCAAAATAAATTTCTCATCCAAAAGGAAATCTCAAATAGTCACCGATTTCATTCCTCGCTCGGTGAACTTGAAGAAATCCAAAAATCCTGGTAAAGGTATTCTTAGACCTAGACCAGGAGTCGGTCACCCCTCCTCTTCTTAGTCACTGACTTTCTCTCAAAGCTTTGATAATATGGATTTCAAAAGGGATTCTACCATCAAGAAATGCTACAACTGTGGCAATACTCTTCATCTTGCGAAAAACTGCCCAAAAGATAATGATCTTCGTAGAAACAACAAAATGCCTTCTAATCCCAAAGGACCCACTTCAAAATGGGTACCAAAAGTCTAAATTTTTTTGTGGGTGCAGGTACCAAACAAAGATCATATATAGTACATGGATAGCGGCTGTTCAAGGCACATGTCTGGAAACAAATCTCTTCTATCTAACTTCTCTAAAGAAAAAGGACCCATTGTTTCTTTTGGAGGAAATGGGAAAGGTGTTACAAAAGGTTATGGTACCATATCAAATGAAACCATCACTTTCTCTAAAGTAGCTCATGTTGAAGGACTAATGTACAACTTACTGAGCATCAGCCAAATCTGTGATTTGGGATATAAAGTCATGTTTCAACTGTGTGTTTGCTTGGTCTTTGATGTGCAGAATGAAGTTGTACTGGCAGGTACCCGATTGAACGATGTATACATCAACATGAAAGAAAGTGCAATTGGTGAAGCTATGTGTCTTCTTTCTCAAGTTAGCTAAACAAAGTTGGCTATGGCATAAAAGGTTCTCACATCTAAATTTCAAAACCTTGAATAAACTTTCCAGCAAACACTTAGTTGTTGGTATGCCAAAAATATCTTTTGAGAAAGAAAAGCTGTGTGGAGCATGTGAAAAAGGAAAACTTACCAAAACCTCTTTTAAAACAAAACAATGCTCATCTATCTCTCAACCTCTTCAAATGCTTCATATGGATCTGTGTGGACCAGTAAGCACTCCCAGTCTAGGTGGTAAAAAGTATATGCTAGTAATTGTTGATGAATATTCTAGATATACTTTGGTTTTCTTTCTAAAACACAAGAGTGATGCTGCTGAGGAAATCATTTGGTTTATCAGAAAGATTGAAAATATGAATGGTCAACTTGTGAAGTCTATCAGAAGTGATAATGGCATTGAATTCAAGAATGCTGTTTTGGAATAATTCTTTGACATCAAAGGAATCTCTCAGAACTTCTCTACCGTACGCACTCCTCAGCAAAATGGTGTTGTTGAAAGAAAGAATCAGACGCTGTGTGAAGCTGCAAGATCAATGCTGAGTGAATCCAAGTTACCAACGTATTTTTGGGCTGAAGCAGTTAATACTGCATGTTTTACTCAAACTAGGTCTATTATTGTCAAAAGGCACAACAAAACTGCCTATGAAGTGTTTCATGGTCGGAAACCTACAATTGACTTTTTCCATGTATTTTGCTGTGCATGTCATATGCTGAATGGCAGGGAACAACTTGGAAAATTTGATCCAAATTCTGATGATGGAGTATTCTTGGGTTATTCTCTCTCCTCTAGAGCTTCCAGAATCTATAATCTCAGAAGAAAATGCATTGATGAATCTATGCATGTAAAGTTTGATGATTTTGAAACATCTTCATTATCTTGCAATGAAGAAGAACTCAATCAATGGATAAACTCATGTGTTGGGGAAATTCCCTCTCATTCTACTCAACAACCTTCTCAACCAAGTCAAGAAGATAACAACCATTCTCAGCCTCCAAATAATACCACCATATCTCCTGAACCCATTCTTTCTTCTCCATCTCCTGAAATTGACTCTTTAGGAGAACACTCTCATCTAAACACCATACCTTCCACTAACCTACCCTCACCATATCAAATTCCAACTTCATCTTCTTCTATACCTCATCCCTTGCATCCTACATTAAAATGGACCATGGATCACCCAATAGATCAAATCATCGGTGATCCTCAAGTTGTTGTAAAACCAAGAAGAGGCATCAGCAATCTGTGCTTGTATGTCAACTTTGTTTCCATTATTGAGCCTAAACAAATAAATGAAGCCCTAGCTGATCCTAGCTGGGTGATAGCCATGCAAGAAGAACTCTCACAATTTGAGAGAAACAAAGTCTGGAAGTTAGTTCCTCGTCCATCTCACAAAACCATTATTGGAACTAAATGGGTATTCCAAATGGATGTCAAAAGTGCCTTTCTGAACGGTGAGCTAGCTGAAGAAGTCTATGTAAAGCAACCACCTGGGTTTGAAGATCCAGTTCATCCATATCATGTGTATCGGTTAGACAAAGCTCTGTATGGACTGAAGAAAGCTCCCCGTGCCTGGTATGATACTCTTTCAGATTATCTTCTGAAAAATGAGTATGTCCGAGGAAAAATTGACAACACTCTCTTCTTCAAGAAATCAAAAGGTAATATCAATCTTGTACAAATCTATGTAGATGATATTATTTTTGGAGCTACCGATGAATTTCTGTGTGATGAGTTTAACTCTCTTATGCAAAAGAAGTATGAAATGAGCATGATGGGAGAGCTAACCTTCTTTCTTGGTTTGCAAGTAAAACAATCTCCAGAAGGTATTTTCATTAATCAAAGTAAATACATTAAAGACCTTCTGAATAAGTTTCAACTTGATACTTGCTCTACCATGAAAAACCCCTATGGCTCCTCCTCTTAGACTTTATTATGATCCTGAGGGTGTGTCTGTCAATATCACAAGTTATAGAGGCATGATAGGATCTCTTCTTTATCTTACTGCAAGTAGACCTGATATAATGTTTGCTACTTGTTTGTGTGCTCGATATCAAGCAAATCCTAAGGAATCACATCTAGCTGCTGTGAAAAGGATTTTTCGGTATCTGAAAGGTACCATAAATCTGGGTCTTTGGTATCCCAAAGACTCAGGTTTTGATCTCATCGGGTACTCTGATTCTGAATTTGCAGGTTCAAAAATAGACAGAAAGAGTACCACAGGAAGTTGTCAACTTCTTGGTGGAAAGCTTGTGAGTTGGTCAAGTAAGAAGCAATATTCGGTGTCTACATCTACCGCTGAAGAAGAATATGTGGCTGCTGGAAGTTGTTGTGCTCAAATATTGTGGATGAAAATCAGATTTTCTTAAAAATCCCAATACTGTGTGACAACTCAAGTGCAATAGCCATTGCAAACAATCCAGTGCTTCATTCAAGATCTAAGCACATTGATATCAGATATCACTTTATAAGAGATCATGTCTCTAAAGGTGATGTGGAACTACACTTTATTCCCACTGATCTATTCACAAAGCCTCTTGATGAAACAAGGTTCAAGTTTCTAATCGGTGAACTAGGTATGATAAATATAGATTAATATATATATAAAAAATTATAAATATATATATAGTCGGTGAGTATAAACACCCAATCACCAACGTTCCCTCTTCAAAAACCACTCACCGACGTGGTCTAAACCACACTCACCGACGTCATCCTAAAGTCACCGACGTCATCCTAAACCACACTCACCGACGTCGCACCCTACTCTCCACTCACCGACGTCACCTCTAAACCCCTTCATATTCCTTATCTTTTAAAAGATAACTCTTAGGTTACCACTCTTGGTGACTAAGTATTCAACATATCTATCTACAATGATGTCATACACGTCACACATGTTAGAGCATGAGCCGAATTCAACCTGTAAACCTTTCATCTTCTGACCTTTCAATCACCCCTTTCATCATTCCATTGATTTTCAAATTTCCCTTATTTGCCTCCAATAAAATCTTAACCATAACCCCACTTTCTCTTCTTTAACCGCCTTCAAACCTGCAACTCTCTCAAAGTTTTCAAAGTTCATCAATGACGTCCTCAAACACCCCCACAAAATCACCCAAGGCATCTGAAGAACAAACTCTCACATTTGGATCTCTCACTTTCCCTGCATGCAACCACTATGGTCGCATTGGGGATGATCCTGCTCATCCTGAATACAATGAAGGTTTTGGTTCCTTCAAAGATGCCCTCTCCAGTATGTCATCACTGCAAAGCCCAAGATGAGTAAGTTTCTTTTGGGAAACTTCTGGTTAACATGTGTTTATGATGATTCCTCCAAAAGCATATGTGCGTCTGTTCTTAGTGATGATGAACCAGACGTGATCTTCGATGTAAATGATGTTCGTTCCATTCTTCACATTCCTTCATACGATTCATATGAAGTCTTCCCTCTTGGGAATGAACACCAACAGGTGGTTACTGCTCTGGACTATTTTGAAGACAAAAGGGGTCCAAAATCTAAAGGTCCAGGTACTTTGGTAAGGAAGAATATGGGTAACATCTGGAACTTCTTCTTCTCTCATCTCATTCTATGTTTGAGTAAGAAGACAGGTGGTCCAGATCAATCCCCATCTCAAGTTACTAAGTTGGCTCATGCACCGATATTTCAAAGAAGGATCGACTTTGCAGCTTATTTCTTTAAGGAAATGGTCTCATCATTTTCTCCCATTCGGCGACCTCAGGTACCATTCCAACGTCTCTTCTCTCTTATCATCAATGCCAAGCTCGCCGATAATCTTGAAAAGAGGGATGATATTGTATATGATCTTCCTCTTCACCAGGCCGGCAAGCAACTTCTGTTAAAAGGACCATTGGCCTCTGATAACCCTCTTAGACAAGGTATGATTGACTTTGCCTGTAATACAACTTTAACTTGGGGTGAAAATGAGCCAAGGATTTGGGGACCTACAGTCACCGAATCCACCACCTCTGCCACACCTCAACCAAGAGTAACTGATGTGCCCAAATCTCGTAAGAGATCCAAGGCGTCGGGCACATCTACCTCTGCACCTTCCGATGCCACGAAGCCAAAAGAACCTTTGGCTTCTACCCCAGCAAAGAAAAAGTCCCAAAAGCGGAGACACTCAAAAAGACCCCTAGGACTTCCTCAAAGAAGTCCAAGGGAACCAAAAGGGTCACAACACAAAAACCACCCACCGATTCTCAAAAGTTGGTGGGTGTTGAAAATATCTCCAGTAGACCCAGGGAACAACTTAAAACCCCTCCTACCTCTTCCATGCCCTCCGAAAAGGACATGGTTGTACAAAGGGATACCCAAACTGTGCCTTCACCAACTTACTCCTTAGTTGATGAAGATGACTTGGAGTCTCCCATCCAAGGTGCATCCACTCCACCTCTTGAGTTCTCACAACTCATTTCCCTATCTCCAAATGAAGGTGCATCACTACCAGGTGCATCCTAAGGAGAAGCCCACTTTACCGACTTTCTTTTCTCCGATACTACACCTTGGATGCGTACGTCTCCCGTACAAATTCACAGGGAAGTTGAGGAACCCATCATTGAGGAATCCCCTCCTAGACACTCTCCTCACAATGTCTCCCCCACAAACTCTCTACCTTCGAAGCATATGAGGTCTCCCCTCAAAACAAAGCCTCCATCTCCCGTTCATCTTTCGGACTCCACGAAATCCCCCGTAGTAAATAAGACAGGTCTGGTGGATTACTTGTCTTCTTCCTCTCCAAGTGAAGATAATAATCAACCACCTCCAAAGACAAAGATTCCAACCATTCTTGATCTGCAAACAGATCTTGCCAAGCAAGCTTCCGCCATTGCTTCTATTCTGAACAATCAAAAAGTAATTGTAGAATCACTTGCTTCTCTTCATGCTAAGGTTGACAAGGTACCGACTTCTCTACCCACTTTCAAAGTTGATGCAGGTGATGCCTTTTTCACGGATGAGGATCGTTTTATGGTTCAAAGGATTGAACGCAAGTTGGGTAGTTTGAGTTCTGATGTGGAAAGAATCAAGTCCTTTCTCTCTTCAGCTGGTTTCAAGGGCTCAACCACTGAGGGGGAGAAAACCCAGAAAGCAACAAAAGTCACCTAGGTACCACCTCCTATGGTCACCGAATCGGTGACTGTGGTAGTCTCCGATGAACAGCAACAACAACCACCACTAGTCACCGATGTACCACCTCCCGTGGTCACCGAATCGGTGATTGTGGTCACCGAGGTCACCGATACAACTGCCAATGAACCTCTAGTACCGGTTAACACTGGGTCATCTAGAGATGAGGCTATAAGAAAAACTGGAGCATCAACCCAGGGGGAGGGATTCAGTGCCCGAACCCTTGAAGAATCTGAAGAAGAAAAGAGAAGAAAAGCCAAAGCTGAAGGAAAGAAACCTCTAACTCATGAACAACAGTGAGCTGAGAAAAAGAAGAAAAGAAATAGAGATCCTGAATTTGACTCTCTTCGTTTGCAACCTGCCTCCAAACTCACCGAAGATCCTCTTGGGATTGTACTTTCCGAAGCTGAAAGGGAAAATGCATTCAGAGCTCAACTTGAGTATGATCAAACAAATGTACTCAAGTTGGCTCAAGATGAAGCCACCTTAGCCAAAGTTGTCGATCCTCTTCAAGCTCATAAGGATGAGCTTGAAAATCTGAAGAAACAGTCTGAAGCAATGAAGAATGTAGCAGAAGCAAAGAAGGCCAAGGAAGTAGATTGGTTCAAGAGAAGACTCAAAAATCGGAAAGATGACTCAAAGATCATTGGTGCTTCTATTCATCCTCCAACCGTGAAATCTCCTAAGTTACTTTTCACTATTAAAAGAGCTGATTCTTTTAATAAAACTTATGAGATTGAGTGGTTGGAAATTATGGGGATCACTGAATGGATGGAGATTGGTAACCATATTTCCAAGAGTAAGAGCAAATACAAAGATCTTCTGCTCAACACTCTTAGAAAACTTTTCATCAAAATGGTTAAGGTTCAGAAGGTGCACAACATAGTGGTTACAACCATAGAAGGCCAAAAGCTATATCTGATTAAGCAAGGTCTTACAGGAGAAGTCATTCCAACTCCAAGGAACAAGAAAAAGGGGCATTTGGCCACGCTTCATGAAAAAGGGATCAAGATCGATGCTTCAGGCATAAATCTCTCCATTCCGACTCCAGTTGCTTACCTTGAGCAAACTATGCTCTCTGAACCTGAACTTGGAGTATTCTTTGAAGATATGTTTGGAAACATAGGATTTTTCAGAGCCTCCGACATTCCAAGGGATCACACTACCTTTCTCACTGTCATTTTGGGTGTGCCTCCTGTTGATGACAAGGGGATGTGCCGACTTATCCTCGATGAACTGAAAAAGAGAGAACCCACCGATCCTTAGTCACTTATTCTTAGTATGAACTTTCTTAATCATGTACTCTGTATGATGTACTATCCTGTGTGATGATTAATAAAAGTTCATATTATCTTTCATTCTATACTTGTTCATATTTTAAATTTTTGCACATACTTATACTTATACTTATACTTATACTTATACTTATACTTATACTTATACTGTACATACTGAGCTAAAAAAAATCTGAGTGAAAAGAACCCAAAAGAAAAATAGAAATGGTCAAAAGTAATTCTTTCTAACATACAGGTATCATCATCAAATAGGCGGAGATTGTTGGGTCACCAATGATTTGGTGATGAACCTTCTCTATTTTTGTTGTTGATCTTTTATAGGTTCTTTTGAAGGCCTGAAATATACTTTAAGTATTGGAAAATCAAAGACTATCCAATCAAGGGTTGTACATCAAAATGTGGAATTTTTGATGTACCAACCAACATTAAAATTCAGACCACTTGCCGATTTCAAAAGAGTGTAATCTCTGAAAATTGAAGTTGCCGACTCTAAGGTTGAGAAGCAGTTGTCGATCCAAGATGTACACTTGTCGATCCTTAGTTTGACATGGAGTTGCCGATCGAAGCAATGTACACTTGCCGATTCCTACTTTAGAGTGCACTAACCGATGTGATACATAATCACTTAGCAATTTTCAAAGACATGTTCTTGAGTCACAATAAATGCAAAACGTGTGTAGCAAGAACGTGGGAAACAAACCTTAAATTTGGATATTCTCTTTTATTCTCATAAAAGGGATGTTTGTCTTTAGCTAAAAGGTTATATGGGACTTCACAGAGCATGAAGAAAAAGAGATAAAGTTATCTGACTTTGCGTGCTACAAAGAATGGTTCACCCATTAACCTAGTACAAAGGGAGTGGCATCTCCTTTTGTCCATCAGATATACTACCAGCTAATGAAACCTTGACAGGTGTCTCCATGCATCCCATGCATGGGCACTATAAAGGGAGATGAAGCCCTGAGCCATAAATCTCACGCTTTCAACAAATCCTCTGAGTGATCTTTTGTTTGATTCCGACATCCTGAGTGTTTTAACAGTTTCATTTTAGCATTCTTAGTGTATAAGTTAATTACTGTTATCATGTGTTTCATGTGTTAAGTTTGTTAGAATAGAGGGTTATCTATTCTTTTCCACAACAAACTTCTGTGTGTAACTTTTTAATATTTATATTAAAAAAAATTTAAAAATGTAAAAATTGTGTGTTTATATTCAACCCCCCCTTCTACAAACCTTTACTTACGTAGCCATATCTAAATAGGGAATAACATATACTACTATCATGATTGAATACAACCGGGTTCTACTTAGTACATGAATAGTTAGACCTTACTAGGCAAACCAAACATTGTTAATACGTATGAACACGCCTAAAAGAGCCAGTCAAGCTCTCTTAGTAAACATGACTAGACCAGTCGAACTAGACTAGACCGTTCATACTAGATCGAAGCTGGTTGATCTCCAGAAATTTATTGTAACAAGCATGAATGCACATTACTAAATTATAATTCTTTAAAAATCCATTTGAATTAACATCGTGACATAAGTAATATAATAACATTAGGGGTGTTTGGGTTTTCTTATAAAAATAATTTATTGACTATACCGGTGTGGAACCGGTGAAAAGCACTTTTGAGTGTTTGGATGGGAAGTTAGAAAAGGGCTTATTCGATGGGGAACCAGTGAAAAGGAGTTTTCAATAACTTAAAAAAATTTAACTTATCAAAACCAACTTATGACTTATAGAAACCAATTTACCATTTTAACCTTAAACCTACCTTCTAATCACATAAGTTGATAAGCACTTAAAAAAAACATAAGTTTTTTCAAATAAGCAATCCCAAACACCCCCTTAATCTCTTCACCATATATAGAGAACACTGATAGTTATTACCTTCAGCAACACCTCATCTTCACAAATATGCCAACCCATTTGTTGGTGACCAGGTAAATGATTTCTAAATATGTGAGCATCCAAGTTGTCAACTTATAGTATTCAAAGCACAAATCATATACTTGCAATGCATTCCTTTTAGCCAACGATTGTTGAAACGAAAGAGAGGTTGATTGGATCCGGTCCAACCTTATTGGATCCAATCAAAACCAAGCCGGAGCTAGTCGAACATTACAAGGCAAACCATCTAAGATGTGTTATATCAAGAAATCCCAAATGTAACTGGTCTAAAGTGACTAAACAGTCTAGCTCGACGGGGTCAGTCGAGCTCGACCGAGGGTCGATCGAGCTCGTTCATTTAATCCTCTTTATCAAAAGACATATATCATTCTAACTAAATTGTTACTTCTTCTTTTTACTGAAATGACGTCCATGATGAAAATTGTTGTAAATTATGAATTCAAATCTTTAAGAAATGTTTTAAATAGTTTAAACATTCTACATTTATATTTTTCAATATTCCAAACCAAATATTATGAACTTATCTTTTCTTCTTTTTTTTCAATTTTTGTATGCTTCAAATAACTCTTCTTACCACCAATATGAATGTCTATTGCCAGAAAATTGATATCAACACAGATAGAGTATTAACTATTAAAGTTATAATTTAGAAAAAAACCTATTTAAAAGAAGTTGAATGTTGAACAAGAATGGGAAAAAAAGTTGAATGTTAAAAGGAGAATGAAGATTTAATAGAAGAAGAGGATTCCAAGCATTAGGATTAAAAAGGAGAAAAAAAGGGTCCTTTAGGGTGTGTTTAGTTAGCGAAAACTGTTTTCATTTTTCAAGAAAACGTTTTCAGAAAATGGAGTTGAGTTTTCATTCTCAGTTTTCTATCAAAAAATTTCAAAACGCGTTTAGTTGAAATGGTGGAGTTTTCATTTTTTATTTTCAGATTTTTAGAAAACGCGTTTAGTTGTGCATTTTCTACCAGTTTTCATTTTCCATTTTTCATTTTTTTTTCAAATTAGAAAGTGTGTACACACACACTTTCACACACACACACACACACACACACACACACACTTTCACAGACACACACACTCTTTCACACATGCACACACACACTCATACATTTTCACATACACGCACACACACACACACACACACACACACACACACACACACACACACACACTTTCACAGACACACACACTCTTTCACACATGCACACACACACTCATACATTTTCACATACACGCACACACACACACACACACACTTTCACATACATAAACACAAATTCATACACACACACTTTCACTTTCACACATACATACACACACACACTTTCACTTTCACACACACACTTTCACATTCACGCAAACATACACACATACACACACACACTTTCACACAGACATACACATACACACTTTCGCTTTCACACATACATACACACATTCACACATACACTTTCGTACACACACACTTTCACACACACACACACACATACACTTTCGCACACACACATTTTCACACACACACACATACACACACACACTTTCACTTTCACACAGACACACACACTTTCACTTTCACACATACACACACACGCTTTCACTTTCACACAGACATACAGACACACACACACACACACACACTTTCGCGCGCACACACACACACACACTTTCACTTTCACATAGACACACACACACAATTTCACTTTCACACAGACATACACACACACATTTTCACTTTCACACACACACACATACTTTCACACGCACACCTTCACACACACATGTTTTCATACATACATATTCACACACACACACACACACTTTCACATAGACATACACACACACAAACACTTTCACACACACACACACACATATTCTAATTTGAAAAAAAATGGAAAATTGGAAAATGAAAATGTGTTTTCTAATTCAGCTAAATGCGTTTTCTAAAATTTTCATAGAAAACTGAGAATAAAAACTCAATTCCATTTTTTGAAAATGTTTTATAGTTAACTAAACGCACCTCGGAGTTTTCATTTTCCATTTCTAGAAAATTAGAAAACGTGTTTGGTTGTTGTAATGTATCACATTAACTAAATGCGTTTGGTTGTTGTGAAATTGTGTATGAGTGTGAAAGTGAAAGTGTGTGTGTGTGTGTGTGTGAAAGTGTATGTATGTGTGTATGAAAGTGAGTGTGTGAAAGTGTGTGTGTATGTGTGTGAAAGTGTATGTGTGTGAAAGAGTGTATGTGTGTGTGTGTGAAAGTGAAAGTGTGTGTGTGCGTGTGTGTGAAAGTGAGTGTGTGTGTGTGTGAAAAAGTGTGAAAGTGTGTGTCTGTGTGTGAAAAAGTGTGAAAGTGAGTGTGTATATGTGTGTATGAAAGTGTGTTTATGTGTGTGTGTGTGTGTGAAAGTGAGTGTGTGTATGTATGTGTGAAATTGTGTATGAGTATGAAAGTGAAATTGTGTATGAGTGTGAAAGTAAAAATGTGTGTGAAGGTGTATGTGTGTATGTGAAAGTGTGTGTGTGTGTGTGTGTGAAATTATGTATGTGTATGTGTGTGAAAGTGAAAGTGTGTGTGTGTTTGAAAGTGTATGTGTGTGTGTGAAACTGTGTGTATGTGTGTGTGTGTGAAAGTAAGTGTGTGTGCGTGAAAGTGTGTGAAATTGTGTATGAGTGTGAAAGTGAAAGTGTGTGTTTGTGTGTGAAAGTGTATGTGTGTGTGTGTGAAAGTGAAAGTGTGTGTGTGTGTGTGTGAAATTAAAGTGTGTGTGTGTGTGAAAATGAAAGTGTGTGTGTGTGTGTGAAAGTGAGTGTGTGTACGTATGTGTGAAAGTGTGTCAAATTATATATGATTGTGAAAGTGAAATGTATGTGAAAGTGTATATGTGTGTGTGAAAGTGAAAGTGTGTGTGTGTGTGTGTGTGTGTGAAATTATGTATGTGTATGTGTGTGAAAGTGAAAGTGTGTGTGTGTGTGTGTGTGAAAGTGAGTGTGTGTATGTATGTGTGAAAGTGTGTTAAATTGTGTATGATTGTGAAAGTGAAAATGTGTGTGAAAGTGTATGTGTGTGTGTGTGTGTGAAAGTGAAAGTGTGTGTGTGTGTGTGAAATTGTGTATGTGTATGTGTGTGAAAGTGAAAGTGTGTGTGTGCGTGTGTGTGTGTGTGTGTGAAAGTGAGTGTGTGTATGTATGTGTGAAAGTGTGTCAAATTGTGTATGATTGTGAAAGTGAAAATGTGTGTGAAAGTGTATGTGTGTGTGTGTGAAAGTGAAAGTGTGTGTGTGTGTGTGAAATTGTGTATGTGTATGTGTGTGAAAGCGAAAGTGTGTGTGTGCGTGTGTGTGAAAGTGAGTGTGTGTGTACGTGAAAGTGTGTGAGTGTGAAAATGAAAGTGTGTGTGTGTGTGTGTTTGAAAGTGTGTGTGTGTGTGAAAGTGTATATGTGCACGCGTGTAAAAGTGTAAGTGCGTGTGCATGTAGAAAATTATTTTGAAAATGAAAATTCTGAAAACTCAAAAAAGTTGTTTTTTAAATCTAATATAAATTTAAAAAATGAAAATGAAAATTTTTTTGGAAATTTTTTGAAAACTAAACGAACTAAACGCGTTTTCCAAATTTTAATTTTCATTGGAAAAATTTTCTAGAAAACAGAAAAATTTTCATCAATTAAACGCAACCTTATGTTTTAAGTTTGATTTTCCGATTGAAAATGAGTTCTTACCAAAATTTGATTATAAGCGTATAACAGTTGATTTCGATTCTATACGTGTTAGAAAATCTACGTTCACCAGATAGTAATGCCTAGTTATTTTTTTCCGTAAAAATGTAAGTTAGTATCAATTTATTATTGGGTTATTGAACTATTCAGGTTATATGTTTTATATTATACTTTTTATATGTATTTTTTTCATTTTATTACTAATTAACATTTTTACTCTTATCACAAGATCAATCATAGGAAGTTTTTGAACATCAATAAAATGATATAGATAGCGGACTGATTTGTATTTGTATCTTGTTTATGATTATTTTATATTTCCATGTATATTATAAACTAAAATGGTTTTTTTTTTAATTTTGTGATAAAAAATTGATAAATAATATAACTGGAAAAAAGATATAGAGTCACATTCAGGTTTGTACAGTACAGAGCCTTCAAAATGTCAGGACCGACCCTGATTATACTTTATGTATAAGTTTAATTCTTGTAAATATATAGTTGATACTGATATTGAATATTTTTTGTATTTATATTATTTCTATTTTTATTTATGTATAAAATCAAATCAGCTAAAATGTTTAAAATGTCTAATATCAATACAGTTCGAAATGTTTAAAATTGTGTAAAATCAAATCAACATAAAAAGTTCAAAATCGTATAAAATCAAATGAACAAAAAATATTATGTGTAATCAAATCAACATTATTTTATTTGTTAAAATGTGTAATATCAATTAAGTTGAAAAAATTTAAAATTATATAAAATCAGAATGAACGTAAAAATTTAATCGTGTCAGATCAAATCAACATAAAAAGTTAAATTTTTTATAAAATCTAATCAATATATAAAGTTAAAAATTGTGCAAAATCAAATCCACAAAGAAAAATATGAATAAATATATAACTTATAAATAATTGTGTGTTGTTGCAGAATAATCAATATAGAGAGAATCAAGAAGCAGTATTTCTCATTAATCAATAGCCCTTTAAATAGGGACGAGTTACAAAGAGATAACCATAAGAAACCTAACACTAATCTAACTCTAAATGTCTATCTCTATCTCTATACATCTTTATCTTTTATCTTTATCATTATCGTCATATCCTTTAGACGATGGCACACTTATCCTCAACACTCCCCCTTGTGCCAAGTCAAAGGAGTGATGGTGCACAACTGTTGCCTCGTTAAAACCTTACGCCAAAATAAAAACCCAGTGGGAAAAATAAAAATAGGACGAAGGAAAGAGTACAACGCACCAGTTTATTTTCATTACATAGACTTTTCCTTTAGTCTAATGTTATCTCAGATCCATACATTAATCATTAGAGTTAGGAAAACAGGATGGTATATAACGGTTGCCTCACTAAAACCTTACACCAAGAAACAAAACCCAATGGGAAAAATAAAACCTTGGATGAAGGAAAGAGCACAACATACCAATATTACATATATACTAGACTCCCCCTTTTATCTACTACTCCCTCTGATTCGTGCATTAATCAAGGGAGTTTAGAAAGTCTCCGCATTCCAATGCTTTCCACATGTCTCTCAAACGTGGCCTTAGGCAAAGATTTGGTAAACAAATCAGCCACATTCTCCTCAGATCTTACTTGATTCACTTGAATTTTTAGGAGAGTCTGTTGTTGCTGATTATAGAAAATTTCGGCGAAATATGCTTTGTATTATCTCCCTTGATATATCCTACTTTCATTTGCTCAATACAGGCTGCATTATCTTCATATATGCATGTAGGATTTTGAGTGGTTGAACTTAAACCACTAGCTCCTCTTATATGTGTAATGACAAATCTTAGCCATATACACTCTCTAACTTCCTCATGTAGAGCAATAATCTCTGAATGGTTCGAGGAGGTAGCTACAAGGGTTTGCTTGGTATATTTCCAAGAAATTGTCGTGTTCCCAATTGTAAAAACATACCCTGTTTGGGAACGACCTTTGTGTGGGTCAGAGAGATACCCAGCATCAGCAAAGCCTACTAATACATAGTTCGGGGTTTCACTGTAAGGTATAACACTTTCTTTGTTAATACCTTGAACGGGTATTGTAACCCCGTTTTTCTCTTTATAGGGAAAGAATAAGCCCATGTCAATGGTTCCTTTTAGGTATCGAAATATATTTTTGATACCAATCAAATGACGTTGCGTTGGCGCCGAGCTAAATCTAGCTAACAAGTTCACTGAGAATGCAATATCAGGTCGAGTACATTGTGCTAAGTACAATAATGCGCCTATTGCACTTAAATAGGGAATTTCTGCTCCCAACACCTCTTCGTCATCATCCTTTGGACGAAATGGATCTTTCCTTATATCCAAACTTCGATCGATCATGGGAGTGCTAGCCGGATGCGCTTTATTCATATTGAATCTCCTGAGCATTTTCTGGATATAAGCGGATTGGTGGATCAGGATACCACAAGCTCGGTGCTCTAGTTCTATACCTAGACAAAACCGAGTTTTCCCAAGATCTTTCATCTCAAATTCAGATTTTAAGTAGCTTCCAGTGTCTCTTATTTCATCAAGAGTACCTATTATGTTCATATCATCGACATATACTGCTACGATTGAAAATCCAGAACTTGTCTTCTTTATAAAAACGCAAGGGCACAATTCGTCGTTCTTGTATCCCTTCCCAATTAAGTATTCATTCAGACGGGTATACCACATCCGCCCGGATTGTTTTAATCCGTAGAGTGAGCGGTTCAGTTTAATTGCAAACGCACTCCGTGGTTTAGAGTTACTTGAATTGGGTAGTGGAAGGCCATTAGGCACTTTCATATATATCTCTGAATCAAGATCCCCATAGAGATATGCAGTAACCACATCCATAAGCTGCATTTCCAATCCTTCAGAAACTACTAGGCTAATTAGATAGCGGAATGTTATTACGTCCATTACTGGGGAGTATGTCTCCTCATAGTCAATTCCAGGGCGTTGTGAGAAACCTTGCGCCACAAGGCGAGCCTTATATCTTATGACTTCATTATTCTCATTACGCTTTCTGACAAAGACCCATTTATGTCCTACAGCCTTTACACTTGGTGGGGTTAGCACTACCGGACCAAATACCCGTCTCTTTGCCAAAGAATCTAGTTCTGCCTGGATTGCTTCTTTCCATTTAGGCCAGTCAGCTCGTTGTTGACATTCTTTAACTGAGCGTGGTTCGATGTCATCGTGCTCTATGATCTCATGAGCAACAGTATATGCAAATATATCATCAATAAGTGTGGATGATCTTTCCATCAATTCATATGCATTCACATAATTCATTGAGATTTCTTTGTTCTCTGGAATCAATATTGACTTCGGAGCGTCCTCTACTAATGATTCATGGACATAACTATAATCAGAGACAATCTCATGAGAAGGGTTTTTAGTATTGATGATAAGTGGATCTGATTGTGCCTTACTCTCCTTTTTCTTTCTAGGATGAGTATCTATCGAACCAAGTGGCCTCCCCCTTTTCCTTTTGGGAGCCACGGCCTCAACCACACTTCCACTATGTGTGGTTGCAACACTCTTTCCGACGGTGTTGTGCCCCTGTTTGGGGACTTCTAACCTTGCGGGTACATTTGCAACCGGTATATGTGATCTTGTCACTTTTGCAATATCAATGAATGCATCAGATATCGAGTCTGCTACGTTTTGAAGGTTAATTATTCGTTTCACTTCACTTTCACATTGTGAAGTGCGGGGATCAAAATGAGACAGAGTGGGAACATTCCATGACAATTCCTGTCGTTCCCTTGGAAAATCCTTTTTCCTATCTCCCCCTAACGACGGGAAGACTGTCTCATCAAAGTGACAATCCGCAAATCTTGCGGTAAATAGATCACCCGTCAAGGGTTCTAAATAGCGGATTATTGTTGGGGACTCATATCCAACATATATACTTAATCGTCTTTGAGGACCCATTTTTGTGCGCTGTAGGGGCGCAATTGGCACATATACTGCACAACCAAATATGCGTAAATGTGAAATATCAGACTCATATCCAGTTACCAACTGGTACGCAGAAAATGGTTGGCTAGCAGTGGGTCGAAAGCGAATAAGTAGTGTTGCATGTAATATTGCATAACCCCAGACAGAAGTGGGTAAATTGGTGCGCATAACCAATGCCCTGGCTATCATCTGTATCCTTTTGATGGTAGCTTCTGCGAGACCATTTTGTGTATGCACATGGGGTACGGGATGCTCTACATCAATCCCAACAGACATGCAATAACCATCGAATGCTTACGATGTAAATTCTCCAACATTATCAAGTCGTATAGACTTGATAGGATAATCGGGGTGGTGAGCCCTCAAGCGTATAATTTGTGCTAGGAGTTTTGCGAATGCAGCGTTTCGTGTGGACAATAATGCGACATGCGTCCATCGTGTCGAAGCATCAACCAGGCGACATGCGTCCATCGTGTCGAAGCATCAACCAGAACCATAAAATACTTGAATGGTCCGCATTCTGGATGTATGGGTCCACAAATATCACCTTGTATACGTTGTAAGAATGGAATATTTTGTTTTGTGTCCTTAGCATAGGATGGTCTCGATCCTGTTTTAGCTAAGGAGCAAGCTTTGCAAAATTTCGGGGTATTCAAGGAGGCATATTGTGATGATGGTGTTGCTTCATTTGCTTTAGAAGTCAAGGAATGCAATTTGGTACTTTCAGTTAATTGCTTCATCTTACCTTTCATTCGGAAGAAAGGGTGTCCATGTGTATTTTTCAATACACGTATCATCATATCACGGCCAGGGTGTCCCAGACGGTCATGCCAAAGCTTGTATATCTCATTATCACAAAGTCCATTATTGATGACAGAATATGATTCAATAACCCGAATTGTGGTAAGGTACAACCCACTATTTTGACACGTTAATTTCTCTAATATACGTTTCCTTCCATATTCATTAGAGGTGATGTACATATATTCATTTCCATTCTCACAGTGTGTTTCGATATGATAGCCGTTGGAGCGTATATCTTTGAAACTTAACAAGGTTCGGTTAGCTCTAGGAGCGTATAGTGCTTCTGTGACTGTTATTGTAGTGCCATTGGGCAACAAGAAAACGACATTTCCTCGACCAATTATTAAGTTGGATGATCCAATCATTGTAGTCATTGAGGATTCATAGGCATTAATTTCAGTAAATAATGATCTGTTTCTTAGTATTGTGTGAGTGGTCACACAGTCAACTAAGCACTCAAGTTCTCCTCGATACATTCCTACATGGAACGGAGAATATTTAATTATTTTGTTTTGACGCATTTCTTTACATCAATGGTTCATATATTGTAACACAAACCAAAGTTTTATTCAATAAAATAATTCAAAATAATCAACCAATCCAAACAATAAATTTCATCGAAGAAAAACACAACTTAAAACTAATAGTGTCTCAATAACTATTAATAAATAAATAAATAAATAAAGTAAAACGGATTAGGCAAAATCCGGGCAGTCTAGGGATGGTTTATTGTTATTGGTATTGGTGAAATCTTCAATTGTTAGGTTGACTTCTGGATCATTACTTGTTTCTTCGAGGTAGTGAGCTTCCTGTTCTTTGGATTCTCGATATCTCTTGTAGTTGGCTGCTACAGCGTTGCTTGCACGACAGTGTTTGAACCAATGCCCAATAATACCACATCTGTAGCAAGGTTTAGTTCCATCTCTTTCTCTTTTGGCGGGCTCGGTCATTGGTGCTTTTCCTTTTGATTGTCTTTGATTACTTGGGCCTGCAGTTGTACCTCTGTGCCATGAATTGGAAAATCCACCACAACTGTTGCCGCGACCCAGTCCACGACCAAGTCCACGCCCTTGTCCACGGCCATGTCCATGACCATGTCCACGACCATGTCCTTGTGGTTTATAGTTGTCACGTGGGTATGATTCATGTTTGCCTCGCTGTACTTTGGAGTTCTTTCCACCTTTAACGCTTGCATGGTTAGATTCAGGAATTTTCTTTGTCCCGACAGGTCTAGCGTTATTATTTAGAAGAACCTCATTGTATCTTTCAGCCACTTGCAGTAGGTTGATAAGTTTGTTAAATGTTGTGATTCTTTTGCTATCATATTCCATTCGATACTGATTCATTAGTATGATTGATGATGTAGGAAAGGTGGAAAGTGTTTTTTCAATCATGTCGTGTTCCGAGAGTTCCTTGCCACAGAAGTTCAAGCGTGCTTTGAGACGCAACATTTCTTTGTTGAAATCGTTTACCTTTTTGTAATCGAGTAAGCGGATATCATTCCACTATGCCATTAGTTCGAGAAGTAAAGAGTCATGAATATTCCCGAATCTTCCCTTTAGTGCATCCCACAGTTCTTTGGGGGTTTTTAGTTGAAGGTATTCCCATCGAAGGCTGGGATCGATGTGTCGTCTCAAGAACATTAATGCATTTGCTTGTACATTTTCAGACGGTTTATTTTTAGGGTCAGTGGGGGGGTTGATTGTGTAACTGTAGTCTTTTCCAATGAAGGTAGTCTCGACATCTGATACCCATCGGTGGTATTCAAGTCCTTCTGAACCCAGGATATCAAATTCGGGGCGAGTTGGTTCGGCCATCTACATAAATAAGAGATACGATATTTTAATTTATGAAGTCAAATTTTGAAGCACATGAAAATTTTCATTATCATGGCAGTGTAGAATTATTAAATATTGATATTTTAAACATTTCTATTGTTAATAATGTTATATCAATATTTCAATATTCAAAAAAAAAATCACAAATACACTTTTAGATTTCCAGGTAGTAGGGGAATCACGTGGATTACTTAAGGCCCTATAACCTTAGGGCTATTTACGCCCGTTTGACAAAATCTTTCGGTGTTTATGCAATTATTTCAGTTTCATGAAATATATAAATAACATTAATAAATTTATGTATTTTTTTTATTGGCATGAGGCCAAAATATGAGGTAAATTTAAAATTTTGGGAGCTTTTGGCAAGAGGTCAAAAGGTATGATAATTTTGGGATATTGATATGTTTTAAACATTTATTTTGTTGATAATGTTATATCAATATTTCAATATCCAAAAATAAATCATAAATACATTTTTAGATTTCCAGGTAGTAGGGGAATCACATGGATTACTTAAGTCCCTACAACCTTAGGGCTGTTTACACCCGTTTGACAAAATCTTTCGATGTTATGCGATTATTTTATTTAATGAAATACATAAATAACATTAATAATTTGTAGATTTTGGCATGAGGCCAAAATGTGAGGTGAGTTACAAAAATTAAACCATGAATTACGATTTTGTGAGCTTTTAGCAGGAGGCCAAAAGATGTGATAGTTTTGGGAGCTTTTGGCAAGAGGCCAAAAGATACATGGATTTTAATTTTAATTTAATTTAATTTAATTTTAGTTTTAATTTTAATTTTAATTTTAGGATGACATGATTATTATAACTTCAATCTATGGTTTTAATAATTAAGATTAATATCATTCGATAGGGATTTTAATGAGTAATTTTGGTAATAGGCCAAGTATAATAACATGGGGTTGGAAGTGTGACTTCCAAAAGTTATTATAAAAATTATAAGTAGGAACTTATAATTAAGATGCATTTGGTAAGATAAGCATTTAAGTATTATATATGTGAATGGTAATTGGTTCAAAAGAAAAACTAAAGTCATAATTAAATTAATACACAATTGAAGAATATAATCAGGCGAATAGATAATAAAACTAGGTAAAAATAATAAAATAAAAATTAACGTAGAATACACTAATAAGTCTCAGAAAAATTAATTAAAATCAGTGGCCTCATATCAATATCAAGTATGCACAATTAATATATATATACATGCAATAAGTCATATTTTTCTTTTAATCATTTAAAGCAATAATGATTTAATATGAATGCATAATAAAGAACAGAGAGAAAAATACAATCCCCTTTTTTTTTTTTTGTTATTTCAATATTAAAAGCAATGGAACAAGAAAAAGGATATTTACCTATTTTGTTTTCATCTAAAACAAATTCATTGGTAACTTAACATTGTAATTTTTTTTAATATATATCTATAAATAAGATAAATAAGCAATTTCAATTAAAAAAAAACGTTTACAATATTTTGTAACACCCAAAAATTTAGAGTAAAATTGAACCGAATCAACATGCGGAATATAAATAAAATCACCCAATAAGTGGGGATGGGATATGGGAGTTTGCATCTAAATATGGATATTAAAATAACAACCTAATAATCTATGCTATTTAGACTATAGATTACAATTGGGTGTTACTAATATCCTCAAAAGAATATTCTATTGCTCCAACTATGTATATGCTCTATGAGCATATCTCCAAAAAGGTGTCCTCTCTCTCGGCACATCAACCCGCTCTTCTCTAAAGAGCCCCGTCAACTTGTTTACCTACTAAACCACATTTAAAATCAAGTGTTAGGCTTACGCCTAGTGAGAACAAACAGTTAAATGGATAAGGCAGTTAAAACATTTAAAAGATAAGATACAGTGCATTTATCCCATTCAACTTCACTTGAAATAACTTACTCTTGATGAGGAAGGATCTTTTAAAAACAACCGGGGGAGACCCGGTGTCCCATCCTTAGTGACGGATACCAGAAGTAGGTCACTACACGATGTTTGAGCTAACTGTAAGAGCCAATGGCAACCGGTCAATGACCGATTATGCACCTTAGTGCACGGCCCCCGATGACTTCTTACGAAAGCCCGCGCAATGGTCACTGGCAACCGGTCTATAACCGATTATGCACCTTAGTACACGGCCCACTGATGAACCAAATTGCGCATGCATAGAGTCAATGGCATCCGGTAATGATCCGGCATTATACCCAACGGTAAGAGGCCCCCGATGACTTCTATGCTACCAAAAAGGGACAACAATCCCGTTTTAAACCGACTATATGCCTATGGATCCATTACATACTAGTCCTACGACCGAATACATCAACGAGACGTATCGCTAGTTTTCCAATCTTGAAAACCCTTTCAATAAACCATTTCCTTTTTTAAAACCAAGTTTTACCAAAAACTAGGTCAAACCATTTTGAGTTTCAAAACCAAAGATTATTTCATTTTATAACATTTCCAAGTATTTTAAACCATTAAAGATGCTCATCCCATCATCTACAACAAAATACTCCAAAACCTCATTTTGACCTAAAACCTCCAAACTTACCCAAATACATAACTACTTGAAAATAAGCTTAAGAATCAGTAAAATGCTACATTTACAACAAGTATTTGAGTTTATAAGTTTAGATTTGAACTCACAAGGCTAGAGTTAGGAGAACCCTAGAAAAGCTCCTACGAAGATGGAGGTGATCAAGAAATCTGAAAGGAACCAAGAATGCTATCACTTGAAGCTTTAACCCCCAATGTCCAACTTGATCTCTCCTCTTTAATGTTGTATTAAAAGCTTAGAAGAGGGTTGGTGAAGAAGGTGAAACCCTAAAAATCGCCTCTGGCTTGTTCTCCAACAACTGATAAAATGGTATCTGATATTAATGAGGAAAGGAAGCTGAAAATCGCACCTTATTGTGCCTCTGGACCAAAATGGGCGATACTGCCATGCTATGCTGCCATGGCAGCATCGCCGGCAGCATAGCCGAGAATGTACCGTAGGTAAAGTCCACAAAACCCCAAAATTGAGCCAAGGGCGATACTGCCCTGCGATACTGCCACTGGCAGCATCGCCTGGCAGCCTAGCCGGGGAGTCCCGCGCGCGTTTTGCTTCGTTTTCGTTCGTTTTTCTCTGATCCAAAAGTAACCCAACATAAAATACTTTTAACCCTTCCATTTAACCGTAAATTGAAATATTACAATCCCAAATTTATAATCCTTTAGATACGAATTTTCCGGGTGTTACATATTTCAAAGAAATTCGACTATAGTTTAGTTGGTTTAATAAAATATATCGTTTATTGGTTAAAATAAAATAAAATATTGTATATGATGAACATAATTTTGGTAACATTAATGAATACTCACAGGTTAGCATATGAATGTAAACAAAATTAAGCAAACATGAAAAGGTTGTACAGTTAATGGGTATTTAATACATGGAATGTGAGACGTAAGCAAACATGAAAATTATGATCATGTTAATAATGAGTATCACGAATCAATATTGTATACAAAAGCTTACTTGATGAATGAATTGATTGGTGAATTTAAAGACGCGAAATCGATCCGTGAATTATTGCTTGAGCGTACGTGCTGATAACGTGTTGCAGAATAATTAATATAGAGAGAATCAAGAAGCAGTATTTCTCATTAATCAATAGCCCTTTAAATAGGGACGAGTTACAAAGAGATAACCATAAGAAACCTAACACTAATCTAACTCTAAATGTCTATCTCTATCTCTATACATCTTTATCTTTTATCTTTATCGTCATATCCTTTAGACGATGACACACTTATCCTTCAACATGTGTAAATATTTTGCGGTATTATATTTTATTTTCTTAATTATCTATTATATTTTTAAAATATAAATAACTGTATAACTTATAAAATAGAATAGTAAATATGAAAAAAACTAAGAAAATGTTAAAATATTGTATGTAATCAGATCAATAAATAAAATAATAATAATATTCAATATTGGTATCAATTTAAAGGATTTAATAAATCATTTTAATAAAGTAATTTATTAAAATTAATAAAAGATAGCTTTGTAAAATTGTGTAGTTGAAAAGACACTACTAAAAAAAAGAGCATTTCCGACGGATTTCTAGCAAATTTGGTCTGCCGGAAAAATGCTTGTCGGAAATTTGGTTTCCGACGGATTTCTCCGTTTCCGGCGGATTTGGTCCGCTGGTAATCAGCCGCTCCCATTTTTCAGATTATTTTAAAGCTACTAATTAAATTAAGATTTTTGTTAATAATTAATGTTTCTGGTTGACTTTTCCGGCGGATTTCCGGCAGAATATTCCGCCGGTAACAGAAAATATTAAATTTTAGTTAAAAATTAAAAACGTGTTACCGACGGAATATTTCTTCGGAAATCCGCCGGAAAAATACCATTACACAGACTTATTCAATTATTTTTCAATGAATTATTGTTTTTAAATTAATTTACCGACACATTTATCCACCATTGATCAGTTGGAAATATTGTCCATTTGAAAAACAATTGAATTTTCATATTTATTAGAATTTTAAATAATAGCAAACAATATTATAAATCACTAAAATTACAAAAGAATCCGCATTCAACTAAAAAATTCAAAAGTAAAGCAACGAAATTCTTAATCTCTGGTTCTAATTTCTGCCATTCATATGGTTCCGCAACCGTATTCAAGGTCCTTTCATCAGCAAGATGCCTTTATTCTGTTTTAAGAAACAAATATATGTTACTTATGTAAGAAAGAACCAAAAATACTCATTATAAATGAGGCAATATGTTGGAAGAAACTGACCCATATAAATACTCATTATATGTTTTGAACATGAACATGTCATTATTTATCATAAAAAAAGGGCATGAATCGATCATAAATCTTCCCAAACTTTTCTTTTTAATCCAATAGGAACTGATTTAAACCGATTGTTTTGTGTTTGATTAACATCAATCAAAATGCTCATTTTAGTTACAATAGGATCCTGAAACATACCTTTCAACTGTGTGAAAACTCCAGCATCTGCATCCGTCATCCAACAACTGCTTGTGATACCAGATACTAAAATGATAAGGGCATCATGCATAAGCCACATAAGTGGTGAAACAAATAACCACAAAAAAATGATTCATTTAAGTTTTGGACCAATAAACTCTACAAACATGAAAAACAACACAAACATGAAACTAATCTTAATAAACCTTATAAAATAGTAGTATTTGAATCTCCAATAGAAGTGTGTATGTCACATCTTATACCTCAAAATCACAGAAACAGAGAGGCCTCATAATGCACATTCAATTAAAAGTAAAATGATGTCCCCTTTTTTCTTAAAAATCACCTAGTTGAGAAATAAAATATCTTATTTCATCAACAAAAATGAATTGATTAAGTTGATAGTTAGCAAACACATAAAGATATATATGATCCTAGACTTCAAAGCAGTTTAAGGTTTTGTTGGTGATCAATTCAAGCATAAAATCTAAAGCACCTAAAAAACAATTGAATATCAAGTCTGTTGTTCCTTTTCTTGATGAAGGAATAATTCATTAGGAAAAAACCTAAGTAGACTCCAGCAAACCCATACATTATGTCACTTTTTTACCTACTTAACGACTAGCAACAACATCAATACTCAGTACCAAACCAATTCATTTAAAAGAATGAAAAATATTCATCCATTATAGAGCAATCGACAACAAACACCAAAGCAACCAAAAGGCTGAAGCAATCAAAGAAGAAAAAAGAAAACACAAACTCAATAAGAAAGCTAATAGAGAAAATGATATGAAAGAAGAGGACTACCTAAAAGAAATCAAATTCAAAATGTGATTCTATTACTTGAAGCCGATGGAGTTGCAACAAAATATCAACCTGGATCAAAATTAGAAATCAAATACAAAACTTGATTCAGAATCAATGTAAAACCCCTAAAAATCAACAGTGACCGACAAAACTTTATTCAATACCTTTTGAGATGTATATGTGGGCAAAAAAGGATCGAGGTGTTAAGCTAAAAAGGGGTTTATATATGTACCTACGATTTGAGTTGACGGAGACTGATGTACGTAAGGTGTAGCAGGAAGGGGAAAGGGAGAGAACCGTAGTGCAACACGGTGACCGACGATGTGGAGGCAAATCGGGCCATGGATTGATTCAATATATCTTAAGGTTAGGGTTTCATCATATTTGAGGGAGAGGTGCGATTGGTTAGGGTTTCATTAGAGTTATTATGGATTTAGAATTATTTGAAAAGGGGCTTTTATGTCTTTTATTAAATCTTGGTTGCTGTTTAGTTGCACTTTGGTTAGTTTCTGTTTTAGATCTGTTGGTTTAGTTAGGCCTAGTTGGTTCTCGACTATATATTGGGATGGATTCTCTTCTTCCCAGATTAATCAGAATGCCTAATTCTTTCTCTCTCTAAACCCTCTGTTCATCATATAGTATCAGAGCGAACCGCTCTCGCTGTGTTTCATCCTTTTGATTCCGTTTTTCTTTTCTTAATGATCTGATTCAATCACCATGCCTGGATTTTCGAGTACATCACCGATTGCAACTATTGACGATCAACTTCATCCCTATTTTCTGCATCATTCTGACGACCCTGGATAGATTCTGGTGTCTCAACCGTTGATCGGAGACAATTATTCGTCTCGGAGGAGATCGATGCTCATTGCTCTTGTTGCTAAAAACAAGGCATGCTTCGTTGATGGATCTTTGCAGAAACCTAATGGAACAGACAAGCCTTATTGAATGCCTGGATGCGCAACAACATAATGATGTCTTGGATTCTCAATTCAATTTCTAAAGAAATTGCAGCAAGCGTCATGTTTAACGATTATGCCTATGAGATCTGGAAAGATCTGAGTGATCGACTCCGACAAAGCAACGGTCCAAAAAAATTCTCCATCAAACGTGAAATTGTGAATCTGTCACGAAAGTAGGACTCGATTGGTGTATATTTTACAAAATTGAAGTCTATTACTAAAGAATTGATCCAATTCAGTCCCCATTGTTCTTGTAACAAGTGCGAGTGTGGAGATGTCAAAGCTATTGAGAATTTTTTTCAGACCGAACACGTGATGAACTTTCTCATGGGATTACATGAGTCCTTCTCACAGATCCGTGGATCCTATTCCACCGATTAACCGTGTATTTTCGTTAGTTATGCAAGAGGAACAACAAAGATCTATTAATAATGTTGGACATCCTGCTCTTGCTTTTCATGCTAAATCTGTTGTTCAAAAAAATCAACCTAACGCTGCTTTTAAGGGAAACGGACGTGATCGTCCTTATTGTTCACAGTGTAAAATGGCGGGGCACATTATGGAGAAGTGTTATAAGATCCATGGATATTCGATCGGATACAAACAGAAGAAGACTAGGGCTAATCAAGTTTCTGTTGAACCGGAGGCAAATAGCAACGGGTAGAACAACGTGATAAAAGGCCTGTCTACAACTCAGTGCCAAGAGTTGATGTCTGCTCTCTCAACTCATATGTGTTCAGTGAACATGGTTGGTGATGGCACTAGTGCCGAATCAACACAAGAAGTGCAAGGTAATTCTCACTCCTTATCTTTTTCCTTATCAAAATTTATATCGCATGATTGGGTAATGGACTCTGGAGCATCACGCCACATATGTTGCGATATCAAAGCCCTCAAAAATGTCCGGCACATTAATGATTTTACCGTGGCCTTTTCGAATGGGACTACATTTCCTGTGCAAAAAATTGGAGATGTTCATGTGCACAACTCCATGATTCTTCGGGACATATTATATGTCTCTAAGTTTCGGTTAAACTTGCTTTCAATCAGTGCCTTAACTTATACAAAGGAATTGATGGTTACGTTTATACAAGATTAGACGATAATTCAGGAACTCAAGCAAAAGAAGACAATTGACACTGCTAGAAAATTCAAGGGCTGTATGTACTAAACAATCAAAGTGGATCTCCAGAGGTGGCTGTAAATCAAGTTTCATTTGATGTCTGGCATAGAAGGTTTGGTCATCCTAGCAACAAACGATTACTAGCAATAAAATCGATGTTGAATATCAATAATACATGTTAAAAAACGATGTTATTTGTCCTGTATGCCCGTTGTCGAAACAAAAACAACTTCCTTTTGTTTCATTATATCATATGAGTGATAATCGTTGTGATTTGATGCATTGTGATGTTTAGGGACCCTTCCATGTAACAGCTCATCTCTGACATCGATATTTCGTAACCATCGTTGACGACTATAGTCGATTTACATGGGTTAACCTAATAAAAAAATCTGATGTTATTAATCTCATTCCCAACTTTTATAATTTGATCCTTACTTAGTTTGAAACCAAGATAAAGGTATTTCGAACAGATAATGGACCGAAACTTGGGTTCGATAAATTCTCTGCTGAGAAAGGGATTCTTCATCAAAAATCATGTGTTGGACGGCTACAACAGAATTCTGTGGTTAGAGCGAAAACATCAACATTTGTTGAATGTTGCACGAGCCTTGATGTTTCAATCTAATGTTCCTATGAGTCTATGGTCTGAATGTGTTCTTACGACCACTTTCTTGATAAATAGAACTCCATCCGAAGTTCTTGGAAACTCATCACCATATGATAAGTTGTATGGTAAATCTCCAGATTTCTCTATGTTAAGGTCATTTGGTTGTTTAGCTTTTGCGTCATCCTCTACTTAATCAAGGCACAAGTTTGCTTTTCGAGCTATCCCATGTGTATTCATTGGATATCCGTTAGGAATGAAGGCATACAAATTATATGGCATACATTCTAGACGAATTTTTTCCTCTAGAGATGTCATTTTTCATGAAAACATTTTTCCTTTTGTGAATAATGCTCAACGCCACAATCATGAAATATTTCCCCAGAGCGTATTGCCATTAGCTATTGATGATTCCTTCGCTGAAACGTTTCCGTCGACAAAAGGATCACCCTAAGATGATCATCTCATGGCTATTGAGAACGAATCAAATCAGATGGTTCTCTGCTCCTCGGGAAAATATTGAAAACACAGCTACATCACAAGATCAGGTGTCGAGTAATGACCACCAGGAAGGTGTCCGTAGGTCATCTCGTACTCATAATCCTCCTTCTTATCTAAGGGACTATCATTGTAACAATGTCTCTTCTCAATCAGGTACCTCTAAGACTCCTTATCCATTGACTAACTATGATCGATTATCCTCTCAACATAAAGCCTTTATGGCTGTCTCAACTGCTTTTGAACCCATGTCTTATACTCAAGCTGTGCAACATAAAGAATGGAGGAATGCCATGAAGGATGAGTTAAATGCCATGGAGTTGAACAAAACTTGGTATGTGCTTGCATTGCCTAAAGGAAAACATATTGTTGGATGTCGATGGGTATACAAGCTCAAATATGGATAGAATGGTGATGTTGAGCGTTACAAAGCCCGTCTCGCTGCCAAGTGATTTCATCAACAAGGTGTAGATCTAGTTGATACGTTCTCTCCCGTGGCCAAAATGGTAATAGTCAAAACTGTTCTTGCTGTGGCGGCTATACATTCTTGGGAATTGATTCAAATCGATGTGAATAACGTGTTTCTAAACAGATATTTGGATGAGGAAGTATTCACGGATATTACCCAAGGATATGAAGTAAGTGGTGAGTTTCCAACTGGTGTAAAGCCAGTTTGTTGTCTCCATAAGTTGATATATGGTCTTAAACAGGCATCTCGACAATGGAACACCAAGTTTTCTACTTTTATATGTAATGTTGGTTTTATCCAATCAAAAGTTGACTACTTACTTTTTCACAAGAGACATGGAAAAGATTTTGTTGCCCTATTCTCATCACGAGAGGATCTTCTGCAGCTATTTTGGATATCAAGCACCAGTTGAACTGTGCTTTTAAACTCAAAGATCTTGGCAAGCTAAAATACTTCTTGGGATTAGAGGTCGCAAGATGTGCTGAAGGTATCTTCATTTCTTAACGGCAATATACATTACAAATTTTAGAAGACACAGGGTTGCTAGGTGGAAAGCCTAACTTGGTTCCAAATGGACTCTAAGGAAGTTTTGAATGATGAAGAAGAAAAGCTACTAGACGATCCTTCAAAATATAGAAGATTAATTGGCCGATTGTTGTATCCGAATGTGACAAGGCCCGATATTTCGTTTGCTGGATAAACATTATCTCAGTTTGTTTCTAAGCCACGGTTGCCACATTAGGAAGCAACAATGTGTCTGGTCAGATATTTGAAGCAACAACCTGAGCAAGGATTGTTCTTTTCGGCCAAATCTACTTGTCAATTACAAGCCTTTTCAGAATCTGACTGGGGAAAATGTACTGATTCCTGATGATCGGTGACAGGTTTTTGTATATTTCTTGGGCAATCGTTGATCTCATGGAAATCTAAGAAACAACCTACAGTATCGAGGTCCTCAACTGAGGCAGAATACAGAGCTATGGCGTCTACTACATCCGAACTAATTTGGATCAAATACCTGCGGCGTAATCTGGGTATATGTCACTATAAATCCATATCATTGTTTTGTGACAATAAAGCAGCTCGACAAATAGCTGAAAACCCGGCTTTGCATGATCGTACGAAACACAATGATATTGATTATCATTTTGTTCGAGAGAAGGTGGCTGACAAATTTCTTCGGTTAATGCCCATACAATCATCTTCACAGCTTGCAAATATCTTTACAAAGTCGTTATCCGGGTTATTTTGCAATCGTTTATTTCCAAGATGGCATTGAATAATATATTTTCTCCATGCTCATCTTGAGGGGGCATATTACGGATTTAGAACTATTTGAAAAGGGGCTTTTATGTATTTTATTAAATCTTGGTTGCTGTTTAGTTGCACTTTGGTTAGTTTCTGTTTTAGGCCTGTTGGTTTAGTTAGGCCTAGTTGGTTCTCGACTATACATTGGGATGTATTCTCTTCTTCCTAGATTAATCAGAATACCGAATTCTTTCTCTCTCTAAACCCTCTGTTCATCATAAGAGTTTTCATGGAAATAGGAAGGTAAAAGAGGGGAGGGAAAAGGAGGCGTGAATGGAAAAAGGGGGGGGGGAGGGGTTTCTTATTAGGGGATGTCACTTTGGGGCACATGCGGATAGCTGCCCAGCTTGGCTAAAAGTAAGCCAAAAAAAAGAGGTTTTCAATATTTAAAATGGGGTGGGGGAGTGAATAGCTTTTAAAAAAATTATAAATTCTAAATAATATAAGTTGTATTTAAATTACTTTTTTAATATATGTTATTTATTAAATATTATTAATTTATGATACTTGAGAATTCTAAATAGTATTTAATAGTTTTTTGGAAAGTTTAAATGGTTATGTGTAAATATTTAGGCTTTTGAAGGGAATTTTTAAAGAAAATTTTGTGTGAAGATAGCTTTAATATCAGATTCTAATAGATATATATTTTTTAAATAAAAATTAATTATAGATTACTTCAGTTTTAAGTATAGATTACTTCAATAGATCCATTAAGGCACAATAGATCCTTCAATGATCACTGATGACCTATTGCATGTTTGTGTTTGCAAAAAGAAACGTACTGCATATATGTATGTGGTGTGTATTAATTGGACTCAACTAAGGCATTGTTTGACAAAAATAAGGTGATTTATAAGTCACCTTATAAGATACCTTATTTTTAGTATAGTTGTTTGGATGACCATAAGGTAACTTATAAGGTACCTTAAGGTAACAAAAGTAAGGTTTTGATAAGTCAGGTAACTTTTTGTTTTTTTCTTCTAAAAATACCCTTGTTATTTTACAGAAATGACAAATTTATCGAAATAAAAACCTACGTTCAAACAAAAACCCTATATGTCTCTTGGGATCCTTCTTCAATCTACCATTCTTCAAGAACGTGAACTCAGCTATTCTTCAAGAACAATCCAACAGATCGATCGTTCCTGGTAATATTCATAATCCTTATGATTTCATGGTTTTTTATTGTTGAATTCTTTCCATTATTCAATGCTATATTTGATGGGTTTTACATAATCTATAATGACTCATGTTTTTTTCCCTTCTGAATGGGTTCTGTGGTTTGAGCATTTGATGGGTTCTGATGGTTTATAAGAGCATTCAATGCTATATTTGATGGGTTTTGATGGTTATAAGAGAATTTGAAAAAAAGAATTGATGGCAACACATAGACCCACCAAACCATATATGTATTGAGTGTTGATCATGGTAGCTTTTTGAATGAGTCATGGGATTTACCATTAAACTCCAAACAAACATCCATTTATAGTTGAATGAATAAATTAAGTTTTGTTTCTTGCTACTTAGTGCCTAGGGGATGTTTGGTTGGTGTTCTGAAATAGCTTCATGTTTGTGTATTTAGTTCATGAATAATCCCCACCAATAACCAATGAACTGGAAACAACAATAACCACTAGATCAATTTACATATTACCACTAGATCAATTTACATATTCAGAAGCATGAAATAGATGGTTTTCAAGGTGAAAACCAAACTGCATCTCCTACATTTGACATAACCAGATCAAAACAGAAAGCGCAGCAACGCGAATTCCATTCGTCTTAATCACGAATTCTAACCTCTAGTGTAACACCCAGATTTTTTTGTTCGGATCTCTTCGGGGCGAAAAATAGTCAAGAGGAGTATTTGACGGATTTGCAAGGTTGTGCCGTTTGAATCATATCTCACTCATCGAATATCCGGTTCAGATGATTCAAGATGATTCGGAATGCAAGAGAGAGACCTACAATCTTCGCATTTTGAGTTTTTCCTAAATCGAGCTTCATTTAGGGAGAAAATTAGCGAAGAAGGAACACTTGGCAGATTTGCGAGGTCGTACCGTTCGGACCATATCTCCCTCATAGAACCTCCGATTCAAGTGATTCAAGATTGTACGGAAAGAAAACAGATAAAACTACAATCTTTATGTTTTGAATTATTCCGAAATAAAGTTGCATCTGACCCGAATTAGACGTCGAAGTTGAGAGAAACAAATATGAACAACAAAGAAGTAAAATAAATGATGTTGCTGCTTTAACGTAAAACTTGGCTGTAGCTTAGTGGTAAACACGTGTTGTTGTGTTGTGTAGGTCAGGGTTTCAAACCCTCTAGTCACATTTTTAATAGAAGCAACTAATCCAAATGATGTACCAAGCCAAGGCCCACGTGATGTAGCAGGCCCACAACACCATCTTTAAGAAATTTTGTTTATAAGAAAAAGAAAAGGGGAGATAGGTCATATAAATATGGATAGATCTTTGGAGGACGCCACTCATTTCAAAAAACAGAAAAGATTTTAAGTCATTTTCCCCACTCTTGTTTTCTCTTTTCTTGGTGGCAAACTTGAAGGAATTTTAGAAGGGATTAAGCCAATCAATACAAAGATTCAATGGGGATTTCAAGATCTTAGAGATAAACTTTTGTCTTTTGAAGTGTTTTTGAGGATTTTTATAGATTTAGAGTTTGTATTAATATTTGGTATCTTCTATCTTGGTTGGTGGTTTTGAAGAGCCTTCTTTGAAATATTTTGCTTGGAGATCTCAAATTATCAATATTGGGAAGCTAGAGTTTGGATTTGGAATCTAGGTTTAACTTAACCTAGCAATGTGAGTTCAAGTTGCTTTGTGAAAACGATGTACATGCCAAAAATGTTCATTTTGATATATTAACATGTTTTACTTGCCATTTGTCAAATATTTGAGTATTTTGATGATATGCAATTATTTGGTATAAAAAGTTTTATAAATCTTACGAAATGTTATATTTGTATTCTTGACACTTTGGTAAATAAAACATATTTCATGAGATATCTTGATGTTTTATTTTATAAATGAGAATTATTTGGCGTCAATGGTATTTTCAGAATATTTGATTTATAAACCCTTGGGAAATTACATGTTATGGTATTTTGAGAAAATATATGAATATGATTTCATTTGGAAAAATGGTTAGTCTCAACCAATGTTTGGGGTAATCGCATAAGCGTTGAATTCTAGAGCTTTTGCTCGGTTTTTGACTAAAATGAGTCTCATGGACATTTGCCCGGTTTAAATGGCTAAATGTTGGACTTTTGGGGTTACATGCATTTGTGACATAAATCTATTTGGAATACCCGAAAATTCTTGGAAGCAGCATGAGCAAGAAAGATTTGGATAGCTTCCAATCTGGCAACAGGAACAAACGTTTCATCGTAGTCAATTCCTTCTTCTTGTCTGTATCCTTGAGCAACCAACCTTGCTTTATTTCGAATGATAGTTCCTTCCTCATCCATCTTATTTTTAAACAACCACTTTGTTCCAATAATGGTTTTATGGGATGGACGAGGAACTAACTTCCAGACTTTGTTTTTCTCAAATTGTGAGAGTTCTTCTTGCATGGCAATCACCCAACTAGGATCAGTTGGTGCTTCATTTATCTGTTTTGGCTCAACAATAGATACAAAATTGACATACAAACACAGATTGCTAATGCCTCTTCTTTGGTTGGACACCGACTTGTGGATCACCTATAATTTGATCTATTGGGTGATCCATTGTCCATTTTAAAGCAGGAGGTAAGGGAGGAGGTATAAAGATGGGTGATGTTGGATTTGAGATGGTGAAGGTAGATTAGTTGTGGAAGGTATAGTGTTTAGGTGAGTGTGTTCTCCAGAAGAGTCAATTTCAGGAGATGGAGAAGAAAGAATGGGTTCAGGAGATATGATGGTATTATTTGGAGGCTGAGAAGGATTGTTATCTTCTTGACTCGGAAGATGAGGTTGAGTGAGTTGTTGAGTAGAATGAGATGGAATTTCCCCAACGTATGAGTTTATCCATTGATTGAGTTCTTCTTCATTGCAAGATAATGAAGATGTTTCAAAATCATCAAATTTTACATGCATAGATTCATCAATGCATTTTCTTCTGAGATTATAGATTATGAAAGCTCTAGAGGAGAGAGAATAACCCATGAATATTCCATCATCAGACTTTGGGTCAAATTTTCCAAGTTGTTCCCTGTCATTCAGCATATGACATGCACAGTCAAATATATGGAAAAAGTCAACTACAGGTTTCCGACCATGACACACTTCATAGGCAGTTTTGTTATGCCTTTTTACAACAATAGACCTATTTTGAGTAAAACATGCAGTATTAACTGCTTCAGCCAAAAAATAGGTTGGCAACTTGGATTCACTCAGCATTGATCTTGCAGCTTCACACAACATCCGATTCTTCCTTTCAACAACACCATTTTGCTGAGGAGTGCGTACGACAGAAAAGTTCTGAGAGATTCCTTTGATGTCAAAGAATTCTTCCAAAACAACATTCTTGAATTCAGTGCCATTATCACTTTTGATAGACTTCACAAGTTGACCATTCATATTTTCAATCTTCCTGATAAATCGAATGATTTCTTCAGCAACATCACTCTTGTGTTTTAGGAAAAAGACCCAAGTATATCTATAATATTCATCAACAATTACTAGCATATACTTTTTACCACCTAGACTACGAGTGCTTACTGATCCACACAGATCCATGTGAAGCATTTGAAGAGGTTGAGAGATAGACGAGCATTGTTTTGTTTTTAACGAGGTTTTGGTAAGCTTTCCTTTTTCACATGCTCCACACAGCGTTTCTTTCTCAAAAGATATTTTTGGCATACCAACAATTAAGTCTTTGTTGGAAAGTCTATTCAAGGTTTTGAAATTTATATGTGAAAACCTTTTATGCCATAGCCAACTTTGTTTAGCTAATTCTTGAGATAGAAGACACATAGCTTCATCAATTGCACCTTCCATCATGTTGATGATGTACACATCGATCATTCGGGTACCTGCCAGTACAGCTTTATTCTGTACATCAAAGACCAAGCAAACATACAGTTGAAACATGACTTTATATCCCAAATCACATATTTGGCTGAGGCTCAGTAAGTGGTACATTAGTCCCTCAACATGAGCCACTTTTGAGAAAGTGATGGTTCCATTTGATATGGTACCATAACCTTTTGTAACACCTTTTCCATTTCCTCCAAAGGAGACAATGGGTCATTTATCTTTTGAGAAGTTAGATAAAAGAAATTTGTTTCCAGTCATGTTCCTTGAATAGCCGCTGTCCATGTACCATATATGATCTTTGTTTGGTACCTGCACCCACAAACAAATTTAGACTCTTGGTACCCATTTTGAAGTGGGTCATTTGGGATTAGAAGGCATTTTGTTGTTTCTCCGAAGATCATTATCTTTTGGACAATCTCTTGCAAGATGAAGAGTATTGCCACAGTTGTAGCATTTCTTGATGGTGAAAGCCCTTTTGAAATCCATATTGTTAAAATTCTGAGACAATATCGGTGACTGGGAAGAGGAGTGACCGACTTCTGGTCTAGGGCCAAGAATGCCTTTTTCAGGATTTCTAGATTTCTTCAGATTCACAGAACGAGGAACAAAATCGGTGACTCTATGAGATTTTCGTTTGGAAGAAAAATTTGTTTTTGAAACATTTTTCTTTTGAAAGGAAGGAGTTCTTTCTGGAACAGGAAGTTCAGGAGTCAGAGATCCAACAGAAGAGTAGCTTGACTCATGAAGACTTAGATAATTTAAGTGATTTTGAATGGGTTTTGAAGAAGAGCTTGGAAGTGTTGGATCATTTGAAGGCTCAGGAGAGTGATCTTTAGTTTTCACAAAAACTCCAAACTTTTTAACATGAGACTCTATTTTAAGCATATCTAACAAGTCTATAGAGTAAACAAAAGTAGAATCTTCATACGAGTAGTCTAAGAGATCATCTAAGAGATCATCATCGGAGAGATGAAAGCCAGCTGGAAAACCTTGAAATTCAAAAGATGGATATTGAGATTCAGAAATTTGAGGATCATCTTTTCCATATCCTTGGCCAGTCTTATCATTACAAGAAATTTGATCTTGAAGAATCTTTTCAAGATTTTTGGAAGACTTAGTCCATTTTGAGAGAACTTCTTGTTCCTTTTCAAGAGTATTAGAAATCTTGTTTTTCTCTTCAGAAAGACTATCATTTAAGTACCTTAGATTTTCTAAGTCAGCTTTCATTTTATCAAAGTCTTTGAGTTGTGAGAAACAAGAGAGAAGTTGATCATTCAATGATTTTATGTGCAAGTCAGCCTTTTTCTTTTGTTCTTTAAGGTTGCAGGAGTCAACAGTTAAAGAATCAAATGCATCAATCTTTTGATCATCAGACAGAAAAGTAAAAGGATGTACCTGAGGTTTGGTTCTCGAAGGCATCAATCTTTTGATCTTCAAGTTCATCAATCTTAACCATGAGACATTTTGTCACATACTCACTCTCACTCTCTGATGTTTGCTCATATTTCCAACAATGGGCTTCAGCCACCAAAGTTTTTCCTTTACTTAGATTTTTCTCTTTTTCTCTCCTATACTTGGCTTTATACTTTTTATACCCTGAGATTTCTTTTGATTGAGAAGGTTCAAGACTTTCCTTAGAAGATCGGCTACTTCTCTCTTCAGGATTTCTAGTAGCCGATTTAGAGAAATCATGGCCAGAAGAAGAAGACTTGTGTTTTTAGAAAATTTTAGACCTACACTCAGAGGCAAAGTGACCTTTCTTTCCACAATTAAAGCATTCCTCATTTGCTTTATCGGAGAGAGATTTTTGAGAAAAAGTTTTTCTTTGAAACTTAGAACGGTTAGAAGAGAATCTTTTATTTTTAAGGTTCCCTGCAATCTGCCATACTATCAGACAATATGTCAATGGCAGATTCTTCACCCTCATCATTAGTAGCACTGTAGTAAGCTTCTAACAAATGAGATGAATCTTCCTTAGTTTCATTTTAAGATTCTGAGGAAGGATAGGTGATTCTAGGAACACACGAGGAAGATTTAGACTCACCTACTAAAGCAATAGAAGAGGTTTTAATGTCTTTAATGAGGGATTTTCTTTGATTTTAGTTTGCTCATAGTTCATAAGAGTCCCATACAAAGCAGTTAAAGGCATTTGCTCAAGATCATTGGTCTGTTTAATGCAAGTGCATATGGTTTCCCAGAAGTCTGGAAGGCAGTCCATAAACTTGCATAAAACTTCCTCATTGTCATATACTTTGCCTAGAACTTTCAGATCATTAAGAAGACAGTTAAAGCGATTGAAGTAAGTAGGAAGAGATTCTCCTTTCTCATGAGAGAAGAGTTCATATTTTCTTACAAGACAAATTTTGTTAGATTTTCTTACTTCTTTTGTCCCTTCATATAAAACACTCAGAGTATCCCACATTTCTTTAGCAGTAGAAAGATTGAGAAGAGAATGGTACACTTCATCAGGAAGAGATACAGCAAGAGCAGATTTGACTTTAGTGTCTAGAGCAACTAGGCGTTTATCATCCTCATTATATTTATTTGAAGGTTTGATAATGTATCTGCCAGTTTTTTTCACTCCTTTCATCATCTGACTCTATATCTTTTCCTTCAGCATCTTTTTGTAGGCCATAGCGAGCCCAGATTTTAGGAACAATAGGTCCCTCACTCAGAATGTTAGGATACCTGCTATCGATTCCTTCCAAGGATAATAGCATACGATTTTTCCATAACCTAAAGTTACTTGGGTTGAACCTTGGAGGTTTGGCTAAAGAACCTAAATCATATGTACCATCGAAAGGAGTTTGCAGAGCACCATCAACATTTGGAGGAGTAGTAGCTATCACAGATCTAGTTTATTATTTTAAACCAACTGCTCCGATACCACTTGTTGGTCCCTAATTAGAGATGACTTAGTAAGTAAAGGTTTGTAGAAGGGGAGGGGGGTTGAATACAAACACACAATTTTTTCTCTTTTTAAATTTTTTAAAATAAATATTAAAAACTTTACACATAGAAGATTGTTGCGGAAAAGAATAGATAACACTCTATTCTAACAATCTTAACACATGAAACACAAACTTAATAGTAATTAACTTATAACACTAAGAAAGCTAAAACAAACCTTTTATAAGAATAAAAGAGAATGTCCCAATTTAAGGTTTGATGCCCACGTTCTTGCTGCACACGTTTGGCATTTATTGTGACACAAGAACTTGTCTTCGAAAATTTCTAAGTGATACATACAAGGATGTATCACATCGGTTAATGCATCCTAGGATCGGCAAGTTGTGTAGACGCTTAAATCGGCAATTGCATTATCACTTGAATCGACAACTGTACAAGAGCATTAGATCGGCAACTGGATGAGAGCATTAGATTGGCAACTGTATGCCAACCTTAGGATCGGTAAGTGCAAATTTTTGGAGACTTCAACTTCTTTGATTTCGGCAAGTGGTCTAGATTTTAATGTTGGTTGGTACATCACAAATTCCACATTTTGATGTACTACCCTTGATCGGATAGTCTTTGATTCTCCAATACTTAAAGTATTTTCCAGACCTTCAAAAGAACCTATAAAAGATCAACAATCAAAGAAAGAAGGTTCATCACCAAATCATCGGTGACCCAACAGTGATAGCCCATGATCCATACTATTGAAACTCAAGAAAATGGAGTTTTGATGACATGCATGTCCATTTTTCCTACAAATTATGATGTAGACTTCATGCATGTATTTTAAAAGAGTTAAATAATGATCTTTTTCTAAAACTTATGTTAAAAAGGATAGTGAAAACGTTTTTGACAAAGAAACCATCATATAGTGAAAATAAGGATTAAAAACACTCGTATTTTCATGTTTAAGCATTTTGGTTTCTGGCAGATTGTATGCATGGAATTCATCCATCTATATCTTTTAAAATATTTAACCAATAAACATTTCTGGAACTTTATTTAATGAAATACCTTTCTAACCCAATTGGTTTCATGTAAAAATATAGAGATTTGACCCCTCAACTACTCCTATTAAGTTAAGGGAACAAAGTGAATGTGATGGAACAAAAACTCTATTTCAAACAGCCATAACCTACTTAATATTCCATAAAAATGATTGATTTGTCTTCTGGAAGTTATTTTAATGAGTTATCATTCAAACAAAATTGGTCTCAATAAAAAATATGGAGATTTAAGGTCACAACCATTCAAAACAAGTTGAGTGTGCAAGAAATCATGATATGACAGAATTGGACTCATGACTTTAAAAGGCCATATCTCACTCAGTATAGATCCAAATGTGGTGAATCTTTTTCTGGAAGATTTATCATTGAGTTTGGTTTAAAACTCAATTTGAATCATTGAAAAATACTCAGATTTGGCCCTCCATATGATTGTGATAAAAAGATTTTGCAGACTGCTTGGTTATCTGTGACCAATAAACATCAATGAAATGATTAAAATACCTAAACACCTTTAAAAATGGTGATATTAATGTCAAATGTTTCCTAAGACACTAAATTAAAATATATAAAAATTTGGATAAATAATAATTAGAAGAAGATACATATTTATGATTATTTTTGGACTTCAACTTTCTACCATCAGAAAATAAAAAAAATTCTAGAACATCCCTTTCCCTTTGATAATATAATATATGTATAACACCTAGTTTAAAACCCCACCAAAAACACAAAATTTTTCCTTTAAAACTCTATTTTAAGCCCAAAAATGTGAGATTTGAAGTCCAATTTCTCAATTTTGGCCTTTTTTTCAACTTTGTTAGCCCATTTTGGTTAGTTTCTAATAAAAATACTAAAACTATATATTTTATATAAATTGGGTATAAATTAGAGCATTTAGCACTGTATTGGACATTTCAGACAGTTACGGGTCGGAACCGGACATTTTAAGCGACTACCGGAAATGCTAGGAATTTTTCGGCCATTCTAAACCAACTAACTCCTATTCTTATAATTAAACTATATAAACACTAATAAAATTAATAGAAGCTAACCTGAAAGTTCGAATTTTGACAGTTGTCACAGCTTCTTTTCTATATTAAGATATTTTTATTTTTATAACTATATAGTAATTATTTGGTTTGGCTAATTAAATTCACGAGTTACTGGTCATTTATTACATAACATAGAGTGAATTGTGGATTTGGTAAATGTGTTTAGATGTTTTTTTTACTAAGGCTCATATGATATGTTTATTGTAAATTCGGTTCTTATCGAATTCAATTTATTTTGGTCATGATCCTTTGACTAATGCCTCTATTAAGTTTATATTTATCGTTCAAAAAACGAAACCCACGGCATATTTACCGTTTAAAGAAAGCGGAAATTTTTGTGATTGTAGTTGTGAGTTGGGAAAATAAAAAGAAAATGCCGGATGATTGGAAATGTTCTAACTCTCTTAAATCATTTTAGCATTTTTTTTTGTCTATTCTTTTTTGTCTTTTTTTATAAAAGTAGAAATTAAATTGTTTTTAGCATAATTTTTTTTAATTTAAACAAATCAAATTATAAAACCGTATCTAATTTTACTCTCTCTAAATAAAATAAGATATGATTTTTTTTGTTTAAAAAAAGTTAATTATATTGAAACAATAAATTTATATTTTTTACACCATTGCAATAAAACAATAAAATTAAATCATATTTTCTTAGTTCAAGTGCATGGGTGGATCACAAAATTATGGTCCCTTGTACCTTTTTACAATAATAGAGTATCCAAAGTTCACTCCCAACTTAATTCTGTGAAGTGAATGAAATGTAAACAAAACCAAGTGGCTTGTCCCTTTTCAGTAAAACAAGATAATTAATCTATATCCTAAAGATAAAATTATTAAAACCTCACAAGATAAGCAGAAATTGGTATATTCTCCATGAAGCTTTCAATTTGAAGTAACTTCTCTCGTGAACTTCTATGAAATATTCGATCAACTTTTTTCCATAGAAAAGTAACAAGAACAATAAAAAAATGCAGTTCAGAATCAGTAATGTTGGGAAACAACAAGCTGCAACTTGTATGCAATTTTTCTATGCAAATGCAAGCTAGGAAAGAGAACATATTGTGCAAGCAAAGACATATATCCATCTTGCCCAACAATGGCCCTAAAAAAATCATGTGGAACAGAACAAATCAAAGTAGTGACTACATCAAATAGTGTGTTTAAATCCAACTAAAGGGGTTTGCGTTTTAAAAAAAATCCAACTAAAGTTTGTAAATTCAACTATGCAACATAAAGTTTCAGATATAGTTTGTAAATTCAACTATGCAACATAAAGTTTCGGATAGACTATAGAATTAGCACACAGGATAACATAAGTCAGTGATGCATGAATGCACTTGTGTTTACTACAACAAAATTGATTTTATAGGACACTTAATATGTAGAAGGCATCATATTTATTTTTATCGAAATTAAGTTTATAGGATCAGACCAAAATATTATTTATCTAAAATTGTTACAATAAGTTTTGATGACTAAGTTATCGCTTCGGAATTGTAATTCACTCGCGCTGCATCGCGCGGGTACACAACTAGTATATATATATATATATATAACACCCAAAATAATATGAATGTATAATACCCAAATTAATCTTTATATCATCATTATATATATATATATATATATATATATTTACGTATCTCATATAATCATCAACACAAATCAATACCTAACCATTTAACTAAAACGAAAGGCATTTTATAAGACATGACGATCTAAGCACACGTTAATTTTAAGAGTTAGATCCCAAACTGATAGTGTGTTTCACTCCCATAGGAAGGACCTAACACCGGGCGTTGTACAATCGTGCGGTCACTTCGGGAATCACTACTGAACATTGTGAGTATTCACAACCCCTCTTTTTACCGTTTTATACGTTTTGGGGGTGAAAAGCATGTGAAATTATCAATTGTTACTACTATCGGACGTTTGTTCTTTGAAATGGTTGAATCTTGAATATATTTGATTATCCACTACGGTATGTACACTTTATGATGTACTTGATTTTTAAATGAAAAAGTCCCCACTAGTTGGACACTACTTATTAACTCTTAATGAGCCGATGGTATTTGTGGGTAGCGCTATTTGGTTTGACAATCCCACTTTTAACTGACGAGTTATAAGTGCACTTTACCAGTAACAACAAGGGTCTTACATATGTGAAATTATTCCACCGATAAGGTAGGACGTAAGAAATATAAGGGGCGTTGGTTTGTCGGAAGGTTTAGTGGTGGCTCAATGTGATAGCATCCTAGTATACGTTATACCTCGTGCAAGTACTCAAACATCCGGTTACTTAAATTTTGTGTGAACAAACCTTCACAATTACAATTTCCGCATAAAAACTTACTTTTGTGCATACAAAAACGTGTGAACTCACCAACTCTTTGTAGTTGACCTTTTTCTTTTATCATGCTTTTCAGGTGCTAATAAGTAAGTGAAGACACGTAGGATGCATATTGTGTGACGACATCAACATCAAGAACTCAAACTTCTTTTGTTAAACTTTTCAATGTTCTTGTTACTTGGAAACAATATAGTATTATGTTTGTATTTCTGTACCTTGTACTTCTTTAATTAATGTTGTGGTTGGTGTTGTCTATTACCTAATGCTATGAAACCTTGAGCTATCATATCTCGTGTTTCTGCTTTAGCGGGCTGTGACATCATAAATTTTTCTAAAAGGTGTCGTATGTCATTGGTCGTAAGTCGTAACAATACCGTACGACTATTTTCCTGAAATTGGTGATGATCACCTATATAATTTGACAAATTCTCGTCGATAGTTTATGAATCTTCTGTAGGAACAAGTTTTAAGGTGATAAATGTTTGGGAAAAGATCTTCTAACTCACGACCATTGACTAAAATGTACGACCGATAACATCTTGTGGCTTACGACTATCGATTCATGATCCCAAAATAAGCGGTCGAACGGAACTCGCGACAGACGCTCACGATGTATGACTGAAAATCAATGTTCACCTATTTGACTTATGACTGCGGTATAAAGATATATTATTTCTATTTTTTCTAACGACTAACGATCGACTGAGCGCTTTCTTTTCTCACAGGACCGTTAGACCGTTACACAATCATCATAAAAGGCATTGACTAAACAGTCAATATGGACATCCGTTACAAATGATTCATGTTATAAAAGACGAACTCAACCTAACGCAATAACCCCGGGATACAAACTGCGCAGTTACGAATTCAACAGCTAGAAACTCAGAAAATTCCATATGGAAATCCTAATACGGGATTAC
Source organism: Silybum marianum (assembly GCA_036898165.1). Taxonomy (NCBI): domain Eukaryota; kingdom Viridiplantae; phylum Streptophyta; class Magnoliopsida; order Asterales; family Asteraceae; genus Silybum; species Silybum marianum. Next base: position 18,625,426 of record CM072530.1, on the reverse strand, counting down.
CTCGACCACCACCCGGTCTAATACCGTCGTGGGCACAATACAATTACCCTCGACCATCGCCTAGTCTGATACCTCCATGGGCCAAGTATAACAACTCTCATTCGAACCCCAACATACCTTACATAGTAAAAGTCCCCACGATGCCTCTCTTGACTAGAATGACATTTGCTCAAACCTATACGTCAATGCCACAACCATATTTTTTCGTATAAAACCATCCCAATGATAATACGAACACTACGCTCAACGTGAATGAAGGGGTCGAACGACAAAGAACATTAAGTATCCCCATCGTGGAACCTGTCGCACGACGCCTGAAACTCTCGGAAGAACAAAACGAAAAGATGCTGACCTTGCTGTTCAAACTGCCTGGAGCAGCAGTGCCTGTCGACATCGAGCCACCCACCGGATTTCAGATGTCACCATTTTCCGATGCAATTGCTCTGATCGATGTCCCCAAGAAATATAATATTCCTACATTTACCCCGATGTATTCGGGACTGACAGACCCAAACGAACAAGTCGCCTAGTACAAACAGTTAATATGGACAATATCGATACCACAACAATATCAAGAGGTCTGTATGTGCAAAAGTTTTGGGGCGACACTTACTGGGGCCGCTCTCCAATGGCTGATAAATCTGAAACCGAATGCGATAAACTCTTTTGCGAATCTAGCCAATCAGTTTTTTCATCAATTCAAGAGTAGTCGCAAGATGGAAAAACAAACGGGAGATTTATATTACATTATTCAAAAATATGGTGAATCTATTCATAATTATTTTCATCGTTTTAAATCTGAAATGATAGGTATATGTAATTGCGACATAAGGACAACGGTTGAAGCTTACAAAAGAGGCTTGGATAGTACGTCCAACTTATATTTGGACTTAACCAAATACCCTACAGAATCGTTCAAGGACGTACGAGCAAGGACGTTAGCTTACATGAGAGTGGAGGATGATGCGGCTTTTCGACGAAAACATACTAACGAAAAGTGACCTCTCGGCGTAAAAAAGCCAGACTTCAAAATTCGATCGACATCCAGGTCGGATCCTCCTAAACAAATTTCTAACATTTTTTTGATAGAAAAAAGAACCGTCTACCACTCGATATCCGTAACACCCCAAGGTCTCATCTTATGGGTTTAAAGGGACGTCGATCGATTTAATGAAAGCTCTGAAAGAAGTACGAACGACCGTCCGATGGCTGACTTATCGACGGAACGAGAAGAAAGATATGACCTAATGGTGTGATTTCCTGACGATCACGGTCATATGATAGACGACTGTATGGTCTTGAGAAAAGAAATCGCATGGGTTATATCGAAGGGATATCTTCAAGATGTGTTGTCTAACAACAACACAGGTAATTTCCCTAGACCCCCATCTTCGAAAGCTACTGAAATTGTAAGTTGTGTGACAGGTGGATCAGACGTATGTGGACTTACATATCCAGCGGCTAAGTGGCATGCAACGCACCGACCAGGAGATCCCGCGGTCCCCAAGACGCATAAACGTAAATCGGAGCAGGAATTGGCGAATATGCCTATCATGTTTGACGAACTTGATCTGGTGGAATTGCATTAGAAACATCATGACAGTATGATCGTGCAACTGGAAATTGGAAACTGTGCCACAAAGAGAGTGCTGATTGACGGCGACAGCTCAGCCAATATAATTTTGCTCAACACACTCAAAGTAATGGGAATAAGCGAAGCTGAGATAGTGCGACGGTTGACAATTCTAGTCGGATTCAATGGTGATGCTACGTATACCGTAGGAGAAATCCTACTTTAGATCTATGCAAAAGGACTAAACAAATCGACTAGATTCAATGACATCGACTGCTCGTCCGCGTATAACGTGATCTTGGGAAGACCGTGGATCCACGGCATGAAGTCAGTTCCCTCTACGTATCATCAGGTCATCAAGTTTCCCACTCCTTGGGGAATCCAAGATATAAAAAGCGAACCAAAGACAACTGGTGATGAAACCACCTAAAGAGCATATCTAGCATTTATAGAGCTAGAGAAGTTCGGTCGACGACCTACAACTTCAAGAAGTCGTGCTCGATCCAAGTCAACCTGATCGTAAGGTTTACGTGGGGGCATCGCTGGATCCAGTTATCAAAAAAGAATTGGTCGAATTCCTTCGACAAAATATCGACTGTTTTGCATGGTCGCACGAGGATATGGTCGGGATTGGTCCCACGATCATATCACATTGTCTTAATGTTGGTCCTACGTATGAACAAGTGAAACAGAAGCGTTGAAACATAAGCGCAATAAAGTTATCAATGACAAAGTCGACAATTTGCTAAAAACCGGTAAAATTCGGGAAGTAAAATACCCGGATTGGTTAGCAAACGTCGTCGTCGTAAAGAAGAAAACGAAAAGTGGCGAGTTTGTATAGATTTCACGGATCTCAAAAAGGCTTTCCCGAAGGATCCATTTCCTCTCCCGCATATCGACGCCATGGTAGACGCGACAGCAAAACACGAGCTATTAACTTTCATGGATGCATATTCCAGGTATAACCAGATCCGCATGCATCTGAACGATCAAGAGAAGACGACGTTCATGACCAATACAGGTACTTATTATTACAAGGTAATGCCTTTTGGTCTAAAAAATACAGGTTCAACATACCAACGACTCGTAAATCGGATGTGCAAGCAACATCTGGAAGATACAATGGAGGTGTACATCGACGACATGCTAGTCAAATCCAAACACGCGACTGATCACGTACGACATATCCAACAGTCGTTCGACATATTAAGAGAAATCCAAATGAAGCTTGATCCAACCAAATGTTTCTTCGGAGTACGTGCCGGTAAATTCCTAGAGCATATGGTGACTCATGGAGGGATCGAAGCTAGTCCCAATCAAATAAAGGCAATCATTGACATAAAGTCGCCTCAGAATTTTAAAGAAGTCTAACGACTCACTAGCAGCACTTAACAGGTTTTTCCCTAAATCCTCCGTAAAATATTATCTGTTTTACAATGTTCTTAGGAAGAAAAAAAAGGCTTCGATTGGTCGGACGATCATGAAAATGCCTTGCAAGCATTGAACCATCATATGGTGTCGCCTCATTTGATTTCCAAACCTAAAGACAGTGAAGAGCTCCAACTGTATCTGGCGGTAAGTTCCAACTCAGTGAGTGTTTTCCTCATCTATGAGGAAGACAAACGAAAATTGCCGATTTACTTTGTAAGTAAATCATTGCTCGACGGCGAAAAAATGTATAGTTCAATACAAAATTTGCTTATATCCTTAGTCACAACCGCTAAGAAACTTCGAAATTATTTCGAATTGCACGTTATTAATGTCATTACTAACTTTATATCGAAATATGTGTTAAGAAAACCTGAGTTAACAGGTCGATCGGCGAAATGGAGTATCTACCTCAACAGTTATGACATAAATTACAAACCAAGAATTGCGATCAAATCTCAAGTTCTCGCTAACTTTATTGCAGATTTTAGCCCTGAGCTGAAGAAATTAGTAGTTAAAGAAACACTTACTTTGGCGATTCAAGACAAATGGCCCTGAACTTTGTATGTTGACGGATCCTCCAATATACGAGGATCAGGACTAGGTGTCATCTTGAAATCGTCACAGGGGGCACAATGGTCTACCCCCGAATCTTGCGACTTCAAAGCCACCAACAATGAAACAGAATACGAGGCCTCAGTTAGAGGCATGGACTTAGCACACGACCCGGCTGCAAAGAATCTACACGTCAGAAGCGATTCCCTGCTCGTCGTCAACCAAATGAACGGGGAATTTGCCACAAAAGATTAAAAAAAGAAGGCTTATTGGCAAATCGCTAGGGATCTAGATAAAAAATTTAAATCTTTCATCATCCAACAAATCCCGAGGGATCATAATACTCAAGCAGACGCGCTCGCTAACGAAGGATTGGTTTTAGCAAAGTCATCCTTTGACGTCGTGCCCATGATACATTTAATGAAACCATCGACCGAAAACAGTGACCACAATCAAGCGCTTGTCCTAGACGAATCGGACGATTTGATAAAAGACATTAGAGAGTATCTGATAAACGACCAACTCCCAGATGATAAAATGAAGGCTCGACGGATCAGATTTAAAGCTTCCAGGTACGTACTAATCGCGGGAAGACTTTATAGACGATCTTCCACCGGGTTAAATCTACGATGCTTGGTCCCGAGTGAGGCCCAACGAGTCCTCCAAGCGGAAACCATTCGGGAGGACGAGGTCTAGCAAACAGAATGTCACGACAAGGCTACTATTGGCCTACATTACGACAAGACGCCACAAAATATGTAAAAAAATATGATGCATGTCATCAGCGACATTCAGGTGACCCATCAACCATCTGAATTTTTACATTCATCTCTAGTTCGATGGCCCTTCATGTGATGGGTATGGACATCGTCGGCAAGCTACCTCCGGCATCTGGACAAAAGGTATTTTTACTAGTTCTTATAGATTATTTTTCAAGATGGATAGAAGCCGCCGCCTTTTCTCAAGTTCGAGATAAGGAGATAATTTCTTTTATCAAAACTAACATTATATGCAGATTCGGTATCCCTTCTAAGATCGTCTGTGATAATGTATCACAATTTATAAGCGATAGGACAGTACGATTATGTGAGGAACGTCAGATTAAACTCACGACATCAACACCCCGATATCCTCAATCTAATGGACTTGCAAAATCGAGTAACAAGACAATCGTGAATTCGATAAAGAAAAGACTCAAGGTTGCAAAAGGACGTTGGGTCGAAGAGTTTCCATATGTGTTATGGGCAATCGAATGACTCCTCGTGTTTCAACCGGGCAAACACCATTTTCATTGGTATATAGGTGCAAAGCCGTTATGCCTATCGAAGTTTGCCTGCCCGTCGCTCGACAAACCTCTGTCGACCATAACTTGGTGGACCCCAGCTATGACAATGACTGTGACAACTGTCAAATTTGAACCTCCAGGTTAGCTTTTATTATTTTTATTAGTATTAATATAGATTAAATATAAGAATAGCAGTTAGTTGGCTTAGATTGGCCGAAAAATTTCTTGGGTTTCCGGTAGTTGCTTAGAAAGTCCGGTTCCGACTCGTAACTGGCTGAAATGTCCTATATAATGTCAAATGCTCTAATTTATACCTAATTTATATAAAATATATAGTTTTAGAATGCAAAATATAAAATTTTTATTATTTATATAATTTAAACACTCTTGGGCTTATATTTTGAAGGAAAAAGGCCAAAATTGAGAAAATGGACTTTTAATTTCATTTTTTTTAGGCTTGAAATAAATTTTTAAAAAATATTGTTGGGTTTGGGTGGGGCCCATCTCCATGCCCCCCCCCTTGTGTCCACATATAAAAGTTGTTCTTTTTAATTCCTCTCATTTGCAATTCAAATTCAAAAGAAAACTCTCTCTCTCTCTCTAAAAGTGAAGGGACACTTTCATCTCAAGAACACTCTCCTTCCATCTCCATTTTCCAGCTGATTTCAAGGCAAAACACCATCAATTTCAAGATTTTTCAAGAAATAAAAGTTCTATACATCACTCAAGTAAGTACAAACATCATCTCACATTTTTCTTGACAATTTTGAGTGAAAAACTCACTTTTCTTGCATTTTATTACCACATTCTTCTAACTTCTGAAAATTCTAAGTTTTATGGAAAGATTATACACCAAAAACATATAAAATGTTTACATAATAGTGGTAATCTATGACCCAAACAATAAAACTCAAGAAAATAGGTGAAAATCATGATTTTATGTGATTTTGAACAACAAAATGGTGATTTTTATTGCTGGCAGATTTTATGCATGTGCATAAATCGTCCATTTCTTGCAAATAATATGTTCAAATATTATGAATCTTCTTTCTTAAAGTTTATTTAGTGAGTTGGGGTTCTAATCCAAGTGGTCTCACTAAAAAACATTGAGTTTTGACCCCCTAAATGCTCATAACAAGATGAATGTGCATCTGGAAGTTCAACAGTAAGTAAACCTTACTTTGAACGACCATAACTCTTTGAATATTCATCCAAATTACTTGATTTTTCTTCTAGAATTTATTTTAATGAGTCACCTTAAAAATGCCACTGGTTTCACTCAAAGATGTGGTGATTTGGGATGATTTTTCCTTTGAGGGTCACGTTTATGAGTTATCTTTTGTTTGCAAGTGGAATCACATGAAAATATGGAGTTTTGACCCTCCAAACACCTAAAACATTTTAGGTGTGCAAACTGTGAAACCACCAGTAGGTAAACCCTACTTTGCATGTTAATATCTCTTTGAATATTTGTCCATAATGCATAATTCTTCTTCTGGAGTTTTCTTTTATGAGTTAGGGTTCATATGAATCCGGTTTCATTGAAAAATATGAAGTTTTGAGGCATTAACCAATTTATTAAAGTTAAGTATGCAATCTGTCAAGTAATGACAGAAGTGTGCATGCAACTTTGTGGTGCCATATCTTCCTCATAACTCATTCAAAATGAGTGATTCTTATTTCAAAAGTTTCCTTTATGTGTTATGCTTATAATCCAACTGGAATTTCTGAAAAATACTAAGTAGAACTCCTCAAATGATTGTTTTACTAACAGTGTGTAAGCTGCCATGCTTGCTGTGACACACTGTTTGATATAAATTATTTGAACCCTTTTAATATGTCTAAAATGCATGAAATTTGGTCACAATGACCTTCACTCAGTAATGCATCACATACAATAAGATGGAAAATTTTGTCCTTTTGGATGTTACATTAATTTGATCATTTTAGGACTTATAGTTTCTGTCAGAAAATGAAATTCTAAAACTGTTTGATTTCATAAATTTTGATCACTTGAAAGACTATAACGTTACATTTTCGGTATAAATTATTTCTTTAAAGAACATATGTGCATTATGTATAACGGTATAATAGTAGACCAAGTTGTACACATAAGGACTTATAAGAACTATTATAGTAATCGTTAGACATATAAGTGTTAATTTGGGTATGTTGCTTTGTTAGGTAAGCGTTAGGCCATCAAGCGGACATCTCGGGTATCTATTTGGAAGCTTTGCTATAAGGTGAGTATTCACAACCCCTCTTTTTAAATGTTTATACTTTTTGGGGTGTAAAACATGTCGTTAAAAAGGAAATTGAATTGATTTATATTGAATGATGAAAAGTATATAAATCATTATGATGAGCAACTTTATATTACACAAAATGATATGTTGAGTTATGTAAAGTCCCCGTGGTACGCTACTATGTAACTCTAAATGAGCCGATGATATTTGTGGAGACCGCTATTTGATTGACATACCCACCTAACTGGCAAGTAGGGGTGCACTTTATCAATTAAGAATGCTCTACATATGTGGACTTTAGGTCCGCCGTTGAGGTAGTTCGTGGGGCTTAGAATGTCGTTTAGGCTTAGTAGTGGCTCAATATTTTAACATCATGTGTAATTATAATATGTATTTTTGCTCATAAAACTTTAAAATATTAAAGTTGATGCGATCATTTGATTCGCTATATTTTTATATACCTTGCATATAAAATGTTTCTTGCATTTGAGAACCTGTGAACTCACCAACTCTTTGTAGTTGACTCTTTTGTTTTATCATGCTTTACAGGAAATTAGAAGGTAACCGATCAACTTTTGTATGTTTTTGTGGAACACCAATCAAGATTTCGTACATGTTAATTTTGTTGTAATTTGCTTATTTAAGCCAGAGTAGTCAAATTGTAAACTATTAAACTTTGAACTTGACGTTCTAGTTATTTATGTATGGTTGGTGTTTATATTCCTATTGCTGTGAAACTCTGAACTGTCGTACCTTGTGTTTCCGCTTTAGCGGGGTGTGACTGACCCACTCGAAGAACTGAGGCACTCCGCCCATATTCGGATGGTGTCACAACAACAATCTATCACACGACATTTTAATAATAATGTCAATGCAAAAGTCTTTCAAGTGGGAGACTACATTTTACGACGTGTCTTTCAGAACAACCAGGAATTGAACTCAGGTAAGTTTTCTGTTAAATGGGAAAGACCTTAGCGAATATCCACAATCGTCGGAAAAGGAGCTTATCGTTTGCAAACCTTAGATGATCGACATGTCCCACACAGTTGGAATGCGGTAGATTTGAAAAGATATTTCTTTTAAATTATGTTACTATTTCTATTATTTCTTTCTCCTTTGGAACCTTACTAACTCGAGCGTCGGAGGGTCGTTGGTCAAACCGACGACCACCCCTAACGTTCTTTTTATCGCAGAAACGCATGATCCAAAGACACTTATTATCGCAGGAACGCACGACTCAAGGCAGCTTTAACAAATACCGCCTTGCACGGATCTAAGGCATAATCATCAGAGAATGCGCATGAATACATCATTTATATTCTAAGTACTAATTGAGAGTCACTTGTGATTAAATTCATTCTTGTCATTTCCCCCATACTGTCGAAAGACCTTTGTTTTTAGTTATCATCTTTTCAGACGACAACATTTTGTATGACAAAAAAGTAAATTGCATTAATAAAGTTGGGTGGTACAAAATAAAGGCACGACCATAAAGAGTCGCCTTAAGCAAAAGCCCTAAAAAACTAAAAACATAAAAACTAACTAAGGCATTAGAGGACTGGCAGCAGGACCAGCCTCCTTTTCGTCATCCGAATCAAGATCGATGTCAGTATCCCCGTTGACGGTCAAGAATTGAATGACGATCAACTGAGGGTCCTTCAAAGGATCCTTGCTCCTCAGCTGGCGACGTGCGATCGCCGCCTTCACCTTTGTACGCCCGAAGGAGTGGAGTGCCTCCAGCTGGTCGTTAAGATCAACGATCTTTCCTTGGGCCCCGCCCAGCTGGGACTTAAGATCTTCGACCTCCTTATCCCTTCCGGCTGAAGCCTTGCTGGACGTCTTCGCCTCAGCTTCCAAGGCCTTTACTCTGTCCAAGGATTCCTTTAGACGTCCCCTGAGCTCGATACTGACACTTTTCTCGTGCTCATGATCTTTCCGGGAGTCCTCCAGACGGACGGAGAGGTCCTCAGCCCTTGCGGCCGATGCCTTCTTCTTGGCCAATGCAACAGCTTACCGCTCGATTGCCGCCTTCTCGTACGCCAAGGCCACGGTAACCACCCGGGATGCCTTGTCGACCTTAGTATGCATACTAAGGGATGCCTGAAAGGCCTGAAACAAAAAAAAACGTTGGTTAAAAACGGCTGAAATCGTAAGATCGTATGAACTGCTGAGAACGCATGACGCACGTTCGCTCGACAAAAGATAACTCTTACCTAGAAAAGGTGCAAGTAAAAGATTGGGCCGAATCCAACATGCATATATTTTAGATAGATACATACTTATATAGTATAGATATAGAAAATTTCTGTGAGCTGCGAGTGGGTGTCGGCCAAATTCACCCCCTCGAATCGATCCTTGAAAATGTTGAAGTTTTCAAGGACGCCAAAAAGCTTCCAGCGGTCTGTTATTCCCTCCTTAAGAAAGTTGGAAGGAACCTTAAAACAGACAACAGGGTTTTTTGTCACTGTTTTTTCCCCTTTTCTTGCGACGGAAATGGGGTAGTAACACCAGTCATGATCGGCGGCACGACGCTCACAGGAGTCGCCTGGATGGGTTCCATCGCCGCCGACTTTTTCGCCTTCTTGGAGTCGTCGACTCTAAGGGACGGTTCCTTTAGGATTGGCCCTCGGATCTCTTACTACCCGATTGGGCAGCGACTTTCCTTCTTCTCAATTCGAAAACTCGCTAGGCAAGGAATGTCTCACGATCCACCCCCGTAGGAAGGGGATCTTCTTTTTTTGATGAAGGGGTGGAACTTGTACCACCAATAGGCATCGTCTCACCGGTTGGGACAAACGACGCTACGCCCTTCGACAACATAGACACACTAGATGCTCCAGATTGGCCGATCGTAGGATTTGGCGTCTCTCCTACAAAGGCGAAAAGCCAGAAATTAATAAAAGGAAGAGAAAACGGACAAAATAAAGATGTACGACAAAGGACCTAGGTAGGTAATATCCTCATCTTCTTCGTCATCTCTTCTCTCGTCTCTTCCTCTTCTCTTTCTTTCTCCTCTTGAACCTCCTGGCTGAAAAAAGCCTCTGAGGTACCTAGGTAGGTAATGTCCTTATCTTCTTCGTCAGCGTAATGACGCACCTGGGCCCTGAACGAGCGATCAAAGAATTCCAGAAATCTTTCTACCTTCTCCATTGAGTCAGGTAACGGACACACAATGTCAAAGTCGATAGTTGCATAAAAAAATGTGAGTAAAAAAGCATAAACATGTAAAAACGCATGACTTAAAAGGACTAAGCCTCACCCTGAGTATTCCATCCAAGGACAAGCCATTGCTACTCTCATCCGTAGACAGAGAACGTCCGAAGACATACCATTCTTTCCAACCTCGATCATTCACCGCTGTCCCATGAACTAAGATTTGATCCTAGCGGAATGACTAAAAGGACTATAATGGTGGTTTACGTCCGCCTTTATCATATACGCCACCAATACCTCGTGTATTGTGAATGGAGACCACCAATACCTCGAGAATAAGGAATCATCTACCTAGGGGAAAGGTTGAATCTCTCCAAAAACTCTCTGGCCAAACTACAATAAGGCCATTCAAACCCTATCTTGAAGGGATACTCGTATAAGATAAAGTATCCTTCAGGGCATTCCTCCGGCCTTAGTTCACCAGGACTTTCTAGATGGATACTATTGGGTAACCTGGCCAAATCTTTAAAGGCCTTCAGATCGTCCACACTTATGATCGTACTCTTAGGATTCAACACCTCTCTAGACTCTCCCGAAGAACTAATCGCCTCTAAAAAAGAAAATTCCTTCCAACCCCTAACCGGTTTTCTAGCTATAGATTTCTGGCGCATAAAGGAAAGAGGAAATCGTACCTTAAATACGACTCTAAACCTCGAGGACGAATATGGGAGAAATCGAGTTGCAGATATTGGAAATCGATTCCTTTTATACTCCCGGATTTGCAAAAAATTCGTCCAATCGCCTTTCCCCCAAAGCGACATCTGTCTAAAGCCTTTTTGTTTCTCGCCATCACATGGACGACACCTGTCCATAATAGTTGGCCAGACGCTCCATACGTACATGTGACGTCATAGAGGCTTATCGTTTCCCAACTGATTTGCCACATATGCCAGCATGACGTCATCAAGCCTTATCGTTTTCTAATCGATTCAGTTTCTCCAAACGGTTTAGTTCCCTGGAAAGGATACGTGTCCTTTTAAAATTCAAATTCAAAACTACCGCTTAAAACTTTTGAGTTTGGGGGCAAACTGTTTGGGAAAACATCTTCTAACTCATGACAATTGATTAAAATGTATGACCGATAACATCTTGGGGCTTACGACTATCGATTCATGATCCCAAAATAAGCGGTCGAACAGAAGTAGCGACAGACGCTCACAACATACGAATGAAATTCAATGGTCATCAGTTCGACTTACGGCTTCAATATAAATATATATTATTTCTGTTTTTACTAATGACAAACGATCGATTAAGCGTTTTCTTTTCTCACAGGACCGTTAGAGCATTGCACGAAGCATCATAAAAGATATTGACGAAGCTGCCAATATAGACATCTGTTACAAATGATTCATCCTATAAAAGACGAGCTCAACCCAACGCAATAGCCTTAGGAGACATTCTAAACACATTCGAATAAAAGGATATCATAAAGCTCTCAAGAATTCTTACTGTTACGATATTTTTCTTTTATATTGTAATTGTAAATCGTACGATCATTGTTGTAAAAGGAAAAGTCTCTGTTTGATGTCACATTTTCCATAGGGCAACGACGGTAATATCTACCGTTCGCGGTTTTTCCCTTGTTCAAGGGTTTTTCCATGTCAACAATTCTTTTGTCTTTAGTTTATGTTTGTTAAACGTGTGTTCATCGTAAGATATACCCTTTAACCGATCAGCTCCACAAACTCCATTAGTTGACTTTTATAAGTTAATTTTTAGCATTAACAGTTTAGCGCCCACCGTGGGGCCCGATTAAAGGAAGTCGTCGATAATAAAGTTGGTACTAACGATTTCTTTACTTGTCTTTGATGGCATATTACGGAGTCAATAACACAACAGAGGCTGGATTGAGGGCTGAATTACAAGCTACGCAGTTACGAATTCAACAACTAGAAACACACTGAATTTCATATGGAAATCCTAATACGGGATGATAGGATCATAAGTCCTAAGTTAGGAAAGTTTAATAAAGAAGGAAACAATTTATTGTAATATTCCATATTTTGAATTGATCTTATGGGCTTGGGCTTACTATGTAATAGACACCTACTATATAAAGGAGTCTAGGGTTAGAGGTTTCGTTAATGAGAGTCGTCTAAATTACATTCGCGTTTGTAGTTCTCAATGTTGAACTCCTCTCTCTCTCAAGATTGAAGATATGAAGAAAATGAAATCATCACCTTCCCTGAACCTCGTATGGTTTTCTTGGATAATGATGGATTCTTAGGACTCTTCAAGAATAGAGAAGTCAGCAAGGCTCCATCAGCTTTCATAAAGATCATCCATCATTACTGCTGGTCAGATGATCCTCTGATGAATCGACAAAAGAAGATCTATGAAAATGAACTACGAAGAAGACATGAAAGACTCTCTGATTGATCTATAGTCGTCTTTTCCTTTGTAGTATTCTTCAGCTCATTGTACTTTTATCTTACAAATTTGTAATTTCATTTTCTATGTAACTCTTCAAATTATTTTTAATGAAATTTCAAATGAAGTACTCTACTCCAATTGTGTACTGAAAAGATCCCTGAAAACAGTAAATGGGACAATGAACATAAGAGTTCAAATTTCTTTACCAATCTCTTTACTCACTGATATTTTTCTCTGAAATTTAAATCAGTGAATGTACTTAAAGCCTCTATACTTGTAAAAATTGTGCTTTCATATCCTTATAAATGAAACTCAATGGATATAATAGATTAGCTGAAAAAGATCTCACAGATTAGTACTTAGAAATATTTACTTTAACATTTATTAAGTCCCTACTAATTCTTTCAAGCAATTTTCCTATGTTGCTTAATCATAATCAAATAGGGGGAGATTGTTGATCATAACTCCTCTCAGTAATTTGAATATGACTCCTCTATATACTTAGTGAAATTCCATTGGTAAACTTATGTTTAAATTCAGCGATAGTATACGCTGATTGTTATCAGCGATCGCTGAAAATTAGAAAACTCAAGTCTACCTCTGAAGATCTGAAGATCAACCAACACACCAAAAAACATTCAGCGAAAGTCGAAGACCAAGCTGAAGAAAGAGATAATCAGCTAGTGATCTGAAGAGGTTCAGTGATAGCAAGGATTATCTAAATCAAAGTATGAAGTATTGTCAAGCCACAGCGATACTCTGAGAGTTCATCCTTGAAGTTTCAACGATCATGTGAAGCTTCTCAAACAAGATTAACGTTGATCTTATCCTCGATGCACAAAGGTCAAACCTTATACTATGTCAGAGAAGGATGTACGGATTGTCTCATATGTCCCCATCATATCTGATATGGTACTGTTCTATCGCGGCCAAAAGCATGGTTGCTTTTTGAACAAAGGACAAGCTTCCTATGAATGGTTGACACGTGGCATATACCTTTTTTCTTGCATTAAATGCAAATGGGTATAAATAAGATGAAGATATCTTCTTCATCTTCATGCATGCTACTTTCTATTTTCTATAACCTCTGTCTCTTTTCTTTTTTACTTCCTTGTGCATCAACTGTGTGATTTCTTAAGTTACAATAGAATAGGTTTATTTTCTTGTTCTAATTCCGCTTGTAACTGTAAATTTGTTTATTCAATATAAACTAATTTAAAACCAAAAAATCTGTGTGTTTGTATTCAAACCCCCCCCCCCCCCCCCGTCTACAAACTGTTTCTATATCCTTGAACTTTTGTAGACTCCTTTGGGACCAACAAGTGGTATCAGAGGAGTGTTTCTTGCTTATCTTTAAAATATCTGTTAACAAAACTATTTTAAAATGACTAATACTAATACAAACTACATTGATAATGGATCTTTAGCTAAACCTCCAAGATTTAGCCGTGATAACTTTCCATTATGGAAGGAAAGAATGAATCTATTCCTAGAAGGGTCAGATCCTAAGATCCCCTACTATCTAGAAAATGGACCATTTGTTCCTACAACCCTGGCAGCTAGTGTTCCTGCCACCACTACCACTCCAACCATTGTTGAAAGGAGAATTGTCAAAAATCCTAATCAATGGACTGAAGAAGAGAAAAAGGAAGTAGCTATAAATGCTAAAGCTAGATCCATAATTGCAACTTCTTTACCAAATGAAGTCTATCATTCTGTTATGAAGATGAGAACATCTAACGCCATCTGGGATACCTTGTGTATTCAATATGAAGGGACTGATGAAGTCCAAATCAGTAGATGTATTAATCTGGTAAGACAGTATGAAGTTTTATGCACTCAAAAGGTGAAACTCTCTCTCAAATTCACCAAAGGTTTAAGTGTCTCGTGATTGATATGAAAACTGTCAAGAGAGAATATTCTAATGCCGAAATACTGACAAAATTCATGGAGGCACTACCTAAACAATGGGGAGTGTACACTACGTGTCTAAAACTGTCAAAGAATCTTGAAACTCTCTCTCTGAGTGCTTTATATGGAATGCTCTTAAATGAAGAGCAATCTCAGGTTTTAAGAAAAAACCTCATAAATGATATCAAGGGTGCCAAAAGTACTTCTTTGGCACTAGTGACTTCAGAGGTAGAACCTTCAAAACTAGTTTCTTCTTCCATCACCTCTATCACTGAATTAAATCAAACTGATTCAGAAGAACTCACTAATGCTGACATCTCTAAGTTTGATAACTCTCTAGCACTTCTAACAAACAACTTTAAAATATTTGCTAGGAAGAGCAACTTTCGAAAACCTTCTGCTATCACTGACTCTGATATGTCAAAAACTCTACCCGCTAAAAAAACATCTGCTATATGCTATAACTATCAGCGAAAAGGTCACTTTGCTAGCTGGTGTAGATCTAAGTAAGTAGATACTCCCACCACCTCTCAGAACTCTGATAAAAAAGGAAAAGTATTTTAAATTAAAAAATAAATACAAAGATCTGAAAAAGAACCAGCAAAAGGGCAAAGGTCTAATTGTTGAAGAAGTTGACTGGGATCAAGAAGACGATTGGGCCAAAACATCTGATGAATCAAGATCCGTTGAAGAAGATCTTGCTTTCCTCTGTCTAATGGCAAGAATGAAGAGGCTGAAGAAGTCTTTGAAACATCCTGCTTAGAGTCTCCTTCAACTCAGGTAAACATTCCTATAAACTCCTCTATACCTAAAAGTGATGACTTGTCTGCCCTCGATGTTATGACTGTTGATTTTTACAATGCTCTGAATGGAAAGATTAAAGCTGAACAAATTACTATTGATCTTTATGAACAACTGAAAAATTGTCATTTAAAAATCAAAGAACTAACAAAGATTGAAGAAACTCTAAAAAATCAAGTCTTTGTAAATCAAACCATTAACATTGAGAGACAACAAGCTATCACTGAAATGGAAAAGGCCATCGCTGATCTTAAGGCTGAAAAAGCTACCATTGAAGGATGGTGCAAGGTCTCTGATAAAGCACTGAGATCATCAATGCTCAAATTCCGCTGAAAGTCAAAAGTGGGTTAGGATATAACCCTGATAAAGAAGAATCAGAGAATCATCGTTGCATGTTGAAATTCGGAATGTTTGTCTCTTCAATCCCTGATCCTTCTTCTTCTAAGAAGTTGACTGTTCCTAAATCTAATGATTCTAAGAAAATGATCAAGAACAAAGTTCCTGACCACGGTCCTAAAATCAAAAACTTTCAGAAACAGAAGAAGAACTCCTCTGTTACCTCAGTAAGTCATCCTAAAACTGGGAAGAAAATCCTTGGATCTATTCAGAGATCAACTCCCAGAATTAAGATCGACCTTACACCTGTTCCTCAAAAATTGTTATACCCCAAGCACATCGGACAAAGGAATTCTAGGCTCTGCTCCTGAAAATATTTCTTCTCGCACTCTGAAATCTTTCAATTCCAAACCTATTCACAAATATAGAAAATGCTATCACTGTGGTGAAACTACCCACATTGCAACCAGATGTCCTAACGCTTCTAAAGCTGAAAAATTAGCTCATGGAAAGAAAGTTGCTCAAACTGATAAATCAGTGAGAGTGAAATCCACCAAGGTTGGGAAACCGTCCAAGGTGAAGATATCCACCGAAAAGAATTCTTCAGCTAGTAGCTCTTCCACCACTCCTTCCACTAACACAGCAGGACTCATAGTAATATGGGTACCTATAAAAAATTAATCTTTTTGTTGTATGCAGAGTGCCAAAGGTATCTAGTATCTTGATAGCGGATGCTCAAG
The DNA here is from genome assembly GCA_036898165.1 of Silybum marianum. Classification (NCBI taxonomy): domain Eukaryota; kingdom Viridiplantae; phylum Streptophyta; class Magnoliopsida; order Asterales; family Asteraceae; genus Silybum; species Silybum marianum. The sequence goes on along the minus strand of CM072530.1, from coordinate 18,608,962 downwards.
GCACATGACTGGCAGAAAATCTCTGTTCTCCGAATACAAGAAAGAAGTTGGTGCCTCAGTGACCTTTGGTGGAAATGGCAAATGATACACTAAAGGTTATGGAATTATATCCAATGGAGCCACTTCATTCAGTAGAGTCGCTTACGTTGAAGGACTAAAGCACAATTTATTGAGTGTTAGTCAGCTATGTGACAAAGATTTCAAAGTTCTATTTCTAAAGAATTGATGTGCTGTCACTGATTCTAATGACAAACTTGCCTTAACAGGCAAAAGAGTTGAAAATGTGTATGTCATTAATATGAATAACTCTCATTCTGAGAACATGTGCTTCATTTCCAGAGCCTCCTCAGACATAAACTGGTTATGGCACAAAAGCCTATCTCTTCTGAACTTTAAGATGATCAATGAATCGTCTCAAAAAGAACTTGTCAGGGATCTCCCTAATCATAGCTTTGCAAAGGAGTCTCTTTGCTTAGTGTGTGAAAAAGGAAAATTGACAAAAGCCTCTTTCAGATCTAAACAAGTTTCCTCAGTGACCTCACCTCTTCAACTTCTCCATATGGATCTCACAACTTCTCATCAGTAAGAACTCCTCAGCAAAACGGTGTTGCTGAAAGAAGAAATCGAACGATCATTGAAGCAGATCGCTCAATGCTCAGCGAATCGCATCTACCTACTCAATTCGGGCTGAAGCTGTCAATACAACGTGCTTTACTCATAATCGTTCCCTGATAGTAAAGCGATTCAAGAAGACCTTATATGAACTGTTTCATGGAAGAAGACCCTCTCTGAAGTATCTACACATTTTTTGATGTAGATGCTACATTATGAATGACAGAGATCATTTGGCCAAGTTTGATCCAAAAGCTGATGATGGGATATTCCTTGGATACTCCTCTGTATCTAAATCTTTCAGAATCTTCAACAAGAGAAGACAGCACGTTGAAGAATCCATGCACGTCAAATTTGATGAATCACGCCCAACTAATTCTACTCCTATCCCTGAAGAAGATGAAGTGTTGAATGAATGGATGAAATCTCAATACGGGGAACCTGAAACTTATTTCAGCAACCAACCTAATGCTAAAACCAATGATGATGGGATCCTTGATATTCCCATGTCAAGCAACGATCCATCATCATCAGGGATCAACATCACTCCTCTCAATCAGATTCCTCCATCTAATACTTCTTTACGAAACTCTTTAGTGAATAACCAAGCTTCATCTTCTACTGATCAATCCTCTGAATCACCTCTAGAATTGATCTTAAATAATGAAGTACCTGTTGCTGAAACAACCAACGTTATCCTTGAAAGAGAACAAATCGTTGAATCTATTGTTGATCAGTCTCCTCAACCTCCAACTCAACGATGGACTGCAAATCATCCAATAAATCAAATCATTAGTGATCCAAATGCAGGTACCAAGACTCGTAGAGGTACAGGTAATATCTACTCTATGTTAATTTTATTTTTCCCTCTGAACCTAAGAAGATAGATCAAGCTATCTTTGATCCTAGTTGGGTCTCTGCCATGCAAGAAGAACTAACTGAGTTTCGTAGAAACAAAGTTTGGAATCTTCTTCCTCGTCAATCTGATAAAACTATAATAGGAACCAAATGGGTTTTTCGAAATAAGCTGGATGAGAATGACACTGTAATTCGCAATAAGGCTACACTTGTTGCTCATCTCAGGGATACATACATGAAGAAGGAATTGACTATGATGAGACCTTCGCTCCTGTTGCTAGATTAGAAGCCATAAGACTTTTCTTAGCTTATGCTGCCCATAAAGACTTTAAAGTTTTTCAAATGGATGTTAAAAGTGCTTTTCTAAATGGTAAACTCAGCGATGAAGTTTATGTTGAACAACCTCCTGGGTTCTCTGATCCAAACCATACTGGTTATGTTTTTAAACTTCAAAAGGCTCTTTATGGGTTAAAACAAGCTCCCAGAGCTTGGTATGATACTCTTTCAAAATACCTTCTTAAAGAAAAATTTGTTCGTGGAAAAATTGACCAAACTCTTTTTTTAAGAATATATAAAGGTCATACTATTCTTGCTCAAATATATGTTGATGACATTATCTTTGGGTCCACAAGACTCAAACTATGCACTCGTATTGCAAAAAGAATGAAAAAAAAAATACAAAATGAGTATGATGGGTGAACTAACATATTTTCTAGGTTTGCAGATTAATTAATCTGACAAAGGAATTTTCATTTGTCAAAGTAAATATGTTAAAGACGTGCTGAACAAATTTGATATGAATAAATGCTTAGAAATGAAGACCCCGATGGTACCTCCTCTGACTTTGAATAAGGACCCAAATGGGAAACCTGTCAGTATCACTGCCTATCGTGGGATGATCGGATCTCTGCTGTATCTTACTGCGAGCAGACCTGATATCATGTATTTTACCTGTCTCTGTGCTCGATATCAAGCTGAACCAAAGGAATCACGCCATATCGCTGTAAAGCGAATCTTCAAATATCTGAAGAGAACTCCTAATCTGGGTCTTTGGTATCCCAAAGGCTCAGGGTTCGATCTAATCAGTTACTCTGATAGTGATTTTGCAGGATGCAAGATTGATAGGAAGAGCACCACTAGTGGATGTCAGCTATTAGGTGGTAAGTTGATAAGTTGGACTAGTAAGAAGCAGAACTCTGTGTCTAAATCTACCGCTAAAGCTGAATATGTAGCCGGTAGTAGCTGTTGTACTCAAATCCCATGGATGAGAAATCAGCTGAGAGATTACGATCTCAAACTTTCCAAAATCCCTATCTATTGTGATAGCATTAGTGCTATTGCAATTGCAAATAACCATGTACTTCACTCCAAAACCAAGCACATTAAGATTCGATATCACTTTATCAGAGATCATGTGATGAATGGAGAAATGGAACTTCATTTTGTACTAACTGAATATCAGCTCGCTGATATTTTCACCAAGCCTCATGATGAAACTAGATTCAATCAACTCATCAGGGAACTTGGTATGTTAAACGCTGAATAACTATCCATTCTCTGAACTCTGATTTGATTTATCTCACTCAGGTATGAATTTCTAAATCTTTAGATTCTCTGAATATTTTTTTTTCCAGGGAATGTCTTCAAACTAAAAACCCATCACTGACAATCCTTTATTGTCTATTGATGAAGAATTTAAGGATAATGATTAACATTTTTTTAAATGATAATCATTTTCAAAATTTTCAAATTAGAAAAGGACACGTCAGACCTTTATCTGACTCATGACGGACCACGACGTTTCTTTTCCTACTCTTTTCTAGGAACGTACACTAGGTCGTCATTACTTTTCAAAAAGCTAAAACTGTCGTTTAGCTATCCTTTTCTCTCTCCTCTTGCTATTTGAGCAATTCTTCTCTTCATTTGATTCTTTACGCGCTCATTACTCTCTAAAGACAAGAATCTCCTTCAAATCTTCAAGCTTTCTTCAAGAACACCAAGAACATGCACTTGTGCGTTTTTCTTTGTTTTTCACTTTTAAGGTTTGATCTAAACCTTTATTCTTTATTTAAAACAACAATGTCGTTTATCACATCTATACATTCTTTATAACTTCTTGTTTTAAAACGAATCCTGTTTAAAATCTAAAATAAATGTGATAAAACACTAAAATCTTTTTAAAAACCTGTTCTGGGTTCGCCTTAGAACAGAAGACCATTTTTGGTATTCTTAACCAAGTTATTTTTTAAAACACCTTTTCACAAATTGTGTTAATAATAAGTATTTTGATCTTTGTTCATCAAAACACTTGTTCTTCTTCTACAAATTTTGGTAATCTTTGTACCAAAGACATATTATGGTTTATTCATTCTAAATTAAACCATGATCTTCCTCTTTAGTGTTACAATCTTTGAAACAGAAATGACCTCTTCAAGCAAAACTACTCAAGCTGATGAGCGTGCCCCGATTGTCCTTGAAAAAGCTCCTGCCTGCCTCTTCGAATTGGAACAAGCAACCTTCAAGACATGCAACTACTTGGCCTTGGTGGACATCCCTGCTGACAAGGCTCACTTCAATGATGGTGCAACTTTCATCAAGACTTGTCCACTGATGTACGCTTTTGTGCGCAATACTATTGGCATAACTGCTCATCTTCAAGCTCTCTGGTACGCTGCTCACCGCACAACACTCACTACGGACAAGGGAAACAAGCTCCCTGCCATTGCCTTTACAATCCCCACTCTTGGCCCTTTCGCCTTCACCTCGGGAGTTCTCAGGAATGCTCTTCACTTCCCCTCAAGAGGTAAGAATCAGCGATGGGCCTCTAAGCCCACCAAGGAGCAGATAGAGGAGTTTCTAGACTCTATTGGCTACGTATGGGAAATCCTGAAGCAAAATCTGTGGGTTCGAAAATGGAGAAGAAGCGGCTTCCAGCTCGCTGACAATACATATTTACCCAAGTGATTCAGTGCTTGTGTTCTAAGACTGGCTCTCATGATCAAGCCAGCAAGCACTTCCAAGATCTTGGCTTCACTCTCTACATAAACTACAAGCTGAACTATGCAGACTACATATTCAACGACATTTACAGTAGCGTGAAAGCTGGGAAGAGGAACCATTTCATTCCATACCCTAGGTTCTTTGCTACCATCATGGAGTTTGCCTTAAAGGATGAATATCCAAAGGTCGCCAACCAAAGCTTTTCCATGGTCGGCAAGAAGTCTCTTGACATTGATGTCCATCCAGATGATGCTCCTTACACTCAATACATGCTGCAACTCATTGGAGCCGCAACACCTGTGTCCGTCTCACTGAACGACCCATCAGTGAGTATCCCAGACACCTCCACTCCCTCCAAAAGAAAGGAACCAACCGATGGTCACAAAAAGACCATCGCTCACAAGCCGGCGGCAAAGAAACCAAAGAAGGGAGTCTCTCAAAAGACTTCCCTTCCTGATTCAGGCGTAATACCAACGTCCTCTGTAGCCACAGCCACAACAACAGTCTCTGCATCCGTTGCCATTTCTTCAACACTACCCTCATATTCAGCGACTCCGGTCACTGAAAGTGTTATAGCCAGCTCCGCTGAAGCTGAATCAGGTACTACATTCACAACCCTCTATTCTTTTTCCACTATTTCTTCTTTGGTCCTCACACAAACATATGATTCAGAGATAGTTGTCCCTATCTTTGATGATCTTGAATCGCACGCTGTCCAAACTTCAGTGTTGTTTCGACAATCTGGACTTTGGAAAGCCATTTCGACAGGACCTCAGCATGTCTCTCACAGACATACTAAGACATAGGCTAGTGATCCACATGACACTACCGTCGTACACGTTGTCCCTGAGAGTAATCCTCATGATACTCTCAAGGTAAATAACATGTCTTGTCACCCTTCATCTAAACCAGAGCTCTTTTTGGCTGCTCTGTCTATGTTGTCATCAGGTATCGCACCTCCATTCTCCACCTCAGGGACCACCACTACTACAACCAGGGTTGGTGCTACTACTGCTGCTGCTGTTGGTCCCTCCAGCGGTAGCAAAGGAAAATCACCTCAGCAACCAAAGACTACTGCAGACCTGCGCCGGATCAAGCAGGAGAAGAGTGCCTCCAACCTTCCTCCCTTAGCTGTAGAGATTCCAAAGGTTGTTCTTCCCACCCCCACATTCCCTGCCATTGACTTTTTGGTCAATGAATGTGCTCTTTCAAGGGCTAGGGTACACAACCTTTAGACGTCTGCTGAGTTCATATTTCAGACGGTCGATGGTATTCCTGAGATGAAGGCCGCTGTTAATAATGTCTACACTGACATTCAAACGATTAAGGCGGACAATCTGGCTCATGAGCAAGCAATTGCCAAGCTGGAAAAACAGGTGCAAGCACAAAACCTTGTTCACGAGTCTATTCAAAAGACTCAGTCCGATATGATGCAGATGCTGACTAAGCTCTCTGAGGTTGGGTCATCCTTCACTGCTGCTGATTGGACCTCACTAAATCAGGTCATCCAGACCCAGACCACGCACAGCGACTCACTGAAGGACATTGGGTCCAATGTGTGAATAATGATGGTGCATGTTCTCCCTGCTGACAACATCGAGGGGGAGATATGCGCCAAAGAAATCGCGGACGAGATAATCGGACAGGTCAATGCAACAATTCCTGGCTCTCCGATATCTCCCTACATATAGCGAGCTCCTTCCACCGTCGCTGAAAAAGAAATCGACGAAGAACATAATGAGGAGGAAGAAGACGATGATAAAGATAATGATGAAATCCCTCATTATAGGGGAAATGATGAAGATGAAGATGATGACATCCCTCCTGGTGCTCTTGAGCACTTTAAGAATTGTAGAGCAGGCAACTTTATGCCTAAGGTAGTCTACAGGGAGCCCTTGGGGGACGGACCACCTCCTTCTCAGGATCCGTCCAACCAATCAGGCAAAGGAAAGGAAGTCGTAGATCTTGATGCCACTATCCCACTATCTGAGGGGGAGATCGCTGTAGAGGTAACTCTTCCCCTCCTCCCTTATACTACTCCCATCTCCGAACCCCCAACCTATCCATCTTTTTCCCCTCCAAATTTTGGTTCTGACCAACCTTTCTCTCCATCTCCCATTCTCAGTGAGTCTAGTCCCCTAAAGGTCTCCACTTTTTGGAAGGAACATTCATCAGAGGAGCAGTTTGTGTACATCTCTGATTCTGACTCTGAAGATGAAGAAGGCCTTATTCCCAGACGGCATGCACGAAGACCTCTCATAAGTGAGCCTGAAGAAGAAGAAAGGCGAATAAATTTCCTAAAGGAACTTGAAGCCAAAAGAATAATGATGCCCTCTGCTGAACCAGAAAATCATATGCCTATCAGCGTGGTGGATGATTTCTACTTCCTATCTAAAGAGGAGAGAGCACAAGCACTAGAAGCCAGAGAATTAGGGATGAAAAGATGAAGCAAACATAGAATGATCTTGAGCTTGCAAGAAAGATACTCAGGGAGGATGTTGCAAGGGATAAAGCGGCTAAAGAGTTGAACGAGAAAAGTCAATGAGTAGCTGAAGCTCTGGCACAAAGAGAACTGAATGAAGAAAATCTAAATGTGAATCCCATCCTCGCTCAAGAAAAGATCCTAAACGCACTAGCAAATGAAGAGCAAGCCACAGAAAAAAGGAACTACGCTGGTCCACTGAACGATTCAATTTTCGACGGTCTGACTCAAAATCATTCGAGCAACTATCGAAGGACGTCCTTCCAAGAGGTATTGTCTGAAGGTATTTATACGAATGTACATGCATGCGAACTTTGAAAAAGAAAAAACCAAGTTCTTGAAATTCTATGGATACTCTGAATGGCTAGAAATCAGAGATGCCATTCAGGGTTCCAAATCAAAATTAAAACATGTGGTGGAAAGAGCGTTGGATCAGCTACTTAAGAGGATGTGACAGCATGTGCAAGTTCCGCCTCTCCCTGAGCCTACAAGAAGTAGAAGATCAAATGTTGAAGGAGGTTCATCTTCTAAAAGCGAACATGAAACCAAATTCAACTATGAAAGCATTCTTGGCCATCTTGAAATCCCTAACATCTCAATGGTATGGTTTTCTTGGATAATGATGGATTCTTAGGACTCTTCAGAAACAGAGATCATGCATCATTACTGCAGGTCAGATGATCCTCTGATGAATCGACAAAAGAAGATCTATGAAAATGAACTACGAAGAAGACATGAAAGACTCTCTAATTGATCTATAGTCATCTTTTCCTTTGTAGTATTCTTCAGCTTATTGTACTTTTATCTTACAAATTTGTAATTTTATTTTCTATGTAACTCTCCAAATTATTTTTAATGAAATTTCAAATGAAGTACTCTACTCCAATTGTGTACTGAAAAGATCTCTGAAAACAGTAAATGGGAGAATGAACAAAAGAGTTCTAATTTCTTTACCAATCTTTTTACTCACTGATATTTCTCTCAGAAATTTAAATTAGTGAATGTACTTAAAGCCTCTATACTTGTAAAAATTGTGCTTTCATATCCTTATAAATTAAACTCAATGGATATAACAGATTAGCTGAAAAAGATCTCACAGATTAGTACTTAGAAATATTTACTTTAACATTTCTTAAGTCCCTACTAATTCTTTCAAGCAATTTTCCTATGTTGCTTAATCATAATCAAATAAGGGGAGATTGTTGATCATAACTCCTCTCAGTAATTTGAATATGATTCCTCTATATACTTAGTGAAATTCATTGGTAAACTTATGTTTAAACTCGGCGATAGCGATCGCTGAAAATCAGAAGCCTCAAGTCTACCTCTGAAGATCTGAAAATCAACCAACACACCAACGAAAGTCGAAGACCAAGCTGAAGAAAGAGATAATTAGCTAGTGATCTGAAGCGGTTCATTGATGACAAAGATTATCTAAACCAAAGATTATCTACCGTCCGCCGTTTTTTCCCTTGTTTAAGGGTTTTTCCGCGTCAACAATACTTTTGTCTTTAGTTTATGTTTGTTTAACGTGTGTTCATCGTAAGATACACCATTTAATCGATAAGCTCCACAAACTCCATTAGTTGACTTTTATAAGTTAATTTTTAGCATTAACAGTTTAGCGCCCACCGTGGGCCCGATTACAGGAATTCGTCGATAATAAATTTGGTACTAACGATTTCTTGACTTTTCTTTGATGGCATATTACGGACTCAATAACACAACAGAGGCTGGATTGAGGGCTGAATTACAAGCTACGCAGTTACGAATTCAACAACTATAAACTCACTGAATTTCATATGGAAATCCTAATACGGGATGATAGGACCATAAGTCCTAAGTTAGGAAAGTTAAATAAAGAAGGAAACAATTTATTGTAATATTCCATATTGTGAATTGATCTTATGGGCTTGAGCTTACTATGTAACAGACACCTACTATATAAAGAAGTCTACGGTTAGAGGTTTCGTTAATGAGAGTCGTCTAAATTACATTCGCGTTTGTAGTTCTTTAATGCATTTAATAATAAAACATTCGACTTAATGATTTGCATATGATTCCTCATTGATCTTGTTGAAGCGGACCTAACAATTGGTATCAGAGCAAACGATCTGAGTTTTGATGTGTTCTAATCGACTTTTTGAAGGAATGATTCATCTTGGATGCCATTGATCGTGCATGGGTGGCAACCATTGAGGTATTCATACTTTGCGACTGTTGACGGTGCAATCTCTTGTTTTGGTTTTGAAATTCCAAAAAGGTAATTCCCGATAATCTTGTATCGGAATTTTAGTGGGACGGCTGTTAATATTTTTGCTGCTAATTTTTGATTTGGATCTTTAAAAAATTTCTTGATTCATATTTTAATCTACTTATGTCAAATATCTTTTTGTTAAAAAAAAACCCAGATTTTTTTTTCTTCTCGATTTCGTTTATCTGCATGTTTTGTTCTATTTATAAAAAAAATCCATCTAGTCTAAATTTGTTTAAACCAAGAATCTAGAATTTTTTTTACCATACATCTTGTCGCATCCTATATTCCACCCGATAAGTTTGATCTTCTGTTATCGATTTCTAATATTTTTTTCAATTTTACTTTTACTTATTCTGCGGCACTTTTGCTTCTCTTTAACAAAAGAAAACTCATGAACTAGTGTCTTCTGCAGCTTTTCTGGTTAAGGAGTTCTCAAGTACACACCATAAACCTTAGTAATTTTCTTTTCTTTATTTGAATTAATTGGAAACCCGAGAACTTACCTCTTTTCTTCCATAAAAAGACTTAATCTTTTTTGTCGAGAAGTGTTCGTTCTTGCTTTCTGATGTTTTAAATTAAAGACAAAACAAGAACTCGATAAGTCATATCATTCAACTTCTCGACCCCTTTTAGCCGACATTTTTTTTTCTCGAGTCCCATCAAGTCAACATCTTTTTCTTCTCGAGATTTGTGATTCGACATAATTTCTTTTCGAATCCTATTGAGTCGACATTCTTTGTTATCGGATCCACTCGAGCCGACATAATCTTTCATCAAGTCTTCTTGACCTGACAACTGTTTTTCTCGAGTCCTTTAGATCCGACATAACTAGTTTATCGAATCCTTTAGATCCGACATAACTAGTTTATCGAATCCTTTACACCCGACATAAATTTACCACCTTTTTCAAAGTAGTCTAAGATTTTTTTTTTCAAACCTCATCGATCGAGATCACTTTATCAGGTAGCCAATGCTTACATTATTTTTAAATTTTGAGCGTTGAAGTTTAAAAAGCTTAAATCAAAATGTCTACTGACTCATTAGTACTCGATCCAAAATCCATTGAATATGAATACTATATGGGTTGGAGAAAAAAACAGTTTTTCAACTCGATGAGTTAAAAGGGAAATATGCAGGTCTAAAAAAAGAAAATAGAAAGCTGAAAGAAAAGATTTCTGAGTCTGATAAGAAATTTGATTCCAAAAATAAAATATCCGACTTAGAAAAGGAATTTGAGAAAGAAAGAATTTTATTTTCTAATGGGAAAATCAAGTTTGAAATTCAGCGAAAAGCTTTTGAGAGCAAATTTAAAACTTGTGAGTTGACAATTAGAAACTTTCTAAGCAAGTATCAGATTTTGAACAAGTTGTGATTCTAGAAAGAAAATCTTCTGAAACAAAAGGTGTGGAACTATCAAAGCAAATTTCTGAGCTTCAGAACCTTTTGGATAAAAAAAAAGTGTTTGAAAGTGATAAACTAACGTTTTGAAGAAAAGTATTTTAATTTCTGATAAAAATAAACGTTTAGAGAAAGAAGTTGAGAGTGACAGGAAAGACTTTAAAGAAGAAAATTTTAAACATTCAAATAAATTGTCTGAATTACAATCAAATCTTTTAACCGAAAAGAAATTGAGATCTGAATTAAAAAGTAAATATGATTTGGTTACTAAAAAAAGATATTATTTATTTGACAAACTGAAGAAACTTGAAAAAGTTCTTGAAGCTAAACCGATTTTGAATTTTAGTTTGTCTGATAAAGAAAGAGATCATCTCTCAAGAAAAATTAAGGAACTTGAAAATGAGATTTTAAAGCAAAAACAAATGAATAAAAAGAATTCAGAATCATTCAAACAACTCAATCCCGAACAAATAAATGCGGAGTTAGATGACCTTGAAAAAATGATTCTTCCTAATGATTCTGATTCTGATTCAAGTTCAAAGATGACTCCTCTTTCTCCTGTTAGTGTCTGTAAGAATAACTGTTCTTCAAGTGTTCAATCACATAGTTATTCTAACAGCTCCAAATCATATAGTTTTTCAAATTCTCAGACTCATAATTCTAATCGGTTTCACAATGATTTTGTTGCTAATTCCGGAAAATTTTAAAAAGTTTAAAATGATTTGGAAAAACAAGTCAACTACAGATGATAGTGTTGGAAACATGCCACATCCATCTCATGCAGTTGAAGCAAAATCATTTGTTTCCAAGACCGATTTACCTTATTCTGTCAAGCCTATCAATCAGCTAATCATTCTTAGCGCCACAAATCTTTGTTGCTCTACTTACGGAACAAATGATTTTGTCAATCAAAGATTCATTCATAAATGGTATGGTATTTATAGTATCCCCAATTCCCCATTTATTGTTTCTAAAGCTAACCTCCAAGGACCCAACAAAGCTTGGGTACCAAAATCCTTTTAATCTGTTTTGTAGGTATGTCATGTGTGTTCTAAATTTATAATATTCACATCACATGACATGATTACTCAAAAGCTTATGCTGCTTTTGAAGGGGAGTACCATATTTTACATGTTTCTAGCTTTATAGTATCTCAGCTATAGACCTACTCTTAATATTGACTTCTGAATACATCAGTTCAGAACTCGGACTTTAATACTTTTAACTTTTTGTGTGTTAGGAATTAGAAGTTTCAATGGTCAATCCAGAGCCTGAAGGACCTCCCCATGAAACACATCCTTAGATTAGTTATTTTGAAAGGGTATGAATGTGAAAAAAATTGATTCCTTGTGAGATAAAAGAAAATGTGAGGGTGTGACAAGACTTAAAAGAATATATTTGGTCCTTACCAAACCGTGTCAGTTATCCGGGTAGTCACACAATCTATTCATTATTGATTATTTAACAAATAGGTTTAACAAATAGGAATATTAGGAATATTAAACTGACACGGTCCTTACCAAACCGTGTCAGTTTAATATTAGGAAAGGTTTAACAAATAGGAATATTGAACTAATAGGAAAGATCTTAATGTAATTATGGCAAGTGTATGATGTCTATCTTATTAGTTTCCTTTATGTGTTAAATGTCCTATCATAAATAAAGGGTTAAGGCTAGCATTAGAAAACTAGATCGTTAATTCATATCATTCTAGAGAGAGAGCTTATTAGAGATATTCTTGTAATCACAATATTCTACAAGTTAGATATATGGCTTATTGAAGTTATTTAATATATTCATCGTGTTCTTGTTATTTATTAGACCGTTACCTGCTAATCTGGGATTAGCAAGTGGAATCAGAGTTGAAATCAAATCCATCTGATATGATATGATCATCAAGTTCAGCAAGATCAAGGTATTATCGAGCATTATCTTTTCTCACTGTGCGTCTTTTTCAAGATCGGGACTGCAGATTTGATTTTAACGTGATCGAATTGAATATCTATCCGTTTAATCAACTTCTTGGAGATCAAGGTACCCTCGTTTTTCTTTTCTCGGATCATAAACTCAACTATTGTGTGCGATCTGATTTGTATGATATATTTTAAGTTTTTGGGCGTTCATCATATTTTTCATCAAACCTTGCTTATCGAACCTTTAAGACCCAACATAAATTTTTATCAGACCACATTGATCCGACATAAATTCTTATCGTACCATATTGATCCGACATACCACATTGATCCGACATAAATTCTTATCGAACCTATAAGACCTGACATAAATTCTTATCAGACCACATTGATCCGACATAAATTCTTATTGGACCTATGTTTCTCGGATCAATGTGACTCGAGATTCCCACTTGTCGCATCTTAAAGACCCGACATCCATTAATGTCGCATCCCTACACCCGAGAAAATTCAACTTATCGATCCATACAGCCGTGAACTTCGTGCAGATTTCAACCCAAGACTTCTTATGGTATCAAAAGAAACTGTTCAAGAGCCCTGCATCACTTTTCTAGCTATAGATTTCTGGCGCATAAAGGAAAGAGCAAATCGTACCTTAAATACGACTCTAAACCTCGAGGACGAATATGGGAGAAATCGAGTTGCAGGTTTTGGAAATCGATTCCTTTTATACTCCCGGATTTGCAAAAAAAGGGTCCAATCGCCTATCCCCCAAAGCGACATCTGTCTAAAGCCTTTTTGGTTCTCGCCATCAAATGGACGACACCAGTGCATAATAGTTGGCCACACGCTCCATACGTACATGTGATGTCATAGAGGCTTATTGTTTTCCAACTGATTTGCCAAATACGCTAGAATGGCGTCATCAAGCATTATCGTTTTCTAATCGATTCAGTTCCTCCAAACGGTTTAGTTCCCTATTAACGGTACGTGTCCTTTTAAAATTCAAATTCAAAATTACCGCTTAAAAATTTGAATTTGGGGCTAAACTGTTTGGGAAAAAAATCTTCTAACTCACGACAATTGATTAAAATGTACGACCGATAACATCTTGTGGCTTTCGACTATCGATTCATGATCCCAAAATAAGCGGTCGAACGGAACTAGCGACAGACGCTCACGATGTAGGACTGAAAATCAATGTTCATCTGTTTGACTTACAGCTGCAATATAATATATATATTTCTATTTTTACTAACGACAAACGATCGATTGAGCGTTTTCTTTTCTCACAGGACCGGTAGACCATTACACGAAGCATCATAAAAGGCATTGACAAAGAAGTCAATATAGACATCCGTTACAAATGATTCATGCTATAAAAGACGAGCTCAGCCCAACGCAATATCCTTAGGTGACATAGTGCAACGACGGTAATATCTACCGTCCGCGGTTTTTTCCGTTGTTCAAGGGTTTTTCCGTGTCAACAATTCTTTTGTCTTTGGTTTATGTTTGTTTAACGTGTGTTCATCGTAAGATACACCCTTTAATCGATCAGCTCCACAAACTCCATTAGTTGACTTTTATAAGTTAATTTTTTGCATTAACAGTTTGGCGCCCACCGTGGGGCCCGATTAAAAGAATTTTTCTATAATACACTTGGTACTAACGATTTCTTGAGTTTTCTTTGATGGTATATTACGGAGCCAATAACACAACAGAGGCTAGATTGAGGGCTGAATTACAAGCTACGTAGTTACGAATTCAACAGCTAGAAACTCAGTGAATTTCATATGGAAATCCAAATACGGGAGGATAGGACCATAAGTCCTAAGTTAAGAAAGTTTTATAAAGAAGGAAACGATTTATTGTAATATTCCATATTGTGTTTTGATCTTATGGGCTTGGTCTTACTATGTAATAGACACCTACTATATAAAGGAGTCTAGGGTTAGAGGTTTCATTAATGAGAGTCATGTAAATTACATTTGCGTTTGTAGTTCTTTAATACATTTAATAATAAAACATTCGACTCAATGATTTGCATATGATTCCTCACTGATCTTGTTGAATCGGACGTAAAACGGGATTACGTCGACCACCACCCGGTCCGATACTGCCGTGGACACAGTACAATTACCCTGGACCACCGCCTGATCCGATACCTCCATGGGCCCAGTATAACAACTATCATTTGAACACAAACATACCATACACAGTAGGAGTCCCCACGATGCCTCTCTCGACTAGAATGACATTCACTCAAACTTATACGTCAATGCCACAACTATCTTTTACGTACAAAACCCGCCCAATGATAATACGAACTCTACGCTCAACCTGGATCAAAGGGTCGAACGACAAAGCACGTTGAGTATCCTCGTTGTAGAACCTGTGGCGCGACGCCTGAATCTCTAGGAACAACAAAACGAAAAGATGCTGACCTTGCCGTCCAAACTACCTGGAGCAGCAGAGCTTTTCGACGTCGAGCCACCCACTGGCTTTCAGACGTCACCATTGGCTTTCAGACATCACCATTTTCTGATGCAATTGCTCTGATCGATGTCCCCAAGAAATACAATATACTTACATTTACCCCGAAGTATTCGGGACAAATAGAACCAAACGAACATGTCGCCCGGTACAAACAGTTAATGTGGACAATGTCGATACCACAACAATATCAAGAGGTATGTATGTGCAAAAGTTTCGGGACGACACTCATTAGGGCCGCTCTCTAATGGCTGATAAATCTGAAATCAAAGTCGATAAACTCTTTTGCTTATGTAGCCAATCAATTTTTTCATCGTTTTACGAGTAATAGCCAGATGGAAAAACAAACGGGAGATTTATATTACATTATTCAAAAATTTGGTGAATCTGTTCGTAATTATTTTAATCGTCTTAACTATGAAATGATAGGTATACGTAATTGCGACATAAAGACAACGATTGAAATGATAGTACGTCCAACTTATATTTGGACTTAACCAAATACCCTGCAGAAACGTTTGAGGACGTACAAGCAAGGACGTTAGCTTACATAAGAGTGGAAAATGATGCGGATTTTCGACGAAAACACACTGATGAAAAGCGACCTCTCGGCATAAAAAAGCTAGACTTCAAAACCCGATCGACATCCAGGTCGGATCCTCCGAGACAAATTTCTAACATTCGTTTTGACAAGAAAAAAGAATCGTCTACTACTCGATATCCGTAACACCCCAAGGTCTCATCTTATGGGTTCAAAGGGACGTCGAACGATTTAATGAAGGCTCTGAAAGTAGTAACAACGACCGTCCGATGGCCAAAAAAAACTGATCTACATAAAGTATTTTACAGATTTATACTTGTGCATTTTCTCATCTGACTAAGAATAACTTCCTAGTTATTCAGTGCTACGTCTCAAATTTATAAATGGAGTTTCGTGCTCTAATTAGAAAGTTCATTACTCTGAAAGATCAATAGCTTGTACAACGAACTTGTAATATTTTAATGCTTTCTTAGTAAAAAGTTTAGCGAGGACCATGTTGGCCTCTTGCTTAGTAGTTTACATATTTTTTTTTCACTTCGTTCATATTTATTTTTACTACACTTAGGAGGAGATTGTTAGAAATTAACCCTGTAGAAAGTGTATGTAAAAAGAAACTAAGTCTTATAATCAAAAGACTTTAGCTCTGTATGGTCGCTGGAACCAGAGCTCGGATATAAAGCTCGAGAACAGAAGTCAGACTGCGAAGAACAAGGTAGAGGTGGCATAGAGCTCGGAAACTCAGATGCAGAGCC
This sequence comes from Silybum marianum, assembly GCA_036898165.1. Classification (NCBI taxonomy): domain Eukaryota; kingdom Viridiplantae; phylum Streptophyta; class Magnoliopsida; order Asterales; family Asteraceae; genus Silybum; species Silybum marianum. The sequence continues at coordinate 18,592,656 of CM072530.1, read as the reverse complement.
TCTACGCTATACATATAGATGCAGAGCCTCTAGTGCAAGACTTCTCGGATTTTCTACAAATGTTCTCCAGTTACACTCTCCTGTACAGCTGACCCTATTACAACTTGCCACATTTGCAGAAGCGGTTATTCACCTTTGTAACTGGCAAGTTCATGTTGATGGATGCATTGACTTTCCATTTAGAGACTATAAATAGGAAAAGTTTTTTGGCGTTTTAGTATGCTTTTTAACATATTACACTTTATTTTACATGAGAGATTTCGTGATCTTTGAGAGATATTTTCACATAAAGCTTGATCAATACACGTTCTTGGTTTACATAGTGTGTTCTTAGTTTAAACTCCATTCTCAAAGCTTGATCAATACACGTGACGACTATGTTGATTTCATAAAAAAAATGTAAGATCCAAAACTCGCAACAATTGAATAACTCTATAAATTGTAGAGAATTGAGAGAACAATAAAGAACAATAATGATTAAATCATCAACTCATATTCTTGTATTGATCAATATGGAGGTGAATTGTAGGAACACCACACATTGGAATTGTTGATCCTAGATAAACAAGCACAATGACAGGAAAACGTTAATAGCAGAGGTAATATAACAATAACGTTATTAAAGAACTTGCGTAGTCATATATCTCTTGAATGTTATGATCGATTACAATGAACATAGTTTCGGCTCTCTCTCTAATGAATCGACTTTCATGAAAGTAAACCCTAGACTCCTATTTATATTGCTAGGTCTATGCTAATAAAGGAAACAAAGAGTTTAAGGAATTATAAACTTCCTTTTACAATTAAGCATATCTTTTCCTTATTTTGACACAATTAAATAATAGACCTAACAATCTCCCTCTTTGTGGCAAAATCAGTCTTCACCTTTTCGGTTCGAACATGCCTTCAAATCTTCGGCGGGTTTGTCGATAGAGAATTCTTTCATCGATTATTTTGATAGCTTCTATGAGAGAGTTTCTTCGGTCGTTGCTCATCCTTGTCGTGTTCTTCCTATCCGTAGCCAATTCTGACGCAAGTCTGTTTCGGATTCCCCACAATGTACCATCAGAATAGGCAGCCACTTCATGAAATCTAAGAAACCGCTTTTCTCGAGAGGCGTGCAACCAAACAACTCCATGAATAGGATAAGTGATGACGGTAGTAACTAGAGTGCTGCTTGGTACAGGTAATGATTGATCAGGCTTAGGAATATGTATCTTCTTTTGCTCGCTTTCTATCCCACGTTGAAGATCGTGCAGATAGATGTACCGTAGCTCTTTCTGAACATGCCTTACCACTGCCCTTAGTGCCCTTTGCTCGTGTTCATTCCGGTTTCACTTGTCTCTCAAGTCGTTGTAGATGGTTTCAAAGTCCATTATATCAAGGTTTGCAAAATCGGCTTCAGAGAAGGAATACGCTTTACCGTCTTCTCTTTGGACTGTGAAAACTGGGTATTCGACTTGGTAGATTCTATCTGTGTCAATCTTCAGAATCCCAATAATCCTGTGCCTCGAGACCACTTTAGCTGGAGGTAAAGCTCTCATCTTCAGGATATGGAGATACTCTCTAACCTGAGTAGGATCCATTTCATCACGAGATGAATGTGTGCCAAATCATCAGATTTCGCTTCTTTCCGAAAGATCTTTTCCATTGTTTCCTCAAGATATGGCACACGAATTTGCTGATTTACCCACTTCGACTTGCTTTCAGTCAACATCCTTTGCCACCGAATTTGATGAGGCAGCAGTCTTGGTTCGTTTTGTTCCCTCTAAGCATAGTTCCTTGCCGTATGATTTAAGTTCACATAGTGTTGCTCTTGGAGTACTGGTTCATACGGATATCTGAACCAGTTTCATACTGATGTTCGCAGACCTTGAACGTCGACTCTTTCTACATTTTGATCTGGTTCGGCAGGTTCGGCAGCTGTACGCTCGAATTCGATATCTGTAGGCTTTTCAACCGTTGGCGTATCGTATTCTTGAGTTGTTGAAGCACGTTGTCGATGTTGGGTAGTTTGAGTGGGTGGTCTGGAAGTTGATGCAGCAGCAGCTCTGGGTCGTGATTTTGTAGGCCGGCGTGTCTCCCCCTCAGGACGAGTTGGAGCGGAGCCCGGGTCGTCCTGGTGAGGTCTGGAAGCAGGCGCAGAAACGGCCGGACGGCAGGACTCTTGTATTTCGGTGCGTAGAGCAGTAATTGCATCCAAGATGTCATCTATTTGGCGTTGTTGGGCGATCTTCATATCGGTTAGCTGTTGGTTGATGTGAGCGCGGAAGACGTCAAACTCATGATGAGTGACGGCGGGGTTCTGAAGATTTCGGCGAAGAAGACCCTCAAGTGAATCCTCCGATTGGCCGGTTGCATTGGATTCGACGAGTAGGTTAGCATACAGCATTGACATGAGTTCATCGGTGTTGTACTCATATCGATGTGGTGAATGGGGTCGATCTTCGGAGGGTGAAGGTGGCGGAGGAGAGCGGCTAGAGCTTGGACGGCTTGAGCTTGGATGCGAAGGGCCGGATTGATGGGGAGTCGGATCTTTAAGGCGCGCGGCTTCACGAATTTGACGCACGAAGGCTTCCCTCTCGGCTTTCATTAGAGCAACATGATCAGCAAGGGAGTCTCTTGCCTTTTGTAAGAGAGCGAAAATGATCGCTTCGCCTTCCGGGGGTATAGCGAACGTTGGAGTTGGGGTTGCGGTATGTTAACACCGGGATCACATAGATTGCGCATTGACATTACAGTTGAATCAACTGTATGACCTACGTTCAGCGTTGGCATAGATGTAGTGCTGGTAGGATTTCCTCCCAATCCTCGTGGAATGTCCGGAATGGACATCACTATGGGAGTTCTAGCTGAGCCACGGAGGCTCGCAGTGTGTACGGAGTCGTGTCCCCTAGCGGGATCTAGACTCGATGTGCATACAAACGAAGTCGAAGTAGGTGAGCTACTGCCTCTTGTTTCAATAGCCGTGCCTCCCGAATAGAGGGGAGCTAGATAAGGTGCTAGACTCACAAGTATATTTGAAGCGGTAAGCTGTTGGGAGCCTTCAGAGTGGCTAGGGGGGGCGTCCATTTGCGTTGCTAGGTCCACAACGTCTTGTCTACTAGTCATACCCAAAGAAAGAGTAGGGCTAGTTGATGAGATTACCTGGATGGGGGAATCTGGTCTCGCGCTCTCTATTGTTTTTCTCTTCCCATCGCTCACGCTCTCTTTTTCAACTAATACTCCCTCCTCTCTCCTTATCTCTCCAGAATAGGGCTCGGTAAATATGTCGGACAGTGAGGCAGATGGTTGATCGGCTTCAAAGTCAAAGGGGTCATTTGGCACATCAGTTTCATCAGTCGTTGCAGCTGGTTGGTCATCGGTGTCCGATGTAGAATCGGATATGGTTGGTGGTGGACCAATACGACTTAGATCTTGTTCTTCAATAGTAGCGGTTCGTTGTCGGCGGGATAAGGGTTGAGAATCAGATGCATCTTCATCCGAGGATGAAGGTCGGGGCGGACACGGTTACGGCTAACGAGTGTTTTAAATCGGGGAGTTGGGATAATTGGTCGGGTGCACGGGTTGGTGGAGGCAGCTGGGATGGGGGTAGGCTGATCAGATGCACCTCCCTCGTCATGTCCCCTCACAATCCGCTCATCACCCTGTTCAGGATCCCCATGATCCTGAACCCGCTCTTCTGCTCTAGGACCCTCACCTCCCTCAATATGTTCCTCACGGATCGGCTCTTGGGCAGGCTCAACCGGAGGTGGTTGGGCCATTAAGCCATGTCACTCCCTATAAGCTATCACACTAGGTGCATTCTGATCAGCATAAGCAAGGAGTGCTTCAGGGATAGGCATGACATTGTTGAAGACCCAATCATTTAGGCGTAGGAACTTGAGAGTGTAGGTCGGGCCGAACGGAGTTCCGGCGCGTCTTGGAATTACTGGTTGGGAGATCATCATTGCACGGATGAATAGCTGGAGGAATCTTTGGAAGGGTACGAACGCCCGGTCACATGAGTTAGACTTGTCTTCTACGAGCTCGACAAAGTCTGTCCAGGTTAGCATCGTGTAGTCGTAGTGCCGGTTGTAGGAGATAATGTGGAAAATCGGCAAGGCCGCTGCACTGGCCTTGTCCATTCCTGTGTGTTTGCTTGTGAGACAGCGGTTGACGATGGTGAATAAGGAGAACCATATCTAGGGCAGGTACATTCGCTTGAACTGCCCAGGGCTGTTTAATGGTTGTTCCGGGTCGTAGCCTAGGGCGCGAATATCGGCGCATAGTTCTTCGTCGGAGGCGAAGGCATCGAACGGTCTTTCCTCAATGGCCACCGGGAGACGAAGGATGCGGCGGATCTGGGCCGGTGTGAGGCGGGTGTTGTAGTCGTCGATTTGGGCTGTGAAATGGTGATCGCCTTCAACAGGTTGGTATGTGAGCGTATACCAGAACTGTTGAAGGTAGAATACGGGGACCCGGTTGTCCAATGAAAATGCGAAGCGTAGTGGATGACGCTGTAGGATGTCAAGTAACACTTGATGTTCGATGTTGGTGCTGAAGTCGAGGAGATGATTGTTCGGTTTGAGTTGCCGGAGTTTGTCTCGAGGCATTAAAAGATCGTCTCGGTTGACGGCATTTATGATTGGTTCAGTTGAACCTTCAGATGGCATCGGGTGTTCATCGTCGGATACATTTGGGTCATTCATGGCTGCCATTTCTTTCTGAAAGAAGACAGTTAGGTAAACCAAGTGAAAAGTTAGTTTACTGAGTCTTAAAAAAATTGCTTAGTCTTTTTGTCGAGTCCCATTGGGCCGATAAAAATTGTTATCGATTGCAATGGGATCGAGAACAAAAATTTGTCGAGTGAGATTGGGTCGACAAAAAGACTTGTGAAAAATTAGGAACAGACCTGTGAAATAGATGCCGAGTCAAAGAAAATCGAGAATCACAAGTTATCGAGTATAACAAAGAATCTAAACAATGGATGTCGAGTGGTAAAGGATCGATGAAAGAAAGTTGTGAGTGTGTTATCGATCCTTTTAGACTCGAGAAAAAAAACAAAGAACATGTCGATTCTATGAAGCTCGATAAAAAAGTGTGAACAGGGATAAATGAGATTATCGATCCTAAGGCATTCGAGGAAAAAACTTAGGAAAATCTAAGAGCATGTTATCGATCCTATTTGGGCTCGATATAAACACATAGGGATTTTTCATCGAACCTTCAAGATTCGATAATAAAAGTTATCGAGTTTAAAGGAATCGATGAAAATACTTGGTATTTTTATCGATCCGTTTAAGATCGATAACAAATGTTATCGAGTCTTAGGGGTTTGATAAAAACCCTTAGTGGTTTTGATCGATTTTCTTGAGTGTTCATGGGTCAGATTGTCGAGTCCTAAGGGTTCGAGAACAACCTTAGTGAGAACGAAGGTGTTCTTGGGCAAAGTACATAGACTCGATAAAAACTCAAAGACCTTATAGGACTCGATAAAACTTCAAGTAAAAACTCAGATGAACAGTTTCGCAAAATAACTAAGTGCTCAGACCCAAAAAAATGCCTAAAACTAATGAAGAGTGTTATTACTAGGTGCGATTAGTGAAGGTAAACAATTTTAATATAGCACATTAAGGCTAAAACACAATTTCTATCCGCGATTTTGACTGATGAACAGTCAAAATCGGAAAACCTTAAAGAACCTAAAAACCGAACAGTCACATGACAAAAATCGAATCATGCAAAGATTTAAATAACAAAGTGCAAGTATTAAAGATGATAAGTGGAGAATGACGAACCTGATGGTGCTTTCGGATCTTAAAAACTCGAAGATTTGAAGTTTTGATTTTGAAAGCGGTTATCAGAGAGGGAAATACAAAACTTGGGGAAGAAGACCCATTCTCTGAGGGGCTCGATTTCTTAAATAGTGTCATCGAGTGATGACACGTGTCAGTGAGATATTGGGCCGAGAAAACGATTCTTTAAAATCGAGAAGTCGATTGGAGGTTCTCGATCTAAGTGAGGTCGATAACCTCGTGTTGTCGAGTCCTTAGGGGCCGAGAACCTCAGTTGGTGTTTTTTTTAACAGAAAAGCAGAAAATACTAAGGCTCCCCATTAAAGTGCGCATAAAGTGGTGTGCTCCCCCTAGGAATGTGAATAGAAAGAAATGTGTATCTTGTTGCTCCCCCTCGGAAGTTGAACCATGGTGATACACACAGCGAGGTAGATAGATTATGAATGAAAGATTGAAAATACGGAACTGTAAGATAAAGGTCAAAATCCAAAAAATGAGAACCCAAGTGTGATGCAGATTGACTTGTAGAGTGAATGTGCATAAACCCTTGGATAGACGTTTTGAGGATTTTGAGACAGACTAATTTGTGATAATCAAGTTTTAAGATTGAGCATTCCCAACTTGGATACTAGGAACTGGAATCGTTTCTCATCCAGTGCCTTGGTAAACAGGTCGGCAAGCTGAAGTTCCGTATTGACAAAATTTAGTTCTATTGTACCTCTTTCGACGTGATCCTTGATGAAGTGATATCGAACGTCGATGTGCTTTGTCTTCGTGTGTTGAACCGGGTTGCTTGAAATGGCTATGGCGCTTTGGAATCACAGTAGATGGGTATTTTGTTGAACCAGAAGCCATAGTCTTTGAGATGAGTGCGCATCCACATTACTTGAGAACAGCAGCTTGCGACAGCGACGTATTCAGCCTCCACGGTAGACGTGGAGACGCAAGCTTGCTTCTTGGAGGACCAGCTGACCAATTTGTCTCCGAGGAATTGAATGTGGCCCGAAGTGCTTTTGCGATCGAGCATAAATACGGCGTGATCCGAATCTGAAAAGACAATTAGCTCGAAACCCGTATCCTTTGGATACCATAGGCCAATATTAGGTGTACCTTTTAAATTCCGGAAAATCCGTTTGATAGGACTAAGGTGTGATTCCTTGGGAGATGCTTGATATCTCGCGCATAGACAGGTGGCAAACATTATGTCCGGACGACTAGCCGTAAGATACATGAGAGAACCAACCATGCCCCGGTAATTTTTAGAATCTACATCTTTTCTCGAAGGATCAGCGTGTAGTTTTGAACCCGGGGACATGGGTGTACCAATCGGAGAACATGACGTCATGTTGTATTTACACAACATATTCGAGATGTATTTTGATTGGTTGATGAATATTCCCGTAGAAAATTGTTTTATTTGAAGACCAAGGAAAAAGTTCATCATTCCCATCATGCTCATGTTAAATTTTGCAATCATGAGTTCGGAGAACTCTTTGCATTGTTGTGGGTTAGTCGAACCGAAGATGATGTCGTCCACGTAGACTTGTATGAGCATAATGTCACATTTTTCCTTTTTAATGAAAAGAGTTGGATCAATCTTACCTTTGGAGTATCCATTCTTCACTAAATATGTAGACAAACTATCGTACCACGCGCGGGGGGCTTGCTTCAAGCCATACAGAGCCTTGTCCAGAATGTAGACATGAGACGGTTTGGAGGAGTCGACAAACCCGTCGGGCTGAGAAACATAGACTTCTTCACGCAGAACACCGTTTAAGAAGGCCGTCTTTACGTCCATTTGGAAAACCACAAAGTTTTTGTGTGCCGCGTAAGCCAAGAACATCCGGATTGCTTCAATGCGGGCGACGAGTGCAAATGTTTCGTCGTAGTCAATACCTTCTTGTTGGCGGTATCCTTTTGCGACAAGTCTAGCTTTGTTGCGTACAATGACTCCATCTTCGTCTTGCTTGTTCTTGAAAATCCATTTCGTGCCGATAATGGTTTTGTTTCGAGGACGGGGAACAAGGCGCCAGACTTTCAAGCTTTCAAACTGATTGAGCTCTTTTTGCATGGCCACCATCCAATCGGGATCATTCAATGCTTCTTGAATAGATGTGGGTTCGATCTTGCTTATAAAAGAGGAGAACATGCAATCATTGGCCGAGGCGAAACGTGTTGTAATTGGTCCGGCTGGATCTCCGATAATTTGATCACCGGGATGAGAGCGGATCCACTTGGTTGTATGAGGAAGCGGTTGAAATGCATTGGGATCCGGGGTGTCATCTTCATATGAGTCTAGCGGAAGATCTTGAAGCGATTCCAAGGTTGGTGCCACGGTTGATGATCTTGTGACACTTATGACATCCGTAGGGTCGAAGTGGATGGTGGGGGAGAGGATGTCGGTTCTGTAGGATTTGGTTGAACTGCCGGTTGAGGTTCAGGTGGAACGAGAGGAGCATCCGTTGAAACGGTTAGATTAGGAGGAGCAGTTGAAGATGTGCTTGGACATGCAGCAGTTGAGACAGTTTCCGTTGTAATTGGCGGTCCGGAAAGATCCGTAGTCTCGGCAAGCTCCAAGGTAGACGGGGGAATCTGGAGAGAAGTATCAGTGGGTAGTCCCAAGTAATCCGAGTAGAAGTACTCGAATAAGTCATCCAGATTTGACATAGCAGTTTTGGATGTTAAAGGTTCAGCGGGGTTGGGAGCAGGTTCCGAACGAATTTGATCGGAAGCTAATATGCCGGTTAGTGCGTGTCCAGAACTGTCATGTTCAGGATCCATTTCGGCTTTTGGATCGAATTGAACATTAAGGCTTGACGCAACGTGCGTGTTTTATGTAGACCCGATAGGATGACGCGTTTGGTGAGTATCCAAGAAAGTAAGCTTCATCGGCCTTCGGCTTGAGTTTCCCACGATCATCTTTTTCATTGAGTACGAAGCAACGAGTGCCAAACGTTCGAAGGTGTGCGATGGAAGGAACGCGATCGTAGACCAAATGATAAGATGTCTTGTTGAAGCGCTTGTTGATGATTGAGCGGTTTTGAGTGTAGCATGCAGTGTTGATGGCTTCGGCCCAAAGATGGAGAGGAAGCTTTGAGAAAGTAAGCATAGTGCGAGCCGCTTCAAGTAGAGTTCGATTTTGCGTTCGAAAACACCGTTTTGTTGCGGAGTGCGAGCCGCAGAGAACGTGTGGGTTATACCAACCGATTCGAGATAACCGTCAGGGGCACGGTTTTTGAATTCAGTTCCATTATCGGTGCGGATGGTTTGGGCAGTAAGTTCTAGCTTAACTTGGATGGCTTTGAGAAACGTGATGATAGTGTCGGGGGTTTCATCCTTTGATCGAAGGAACTTTACCCATGTGAAACGAGAGAAATCATCCACCATCACTAGAACATACTTCTTACCATGTATGCTTTGAGTCCTCATCGGGCCGCACAAGTCCATATGAATGAGTTGAAGAGGTCAAGTTGTGCTGTGAACCAACTTGGGTTTGTGAGAGACCTTCTTCATCTTTCCCATCTCGCATGCGTCGCAGAGGTGCGGTTTGTCGAATGCAGAGATAAACGTCGATGCCATAACCATGTCTTCGGACTAGAAACATTTGAAAGCAGACAAATACTTGAGGCTGCGTTTACTTGGGAAAGATCGATCGTGTAGAGATTGGACTTGCGCGTGCCGACTAGTAGCTCTTTTCCATCAAATGTGCGAACACAACATCTTTCGGGTCTAAAATTTACTTGGAGTTGCTTGTCACAGAATTTGTCAATGCTCAACAGGTTGTGGCTCAGGCCTTGAACATAAGAAATGTCGGAAATGGTGATGTTGTTTTGAATGATATCACCATATTCTTTAATCGGTGCCAAGTGATTGTTGCCAAATTTGATGAATCCGCCCTTCTTTTCATTGTAATTGGCAAGCAGCTCCTTTTGTCCAGTCATATGTTTGGAGCATCCGGAATCTAAGTACCACACATGACCGATCTGCACAAAATCAGGCAGATTTAGGTACCCATTTGTAAATGGGTCCATCATGGTTAGTTGACATAGCACCCTTGGGTACCCACTTGTGGTGAGACTTATAGGCGTTAGTCATTTGATTTCTCGGACCCCATTTAGAAACAGGTGATGAAGGAAAAAGATTACGATTAAAAGAATTATGCATGTCAGGAAAATAACCATAACCATAATCAATAGGAGGTTTACGTACAAAATCATCCACACCGCAATTAGAACAGCAAATTTTATTACGAGAAAATTTAATTAAATGTCGAAATGAATGAATTTGATACGAAAATCTAAAACGAGAATTGTTTCTTTTGACATTTGAACGGAAAAAATTGTCTTCTTTGCGGGGTGTTGTTTTTGTAGTATGCGTGCCCTTTTTGGCCCAAACATGTTTGTTGTCTAAAGCATGAACCGCTGAAACATTGAAAGGAACACGGTTAGTATGATTTTGGAAGACATGATTGGTTTTTGTTTGTTTAGGAGTGTGTTGATTTTGACTCGTGGAACACTCCGTTGGTTCCGTAGGAATGGAAACCGATTCCATTGGTTGTTTGCCTTTGTCTAAAAACTCCGTGCGATTTGGAAGTACAGGATTGAAGTCAAATTCATCACACATGTCATTTAAATACTCGTCCGATTCAAGTGAAGATTGGCTAGAAAGGGCATCTAATTCATCATTGATTTGCTCGTCGGAATAGGAACATTTTTGTTTTGGAGGATTGTAATTTGGGTCCATTTTAAACAACTCTTTGCAATTATCTAAATAATTGCTAACGAAGGCTTTACAAGTTGAAATGTTTGAAATAGTATCATTTTCATGATTTTTGTTCAATTGTAAAGTCTCGTTCTCAAGTTGTTGTATTTTAGATAAAAATGATTCCTTTTCCTTTTCCGCCAAAGAACGTTCAGTTTCCAACACTCGTTCGAGTTGAATAATTTTCTTTTCTAAAAATAGAATGGGAATGTATGGTTTACATTCAGGAATCTTGTTTTGAAGTTCTTCGGCAGAATATGATGGAAAGTAGTTGTTTGGAAGAGATTCTCTTGAAGTTTCCTCTTCTACTATTTGAGGATAGCAGAAAGGTATTTGAAAAAAAAATTGTTTTGTCTCTTCCAATCTTCTCTTTCCTCGACACTAGGGTCCGACTTCATAAATTTAATTTGGTAATCTGGACCAAGGTTCAGATATTCGAATTTATAAATTGTCGGAGTATTATAGATTGCCTTTGCTAAGTGTTTTGGGTTTCCAAACCTAACCCGACTTTAGAACATAAATCTTTCGGTGCATTTAAGTGAATAGTGTGTTCAGTTTGACCAAGCTTGTAAAGTTTTAATTCTAAATCTTTGAGTTTTTCTAATAGATCTTGTCTTTGAAAACTGACAAAGTCAAACTTTGATGAAAATTCAGCAGTCTCACTCCTAGATGTGTGAAGTTGATGAGTGAGATCAGATATTTGTTGTTTAAAAAGATCATTTTCTTCTTTTAAAACCATTTTCTCCGTTTCGAGATTGTGCGTTATGCTTTGAGAATTGACAAGGTCGGTTTGGATAAGAAGCAATTGATTATGATTATTTTCTGAGCGTGCTTCTAAATTGGAAACCATGAGTTTCTCGGTTTTCAATTTAGATTGTAATTCTTTTAATTTACACATTAAATCATGCATTTGAGATACAAAAGAGTCATAGTCAGAAGGGCTTACCTCGGGCGTGTAGTCGGAAGCATGAGAAGGAGTATCATCGGAGTAAGCCATCAGGCTGAAGTGCGCTTGAGTATCCCTTTCCATGTCATCTTCATCATCTTGATTGAGCCATTGTTCATCTTCAGCTAAAAGAACTTTACCGGATTCTTTTTGTTTAGCCAACATCAGTTTGTAAGTGAAGTAGTTGGAGTCCTTCACTATTGGCTTCTTGCATTCCCTTGCATAGTGACCAAATTTTCCACAGTTGTAGCACAGGCTTTTCTCACCCTTGAACTTGTTTTCTGGCTTGGGTGTTGAGCGTGGTTCTTCTCTTCTTGGTTTGGGTTCAAATAGGGCCTTTCGCTCATGATTATTAGATCCCGAGGCATACCTTTGTTGGTTGGGATTCGAGCGACGTGAGAACTTTTGTTGAAAAGATCTCGTAAGGAAGGCCAGGTGTTGTTGAAGTTTGGCAATTTCGGGATCATAGTCAAAATCTTCTACTTCCAGTTCGGGAAACATCTCTAGAGGAGTTGAAGAGGAGTCTTTTGCCATCAAGGCTATTGGATCCGGGTTTTTGTTTGTATTTAACCCCATGAGTTCAAGGACCTCCTCTTCGTCTTGCTGGAGGGTTTCATAGACTTCATGCAGATCAAGATCAGGAAGGTATTTGATGTGTTTGATTTGATTAGCAAACCGGCGTCATTTGAACAAAACGGGTATACGTGTTCGTAAGACTCTCTCCGTCTTTGGCCTTGAATTCTTCATATTGTGAGATGCAGTTTGTGATTTTGAGTTGTGTGCCAATCTTCGTTCCAAGCATGAACTTTTCTATGACCTCCCACATTTCTTTAGCCGTTTTCTTGTGGCTATCAATGCTCATATAAATGTCATTTGGGAGGCTCATAAGTAGATAAGAATGGGCGAGTTGGTCACCTTTCATTATCCTCTTCTCGTTTGCATCCCATGTACTTTTGAGTTTAACTTCCGTTCGTGCGGGCGTAGGAGGTACGTTGTTTGGCATGGCGGGAAAATCCTGGTAGAAGATTGGAGGAGGACCTTCCTTGATTGAACGCATGATCTCATCGGCATAGTCATTGCGTTCAATGAAGTCAAGGAATCTATCCTTCCATTGAGAATATTCGCCAGGGAAGAGAATAAGAGGTTTGGTGTCTGATTCAATTGCCATGGCTTCACGGGTAGTCATTATACTTACTGGTGGACCTCGATCGATGAGTTTTTAAAAAATTCTTAGTTGTCTCGTGAAACAGTAGGTTTTTCTCGAGAGACAAAGGAGATCGATAATAAAATTATCGATATGGGCAGAAAGATTAAGGACTTTTGTCGGGTGTGAGATACTCGATATAAAATGTTATCGAGTGACAGAGGCTCGATAATAAATGTTGTCGAATGAAATTGGCTCGATGAAATTTGCTTGATATAAGATTTTATCGAGTGTAAGAGGCTCGATAAAAAATGTTGTCGAATGAATTTGGCTCGATAAACAGATTTTTGATCGAATGATAACCTCAGTGTTCTCGATTAAACTCTATTCGATAATAAAATTTATAAAACTTGAGCAGAAACAAATTGATTAAAGATTTTTCGAATATAGAACACTCGATCAAACTTTTTCTCGATTCAACAAGACTCGACTAAAAATCAAATAATTTAATTCTGAGTTTTCTGTGATTGATAAACCAGAAAACAAAAACACAAGGTTCTTGACTAAAAAGAACTAGTCTTTTTATGGACAAGATTGTCTGGGTTTTGAGTTTCTTATTCGTTCAATTACAAAAAATATCAAGATTACGAGAGTTCATGATTTTACTAAGGAATTCTTTAGTAAGAAAAGATGAAGGAGTCACAAGATCCTGAGTTTTCTTATGTAAAGAGATTCAATAGTAAAGAAAATAAACTAAAGTAATTTTAACTAAACAGATTTAAATATTTTATCCAGGAGTCGATAAAAAAATCAAGTTTTAAGCAGTTGAATTGATAAAAAATCAATCAACACAAGATAGATTCGAGAAAAATTCAACAAGCAGAATAAACTTTAAATCGAGAAAAACACAGATAAACTCAATCGATAAGAACACACAGAAACTTATATAATGATCGAGAAAAATTAATTGAGCAGATATGAGGTAGTCGACAATATTCAGTATGAAGTTTTATCGGGTAAAACATGAAACAGTGGGACTCAGCAAAAAATCAATGAACAGAAATCGAAAAAAATACCTTCTGTTTCGTGGTTTGCTCAGAAAATTGTAAAAACTCTTGATCTTAGGCTCTGATACCACTTGTTGATCCCAGATAAACAAGCACAATGACAGGAAAACGTTAATAGCAAAGGTAATATGACAATAACGATATTAAAGAACTTACGTAGTCATATATCTCTTGAATGTTATGATCGATTACAATGAACACAGTTTCGGCTCTCTCTCTAATGAATCGACTTTCATGAAAGTAAACCCTAGACTCCTATTTATATTGCTTGGTCTATGCTAATAAAGGAAACAAAGAGTTTAAGGAATTATAAACTCCCTTTTACAATTAAGCATATATTTTCCTTATTTTGACACAATTAAATAACAGACCTAACAGGAATTGATCGACTCTCATTAGTTCGTGTGTGTGAAAATGTGTACTCTCTCCCAAAACTCTCAAAGCAAAATGAACCTATAAGCACCTATAAATAGGGACCACTTACAAGAAAAATAGCCCAAGCCCATAGGCATCCTAAAGTCCCAAAATCCCAAAATACAAACTTTTATAATACATTCCCAAAAGCAGGTGTTAATTTTGTCTAACTATCTCCCCCTAATGTTATATAAAGAAAGCATCATCATATAAACTCCCATTGCTTGCTTTAGAATATTTTATGTTCCACTCTTCAAGTCTTCAAGGCGTTACAAGCTCCCCCTGTAGGCTCATATTCTGGAAAAACCAAGACATTTTACACATTCGGTCCAACTTTCATGTCTCAACTTCATTGTTGTTTTTCACCATCAAGGATCCCGATTGAGAGAAAACCTAAAACATGGACAATGAAGTCCAAACTATTAAATTATCAACAAGTTTTGATTCAACCATTTTGGATAAAAATTGAGTGAGTTGTGTAAGTTTCCTCCTAGCTACGCAAAATGGTCGTCAAAACAAAAAATTCAGTTTTTCAAACCTCGTCGAGTAGACATTCAACTCTGAGCTATAGACTTGAAAAAATAGAAGAGAGTGACATGAAATATATCACAAATATAGCGTGAATCCGTGAAGAACGGACAAGAGAACACCGTTCTGAAATAAGAAGGAACACGAGTGAAATGCAATGCTTTCTATCCAACACCGTTCTGCAGACTTCGGTTTATTACAAGCTTTGGACCAACGAACTCTGATTTTGATCCCCTGGTCCACCTCTAGTTTATCGTGATGTCTAGTCCTCGCGAGCTGTTGTCTGCAGGATCTGGTCTGAGGTTTTGATCACATGGAGCACCATACAAAGCACCATGTAGAGCCTCTACCTCTTCATAGTGCATGCAGAGCTTATGGCTCGCCTATATAGAGCTCTGCATCTCTCATCCATCCTGGTTTGTGAGGGATGCACCAACAGATACAACACCATTGGTTTGTTGTGCAACTTAAGATGCAAACGAGAACGTACTCTCCTTTACGTTAAGATTTCGTGTAGAGATCTCTGGTGTGAGTTGAGTGAACTCTGGGCAAAGCCTTGAAGTCAAGACTGGACCAACATGATCCAAAATCCTGATCATGTAAAATGCTGTTATCAATCAAAAATTTCAGCATAGGCAAGTAGCAGTAGGTCAGGGGCTCTTAGAAAAGCTTCACAGTAGCTTGAATTGCAGATTATGCGGTATCAACTTCCATACCATTTGATCATTCTTTGGAAGATATGAAGATAGCCGATAATGTTTTTCAGATCTAGTGGCAACGAAAAAACCATAAAAGCCTTTAACTTCCTCCTCAATGCAATTGACAGCCTAACAACCCTCAAAACTCCGACGAGCTTCATGAGCATTAGTGCCGATATTAATATATGCCACAGTTTCCTTCAAATGCTGTGAAATTGGAGTGGGAATGAAATTGAATTCAGAAAATCTGATAGGACCTGTTGCTCTTTCATCTTAGCATCGTAAGTCATTTTTTTTCTAAATAAAGATCTACTGCAATCGTTCGATTTATCTTTGGAGGAATCAACATTTTGGAAATCCACGCCTTCATTTTTTTTCCCACTAGATGCTTTGGCAACTTGGTTTGACGGCTTGCTTGAAATAATTTGGGATGTCAGCACCAGATGCATCATTATGTTGATCATTTGGTTAAGCAAAATTGCCAACTGTTATGCACACTGATTTCATGCGGAGCTCTGGTCCATATAACCAGAGCTCTAGTTCTTCATAGTTTTCTGCTTGTTATGTTTATATTTGTGTCTAGGGATCTCGGGCTTCTTGACCATATCTGTTTCAACAATTGTTAGGACCCAAACAATCAAGATATCAATATATGAAAAGATTAGAACAGTAATATGATAGCCAAATGTAATATGTATTGATAGGATGAACAGTATTACAAAAAATATCTCTTTACAAGGCTTATGGAAAACGTTAGTTCTAACAATCTAACTAACTATCTATTTATACATACAATAGAAAGACTAAAGTGACACAACAGTCATAACAGACAAGTTCAGAATTGGTTCTGAACTCCTTCAGAATATCTTCCGAAGTGTCTTCAGAACTTCTTCAGAACCTCTTCAGAAGTGTCTTCAGAACTTCTTTAGATCTTTTTCTCTTTTAAGAACCCAGTTCCTTTTGAAGCTATTATGATATTTCTATCAATCTCCCCCTTAGCTTCAAAAGTTCAAATCATACTTCCAGAAATTCAGAATTTCTCTTACATCCTTCAGAATTAGTCTTCTGTATTCTAGTAAGGATTCAGCAACTCTAATCATTTCTTTTGCACGTATCTTGTGCTTCTCCCAATCTTCATTGCTGAGATTCTTTGGTCTTCTATTCTGTCTTTTTACCAAACGATCTCTGATTTCCATGAGAGTTCCATTCCAACATTTGTGGAGTTCTTCAAATCTCACAAATAATAGTTCATGAAAGCTTTTACAAACGAAGCCAGGAGGATGAAGTACTAAAGTGCTCTTCTTCAAATTCTGAATATCTGGTAGACTTAAATTTGGTTTGCTTAAGTGTACTTGCTTCTTGTTTAGAACATAAGCAACTCCGGAAATCGCCTCTTTGCACCCATATAAATTCTCTGTATAATCCATCCCTAAGCACTGGAAAAGATTTTCTGAACTTGGTAATTGAGTCATGGAAGGGATAAAGACTTCTGTATACTCTGAGAAGATCTCTGAGATGAACATTCTGAAAGTCAGCTTCAGAAAAAGTAGAAATCTCACCATTTTGTCGCTCAACAATAAAGAATGCATATTTGTAATTCTGTCTTGTCTTCAAATCAGCATTAATCATTTTGACTACAGGACTTTCTTTTCTTGCTTCATTGATTGGAATCCTTATCTTTCTGATGATGTCTGAGTACCATTGTTTCCAACCAAAAGACTTTTGAATCCAACAATCTATATAGTTGAATTTTTGCTGATATTCCATGAACATTTCTGGATGAAAATATTCAAGGAACATAGTATAAGCACTTTCTTCAATTCTTTGTACTTGTAGTTGTTCCTCTTCAGATATTTGCTTTTCAGGAACCAACTCTTCAGAAATATTTTCAAGAACTTCTTCCTTTTCCTTTTCTTTTTCCTTTTGTCTTTCTTCTGAACCTTCAACATTCAGAATGTACTTGAAGTCATATGCATCACTTAGTAGATAATCTGCTCCTTTTATCTTGTTTACTTTCTTGTGACCAACAAGATAACTCTTTCTCAAAAATTCTCTAAAATGAATTCTTTCTTTGATTAGATAGACAATTTCTTCTTTGATGTCAGATTCTTCAATAAAATCTGTCATGTAGTTCAGAAACCATTGGAGAGAGGATGTAGAATACTTTGGAATATCAGATACAACAAATGTCTTAGAGACTTCTTCAACAAGATACATGAACCCAATATCTGGATTAGTAAATAATCGTTTCAACCCAAATCTTTCAATATATATAGGTTCTAACATATTTACTGTGTTAAGTCTGTATTCCAAAGCCAACTGAAAATCATGCTTTATGAGATTCCTTATGTATATTCCCAAGATTCTTTTAATCTCTGAGACTAACACAGATTCACCAGAATTAACACAAAAAGATAAGATTGCCAACTTATCTTTTAGCCTTAGCTTGTAAACATCAAACTGAGTAAATTCACACAGAGTACCATTTCTTCTTTCTGCTCCAAATCTGAATATAGTCAAATCATTCTGAACTGATTTTGATATGCATCTGATCTTCTTTATTAAAGTTGAATCATGAAAATTCTGAACACCTTGATTCTGAATAAAGTTCTTCATTTGAGCAATATGATCATCAGACCATTCATCATTCAGAAAGTCTTCCAACTTTGCAAACTTCATACTTCTTTTGTACATGAAGCAATAAGTGTCTTCAGGAAATATCAGACTGCTTTCTCCAGAAATAAGTATATTTTCTTTTTCAAACACTTGATCCAATACAGGTTCTTCAAGTATTGGAAGATGTATCTTAGGAATGATAATGCAAGGTCTGGTTCTAACTTCAAATCTTCCTGAGAAAGCAATTAAGATTTCATCAATAATTTCAACTCCTTCTAAATGAGTTAAGTCAAATTCTATTTCAACTCTTTCATCTGGTTGTTCAAGAAAACTTCTGAAGATAGAAAATCTGTTGTCCAAAAATCTACACTCCAGACTTCTTGGATAATTCAGAAAGATATGCACCCAACAGAATTGATTCAGAATATCCCATAATCTTTCAGAAGCACTTCTGAACTCTTCACTCAGAAGTTGTTGAGGCTTCCAAATTACTAAATCTTTTATTTCATTTGAGCTTTCTCCCATATTTACATCAATCATATCTTCTTCAAACATGATCACATCAGAAAGATCACTTGGTTCTCCAATAACATCTTCAAAAGCAAGGTATTCCCTTAGCATTTCTTCATTAGAATCTGGAATTATATCTGTGTTATCTGAGCCCAAGTTACCTTCAGAATCAAAAGACAACTTTTCTGTTTCATACCCTTCTTCTATCATTTCTTCAGAAGAATGATCATTTATCTCTTGTACCTCATGTTCTGCAGATAAAATATCTTCTATGGCTTCTGAGACTTTATTTGATTCTTCACCAACATTCTGAGTATCTTCAGAAGTCTTCTCAGAACTTTGAACTTGATTAGTTTCTGGTTCAGATACTTTCTGTCTTTTCTCCCCCTCTTGATTATCAGGATCCTGATCATCAAGACTCCTTTTAAAAGTATCTGATTGAGATCTGCATTCCAGAGCAGATAATCTTGTGCTTAAGTCTGATTGAGAACTCTGAATAGATGAAAGTTGATTGAGAACTTGAGAAATATCATCTTTAGTGGCATAAGCTTGTGGAGCAGAAGAAGAAGAAGGCTGAGAAGCTTTCAAAGAAGAAACAGAGGAAGCCACTTCAGAAAAAGCTGACAAAAGTGCTTCTTTAAATAAATGAAGATCATTAGAAGATTTGAGATGAAAGTCATTCAGCTTGTTAACCATATTTCCCCATGTTGATCCAACCTAACCTCCAACACCTTTTTGGTAGAATCCGTCAAATCCTTAATGTCCTTCTGAATCTTTGCAAATTCAGAAGTACAGAGATCTTTGAATTCTGTGAATTCAGAAGATGTGGGTAAGTTTCCAAGATCAACATATGAACTTGTTTTCAGACCTTCAGAAGAAGGTTGGCTTGTATGAGCCACAAAGGCATCATGAACCACATTTGATTCTGTGAATGGAGCTTTTGTGATGTTCACCCCACCAGGAGTTCCAACTAATCCTTGATATCCAAAATTTGGAATATCTATAGTTGTTGATGCAATGTGACAAACACTTTGCTTAGGAACATCTGAAAGATGTGTGCTTCTATGAATGGATGCCACATTAAGTGGTTCAGATGGCTCAAAGTTGAGTGGACACTCAGACTCAATGTGCTCAAAACTGTAAAGGGGGGACATATATCCTTCATTTTCAACAAAAGGAACCTCCAATTGGGGTCCTAATGGATTATAAGCTGCTTGCCCCATTTGTGTTGTTGAAACACCCTTCTGTTGAGAGATGGGTGAGTGGCTGGGGGGGTTAGCCAAGGTTGCCATGGGCTCACTGGCTGTTTCAATATTATCCACCAAAGAATGTGGAATAATAGTAGATGTGGGTGCCCGGCTTGTAACAGGTGGTTCACAGGTTTGTTTTTCTTGTACCTGTGGTCTCCCCTCATCAATTCTTTTTCTGACCCTTCTACCCTGTCTCTCATTTACATTTTTCCTCTTCACTCTTTGAGGTTGTTCTCCCCCTTGAACAGCCTCGCCCCTCTTTCTAGTAAGTCTAGACTCCCTTGCATGATCACCACTCTGGGTTGAATCAGGGGAAGGGATTACTGGTTGAGGTAATCCCATAGATTCTAAATTCTCACTCCCAATCCTAGTTGGTGTACTTACAAGTTCAAGTAAATGAGAAGGAAGTGGAACTGCATTTGGAAAAGTAAGTTTTGCATTTGGAGGCCTTAAGCTATCCATAGTGAAAATAGGAACATGTACCTCATGAGCTAGAACAGGGATGGTTGAGACAACCATCATTGCTCCTTTGATAAGTGTTTGAAGAAATCTCTGAAATGGTATATAGTTGAATGTAGACTTCTTCAAAATTGCAGATTTGAGATCATCAAAGAAGAGCCTAGCATAATCATAGTGTTTGTTGAAGGCAAAACCATGAAATATAATCCTCCCATTTGCTGAAGCTTGGTCTAAACTTGAGCTCTTCCCAGATAGACAGGTATTCAGAATGGAAAACAGGCAATACCAAATTGGAGGTAAACATTTTCTTCTAAAAGAGCTCAGAGCACTAAGGTTTTCAGAGTAACCCAAGCTCATAAAAATCTGAGATCATCTCTGATGAGGATGGAATTGAGTCATAACAGGTTTTCCCAAAAACCTCATCTGGTTTTGGCAAATAGTGAAGGCTTGTAATGTCATCTACAGATATACAAACTTTGTAGGCATGAACATAAGATACAATTTCATCATCATTTTCATCCACCTCAGCATAATGCCAGAATTGTTGAAGATAAGAAGCAGGAACAGAGAATTTTCTTGAAAGGAGAGTGCGCAGGGGATGTTTCTTCAGAATTTTAATCAACATTACTTGATCATCAATGAAGTCTTTGGATTTGAAGTTCAGTGCACAGTTGTTTCTTTTGATGTCACGTAATTTCTCAGCAGGTACATAGAGTTTGGACAGTCACCACTTTCAGCAGGAGTCTGGGATTCACTTTCAGCAACATTTGATTCAGAAACAACATCGATGGGTGTATTCTGTGTTTCCCCAATTTTAGCAGTTGTCGGGTTAGGGTTAGGGTTAATGATAGGGTTTGAAGGTCCGGCTTGATGAGTTGCAGTTGTGGCTGTGTCATGAAGCATTTGATCATCACTTAGTAGGATTTCCATTGATCCAACCATTAAATTTTGAGGCACAATCTTGAACGAAGCATCACTGGATGATCCAGTGTTATCATTGGAACTCGAGGAAGTAGAAATCATGGTTTTTGAAGTAGAAATGATGTAGAAAGAACACAGATTGGTAACTGAAAGATGATCAATAAACACAGAAAGATTTCTCAGAGTAAAATTGCTAAAAGAATGAAGATGATGAGGAATCCATTGATTTATACGAACGGATAAACTTTGAAGGACACGTGGCAAAAAAGTAAATGTGATTAGAGTAGTAATCATCATTTATTAAGAGAAATGAACCGTTTAATGGTCGTGGTTAAGAGAAATCCAATGAAATTAAAACACGTGGCACACGCTTAAATGAAAAAATCAACGAGAAGTTTTAGTTCTGAGAACAAGTTCAAAAACTTCAGAAGTTGTTCAGAACTTCTGAGAAAAAGTTCAGAAGTCTGAAAGAAAGAATTCAGAAGAACCGCAGAATTTTTAAGTAAAGTTCAGAACTAAACTTGAGTCATCTTAGAAGACAAAAAATCATTTAAAAATATAAACTTCTGAAAAATATAAAACATTTTGAGAATTCAGAAGTAGATTTGAACAAATATAAAACTGTTTTATTCTAAGGAAGCTTGTTCATACTTCTTAGATATAAAGACCAAGACTTTATTTCACCAATGCAGAGTTTATGTGTAAGAAAGGGTAGTTATAGAAATTTGAAATTAATAACACTCCCCCTTGAATCACTAGCAATTATGATTCTCCCCCTTGATTATTGCAACTTTATCAAAGAATCACTCAAATATTAGTGAAATGAGAAATAAATGAAAAGTATTAAAATACAATCAACCTAGTTACTGAAGAGATATACTTCTGAGTTTGAAAAGTAGCAAAAATCTGAATGATAAACTTCAGAATATACAAAGTAATTCTGAAGAGCAAAGTATTTAGAATTTGATAAAAAAAAAAAACTTCAGAATGTAACTTCTAGAGTATAGGTGATGTATAATACTTACATAGACATGTTCATCATGCCCAATTTACTTACCAAGAAGTTAAATCGTTTTTCATCAAGTGCTTTGGTAAATAAATCAGCTAATTGATAATTTGTCTGAACAAAAAACATTTCAATATTACCTTTTTCCACATGATCTTTGATAAAATGATATCTTACATCAATGTGCTTGGTTTTTGAATGCTGAACAGGATTGGCAGTGATAGCTATGGCACTCTTTGAATCACAATACAAATGAATCTTTTTGAAAGTGTAACCATAGTCTTTTAGTTGAATTTGCATCCAGATCACTTGTGAGCAACATATTGCAGCTGCTACATATTCAAACTGTCGTAGAAGTAGAAACACAATTTTGTTTCTTTGAAGACCACCGACTAGTCTATCACCCGTAAACCGACATGATCCAGAAGTGCTTTTCCTGTCTAATTTGCAACCACCATGATCTGCATCTGTAAATGCTGTTAGTTCAAAACTAGAATCCTTAGAATACCAAAGTCCCAATGAAGGAGAACCTTTTAGGTATCTAAGTATTCTTTTTGCAGCTAGAAGGTGTGATTCCTTAGGATTAGCTTGATATCTGGCACAAATACATATAGCAAACATTATATACGGTCTACTAGCGTTAAGTAAAGCAAAGATCCAATTATGCCTCTGTACTTTTTCTCGATCAACAGTATTTTCCATTTAGATCGTGTTCTAGCTTAGTTGCAGTGGCCATTGGAGTTTGAATACTTGAACAATCAGTCATGTCAAACTTCTTAAGTAAGTCAGAGACATACTTAGATTGATTAATGAATATGCCAGTGGGAAGTTGTTTAACTTGAAGACCAAGGAAAAAAGTCAACTCTCCCATCATACTCATTTCAAATTCTGTTTGCATGATTTTCTCAAAATTTCTACAAAATTTTGGATTAGTAGAAGCAAATATAATATCATCTACATAGATTTGTATCAAAATCATATCATCACCCTCCTTTTTCAGAAATAAAGTTGTATCAACAGTACCTCTTTTGAATTTAGAATTCAGAAGAAAAGTTGTAAGAGTATCATACCATGCTCTTGGTGCTTGTTTAAGTCCATATAAGGCTTTGTCTAATATGTAAACATGATCTGGGAATTCTTTGCTTACAAAGCCTTCTGGTTGTTCAACATACACTTCTTCATGTAAAATACCATTCAGAAATGCACATTTTACATCCATTTGAAATACCTTCATGTTTTTATGAGCAGCATAGGCAAGAAAGATTCGTATGGCCTCTAATCTGGCAACTGGAGCAAAGGTTTCATCATAATCAATTCCTTCTTGTTGACAATACCCCTTAGCTACAAGCCTTGCCTTGTTTCTTACAACAATTCCATTTTCATCCTTTTTATTTCTGAACACCCATTTTGTGCCAATGACAGATTTACCTTTTGGCTTTGGTATCAATCTCCAGACTTTGTTTCTTTCAAATTGATTTAACTCATCCTGCATGGCTAAAATCCAGTCTGGATCCTGAAGTGCCTCACATGGCTTTTTGGGTTCCATACTACTTGAAAAATTAACATACAGACATTCATTTGTTGTTGCAGATCTTGTTTGAACACCTTTTGATGCATCTCCAATTATTTGATGAACTGGATGACTAGATGTCCATTTGTTCACATTTGGCAATGGTTGAACAGATGAAACATTATTCAGAGAATCATAATCATCAGTAATTGCTTGAGTTTCAGTATCATGATTGATGGCTGAATGTAAATCTAAAGACTCCCTCTCAAATGGAAAACTCTGAATTGGTTCAGAACTGTGAGGTTCATAGTCAGAAATAGTTTGAACTGGTTCAGAAACAACTTGAATTGGTTCAGAAGTTGCATTTTCAGAAGTTGGAAATTCTGAATTTGAGGTAGAGAGTTGTGGTGCTGATGTATTTGAAATCTGTATCTCTGAAATGTCTTGATCATTTGAATTTCTGAGTAGAGAAGGATTTTGGTAATCTGGAGAGACATTTTGCAGAAATATCAAATAAGTCTTGACATAAAGTATCTAAATTGGATTTAAGTAAAGTTTGAGATGCAGAAGTAGAGTTTGTGTGATTATGTTCTGAGTCCAAACTTTCAGAAGTTGGTTTATGTGCGAGTTCTGAATTGTTTTGTTCAGAAGTCATTGTTGGCTCATGAAATCTGACATTTGTAGTCTCAATGATTCTTTGAGTTCCTTTAATGAGTACTCTATAGGCTTTGGATCTTTGAGAGTAGCCAACAAAAATACCAGCTACACCTTTTGGTGCAAATTTGTCAAGATGAGGAGTATCATTTTTTAGAAAACACCTGCAACCAAAGATTTTAAAATAATCAATAGAGGGTTTTCTTTGTTTTAACAATTCATAAGGAGTTTTAAGAAATTTTCTGTTAAGAATGGTTCTGTTCTGAGTAAAACATGCAGTAGCAATTGCTTCTGCCCAAAGAGACAGAGGAAGTTCTGAATATGCAAGCATGGTTCTTGCAGCCTCTACGAAAGTTCTATTCTTTCTTTCAACTACCCCATTTTGTTGAGGAGTTCTTGCAGCGGAAAAATTATGAGAAATACCAACAAATTCCAAAAAATTCTGAAGTGTAGAATTAGTAAATTCTGTTCCATTGTCACTTCTGATCTTTTGAATTGGAGTTGAAGAAGAACTTGAATTTTCTTCAGAAAGGGTATCAGTCTATCAGAAGTATCAGATTTGAGTCTCAGAAATTCAATCCATGTATATCGTGTATATTCATCTACTATAACAAGAATGTATTTCTTTCCCCCCATGCTTTGAGTTTTCATTGGGCCACACAAATCCATATGTAGCATTTCAAGTGGAGCTTTGCATGAAGATAGCATTTTTTCAGAGGATGAGAACTTCTTTTGATCTTCCCTAGTTCACAAGCAGAACAAAGAGAGTTCTTTTCAAATCTGATCTTTGGTAGTCCTCTTAAAGATTGATGTTTGCCTAGTTCAGAAATGGCTTTGAAGTTCAGATGTGACATTCTTCTGTGCCAAAGCCAACTATCATTTTTCATTGATGTAGACATATAACATACACCTTGTAGTTGACCAGTTGCAGTGAATGTTGCTGTGTAGATATCTCCATCTCTATAAGCAGTTAATTCATTTTTGTTTGTTGTACTCATAACATGACAATAATCTATGTTAAAATTAACCTTCTAGTATTTGTCACAGAATTGACTAATACTGAAAAGATTATGTCTTAGTCCCTCAACATAGAAAACTTTCATTACTTTCACATCTCCTTTAATGAAAGTGCCATATCCTCTTACATATCCCTTTGCATTGTTTCCAAAACTAACTGTTCCTCCATATCTTTCATGATAATCAGTTAATAGTTCTTTGAAAGGTGTCATGTGTCTTGAACATCCAGAATCTAAGACCCACACATGACATATCTGCAAAAGAGATTATTGAGTTTTAGGTACCCATTTCAAAATGGGTCCTTTGTGATTAGTATTAAAATTTGAAGTTCTGAACTTTTTCTTCAAATGTTTCAACTCAGAAGTTTGTGCAGAACTTTGAGATTTATCTTTATTTCTATTTCTTTGTTTACTTGAATTTGTCAATGTAGCCAAACATTTCTGAAAAGATTTCATCAAATTTCTTTTGTTTGTTTTGGAGTTAAGAAGAAAATTATGATGACCACAATTAATACAGTGAATATGATTCTTTAATGTATTTACAACAGTATTAGACATATAAGAATCAATAACATTTAATTTTTCAACAAAAATTCTTTTATTCACTTTCTTTGTTTTAGGTACATCATTCTTCTGTAAAAATGAAAAACTCTCTAAGTTGTCAATCTTTGACAGTCTTTCATCTTTCTTTCTCCATACTAAAGTGGATAGCTCTGTAAAAGATAAGAAATGAGGATTAGTATAAGAAATTCTTTTTTCACTTTAGGTTTATCTTCAGATTTTGTGTTAATTTTCTGAACTTTCAGAGAGAGAGTTTGAAGATTGGCCTTGTTCAAAAATTTCAACTCTGGTGTTAAAGTCAGATGATGTTACTGAACATGGTGTTGAATTTGATGATATGTTTGTATTAGTAGGAGAAAAATCTGAATTCTGATATTCTGATTTTAAAAACACAGAACCAAACAATTCTGAAGGTATCTTTGAAACCTCAGATTTTAATTTTTCTCCTTCAGTCATACATGATTGAGATTTATAAACCAAATAGCCATTTTTGTCAATGACTTGTACCATTTGATCATCATCATCTTCTGAATCAGAAGCATTTATTAGATCTGAATACTTATTATGAGTCATACTTGTAGCAAAAATATTTGAATTTTTTGTTGTTGTATACTCATTATCAGAATTATCAAAAAATATATTGGAATTCTCATCAATATCTTCTGAGGATTCAATATCTGAGAATTCATCATATTTTTATTTATGTTCTGATTTATTATCAGAAGTATCTTCTGAAATGTTTTCATAATTGGATTCAGAAGTAACTTCAGAAATAATTTCAGACTTAACAATTACTTCTGATTTTTCTTCAGAAATAATATTTGATTCAAAAGATTTACAAATATTTGGAATTATATTCATTTCTTCTGTTTCAGAGATATTTTCTGGTTCACCAGTTTTAAGAGGTGTTTCTTCTGAAAACAAAGTCTCTGATTTTATAAAAGGAATTCTTTCAGGCAAAGAATGGTTTACAGGTTTGGAAATTATGCCAGTATTTGATTCATTGAGAATTTTCATTTTAGAATAATCATACAAGTTTGCAGGTGCCTTTTTTAGAATTTGACTGTCATTATATCCTAAGCCTGCTTTTATATTGTAAAATTTTGAGTTACGAGCCCGACTAGTTAAAATATTCGCAGTTTGTTCAGTTTGTCCTCTTTTAAAATTTAAATCTTCCAATTCCTTAATCTTTTTATAAAGATCAAGTCTCTCTTGATTCAGAAAATTCATCTTAACATTTAGAATTTCCTTTTCAGATTTTTCATTTATAATTTCTTTTTGTAAACTATCCATTTTTTCTTTTAAAACAAGTTTTTCTTCAGAAATTTTTTCAAGAATCGGTTAATTTTGCTTGACAATTTTCTTTATATATTTGACTTTCAAATTTCCGAATTGATTGACCAAAATTCTTTCACCTTTAATTCGTTTACGAGTGTTTCAAATTCGTAAAACATATTTTGAAATTGATTTGTCATTTCTGAATCTTTAGTATTAATTTCAGAATTATGTTCAGAATTATGTTCAGAAGATGAAGAAGATACCTCAGTGTCTTGTTTGTCCTTTTCTGGATCCATTTGACACATGTAGCAATTGGTTGCAAAGTGAGCAACTTCTTCATCATCATCTCCATCACTCCAGTTTAACCAGTCTTCTTCATACTTGGTTACTAGAGCAGGATTAAGCTCTTTTTTCTTTGCTAATAGATGCTTCTTCTCATAACAACCTGAATTCTTAACTTTTGGCATCTTGCATTGTCTAACATTCAGAATGTTATTGAATCTATGATATGTATCAGTGATAGATTCATTTTTTTTTGTATCTGAAATTTTCATATGTTCCTACACAGATATTTACTCTCTGTGCTTGAGCCTTTGTACTTCCTTGCATCTGAGCTTCTACTTCATCCCACTTGGCTTTTGCTGAAGTTAAACTATCAACCCTATTGAATATCTCATTGGGAATTGCCATGGTGAGTAAAGTTAATGCTCTTCTATCAACTTTCATTTGAGCCTTTTCAGCTGGATTATACATTCCAGGACTTTTCTTGACTCTTGATGCAGGGATTTCAGGGGTGGATTCAGTTCTGGGAACTGTTGGAATCTCAACAAATACCTCTAGTGGGCCATTTGTGATAGATTGCATTAAGGCTTCATCTATGTTATCCAAGAATTGAATCATTCTAATTCTCCATTTATGATATTCCCCTAAGAAGAGAGTTGGTGGTTTCGTTTCAGATCCGATTGAGACTATTTCTTTAGACATCTTTGATTGTTAGAAGATCGAGAATTCACCTGTATTGAATTTGAATTTTGTAGATCAAGAATACCAAGAACTGTCAGATCTGACAAGTTCTTTCACAAATCTTCTTCAAGAACAGATGAATTGGCTCTGATACCAATTGTTAGGACCCAAACAATCAAGATATCAATATATGAAAAGATTAGAACAGTAATATGATAGCCAAATGTAATATGTATTGATAGGATGAACAATATTACAAAAAATATCTCTTTACAAGGCTTATGGAAAACGTTAGTTCTAACAATCTAACTAACTATCTATTTATACATACAATAGAAAGACTAAAGTGACACAACAGTCATAACAGACAAGTTCAGAATTGGTTCTGAACTCCTTCAGAATATCTTCAGAAGTGTCTTCAGAACTTCTTCAGAACCTCTTCAGAAGTGTCTTCAGAACTTCTTCAGATCTTTTTCTCTTTTAAGAACCCAGTTCCTTTTGAAGCTATTATGATATTTCTATAAACAAGATCATCTCTGGGCATCTAAGTAAAAAACTTTCTTGAGCCTACAAGCTATACTCACAATTGCATTCAAACGAGCCATTGTTTTTGTTCCAAGAGTCAAACAAGTTGTAGCAACAACTGTAAGACTTTCTAGAATTGCAACAACAACAAGAGCAACTGCAATCCTGAAGTGCAGGCAAATCCCAAACTCTACAGGTGATACATCCAACCAAAAATCATTATCCTCCCTCGTAAGCAAAGCAATATCACATTCCGTTCTGATTTCAAGAACGGTGGTGTATTCGTTATCGGAGCCACGTTTCTTTAGTTTCACCTGATTGTTAACAATATCATAGTACCCTATGTTGGTATCTGCCACAAGTACTTGCGAGACAACTACAATCTGTAACGCAAGAGTTTGCAAATTAACGCAAGAGTTTGTCCAACAGCTTAACAAAAGCGTCATATCTGTAGTCTTTTCCATACTCAGAATAGAGATAAGGAACGGTGGTAAAAACCAATCCTGCAATGATGTGATCGGAGGGACGTCGACCTTTGTTATGTGCAAGAATTAGATTTCTGTTAGTGTCAAACTTGATGTTAAATTTGAGGATCTTAGATTCACGAAAGACTTTGATTTGAGCCATATCTCTACTATATTTATGAGACACAAGATAGCTAAAACCTATTAGCTCTCCATGCCTAAAAGGAACTGTACCATCGTTGCCAATATCAACCCCATCAAAACTGAGGATAATATCAGCTGGTATTAGAACTTTATACTCGGGGACTGTGGGATCAATTCTTCAAATGCGAACCCCTTTCTAATTATCCTTTATCCCAATTGAATTCTGTAGATCAGGGTTTTCCATCTTCTGCCACTCAACCATAAGAATAGGAAATCCAGTATGTGATCCATTTTTCTCATAATCTTGAATAAAGTGCATTTAAGCAACTATATGAGGAGAGAATCCAACTGCATGCATTAAGGCCAACAACTTATCAGCTTCATCTAACTTCCCATTTTGATTGTATGCATTCAGTAAAACCAACGAATTTTCATGATTCAAATCACTATATCTTTCCTCAAGAACCCAATAACCTCTTATGCCTTTTCAGGTAACCCAAGCTTCGTATACATAGTGATCATAGCCGAGTATGAACTATGACATATAATGGTCAAATTTCTCATATGTGAAAACACAAACTTTATTTAAGATTGGGAGAAAAATGGATCATATACTGGACTTCCTATTCTTGGGGTTCAGTGGAAGAAGATGGAAAACCCTAATCTACGGAAGTCAATATATAGGGATGAAGGGTAATCATAAAGGTGTTTGCATTCAAAGAATTGATCCCACATCCCTCGGGTATAGAATTCTAAAACTATGTGATATTATCCTTAGTTTTGATGGGGTTGATATTGGGAACCATGGAACAGTTCCTTTTAGGCATGGAGAGCGGATAGGTTTTAGCTATCTTGTGTCTCATAAATATACCAGAGAGACGGCTCAAATCAAAGTCCTTCATGAATTTAAGATCCTCAAATTTAACATCAAGTTTGAGACTCATAGAAAGCTAATTCCTGCACACATCAAAGGTCGACCTCCCTCCTATTACATCATTGCAGGATTGTTTTTACTACCGTATTTGTTCCTTATCTTCGTTCTGAGTATGTAAAAGACTATCGACACAATGCTTCTATTAAGTTGTTGGACAAACTCTTGCATTGATTGCCAAAGTCACTAGAAGAACAAATTGTAGTTGTCTCGCAAGTACTTGTGGCAGATATCAACATAACGTACGAGGATGTTGTCAACAATCAGGTGAAACTGAAGAAACGTGGCTCGATACCAAATACGTCGCCACCATTCTTGCATTCGGAACGGATTGTGATATTGATTTTCTTACGGTGGAGGATAATGATTTTTGGTTGGATGTATCACCTGTAGATGTTGGGATTTTCCTGCACTTCAAGATTGCAATTACCATTGTTGTTGCGATTCTAGAAGGTCTTCCAGCTGTTGCTACAACTTGTTTAAGCAAGTCGTTTCGTCGTCTTTTTTCCAAAAAAGAAGTTATTATCTAAGAATAACTAGTAATGACTAACATGGAAGAAGTTGTTGATCTAAGCTCCTTCAGTGATGTAACTATGATTCCTTTATATACTTAGTGAAAATCCAAGTTTCAGATTCAGCGAGAGCAAACACTGATTGCACTCAATAATCGTTGGAACCCTCAGGAATTATCTAAATTTAGAAGACCCGAAGAACCTTCAGTGACAGTCGAAGACCTAAATGAAGATAGAGATGGATAGCTCGTGATATGAAGCTGTTCAGTGATAGTAATGTTCGTCTAGAAGAAGTGTGAGATCTTGTGTATCCCTCAGTGATACCAAAAGCATTCCTCCTTGAAGCCTCAAGTATCATCGATCAAATGAATCTTACTCAGCAAGATCAAGTTTGATCTTATCCTTGATGCTAAAATGTAAAACCCACATACCCTTGTCAGAAAGTACGTACGGAAACACTTTATTGCTTCCCATGTGCTTACAAACTTTGATAGGGTCAATGTTCATATTCGGCTAAAAGTATAGTTGTTTTATGAACAATGGACAACCCTCCAACAGATGCTTGACATGTGGTATGTACCATCTGACTTGCATTTAATTCAATGGGTATAAATAGATGAAGAACCCCTTCTTCATCTTTATGTATGTCTATCTCTTTTCTCGAACCTCTGATCTTTTCTATTATATATCTCGTGCCTCAAATTACTTTGTGATTCTTAGGTTGTAATAGAATATGTATTCATAATTGTTCTTATTCCGCTTATAACATGTAAATTTGTCTATCTTAATAAACTCGTTTAAAAACCTAAAAAATGTGTTTGTATTCATCTCCCCTCTTCTACAAACTGTTTCTATACTTATACATTCTTGTAGACTTCTTAGGGACCAACAAAAGTAATAAGTAGAATACTTTTAACATATTAATAAGACTCGTCACTAGAAAAATATGCATTTACCTCATTGTTATTTGCATCATCATTATCTACAACATCATTATCTACAACATCATTATCATCTAAAAGTTCTATATCAGCATCCTCATCTTAATCATTAATGAAATTTCAGCGTCCATTACATGTGAAGTAGCTCCATCATGAACCAAATTTGATTGACCAACTCTTTCCGAACTTATATTAGATAATTCGTCCAAGGTAATAGTCAATACAAAATTAAAAGAGTTGTGATCATGTACAACATCTACCTAGTTCAAACTATCTATGCTAGGATGATCCATAATTTTACGATGATTAACATCTTTAACAACCCTCCTGTTATGATTATCAGATGGATCATCAAAGTAAAATACTTTGTTTGCTTGTGTAGCTAAAATGTATTGGTTGTGTTTGTACAGTTCAAAATTGTCAGCAATATTGGTGATGTTATTTTTTGTCACACATCGCTTCTTCCTCAAATCGGTGTTAAACCACTTACACCGAAATAGCACAACCAAGTAACCACCTAGATATCATAGATCCATAATATCTTCTAGTTGGCCATAAAATATAAAACCATCATATCCTGGTACTGTAACTTCGCTATTTTGAATGATGCGATGAATATCACGACTATGTGCTACAACTCTTACAATGTTGACTATGCAAGCGGTGTAAGAGTATGCATTGAAATATAAACCATGTTCCAAAGAAATAATTCTTTCATACACTCGATGGATCCTACTAGTCGCAAGCTACAAATTCATAAAAAAAGAAATAATCATTAAGTTTAAGTTGTGTAATTTATTTTGTAGTCTAATATATATGACATGTTTACCTTGTCTTTAAAATATGGTGGAAATTCTTTTCATTTATTACTTTCTTGCATTTCAAACTTAAATTGACTATAAAAACTCCAAATTAGTATCCATAAAATGAAAATTAATAAATAATGAAGATAGAGATACTTATTCCCTGTCCACTTCAATTTCAGGACAACTGTTGAGAACTAACCATTCTACTGCTTTTCATACATCTTCTTCTTTAAATGTGATTGTTTGTTTGCTAATTGGTCGACATTGTGATTCAAAGACAGACAACTGCCTTTTCGAAATGACAACATCTTCATTTCTGTCAGGCCGATTAAACATAGTTTGTACACCCTCAAGACACATAGAAAAAAATGTCAAGGCTTCATCTGCAACATAATCCTCAGCTATGGAACCTTCGGGCTTAGCTTTATTCGTAACATAAATTTTCAACTTCTTCATATATCTTTCAAATGGATACATCCACCTAATGTAGACATGCCCTCTAAGAATAGCCTCTTTTGGTAGATGAAGAACCAAATGGATCATTATATCAAAAAATGTAGGAGGAAACTCAACCGCCTACGCAGCCCGAAAACACCACTCAGTCAGCGCGGCCACAGGATCAGCCCGTACCACTGCCCAAACACCTAACATATTGGTCAGAGCCTTGGTGGATGATCCTTATCAGTCAGCTTGAAGGACACACTAAGGCCCTTAATGAAATCCAGCTATAATTGGCCACTCTTGATAGTCGGATGAATCGCTTGAAAGCCAATTGTGCTTCTTACTGGAGTTATGCATGGGAGCGAGTTGTTGCATCTGCTCATCGTCTTGGTTTAGCCAGTACTTCTGTTGATGTCCCCATGCCATCTTTCCCTGCCGACTTGAGCACCGATGTTGCTGACACTACTGCCATTCACCAAGGTGGGGAGACTCCCTACAACCTACTTGTTGGTTATTTCTCATGCTTGGGACTAATATTTTGTTTCTTTGCTTAATCTTTTGTTACCTTTTTATTGGGTACTTTATCTCCGACCTTTTGTTAACTCGTTTAACGCATTTGGCGTACATTCTTTTTGTGGTTTTTTTTATGTATGATGTTACCGTATGATCTATCGTTCCTCTTTATCTAGGTTGGACTAACATTTTTTCCAGGTGCGTCCGACTTTTGCCCCTCATATTTTGCGGTTAGAAAGGGCGTAAGCCATCGTTCGATACATTCGGCCCATACACTTCCCGTCGCACCTACACATAGCCACCCAAACACCTCTCACATGCAATGAGGAAATTGCAATTTTTCAGTTTAGGGGCAAGATCTTATCCTACTAAATACAAAAAGGGAAAAAAATCAAGAGAAATTTTTTGGCTCACCGAAAATCAAACCATTCGGCCAACATTTCTCACAAACAAAAACAAAATAAAATCACCAAAAAAGAAAAATGGTAAAACGCCAAACCATTAAAAAAACTCATGCAACATTTTTCCCGCAAAAATAAATAAGTTTGAGGGTCAAAAAGTTTTTCCCCAAGAAGTGAGCAAGCCAAATACAAGACCTACTGATCGACAGAGTCGTTCCTAGGGTTTTTGATGTCCTGTCCGAAAATGCTAAAAAAAAATACTCATATGCCTAAAAAAAATACTCATATTCCAAAAAACACAACAACCGTTCTTGCAAACATGGATTGGTTGATACCCTAACCCTATCTTCTCATTTTTTTTTAGCTTCACAATGTGACGCTACAATCTTATTTTCCTTTTGGAAGGCAAACTTCATAAACTCTAGTAGTCGGTCAAATGAACTATTGGTCCATTTATTCATGACCTTCATGTACAACATTTTTGCTAAAATTCTTATGGAAGAAAACCAAGTACAATGTCTTCGTTCGTCATCATGTTGGGTGAAGGGTAGTTGTAGAGGAGCGGTTGTGAAAGTGTCGGAGGAGCAGCTAGTCCAACTTCTTGAGCAGCCGAGATATTGAAGAACGAACATTTTCTTGAATTCCTTGCCTCACCCTGAGATGAGAGGCCTATTCTATTCATTTCAGGGGAAAGTCTCTATCCTCAGTTGTCGTGTCTCTCCATTTAGCCCCCCGATATGGTACATCAATACATGTTCTTATGCCCATTCCAATCTTGTCTAACTTTGCTAACTCCCCCCTCTCCACACGTATCTTGCGCTAGCTTTTTCTCTTACTAGTAAGGGGTTGCTAGTTGTAGCACGCATTGTACCAGTGAATAGGAAAATCGAATTGAAATTACTAATGATGAATGGAGCCTTATTAAGTTAAGAATTAAGAAGGGATTTTTTTATAGAGAGAGAGTCAGGGGAGATATATATTGCTTACCACAGCTCTATATATTGCCGAATATGGCTCTCTTCCTACTGCGTCTCTTGCCTAAAAAGGTCAGTCCACGGCGTGTCTGTCTTCCAGTTCCTTGACTCCCGAACCTTGGGTCATTGATTATGCCCCCGCTTAGGTTAGTTGTGCTTCCTTAAAATATCGAGTTGCCAAGGGCACCACTAGACCTTCAACAAGGTGGAAAATCTCGTATTCCTTATGTATACATTCCTGCGGCTCGGATGAGTATTCTTGTTTTGGGTATAACTCAGCTTTGACCTCTTGAAAAAATTAAGCATATTCATCGTCTATGCCACTCACTCCTTTATCACATATTCCTTCATCTAAGTCTTCTTCATTAATATTTCTCTCTTCCATGATGTCATTGATGACCTCGAACCTTTCATCTGTCCTTGGAGCTCCATTGTTTACATTTGAAGGAGGATCTACTTCACCGTGATAAATCCATGTTTAATAACCGACGTCAAACCCAAAACTATGTATGTGAGCCTCAATCACATTCAATTCCTGATTTAAAAAGTTCACACACTTGTTGCACAAACATTTCACTATTCCATCACAGTCAACGTGTTCCTTTGCCATCGCCAAAAATGCTTGAATACCATTCCAAAACTCACTATAGCTACGTCTGTTACACGTAATCCAACTCTTATCAATCATCATTACTGCTTAACGAAGATAACAAATAAAACTAAAGGGAATATAAAGAACGGATGACAAGTTCAGGTTTGACAGGTTGCTAGTAGATTCAATGCCCATAATTTGACACGAAGACCAATAGCAAGTCGAACTGGATTATGGGGTATGTTAGTATTAAGATTGGATAAAGGTTCTTTGTTCCCAGTCATGTGATATGTGGCTCCACATTCAAAAATCCAAGATGGTGAGCTTGCAGAAAAACATGTAAAGATACCCGATTGTGCTGGTACTACATAAAAAGTAGATGGAACTTGGCCTTGAGGATGACTTGAAACTCTAAATTCATTGGACGACGGTTGTTGCACTTTAACTTTGTCTTCCATTGGATTTTATTGATCATGCAGCGGCGGTTCAACAAATAACAACAGCTGAGTTTCAAGGATATTTCAGAGTATATCAGAAAATTTTGTCGTGTTCTGACAGATCCAACAGGTGTTGGTGTGTTTCGAGCAGGTTCAGACGTGTTTCGGCAGGTTTAGACAGATTCAGAGGTGTTCCAGTAGGTTTCAGGCATGTTTAGGTAGGTTTCATACGTGTTCCGACAGGTTCTGGAAGATTCAGGAAGATTCCAGCGACAGCGGTTGGAGGTCCGGTGAAGTCGGCTCTGGCTCCGGTGGGGTTCCAGCGAATTCGGTTGGGATTCTGGTAGAATTCCTAGATTTTGAACAAATGTTTTCAATTCAAAAGAATTTTGGTGAAGAACCAAGTGCTTCAAAAAGATTGTAAAAGCATAACATATATGATGGGCCGACGACTGAGTTTACGTTTGGGTCTGGTACCAGCTTGAGCCACGAGGCGTAGAACACGAGGCGTGATAGCTCACGAGTTTACGTTTGGGTCTGAGTTTACGTTCACACCCCGCTAAAGCGGAAACACGAGGCATGATAGCTCACGATTTCATATCAATAGGACATAAACAACACCAATCATCCATTCAAATACATAAAATATTAAATTCGGAATTACATCTTACAATCCCAAAATTTTAACAAAATAAAGTAAACAAAGTGTTTAAACGAAACAGTTTCAAATAAAAACTTCATTGATTTTGACGCGTCCACATAACTAAATATTTCGGTTTACCTCCCTTAATCCTGAAAAGCATGATAAAACAAGGTCAACTACAAAGAGTTGGTGAGTTCACAGGTTTTAAATATTATAACATCTTTTGCATAAATAAATATTGAGCAAAATACTTTTATGGCACTTAATAAATCTTTACATCATAAAACGTTCAAGGCATTTTTGTACCCTAATTATTTGTAAGTAATGAGCCACCACTAAACCTTCGACCACCAAAAATATTTTTAGTTCTACCTCAGCAGTGGACCTAAAGTCCACATGCGTAGAACCTTCCTTTTAAGTATAGTGCACCCCTACCTGTAGTTTCCCGGTGGGATTGCTATCCACACCCCTACTTTTCGGTTTTCAGGTGGGATTGTCCGTCCAATAGCGCTATCCAAAAATACCCTTGGCTCCTCACTTGAGTTAATAGTAGTGTACAAACTTTTATGGAACATTTTACTCAATACAATCTATTAGTGTACATGCCTTAGTGCCCAAAAACAACAATTTCATATTGTTTCACATTCGGTAATGCAAATAGCTCAAATATTTCATTTAATCATGCTTTCCACCCCAAAACGTATAAAATACTTTAAAAGTGGGGCTATGAATACTCACCTTATAGCAAAAAGCTCCAATCAACAAAGAACGATCTACACCTACCCGTCGGCCTAATGTTTCCCTATCAAAGAGAAATACCCAACATGATCACTTATATGTCTAATAAATACTATGAGTACGCTTATAAGTCCTTATATGTCCAACTTGGTCTACTATTATCCCGTTAAACATAATGCACATATGCTCAATAAGGAAATATGTTAAGTCTGAAAAGATTGTATCCGAGATCACAAATATTGAAGACATGAAAGGTCAAAGTGCAAAGTCATCAAAGTCATTAATTAGGAAATGTTTAATGTTTAAATATAAGGAAACATTCTATTTTGTAAATAAGGCAAGTGTATAATGCCTTAATCTCCTAGTTTCCTTATACCGTATTTCCTATACATATAAATAGAGGGTTAGGGCTAGCAATTAAATAGAACGTTAATTCATATCATTCTAGAGAGAGCATATTAGATAATATCATTGTAACCGATATTCAATACAAGTGAGATATCCGACATCGGATCTTCATAAATATTAGAAGTGTTCTTCGTGTTC
This sequence comes from Silybum marianum, assembly GCA_036898165.1. Classification (NCBI taxonomy): domain Eukaryota; kingdom Viridiplantae; phylum Streptophyta; class Magnoliopsida; order Asterales; family Asteraceae; genus Silybum; species Silybum marianum. Next base: position 18,554,969 of record CM072530.1, on the reverse strand, counting down.
TTGCATACATTCATATGATTACCTGATTATCTGGGATCCACAATTGGTATCAGAGCCCCATCGATATGATTATAACACATAGACCACATTCACCGCATCGATATGAGTATAACACCGATGAACTCATGTCGATGTTGTATGCTAATCTTCTCGCTGAATCCAATGCCACCGGCCAACCGGAGGATTCACTTGAAGGTCTTCTTCGCCGCAATCATCAAATCCCCACCGTAACTCGTCACGAGTTCGATGTATTCCGCGCACACATAGACCAAGAGCTCCCCGACATGAAAAATGCCCAACAGCGCCAAACGGAAGACATCCTGGGTGCTATTACTGCTCTTCGAACGGAAATCCAAGAGTCTTGCCGTCCGGCAGTTCGTACTTCTACTTCCAGACCTCATCAGGATGACCCGGGCTCCGCTCCAACTCGTCCTGAGGGGGAGACACGCCAAACGGCAAGATCACGATCTAGAGCATCTGCTGCCTCAGCTTCAAGACCACATGCTCAATCCACCCAACAATGGCAACGCACTTCAACGACTCAAGAGGACGATACACCAACAGTTGAAAAGCCTGCGGATATCGAATTCGAGAGTACAGCAGCCGAACCAGCCGAACCTGCTGAACCAGAACAAAATGAAGAACAAGTCGATGTTCAACGTCTGCGCAACTCACTTCGAAACTGGTTCCGAGATCCATACGAACCAGACTTCAAGAACAAGACTATGTGAACTTGAGGCACACAGCAAGAAACTATGCCTTAAGGGATCAAAACGAACCAAGACTCCTACCTCATCAAATTCGGTGGCAACGAATGTTAATGGACAGTAAGTCCAAATGGGTGAATCAGTAGATATGCGTGCCATATCTTGAGGAAACCATGGAGAAGATCTTCCGTAAAGAAGCAAAACCTGATGATCTGGCACACATTCATCTAGTGATGGAAATGGATCCTGCTCAAGTTAGAGAGTATCTCCATATCCTGAGGATGAGAGCTTTACCTCAAGCTGAAGTGGTCTCTAGGCACAGGGTTGTCGGGATTTTGAAGATAGACACTGCAAGGATTTTCCAAGTCGAATATCCGATTTTCACTATTCAAAGAGAAGACGGTAAAACGTATTCCTTCTCTGAAGCCGATTTTGCTAATCTCGATATTATGGACTTGGAGATCATCTACAATGATCTGAGAGATAAGGGCAACCGAAACATACACGAGCAAAGAGCTTTAAGGGCAGTGGTTAGACATGTTCAGAAAGAGCTTAGGTACAGTTATCTTCATGATCTTTAACGAGGAATCGGAAGCGAGCAGAAGAAGATACACATTACTAAGCCTGATCAATCTTTGCCGGTACCTGACAGTACTTTGGTCGCCACTGTCATCACTCGTCCAGTTCATGGTGTTGTTTGGATGCATCCTTCTGGAGAAAAGCGGTTTCTCAGATTTCATGAAGTGGCTGCATATTCTGACGGTACATTATGGGGAATTCGGAACAGGCTTGCGTCAGAACTTGCTACAGATAGAAAGAGCGCAACATGGATGAGCAATGACAAAAGAAATCTCTCTTAGAAGCGATCAAGATAATCGACGACAGAATTATTTATCGACAAACCCTACGAAGATTTGAAGGCATGTTCGAGCTTAGAAGATAAAGACTCATTTTGCCACAAAGGGGGAGATTGTTAGGTCTATTGTTATTATTGTGACAAAATAAGGAAAGGATATGCTTTATTGTAAAAGGAAGTTTATAATTCCTTAAACTCTTGTTTCCTTAATTAGACTAGACTTAGCAATATAAATACAAGCTTAGGGTTTTACCTTAGAAAAGTCGATTCAGATATTATTTTAGAGAGAGAGCTGAAACCGTGAATCGTATTGTAATCAACATATACACTTTCAAGAGATATATGACTACGTATGTTCTTTAAATCATTGTTCGTGTCATATTACTTTCATATTAACTGTTTATTGTCATTGTGCTTGTTATAATGGGATCAACAAAATAATTTATACCGAAAATACAATGTATATTCTTTTAGGTGATCCTAATTTATGAATTCAAATAGTTTCAGAATTTCATTTCCTGACAGAAACTATAAGTCCCAAAAATGATCAATTTAATGTAACATCCAAAATAATAAAATTTCCCATCTTTTTATATGTGATGCATTACTAAGTTAAGGTCATTGTGACCAAATTTCATGCATTTTAGACATACAAAAAGGGTTCAAATAATTTATATCAAACAGTGTATCACAACAAGCATAGCAGATTACACACTATTAGTAAAACAATCATTTGAGGAGTTCTACTTAATATTTTTCAGAAATTCCAGTTGGATTATAAGAATAACATATATAGAAAACTTTTGAAATAAGAATCACTCATTTTGGATGAGTTATGAAGGAGATATGACACCACAAAGTTGCATGCACAATTCTTTCATTAGTTGACAGATTGCACACTTAACTTTAATAAATTGGTTAATCCTCAAAACTTTATATTTTTAAATGAAACTGGATTCATATGAACCCTAACTCATAAAAGAAAACTCCAGAAGAAGAATTATGCATTATGAACAAATATTCAAAGAGGTATTAACATGCAAAGTAGGGTTTGCCTACTGGTGGTTTCACAGTTTGCAAACCTAAAATGTTTTAGGTGTTTGGAGGGTCAAAACTCCATATTTTCATGTGATTCCACTTGCAAACAGAAGATAACTCATAAAACTAACTCTAAAAAGAAAAATCATCCTTTTTCATTGAGTTTTGAAAGAGATATGGTCATTTGAACATGCATGCACAAATCTATCAGCTTTGGACAGAATGCACCCTCATTTTGTTTTGATTATTTGAAATCTCAAATCACCATATTTTTTAATGAAACCAGTGGTATTTGAAATGCAACTCATTAAATTAAATTCCAGAAGAAAGAATCAAGTGATTTGGATGAATATTCAAAGAGTTATGGTCGTTCAAAGTAAGGTTTACTTACTGTTAAACTTCCAGATGCACATCCATCTTGCTAATGTTTTTTAGTGAAACCACTTGGATTGGAACCCCAACTCACCAAATAAACTTTTGGAAGAAAAATTATGACATTTGAACATATTATTTGCATGAAATAGACGATTTATGCACATGCATGAAATCTGTCAGCAGCAAAAATCACCATTGTTGTTCATAATCACATAAAATCATGTTTTTCACCTATTTTCCTGAGTTTTATTGTGTGGATCATAGATTACCACCATTGTATGAACATTTTTACATGTTTTGGTGTATAATCTCTCCACAAACTCAGAAATTTCAGATTATAGAAGAAAGTAGCTAAACAATGTAAGAAAAGTGGGTTTTTCACCCAAAATTTGCAAGAAAAGATGAGCAGAGTTGTTACCTTGTTTTGGTTGATGATTATAGCTTCTAAATATTTGTATGAATTTGATTTTTGATGAAGAAATGGATGGATTTTGGCTGGAGTCTGATGAAGATGATGAAAGTGTTCTTAAGATGGCTCTTGGGTTCTAGAGAGAGAGAGAGAGAGTTTTTGAAATTTGAAAGGGAGCAAATGAGAGGAAAAAGGAAAAAAAAAGCATTTTTATATGTGGGATTAGAGGGGGGGGGGGGGGGGCCATGGTGATGGGCCCCACCCAAAACCCAAATTTTTTTCTTTAAAATTTTTTTTAAGCCCAAAATGCTAAATTGAAAGTCCATTTTCTCAATTTTTGGCCTTTTTTCTCAAAATGTAGGCCCTAAAATGGTTAATTTCTAATCCAAAAATAAAAGGTTTATAATTAAAATACTAAAAATATATATTTTATATAAATTGGGTATAAATTAGAGAATTTGGCACTGTATTAGACGTTTTGGACAGTTACGGGTCGGAACCGGACATTTTAAGCGACTACCGGAAATGCTAGCGATTTTTCGGCCATTCTAAACCAACTAACTCTTATTCTTAAAATTAACCTATACTAACACTAATACACTTAATTGAAGCTAACCTGAAAGCTCGAATTTTGACAGTTGTCAGAGTCTCCCCCCGTTAGAGAAATTTCGTCCCGTAATTTAAGAACTAGCCTGCTCCGGGGTGTTCGCGAATAAGCTGGGATACTTATGCTTCATCAAATCTTCGCGTTCCCATGTATACTATGGACCATGTTTCGCATTCCAACGGACTTTAATAATAGGGATTTTATTGCGCCTCAACCGTTTACCTTCTCGGTCCAACATCTCAACTGGTTCTTCAACGAAGTTTAACAGATCGTTAATCTGAACGTCGTCCATGGGTAACATCAACGTTTCATCTTATAGACATTTCTTTAGATTCGACACATGAAATGTGTCGTGGATGGCACTTAGATTCGGTGGTAACTTCAACTTGTACGCCACTGGTCCGATTCTTTCAAGTATTTCGAATGGACCAATGTATCTGGGACCCAGCTTGCCTCTCTTCCTGAAGCGTACTAGTCCCTTCCATAGCGACACTTTTAAAAGCACTTTATCTCCAACTTGAAACTCCAATGGCTTTCTCCGATTATCCGCATAACTCTTCTGACGATCTCTTGCTGTCTTGAGTCTTTCTTTGATGGTCGAGATCTTGTCAGTGGTTTCCTGAATAATATCGGGCGTTGTCAACTGTCTATCTCCGATTTTTACCCAGCTAAGCGGCGATCTACATTTACGTCCATATAGAGCTTCATACGGTGCACACTGTATGCAGGTGTGATAGCTGTTATTGTAGGAGAATTCAACGAGTGGCAGGTGGGTATCCCAACTCCCACCGAAATCTATTGCACATGCCCGTAACATATCCTCTAGCGTTTGGATAGTTCTTTCTGACTGTCCATCCGTCTGAGGATGATACGCGGTGCTATAATCCAAACGTGTACCCAGTGCCTTTTGAAGAGATTGCCAAAATCGTGACGTAAATCGTGTATCCCTATCCGAAATAATGGAAGTAGGCACACCATGACGTGTAACTATCTCGTTGATGTAGATTTGTGCAAGCTTTTCCATACTAAAATCTTTCGCGAATAGGAATGAAATGAGCCGATTTGGTGAGTCGGTCTACTATAACCCATATAGGATCGTGCCCCTTTCCAGTTCTGGGTAGTGTCGTTACGAAATCCATGGCTATTTGCTCTCATTTCCATGGTGGTATTTCAGACTGTTGAAGTAAACCAGATGGTTTCTGATGTTCGGCCTTTATCTTAGCACAAGTCAGACACTTGCTTACGAACACGACAATATCTTTCTTCATTCCTGGCCACCAATAATACTCCTTCAAATCCTTATACATTTTATCTGCTCCTAGGTGAATCGAATATCTGGATCGATGAGCTTCGTCCAAAATGTAAATCGTAGATCACCAACTTTCGGTACCCATACTTTATTCTTAAAGTAATGTACCCCATCTGTTTGCATTTCAAATTCCTTCTCTAGGTGCTGCAAGGTTTCATTCTTCAAGTTTTCTTCTTTCAAAGCTTCTCCTTGTACGTATTCTTGTTGGTTTTACTCTTTCCTTTCGGCTTAACGCGTCGTCTACTACATTAGCTTTGCCTGGATGGTACTTTATTTCACATTCGTAGTCACTAAGTAGTTCAACCCATCTTCTTTGCCTCATTTTTAACATTTTCTAGTCAAGAATATGTTGAAGGCTCTTGTGATCTGTGAAGATAGTACACTTAGTACCATAGAGATAATGCCTCCAGATCTTGAGTGCGAACACCACAGCTCCTAACTCCAAATCATGAATAGTGTAATTCTTCTCATGAATCTTCAGTTGTCTTGATGCGTATGCAATAACCTTGTCCTTTTGTATTAACACGCATCCCATTCCCTGATGTGAAGCATCACAGTAGACTACAAAGTTATGCACTCCTTCGGGTAGAGCCAGAATCGGTGCGTTGCATAACTTGTGTTTGAGTGTCTGAAATGCTTCCTCTTGTTTCTCTCCCCAAATTAACTTTTTATCTTTTTGGGTTAGAGTTGTTAGTGGTTGCGCGATCTTAGAGAAATTTTCGATTAATCGCCGATAATAACCTGCCAATCCCAGAAATTGGCGGATCTCCGTTGGTGTCCTTGGGGGTTCCCATTTCTTAATGGCTTTAATCTTAGCTGGATCAAATTGGATTCCTTTTTCATTCACCACGTGGCCAAGAAAGTGCACTTCACGATTCCAAAATTCGCATTTAGAGAATTTGGCGTACAACTTTTCTTTCTGAGCAATTCCAATATCAGCTTTAAATGTTGCTCTTGCTCCTTCTTATCTCGCGAATAAATAAGTATGTCATCTATAAACACGATCACGAACTTGTCTAGATACGGTCGACATACTTTATTCATCAAATCCATGAAAACTGCTGGTGCGTTTGTTAGACCAAATGGCATAACTGGGAACTCGTAATGGCCGTATCGAGTCCTAAAGTCCGTTTTGGGAATATCCTCTTCTCGCACTCTCATTTGATGATATCCAGACCTAAGGTCAATTTTCGAGAAGTACGTTGCTCCTTGAAGTTGGTCAAATAGGTCATCAATCCGGGGAAGAGGGTATCGGTTCTTAATAGTCAACTTGTTGAGTTCTCTATAATCGATTCACATTCGAAAAGATCCATCCTTCTTTTTAACAAACAAAACCGGAGCTCCCCAAGGTGAAGAGCTGGGTCTGATGAACCCTTTATTGAGTAACTCCTGAAGTTGTTCCGACAGCTCCTGCATCTCAGATGGTGCTAACTTATAAGGTGCTTTTGCCACGGGCGCCGCTTCAGGAATTAGTTCTATGTGGAATTCCACTTGTCTTGGTGAGGGTATTCTAGGCAATTCGTCTGGGAATACTTCGGGAAAATCCCGAACTACAGGAATATCTTGAATGCATTTTTCTTCAGCCTTCTTGTCCATGACGTGAGCTAGAAAAGCAATGCATTCCTTTCTAAAATACTTTTGCATCTTCATACACGTCACTATTTTAATACCCCTTCTGGGTTTCTCTCCGTGTACTTCGAGTTTTCCCCCTTGGGGTATCGGAATTTGAACGATCTTTTTGGAGCAACAAATTTCGGCTCGGTTTTTGGATAACCAATCCATGCCCACAACTATGTCAAAACTTCCTAGAATCTTAATATAAGCTAAACCAACTAACTCTTATTTTTAAAATTAACCTATACAAACACTAATAAACTTAATAGAAGCAAACCTGAAAACTCGAATTTTGACAGTTGTCACATCGGTGGACCGCTGTTTTGTGTTTGGCTACCCATGGCAGTCGCATTAGTACCCCGCCCCTCAAGAGCGACCTCGTCCTCGAGGTCAAAGTCAGGAAAGCATCGCTGTAATTTTTCCTTGTTCTCTCATGTGGCTTCGGATAACGGTGCTCCAATCCATTTGAGTAGAATGTGGTGCTCTCGGGTGGGTGTAATGCATGTATCGATGACTGCCTAGGGTTGAGAGTCGGGATTCGTTGCCATTAACAGGAGGAAAATTTGTGGTTTGTACTTTTATGAAGATTCATCTCAAGCCTATAGTCAACGGGTCCGATTTTTTCCAAGATTTCGTAGGGTCCAAAATTGCGTTTTGAAAGCTTTTGACTGGTGTGATTCTGGACCGAGTGTTGCTGATATGATGGAGCTTCAAGTATACAAAATGGCCAATGGGAAAACTTTTGCCAAAGGGAACATAAAGAACGGATGATAAGTTCAGGTTTGACAGGTTGCTAGTAGATTCAATGCCCATAATTTGACACGAAGATCCAATAGCAAGCCGAACTGGATTATGGGGTATGTTAGTATTAAGATTGGATAAAGGCTCTTTGTTCCCAGTCATGTGATATGTGGCTCCACAATCAATAATCCAAGATGGTGAGCTTGCAGAAAAACATGTAGAGATACCCGATTGTGCTGGTACTTCATAAAAAGTAGATGGAACTTTTTGAGGATGACTTGAAACTCTAAATTCATTGGACGACGGTTGTTGCACTTTAACTTTGTCTTCCATTGGATTTGAATTGATTGATCATGCAGCGACGGTTCAACAAGTAACAATGGCTGAGTTTCAAGCATATTTCAGTGCATATCGGAAAATTTTGTCGTGTTCTGACAGATCCAACAGGTTTCGGCGTGTTCCGAGCAGGTTCAGACGTGTTTCGACAGGTTTCGACAGATTCAGAGGTGTTCCAGTAGGTTTCAGGCATGTTTAGGCAGTTTTCAGACGTGTTCCGACAGGTTCTGGAAGAATCAGGAAGATTCCAGTGGCAGCGGCTGGAGGTCCGGCGAAGTCGACTCTGGTTCCGGTGGGGTTCTAGCGAATCCGGTTGGGCTTCTGGTAGAATTCCTAGATTTTGATCAAATGTTTTCAATTAAAATTTTTTTTGGTGAAGAACCAAGTGCTTCAAAAAGATTGTAAAAGCATAGCATATATGTATGAGTGCATTTGCATTTGCAATTGATAGTTATATGTTCTTTGATGATAAATGCACCTAAAACTAGCCGATAGAGATTGCAATTTTAGTCAACTAACTATTAGAATTACATAATAGATTTTTTCATTTTTTTTTCATCTTTTTATTTTTTAGTAGTACAAAATCTAATTGAGAACTTTGAGAAGAGTAACCCACAAAAGTGGTTGAATACTGTTAGTTGCAACATTCAGAAACATAAGCATAGCATCACTACCATATGATCTTAATAACTACAGTTGAAGTTGTGAAATATGTATCTGAGTTGAAGCTTCCTTGACTAAGTCCCCACCAACATCTGCAACCAAATCCAATTGTCCATCGGCCTTATCACCGATGATATTTGTTCTACTGTGTAGGCTTAAAGTAATGTTACCATAAACACGAACAGAACAAGACGCAAAGTTCAAAGGAAAACCCTTAAGTCCAACTCCAATCATAACACCAATAAAAACATCAAAATGGTGATAAGTTAGCACTAGTTTTTAACGTTTTCTTTACAACCACACAATAAGAAACAAAATACCAAAAATAAATCTACCTTTTGGTGAATATATTTATCCAACCAAATTTGGTGATTCACTATTCATTAACACTAAAAAAAATTTGTTATACAGTTCGGTAGGAGATGGCCTAAGAAGACCCAATAAATAGAATAAAACTTGTAGGTCTATCTTATACCTTTAGATGTGCCAAAGCTTGTGAAAGATGTATGTTGCATGAAAGTTGTAAGAAATTCAACTTCATGCACAACATCAACTACAAATCGTTCATCCACATTCACCTAAACAAATTCAAGAGCCTGAACTTTTCAGTCACAATTTAAATTCTAGTTTTCTAACAAATCACACATGCTATGTTATACATATATACACACTCACAAAGAAGATGGATAGTGGCTGGTTCAAGATGGCTAGTCTCCCAAGAAATCGAAAAGAAGAAAAAGAGAGTTTGAGGCAAGGCATCAGCCGAGAGTTGTGTGAAGGGTAGGGAAGGGGTGGCTTTAGGTGGTCCGGTTAGGAGGGGGTGGTGTTCGACGGTGGGGATGTGACGGTGGTTGTAGAAGTGGTGGGTCGGCTTGTGAGGATGGGGTTGTAAGGAGGGGATAGACGAGATGTCGGTGTATAACGAGGTCGGTTCGTTGCGAGCTTATCTTCAATTAATTTGGCTAAGTCATATTTCTGGTGGAGGGATTGTGGGTTGTGTAGGGCAATTTCAGATTGAGTGTCGGAACGGAGGCCAGAGATGAAACAATAGAGTAGGGCTTGGGAAGAAAGGCCAATAACGTAGTTGCTAAGCTTTTTAAATTACGTTTGGTAGGCTGCGACGGAGGTGGTTTGGCTGAGTTTAAAAAGTGTAGCTTGATGGTTGGTGTAGGAAGATGGATCAAATCGGAGTTCTAAGGCGCGTGAGAAGTCGGTCCACGTACCTTGTAAATTGTTAGTGGCAAGATGTTTATACCAACTCAAAGCTTCCCCGATAAGTAGTAGAAAATGGTGTGTGGAATGCGTTGGGGGGGGGGGGTGGAATAATAGGTAAAGTTGTTGTTGGCTTGAAAGAGCCAATCCAACGGGTTAGACCCATCGAAATTGGTCAGGGAGATTTTTGGGGTTCGAGGGTTGTTTGGCGGCGGTGGGTGGTTGTGGATGAGCGGCGGTTCGTTATGATTGGTTTTGGTGAGTGCATTGACGAGTTTGGCCGTAATTTCCATTTGTTTATCAATTTTGGAGGAGAGGGCATCATGGGTGGTGGCGTTTTGGGTGATGGAAGACATTGGTCAAGTTTGGGTAATAGAAAAAGTGGTAGCGGTGAGCAATTGGTCAAGTTTTTCGAGCATATCTAGCATGGAGTCTTCCAAGGATAGGGTTTCTTTACAGTGGACCGTTGTTTTGAGTTTGGCTAAATGTGGAAACCGCATCAAAGAACCTCAAAAATGTTAAAGCCTTTGCCCCCCTTAAGTTCTTCAGCATGACTTGATATTACTTGACGAAGAATTTCTGCGAACTTTTCAGAACTTGAAATGTTTTCGTGGAATATCGGGAACTTGGGAAAGGACGACTTTTCTCCTTGTTATTAGCAGATTGTTTAAGTAAATAGCAAACAAATATAAGGGCATATGTTTTAAAATGACCCTCCACTTTTATAAATAAATAGTCAAATTTATTATTTTCAACTCAACCCTTTAATTATGTTGCACAAATATCTAAGAATTATGGAGATGGAGAAATTCATTATTGGATTAATTTTATGTTTCTTTGATTGTGTGCTTTTTAGTTAAGGGTAATATTGTCATTCAAATAATTAAAACTGTAATAATTATATCGTTATGATTGCATTATTTTGTTATGGACTTTTATTTTGGGACTTAACGCATTAGTAAGTTGAAGATATGGAAGGAAACCGGACAAGCATGCTTGGCAATCCAATCCTTATCAATGGACAAAAATGATATTGCGATGTGGATTTTGATTTTGACTTCGATCCTCCATTCTTCTTCTTATCATCATCGTCATTTTTGCTCTCTGTGATTCAACGGCAATAGCTATTATATTTTAGTAATTCTAACATTAACTATATTATTATAATATTCAATACATGTGATAGAATATTATTTCTCTCCTAAACACGTATTGTTAATATCTCATATCGGTGGAAAGTATTAAAATATTAAGTTCTCTCTTTGCTTAGAAATTTTTACAATTTCTATATTATTTTCTTTATTTTTACATACAATATAGCATAACTGTTGGAGTAAAAAAAATGTAACACCCCCGTTCCGCGTAGCCGGAGGATGGTGTGCCACAATGGAAAACATAACAACAAAACTAACGTAAACGGGAAAACCAGAGCAACTATGATTATCCATCAAAATAAAAGTATGGGGAAGACTAAAGTTAAGACGACATAGGTATAATTACAATATATACAGAAACAAAAATATTATATTATCCAAGGTCGTCTTCAAAATAGTCATATTCCTTTGCTCTTGGTCCCGTCATAAGCCCACCTACGATCCTGTACCTGCTGAGGACAAAACAAACCTCGGCTGAGCAAATTGCTCAGTGAGCGGATAATGAAAATAACAAAGATCGCATGTGTATAATCTAATTAATGAAGGATAATAATTATATGAAATCTGAAGACCGAAATATAAAATGAACAATTGATAATTGACGTGAAATGTTCTTAATATATGAATTAAATAATATCATCAAGTCGAGAACTGAGATTAAATAAGAAAATGAATTGGGTTTGAGGGTTGTATGGACCACTCGAACAATGGAAAATGAGTGTAGGGCAATACACTCAAATCCTTTCCGATAATCGGCTCTCGAAAACGGCTCCTAGGATCGATCCATTCGCCATCAAATTGCCGGTACCAGGCCATACCCACTTATTGACATTAGGGTTCGAATAACGAGGATGTCATGACAAATATAGCCGCCATGGAGAAGTCATGACATCGTTGCCCTCGATGTCGTGCCTTAAATCACAAAACATTCAAATCACATACAATCATGTGAATTCGATGTATAAAGCCACCTTGGATAAGATATTACCTCTATAGTAGCTAATGACCATGAAAAGTCACAAGAATTGGATATCCGTACCTTGGATGGTAATTGATGTACTAAGTATGTAGCTCCTATCCCATTGTTAAAGCCACATTTTTACTCCAAGATTGACCCTAAACAAATTTACAATTGATTGAGAATTATTGGAACAAGATTTGCGGATGATACAAATACTTAAAACTCAAATTACAAACAAGATGTTACCAATTCCCCTGCACCTGACAGCCTTGAACCATTGCTTTCATGACCCTTTTTAACAAACTTAGAGATCAATCCAGATATTAAGGTCTAAACAAAAGTTCCAGATATGTTTCTTATGATTCCAATCTCTTTGGATTCATGTCATTTGGAACAAACACCAATTTTATAAGATTTTTATAAAAACATCGTGCAATTCTCGTTTTTGCACAGTAACAGTTATAAAAACCCACTGTTTGGAGCCTTATAAACTAGAAATCAGCTATGGACATAACCACAAATTTGTAGTAAAGAAGTGATATTCTACGAATTTTTGAACAACAACTATTAAATCCTCTACACAGCTCAAAACAATCTTCTTTTTGATGATTCTACTACTATTCACAGCTCAAAACATTCTCATTTCTTAATTTTTGGTACTAAAACCATGGTGAAACAATATGAAACTTTCATAAACCCAAATACATTATTGGGACTTAATTCTCCACTTCTTTATCAAACAAAAACATAAAACTAACATTCTTAACAAATATTAACCTTACTTACTTAAACCTTATGAATCTTTAACATAATCCATACCCAACTATGATTTTAAGTAATCAAATTAGAGAGAATACCTTAAATTGACATCCACAACTAGCAATTCTTCAAAGTCTAAGCTTCAATCTTTCAAAACTTCATCTTTTTCTTTGATGCAAGAGGAGAATTGAGAATTAGGGTTTGGACTGGAGAACCCATTTATTTTTAGAAAGAGAGATGTCTAGAAGCAAATAAGGTTCTAAATGAGGCTAAGGGGGGTTTTTATACTTAGTATAAAAATCTTCACTTGTCAAAAATTACCCCTCATCAATTGCCTAATTCACCATTGGTCCTACATGGACCTTTCTTAACATTTCTAGTCCAAAATACAACTATCTTAAGCAAATATACAAGTAAATAAGGCATCCAAATTTGTATGTAAACGAATATACTAAGTTTACTCGGTAACGTATCTAGGGTGTTATAATCTCCCCCCTCTAAAAAGAAGATTTTGTCGTCGAAATCAAGTTAAGGTCTATAAATTATGTACCTAAAATTCGATGAGGATATTTATTACGAATTGAATCTTCAGTTTCCCATGTAATCTCGTTCTGAATGATTGTCCATAACACTTTGACAAACGGGATCACTTTTTGTCGCATCACTCGCTCTTCACGATCAATAATTGCTTCCGGTTCTTCAATGTATGAAAGATCACTTTCAATTTTATCACTCGAAAAGTCAACCACGTGAAGAGGGTGGTATTTGTACCCGCGGAGCGACGATACATGGAAAACATTATATATATGCAATAATTGTGGCGGTAAGGCTAGATGATAAGCAACTTCTACAACACGCTCCAGAACTTCGAACGGACCGATATATCGAGGAGTATGCTTTCCTTTGATTCCAAATCTCCGAACACCTTTGAACGGTGAGACTTTCAAAAATACTTGTTCACCCGCATGGAATTCAAGAGGCATGCGATGTTAGTCAATATAACTTTTCTGGCGCGATTGAGCTTCTTTCATTTTCTGGCGGGCAATATTAACTTTTTCGGTAGTTATACGAACCAAGTCGGGTCTTCGATGACTTTTTCTCTGACTTCATTCCAACAGGTTGGCGCACGACATTTTCGTCCGTATAAAACCTCGTACGGAGCCATCCCGATATAAGAATTCCACTATATAGAGAAATTCGTCCCAACTACCGGACCACTCTCGTAACATATCTTCGAGCGTTTGAATTGTTCGTTCTGTTTGCCTGTCGGTTTGAGGATGAAAGGCAGAACCCATAGTAAATCTCGAACCCCAAGCTTTATTCAGTCCGGTCCAGAATCGTAAAGTGAATCGCGGGTCCTATCAGAGGTAATAGAAACCGGTGTACCGTGTAATCTCACGATTTCTCGTTGGAAGATTTCAGCAAGTTTATCGACTGAATACGTTTCCTTAAACGGAAGAAAGTGAGCAGATTTTGTCAGAAGATCCACTACAACCCAAATCGCGTCATGTTGCCCTGTCGTTTTTGGTAGCCCGGTTAAGTAATCTATAGAAATGTGTTCCCACTTCCTTAGAGGGATTTCTAATGGCTGTAATAAACCACTAGCCCGCTGATGTTCAATTTTGACCTGTTAACAGGTTAAACAACTTGCCACATATTTGGCGATATCTCGTTTCAGTCCATTGCACCAAAAATATTGTTTCAAGTGTCTATACATCTTGGTAGAGCCAGGATGAATTGAGAAAGGTGAGTTGTGAGCCTCATTCATGTCTGTGTTTTTGACATCATCAACATCAGGTACACAAAGTCGATCTCGGAACCAGATAACACCATCATTGTCAACCCGAAATTCTGAGTTTGGATCATCTTTCAACTCTTGTACAACCGCCTATAATTCACCCTCTTCATCTCGTGATTTTTTAATTCGAGAAATCAAAGTTGGTTCAACTGTACAAGCAAATAACAAACCAACATCTCCATGAAGATAGAATTCAACGCCCGACCTTTTTAAATCTGCAGAAATTTCAGATGGCACCATTATACAAGACACATTACCGACATTTTTGCGACTTAAGGTGTCACACCCCGCTAAAGCGGAAACACGAGGTACAACAGTTCAAAGTTTCACAGCAATAGGAATATAAACACCAACCATACATAAATAACTAGAACGTCAAGTTCAAAGTTTAATAGTCTACAACTTGACTACTTTGTCTTAAATAAGCAAATTAGTACAACTAAATTTAACATAAACAAAATCTTGATTGGTGTTCCACAAAAACATACAAAACTTGATCGGTTACCTTCTAGTTTCCTGTAAAGCATGATAAAACAAAAAGTGTAAACTACAAAGATTTGGTGAGTTCACAGGTTTTGATATGCACAAAACATTTTATATGCAAGGTATATAAAAATATAGAGGATCAAATGATCGCATCAACTTTAATGTTTTAAAGTTTGATATGCAAAAATACATATTATGATTACACATGATATTAAAGTATTGAGCCACTACTAAGCCTAAGCGACATTCTACGCCCCCACAAACTACCTCAACGGTGGACCTAAAGTCCACATGTGTAGAGCATTCTTAATTGATAAAGTGCACCCCTACTTTCCAGTTAGGTGGGTATGTCAACCAAATAGCGCTATCCACAAATATCATCGGCTCAAACGAATACAGAGTTAAATTGTAGTGTAACACGGGGGCTTCACATAACTCAACATATCATTTGTGTAATATAAATTTTCTCATCATAATGATTTATATGTTTTTCATTAATCAATATAAATCAATTCAATTCCTTTAAAAACAACATGCTTTACACCCCAAAACGTATAAACATTTAAAAAGAAGGGCCGTGAATAGTCACCTTATAGCAAAAAGCTCTAATCAACAAAGCGCGATCCGCACCTACTCGTCGGCCTAACGCTTCCCTATCAAAGAGAAATACCCAAAACTGTCACTTATATGTCTAATGATTACTATGAGTGTGCTTATAAGTCCTTATATGTCCACCTTGGTTTACAATTGTCCCGTTATACATAATGCACATGTGCTCTTTAAGGAAATAATTTATACCGAAAATATAATGTATATTCTTTTAAGTGATCAAAATTTATGAAATCAAACAGTTTCATATTTTCATTTTCTGACAGAAACTATTAGTCCTCAAAATGATCAATTTAATGTAACATCCAAAATGATAAAATTTCTCATCTTTTTATATGTGATGCATTACTGAGTTAAGGTCACTGTGACCAAATTTCATGCATTTTAAACAAATGAAAAGGGTTCAAATAATTTATATCAAACAGGGTGTCACAGCAAGCATGGCAGAGAACACACTGTTAGTAAAACAATCATTTGAGGAGTTCTACCTAATATTTTTCAGAAATTCCAGTTGGATTATAAGCATAACACATAAAGGAAACGTTTGAAATAATAATCACTCATTTTGAATGAGTTATGAAGTAGATATGGCACCACAAACTTGCATGCACACTTCTGTCACTAGTTGACAGATTGCACACTTAACTTTAATAAATTGTTTAATGCCTCAAAACTTCATATTTTTGAATGAAACTAGATTCATATGAACCCTAACTCAAAAACAAAAACCCCAAAAGAATAATTATTCATTATGGACAAATATTCAAAGAGATATTAACATGCAAAGTAGGGTTTACCTACTGGTGATTTCACAGTTTGCACACCTAAATTGTTTTAGGTGTTTGAAGGGTCAAAAGTCCATATTTTTATGTGATTCCACGTGCAAACAAAAGATAACTCATAAATATAACTCTCAAAGGAAAAATCATCCTTTTTCATTGAGTTTTGGAGGAGATATGGCCATTTGAACATGCATGCACAATTCTGTGTGCTTTGGACAGAATGCACACCCATTCGTTTTGATTAATTGAAACCTCAAATCACCATATTTTTTAATTAAACCACTGGCATTTGAAAGATCACTCAATAAATTAAATTCCAGAAGAAAAATGAAGTGTTTTGGATGAATATTCAAAGAGTTATGGTCGTTCAAAGTAGGGTTTACCTACTTGTGAACTTCCAGATGCACCTTCATCTTCCTATGAACATTTGGGGTGTCAAAAGTCAATGTTTTTTAGTGAAACCACTTGTATTAGAACCCCAACTCACTAAATAAACATTTAGAAGAAGATTTATGATATTTGAAAATATTATTTGCAAGAAATGGACGATTTATGCACATGCATGAAATCTGTCAGCACCAAAAATCACCATTGTTGTTCAAAATCACATAAAATCATGTTTTCACCTATTTTATTGAGTTTTTTTGTGTGAATCATAGATTACTACCATTGTATAAACATTTTTACATGGTTTGGTGTATAATCTCTCCACAAACTCAGAAATTTCGTATATTCGAAGAAGTAGATAAAAAAAATGTAAGAAAAGTGGGTTTTTCACCCAAAGTTTGCAAGAAAAATGAGAGTAAAGTTGTTACCTTGTTTGGATGATGATTAGAGCTTCTAAATCCTTGAATGAACTTGATCTTGATGAAGATTTTTAATGATATTGGCTGGAGTTTTTTTTTAGAGAGGAAAAGAGGGAAAAATGAAAGTGTCCCTTCACTTTTCGAGTGAGAGAGAGATGAGAGCAAATTTTGAATTTGAAAATGAACAAATGAGAAGAAAAAATTATTTTATATGTGGACAGGGGGGCGGTGGCCGGCCATGGGTATGGGCCCCACCCATCCCAACAATTTTTTTTTAAATATTATTTTAAGCCGAAAAAAAATGAAATTAAAATTCCATTTTCTCAAATTTTGCCTTTTTTCTTCAAAATATACCCAAAAGTGTTTAAATTATATAAAAATAAAAGTTTTATATTTACCATTCTAAAACTATATATATTTTATATAAATTAGGTATAAATTAGAGCGTTTGGCATTATTTATGACATTTCGGCCAGTTGCGGGTCAGAACCGGACTTCCTAAACAACTACCGGAAACCCTAGAAATTTTTCCGCCATTCTAAGCCAACTAACTTCTATTCTTATATTTAATCTATATTACTACTAATAAACACCTGGAGGTTCAAATTTGACTGTTGTCATAGTCTCCCCCTGTTAAATAAATTTCGTCCCGAAATTTAATAACTGCTACTGTCAATGATCTCCTTTGCAAAAAAATGAGGGATATTTGCCCTTCATAAAATCTTCTCTTTCCCAAGTATACTCTGGGCCATGCTTTGCATTCCAACGAACTTTGATAATAGGAATCTTACTGCGTCTCAGCTGTTTGACTTCTCGATCAAGTATCTCAACTGGTTCTTCAACGAAATGCAACCGATCATTAATCTGAACGTCATCCAGGGGTAGCACTATTGTTTCATTCATTAAGCATTTCTTCATATTCGACACATGGAACGTGTCGTGGATGGCGCTTAAGTTCTGTGGCAACTTTAGTTTGTATGCTACCGGTCCACTTCTTTCGGTTATTTCAAATGGACCAACGTATCTGGGACCCAGTTTGCCTCTCTTCCGGAAAGGTACCAGTCCTTTCCAGGGTGATACCTTCAAAAGCACTTTAGCACCTACTTGGAATTCTAATGACTTTCTCCGATTATCCGCATAACTCTTTTTGACGATCTCTTGTTGTCTTAAGTCTTTCTTTGATAATTGAGATCTTGTCAGTGGTTTCCTGAATAATATCGGGCGTGGTTAATTGTCTATCCCCGATTTCTAACCAACTATGTGGTGATCTACATTTACGTCCGTATAGGGCTTCGTACGGCACACACTGAATGCTGGTATGGTAGCTGTTGTTGTAGGAGAATTCAACAAGTGGTAGGTGGGTATCCCAACTCCCACCAAAATCTATCGCGCATGCACGCAACATATCTTCTAATGTTTGAATAGTTCTTTCTAATCGTCCATCTGTTTAAGGATGATAGGCAGTGCTGTAATCCAAACGTGTACCCAATGCCTTTTGAAGTGACTGCCAAAATCGTGACATAAAACGTGTGTCTCTGTCCGAAATAATGGAAATAGGCACACCGTGACGTGTAACTATTTCATTGATGTAAATTTGCGCAGGTTTCTCCATACTGAAATCTTCACGAATGGGAATGAAATGAGCTGATTTTGTAAGTCGATCTACTATAACCCATATCGAATCATGTCCTTTCCCAGTCCTGGGTAGCTTGGTTATGAAATCCATAGTTATTTGCTCTCATTTCCATTGGGGAATTTCGGGATGTTAAAGTAGACCAGATGGTTTCTGATGTTCGACCGTGACTTGAGCACCAGTTAAGAACTTGCTTACATACTCAGCAATATCTTTCTTCATTCCCGGCCACCAATAGTATTGCTTCAGATCCTTAAACATCTTATCCGCTCCTGGGTGAACCGAATATTTGGATCGATGAGCTTCATCCAAGATATTTGATCGTAAATTTCCAACCTTTGGTACCCATACTTTATTTTTAAAATAACGCACTTCATCTGATTGTAATTCAAATTCTTTCTCTAAGTGATGCAAGGTCTCATGCTTAAAATTTTCTTCTTTCACAGCTTCCCTTTGTGCTTCAAGAATTTGAGTCTTTAGACTTGTTTGAACCATCACTCCCATAGCTCGTGCTCTTGTTGGCTTCACTCTTCTTTTTTCTGCTTATTGCGTCGGCTACTACGCTAGCCTTGCCTGGATAGTACTTTATTTCACAATCGTAGTCACTAAGTAGCTCAACCCATCTTCTTTGCCTCATATTGAGCAATTTCTAATCAAGAATGTGTTGAAGGCTTTTATGATCAGTGAAAATGGTGCACTTAGTACCGTAGAGATAGTGTCTCCAGATTTTGAGTGCGAACACCACCGCTCCTAACTCCAAGTCATGGGTGGTATAATTCTTCTCATGAATCTTTAATTGCCTTAATGCATATGCGATAACTTTCTCCTTTTGCATCAGTACACATCCCATCCCTTGATGTGAAGCATCACAGTAGACTACAAAGTTATCCACTCCCTCAGGTAAAGCCAAAATCGGTGCGTTGCATAACTTATGCTTGAGAGTCTGGAATGCTTCCTCTTGTTTGTCTCCCCAAATAAACTTCTTATCTTTCTGAGTCAGTGTCGTCAGTGGTTGCCCGATCTTGGAGAAATATTCAATAAATCGTCGATAATAGCCTGCTAACCCAAGAAATTGACGTATCTCAGTTGGTGTCTTCGGGGCTTCCCATTTCTTAATGGCCTCGATCTTAGCTGGATCAACATGTATCCCCTTTTCATTTACTACGTGACCTAGAAAGTGTACTTCTCGGATCCAGAATTCACATTTAGAGAATTTGGCGTACAACTTTTCATTCTTGAGCAATTCTAGTATCAACCTCAAATGTTGTTCATGCTCTTTCTTATTGCGAGAATAGATGAGTATATCATCTATAAACACGATCACGAATTTGTCTAGGTATGGTCGGCATACTCTATTCATCAAATCCATGTAGACTACTGGTGCGTTTGTTAGCCCAAAAGGCATAACTAGGAACTCGTTATGACCATAACGAGTTCTAAACGCTGTCTTAGGAATGTCTTCTTCACGAACTCTCATCTGATGATACCCTGATCGAAGATCGATCTTTGAGAAATATGTAGCACCTTGAAGTTGATCAAATAAGTCATCAATTCGAGGGAGGGGGTATCGGTTCTTGACAGTCAACTTATTGAGTTCCCTATAATCAATACACATTCGGAAAGATCCATCCTTCTTTTTAACAAACAAGATTGGAGCTCTCCAAGGTGAAGAGCTAGGCCTAATGAATCCTTTATCGAGTAACTCTTGAAGTTGTTCTGACAGTTCTTGTATTTCAGATGGTGCTAACTGATAGGGTGATTTTGCTACGGGCGCAGCTCCCGGAATTAAATCAATGTGAAATTCAACTTGTCTTGGTAGGGGCAGTCCGGGTAGATCATCAGGGAATACCTCGGGAAAATACTGAACTATAGGGATATCCTAAATGCGTTTCTCTTCGGTCTTCTTATTCACAATGTGAGCTAAAAAGGCTGTGTAGTCTTTTCCTAGGTACTTTCGCATCTTCATGCATGACACAATTTTAAAGTCCCTTCTAGGTTTCTCACCATGTACTTCGAGTGTTTCTCCTTTGGGTAGTGGTATTCGGATAATTTTCTTAGAGCAGCAAATTTTCGTTTGGTTTTTAGACAACCAATCCATTCCCACGATTATATCAAAACTTCCCAACTTAATCGGGATTAGATCTATACTGAAGTCTCTATTAACCAAGTTTAAAGTGCAGTTCATTATTACGTCTTTGGTCCTACTTTCTTGACCGTTGGCATATTCAATGACATACTCTTCTTTAAACTTTTGAGGTTTTAGATTTATCTTTGGTCTAAAATCTAATGACACATAACTCCTATCCGCTCCAGAATCAAATAATACAGATGCATGATGATTGTTCAGAAGAAACATACCTGTGCTTGACCTGGTTTTGTCTTGCTTCTTCCGCTCCAATTTCAAATACTCGACCTCGTGATTGACCTTCTTGGTTCCTTTGATTTGTTGGTTGCGCTTGCCTGGTGTCTGGCCTCCAATTCCGTCTTGGGCATTTATTCCTGAAATGATCTGGGCTTCCACATTCATAACAAACCCGCTTCTCACCAATCCTGCAATCCTTTGCAATATGGCCTTTCGGGTTGCACTTGAGACAAGTAATGCATTTCCCTTGATGATAACTATTACAT
Source organism: Silybum marianum (assembly GCA_036898165.1). Classification (NCBI taxonomy): domain Eukaryota; kingdom Viridiplantae; phylum Streptophyta; class Magnoliopsida; order Asterales; family Asteraceae; genus Silybum; species Silybum marianum. The sequence continues at coordinate 18,533,486 of CM072530.1, read as the reverse complement.
TTATCACACTTTGGGTACGCCCCTTTTCCTTTCCCTGTTGTCGATGTCTGGATTCCATATTTCCCCGACGTTCTTTGCTCCTTTCCTGACCTCTTCCCAAACTGTCTTCTTGCAGGTTCATCCACCTTCCTCTTTCCCAATGCCTTGTTGGTTGCAAACGTTCCTGTACGGTTCGCATTTTTGGTGAGTCGTGTTGCTAAGTTTACTGCTGCTTGAAGTGTCTTCGGATCAACTGAAGTAACGTCCCTTCTAATTTCCGGAGACAGACCCCATACATATCGATCAACTCTATTCTCCTCAAGTGTCACTAAATGTGGTACTAGTTTGGCCAACTCATGGAAACAGGCAGTATAAGTATCAACATCGTTTCTTTTCATTTCATGGTTCCATAACTCTGCTTCCAACTTCTGAATTTCACTTCTCGGACAATACTCATCCTTAAGCATTTTATTGAATTCATCCCATGTGAGTCTATTAACTGTCTCTCGGCCTCGAATTTGGACCTGGGTGTTCCACCATGTCAAGGCTCGTCCTTGAAGAAGACAAGAAGAAAATTCTACCTTGTTTCTCTCGATACATTTACTAATGTGGAGAACTGACTCCATACCCTCTAGCCAAGTTATAAGTCCAACAGCTCCTTCCGTTCCATGGAACTCTTTTGGATTACAACTCCTAAAAGATTTGTATGTACACTCTTTTTCTTCAGATCTCCGGTTGTTTCCCTGATTAGTGTTTAACCCCGCCGCTACCTGGCTAACAATATTCGGTAGTGCTGCCATAAGTTGTTCTGATACTAACCTTGCGACTTCGGGATTTTGTCTCCTTGGAGGCATTGTTCTAAAACACAATTCCAAATTGAGTTTCAATCAGATTTCTATTACTATTTCCGAACTAAATCTTCTTACTAAGTTTTAAGCGTATAATATGATATACGTTTAATACTAATCATCTAATCATACATTCAAACAATATGCGACTTCGGGATTTTGTCTCCTTGGAGGCATTGTTCTAAAACACAATTCCAAATTGAGTTTCAATCAGATTTCTATTACTATTTCCGAACTAAATCTTCTTACTAAGTTTTAAGCGTATAATATGATATACGTTTAATACTAATCATCTAATCATACATTCAAACAATATGCGAAATTCAGATAACATGCAAACCTTCATAGATAAAATTTAAACGTTTCAACGTAAGTTTCCAAAATATAGATCCAAAAAGACAACAAATTGTTTACAACTTAAAACAAACAAGTTTCTAATTAGAGTGTTCCGATCCCAAAAAGATTCAAATAAAGAGATTGACTAGTGCAATATCAACCAAACCAACACTCCTAGAAAGATCACTAGAGCTCCTAACGTCCCAACCAAATAGGTATACGTCCTCCGAATTGCCCCTCTAGCATCTAGGGCCACCTACATAACTCTAGTCGTGAATGCATCCTGTGTGTGTAGTATTGCGAGGACGTCATCTATAAATTGTCGGTAATGGTCCAGTCTGTGTCTGTGAAGCTCTACTTCATTAACCATTCCAGAGACCTATGCGTGTTCCAACGCGGTCATCCCCTGGGGCTGCGGTACAGGAACTCCTATTGTCGGAGGAGGAGGAGTCACACTTCGCGACCTGGATCGCGATTGGGATGGTTCTTCCGAAGGTACGAAAGGACCCGTGAAAGTCACTCTTCTGAAAGGGAGAACGCGCTTTCGAGCGGTTCTGATTGTCCTTGGTCCTCGAGATGTACCATCGCCAGTAGGTGAAGGTACATGCATAGAAGTGAGTGATCGAGCAGAGGAATCAGCAGTATCCTCGTCATGACTGTTCTCGGAAGGGTAATATTCTTCATGGGTGGGGTCAGTCCTCCTAACTCGACCAGTGATATAACCGGACTCATCTAGGGAATTTTCGGACGACGACATGATACTGTGAAATAAAAATAAAAGAAAAATTTTATAAATGTCAGAAACATTTTATAATACTCATGCGAACTCACATAAAATCATATTTTTCAATTGGAAATAAGAAGTTTTCTGATCTATGCTAATTTTTAGTATAACTAGTCCAAGTCTCTTCTTATTCATACCATATTTAGACATAGGTGATAAGGCTTTGCCTAATTATAATATGCTAGAATGATGCTCATTGTAGTTATACTAGTAGTGAGCTTTTAAATTTCTAAATATATTTTAAGGAAATAATTTTTGAAAATTTTGGTTATAGTGCATGGTTTTTGTTAGAAAACCGGTGTTCTCTATAACATAAGGCTCTGATATCAAGTCTGTCACACCCCGCTAAAGCGGAAACACGAGGTACAACAGTTCAAAGTTTCACAACAATAGGAATATAAACACCAACCATACATAAATAACTAGAACGTCAAGTTCAAAGTTTAATATTCTACAACTTGACTACTTTGTCTTAAATAAGCAAATTACAACAAAATTTAACATAAACAAAATCTTGATTGGTGTTCTACAAAAACATAAAAAACTAGATCGAGTACCTTCTAGTTTCCTATAAAGCATGATAAAATAAAAGTGTCAACTACAAAGAGTTGGCGAGTTCACAGGTTTTCATATGCACAAATACATATTATGATTACACATGATATTAAAGTATTGAGCCACTACTAAGCCTAAGCGACATTCTACGCCCCACGAACTACCTCAGCGGTGGACCTAAAGTCCACATGTGTAGAACATTCTTAATTGATAAAGTGCACCCCTACTTTCCAGTTAGGTGGGTATGTCAACCAAATAGCGCTATCCACAAATATCATCGGCTCAAACGATTACAAAGTTAAATAGTAGTGTAACACGGGGACTTCACATAACTCAACATATCATTTGTGTAATATAAATTTGCTCATCATAATGATTTATATGCTTTTCATTAATCAATATAAATCAATTCAATTCCTTTAAAAACAACATGCTTTACACCCAAAACGTATAAACATTTAAAAAGAGGGGCCGTGAATACTCATCTTATAGCAAAAAGCTCCAATCAACAAAGCACGATCCGCACCTACTCGTCGGCCTAACGTTTTCCTATCAAAGAGAAATACCCAAAACGGTCACTTATATGTCTAATGATTACTATGAGTGTGCTTATAAGTCCTTATACGTCCAACTTGGTCTACAATTGTCCCATTATACATAATGCACATATGCTCTTTAAGGAAATAATTTATACCGAAAATATAATGTATATTCTTTTAAGTGATCAAAATTTATAGAATCAAACAGTTTCAGATTTTCATTTTCCGACAGAAACTATAAGTCCTCAAAATGATCAATTTAATGTAACATCCAAAATGATAAAATTTCCCATCTTTTTATATATGATGCATTACTGAGTTGAGGTCATTGTGACAAAATTTCATGCATTTTAAACAAATAAAAAGGGTTCAAATAATTTATATAAGGTATCACAGCAAGCATGGCAGATTACACACTGTTAGTAAAACAATCATTTAAGGAGTTCTACTTAATATTTTTCAGAAATTCCAGTTGGATTATAAGAATAACACATAAAGGAAACTTTTGTAATAAGAATCACTCATTTTGAATGAGTTATGAAGTAGATATGGCACCACAAAGTTGCATGCACACTTCTGTCATTAGTTGACAGATTGCACACTTAACTTTAATAAATTGGTTAATGCCTCGAAACTTCATATTTTTGAATGAAACTGGATTTATATGAACCCTAACTCATAAAAGTAAACTCCAGAAGACGAATTATGCATTATGGGCAAATATTCAAATAGATATTAACATGCAAAGTAGGGTTTACCTACTGTGGTTTCACAGTTTGCACACCTAAAATGTTTTAGGTGTTTGGAGGGTCAACAATCCATATTTTCATGTGATTCCACTTGCAAACAAAAGATAACTCATAAAAGTGACTCTCAAAGGAAAAATCATCCTTTTTCATTGAGTTTTAGAGGAGATATGGCCATTTGAACATGCATGCACAATTCTGTCTGATTTGGACAGAATACACACTCATTTTGTTTTGATTAATTGAAACCTCAAATCACCATATTTTTTAATGAAACCAGTGGCATTTGAAAGGTAACTCATTAAATTAAATTCCAGAAGACAAATCAAGTGTTTTGGATGAATATTCAAAGAGTTATGGTCGTTCAAAGTAGGGTTTACCTACTTGTGAACTTCCAGATGCACCTTCATCTTGCTATGAACATTTGGGGTGTCAAAACTCAATGTTTTTGAGTGAAACCACTTGTATTAGAACCCCAACTCACTAAATAAACATTTAGAAGAAGATTTATGATATTTGAACATATTATTTGCAATACATGGACGATTTAGCACATGCATGAAATCTGTCAGCACAAAAAATCACCATTGTTGTTCAAAATCACATAAAATCATGTTTTTCACCTATTTTCTTGAGTTTTATTGTGTGGATCATAGATTACCACCATTGTATAAACATTTTTACATGTTTTGGTGTATAATCTCTCCACAAACTCAGAAATTTCGGATATTAGAAGAAGTAGCTAAAAAAATGTAAGAAAAGTGGGTTTTTCACCCAAAATTTGCAAGAAAAATGAGAGTAAAGTTGTTACCTTGTTTGAATGATGATTAGAGCTTCTAAATCCTTGTATGAACTTGATCTTGATGAAGATTTTTAATTATAATGGTTGGAGTTTTGTTTTAGAGAGGAAAACATGTACCTTTTGTAATTATAATGAAGATTTTTAATTATAATGGTTGGAGTTTTGGTTGGAGTTCGGCCATAAACATGGTTGTCTCATTAGCAAAGACAAGCTTCCTATCTAAGCTTGACAAGTGGCATGTACCTTTTGTCTTGCATTAAATGCAAACGGGTATAAATAGAATGAAGATGTCTTCTTCATTCTAATGCATGCTTCTTTCTAGCCTATACCTTCTGTATTCTTTCTTCCTTCCTCTTGTGCATCAAACTGTGTGTTTCTTAAGTTACAATAGAATAGGTTTTGAACTTGTTCTAATTCCGCTTGTAACTGTAAACTTGTTTATTATCTATAAACTCATTTAAAAACCAAAATCTGTGTGTTTGTATTCAACCCCCCCCCCCCCTCCCTTCTACAAACTGTTTACTTAATATTTAATTCTTGTAGACCCTTATTGGACCAACAATTAACCCGAAATGGCATAACAACAAATTCAAAGTGTCCATAACGGGTACAAAAAACAGTCTTTGGGATATCTTGTTGTCGAATTCGTAGCTGATGATATCCAGACCTTAGATCGATCTTAGAAAAATATCGAGCACCTTGTAACTGATCGAATAAGTCATCAATACGAGGTAAGAGATATTTATTTCGAATGGTAACACGATTCATCTCCCTATAATCAATACAGAGTTTCATGGAACCGTCTTTTTTTTAACAAAGAGAACAGGTGCACCCCATAGAGATACACTGGGGGGGATAAAACCTTTGCTCACGAAATAAACACTCGAGGAATCTATTTGTGAAATCGTTCAAGCCATACATGAGTCTCTTGAGAATTACCCCCAGTGTCGGTTCCATGATCTTGAGTCTCTAACGGTTGGTTCACAAGGTTTGGTTCAGGAACCTCATTAGAGTGATGGAGTGCTTCCACCGTTTGTGCAACCAAACTTGGTAGCATCTCAGACAAAATTTAATGGATTGTTGCTGTAATATTTGGGTGAACTGGTTGGGTTAGCAGGGCATTAGATACATTTTCTGGCCCATTTTGATTCTCCTGGGCCTTCCCCAACCCCGTCTAGGTCCTTCCAATCTTGGTGGCATCTTGAGTTACTACATTTGCCACATAATTTTCATTAGAACCAACATTGAATATGAAGACTGGATGCATAATTGCACTTTAAATGAAAGGGAGAATTGAATTATAGGAATAAGAATGATACAATTAAACAATTAAGGAGGGAAACCTAAGTTACCCGATCCTAAAACTACCCATTCCTCACATATCAAACTTTGTTGTAGTACAAGATCATAACCTATAGCTCTGATAGCATAACTTGTAATAGTCCCATCCTGCATGGCCGGTGGACGGTGTGCCATAATGGAAAACATAACAACAAAACTAACGTAAACGGGAAAACCAGAGGTACTATGATTATCCATCAAAATAAAAGTGTGGGGGAGACTAAAGTTAAGACGACATGAGTATAATTACAATATATACAGAAACAAAAACTATTATATTATCCAATGTCGTCTTCAAAATAGTCATATTCCTTCGCTCTCGGTCCCGTCATAAGCCCACCTACGATCCTCTACCTGTCGAGGAAAAAACAAACCTCGACTGAGCCAATTGCTCAGTGAGCAGATAATGAATATAACAAAGATCGCAGTCTATAATCGATTTAATGAAGGATAATAATTATATGAAATCTGAAGACCGGAATATGAAATGAACAATTGATAATTGACGTTAAATGTTCTTAATAAATGAATTAAAATAATATTATCAAGTCAAGAACTGAGATTAAATAAGAAAATCAATTGGGTTCGAGGGTTGTACGAACCACTCGAACGATGGAAAATGAGTGTAGGATCGATCCATTTGCCCTCAAATTGGCCGGTAAACATGTCAATTCAATGTATAAATAGTAATCTTAAAAATATATGACTTTTAGTCATTATATATGAAAGTAGAATTCCGAAAATTGTTCAACACTAAAAATGGTGAATTCCAAAGATGGTTCAATTTAAATTCAAGTAACCAATAGTGAATACATCAAAGCCCAAAACCTATGATAATAGCTCCAATCAAGAATCATCATATATAGACATAACGAACACCGATTAGTCAAGGAGTTAACAACTCACAATGTGCCGATATGATCTCAAGAATTAGAAATAAGAGATCATGACCCGTTTTAACAAACTTAGAGATCAATCCAAATGTTAAGGTCTAAACAAAAGTTCGAGATCTTCTTCTTATGACTCCAATCGCTTTGAATTAATTTCATTTGGATCAAACACCAATTTTATATGATTTTTATAAAATAAGTGTGCAGTTCTCTTTTTTGCAAGTAACAGTTATAAAACCCACTGTTTGGAGCCTTATAAACTTGAAATCAGCTTTGTACGTAAACTACAAAGTTGTAGTATACTCAGATACCTTTCCAACGATATATCGTACACCTCAATCGGATAAACATGTGGTTTTCTAAGAATTTTTGAACAAACAGCAACTATTAAAATCCTCTACACAGCTCAAAATAGTCTTTTTTTTTTATAATGCTGCTACTATTCACATCTCAAAAAAGTCACATTTCTTAAAATTTTGGTACTAAAACCATGGTGAAACAATATGAAACTTTCACAAACCCAAATACATGATTGGAACTTAATTCTCCACTTATTTATCAAACAAAAACATAAAACTAACATGCTTTAACAATGATAAACCTTACTTACGTAAACCTTATGAATCTTTAACATAATCCATACCCAACTATGATTTTAAATCATCAAATTAGAGATAATACCTTAAATTGACTTCCACAACTAGCCATTCTTCAAAGTCTAAGCTTCAATCTTTCAAAACTTCATCTTTTTCTTTGACGCAAGAGGAGAATTGAGAATTAGGGTTTGGAATCGAGAACCTGTTTATTTTTAGAGAGAGAGAGAGAGAGAGAGAGATGTCTAGGAGCAAATGAGCTTCTAAATGAGGCTAAGGAGGGTTTTTATACTTAGTATAAAAATCATCATTTGTCAAAAATTACCCCTCATCAGTTGCCTAATTCACCATTGGTCCCTACATGGACCTTTCTTAACATTTATAGTCCAAAATACAACTATCTTAAGCAAATGTACAAGTAAATAAAGCATCCAAATTTGTATGTAAACAAATATACTAAGATTACTCGATAACGAAATCTAGGGTGTTAAAAAAAATTATTAAAATCTATTTTTTTCTCTATTTTAACACAGATGTTGGAGATGTTATAACATTAAAGTACACTTTAAATATTATATCTATATCTATCTATATCTATATCTATACTATATTAAAAATCATGAGTTATGGTTATTCTTGAAAATTTCAAGAGTATAACTCTTAATGCTAAATGTACAAGTTTTTTAGCATCATGTCTTAAACCGTTATTAGTACATTTTAAGAGGTACATATTTACATGCGTAATGTACTAAAGTATGAAGCGGAAGCCTTATAGAACCCCAAACACCACCTCCCTTGCTGGAATCTCTCTCAACCCACGTCCTCACTCCCCCTGAATCAACCCTTCATCCCACGTCCAATTACCCCTCCTACCTGATATCCATTCTTCGACTACAAATCCATCTCATCTCTTCAATCTCTCCATTAATATTTGGTACACGGCAAGACGATTTATACTATCTATGCAAGGTTTTGTATGCAGGCTCTCAAAGTCGATCTCTCCTCTCGCTCCCTACGGTTTCTCGTAAGATCGCTACTCTCACTCTTTACGACGATTCCATACGATCGATCCTCTTACTCCGTACGACGATTCCTATACGATCGTTCCTCTTGTTGTAATCAGGTTTGTTTTAGGGCTTAACTGGATTCTCTCGCTCTTCTGTGCGATTATTTGTGTGTGTGTGTGTGTGTGTGTGTTTTGATGTTATTTTCATCGATTCTTGAAGTCTGAGAATGGTTTCATTATCAACAAACGCGTGGATTTTTGTTCAATTCTTGATAAAAAGAATGACTGTTGATTTCTTTTGAACATATTTCTTGCAGAGAAGGTGTTTGCAGAAATTCCTCAAAGGGGTTTGGTGTTGTAAAAACTACCAATTAAGAGTTATTGCTGTTATGGGATACCGGGGTTCGGGAAACATTGTGAAGGCTAAGCCCAATATCAGTATTTCATTATGAAGTAGCAGTAGCAGATCTTATAGGAAAGTGTTTGGAGAAAGTATTTCATTAGTAAGAATGATTGTTTCAGTTCAACTGGTATAAGCAATGATCATTCTGATTCAAAATTTTAAAGTGACCACTTTATATGTGAGATGATGCTTATTTTGGTTCATTTGTCATGAAGATGGATATTTCATAGGATCACACAAACATATATATATATATATGGTGCAACTTTACATATTGCAAATATTTTATTTGCTTTTATTTTAATATGTTTTGATTGATTTTAATATGCATAGCGCCATAGCGGTCGAGACAAGCTATTCCTACCATAACATTTTTGGAAGAGAAAACATGCATATTAAGCTTTTCTTTTGGAGAAGGATAATGTGTTTTTGGGCACAACTCTCTTTTCCAGGTGATTGCAAATTGCTTGTTTATTTAGCTTTTCTTTTGTTTTGACTCACGTTGAGAAAAAGGAATCTCATATTGAAAGGATTAATTTTATTGTGATTTTTGTTGGGCAATTTTAGCCCGCTGTCACTCTTGCAACAGGAAGTGTAATTTACGGTTGGATAACTTAACTTGCAAGAAAAAATGCAGGAAGAAAGGCACACCGTGTTGTATATCGTAGGAGTTCATAGTGGAATTAGTGGTTATATATTTCATTCTTTTGTGAAATAATCTTGGCACATACTTACATAAAGTAAGAGTCAAAGATAAGTAAAATTTAGCACGTTGATGTAAAAAACGATCCAGTAAAGGACCATCCTAGGTTGATGTCTTTGGATCATTAGATGCCTCAATTAACTGCCATTGAATAGAGTGATTTCATGTAAAGGACAGTGAAATGTTGCAGTTTATTATATAGGATTACGGGCCTGTTTACTTGCGCCCCTAACCCTTCTAGAATTAAAGAAACAGTGTCTTCGGGGCTGTTCGATAACGGCTTAGTGGGCTTAATGGTATGTACAACTTATTCGGTAAGCCATACAAGAGTGTTTAGATGTAGCTTTATGAAAAAGTTAGTGGCTTTTTCGGTCAGCCAAAAAATAGATGTCCTTGTAATTTAATTGTGCTTCTTTTTCCATTTTTACCCCTTGTTTAGAAAATAAAACGGTAACATCGAATAAACGCTATCTCAAATAAATCACACTTTGAAGAAAATTAAAATATTTTGTTGAAGATATCTCTATAACCATCTTCAATCTCTTCTTTCAATCTACTCCTTTTGTTGCTTTTGTGAAAGGTTGAAGAACATCAACTTTTTGTGGAAGACGAGCAGGGGGTAGCAGGAGCGAATGGCAAAATGTACATCTGATTTGTTTACTAGCAGTAAGTTGAAAGGAACTTATCTCTTCTCTTGACCTACTCCATTGCTTCATCTAGATTATCGTTCTCTTTATGGAAAAAGTCCATTTAGATTATCGTTTCTCTTTATGGAAAAAGTCCATTTAGATTATTGTTGGTGAAGATGTTGAACATCACCATTTTTTTATTTTCATCTACTCCTCTGCGAACAAAGGATTCCATTTTAACTTTTAACTTTTATACTATGGGTTTTATATGAATCAATAGTGATGGGTTTTGTATTTGATTAAATGGTACTTTAGATTGTTGTTGGTAAAAGGTGTTGAAAGAGCGTAGACATACAAATCAATTGCTAATTTTTTTTGTTTTGCAATTATTCATGTTAAGGCTTTAGAAATATATGAATAATAAGAAATAATTAAATGGTTTACATATGTTGCGGAGGGTGGACAAGAAATTGAATTTTATTCTTTTAGTAAAAAATCAAAAATAAATAATAAGGGGTTAAATTGTCATTTATATTATTTAAACACGTTTATTTAGCCCAACAAATGAATAATAATTTCGCTTACTTCATAAAGATAGTGTAATCCATACATATAGCTTAGCTCATTAAGAGCTTAATGGAAAATCAACTAAGCAACCCGTTAGAAGTTGGTTAGGGCCGAATGTGCACGTGTTGCTATATGAAAGAACAACACTTCGGTTGATTGAGATTAAAAGAAATTAACATCAAAATTCAGGTTGTCATTTTTACATGGAACTCACATAAAGTATGAACATGTAATAGTTGATTCTACTTTTGTATTTTGAATAGCATGAAAGAAATAACCGATTTCTTCTTAAATGCATAACTCATTATTGTTCGAGACGATTGTAATTTTGTTCTGTTCAAATAAAATTTAATTTTTATAATTGATAGTTGCATTAATCTTTTTTTCCAACGTTGTTTTTCTTTACTTCTTTTCATTTCTAGCTAAAGACAACATATATGTTCCTATAAACGCCTTACGACTGTAATTTGTTAGCATCCTAAAAAACAAAAATATTCGAAAATGTATTTTTCAAAAAGTATATAGAAGGTGTCTATCGATTTTATTTTTAATGTCTCACATAAAATTATAAAATTAACATCGAGCGGTACAAAAAATTAAACAAATATAAAATGGGATTGCCATTTCGAGTTACGGGTTTCAAGATGGATATTCTTCATGCAGCAACCTGTGCGGGTATATTACTAATTACTTGAAATCTAAAAGAAATTACTAAGAATTATATAATTTATAAAAATTTGAAAAATCAATCTTATGTGTACCAATCTTAGGCCAAGACGGTCTCTAAATGCGGATGTCATTTTAACACTATAAATTGCATGAATATGAAATGTACTTTGAAATGATTCTTATTCTAAATAAACCATTTCAAAAAATACCAACATAGTTATATGTAGTATCTTAAAATTTAGGTATCTAGTATCTACTATATAAATTGATATTGCAAAGTACTTTGTTTCAATTCTTTATTTTATACTCCCTCCATCCTAAAATAAGTGTCTACAAATGAAATGGTACACAGTTTTTGTAATGTATAATTGGTACATTTTTTTGTTACCCAAATGACAGTTTTACCCTTATTTAATTCTCTTTTCTCAGAAATCTTAAATATTTGTGTATTAATTAACGATAAATTTAATTAGTTATTTATTTCTGAAAGCAGACACTCATTTTGGACAAACATATATAAAATATGGACATTTGTTTTGAGACGGATGAAGTATAACGTTTTTAGTAAAACTTTGAAAATATATTATATGAAATAGAGTAAACTACGGTTTTTATCCTTGCGGTTTATTAAAAATTACGATTATCATCTCTATGTGATGTTATTTAGAAATTACGATTTTCGTCCCTGTGGTTTGCGTATTGCATTTCATTGTTATTTTCGTCCTTACAAATTACAATTTATTGTTGCTTCAATCCCTCTGGCGTACAATTTCTTATTGTTTTGCTCCCTTGTACTTGAAGGTAAGAATTAGTACATGGACGAAAATAGCAATGAGTTACAAACCATAAAAACAAAAATCGCAATTTCTAAGCCATAGGAATGAAAATCAAAATTATTAACAAACCACAGGGACGAAAAATCATAATCTACTCTATAGAATATGAAAACAAAACAAAGCATATTATATAAAACATTTTGAATATAGCGATTGCAAAAAAAAAACATATTCTTATAAACCATATAATAGAGTCGCACACTAGATGATTTAACATTACAAAATATTTATCTATCTAACAATCATAAATATTACAATATTCAACAAGCGTTAAACGAATCTTTCATGAATCTAAAGTTAACTACAATATACTCTAAAAACGTCGAACCCTTGCAGTTTTTCCAAGCCAATTCGTTTACCAGAGATGTTCAAATCATGCACAACACATGCATACTTTTCTAAGCAAAAATATTAGATGATAATATGGTTTTACAATTCATAACAAATGTGTCAAGTAATTGTACAATTATGTCTTATCGTCATTCTTTAAAGCAAACTAAAGAATATGAAACTTAGGGATCATTTGTCAAACGCTTACCCATGTAAGTGTTTGTTGGCAAAAATTCAATAGTATCACTTATCGGTAAGGTTTTAGTCCATCAAAAAGGTATTGTATGCAACAATCTATCCGGTCCTTATCTTTGCTTTTACCGAGTAAGATTTTTGGTCTTGTCATACTTAATCCAATAAAGTAATGTGGTTTGTTAAGTTTAGCAAGATAAATGTTGTCATATTTAATCTAATAAGGTAATGTGGTTTGATAAATTTAGATAGGTAGGTGTTGTAGTGAAAAAGCCCCTTAGATTTGTCCTCAAACTAGAAAAGTGATCAAATAAAAAATTTAAAATGATTCGTATTTCATAGAAAGTATCTTAACAAACCTTGAGCTTAGTATCTCATGTGTCATCTACGCCATTTAGATTCGCATTTCATAGAAAGTATCTTAGGTATCTATTATAAACTGAATTACACATTGTGTTAAATGTATGAAATAACAACATACTTTTATAATTTTTTTATTATAGCATTGTACTTTTAATTTTTCTTATTACAACAATGTAGCTTAAAATTATTTTTTATTAAGGCGTTATACTTTGAAAATTCTACCAAATATAACAATGAGTAGGGTGTAAATGATGCGAATCGAGCTCGAGTATCATTATACTCGACTCGAACTCGAAAACTAATTCTCAAGCTCGAACTCGACTCGAAAACTCGCGAGTAATCAAAATCCAATCTCGACTCGAACTCGAACTCGAAACCCAAGTTCCAAGCTCAAGCACGAACTCGTTTCAAAGCTCGTTTCAAGCTCGAACTCGAACTCGTTTCAAAGCTCGTTCCAAGCTCGAACTCGTAGTCGTTTCAAAGCTCGTTTAAAGCTTGAACTCTAACTCGAACTCGATCCAAAGCTCGTTTCAAGCTCAAAACAAACCTGCTCAATAAACAAACTTCAATAGAAATTTCTTAAGGACCTAAAAAGTGGACCCATTTAACTTTATGTGGTACTCCAAAATATTTTTTACTACAAAGATAAAATTGAACAGTTAATTAGTTCAAGTATCCAACTTAGCAAGGTTGAACAATGCAAACCACCTTTACATGTGTTATTTATGGTGGTCATGAGGTTGAATCCCTCTAGATTGCCAATGTGGGATGAGAGAGTATTTATATAGTAGGGTAATAAGGTGAGTTGCGTTCACTTGATCAATGTGGGAAAAAATGAGGAGTGAAGCAACTCACATTCTCCTTCACAAATTTAACTTTAGATGGTTTCTTTTCATTTTAAGTTCAAAATTTAATTTATTATGTTATTATTGATTTATTATATTAAATTAAGTTGTTACTAATTTTTTTATTATATTTTATAAATTATAATATAAAATTAATTATATATAAAATATATTCGAGTATCTCACGAGCTTATCGAGTCTAGTTTCAGGTAGCTCGACTCGACTCATTAGTATGTCGAGCTTATTCGAGTCGAGTGTTGACAGAGTTTTGACCGAGTCGATCTCGAGTAGCCCGCGAGTTGTCTCGTCTCATTTACATCCCTAACAATAAGTAACTTGTTACCTTTTAAACAAGTTAACCCCCACTTTTCCTTGTTTCATGGCTTAAATGAGGTGACATGGGTGACACGTCATTCTGATTACATGACATTAATAAATAAATAAAATCTTTTGCCTTTTTTAATAATTTTCTCATTTTCTCTTATGATTATTCATATCTCACCCACTTTATATTTTTCTTAATTTTTTCACGTCATCACTTTTAAAAAAAAATCACTCTTACTAATTTGCATGCAATATAAATATTGTAGACTAACATTTTTTAACAAATATAATATTTTTTTCAAGATAAATAATTTTTTATAAGAGAACGTAACACTTTTAATTTAATTTTCTGATTAAAAAAAACTTATATTGTATTTTTTAAGAAAAATTTAACGATATAAAATTTGTTTTACAAATATTTTTAATATTGTTATTGTTTGGGTAAAACTCTCATAAGTTCTCGACCGTTGACTAAAACAATCTCCCGTTCGGCTCACGACTTCGTTGCAAGGTATATCCTTTTAAATTAACAAACTAACCGTTGATTGACTGTTATGTTCCATACAGGATCGTTGGACATTTACAGTCAATGCCATTAAAGACATTCATGAAGATCATCAATGACAGACGACAATTACAAATGACTCCGGTTATAGAATCCAAGCTCAAATCAACGAAGGGACCCCGGTCAACGAACACAATGCTCTAACATCAAGAAACATACAATAGCTCTCTAGATTTCATACGATATTACTGTTCATTTTTACATTTCTCTCTGTAATAGTACGGCCATCGTTCTAAAGGACGATGTTCGTGATTGACGTCACGTTTTCATAGTGCAACGACGATACGCCCTATCGTCCGCGGTTTTTTCCCTCGTTAAAGGGTTTTTCCGTGCCACCGAATCTCTTGTCTTAAGTTTTTATTGCCTTAATTGTATTTGTCGTGAGAATACTGTCTGCGATCGATCAGCTCCACAAACTCCTTAAGTTGACTTTTGATAAGTTAATTTTTGGCATTAACAGTTTGGAGCCCACTATGGGGTCCGGTCGAAAGAATTCTCCGACAAACACAGTAGTTACTAACGATTTTCCTTTTTGTTTTTCCTAATGGCATATCATGGAGCTAACCCCGCAGAAGCAGCACTAAGGGCAGAGCTACGTGCCGCGCAACAGCGAATTCAGCAGTTGGAAGCGCCGAGGTTTCCTTACGGGAACTCCCATCCGGTACCTCCACCACCGCCCGGTACGATACCGCCTTGGGCTCAATATATCGGTCATCGACCACAACTCAACAACTTTCAGCTGCGGTACATGAACTCGCAATTCCAATATCAGCAACCTGATTTGTGGGCCCAACATAATGGCCAGTATCAAAATCCAAACAATCAGAACCACGTTATACGATGCCTACAGGGCCTCAACCATCTGTCTATGTGCAAAATCCATCCACCGAAAATACAACAGAAGCAGGGGTCGAGTGACAAAGCACGTTCATCATTCCCGTCATGAAACCTGTTACACGTCGCATAAAACTTTTGGAAGAACAGAGCAAGAAAGTACTGGCTTTATTATCTAAGCTAATCGGAGCAGCTATACCCGTCGATGTCGAACCCCTACCGGATTTCAGACATCACCATTCTCCGATGCAACCGCCTTGATCGACGTTCCCAAGAAGTATAACATTCCTGCGTTCACCCCGAAGTACTCAGGATTGCCGGATCCTAACGAACATGTCGCCTAGTATAAGCAATTGATGTGGATCGTCTCGATACCTCTGTCGTATAAAGAAGTCTGCATGTGTAAAAGCTTTGGAGCAAAACTCACCGGAGCTGCCTTGCAATGGCTAATAAACCTGAAGCCGAAGTCAATAAATTCCTTTCCAGATCTTGCCAATTAGTTCTTCCAGCAATTCGCCAGCAGTCGCAAAATGGAAAAATAGACGGAAGATTTATATTATATTATGCAAAAGTCTGGTGAATCTATTCGCAATTACTTTAACCATTTTAATTATGAAATGATAGGTATACGAAATTGCGACATTCGAACAGCGATCGAAGCATACAAAAGAGGGTTGGATAGTACGTCAGATTTTTATTTGGATCTCACCAAATACTCTGCAGAAACATTTGAAGACGTACGAGCACGAATGTTAGCCTACATGATAGTCAAAGACGATGCCTCCTTTCGACGAAAACATTTTGACGAAAAACATATTTTAGGCGTTAAGAAACCGGACATCAAAAATGGATCGATGCCCAAGTTAGACCCACCAAAGCAGATATCGAACGTTCGGTTCGATAAAAAGAAGGAAACGCCATCCTCCTGTTACACCTAAACATCATGACAGTCTTAAAGTCTAGCTGACAATTGGGAACTGTTCTACAAAGAGGGTACTTATCGACGGAGGCAGTTCAACCAACATAGTTTTTCTCGGCACTCTAAGAGCAATGGGAATAAATGAGACTGAGATCATAATATGCTTGACGATCTTAGTAGGCTTCAATGGGGATGCAGCTCATACCGTCGAAGAAATCATCCTTCCTATTTACGCAAAGGGAATCAATAAATTGACTATGTTCAACGTCGTCGATTGTTCCTCTGCATACAACTTTATCCTCGGAAGACCATCGATCCAGGAAATGAAAGTCGTCCCCTAGACGTATCATCAAATACTTAAATTTCCGACACCATAGGGAGTTCAATAAATAAAAAGCGAGCAGAAAGTAGCACGCGATGAAGCCCCGGAAAGAGCACATCTAGCAATTACAGAGCCAGGAAAATTCGGTTCACGACCTATAATTGCAAGAGGTCGTGGTCGGTCCAAATTATCCTGATAGCAAGGTTTATGTGGGGACATCGCTCAACGCGGCCATCAAGCAGGAACTAGTCGAATTCCTCCAACATAATGCCGATTGTTTCGCCTGGTCGCACGAAGATATGGTTGGAATCGATGAAAAAAATCATATCACATCAGTTGTCTATCGATCTGTTGTTTAAACCAGTGAAGCAGAAACGTCGCAGTTCGTGCCAGAAAGGAACAAGGTGATCAATGATGAGGTTGATAACCTGTTGAAAATTGAAAAAATTGGGGACGTAAAATACCCGGAATGGTTAGCAAATGTCGTAGTTGTCAAGAAGAAAAATGGAAAATGGAAAGTTTGTATAGACTTGACTGATGTTAACAAGGCTTGTACCAAGGATCCATTTCCACTTCCCCATATCGATGCCATGGTCGATGCGACAGCAGGGCACGAGTTGTTAACTTTCATGGATGCATACTCCGGATATAATTAGATTCTTATGCATCCGAACGATCAAGAGAAAATGGCCTTTATGACCGACAAAGGTATTTATTGTTATAAGGTAATGCCTTTTGGTCTTAAAAATGTAGGTTCGACGTATAAACGATGTCAGTCGGATGTTCAAACAATACTTGGGCGATACAATGGAGGTATACATCGACGACATGCTGGTCAAATCCAAACGTGCGACTGATCATGTGAAACACATACGAAAATCATTCGACGTACCACGACAGTATCAAATGAAGCTGAACCCGACCAAGTGCTCCTTCGGGGTGCGTGTAGGGAGATTTCTGGGACATATGGTGACCCAACGAGGAATTGAAGCCAGTCCTGATCAAGTCAAAGATGTCCAAAGACTCACGGGACGAGTGGCCGCGCTTAACAGGCTCATTTCTAAATCATCTGATAAATGCTATTTATTTTACAATGTTATCACGAAGAATAAAGGTTTTGATTGGATGGACGGCCATTAGAAAGCGCTGCAAGTATTGAAAGAAAATATAGCGTCACCACCCCTATTGTCTAAACCCAAAGACGGAGAAGAACTTCAAATATATCTTGTAGTAAGTGCAAACTCAATAAGTGTTATTCTCGTACGGGAGGAAGATAAACAACAACTTCCGATCTATTACGTAAGTAAATCTTTGCTTGACGTGGAGAAGAGGTACACGTCCATGGAAAAATTGCTTTTATCGCTAGCAACAACAGCTAAAAAGCTTCGGCATTACTTTGAATCACATGTTATCAATGTTATTACTAACTTCCCTTAAAGTCTCTGTTAAGAAAGGCCGAGTTAACCGGCCGATCGACAAAATGGAGTATTTACCTCAGCAATTACCATATCAACTTCAAATCTCGAACCACGATCAAGTCGCAAGTTCTGGTCGACTTTATTGCAGATTTTAGCCCTGAACTGGAAAAGCTGGCAGTTGAAGAAACACATACTGTGGCGATTCAAGACGAGCAACCCTGGATATTGTATGTAGACAGATCCTCTAACATACGAGGATCAGGACTAGGCGTCGTCTTGAAATCACCACAGGGGGGCACAACGGTCTATTCCATATCCTGCGACTTCAAAGCCACCAACAACGACACGGAGTACAAAGCCCTAATTATAGGCATGGACCTAGCATATGATCTGGGGGCAAAGAGTCTACAAGTCAGAAGTGATTCCCTACTTGTCGTCAATCAAATGAATGGAGAATTCGCAACAAAAGATTCAAAAATGACGACATATTGGCAGGCCGCCAAAGGACAGGTGAAAAAAATTCAAAACCTTCGACCTCCAACAAATCACCATAGGTCAAAATGCTCAAGCTGATGCACTTGCTAACCTGGGATCCGCCTTAGCAAAATCATCTTTCAATACCATTCCAATGATTCATCTAACGAGCCTATCAACATAAAATGGTCTGCACAATCAAACATTGAACGAAAGAAATAAGAGAATACTTGACGAACATTCGACTCTCGAAGGATAAAATGAAAGCCTGACAAATTTGGTTCAAAGCTTCCAGATAGGTTATGATCGCAAGAAAACTCTATCGATGCTCGTCTACCAGGCTATACCTACGATGCCTCATTCCAAGCAAAACCCAAAAGGTCCTCCAAGAAATGCACGATGGAGAATGTGGAAATCTTTCCGGAGGACGAAGTCTAGCAAATAGAATCTCATAGTAGGGCTATTACTGGCAACCCTTCGACAGGACGCTATAACGCACCTACAAAAGTGCGATGCCTGCCAGCGACATTCAGGTACGACCCACCAACCTTCCAAATTTTTACATTCGTCCTTGATTCCATGGCCTTTCATGCGATGCGGGGCATGGATATTGTCAACAAGTTACCGCCAACACCAGGGATAGAAGTCGCCGCTTTTTCAAATTATTTCCAAATTATTTCTCAAAAATGGATAGAAGTCGCCGCTTTTTCTCAAGTACGAGATAAAGAGAAGATATCTTTTATCCAGACTAACGTTATATGCAGATTTGGCATTCCTTCGGAGATTGTATGTGACAATGGGTCTCGGTTCATAAGCGACAAGACGAACCGATTCTGTGAAGACTGGAATATTAAACTTACGACATCCATGCCCCGTTATCCTCAGTCTAATGTGCTTGCAAAGTCGAGCAACAAAACGATTGCCATTTTGCTTAAGAAAATACTCAAAGCTGCAAAAGGACGATGGGTCGAGAAGTTACCTTCCGTCTTGTTGGTCAATCGCATGACTCCCCACACCTCAACGGGGAAAACGCCATTTTCGTTGGTGTATGGATGTGAAGTCGTCTTGCCAGTCGAAGCAAACCTAACGACTGGTCGACACACTTCTGTCGAACTAAATTTGGTAAAAATCAGTTACAATGTGGACGCACTCGAAGAACTAAGAGATTCTGCTTATATTCGAATGGCGTCACAACAACAATCCGTCGAACGACTTTTCAATAAGAATGTCAAGATAAAGGTCTTCCAAATAGAAGATTATGTCTTACGACGAGTCTTCCAAAACACCCAGGAACGGAATGCAGGTAAGTTATCAGTCAAGTGGGAAGGACCCTATCGATTAATTGCAGTCTTCGAAAAAGGTGCCAATCGGTTACAAACCTTAGATGGTTATACGTCCGTATTCGTATTATTGATTTTCTAAAAAATAATATGCGGTCGATCAGAATATTTGACAAACCATAATTGAAAAAATAAAACGATGCATTAATTAGAATCAAAGCATTACAAAAGGAAGGCACGACTGCAAGAAGTCGCCCTAAGAAAGGGAAAATAATAGACTAAGCCAGAGAAGGGTCAAGCGTTGTCGGTCGCCTATTGAGGTCGGTAATCTCTCCTTGAGTCTCGCCCAGCTGGGATTTCAGACCCTCGAGCTCATTTGCCTTCTCAGTAAAAGCTACCCTAGATACCTCTAATTCGGCTTCTAAAGCCTTTATTTTATCCTGGGCCGCATGTAAACGATCCCAGAGGTCGGAGTTGATACCCTTCTCACGCTTGAAGTCGTCCCGAGCTTCCTCAAAATGGAGGCGAAGTTCGTCAGCCCTGGACGATGACTCTTCCTCTTTCGCCCAGAAGGCGGATAATCGCTCTCACGCGCTTTTTTCTCAACATCAGAAGCCATGGTGACAACTTGGCCAAGAGTTGCCTGAAGGGCCTGAACGCAAAGACCAAATGACGTAAGTATCACAAGAACGCACGAACGCTTGGACGCACGACGCATGTCGCACGAAATAAAACGGAATTCATGACCCCATAAAAAACAACGATGAGTCAAGATTCTACCTGGAACGGGTACTCAGGAAGTTCAGCATATTCCCTGACTACGGTTAAGGTCTCCGCCAAGGGTTTTTTCCCCTTATCTTGCGACAAGAGGGGAAGGCCGGTTACGTTCGACGACATAGCTATCATCGACGTCTTTGCCTTCTTGGAACCTATGGTTCCAGGAGACGGTTCCCTCAGGATTGGCACCAGTGACCTTCTTCTTCCCAGACCTCGTCGAATAGGAAGAATCTGACGACCGGCCGGGAAATCCCTAGCTTTCCCTGAAACGGATACAGAAAAAGAATCAGAAGAGAAAGACTAAAGGGAAGTAATACCAAGACAACTGAAAATGCTTACCTGTCCTTTCCTCTACTCTCTCTTCTTCTTCCTCCTCTAGATTGAGAGAAGGCATTGAGGCTCCGATGAAAGCAACGTCATCAACACGCTCATCCTTCTCATCCACGACATCCTCACCTTCATCCTCTTCATCCACGTGGACGTAAACATAGAACGCCCGATCTGGGATTTGTTGAAAGAGCTCAATCTTGGCCGCCGAGTCAGGTAAAGGTTGGACCTCGCATTTCGCCGCTGTACGAAAAAACTAAATAGTCATATGAGAGTTTTTTAAATACAAAACTCGAAAGAACACTCTTACCTCGTGTGGGCCAACCACAAGCAAGCCATTGATCATCTTCGCCAGGAGCTACCAATCGACAAAACACGTAGCGTACCTTCTAGCCACGATCATTCACTGCAGTCGCAGGAATCATAGCCTGATCCCGTTGACCCCGAATGTAGGGACTATATTGATTGTTAGCATCGATCTTCACCGTATAAGCCAGTAGGAGCTCATGAACAGTGAAGGGGGAATCCCAGTCGTATGATAATCGATCAATCATCATAATGATTCTTCAGAATTGGGGCATCATTTACCCCGGAGATATATCGAACCGACCCAGGAATTCCCTTGCTAAACGAGGGTATGGCTACTTTAGGCCAATCTTGAAGGGGTATTTGTAAAGAACGAAGGACCCCTCAGGACATTCGTCAGGCGCATATTTGTCGGGGCTCTCCAAACAGACGCCATCCGACAACCGGGCTAGGTCTTTAAAAGCTAGCAGATCGTCCACAAAAGCAATCGTACTCAAGGGGTTCGGCATCTTTTCACTGATGGTTTGAAAAACCAAGTTCTTTGCGAAGCCCCCTTTTTTAAAAAAGGAAGAAGAAAGTTGCAGGTTTTGGAAAGGGTTGTTTCTTGCTTAAAAAGTCGAAAGAAGCCGGGAAGAAGAAAAGGAAGACAATCATTTTCTTTTATACTCATGAATCTTGTTAGATCTAATTACCCCAATTAGATAGAAGGTTTTATAAATAATTGTATTTTGGGCTTTTTGGCGTTTTATGGGCTTAGGCTTATCATATGTAATGGGCACCTATATAAATGGTGCCTTGGTCATTGTATCATGAGAGACTTGGGAGAGAATACACTTTGCACACATACAGACTTTTTAGAGTCGATTAATTCCAATATGTGATGTTCTCCACAATTCCCCTCCATAATGATGAATACATGAATATGAGTTGATGATTTTGTGATTATTGTTCTTTAATTCTCTATCTCTTCTCTATATTTTATGGAGTTTTCTCAATCTTTGACTATTTGGGATCTAACAATTGGTATCAGAGCCAATTGAAGAAACTTTTCTTCAATTCGGTCATCTATGGTAACATTTGAAAAATTAGTTAACGATTTTGGTGTTTTGGTGCTTCGATTGTCTCAATCACATGAGCCTAAACCCACACATTTCTATGATTTAATCTTCTGTTTTTTGCTTATTTGAGATCCAATATTTCATCTAGATGAGATTTGGATGATCATTAATAGAAGAGTTTATTGATTCTAAACCCAATTTGATTGATGAAATGTGTTTGTGAAGATCCAATTTCAATTTGATTGGACCTGATCAGTTTAATACATGTGTGTATGTGCTTTGGTTAAATTTGATCTCCCTCCCTTATTGGTCTATTCTTTTGGAACTAAGTAGGTGGTTGATCTTTGATCCCATCTTGTTGTGTACTTGAGTTCATAGCTTCTCAAAATCTTGGTAGTATGGTTGTTGATCTTTGATCTGGACTTATATAAATTCGAAATTGGACTCTCGTCTTTCAATTGGGTTTAATTAACAGCAAATCACAAATTTAGATTAGGAAGTTTTTGCCGTTGTTAGTTGAAAACAGATAGTTATTGTCCTGTTCAAATTCAAAAATTATATCACAAAGGAATTTGAAAGTTTTGCTGTGAGCTCATTTGGGTCTTCTGCAGTGTTTGGTTGTTGGAGATGTTGTACACCCAAATTTGGAAACGTAATAAGAAGACACTGCAGCTCCTAGGAAGAAGGTTTAATCGAATTGCAAAAGAGAGCGGTGTAGCTGAAATATCAGAAGTCATGTAGCTAGTCGACTCCTCTCATTCTCATGCATTATTGAAATATGATGTTGTTGTACTTCCGAGTATCTCGTAGTTTAAGTCTGACTTCTACTTGGAATTACCAATTGATATATTTAGTACGGTTTCTTTGGCCGGGAGTTGAAGGCAGTGTAGTTAGCAAACAAGAGGTCTGCATTTTTTTTCAAATCAAAATCCTTTGAAGCCACAGTTACTTGCTTTAGAAGTTTAGTTTCTGTATCCAATAGTCATCAGAAGCTTTAATGAAGCTGTTATACGTATGCAAGTGAGCACGGGAGAGATGAAAGATCAGATACGTTCAGTCCAAGAAGAACTTAAGGGCCTGCATACTGCTGAGTTTTTTACAATCAGAAAAGAGTTAGAGGTTTCAAAATCACAAGTAATAGAAACTTAGCAAAAATGTATTTCACAAGAGGCTCATATCAGTGAACTGATTGAAGATCTGAATCTGAGTTAACTGATCGTCTGAATGTAACACTGAGCTGGAGCTAGAGCTTAAAATTGTTGTCAAAAGTACTGCCGCCATGTCTCAGCCCATCAATAAATATATCAAGAGTCTTATTGGTTTCATCTTTAAGCCTAATGTTATTCGGGAGTTCCATCCGGCTGTGTTCAGTGGGCTTATTGATGACCTTCCACATCAAAGTGGTATATGTGGTCTAAGGTTTGAACTTCAAGAGCGGTTTGATAGACATATGGAATGGCATTCATTAAGAAATTCTGAATCGAACACTCTAAATGAAGCATTGTGGGATGATGAAGATACTAAAAGCTTTTACGAGTGTTTACCTTATTTGAGGGCATTTGTCCCTGCTGTATTATTGGGAGAAGCACAGTAGAAGTGAGTGATCAATCATCAAAAGCATAAGATCAACAAACTGATTCAGCACCTGAGCAAGACCAAGGTCACATAACTTCCCATGACACTAGAGAGACTTCTGTGGATGCTGAAGTTTTTACCAGACCCAAAAAAAATGAGAAAAAGAAGGACAAGGATGAACAAGATAAAGGATGTCTGAAGGAGTCAGACAAAGATTAAGGGAAATACAAAGAGAAAGATAGCGAAACAAAAGGTGATATTGAAAAAGAGAAGCTTCGAGGTCCTGAAGGAACCAACTCGGATGGCTTATTGTAGAGGCTTCCTGGCTGTGTGAGCCGTGACTTTATTGATTAGCTTTAAAGCCAAGAACTCTGAGCTAACAGAAAAGCTCTTTAAATCCGAATCAAGAAGAAGGTTGCATTGGCATTTAAAAAGCTACTTCTGTATGCAATCATATCTGGATCAGTGGCATTTTGATCTAAGTGGATCACCTCGACCATTCAAACAACGGTTGTACAAACGCATGGTGACAAATCTCTTCGAGATTATTCCTCAAATGTACTCCTCATCGATCCTTTATGAGATTGGCATCTCTAGAAGACTTACTCTATCCCCGAGTTCAATGCCACAATTCTAGCAATAAGCCCTCTGCATTTCTCATAATCTGTTCAGCTAGTGCTTAATGAGCATTAATCAGAAATCAAAGATTTGGAGAGAAGTGATTTATCCAAGTAATTTTTGTTCCGAACATCAGTGATAATGAGACAAACGGATTTCTATGTAAATGACTTTGAAACTGAATTGCTTAATGATTTTGCTGCTTATTATTCTCGAAAAGTAGCAGTAAACCAAAGCTCCTGAAAAATGTGTAAAATGAATTGTTGGTCATTATGGACTAGAGGTTGCGACACATCTGAAAGTATTTCTGATCAGTTCTGTGAATCAGAAGTTTCGATGCAATCAGAAACTTATTCGGAATCAGATTTTATTTCAGAAGGTGGGCTGTCCAGAAGTAATGTAACTACTTATCCGAATCAGATTTTATTTTAGAAGGATTTTCGAGCAGAAGATATTGTCTTTCAGAAGCTTCGCTCCAGAAGCTAAACCTTATCCGAAGAAGTGTTGATTCATCAGAAGCCGAACAGACCTCCCAGAAGCTGTCTAGAAGTTGTGTTCAGAATCTGTTTAGAAGATGATTGCCTCAATCAGAAGTTGCACATCAGAAGGTGTTGTTGTATCATGACAAATCAGAAGCATCAAGCATATTTAGAAGCTACAGAGATTAATCAGAAAGCGTTCATAACCTATGTGCAAGCTGTCCAGAAGCCTCTGCAAACTATTTCCACGCACAGAAGTTCAAAAGTGCAGAAAAAGCACTTCAGAAGTAGTGCAAAACTTCTAAAAACTGTCCAGAAGCATGTTTTCAGAAGTTACAAAATTAGAAGCTTAATCAGAAGTGCACTCATGAGACAATTCAGAAGATATTTTTCGGAAACTTATCATCCAGAAGTGCTATCCTGCAGAACCTTGCATAGACAAGCCAAAAGGCTCTTTATAACTTGAAGCAACGAAACCAGAAGCTCTGCATACACTATGAAGAAGCTCTGAATGATGCTCATATGTTGATCTACATAAGCACTCCGGGTAATCATAATTCTGTATAAGTGCTTACGGACCAGAGCTTGGGGAGACCAGACCTTGCAATGAACCAGAAATGGATCAGAGGGCAAGCATAGGTGAATAATTAAAGTTCATTGGTCAGAGCTGACAAGGAACCGATGCCCGTAACCGGATTATTTTTCAGTTTTTTGACAGCATTGCGCTAATTCAGAAACACACGCACATTTTTTACTTGAACGATAAAACACATATGCATGACTGGAGTTTTGAGTTTTCTCAAATTCCATGAGCTGATATGTCTTATTCACTGTCAAAGTCTGCTAATCGATGCTGGAACGAAAGTATTGTTTTTCACTAATACTCCTTTCGATTTCAAATGGGTGTTCGCATGTCCGTTCTTCATGGATTCAAGATACATGTGTGACTATTTATTGTCCCTATCTCCTCTATTTTTCAATCTATATCTCGGAGCTGAACTCACCTCAACGAGGTCTAAAGCGTCAACTTCTTTGTTTTGACGATTGTTTTGCGCAGTTGAGGGAAAACTTTCACAACTCACTCAATTTTTATCCAAATTGGTTGAATCAAATCTTGTTGATAGGCTAAGAGGTTGGAGTTCAATGTTCATGTTTTATGTTTTCTCTCAATCAGGCTCCATAATGGTCAAAAACAGTGAAAAAGTTGAGTCATGAAAGCTGGACAGAATGTGTAAAACTTGAAGACTTGAAGAATTTGACGCTTGTTGTGAGCCTACATTTGAGGGGGAGCTTGTAACGCCTTGAAGACTTGAAGAATGGCACATAAGAGCTTCTAAAGAAAGCAAAGGGGATTTTATTTGATGATGCTTTCGTTATAAAACTTTAGGGGAGATTGTTAGATCTAATTAGCCCCAATTAGATAAAAAGTTTTATAAATAATTGTATTCTGGGCTTTTTGGGGTTTTATGGGTTTGGGCTTATCATATGTAAGGACAGAGAAAAGAGGTTCCCATTCATCCAGATTTTCTTAGTATGTGCATTCAAGCTCAAACTTGTCTCGAACTTGATAAAGAAGCATAAATAAAAAAGAAAGCTACTATTGAGCAAAAATCTCAAATGTCACAGCCTCAGATGAATACAAAGCTCACCAAAGAAAAAAAAGTTAAATGGAAAATTAATGATCATGTTTCTTCTGTTTCAGTAAATCGGCCAAAAGTTCAAAAGGAATGGACTCAAAAGAAGCAGACTACAGAGAAGAATTCACAAGTTCCGAAGCATACGTCTAGGCTAGATAAGAAGTTCAATCGAACAACTGATGCTAGAATAGACAATAATAAGAAATATTGTAATTATAATTCTAGAAATGAAAATTCAGTGAATTCTTTTATGTCTTACAACTCTGAATGCTTTTCTCTATTCTCAAACTAAAACAATTCTTCTCACGTCCACATGGTTTGACCTCTGATTTCCATAAAAGTTCAAACTTCAAAATCAGAAGAAAAAGACTTTTCACTCTAAGTCAAGCAAACTAGAAGGTTCTAGAAAACCTGCAAAGTCTTCTGAACAAAAAGAAAAATCAATCAAAGATTATGAAATGGGTGCCTAAATATCTTTAATTCTATATTGCAAAATCAGCATGTGCACACCTAGTATCTTGACTCTGGATGCTCGAGGCACATGACTGGAACCAGAAACTTACTCTCCATGTTCAAAGACAAATCTGGTGGAGCAGTAACGTTTGGAGATGCTGGAAAGGGTGAAATAACAGGTTATGGTACTCTTTAAGAAGGAAACATAACTTTATCAAAGGTTTCTCATGTTTCTGGATTAAAACATAACCTTCTTAGTATAAGCCAACTTTGTGATGCTAAAATGTTGGTTCTAGTTGATGAGCAACACCATTACTTACTATCAAAGGTAGGTAAATTAATTATGGTGAGCTGACAGAAAAGGTAACCTGTATATGATGAACTTCACTTCTAAAGATGGTACAGAAACCCTCTGTCTTATCTCTAAGAAGAGTGAAGTAGCTTGGCTCTAGCATCATAATCTTTCTCATCTTAATTTTCAAAATCTTGAACTGCTTTTGAAACATAACCTTGTTGAGGGCCTCCCAGAGGTTCACTTCCAGAAGGATCATCTATGTCCTGCGTGTGAAATGAGAAAAATAAAAAGAGCCTCCCATAAAACAAAGAGTGATCATTCATGTTTAAGACATCTGCAAATGCTACACGTTGACGTCTGTGGTCCCATAGCCGTGCAGAGTCTTTCTAGAAAGAAATATATTCTTATGCTAATTGATGAATATTCCAGGTACACATGGCTTGCTTTTGTAAGACAAAAGTCAGAAGTCCTAATCCTTTTGATTAATATGATGAAGATGATATAGGTGCTTCTACAAATCAAAGTACAACAGTTAAGAAGTGACAATGATACTGAATTCAAGAATGTCAAACTTGATGAGTACTTGACCAATGAAGGAATCTCACAAAACTTCTCAGCTGCACGCACTACTAAAATAATGGTGTGGTGGAAAGAAGAAATTGCACATTAGTTGAAGCAGCAAAAACAATGCTTGCAGCTTTTGGACTTCCCACACACTTCTGGGCTAAAGTGGTCTCTACTGCCTGTTTTACACAGAACAGATCTATAATTGTCAAGAGACATCTCAAAAACGGTTACGAGCTTATCAATAAAAGAAAACCTAATTTTAAATATTTACATATCTTTGGCTGCAGGTGCTTCATTCTGAATGATCGTGAAAAACTTGGTAAATTCTACAAGAAATCTAATGAGGGTAAATTTTTGGGCTATTCTCTAAGACCCACCTGGATCGATGCAATGCAAGAAGAGCTTTAGAAACAAAGACAAAACAACTATTGGTACAAAGTGGGTTTTCAGAAACAAGAAAGATGAAGATGGAATTGTGGGCAAAAACAAAGCAAGTCTTGTGGCAAAGGGTTATTGTCAAGAAAAAAGCATTGATTACGATGAAACCTTTGTTCCAGTAGCAAGACTTGAAGCAATTCGATTGTTTTTAGCCTTCTCTGCATACAAGGGTTTCAAAGTCTATCAAATGGATGTAAAATGTGCCTTTCTAAATGGTAATCTTAAAGAAGAAGTATACGTCCAACAACCCCATGGCTTTGAAAGTGCAAATCATCCAGATTGTTTCTATCTATTGGACAAAGCTCTCTATGGATTAAAGCAAGCTCCTTGAGCCTGGTATGAACAATTATCAAAGTTTCTGGCTGCTATGAAAAGAATCTTTAGATACCTAAAAGGGACACCCTCCTTGGGCCTCTAGTATACGAAGCATTCTGGATTTGATTTAATTTCCTACACTGACTCTGATCATGCAGGATGCAAGTTAGACAGATAAAGCACCTCTGGAAGTTGTCAACTTCTGGGAAACAGGTTAATCAGTTGGACATCTAAGAAGCAAAACTGTGTGTCAACTTCTACATTAGAAGCAGAATATGTTGCTGCTGCAAGATGTTGTTCACAAGTCATATGGATGAAAACTCAACTTAGAGATTATGGTCTGGTGTTTGACAAAATACCCATCCTCTGCGACTTAGAAAGTGCAATTGCCATCACAGGAAATATAATACAGCACAATCATTGATGTCAGGTATCATTTCATAAAGGATCATGTGGAAAAAGGTATAATTGAAATGTACTTTGTCTCCACTGATAAACAACTTGCTGACATTTTTACAAAAGCTTTGGATGAAAATAGATTTAACTTCTTAATCAGTAAGTTGCGCTTGCTTAATATGTGATAAAAATATAGAATCTATTGTTAAAATAGTCTTCTATATTTCTTAAGCATGTCTTTAGTCAAATCCTCTAACTGTCATCTTCTGAACTCATTTTATTATCGCAAGCTTACCAGAAGCCTCTGTCGATACTAGCGATATCTCTACATCTCAAATTGTATATCTTTTACGATCTTATGATCCAAGCACAGTTTGAGGGGGAACAGAGAATCAAAGATTATACATGTCAAGGGGGAGCAAACACTCATGCATAACTCAAGGCGGAGAAATTTTGACTTTTGTACAAAAATCATGGGTCAGAAGATAACATTTCCAGAACCTCTGGATCAACTTTTATCACAAAGGTCACCCAGAAGTCTCTGATATGTCTATCGTTCATTCTGATTTTACAACTTCTATAAGATGCATTCCAAGTTTAGAACTTCTGTACCAATTTCTATTCAGAATCATACAGAAGCCTCTGAATTGTCTTAGAAACCTGCTGAATATATTTTTTTCCTGAAAATTAGACATATCATTCTCTTCTTATACTAACTCTTACCGCCAAGTTATATAGAAGCTTCTGATATGTCTATAATTTTCTCTGGAACATTTCTTCAACTTGTACTTTTGGTCTAAAAACGATTTTCGTTTGACCAATTGATTGATTTTTTAAAAACTTCTGGACCAAATCAAAACTCTCTGCAAAGAAATATTTCTTAAGAACTTTGTTAGGACTTGCTTTGAATTGTGTCAAAATAAGGAAACAATGTTACTTTGTATTTATGGCAAATGTATAATGCCTATCTTCTTAGTTTCATTATCTTCATTAATCATAGCAATATAAATAGGAGTGTTAGGGTTATCATTAAGACTAGAAATCGAAATAGAGAGAGAGACGTATTATTTGAGAGCCTACATTGTAATCAATATATTCATTAAGTGAGATATTCGACTTTCGTTATTGATCATATTCATCGTGTTCATATTGTTTGCATACGTACTATATCATATTCTAGGATCAACAATTGGTATCAGAGCCAATCGATCCGAGTTTTGGACAGATTCTAATCGATCTCGTGGAAAGCTAGGTAAAAGTCTTGATTTTTTCTGTTTTGTTCTTCTCGATTCATACATCAGTAGCTTTAATCGAAATTTTTTAAACCTAGATCTCTTGCTTTCTGTAGATTTCCGTTATCTAATGTTAGTTTATTCATTAGAATCGAACTAATCTGGGTTGATTTAAACTAGAAACCTGGTTAATTTTTTAAGATCTCGAACCCATCATCTTGTCGCACCGTACATACAATCATATCACTCGAGAACTTCTAATCAACAATTTATCGAATTCTATTTTTTTTAATTTTGTTACATTCGTTTATTTTGGGTACTTTTGCTTTTCTTTAACAATAAAAAACTCAGGAACTAGTGACTCCTGCATCTTTTCTGGTTAAAGAATTCTCAAGTAAACATCATAAATCTTTAGTAATTTTGCTTTCTTCTTAACTGAGAAAATTGAAAACCCGAGAACTTAGTCCTTCTTGTCCATAAAAAGACTAGATAACATGTGTTACTCTAGATCTTTTTGGTCAAGAATCACTCGTTCTTGCTTTCTAGTTTATCGATTAAGAAAAATCAGGATTCTATATCTCTAAATCTTCTTGACACCCTTTAGACCGACATCTTTTTCCTCGAAACTCTTAATATCGTCAAAAGTTTTTCTCGCACCTTAGGAACCCGACATAAATTCTTGTCGGATCCACTAAACTAGATATCCTTTCTTATTCAGCCCATTTGACTCAACATAAATTTTATCGACCCTTTTAAACTCGACATAAAATTTTGTCGAGCCATGATAACCCGTCATAAATTGTTCAAGTGCCCTAGTCAACCGAGATAAATTTACCCACTTCCATATTAATTTTAGAATTTTTTCAAAACTCTTTGATCGAGATCACAACCAATCAAGTACAATGACTACAACCAAAGCCATGGCCATTGGTTCAGACACAAAGCATCCTATTCTCTTCCAAGGAGAATATTCCCAGTGGAAAGACCACTTTCTGGATTTTGTTGAAAGACATGATTATGCGGAAGAGATTATGCGATCAATTACTGAAGGACCACCACCTGTTCTCTACCGAGATCTTCCTGCCATGCCCAACAATGATCCTCCTCTTCCAGCCCGAAAAGAAATTAAACCCAAGGCTGCATATGATGAGAATGAAAAGAGGTTTGCAAAAGGGGATCAACTTGCTCGATCATACCTACTTCTCAGCATCCCAAATGAAATCTACATGACCATCGATAGCCATAAAAGAACCGCCAAAGGGATGTGGGAACAAATCGAAAAGTTCATGCTTGGCAAGATCGGAACTCAAATGAAGATCACCAATTGCATCACTCAGTATGAAGAAATCAAGGCTGAAGATGGAGAAAGTCTTACGAACACTTATACTCCTTTTGTTCACTCAACAAACGAGTTAAGCAAAAATGATATTCGTACGGCAAAGATCGAGAACAACGTGAAGTTTGTTAGCAATCTTTAACCCGAATGGCGCCAATTTGCCAATAAATTAAACATAGCAAATTTCTTGCGGAACTCAATCTTCACGAAGTTTTCTAGACCTTGAAACAAGATGAAGAGGAGGTACTAGAAGTGATGGAAGCCAACAACAAACTCAAAAAGCCTTCTGATCCAATCGCGCTTGGGGCTAAAGAAGAAATAAACCTATCCCGAAGCATCCCGCAAGAAAACATTCTGGAGTTGGAAAACAAAGAATTTGATGATCCCGAAATAGCCCAATTTCAACAACAATTGATCTTCTCATCCAAGCCTTCCAACGAAAATTATCTCGGTGTCCCAACTCCAACCAAAAAAGATATGATTCGGGACCAAAGAGTTACGAGTTAAAAGCAATCTATGAACATAAGCCAAGAAAGACGAAAAGCGTCCACCAGGCAAACCTGAAGACAGGTTTAAAGGAAAAACGAGCTTGTGCTATAACTCTGACAAATCCGGTCATTATGCACGCGAATGCAAGAAGCCCGTTGTCAAAGATTCTAACTATTTCGCTTACAAACTGATGCTTGCTAAACAAGAAGAAGCCGACAAAGTTATCATGGCGGAAGATGAACACTGGCTACATCAAGATGACAACGAACCAGATGTGGAAATCCAAGCTCACTTCAGTCTGATGGCTTACTTAGATCCTTTTGGTGAAGATTCATCACCTCATGCTTCCGACTACACACCAGAGGTAAATAATTCTGACTATGATGATTTTGTTGTACAAATGCATGATTTGATGGTACAATTACATGAATTACAATATAAGTTGAAAACCGAGAAGCTCTTGGTTTCCAACTTAGAAGCACGTCTAGAAAATAATCATAACCAACTTCTAATTGTAACGTCCGAACTTGCCAATTATAAGAGTGATGTTCAAAATTTACAAACGGAAAAGACTGCTTTTAAAAATGAGAATTTAGATCTTAAACAACAAATTTCGGATCTCACGAGACGACTTGACAAATCCGAATGTGAGGCCGAAGATTTTCATCAAAATATGAGTTTGCCACTATTCAAAGAAACGATCATTTAGACAAACTCAAGGATTTGGAACTCAAACTTTACAAACTGGGTCAAACAGAACAAACGCTTCATTTAAATGCACCAAAAGAGTTGTGTTCAAAAGTGGGCCTAGGTTTTGAGAATCCTAAATGTTTAGCAAAAGTCTTATATAACACTCCGACTCTTTAAAATATTGAATATCTAGACCTTGGTCAAAATTATAAAATTCAGTTTATGAAGACTCCTATTAAATTTGAGAGACCCCAAGATTGGAATAGGAAGAACAAGAAATATCATCAAATTTCTTTCTGCTATCCAAAGGAAGTGGAAAAGGACTTTTCAAAAGAAACTCTTCCAAATAATTATTTGCCTTCCTATACCGACGAAGAAGTTGACATGGAGCCTCAAAATTTTAAACCCTACATTCCCACATTACTCTTGGAAAAGAAAATTATTCAACTATAAAAGGTGTTGGCATCGGAATGTTCTTCATCGGAAAAGGAAAAAGAGGCATTAATCACCAAAGTCCAAACTTTAGAAAACAAAGCTTTACACACTCAAAACCCCAAAGTTGACACAACTTCCAATATTTCATCATGTAAATCATTTGTTAGCCTGTATTTGGATGATTGTGATTTTTCTAACTTTGTGATTGATTCTAACTATTGTCCTCCCAAACATAAAACTCCCCTTACTTCCGACCAAATAGATCAGGAGTTTAACTATTGTCCTCCCTTACTTCCGAACAAAACTTCCCTTACTTCCCTTACTATTGTCCTCCCAAACACAAAACGATTTTGAGAAAATGATATTTCCCAAAGAAAACATAAATCTTTCTCAAAAAACATAAATCCACGGTGTGTCCAAATGACTCGATTGACGACGTTGACTTCAATCCTATTCTTCCAAGTCATGAGGAATTTTTAGATAAAGGCAAGAAACCCATAGAAACAGTCTACATTCTTGATGTTGAGAATGAATGCTCCACTAGTTCTTCAAAACCCACCTCATCTCAACCAAAAGAACAAACCAATTGTTCATAAAAGACTAAATTTCCACAAACCAAAAATGCTAATAAACGTTCGTTTCATGTTTTAGCGTTACATCCTCTAAAGACAAAGCAAGTTTGGGTCGAAAATGGCAACAACATTCCAATGTCTTCATCCCGCAACAAAGACAATTTTACTTTTTCAAATATCACAAGAACCAATCGCAATTTTTTATTTCAATATACTATTCATTTATTCCATCATTTAATTAAATTTGTGTGAATGACTTTGTGCGCTTAAATTCATATGGTTATGATTACTATTCTGAGATGCATAATTCTTACAACTATCATCAAGTCAATACTTTTCCAAATTATCCTATTTATAAATGGGTTTCCAAGAGGCCTTGACTACGACACCTAAGTCCAAATACAAATGGGTACCAAAGGTTGCAAAGTCAACTAACCCTGAAGGACCCATTTAGAAATGGTTACCTAAATCTGCCTTATTTTTTTACAGGTCGGTCATGTGTGGTATTTAGATTCTGGATGCTCCAAAGGCATGACTGGAGCTTCTCGCCAACTACATCGAAAAACATGGCGGCACTGTGCGCTTCGGGAACAATCATTTCTCACCAATTAAAGGATACGGAGACATCATTACCGATAATCTCAAAATCTCCAAAGTACCATATGTTCAAGGCCTTAGTCACAACCTGCTAATCATTGGCCAAATCTGTGACAAAGAACTTGAAGTGAATTTTCGTTCCAAAAGATGTTGTGTTAGAACCTACGAAGGAAAAGAGATATTTGCCGGATCTCGCAAGTCAAATCTCTACACCATCGATCTTTCAAAAGTTTAAACACCAACCGATGTGTGTCTAGTCTCCAAAGTCTCAAATGACAAAAACTGGTTGTGGCATCGGTAACTCTCCCACCTGAACTTCAAAAGTATCAGTAGACTCGCAAGTGGAGGGTTGGTCACTGGTTTGCCAAAGATTAAATTTGAGAAGACCCACTTGTGTGACGCTTGCGAGATGGGAAAAATGAAGAAAGTTTCACACAATCCCAATGTGGAACATAGCACGGCTCGTCCTCTTCAACTTATTCACATGGATCTGTGCGGCCCCATACAGACTCAAAGTATCCACGACAAGAAACATGTTCTTGTTATGGTGGATGATTATTCTCGGTATACATTGGTCAAATTTCTTCGCACAAAGGACTAATCTCCCGAGCCAATCATTGCCTTCTTAAATAACATTCAAGTTAAATTGGAGCTTTCCATCCAAACCCTTCGCACAGATAATGGCACCGAGTTCAAGAACCGCACGCTCGACACTTTCCTTACTTCTGTTGGTATTTCTCATACATTTTCTGCGGCTCGAACTCCACAACAGAATGGTGTGGTCGAACGACGTAACCGAACGTTGCTCGAAGCTGCTCACACCATGCTCGCCTACTCCAAACTACCACACTATCTTTGGGCCGAAGCCATCAATATTGCTTGCTATCACCCAAAACCGTTCAATCATCAACAAGCGGTTTACCAAAACCCCTTATGAGTTGATCAACAAACCTGTTCCTTCCATTTATCATTTCCATACGTTTGGAAGTTGATGTTTTATTCTGAACGACAAAGAGGGTCGTGGCAAACTTCACATCAAAGCTGACGAAACATACCTTCTCGGCTATTCTCCAAACGCAGCTGCTTATCGGGTCTATTTGAAGAATGCAAGGTGTGTCACAGAAAAGCGTCAATGTCCAATTCGATACAAAGGCCGAAATGGATCCAGAACAAAACAGTTATGGACCCACACTTACTAGCGTTTTAGCTTCCGAATACCTCCGTTAGGAACTTATTCCTAACCCATCTCATCCAAATCAATCCTCCACCTCCAAAACCAAAATACCTCTGATTTGGATTATCTGTTTGAGTACTTTTACTCTGATTACTTCGGACCATACATACCAATGCCCAAACATGTAAACCCACCAAACTTGGAAGTTGCCAAGACAAGTAATCTAGCAGTGCAAGCCTGCTCTCTTACTTGCTATCTACACCAGTGTATCATCTATGCCTGGGTCTGTAATCTCAATCATATCAAGTTTTCTTGGAATGAAAATTGCCACATATGCAAATTCAAGAACTACACAAGAGACAAGAAAAGGTTTTGGTTTATGGATTGGCTTTATTGATGAATTTGTTACAGAATACAACACTAGCAATGCTTACAGCCTTGTGCCAGTTACAAGGGTATGATATTTCAAGTCGTCTCGAGATGTTATCAAATCTTTAACAATGCACATATGAAAATAACAAGTAGTGCAAACCCGATATCTACACTAGTGTAGCATTGGTGTATCGGTCGGTAACCTCAGTCATATCTGGTTTTGCTGGAACGAAAATCTCCACATCGCAAATTAAAGAACTACACATAAGGCAAGAAAAGTCGTTGGTTTATGGATTGGCCGTATAACTTATTTTGTCACAGAATACAACACTAGCAATCCTTACAGCCCTGTGCCAGTTACAATGGTCTGATATTTCATGTCGTCTTGAGATGTTATCAAATCTTTAAAAATGCACATATGACAACAACAAGCAGTGCAAGCCAGCTCTCTTCACTAGTGTATTATTTGTGCTTGGGTCAGTAACCTTAGTCATGTCTACTTTTCTTGGAATGAAAATCGCCAGATACGCAAATTCAAGAACTACATAAGAGGAAAGAAAAGGTGTTGGTTTATCGATTGGCTGTATAATTGAATTTGTTATAGAATACAACAGTAGCAATGCTTACAGCCTTTTCCCAGTTACAAATGTGTTATATTTCAAGTCGTCTCGAGATGTTATCAAATCTTTAACAATGCACATATGACAACAACAAGTATTGTAAACCTGCAATCAAATCATTTTGTGCTTGGGTCTGTAACCTCACTCATATTTGCTTTTCTTGGAATGAAAATCGCCACATATGCAAATTTAAGAACTACACATGTGGCAAGAAAAGGTGTTGGTTTATGGATTGGCCTTATAATTGAATTTGTTACGGAATACAACACTAGCAATGCTTACAGACCTGTGCATGTTACAAGGGTCGGTTATGTCAACTCGTCTCGAGATGTTATCAAATCTTTAACAATGCATATATGAAAACAACAAGCAGTGTAATCCTGCTCTCTTCCCTTCTATCTGCACTAGTGTATCATTCGTGCTTGGGTCTATAAACTCAGTCATATCAGGTTCTCTTGCAATGAAAATCGCCACATACGCAAATTCAAGAACTACACAAGAGGCAAGAAAAGGTGCTGGTTTATGGATTGACATTTTATAATTGAATTTTTTTACAGAATACAACACTAGCAATGCTTACATCCTTGTACCAGCATCAAGGGTCTGATATTTCAGGTCGTCTCGAGATGTTATCAAATCTTGAACAATGCACATATGACAGCAACAAGCAGTGCAAGCTTCTCTTTTCCTTGCTATCTACACCAGTTTATCATTTGTGCCTGGGTTTGTAACCTCAGTCATATCATGTTTTCTTGGAATGAAAATCGCCACATGGAAAATTCAAGAACTACACAAGAGGCAAGAAAGGGTGTTGGCTTATCTTTTGGCCTTGTAATTGAATTTGTTATAGAATACAACACTAGTAGTGCTTACAGCCCTTTGCCAATTACAAGGGTCTAAAGATATCAATGGCGAGAACAGGTTTGCACTACTTGCTGCTGTGATATGTGCATTCTTATAGATTTGATAACATCTAGAGACGACTTGAAATCTCAGACCCTTGTAACTGGCAAAGGGTTGTAAGAACTTCTAGTGTTGCATTCTACAACAAATTCAATTACAAGAACAATCCAAAAACCAACACCTTTTCTTGCCTCTTGTGTAGTTCTTGAATTTGCCATGTGGTGATTTTCACTCCAAGAAAACATGATATGACTGAGGTTACAGACCCAACCACAAATGATACATTGGTGTAGACAGCAAGGAAGAGATCTGGCTTACAATGCTTGTTGTTGTCATATGTGCATTGTTCAAGACTTGGTAACATCTCGAGACGACTTGAAATATCAAACCCTTGTAACTGGCACAGGGCTGTAAGCATTGCTAGTGTTGTATTCTGTAACAAATTCAATTATACGTCCAATCCAGAAACCTACACCTTTTCTTGCATCTTGTGTAGTTCTTGAATTTGCGTATGTGGCGATTTTCATTCCAAGAAAAGCTGATATGACTGAGGTTATAGATCCAAGCACAAATGATACACTAGTGCATATAGAAAGGAACAGAGCAGGCTTGCACTGCTCGTTGTTGTCGTATGTGCATTGTTAAAGATTTGATAACATCTCGAGACGACTTGAAATATCAGCCAATTGTAACTGGCACAAGGCAGTAAGGATTGCTAGTGTTGTATTCTGTAACAAATTCAATGATATGGCCAATCCATAAACCAACACCTTTTCTTGCCT
Organism: Silybum marianum; assembly: GCA_036898165.1. Lineage (NCBI taxonomy): Eukaryota > Viridiplantae > Streptophyta > Magnoliopsida > Asterales > Asteraceae > Silybum > Silybum marianum. The sequence goes on along the minus strand of CM072530.1, from coordinate 18,494,951 downwards.
TATGTGTAGTTCTTGAATTTGCGTATGTGGAGATTTTCATTCCAAGAAAATCAAATATGACTGAGGTGACAGACCCATGCACAAACAATACGCTACTGCAGATAGCAGGAAAGAGAGCAGGCTTGTACCGCTTGTTATTGTCATATGTGCATTGTTAAAGATTTGATAAAATCTCGAGACGACTTGAAATATCAGACCTTTGTTACTCGCACAAGGCTGTAAGCGTTGCTAGTGTTGTATTCTGTAACAAGTTCATCTATAAGGCCAATCCATAAACCAACACCTTTTCTTGGCGATTTTCTTTCCAAGAAAACTTGATATAGCTGAGGTTACAGACGCAGGCATAAATGATACATGGCTGTAGATAGCAGGGAAGAGAGCAGCCTTGCACTGCACTGCATTGCTAGTGTTTTATTCCGAAACAAATTCAACTATAGGGCCAATCTATACACCAACACCTTTTCTTGCTTTTTTTGTAGTTCTTGAATTTCCAAGAAAACCAGATATGACTAAGGTTACAGACCTAAGCACAAATGATACACTGGTGTAGATAGCAGGGAAGAGAGCAGGCTTGCATTTGTTGTTGTTGTCATATGCGAATTGTGAAAGATTTGATTACATATCGAGACGACTTGTAAGCATTGGTAGTGTTGTATTCTGTAACAAATTCAATTATACTGTAACAAATTCAATTATACACCGTGAAGGTAGAAATGACGAGAGCAAGTTTGCACTACTTGCTACTGTCATTTGTGCATTCTTATAGAATTGATAACATGTCGAGAAGACTAACAATATCAGACCCTTGTAACTGGCAAAGGGCTATAAGCACTGCTAGTGTTGTATTCTATATCAAATTCAATTACAAGGCCAATATATAAACCAACACCTTTCCTTGCCTCTTGTGTAGTTCTTGAATTTGCCATGTGGCGATTTTCATTCCAAGAAAACATGATATGACTGAGATTACACACCCAGGCACAAATGATACACTGGTGTAGATAGCAGGGAAGAGAGCACGCTTGCAATGCTTGTTGCTGTCATATGTGCATTGTTCATGATTTGATAACATCTCGAGACGACTTGAAATATCAGACCCTTGTAACTAGCATAAGGCTGTAAGAATTGCTAGTCGTGAATTTGCGTATGTGGGGATTTTCATTCCATGAAAAGCAGAAATGATTGAGGTTACAAACCGAAGTTGAAATGATACACCATAAAGTCAGCAGTTAAGAGAGCAGGCTTGCACTGCTTGTTGTTGTCATATGGGCATTGTAACAGATTTACCAACATCTCGGGACGCCTCGAAATCTCAGAAACCTGTAACTTGCACAGGGACATTAGCACTGCTAGTTTAGTATTCTGTCACAAATCCAATTATAAGGTCAGTCCATAAACCAACACATTTTCTTTCCTCTTTTATAGTTCTTGAATTAGCGTATGTGACGATATTTATTTCATGAAAACCAGATATGACTGAAGTTACGGACCCAAGCACAAATGATACACTGTGAAGATAGCAATGACGATAGCAGGTTTGCACTACTTGCTCCTATCGTATGTGCATTCTTATAGATTTGATAACATCTCGAGACGACTAAAAATATCAGACCCTTGTAACTGGCAAAGGGATGTAAGCACTCCTAGTGTTGTATTCTATAACAAATAAAATTACAAGGCCAATACATAAACCAACACCTTTTTTTGCGTCTTGTGTAGTTCTTAAATTTTCCATGTGGCGATTTTCATTCCAAGAAAACATGATATGACTGAGGTTACACACCCAGGCACAAATGATACACTGGGGTAGATAGCATGGAAGAGAGCAGGCTTGCAATGCTTGTTGCTGTCATATGTGCATTGTTCAAGATTTGATAACATCTCAAGACGACTTGAAATAACAGACCCTTGTAACTGGCACAAGGCTGTAAGAATTGCTAGTGGTGGATTCTGTAACAAACTCAATTATACGTCCAATCCATAAACCAACACCTTTTCCTGCCTCTTGTGTAGTTCTTGAATTTGGCTATGTGGCCATTTTCATTCCAAGAAAAGCTGATATGACTGAGTTTATAGACCCAAACATATATGATACACTAGTGCAGATAGAAGGGAAGAGAGTAGGCTTGCACTACTTGTTGTTGTCATATATGCATTGTTAAAGATTTGATAACATATCGAGACGACTTGAAATATCAGACCATTGTAAGTGGCACAGGGCTGGAAGCATTGCTAGTGTTGTATTCTGTAATAAATTCATTTATACGGCCAATCCGTAAACTAACACATTTTCTTGCCTTATGTGTAGTTCTTGAATTTGCGTATGTGGAGATTTTCATTCCAAGAAAACCAGATATGACTGAGGTTATAGACCCATGCATAAATGATACCCTAGTGCAGATAGCAGGGAAGAGAGTAGGCTTGCACCGGTTGTTTTTTGTCATATGTGCTTTGTTAAAGATTTGATAAAATCTCGAGACGACTTGAAATATCAGACCGTTGTAACTGCACAAGGCTGTAAGCGCTGCTAGTTTTGTATTCTGTAACAAATTCATCTATATGGCTAATCCGTTAACCAACACCTTTTCTTGCCTCTTGTGTAGTTCTAGAACTTGCGTATGTGGCGATTTTCATTCCAAGAAATGATACACTGGTGTAGGTAGCAGGGAAGAGAGTAGGCTTGGACTGGTTGTTGTTGTCATATGTGCATTGTTCAAGATTTGATAACATCTCGAGACGACTTGAAATTTCAGATCCATGTAACTGGCACAGGGCTGTAAGCATTGCTAGTAATTGTATTATGATACAAATCCAATTATAGGGCCAATCTATACACTAACACCTTTTCTTGCCTTTTGTGTAGTTCTTGAATTTGCATATGTAGCGATTTTCATTACAAGAAAAGCATTTATGACTAGGGTTACAGACCCAAGCACAAATGATAAACTGGTGTAGATAGCAGGGAAGAAAGCAGGCTTGCATTGCTTGTTGCTGTCATACGTGCGTTAATATTTGAAAACATCTAGGGACGCATAAAATTACCATACTCTTGTAACATACATTGGGACGTAAGCATTGGTACTGTAGTTTTATGTGGCAAATCCAATTATAATGCCAATCGATAAACCAAAACCTTTTCTTCCCTTATGTGTATTCTTGAATTTGCGTATGTGGCGATTTTCGTTCTTAGAAAACCAGATATGACTGAGGTTACAAACCCAAGAACAAATGATATACTAGTGCACATAGCAAGGAAGAGAGCATGCTTGCATTATTGTCATATGTGCATTGTTAAAGATTTGATAACATCTCAAGATGAGTTGAAATATCCGACCTGTGTAAGACGCACAGGGCTGTAAGCATTGCTTGTTTTGTATCCTGTACCAAATTCAATTATAAGGCAAATCCATAAACCAACACCTTTTCTTGCTTCTTGTGTAGTTCTTGAATTTGCGTATGTGGGGATTTTAATTCCATGAAAAAGCAGAAATGACTGAGGTTACAGACCGAAGTTGAAATGATACACCATAAAGACAACAGTTAAGAGAGTAGGATTGCACTGCTTGTTGTTGTCATATGGGCATTGTAATAGATTTGACAACATATTGGGACGCCTCGAAATCTCAGACACCTGTAACTTGCACAGGGACATTAGCATTGCTAGTTTAGTATTCAATCACAAATCCAATTATAAGGTCAGTCCATAAACCAACACATTTTATTTCCTCTTCTATAGTTCTTGAATTAGCGTATGTGACGATATTTATTTCATGAAAACCATATATGACTGAAGTTACGGACCCAAGCACAAATGATACACTATGAAGATAGCAATAACGAAAGCAGGTTTGCACTACTTGCTCCTGTCATATGTGCATTCTTATAGATTTTATAACATCTCAAGACTACTAAAAATATCAGACCCTTGTAACTGGCAAAGGGTTGTAAGCACTGCTAGTGTTGTATTCTATAACAAATACAATTACAAGGCCAATACATACCCCAACACATTTTCTTGCCTCTTATGTAGTTCTTGAATTTGCCATGTGGCGATTTTCATTCCAAGAAAACATGATATGACTGAGGTTACACACCCAGGCACAAATGATACACTGGTGTAGATAGAATGGAAGATAGCAGGCTTCCAATGCTTGTTGCTGTCATATGTGCATTCTTCAAGATTTGATAACATCTCCAGACGACTTGAAATATCAGACCCTTGTAACTGGCACAAGGCTGTAAGAATTGCTAGTGTTGTATTCTGTAACAAACTCAAATATACGTCCAATCCATAAACGAACACCTTTTCCTGCCTCTTGTGTAGATCCTGAATTTGCGTATGTGGCGATTTTCTTTCCAAGACAAGCTGATATAACTGAGGTTACAGACCCAAACACAAATGATACACTAGTGCAAATAGAAGGGAAGAGAGAAGGCTTGCACTGCTTGTTGTCATATGTGCATTGTTAAAGATTTGATAACATATCGAGACGACTTGAAATACCAGACCATTGTAACTGGCACAGGGTTGAAAGCATTCCTAGTGTTATATTTTGTAACAAATTCAATTATACGGCCAATCCATAAACCAACACCTTTTTTTGCCTTATTTATAGTGCTTGATTTTGGGCCTGTGGAGATTTTCATTCCAAGAAAACCAGATATGACTGAGGTTACAGAGCCATGCATAAATGATACCCTAATGCAGATAGCAGGGAAGAGAGTAGGCTTGCACCGCTTGTTTTTTGTCATATGTGCTTTGTTAAAGCTTTGGTAAAATCTCGAGAAAACTTTAAATATCAGACCCTTATAACTGGCACAAGGCTGTAAGCATTGCTAGTTTTGTATTCTGTAACAAATTCATCGATAAGGCTAATCCGTAAACCAACACCTTTTCTTGCCTCTTGTGTAGTTCTTGAACTTGCGTATGTGGCGATTTTCATTCCAAGAAAACTTGATATAAGTGAGGTTACAGACCCAGGTACAAATGATACACTGGTGTAGGTAGCAGGGAAGAGAACAGGCTTGGACTGATTGTTGTTGTCATACGTGCGTTAATATTTGAAAACATCTAGGGACGCATAAAAATACCATACTCTTGTAACATACATTGGGACGTAAGCATTGGTACTGTAGTTTTATGTGGCAAATCCAATTATAATGCCAATCGATAAACCAAAACCTTTTCTTCCCTTATGTGTATTCTTGAATTTGCGTATGTGGCGATTTTCATTCTTAGAAAACCAGATATGACTAAGGTTACAAACCCAAGAACAAATGATATACTAGTGCACATATCAGGGAAGAGAGCAGGCTTGCATTATTGTCATATGTGCATTGTTAAAGATTTGATAACATCTCAAGATGAGTTGAAATATCCGACCTGTGTAAGACGCACAGGGCTATAAGCATTGCTTGTTTTGTATCCTGTACCAAATTCAATTATAAGGCCAATCCATAAACCAACACCTTTTCTTGCTTCTTGTGTAGTTCTTGAATTTGCGTATGTGGGGATTTTAATTCCATGAAAAAGCAGAAATGACTGAGGTTACAGACCGAAGTTGAAATGATACACCATAAAGACAACAATTAAGAGAGTAGGATTGCACTGCTTGTTGTTGTCATATGGGCATTGTAATAGATTTGAGAACATATTGGGACGCCTCGAAATCTCAGACACCTGTAACTTGCACAGGGACATTAGCATTGCTAGTTCAGTATTCAGTCACAAATCCAATTATAAGGTCAGTCCATAAACCAACACATTTTATTTCCTCTTCTATAGTTCTTGAATTAGCGTATGTGACGATATTTATTTCATGAAAACCATATATGACTGAAGTTACGGACCCAAGCACAAATGATACACTATGAAGATAGCAATGACGAAAGCAGGTTTGCACTACTTGCTCCTGTCATATGTGCATTCTTATAGATTTTATAACATCTCAAGACTACTAAAAATATCAGACCCTTGTAACTGGCAAAGGGTTGTAAGCACTGCTAGTGTTGTATTCTATAACAAATACAATTACAAGGCCAATACATACCCCAACACATTTTCTTGCCTCTTATGTAGTTCTTGAATTTGCCATGTGGCGATTTTCATTCCAAGAAAACATGATATGACTGAGGTTACACACCCAGGCACAAATGATACACTGGTGTAGATAGAATGGAAGATAGCAGGCCTCCAATGCTTGTTGCTGTCATATGTGCATTCTTCAAGATTTGATAACATCTCCAAACGACTTGAAATATCAGACCCTTGTAACTGGCACAAGGCTGTAAGAATTGCTATTGTTGTATTCTATAACAAACTCAATTATACGTCCAATCTATAAACGAACAGCTTTTCTTGCCTCTTGTGTAGATCCTGAATTTGCGTATGTGGCGATTTTCTTTCCAAGAAAAGCTGATATAACTGAGGTTGCAGACCCAAACACAAATGATACACTAGTGCAGATAGAAGGGAAGAGAGTAGGCTTACACTCTTGTTGTCATATGTGCATTGTTAAATATTTGAAAACATATCGAGACGACTTGAAATACCAGACCATTGTAACTGGCACAGGGTTGTAAGCATTCCTAGTGTTGTATTTTGAAACAAATTCAATTATACGACCAATCCATAAACCAACACCTTTTCTTGCCTTATGTGTAGTGCTTGAATTTGCGCCTGTGGAGATTTTCCTTCCAAGAAAACCAGATATGACTGAGGTTACAGAGCCATGCATAAATGATACCCTAGTGCAGATAGCAGGGAAGAGAGCAGGCTTGCACCGTTTGTTTTTTGTCATATGTGCTTTGTTAAAGATTTGGTAAAATCTCGAGAAAACTTGAAATAACAGACCCTTGTAACTGGCACAAGGCTGTAAGCAAGTGTTGTATTATGTGACAAATTGATCTATAAGGCCAATCCATAAACCAACACCTTTTCTTACCTCTTGTGTAGTTCTTGAAGTTGCGTATGTGGCGATTTTCATTCTAAGAAAACTAGATATAACTGAGGTTACAGACCCAGGCACAAATGATACACTGGTGTAGATAGCAGGGAAGAGAGCAGGCTTGCACTGCTTGTTGCTGTCATATGTGCATTGTTCAAGATTTGATAGTAACTGGCACAGGGCTATAGGCATTGCTAGTGTTGTATTCAGTAACAAATTCAATTATTGGGCCAATCTATATACTAAACCCTTTTCTTGCCTTTTGTGTAGTTCTTGAATTTGCATATGTAGCGATTTTCATTGCAAGAAAAGCATACATGTCTAAGGTTACAGACCCAAGCACAAATGATACACTGGTGCAGATAGCAGGGAAGATAGCATGCTTGCATTGCTTGTTGTTGTCATATGTGCATTGTTAAAGATTTGAAAATATCTAGGGACGCATTAAAATACCATACCCATGTAACATACATTGGACTTAAGCATTGATACTATAGTATTCTGTGGCAAATCCAATTATAATGCCAATCCATAAACCAAAACATTTTCTTCCCTTATGTGTATTCTTGAATTTGCGTATGTAGGGATTTTCATTCTTAGAAAACAAGATATGACTCAGGTTACAAACCCAAGCACAAATGATATTCTAGTGTAAATAGCAGGGAAGAGAGCAGGCTTCATTGCTTGTTGTTGTCATATGTGCATTGTTAAATATTTGATAACATCTCGAGACGAGTTGAAATATCCGACCCTTGTAAGAGGCACAGGGTTGTAAGCATTGCTAGTTTTGTATCCTGTAACAAATTCAGTTATTGGGCCAATCTATACACTAACACCTTTTCTTGCCTTTTGTGTAGTTCTTGAATTTGCATATGTAGCGATTTTCATTGCAAGAAAAGCATACATGTCTAAGGTTACAAGGGTATGGTATTTTAATGTGTCCCTAGATGTTTCCAAATGTTTAACAATGCACATATGACAAAAACAAGCAATGCAAGCGTGCTATCTTCCCTGCTATCTGCAATAGTGTATCATTTGTGCTTGGGTCTGTTACCTTAGACATGTATGCTTTTCTTGTAATGACAACCGCTACATATGCAAATTCCAGAACTACACAAAAGGCAAGAAAAGGTGTTAGTGTATAGATTGGCCCAATAACTGAATTTGTTACTGAATACAACACTAGCAATGCCGACAGCCCTGTGTCGTTACATAGTTCTTGAATTTGCCATGTGGCGATTTTCATTCCAAGAAAACATGATATGACTGAGGTTACACACCCAGGCACAAATGATACACTGGTGTAGATAGCAGGGAAGAGAGCAGGCTTGCAATGCTTGTTATTGTCATATGTGCATTGTTCAAGATTTGATAACATCTCGAGACGACTTGAAATATCAGACCCTTGTAACTGGTAGAAGGCTGTAAGAATTGCTAGTGGTGTATTCTGTAACAAACTCAATTATATGTCCAATTCATAAACCAACACCTTTTCCTACCTCTTCTGTAGTTCTTGAATTTGGCTATGTGGCGATTTTCATTCCAAGAAAAGTTGATACGACTGAGTTTACAGACCCAAACATACATGATACACCAGTGCAGATAGAAGGGAAGAGAGTAGGCTTGCACTACTTATTGTTGTCATATGTGCATTGTTAAAGATTTGATAACATATCGAGACGACTTGAAATATCAGACCATTGTAAGTGGCACAGGGCTGGAAGCATTGCTAGTGTTGTATTCTGTAATAAATTCAATTATACGGCCAATCCGTAAACCAACACATTTTCTTGCCTTATGTGTAGTTCTTGAATTTGCGTATGTGGAGATTTTCATTCTAAAAAAACCAGATATGACTGAGGTTATAGACCATGCATTAATGATACCCGAGTGTAGATAGCAGGGAAGAGAGTAGGTTTGCACCGCTTGTTTTTTGTCATATGTGCTTTGTTAAAGATTTGATAAAATCTCGAGACGACTTGAAATATCAGACCCTTGTAACTAGCCCAAGGCTGTAAGCATTGCTAGTTTTGTATTCTGTAAAAATTCTTCTATAAGGCTAATCCGTAAACCAACACCTGTTCTCTACCGAGATCTTCCTGCCATGCCCAACAATGATCCTCCTCTTCCAGCCCGAAAAGAAATTAAACCCAAGTCTGCATATGATGAGAATGAAAGGAGGATTGCAAAAGGGGATCAACTTGCTCGAGCATACCTACTTCTCAGCATCCCGAATGCAATCTACATGACCATCGATAGCCATAAAAGAACCGCCAAAGGGATGTGGGAACAAATCGAAAAGTTCATGCTTGGCAAGATCGGAACTCAAATGAAGATCACCAATTGCATCACTCAGTATGAAGAAATCAAGGCTGAAGATGGAGAAAGTCTTACGAACACTTATACTCCTTTTGTTCACTCAATAAACGAGTTAAGCAAAAATGATATTCGTACGACAAAGATCGAGAACAACGTGAAGTTTGTTAGCAATCTTTAACCCGAATGGCGCCGATTTTCCAATCAAATTAAACATAGCAAATTTCTCGCGGAACTCAATCTTCACGAAGTTTTCTAGACCTTGAAACAAGATGAAGATGAGGTACTAGAAGTGATGGAAGCCAACAACAAGCTCAAAAAGCCTTCTGATCCAATCGCGCTTGTGGCTAAAGAAGAAATAAACCTATCCCGAAGCATCCCGCAAGAAAACTTTATGGAGATAGAAAACGAAGAATTTGATGATCCCGAAATAGCCCAATTTCAACAACAATTGGATCTTCTCATCCAAGCCTTCCAACGAAAATTATCTCGTCGTCCCAACTCCAACCAACAAAGATATGATTCGAGACCAAAGAGTTATGAGCGAAAAGCAATCTTTGAACATAAGCCAAGAAAGATGAAAAGCGTCCACCGGGCAAACCTGAAGACAGGTTTAAAGGAGAAATGAGCTTGTGCTATAACTCTGACAAATCCGGTCATTATGCATGCGAATGCAAGAAGCCCGTTGTCAAAGACTCTAACTATTTCGCTTACAGACTGATGCTTGCTAAACAAGAAGAAGCCGACAAAGTTATCATGGCGGAAGATGACCACTGGCTACATCAAGATGACAACGAACCAGATGTGGAAATCCAAGCTCACTTCAGTCTGATGGCTTACTTTGATCCTCTGGTGAAGATTCATCACCTCATGCTTCCGATTATACGCCAGAGGTAAATCATTCTGACTATGATGATTTTGTTGTACAAATGCATGATTTGATGGTACAATTGCATGAATTGCAATCTAAGTTGAAAACCGAGAAGCTCTTGGTTTCCAACTTAGAAGCACGTCTAGAAAATAATCATAACCAACTTCTAATTGCAACGTCCGAACTTCCCAATTATAAGAGTGATGTTCAAAATTTACAAACGGAAAAGACTGCTTTTGAAAATGAGAATTTAGATCTTAAACAACAAATTTCGGATCTCACGAGACGACTTGACAAATCCGAACGTGAGGCCGAAGATTTTCATCAAAATATGAGTTTGGCACTATTCAAAGAAACGATCATTTAGACAAACTCAAGGATTTGGAACTCAAACTTTACAAACTGGGTCAAACAGAACAAACACTTCATTTAAATGCACCAAAAGAGTTGTGTTAAAAAGCGGGCCTAGGTTTTGAGAATCCTAAATATTTAGTAAAAGTCTTATATAACACTACGACTCTTTAAAATATTGAATATCTAGACCTTGGTAAAAATTATAAAATTCAATTTATGAAGACTCCTATTAAATTCGAGAGACCCCAAGATTGGAATAGGAAGAACAAGAAATATCATCAAATTCATTTGTGCTATCCAAAGGAAGTGGAAAAGGACTCTTCAAAAGAAACTCTTCCAAATAATTATTTTCCTTCCTATACCGACGAAGAACTTCACATGGAGCCTCCAAATTTTAAACCCTACATTCCCACATTATTTTTGGAAACGAAAATTATTCAACTATAAAAGGTGTTGGCATCGGAATGTTCTTCATCGGAAAAGGAAAAAGAGGCATTAATCACCAAAGTCCAAACTTTAGAAAACAAAGCTTTACACACTCAAAACCCAAAGGTTGATACAACTTCCAATATTTCATCATGTAAATCATTTGTTAGCCCGTATTTGGATGATTGTGATTTTTCCAACTTTGTGATTGATTGTAACTATTGTCCTCCAAAACATAAAACTTCCCTTACTTCCGACCAAATAGATCAGGAGTTTGACTATTGTCCTCCCTTACTTCCGAACAAAACTTCCCTTACTTCCCTTACTATTGTCCTCCCAAACACAAAACGATTTTGAGAAAATGATATTTCCCGAAGAAAACATAAATCTTTCTCAAAAACATAAATCCACGGTGTGTCCAAATGACTCGATTGACGACGTTGACTTCAATCCTATTCTTCCAAGTCATGAGGAATTTTTAGATAAAGGCAAAAAACCCATCGAAACAGTCTACATTCTTGATGTTGAGAATGAATGCTCCACTAGTTCTTCAAAACCCACCTCATCTCAACCAAAAGAACAAACCAATTGTTCATAAAAGACTGAATTTCCACAAACCAAAAATGCTAATAAACGTTCGTTTCATGTTTTAGCGTTACATCCTCTAAAGACAAAGCAAGTTTGGGTCGAAAATGGCAACAACATTCCAATGTCTTCATCCCGCAACAAAGACAATTTTATATTTTCAAATATCACAAAAACCAATCGCAATTTTATCTTTCCATATACTATTCATTCATTCCATCATTTAATTAAATTTTCAAGAAATAAAATTTGTTGCTCAAATTGCGGTGTGAATGACTTTGTGCGCTTAAATTCATATGGTTATGATTACTATTCTGATATGCATAATTCTTACAACTATCATCAAGTCAATACTTTTCCAAATTATCCTATTTATAAATGGGTTTTCAAGAGGCCTTGACTACGACACCTAAGTCCAAATACAAATGGGTACCAAAGGTTGCAAAGTCAACTAACCCTGAAGGACCCATTTAGAAATGGTTACCTAAATCTGCCTTATTTTTTTACAGGTCGGTCATGTGTGGTATTTAGATTCTGGATGCTCCAAAGACATGACTGGATAAAAGGAGCTTCTCGCCAACTACATCGAAAAACATGGCAACACTGTGCGCTTCGGGAACAATCATTTCTCACCAATCAAAGGATACGGAGACATCATTACCGATAATCTCAAAATCTCCAAAGTACCATATGTTCAAGGCCTTAGTCACAACCTGCTAATCATTGGCCAAATCTGTGACAAAGAACTTGAAGTGAATTTTTGTTCCAAAAGATGTTGTGTTAGAACCTACGAAGGAAAAGAGATATTTGCCGGATCTCGCAAGTCAAATCTCTACACCATCGATCTTTCAAAAGTTGAAAGACCAACCGATGTGTGTCTAGTCTCCATAGTCTCAAATGACAAAAACTGGTTGTGGCATCGCGGACTCTCCCACCTGAACTTCAAAAGTATCAGTAGACTCGCAAGTGGAGTGTTGGTCACCGGTTTGCCAAAGATTAAATTTGAGAAGACCCACTTGTGTGACGCTTGCGAGATGGGAAAAATGAAGAAAGTTTCACACAATCCCAATGTGGAACATAGCACGGCTCGTCCTCTTCAACTTATTCACATGGATCTGTGTGGCCCCATGCGGACTCAAAGCATCCACGACTAGAAACACGTTCTTGTTATGGTGGATGATTATTCTCGGTATACATGGGTCAAATTTCTTCGCACAAAGGACTAATCTCCCGAGCCAATCATTGCCTTCTTAAATAACATTCAATTTAAATTGGAGCTTTCCGTCCAAACCCTTCGCACAGATAATGGCACCGAGTTCAAGAACCGCACGCTCAACACTTTCCTTACTTCTGTTGGTATTTCTCATACCTTTTTTGCATTCGAACTCCACAACAGAATGGTGTGGTCGAACGACGTAACCGAACGTTGGTCGAAGCTGCTCGCACCATGCTCGCCCACTCCAAACTACCACACTATCTTAGGCCGAAGCCATCAATACTGCTTGCTACCACCCAAAACCGTTCAATCATCAACAAGCGGTTTACCAAAACCCCTTATGAGTTGATCAACAAACCTGTTCCTTCCATTTATCATTTCCATACGTTTGGAAGTTGATGTTTTATTCTGAACGACAAAGAGGGTCGTGGCAAACTTCACATCAAAGCTGACGAAACATACCTTCTCGGCTATTCTCCGAACGCAGCTGCTTATCGGGTCTATTTGAAGAATGCAAGGTGTGTCACAGAAAAGCATCAATGTCCAATTCGATACAAAGGCCGAAATGGATCCAGAACAAAAAAGTTATGGACCCACACTTACTGGCGTTTTAGCTTCCGAATACCTCCGTTAGGAACCTATTCCTAACCCGTCTCATCCAAATCAATCCTCCACCTCAAAAACAAAAACCTCTGATTTGGATTATCTGTTTGAGCACTTTTACTCTGATTACATCGGACCATACATACCAATGCCCAAACATGTAAACCCACCAAACTTGGAAGTTGCCGAGACACCTAATCTAGTAGTGCAAGCCTGCTCTCTTACCTGCTATCTACACCAGTGTATCATCTGTGCCTGGGTCTGTAATCTCAATCATATCAATTTTTCTTGGCATGAAAATTGCCACATATGCAAATTCAAGAACTACACAAGAGAGAGGAAAAGGTTTTGCTTTATGGATTGGCTTTATTGATGAATTTGTTACAGAATACAACACTAGCAATGCTTACATCCTGGTGCCAGTTACAAGGGTATGATATTTCAAGTCGTCTCGAGATATTATCAAATCTTTAACAATGCACATATGAAAATAATAAGCAGTGAAAACCTGATATCTACACTAGTGTAGCATTGGTGTATCGGTCGGTAATCTCAGTCATATCTGGTTTTCTTGGAATGAAAATCTCCACATACGCAAATTAAAGAACTACACATAAGGCAAGAAAAGTCGTTGGTTTATGGATTGGCCGTATAACTTATTTTGTTACAGAATACAACACTAGCAATGCTTACAGCTTTGTGCCAGTTAAAATGGTCTGATATTTCATGTCGTCTTGAGATGTTATCAAATCTTTAAAAATGCACATATGACAACAACAAGCAGTGCAAGTCAGCTCTCTTCACTTCTATCTACACTAGTGTATTATTTGTGCTTGGGTTAGTGACCTTAGTCATGTCTACTTTTCTTGGAATGAAAATCGCCAGATACGCAAATTCAAGAACTACAAAAGAGGAAAGAAAAGGTGTTGGTTTATCGATTGGCTGTATAATTGAATTTGTTATAGAATACAACACTAGCAATGCTTACAGCCCTGTCCCGGTTACAAAGGTGTTATATTTCGAGATGTTATCAAATCTTTAACAATGAACATATGACAATAACAAGTAGTGCAATCCTTCTATCAAATCATTTTGTGCTTGGGTCTGTAACCTCAGTCATATACGCTTTTCTTGGAAAGAAAATTGCCAGACATGCAAATTTAAGAACTACACATGTGGCAAGAAAAGGTGTTGGTTAATGGATTGGCCTTATAACTGAATTTGTTACGGAATACAACACTAGCAATGCTTACAGACCTGTGCACTTACAAGGGTCGGTTATGTCAACTCGTCTCAAGATGTTATCAAATCTTTAACAATGCACATATGAAAACAACAAGCAGTGTAATCCTGCTCCCTTCGCTTCTATCTGCACTAGTGTATCATTCGTGCTTGGGTCTGTAAACTCAGTCATATCAGGTTTTCTTGGAATGAAAATCGCCACATACGTAAATTCAAGAACTACACAAGAGGCAAGAAAAGGTGTTGGTTTATGGATTGGCCTTATAATTGAATTTGTTACGGAATACAACACTAGCAATGCTTACAGACCTATGCCTGTTACAAGGGTCGGATATTTCACCTCGTCTCGAGATGTTATCAAATTTTTAACAATGCACATATGACAACAACAACAAGCGGTGTAATCCAGCTTTCTTCCCTTCTATCTACACTAGTGTATGATTCGTGCTTGGGTCTCTTATCTTAATCATATATGGTTTTATTGTATTGAAAATCTTCACATATGCAAATTCAAGAACTACACTAGAGGCAAGAAAAGGTGTTGGTGTATGGATTGACATTTTATAATTGAATTCTTTTACAGAATACAACACTAGCAATGCTTACAGCCTTGTACCAGTTACAAGGGTCTGATATTTCAAGTCGTCTCGAGATATTATCAAATCTTGGACAATGCACATATGACAGCAACAAGCAGTGCAAGCTGCTCTTTTCCTTACGATATACACCAGTGCATCATTTATGCCTGGGTTTGTAACCTCAGTCATATCATGTTTTCTTGAAATGAAAATCGCCACATGGCAAATTCAATAACTACACAAAAGGCAAGAAAGGGTGTTGGTTTATGTTTTGGCCTTGCTAGTTTAGTATTGTGTCACAAATCCAATTATAAGGCCAGTCCATAAATCAACACATTTTCTTTCCTCTTCTATAGTTCTTGAATTAGCGTATGTGACGATATTTATTTCATGAAAACCAGATATGACTGAAGTTACTGACCCAAGCACAAATGATACACAATGAAGATAGCAATAACGATAGCAGGTTTGCACTACTTGCTCCTGTCATATGTGCATTCTTATAGACTTGATAACATCTCGAGACGACTAAAAATATCAGACCCTTGTAACTGGCAAAGGGTTGTAAGCACTGCTAGTGTTGTATTTTATAACAAATACAATTACAAGGCCAATACATAAACCAACACCTTTTCTTGCCTCTTGTGTAGTTCTTGAATTTGCCATGTGGCGATTTTCATTCCAAGAAAACATGATATGACTGAGGTTACACACCCAGGCACAAATGATACATTGGTGTAGATAGCATGGAAGAGAGCAGGCTTGCAATGCTTGTTGCTGTCATATGTGCATTGTTCAAGATTTGATAACATCTCGAGACGACTTGAAATATCCGACCCTTGTAACTGGCACAAGGCTGTAAGAATTGCTAGTGTTGTATTTTGTAACAAACTCAATTATACGTCCATCCATAAACCAACACATTTTCCTGCCTCTTGTGTAGATCTTCAATTTACGTATGTGGCGATTTTCATTCCAAGAAAAGCTGATATAACTCAGGTTACAGACCCAAACACAAATGATACACTAGTGCAGATAGAAGGGAAGAGAGTAGGCTTGCACTGCTTGTTGTCATATGTGTATTGTTAAAGATTTGATAACATATCGAGACGACTTGAAATATCAGAGCATTGTAACTGGCACAGGGTTGTAAGCATTCCTAGTGTTGTATTCTGTAACAAATTCAATTATACGGCCAATCCATAAACCAACACCTATTCTTGCCTTATGTGTAGTGCTTGAATTTGCGCATGTGGAGATTTTCATTCCAAGAAAACCATGCATAAATGAGGTTACAGACCCATGCATAAATGATACCCTAGTGCAGATAGCAGGGAAGAGAGCAGGCTTGCACCGCTTGTTTTTTGTCATATGTGCTTTGTTAAAGATTTGGTAAAATCTCGAGAAAACTTGAAATATCAGACCCTTGTAACTGGCACAAGGCTGTAAGCTAGTGTTGAATTCTATAACAAATTCATCTATAAGGCCAATCCATAAACCAACACCTTTTCTTACCTCTTGTGTGGTACTTGAACTTGCGTTTGTGGCGACTTTCATTCTAAGAAAACTAGATATAACTGAGGTTACAGACCCAGGCACAAATGATACACTGTGTAGATAGCAGGGAAGAGAGCAGGCTTGCACTTCTTGTTGCTGTCATATGTGCATTGTTCAAGATTTGATAACATCTCGAGACGTCTTGAAATATCAGACCCATGTAACTGGCACAGGGTTGTTGGCATTGCTAGTGTTGTATTCAGTAACAAATTCAATTATTGGGCCAATCTATACACTAACACCTTTTCTTGCCTTTTGTGTAGCTCTTAAATTTGCATATGTAGCGAATTTCATTGCAAGAAAAGGATACATGTCTAAGGTTACAGACCCAAGCACAAATGATATATTTGTGCAGATAGCAGGGAAGATAGCATGCTTGCATTCCTTATTGTTGTCATATGTACATTGTTAAAGATTTGAAAACATCTAGGGACGAATTAAAATACCATACCCTTGTAACATACATTGGGACATAAGTATTGGTACTGTAGTATTTTGTGGCAAATCCAATTATAATGCCAATCCATAAACAAAAACATTTTCTTCCCTTATGTGTATTCTTGAATTTGCGTATGTGGTGATTTTCATTCTTAGAAAACCAGATACGACTCAGGTTACAAACCCAAGCACAAATAATATTCTAGTGCAAATAGCAGGGAAGAGAGCAGGCTTGCATTGCTTGTTGTTGTCATATGTGCATTGTTAAAGATTTGATAACATCTCGAGACGAGTTGAAATATCCGACCCTTATAAGAGGCACAGGGATGTAAGCATTGCTAGTTTTGTATTCTGTAACAAATTCAATTATAAGGCCAATCCATAACCCAACACCTTTTCTTGCCTCTTGTGTAGTTCTTGAATTTGCGTATGTGGCGATTTTTATTCCTAGAAAAGCAGATATGACTGAGGTTACAGACCTAAGCTGAAATGATACACTATAAAGACAGCAGTTAAGAGAGGAAGCTTGCACTGCTTGTTGTTGTCATATGTGCATTGTAATTGATTTGATAACATCTCGGGACGCCTCGAAATCTCAAACACTTGTAACTTGCACAGGGACATAAGCATTGCTAGTTTAGTATTTTGTCACAAATCAAATTATAAGGTCAGACCATAAACCAACACATTTTCTTTCCTCTTCTATAATTCTTGAATTAGCGTATGTGACGATATTTATTTCATGAAAAGCATATATGACTGAAGTTACGGAACCAAGCACAAATGATACACTGTGAAGATTGTAGTGACGAGAATAGGTTTGCACTACTTGCTGATGTCATATGTGCATTCTTATAGATTTGATAACATCTCGAGACGACTAAAAATATCAGACCCTTGTTACTGGAAAAGGGCTGTAAGCTGCTAGCGTTGTATTCTATAACAAATTCAATTACAAGGCCAATACATAAACCAACACCTTTTCTTGCCTCTTGTGTAGTTCTTGAATTTGCCAGGTGGTGATTTTCGTTCCAAGAAAACATGATATGACTGAGGTTACAGACCCAGGCACAAATGATACACTGGTGTAAATAGCAGGGAAGAGAGCAGGCTTGCAATGCTTGTTGTTGTTATATGTGCTTTGTTCAAGATTTGATAACTTATCGAGACGACTTGAAATATCAGACCCTTGTAACTGGCACAAGGCTGTAAGAATTGCTAGTGTTGTATTTTGTAACAAACTCAATTATACGTCCAATCCATAAACCAAAACCTTTTCCTGCCTCTTGTGTAGTTCTTGAATTTGCGTACGTGGCGATTTTCATTCCAAGAAAAGCCGATATAACTGAGGTTACAGAACCAAACACAAATGATACACTAGTGCAGATAGAAGGGAAGAGAGTAAAATATACCACATACATGGTTTGTAACCTCAGTCATATATGGTTTTCTTGGAATAAAATATGCCACATACACAAATTCAACAACTACACAAGAGGCAAGAAAAGGTGTTGGTTTATGGATTGGCCTTATAATTGAATTTGTAACTGAATACAACACTAGCAATGCATACAACCCTATGCCGGTGACATAGGTATGGTATTTCAATGCGTCCGTAGATGTGTTCAAATCATTAAAAATGCACATATGACAACAACAAGCAGTGCAAGCCATCTCTCTTCACTTCTATCTACACTAGTGTATTATTTGTGCTTGGGTCAGTAACCTTAGTCATGTCTACTTTTCTTGGAATGAAAATCGCCAGATACGCAAATTCAAGAACCACACAAGAGGAAAGAAAAGGTGTTGGTTTATCGATTGGCTGTATAATTGAATTTGTTATAGAATACAACACTAGCAATGCTTACAGCCCTGTCCCGGTTACAAAGGTGTTATATTTCGAGATGTTATCAAATCTTTAACAATGAACATATGACAACAACAAGTAGTGCAATCCTTCTATCAAATCATTTTGTGCATGGGTCTGTAACCTCAGTCATATATGCTTTTCTTGGAATGAAAATTGCCAGATATGCAAATTTAAGAACTACACATGTGGCAAGAAAAGGTGTTGGTTTATGGATTGGCCTTATAATTGAATTTGTTACAGAATACAACACTAGCAATGCTTACAGACCTGTGCATGTTACAAGGGTCGGTTATGTCAACTCGTCTCGAGATGTTATCAAATCTTTAACAATGCACATATGAAAACAACAAGCAGTGTAATCCTGCTCTCTTCGCTTCTATCTGCACTAGTGTATCATTCGTGCTTGGGTCTGTAAACTCAGTCATATCAGGTTTTCATGGAATGAAAATCGCCACATATGCAAATTCAAGAACTACACAAGAGGCAAGAAAAGGTTTTGGTTTATGGATTGGCCTTATAATTGAATATTTTACGGAATACAACACTAGCAATGCTGCCTGTTACAAGGGTCGGATATTTCACCTCATCTAGAGATGTTATCAAATTTTTAACAATGCGCATATGACAACAACAACAAGTGGTGTAATCCGGCTTTCTTCCCTTCTATCTGCACTAGTGTATGATTCGTGCTTGGGTCTCTAATCTTAATCATATCCGGTTTTATTGTATTGAAAATCTTCACATACGCAAATTCAAGAAATACACTAGAGGCAAGAAAAGGTGTTGGTGTATGAATTGACATTTTATAATTGAATTCTTTTACAGAATACAACACTAGCAATGCTTACAGCCTTGTACCAGTTACAAGGGTCTGATATTTCAAGTCGTCTCAAGATATTATCAAATCTTGGACAATGCACATATGACAGCAACAAACAGTGCAAGCTGCTCTTTTCCTTGCCATATACACCAGTGTATCATTTGTGCCTGGGTTTGTAACCTCAGTCATATCATGTTTTCTTGGAATGAAAATCGCCACATGGCAAATTCAAGAACTACACAAGAGGCAAGAAAGGGTGTTGGTTTATGTTTTGGCCTTGCTAGTTTAGTATTCTGTCACAAATCCAATTATAAGGTCAGTCCATAAACCAACACATTTTCTTTCCTCTTCTATACTTCTTGAATTAGCGTATGTGACGATATTTATTTCATGAAAACCAGATATGACTGAAGTTACTGACCCAAGCACAAATGATACACTATGAAGATAGCAATAACGATAGCAGGTTTGCACTATTTGCTCCTGTCATATGTGCATTCTTATAGACTTGATAACATCTCGAGACGACTAAAAATATCAGACCCTTGTAACTGGCAAAGGGTTGTAAGCACTGCTAGTGTTGTATTCTATAACAAATACAATTAAAAGGCCAATACATAAACCAACACCTTTTCTTGCCTCTTGTGTAGTTCTTGAATTTGCCATGTGGCGATTTTCATTCCAAGAAAACATGATATGACTGAGGGTTACACACCCAGGCACAAATGATACGTTGGTGTAGATAGCATGCAAGAGAGCAAGCTTGCAATGCTTGTTGCTGTCATATGTGCATTGTTCAAGATTTGATAACATCTCGAGACGACTTGAAATATCCGACCCTTGTAACTGACACAAGGCTGTAAGAATTGCTAGTGTTGTATTTTCTAACAAACCTAATTATACGTCCATCCATAAACCAACACATTTTCCTACCTCTTGTGTAGATCTTGAATTTACGTATGTGGCGATTTTCATTCCAAGAAAAGCTGATATAACTCAGGTTACAGACCCAAACACAAATGATACACTAGTGCAGATAGAAGGGAAGATAGTAGGCTTGCACTGCTTGTTGTCATATGTGTATTGTTAAAGATTTGATAACATATCGAGACGACTTGAAATATCATAGCATTGTAACTGGCACAGGGTTGTAAGCATTCCTACTGTGTAACAAATTTAATTATACGGCCAATCCATAAACCAACACCTATTCTTGCCTTATGTGTAGTGCTTGAATTTGCGCATGTGGAGATTTTCATTCCAAGAAAACCAGATATGAATGAGGTTACAGACCCATGCATAAATGATACCCTAGTGTAGATAGCAGGGAAGAGAGCAGGCTTGCACCGCTTGTTTTTTGTCATATTTGCTTTGTTAAAGATTTGGTAAAATCTCGAGAAAACTTGAAATATCAGACCCTTGTAACTGGCACAAGGCTGTAAGCTAGTGTTGTATTCTGTAACAAATTCATCTATTGCAAGAAAAGCATACATGTCTAAGGTTACAGACCCAAGCACAAATGATACATTTGTGCAGATAGCAGGG
Source organism: Silybum marianum (assembly GCA_036898165.1). NCBI lineage: Eukaryota > Viridiplantae > Streptophyta > Magnoliopsida > Asterales > Asteraceae > Silybum > Silybum marianum. The sequence goes on along the minus strand of CM072530.1, from coordinate 18,473,583 downwards.
AAGATAGCAGGCTTACATTGCTTATTGTTGTCATATGTGCATTGTTAAAGATTTGAAAACATCTAGGGACGAATTAAAATTACCATACCCTTGTAACATACCTTGGGACATAAGCATTGGTACTGCAGTATTCTGTGGCAAATCCAATTATAATGCCAATCCATAAACAAAAACATTTTCTTCCCTTATGTGTATTCTTGAATTTGCGTATGTGGTGATTTTCATTCTTAGAAAACCAGATACGACTCAGGTTACAAACCCAAGCACAAATAATATTCTAGTGCAAATAGCAGGGAAGAGAGCAGGCTTGCATTGCTTGTTGTTGTCATATGTGCATTGTTAAAGATTTGATAACATCTCGAGACGAGTTGAAATATCCGACCCTTATAAGAGGCACAGGGATGTAAGCATTGCTAGTTTTGTATTCTGTAACAAATTCAATTATAAGGCCAATCCATAACCCAACACCTTTTCTTGCCTCTTGTGTAGTTCTTGAATTTGCGTATGTGGCGATTTTTATTCCTAGAAAAGCAGATATGACTGAGGTTACAGACCTAAGCTGAAATGATACACTATAAAGACAACAGTTAAGAGAGGAAGCTTGCACTGCTTGTTGTTGTCATATGTGCATTGTAATTGATTTGATAACATCTCGGGACGCCTCGAAATCTCAAACACTTGTAACTTGCACAGGGACATAAGCATTGCTAGTTTAGTATTCTGTCACAAATCAAATTATAAGGTCAGACCATAAACCAACACATTTTCTTTCCTCTTCTATAATTCTTGAATTAGCGTATGTGACGATATTTATTTCATGAAAAGCATATATGACTGAAGTTACGGAACCAAGCACAAATGATACACTGTGAAGATTGTAGTGACGAGAATAGGTTTGCACTACTTGCTGATGTCATATGTGTATTCTTATAGATTTGATAACATCTCGAGACGACTAAAAATATCAGACCCTTGTTACTGGAAAAGGGCTGTAAGCTGCTAGCGTTGTATTCTATAACAAATTCAATTACAAGGCCAATACATAAACCAACACCTTTTCTTGCCTCTTGTGTAGTTCTTGAATTTGCCAGGTGGTGATTTTCGTTCCAAGAAAACATGATATGACTGAGGTTACAGACCCAGGCACAAATGATACACTGGTGTAAATAGCAGGGAAGAGAGCAGGCTTGCAATGCTTGTTGTTGTTATATGTGCTTTGTTCAAGATTTGATAACTTATCAAGACGACTTGAAATATCAGACCCTTGTAACTGGCACAAGGCTGTAAGAATTGCTAGTGTTGTATTTTGTAACAAAATCAATTATACGTCCAATCCATAAACCAAAACCTTTTCCTGCCTCTTGTGTAGTTCTTGAATTAGCGTACGTGGCGATTTTCATTCCAAGAAAAGCCGATATGACTGAGGTTACAAAACCAAACACAAATGATACACTAGTGCTGATAGAAGGGAAGAGAGTAAAATATACTACATACATGGTTTGTAACCTCAGTCATATATGGTTTTCTTGGAATAAAATATGCCACATACATAAATTCAACAACTACACAAGAGGCAAGAAAAGGTGTTGGTTTATGGATTGGCCTTATAATTGAATTTGTAACTGAATACAACACTAGCAATGCATACAACCCTATGCCGGTGACATAGGTATGGTATTTCAATGCGTCCGTAGATGTGTTCAAATCATTAAAAATGCACATATGACAACAACAAGCAGTGCAAGCCAGCTCTCTTCACTTCTATCTACACTAGTGTATTATTTGTGCTTGGGTCAGTAACCTTAGTCATGTCTACTTTTCTTGGAATGAAAATCGCTACATATGCGAATTCAAGAACTACACAAGAGGCAAGAAAAGGTGTTGGTTTATAGATTTTCCTTATAATTGAGTTTGTTACAGAATACAACACTAGCAATGCTTACAGCCCTGTCCCAGTTACAAGGGTCTGATATTTCAAGTCGTCTCGAGATGTTATCAAATCTTGAACACTACAAATATGAGAGCAACTAGCAGTGCAAGCCTGCTCTCTTTCCTGCTATCTATATCGGTGTATCATTTGTGCCTGGGTCTATAACATCCGTCATATAAGTTTTCTTGGAATGAAAATTGCCACGTACGCAAATTCAAGAACTACATAAGAGGCAAGAAAAAGTGTTGGTTTATGTCTTAGCTATATAATTTGAGTTTTTATAGAATACAACACTAACAATACTTACAGCCCTTTGCCAGTTACAAGGGTCTGATATTTTAAGTCGTCTCGAGATGTTATCAAATCTATTCGAATGCACATATGACAACAGCAAGTATTGCAAACCTGCTCTCGCCATTGCTATCTTCACAGTTTATCATTTATGCTTCGGTCCGTAACCTCAGTCATATCTGGTTTTCTTGAAATAAATATCGTCGCGTACGTAAATTCAAGAACTATAGAAGAGGAAAGAAAAGGTGTTGGTTTCTGGACTGACCTTATAATTGGATTTGTGACAGAATACTACACTAGCAATGCTTAAGTCCCTATGCAAGTTACACGTGTCTGAGATTTCGATGCGTCCCGAGATGTTGACAAATCTATTACAATGCATATATGACAACAACAAGCAGTGCAAGCCTGCTCTTTTAACTGCTAGCCTCACAGTGTATCATTTCAGCTTAGGTCTGTAGCCTTAGTCATATATGATTTACTTGGAATAAAATATGCCATATACACAAATTCAAGAACTACACAAGAGGCAAGAAAAGGTGTTGGTTTATAGATTGGCATTATAATTGATTTTGTTACAGAATACAACACTAGCAATGCTTACAGCCTTGTGCCAGTTACAAGGGTCTTATATTTCAAGTCATCTTGAGATGTTATCAAAACTTTAACAATACACATATGACAACAACAAGCAACGCAAGTTTGCTATCTTCCCTGCTATCTGCACTAGTATATGACTTGTGCTTGGGTCTATAACTTCAGCCATATCTGGTTTTCTTGGAATGAAAATCGCCACATACTCAAATTCAAGAACTACACATTAGGCAAGAAAAGATTTTGGTTTATGGATTGGCATTATAATTGGATTTGCCACATAATACTATGGTAACAATGCTTACGTCCCAATGCATGTTATAAGGGTATGGTATTTCAATGCGTCCGTAGCTGTTTTCAAATCTTTAACAATGCACATATGACAGCAACAAGCAGTGCAAGCCTGCTCTCTTCCTTGCAATCTGCACCAGTGTATCATTTATGCTTGGGTCTGTAACCTTAGTCATATTTTCACACCCCGCTAAAGCGGAAACACGAGGCGTGATAGTTCAAGATTTCATAGCAATAGGGAAAAAATAACACCAATCTTCCATTCAAATACATAACAACTTAAACCCGAAATTTACATCATACAAGTCCATAGTTTAAAACAAAACTAAAGGGAACAAGTGTTCAAACAAAACGATTTGAATTTTTAAAACATGATTGATGTTGACGCGTGTTGGTCCCAAAGGAGTCTACAAGAGTTCAATGGATATAGAAACAATATGTGAAAGGGGGGGTGGAATACAAACAGATAGATTTTTTTCGTTTTTAAATAAGTTTATATTAAATAAACAAATTTACGGTTACAAGCGGAATTAGAACAAGTTAAATAACCTATTCTATTGTAACTTAAGAAACACATTGATTTGATGCACAAGAAATTAGAAAGAAAAGATGCACAGGGCATAAGCATTGCTAGTTTAGTATTCTGTCACAAATCAAATTATAAGGTCAGACCATAAACCAACACATTTTCTTTCCTCTTCTATAATTCTTGAATTAGCGTATGTGACGATATTTATTTCATGAAAACCATATATGACTGAAGTTACGGACCCAAGCACAAATGATACACTGTGAAGATTGTAATGACGAGAATAGGTTTGCACTACTTGCTGATGTCATATGTGCATTCTTATAGATTTGATAACATCTTGAGACGACTGAAAATATCAGACCCTTGTTACTGGAAAAGGCTGTAAGCTGCTAGTGTTGTATTCTATAACAAATTCAATTACAAGGCCAATACATAAACCAACACCTTTTCTTGCCTCTTGTGTTGTTCTTGAATTTGCCATGTGGTGATTTTCATTCCAAGAAAACATGATATGACTGAGGTTACAGACCCAGGCACAAATGATACACTTGTGTAGATAGCAGGGAAGAGAGTAGGCTTGCAATGCTTGTTGTTGTCATATGTGCTTTGTTCAAGATTTGATAACATATCGAGATGACTTGAAATATCAGACCCTTGTAACTGGCACAAGGCTGTAAGAATTGCTAGTGTTGTATTTTGTAACAAACTCAATTATACGTCCAATCCATAAACCAAAACCTTTTCCTGCCTCTTGTGTAGTTCTTGAATTTGCGTATGTGGCGATTTTCATTCGAAGAAAAGCCGATATGACTGAGGTTACAGAACCAAACACAAATGATACACTATTGCAGATAGAAGGGAAGAGAGTAAAATATACCACATACATGGTTTGTAACCTCAGTCATATATGGTTTTCTTGGAATAAAATATGCCACATACACAAATTCAACAACTACACAAGAGGCAAGAAAAGGTGTTGGTTTATGGATTGGCCTTATAATTGAATTTGTTACTGAATACAACACTAGCAATGCATACAACCCTATGCCGGTGACATAGGTCTGATATTTCAAGTCGTCTCGAAATGTTATCAAATCTTTAACAATGCACATATGACCACAACAAGCAGTGTAAGCCAGCTCTCTTCCCTTCTATCTGCACTAGTTTATCATTCGTTCTTGGTTCTGTAACCCTAGTCATATCTGATTTTATTCGATTGAAAATTGCCACATACGCAAATTCAAGAACTTGACAAGAGGCAAGAAAAGGTGTTGCTTTATGGATTGGCGTTATAATTGATTTTGTTTCAAAATACAACACTTGCAATGCTTACAGCCGTGTGCCAGTTACAAGGGTCTTATATTGCAAGTCGTCTCGAGATGTTATAAAATCTTTAACAATGCACATATGACAACAACAAGCAATGCAAGCATGCTTTCTTCCCTGCTATCTGGACTAGTGTATCATTTGTGCTTGGGTCTATAACCTCAGTCATATCTGGTTTTCTTGGAATGAAAATCGCCACATACGCATATTCAAGAACTACACATTAGGCAAGAAAAGATTTTGGTTTATGGATTGGCGTTATAATTGGATTGACCACATAATACTACGGTAGCAATGCCTACGTCCCAATGCATGTTACAAGGATATGGTATTTCAATGCGTCCGTAGATGTGTTCAAATCTTTAACAATGCACATATGACAGCAACAAATAGTGCAAGCCTGCTCTCTTCCCTGCAATCTGCAACAGTGTATCATTTATGCTTGGGTCTGTAACCTTAGTCATATCTAGTTTTCTTGGAATGAAAATCGCTACATATGCGAATTCAAGAACTACACAAGAGGCAAGAAAAAGTGTTGGTTTACAGATTTTCCTTATAATTGAGTTTGTTACAGAATACAACACTAGCAATGCTTACAGCTCTGACCCAGTTACAAGGGTATGATATTTCATGTCGTCTCGAGATGTTATCCAATCTTGAACAATACAAATATGACAGCAACTAGCAGTACAAGCCTGCTTTCTTTTCTGCTATCTATATCGGCGTATCATTTGTGCCTGGGTCTATAACCTCCGTCATATAAGTTTTCTTGGAATGAAAATCGCCACGTACGCAAATTCAAGAACTACACAAGAGGCAAGAAAAAGTGTTGGTTTATGTCTTAGCTATATAATTTGAGTTTTTATAGAATACAACACTAACAATACTTACAGCCCATTGCCACTTACAAGGGTCTGATATTTTAAGTCGTCTCGAGATGTTATCAAATCTCTTAGAATGCACATATGACAATAGCAAGTAGTGCAAACCTGCTCTCGTCATTGCTATCTTCACAGTTTATCGTTTATGGTTCGGTCCGTAACCTCTGTCATATCTGCTTTTCTTGAAATAAATATCGTCGCGTACGTAAATTCAAGAACTATAGAAGAGGAAAGAAAAGGTGTTGGTTTCTGGACTGACCTTATAATTGGATTTGTGACAGAATACTACACTAGCAATGCTTAAGTCCCTATGCAAGTTACACGTGTCTGAGATTTCGATGCGTCCCGAGATGTTGAGAAATCTATTACAATGAATATATGACAACAACAAGCAGTGCAAGCCTGCTCTCTTAACTGCTAGCTTCACAGTGTATCATTTCAGCTTGGGTCTGTAGCCTTAGTCATATATGGTTTACTTGGAATAAAATATGCCAGATACACAAACTCAAGAACTAAACAAGAGGCAAGAAAAGGTGTTGGTTTATAGATTGGCATTATAATTGATTTTGTTACAGAATACAACACTAGCAATACTTACAGCCTTGTACCAGTTACAAGGGTCTTATATTTCAAGTCGTCTCGAGATGTTATCAAATCTTTATCAATGCACATATGACAACAACAAGCAATGCAAGTTTGCTATCTTCCCTGCTATCTGCACTAGTGTATCACTTGTGCTTGGGTCTATAACCTCTGTCATATCTGGTTTTCTTGGAATAAAAATCGCCACATACTCATATTCAAGAACTACACATTAGGCAAGAAAAGATTTTGGTTTATGGATTGGCATTATAATTGGATTTGCCACATAATACTACGGTAACAATGCTTACGTCCCAATGCATGTTACAAGGGTATGGTATTTCAATACGTCCGTAGATGTTTTCAAATATTTAACAATGCACATATGACAGCAACAAGCAGTGCAAGCCTGCTCTCTTCCTTGCAATCTGCACCAGTGTATCATTTATGCTTGGGGCTGTAACCTTAGTCATATTGTCACACCCCGCTAAAGCGGAAACACGAGGCGTGATAGTTCCAGATTTCATAGCAATAGGGAAAAAACAACACCAATCATCCATTCAAATACATAACAACTTAAACCCGAAATTTACATCATACAAATCCATAGTTTAAAACAAAACTAAAGGGAACAAGTGTTCAAACAAAACGATTTGAATTTTTAAAACATGATTGATGTTGACACGTGTTGGTCCCAAAGGAGTCTACAAGAGTTCAGTGGATATAGAAACAATTTGTAGAAGGGGGGGTTGAATACAAACAGATAGATTTTTTTCGTTTTTAAATAAGTTTATATTAAATAAACAAATTTACAGTTACAAGCGGAATTCGAACAAGTCAAATAACCTATTCTATTATAACTTAAGAAACACATTGATTTGATGCACAAGAAATTTGAAAGAAAAGAACCAGAGGTTCAAGGAGAGAAAGTAGCATGCATGAGGATGAAGAAGATATCTTCATCCTATTTATACCCGTTTGCATATCATGCAAGACAAAAGGCATTTTGCCACGTGTCATGATTTTATAGGAAGCTTGTCCTTTATCCAAAAAATGAGCCATCCTTTGGCCGAATATGAACAGTATAATATCAGATTTGATGGGGGACATAAGAGACAAGCCGTATGTCCTTTTCTGACATAGTATAAGGTTTTGACTTTTGTGCATCGAGGATAAGATCAATTTTAATCTTGTTTGAAGTCTTTACTTGATCGCTGAACTTGAAACTTCAAGGATGAACTTTCGAAGTATCGCTGAGACTTCACACTGATTTAGATAATCCTTGCTATCACTGAACCGCTTCAGATCACTAGCTGATTATCTCTTTCTTCAGCTTGCTCTTCGACTTTCGCTGAATGTTCTTCTGGTGTGATAGCTGATCTTCAGTTCTTCATAGACTTAAGGTTCCTGAGATTTCAGCGATCGCTGATGGCAATCAGCGTATGCTATAGCTTAAATGAGCTAGAGTCTATAAATGGGATCATAATCAAATCACTGAGAGGAGTTATGATCAACAATCTCCCCCTATTTGATTATGATTAAGCAATAAAAGAAAATTGCTTGAAGAGATTGTATGGACTTAAAAATTTCTAAGTAAATGTTTTAAGAACTAATCTGTGAGATCTTTTTCAGCTATTCTATTTGAACTATTGAGTTTCATTTATAAGGTTATGAAATCTCAAGTTACAAGTAAAGGCTTTAATTACATTCACTGATTTTATTTTAAGAGAGAAAAAAAATTAGTGAGTTAAATTTGTAAGAAAGAATAGAACTCTTATGTTCATTGTCCCATTTACTGTTTTAAGGGATCTTTTCAGTACACAAGTGGAGTAGAGTACTTCATTTGAATTTCATTATCAATAATTTGAAGAATTACAGGGAAAAATGAAATTACAAATATAAAGTAAAAGTACATTACACTTAAGTATTATTACAAAGAAAATGAAAAAGCTAATCAGAGATTCGCTCATGTCTTCTTTGTAATTCCTTTTTATAGATCATCTTCTGCCTATTCATCAGAGGGGAGTCTGACCAACTGTAGTGATGCATGATCTTGATGAAAGCTGAAGGAGCCTTGCTGACTTCTGAGTTTCTGAAAAGTCCTAAGACCCCTTCATTATCCAAATAAACCATACCTGGTTCAGAGAGTGTAATGATTTCACTTTTTATCATAGCATCGATCTTGAGGGAGCGAAGAGTTCAGCATTGAGACATCAGGTCTAACATGTCTTTGAATTTTGATTTGGAACCCTGAATGGCATCTCTAATTTCTAGCCATTCAGAGTATCCAAAGAACTTTAAAAACTTCTCTTCTTCTTTTTCAATCTCGTCTGTCTGTACATTCGTACGTAAACCTTCATACCATATCTTTTGGAATATCGTCCTTCAATAGTCGCACGAACGATTTTGGAGTCAGACCTTCGATTGTTGAATCTTTTAGAGCACCAGCGCAATTCTTCTTCTTTGTGACGGGTTTCTTCTTCAGAGATAGCACTTAGAATCTTCTCTTGAGCAAAAATTGGATCTACCTTGATGTTCTCTCTGACTAGTTCCTTCTGCACCAGAGCTTCAGCAAGTTGTTTGCTTTTCTCGTTCATCTTTCTTTGTGCTTCTTCTCTAGCAGAGTCTTCCCTGAGAATCTTCCTTGCGAGTTCAAGATCGTTTTCCGTCTACCTCATCTTCTCATCCCTGAGTCTCTGTGCTTCCAGAGCTTGAGCTCTCTTTTCCTTTGATAGAAAATAAAATTCATCCACCATACTGAAGAGTACAGGATTTTCAGGTTCAGTGAAGGGCTTCTTTATTCTCTTTGTTTCAAGCTCCTTTAAAAAGTTTATTCGCCTTTGTTCTTCCTGAGGCTCGCTTATTGGAGGTCTCTGTACGTGTCGTCTTGGAATAAGGTCTTCTTCATCTTCAGAGTCAGAGTCAGTTATATACATAAACTGATCTTCAGATGAAGGTTCCTTCCATGAAGTAGAGTCCTTTGGGGGACTAGACTCACTGAGAACGGGAGAAGGTAAGAGAGCTTTGTCAGAGCCAAAATTTGGAGGAGGGAAGGATGGATATGTAGGGGGTTCAAAAGCTGGAGAGTTAAAAGTATCAAGGGGAAGGGTTACCTCTAAAGTGGTTTCCCCCTCAGAGATAGGAATGCTGACATCAAGATCCACCACCTACTTTCCTTTGCCCGATTGGCTGGATGGCTCCTGAGAAGAAGTTTGTCCGTCCCCCAAAGGCTCTGAGTAGTTGATTTCAGGCATGAAGTTGCCTAGTCGACTTCTCTTAAAGTGCTCTAGGGCACCTTGAGGGATGTCATCATCATCATCATCATCATCATCAATCCCCTTATAGATGGGAATTGTTTCATCCTCTTTATCATCATCATCTTTTTCTTCCTCATCGTCTTCATCATCAGCGACGACTGACGGTTCCTGCTGATGGATGTAGGGAGATATCGGTGTGCCTGGCATGCGGTCATTGGCCTAACCGATTATCTAATCAGCGATCTTCTTTGCACATCTCTCCGCCTCGATGTTGTCAGCGGGGAGGACGTGCACCGCTATGGTCTTGACATTGGACCCAATATCCCTGAGCGAGTTAGAGTGGAGGAACTGATTCGTTAGAAAATCGCCCTGGGTCTTCCTGTCATCAGAGGTGAAGGAGGGGCCAGCATCAGATATTCTGGTAAGCTTCTCCATAATATCAGCTTGAGTCTTTTGAATAGACTCAAGCACTAGGCCTTGGGCTTTGAGGACAGAGGCAACCACATTGATGGCCTGAGAGTTGGCCCAGGTATCAGCCTTGAGGCCTTGGATGTCGACGAAGATATTGTTCAGCGTGGCCTTCATTCCAGGTGTTCCAGCGACCGTCTGGAAGATATATTCAGTAGAGTACTGAAGATTATCCACCCTAGCTCTGGTTTATGCGCACTCATTGAGAAGAATGTCAATAGTAGGGAAGGTAGGGTGTGGAAGAGTGATTTTCGGAATCTCCAGTGAAAAGGGAGGAAGCTTGGCAACTGTCTTCTCCTGTTTGACCCTTAGTGCGTCTTCAGGGGTCATTGGGCGCTGGGCACCCTTTCCTTTGCTTCTTGGAGAAACAAGTGCGTCTTCAGGGGTCATTGGGCGCTGGGCACCCTTTCCTTTGCTTCTTGGAGAAACAAGCTGAGTGGAGATGGTGGTTGCTGACGTCTGTGGGGCCGTACCTGATGACAACATAGACAGAGCAGCAAAGAAGAGCTCTGGGTTAGAAAAAGAATGATCGAAAGACATGTTATGTAACCTAAGAGTATCGTGAGGATTACTCGTAGGTGCAGCAAGTGCAACGACAATGTCCTGAGGATCATTTGCCTGTGTCTGAGCATGCCTGTGAGAAGTATGCTGAGGCCCTGTGTTACTGGCTCTCCAAAGTTCAGATTGTCGAAACAAAGCTGAAGTTTGAATAGTGTGCATTTCATTATTATCAGAGATAGGGGCAACTATCTTTGAATCACGTATTGATGTGAGGACCAAAGAAGAAGGGGTAGAAGAAGAAGAGAAGGCAGTGATAGTATTACCTGGTGCAGCTTCAGCGGAGCTGACTCTAATACCTTCAGTGACTGGAGTCGCTGAAAGTGGGGGTAGTGCTGAAGAAGCGACAACGGACTCAGATGTCGTTGTCATAGGAGAGGTTGACAGAGACGTTGGTAATACGCCGGAAGCAGAGAGGCCAGTTTTTTGAGAAACTGCCTTTTTGGCTTTCTTTGCAGGGGGTTTTTGGGCGATGGTCTTTTTATGACCATCGGTTGGTACCTTTCGCTTGGGGGGAATGGTTGTGCCGGGGGCACTCACTGATGGGTTTGGCAGTGAGGTAGGCACAGGAGCAGCGGCTGCTAATTAGTTGCAGCATGTAAGTAGTGTAGGGGGCATCATCTGGACGAGTCTCTATCTCCAGAGATTTCTTCCCCACCAAAGAGAAGCGTTGGTTTGCGACAGTGGGGTACTCCTCCTTGAAAGCAAACTCCAAGATAGTAGAGAAAAATCTTGGATAAGGAATAAATTGATTCCTCTTTGCTGCATTTACCCTGTTGTACATGTCGCTGAAATTGTAGTTAGCGTAGTTCAGCTTGTACCCTGTACAGAGAGCAAATCCGATGTCTTGGAAATGCTTGCTCGCCTGGTCATGAGAACCAGTCTTGGAGCTCAGGCATTGAATGACCTGAGCGAAGATGTATTGTCATCGAGCAGGGAGCCTCTTCTTTTCCATCTTAGAACCCACCGTCTTGTGCTCAGGGTTCTCCCAGACGTAACCGATTGAGACCAAGAAGGAGTCAATCTGCTCGACTGTGGGCTCAGGGGCCCAAGATTCTGTATTCAGCTTGGAGGGAAGGCGGAGAGCATGCCTTAGGAAGCCGGCAGTGAAGGAGAAATAACCCAGAGAGGGGATATAGAAGCCAATTGCAGGGATCTCCTTGCCTTTGTGCATAGTGGCGGTAGTACACTGAGCAGAGTACCAGAGAGCCTGTAGGTGTGCAGTGATTCCTACAGGGTTGTGTACAAAGGCGTACATCAGAGGACACGCTTTGATGAAGGTAGCTCCATCATTGAAATAAGCTTTGTCAGCTGGAATGTCGACTAGTGCCAGGTAGTTTCAGGCCTTGAAAGTAGCATGTTCCATGCTGAAATTGCTTGCAGGGGCCTTCTCAATCATGTTGGTGCTTGATGATGCCATTTCTGTTTCAAAGATTGGAACACCAAAGAGGAAAATCATGGTTTAATACAAGACTAATAAACCAGAGCAGGTTTTGGTACAAGAATTACCAAAATGTGTAGAAGAAAAACAAGTATTTTGATGAACAAAGACCAAAATACTTGTGTTTTTAACACAAAATAGACTAGTTTTTTTTTTTTGAAAAACTTGTTGATCAAGAAAGTACCAATAGTTTGGTCTTCTGTTCTAAGTTTGAACCCAGAACAGGTTTTGGTACAAAAAGCTTTCTATCTTTTTAACTCATTAGTTAATTTTTTTTAAAAGATGGTAAAGTTGTTAAATAGAATCATAAGAAGAGATGAAAAGAAGGTTTCGTCATCGTGGTTTACACACAGGAGGAAAAGAGGGTTAGATCAAACCTTGAAAGTGAATACTAATAAAAAAAACACACAAGTGCGTGTTCTTGGTGTTCTTGAAGATTGCTTGAAGGTCGAGAGAAGGTTCTTGCTTTTTAGATTAATATGAGCGCGTAAAGAAGGAAATGAAAAAGAATTTTGCTTTAATAGCAAGAGGAGAGAGAAACGGATATCTAAACGACGGTTTTAGCTGTTAGAAAAAGAAATGATGACATGCGCACGTCCCTAGAAAAGAGTAGAAATGAAACGTCATGGTCCGTCGTGTGTCAGATAAAGGTCTGACTTGTCCTTTTCTTATTTGAAAAGAAAATATTTGATTATCATTTAATAAATAAATGTTAATCATTATCCTTAAATCCTCATCAATGGACAATAAACGATTGTTACTGATGGGTTTTTGTTTTTAAAACATACTCTCTAAAAAAAAACATTCAGAGAGTGGAGATAAGAAGTCATACCTGAGAGATGTCAAGTATCACTGAATCAGAGTTCAGAAAGGGAGAAGTTATTCAGCATTTAACATACAAGCGCACTGATGAGTAGATTAAATCTAGTTTCATCAAGAAGCTTTGTGAATAGATCAGCGAGCTGATATTCAGTTGGCACGAAATGAAGTTCTACTTCACCGTTCATCACATGATCTCTGATAAAGTGATATCGAATCTCAATGTGCTTGGTTTTAGAGTGAAGAACTGGATTGTTTGCAATTGCAATAGCACTTGTACTATCACAATATTGGGATCTTAGAAAGACTTAGGGTCATAATCCCTTAGTTGATTTCTCATCTAAAGGATTTGAACACAACAGCTACCAGCGGCAACGTATTCAGCTTCAGCGGTGGAGGTGGACACAATGTTTTGTTTTTAACTAGTCCAACTAACCAACTTACCACCCAATAGCTGTCAATTTTGCAACCTGCAAAATCACTATCAAAGTATCCAATTAAATCGAACCCTGAGCCTTTAGGATACCAAATACCCAGATTAGGAGTTACTTTCAGGTATCTGAAGATTCGCTTTACAGCGATGAGGTGAGATTCCTTGGGTTCGGCTTGATTTCTAGCACCAAGACAGGTAGAGTACATGATATCGGGTCGGTTCGCTGTTAGATACAGCAGAGATCTGATCATCCCACGAACGACCAAACAGAGGTGAGATACACCCATATTTATCTCCATAAAGCAAAAGACAAAGAAACATGAAAAATTATTAGTTTTTCTTATAGTTCAAAAAAAGTTCAAAATAGGAACAATGTCAGACTGATTTTTAGATAGTTTAAAGAACCACGTACCTTAGTTACCACAGAACCAGCCGAAGTACAAAACAGACGAGCAAATAACCCACGATCGTGTTGTGGAACCAAGCAAGAAATAAACACATAAACCGATTACTATTCATCTCAAATTTCAAAGAAAAGAAAATACTTGAAACATTTTCGTTGAAAACAACCTTACGGGGTTCACGTACCTATCTGACGAACGGACGAAGTCAAACGACGAAGTGCGAGAGTTGATTCCCTCGATCACGTCCATAATACAAGAGACCAAAGAAACAAGAAGTTGGATTAGTAATCACCTTATAGTTGAAAGAAATTGAAATATAAGAGATAACGTTGGTGCAAGTTTAGAAATCTTAAATAAATCACTTTCCTTATATGCAAAAGGACCACCGAACGACCAAACAGAGGTGAAGATACACCCACAGTTATATCCATAAAGTAAAAGACAAAGAAACATGAAAAGTTATTAGTTTTATCCTTATAGTTCAAAAAAAGTTTAAAATAGGAACAATGTCAGACTGATTTTTAGATAGTTTAAAGGACCACGTACCTTAGTTACCACAGAACCAGCCGAAGGACAAAACGAACGAGCACATAACCCACAATCATGTTGTCGAACCAAAAACGAAATAAACACATAAACCGAATACTACTCGTCTCAAATTTCAAAGAAAAGAAAAGACTTGAAACATCTTGGTTGAAAACAACCTTACAAGGTTCACGTACCTATCTGACGAACGAACGAAGTCAAACGACGCAGTGGGAGAGTCGATTGCCCTCGATCACGTCCATAATACAAGAGACCAAAGAAACAAGAAGTTGGATTACTAATCACCTTATAGTTGAAAGAAATTGAAATATAAGAAACAACGGTGCAAGTTTTAGAAATCTTAAATAAATCATTTACATTATATGCAAAAGGACCACCGAATGACCAAACGAAGGTGAATATAAACCCACAGTTATATCCATAAAGCAAAAGACAAAGAAACATGAAATGTTATTAGTTTTATTCTTATAGTTCAAAAACAGTTCAATTGGAACAATGTCACACTGATTTTTAAATAGTTTAAAGGACCACGTACCTTAGTTACCACCGAACCAGCCGAAGGACAAAATGGACGAGCAAATAACCCACGATCATGTTGTGGAACCAAACATGAAATAAACACATAAACCGATTACTATTCATCTCAAATTTCAAAGAAAAGAAAATACTTAAAACATCTTGGTTGAAAACAACCTTACAGGGTTCACGTACCTATCTGACGAACGGACGAAGTCAACGACGAAGTGGTAGAGTCGATTGCCCTTGATCACGTCCATAATACATGAGACCAAAGAAACAAGAAGTTGGATTAGTAATCACCTTATAGTTGAATGAAATTGAAATATAAAAGACGACGTTGGTGCAAGTTTTTGAAATCTTAAGTAAATCACTTACCTTATATGCAAAAGGACCACCGAACGACTAAACGGAGGTGAAGATAAACCCACATTTATATCCGTAAAGCAAAAGACAAAGAAACATGAAAAGTTATTAGTTATCTTCTTATAGTTCAAAATAAGTTCAAAATAGAAAGAATGTCGGACAAAATTTAGATAGTTTAAAGGACCACGTACCTTAGTTACCACAGAACCAGCCGAAGGACAAAATGGACGAGCAAATAACCCACGATGATGTTGTGGAACCAAACACGAAATAAACACATAAACCGATTACTATTCATCTCAAATTTCAAAGAAAAGAAAATACTTGAAACATATTCGTTGAAAACAACCTTACGGGGTTCACGTACCTAACCCACATTTATATTCGTAAAGCAAAAGACAAAGAAACATGAAAATTTATTAGTTTTCTTCTTATAGTTCAAAATAAGTTCAAAATAGAAAGAATGTTGGACAAAATTTAGATAGTTTAAAGGACCACGTACCTTAGTTACCACAGAACCAGCCGAAGGACAAAATGGACGAGCAAATAACCCACAATCATGTTGTGGAACCAAACACGAAATAAACACATAAACCGATTACTATTCATCTCAAATTTCAAAGAAAAGAAAATACTTGAAACATTTTCGTTGAAAACAACCTTACGGGGTTCACGTACCTATCTGAAGAACAGACGAAGTCAACAACGAAGTGGTAGAGTCGATTGCCCTCGATCACGTCCATAATACATGACACCAAAGAAACAAGAAGTTGGATTAGTAATCACCTTATAGTTGAATGAAATTGAAATATAAAAGACGACGTTGGTGCAAGTTTTTGAAATCTTAAGTAAATCACTTACCTTATATGCAAAAGGACCACCGAACGACTAAACGGACGTGAAGATAAACCCATATTTATATCCGTAAAGCAAAAGACAAAGAAACATGAAAAGTTATTAGTTTTCTTCTTATAGTTCAAAAAAAGTTCAAAATACAAACATTGTCAGACTGATTTTTAGAGAGTTTAAAGGACCACGTACCTTAGTTACCACAGAACCACCCAAAGGACAAAACGGAGGAGCACATAACCCACGATCATATTGTGGAACCAAACACGAAATAAACACATAAACCGATTACTATTCGTCTCAAATTTCAAAGAAAAGAAAATACTTAAAACATCTTGGTTAAAAACAACCTTACAGGGTTCATGTACCTATCTGACGAACGAACGAAGTCAAACGACGAAGTGGGAGAGTTGATTGCCCTCGATCACGTCCATAATACAAGAGACCAAAGAAACAAGAAGTTGGATTATTAATCACCTTATAGTTGAAAGAAATTGAAGTATAAGAGACAACGTTGGTGCAAGTTTAGAAATCTTAAATAAATCACTTACCTTATATGCAAAAGGACCACCGAACGACCATACAGAGGTGAAGATACACCCGCAATTATATCCATAAAGCAAAAGACAAAGAAACAAGAAAAATTATTAGTTTTTCTTATAGTTCAAAAAAAGTTCAAAATAGGAACAATGTCGATCGATATTTAGATAGTTTAAAGAACCCCGTACCTTAGTTACCATAGAACCAAATTGAAGGACAAAACGGACGAGCAAATAACCCACGATCGTGTTGTGGAACCAAACACGAAAAAAAGAAATAAACCGATTACAATTCATCTCAAATTTCAAACAAAAGAAAATACTTGAAACATATTGGTTGAAAACAACCTTACGGGGTTCACGTACCTATCTGACGAATGGTCGATGTCAAACGACGAAGTGGGAGAGTCGATTGCCTCGATCACGTCAATAATATAAGAGACCAAAGAAATAAGAAATTGGATTAGTAATCACCTTATATTTGCAAGAAATTGAAATATAAGAGACAACGTTGGTGCAAGTTTAGAAATCTTAAATAAATCACTTGCCTTATATGCAAAAGGACCACCGACCGACCAAACATAGGTGAAGATAAACCCACAGTTATATCCATAAAGCAAAAGACAAAGAAACATGAAAAGTTATTAGTTTTATTCTTGTAGTTCAAAAACAGTTCAAAATAGGAACAATGCCACACTGATTTTTAAATAGTTTAAAGGACCACGTACCATAGTTACCACAGAACCAGCCGAAGGACAAAACGGACGAGCAAATAACCCATGATCATGTTGTGGAACCAAACATGAAATAAACACATAAACCGATTACTATTCATCTCAAATTTCAAAGAAAAGAAAATACTTGAAACATCTTGGTTGAAAACAACCTTACAGGGTTCACGTACCTATCTGACGAACGAACAAAGTCAACGACGAAGTGGTAGAGTCGATTGCCCTCGATCACGTCCATAATACATGAGACCAAAGAAACAAGAAGTTGGATTAGTAATCACCTTATAGTTGAATGAAATTGAAATATAAAAGACGACGTTGGTGCAAGTTTTTGAAATCTTAAGTAAATCACTTACCTTATATGCAAAAGGACCACCAAACGACTAAACATAGGTGAAGATAAACCCACATTTATACCCGTAATGCAAAAGACAAAGAAACATGAAAAGTTATTAGTTTTCTTCTTATAGTTCAAAATAAGTTCAAAATAGGAAGAATGTCGGACAAAATTTAGATAGTTTAAAGGACCACGTACCTTAGTTACCACAGAACCAGCCGAAGGACAAAATGGACGAGCAAATAACCCACGATCATGTTGTGGAACCAAACACGAAATAAACACATAAACCGATTACTATTCATCTCAAATTTCAATGAAAAGAAAATACTTGAAACATATTTGTTGAAAACAACCTTACGGGGTTCACGTACCTAACCCACATTTATATTCGTAAAGCAAAAGACAAAGAAACATGAAAAGTTATTAGTTTTCTTCTTATAGTTCAAAATAAGTTCAAAATAGAAAGAATGTTGGACAAAATTTAGATAGTTTAATGGACCACGTACCTTAGTTACCACAGAACCAGCCGAAGGACAAAATGGACGAGCAAATAACCCACAATCATGTTGTGGAACCAAACACGAAATAAACACATAAACCGATTACTATTCATCTCAAATTTCAAAGAAAAGAAAATACTTGAAACATTTTCGTTGAAAACAACCTTACGGGGTTCACGTACCTATCTGAAGAACAGACGAAGTCAACAACGAAGTGGTAGAGTCGATTGCCCTCGATCACGTCCATAATACATGACACCAAAGAAACAAGAAGTTGGATTAGTAATCACCTTATAGTTGAATGAAATTGAAATATAAAAGACGACTTTGGTGCAAGTTTTTGAAATCTTAAGTAAATCACTTACCTTATATGCAAAAGGACCACCGAACGACTAAACGGACGTGAAGATAAACCCATATTTATATCCGTAAAGCAAAAGACAAAGAAACATGAAAAGTTATTAGTTTTCTTCTTATAGTTCAAAAAAAGTTCAAAATACAAACATTGTCAGACTGATTTTTAGAGAGTTTAAAGGACCACGTACCTTAGTTACCACAGAACCACCCAAAGGACAAAACGGAGGAGCACATAACCCACGATCATATTGTGGAACCAAACACGAAATAAACACATAAACCGATTACTATTCGTCTCAAATTTCAAAGAAAAGAAAATACTTAAAACATCTTGGTTAAAAACAACCTTACGGGGGTTCATGTACCTATCTGACGAACGAACGAAGTCAAACGACGAAGTGGGAGAGTTGATTGCCCTCGATCACGTCCATAATACAAGAGACCAAAGAAACAAGAAGTTGGATTATTAATCACCTTATAGTTGAAAGAAATTGAAGTATAAGAGACAACGTTGGTGCAAGTTTAGAAATCTTAAATAAATCACTTACCTTATATGCAAAAGGACCACCGAACGACCATACAGAGGTGAAGATACACCCGCAATTATATCCATAAAGCAAAAGACAAAGAAACAAGAAAAATTATTAGTTTTTCTTATAGTTCAAAAAAAGTTCAAAATAGGAACAATGTCAGACTGATATCTAGATAGTTTAAAGAACCCCGTACCTTAGTTACCATAGAACCAGCCGAAGGACAAAACAGACGAGCAAATAACCCACGATCGTGTTGTGGAACCAAACACGAAAAAAAAGAAATAAACCGATTACAATTCATCTCAAATTTCAAACAAAAGAAAATACTTGAAACATATTGGTTGAAAACAACCTTACGGGGTTCACGTACCTATCTGACGAATGGTCGATGTCAAACGACGAAGTGGGAGAGTCGATTGCCTCGATCACGTCAATAATATAAGAGACCAAAGAAATAAGAAATTGGATTAGTAATCACCTTATATTTGCAAGAAATTGAAATATAAGAGACAACGTTGGTGCAAGTTTAGAAATCTTAAATAAATCACTTGCCTTATATGCAAAAGGACCACCGACCGACCAAACATAGGTGAAGATAAACCCACAGTTATATCCATAAAGCAAAAGACAAAGAAACATGAAAAGTTATTAGTTTTATTCTTATAGTTCAAAAACAGTTCAAAATAGGAACAATGCCACACTGATTTTTAAATAGTTTAAAGGACCACGTACCATAGTTACCACAGAACCAGCCGAAGGACAAAACGGACGAGCAAATAACCCATGATCATGTTGTGGAACCAAACATGAAATAAACACATAAACCGATTACTATTCATCTCAAATTTCAAAGAAAAGAAAATACTTGAAACATCTTGGTTGAAAACAACCTTACAGGGTTCACGTACCTATCTGACGAACGGACAAAGTCAACGACGAAGTGGTAGAGTCGATTGCCCTCGATCACGTCCATAATACATGAGACCAAAGAAACAAGAAGTTGGATTAGTAATCACCTTATAGTTGAATGAAATTGAAATATAAAAGACGACGTTGGTGCAAGTTTTTGAAATCTTAAGTAAATCACTTACCTTATATGCAAAAGGACCACCAAACGACTAAACATAGGTGAAGATAAACCCACATTTATACCCGTAATGCAAAAGACAAAGAAACATGAAAAGTTATTAGTTTTCTTCTTATAGTTCAAAATAAGTTCAAAATAGGAAGAATGTCGGACAAAATTTAGATAGTTTAAAGGACCACGTACCTTAGTTACCACGTAACCACCGAAGGACAAAATGGACGAGCAAATAACCCACGATCATGTTGTGGAACCAAACACGAAATAAACACATAAACCGATTACTATTCATCTCAAATTTCAAAGAAAAGAAAATACTTGAAACATATTTGTTGAAAACAACCTTACGGGGTTCACGTACCTAACCCACATTTATATTCGTAAAGCAAAAGACAAAGAAACATGAAAAGTTATTAGTTTTCTTCTTATAGTTCAAAATAAGTTCAAAATAGAAAGAATGTTGGACAAAATTTAGATAGTTTAAAGGACCACGTACCTTAGTTACCACAGAACTGTAAATTTCGAAGGACAAAATGGACGAGCAAATAACCCACAATCATGTTGTGGAACCAAACACGAAATAAACACATAAACCGATTACTATTCATCTCAAATTTCAAAGAAAAGAAAATACTTGAAACATTTTCGTTGAAAACAACCTTACGGGGTTCACGTACCTATCCGAAGAACGTACGAAGTCAACAACGAAGTGGTAGAGTCGATTGCCCTCGATCACGTCCATAATACATGACACCAAAGAAACAAGAAGTTGGATTAGTAATCACCTTATAGTTGAATGAAATTGAAATATAAAAGACGACGTTGGTGCAAGTTTTTGAAATCTTAAGTAAATCACTTACCTTATATGCAAAAGGACCACCGAACGACTAAACGGACGTGAAGATAAACCCATATTTATATCCGTAAAGCAAAAGACAAAGAAACATGAAAAGTTATTAGTTTTCTTCTTATAGTTCAAAAAAAGTTCAAAATACAAACATTGTCAGACTGATTTTTAGAGAGTTTACAGGACCACGTACCTTAGTTACCACAGAACCACCCAAAGGACAAAACGGAGGAGCACATAACCCACGATCATATTGTGGAACCAAACACGAAATAAACACATAAACCGATTACTATTCGTCTCAAATTTCAAAGAAAAGAAAATACTTAAAACATCTTGGTTAAAAACAACCTTACAGGGTTCATGTACCTATCTGACGAACGAACGAAGTCAAACGACGAAGTGGGAGAGTTGATTGCCCTCGATCACGTCCATAATACAAGAGACCAAAGAAACAAGAAGTTGGATTATTAATCACCTTATAGTTGAAAGAAATTGAAGTATAAGAGACAACGTTGGTGCAAGTTTAGAAATCTTAAATAAATCACTTACCTTATATGCAAAAGGACCACCGAACGACCATACAGAGGTGAAGATACACCCGCAATTATATCCATAAAGCAAAAGACAAAGAAACAAGAAAAATTATTAGTTTTTCTTATAGTTCAAAAAAAGTTCAAAATAGGAACAATGTCAGACTGATATCTAGATAGTTTAAAGAACCCCGTACCTTAGTTACCATAGAACCAGCCGAAGGACAAAACAGACGAGCAAATAACCCACGATCGTGTTGTGGAACCAAACACGAAAAAAAAAGAAATAAACCGATTACAATTCATCTCAAATTTCAAACAAAAGAAAATACTTGAAACATATTGGTTGAAAACAACCTTACGGGGTTCACGTACCTATCTGACGAATGGTCGATGTCAAACGACGAAGTGGGAGAGTCGATTGCCTCGATCACGTCAATAATATAAGAGACCAAAGAAATAAGAAATTGGATTAGTAATCACCTTATATTTGCAAGAAATTGAAATATAAGAGACAACGTTGGTGCAAGTTTAGAAATCTTAAATAAATCACTTGCCTTATATGCAAAAGGACCACCGACCGACCAACCATAGGTGAAGATAAACCCACAGTTATATCCATAAAGCAAAAGACAAAGAAACATGAAAAGTTATTAGTTTTATTCTTATAGTTCAAAAACAGTTCAAAATAGGAACAATGCCACACTGATTTTTAAATAGTTTAAAGGACCACGTACCATAGTTACCACAGAACCAGCCGAAGGACAAAACGGACGAGCAAATAACCCATGATCATGTTGTGGAACCAAACATGAAATAAACACATAAACCGATTACTATTCATCTTAAATTTCAAAGAAAAGAAAATACTTGAAACATCTTGGTTGAAAACAACCTTACAGGGTTCACGTACCTATCTGACGAACGGACAAAGTCAACGACGAAGTGGTAGAGTCGATTGCCCTCGATCACGTCCATAATACATGAGACCAAAGAAACAAGAAGTTGGATTAGTAATCACCTTATAGTTGAATGAAATTGAAATATAAAAGACGACGTTGGTGCAAGTTTTTGAAATCTTAAGTAAATCACTTACCTTATATGCAAAAGGACCACCGAACGACTAAACATAGGTGAAGATAAACCCACATTTATACCCGTAATGCAAAAGACAAAGAAACATGAAAAGTTATTAGTTTTCTTCTTATAGTTCAAAATAAGTTCAAAAATAGGAAGAATGTCGGACAAAATTTAGATAGTTTAAAGGACTACGTACCTTAGTTACCACAAAACCAGCCGAAGGACAAAACGGACGAGCAAATAACCCACGATCATGTTGTGGAACCAAACACGAAATAAGCACATAAACCGATTACTATTCATCTCAAATTTCAAAGAAAAGAAAATACTTGAAACATTTTCGTTGAAAACAACCTTACGGGGTTCACGTACCTATCTGACGAACGTACGAAGTCAAACGTCGAAGTGGGAGAGTCGATTGCCTCGAACACGTCCATAGTACAAGAGACCAAAGAAACAAGAAGTTGGATTAGTAATCACCTTATAGTTGAAAGAAATTGAAATATAAGAGACAACATTAGTGCATGTTTTATAAATCTTGAATACATCACTTACCTTATATGTAGAAGGACCACCGAACAACCAAACGGAGGTGAAGACAAACTCACATTAATATCCATAAAGCAAAAGACAAAGAAACACCAAAAGTTATTAGTTTTATTCTTATAGTTCAAAAAAAGTTCAAAATACGAACATTGTCAGACTGATTTTTAGAGAGTTTATAGGACCACGTACCTTAGTTACCATAGAACCACCCGAAGGACAAAACGGACGAGCACATAACACACGATCATGTTGTGGAACCAAACACGAAATAAACACATAAACCAATTACTATTTGTCTCAAATTTCAAAGAAAAGAAAATACTTGAAACATCTTGGTTGAAAACAACCTTACAGGGTTCATGTACCTATCTGACGAACGAACGAAGTCAAACGACGAAGTGGGAGAGTCGATTGCCCTCGATCACGTCCATAATACAAGAGACCAAAGAAACAAGAAGTTGGATTATTAATCACCTTATAGTTGAAAGAAATTGAAGTATAAGAGACAACGTTGGTGCAAGTTTAGAAATCTTAAATAAATCACTTGCCATATATGCAAAAGGACCGCCGACCGACCAAACATAGGTGAAGATAAACCTACAGTTATATCCATAAAGCAAAAGACAAAGAAACATGAAAAGTTATTAGTTTTATTCTTATAGTTCAAAAAACAGTTCAAAATAGGAACAATGTCACACTGATTTTTAAATAGTTTAAAGGACCACGTACCTTAGTTATCACAGAACCAACCGAAGGACAAAATGGACGAGCAAATAACCAACGATCATGTTGTGGAACCAAACATGCAATAAACACATAAACCGATTACTATTCATCTTAAATTTCAAAGAAAAGAAAATACTTGAAACGTCTTGGTTGAAAAAAACCTTACAGGGTTCACGTACCTATCTGACGAACGGACGAAGTCAACGACGAAGTGGTAGAGTCGATTGCCCTCGATCACGTCCATAATACATGACACCAAAGAAACAAGAAGTTGGATTAGTAATCACCTTATAGTTGAATGAAATTGAAATCTAAAAGACGACGTTGGTGCAAGTTTTTGAAATCTTAAGTAAATCACTTACGTTATATGCAAAAGGACCACCGAACGACTAAACGGAGGTGAAGATAAACCCACATTTATATCCGTAAAGCAAAAGACAAAGAGACATGAAAAGTTATTAGTTTTCTTCTTATAGTTCAAAATAAGTTCAAAATAGGAAGAATGTCGGACAAAATTTAGATAGTTTAAAGGACCACGTACCTTAGTTACCACAGAACCAGCCGAAGGACAAAACGGAGGAGCAAATAACCCACGATCATGATGTGGAACCAAACAAGGAATAAACACATAAACCGATTACTATTCATCTCAAATTTCAAAGAATAGAAAATACTTGAAACATTTTCGTTGAAAACAACCTTACGGGGTTCACGTACCTATCTGATGAACGGACGAAGTCAAACGACGAAGTGGGAGAGTCGATTGCCTCGATCACGTCCATAGTACAAGAGACCAAAGAAACAAGAAGTTGGATTAGTAATCACCTTATAGTTGAAAGAAATTGAAATATAAGAGACAACATTAGTGCATGTTTTAGAAATCTTAAATAAATCACTTACCTTATATGTAGAAGGACCACCGAACAACCAAACGGAGGTGAAGACAAACTCACATTAATATCCATAAAGCAAAAGATAAAGAAACACCAAAAGTTATTAGTTTTATTCTTATAGTTCAAAAAAAGTTCAAAATAGGAAGAATGTCTGACAAAATTTAGATAGTTTAAAGGACCACGTACCTTAGTTACCAAAGAACCAGCCGAAGGACAAAACGGACGAGCAAATAACCCACGATCATGTTGTGGAACCAAACACGAAATAAACACATAAACCGATTATTATTCATCTCAAATTTCAAAGAAAAGAAAATACTTGAAACATTTTCGTTGAAAACAACCTTACAGGGTTCATGTACCTATCTGACGAACGAACGAAGTCAAACGACGAAGTGGGAGAGTCGATTGCCCTCGATCACGTCCATAATACAAGAGACCAAAGAAACAAGAAGTTGGATTATTAATCACCTTATAGTTGAAAGAAATTGAAATATAAGAGACAATGTTGGTGCAAGTTTAGAAATCTTAAATGAATCACTTACGTTATATGCTAAATGACCACCGAACGAACAAACAGAGGTGAAGATACACCCACATTTATATCCATAAAGCAAAAGACAAAGAAACATGAAAAATTATTAGTTTTTCTTACAGTTCAAAAAAAGTTCAAAATAGGAACGATGTCAGACTGATTTTTAGATAGTTTAAAGAACCACGTACCTTAGTTACCACAGAACCAGCCGAAGGACAAAACAGACGAGCAAATAACCCACGATCGTGTTCTGGAAACAAACACGAAAAAAAAAAAAACATAAACCAATTACAATTCATCTCAAATTTTAAAGAAAAGAATATACTTGAAACATTTTGGTTGAAAACAACCTTACGGGGTTCACGTACCTATCTGACGAACGGTCGAAGTCAAACGACGAAGTGGGAGAGTCGATTGCCTCGATCACGTCCATAATACAAGAGACCAAAGAAACAAGAAATTGGATTAGTAATCACCTTATAGTTGATAGAAATTGAAATATAAGAGACAACGTTGGTGCTAGTTTAGAAATCTTAAATAAATCACTTGCCTTATATGCAAAAGGACCACCGACCGACCAAACAGAGGTGAAGATACACCCACAATTATATCCATAAAGCAAAAGACAAAGAAACATGAAAAGTTATTAGTTTTATCCTTATAGTTCAAAACAAGTTCAAAATAGGAACAAAGTCAGACTAATTTTTAGATAGTTTAAAGGACCACGTACCTTAGTTACCACAGAACCAGCCGAAAGACAAAACGGACGAGCACATAACCCACGATCATGTTGTGGAACCAAACACAAAATAAACACATAAACCGATTACTATTCGTCTCAAATTTCAAAGAAAAGAAAATAGTTGAAACATCTTGGTTGAAAACAACCTTATAGGGTTCACGTACCTATCTGACGAATGGACGAAGTAAAGGACGAAGTGAGAGAGTCGATTACCCTCGATCACGTCCATTATACACGAGACCAAAGAAACAAGAAGTTGGATTATTAATCACCTTATAGTTGAAAGAAATTGAAATATAAGCGACAACGTGGGTGCAAGTTTAGAAATCTTAAATAAATCACTTGCCTTATATGCAAAAGGACCACCGAACGACCAACAGAGGTGAAGATACACCCACATTTTGATCCATAAATCAGAAGACAAAGAAACATGAAAAGTTATTAGTTTTATTCTTATAGTTCAAAACAAATTCAAAATAGGAACAAAGTCAGACTGATTTTTAGATAGTTTAAAGGACCACGTACCTTAGTTACCACAGAACAAGCCGAAGGACAAAACGAACGAGCACATAACCCACGATCGTGTTGTGGAACCAAAAACGAAATAAACACATAAACCGAATACTATTCTTCTCAAATTTCAAAGAAAAGAAAAGAATTGAAACATCTTGGTTGAAAACAACCTTACAGGGTTCACGTACCTATCTGACGAACGAACGAAGTCAAACGACGAAGTGGGAGAGTCGATTGCCCTCGATCACGTCCATAATACAAGAGACCAAATAAACAAGAAGTTGGATTAGTAATCACCTTATAATTGAAAGAAATTGAATTATAAAAGACGACGTTGGTGCAAGTTTTTGAAATCTTAAGTAAATCACTTACCTTATATGTGAAAGGACCACCGAACGACTAAACGGAGGTGAAGATAAACCCAAATTTATATCCGTAAAGCAAAAGACAAAGAAACATGAAAAGTTATTAGTTTTCTTCTTATAGTTCAAAATAAGTTATAAATAGGAAGAATGTCAGACAAAATTTTGATAGTTTAAAGGATCACGTACCTTAGTTACCACAAAACCAGCCGAAGGACAAAACGGACGAGCAAATAACCCACGATCATGTTGTGGAACCAAACACGAAATAAACACATAAACCGATTACTATTCATCTCAAATTTCAAAGAAAAGAAAATACTTGAAACATTTTCGTTGAAAACAACCTTACAGGGTTCATGTACCTATCTGACGAACGAACGAAGTCAAACGACGAAGTGGGAGAGTCGATTGCCCTCGCTCACGTCCATAATACAAGAGACCAAAGAAACAAGAAGTTGGATTATTAATCACCTTATTGTTGAAAGAAATTGAAATATAAGAGACAATGTTGGTGCAAGTGTAGAAATCTTAAATAAATCACTTACCTTATATGCAAAATGACCACCGAACGAACAAACAGAGGTGAAGATACACCCACATTTATATCCAAAAAGCAAAAGACAAAGAAACGTGAAAAATTATTAGTTTTTCTTACACTTCAAAAAAAGTTCAAAATAGGAACAATGTCAGACTGATTTTTAGATAGTTTAAAGAACCACGTACCTTAGTTACCACAGAACCAGCCGAAGAACAAAACAGACGAGCAAATAACCCCCGATCGTGTTGTGGAACCAAACACGAAAAAAAACATAAACCAATTACAATTCATCTCAAATTTGAAAGAAAAGAAAATACTTGAAACATTTTGGTTGAAAACAACCTTACGGGGTGCACGTACCTATCTAACGAACGGTCGAAGTCAAACGACGAAGTGGGAGAGTCGATTGCCTCGATCACGTCCATAATACAAGAGACCAAAGAAACAAGAAGTTGGATTAGTAATCACCTTATAGTTGAAAGAAATTGAAATATAAGAGACAACGTTGGTGCTAGTTTAGAAATCTTAAATAAATCACTTGCCTTATATGCAAAAGGACCACCGACCGACCAAACAGAGGTGCAGATACACCCACAATTATATCCATAAAGCAAAAGACAAAGAAACATGAAAAGTTATTAGTTTTATCCTTATAGTTCAAAAAAAGTTCAAAATAGGAACAAAGTCAGACTAATTTTTAGATAGTTTAAAGGACCACGTACCTTAGTTACCACAGAACCAGCCGAAGGACAAAACGGACGAGCACATAACCCACGATCATGTTGTGGAACCAAACACGAAAAAAAAGACATAAACCATTTACAATTCATCTCAAATTTCAAAAAAAAGAAAATACTTGAAACATTTTGGTTGAAAACAACCTTACGGGGTTCACGTACCTATCTGACGAACGGTCGAAGTCAAACGACGAAGTGGGAGAGTCGATTGCCTCGATCACGTCCATAATACAAGAGACCAAAGAAACAAGAAGTTGGATTAGTAATCACCTTATAGTTGAAAGAAATTGAAATATAAGAGAAAACGTTGGTGCAAGTTTAGAAATCTTAAATAAATCACTTGCCTTATATGCAAAAGGACCACCGACCGACCAAACAGAGGTGAAGATACACCCACAATTATATCTATAAAGCAAAAGACAAAGAAACATGAAAAGTTATTAGATTTATCCTTATAGTTCAAAAAAAGTTCAAAATAGGAACAAAGTCAGACTGATTTTTAGATAGTTTAAAGGACCACGTACCTTAGTTACCACAGAACCAGCCGAAGTACAAAACGGACGAGCACATAACCCACGATCATGTTGTGGAACCAAACACAAAATAAACACATAAACCGATTACTATTCGTCTCAAATTTCAAAGAAATGAAAATACTTGAAACATCTTGGTTGAAAACAACCTTACAGGGTTCACGTACCTATCTGACGAATGGACGAAGTCAACGACAAAGTGGGAGAGTCGATTGCCCTCGATCACGTCCATAATACACGAGACCAAAGAAACAAGAAGTTGGATTAGTAATCACCTTATAGTTGAAAGAAATTGAAATATAAAATACGAAGTTGGTGCAAGGTTTTGAAATCTTAAGTAAATCACTTACCTAATATGCAAAAGGACCACCGAAGACCTAACGGAGGTGAAGATAAACCCACATTTATATCCGTAAAGCAAAAGACAAAGAAACATGAAAAGTTATTAGATTTATCCTTATAGTTCAAAAAAAGTTCAAAATAGGAACAAAGTCAGACTAATTTTTAGATAGTTTAAAGGACCACGTACCTTAGTTACCACAGAACCAGCCGAAGGACAAAACGGACGAGCACATAACCCACGATCATGTTGTGGAACCAAACACAAATTAAACACATAAACCGATTACTATTCGTCTCAAATTTCAAAGAAAAGAAAATACTTGAAACATCTTGGTTGAAAACAACCTTATAGGGTTCACGTACCTATCTGACGAATGGACGAAGTAAAGGACGAAGTGAGAGAGTCGATTGCCCTCGATCACGTCCATTATACACGAGACCAAAGAAACAAGAAGTTGGATTATTAATCACCTTATAGTTGAAAGAAATTGAAATATAAGAGACAACGTTGGTGCAAGTTTAGAAATCTTAATTAAATCACTTACCTTATATGCAAAAGTACCACCGAACGACCAAACAGAGGTGAAGATACACCCACATTTATATCTATAAAGCAAAAGACAAAGAAACATGAAAAATTATTAGTTTTTCTTATAGTTTAAAAAAAGTTCAAAATAGGAACAAAGTCAGACTGATTTTTAGATAGTTTAAAGGACCACGTACCTTAGTTACCACAGAACCAGCCGAAGTACAAAACGGACGAGCACATAACCCACGATCATGTTGTGGAACCAAACACAAAATAAACACATAAACCGATTACTATTCGTCTCAAATTTCAAAGAAATGAAAATACTTGAAACATCTTGGTTGAAAACAACCTTACAGGGTTCACGTACCTATCTGACGAATGGACGAAGTCAACGACAAAGTGGGAGAGTCTATTGCCCTCGATCACGTCCATAATACACGAGACCAAAGAAACAAGAAGTTGGATTAGTAATCACCTTATAGTTGAAAGAAATTGAAATATAAAATACGAAGTTGGTGCAAGGTTTTGAAATCTTAAGTAAATCACTTACCTAATATGCAAAAGGACCACCGAAGACCTAACGGAGGTGAAGATAAACCCACATTTATATCCGTAAAGCAAAAGACAAAGAAACATGAAAAGTTATTAGATTTATCCTTATAGTTCAAAAAAAGTTCAAAATAGGAACAAAGTCAGACTAATTTTTAGATAGTTTAAAGGACCACGTACCTTAGTTACCACAGAACCAGCCGAAGGACAAAACGGACGAGCACATAACCCACGATCATGTTGTGGAACCAAACACAAATTAAACACATAAACCGATTACTATTCGTCTCAAATTTCAAAGAAAAGAAAATACTTGAAACATCTTGGTTGAAAACAACCTTATAGGGTTCACGTACCTATCTGACGAATGGACGAAGTAAAGGACGAAGTGAGAGAGTCGATTGCCCTCGATCACGTCCATTATACACGAGACCAAAGAAACAAGAAGTTGGATTATTAATCACCTTATAGTTGAAAGAAATTGAAATATAAGAGACAACGTTGGTGAAAGTTTAGAAATCTTAATTAAATCACTTACCTTATATGCAAAAGTACCACCGAACGACCAAACAGAGGTGAAGATACACCCACATTTATATCTATAAAGCAAAAGACAAAGAAACATGAAAAATTATTAGTTTTTCTTATAGTTTAAAAAAAGTTCAAAATAGGAACAATGTCAGACTGATTTTTAGATAGTTTAAAGAACCACGTACCTTAGTTACCACAGAACCAGCCGAAGGACAAACCGGACGAGCAAATAACCCACGATCATGTTGTGGAACCAAACACGAAATAAACACATAAACTGATTACTATTCATCTTAAATTTCAAAGAAAAGAAGATAATTGAAACATCTTGGTTGAAAACAACCTTACGGGGTTCACGTAGCTATCTGACGAACGGACGAAGTCAAACGACGAAGTGGGAGAGTCGATTGCCCCCGATCACGTCCATAATACAAGAGACCAAAGAAACAAGAAGTTGGATTAGTTATCACCTTATAGTTGAAAGAAATTGAAATATAAGTGACAATGTTGGTGCAAGTTTAGAAATCTTAAATAAATCACTTACCTTGTATGCAAAAGGACCACCGAACGACCAAACCGAGGTGAAGATACAACCACATTTATATCCATAAAACAAAATACAAAGAAACATGAAAAGTTATTAGTTTTATTCTTATAGTTCAAAAAAAGTTCAAAATAGGAACAATGTCACACTGATTTTTAATTAGTTTAAAGGACCACGTACCTTAGTTACCACAGAACCAACCGAAGGACAAAATAGACGAGCAAATAACCTACGATCATGTTGTTGAACCAAACAAGAAATAAACACTTAAACCGATTACTATTCATCTCGAATTTCGAAAAAAAGAAAATACTTGAAACATCTTGGTTGAAAACAACCTTACAGGGTTCACGTACCTATCTGACGAACGGACGAAGTCAACGACAAAGTGGGAGAGTCGATTGCCCTCGATCACGTCCATAATACACGAGACCAAAGAAACAAGAAGTTGGATTATTAATCACCTTATAGTTGAAAGAAATTGAAATATAAAATACGAAGTTGGTGCAAGGTTTTGAAATCTTAAGTAACTCACTTTACTAATATGCAAAATGACCACCGAAGGCCTAACGGAGGTGAAGATAAACCCACATTTATATCCCTAAAGCAAAAGACAAAGAAACATGAAAAGTTATTAGATTTATCCTTATAGTTCAAAAAAAGTTCAAAATAGGAACAAAGTCAGACTAATATTTAGATAGTTTAAAGGACCACGTACCTTAGTTACCACAGAACCAGCCGAAGGACAAAACGGACGAGCACATAACCCACGATCATGTTGTGGAACCAAACACAAAATAAACACATAAACCGATTACTATTCGTCTCAAATTTCAAAGAAAAGAAAATACTTGAAACATCTTGGTTGAAAACAACCTAATAGGGTTCACGTACCTATCTGACGAATGGACGAAGTAAAGGACGAAGTGAGAGAGTCGATTGCCCTCGATCACGTCCATTATACACGAGCCCATAGAAACAAGAAGTTCGATTATTAATCACCTTATATTTGAAAGAAATTGAAATATAAGAGACAACGTTGGTGCAAGTTTAGAAATCTTAAATAAATCACTTACCTTATATGCAAAAGGACCACCGAACGACCAAACAGAGGTGAAGATACACCAACATTTATATCCATAAAGCAAAAGACAAAGAAACATGAAAAATTATTAGTTTTTCTTATAGTTCAAAAAAAGTTCAAAATAGGAACAATGTCAGACTGATTTTTAGATAGTTTAAAGAACCACGTACGTTAGTTACCACAGAACCAGCCGAAGGACAAAAACGGACGAGCAAATAACCCACGATCGTGTTGTGGAACCAAACACGAAATAAAAACATAAACCGATTACCATTCAATTCAAATTTCAAAGAAAAGAAAATACTTGAAACATCTTGGTTGAAAACAACCTTACAGGGTTCACGTACCTATCTGACGAATGGACGAAGTCAACGACAAAGTGGGAGAGTCGATTGCCCTCGATCACGTCCATAATACACGAGACCAAAGAAACAAGAAGTTGGATTAGTAATCACCTTATAGTTGAAAGAAATTGAAATATAAAATACGAAGTTGGTGCAAGGTTTTGAAATCTTAAATAAATCACTTACCTAATATGCAAAAGGACCACCGAAGACCTAACGGAGGTGAAGATAAACCCACATTTATATCCGTAAAGCAAAAGACAAAGAAACATGAAAAGTTATTAGATTTATCCTTATAGTTCAAAAAAAGTTCAAAATAGGAACAAAGTCAGACTAATTTTTAGATAGTTTAAAGGACCACGTACCTTAGTTACCACAGAACCAGCCGAAGGACAAAACGGACGAGCACATAACCCACGATCATGTTGTGGAACCAAACACAAAATAAACACATAAACCGATTACTATTCGTCTCAAATTTCAAAGAAAATACTTGAAACATCTTGGTTGAAAACAACCTTATAGGGTTCACGTACCTATCTGACGAATGGACGAAGTAAAGGACGAAGTGAGAGAGTCGATTGCCCTCGATCACATCCATTATACACGAGACCAAAGAAACAAGAAGTTGGATTATTAATCACCTTATAGTTGAAAGAAATTGAAATATAAGAGACAACGTTGGTGCAAGTTTAG
This sequence comes from Silybum marianum, assembly GCA_036898165.1. Taxonomy (NCBI): domain Eukaryota; kingdom Viridiplantae; phylum Streptophyta; class Magnoliopsida; order Asterales; family Asteraceae; genus Silybum; species Silybum marianum. Next base: position 18,440,205 of record CM072530.1, on the reverse strand, counting down.
AAATCTTAAATAAATCACTTACCTTATATGCAAAAGTACCACCGAACGACCAAACAGAGGTGAAGATACACCCACATTTATATCTATAAAGCAAAAGACAAAGAAACATGAAAAATTATTAGTTTTTCTTATAGTTTAAAAAAAGTTCAAAATAGGAACAATGTCAGACTGATTTTTAGATAGTTTAAAAAACCATGTACCTTAGTTACCACAGAACCAGCCGAAGGACAAACCGGACGAGCAAATAACCCACGATCGTGTTGTGGAACCAAACACGAAATAAACACATAAACTGATTACTATTCATCTTAAATTTCAAAGAAAAGAAAATAATTGAAACATCTTGGTTGAAAACAACCTTACGGGGTTCACGTAGCTATCTGACGAACGGACGAAGTCAAACGACGAAGTGGGAGAGTCGATTGCCCCCGATCACGTCCATAATACAAGAGACCAAAGAAACAAGAAGTTGGATTAGTTATCACCTTATAGTTGAAAGAAATTGAAATATAAGTGACAACGTTGGTGCAAGTTTAGAAATCTTAAATAAATCACTTACCTTGTATGCAAAAGGACCACCGAACGACCAAACCGAGGTGAAGATACAACCACATTTATATCCATAAAACAAAATACAAAGAAACATGAAAAGTTATTAGTTTTATTCTTATAGTTCAAAAAAAGTTCAAAATAGGAACAATGTCACACTGATTTTTAATTAGTTTAAAGGACCACGTACCTTAGTTACCACAGAACCAACCGAAGGACAAAATAGACGAGCAAATAACCTACGATCATGTTGTTGAACCAAACAAGAAATAAACACTTAAACCGATTACTATTCATCTCGAATTTCGAAAAAAAGAAAATACTTGAAACATCTTGGTTGAAAACAACCTTACAGGGTTCACGTACCTATCTGACGAACGGACGAAGTCAACGACAAAGTGGGAGAGTCGATTGCCCTCGATCACGTCCATAATACACGAGACCAAAGAAACAAGAAGTTGGATTATTAATCACCTTATAGTTGAAAGAAATTGAAATATAAAATACGAAGTTGGTGCAAGGTTTTGAAATCTTAAGTAACTCACTTACCTAATATGCAAAATGACCACCGAAGGCCTAACGGAGGTGAAGATAAACCCACATTTATATCCGTAAAGCAAAAGACAAAGAAACATGAAAAGTTATTAGATTTATCCTTATAGTTCAAAAAAAGTTCAAAATAGGAACAAAGTCAGACTAATTTTTAGATAGTTTAAAGGACCACGTACCTTAGTTACCACAGAACCAGCCGAAGGACAAAACGGACGAGCACATAACCCACGATCATGTTGTGGAACCAAACACAAAATAAACACATAAACCGATTACTATTCATCTCAAATTTCAAAGAAAAGAAAATACTTGAAACATCTTGGTTGAAAACAACCTAATAGGGTTCACGTACCTATCTGACGAATGGACGAAGTAAAGGACGAAGTGAGAGAGTCGATTGCCCTCGATCACGTCCATTATACACGAGCCCATAGAAACAAGAAGTTCGATTATTAATCACCTTATAGTTGAAAGAAATTGAAATATAAGAGACAACGTTGGTGCAAGTTTAGAAATCTTAAATAAATCACTTACCTTATATGCAAAAGGACCACCGAACGACCAAACAGAGGTGATGATACACCAACATTTATATCCATAAAGCAAAAGACAAAGAAACATGAAAAATTATTAGTTTTTCTTATAGTTCAAAAAAAGTTCAAAATAGGAACAATGTCAGACTGATTTTTAGATAGTTTAAAGAACCACGTACGTTAGTTACCATAGAACCAAACAAGGACAAAAACGGACGAGCAAATAACCCACGATCGTGTTGTGGAACCAAACACGAAATAAAAACATAAACCGATTACCATTCAATTCAAATTTCAAAGAAAAGAAAATACTTGAAACATCTTGGTTGAAAACAACCTTACAGGGTTCACGTACCTATCTGACGAATGGACGAAGTCAACGACAAAGTGGGAGAGTCGATTGCCCTCGATCACGTCCATAATACACAAGACCAAAGAAACAAGAAGTTGGATTAGTAATCACCTTATAGTTGAAAGAAATTGAAATATAAAATACGTAGTTGGTGCAAGGTTTTGAAATCTTAAGTAAATCACTTACCTAATATGCAAAAGGACCACCGAAGACCTAACGGAGGTGAAGATAAACCCACATTTATATCCGTAAAGCAAAAGACAAAGAAACATAAAAAGTTATTAGATTTATCCTTATAGTTCAAAAAAAGTTCAAAATAGGAACAAAGTCAGAGTAATTTTTAGATAGTTTAAAGGACCACGTACCTTAGTTACCACAGAACCAGCCGAAGGACAAAAAGGACGAGCAAATAACCCACGATCATGTTGTGGAACCAAACACAAAATAAACACATAAACCGATTACTATTCATCTCAAATTTCAAAGAAAAGAAAATACTTGAAACATTTTCGTTGAAAACAACCTTACAGGGTTCATGTACCTATCTGACGAACGAACGAAGTCAAACGACGAAGTGGGAGAGTCGATTGCCCTCGATCACGTCCATAATACAAGAGACCAAAGAAACAAGAAGTTGGATTATTAATCACCTTATTGTTGAAAGAAATTGAAATATAAGAGACAATGTTGGTGCAAGTGTAGAAATCTTAAATAAATCACTTACCTTATATGCAAAATGACCACCGAACGAACAAACAGAGGAGAAGATACACCCACATTTATATCCAAAAAGCAAAAGACAAAGAAACGTGAAAAATTATTAGTTTTTCTTACAGTTCAAAAAAAGTTCAAAATAGGAACAATGTCAGACTGATTTTTAGATAGTTTAAAGAACCACGTACCTTAGTTACCACAGAACCAGCCGAAGAACAAAACAGACGAGCAAATAACCCACGATCGTGTTATGGAACCAAACACGAAAAAAAAAACATAAACCAATTACAATTCATCTCAAATTTCAAAGAAAAGAAAATACTTGAAACATTTTGGTTGAAAACAACCTTACGGGGTGCACGTACCTATCTAACGAACGGTCGAAGTCAAACGACGAAGTGGGAGAGTCGATTGCCTCGATCACGTCCATAATACAAGAGACCAAAGAAACAAGAAGCTGGATTAGTAATCACCTTATAGTTGAAAGAAATTGAAATATAAGAGACAACGTTGGTGCTAGTTTAGAAATCTTAAATAAATCACTTGCCTTATATGCAAAAGTACCACCGACCGACCAAACAGAGGTGCAGATACACCCACAATTATATCCATAAAGCAAAAGACAAAGAAACATGAAAAGTTATTAGTTTTATCCTTATAGTTCAAAAAAAGTTCAAAATAGGAACAAAGTCAGACTAATTTTTAGATAGTTTAAAGGACCACGTACCTTAGTTACCACAGAACCAGCCGACGGACAAAACGGACGAGCACATCACCCACGATCATGTTGTGGAACCAAACACAAAATAAACACATAAACCGATTACTATTCGTCTCAAATTTCAAAGAAAAGAAAATACTTGAAACATCTTGGTTGAAAACAACCTAATAGGGTTCACGTACCTATCTGACGAATGGACGAAGTAAAGGACGAAGTGAGAGAGTCGATTGCCCTCGATCACGTCCATTATACACGAGCCCATAGAAACAAGAAGTTCGATTATTAATCACCTTATAGTTGAAAGAAATTGAAATATAAGAGACAACGTTGGTGCAAGTTTAGAAATCTTAAATAAATCACTTACCTTATATGCAAAAGGACCACCGAACGACCAAACAGAGGTGATGATACACCAACATTTATATCCATAAAGCAAAAGACAAAGAAACATGAAAAATTATTAGTTTTTCTTATAGTTCAAAAAAAGTTCAAAATAGGAACAATGTCAGACTGATTTTTAGATAGTTTAAAGAACCACGTACGTTAGTTACCATAGAACCAGCCGAAGGACAAAAACGGACGAGCAAATAACCCACGATCGTGTTGTGGAACCAAACACGAAATAAAAACATAAACCGATTACCATTCAATTCAAATTTCAAAGAAAAGAAAATACTTGAAACATCTTGGTTGAAAACAACCTTACAGGGTTCACGTACCTATCTGACGAATGGACGAAGTCAACGACAAAGTGGGAGAGTCGATTGCCCTCGATCACGTCCATAATACACAAGACCAAAGAAACAAGAAGTTGGATTAGTAATCACCTTATAGTTGAAAGAAATTGAAATATAAAATACGTAGTTGGTGCAAGGTTTTGAAATCTTAAGTAAATCACTTACCTAATATGCAAAAGGACCACCGAAGACCTAACGGAGGTGAAGATAAACCCACATTTATATCCGTAAAGCAAAAGACAAAGAAACATAAAAAGTTATTAGATTTATCCTTATAGTTCAAAAAAAGTTCAAAATAGGAACAAAGTCAGAGTAATTTTTAGATAGTTTAAAGGACCACGTACCTTAGTTACCACAGAACCAGCCGAAGGACAAAAAGGACGAGCAAATAACCCACGATCATGTTGTGGAACCAAACACAAAATAAACACATAAACCGATTACTATTCATCTCAAATTTCAAAGAAAAGAAAATACTTGAAACATTTTCGTTGAAAACAACCTTACAGGGTTCATGTACCTATCTGACGAACGAACGAAGTCAAACGACGAAGTGGGAGAGTCGATTGCCCTCGATCACGTCCATAATACAAGAGACCAAAGAAACAAGAAGTTGGATTATTAATCACCTTATTGTTGAAAGAAATTGAAATATAAGAGACAATGTTGGTGCAAGTGTAGAAATCTTAAATAAATCACTTACCTTATATGCAAAATGACCACCGAACGAACAAACAGAGGAGAAGATACACCCACATTTATATCCAAAAAGCAAAAGACAAAGAAACGTGAAAAATTATTAGTTTTTCTTACAGTTCAAAAAAAGTTCAAAATAGGAACAATGTCAGACTGATTTTTAGATAGTTTAAAGAACCACGTACCTTAGTTACCACAGAACCAGCCGAAGAACAAAACAGACGAGCAAATAACCCACGATCGTGTTATGGAACCAAACACGAAAAAAAAACATAAACCAATTACAATTCATCTCAAATTTCAAAGAAAAGAAAATACTTGAAACATTTTGGTTGAAAACAACCTTACGGGGTGCACGTACCTATCTAACGAACGGTCGAAGTCAAACGACGAAGTGGGAGAGTCGATTGCCTCGATCACGTCCATAATACAAGAGACCAAAGAAACAAGAAGCTGGATTAGTAATCACCTTATAGTTGAAAGAAATTGAAATATAAGAGACAACGTTGGTGCTAGTTTAGAAATCTTAAATAAATCACTTGCCTTATATGCAAAAGTACCACCGACCGACCAAACAGAGGTGCAGATACACCCACAATTATATCCATAAAGCAAAAGACAAAGAAACATGAAAAGTTATTAGTTTTATCCTTATAGTTCAAAAAAAGTTCAAAATAGGAACAAAGTCAGACTAATTTTTAGATAGTTTAAAGGACCACGTACCTTAGTTACCACAGAACCAGCCGACGGACAAAACGGACGAGCACATCACCCACGATCATGTTGTGGAACCAAACACAAAATAAACACATAAACCGATTACTATTCGTCTCAAATTTCAATGAAAAGAAAATAGTTGAAACATCTTGTTTGAAAACAACCTTACAGGGTTCACGTACCTATCTGACGAATGGACGAAGTCAACGACAAAGTGGGAGAGTCGATTGCCCTCGATCACGTCCATAATACACGAGACCAAAGAAACAAGAAGTTGGATTAGTAATCACCTTATAGTTGAAAGAAATTGAAATATAAAATACGAAGTTGGTGCAAGGTTTTGAAATCTTAAATAAATCACTTACCTAATATGCAAAAGGACCACCGAAGACCTAACGGAGGTGAAGATAAACCCACATTTATATCCGTAAAGCAAAAGACAAAGAAACATGAAAAGTTATTAGATTTATCCTTATAGTTCAAAAAAAGTTCAAAATAGGAACAAAGTCAGACTAATTTTTAGATAGTTTAAAGGACCACGTACCTTAGTTACCACAGAACCAGCCGAAGGACAAAACGGACGAGCACATAACCCACGATCATGTTGTGGAACCAAACACAAAATAAACACATAAATCTATTACTATTCGTCTCAAATTTCAAAGAAAAGAAAATACTTGAAACATCTTGGTTGAAAACAACCTTATAGGGTTCACCTACCTATCTGACGAATGGACGAAGTAAAGGACGAAGTGAGAGAGTCGATTGCCCTCGATCACGTCCATTATACACGAGACCAAAGAAACAAGAAGTTGGATTATTAATCACCTTATAGTTGAAAGAAATTGAAATATAAGAGACAACGTTGGTGCAAGTTTAGAAATCTTAAATAAATCACTTACCTTATATGCAAAAGTACCACCGAACGACCAAACAGAGGTGAAGATACACCCACATTTATATCTATAAAGCAAAAGACAAAGAAACATGAAAAATTATTAGTTTTTCTTATAGTTTAAAAAAAGTTCAAAATAGGAACAATGTCAGACTGATTTTTAGATAGTTTAAAGAACCACGTACCTTAGTTACCACAGAACCAGCCGAAGGACAAACCGGACGAGCAAATAACCCACGATCGTGTTGTGGAACCAAACACGAAATAAACACATAAACTTATTACTATTCATCTTAAATTTCAAAGAAAAGAAAATAATTGAAACATCTTGGTTGAAAACAACCTTACGGGGTTCACGTAGCTATCTGACGAACGGACGAAGTCAAACGACGAAGTGGGAGAGTCGATTGCCCCCGATCACGTCCATAATACAAGAGACCAAAGAAACAAGAAGTTGGATTAGTTATCACCTTATAGTTGAAAGAAATTGAAATATAAGTGACAACGTTGGTGCAAGTTTAGAAATCTTAAATAAATCACTTACCTTGTATGCAAAAGGACCACCGAACGACCAAACCGAGGTGAAGACACAACCACATTTATATCCATAAAACAAAATACAAAGAAACATGAAAAGTTATTAGTTTTATTCTTATAGTTCAAAAAAAGTTCAAAATAGGAACAATGTCACACTGATTTTTAATTAGTTTAAAGGACCACGTACCTTAGTTACCACAGAACCAACCGAAGGACAAAATAGACGAGCAAATAACCTACGATCATGTTGTTGAACCAAACAAGAAATAAACACTTAAACCGATTACTATTCATCTCGAATTTCGAAAAAAAGAAAATACTTGAAACATCTTGGTTGAAAACAACCTTACAGGGTTCACATACCTATCTGACGAACGGACGAAGTCAACGACAAAGTGGGAGAGTCGATTGCCCTCGATCACGTCCATAATACACGAGACCAAAGAAACAAGAAGCTGGATTATTAATCACCTTATAGTTGAAAGAAATTGAAATATAAAATACGAAGTTGGTGCAAGGTTTTGAAATCTTAAGTAACTCACTTACCTAATATGCAAAATGACCACCGAAGGCCTAACGGAGGTGAAGATAAACCCACATTTATATCCGTAAAGCAAAAGACAAAGAAACATGAAAAGTTATTAGATTTATCCTTATAGTTCAAAAAAAGTTCAAAATAGGAACAAAGTCAGACTAATTTTTAGATAGTTTAAAGGACCACGTACCTTAGTTACCACAGAACCAGCCGAAGGACAAAACGGACGAGCACATAACCCACGATCATGTTGTGGAACCAAACACAAAATAAACACATAAACCGATTACTATTCGTCTCAAATTTCAAAGAAAAGAAAATACTTGAAACATCTTGGTTGAAAACAACCTAATAGGGTTCACGTACCTATCTGACGAATGGACGAAGTAAAGGACGAAGTGAGAGAGTCGATTGCCCTCGATCACGTCCATTATACACGAGCCCATAGAAACAAGAAGTTCGATTATTAATCACCTTATAGTTGAAAGAAATTGAAATATAAGAGACAACGTTGGTGCAAGTTTAGAAATCTTAAATAAATCACTTACCTTATATGCAAAAGGACCACCGAACGACCAAACAGAGGTGAAGATACACCAACATTTATATCCATAAAGCAAAAGACAAAGAAACATGAAAATTTATTAGTTTTTCTTATAGTTCAAAAAAAGTTCAAAATAGGAACAATGTCAGACTGATTTTTAGATAGTTTAAAGAACCACGTACGTTAGTTACCACAGAACCAGCCGAAGGACAAAAATGGACGAGCAAATAACCCACGATCGTGTTGTGGAACCAAACAGGAAATAAAAACATAAACCGATTACCATTCAATTCAAATTTCAAAGAAAAGAAAATAATTGAAACATCTTAGTTGAAAACAACCTTACAGGGTTCACGTACCTATCTGACGAACGGACGAAGTCAACGACAAAGTGGGAGAGTCGATTGCCCTCGATCACGTCCATAATACACGAGACCAAAGAAACAAGAAGTTGGATTAGTAATCACCTTATAGTTGAATGAAATTGAAATATAAAATACGAAGTTGGTGCAAGGTTTTGAAATCTTAAGTAAATCACTTACCTAATAAACCCACATTTATATCCGTAAAGCAAAAAGACAAAGAGACTTGAAAAGTTATTAGTTGTCTTCTTATAGTTCAAAAAAAAGTTCAAAATAGGAACAATGTCAGACAAAATTTAGATAGTTTAAAGGACCACGTACCTTAATTACCAAAGAACCAGCCGAAGGACAAAACGGACGAGCAAATAACCCACGATCATGTTGTGGAACCAAACAAGAAATAAACACATAAACCGATTACTATTCATCTCGAATTTCAAAGAAAAGAAAATACTTGAATCATCTTGGTTAAAAACAACCTTACAGGGTTCACGTTCCTATCTGACGAACGGACGAAGTCAAACGACGAAGTAGGAGAGTCGATTGCCTCGATCACGTCCATAATACAAGAGACCAGAGAAACAAGAAGTTGGATTAGTAATCACCTTAAAGTTGAAAGAAATTGAAATATAAGAGACAACGTTGGTACAAGTTTAGAAATCTTAAATAAATCACTTGCCTTATATGCAAAAGGACCACCGACCGACCAAACAGAGGTGAAGATACACCCACAATTATATCTATAAAGCAAAAGACAAAGAAACATGAAAAGTTATTAGATTTATCCTTATAGTTCAAAAAAAGTTCAAAACAGGAACAAAGTCAGACTAATTTTTAGATAGTTTAAAGGACCACGTACCTTAGTTACCACAGAACCAGCCGAAGGACAAAACGGACGAGCACATAACCCACGATCATGTTGTGGAACCAAACACAAAATAAACACATAAACAGATTACAATTCGTCTCAAATTTCAAAGAAAAGAAAATACTTAAAACATCTTGGTTGAAAACAACCTTATAGGGTTCACGTACCTATCTGACGAATGGACGAAGTAAAGGACGAAGTGAGAGAGTCGATTGCCCTCGATCACATCCATTATACACGAGACCAAAGAAACAAGAAGTTGGATTATTAATCACCTTATTGTTGAAAGAAATTGAAATATAAGAGACAACGTTGGTGCAATTTTAGAAATCTTAAATAAATCACTTACCTTATATGCAAAAGGACCACCGAACGACCAAACAGAGGTGAAGATACACCCACATTTATATCTATAAAGCAAAAGACAAAGAAACATGAAAAATTATTAGTTTTTCTTATGGTTCAAAAAAAGATCAAAATCGGAACAATGTCAGACTGATTTTTAGATAGTTTAAAGAACCACGTACCTTAGTTACCACAGAACCAGCCGAAGGACAAAACGGACGAGCAAATAACCCACGATCGTGTTGTGGAACCAAACACGAAATAAACACATAAACTGATTACTATTCATCTCAAATTTCAAAGAAAAGAAAATAATTGAAACATCTTGGTTGAAAACAACCTTACGGGGTTCACGTAGCTATCTGACGAACGGACGAAGTCAAACGACGAAGTGGGAGAGTCGATTGCCCTCGATCACGTCCATAATACAAGAGACCAAAGAAACAAGAAGTTGGATTAGTTATCACCTTATAATTGAAAGAAATTGAAATATAAGTGACAACGTTGGTGCAAGTTTAGAAATCTTAAATAAATCACTTACCTTGTATGCAAAAGGACGACCGAACGACCAAACAGAGGTGAAGATACAACCACATTTATATCCATAAAACAAAATACAAAGAAACATGAAAAGTTATTAGTTTTATTCTTATAGTTCAAAAAAAGTTCAAAATAGGAACAATGTCACACTGATTTTTAAATACTTTAAAGGATCACGTACCTTGGTTACCACAAAACCAACCGAAGGACAAAATGGACGAGCAAATAACCTACGATCATGTTGTTGAACCAAACACGAAATAAACCCTTAAACCGATTACTATTCATCTCGAATTTCGAAAAAAAGAAAATACTTGAAACATCTTGGTTGAAAACAACCTTACAGGGTTCACGTACCTATCTGACGAATGGACGAAGTCAACGACAAAAGTGGGAGAGTCGATTGCCCTCGATCACGTCCATAATACACGAGACCAAAGAAACAAGAAGTTGGATTAGTAATCACCTTATAGTTGAAAGAAATTAAATATAAAATACGAAGTTGGTGCAAGGTTTTGAAATCTTAAGTAAATCACTTACCTAATATGCAAAAGGACCACCGAAGGCCTAACGGAGGTGAAGATAAACCCACATTTATATCCGTAAAGCAAAAGACAAAGAAACATGAAAAGTTATTAGATTTATCCTTATAGTTCAAAGAAAGTTCAAAATAGGAACAAAGTCAGACTAATTTTTAGATAGTTTAAAGGACCACGTACCTTAGTTACCACAGAACCAGCCGAAGGACAAAACGGACGAGCACATAACCCACGATCATGTTGTGGAACCAAACACAAAATAAACACATAAACCGATTACTATTCGTCTCAAATTTCAAAGAAAAGAAAATACTTGAAGCATCTTGGTTGAAAACAACCTTATAGGGTTCACGTACCTATCTGACGAATGGACGAAGTAAAGGACGAAGTGAGAGAGTCGATTTCCCTCGATCACATCCATTATACACGAGACCAAAGAAACAAGAAGTTGGATTATTAATCACCTTATTGTTGAAAGAAATTGAAATATAAGAGACAACGTTGGTGCAAGTTTAGAAATCTTAAATAAATCACTTACCTTATATGCAAAAGGACCACCGAACGACCAAACAGAGGTGAAGATACACCCACATTTATATCTATAAAGCAAAAAACAAAGAAACATGAAAAATTATTAGTTTTTCTTATGGTTCAAAAAAAGATCAAAATCGGAACAATGTCAGACTGATTTTTAGATAGTTTAAAGAACCACGTAACTTAGTTACCACAGAACCAGCCGAAGGACAAAACGGACGAGCAAATAACCCACGATCGTGTTGTGGAACCAAACACAAAATAAACACATAAACTGATTACTATTCATCTCAAATTTCAAAGAAAAGAAAATAATTGAAACATCTTGGTTGAAAACAACCTTACGGGGTTCACGTAGCTATCTGACGAACGGACGAAGTCAAACGACGAAGTGGGAGAGTCGATTGCCCTCGATCATGTCCATAATACAAGAGACCAAAGAAACAAGAAGTTGGATTAGTTATCACCTTATAGTCGAAAGAAATTGAAATATAAGTGACAACGTTGGTGCAAGTTTAGAAATCTTTAATAAATCACTTACCTTGTATGCAAAAGGACCACCGAACGACCAAACAGAGGTGAAGATACAACCACATTTATATCCATAAAACAAAATACAAAGAAACATGAAAAGTTATTAGTTTTATTCTTATAGTTCAAAAAAAGTTCAAAATAGGAACAATGTCACACTGATTTTTAAATAGTTTAAAGGACCACGTACCTTAGTTACCACAGAACCAACCGAAGGACAAAATGGACGAGCAAATAACCTACGATCATGTTGTTGAACCAAACACGAAATAAACACTTAAACCGATTACTATTCATCTCGAATTTCGAAAAAAAGAAAATATTTGAAACATCTTGGTTGAAAACAACCTTACAGGGTTCACGTACCTATCTGACGAACGGACGAAATCAACGACAAAGTGGGAGAGTCGATTGCCCTCGATCACGTCCATAATACACGAGACCAAAGAAACAAGAAGTTGGATTAGTAATCACCTTATAGTTGAAAGAAATTGAAATATAAAATACGAAGTTGGTGCAAGGTTTTGAAATCTTAAGTAAATCACTTACCTAATATGCAAAAGGACCACCGAAGGCCTAACGGAGGTGAAGATAAACCCACATTTATATCCGTAAAGCAAAAGACAAAGAAACATGAAAAGTTATTAGATTTATCCTTATAGTTCAAAGAAAGTTCAAAATAGGAACAAAGTCAGACTAATTTTTAGATAGTTTAAAGGACCACGTACCTTAGTTACCACAGAACCAGCCGAAGGACAAAACGGACGAGCACATAACCCACGATCATGTTGTGGAACCAAACACAAAATAAACACATAAACCGATTACTATTCGTCTCAAATTTCAAAGAAAAGAAAATACTTGAAGCATCTTGGTTGAAAACAACCTTATAGGGTTCACGTACCTATCTGACGAATGGACGAAGTAAAGGACGAAGTGAGAGAGTCGATTTCCCTCGATCACATCCATTATACACGAGACCAAAGAAACAAGAAGTTGGATTATTAATCACCTTATTGTTGAAAGAAATTGAAATATAAGAGACAACGTTGGTGCAAGTTTAGAAATCTTAAATAAATCACTTACCTTATATGCAAAAGGACCACCGAACGACCAAACAGAGGTGAAGATACACCCACATTTATATCTATAAAGCAAAAAACAAAGAAACATGAAAAATTATTAGTTTTTCTTATGGTTCAAAAAAAGATCAAAATCGGAACAATGTCAGACTGATTTTTAGATAGTTTAAAGAACCACGTAACTTAGTTACCACAGAACCAGCCGAAGGACAAAACGGACGAGCAAATAACCCACGATCGTGTTGTGGAACCAAACACAAAATAAACACATAAACTGATTACTATTCATCTCAAATTTCAAAGAAAAGAAAATAATTGAAACATCTTGGTTGAAAACAACCTTACGGGGTTCACGTAGCTATCTGACGAACGGACGAAGTCAAACGACGAAGTGGGAGAGTCGATTGCCCTCGATCATGTCCATAATACAAGAGACCAAAGAAACAAGAAGTTGGATTAGTTATCACCTTATAGTCGAAAGAAATTGAAATATAAGTGACAACGTTGGTGCAAGTTTAGAAATCTTTAATAAATCACTTACCTTGTATGCAAAAGAACCACCGAACGACCAAACAGAGGTGAAGATACAACCACATTTATATCCATAAAACAAAATACAAAGAAACATGAAAAGTTATTAGTTTTATTCTTATAGTTCAAAAAAAGTTCAAAATAGGAACAATGTCACACTGATTTTTAAATAGTTTAAAGGACCACGTACCTTAGTTACCACAGAACCAACCGAAGGACAAAATGGACGAGCAAATAACCTACGATCATGTTGTTGAACCAAACACGAAATAAACACTTAAACCGATTACTATTCATCTCGAATTTCGAAAAAAAGAAAATACTTGAAACATCTTGGTTGAAAACAACCTTACAGGGTTCACGTACCTATCTGACGAACGGACGAAATCAACGACAAAGTGGGAGAGTCGATTGCCCTCGATCACGTCCATAATACACGAGACCAAAGAAACAAGAAGTTGGATTAGTAATCACCTTATAGTTGAAAGAAATTGAAATATAAAATACGAAGTTGGTGCAAGGTTTTGAAATCTTAAGTAAATCACTTACCTAATATGCAAAAGGACCACCGAAGGCCTAACGGAGGTGAAGATAAACCCACATTTATATCCGTAAAGCAAAAGACAAAGACACATGAAAAGTTATTAGATTTATCCTTATAGTTCAAAAAAAGTTCAAAATAGGAACAAAGTCAGACTAATTTTTAGATAGTTTAAAGGACCACGTACCTTAGTTACCACAGAACCAGCCGAAGGACAAAACGGACGAGCACATAACCCACGATCATGTTGTGGAACCAAACACAAAATAAACACATAAACCGATTACTATTCGTCTCAAATTTCAAAGAAAAGAAAATACTTGAAACATCTTGGTTGAAAACAACCTTATAGGGTTCACGTACCTATCTGACGAATGGACGAAGTAAAGGACGAAGTGAAAGAGTCGATTGCCCTCGATCACGTCCATTATACACGAGACCAAAGAAACAAGAAGTTCGATTATTAATCACCTTATAGTTGAAAGAAATTGAAATATAAGAGACAACGTTGGTGCAAGTTTAGAAATCTTAAACAAATCACTTACCTTATATGAAAAAGGACCACCGAACGACCAAACAGAGGTGAAGATACACCCACATTTATATCCGTAAAGCAAAAGACAAAGAAACATGAAAAATTATTAGTTTTTCTTATAGTTCAAAAAAAGTTCAAAATAGGAACAATGTCAGACTGATTTTTAGATAGTTTAAAGAACCACGTACCTTAGTTACCACAGAACCAGCCGAAGGACAAAAACGGACGAGCAAATAACCCACGATCGTGTTGTGGAACCAAACACGAAATAAACACATAAACCGATTACTATTCATCTCAAATTACAAAGAAAAGAAAATAATTGAAACATCTTAGTTGAAAACAACCTTACAGGGTTCACGTACCTATCTGACGAACGGACGAAGTCAACGACAAAGTGGGAGAGTCGATTGCCCTCGATCACGTCCATAATACACGAGACCAAAGAAACAGAAAGTTGGATTAGTAATCACCTTATAGTTGAAAGAAATTGAAATATAAAATACGAAGTTGGTGCAAGGTTTTGAAATCTTAAGTAAATCACTTACCTAATATGCAAAAGGACCACCGAAGGCCTAACGGAGGTGAAGATAAACCCACATTTATATCCGTAAAGCAAAAAGACAAAGAAACTTGAAAAGTTATTAGTTATCTTCTTATAGTTTAAAAAAAAGTTCAAAATAGGAACAATGTCAGACAAAATTTAGATAGTTTAAAGGACCACGTACCTTAATTACCAAAGAACCAGCCGAAGGACAAAACGGACGAGCAAATAACCCACGATCATGTTGTGGAACCAAACAAGAAATAAACACATAAACCGATTACTATTCATCTCGAATTTCAAAGAAAAGAAAATACTTGAATCATCTTGGTTAAAAACAACCTTACAGGGTTCACGTTCCTATCTGACGAACGGACGAAGTCAAACGACGAAGTAGGAGAGTCGATTGCCTCGATCACGTCCATAATACAAGAGACCAGAGAAACAAGAAGTTGGATTAGTAATCACCTTAAAGTTGAAAGAAATTGAAATATAAGAGACAACGTTGGTGCAATTTAGAAATCTTAAATAAATCACTTGCCTTATATGCAAAAGGACCACCGACCGACCAAATAGAGGTGAAGATACACCCAAAATTATATCTATAAAGCAAAAGACAAAGAAACATGAAAAGTTATTAGTTTTATCCTTATAGTTCAAAAAAAGTTCAAAATAGGAACAAAGTCAGACTAATATTTAGATAGTTTAAAGGACCAGGTACCTTAGTTACCACAGAACCAGCCGAAGGACAAAACGGACGAGCACATAACCCACGATCATGTTGTGGAACCGAACACAAAATAAACACATAAACCGATTACTATTCGTCTCAAATTTCAAAGAAAAGAAAATACTTGAAACATCTTGGTTGAAAACAACCTTATAGGGTTCACGTACCTATCTGACGAATGGACGAAGTAAAGGACGAAGTGAGAGAGTCGATTGCCCTCGATCACGTCCATTGTACACGAGACCAAAGAAACAAGAAGTTGGATTATTAATCACCTTATAGTTGACAGAAATTGAAATATAAGAGACAAAGTTGGTGCAACTTTAGATATCTTAAATAAATCACTTACCTTATATGCAAAAGGACCACCGAACGACCAAACAGAGGTGAAGATACACCCACATTTATATCCATCAAGCAAAAGACAAAGAAACATGAGAAATTATTAGTTTTTCTTATAGCTCAAAAAAAGTTCAAAATAGGAACAATGTCAGACTGATTTTTAGATAGTTTAAAGAACCACGTACCTTAGTTACCACAATAACCAGCCTAAGGACAAAACGGACGAGCAAATAACCCACGATCGTGTTGTGGAACCAAACACAAAATAAACACATAAACCGATTACTATTCATCTCAAATTTCAAAGAAATAAAAATAATTGAAACATCTTGGTTGAAAACAACCTTACGGGGTTCACGTAGCTATCTGACGAACGGACGAAGTCAAACGACGAAGTGGGAGAGTCGATTGCCCTCGATCAAGTCCATAATACAAGAGACCAAAGAAACAAGAAGTTGGATTAGTTATCACCTTATAGTTGAAAGAAATTGAAATATAAGTGACAACGTTGGTGCAAGTTTAGAAATCTTAAATAAATCACTTACCTTGTACGCAAAAGAACCACCGAACGACCAAACAGAGGTGAAGATACAACCACATTTATATCCATAAAACAAAATACAAAGAAACATGAAAAGTTATTAGTTTTATTCTTATAGTTCAAAAAAAGTTCAAAATAAGAACAATGTCACACTGATTTTTAAATAGTTTAAAGAACCACGTACCTTAGTTACCACAGAACCAGCCGAAGGACAAAACGGACGAGCAAATAACCCACGATCGTGTTGTGGAACCAAACACGAAATAAACACATAAACCGATTACTATTCATCTCAAATTTCAAAGAAAAGAAAATAATTGAAACATCTTGGTTGAAAACAACCTTATGATTTTTAGATAGTTTAAAGAACCACGTACCTTAGTTACCACAGAACCAGCCGAAGGACAAAACGGACGAGCAAATAACCCACGATCGTGTTGTGGAACCAAACACGAAATAAACACATAAACCGATTACTATTCATCTCAAATTTCAAAGAAAAGAAAATAATTGAAACATCTTGGTTGAAAACAACCTTATGATTTTTAGATAGTTTAAAGAACCACGTACCTTAGTTACCACGAACCGGTAGAAGGACAAAACGGACGAGCAAATAACCCACGATCGTGTTGTGGAACCAAACACGAAATAAACACATAAACCGATTACTATTCATCTCAAATTTCAAAGAAAAGAAAATAATTGAAACATCTTGGTTGAAAACAACCTTATGGGGTTCACGTAGCTATCTGACGAACGGACGAAGTCAAACGAAGAAGTGGCAGAGTCGATTGCCCTCGATCACGTCCATAATACAAGAGACCAAAGAAACAAGAAGTTGGATTAGTTATCACCTTATAGTTGAAAGAAATTGAAATATAAGAGACAAAGTTGGTGCAACTTTAGATATCTTAAATAAATCACTTACCTTATATGCAAAAGGACCACCGAACGACCAAACAGAGGTGAAGATACACCCACATTTATATCCATCAAGCAAAAGACAAAGAAACATGAGAAATTATTAGTTTTTCTTATAGCTCAAAAAAAGTTCAAAATAGGAACAATGTCAGACTGATTTTTAGATAGTTTAAAGAACCACGTACCTTAGTTACCACAATAACCAGCCTAAGGACAAAACGGACGAGCAAATAACCCACGATCGTGTTGTGGAACCAAACACAAAATAAACACATAAACCGATTACTATTCATCTCAAATTTCAAAGAAATAAAAATAATTGAAACATCTTGGTTGAAAACAACCTTACGGGGTTCACGTAGCTATCTGACGAACGGACGAAGTCAAACGACGAAGTGGGAGAGTCGATTGCCCTCGATCAAGTCCATAATACAAGAGACCAAAGAAACAAGAAGTTGGATTAGTTATCACCTTATAGTTGAAAGAAATTGAAATATAAGTGACAACGTTGGTGCAAGTTTAGAAATCTTAAATAAATCACTTACCTTGTACGCAAAAGAACCACCGAACGACCAAACAGAGGTGAAGATACAACCACATTTATATCCATAAAACAAAATACAAAGAAACATGAAAAGTTATTAGTTTTATTCTTATAGTTCAAAAAAAGTTCAAAATAAGAACAATGTCACACTGATTTTTAAATAGTTTAAAGGACCACGTACCTTAGTTAACACAGAACCAACCGAAGGACAAAATGGACGAGCAAATAACCTACGATCATGTTGTTGAACCAAACACGAAATAAACACTTAAACCGATTACTATTCATCTCGAATTTCGAAAAAAAGAAAATACTTGAAACATCTTGGTTGAAAACAACCTTACAGGGTTCACGTACCTATCTGACGAAATACGAAGTTGGTGCAAGGTTTTGAAATCTTAAGTAAATCACTTACCTAATATGCAAAAGGACCGCCGAAGGCCTAACGGAGGTGAAGATAAACCCACATTTATATCCGTAAAGAAAAAGACAAAGAAACTTGAAAACTTATTAGTTGTCTACTTATAGTTCAAAAAAAAGTTCAAAATAGGAACATTGTCAGAAAAAATTTAGATAGTTTAAAGGACCACGTACCTTAATTACCACAGAACCAGCCGAAGGACAAAACGGTCGAGCAAATAACCCACGATCATGTTGTGGAACCAAACAAGAAATAAACACATAAACCGATTACTATTCATCTCGAATTTCAAAGAAAAGAAAATACTTGAATCATCTTGGTTAAAAACAACCTTACAGGGTTCACGTTCCTATCTGACGAACGGACGAAGTCAAACGACGAAGTAGGAGAGTCGATTGCCTCGATCACGTCCATAATACAAGTGACCAAAGAAACAAGAAGTTGGATTAGTAATCACCTTATAGTTGAAAGAATTTGAAATATAAGAGACAACGTTGGTGCAAGTTTAGAAATCTTAAATAAATCACTTGCCTTATATGCAAAAGGACCACCGACCGACCAAACAGAGGTGAAGATACACCCACAATTATATCTATAAAGCAAAAGACAAAGAAACATGAAAAGTTATTAGTTTTATCCTTATAGTTCAAAAAAAGTTCAAAATAGGAACAAAGTCAGACTAATATTTACATAGTTTAAAGGACCAGGTACCTTAGTTACCACAGAACTAGCCGAAGGACAAAACGGACGAGCACATAACCCACGATCATGTTGTGGAACCGAACACAAAATAAACACATAAACCGATTACTATTCGTCTCAAATTTCAAAGAAAAGAAAATACTTGAAACATCTTGGTTGAAAACAACCTTATAGGGTTCACGTACCTATCTGACGAATGGACGAAGTAAAGGACGAAGTGAGAGAGTCGATTGCCCTCGATCACGTCCATTGTACACGAGACAAAAGAAACAAGAAGTTGGATTATTAATCACCTTATAGTTGAAAGAAATTGAAATATAAGAGACAACGTTGGTGCAAATTTAGAAATCTTAAATAAATCACTTACCTTATATGCAAAAGGACCACCGAACGACCAAACAGAGGTGAAGATACACCCACATTTATATCCATAAAGCAAAAGACAAAGAAACATGAAAAATTATTAGTTTTTCTTATAGTTCAAAAAAAGTTCAAAATAGGAACAATGTCAGACTGATTTTTAGATAGTTTAAAGAACCACGTACCTTAGTTACCACAGAACCAGCCGAAGGACAAAACGGACGAGCAAATAACCCACGATCGTGTTGTGGAACCAAACACGAAATAAACACATAAACCGATTACTATTCATCTCAAATTTCAAAGAAAAGAAAATAATTGAAACATCTTGGTTGAAAACAACCTTATGATTTTTAGATAGTTTAAAGAACCACGTACCTTAGTTACCACAGAACCAGCCGAAGGACAAAACGGACGAGCAAATAACCCACGATCGTGTTGTGGAACCAAACACGAAATAAACACATAAACCGATTACTATTCATCTCAAATTTCAAAGAAAAGAAAATAATTGAAACATCTTGGTTGAAAACAACCTTATGATTTTTAGATAGTTTAAAGAACCACGTACCTTAGTTACCACAGAACCAGCCGAAGGACAAAACGGACGAGCAAATAACCCACGATCGTGTTGTGGAACCAAACACGAAATAAACACATAAACCGATTACTATTCATCTCAAATTTCAAAGAAAAGAAAATAATTGAAACATCTTGGTTGAAAACAACCTTATGGGGTTCACGTAGCTATCTGACGAACGGACGAAGTCAAACGAAGAAGTGGCAGAGTCGATTGCCCTCGATCACGTCCATAATACAAGAGACCAAAGAAACAAGAAGTTGGATTAGTTATCACCTTATAGTTGAAAGAAATTGAAATATAAGAGACAAAGTTGGTGCAACTTTAGATATCTTAAATAAATCACTTACCTTATATGCAAAAGGACCACCGAACGACCAAACAGAGGTGAAGATACACCCACATTTATATCCATCAAGCAAAAGACAAAGAAACATGAGAAATTATTAGTTTTTCTTATAGCTCAAAAAAAAGTTCAAAATAGGAACAATGTCGATCGATTTTTAGATAGTTTAAAGAACCACGTACCTTAGTTACCACAATAACCAAAATTTCAAGGACAAAACGGACGAGCAAATAACCCACGATCGTGTTGTGGAACCAAACACAAAATAAACACATAAACCGATTACTATTCATCTCAAATTTCAAAGAAATAAAAATAATTGAAACATCTTGGTTGAAAACAACCTTACGGGGTTCACGTAGCTATCTGACGAACGGACGAAGTCAAACGACGAAGTGGGAGAGTCGATTGCCCTCGATCAAGTCCATAATACAAGAGACCAAAGAAACAAGAAGTTGGATTAGTTATCACCTTATAGTTGAAAGAAATTGAAATATAAGTGACAACGTTGGTGCAAGTTTAGAAATCTTAAATAAATCACTTACCTTGTACGCAAAAGAACCACCGAACGACCAAACAGGTGAAGATACAACCACATTTATATCCATAAAACAAAATACAAAGAAACATGAAAAGTTATTAGTTTTATTCTTATAGTTCAAAAAAAGTTCAAAATAAGAACAATGTCACACTGATTTTTAAATAGTTTAAAGGACCACGTACCTTAGTTAACACAGAACCAACCGAAGGACAAAATGGACGAGCAAATAACCTACGATCATGTTGTTGAACCAAACACGAAATAAACACTTAAACCGATTACTATTCATCTCGAATTTCGAAAAAAAGAAAATACTTGAAACATCTTGGTTGAAAACAACCTTACAGGGTTCACGTACCTATCTGACGAAATACGAAGTTGGTGCAAGGTTTTGAAATCTTAAGTAAATCACTTACCTAATATGCAAAAGGACCGCCGAAGGCCTAACGGAGGTGAAGATAAACCCACATTTATATCCGTAAAGAAAAAGACAAAGAAACTTGAAAACTTATTAGTTGTCTACTTATAGTTCAAAAAAAAGTTCAAAATAGGAACAATGTCAGACAAAATTTTGATAGTTTAAAGGACCACGTACCTTAATTACCACAGAACCAGCCAAAGGACAAAACGGTCGAGCAAATAACCCACGATCATGTTGTGGAACCAAACAAGAAATAAACACATAAACCGATTACTATTCATCTCGAATTTCAAAGAAAAGAAAATACTTGAATCATATTGGTTAAAAACAACCTTACAGGGTTCACGTTTCTATCTGACGAACGGACGAAGTCAAACGACGAAGTAGGAGATATAAGAGACAACGTTGGATTAGTAATCACCTTATAGTTGAAAGAAATTGAAATATAAGAGACAACGTTGGTGCAAGTTTAGAAATCTTAAATAAATCACTTGCCTTATATGCAAAAGAACCACCGACCGACCACACAGAGGTGAAGATACACCCACAATTATATCTATAGCAAAAGACAAAGAAACATGAAAAGTTATTAGTTTTATCCTTATAGTTCAAAAAAAGTTCAAAATAGGAACAAAGTCAGACTAATATTTAGATAGTTTAAAGGACCAGGTACCTTAGTTACCACAGAACCAGCCGAAGGACAAAACGGACGAGCACATAACCCACGATCATGTGTTGGAACCGAACACAAAATAAACACATAAACCGATTACTATTCGTCTCAAATTTCAAAGAAAAGAAAATACTTGAAACATCTTGGTTGAAAACAACCTTATAGGGTTCACGTACCTATCTGACGAACGGACGAAGTCAAACGACGAAGTGGCAGAGTCGATTGCCCTCGATCACGTCCATTGTACACGAGACCAAAGAAACAAGAAGTTGGATTATTAATCACCTTATAGTTGAAAGAAATTGAAATATAAGAGACAACGTTGGTGCAAGTTTAGAAATCTTAAATAAATCACTTACCTTATATGCAAAAGGACCACCGAACGACCAAACAGAGGTGAAGATACACCCACATTTATATCCATAAAGCAAAAGACAAAGAAACATGAAAAATTATTAGTTTTTCTTATAGTTCAAAAAAAGTTCAAAATAGGAACAATGTCAGACTGATTTTTAAATAGTTTAAAGGACCACGTACCTTAGTTACAACAGAACCAACCGAAGGACAAAATGGACGAGCAAATAACCTACGATCATGTTGTTGAACCAAACACGAAATAAACACTTAAACCGATTACTATTCATCTCGAATTTCGAAAAAAAGAAAATACTTGAAACATCTTGGTTGAAAACAACCTTACAGGGTTCACGTACCTATCTGACGAACGGACGAAGTCAACGACAAAGTGGGATAGTCAATTGCCCTCGATCACGTCCATAATACACGAGACCAAAGAAACAAGAAGTTGGATTAGTAATCACCTTATACTTGAAAGAAATTGAAATATAAAATAAGAAGTTGGTGCAAGGTTTTGAAATCTTAAGTAAATCACTTACCTAATATGCAAAAGGACCACCGAAGGCCTAACGGAGGTGAAGATAAACCCACATTTATATCCGTAAAGCAAAAAGACAAAGAAACTTGAAAAGTTATTAGTTGTCTTCTTATAGTTCAAAAAAAAAGTTCAAAATAGGAACAATGTCAGACAAAATTTAGATAGTTTAGAGGACCACGTACCTTAATTACCACAGAACCAGCCGAAGGACAAAACGTGTGACATCCGTCAAATTTAAGCTTCTAGATTAGTATTTATTAAGCCCTTGTTAGTGTTATTTTAGATAAGTTATAAGAATAGGAGTTAGTTAGATTTGATTGGCCGAAAAATTTCTAGAGTTCCCGGTAGTTGCTTAGAAAGTCCGGTTCGGACCCGTAATTATCTGAAACGTCCTATATAGTGCCAAATGCTCTAATTTATATCCAAATTACATAAAATATATAGGTTTAGTGTTTTAAATATAAAACTTTTATTTTTATAGAATTTAACCACTTTTGGGCTTGCATTTTGAGGAAAAAGGTCAAAATTGAGAAAAATGACATTTTAAAACATTTTGGGCCTTACATTTATTTAATCTAATAAAATAATATATGAAACACCATGGTTTTGGGCCCCCATGGCCAGCCTCCCCCCATACCCCACATATAAATATAATTTTTTTTTCTAAAATCCCTCATTTTTACATTTCAAAATCAAGATTTTCCCTTCTCTCTCTCTAAAAACTCAACGGACACTCCAAGAGCATCTCCTTCTTCCAAACTCCAGCCAAATTCAAGCTCATTTCATCATCAAAAATCAATATTCATCAAAGCCTTGAAGCTCTAGTCATCAGTTTTAAAATCAATACATTTCAAACTGACCATTTTTAAGACCTATAGTTTCTGTCAGAAAATGAAAATGCTTAAATGTTTGATTTTATGAATTTTATTCCTTTGAAGGACTATAATGTTACATTTTCGGTATAAATTATCATATTAAAGAGCATATGTGCATTATGTATAACGGGACTATAGATAATCAAGTTGGACATATAAGGACTTATAAGCATTCTCTTAGTAATCGTTAGTCATATAAGTGGTCATTTGGGTATTTTGCTTTGATAGGAAAACGTTAGGCGTCAAGCGGACGTCTCTTGTATTTAACTGGAAGCATTTGCTAAAAGGTGAGTATTCACAGCCCCTCTTTTAATGTTTTATATGTTTTGGGGTGAAAAGCATGTTTAAAGTTGAATAATGATTGATTTATGTAAAAGAATGTGAAATTGTTGATATGAGCACTAAGGCATGTATACTAGTAGTTTGTATTTGAGTAAAATGTAACATAAAAGTTTGTACACTACTATTAACTCAAGTGAGGAGCCGAGGGTATTTGTCGATAGCGCTATTTGGACGAACAATCCCACCTAAAAACCGACAAAGTAGGGGTGTGGATAGCAATCCCACCTGGAAACTACAGGTAGGGGTGCACTATACCTATAAAAACGAAGGTTCTACATATGTGGGGTTTTAGTCCCACCGCTAAGGTAGAATTATAAAAAGATATTTTTGTGTGGTCGAAAGGTTTAGTGGTGGCTTTATACTTGCTATGAACTAGAGTACATTATGCCTTGACACGTTTCTCATTACAAGGATTAATTAAATGCTCATAAATTTCACTATTTTATACTTGGTGTGAACGGTCGTTCCACAAGAATTGAAAACTGCATAAAAACTGTTTTGTGCATATGAAAACCTGTGAACTCACCAACTCTTTGTAGTTGACCTTGTTTTTATCATGCTTTTCAGGGGTAAGAAAAGATTAACAGAAACGTTTGTTATGTGGGCGCGTCAACGTCGATCATGATTATATTTGAAACTGTTTAGTTGAAACACTTGGTTTACTTTATTTTGTTAGAACTTTTTAGTTGATACAATGTAAATTTTGAACTTAAACTGTTATGTATTTGAATGGATGGTTGGTGTAGTTTTTATCCTATTGTTATGAAATCTTGAGCTATCATGCCTCGTGTTTCCGCTTTAGCGGGGTGTGACAAAACGGACGAGCAAATAACCCACGATCATGTTGTGGAACCAAACAAGAAATAAATACATAAACCGATTACTATTCATCTCGAATTTCAAAGAAAAGAAAATACTTGAATCATCTTGGTTAAAAACAACCTTACAGGGTTCTCGTTCCTATCTGACGAACGGACGAAGTCAAACGACGAAGTAGGAGAGTCGATTGCCTCGATCACGTCCATAATACAAGAGACCAAAGAAACAAGAAGTTGGATTAGTAATCACCTTATAGTTGAAAGAAATAGAGATATAAGAAACAACGTTAGTGCTACTTTTAGAAATCTTAAATAAATCACTTACCTTATATGCAGAAGGACCACCGAACAACCAAACGGAGGTGAAGATAAACCCACATTTATATCCATAAAGAAAAAGACAAAGAAACACGAAAAGTTATTAGTTTTATTCTTATAGTTCAAAAAAAATTCAAAATAGGAACATTGTCAGACTGATTTTTAGAGAGTTTAAAGTACCACGTACCTTAGTTACCACAAAACCAGCCGAAGGACAAAACGGACGAGCACATAACCCACGATCATGTTGTAGAACCAAACACGAAATAACAAATAAACCGATTACTATTCGTCTCCAATTTAAAAGAAAAGAAAATACTTGAAACATCTTGGTTGAAAACAACCTGACAGGGTTCACGTACCTATCTGACGAACGAACAAAGTCAAACGACGAAATGGGAGAGTCGATTGCCCTCGATCACGTCCATAATACAAGAGACCAAAGAAACAAGAAGTTGGATTAGTAATCACCTTATAGTTGAAAGAAATTGAAATATAAGAGACAAAGTTGGTGCAAGTTTAGAAATCTTAAATAAATCACTTACCTTGTATGCAAAAGGACCACCGAACGCCTAACGGAGGTGAAGATAAACCCACATTTATATCCGTAAAGCAAAAACACAAAGAAACATGAAAAGTTATTAGTTTTCTTCTTATAGTTCAAAAAAAAGTTCAAAATAGGAACAATGTCAGACAAAATTTAGATAGTTTAAAGGACCACGTACCTTAGTTACCACAGAACCAGCCGAAGGACAAAACGGACCAGCACATAACCCACGATCATGTTGTGGAACAAAACACAAAATAAACACACAAACCGATTACTATTCGTCTCAAATTTCAAAGAAAATAAAATACTTGAAACATCTTGTTTGAAAACAACCTTATAGGGTTCACGTACCTATCTGACGAATGGACGAAGTAAAGGACGAAGTGAGAGAGTCGATTGCCTCCGATCACGTCCATTATACACGAGACCAAAGAAACAAGAACTTGGATTTTTAATCATCTTATAGTTGAAAGAAATTGAAATATAAGAGACAACGTTGGTGCATTTTAGAAATCTTAAATAAATCACTTACCTTATATGCAAAAGGACCACCGAACGACCAAACAGAGGTGAAGATACACCCACATTTATATCCATAAAGCAAAAGACAAAGAAACATGAAAAATTATTAGTTTTTCTTATAGTTCAAAAAAAGTTCAAAATAGGAACAATGTGAGACTGATTTTTAGATAGTTTAAAGAACCACGTACCTTAGTTACCACAGAACCAGCCGAAGGACAAAACGGACGAGTAAATAACCCACGATCGTGTTGTCGAACCAAACACGAAATAAACACATAAAGCGATTACTATTCATCTCAAATTTCAAAGAAAAGAAAATAATTGAAACATCTTGGTTAAAAACAACCTTACGGGGTTCACGTAGCTATCTAACGAACGGACGAAGTCAAACGACGAATTGGGAGAGTCGATTGCCCTCGATCACGTCCATAATACAAGAGACCAATGAAACAAGAAGTTGGATTAGTTATCACCTTATAGTTGAAAGAAATTGAAATATAAGAGACAACGTTGGTGCAAGTTTAGAAATCTTAAATAAATCACTTACCTTGTATGCAAAAGGACCACCGAACGACCAAACAGAGGTGAAGATACAACCACAATTATATCCATGAAACAAAATACAAAGAAACATGAAAAGTTATTAGTTTTATTCTTATAGTTCAAAAAAAGTTCAAAATAGGAACAATGTCACACTGATTTTTAAATAGTTTAAAGGACCACGCACCTTAGTTACCACAGAACCAACCGAAGGACAAAATGGACGAGCAAATAACCTACGATCATGTTGTTGAACCAAACACGAAATAAACACTTAAACCGATTACTATTCATCTCGAATTTCGAAAAAAAGAAAATACTTGAAACATCTTGGTTGAAAACAACCTTACAGGGTTCACGTACCTATCTGACGAACGGACGAAGTCAACGACAAAGTGGGAGAGTCGATTGCCCTCGATCACGTCCATAATACACGAGACCAAAGAAACAAGAAGTTGGATTAGTAATCACCTTATAGTTGAAAGAAATTGAAATATAAATTACGAAGTTGGTGCAAGGTTTTGAAATCTTAAGTAAATCACTTACCTAATATGCAAAAGGACCACTGAAGTCCTAACGGAGGTGAAGATAAACCCACATTTATATCCGTAAAGCAAAAAGACAAAGAAACTTG
Organism: Silybum marianum; assembly: GCA_036898165.1. Classification (NCBI taxonomy): domain Eukaryota; kingdom Viridiplantae; phylum Streptophyta; class Magnoliopsida; order Asterales; family Asteraceae; genus Silybum; species Silybum marianum. Next base: position 18,412,555 of record CM072530.1, on the reverse strand, counting down.
AAAAGTTATTAGTTGTCTTCTTATAGTTCAAAAAAAAGTTCAAAATAGGAACAATGTCAGACAAAATTTAGATAGTTTAAAGGACCACGTACCTTAATTACCACAGAATCAGCCGACGGACAAAACGGACGAGCAAATAACCCACGATCATGTTGTGGAACCAAACAAGAAATAAACACACAAACCGATTACTATTCGTCTCAAATTTCAAAGAAAAGAAAATACTTGAAACATCTTGGTTGAAAACAACCTTATAGGGTTTACGTACCTATCTGACGAATGGACGAAGTAAAGGACGACGTGAGAGAGTCGATTGCCCTCGATCACGTCCATTATACACGAGACCAAAGAAACAAGAAGTTGGATTATTAATCATCTTATAGTTGAAAGAAATTGAAATATAAGAGACAACGTTGGTGCAAGTTTAGAAATCTTAAATAAATCGCTTACCTTATATGCAAAAGGACCACCGAACGACCAAACAGAGGTGAAGATACACCCACATTTATATCCATAAAGCAAAAGACAAAGAAACATGAAAAACTATTAGTTTTTCTTATAGTTCAAAAAAAGTTCAAAATAGGAACAATGTCAGACTGATTTTAAGATAGTTTAAAGAACCACGTACCTTAGTTACCACAGAACCAGCCGAAGGACAAAACGGACGAGTAAATAACCCACGATCGTGTTGTCGAACCAAACACGAAATAAACACATAAAGCGATTACTATTCATCTCAAATTTCAAAGAAAAGAAAATAATTGAAACATCTTGGTTAAAAACAACCTTACGGGGTTCACGTAGCTATCTGACGAACGGACGAAGTCAAACGACGAATTGGGAGAGTTGATTGCCCTCGATCACGTCCATAATACAAGAGACCAATGAAACAAGAAGTTGGATTAGTTATCACCTTATAGTTGAAAGAAATTGAAATATAAGAGACAACGTTGGTGCAAGTTTAGAAATCTTAAATAAATCACTTACCTTGTATGCAAAAGGACCACCGAACGACCAAACAGAGGTGAAGATACAACCACATTTATATCCATGAAACAAAATACAAAGAAACATGAAAAGTTATTAGTTTTATTCTTATAGTTCAAAAAAAGTTCAAAATAGGAACAATGTCACACTGATTTTTAAATAGTTTAAAGGACCACGCACCTTAGTTACCACAGAACCAACCGAAGGACAAAATGGACGAGCAAATAACCTACGATCATGTTGTTGAACCAAACACGAAATAAACACTTAAACCGATTACTATTCATCTCGAATTTCGAAAAAAAGAAAATACTTGAAACATCTTGGTTGAAAACAACCTTACAGGGTTCACGTACCTATCTGACGAACGGACGAAGTCAACGACAAAGTGGGAGAGTCGATTGCCCTCGATCACGTCCATAATACACGAGACCAAAGAAACAAGAAGTTGGATTAGTAATCACCTTATAGTTGAAAGAAATTGAAATATAAATTACGAAGTTGGTGCAAGGTTTTGAAATCTTAAGTAAATCACTTACCTAATATGCAAAAGGACCACTGAAGTCCTAACGGAGGTGAAGATAAACCCACATTTATATCCGTAAAGCAAAAAGACAAAGAAACTTGAAAAGTTATTAGTTGTCTTCTTATAGTTCAAAAAAAAGTTCAAAATAGGAACAATGTCAGACAAAATTTAGATAGTTTAAAGGACCACGTACCTTAATTACCACAGAATCAGCCGACGGACAAAACGGACGAGCAAATAACCCACGATCATGTTGTGGAACCAAACAAGAAATAAACACACAAACCGATTACTATTCGTCTCAAATTTCAAAGAAAAGAAAATACTTGAAACATCTTGGTTGAAAACAACCTTATAGGGTTTACGTACCTATCTGACGAATGGACGAAGTAAAGGACGACGTGAGAGAGTCGATTGCCCTCGATCACGTCCATTATACACGAGACCAAAGAAACAAGAAGTTGGATTATTAATCATCTTATAGTTGAAAGAAATTGAAATATAAGAGACAACGTTGGTGCAAGTTTAGAAATCTTAAATAAATCGCTTACCTTATATGCAAAAGGACCACCGAACGACCAAACAGAGGTGAAGATACACCCACATTTATATCCATAAAGCAAAAGACAAAGAAACATGAAAAATTATTAGTTTTTCTTATAGTTCAAAAAAAGGTCAAAATAGGAACAATGTCAGACTGATTTTTAGATAGTTTAAAGAACCACGTACCTTAGTTACCACAGAACCAGCCGAAGGACAAAACGGACGAGCACATAACCCACGATCATGTTGTGGAACCAAACACGAATTAAACACATAAACCGATTACTATTCATCTCGAATTTCAAAGAAAAGAAAATAATTGAAACATCTTGGTTGAAAACAACCTTACGGGGTTCACGTAGCTATCTGATGAACGGACGAAGTCAAACGACGAAGTGGGAGAGTCGATTGCCTTCGATCACGTCCATAATACAAGAGACCAAAGAAACAAGAAGTTGGATTAATTATCACCTTATAGTTGAAAGAAATTGAAATATAAGACACAACGTTGGTGCAAGTTTAGAAATCTTTAATAAATCACTTACCTTGTATGCAAAAGGACCACCGAACGACCAAACAGAGGTGAAGGTACAACCACATTTATATCCATAAAACAAAATACAAAAAAACATGAAAAGTTATTAGTTTTATTCTTATAGTTCAAAAAAAGTTCAAAATAGGAACAATGTCACACTGATTTTTAAATAGTTTAAAGGACCACGCACCTTAGTTACCACAGAACCAACCGAAGGACAAAATGAACGAGCAAATAACCTACGATCATGTTGTTGAACCAAACACGAAATAAACACTTAAACCGATTACTATTCATCTCGAATTTCGAAAAAAAGAAAATACTTGAAACATCTTGGTTGAAAACACCCTTACAAGGTTCACGTACCTATCTGACGAACGGACGAAGTCAACGACATAGTGGGAGAGTCGATTGCCCTCGATCACGTCCATAATACACGAGACCAAAGAAACAAGAAGTTCGATTAGTAATCACCTTATAGTTGAAAGAAATTGAAATATAAATTACGAAGTTGGTGCAAGGTTTTGAAATCTTAAGTAAATCACTTACCTAATATGCAAAAGGACCACCGAACGCCTAACGGAGGTGAAGATAAACCCACATTTATATCCGTAAAGCAAAAAGACAAAGAAACTTGAAATGTTATTAGTTTTCTTCTTATAGTTCAAAAAAAAGTTCAAAATAGGAACTATGTCAGACAAAATTTAGATAGTTTAAAGGACCACGTACCTTAGTTACCACAGAACCATCCGAAGGACAAAACGCACGAGCAAATAACCCACGATCATATTGTGGAACCAAACAAGAAATAAACACATAAACCGATTACTATTCATCTCGAATTTCAAAGAAAAGAAAATACTTGAATCATCTTGGTCGAAAACAACCTTACGGGGTTCCTGTTCCTATCTGACGAACGGACGAAGACAAACGACGAAGTAGGAGAGTCGATTGCCTCGATCACGTCCATAATACAAGAGACCAAAGAAACAAGAATTTGGATTAGTAATCACCTTTTAGTTGAAAGAAATAGAAATATAAGAGACAACGTTAGTGCAACTTTTAGAAATCTTAAATAAATCACTTACCTTATATGCAGAAGGACCACCGAACAACCAAAAGGAGGTGAAGATAAACCCACATTTATATCCATAAAGCAAAAGACAAAGAAACACGAAAAGTTATTAGTTTTATTCTTATAGTTCATAAAAAGTTCAAAATAGGAACATTGTCAGACTGATTTTTGGAGAGTTTAAAGTACCACGTACCTTAATTACCACAAAACCAGCCGAATGAAAAAATGGACGAGCACATAAGCCACGATCATGTTGTGGACCCAAACACGAAATAAACACATAAACCGATTACTATTCGTCTCAAATATCAAAGAAAAGAAAATACTTGAAACATCTTGGTTGAGTTACCACAGAACCAGCCGAAGGACAAAACGGATGAGTAGATAACCCACGATCATGTTGTGGAACCAAACACGAAATAAACACATAAACCGATTACTATTCGTCTCAAATATCAAAGAAAAGAAAATACTTGAAACATCTTGGTTTAAAACAACCTAACAAGGTTCACGTACCTATCTGACGAACGAACGAAGTCAAACTACGAAGTGGGAGAGTCGATTGCCCTCGATCGCGTCCATAATACAAGAGACCAAAGAAACAAGAATTCGGATTAGTAATCACCTTATAGTTGAAAGAAATTGAAATATAAGAGACAATGTTGGTGAAAGTTTTAGAAATCTTAAGTAAATCACTTACCTTATATGTAAAAGGACCACCGAACGACTTAACGGAGGTGAAGATAAACCCACATTTATATTCGTAAAGGAAAAGACAAATAAACATGAACAATTATTAGTTTTCTTCTTATAGTTCAAAAAAAGTTCAAAATAGGAACAATGTCAGACGGATTTTTAGATAGTTTAAAGGACCACGTACCTTAGTTATCACAGAACTAGCCGAAGGACAAAACGAATGACACATAAACCACGATCATGTTGTGGACCCAAACACGAAATACACACATAAACCGATTACTATTCGTCTCGAATTTCAAAGAAAAGAAAATACTTGGTTCACGTACCTATCTGACGAACGAACGAAGTCAAACGACGAAGTGGGATAGTCGATTGCCCTGCATCGCATCCATAATACAAGAGACCAAAGAAACAAGAAGTTGGATTAGTAAACACCTTATAGTTGAAAGAAATTGAAATATAAGAGACAACGTTGGTGCAAGTTTTAGAAATCTTAAATAATTCACTTACCTTATAAGCAAACGTACCACCGAACGACACAACGGAGGTGAAGATACACCCACGTTTATATCCATAAAGCAAAAGACAAAGAAACATGAAAAGTTATTAGTTTTATTCTTATAGTTCAAAAAAAGTTCAAAATAGGAACAATGTCAGACTGATTTTTAGATAGTTTAAAGGACCACGTACCTTAGTTACCATAGAACTAGCTGAATGACAAAACGGACGAGCAAATAACCCATGATCATGTTGTGGAACCAAACACGAATTACACATATAAACCGATTACTATTCGTCTCAAATTTCAAAGAAAAGAAAATACTTGAAACATCTTGGTTAAAAACAACCTTACAGGGTTCACGTACCTATCTGACGAATGGATGAAGTCAAACGACGAAATGGGAGAGTCGATTACCCTCCATCTCGTGCATAATACAAGAGACCAAAGAAACAAGAAGTTGGATTAGTAATCACCTTATAGTTGAAAGAAATTGAAATATAAGAGACAACGTTGGTGAAAGTTTTAGAAATCTTAAGTAAATCACTTACCTTATATGTAAAAGGACCACCGAACGACTAAATGAAAGTGAAGAGAAACCCACATTTATATCCGTAAAGGAAAAGACAAATAAACATGAACAATTATTAGTTTTCTTCTTATAGTTCAAAAAAGTTCAAAATAGGACCAATGTCAGACAAAATTTAGATAGTTTAAAGGACAACGTACCTTAGATACCACAGAACCAGCCGAAGGACAAAACAGACGAGCAAATAACCCACGATCATGTTGTGGAACCAAACACGAAATAAACACATATATCGATTACTATTCATCACAAACTTCAAAGAAAAGAAAATACTTGGTTCACGTACCTATCTGACGAACGAACGAAATCAAACGACGAAGTGGGATAGTCGATTGCCCTGCATCGCGTCCATAATACAAGAGACCAAAGAAACAAGAAGTTGGATTAGTAAACACCTTATAGTTGAAAGAAATTGAAATATAAGAGACAACGTTGGTGCAAGTTTTAGAAATCTTAAATAATTCACTTACCTTATAAGCAAAAGTACCACCGAACGACACAACGGAGGTGAAGATACACCCACGTTTATATCCATAAAGCAAAAGACAAAGAAACATGAAAAGTTATTAGTTTTATTCTTATAGTTCAAAAAAAGTTCAAAATAGGAACAATGTCAGACTGATTTTTAGATAGTTTAAAGGACCACGTACCTTAGTTACCATAGAACTAGCTGAATGACAAAACGGACGAGCAAATAACCCATGATCATGTTGTGGAACCAAACACGAATTACACATATAAACCGATTACTATTCGTCTCAAATTTCAAAGAAAAGAAAATACTTGAAACATCTTGGTTGAAAACAACCTTACAGGGTTCACGTACCTATCTGACGAATGGACGAAGTCAAACGACGAAATGGGAGAGTCGATTACCCTCCATCTCGTGCATAATACAAGAGACCAAAGAAACAAGAAGTTGGATTAGTAATCACCTTATAGTTGAAAGAAATTGAAATATAAGAGACAACGTTGGTGAAAGTTTTAGAAATCTTAAGTAAATCACTTACCTTATATGTAAAAGGACCACCGAACGACTAAACGAAAGTGAAGAGAAACCCACATTTATATCCGTAAAGGAAAAGACAAATAAACATGAACAATTATTAGTTTTCTTCTTATAGTTCAAAAAAGTTCAAAATAGGACCAATGTCAGACAAAATTTAGATAGTTTAAAGGACAACGTACCTTAGATACCACAGAACCAGCCGAAGGACAAAACAGACGAGCAAATAACCCACGATCATGTTGTGGAACCAAACACGAAATAAACACGTATATCGATTACTATTCATCACAAACTTCAAAGAAAAGAAAATACTTGAAACATATTTTATTAAAACAACCATACGAGGTTCACACGTACCTATGTGACGAACGGACGAAGTCAAATGACGAAGTGGGAGAGTCGATTGCCCTCGATCACGTCCATAATACGAGATACCAAAGAAATAAGTTGGATCAGTAATCACCTTATAGTTGAAAGAAATTGAAATATAAGAGACAACGTTCGTGCAAGTTTAAGAAACATTAAGTAAATCACTTACCTTATATGCAAAAGGACCACCGAAGGACTAAACGGAGGTAAAGATAAACCCACATTTATATCCGTAAAGCAAAGGAGAAATTAACATGAAAAGTTATTAGTTTTCTTCTTATAGTTCAAAAAAAGTTCAAAATAGGATCAATGTCAGACAAAATTTAGATAGTTTAAAGGACCACGTACCTTAGTTACCACAGAACTAGCCGAAGAACAAAACGGACGAGCAAATTACCCACGATCATGTTGTGGAACCAACCATGAAATAAACACATAAACTGATTACTATTAGTCTCGAATTTCAAAAAAAAGAAAATACTTGCAACATCTTGGTTGAAAACAACCTTACATGGTTCACGTACCTATCTGACGAACGCACGAAGTCAAACGACGAAGTGGGAGATTAGATTGTCCTCGATCACGTCCATAATACAAGAGACCAAAGAAACAAGAAGTTGGATTAGTAATCACCTTATAGTTGAAAGAAATTGAAATATAAGAGACAACGTTGGTGCAAGTTTCAGAAATCTTAAATAAATCACTTACCTTATATACAAAAGGACCACCGAACGACCAAACGGAGGTGAAGATAAACCCATATTTATATCCATAAAGCAAAAGACAAAGAAGCATGAAAAGTTGTAAGCTTTTTTCTTATAGTTCAAAAAAAGTTCAAAATAGGAACAATGTCAGACTGATTTTTAGATAGTTTAAAGGACCACGTACCTGAGTTACCACAGAACTAGCCGAAGGACAAAATGGACGAGCACATAACCCAAGATCATGTTGTGGACCCAAACACGAAATAAACACATAAACCGATTACTATTCGTCTCAAATTTCAAAGAAAAGAAAATACTTGAAACATTTTGGTTGAAAACAACCTTACAGGGTTCACGTACCTATCTGACGAACGAACGAAGTCAAACGAAGTAGTGGGATAGTCGATTGCCCTGGATCGCGTCCTTAATACAAGAGACCAAAGAAACAAGAAGTTGTATTAGTAATCACCTTATAGTTGAAAGAAATTGAAATATAAGAGGCAACGTTGGTGCAAGTTTTAGAAATCTCAAATAAATCACTTACCTTATATACAAAAGGACCACCGAACGACCAAACAGTGGTGAAGATAAACCCACATTCGAAGACTGGATCTAGTCGGAGCTCTTCGTCACTTTGTGCTTAGTTACAAGGACCTGCACGTCGGTGAATCAGCCAGAATCCGGACGCGTGCCGCCTGCTAATGCTCCCCGGAAGGGAAGGCAACTACCCAAGTTCAGGGTCTGTTGGTTTAGAAGTTCTATATTGAAGACCGGTTAGTAACCGAGATAAGAGTGAAACTAAAGCAGGAAGGAGATGAGGATCCGGATTCTATATTATATTCCTTTTCCCTATTGAGTACCGATACCGCAAGTATCCATAAAGCGAATGACAAAGATACATGAAAAGTTATTAGTTTAATTCTTATAGTTCAAAAAACGTTCAAAATAGGAACAATGTCAGACTGATTTTTAGATTGTTTAAAGGACCACGTACCTTAGTTACCACAGAACTAGCCGAATGACAAAACGGACGAGCAAATAACCCACGATCATGTTGTGGAACCAAACACGAATTAAACATATAAACCGATTACTATTCATCACAAACTTCAAAGAAAAGAAAATACTTGAAACATATTTTATAAAAACAACCATACGAGGTTCACGTACCTATGTGACGAACGGACGAAGTCAAATGACGAAGTGGGAGAGTCGATTGCCCTCGATCACGTCCATAATACGAGATACCAAAGAAATAAGTTGGATCAGTAATCACCTTATAGTTGAAAGAAATTGAAATATAAGAGACAACGTTCGTGCAAGTTTAAGAAACATTAAGTAAATCACTTACCTTATATGCAAAAGGACCACCGAAGGACTAAACGGAGGTAAAGATAAACCCACATTTATATCCGTAAAGCAAAGGAGAAATTAACATGAAAAGTTATTAGTTTTCTTCTTATAGTTCAAAAAAAGTTCAAAATAGGATCAATGTCAGACAAAATTTAGATAGTTTAAAGGACAACGTACCTTAGATACCACAGAACCAGCCGAAGGACAAAACAGACGAGCAAATAACCAACGATCATGTTGTGGAACCAAACACGAAATAAACACATATATCGATTACTATTCATCACAAACTTCAAAGAAAAGAAAATACCTGAAACATATTTTATTAAAACAACCATACGAGGTTCACGTACCTATGTGACGAACGGACGAAGTCAAATGACGAAGTGGGAGAGTCGATTGCCCTCGATCACGTCCATAATACGAGATACCAAAGAAATAAGTTGGATCAGTAATCACCTTATAGTTGAAAGAAATTGAAATATAAGAGACAACGTTCGTGCAAGTTTAAGAAACATTAAGTAAATCACTTACCTTATATGCAAAAGGACCACCGAAGGACTAAACGGAGGTAAAGATAAACCCACATTTATATCCGTAAAGCAAAGGAGAAATTAACATGAAAAGTTATTAGTTTTCTTCTTATAGTTCAAAAAAAGTTCAAAATAGGATCAATGTCAGACAAAATTTAGATAGTTTAAAGGACCACGTACCTTAGTTACCACAGAACTAGCCGAAGAACAAAACGGACGAGCAAATTACCCACGATCATGTTGTGGAACCAAACATGAAATAAACACATAAACTGATTACTATTCGTCTCGAATTTCAAAAAAAAGAAAATACTTGCAACATCTTGGTTGAAAACAACCTTACATGGTTCACGTACCTATCTGACGAACGCATGAAGTCAAACAACGAAGTGGGAGATTAGATTGTCCTCGATCACGTCCATAATACAAGAGACCAAAGAAACAAGAAGTTGGATTAGTAATCACCTTATAGTTGAAAGAAATTGAAATATAAGAGACAACGTTGGTGCAAGTTTCAGAAATCTTAAATAAATCACTTACCTTATATACAAAAGGACCACCGAACGACCAAACGGAGGTGAAGATAAACCCACATTTATATCCATAAAGCAAAAGACAAAGAAGCATGAAAAGTTGTAAGCTTTTTTCTTATAGTTCAAAAAAAGTTCAAAATTGGAACAATGTCAGACTGATTTTTAGATAGTTTAAAGGACCACGTACCTGAGTTACCACAGAACTAGCCGAAGGACAAAATGGACGAGCACATAACCCACGATCATGTTGTGGACCCAAACACGAAATAAACACATAAACCGATTACTATTCGTCTCAAATTTCAAAGAAAAGAAAATACTTGAAACATTTTGGTTGAAAACAACCTTACAGGGTTCACGTACCTATCTGACGAACGAACGAAGTCAAACGAAGTAGTGGGATAGTCGATTGCCCTGGATCGCGTCCATAATACAAGAGACCAAAGAAACAAGAAGTTGTATTAGTAATCACCTTATAGTTGAAAGAAATTGAAATATAAGAGGCAACGTTGGTGCAAGTTTTAGAAATCTCAAATAAATCACTTACCTTATATGCAAAAGGACCACCGAACGACCAAACAGTGGTGAAGATAAACCCACATTCGAAGACTGGATCTAGTCGGAGCTCTTCGTCACTTTGTGCTTAGTTACAAGGACCTGCACGTCGGTGAATCAGCCAGAATCCGGATGCGTGCCGCCTGCTAATGCTCCCCGGAAGGGAAGGCAACTACCCAAGTTCAGGGTCTGTTGGTTTAGAAGTTCTATATTGAAGACCGGTTAGTAACCGAGATAAGAGTGAAACTAAAGCAGGAAGAAGATGAGGATCCGGATTCTATATTATATTCCTTTTCCCTATTGAGTACCGATACTGCAAGTATCCATAAAGCGAATGACAAAGATACATGAAAAGTTATTAGTTTAATTCTTATAGTTCAAAAAAAGTTCAAAATAGGAACAATGTCAGACTGATTTTTAGATTGTTTAAAGGACCACGTACCTTAGTTACCACAGAACTAGCCGAATGACAAAACGGACGAGCAAATAACCGACGATCATGTTGTGGAACCAAACACGAATTAAACATATAAACCGATTACTACTCGTCTCGAATTTCAAAGAACAGAAAATACTTGAAACATCTTGGTTGAAAACAACCTTACAGGGTTCACGTACCTATCTGACGAACGGACGAAGTCAAACGACGAAGTGGGAGAGTCGATTGCCCTCCATCTCGTCCATAATACAAGAGACCAAAGAAACAAGAAGTTGGATTAGTAATCACCTTATAGTTGAAATAAATTGAAATATAAGAGGCAACGTTTGGTGAAAGTTTTAGAAATCTTAAGTAAATCACTTACCTTATATGTAAAAGGACCACCGAACGACTAAACGAGGTGAAGATAAACCCACATTTATATCCGTAAAGGAAAAGACAAATAAACATGAACAATTATTAGTTTTCTTCTTATAGTTCAAAAAAGTTCAAAATAGGACCAATGTCAGACAAAATTTAGATAGTTTAAAGGACCACGTACCTTAGTTACCACAGAACCAGCCGAAGGACAAAACAGACGAGCAAATAACCCACGATCATGTTAAGGAACCAAACACGAAATAAACACATAAATATATTACTATTCATCTCAAATTTCAAAGAAAAGAAAAATACTTGAAAAATCTTGTGTTAAAACAACCTTACGGGGTTCACGTTGCTATGTGATGAACGGACAAAGTCAAATGACGAAGTGGGAGAGTCGATTGCCCTCGATCACGTCCATAATACAAGATACCAAAGAAATAAGAAGTTGGATTAGTAATCACCTTATAGTTGAAAGAAATTGAAATATAAGAGACAACGTTGGTGCAAGTTTTAGAAATCTTAAGTAAATCACTTACCTTATATGTAAAAGGACCACCGAACGACTAAACGGAGGTGAAGGTAAACCCACATTTATATCCGTAAAGCAAACGAGAAATAATCATGAAAAGTTACTAGTTTTCTTCTTATAGTTCAAAAAAACTTCAAAATAGGACCAATGTCAGACAAAATTTAGATAGTTTAAAGGACCACGTACCTTAGTTACCACAGAACCAGCCGAAGGACAAAACAGACGAGCAAATAACCCACGATGATGTTGTGGAATCAAACACGAAATAAACACATAAAGCGATTACTATTCATCTCAACTTTCAAAGAAAAGAAAATACTTGAAACATCTTGTATTAAAACAACCTTACGGGGTTCACGTACCTATGTGACGAACGGACGAATTCAAACGACGAAGTGGGAGTGTCGATTTCCCTCGATCATGTCCATAATACAAGAGATCATAGAAACAAGAAGTTGGATTAGTAATCACCTTATAGTTGAAAGAAATTGAAATATAAGAGACAACGTTGGTGCAAGTTCTAGAAATCTTATATAAATCACTTACCTTATATGCAAAAGGACCACCGAACGACTAAACGGGGTTGAAGATAAACCCACATTTATATCCGTAAAGCAAAAGACAAATAAACATGAAAAGTTATTAGTTTTCTTCTTATAGTTCAAAAAAATTCAAAACAGGACCAATGTCAGACAAAATTTAGATAGTTTAAAGGACCACGTACCTTAGTTACCACAAAAGCAGCCGAACGACAAAACGGACGACCAAATAACCCAAGATCATGTTATGGAACCAAACACGAAATAAACACATTAATATATTTCTATTCATCTCAAATTTCAAAGAAAAGAAAAATACTTGAAACATCTTGTATTAAAATAACCTTACGGGGTTGACGTTGCTATGTGATGAACGGACGAAGTCAAATGACGAAGTGGGAGAGTCGATTGCCCTCGATCACGTCCATAATGCAAGATACCAAAGAAATAAGAAGTTGGATTAGTAATCACCTTATAGTTGAAAGAAATTGAAATATAAGAGACAACGTTGGTGCAAGTTTTAGAAATCTTAAGTAAGTCACTTACCGTATATGCAAAAGGACCACCGAACGACTAAACGGAGGTGAAGATAAACCCACATTTATATCCGTAAAGCAAACGAGAAATAATCATGAAAAGTTATTAGTTTTCTTCTTATAGTTCAAAAAAAGTTCAAAATAGGATCAATGTCAGACAAAATTTAGATAGTTTAAAGGACCACGTACCTTAGTTACCACAGAACTAGCCGAAGGACAAAACGGACGAGCAAATTACGCACGATCATGTTGTGGAACCAAACATGAAATAAACACATAAACTGATTACATTTCGTCTATAATTTCAAAGAAAAGAAAATACTTGAAACATCTTGGTTGAAAACAACCTTACAGGGTTCACGTATCTATCTGACGACCGAACGAAGTCAAACGACGAAGTGGGAGTGTCGATTTCCCTCGATCACGTCCATAATACAAGAGATCATAGAAACAAGAAGTTGGATTAGTAATCACCTTATAGTTGAAACAAATTGAAATATAAGAGACAACGTTGGTGCAAGTTCTAGAAATCTTATATAAATCACTTACCTTATATGCAAAAGGACCACCGAACGACCAAACGGAGGTGAAGATACACCCACATTTATATCTATAAAGCAAAAGACAAAGATACATGAATAGTTATTAGTTTTATTCTTATAGTTCAAAAAAAGTTCAAAATAGGAACAATGTCAGACTGATTTTTAGATAGTTTAAAGGACCACGTACTTTAGTTACCACAGAACCAGCCGAAGGACAAAACGGACGAGCAAATAACCCACGATCATGTTTTGGAACCAAACACGAATTAAACACATAAACCGATTACTATTCGTCTCGAATCTCAAAGAAAAGAAAATACTTGAAACATCTTGGTTGAAATAAACCTTACAGGCTTCACATACCTATCTGACGAACAGACGAAGTCAAACGGCGAAGTGGGAGAGTCGATTGCCCTCCATCTCGTCAATAATACAAGAGACCAAAGAAACAAGAAGTTGGATTAGTAATCACCTTATAGTTGAAAGAAATTGAAATATAAGAGACAACGTTGGTGCAAGTTTTAGAAGTCTTAAGTAAATCACTTATCTTATATGTAAAAGGACCACCGAACGACTAAACGGAGGTGAAGGTAAACCCACATTTATATCCGTAAAGCAAACGAGAAATAATCATGAAAAGTTACTAGTTTTCTTCTTATAGTTCAAAAAAACTTCAAAATAGGACCAATGTCAGACAAAATTTAGATAGTTTAAAGGACCACGTACCTTAGTTACCACAGAACCAGCCGAAGGACAACACAGACGAGCAAATAACCCACGATCATGTTGTGGAACCAAACACGAAATAAACACATAAAGCGATTACTATTCATCTCAACTTTCAAAGAAAAGAAAATACTTGAAACGTCTTGTATTAAAACAACCTTACGGGGTTCACCTACCTATGTGACGAACGGACGAATTCAAACGACGAAGTGGGAGTGTCGATTTCCCTCGATCATGTCCATAATACAAGAGATCATAGAAACAAGAAGTTGGATTAGTAATCACCTTATAGTTGAAAGAAATTGAAATATAAGAGACAACGTTGGTGCAAGTTCTAGAAATCTTATATAAATCACTTACCTTATATGCAAAAGGACCACCGAACGACTAAATGGGGTTGAAGATAAACCCACAATTATATCCGTAAAGCAAAAGACAAATAAACATGAAAAGTTATTAGTTTTCATCTTATAGTTCAAAAAAATTCAAAACAGGACCAATGTCAGACAAAATTTAGATAGTTTAAAGGACCACGTACCTTAGTTACCACAGAAGCAGCCGAAGGACAAAACGGACGAGCAAATAACCCACGATCATGTTATGGAACCAAACACGAAATAAACACATTAATATATTACTATTCATCTCAAATTTCAAAGAAAAGAAAAATACTTGAAACATCTTGTATTAAAATAACCTTACGGGGTTGACGTTGCTATGTGATGAACGGACGAAGTCAAATGACGAAGTGGGAGAGTCGATTGCCCTCGATCACGTCCAGAATACAAGATACCAAAGAAATAAGAAGTTGGATTAGTAATCACCTTATAGTTGAAAGAAATTGAAATATAAGAGACAACGTTGGTGCAAGTTTTAGAAATCTTAAGTAAATCACTTACCTTATATGCAAAAGGACCACCGATCGACTAAACGGAGGTGAAGATAAACCCACATTTATATCCGTAAAGCAAACGAGAAATAATCATGAAAAGTTATTAGTTTTCTTCTTATAGTTCAAAAAAAGTTCAAAATAGGATCAATGTCAGACAAAATTTAGATAGTTTAAAGGACCACGTACCTTAGTTACCACAGAACTAGCCGAGGGACAAAATGGACGAGTAAATTACGCACGATCATGTTGTGGAACCAAACATGAAATAAACACATAAACTGATTACATTTCGTCTATAATTTCAAAGAAAAGAAAATACTTGAAACATCTTGGTTGAAAACAACCTTACAGGGTTCACGTAGCTATCTGACGACCGAACGAAGTCAAACGACGAAGTGGGAGTGTCGATTTCCCTCGATCACGTCCATAATACAAGAGATCATAGAAACAAGAAGTTGGATTAGTAATCACCTTATAGTTGAAACAAATTGAAATATAAGAGACAACGTTGGTGCAAGTTCTAGAAATCTTATATAAATCACTTACCTTATATGCAAAAGGACCACCGAACGACTAAACGGGGTTGAAGATAAACCCACATTTATATCCGTAAAGCAAAAGATAAATAAACATGAAAAGTTATTAGTTTTCTTCTTATAGTTCAAAAAAATTCAAAACAGGACCAATGTCAGATAAAATTTAGATAGTTTAAAGGACCACGTACCTTAGTTACCACAGAAGCAGCCGAAGGACAAAACGGACGAGCAAATAACCCACGATCATGTTATGGAACCAAACACGAAATAAACACATTAATATATTACTATTCATCTCAAATTTCAAAGAAAAGAAAAATACTTGAAACATCTTGTATTAAAATAACCTTACGGGGTTGACGTTGCTATGTGATGAACGGACGAAGTCAAATGACGAAGTGGGAGAGTCGATTGCCCTCGATCACGTCCAGAATACAAGATACCAAAGAAATAAGAAGTTGGATTAGTAATCACCTTATAGTTGAAAGAAATTGAAATATAAGAGACAACGTTGGTGCAAGTTTTAGAAATCTTAAGTAAATCACTTACCTTATATGCAAAAGGACCACCGATCGACTAAACGGAGGTGAAGATAAACCCACATTTATATCCGTAAAGCAAACGAGAAATAATCATGAAAAGTTATTAGTTTTCTTCTTATAGTTCAAAAAAAGTTCAAAATAGGATCAATGTCAGACAAAATTTAGATAGTTTAAAGGACCACGTACCTTAGTTACCACAGAACTAGCCGAGGGACAAAATGGACGAGTAAATTACGCACGATCATGTTGTGGAACCAAACATGAAATAAACACATAAACTGATTACATTTCGTCTATAATTTCAAAGAAAAGAAAATACTTGAAACATCTTGGTTGAAAACAACCTTACAGGGTTCACGTAGCTATCTGACGACCGAACGAAGTCAAACGACGAAGTGGGAGTGTCGATTTCCCTCGATCACGTCCATAATACAAGAGATCATAGAAACAAGAAGTTGGATTAGTAATCACCTTATAGTTGAAACAAATTGAAATATAAGAGACAACGTTGGTGCAAGTTCTAGAAATCTTATATAAATCACTTACCTTATATGCAAAAGGACCACCGAACGACTAAACGGGGTTGAAGATAAACCCACATTTATATCTGTAAAGCAAAAGACAAATAAACATGAAAAGTTATTAGTTTTCTTCTTATAGTTCAAAAAAATTCAAAACAGGACCAATGTCAGATAAAATTTAGATAGTTTAAAGGACCACGTACCTTAGTTACCACAGAAGCAGCCGAAGGACAAAACGGACGAGCAAATAACCCACGATCATGTTATGGAACCAAACATGAAATAAACACATTAATATATTACTATTCATCTCAAATTTCAAAGAAAATAAAAATACTTGAAACATCTTGTATTAAAATAACCTTACGGGGTTGACGTTGCTATGTGATGAACGGACGAAGTCAAATGACGAAGTGGGAGAGTCGATTGCCCTCGATCACGTCCATAATACAAGCAAAGAAATAAGAAGTTGGATTAGTAAACACCTTATAGTTGAAAGAAATTAAAATATAAGAGACAACGTTGGTGCAAGTTTTAGAAATCTTAAGTAAATCACTTACCGTATATGCAAAAGGACCACCGAACGACTAAACGAAGGTGAAGATAAACCCACATTTATATCCGTAAAGCAAACGAGAAATAATCATGAAAAGTTATTAGTTTTCTTCTTATAGTTCAAAAAAAGTTCAAAATAGGATCAATGTCAGACAAAATTTAGATAGTTTAAAGGACCACGTACCTTAGTTACCACACAACTAGCCGAAGGACAAAACGGACGAGCAAATTACGCACGATCATGTTGTGGAACCAAACATGAAATAAACACATAAACTGATTACATTTCGTCTATAATTTCAAAGAAAAGAAAATACTTGAAACATCTTGGTTGAAAACAACCTTACAGGGTTCACGTATCTATCTGACGACCGAACGAAGTCAAACGACGAAGTGGGAGTGTCGATTTCCCTCGATCACGTCCATAATACAAGAGATCATAGAAACAAGAAGTTGGATTAGTAATCACCTTATAGTTGAAACAAATTGAAATATAAGAGACAACGTTGGTGCAAGTTCTAGAAATCTTATATAAATCACTTACCTTATATGCAAAAGGACCACCGAACGACCAAACGGAGGTGAAGATACACCCACATTTATATCTATAAAGCAAAAGACAAAGATACATGAAAAGTTATTAGTTTTATTCTTATAGTTCAAAAAAAGTTCAAAATAGGAACAATGTCAGACTGATTTTTAGATAGTTTAAAGGACCACGTACTTTAGTTACCACAGAACCAGCCGAAGGACAAAACGGACGAGCAAATAACCCACGATCATGTTGTGGAACCAAACACGAATTAAACACATAAACCGATTACTATTCGTCTCGAATCTCAAAGAAAAGAAAATACTTGAAACATCTTGGTTGAAATAAACCTTACAGGCTTCACGTACCTATCTGACGAATAGACGAAGTCAAACGGCGAAGTGGGAGAGTCGATTGCCCTCCATCTCGTCAATAATACAAGAGACCAAAGAAACAAGAAGTTGGATTAGTAATCACCTTATAGTTGTAAGAAATTGAAATATAAGAGACAACGTTGGTGAAAGTTTTAGAAATCTTAAGTAAACCACTTACCTTATATATAAAAGGACCACCGAACGATCAAATGGAGGTGAAGATACACCCACATTTATATCAATAAAGCAAAAGACAAAGATACATGAAAAGTTATTAGTTTTATTCTTATAGTTCAAAAAAAGTTCAAAATAGGAACAATATCAGACTGATTTTTAGATAGTTTAAAGGACCACGTAGCTTAGTTACCACAGAACCAGCCGAAGGACAAAACGGACGAGCTAATAACCCACGATCATGTTGTGGAACCAAACACGAAATAAACACAGAAACCGATTACTATTCATCTCAAATTTCAAAGAAAAAAAAAATACTTGAAACATCTTGTATTAAAACAACCTTACGGGGTTCACGTACCTATGTGACGAACGTACGAAGTCAAATGACGAAGTGGGAGAGTCGATTGCCCTCGATCACGTCCATAATACAAGAGGCCATAGAAACAAGAAGTTGGATTAGTAATCACCTTATAGTTGAAACAAATTGAAATATAAGAGACAACGTTGGTGCAAGTTCTAGAAATCTTATATAAATCACTTACCTTATATGCAAAAGGACCACCGAACGACCAAACGGAGGTGAAGATACACCCACATTTATATCTATAAAGCAAAAGACAAAGATACATGAAAAGTTATTAGTTTTATTCTTATAGTTCAAAAAAAGTTCAAAATAGGAACAATGTCAGACTGATTTTTAGATAGTTTAAAGGACCACGTACTTTAGTTACCACAGAACCAGCCGAAGGACAAAACGGACGAGCAAATAACCCACGATCATGTTGTGGAACCAAACACGAATTAAACACATAAACCGATTACTATTCGTCTCGAATCTCAAAGAAAAGAAAATACTTGAAACATCTTGGTTGAAATAAACCTTACAGGCTTCACGTACCTATCTGACGAACAGACGAAGTCAAACGGCAAAGTGGGAGAGTTGATTGCCCTCCATCTCGTCAATAATACAAGAGACCAAAGAAACAAGAAGTTGGATTAGTAATCACCTTATAGTTGTAAGAAATTGAAATATAAGAGACAACGTTGGTGAAAGTTTTAGAAATCTTAAGTAAATCACTTACCTTATATATAAAAGGACCACCGAACGACCAAACGGAGGTGAAGATACACCCACATTTATGTCAATAAAGAAAAAGACAAAGATACATGAAAAGTTATTAGTTTTATTCTTATAGTTCAAAAAAAGTTCAAAATAGGAACAATATCAGACTGATTTTTAGATAGTTTAAAGGACCACGTAGCTTAGTTACCACAGAACCAGCCGAAGGACAAAACGGACGAGCTAATAACCCACGATCATGTTGTGGAACCAAACACGAAATAAACACAGAAACCGATTACTATTCATCTCAAATTTCAAAGAAAAAAAAAACTTGAAACATCTTGTATTAAAACAACCTTACGGGGTTCACGTACCTATGTGACGAACGTACGAAGTCAAATGACGAAGTGGGAGAGTCGATTGCCCTCGATCACGTCCATAATACAAGAGGCCATAGAAAAAAGAAGTTGGATTAGTAATTACCTTATAGTTGAAAGAAATTGAAATATAAGAGACAACGTTGGTGCAAGTTCTTAAAATCTTATATAAATCACTTACCTTATATGCAAAAGGACCACCTAATGACCAAACGGAGGTGAAGATACACCCACCTTTATATCCTTAAAGCAAAAGACAAAGATAAATGAAAAGTTATTAGTTTTATTCTTATAGTTCAAAAAAAGTTCAAAATAGGAACAATGTCAGACTGATTTTTAGATAGTTTAAAGGACCACGTACCTTAGTTACCACAGAACCAGCCGAAGGACAAAACGGACGAGCACATAACCCACGATCATGTTGTGGACCCAAACTCGAAATAAACACATAAACCGATTACTATTCGTCTCAAATTTCAAAGAAAAAAAAATACTTGAAACATCTTGTATTAAAACAACCTTACGGGGTTCACGTACCTATGTGACGAACGTACGAAGTCAAATGACGAAGTGCGAGAGTCGATTGCCCTCGATCACGTCCATAATACAAGAGGCCATAGAAACAAGAAGGTGGATTAGTAATCACCTTATAGTTGAAAGAAATTGAAATATAAGAGACAACGTTGGTGCAAGTTCTAAAAATCTTATATAAATCAATAACCTTATATGCAAAAGGACCAGCTAATGACCAAACGGAGGTGAAGATACACCCACCTTTATATCCTTAAAACAAAAGCCAAAGATACATGAAAAGTTATTAGTTCTATTCTTAGAGTTCAAAAAAAGTTCAAAATAGGAACAATGTCAGACTGATTATTAGATAGTATAAAGGACCACGTACCTTAGTTACCACAGAACCAGCCGAAGGACAAAACGGACGAGCACATAACCCACGATCATGTTGTGGACCCAAACTCGAAATAAACACATAAACCGATTACTATTCGTCTCAAATTTCATAGAAAAGAAAATACTTGAAACATCTTGGTTGAAAACAACCTTACAAGGTTCACGTACCTATCTGACGAACGGACGAAGTCAAATGACGAAGTGGGAGAGTCGATTGCCCTCGATCACGTCCATAATACAAGATACCAAAGAAACAAGAAGTGAGATTAGTTATCACCTTATAGTTGAAAGAAATTGAAATATAAGAGACAACGTTGGTGCAAGATTTAGAAATCTTAAGTAAATCACTTACCTTATATGCAAAAGGACCACCGAACGACCAAACGGAGGTGAAGATACACCCACATTTATATCCATAAAGCAAAAGACAAAGATACATGAAAAGTTATTAGTTTTAATCTTATACTTCAAAAAAAGTTCAAAATAGGAACAATTTCAGACTGATATTTAGATAGTTTAAAGGACCACGTACCTTAGTTACCACAGAACTAGCCGAAGGACAAAACGGACGAGCAAATAACCCACGATCATGTTGTGGAACCAAACACGAATTAAACACATAAACCGATTACTATTCGTCTCGAATTTCAAAGAAAAGAAAATACTTGAAACATCTTGGTTGAAAACAACCTTACAGGCTTCACGTACCTATCTGACGAACAGACAAAGTCAAACGGCGAAGTGGGGGAGTCGATTGCCCTCCATCTCGTCCATAATAGAAGAGACCAAAGAAACAAGAAGTTGGATTAGTAATCACCTTATAGTTGTAAGAAATTGAAATATAAGAGACAACGTTGGTGAAAGTTTTAGAAATCTTAAGTAAATCACTTACCTTATATATAAAAGGACAACTGAACGACTAAACGGAGGTGAAGATAAACCCACATTTATATCCATAAAGGAAAAGACAAATAAACATGAACAATTATTAGTTTTCTTCTTATAGTTCAAAAAAAGTTCAAAATAGGACCAATGTCAGACAAAATTTAGATAGTTTAAAGTACCACGTACCTTAGTTACCACAGAACCAGCCGAAGGACAAAACAGACGAGCAAATAACCCACGATCATGTTGTGGAACCAAACACGAAATAAACACAGAAACCGATTACTATTCATCTCAAATTTCAAAGAAAAGAAAATACTTGAAACATCTTGTAAACAACCTTACGGGGTTCACGTACCTATGTGACGAACGGACGAAGTCAAATGACGAAGTGGGAGAGTCGATTGCCCTCGATCACGTCCATAATACAAGATACCAAAGAAATAAGAAGTTGGATTAGATATCACCTTATAGTTGAAAGAAATTGAAATATAAGAGACAACGTTGGTGCAAGATTTAGAAATCTTAAGTAAATCACTTACCTTATATGCAAAAGGACCACCGAACGACCAAACGGAGGTGAAGATAAACCCACATTTATATCCGTAAAGCAAAGGAAAAATAATCATGAAAAGTTATTAGTTTTCTTCTTATAGTTCAAAAAAAGTTCAAAATAGGATCAATGTCAGACAAAATTTAGATAGTAAAAAGGACCACGTACCTTAGTTACCACAAACTAGCCGAAGGACAAAACGGACGAGCAAATTACCCACGATCATGTTGTTGAACCAAACATGAAATAAACACATAAACTGATTACTATTCGTCTCGAATTTCAAAGAAAAGAAAATACTTGAAACATCTTGGTTGAAAACAACCTTACAGGGTTCACGTACCTATCTGACGAACGAACGAAGTCAAACGACGAAGTGGGAGTGTCGATTTCCCTCGATCACGTCCATAATACAAGAGACCATAGAAACAAGAAGTTGGATTAGTAATCACCTTATAGTTGTAAGGAAATTGAAATATAAGAGACAACGTTGGTGCAAGTTCTAGAAATCTTACATAAATCACTTACCTTATATGCAAAAGGACCACCGAACGACCAAACGGAGGTGAAGATACACCCACATTTATATCCATAAAGCAAAAGACAAAGATACATGAAAAGTTATTAGTTTTAATCTTATACTTCAAAAAAAGTTCAAAATAGGAACAATTTCAGACTGATATTTAGATAGTTTAAAGGACCACGTACCTTAGTTACCACAGAACTAGCCGAAGGACAAAACGGACGAGCAAATAACCCACGATCATGTTGTGGAACCAAACACGAATTAAACACATAAACCGATTACTATTCGTCTCGAATTTCAAAGAAAAGAAAATACTTGAAACATCTTGGTTGAAAACAACCTTACAGGCTTCACGTACCTATCTGACGAACAGACAAAGTCAAACGGCGAAGTGGGGGAGTCGATTGCCCTCCATCTCGTCCATAATAGAAGAGGCCAAAGAAACAAGAAGTTGGATTAGTAATCACCTTATAGTTGTAAGAAATTGAAATATAAGAGACAACGTTGGTGAAAGTTTTAGAAATCTTAAGTAAATCACTTACCTTATATATAAAAGGACAACTGAACGACTAAACGGAGGTGAAGATAAACCCACATTTATATCCATAAAGGAAAAGACAAATAAACATGAACAATTATTAGTTTTCTTCTTATAGTTCAAAAAAAGTTCAAAATAGGACCAATGTCAGACAAAATTTAGATAGTTTAAAGTACCACGTACCTTAGTTACCACAGAACCAGCCGAAGGACAAAACAGACGAGCAAATAACCCACGATCATGTTGTGGAACCAAACACGAAATAAACACAGAAACCGATTACTATTCATCTCAAATTTCAAAGAAAAGAAAATACTTGAAACATCTTGTAAACAACCTTACGGGGTTCACGTACCTATGTGACGAACGGACGAAGTCAAATGACGAAGTGGGAGAGTCGATTGCCCTCGATCACGTCCATAATACAAGATACCAAAGAAATAAGAAGTTGGATTAGATATCACCTTATAGTTGAAAGAAATTGAAATATAAGAGACAACGTTGGTGCAAGATTTAGAAATCTTAAGTAAATCACTTACCTTATATGCAAAAGGACCACCGAACGACCAAACGGAGGTGAAGATAAACCCACATTTATATCCGTAAAGCAAAGGAAAAATAATCATGAAAAGTTATTAGTTTTCTTCTTATAGTTCAAAAAAAGTTCAAAATAGGATCAATGTCAGACAAAATTTAGATAGTAAAAAGGACCACGTACCTTAGTTACCACAAACTAGCCGAAGGACAAAACGGACGAGCAAATTACCCACGATCATGTTGTTGAACCAAACATGAAATAAACACATAAACTGATTACTATTCGTCTCGAATTTCAAAGAAAAGAAAATACTTGAAACATCTTGGTTGAAAACAACCTTACAGGGTTCACGTACCTATCTGACGAACGAACGAAGTCAAACGACGAAGTGGGAGTGTCGATTTCCCTCGATCACGTCCATAATACAAGAGACCATAGAAACAAGAAGTTGGATTAGTAATCACCTTATAGTTGTAAGGAAATTGAAATATAAGAGACAACGTTGGTGCAAGTTCTAGAAATCTTACATAAATCACTTACCTTATATGCAAAAGGACCACCGAACGACCAAACGGAGGTGAAGATACACCCACATTTATATCCATAAAGCAAAAGACAAAGATACATGAAAAGTTATTAGTTTTAATCTTATACTTCAAAAAAAGTTCAAAATAGGAACAATTTCAGACTGATATTTAGATAGTTTAAAGGACCACGTACCTTAGTTACCACAGAACTAGCCGAAGGACAAAACGGACGAGCAAATAACCCACGATCATGTTGTGGAACCAAACACGAATTAAACACATAAACCGATTACTATTCGTCTCGAATTTCAAAGAAAAGAAAATACTTGAAACATCTTGGTTGAAAACAACCTTACAGGCTTCACGTACCTATCTGACGAACAGACAAAGTCAAACGGCGAAGTGGGGGAGTCGATTGCCCTCCATCTCGTCCATAATAGAAGAGGCCAAAGAAACAAGAAGTTGGATTAGTAATCACCTTATAGTTGTAAGAAATTGAAATATAAGAGACAACGTTGGTGAAAGTTTTAGAAATCTTAAGTAAATCACTTACCTTATATATAAAAGGACAACTGAACGACTAAACGGAGGTGAAGATAAACCCACATTTATATCCATAAAGGAAAAGACAAATAAACATGAACAATTATTAGTTTTCTTCTTATAGTTCAAAAAAAGTTCAAAATAGGACCAATGTCAGACAAAATTTAGATAGTTTAAAGTACCACGTACCTTAGTTACCACAGAACCAGCCGAAGGACAAAACAGACGAGCAAATAACCCACGATCATGTTGTGGAACCAAACACGAAATAAACACAGAAACCGATTACTATTCATCTCAAATTTCAAAGAAAAGAAAATACTTGAAACATCTTGTAAACAACCTTACGGGGTTCACGTACCTATGTGACGAACGGACGAAGTCAAATGACGAAGTGGGAGAGTCGATTGCCCTCGATCACGTCCATAATACAAGATACCAAAGAAATAAGAAGTTGGATTAGTTATCACCTTATAGTTGAAAGAAATTGAAATATAAGAGACAACGTTGGTGCAAGATTTAGAAATCTTAAGTAAATCACTTACCTTATATGCAAAAGGACCACCGAACGACCAAACGGAGGTGAAGATAAACCCACATTTATATCCGTAAAGCAAAGGAAAAATAATCATGAAAAGTTATTCGTTTTCTTCTTATAGTTCAAAAAAAGTTCAAAATAGGATCAATGTCAGACAAAATTTAGATAGTAAAAAGGACCACGTACCTTAGTTACCACAAACTAGCCGAAGGACAAAACGGACGAGCAAATTACCCACGATCATGTTGTTGAACCAAACATGAAATAAACACATAAACTGATTACTATTCGTCTCGAATTTCAAAGAAAAGAAAATACTTGAAACATCTTGGTTGAAAACAACCTTACAGGGTTCACGTACCTATCTGACGAACGAACGAAGTCAAACGACGAAGTGGGAGTGTCGATTTCCCTCGATCACGTCCATAATACAAGAGACCATAGAACAAGAAGTTGGATTAGTAATCACCTTATAGTTGTAAGGAAATTGAAATATAAGAGACAACGTTGGTGCAAGTTCTAGAAATCTTACATAAATCACTTACCTTATATGCAAAAGGACCACCGAACGACCAAACGGAGGTGAAGATACACCCACATTTATATCCATAAAGCAAAAGACAAATAAACATGAAAAGTTATTAGTTTTAATCTTATACTTTAAAAAAAGTTCAAAATAGGAACAATTTCAGACTGATATTTAGATAGTTTAAAGGACCACGTACCTTAGTTACCACAGAACTAGTCAAGGACAAAACGGACAAGCAAATAACCCACGATCATGTTGTGGAACCAAACACGAATTAAACACATAAACCGATTACTATTCGTCTCGAATTTCAAAGAAAAGAAAATACTTGAAACATCTTGGTTGAAAACAACCTTACAGGCTTCACGTACCTATCTGACGAACAGACAAAGTCAAACGACGAAGTGGGAGTGTCGATTTCCCTCGATCACATCCATAATAGAAGAGACCAAAGAAACAAGAAGTTGGATTAGTAATCACCTTATAGTTGTAAGAAATTGAAATATAAGAGACAACGTTGGTGAAAGTTTTAGAAATCCTATATAAATCACTTACCTTATATATAAAAGGACAACTGAACGACTAAACGGAGGTGAAGATAAACCCACATTTATATCCATAAAGGAAAAGACAAATAAACATGAACAATTATTAGTTTTCTTCTTATAGTTCAAAAAAAGTTCAAAATAGGACCAATGTCAGACAAAATTTAGATAGTTTAAAGTACCACGTACCTTAGTTACCACGAACTGTAGAAGGACAAAACAGACGAGCAAATAACCCACGATCATGTTGTGGAACCAAACACGAAATAAACACAGAAACCGATTACTATTCATCTCAAATTTCAAAGAAAAGAAAATACTTGAAACATCTTGTAAACAACCTTACGGGGTTCACGTACCTATGTGACGAACGGACGAAGTCAAATGACGAAGTGGGAGAGTCGATTGCCCTCGATCACGTCCATAATACAAGATACCAAAGAAATAAGAAGTTGGATTAGTTATCACCTTATAGTTGAAAGAAATTGAAATATAAGAGACAACGTTGGTGCAAGATTTAGAAATCTTAAGTAAATCACTTACCTTATATGCAAAAGGACCACCGAACGACCAAACGGAGGTGAAGATAAACCCACATTTATATCCGTAAAGCAAAGGAAAAATAATCATGAAAAGTTATTCGTTTTCTTCTTATAGTTCAAAAAAAGTTCAAAATAGGATCAATGTCAGACAAAATTTAGATAGTAAAAAGGACCACGTACCTTAGTTACCATAAACTAGCCGAAGGACAAAACGGACAAGCAAATTACCCACGATCATGTTGTTGTACCAAACATGAAATAAACACATAAACTGATTACTATTCATCTCGAATTTCAAAGAAAAGAAAATACTTGAAACATCTTGGTTGAAAACAACCTTACAGGGTTCACGTACCTATCTGACGAACGGACGAAGTCAAACGGCGAAGTGGGATACTCGATTGCCCTCCATCTCGTCCATAATACAAGAGACCAAAGAAATAAGAAGTTGGATTAGTAATCACCTTATAGTTGTAAGAAATTGAAATATAAGAGACAACGTTGGTGAAAGTTTTAGAAATCTTAAGTAAATCACTTACCTTATATATAAAAGGACCACCGAACGACTAAACGGAGGTGAAGATAAACCCACATTTATATCCATAAAGGAAAAGACAAATAAACATGAACAATTATTAGTTTTCTTCTTATAATTCAAAAAAAGTTCAAAATAGGACCAATGTCAGACAAAATTTAGATAGTTTAAAGGACCACGTACCTTAGTTACCACAGAACCAGCCGAAGGACAAAACAGACGAGCAAATAACCCACGATCATGTTGTGGAACCAAACACGAAATAAACACAGAAACCAATTACTATTCATCTCAAATTTCAAAGAAAAGAAAATACTTGTAACATCTTGTATTAAAACAACCTTACGAGGTTCACGTACCTATGTGACGAACGGACGAAGTCAAATGACGAAGTGGGAGAGTCGATTGCCCTCGATCACGTCCATAATACAAGATACCAAAGAAATAAGAACTTGGATTAGTTATCACCTTATAGTTGAAAGAAATTGAAATATAAGAGACATCGTTGGTGCAAGATTTAGAAATCTTAAGTAAATCACTTACCTTATATGCAAAAGGACCACCGAACGACCAAACGGAGGTGAAGATAAACCCACATTTATATCCGTAAAGCAAAGGAAAAATAATCATGAAAAGTTATTAGTTTTCTTCTTGTAGTTCAAAAAAAGTTCAAAATAGGATCAATGTCAGACAAAATTTAGATAGTAAAAAAGACCACGTACCTTAGTTACCACAAACTAGCCGAAGGACAAAACGGACGAGCAAATTACCCACATGAAATAAACACATAAACTGATTACTATTCGTCTCGAATTTCAAAGAAAAGAAAATACTTGAAACATCTTGGTTGAAAACAACCTTACAGGTTTCACGTACGTATCTGACGAACGAACGAAGTCAAACGACGAAGTGGGAGTGTCGATTTCCCTCGACCACGTCCATAATACAAGAGACCATAGAAACAAGAAGTTGGATTAGTAATCACCTTATAGTTGTAAGGAAATTGAAATATAAGTGACAACGTTGGTGCAAGTTCTAGAAATCTTATATAAATCACTTACCTTATATGTAAAAGGACCACCTAATGACCAAACGGAGGTGAAGATACACCCGCATTTATATCCATAAAGCAAAAGACAAAGATACATGAAAAGTTATTAGTTTTATTCTTATAGTTCAAAAAAAGTTCAAAATAGGAACAATATCAGACTGATTTTTAGATAGTTTAAAGGACCACATACCTTAGTTACCACAGAACCAGCCGAAGGACAAAACGGACGAGCAAATAACCCACGATCATGTTGTGGAACCAAACACGAATTAAACACATAAACCGATTACAATTCGTCTCGAATTTCAAAGAAAAGAAAATACTTGAAACATCTTGGTTGAAATAAACCTCACAGGCTTCACGTACCTATCTGAGGAACAGACGAAGTCAAACGGTGAAGTGGGAGAGTCGATTGCCCTCCATCTCGTCCATAATAGAAGAGACCAAAGAAACAAGAAGTTGGATTAGTAATCACCTTATAGTTGTAAGAAATTGAAATATAAGAGACAAAGTTGGTGAAAGTTTTAGAAATCTTAAGTAAATCACTTACCTTATATATAAAAGGACAACTGAACGACTAAACGGAGGTGAAGATAAACCTACATTTATATCCATAAAGGAAAAGACAAATAAACATGAACAATTATTAGTTTTCTTCTTATAGTTCAAAAAAAGTTCAAAATAGGACCAATGTCATACAAAATTTAGATAGTTTAAAGTATCACGTACCTTAGTTACCACAGAACCAGCCGAAGGACAAAACAGATGAGCAAATAACCCACGATCATGTTGTGGAACCAAACACGAAATAAACACAGAAACCGATTACTATTCATCTCAAATTTCAAAGAAAAGAAAATACTTGAAACATCTTGTAAACAACCTTACGGGGTTCATGTACCTATGTGACGAACGAACGAAGTCAAATGACGAAGTGGGAGAGTCGATTGCCCTCGATCACGTCCATAATACAAGATACCAGAGAAATAAGAAGTTGGATTAGTTATCACCTTATAGTTGAAAGAAATTGAAATATAAGAGACAACGTTGGTGCAAGATTTAGAAATCTTAAGTAAATCACTTACCTTATATGCAAAAGGACCACCGAACGACCAAACGGAGGTGAAGATAAACCCACATTTATATCCGTAAAGCAAAGGAAAAATAATCATGAAAAGTTATTAGTTTTCTTCTTATAGTTCAAAAAAAGTTCAAAATAGGATCAATGTCAGACAAAATTTAGATAGTAAAAAGGACCACGTACCTTAGTTACCACAAACTAGCCGAAGGACAAAACGGACGAGCAAATTACCCACGATCATGTTGTTGAACCAAACATGAAATAAACACATAAACTGATTACTATTCTTCTCGAATTTCAAAGAAATGAAAATACTTGAAACATCTTGGTTGAAAACAACCTTACAGGGTTCACGTACCTATCTGACGAACGAACGAAGTCAAACGACGAAGTGGGAGTGTCGATTTCCCTCGATCACGTCCATAATACAAGAGACCATAGAAACAAGAAGTTGGATTAGTAATCACCTTATAGTTGTAAGGAAATTGAAATATAAGAGACAACGTTGGTGCAAGTTCTAGAAATCTTACATAAATCACTTACCTTATATGCAAAAGGACCACCGAACGACCAAACGGAGGTGAAGATACACCCACATTTATATCCATAAAGCAAAAGACAAAGATACATGAAAAGTTATTAGTTTTAATCTTATACTTCAAAAAAAGTTCAAAATAGGAACAATTTCAGACTGATATTTAGATAGTTTAAAGGACCACGTACCTTAGTTACCACAGAACTAGCCGAAGGACAAAACGGACGAGCAAATAACCCACGATCATGTTGTGGAACCAAACACGAATTAAACACATAAACCGATTACTATTCGTCTCGAATTTCAAAGAAAAGAAAATACTTGAAACATCTTGGTTGAAAACAACCTTACAGGCTTCACGTACCTATCTGACGAACAGACAAAGTCAAACGGCGAAGTGGGAGAGTCGATTGCCCTCCATCTCGTCCATAATAGAAGAGACCAAAGAAACAAGAAGTTGGATTAGTAATCACCTTATAGTTGTAAGAAATTGAAATATAAGAGACAACGTTGGTGAAAGTTTTAGAAATCTTAAGTAAATCACTTACCTTATATATAAAAGGACAACTGAATGACTAAATGGAGGTGAAGATAAACCCACATTTATATCCATAAAGGAAAAGACAAATAAACATGAACAATTATTAGTTTTCTTCTTATAGTTCAAAAAAAGTTCAAAATAGGACCAATGTCAGACAAAATTTAGATAGTTTAAAGTACCACGTACCTTAGTTACCACAGAACCAGCCGAAGGACAAAACAGACGAGCAAATAACCCACGATCATGTTGTGGAACCAAACACGAAATAAACACAGAAACCGATTACTATTCATCTCAAATTTCAAAGAAAAGAAAATACTTGAAACATCTTGTAAACAACCTTACGGGGTTCACGTACCTATGTGACGAACGGACGAAGTCAAATGACGAAGTGGGAGAGTCGATTGCCCTCGATCACGTCCATAATACAAGATACCAAAGAAATAAGAAGTTGGATTAGTTATCACCTTATAGTTGAAAGAAATTGAAATATTAGAGACAACGTTGGTGCAAGATTTAGAAATCTTAAGTAAATCACTTACCTTATATGCAAAAGGACCACCGAACGACCAAACGGAGGTGAAGATAAACCCACATTTATATCCGCAAAGCAAAGGAAAAATAATCATGAAAAGTTATTCGTTTTCTTCTTATAGTTCAAAAAAAGTTCAAAATAGGATCAATGTCAGACAAAATTTAGATAGTAAAAAGGACCACGTACCTTAGTTACCACAAACTAGCCGAAGGACAAAACGGACAAGCAAATTACCCACGATCATGTTGTTGAACCAAACATGAAATAAACACATAAACTGATTACTATTCATCTCGAATTTCAAAGAAAAGAAAATACTTGAAACATCTTGGTTGAAAACAACCTTACAGGGTTCACGTACCTATCTGACGAACGAACGAAGTCAAACGACGAAGTGGGAGTGTCGATTTCCCTCGATCACGTCCATAATACAAGAGACCATAGAAACAAGAAGTTGGATTAGTAATCACCTTATAGTTGTAAGGAAATTGAAATATAAGAGACATCGTTGGTGCAAGTTTTAGAAATCTTAAATAAATCACTTACCTTATATGCAAAAGGACCACCGAACGACCAAACGGAGGTGAAGATATACCCACATTTTTATATCCATAAAGCAAAAGACAAAGATACATGAAAAGTTATTAGTTTTATTCTTATAGTTCAAAAAAAGTTCAAAATAGGAACAATGTCAAACTGATTTTTAGATAGTTTAAAGGACCACGTACCTTAGTTACCACAGAACTAACCGTAGGACAAAACGGACGAGCAAATAACCCACGATCATGTTGTGGAACCAAACACGAATTAAACACATAAACCAATTACTATTCGTCTCAAATTTCAATGAAAAGAAAATACTTGAAACATCTTGTACTAAAACAACCTTACGGGGTTCACGTACCTATGTGCCGGACGAACAAAGTCAAACGACGAGTGGGAGAGTCGATTGCCCTCGATCGCGTCCATAATACAAGAGACCAAAGAAACAAGAAGTTGGATTAGTAATCACCTTATAGTTGAAAGAAATTGAAATATAAGAGACAACGTTGGTGCAAGTTTTAGAAATCTTAAATAAATCACTTACCTTGTATGCAAAAGGACCACCGAACGCCTAACGGAGGTGAAGATAAACCCACATTTATATCCGTAAAGCAAAAACACAAAGAAACATGAAAAGTTATTAGTTTTCTTCTTATAGTTCAAAAAAAAGTTCAAAATAGGAACAATGTCAGACAAAATTTAGATAGTTTAAAGGACCACGTACCTTAGTTACCACAGAACCAGCCGAAGGACAAAACGGACGACCAAATAACCCACGATCATGTTGTGGAACCAAACACGACTTAAACACATAAACCGATTACTATTCGTCTCGAATTTCAAAGAAAAGAAAATACTTGAAACATCTTGGTTGAAAACAACCTTACAGGCTTCACGTACCTATCTGACGAACAGACGAAGTCAAACGGCGAAGTGGGATACTCGATTGCCCTCCATCTCGTCCATAATACAAGAGACCAAAGAAATAAGAACTTGGATTAGTAATCACCTTATAGTTGTAAGAAATTGAAATATAAGAGACAACGTTGGTGAAAGTTTTAGAAATCTTAAGTAAATCACTTACCTTATATATAAAATGACCACCGAACGACTAAACGGAGGTGAAGATAAACCCACATTTATATCCATAAAGGAAAAGACAAATAAACATGAACAATTATTAGTTTTCTTCTTATAGTTCAAAAAAAGTTCAAAATAGGACCAATGTCAGACAAAATTTAGATAGTTTAAAGGACCACGTACCTTAGTTACCACAGAACCAGCCGAAGGACAAAACAGACGAGCAAATAACCCACGATCATGTTGTGGAACCAAACACGAAATAAACACAGAAACCAATTACTATTCATCTCAAATTTCAAAGAAAATAAAATACTTGTAACATCTTGTATTAAAACAACCTTACGAGGTTCACGTACCTATGTGACGAACGGACGAAGTCAAATGACGAAGTGGGAGAGTCGATTGCCCTCGATCACGTCCATAATACAAGATACCAAAGAAATAAGAAGTTGAATTAGTAATGACCTTATAGTTGAAAGAAATTGAAATATAAGAGACAACGTTGGTGCAAGATTTAGAAATCCTAAGTAATTCACTTACCTTATATGCATAAGGACCACCGAACGACCAAACGGAGGTGAAGATAAATCCACATTTACATCCGTAAAGCAAAGGAGAAATAATCATGAAAAGTTATTAGTTTTCTTCTTATAGTTCAAAAAAAGTTCAAAATAGGATCAATGTCAGACAAAATTTAGAGTTTAAAGGACCACGTACCTTAGTTACCACAAACTAGCCGAAGGACAAAACGGACGAGAAAATTACCCACGATCATGTTGTGGAACCAAACATGAAATAAACACAAAAACCGATTACTATTCGTCTCGAATTTCAAAGAAAAGAAAATACTTGAAACATCTTGGTTGAAAACAACCTTACAGGGTTCACGTACATATCGGACGAAAAAACGAAGTCAAACGACGAGTGGGAGAGTCGATTGCCCTCGATCGCGACCATAATACAAGAGACCAAACAAACAAGAAGTTGGATTAGTAATCACCTTATAGTTGAAAGAAATTGAAATATAAGAGACAACGTTGGTGCAAGTTTTAGAAATCCTAAGTAAATCACTTACCTTATATGCAAAAGGACCACCGAACGACCAAACGGAGATGAAGATACACCCACATTTATATCCATTAAGCAAAAGACAAAGATACATGAAAAGTTATTAGTTTTATTCTTATAGTTCAAAAGAAGTTCAAAATAGGAACAATGTCAGACTGATTTTTAGATAGTTTAAAGGACCACGTACCTTAGTATCCACAGAACCAGCCGAAGGACATAATGGACGAGCAAATAACCCAGGATCATGTTGTGGAACCAAACACGAATTAAACACATAATCCGATTACTATTCGTCTCGAATTTCAAAGAAAAGAAAATACTTGAAACATCTTGGTTGAAAACAACCTTACAGGCTTCACGACCTATCTGACGAACAGACGAAGTCAAACGGCGAAGTGGGAGAATCGATTGCCCTCCATCTCGTCCATAATACAAGAGACCAAAGAAACAAGAAGTTGGATTAGTAATCACCTTATAGTTGTAAGAAATTGAAATATAAGAGACAACGTTGGTGAAAGTTTTAGAAATCTTAAGTAAATCACTTACCTTATATATAAAAGGACCACAGAACGACCAAACGGAGGTGAAGATACACCCACATTTATATCCATAAAGCAAAAGACAAAGATACATGAAAAGTTATTAGTTTTATTCTTATAGTTCAAAAAAAGTTCAAAATAGGAACAATATCAGACTGATTTTTAGATAGTTTTAAAGGACCACGTACCTTAGTTACCACAGAACCAGCCGAAGGACAAAACGAACGAGCTAATAACCCACGATCATGTTGTGGAACCAAACACGAAATAAACACAGAAACCGATTACTATTCATCTCAAATTTCAAAGAAAAGAAAATACTTGAAACATCTTGTATTAAAACAACCTTACGAGGTTCACGTACCTATGTGACGAACGGACGAAGTCAAATGACGAAGTGGGAGAGTCGATTGCCCTCGATCACGTCCATAATACAAGATACCAAAGAAATAAGAAGTTGGATTAGTAATGACCTTATAGTTGAAAGAAATTGAAATATAAGAGACAACGTTGGTGCAAGATTTAGAAATCCTAAGTAATTCACTTACCTTATATGCAAAAGGACCACCGAACGACCAAACGGAGGTGAAGATAAATCCACATTTACATCCGTAAAGCAAAGGAGAAATAATCATGAAAAGTTATTAGTTTTCTTCTTATAGTTCAAAAAAAGTTCAAAATAGGATCAATGTCAGACAAAATTTAGAGTTTAAAGGACCACGTACCTTAGTTACCACAAACTAGCCGAAGGACAAAACGGACGAGAAAATTACCCACGATCATGTTGTGGAACCAAACATGAAATAAACACAAAAACCGATTACTATTCGTCTCGAATTTCAAAGAAAAGAAAATACTTGAAACATCTTGGTTGAAAACAACCTTACAGGGTTCACGTACATATCGGACGAAAAAACGAAGTCAAACGACGAGTGGGAGAGTCGATTGCCCTCGATCGCGACCATAATACAAGAGACCAAACAAACAAGAAGTTGGATTAGTAATCACCTTATAGTTGAAAGAAATTGAAATATAAGAGACAACGTTGGTGCAAGTTTTAGAAATCCTAAGTAAATCACTTACCTTATATGCAAAAGGACCACCGAACGACCAAACGGAGATGAAGATACACCCACATTTATATCCATTAAGCAAAAGACAAAGATACATGAAAAGTTATTAGTTTTATTCTTATAGTTCAAAAAAAGTTCAAAATAGGAACAATGTCAGACTGATTTTTAGATAGTTTAAAGGACCACGTACCTTAGTATCCATAGAACCAGCCGAAGGACATAATGGACGAGCAAATAACCCAGGATCATGTTGTGGAACCAAACACGAATTAAACACATAATCCGAATACTATTCGTCTCGAATTTCAAAGAAAAGAAAATACTTGAAACATCTTGGTTGAAAACAACCTTACAGGCTTCACGTACCTATCTGACGAACAGACGAAGTCAAACGGCGAAGTGGGAGAATCGATTGCCCTCCATCTCGTCCATAATACAAGAGACCAAAGAAACAAGAAGTTGGATTAGTAATCACCTTATAGTTGTAAGAAATTGAAATATAAGAGACAACGTTGGTGAAAGTTTTAGAAATCTTAAGTAAATCACTTACCTTATATATAAAAGGACCACAGAACGACCAAACGGAGGTGAAGATACACCCACATTTATATCCATAAAGCAAAAGACAAAGATACATGAAAAGTTATTAGTTTTATTCTTATAGTTCAAAAAAAGTTCAAAATAGGAACAATATCAGACTGATTTTTAGATAGTTTTAAAGGACCACGTACCTTAGTTACCACAGAACCAGCCGAAGGACAAAACGGACGAGCTAATAACCCACGATCATGTTGTGGAACCAAACACGAAATAAACACAGAAACCGATTACTATTCATCTCAAATTTCAAAGAAAAGAAAATACTTGAAACATCTTGTATTAAAACAACCTTACGGGGTTCACGTACCTATGTGACGAACGGACGAAGTCAAATGACAAAGTGGGAGAGTCGATTGCCCTCGATCACGTCCATAATACAAGAGACCAAAGAAACAAGAAGTTGGATTAGTAATCACCTGATAGTTGAAAAAAATTGAAATATAAGAGACAACGTTAGTGCAAGTTTCAGAAATCTTAAATAAATCACTTACCTTATATGCAAAAGGACCACCGAACGACCAAACGGAGGTGAAGATATACCCACGTTTATATCCATAAAGCAAAAGACAAAGAAACATGAAAAGTTGTTAGCTTTATTCTTATAGTTCAAAAAAAGTTCAAAATAGGAAGAATGTCAGACTGATTTTTAGATAGTTTTAAGGACCACGTACCTTAGTTATCACAGAACCAGCCGAAGGACAAAACGGACGAGCACATAACCCACGATCATGTTGTGGACCAAAACTCAAAATAAAAACATAAACCGATTACTATTCACCTCAAATTTCAAAGAAAAGAAAATACTTGAATCATCTTGGTTGAAAACAACCTTACAGGGTTCACGTACCTATCTGACGAACGAACGAAGTCAAACGACGGAGGGGGAGAGTCGCTTTTCCTCGATCGCGTCCATAATACAAGAGACCAAAGAAACAAGAAGTTGGATTTGTAATCACCTTATAGTTGAAAGAAATTGAAATATATGAGACACCGTTGGTGCAAGTTTTAGAAATCTTACATAAATCACTTACCTTATATGCAAAAGGACCACCGAACGACCAAACGGAGGTCAAGATACACCCACATTTATATCCATAAAGCAAAAGACAAAGATACATGAAAAGTTATTAGTTTTATTCTTATAGTTCAAAAAAAGTTCAAAATAGGAACAATTTCAGACTGATTTTTAGATAGTTTAAAGGACCACGTACCTTAGTTACCACAGAACTAGCCGAAGGACAAAACGGACGAGCAAATAACCCACGACCTTGTTGTGGAACCAAAAACGAATTAAACACATAAACCGATTACTATTCGTCTTGAATTTCAAAGAAAAGAAAATACTTGAAACATCCTGGTTGAATACAACTTTACAGGCTTCACGTACCTATCTGACGAACAGACGAAGTCAAACGGCGAAGTGGGAGAGTCGATTGCCCTCCATCTCGTCCATAATACAAGAGACCAAAATAACAAGAAGTTGGATTAGTAAACACCTTATAGTTGTAAGAAATTGAAATATAAGAGACAACGCTGGTGCAAGATTTAGAAATCTTAAGTAAATCACTTACCTTATATGCAAAAGGACCACCGAACGACTAAACGGAGGTGAAAATAAACCCACATTTATATCCATAAAAGAAAAGACAAATAAACATGAACAATTATTAGTTTTCTTCTTATAGTTCAAAAAAAGTTCAAAATAGGACCAATGTCACACAAAATTTAGATAATTTCAAACGGAGATGAAGATAAACCCACATTTATATCCATAAAGCAAAAGACAAAAAAAATATGAAAAGTTATTAGTTTTATTCTTATAGTTCAAAAAACGTTAAAAATAGGAACAATGTCAAACTGATTTCTAGATAGTTTAAAGGACAACGTACCTTAGTTACCAGAGAACCAGCCGAAGGACAAAACGGACTAGCAAATAACCCACGATCATGTTGTGGAACAAAACACGAAATAAACACATAAACCGATTACTATTCGTCTCAAATTTCAAAGAAAAGAAAATACTTGAAACATCTTGGTTTAAAACAACCTTACAGGGTTCACGTACCTATCTGACCAACGGCGAAGTCAACGACGAAGTGGGAGAGTCGATTGCCCTCGATCTCGTCCATAATACAAGAGACCAAAGAAACAAGAAGTTGGATACGTAATCACCTTATAGTTGAAAGAAATTGAAATATAAGAGACAACTTGGTGCAAGTTTTAGAAATCTCAAGTAAATCACTTACCTTATATGCTAAAGGACCACCGAACAACTAAACGGAGGTGAAGATAAACCCAGATTTATATCCGTAAAGCAAAAGACAAAGAAACATGAAAAGTTATTAGTTTTCTTCTTATAGTTCAAAAAAACTTCAAATTAGGAACAATGTCAGACATAATTTAGATAGTTTAAAGGACCACGAACCATAGTTACCACAGAACCAGCCGAAGGACAAAATGGACGAGCAAATAAGCCACGGTCATGTTGTCGAACCAGACACGAAATAAACACATAAACCGATTACTATTCGTCTCAGGTTTCAAAGAAAAGAAAATACTTGAAACATCTTGGTTAAAAACAACCTTACAGGGTTCACGTACCTATCTGACGAACGTACGAAGTGGGAGAGTCGATTGCCCTCGATCACGTCCATAATACAAGAGACCAAAGAAACAAGAAGTTGGATTCGTAATCACCTTATAGTTGAAAGAAATTGAAATATAAGAGACAACGTTGGTGCAAGTTTTAGAAATCTCAAGTAAATCACTTACCTTATATGCAAAAGGACCACCGAACGACTAAACGGAGGTGAAGATAAACCCACATTTATATCCGTAAAGCAAAAGACAAAGAAACATGAAAAGTTGTTAGTTTTCTTCTTATAGTTCAAAAAAACTTCAAATTAGGAACAATGTCAGACATAATTTAGATAGTTTAAAGGACCACGAACCATAGTTACCACAGAACCAGCCGAAGGACAAAATGGACGAGCAAATAAGCCACGGTCATGTTGTCGAACCAGACACGAAATAAACACATAAACCGATTACTATTCGTCTCAGGTTTCAAAGAAAAGAAAATACTTGAAACATCTTGGTTAAAAACAACCTTACAGGGTTCACGTACCTATCTGACGAACGTACGAAGTGGGAGAGTCGATTGCCCTTGATCACGTCCATAATACAAGAGACCAAAGAAACAAGAAGTTGGATTCGTAATCACCTTATAGTTGAAAGAAATTGAAATATAAGAGACAACGTTGGTGCAAGTTTTAGAAATCTCAAGTAAATCACTTACCTTATATGCAAAAGGACCACCGAACGACTAAACGGAGGTGAAGATAAACCCACATTTATATCCGTAAAGCAAATGACAAAGAAACATGAAAAGTTGTTAGTTTTCTTCTTATAGTTCAAATAAACTTCAAAATAGGAGCAATGTCAGACATAATTTAGATAGTTTAAAGGATCACGTACCATAGTTACTACAGAACCAGCCGAAGGACAAAACGGACGAGCAAATAAGCCACGGTCATGTTGTCGAACCAAACACGAAATAAACACATAAACCGATTACTATTCGTCTCAAGTTTCAAAGAAAAGAAAATACCTGAAACATCTTGGTTGAATACAACCTTACAGGGTTCACGTACCTATCTGACGAATGGACGAAGTCAAACGACGAAGTGGGAGAGTCGATTGCCTCGATCACGTCCAAAATACAAGAGACCAAAGAAACAAGAAGTTGGATTAGTAATCATTTTTTAGTTGAAAGAAATTGAAATATAAGAGACAACGTTGGTGCAATGCAAGTTTAGAAATCTTAAATAAATCACTTACCTTATATGCAAAAGGACCACCGAACGACCAAACGGAGGTGAAGATAAACCCACATTTACAACGAAGTGGGAGAGTGGATTGCCCTCGATCACGTCTATAATACAAGAGAACAAAGAAACAAGAAGTTGGATCCGTAATCACCTTATAGTTGAAAGAAATTGAAACATAAGAGACAAAGTTGGTGCAAGTTTTAGAAATCTCAAGTAAATCACTTACCTTATATGCAAAAGGACCACCGAACGACTAAACGGAGGTGAAGATAAACCCACATTCATATCCGTAAAGCAAAAGACAAAGAAACATGAAAAGTTATTAGTTTTCTTCTTATAGTTCAAAAAAACTTCAAAATAGGAACAATGTCAGACATAATTTAGATAGTTTAAAGGACCACGTACCATGGTTACCACTGAACCAGCCGAAGGACAAAATGGACGAGCAAATAAACCAGGGTCATGTTGTCGAACCAAACACGAAATAAACACATAAACCGATTACTATTCGTCTCATGTTTCAAAGAAAAGAAAATACTTGAAACATCTTGGTTGAAAACAACCTTACAGGGTTCACGTACCTATCTGACGAACGGACGAAGTGGGAGAGTCGATTGCCCTCGATCACGACCATAATACAAGAGACCAAAGAAACAAGAAGTTGGATTCGTAATCACCTTATAGTTGAAAGAAATTGAAATATAAGAGACAACGTTGGTGCAAGTTTTAGAAATCTTAAATAAATCACTTACCTTATATGCGAAAGGACCACCGAACGTACAAACGGAGGTGAAGATAAACCCACATTTATATCGATAAAGCAAAAGACGAAGAAACATGAAAAGTTATTCGTTTTATTCCTATAGATCAAAAAAAAATCAAAATAGGAACAATGTCAGACTGATTTTTAGATAGTTTAAAGGACCACGTACCTTAGTTACCAGAGAACCAGCCGAAGGTCAAAATGGACGAGCAAATAACCCACGATCATGTCATGGAAGAAAACACGAGATAAACACATAAGCCGATTACTATTCGTCTCAAATTTCAAAAAAAAAGAAAATACTTGAAATATCTTTGTTGAAAACAACTTTACAGGGTTCACGTACCTATCTGACGAACGGACGAAGTGGGAGAGTCGACTGCCCTCGATCACGTCCATAATACAAGAGACCACAGAAACAAGAAGTTGGATTAGTAATCACCTTATAGTGGAAAGAAATTGAAATATAAGAGACAACGTTGGTGCAAGTTTAGAAATCTTAAATAAATCACTTACCTTATTTGCAAAAGGACCACCGAACGACCAAATGGAGGTGAAGATAAACCACATTTATATCGATAAAGCAAAAGACAAAGAAACATGAAAAGTTATTACTTTTATTCTTATAGTTCAAAAAAAGTTCAAAATAGAAACAATGTCAGACTGATTTTTAGATAGTTTAAGGACCACGTACCTTAGTTACCCCAGAACCAGCTGAAGGACAAAACGGACGAGCAAATAACCCACGATCATGTCGTGGAACCAAACATGAAATAAACACATAAACCGATTACTATTCGTCTCAAATTTCAAAGAAAAGAAAATACTTGAAACATCTTGGTATTGTCCAACCGGACCGGTTTTTGGTTCTTCAAATCCTCTATTTTTGGTTCTGGTTCCAAACCGGTTCGATGCCAATTTTTTCGGGTAATTAACCGGGACAGGCCCGGAATTTTAAGTGACAAAATATTGTAAATTAATGTCGTTATAATTTAAGACAATTATTACTTCTTTTTTTAGCCTTTCATATTTTCTTTATAAATTAATGTCGTTATCATTTAATTTATTTTCTTGTTGTTAGACATATTGACGATACAAATTTCAACCATGGCGTCCGAATCCGCGCGTTTAGCAATAGTGGCAGAGTTTTAAATGATGCTATGGATTAATATGAATTTTGTTTAAAAAGTGACGCCATATTTATGTCCAGAAACCAAAAGACAGAAAAAAAAACATGCACAATTGTTAGTACTCATATTATAGTTCAAAGAAAGTGCAAAATAGGAACAATGCTAGACAAAGTTTTAGATAGTTTAAAGGATCACGTACCTTAATTACGACATAACCAACCGAAAGGCCAAACGGACGAGCGAATAACCCACGATCATGTCATGGAACCAAAACACGAAATAAACATGTGAACCGATTACAATTTGTCTCAAGTATTCATAGAAAAGAAAATACGTGAAACATCTTGGTTGAACACAATCTTACAGGGTTCACGTACCTATCTAACGAACAACGAAGTGGAAGAGTCGATTTCCCTCGATCACGTCCATTGTACAAGAGATGGAATAAACATGAAGTAGGATTTGTAGTCACCTTATAATTGAATGAAAGTGAAATATAAGAGACAACGTTGGTGCAGTTTTAGAAATTCCAAATAAATCACTTATCTTATATGCAAAAGGACCACCGAACAACCAAACGAAGGTGTATATAACCCACATTTATGTCCAAAATGCATAAGACAAAAAAAAACATGCACAATTATTTGTATTCATATTATAGTTCAAAGAAAGTGCAAAATTGAACGATGCTAGACAAAATTTTAGATAGTTTAAAGGATCATGTACTTTAATTACCACATAAGCAACCGAAAGACAAAACGAAGGAGCGAATAACCCACGATCATGTCATGGAACCAAAACACGAAATAAACATGTAAAACTGATTACTATTCATCTCAAATTTCTTAGCAAAGGAAATACGTGAAACATCTTAGTTGAAAACAATCTTACAGGTTTAACGTACCTATCTAACAAACGGAAGAAGTCAAACGACAAAGTGGAAGACTCGTTTGCCCTCGATCACGTCCATAATACAGTAGACCGAAGAAACATGAAGTAGGATTAGTATTCACCTTATAAGTGAAATATAAGAGACAATATTGGTGCAAGTTTTAGATATTTTTAAATAAATCACTTACCTTATATGCAAAAGAACAACCTTCTATCCGGGATCGTAATCATACCCTTCTTCTTCTTCCTCCGAGTGACGGATGGGGCTTTCTTTTCGGGAGCTTCGAGATGAGTGGTGGTCATGTCTTTCGTGTTGATGGTCTTTTGCAACAAGGGCAAGTGGATCGGAACACTTAGACATTTTCTTATTGGCAGTCATTGCTTCAAGTACTTCTTCTTCGTCTTGTTTCTAGGTTTTGTAAACTTCGTGATGGTCTAGTTCAACCGAAAACCACTTATGCTTTATTTGATTAGCAAAGTGACGCCATTCGGGTTGAAGATTTCTGACTAGTTTCACATTGTTTTCGATCTTGGTCTTTCGTATCTCATTCTTGCTTAGCTCGTTGAGTATGTTGACGAATCTCTTGTATGTGTCCAAAAGACTTCCCCCTTCTTTGGCTTTGAACTCTTTGTATTAAGAGATGCAGTTGGGGATCTTGAGTTAGGTCCCGACCTTCGTTCCAAACATAATTTTTTCAATTTGTTCCCACATTCCTTTAGCATGATTTGATGGTTATCGATGCTCATGTAGGTTTGGCAAGTTGATCACCCTGGGCAATGTGTTTTTCTTCGGATTCATATTTGGATTTATGTTTTATGTCTTGTCGAGCTGGAAGAGGGGGATCATGGTTTGGCTTGGCTGGAAGTTCATGGTATAGTGTTGGTGGTGGACCTTCAGTGATCGAGCACATAATCTCATCTGCATATTCATTGCAATCAATGAAGTTAAGGAAACAATCTTTCCATTGTGAGTACTCGCATCTAAAGAGAACGAGATGACGAGTATCAGAGCCAATAGACATCGCCCCGTGGGTAGTCATGATATCTACATGATGTTAGATCAAGAACGTTGAGTTTTTGAAAAAGTTAAAAGGCAGACTTGGATAAGGTTTCTAAGAAAAATGGATTGTTTTCTCGGACTTGACAGAATTACGGGTAATGGAACTCGGGTCAAAAGGAAAGATAACAAAGTTTTCTTAACTACAAAGAGCTGCGAGTAACAGAGTTCACGAGTCTTTTTAAGGACAAGAATGGCTAGGTTATCAATTTCCCAAAAATACCAGAAAAATTATTTTAACCACAAATTTAAACTAAATAATTCAAAATCTTGAGTTTAAAGAAAATGATAACAAAGTTTTTGACTAAAAAGAGCAGCGAGGAACATAGTTCACAAGTCTTTTTATGGGTGTATGAATATCAAGTGGTTTGAGTACATATTATGATATTTCTTTAATCTACAAATGTTGTGATCCTGATTACCTGCTTCATGTTAGTTTGCCTATTTGCACTACAACATTACGGCACTCTTCGAGTTGGTTTCTTTTTTGCACCAATCGTGCAGTTATGGCTGGTATGCATCAGCGGTCTTGGGTTGTACAATATACTCCACTGGAACCCACATGTATATGAAGCTCTTTCCCCATATTACATGTATAAGTTCTTAAAGAAGACAAAGAAACAAGGGTGGATGTCTTTGGGTGGCATTTTATTGTGCATTACAGGTAAAACCTCCAAAATTGCTTCGTTTGATGTATAATGAGATCTACAGGTCAAACAGATTGAATTTCAGAATCAAATCTCATCACAAATTTGTAAAAATGTTCGTAAAAATCTTGATAAATTCCAA
This sequence comes from Silybum marianum, assembly GCA_036898165.1. NCBI lineage: Eukaryota > Viridiplantae > Streptophyta > Magnoliopsida > Asterales > Asteraceae > Silybum > Silybum marianum. The sequence continues at coordinate 18,367,983 of CM072530.1, read as the reverse complement.
GACATACTCATCTATAAAAAAAATTAACAGAGTTATAAGAGAATCTATGCCAATTTTACAGGCTCGGAAGCAATGTTTGTTGATCTTGGTCACTTCTCATATACTGAAATTCAGGTATGTATGATCTGAAATTTACATCCAATAAGCTTTGAAATTTCAGGTCATACATACCTAAATTGCAGTATATGAGAAGTGACCAAGATCAGCAAACATTGCTTCCGAGCTTGAAAAATTGGCATAGATTCTCTTATAAATATGTTTTAAGTTTTTTATAGATGAGTATGTGTTGGCATTATCAAGATTTTTACGAATATTTTGAAGAATATGTGATGATATTCGTTTCTGAAATTCAATCTGTTTGACCTTTAGAACTCATTATATATCAAATGCAACAATTTTGGAGGTTTTACCTGTAATGCAGAATAAAATGATACCCAAAGACATCCACCCTTGTTTCTTTGTCTTCTTTAAGAACTTATACATGTAATATGGCGAAAGAGCTTCATATACATGTAGGTTCCAGTGGATTATATTGTATAACCGAAGACCACTGATGCATACCAGCCATTACAGCACGATTGGTGCAAAAAATAAACCAACTCGATGAGTGACATAATGTTGTAATGCAAATAGGCACACTAATATGAAGCAGGTAATCGGGATCACGACATCTGTAGATAAAAGAAAACGCACCCTAAGTTTTCAATTTTCCAAAACTTTAAGAATGAATTTTCAAATGTTAATCAAAACGGTTTATAAAAATCCAACCAAATTGCTAAAGTTTCTTGACTAGAAAAAGCTTCAATGAACAAAATTCTTGAGTCTTTCTATGAACAAGAAGGTCTAAGCAATCAAGGATGAATATGACAGATTTTATCAAGATTTAAAATAATTACTAAAAGTTTGTTGACTAAAAATGTTGCAAAGGACCACCGAACGACCAAACGGATGTGTATATAACCCACATTTATGTCCAAAAAGCAAAGGACAAAAAAAAACATGCACAATTATTAGTATTCATATTATAGTTCAAAGAACGTACAAATATAGGAACAATTCTAGACAAGGTTTTAGATAGTTTAAAGGATCACGTACCTTAACTACCACATAACCAACCGAAGAAACAAACAGACGAGCAAATAACACACGACCATGTCGTGGAACCAAAACACAAAACAAACATGTAAACCGATTACTATTCGTATCAATATTTTTAGCAAAGGAAATACGTGTAACATCTTGGTTAAAAACAATCTTACAAGGTTCACGTACCAATCTAACAAACGGATAAAGTCAAACAACGAAGTGAAAGAGTCGATTGCCCCCGATCACGTCCATAATACAATAGACCGAATAAACATGAAGGAGGATTAGTATTCACCTTATAGTTGGTAGAAAGTGAAATATAAGACACAACGTTGGTGCAAGTTTTAGAAATTTTGAATAAATCACTTACCTTATATGCAATATAAGAGTCGATTGCCCTCGATCACGTCCATAATACAAAACGAAGGTGTAGATTACCCCTCAAACACTTACCTTATATGCAATAGGACCCCCAATGACCAAACGGAGGTGTAGATAACCCATGGTTATGTCCATAAAGCAAAAGACCAAACAAACATTACAACTTATTAGGATACATCTTATAGATCAAAGAAAGTGCCAAATAAGAACAATGTCAGTCAAGGTTTTAGATAGTTTGAAGGATCACTATTGGTCAGAAGTATCCAATCCTTAAATTGAACACTAAAATAAACCTTGGTGCAAATATACACCTTTGTATACTGTAATGATGGTACAAGTACCGAATTCCGTTCCCACAGAGATGGTGTAAAGTCTTTAGGTGGTGTAAAGTCTTTAGATTAAAAATCCTCGTCTTTGACGAATTAATTTGAGATGGCGAAATCAAGAATTTTGGATTAACTAAAAAGGGGGGTTTGGTTATCAACTATGAGGAAAATCAGTTGTAAAAAGAAGCGAAGGGTGTAAAGCTTTATTAAGATAAAAATCAGTAAATTGATACAAAGATATCATAGCAGGATAATCCTCATCTCGGAATATTAGTATTAAATGTAACTTCTTGAAAGCTAACACGTTTTCATACAAATAATTAGATGCAATCTTCAATGAAATATTAATATTCCAATTGCAATAACTTAAGATTATACTATTATATTTGAAATAACGATTTATATTTTTACCCATTTAAATCTCAACTTTACTTTACACCCTTAGTTAAGGTTGTTAGCATATCATCATTAAGTTTCTTTTAGTTGTAAATGATGGAGATGGAAAATACATAACGTAAATTTTATGGTAAAAGAAGAAACTTGACGTGCAAGTAATTAATAATAAAAGAAATATGGAAAGTAAATGTTTCGAGAAGTAAACAACGATAATGAAATTACGAGAAGTAAAGTGCATGAAGTAAACGACTATAATTTAAATTGCGTAACGAGAGAAAAATAGAGAATACGAGAAATTAAAGAGAAGCAATAACGACGAGAATGGAAAGTAATAATTGGAATCAACGACAAGAACAAAGCAGTTATAAACCAAAGCGAGAATTAATTTGAACCTTCACCTTCAATTAATACTAATATTGCCAAATTGGATGGTAACAAAAGTGGATGAGAAATTAGTTTAGTATCAAAACTTAAGAGTAAGCTTCTCAACAAAACAAACCTTCAACCAAGAGAAAACTCAAGGAAGGAGATAAACTCTCTTCCAAAAAGTGAGATCAAAAGCCCATCGGCACTTCCTACAGCAACATGTAGGAACGGTTCATCGCCATCCTGTAGTAACATAAAGGAACATACAGAAGTTGGGATGTTTTTGTCGATTTATGGCACAAAGTATAAGCTAATATAACTATAGACTAAGACTTTCAAGATTTCTCTTGTATTTTCATAGAGTAAGCTTAATAATCGATCTCTAGTAAAGGCACTCGATTAGCTGGCAAAAGCGCTCTTAGAAAACTCTAAAAAGATCTACTCCTTACTCAAGTTTCCAGTAAAGACCAAGCAAAACTTCATTGAATCCGTCTTCCTTATTAATCATTCTTTTTTTATTGTTTGCTTTCTTCTGACTCCTTACGTATACTTCACTCGTTGGGTTCGGCAAGAAGCTTCGAGAAAAATGGTGTTTTCTGAATTATATGAAGCCAGTAAGCAATCTAGATTCTATTAAAAATATCCAATAAAGAACTAAAAGACACAAGATAGTTACGTAAAAAACCAAAAAGTCAAGAAAAAGGAGAAAATACGGTTAATAAAGTAATCGTATCAATCACTTACAAATTTGGTACCGGTTCGGGTTCAATTTCGGGACGGGAAAATCGGTACTAGGACCATTTAGGACCGAAAACTAAAAATGGAAAGAAATAATCAAAACTAATTGTAAAAGTTCAACAATCAAACTTTCAACAATTAAAAGTTCAAATGTGTACCAAAACCAATCGCAAAAGTTCAGCAATTTAAACTTCAACAATCAAATGGACCGATTTTTTTATGGTGATATCAATTTTTTGATCAAAGTAATGTTTATGGAGAATATGGATGAGATCGGTACCAGACCGAAACCGAACCGATTACCGAATCTTTTTAGGACTGAAAACGAGGACCGAAAACCGAACTGTATGTACAAATTCGATACCGGTTTGGTTCGGGAAAATGGTCCTCTAATCTCATCCCTAGTCGTTATGACAAATTATTTTATAAGGACCCTAAAAATCTTGTTAAAACGCCAAAAACTTCCTATAAACCTATTGTAACATTTTTAGATAGAACCATTTTTTATTCGCTCCAAAACTTATGTCCTATAAAGTATATTTGTTATAATGATTATGCATTTTTAGGCGTCCAACAAAATCATTTTTGTAGTGTCTCACTATTCTAAAAAAGTTAAATATATGAAACAATATTTGTAGAAAACAAAGTTATGGAGCAGATACCTATATTACAATAGGCTAGTCGCACGAGGAACTCCAAGTGTCGATAAGCTTCGATCACGTCAAAAAATGCAATATGATTAGTATTCATCTTTTAGTTGAAAGAAAGTGAAATATAAGTGACAACACCATTGCAAAGTTTTGAAAGTTTACATAAATCACTTACCACATTTACAAAAGGACCACTGAATGACCAAACGGGGAAGTAGATAACCCACAGTCATGTCCATAAAGTAAAGGACCAAATAAACATGGAAAATGATTAGTATTCATCTCATAGTTCAAAGAAAGTGCAATAACATCAATAGAGGTTTTAGATAGTTAAGAGAGAAAAAAAATCACGTAGAAAAAAAAAACAAATATGAAATCTTAAGGAGAGAGAAAAGAGAGATGAGGTTACTATTTGTTGGGAGTAGTAACGGTAGTTGGTGCAAATAGAGGAAAGTTCATTGTGTTTGTGCAAGTGCGAATATGATATCATTTCTACAACCTTGGTATAGAAACTAGAAGTAGGGTTGCAAACAAACCGAACATTCAGTGAACCGTTCTTGAATCGTTTGGTGGGAAGTTCGTTTATGTTCGTTTATTTAATAAACAAACGAACATGAACAAGTTTTGTCATTCGTTTAGTTAAAGGAACGAACATGAACAGATGTCTCGTTCGTTCATTTGTGTTTGTGAACGTTCGTTTACATTCGTTTATGTCGTTTACTTATCTTCGTTTAAGTTCGTTCAGACAATTAAATAATAATAAAAACCATAATCAATCATAATAATAATAATGTAATAACAAGTTAACATGTTTTTGAAAAAGAAATTCTAAACCGTTGAATTGTCCACCCACCCTTTCACTTATGTACATGTATATGCCTTTGTTTTCTTCAAAATATCCGATATGGATGAGCGTCACATACTCAATTCCTCATCTATTGAACCTCAAGCTTAGTTTGATCAAATGTAGGAAGTTGTCCCACATCACCATCTTATACCGAGTTTCACTTCACCCCACCTATATAAATGGCAATCATAAGGTATTCTCTAAGGTTGTTAAGGTTGGTTCCTTAACTGAAATGTATAGTGCTTTTACAAAAAAAGTTGGAGCACTCCTTAAAGTTTAGTGGGCCTACCTTTTATGTACCTAAAAAATTTCTAGTCAAAAAATTTCAAAGTCTCAATTCTACATGGGTTTGCCTTTGTTCGTTCATTTATCGTTCATTTATTGTTCTTTTAGCATTTAAATGTACGAACATAAACGAACAGGAACAAGAACAATCATACATTATCTTAACGAACGAACATGAACACAAAAAAAATTCGTTCGTTTACCGTTTATGTTCATTTGTTCGGTTAAGTTAAATGAACAAACACAAACGAGCCTCCGTTCGTGTTCGTTCGATTCATTTACAGCACTAACTAGAAGGATAATGCCTTGGAAAAGCCTCCATTCGTTCGGTTCAGTTAAGTCGCTCCTTGAAAAATGTCGTAGCCTCGTCGTGCCTCCTAAGACTTGAGGTTTGACCTCGCCGCCACGCCACGCCTCACGCCATTTTAAACCTTGAATAAAACTCATTAGTGCAAACAAATATAAGAGCAAAGAGAAAGATCAAACATCCAAAGAAGATAGAGGATTTATTAATAAAAGAAAGCAAGTAGCATACTTCTCTAGCATCCACTTTCATTCATAAATAGTTTAATTTATTATTTTCAGTTCTACCCTTAATTATATTGCACGAATATCTAAGAAATATGGAGATGGAGAAATTCATTAATGGATTAATTTTACATTTCTTTGAATGTGTGTTTTTTAATTAAGGGTAATATTGTCATTGAAATCATTTAAAATTGTAATAATTATATTGTTATGAATGCATTATTTTGGTGTGGGCTTTTATTTTGGGATTGAGGGGGTACAACAAGGTAGTATTTATAATCTAGTTGCACTTGCACCCTTCAAAATGGTCTCAAGAACCGATATGGAAAAGATTTTATAGGACCTAGTAGAAACTGGTTACGGGCTTGATCAGATAGTTCACGGGGCCATTACCACAAAACAAAGAGTTTCTTCCTCAATTACTAGGTAAGATTACTTGGTAAGGTAAGTTGCACCCGCGTTTGGTAAATACTTTATCCTTTCTACAATAATGTGTTTTTATCCAAATTACTGACTGAACACAGTACCGACAATTGTATACCAATAAGTTCACCATCTACCCTCCTAAAATGAGATATCGATCAATGTTACTACTTACTTAACGCGGTAGTAAGTTGAGGAGATGGAAGGAAACCTGACGGGGATGCTCATCGACCCAATCCTTATGAATGGACAAAACCGACGATTGCGATTTGGATTTTGACTTTGATCCTCCTTTCTTCTCCTTATCATCATGATCTTTGCTCTCTATGATCCAACTCCAATAGCTACTTTATTTTAACAATTCTAACGTCAACTATATTATTAAAATATTCAATATATTTATTAATAATGTTTCTTATTGGTGGAAAGTATTAAAATATTGAGTTCTCTCTCTATTTAAATATTTTTATAATTTCTATATTATTTTCTCCATTGTAACATCGAAGATAGTATAACTTTTGGAGCAAAAAAATTGTTAAAATTCTTTTTTTTCTCTATTTTAGCATAGTTATTGTAGATGTTAAAATATTGAAATACACTTTAATATTATATAACTTGCAATTTAAAAAGAAATTATTGAAGAGTTATATAATTTATAAAAATTTGAAAAATCAATCTTATGTATACCAGTCCTAGGCCAAGTCGGTCTCTAAATGGGGATGTCATTTTTGGAACGGCATGAAAATGAAATGTGTTTTGAAATGATTCTTATTTTGTATAAACTATTTCAAAAAAAATACCAACATGGTTATATGTGACATCTTAAAATTTAGGTATCTAGTATTTACAATATAAATGATATTGAAAAGTATTTTGTTCCAATTCTTATTTTATACTTCTTTCATCCTAAAATAAAATTCATCCTAAAATAAAAGTTTATAATTGAAATGGTACATAGTTTTAGATATGTATGTATGATTGTTATATTTTTTGTTAATCAAATGATATTTGTATCCTTATTTAATTTCTCTTTCCTCATAACTCTTAAATATTTGTGTATTAATTAAAGATAAATTTAAGAATTTAGTTATTTATTTTTGAAAGTGGACACTTATTTTGGACAAACATAAATAAAATATAGACATTTATTTTGAGACGAGTGAAGTATAATGTTTTTAGTGTAAATTTTTATGACATCATACATGAGTTACTAAAATAAAGGTTTGAAAATATGTTATGTGTAATAGAGTAAACCACGGTTTTCATCCTTGTGGTTTATTAAAAATTGCGATTATCATCCGTGTGGGTTGTGATTTAGAAATTGCGATTTTCGTCCCTATGGTTTGTATTTCATTGTTATTTTCGTTCTTATAATTTATAAGTTATTGTTGTTTTTGTTCCTCTGGTTTACAATTCTTTATTGTGTTGCTCCCTTGTACTTGAAGATATGAATTAGTACATGGACGAAAATAACAATAAGTTACAAACCATAAGAAACGAAACTCGCAATTTCTAAGCCATAGGAATAAAATTCAAATTTATTAACAAACCACACGGAGGAAAATCATAATCTACTCTATAAAATATTAAAACAAAACAAAACACATTACATACCAGTGTTTTTATATAAAACATTTTGATTATAGCGGTTGCAAAACAAACATATTATTATTAACCATATAATAGAGCCGCAATGATTCAACATTAGAAAATATTTATCTATCTAACAATTATAAATGTTACAGTATCTAACAAGCCTTAAAAGAATCTCCTATGAATTTAAAGTTAACCATAATGTACTCCAAAAACGTTGAACCCTTGTAGCTTTTCCAAGCCAATCCGTTCAATCAGTCGTGTTCAAATCGTGCGGAACTAATGCATATTTTTTCTAAGCAAGAATGTTAAGTGATAACACATGTGTCAAGTAATTATGAAATGATATCTCATCATCATCATTCTTTAATAATAATTGAATATAGTTAAATAATATGTAACTTAGGGACCATTTATCAAACGTTTACCCAGGTAGGTGTTTACTGGGAAAAATTCAACACTATCATTTACTTGCCAGTAAAATTTTACTCTATAAAAACAGTATCGTATACAACAACTTACCCGGTAAGCGTTAACCATAGCAAGAGTTGTCGTCCTCGCTTATCAGGTAAAACTTTCGGTCCTTGTCTTTGGTCTTACCAAGTAAGATTCTTGGTCCTTGTCAAATTAATCCGATAAGGTAATGTGGCAAGTTTACTTGGGTAAGTGTTGTAGTAAACGGTCCCTTAGATTCATCTTCAAACTAGAAAAGTGATCAAATAAAAATTTGAAATGATTCGTATTTTATTAAAAGTATTTAACATTCAGATTAGTGTTTCATGTGTCATGTAAACCATTTAGTTATCTATTTTATAAAGAGTAAATTACACATTTGGTTCCTCGAGAATATTTCCTTTTTGGTTTCCGCCTTCGAAATCATAAAGTAAATTGGTGGTCCATTATTTGTGTTTCGGAGCCCAAACTAGTCTCTTCCTCTGACACCATTAAAAGGGGCTCCGTTAAGTCTACCATGTGCCCCTCATTTGTTGTCTTGTAAGCCTTCTTTCTCTCTTCTCGTTCTTCCTCCAAGAACATTCATCGTTGCCACCACCCTTCACCATTAACCACCACCCACCGCTAATCATAACAAACAATGTTCATTAAAGCCATTTATTAAAATGCATGCATCATATTTAGACAAATATCTCAAGAACATTCTTCAAAAAATCTCAAGAACGTTCACAAAAATTCATACCGTCTTAATGAAAAGATGAAGCGAATAGCCCCATAGTAGACTTTATACTAACATTGTTAGAAAGGACTAGTTTAGGCTCCGAAACACTTTTAACCACCGATGTCCTTTACTCTTTTATAAATGAAAATGTATGAAAATATGTTATGTGTTGCATACTTTGGTCTATTAATGGCTGATCAGTAAGGGGTGGGTTGTGGCTTAATGGCCCATATGATGATGACTTATTTGCTAAAACAAATAAAGATTGTTGTATTAATATTTTCCCATCATTCGGTTCCAAACACAAAACATATCAAATCCATTTTCATTTTCATTTCAAATCCAAACATATATTAATATTAAATTTCATTTTCAAATCCATGTATATGTGTAATTTATCCAAGAGACCGAAAATCATGCTGTGTTTCATTTGATTTTTTGTATTGTCTAGGGTTTGTGTTCACCGTAAATACAAAATTCAGAATAGGCGATTAGAGACCAAATAGATGATTTTATTGGGCTGTATTTTCAAATTGAAGTCAATAATGAGTACATGAAACCTAGGGTTTCTTTTGAGTTCGATGAGAAAGAGAGCCGATCGACAGAGGGTTAGAACTTAGGGCTTCGATTGATGAGACTTGAGAGAGAATAGTCTCTTGAGGACTGGTTTGAGTTTGATCAGGGATGAAGAATCGCCGGCGATAGTCGATAAGGAGCGAATCGAAACCTAGGGTTTCTTCGGGTCGTCGAGTTCGATGAGATAGAGAGAGGAATACATCTAAGGGTTTCAGTTGATGAGATAGGAATGGTAATCGTCGTGGTCTGAACGGAGTTTGAATGAAGAGTCGCCGGCGTTACGAGTAAACACAAACTAGGGTTTGTTCAGAGTCGTCGAGTTCGATGAGGATGAGAGTACTCACCGTTGGGTGGCCGGAGTTTGATCGGGAATGAAGAGTCGCCGGCGTGAGTAAATAACCAGCGAATAGAAAACTAGGGTTTGTTCGATGAGAAAGAGGGCCGTAGCCAGAGTAGAGCGAGGGAGGGATAGATCTAAGGTTTTGGTCGGAGATGGAGAGAGTTGTCGCCGAGGTCTCGTCGGAGTTCGATCGGAAAAGAAGTCGCCGGCATTAGTTGCTATCGATCGAAGGGAAACTTATTAGGGTTACCATCGGGATCGAAGGAGAAAAAAATGATTCCATGAAATAAATGGACTGGGTGGAATGACTTAAATAGCCGGGTTTAGGTCGGTTCGGGTCGGATCCGATTGAAAGATCCGCGCGTTTTTTTTAAAAGGGGTTTGTGGGTTTGGCTGCCCCAGCCCCTGAAGTTTTGAATGTTTTATATTCTACCATAAAGTTAATTATTAAGTAAACCAACGATTCTAAAAAGTGTAACCATAGGGATGTTATCTAATTAATTTAAAAGTAAAGGGTCACCTATCAAATTCTTATTGGATAATGTAGGGGTGAACAACTGAACATGGTACGGTACCATGTTTTTTTTCCTGAATACCATGTACCAATCAATTATAATTGGTATTCAATAATCTATATCGTGTACCAACCAAATGTAATTGGTACCAACTTATTTCTGTTGGTACGTGTTGCTACGGTATTTATACCAACATCTCAAAGTTCACAAAGTTTAATGTTTAATATAAACTAATAAACATGATCTGCTGTCCAAAACATGTCTAAAACTCCAAATTATAAACATGTCTAAAAGACGAAAACCTGCTGTCTAAAACCTGTTTGTTGTCCAAACTAATAAACATGTTGTTAGCTTTTGTTATCTATTATACATGAAATAGGACTAAATAGTCTTCTAAACTCTAAAGTTAACTAAAGACAATAAGTCCCTAAGTGAGGCCCAAACCCAAATCCAAAGTGAATGTAAAAAACAGAAAAAGTATAAAATTGTAAAAACTAAACTGTAAATAATTATTATATAATAAATTTAATTGATTTATTACATAAAAAATAATCATATATATATATAAGTCGGTACGGTACGGTAGTACCGTGGTATTGATTTTCAATACCACGTACCAACCATGTTTGTGAAATTGGTACGGTAGTACCAACCAATATAATCGGTACCAATTTAGTTGGTACCAATTAAATTGGTACGGTTGGTATCTTAATTGATTGGTTTTTCTCGGTACATTTTTGACATCCCTAGATAAATGTTTACTAGCAAGAGCATTACTTTATCTTATGGATAAGATTCTCAACCAAAAAAATAGAATTTGATAAGCGTCTCATACCTTATAAGAGCTAACAGGATAGCAGTTTCCACCTTCACTTACCAAATAAAATTTTTTGGTCTTGGTCATGCACAACTCGTAATATAAGTGACTTGAAAAGCATTTAGTAACGGGTCTAAATTATTTATATGATTATTTATATGATCATTTAGTAACGGGTCTACCTATGCGATTGATTTGCATGATGTACATGCTTGAAAGCAAGATGCCCCACTCCTTGAAACCACCCCAACCACGTTCCAAAACTCACTCCCCTGCCCACCTTACCTTCTCGTGCGAAGTTGTGAAGGGGAGTCATATTGAGAGATCATTATCGCTTGTTTTTTCATATCAACGTTGTAACTTATAGTAGAATTCTTGATACTCTCTGTATATAGGGATTTAATCATTTGATAAATTTAAAATATATGAGATCCATTTTGAGCCATTAATTAAAGATAACTAATATTATTAATTAATGAAATAATTATTGTTATTTATGAAATAAAATAAATGCATTTTTTTGGAAAATTCATATTTATCTCTTTCTCTCTCTCATATCTCTGTATTAACAAACACATCATGCACACAAGGTGAATACATTGTGAACGCAATGTAAACAATCTTTATGAAAATTTTACTAAAGTGTTTACAAGATTCACGTTGTGTTCATAAGTGGTTTGTTTAGATTTAGTTTTATCGATTTAATTTGTGTTTATAATATATTAACAGATCTCGTAGATTTAGAATGTGTTCACAAACTATAATATTATTTTTTTATTTAAGTGTTGACAGTATGCTCATTGTTCATATTCAATTTATTGGTACATATATTTTAGGAGGAGGCTAATGACACCTCTAAGGTATGCTAATGGCACCCTATAAAAGTGAATCCTCCTAATACATGTCTATCTCAAAACCCCATTTTTCAATTACCAAAGCTATGAAAGTGCAAGAATTTCCATGCAAATCCCTACTAAAGGGGTGCCATTAGCACTCCCCATATTTTATGGAGAGATGAAAGATGACACAAAAAATAGAGGAAATTTAGAAGAAAAAATAGGAGTTAGGAGAGAGAAATTTTCAATTTATATTTTTTTCAATTAATTTATTGTGGTTTAAATTGGATCTCATAGACATCACAATTAGCAAGTTCTTAAAAGAATACCCTATATATATAGAGAGAGAGAGAGAGAGGAGAGAGAGCGAGAGAGAGAGAGAGAGGAGAGAGAGCTAATCATTTGTTAACCTAAGGGTGTTAACTTTGTTAACTGATCCAGACTGTCCAATAATTAGATCTACGAAAAGTATGCTATATTTGTAAATATGTAGACAATGGAAAGATATCTTCTACTTAAAGTGTAACACCCTCAAATTTGGAAAGAGCGACTAATTTAAGATTTTCAATATTACATCAATTGAAGGATAAATCACTTCCTATAATTCAATACTTAACGTTCCTCAAATAACAATTAAACTAAGACATAAGTACAAACCGGTGTTACTAAACCCAAAAGAGTCGCTATCTCCGGATGCAGAAAACATCACCAAGAGTCTAAGCTTTATCGTGCCACTTCCTAGCACTCAAGTCCATACGTGTCGCTAGTACCAACCCCCACGATAACCTGATGCACATGCCGACAAAGAAAAAGGGTTAGGCTTAACGCCTAGTGAGCTCAAGAGTTTTTAACATATTTATGATTGATTTGAAACCAAAAGATTTGCTTGATAAAATATAATTCTCAACGGAAATAACCTTATTATAAAAGCAACGTCTTTCCCCAAATTCAATAGTCCCATAATAAAAGCTTTAGACCAAAATGACATTAGAAGAGAAAACTTTAAATAGAAATATTCTTTTAACGTAATACCAATTCCAATACTTACACGACCATGATTGAATCTATAAACGTGAAGATAGAAAACATACATTTAACCATGTTTTATAAATCGTTAACTCACGCGGACCTTTAAAAGGGATAGAAATATCTGAAGTTCACGGTGGATTCCCGATCATACCATCTTTGGTGACGGATACAAAAGTAGGTCACTACTCGATGTTCAAGCTATTCATAGGAATCAATGGCAACTGGCAACCCCAGCTAATGGCCCCCGATGACTCCTACTAAGCCCGTGCAATAGGTCAATGGCAACCGACAATTCCTCGGTTAACACACTCAAGTTCAAAGCCCCCGATGCACCCAACGTAGTCAATGGCAATCGGTAACTACCGACTAAACACCTAAGTGTAAGGCCCCCGATGACTACAACTGAAACCAAAAAGGGACAACAATCCCGCCTTAAAACCGACTAAATGCCTATGGATCCATTACATACTAGTCCTACTACCAAATACATCAACGAGACGTATTACTAGTTTTCCAACCTTGAAAAAACTCTTTTCAACAAACCATCTCCTTTCAAGTCCAAGTTTTACCAAAAATTAGATCAAATCATTTTGAGTTTCAAAACCAAAGATTATTTCATTTTATAACCTTTCCAAGTATTTTAAACCATTAATGATGCTCAACTCATCATCTACAACAAAATACTCAAAATCCTCATTTTGACCCAAAACTTCCAAACTTACCCAAATACACAACCACTTGAAATTAAGTTTAGGAATCAGTAAAATACTACATTCACAACAAGTATTTGATTTTATAAGTTTAGATTTGAACTCATACTCATGCATTTACAAAATGACCCATAATGCAATAATCTGTATTTTTCAACGATTTATAAATTCCAATATTTTACAGATGCAAATACAACCAAATGGTTTTCATTTAAAGACATTGAACCCAAACAACCCACACTTATACTTTATTTGCCAAAATGTCTAAAAACCCAAGTATAAGCCCCTTTCATTATTTATAAATCATTTTATACCAAATATGCAACCTTACCCAAAAACTCACACATTTGATAAATAACAAGTAAAACACGTCAATACTTTAAAATGGACGTTTTTGGCATGTACAAAGTTTTCACAAAATATCTTGAACTCACCTTGCTAGATTTAGGCTAAATCTAGGTTTTACCCCAATACCGAGTTCCATTCGGTGAAGACTTTAGATCCTTGAGCTACAACTCTAGATCCATTGTGCAATCCTTCCAAGAACACCTACATAACTTCCAAAACATACACAAAACAAACCCAAGAGAGAATGAGAGTTGTTGGTGCAAAACTCAAACCCTAGATCCAAGATTTCGGAGAGGAGATCTTACCTTCCACCCTATGAGATCCCAAATCATCAAGTAACCTCTAAATATCATTGTTTCCATGTTGAAGGGCTTCCAAAAACGAAACCGTAGCACTTTGAATCGCCCAAATCGGAGTTGTGATGAAGAAGTTATGGCCAAATGAAGAAATCCCGATTTTTAACCCTCTGGAGGCCGTTGGCAATGCTGCCAGGCGATTTTGCCATGTCAGTATCGCCGGGCACACTCGCCCGTGTCCAAAATTGATCTAATTCACTTCCTAAGTCACGGTACATCTTGGGCGATGCTGCCATGCGATTGTGCCATGTCAGTATCGCCCGACACACTAGCCCGGGGCCGTTTTGAGGTGTTTTTCCCATTTTTCACCCGTTTGATCCCGCTACTCGACTTGTGGATGATACCCAATATAATTAACTTCAAAAATACTTATCTTTTTGATTCTTAGAGTGGAATACAAAGAGGACCCGGTTGATGCATTGTGCCATTGTCACTATAGCATAGCACAATTGTTGGGACCACCAACTACTTGGTACCATCGGTGCTATTGTGACGGACGTCATAACCGCATGGCACAATAGTCGAGACGACCATCCTCTAAGTACCATCGGTGCTATTGTGACAGATGTCACTCTCATAAGGCACTACTGCTCAAACTCTGAAATTAACGTTCGGTTATTGAATCCCTCGGATTAACACTTTCTTCAACTAGGACGAAATTCAGGGTGTTACATAAAGCATGGTGAACATTAGTGAACAAGAGTAAGACTATAATTTGACTAGCCCCGACTGTTAGTCCCGTAAGGTAATGACAAACACTTAAAGAGATTGTAAAAAGTGGAATTGAATACAATCACACACAAAAAATTATACTTTTTAAATTTAATTGATAACCAAATCAAGAATTACACTTAGAAAATGATTGTTGTGGAAAGGAACAGATAAATCTATTCTAACAATCTAAAAACTTAGTGAAAACAAAAGTATAACTAAACACAAAGTAAGTTAACAAAAGTTTTCAAATGGCCGAATCAAAACTAATCACTTAGAATATTTTTTGTTGAAAGCGTGGTTTGCATGGATGTTCTTCTTCTCCTTTTATAGTGATCTTTCATTAAATGCATGGGGACATTTGTCACGATACCATTTGATGGCTGTATATTCTTTGGACAAAAGATGGGTGTCGTTTCTTATCATACTGGATGAAAGAACAGGACACGGTTTATCTTTTCTTCAAGTCTTCAGTTGTCACATCAAGCTTTAGATAAGGACAAACAAACCTTTTTGAAGTTTAAAGGAGAATGTTTGAATTTAAAGCTTGATGCATACGTTCTTGTATTTATTGTGAATAAAGGAGCATCTTCATAAATATCCTCCAAAAGAACAAATTGAACCTTAGACGAAGATATGTTAAAGAACATATCGGCTGGTGCTCCTATCGGCTACTAGCCGATTCTTCTTTGATATGTTCTCATGTTTGGAGAATGATCAGCTAAGGATTAGGCGCTTAACTCTGGGGTAGTATCGGTGATCATATCTTCATTTTCCACAAATGTTGATACGTTTCCTTATGTATCAGCTAGTCTTCGATTTGCTGAACTTTTTGAGCATGGCCAGACATCTTCAAGAACCTAAGAAACAAGATGTATTGCCTAAGGAAGAAATTGAGGGGTCATCAACAAATCATCGGCGACCCAACACCAACAAACTAGGAAAAGATCATGATTCCCTAAAATCACTCCATCTTCTATTAATTTTTTTCTGATTTCCGTTTCTCCTCCCATCTCATGTGATCCCTCTCGATCTCTATCTTCTACACCGATCCCCAAACTTCCATGAATGTTTCTCCCGATGTAGATGCAGAGGACAAGAAAAGAAATGGTGCTCGTTCCTCCCCCATCTTATGTGAACCCTCTTGATCTCTATCTCCCTCACCGGTCCCAAACATCCACGAACGATTCTCGACGATCTAGATGCAGAGGAGAAAGAAAGGGAATGGTGTTCATTCCTTCCCCATATCATGTGAACCCTCTCGATATATATATATATGTATATATCTTGCATCGAATCGCAAACATCCCCTCATTTGGTCCTGCGATTTGGAAGTTTGGCCGAACATGGAAGTTTTGGAGGTATTAAACGTATTTTAGGTAAAAGAATGGGTAGAAATCGATTAATACATTGAGTACACGGTGAAAATATTAGTGAAGAAGGTTAATTGAGAATACAGGGAGTGAACATCGTGTGCACAGGTGAAGCATAATATATAGAATATCGCGTGCATAATGTGTTCACTTGTAAACATCGTGTGCATAAATGAACATTAACATACAGAACATCGTGTGTATAATGTATTCACTTGTGAACATCGCGTGCATAAGTGAACAATAACATATAGAACATCGTGTGTATAATGTGTTCACTTGTGAACATTGTGTGTTCACTTTAGTATCCATCAAAGCACGATCGGATGAACCATCAACCATTGTAAAAATCGAAAATGTACATTAGATCGATTGAATAAAATCAATCAAAAACTAATGATAAAAGAATTGGTTAAAAAACAACTTCCATACTTAACTTTCCTTTAAACAAGAAATTTTAATAAATTAATTAAAAAATAACTTTCATGCTTAACTTTTCTTTAAACAAGGAAATTTTTAGTAACTACAACATATTAAAAAATTTAAATTTAAATAATTTGTAAAAGACAAAACCGTCCTTCCATACATATTGCAACGCCAACTGATTCCAAACTTAAGAAATTATTCTGATTGGTCGAAATCAATTAACAAAGGTTAACACCTTTTTTGGGTTAACAAATGAAGGGCCTCTCTCTCTCTCTCTCTCTGTCTATATATATATATATAGAGAGAGAGAGAGAGGGAGGTTCATGCGAATACGGTAACGATATACGAGAATGCAAGGACAATCCGCAACCAATCATTTTTGTACATGAAAATTTTCATATACAAAATCACATATGATTCATGTACAAAATCATATATGGTTTTGTACAAAATCATATATGGTTTTGTACAAAATCATAAATGATGCGGGCGACTTTCCATGCGACTTAAATGGCCCCAAAAGTCGCCCGCTACAGTTAGTGCAAAATCACATGTGATCTTGTACATGAAAAAAGCTCCTCGCATTCTCGTAAATTGTTACTGTTCTCGTATGAATCCCCTATATATGTATGTATATGTATAGGGGTGGGTTCAAATGAGAACTCAAATTTGGTTGTGAACGTGAGGACAAATGAGAGCGCGACACATATGTGGGACCCACATCATATGTGGTCTTAAATGTGTTCCTTTAAATGAGGGGTGTTCTTGTATGATCACTCCCTTATATATATGTATGTATGTATAGAGTGAGGTTCAAATGAGAACTTTGTAAATTTAAATGAATAAAGGAACATCTTGTGGACCATAAATGATGTGGGTCCCACACATTAAAAAATCATATCTGATTCAATGGTGGGCCCTATTGAATCATATATGATTTTTTAATGTGTGGGACCCACACCATATGTGGTCCACAAAATGTTCCTTTGTTCCTTTAAAGAGAGGGTGTTCTTGTATGATCTCTAATCTATATATATATGTATGTATATATATATACATATATATGTATGTATGTATATATATGTATGTATATATATACATATATATGTATGTATATATATATATATATATGTACGTATATATAGAAGAAAGTTCAAATGCAAACTCCAAATTTGGTTGTGAACATGAGAACACGTGTCTGAATGTAGATTATTCAGACTGAATATAGTATTTATTCAGTTTGAATAATGTTTATTCAGACTGAATAAGCATTACTCAGTCTGAATATGACACATGTCGCGCTCTCATTTGTCCTCACGTTCACAACCAAATTTGAATTTTCATTTGAACCCGGCCCATATATATATATATATATATATATATATAGATGTTGGTTCATTTACAAACTGGATGAATCGTACAAACCATATATAAAAATATTTTTTTTATGTTTTTTTTATGAAATGCTATGATTTAAGATATTATTATATATATGTTTGTTTCATAATGTAAAAGTTTCACATGTATTTGTTTTCATAAGTACATGTATTTGTTTCATAATGTAAAAGTTTCACATGTATTTTTTTCACAAGTAATTTTTTCACAAGGTGAAACAAACATATGTGTAATAACATCTTAAATCATGGCATTTGATGAAAAAAATATGAAAAAATTTAGTTTTATATATGGTTTGTACGATTCATCCAGTTTGTAAATGAACCAACCTCTCTCTCTCTCAATATATATATATATATATACATACATACAGTGGATGGATCAAATGAGAACCACCCCTCCTTAAAGGAACAAATTGTGGACCACATATGATGTGGGACCTGCATCATATGTGATCCACAAGTGTCCTTTGTTCCTTTAAAAATGTAAAGTTCTCATTTGAACCTTCCTCTATACATACATATATATATATATATGGGAGATTTCAAATACACACCACGTAATACCCTATATATATATATATTTGTACGAATTGACGTGGTTTGTAATGGAAATCAACCCTATATATATACATCATACCGCGGATGAAAAACCCACATGCTTCTTCTTCTCGTTGTTTACTGTGTTGTTGCTCCTCCATCAATCACCATGCTCCTCAGACGCCTATTAAAAGTAAGTTTTCTACTATTGAAATCTTTAATATCCGCTACTACTTTTCCTAATCTAACTCCCATGTTTGTTGGTGTGAGAACTAGGTTTGATTGGATGGGTTGATGCTAAAGTTCATGAGCCCCTTTAGATATTAGAAAATTTTAGTTTTTTTCCGGCTTCTCGAGAGTGATGACCCCCTTTATTCCTGTTTTTTAAGACATATAAAGGAATTACATTATTTCCATCATTTTTGGAATTTGAAGGACTCTCGAGGGCAGAGGCGGAACACAATAGGGGCCTAGGAGGGCCATGACCCCTGTGTTTTATCCCTTAAATACTAGATATTAGAAATATTATCAATGAATTGCGCTTAGCTCATGTAATTATGTGTATATGGCCCCTCTATATGTGGTCATAGGTTCTATTCAACTGTCACATAATTTTTTATATAATGAATTGAGCTTATCAATGAAGATGTTTTGTTGGGTTCGGCCCCCTTAATTAGAAGGTTTGTGTTCCGCCCCTCGAGGGCTTCTCGAGATTGCATTGAGGAGGTGTCCATTTTGGACTGATGAACATCGTTTTCTCCTTTGGTAAAATTTTAATCCACCAAAACGGCATGATATGCAACAATTTACCCGGTAGTGCTAACCGTGGTAAGAATCGTTGCCCTTACTTACAGGTAAGATTCTCGGTCCTTGCCTTCGCTCTTACGAGGTAAGATTTTTGGTCTTTGCCATATTCATCCCAGTAAGATAATGTGACTTGATAAGCGTTTGGTAAATGGTCCTTAGTTTCAAAATTGATTTTAAGCAGTTCTAGAGAATGATTATGTACAGATAAGATTGTGATTTTCGTTACCTCGGATTTTGCTTTCCATATAATCAAGAGTGACTATTTTTGTCAACTAATTGCATCTTAGGTCAATTGTCAACATTGACATAAACAAACTCTTTTTGGAGATGATTTTTATGTTAAGAAAACATCTTAAGATCCATAAATTGGACTTCACATCATAAATTGAAGGACTATCATAATTCTTAACCACCGCCACATTTTCGCAAGTATGCAACTAGTATATATATATATATAGGGTTACCAGTGAGAAAGGAAATTATGGTGAGAAGCGTAAGAAAAGATATTCACCATTGGATCAATCCTAATTGAATGTCATCACTAATGAGTTGCACTGAGATGCAGCGGATCCATTCCCTTCTAAAGCGCAATTCATGGGTAGGCATGAGATCAAAAGTGATCAAGGATTGAGATATCTTCTTACGCTTCTCACCGTCATCCAACACTTTTAAGCATGAAAAAAAGTATTGAACTCCAAAAAAACCCGATATACTAACGAAGCAAAAAAAATAATCAAACACACTATAAAGAGAGGGAACGAAAATAAGATGAGAAAAATAGAAATGAGATAAAGCGTAAACTAGAAAGTCCAAAACAATATCCATGTTAGACTGATTGTCTCACCGGAAACAGCGCGAAAACTTGATGTTGTAATTTATACTGCAAGTGCACGGATGTGTAGCATACGGATCGATCACAAGGAGACAATGGACTAAACATGGACTCATTCTAGACTATGGCCTAGCTACGGGAATTATAAATCAATGATGATTTTATTAGAATAGAATAAAAAGAATAACAAGACGTAAAAATGAAAGCTAATGAAGATCGATAATGTCGTTCTCGAATTTTAGTAATGGTGTGTGACTATTATGTAAAATACTTTAACCCTATATCGAATTTTAGTAATGGTGTAGGATATAAATATTGAAAAAGAAGCATTTTAATAAAAACAAATATCTTCTCATCCTACGACCCTAGCTATTTTCATGTTAGGACCGTAGTCATTAACCAATCCAGTCTAAGTCGATAATCAAACTTTCGTTCATATTCCCAACCAAACAAATTAACCAAACACTAGATTAAAATCTAATGTTCGTTTTAAAATCAATTGGTTAATCCCAAAAGCTTTCACCCAAGAAAACAAAACAACGAAGCTACACTACACCACAAAACATAAACATAATCTAAAGAAAGCCATAAAATTAATCTAAGAAAACTATAACCATCCATCCAAGGAGTGTCACTCTCCAAGAATCAATTGTAAACTTTAGAAAACGGTAAATTGATTAATAACAATGCATTAAGTTAATAAAACATAAATGTGCAGAAAAATAATGAGATGCAAAATAGAAAAGATGGACAAAAGCATGCATTAGATAGATAAGGTAAAAAGATACAAAACGATAGATTATAAAATAAGAATCAGAAGAGCTCTCATCACATCTTCAATTTCCGAATCTAAAACACTGGGAATGAAGGAGTTAGGTATTAGACAAAAGCAAACTACGTCAAATCTGTACTATATAGTCAAAGATCTATTAGAGAAGAAGAAGCCCTAGTCTAGGAGATACAAAGAAAGGAAGAAGAAGAAGAGAGAAAACGGGGAGGAGACTACTCCCAAGAAAATAATCGATCTCCCTTTCTCACAACCCCTAGGAGAAGAATTTATACAACATATGAATTTCTCAAATTACCCTTGAAAATAACTGAGGTGAAAACTTTCCAGTCTCTTGCACGACCATGCTTTTTTTTATTTTGATTTCTACGCAACCGTACAGAATTGCCTTCCATTCTACATGCCCATGTTGTTTTCCTTCTAGCTTTTGCTTTTTGACCGTGTGGTTTTCTTTGGGCTCCATGGCAGAAGTCTATGGTCTTTGGTCATCCAAACATTCATTTTATTTGTATGCAATCGATCCATATTCATTTTTTGGATTAGCCCAATTATTGGTCTATTGCACCACTTGTCTTCTAACTTTTTGATCTTTAAAATTCGAACCAATCCTGTCAAAAACTATGTACAAAACAGTTAAATATCCAAGGCCCTACCCGGTAAGAGCGGTAAGAGTAAAGGCAATGACCGAGAGTCTTACCCGGTAAGTGAGGGCGCCGACTCTTACCACGGTTAGCGGTTACCGGGTAAATTGCTGCATACGATATCATTATGGTAGATTAAAATCTTATCGGACAAGTAAACGATAGTCTTGAATTTTGCCGATAAACACTTACCCGGATAAGTTTTGGTAAACACTCCCTAAATGATTTAATTTAGTTTATTTGAATCCTTCAAACTTAGTAAATTGGTAAATATTTTGAAATGCTTAGATCATTTTGCTTAAAATACACGTGTTGTTACCTATAAGTTCTATAAGTTTTAAAGTGACGGCGGTTTAAAAAACCATTTAGAACATCTTCAACAGTATTGTTAAAATGATAAGAAAAATGACTTTTATTTCTCTGAAATACTCCAACAACATTGCTATCTTGTTTTATATCTTAGAGAATTAGAGAGAAAACTCTAAACATAGAGAATTCTTCAAAATCTCTAAATTAGAAGAAATAAACAATATTTTAACTCTAACAATCAATTTAACTTATTGAAATTAAATGTGTAGAAGAGAGAAATAATATTTTATTAAATGTATTGAATATTTTAATAATATAATTAATGACTGATTCTCTAAAATAGAAAAATTGTTGGAGTTAAAAGAAAATGGTTTTAGAGATTTTAGCTTTTCATTCTATATTTAAGATAAATTATAGAAAAGTTGTTGGAGATGCTACCGTCAATAGCATCAATCATGACTCTTTATAATGGTTCAATGATATAGAATGTGACTTGTGAAAAAAATCCTCCCAAAAACTATCCCTAACAAAAATCTTTCCAATCTATACACAAAAAGTAATAATCCACACAAACAACTTTAAACATGCAAGTGGAAAACCAAACAAACAATGTGTATTTTATAAATAGGTGGCATGAAGGCCCGAGACCGGTTAAGGACCTGGTCCGGATCAGGACCAGCTACATTTAAAATTGGCTCTTGTCAGACCCGATTATTAAAAAGAAGGCCGGTCCAGTTATTGTAGAGCCAATTAAGGTTAACCGGTTAGAGCCGAACTTTTTTATAACATCATGTGGCATTCACCCATTAGTCAACGGACCAGTAAAACTGGTCCATATCACATATACACCACTTGTGAGATGCCCACACCACACTGATCATCATGAAAGAGGTAAATAATTGTCAGTCTGCAGCAGGAGGTGGCAGCGTCCAAGCTTGAAACCGGGAAGAAGAAACAATTGTAACGGAAATTAGAACGAAAATCGTTTTACATTTGTCTGTCTGTCTGTCTCTCTCTCTATATATATATAATATATATCTATCTAATATGATATGTACTATTACAAGCAGAAATATACGGGGTACAAAGTGTTACAGAAACCACCACCACAACTTCACTTAACGAAAATACAGTGGAATTCGGGATTTTTCAATTTTTTTTTTAAATTAAACATAAATTACCTGAGTCATGACTGAATCGTGATGTCTTTGGACTTATGAGGTGAAGCTTTAGGAATCTCGTTGGTGGTGCGGTCCGTGGCGGCTTTGTTGATGTTACGGGTCTGAGTCGGCTTGATCGGACTTGAAGTAGCGCTCCCAGGTTTGTAAGAACCTAAGCTATGACGCACCCGCGAACAAAGAGCCTTCTCCTCAACGGATGAACGTGTGGTGTCACCACAACTCTTTCTTCGTGATAATTTGGGCGATTTGGCACGGGTTAACGGCAGCTGCAAATCAACCAAGAAAAGATGCACACACAAAGTAAACAACCATATTCGTAAATGAGCACAAGCCTTTTCAAGTTAATAAATTTTCAATTTGATTCTAAATAGAACCAATATATCTTTACTCAACCACAAGGGTTGTGGCGTAGTGGTTGAGGCCCTGGGAGATGTGGTAGAATATCTCATCTGTCCAGGGTTCGAATCCAGGCATACATAACAATTGTGGCCACTGATTATCAGGGCTGATGTATTGCAGTCATATTTTGAGACATCCTTACAAAAAGAAAATATATCTTTACTCGGAAATAGGGTCTGGAGGGGTAAGATGTACCTCTAAACACACCCAGTATGTCTCACTCGAAAGTAGGATCTTGGGAGGAGGGGGGGGGGAGGGGGGTTAAGATATATACAGACCTCACATCTAAACACACCCGGTATGTCCCACTGGGAAATAGGGTCTAGGGGTAAAAATCCTGAACTCTAAACACACCCAAATAGGGTCTAGGGGTAAAAATCCTGAACTCTAAACACACCCAATATGTCCCACTTGGAAGTAAGGTCTGGGGGTAAGATGTACGTAAACCTAACTTCTAAACACACCCAGTATGTCCCACACGGAAGTGGGATCTGAAGGGTAAGATGTATGCGTACTGGACCTCTAACCTACAAAGTGGAGTGGCGGTTAACATTGCATATTCTATAATATTGGGGAAAAAGATCTTTGTTTGGTTCTTGTATTATGGCATATAGTAAGGTTTGATTATTGTTGTATTATGATTAGTTAGAATTGCACAACCTACACTATTTTTCCTAGCTTCCTTCATAAATCATACCCAAGAGGCCAAGCTACATGTATTGACCGTTAGCTATTATTTGGGCCAAAAGTTGATCACAGGCAACCCCAACCGGCCCCACACGGAACCCGCCTCCAAGTACACCAATGTGAGGGGGTATTTTTTGTATCACTCAACACCTGAGGCTAGCGCAGGGTATTATTTGGGCAAAGTCGCCCCTGCCTCTTTGCCAACCTAGCTACTATTCATTCCACTCTAATCTATTTATCTCAAAATCCACAGAATAGCAGAAGACTGAGAGAAGAAAATACCTTTTTAAGTTCAACCTTTGGTGGAGGTCCTTGACGGTAAAAACTGGGAACGGGGTTTGCTTTAACAACCATGCTCTTTCTGAGCTGCTTTATAGCTTCTTCTTGCTCCTCCTATGATTACCATTTGGCAAGAGTTTATAAAAGAGAAACCAACATTGATCGTTATCAATAAACCAAACCAACCCAACCCAACCCTATATATCCCACATTCCCACCCCTGGGATTAGTCGGCTCGTATAGCATGCTGGATATCCAGGTTAATTAGAAATATATATATATATACACACATATATATATAGAGAGAGAGAGAGGAAGGTTCAGGAGAAAACGCTAAAAGAGAAAGCTGAAGAACACCCTAGGAGCCCTCCATCCGGACAGCATGCACAAATGTATACAAGCGATTGAAGCTGTTTTTTTCTATGCACTAGTGCATATGCACAATAGCATGTTAGAAATTACCGGTATGCATTTGTGCATACCGTCTAGATGGAGGGCTCGCAGGGTGTTCTTCAGTTTTCTCTTTTTTTAGCGTTTTCCCTTGAACCTGACCCTATATGGCTATATACATATATATATATATATATATCCCACCCGAGGGTGGGGTATGGAGAGGGTAAGATGTACACAGACTTGACCTCTACCAAAAGAGTAGAGAGACATGTGATTGACCGCTAACAAGGTTATAACCTACAAGAATAGAGCCTATATATAGCAGTAGGTCGACAATACTGCCATGTACCTTGGTCCTAGCTTCGTACTCCATCTTCTCCGCCTTGAGAGCCTGGTGCTTTTGTTCCAGCTTTGTATAAAACTGAAAGAAAAAGAATGAACAAAATGATTTAAGAGAGATAAAAAGAGATGGAAAAACAACACCCACGATGCTCTCTTTCAATTCAGAAAATTAAGTATTCAAACCTGTGAATTGATAAAACATTAGATGGGTGCTCTTCAGAAAATCATAATCGTAAATAGGAAATTACCTCCTTCCGTTGTGTAGCACGTTGAGCACTTCTAAAGGAGGGAGCTACTCCAACTGTTACTCGTGACTTAACTGTCCGTACAGAGGTTGCAGCACTATGCATTGCTAAGGATACTTTGCATATAAAATAAACGTACATTTTACAAATTACATTGGTTAAACATTAGAACTGATTATTCTAATTTATTAAGAGAAAAAACATATCAGAAAAGGATACGATGAAGCCATAGACCAATTGTCTTCCTCATCACGATATTTATTTGTATCAGATTTTTGTGGCCTTGGTGTGGAGAAAGGATAGTTCCGCTGTTCAATATGCAAAATTCCTCATGTTAGTATTCGCATCAGATCAACATGTCAGATGTAAGAAATTATGTTGGTCATGACCTAAGATTAAAGTATGCATCTGCTCCCAAAACATGTGCTAATACACAGAAGTTCTAGAGAAAAGGTATATTCTGGGAACTTTGTTGCAAAAACTCCAAAACACACACACACACACACACACACACACATATATATATAGGTATATACGGTTGGGTTCCGGTGAGAAATGAAGTTATGGTGAGAAGGGATCCCCGCCCTTGGATGCACGTTAGGATGAGATGCACCGAGATGAGATACACCGAGACGCATCGGATCAATCCCCGTATCAAGTGCGATTCATGGGCGGTTGTGAGATTAAAAGTGATCAAAGGTCAAGATCCCTTCTTACACTTCTCACCTTAACTTCAATTCTCACATGATCCCATGCCTATATATATATATAGGCTTAGGATCGTGTGAGCAGAGTTAAGGTGAGAAGCGTAAGAGTAAGAAGAGATCTGAACCCGTGATCACTTTTAATCTCATACCCATCCATGAATTGTGCTTGAGAAGGGAGTTGATCCGGTGCATCTCGGTGCACCTCATCTCAGTGCATCTCATTCTAACGTGCATCCAAGGGTGGAGATCCCTTCTTATGCTTCTTACCTTAACTCTACTTCTCACCGGAACCCAACCCTATATATATATATACACCTACAAAAAGTTATACATACACCCTTAACGCTAATATAACTGGCCTCTTGTTAACTGTAGAATGTCCACAACATGAAAATTATGTCCCAATTGTTTCCTCTTTATCGTTGTTGAATGTACCAAGTGCAGAAAGAGTAAATAGTGTTACAATCGTTTGATAGGCTCCACAAGTTTACATCTCCACAGACTTCACTTTAGAAAAGCTATGACCTTTTTATTAGTTAACGAGTATAAAAAACTGAAAACGTCTATATAACTTTGTCAAATATCATTTTGGATCAACCATACATCCTACATAACTCTGTTATATCAAATGAAGACGTTTATTATGGGATGGATGGAGTGCATCAAAATGTTTGCTTATTTCAAAATCTTCAGGTTTCATATATTCCTCTTCCTTCTAATAAACCTGGTTTACCACAATCTGAAACCCATCATACTCTCTACCCTCCTCACCGCTACCATAATCTGTCTCCTTCATACCACTTTAATCTTCCCTATCTCAGTTTAACCGTGATGAACGCAAATTTGTTCAATTATTAGGGTATGGGGTTCTGTTTTCTTCGAGCATTTGACTTTTGGATATTGCATGACTGTGGGTCAATTGTGGGATAAAAAAAAGTAGGGAGAATAAAGGATAAAAGAGCTAAATAAGCCAATCGATTTCATGGGATTTCGCATGAAAACCGAAAGAAGGAAGAAGTGAGTGAAAGTAAGAATAGAGCAGAAAGCCGGTCGAATTTACATGACATTTGGTTGTATGACGTTTATTTCAATCTGTTCATCCTTGTCCGGATTCTTTCTAATGAATACTCCCTCCGTCCCAAACTAAATGTCCACAATGAAAATGGCACACAGTTTAAGATATGTGTAATTGTTTTTAGTTAATTAACTAAATGACACTTTAACCCCTCCTAAAAGAAAACAATACTAAGTGCAGACTGAGAATGACATGCATAAATGAAACCAAATGGCAATATAAATCCTCCTAAAGCAAATCCACAGCAATGACAAATAATAAGAAATATTAAATGCTTAATCCCCTCATATTTATAAATTGTGGGTCTAGAAATTAAAGGACATCATCGTAAATAGAATCTTTTGAGTGTATCCTTACCTGTGATTGCTTTGCGTTCATAGGGGAATGAAAACTACTGGTGTTTAATGATCCATGCAGACCAGCAGCAACATTTTCTTCAACAGAGGCAGACCCTGATGCTGGGCTAACAGGAGAGCTTATAATTTTCTCACTTGATTTTGAAGGTTCAGGTTTCTGTGTGATGCCCTCAGGAGAAACAGTTTCGTGATTGGTGCTTTTTACGGCTATTGCATGTTGCTTCTCGGGACTCCTTTCAACATGTGACCCTTCTACAGTCCCACCTTCTGCCCCATTTTTTCTTACTTTAACACTTTCTCCTGAAGGTTTTGGAGAAGCATGATTCATACCACGAGTGACACCATTAGAATTCACGTTACCAACATTGGGCTTCTTATCAATGCGTAGGCTAGCAATATCCCTGCCCATCAGCCTGCAAGAAATGATGTTACTAAGACTTATAGTACAATGATAAGAATAAGTTTTCTTGTTAAATATAATGCTCTTCAAGATTGTTTCATCGCTTTATAGCTTTTAAATTAACAATGGTGAGACGGGCCGTCCTAGATATCAGGTGTTTGAAGTCCAGTTTACTATTGAGGTTGTTTGGCAGTTGCTGAATGGTTTGGTGCAGAATGATTAAGAGGCTTTTACGAAATAGTGCAAAATGAAATTAGGGCTCTGAATGGTTAAGGGAGATCCATGATACAAAATGATTTAGAGGGTTTTGGAACCATTAAGAGGCAGACTTATGTTTTGCCAAACAAGATTCATCTCTTAGCGATTCAGAGGTTGCCTCTTAATAGAAATATTACCAACTAGAAATATTTCATCCTATGATCAGCTGACATGAGTTGGCCAGATATTATTCCCATTTGAAGGTCTCACGCCCACAAATAATAGCGACAATGTGAGAAAGATGCTTGTGAATGCTAAAAGAGATAATGATAAAAACTGAAGATGGACAATGTTAGAAGAATACAAAAAATCAAGATGAATATGGAGCCTAATAGCAAACTCCCGAAGCATAATATCCCTTTAGAATTTATCAGAAATATTAGAGAACAATTCTCATACAGAAGATCAATGACAATAAGGACAATAAGACACCAAGCAATGAGAGTACATTACAACTCAGCAGAGAACCAGTTCAAGGTCGTCATTCACTTTACCTAGAAGATGCTGGTTCCAAATTACGTCGAATTTTCAATTCAGAACACGACTTCTCTACTCTCAAACAAACTTCCCTGTAGGCACTGCAAAAAGATACATCATGTTTAAGTCACAGTAAAACAAATAATTTCAGAAACCACTTTGTAACCTTATGAACTTGAGAACGAAACTGAAAGGATACATACGATGTTAAATCTTTAGAACAATCGTTGCTGTGTACAGATATGTTAGTACTAAGTGTATAGCAAGGGACCTCATAAAACGTAATTGTAAACAATGACTTGCATGGGATGATTCATGCATCTTATGTAAAAGAACTACAAAAATAAAATTACAAAACATATTCAATGACAAAAAGAAACGATAACACATGAGCCTACACGTGCCTTAGTATGAATAAACTAACTTCGAATAGTAGCTAGAATCTCTGTTAATACCAAATTTGGCTTCAACCTTTGTGCTCCTTTTTTCATGAAAGTTAATATAAAAAAAGGAAAAAGGTCAAAATCAAAATCTTGCAATCAAAACAAGGATGATATTTGAAAAATAGAAGTTTGCAAACAAATTAGAAATTAACCTACGGCCTTATTTGATCATAACACGATGAATTTTGGACTAACACTTAAACAAAATACGATATCCATGATAGTTGAAAGCTTGAAGCTTCTAAAATGTTTTGGCCTTCTGAACTTACACACATGCGCACAGACAGAGTAATCTGCATGTGTTTTCAGATGTATGTGTGTTTGTTTGACTGCAAAAGAAAAAAATATTTGATTATCGTCTATTTTTATTGATATTTGATGGTAAACAGTGTGTTAAAATAGCGGTCAAAGCATCTTTGGGAACATGAGGGATACTCCAGTTGACCAAGGATTTAGCAATGGAAACACGGTCAGATCATAAAGAAACAGATGAGATCAGCTTCCTAGATGTATGAAAGTGTAAACCAAAAACATCAAAAGTATAAAATAACTAGGTGGCTATACAAAATTTGGTAGAAACCAATATTCAAAGATATAAATTACCATAAAGCAAAAAAAAGAATCAGCTGCTTACTAAGATTCAAAAAGAATCACAAAGGGTATTTTTCATAAACTACAATTCCATGGCTTAAATAGGACAAGATGGGTTCAAATTCGAACTAAAATGAGCTCCAATTTAAAGCCTAGAATTTCATTACGGAGATAGCAACAAATGTAACTTTCTGAAAAAGAATATTACAGATAAATTTCAGGAATCGTAAAATGTGTTGTGTCATTTTACATGAAAATGTGCAAAAAGAAAATAAAAAAGATCAACAATACTCTTTAAGATTCTTCAACTTCAGGTCCACACAACACACGCCCAATAGGTCGCTCCTCTAGTTGAAGTATCGGGCCCCTTTTTTGTTGCCTAGGTTAGTTAACTAATGAGAAAAATTCAAACCCTAAAAGTTAATCCTTCAGGCACAGCATATACCAATCAAATATCGCATTTACAAGGTATCTAGAAAATATGCAGAAGAGAAAAATAAAAAAGGCATTCAAAAAAATAAACAAATCAAGTATTCTGTATGAAATTCTTCAACTCCAGGCCCAGTTGGCACAAGTCACCTATGAGAAGACAATCAAACCCTAAATACGAAAGTTATTGAAGCTCATATTTACAAGATCAGCCAAAAAAAAACCATAGCACAAAACAAGAGCTGTGATTAAAAACTGAAAAATAACACAAATCAGACAAACTAAGTACCGAAACAACAATCCTTCGAAAGATCGACACAATTCAAAGCAGATTATCGAAAGAAAATAGGGAAATCGCATACCAAGTAATAAGCTTCCGATCTATCACGAACAGGAACCAAATCTGTTCATTCAAGTTCTACAAGAAAAGAAAAAACAGAAATGGAGATTGCTGAGCTCTCTGTCTCCAACAGGATCACAGGATCAAGCTCGAAATTTCAATGGCGTCTCGAATCTCGAAACCGTTATTGTCGCTGTGTGCTACTCGTTTAGCTCAGCAAATATAGGTAGCTAAATTCTATTGGGTGATTAGGACAAAAGCAGAGTACAACACTTGCAGAAGATAGTACAAGTAGTTAATGCGTGTTTCGTTTGTAGGTAGAATTTGACCAGATAGCTTTAGCCTTTAGCTACTTTTCCGTATATTCTTTGACGCCGTTTATTGACGCCGTCAACCACTCGTCCTTTTTTCTTTTCTTTTGTCGCACGGGCATCTAATAATATTATATTTAGTAAATTACGGATTCGGTCCATATTCTATACAATTTTTGTACCAAATTAGTTCTTAAATTTCATTTAGAGTAAACTACAGTTTTGGTCCTTAAAGTTAAATGATATCTCTGAAAGTAATAACTAAACTTCAATATCTTAAGAAGTGGTCCCTTATTTTTGAATTTTGTTTTGAAAGTGGGACCTCACTACTAACTCCAATAAAAAAGTCCGTTAGAGTCAGGGGTAAAATGGTCCAAACATGTTTTTTCTCTCTTTCACATTTTTTTTGTAAAAGCATCAAATTACAGGGACCAACTTATAATTAACTTTATAGGGGGGATGATCAACTGAAAACCATAAAAATGTTAAGGACTGTGAGGACCGATCTTAATCATCCAAGGGTTTTAATCAATGGTAATTACAAAGAATGACATATTTTGTAATATTAGTAAAAGGGATGTCCTATTTCATCTCTAATTTAAAAGTTTTGAGAAGAAACTTGTAATTTTAGCCACTGTTCCATCCTTCATCTTAGTCAAACATGTATGGCGCCTACATCACCAACCACATCCCTTCTAAAAGAACATCACCATCGTTGTATCTTTGTTCTTGCCTCCTTCTCATCCGTCCGACGTCATCATCGTGGTTCTTCCTTCTTAACTCCTCACGATTTCATCTGTTCGCGTTCTTCATCGAAAATCAAATCTTCACCAAGAACCTCACCACAACAGATTCGAATATCCAATATGAGATATATAATAGAACTCAACCAAGTCAAATAATCATCAATGATTGCTCTCTCGACAGCGACAGAGACAGTGATAATCGCCTCTATAGATCTTCTTATACAACATCTTTATATAACTAAATCACACAGATCTAATGATTATCAATGTGTTGCACGTGATCGGAGAAGTATTAGCAGAAAGAGATGGAGACACATACTAATGAGATAGGAGATGAAGATTCTAGTGATCACCTTGTTCTCGGCACAAGGTCTGAAGATTTATAGAATACTTTTGTATGATTTCGTTAGGTGAAAATATGTAAGGGATAAATATTAATTGTATCAAAATAAGGAAAGGATATGTATGTGTTGTAAATAAGGCAAGTCTATAATGCCTTAAACTCTGAGCTTTCTTTATCTCTTTTTTATTCCTAACAATATAAATAGGGGTTATGGGGTGAACTTGATTAGAGATTCGAAATAGAGAGAGAACCGATATTATGCTTAAATTGTAATCGAATCTACAAGTGAGATATACAACGTACGTTATTCTTCATATTCTTCGTATTATTCTTTGTTCTTATCGTACTTGATTGTAAATCTGGGATCCATAAAATAGATTATAGATGAAATTTGTGATTGAATTCATGTGGTGAATCAACATTCATCAACATACTGATGAGATGGAGACGAAGATTCTAGTGATCACCTTGATCTCGGTCGGCACAAGGTCTGAAGATTTATAGAATGCTTTTGTTTGATTTCGTTAGATGAAAATAGATTATAGATGAAATTTGTGATTGATTTCATGTGGTTAATCAACATATTCATGAACATTATATTGGATTTCATATGGTGAAATGACATATTTATGAAAATTGTGTTTTATTTCATGAGATGAAATAAGGTTAGTACATGTTTCATGCGATGAATTAGTATGTGTTTCATATGGTGAATTTGTGTGTTTTATATGGTGAATTGTGTTTCATATGATGAACCTATGATGCGTTTAATATGGTGAATGAATATGACTGTTTCACCTGTTGAATCTTGTTACCAAAATGACGATTATGCCCTTTTTTAATTAAAAAGAGTTTTCAATTAAAACTATAAGATCAAAATCAAATTAAGGCTTAGATCGGTCCTTAGGGTTTTCAACCATTCTATGGCTTTTATTTGTTTTAACCCCTTAACTTATAATTAACTATTATATATACATATATATATATATATGTGTGTGTGTGTGTGTGTATAATATGAACAAACGCACATCTACTTGTGGCATCAAGTACCACCATATCAGAACTGGTGATCTCTTCTCTCCGATGATCTCTTCTCTCACCTCACCTCACCTCTCCTCTCCTCTCTTCGATATATATATATATATATATATATAATTAACTATTAGAAGGAGGTTCATGCGAGAGGACGGTAACAATTTACGAGAATGCGAGGACAATCCTCAGCCAATCATTTTGTACATGAAATTTTTCATGTACAAAATCACGTATGATTCATGTACAAAATCACATATGATTCACGTACAAAATCATATATGATTATCCGCGACTTTTCTCGCGACTTGCCCATGGGAAAAGTCGCCCGTGTCCTTTTGATGCTTACAAAATCACATATGATTTTGTACATGAAATCATATGTGATTTTGTACATGAAAAATTTCATGTACAAAATGATTGGCTGAGGACTGTCCTCGTATTCTCGTAAATTGATACCGTCCTCGTATGAACCCGCCTCTTAACTATTATATATATGTATATATATATATATATACTATGAACAAACACACATGGACACAAACACACAACTACCTGTGGCATCAAGTACCAACATATCACAACTGACGACTTCTCTCACCTCTCCCCTCTCCCCTCTCCGACCATTGTGACCCACCACAACCCATCTGAGGTTTGTAACGGGAACCAAAATCTCCGGGAAAACTCATATTGAAACCATCTGAGGTTTGTAAGAGGGACTACATCACAGAGATAACTCAAAAAGTTAAGACCTAATTGCCGGCGAGCTCCGGTTACGTCTCCGGCTAACTCCGATCATCGTCTCTGACATCCAAGAACACAAAAAACTCGCCCACACACACACTAAAAACAACCTGCGTTTACGAACAAATTGACAACTCAACTTCGTCGTATACTTGTTGTGTGTTTGTGTCCCTATGTGTTTTCGTAAGTGAAGTTAATATTTTTTGAGTATACACACCAATAGGGACAAAGCCTTCTAGTTTTTGTTTTTAATCAATTTGTTTTATGGGTTTTGCTTAAATGGTGATGGAGGTCACCATAAATTTTGATGGAGAATTCATAGTGACGAAACCACAGGGACGATACATGTATCTTGGAGATCTCAATTTTACCGTCCACAAAAAACAATTTGCAGGGACCAAATCATAGGTATCACGGTTGGGATGTGGTTGATTTACAGGGACGAAATGGTGATGGCCGATAAGGACGATGGTCCCTGTGTTTTACACACATACGTGTATATGTATATGTGTGTATATATATGTATATAAGATTTAGATAATTAGGTACAGGTGCCTATAGTATTTTTAGTTTTTATAAAAGTAAGGAAAAACGAACAAAAAGCGCAAAAGGGGTGGAAAACGTGGTTAGACGAAAGTACTTCTGGCTCTAACGAATCTTTTTAACGTCGTTAGTGACCAGGTCTCATTTTCAAAGAATAATCCAAACCTAAGGGATCACTTCTTGAGATATTGAAGTTTAGGTACCACTTTCAAAGAAAACGCTATACCTTAAGGACCCAAAGTGTAGTTTACTCTTTCATTTATTACGTAGAGCATCTGGTAGTATAAATTTTCATGGATTTTATCTTTGGACCAACCAGTTGTTTGCTCGGTCGATTAAAATCTGTCACACCCGGCTAAAGCGAAAACACGAGGTACGACAGTTCTAGGTTTCACAACAATAGGAATATAAACACCAACCATACATATATTTAAAACGTCAAAGTTTAAAGTTTAAAAGTTTACAACACGACTACTTTAACTTTAACAAACAAATTACATCAAAACAGATATATATATATAAAGTCTTGATTGGTGTTCCACAAAAATAAGCTAAGCCTGATCGGTTACCTTCTTATGTTCCTATAAAGCATGTTAAAACAGAAGGGTCAACTACAAAGAGTTGGTGAGTTCACAGGTTTTCAAATGCACAAAACATTTTATATGCAAGGTATAAAAATAGTGAATCGGATGATCGCATCAACTTTAATATTTTAACCTTTATGAGCAAATATACAAATTATCTTTACACATGATATTTAAATATTGAGCCACTACTAAGCCTGAACGACATTCTACGCCCCACGAACTATCTCAGCGGTGGATCTAAAGTCCACATGTGTAGAGCATTCTTAATTGATAAAGTGCACCCCTACTTGCCAGTTAGGTGGGTATGTCAACCAAATAGCGCTATCCACAAATATCATCGGCTCAAAAATATACGGAGTTAATAGTAGTGTACCACGGGGACTTTACATAACTCAATATATCATTTTGTGTAACATCAATTTGCTCATCTTAATGATTTATATATTTTTCTTTAATCAATATAAATCAATTCAATTTCCTTTAAAACAACATTCTTTACACCCCAAAACGTATAAACATTTAAAAAGAGGGGCCGTGAATACTCACCTTATAGCAAAAGCTTCCGAATAGATACCTAAGATGTCCCCTTGACGGCCTAACGATTTCCTAACAAAGCAAAGTACCCAAATGATCACTTGTTGATCAAAACTTCTCTCAGTGATTTGAATATGATTCCTTTACTATACTTAGTGAAGTTCCTTAGATAAGCTTCTGTTCAAATTCAGCGATAGCATACGGCGGTGCTATCGACGATCGGCGAAGATCAAGGATCAACAAACTTGTCTCTGAAGACCTGAAGATCAGCTATCACACCAGAAGACCATTCAGCGACAGTCGAAGACCAAAGCTGAAGAAAGAGATAATCAGCTAAGTGACCTGAAGCAGTTCAGCGATAGCAGCGATTATCTACTCAAAGTGTGAAGTCTTGTGAAGCCTCAACAACACTGAAGTTCATCCTTGAACATTCAGTGTCAGCGATCAAATGAAGCTTCCTCTGCAAGATTAAAGTTTGATCTTATCCTCGATGCACAAAAGTCAAACCTAGAACCATGTCAGAAAAGGACATACGACATGTCTCTTATGTCCCCATCATATCTGATATGGTACTGTTCATATTTGGCCAAAAGCATGGTTGTCTTATTTACAAGGACAAGCTTCCTATCCAAGCTTGACACATGGCATGTACCTTTTGCTTTGCATTAAATGCAAACGGGTATAAATAGATGAAGATATCTTCTTCATCTTCATGCATGCTTCCTTCTAGCCTATACCTTCTGTATTCTTTCTTTCATCTTCTTGTGCATCAAACTGTGTGTTTCTTTAGTTACAATAGAATAGGTTTTCAACTTGTTCTAATTCCGCTTGTAACTGTAAATTTGTTTATTTTCTATAAACTCATTTAAAAACTAAAATCTGTGTGTTTGTATTCAACCCCCCCCTTCTACAAACTGTTTACTTATATTTAACTCTTGTAGACCCTTATTGGGACCAACAGGTGGTATCAGAGCAGTGTTGTTATCTTTCTCTTTAAAATATTCTTCTTTAGATCATATTTTAAAATGACAAACCCTAATACAAACTACAACGATAACGGATCTTTAGCTAAACCTCCAAGGTTCAGCCATGATAATTTCCCTTTATGGAAAGAAAGAATGTCACTTTTTCTAGAGGGATCTGATCCTAAGATCCCATACTATGTAGAAAACGGACCTTTCGTTCCTACAGCCATAGTAGCTTGTTGTACACCTTGCTACTACCCTAGCCGTCGCTGAAAGGAGTATTGTAAAAACTCCAGATCGATGGACTGAGGAAGACAAGAAAGAAGTTGCTATTGATGCGTAAGCACGATCTATAATAGCAATTTCTTTGCCTGATGAAGTATATCATTTTGTAATGAAAATGAGATATTCAAAAGCCATGTGGGATACTCTATGTATCCAATATGAAGGAACTTCTGAGGTTAAAGTAACTAGATGCATAAACCTTGTAAGAAAATACGAGAGCTTTATGTATCAAAAGGGTGAATCTCTCTCTCAAATTCACCAGAGATTTAACTGTCTGCTGATTGATCTTAAATCAGTCGATAGGGTATATTCAAACGCTGAAATTCTGACAAAATTCATGGAGGCATTGCCTGATCAATGGGCAGTGTACACTACATGTATAAAACTGTCAAAGAATCTTGAAACTTTGTCTTTAAGTGCATTTATGGTATGCTCTTAAATGAGGAACAATCTCAGCTTCTAAGGAAAAACCTTCTTAACGAACTCAAAGGTGCTAAAAGTACTTCTTTAGCACTTGTGACTTCTGAAGGAACTTCTTCTAAAAATGGTTCTTCTTCTACTATCACCTCCATAACTGAATTAGGTCAAACTGATTCAGAAGATCAACTCACTGATGCTGACATCTCTGAGTTTGATAACTCTCTAGCTCTTTTAACCAACAACTTTAAAAGATTTGCTAGAAAGAGCAATTTTCGAAAATCTTCTAACCTCTCTGACTCTGAAAAACAGAAAATGTTGCCCGATGAAAAAGCCTCAGCTATCTGTTTTAATTGTCAAAGAAAGGGCCATTTTGCAAGTGAATGCAGGTCGAAGAAAGTTGCTGCTCCCACTACCTCCCATACCTCTGATAAACAGGAGAAGTATTTGAAAATGAAAAACAAATACAGAGATATGAAGAAAAACCAGCAAAAAGGCAAAGGCCTTGTCGCTGAAGAAGTTGATTGGGATGCTGAAGATGACTGGGCCAAGACCTTTGAAGAGTCTGGTTCAGATGAAAAAGATCTTGCCTTTCTCTGTCTAATGGCAAGAATAGAGGATGCTGAAGAAGTCTCTGAAACTTCTTCCTCTGAGTCTCCGTCTACTCAGGTAAACATTCCCTCTGACTCCTTACTCTCTCAAAAAGATAACTTGTCGGCTCTCGATGCAATGACTGTTGATTTTTACAACGCTTTGAATGGAAAGATAAAAGCTGAGAAAATTAACACTGACTTATCTGAACAATTAAAAAATTGCCACATAAGAATCAAAGAACTTTCCAAACTTGAGGATTCTCTCAAAGACCAAGTTTTTGCAAATCAAACAATAAGCATTGAGAAACAACAAGCTATCGCTGATAGGGAAAAGGCTATCGCTGATCTCAACTCTGAAAAGGCAACCATCGAAGGATGGTGTAAGGCTTCTGATAAAGTCAATGAGATTATCAATGCCCAAATACCTATGAAAGTGAGAAGTGGGTTAGGCTATAACCCTGAAAAGGAAGAATCAGAGAATGATCGTTCCATGCTCAAGTTTGGAATGTTTGTCTCTTCTATCCCTGATCCTTCTTCTTCAACTTCTACTTCCTCTTTCCCTAAAGAGAAGCTTCCTGTGGATTATTCTAAGAAGGTGATCAAAAACAAGTTTCTTGACCATGTTCCTAAGAATAAGAAAACTCTCGATAAGAACAAGAAGTCCTCTGAGTAAATTTCTAAATCTGGGAAGAAGGTCCTTGATTATTCTCAGAGACCAACTCCCAAGATTAAAATCGATCTCACTCCTACCCCTGACAAGGTTATAATACCTCCAAGGACAATGGATAAAGGAATTCTTGGACCTATCCCTGAGAAACTTCCTGCTCTCTCTCTTATCTCCAAACCTTTTAAGTATAGGAAATGCTTTCACTGTGGTGAAACAACCTACATTGCAAGCAAGTGTCCTAATGCTACTAGAGCTGATAAACTAGCTCATGGAAAGAAAGTAGCTCAAGCTGATAAATCAGCGAGAGTAAAATCCACCAAAGTTGCTAAACCAACTAAGGTGAAGATATCCACTGAAGAGAGTTCTTCAGCTAGTAGTACATCCGCCAATCCTGTATCTAACCAAGCAGGACCCATAGTAATATGGGTACCTTTAAACAATTAATCTTTTGTTGTATGTAGAGTGCCAAAGGTATCTGGTATCTTGATAGCGGATGCTCGAGGCATATGACTGGCAGAAAATCTCTGCTCTCTGACTACAAAGAAGAAGCTGGTCCATCAGTGACCTTTGGTGGAAATGGCAAAGGATACACTAAAGGATATGGAATTCTGTCCAACGGAGCCATATCATTTTCTCGTGTCGCTTACGTTGAGGGACTAAAGCACAATCTCTTGAGCGTTAGTCAGTTGTGTGACAAAGACTTCAAAGTTCTATTCCTAAAGAATAGATGCGCTGTCACTGACGGAAATGATAAGCTTGCCCTCTCTGGCAAAAGAGTTGAAAACGTATATGTCATAAACATGAATAGTTCTCACTCTGAGAACGTGTGCTTCATCTCTAAAGCATCCACAGACATAAACTGGTTATGGCATAAAAGACTTTCTCATCTCAACTTTAAGACAATAAATGAGTTGTCTCAAAAAGACTTAGTCAGAGACCTCCCTAATCACATATTTACAAAGGAATCTCTTTGTTCAGCATGTGAGAAGGGAAAGCTGACAAAAGCCTCCTTCAGGTCAAAGCAAGTTTCTTTAGTGACCACTCCTCTTCAGCTACTCCACATGGATCTCTTTGGACCTGTAAATGTCCAATCAATCTCTGGAAAGAAATACACTTTAGTGATTGTTGATGAATACTCCAGATACACATGGGTGTTCTTCCTTCGATCCAAAAGTGATACCCCTGAAATGATAATATCTTTTATCAAAAGAATGGAAGTACTGAACAACTTACTTGTTTGCTCCATAAGAAGTGATCATGGTACTGAATTCAAAAATAGTACTTTGGTTAGTTTCTTTGAAGAAAAAGGCATCTCTCACAACTTCTCATCAGTGAGAACTCCTCAGCAAAATGGTATTGCTGAAAGAAGAAATCGAACTATAATCGAAGCAGCTCGCTCAATGCTCAGCGAATCGCGTCTTCCAACTCAATTCTGGGCTAAAGCTGTCAATACAGCGTGCTTTACTCAGAATCGATCCCTGATTGTTAAGCGATTCAAGAAGACTTCCTATGAATTATTTCATGGGAGAAGACCCACTCTGAAATATCTTCACATTTTTGGATGTACGTGTTACATTCTGAATGACAGAGATCATTTGGGTAAATTTGATCCCAAAGCTGATGATGGTATATTTCTTGGATACTCCTCTGTATCTAAGTCTTTCAGAGTATTCAACAAAAGAAGACAACACGTTGAAGAATCTATGCATGTCAACTTTGATGAATCTCGTCCCATTCATCCTTCTCATAATCTTGATGATGATGAAGAATTGAATGCTTGGATGGAATCTCATTATGGGGAACCTGAAACATACTTCAGCAATCAAACTCCAGCTGATGCATGTGATGATGAAATCCCTGTAAACTCAACAAGTAACAATCATCCATCTTCAGGGATAAATGTTACTCCTTTAAATCGATTCTGACCGTTTGATTCATCTCTTGGAAATTCCTCTGTGAATAACCAAACCTCTTCGAAAATCAATCCCCGAATTGATTCTAAATGAAGTACACATTCTTTGAAACAAGTCCTATTCCGGAATGCGAAGAACGGTCGGCCGAATCTGTTGTTGATTTCTCTCCTCAACCACCAGCTCAGCGATGGACTGTAAACCATCCAATAAATCAGATTATTGGTGATCCCACTGCAGGTATCAAAACACGTAGAGGCACAGGTAATATCTGTCTTTATGTTAACTTCATTTCTCTCTCTGAACCTAAGAAGATAGATCAAGCTATCTCTGACCCTAGCTGGGTTTCAGCTATGCAAGAAGAACCGACTGAATTTCGTAGAAATAAAGTTTGGAATCTTGTTCCTAGACCCTCTGATAAAACCGTCATAGGAACCAAATGGGTTTTCAGAAATAAGCTAGATGAAAACGGGACTATAATTCACAATAAGGCTAGACTTGTTGCTCAAGGTTATAGACAGGAAGCAAGAACTGATTATGATGAAACCTTTGCCCCTGTAGCTCATTTAGAAGCCATAAGACTCTTTTTAGCTTATGCTGCCCATAAAGACTTCAAAGTTTTTCAAATGGATGTTAAAAGTGCTTTTCTAAATGGAAAACTCAGCGAGGAAGTTTATGTTGAACAACCCCCTGGTTTCTCAGACCCAACCACCCTGTTTATGTTTTTAAACTTGAAAAAGCTCTTTACGGGTTAAAACAAGCTCCTAGAGCTTCGTATGATACCCTCTCTAAATTTATGCTTAAAGAAAAATTTGTTCGTGGAAAAATCGACCAAACTCTGTTTTTAAGAAAATATAAAGGTCATACGATTCTCGCTCAGATATATGTTGATGACATTATCTTTGGCTCCACAAGACCCAAACTATGCACTCGTTTCGCTGCAAGAATGCAAAAACAATATAAAATGAGTATGATGGGTGAACTAACATATTTTCTAGGTTTGCAGATTAAGCAATCTGACAAAGGAATTTTTATTTGTCAAAGCAAATATGTTAAAGACATGCTGAAAATTTTTGATATGAATCAATGCTCAGCGATGAAGACGCCTATGGCGCCTCCTCTGACATTAAACAAGGATCCCAATGGAAAACCAGTCAATGACACTGCCTATCGAGGAATGATTGGGTCTCTGCTGTATCTTACAACGAGTAGACCAGACATCATGTACGCTACCTGTCTCTGTGCTCGGTATCAAGCTGAACCGAAGGAATCCCATCTAATCGCTGTAAAGCGAATCTTCAGATACCTGAAAGGAACTCCAAATCTTGGTCTCTGGTATCCCAAAGGCTCAGGATTTGATCTTATTGGTTACTCTGACAGTGACTTTGCAGGTTGTAAGATTGATAGGAAAAGCACCACTGGTGGGTGTCAGCTGCTAGGTGGAAAGTTAATAAGTTGGACAAGTAAAAAAGCGAAACTCAGTGTCCACTTCCACCGCTGAAGCTGAATACGTAGTAGCTGGTAGTTGTTGTGCTCAAATCCTTTGGATGAGAAATCAACTCAGAGACTACGATCTAAGTGCTAACAACCCTGTACTTCACTCCAAAACCAAGCACATTGAGATCCGATATCACTTTATCAGAGATCATGTGATGAATGGTGAAGTTGAGCTCCATTTTGTTCCTACTGAATATCAGCTCGCTGATCTTTTCACCAAGCCTCTTGATGAAACTAGATTCAATCTACTCATCAGCGAACTTGGTATGTTGAACGCTGAATAATTTATTAAACAGTGACCAACAAAGGATTACAAATAAGCCTTCAAACTTTCCATTCTCTGAACTCTGATTCAGCGATATCTAGGCCATCTCCTCAGGTATTATCTTCTAATCTCTCGACACTCTTTGATATCCTTTCTCATCAAAGAATGTCTCTCTTATTTTAAAACTCCTCACTGACAATCCTTTATTATTAGTGATGAAGATTTTTCTAAAAATATTAATGATAAACCTTCCTTATGGATAACCATCATTATAATCTTTTAAAAATAAAAGAAAAGGACACGTCAGACTTTTTTTTTCTGACACACGACGGACCACGACGTTTCCATTCCATCTCCTTTCTTGGAACGTGCGCTAGGTCATCATTTCTTTTTCAAAAAGCTAAAACCGTCGTTTAGCAATCCTTTCTTTCTCTCTCCTCATGCTATTTAAGCATTCTTTTTGCCTTACTTTGTTCCTTCCGCTTTCATAACTTCCCTAAAGGCAAAGGAAAACTTCGATTCTTCAAGCTTTCTCCAAGAACACCAAGAACATGCACTTGTGCGTTTTTCTCCTTCACACGTTTAAGGTTTGATCTAAACCTTATATCAAGAACTGGAAACAACTTGTTTCACCTTTCTTCTTTATTTTCATTCTAAAAATTAATAAAATCTTGTTTTTAAAGTGAAAAGCTTTTTCACTTTCAAAACCCTGTTCTTAGAACTGAATTTTTTTTAAGTTTTATCATTTTTTTTACCTTTAAATTTTTATTGCCAACAAGCATTTTGATATTGTTCATCAAAATACTTGTTTCTTTGCTCTTACATTTGGTACTTTTTATACCAAAACTCTGGTTTATACATTCATGTATTAAAACCATGATTTATCTCTTCGGTGTTGCCATTTTTCCTACAGAAATGGCCTCTGCTTCCAACGTCGCTGAAACTGCTGCTGCTAACTAGTTGGTCGCTGCACCAACCTGTCAATTTGAGCTGGAAAAGTCAACCTTCAAGCCATGCAATTACATTGCATTGGTGGACATTCCCTCTGAACACCCTCAGTTCAAGGACGCTGCAACCTTCCTCAACGGGTGCCCTCTGA
Organism: Silybum marianum; assembly: GCA_036898165.1. Classification (NCBI taxonomy): domain Eukaryota; kingdom Viridiplantae; phylum Streptophyta; class Magnoliopsida; order Asterales; family Asteraceae; genus Silybum; species Silybum marianum. The sequence continues at coordinate 18,324,703 of CM072530.1, read as the reverse complement.
TGTATGCCTTCGTCCACAACCCAGTGGGCATTGCCTCTCACCTTCAGGCTCTCTGGTACACGGCGCAATGTACCACTCTGAAAACAGACAAAGGCACCGTCCTTCCAGCTATTTCCTTCACAATCCCTGAACTTGGCTTCTTCGCCTTCTCAGCGGGGTTTGTACGCAAGGCGCTAAGACTTCCTCAGCGAAAGAAGAATGAGCAATGGGGTGCTGAACCAACAAAGCAATAGATAGATGCTTTCTTGGAATCCATTGGCTACAAATGGGAGAACCCCTTAGTGAAGACGGTGGGGTCAAAGCTGGAAAAGAAGCGACTCCCTGCTTGCTGGCAGTATATTTTCACGCAGGTCATTCAGTGCCTAAGGTCCAAGGTTGGCTCCCACGATCAGGCGAGCAAACATTTTCAAGACCTTGTCTTCTCTCTCTGCACGGGTCATCCTCTGAACTACGCTGACTACATCTTCAGCGATATGTGCAGCCGCCTCAACGCCTCCACCAGACATCCTGTTATCCCTTACCCCCGTTTCTTCTCCACCATCCTTGAAGGGGCTTTCGGGGAGAGCTACCCGAAAGTCGGAGACTTTGCCTTCTCAATGGTAGGGAAGAAGTCCCTGGACCTGGAAGAACGTCCAGGTGATGCTCCTCTCACTCCCTATATGCTTCAAATTATTGGAGCACCTCTTTTAGTGACCTCCTCACTGCCCATCCCCTCAGTGAGTACCCAAGGCACTACTGCTACAAAGAGGAAAACCCCCACTGATGGTCATAAGAAGACCATCGCCTCAAAGAAACCTAAGAAGGTGGTCTCTCAACAGACCATCCTCTCTGATTTTGGTGTACTTCAATCACCACCCTCATCCACAGCCCCTCCAACGGTTTCTGCTGCCGTTGAAGCTTCATCAGCACTACCACCACCATCAGTGACCAAGGTCTCTGAAGGTGTTATAGCCAGCTCTGCTGAAGCTGGATCAGGTATTACTTTCACTGCCCTCTCTACCTCTTCCATCTCTACTTCTTTGGTCCTCACATCAGCAAGTGACTCAGTGATAGTTGTCCCTATCTCTGATAATGCTGAAATGCACGCAGTCCAAACCTCAAAATTGTTTAGGCAATCTGAGTTTTGGAAAGCCAATTTAAAAGGACCTCAGAGTATCGCTTTCAGATATTCTAAGACACTGGTCAGTGATCCTCAGGACACTACCTCTGCAAAAGTAGTCCCTGAGAGTAATCCTCATGATATTCTCAAGGAAAATAATGCTATTTTTCATCCATCATCTGATCCGGATTCTTTTCCCGCCTCTCTGTCAATGTCATCAGCTGCTGCCACTACGACCACCACCACCACCACTTCGAAGACAGCGATGAAGTCTCCTCAGCGCCCTCCCAATGCCAAAAAGCTCAGGGATGTCAAGATGGAGCACCTTGCCCCCAAGCTTCCTCCTAGGGTCACTGAGTTACCTCCTGTGTCCCTGCCTGCTCCCACATTCCCTGCCATTGACCATCTGGTCAATGAGTGTGCTCTCACCAGAGCCAGGCTGGACACACTGCAAACTTCTACGGAGTTGATCTTCTGGCAGGTCGCTGGCACTCCAGGAATGAAGACGAACGTCAGCAACTTGGTGTCTGATGTTCAGACTCTAAAGGACGACCACAAGGATCTTCACCAATCCCTCATCAACATTGAGCAAAAGATTGATGCTCAGGCCACTGTCCTCGAGTCTATTCAAAAGACTCAGTCTAACATAATGCAGGCTCTCTCAAGGCTCAGTGGGACTGGTCCCTCCTTTGCTGCTGCTGATCGTACCATGCTTGAGGCCGTGCACACGAATGTTCGCACTCTGATGGTTCACGTTCTGCCCCATGATAACATTGAGGGGGAGAAGGTGGCCAAAGAGTTCGCTGACGAACTTATCGGCGAGCACAATTGACGGTTTCCAGATGAAAGGATCTCTCCTTACATTCAAAGACCAGAACCTTCTGCAAGGTTCGTTGCTGATGATGAAGAAGAGGATGATGATGAAGAAGAAGAAGAAGAAGAGGAACACGTCCCTCACTTTGGAGATGAGGATGATGATGATGATGATGACTTGGGATTTGCAATGGAGCATTTCAGATTATCCAGACCAAGCACATCTCAGCTAGAGCCCTTGGGGGACAGAGCTGGACCTTCAGCCAGAGTGGTTGATCTGGAGGCCACCATCCCTATATCAGAGGGGGAGACCGCTGATAAGGTATCACTTCAGCTTATCCCTTATATTACTCCTCTCTCTGAATCCCCATATATAACCCTTCATCCTTCAAACCCTCTCTCTGATAAATCTCCTCTCTCTCCTTCCCTCAGTGATCCCTGTCCCCCAAAGGACTCATCCACAAGGAGGGAACCTTCTTCTAAAGAGCAGTTTATGTACATAGTTGAAACCGACTCTGAGGAAGAAGAAGGCCTCATTCCTCGACGACGCGTTCAGAAGAAGATTATAAGCGACCCTGAAGAGGAAGAAAGGCGAATAAAATTCCTAAGGGAATTCGAATCCAAAAGAATAAGGGTACCCCATGAAGACCCAATAAATGCTGTACCAATCAGGATGGTAGATGAATTCTACTTTTTATCCAAGGAAGAGAGAGAACAAGCTTTGGAAGCTCAGAGGATCAGAGATGAAGAAATAAAGCAAACTGAGAATGATCTTGCTTTAGCAAGGAAGATTCTCAGGGAAGACACAGCAAGAGACAAAGCAGCAAAAGAACAATTAGAAAAGAGTGAACGGCTCGCTGCAGCTTTGGCTCAGAAAGAACTTGTACAAGAAAACCTGAATGTAGATCCCATTCTCGCTCAACAGAAGATTCTCACTGCACTAACCACTGAAGCCACAACTCAGAAAGACAAAGAACTGGATTGGTGCACAGAGATGCTGAACTTTCGAAGATCTGATTCCAAAATCATTCACGCAACTATCCAAGGGCGACACTCCAACAGAGGTGGTCCAAAGGTATATGTAAGAATGACTAGGCCATCCAGAACAGAGAGAGAAGAAGCAAAATTCTTAAGGTTATATAGATACACTGAATGGCTCGAAATCAGAGATGCCATTCAGGGTTCCAAATCCAAATTCAAGAATGTGGTAGAAGATGAGCTGAATCAGTTGCTGCAGAGAATGTCACAACATGTACAAGTTCCCTCTCTCCCTGAATCATCTAAGAAAAGAAGATCAACCTCTGAAGAAGGACCAAGCTTAAGAAATGAACATAGTGTCAAATTTGATCTTGAAAGCATCATCAGTCATATGACGCTCCCTGATATATCTATGCTGGACACCTCTCTTCCTACGGATCGATTATATGAAGAAAGTGAAGTCATCTCGCTCCCTGAATCTGGCATGATTTTCTTGGATAATGAAAGACAGCTTCGTCTCTTCAGAAACAAGGAACTTCATAAGGCCCCTACTCGTTTCATAAAAATCTTATCTTATTCTTCGGTCTAATGACCCTGCGGTAATCGGACGAAGATGCTTTTTGAACATGAGTTACAAAGAAGAAATGTGAGCCTCTCTGATTGGTAGTAGCTTTTTATTCCTTTGTAATATTTTCTTCAGTGTAAATGTACTTTCACTTTAATGATTGTAATTTCATTTCTATGTAATATCTTCAGATTATGATCAATGAAATACACTCTGAGTACTTTACTCCATCTCGTACTGAAAAGATCCCTGAAAAAAGTAAAAAGGGACAATGAACATAAGAGTTCTATCTTCTTAACTTTTCTTCGCTCACTGAACCTTCACTCTGAAAGTTCAATAAGTGAATGTACTTTAAGCTCTTCTACTTGTAAAAAATTGTGTTTTCATATCCTTATAAATGAAACTCAATTCAGATAATAGATTAGCTGAAAAATATCTCATAGATTAGTACTTAGAAAATTTATTTTAAATTTTATAAGTCCCTGCTAATCTTTTAAAAGCAATTTTCCTATGTTGCTTAATCATAATCAAATAGAGGGAGATTGTTGATCATAACTCCTCTCAGTGATTTGAATATGATTCCTTTACTATACTTAGTGAAGTTCCTTAGATAAGCTTCTGTTCAAATTCAGCGATAGCATACGCTGATTGCTATCAGCGACCGCTGAAGATCAAGGATCAACAAGCTTGTCTCTGAAGACCTGAAGATCAGCTATCACACCAGAAGACCATTCAGCGACAGTCGAAGACCAAAGCTGAAGAAAGAGATAATCAACTAAGTGACCTGAAGCGGTTCAGCGATAGCAGCGATTATCTACTCAAAGTGTGAAGTCTTGTGAAGCCTCAGCAACACTGAAGTTCATCCTTGAACATTCAGTGTCAGCGATAAAATGAAGCTTCCTCTGCAAGATTAAAGTTTGATCTTATCCTCGATGCACAAAAGTCAAACCTAGAACCATGTCAGAAAAGGACATACGACTTGTCTCTTATGTCCCCATCATATCTGATATGGTACTGTTCATATTCGGCCAAAAGCATGGTTGTCTTATTTACAAGGACAAGCTTCCTATCCAATCTTGACACGTGGCATGTACCTTTTGCTTTGCATTAAATGCAAACGGGTATAAATAGATGAAGATATCTTCTTCATCTTCATGCATGCTTCCTTCTAGCCTATACCTTCTGTATTCTTTCTTTCATCCTCTTGTGCATCAAACTGTGTATTTCTTTAGTTACAATAGAATAGGTTTTCAACTTGTTCTAATTCAGCTTGTAACTGTAAATTTGTTTATTTTCTATAAACTCATTTAAAAACTAAAATCTGTGTGTTTGTATTCAACCCCCCCCCCCCCCTTCTTGGGACCAACATCACTTATATTTAACTCTTGTAGACCCTTATTGGGACCAACATCACTTATATGTCTAACGATTACTATGAGAGTGCTTATAAGTCCTTATATTTCCAACTTGGTCTACTATTGTCCCGTTATACATAATGCACATATGCTCTTTAATGATATAAATTATACCGAAAATGTAATGTTATAGTCCTTCAAGTGATCAACATTCATGAAATCAAACAATTTCAAAGTTTCACTTTCTGACAGAAACTATAAGTCCTAAACATAATCAAATTAATGTAATATACAAAATGACAAAATTTCCCCTCTTTTTATATGTGATACGTTACTGAGTTTTGGTCATTTTGACCAAAGTTCATGCATTTTGGACATATAAAAAGGGTTCATATAATTTATACAAAACAGTGTGTCACAGCAAGTATGACAGATTACACCCTGTTAGTAAAACAATCATTTGAGGAGTTCTACTAAGTATTTTTCAGAAATTCCAGTTGGATTATAAACATAACACATAAAGGAAACTTTTAAGATAAGAATCACTCATTTTGGATGAGTTATGAGGAAGATATGGCACCACAAATTTACATGCACACATCTGTCATTAGTTGACAGATTGCACACTTCACTTTAATAAATTGGTTAATGCCTCAAAACTTCATATTTTTGAATGATACTGGATTCATATGAACCTAACTCATGAAATAAAATTCCAGAAGAATAATTATGCATTATGGACTAATAATCAAAGGGATATTATCACACAAAGTAGGGTTTACCTTCTGGTGGGTTCACAGTTTGCATACCTAAAATGTTTTAGATGTTTGGAGGGTCAAAACTCCATATTTTCATGTGATTTCACTTGAAAACAGAAGATAACTCATAAAACTAACTCTCAAAAGAAAAATCATCCTTTTTCATTGAGTTTTAAAAGAGATATGGTCATTTGAACATGCATGCACAAATCTGTCAGCTTTGGACAGATTGCATAATCATTTTGTTTTGAATAATTGAAACCCCAAATCACCTCATCTTTGAGTGAAACTAGTGGAATTTGAAAGGTAACTCATTAAAATAAGTTCTAGAAGAAATATTAAGTAATTTGAACGATTATTTTGAGAGTTATGGTTGTTCAAAGTAGGGTTTACCTACTGTTGAATTTTCAGATGCATATCCAACTTGTTTTGAGCATTTAGGGGGGGGGGGGGGTCAAAACTCAATGTTTTTGTGTGAGACCACTTGGATTAGAACTCCAACTCATAAAATAAACTTTTAGAAGAAGATTCATACCATTTGGATGATTATTTAGCAAGATTTGGGCGACATGAATACAAGGAAGTAACCTGTCGGCACCAAAAATGCTCATTTCAATGAACAAACCCACATGCAAAAAGATTTTACCTGCTTTCTTGAGTTCTAATGTTTGGGTCATAGATTATCATCATTATATGAACATTTTTACATGTTTTTGGTGTATAATCTTTCCATTAACTTCGAAATTTCAGAGGTTAGATGAATGTGACTAAAAATGCAAGAAAAAGTGGGTTTTTCACTCAAGATTTACAAGAAAATGATGGAGATGATATTACTACTTACAGGGGCCCCACTCCAACCCAATATTAAAAAAAAATTAAACTCAAGCCCAAAAATGAAATTAAAGTGTCATTTTTCTTAATTTTTGCCTTTTTCCTCAAAATGTAAGTCCAAAAGTGATTAAATTCTATAAAAATAGAATTGTTATATTTTAAATACTAAAACTATATATTTTATATAAATTGGGTATAAATTAGAGCATTTGGCACTATATAGGACGTTTCAGATAGTTACGGGTCGGAAACGGACTTTCTAAGCAATTACCGGTAACTCTAGAAATTTTTGGCCAATCTAATCTAACCAACTCCCAATCTTATAACTTATCTAAAATAACACTAACATAAACTTAGTAAGGGCTACCCTGAAAGCTCAAATTTGACAGTTGTCACAGTCTCCCCCTGTTAGAGAAATTTCGTCCCGAAATTTAAGAACTAGCTTTCTCCGGGGCGTTCGCAAACAGGCGAGGATATTTATGCTTCAACTAATATTCATGTTCCCAAGTATGTTCTGGGCCATGCTTCGCATTCCAGCGAACTTTAACAATAGGGATCTTACTGCGCCTCAGCCGTTTGACATCTCGGTCAAGGATTTCGATTGGTTCTTCGATGAAGTGTAACCGATCGTTAATTTGAACATCTCCCAAGGGTAGAACTAATGTTTCATCTGCTAGGCATTTGTTCAAGTTTGACATGTGGAACGTGTCTTGGATGGCGCTCAATTCCTGTGGTAACTTTTGTTTGTACGCTACCGGTCCAATTCTTTCGAGTATTTCAAATGGACCAATGTATCTGGGACCCAATTTGCCTCTCTTCCTGAAACGTACTAGTCCCTTCCATGGCGATACTTTCAGAAGCACTTTATCACCCACTTGGAACTCTAATGGATTTCTCCGATTATCCGTATAACTCTTCTGACGATCTCTTGCTGTTTTGAGTCCTTCCTTGATGGTTGAGATCTTATCAGTGGTTTCTTGAATCATATCGGGTGTGGTCAGTTGTCTATCTCCGATTTCTAACCAGCTAAGCGGCGATCTACATTTACGTTTGTATAGGGCTTCGTACGGCGCACACTGAATGCTGGCGTGATAACGGTTGTTATAGAAGAATTCACAAGTGGTAGGTGGGTATCATAACTCCCACTAAAATCTATTGCACACACACGCAACATATCCTCTAGCGTTTGAATAGTTATTTCCGATTGTCCATCCGTGTGAGGATGATAGGCAGTGCTATAATCCAACCGCGTACCCAAAGCCTTTTGAAGAGACTGCCAAAATCGTGATATAAAACGAGTGTCTCTATCTGAAATAATGGAAATAGGCACACCATGAGGTGTGACTATTTCATTGATGTAAATTTGTGCACGCCTTTCCATACTGAAATCTTCACGAATAGGAATGAAATGAGCTGATTTTGTAAGTCGATCAACTATAACCCATATAGAATCGTGACCCTTTCCAGTTTTCTGTAGCTTGGTTACGAAATCCATGGTTATTTGCTCCCACTTCCATTGAGAAATTTCAGGCTGCTGAAGTAGACCGGATGGTTTCTGATGTTCAGCCTTGACTTGAGCACAGGTTAAACACTTACTTACGTATAAAACAATACCTTTCTTCATTCCTGGCCACCAATAGTATTCCTTCAGATCCTTGTACATCTTATTCGCTCCTGGGTGAACTGAATATATGGATGGATGGGCTTCATCCAAGATGGTTGATCGTAGATTATCAACCTTTGGTACCCATACTTTATTCTTAAAATAATGCACTCCATCTGGTTGTAATTCAAATCCTTTTTCTAAGTGATGCAAGGTCTCATTCTTCAAATTCTCATCTTTTAAAGCTTCTTTTTGTTCTTCAAGAATTTGAGTCTTTAAACTCGTTTGAACCATCATTCCCATAGCTCGTGCTCTCGTCAGCTTCACTCTTTCCTTTCTGCTTAAAGCGTCAGCTACTACGTTTGCCTTGCCCGGATGGTACTTTATTTCACAATCGCAGTCACTAAGTAGCTCGACCCATCTTCTTTGCCTCATATTGAGCATTTTCTGGTCAAGAATGTGCTGAAGGCTTTTATGATCAGTGAAAATAGTGCACTTAGTGCCGTAGAGATAGTTTCTCCAGATTTTGAGTGCGAACACCACCGCCCCTAACATCAAGTCATGGATGGTGTAATTCTTCTCATGAATCTTTAATTGTCTCGATGCGTATGTGATAACTTTGTCTTTTTGCATCAGTACGCATCCCATCCCTTGATGTGAAGCGTCACAATCGACTACAAAGTTATCCACTCCCTCTGGTAAAGCCAAAATCGGTGCGTTGCATAACTTACGTTTGAGAGTTTGGAATGCTTCGTCTTGTTTCTCTCCCCAAATAAACTTCTTATCTTTTTGGGTTAGAGTCGTTAGTGGTTGTGTGATCTTGGAGAAATTTTCGATAAATCACCGATAATAGCCTGTCAATCCAAGAAATTGTCGGATCTCAGTTGGTGTCTTCGGGGCTTCCCATTTCTTAATGGCCTCGATTTTAGCTGGATCAACATGAATTCCCTTGTCATTTACTACATGACCAAGAAAATATACTTCTCGAATCCAGAATTCGCATTTGGAGAGCTTGGCGTACAACTTTTCATCCTTGAGCAATTCTAGTATCAACCTCAGATGTTGTTCATGTTCTTTCTTATCATGAGAATAAATGAGTATATCATCTATAAACACGATCACGAACTTGTATAGGTATGGTCGACATACTCTATTCATCAAATCCATGAAGACTGCCGGTGCGTTTGTTAGCCCAAAAGGCATAACTAAAAACTCGGAATGACCATAACGAGTTCTAAAAGTTGTCTTAGGAATGTCTTCTTCACGAACTCTCATTTGATGATATCCCGATCGAAGATCGATCTTTGAGAAGTATGTAGCACCTTGGAGTTGATCAAATAAGTCATCAATTTGAGGGAGGGGGTATCGGTTCTTAATGGTCAGCTTGTTAAGTTCTCTATAGTCAATACACATTCGGAAAGATCCATCCTTCTTTTTAACAAATAAAAATGGAACTCCCCAGGGTGAATAGCTAGGCCTAATGAACCCTTTATCGAGTAGCTCTTGAAGTTGTTCTGATAATTCCTGCAGTTCCGACGATGCCAGTCGATAAGGTGATTTCGCCACGGGCGCAACTCCCGTAACTAAATCAATGTGGAATTCAACTTGTCTTGGTGGGGGTAGTCCAGGTAACTCATCGGGGAATACCTCAAGAAAATACCGAACTATAGGAAGATCCTGAATGCGTTTCTCTTCGATCCCCTTATTCACAACGTGTGCCAAAAATGTAATGCAGTCCTTCCTCAAGTATTTTCGCATCTTCATGCACTTCACTATTTTAACATTCCTTCTGGGTTTCTTTCCATGTACATCGAGAACTTATCCTTCGGGTAGTGGAACTCGGATGATCTTTTCGGAGCAGCAAATTTCAGCTTGGTTTTTAGACAACCAATCCAGACCCACAATTATATCAAAGCTTCCTAACTTGATTGGGATTATGTCTATGCTAAAGTTCCTCCATCTTTTTCTTACCTTGAGTTTTGTCTTTTGCAAATATCCGCGAATGATTAGCATTGGTGAGCCTGGTTGCCAAAATTCACCGCATCTTGAAGGGTTTTTGGGTTTGTCGAAGTAACGTCCGCGCGTATTTCAGGAGATAAACCCCAGACGTACCTGTCGACTTGATTTTCATGAGGCGTCACCAAATGTGGTACCATTTTTGCCAGTTCATGGAAACAGGCAGTGCTAGAGTCTTTGTCATTTCCCTTCATTTCATGATTCCATAGCTCCGCTTCCAACTTCTGGATTTCGCTTCTCGGTAGTATTCCTCTTTGAGCATCTTTTTGAATTCCTCCCAAGTAAGACTATTGGTTGCTTCTCGGCCTCGGGTTTGCAGTTTGGTGTTCCACCAGGTCAATGCTCGTCCTTGTAGCAGACAGGCGGCAAACTGCACTTTATTTCCTTCAGTGCACTTGCTGATGTGGAGAACAGACACCAAATTCTCAATCCATGTCAGTAATCCGACAACTCCTTCAGTTCCATGGAATTCCTTCGGGTTGCAGGTCTTAAAAGCTTTGTATGTGCATTCCCTATCTCCAATTGCTCCAAATCCTTAGTTGTTTCCCGAATTAGCATTTAGACCCGCTGCCACTTGACTAACGATGTTCGGAAGTGCCGCGATGAGTTACTCAGGCACAAGTCGCGCAATCTCGGGGTTTTCTCTCCTCGAAGGCATTGTCTTAAGGCATCGATTCAAATTAAGATTGGGTCATATTACTATTACTATTTTTGCGCTGAGTCTACTTAACTGAGTTATGCATATAAAACACTCAATTCATAAAATCACATAACTTTAATATCCAGCAAAAATAATTCCCAAAAGACATCAAGTATCTTAGAGTTCTAAATAGTGGGCTACATGCCACCAAAATAAGTTTCCTAGTTTAACCAACAAAGTAGTCAAAAAGTTCTCTCCTAGGTTGACTAGTCACATAGCCTAAGGAGTCAACAGAGTACTTAATAGGGGTGGATGAGTGAGACATAGTGAACTGCGATAGTAACAAGCTTAATTACAATGCGTGCTATGGTAAAATATCAAAATCATGAAATGCTTATGCAAACTCACTTAAAATCATATTTTTCGATTTGAAGTAAGAAGTTTCCCGATATATGTTGATTTTTAGTATAACTAGTCCAAGCCCCTTCTTATTCATACCATATTTAGACATAGGTGATCAGGCTTTGCCTAATTATGATATGTTAGAACGATACCTATTCTAGTTATACTAGTAGTAGGTTTTAATTTTTTTTTAAATTTATCTAAGGAAACGATAAAATGGTTATAGTGTATGGTTTTTGTTAGAAAACCGGTGTTGTCTATAACATAAGGCGCTGATACCAAGTCTGTCACACCCCGCTAAAACGGAAACACGAGGTACGACAGTTCTAGGATTCACAACAATAGGAATATAAACACCAACCATACATATACTTAAAACGTCAAAGTTTAAAGTTTAAAAGTTTACAACCCGACTACTTTAACTTTAACAAACAAATTACATCAATATATATATATATATATATATATATAAAGTCTTGATTGGTGTTCCACAAAAATAATCTAAGCCTGATCGGTTACCTTCTTATGTTCCTGTAAAGCATGTTAAAACAGAAGGGTTAACTACAAAGAGTTGGTGAGTTCACAGGTTTTCAAATGCACAAAACATTTTATATGCAAGGTATAAAAATAGCGAATCGGATGATCGCATCAACTTTAACATTTTAACCTTTATGAGCAAATATACAAATTATCTTTACACATGATATTTAAATATTGAGCCACTACTAAGCCTGAACGACATTCTACGCCCCACGAACTACCTCAGCGGTGGACCTAAAGTCCACATGTGTAGAGCATTCTTAATTGATAAAGTGCACCCCTACTTGCCAGTTAGGTGGGTATGTCAACCAAATAACGCTATCCACAAATATCATCGGCTCAAAAATATACGGAGTTAATAGTAGTGTACCACGGGGACTTTACATAACTCAATATATCATTTTGTGTAACATCAATTTGCTCATCTTAATGATTTATATATTTTTCATTAATCAATATAAATCAATTCAATTTCCTTTAAAACAACATGCTTTAAACCCCAAAACGTATAAACATTTAAAAGGAGGGGTCGTGAATACTCACCTTATAGCAAAAGCTTCCAAATAGATACCCAAGATGTCTGCTTGACGGCCTAACGCTTTCCTAACAAAGCAAAGTACCCAAATGATCACTTATATGTCTAACGATTACTATGAGAGTGCTTATAAGTCGTTATATGTCCAACTTGGTCTACTATTGTCCCGTTATACATAATGACATATGCTCTTTAATGATATAAATTATACCGAAAATGTAATGTTATAGTCCTTCAAGTGATCAACATTCATGAAATCAAACAATTTCAAAGTTTCACTTTCTGACAGAAACTATAAGTCCTAAAAATAATCAAATAGTGTAATATTCAAAATGACAAAATTTCCCATCTTTTTATATGTGATATGTTACTGAGTTATGGTCATTGTGACCAAAGTTCATGCATTTTGGACATATAAAAAGGGTTCATATAATTTATACAAAACAGTGTGTCACAACAAGTATGGCAGATTACACCCTGTTAGTAAAACAATCATTTGAGGAGTTCTACTAAGTATTTTTCAGAAACTCCAGTTAAGCATGACACATAAAGGAAACCTTTAAGATAAGAATCGCTTATTTTGAACGAGTTATGAGGAAGATATGGCACCACAAAGTTGCATGCACACATCTGTCATTAGTTAACAGATTGCACACTTAACTTTAATAAATTGGTTAGTGCCTCAAAACTTCATATTTTTGAATGATACTGGATTCATATGAACCCTAACTCATGAAAGAAAATTCCAGAAGAATAGTTATGCATTATGGACTAATGATAAAAGGGATATTATCACACAAAGTAGGGTTTACCTTCTGGTGGGTTCACAGTTTGCATACCTAAAATGTTTTAGGTGTTTGGAGGGTCAAAACTCCATATTTTCATGTGATTCCGCTTGGAAACAGAATATAACTCATAAAACTAACTCTCAAATTAAAAATCATTCTTTTTCATTGAGTTTTGAAAGAGATATGGCCATTTGAACATGCATGCACAAATCTCTCAGCTTTGGACAGATTGCATACTCATTTTGTTTTGAATAATTGAAACCCCAAATCACCTCATCTTTGAGTGAAACTAGTGGCATTTGAAAGGTAACTCATTAAAATAAGTTCCAGAAGAAAAATCAAGTAATTTGGACGATTATTTTGAGAGTTATGGTTGTTCAAAATAGGGTTTACCTATTGTTGAACTTCCAGATGCATATCCAACTTGTTTTGAGCATTTGGGTGGGTCAAAACTCAATGTTTTTGAGTGAGACCACTTGGATTAGAACCCCAACTCATAAAATAAACTTTTAGAAGAAGATTCATACCATTTGGATGATTATTTAGTAAGATTTGGGCAACATGAATACAAGGAAGTAATCTGTTAGCACCAAAGATGTTCATTTCAATGAACAAACCCACATGCAAAGAGATTTTACCTACTTTCTTGAGTTCTAATGTTTGGGTCATAGATTATCACCACTATATGAACATTTTTATATGTTTTTGGTGTATAATCTCTCTATAAACTCAGAAATTTCGGAGGTTAGATGAATGTGACTAAAAATGCAAGAAAAAGTGGGGTTTTCACTCAAGATTTACAAGAAAATGGTGGAGATGGTATTACTACTTACTTGGATGATGAAATGTGTTGAATATCTTCAATAATCTTGCATTTTGATGGGTTTTTGATGAAGAATTTGGCTGGAACTTAAAGGAGAAAGGAGAGTTTTTGAAGAAGTTCCTTGAGTTTTAGAGATAGAGAAGAGAGAAATTTCAAATATTCAACATGAAAAATGAGGAGGAAATGGAAAGAAATATGTATTTATATGGGGGAATTGGGGGGGCCAACCATGTACATGGGCCCCACTCCAAGCCAGTATTTAAAAAAAATTAAACTCAAGCCCAAAAATGAAATTAAAATGTCATTTTTCTCAATTTTGGCCTTTTTCCTCAAAATGTAAGTCTAAAAGTGATTAAGTTCTATAAAAATAGAATTGTTACATTTTAAATACTAAAACTATATATTTTATATAAATTGGGTATAAATTAGAGCATTTGGCACTATATAGGACGTTTCAGATAGTTACGGGTCGAAACCGGACTTTCTAAGCAATTACCGGTAACTTTAGAAATTATTGGCCAATATAATCTAACTAACTCCCAATCTTATTACTTATCTAAAATAACACTAATATAATCTTAGTAAGGGCTACTCTGAAAGCTCAAATTTGACAGTTGTCACACATATATGCAATTAGCAGTGAATCTTTGTTCATAAGTGTTACGTAATCTTTGAACTCAACACCATGTATAGTTCCATTGGCACATACATGCAAATACCCGACTTCCGGTTTTTATCCAAGAAATTTTACTAGATGTGATTGTGCTTCAATCCTAAACCATGTTTCCCGTGAACACATCCGAGCCTGTTTTATTGATATGTGATCCGTTTTGATCTTTTCATCTTTGGATAATCCCTTTTACGCAATTTCCTCATCCTCTGCCTTTCAAATTTGTTATTCACCCATTTCGGCACCATTTTGTTGTCCAAATCTGAATCATCTTCATCATCTCCTCACTATCATCCTCATTGTATAGATCATCTTCATTGTCGATCATACCATCATATTTCACGATGGCATTGCCATGCATTACTTGACCATTGTGATGGATTTCACATCCGTCTTTAAGTGTTTGTTTGGCCCCACAACTCAGATTTAACTCTAAAGTGCAATTAAAGTCATCAATTACTTCAACGATGATGTTAAACTATTACAAACAGTTGATTTCATTTCCTCATCTCGAAACTCGTAATCGAAAAAATCATAGTATGGGCTAACAAATCAAGCAGAACTAATTACCTAAGAGTGGTGAGTGATTTCATCTTCTAGAGACTCTATAGATATACCAGACAACAGATATCTATAAGGATGTTGAAGGAGATCATCGTCGTCTGCAATGACTTCGTAGCTATCAGAGCTGACATCACCATAAGGGAAGTTAACGTCGTCATAATCAGATGGATCGATGACCTCCCATGAATCGGAGTCAGAAACGTCGAATTCGATGGGTTCAAAAACTTCTTCGGTGAATGATAAAGCAACAACCGTCGCCATTTCATAACCCTAATATGCTCTTTTATTTTTAAATTAGATGTGAGACTAGACACAACTTTCACTAATACTATAGAATTATCAAAAATGTTTAAAGACCTTTGATTAAAACCCTTTAATGATTGAAATTAGTTCATACGGTCCTCAACCTTTTTACGGTTCACATTTAATTACCTTCCTATAAAACATATATTAATGTTTCCTTTGGCCTTCCAAGTTTGAATGTATATATTTTGGCTCATGATTTAAAATCGTTAATTTAAAAAAAATGTTAAAGTAGAAAAAAAATGACAAATGATTTTGTCCTCAGATTTTGTAACACCTTAGGCAGATCCCATATCGGCGGTGGACAGGAGTGATGCTGGGTTCATAAGTAAATCTTGGTCTTCCTAAACACAACGCGTTTTGGGGCCACACGCAAGGCAGGTTCTTGGAAATCTGTGGTTAAGCGCGCTTGGGTGGGAGTAGTACCAGGATGGGTGACCCCTTGGGAAGTCCTCGCCAGGTCGCCAGAAACAAATCCGTGCAGCTTAGGCCAAAGCGAACAATATTGTGTCGTGGTAAGGCGAGGTGTTACAATATGTTTTTGAATTTTTTTTGGAAACTAATGGATGTTTCGAAGTTAGGCATCATTTATGCGGAGCACAGAGAACGTCGGCCTATCTTGGGTTATTATAGTGATCATAGACATAAAGTGTATTTGATTTCATTAGGTAAAAAGATTATAGATGAAAATTAGTTTTGATTTCATGTGGTGAATTAAGATATACATGAACATTATATTTGGATTTTCTTTTTAGGTGAAATAGCATATGTATGACAATTGTGGTTTATTTCATGATGTGAAATAAGGTGAGTGTGTGTTTCATCTGGTGAATGAATCTATGTGTTTCATCTAGTGAATCTTATTACCAAAATGGCAATTATGCCTTTTTTTTAATCAAAAACAACTTTCAATTAAAACCATAGGAGCAAAACAAAATTAAGACTTAGATCAATTCTCAGAATTCTCAACCTTTTATTGTTCCTCGCAAGATTAAACCCCATATTATATATTATATTGTTGGTCCCAAAGGATTCTACAAGAGTGTATAAGTACCAGTACAGTTTGTAGAAGGGGGCGGGGATGAATACAAACACAACTTTTTACGTTTTTAAATGAGTTTATTATGAATCAACGGATTTACAGATTGAATGCAGAAAAAGAACAAGTATAAATACCTATTCTAAAACATCTAAGAGTCACTAAGAGTTGATTCACAAGATGAGGAAAGAAAGAAATAGAGGTTTAAGAAAATAGACTAGTATGCATGAAGATAAAGAAGAGGTTCTTCATCAATTTATACCCAATGCATCTAGTGCAATTCAGAAGGTACATGCCATGTGTCAAACATCAACTGGAGGCCTGCCCTTTGTTCATAAAGCAACCATGCTTTTAGCCGAATATGAGTAGTGACCCTATCAGATTTGGTAAGCACGTGGGAGGCAATAAATTAACTTCGTACGTACTATCTGACATGGGTATGGGGAGGTTGACTTTTGTGCATCGAGGATAAGAGAAATTCTAATTTTGTTGAGTAAGCTTTATTTTGATCATTGATACTGAGGGCTCCAGGAAGATCCCTTCAGGTAGCACTGAAGCATACCAAATTTCACACTTTATGTAGATAGTCTTTGTTATCACTAAACCGCTTCAGATCATGAGATGATTGTCTCTATCTTCAACTCAGTCTTCGACATTCGTTGAAGGTTCCTTTGTGTGAACATTGTCTTCAGGTCTTCTAATTCAGATATCATTCCTGATGAGTTTCAGCGATCACTGAGTAAAGTACTTTATTGAATTTCATTGCTTAATAATTTGAAGAATTACACCAAAAAGTGAAATTACAATATTAAAGTAAAGTACTATACATTGAAGTATTACAAAGGAAAAAAATCAGGATCTAGAGCCCTGAGAAGCATTGGTAAACTCCTTTTCTTCTTTGTAGCTCTCTCTCAATTCTTCTTTTCTGAAAATGGAAGAGATCATTTTCATCAGTGCAGTTGTAGTACAAAATTTAGAGGAGTTTGACTGGAGCGAGAGTGATCTCCGTATTCCTGAGGAACTTTGTGGTTCCATCATTATCGAGAAATACCATCCGTGGTTCAAGTTTGATAACAATTTCATTTTCTTCATATTTTCTTTGTGAAGGCAGGGAGTGAGCAATGAGACTTTCCAAGTCAAATTTTGTCTCATGTTCATTTATGAACGATGGACCTTCTTCAGTGTCGGACTTGGATCTCTTCTTTTTGGATTTTGAAGGGAGTGGAGGTACCGTTACATACTGTGAGATCCTTTGCAGAAGCCGATCCAAATGGTCTTCTACCACGCCTTTGAACTGAGGCTTTGATTGCTGAATGCCATCTCTGATTCCAATCCATTCAGAGAAGCTATATAACTTAAGAAATTGAGGTGCCCTCAGATTGATGATTGTGCTCTCTGAAGAGGTTAACCGTTATCTTTGGACCAGATCTTGAATTTCTTCCAGATATAGCGACTTTCTTAATCTTTTTAGGGAAGATACGAGTGTTAACTTTCTTTTTGCACCATTCAAGTTCTTCTTTCCTTTTAGGCTCTAAGAGGATTCCTGATGTTTGTAGAATTCGCTCTTGGGCTCTAAGAGGATTCCTGATGTTTGAATTTGATTCGACTAGCTCCTTTTGTGATAAGGGTTCGGTGACCTTGAGGCTTTCTTGTGCTTCTCTTATTTGCTCATCTCTCAGTCGCTGAGCTTGTAATGCTTCCTCTCTTTCTTCAGCAATAAGAAAGGAGAATTCGTCTTGTTGAGGATTATTTACAGGGAGGGAGTTTTCAGGACCAGAGGTACGAAAAAGAATTTTGGTCCTCTCTAACTCCTTTATTAGCTGATCCTGCCGTGCTTCTTCTTCAGGTTCAGGTATGAACTCTTTATTTGCACGCCTTTGAACAAAGCCTTCTTCTTCAGGATCTGATTCGGGTATGTACATGAACAGATCTGCGACAGAAGGTTCACTCAGAAAGGGAGCCACCTTTGGGGGACAGGGTAAGCTGAGAGTGGGAGAAGATGGTTCAGAGTTAGTAATTTCTTCAATATTTCTAATAGTGGAAGTAATGTTTGGGATTACAAGAGGTAGGGAAGTGAGAGGTTGGGGTTCAGAGAGGGAATGGTAAAGTTCGATTGGAAGCCTTACCTCTGAATTATTGAGCTCCCCCTCTTTATTCAGGAGCATATTCAGGTTGGCATCCTCAGAGTCTAAAGAGACTTGCTTGAGGGATTAGGATGCTCCTATCTAGAAGGGGGCCTATCCCCCAGAGGTGTCTTGATAACAACACCAATTTGTATCCCTGGCCATACTGAGGAAAAGAAGAGTGTAGGATCATCATCATCATCATCATCTTCCAGAGAGTATGATGGACCTTCTTTTTCTTCTTCCTCCTCCTCCTCATCCTCATCATCATCATTGTCTTGCATGAGAGAATCATCGACATTCTTTCCCAGATCGGCTTCAGGGTTTGCTTTATTTAGCAGATCATCAGCTTCAGCGATGATCTGATCTTCGAGCTCTTTAGCAATCTTCTCCCCTTCAAGCTCATTTTTAGAGCAAATGAAACTTTCATACTGTCTCACTAAATTGACTTTTCGAGTTATCTGAACCTCACTGGTTTCTTCATGTTGGATACGAAGAGTATCCCACATGGTCTTAAAAGTCCTCATTTTCATGACAGAATGGTAAACATCATCTAGTAAAGACATAGCAATAATAGATCTAGCTTTTTTCATAATATATAGTTCTTTCTTGTCTTCCTCATTCCATTGATGTAGAGATTTGGGAATACGTGTTTCAGGTATAACATGAGTAGTAGCAGTTGCAGGGACTGCAGGGACTAGAAGTGTAGGAATGTATGGTCTTTTTCTTACATAGTAGGGGATTCTAGGATCTGACCCTTCTAGAAATAGAGTCATTTTTTCCTTCCAGACAGTGAAGTTTTCTTTACTAAACCTTGGAGGTTTAGCAAGAGATCCATTGTTGATATAATTTGTATTAGTATTAGCCATTTTAAAACAACAAGATTTTAGTTTTAAAGATAATAAGCAATAAACACTGCTCTGATAGCACTTGTTGGTCCCAAAGGAGTCTACAAGAGTGTATAAGTATAGAAACATTTTGTAGAAGGGGGGGGGGGTTGAATATAAACATAACTTTTAGGGTTTTTAAATAGGTTTATATCAATAAACAAATTTACAAGTTGTAAGCGGAATAAGAACAAGTATTAAACCTATTCTATTATAACTTTAGAATCACTAAGTATTTGATGCACAAGAATAAGAGAAATAAGATCAGAGGTTTGAAGGAAAGATAAGCATGCATGAAGATGAAGATGCATGTTTTCATCTATTTATACCTGTTGCATTTAATGCAGATCAGAAGGTACATGCCACATGTCAAGTTTCGATAGTAAACTTGTCCTTTGTTCATAAAGCAACCATGATTTTAGGCGAATATGAACAGTAGCCTAATCAGAGTTGGTAAGCACGTGGAGTGATAGTAAAGCAACTTCGTACGTCCTTTCTAACAAGATATAGGGGTTTGACATTTGTACATCAAGGATAAGATTAACTTTGATCTTGCTGAGTAGGCTTCATATTGATCGCTGATACTGAGTCTTCAAGGATGAAGTCTCCAGGTATCACCGAGGCATACGCAAGATCTCACACTTCTGTTAGGTGAACGTTGCTATCACTGAATCGCTTTAGATCATGAGCTATTCATCTCTTTCTTCAGATAGATCTTTGGCTATCTCTGAATAGCCTGTTGTGTGAGTGTTGTTCTTCAGATCTTCTACATTCAGATAGTGTTCCTGACTTTCATCGATCACTGATTGTAATATGAACAGTAACTTAAAATTGGATTTTCACTAAGTATATAGAGCAATCATATTCAAATCAGTGAAAGTAGTTTGGATCAACAATTATCATTCTTTAGAGTAGAGTTTGAAGCTTGATCATTCACTAATGAGGCTTCAGAAGGAGGGATATGATTAACGGGAGTAACACTTATTCCTGAAGAAGAAGGATTGTTACTATTAATCATGGTAGGAATAATATGAGGTCCTTCATCATCATTTGATTCAGTGCTAGGAGGGGCACTGAAGTTTGATTCGGGTTCCCCATAGTGAGACTTCATCCAGGTGTTCAACTCTTCATCGTCTTCAGGGACATGAATGGAGTTTGTTGAACGTGATTCATCAAAGTTAACGTTGATGGTTTCTTCTACATGTTGTCTTCTTTTGTTGAAGACTCTGAATGATTTGGATACTGAAGAGTACCCAAGAAATATACCATCATCGACCTTTGGATCAAATTTTCAAAGATGATCTATGTCATTCAGAATATAACACTTACATCCGAAGATGTGTAGAAAACTTAGAGATGGTTTTCTTTCATGAAATAGTTCATAGGTTATTTTTTTAATATCTTAACTATCAGAGATCGATTATGAGTTAAACATGTCGTGCTAACTGTTTCGGCCCAGAATTGAGTTGGTAGATTCGATTCGCTGAGCATTGAGCGAGCGTCTTCAATGATCGTTTAATTTCATCTTTCAACAACACCATTTTGCTGAGGATTCCTTACTGAGGAGAAGTTATGAGAAATCCCTTTGTCTTCAAAGAAACTAATTAGGGTACTTTTTTTAATTCAGTGCCATGATCACTTCTCATAGAGTAAATAGTGAGATTGTTCAGAACTTCTATCTTCTTGATGAAGGTGATTATTTCTTCAGGAGTATCACTCTTGGATTTTAGAAAGAATACTCGAGTATACCTGGAATACTCATCAACAATGACAAGTGTATACTTCTCTCCAACGATGGATCGGATGTTGACAGGTCCAAAGAGATCCATATGGAGTAAGTGAAGAGGTGCGGTCACTAATGATACTTGCTTTGATATGAAACTTGATCTTGTTAGTTTTCGTATTTCACATGTTGAGCAAAGAGATTCCTTTGCAAAAGAATGCTTAGGGGGTCCACTAACAAGTTCTTTTCTTGATAAGTCATTTATCATTTTGAAGTTAAAATGAAATAGTCTTTTATACCAAAGCCAATTAACATAAGGAGAGGCTTTAGAGAGAAAAGAAATATTCTTTGAATGAGAACTATCCATATTGATGACATAAACATTTTCAGATCTTTTGCCTTTAAGAGAAAGTTTGTTATTTTTATTAGTGACAACACATTTTGTCTTTGTGAATAAAACTTTAAAGTCTTTATCATAAAGTTGACGAATGCTCAAAAGATTGTACGTTAGCCTACATAGGCAACCCGGTTGAAAGAAGTTGCTTAGTTGGTTAGAACACCATAACATTTGGTGTATCCTTTGCCATTTCCAACAAAGGTCACTAAGGGACCTTTTTCTTCCTTATATTCAGAGAGCAGGGTCTTTATTCAATCATATGCCTTGAGCATCCATTATCGAGATACCAGATACCTGTAGCATCCTGCATAGGATAACGGAATTAATTTTTCATATGTACCAACAAAATTATAGGTACTGAGGAGTTAGTGAGAATGTTAGAAATAATGTCCTTCTCATTCTGTGAAGTTTTAACTTCAGTGGACTTTGTCACATTAGTTGTTTTACCAACTTTGGTGGATTTCACCTTAACTGATTTCTCATTTTTAGCTACTTTCTTTCCATGAGATATCTTCTCAGCCTTGGTGGCATTAGGGCATTTTCTTGCAATGTGAGTAGTTTCCCCACAATGGTAGCCCTTCTTATATCTGAAAGAAGGTTTAGTACTAGAAGCATGAAAAATAGAGGGCTTTTGAAGTTCAGGACAAGGACCAAGAATTCCTTTCTTCATAGACCTAGGAGGAACTATTGGTTTGTCAGGTTTAGAGGGAGTGATATCTATCTTGATTCGAGGAGTTGATCTCTGAGTATAATTCAGGGATCTTCTTCCCAGAAGTTGGAAGATGACTCACTGAAGGTGTTGAAGGAACCTTCTTCAGTTTAGGAGATTTCTTGACTTTTGGAATATGAATAATGGACTTGCCTTTAATCACTTTCTGTGAGTCTTTAGAGAGGGGTTCAGAAGGCTTAGACTCAAGTGTAGAAGTACACTGAGTGAAAGTGTCAGGATAGAGGATACAAATATTCCAAACTTAAGCATGGAGCGATCCTTAGGAGATTCTTCTTGACCAGAAGAGTGTCCCAGACCACTTTTGACCTTTATAGGGATCTGAGCATTTATGATCTCACTAGCCTTTTACAAAGGCTTTGCACCATCCTTCAATGGTGGATTTTTCAGCTTTGAGATCTGCGATGGCTTTTTCGCGCTCAGTGATAACTTGTTATTTCTCCATGCTTATTGTCTGATTTACAAAGACTTGGTCTTTAAGGTTTTCTTCGACCTTAGTTAATTCTTTGATTTTTAGATGGCAATTTTTAAGCTGTTCAGTTAAGTTCGAGTTTATTTGTTCAGCTTTGGTCTTGCCATTTAGAGCTTTGTAAAGATCAATAGTTAAAGTGTCGAGGGTCGACAAGCTATCAGTTTCAGGGATAGAGGTGTTTTTTCATATTTGATACCTGAGAAAACGAAGGTGAAGGAGATTCGGTTAACAAAGTTTCAACGACTTCTTCAGCTTCTTCGATTCTTTCCATTAGGCAAATAAGAGTTGTGTCTTCTTCATTTGACCTAGATTCGTCAGTGGTGTCAGCCTAGTCAACTTCTTCAGCAATAAGACCTTTACCTTTTTGCTGGGTTTTCTTCATCTTCAGATACTTGTCTTTAAGCTTGAGATATTTTCCATCTCTGCTTTAATAAGTATCTGAGAAGTAGATGGAACATCAAATTTCTTCGATCTACATTCACTTGCAAAGTGACCTTTGCATTGACAGTTAAAGCATATAGCAGAAGCTTTATCAGAGGATGATATCTTTGACTTGTCAGAGTCAGTGATAGAAGGATTTCTTCTGAAGTTGATCTTTCTAGCAAACCTTCTAAATGTATTTAGTTAGAAGGGCCAGAGAATCATCAAATTCTGACAGATCTGTGTCAGAGATGTCCTTAGAGTTAGAATGGTCTAACTCAGTGATGGAGATAATGGAAGAAGAAACTGTTCTCGAGGGATCAGTCTCTCATGACACTAAGGCTAAGGAAGAACTTTTGGCACTTTTGGTGTCTTTTAAAAGGTTTTTCTTTGAAACTTGAGATTGCTCATGATTGAACAAGATCCCATACAAAGCACCTAAAGAAAGAGTTTTAATGGTCTTTGACAATTTTAGACATGTAGTAAATGTGTCCTACTGTTCAGGAAGAGATTCGATGAACTTCGTCAGTACTTCTAAGTTTGAATATTCTCAACCATCTGTTTTGAGATCTATGATCAGACAATTGAATCTTTGGTGAATTTAAGAAAGTTTTCATTTTTAGTACACATGAAACTTTCATACTGTCTCACCAGATGGATTTTTCGAGTTATTGGGACCTCATTGGTTCCTTCATGCGGAATACAAAGAGTATCCCATATGACTTTAGAGGTTCTCATTTTCATGACAGAGTAATACACATCATCTGGAAGAGACATAACAGTAATAGACCTAACTTTTGAGTCAACAACTAGTTCTTTCTTATCTTCCTCACTCCATTAATGTGGAGTTTTGGGAATACGTCTCTCAGGGACAACTGGAGTAGTTGTAGTCGCAGGGTCTGCAGAGACTAGGAGTGTAGGAGTGAATGGTCCTTTCTCATATAGTAGGGGATCTTAGGATCTGACCTTTCTAGAAATAGAGTCATTCTTTCATTCCAGACAAAGAAATTATCTTTGCTAAATTTAGGAGGTTTAGCAAGTGATCCATTGTCGTTGTAGTTAGTACTTTGATTAGCCATTTTAAAACAAGACATTTGTTTTAAAGAGTAAAAGCAATAAAAACTCCTCTAATACCACTTGTTAGTTCCAAAGAAGTCTACAAGAATGTATAAGTGTAGAAACAAGTTGTAGAAGGGGAGGGGGGGATGAATACAAACACAACTTTTTAAGGTTTTTAAATTAGTTTATTGACATAACAAATTTACAGGTTATAACCGAAATAAGAACACGTATGAAACCTATTTTATTACAACCTTATAATCACAAAGTAATTTTGATGCACAAGATAAGAAAGAAATAAGATCAGAGGTTAGGTGAGAGATTTAAGCATGCATGAAGATGAAGATGAAGATGGGGTCTTCATCTATTTATTCCCAATGCATTAAATGCAAGTCAGAGGGCATGCCACGTGTTAAGTTCACATAGGAAGCTTGTCCTTTGTTCATAAAGCAACTAAGCTTTTAGCCGAATATGAACAGTGACCTGGTAAGAGTTGGTAAGCATGTGGGAGATAATTAAGTAACTCCGTACGTACTTTCTGACAAGGCATGAGGGTTTGACATTTGTGCATCGAAGATAAGATCAACTTTGATCTTGCTGAGTAGGCTTCATTTGATCGCTGACTCTTGAGGCTTCAAGGAAGAATCCTTCAGGTATCACTAAGGCATACGCAAGATATCACATTTCTTCTGGACGAACATTGGTATCACTAAACCGTTTCAAATCACAAGCTATCCATCTCTATCTTCAGTTAGGTCTTCAACTGTCGCTGAAGGGCCTTTGGTGTGAGTGTTGTTCTTCAGATCTTCTAAGCTCAGTAAAAGAAATCATATTCAAATCAATGAAAGAAGTTTGGATCAACAGATGTGTTTAAAATTTTAAGTGTAAATTTATAATCTTAGTAATTTTTTCTCCTAATAAAACTCTAACCAAATTGTAAGACTAGCATCGTCTTTATTGGTTACTAACTTCGCCGTTATATTTAATTTCGATAATATATTTGGACTAAGTTCAAAAATCAGCTCAATGCCCTTTAATCCGTGATTCATTGATATCTCGTTTTTGTTTCATACAAATATGATTAAAAAA
Organism: Silybum marianum; assembly: GCA_036898165.1. Taxonomy (NCBI): domain Eukaryota; kingdom Viridiplantae; phylum Streptophyta; class Magnoliopsida; order Asterales; family Asteraceae; genus Silybum; species Silybum marianum. Next base: position 18,299,484 of record CM072530.1, on the reverse strand, counting down.
CATCATTTTATCACTTTTAAAAAATCTTGAAAACAAAACTAAAAATTTACATCTAGTGACGTTCCAGATCTTTTAATATGGATATGCATCAAGCGTGTAGAGTTGTAGGTATAAATTTTAACTGAAAAGAAAAAAGTTAAACTAATTTTAGAGTAAGCAAACTAAAAAATTGGTTTGTGGTTTATTGAAAATATCTTTTTTTTTATTTGTAATTTTTATAATACAACATGGTCATCAAGAATTGTAAAAATTCCAGGTTTAGTCGTTAAAAATCTTCGTTAATTATGAGACATTTTTATTCTTTTATTGATTTTTTTTTTTTGTTCAATTAAAATCTATTTATGATTTTGGTTCATGTGGTTTTGATTAGATAAAGCACAAAAAGTTCGACAAAAAATGAAAATGCCTTTTGTTTTACGGATTTTTAACGGTCGTTAAAAGCAAGGACCAAATTTAGTAGTTTTTATAAGCCATGATTACCATCTTATAATTTCAAAATTGTAGAATTAAAAAGCATTATTTTTAAAAAACCACACCGACACAATTTGTAGTTTACTCTTAATTTTATTAAATAAAAAATGTGATGACAAAGAAAGGAGTGGGAGCCTTGTTCTTTTGAGATTGTAGCAAGTTTCAACCCCACGCATATAATTTTAAAATATTAGGGTATTTTAACATGTTAGCAAATATAAGATACGTTGATAAATTGCATTCAAGATGAATACAATTTCTTTAATTTGTTAATATATATATATATAGAAAATTTCAAATACGAACTCAAATTTAGTTGTGAACGTAAGGACACATGAGAGCGACACGTGTTTGAATGTAGATTATTCAGACTGAATAATCAAAGAAATATTCAGACCGAATAAAACTGAATATAGTGTTTATTCGGTCTCAATAGGCATTATTCAGACTGAATAAACACTATATTCAGTTTTATTCAGTCTGAATATTTCTTTGATTATTCGACAAGTATCACGCTCTCATTTATCCTCACGTTCACAAATAAATTTGAGTTCTCATTTGAACCCGCCCATATATATATATATATATATATAGAGAGAGAGAGAGAGAGAGAGAGAGAGGTGAGTTCATGCAAGGACGATAACAATTTACGAGAATCCTCAGCCAATCATCTTATACATGAAATTTTTTTCATGTATAAAATTATATATGATTTTGTACAAAGGGCATGGACGACTTTTCCTGTGGGCTAAGTTGCGGGAAAAGTCGCGGCTAATCATATATGATTTTGTACGTGAATCATATGTGATTTTGTACATATTTCATGTACAAAATGATTGACTGAGTATTGTACTCGCATTCTCGTAAATTATTACCGTCCTCACATAAACCTCTTTATATATATATATATATATATTATATAACATTATATTTAAGAACTTATGATTTGAAAATTGTGTGTTCATATATTTAATATTTTTTGTTTGTTCTTTAATTTGTATGTCCAAACCAGTTTACATATACGTTGATTAATTTCGGAAGTCCTAAAAAATAATCCGTATAGATTTCCAATGGCCTTACAAAACTCGAAAAATGAAGTCATGTGTGTTTTGTTGACATATTTTTTGAAATATATTACTTAGAATTTATTAAATTATACATCATTAAATGAACATTTAAAAAAAATACAACCTTAATTAATATGTCTTGCGAAAAATGAATATAATGTTTTTGGTTTTTAAGTTGGAAAACATAATTACAAAAAATAATATTAAGAGGTATCTTTATAGCATATTCAAGAGCTATGCTAAAATAGAGAAAAATAAGATTTTAGCACTTGCTCCAATAGCTATGCTAATGTGTATGCTAAAAAAAAAAAGAGGGGAGACGTGATAAATTTCTCTAAATTTAGAAAAATCTATAAAACTCCTTGGATAAGATAGAGAAACAATATTTTATTCCTTCTAACCAATAGGAGATATTGATATTAAGTGTTTAGAAGAGAGAAATTAGATTTTATTAAGTATATTGAATATTTTAATAATATAATTAATGATTGAATTGTTAAAATAGAATAGCTATTAAAGTTGAATGTAATTATTTTTCGAAATTCTTATTTTTGATACTTTAGAAAATTTATAGCATACCTGTTGGAGATGCTCTTACTATATTTTAAAGCATTTATCCCATAATTTTTAAGATCTTTTAAAATTAAGTTTATAAGTTATATTCTATAAGTATAATTTATTAAAAAACTTCATTTGAAATTTATAAAACCAGTTAATAAACATGTTTAAATATATGATAAACATTGATCATATAAATACAACAAAATATTCTAAAGTTCATATTTTTTAATAATAAATTACCTTAACTTTTCATTCACAAATTACAAATAAAATTTATGTCATGTGTATTGTATGAATGCATAACTACTAGTCTAAAAGACGTTTACTTTAACACATATTGCTAACATGACATGTATAATTTAACTTTTTAAATTAACTTTATAAAAATTTCTTGGATTAAAAAAAGTAAACAACTTTGCTGACAATTACATGTTTTTTGTTTGGTCAGAAGAGTCCTTCGAATATTTTGGTCTTGGATTAGTGATTCAAAATAATATTTCTTATAGACTTTTAAATTATAAAAATTTAAATATGATTTTTTTTATCAAAATATATTCCCCAAAAACGTTTTGGAAATAGTAATTCAAAAAAGGAGTCAAAGGTGAGGATTTGGTAGTTATCAATTGCTTTCAGCATGGAATTAGTCGGATTGAATTATCTTGGTGGTTGACTCTAAGCATTTTGTTGATTATGTTTTGAGTAAATTATATTTTTGGTCCCTTTAGTTTGTTGAAAAGTGCCATTTTCATTCTTTTGTTCTAAAATTACGACTTTTATCCTTATAATTTATAATTTATTGTTGTTTTCATTCTTGTTACTAATCACAATTTATTGTTGTTTTCATCTATGTCGTTTACAATTCATTACTCAGTTGGAGGAGTGACAAGAGTTGAGGAGGTTGCAGGTTTCAGGCTGAGATGTGACTGAAGTTGGTGGAGGAAGAAGAAAAGGGGAGGGATGTATTGGTCCAATAAACAATAATTGAGTTAATATAAAGAGCATGTAGTGAATACAAACAATAAATCTTATCAAATTTGAACTCTTATTGAATGGAATATACTCAATCAAAGAATTACAAGATTGTTTCACGAAATGGATAGGATAAAACCTAATCTAAAACAATCTATAAAAATCAATTTGAGAAACTCACAAGTATGTATCGCACAAAAATCATATAGATATCTCACTAAGCAAGTCACACAAATAGACAATTGCAACTCACAAAGAATGCCAAAATTAGTATTTATACTCATCTTGTTAATGTGATGTACCAACTATTTACACGTGTCACCAGGATATTGCTTGATACCTGTACACCTGTCTCCTTTATCAGATAGTCCTTTTCTGATTTGGCATGTAATGAATAATGTTCAAAAATAGTGGTCATACCATGATAAGATATGATACATGATAGGTATATCAGAATAGCTTCAAAAGAGACTGAGTTCTGAAGATATGTAGATCTAAAGATAAAAGCTCAGAACTCAGAGAAAGACAGAAAACGCCTAAGGCATAACTTCTGAAGTGCCAACTTCAGAAGTTCTGAAGGTTCTGAACATGTTTCTGAAGATTCTTCTGAAGGTGCTTCTGAAGAAGTTCTGAAGAAGTTCAGAACTATTTCTGAACATGTTTGTCACAAATGTACTGTTAGTTTAGCATTTACTTTCTTGTATAAATAGTTAGTTAGATTGTCTGTTAGAAAAAGTTTTTTTCATAATCTTGTAATACAGTATTGTAATCTTGTTCATCCTATCAATACATACGACATTTGGCTATCATATTTCTGTTCTAATCTTTCCATATTTTGATATCTTGATTGTTTGGGTCCTAACAATTGGTATCAGAGCCAATTCATCTGTTCTTGAAGATTTGAGAAAGAACTTGTCAGATCTGACAGTTCTTGGTGTTCTTGATCTACAAAATTCAAATTCAATACAGGTGAATTCTCGATCTTCTAACAATCAAAGATGTCTAAAGAAATAGTCTCAATCGGATCAGAAACGAAACCACCAACTCTCTTCTTAGGGGAATATCATCAATGGAGAATTAGAATGATTCAATTCTTGGATAACATAGATGAAACTTTAATGCAATCTATTACAAATGGTCCACTAGAGGTATTTGTTGAAATTCCAGCAGTTCCAAGAACTGAATCCACTCCTCAGATCCCTGCTTCAAGAATTAAAAAGAGTCCAGGGATGTAGAATGCAACAGAGAAAGCCCAAGTCAAAGTTGACAAAAGAGCTTTAACTCTGCTCACAATGGCAATTCCTAATGAAATTTTTAATAGGGTTGATAGTCTTACATCAGCCAAAGCCATGTGGGATGAAGTAGAGGCTCAAATGCAGGGGAGTACCAAAGCACAGGCACAAAGGCTAAACATTTGTGTAGGTACTTATGAAAATTTCAGATACAAAGATAATGAATCTATTACTGATACATATAATAGATTCAATAACATTCTGAACGATCTAAGGAGAAATGGAGTTCAGAAATCAAATTCTGAAATTAACAATAAATTTCTGAATAATCTGGGTACTGAATGGTCAAGCTTCTCTGACAACATGGTCACTAGAAATCATTCAAGAAAGACAATTCATGATGTCTATGGGATTTTATTTCAACAAGAAGATAAAATCAAAGTTAGACAACATGAACAGAAAAAGGCAAATGAAGTTGCTCTGTTAAGCAAGAAGTTAAAAATTCTATGACTATGTCAACAAAGAAGATTGTTGATATTCCTGAGGTTAAAGTTTGTGATGGTGATGAATCGGATGAAGAACTCAAGAGAATTTCTGATAATATTGCCTTCATGACAAGGCAGTTCACACATAGATATAATCAAAAATATCAAAACAAAGCAAGAATTGAAACTGGACCTAAGAAAGGTCAAGAAACTGGTCAAACTAAAACAACTGAACCAGCAAGATGCTTCAATTGTGGCAAACCTGGGCACTATGCAAGACAGTGCAAGATGCCTAAAGTAAAAACTCGAGTTACTATGAGAAGAAGCATGCATTAGCAAAGAAGAAAGAAATCAACCCTGCTCTAATTACCAAGTATGAGGAAGACTGGTTGAATTGGAGTGATGGAGAAGAAGATGAAGAAGTGGCACACTATGCAACAAACTGCTACATGTGTCAGATGGATTCTAAAGAAAAACAACAAGCTGACACAGAGGTATTATCTTCATCTTCTGAATTAAATTCTAAAAATAATTTTTCTTCTGAACTAAATTCTGAACTAAATTCTGAACATAACCATGATTTTGAAATGAAAAATCAAGTTCAAAACATGTTTTCTGAAGTTGAAAAATTAAGGAACAGAATCAAGGGTGAAAGAATGTTAGTGAATCAATTTAGAGTTGAAAGTCAGATCTATAAAGAAAATTGTCAAGAAGCTGAACAAAATCTTGAAAAGATTTCTGAAGAAAAATTTTCTTTAAAAGAAAAATTGGACAATTTACAAAAAGAGATAGTTAATGAGAAATCTGAAAAGGAGATCTTAAGTGTTAAAATGAATTTTCTGAATCAAGAAAGAATTGATCTGTACAAGAAGATTAAAGAACTTGAAGATTTAAATTTCAAAAGAGGACAAACTGAGCAAACTCTGAATATTTTAACAAACCAGGCTCAGAATTCAAAATTTTATAATATTATAGCTGGTCTGGGATATAACGATAGTCAAATTCTAAAAAAGGCACCTGCAAATTTATATGATTTATCAAAAATGAAAATTTTTAATAAAACAAATGTAGATGTTATCCCTAAACCAGTGAATTTTTCTCTGCCTGAAAGGATACCTTTTATTAAATCAGAGACTTTGTTTTCAAATGAAGTTTCTCCAAAGTCTGAGTCTAAAGATTGTTCATAAATAAATTCAAAGATAACTTCTGATTTCAAATCTGAAGTTACTTCAGAAAATATTTCTGAGAATATATCAAAATCTGAAGAAAAGTATGATGAATTTTCAGAAGCTGACTCCTCAGAAGATACTGATGAAAATTCCAAAATATTTTTTGATGATTCTGAAAATGAGTCTACTACTATAAAAGATTCAAGTATTTTTGCAAAAAGTATTACTCCCAATAAATTTTCAGAGCTTATGAATGCTTCTGACTCAGAAGATGAAGATGATCAAATGACTGAAGGAGATAAACCAAAATCTAGTTTTATCACATCTTCTGACTTTAACATCAGAGTTAAAAATTTTGAGCAAGGTCAATCTTCAAAATCTGCTTCAAACGTTCAGAAAATTAACTCAATTGATTCAGAGATAAAATCTAAAAAGCATAAAAGAATCTCTTATACTAATCCTCATTTTTTGTCTATTTCAGAGTTGTCCACTCTAGTTTGGAGAAAGAAAGGAGAGAGACTATCAAATACAGACAAATTAGATAGTTTTCTTGCTTTACAAAAATTTGTTGTACCAAAGAGTAATAAAGTGAATAAAAAGCTTTTTGTTGATAAATCAAATGTTATTAACTCTTCTATGTCTTTTGCGATTGTTAATACTTTAAAGAAACATATTCACTGTATTACTTGTGGTCATCATTATTTTCATATAATCTCCAAGACTAACAAAAAGAATTTGATAAATTCTATTAAAAAATGTTCAGCTATATTGACAAATAAGCTTAAAAAATAAAATTAAAAAGAAAAAGGACCCATTCAGGAATGGGTACCTAAATCTCAATAATCTTTTTTGCAGATATGTCATGTGTGGGTCTTAGATTCCGGATGCTCAAGACACATGACTCCTTTCAAAGAACTCCAAACTGATTATCATGAAAGATATAGAGGAACAGTTAGTTTTGGAAATAATGCAAAGGGATTTGTGAGAAGATATGGCACATTCAAAAAGGGAGAAGTGACAGTAATGAAGGTTTTTTATGTTGAAGGTTTAAGACATAATCTTTTCAGTATCAGTCAATTCTGTGACAAAAATTGGAAAGTAAATTTTGACATAGATTACTGTCATGTTCTGAGTATAGCAAATAAAAATGAATTAACTGCATACAGAGATGGAGATATCTACACAGCAACTTTTACAGCCTCAGGTCAACTGCAAGGTGTATGTTACATGTCTACATCAATGAGAAATGATAGCTGGCTTTGGCATAGAAGAATGTCACATCTGAATTTCAAAGCCATTTCTGAACTAGACAAACATCACTCAGTTAGAGGTCTACCCAAAATCAGATTTGAAAAGAACACTCTTTGCTCTGCTTGTGAACTAGGGAAAATAAAGAGAAGTTCCCATCCTCTAAAAATGTTATCTTCATGCAAAGCTCCTTTAGAAATGTTACACATGGACTTGTGTGGACCAATGAAGACACAAAGCATGGGAGGAAAGAAATACATCCTGGTTATAGTTGATGAATATACAAGATATACATGGATTGAATTTCTTAGGCTCAAATCTGAAACTTCTGAAAAGTTGATACCTTTTCTGAAGAAAGTTCAAGTTCTTCTTCAACTACCAATTCAAAAGATCAGAAGTGACAATGGAACAGAATTTACTAATTCTACACTTCAGAACTTTTTGGAATCTGTTGGTATTTCTCATAATTTTTCCGCTGCAAGAACTCCTCAACAAAATGGGGTAGTTGAAAGAAAGAATAGAACTCTGGTAGAGGCTGCAAGAACTATGCTTGCATATTCAGAACTTCCTCTGTCTCTTTGGGCATAAGCTATTGCTACTGCATGTTTTACTCAGAACAGAACCATTCTTAACAGAAAATTTCTTAAAACTCCTTATGAATTGTTAAAACAAAGAAAACCCTCTATTGATTATTTTAAAATTTTTGGTTGCAGGCGTTTTCTAAAGAATGATACTCAACAGCATTTAGACAAATTTGCACCAAAAAGTGTTGCTGGGATATTTGTTGGCTACTCTCAAAGATCTAAAGCATATAGAGTACTTATCAAGGGAACACAAAGGATCATCGAGACTACAAATGTCAGATTTCATGAGCCAACATTGACTTCTGAACAAGATAGTTCAGAACTTGTCCATAACCTAGTTTCTGAAAGTTTGGACTTAGAAAACAATAAGAAATCTTTTTCTGATTCTCAAAAGCCAAATCTAGATGAATTGTGTACAGACTTATTTGACATTTCTGTAAATGCATCTGCAGATTATCAGAATCCTTCTCTTCTCAGAAGTTCTAATGATTCAAACATTTCAGAAATACAAACTCCAAGCACTTCAGCTCCACCCCTTTCAACCTCAAATACAGAACATTCAACTCCTGAACATGTACATTCAACTTCTGAACCAATTCCTATTCATTCAGAACAAATTCCTATAAATTCTGAACAAATTCAACCAACTTCTGAATCCGATTCAGAAATTCCAATTCTTTCAGAATTTATTCCTTCTGAATTTGAGACTGTACATAATGTTCCTTTTGAAGGGGAGACTTCAGATTTACATTCAGTGATCAATCATGATACTGACACTCAAGCAATTATTGATGACTATAACTCTTTGAATAATGTCTCATCTGTTCAACCACTACCAAATGTGAACAAATGGACATCAAGTCATCCAATACATCAAATAATTGGAGATGCATCAAAAGGTGTTCAAACAAGATCTGCAACAGCAAATGAATGTCTGTATGTTAGTTTTTAAGTAGTATGGAACCCAAAAGGCCATATGAGGCACTTCAGGATCCAGACTGGATTTTAGCCATGCAGGATGAGTTAAATCAATTTGAAAGAAACAAAGTCTGGAGATTGATACCAAAGCCTAAAGGTAAATCTGTCATTGGCACAAAATGGGTGTTCAGAAATAAAAAGGATGAGAATGAAATTGTTGTAAGAAACAAGGCAAGACTTGTAGCTAAGGGGTATTGTCAACAAGAAGGAATTGATTATGATGAAACCTTTGCTCCTGTTGCCAGATTAGAGGCTATTAGAATTTTTCTTGCCTATGCTGCTCATAAAAACATGAAGGTATTTCAAATGGATGTCAAATGTGCATTTCTGAATGGTATTTTACATGAAGAAGTGTATGTTGAACAACCAGAAGGTTTTGTAAGCAAAGAATTCCCAGATCATGTGTACATCTTAGACAAAGCCTTATATGGACTTAAACAAGCACCAAGAGCATGGTATGATACTCTTACAACTTTTCTTCTGAATTCCAAATTCAAAAGAGGTACTGTTGATACTACCTTATTTCTGAAAAAGGAAGGTGATGATCTGATATTAATACAAATATATGTAGATGATATTATATTTGCTTCTACTAATCCAAAATTTGGTAGAAATTTTGAGAAAATCATGTAAACAGAATTTGAAATGAGTATGATGGGAGAGTTGACATTTTTCCTTGGTCTTCAAGTTAAACAACTTCCCACTGGCATATTCATTAATCAATCTAAGTATGTCTCTGACTTACTTAAGAAGTTTGACATGACTGATTGTTCAAGTATTCAAACTCCAATGGCCACTGCAACTAAGCTAGAACCTGATTTAAATGGCAAATCTGTTGATCAGAAAAAGTACAGAGGCATAATTGGATCTTTGCTTTACTTAACTGCTAGTAGACCAGATATAATGTTTGCTACATGTATTTGTGCCAGATATCAAGCTAATCCTAAGGAATCTCATCTTCTAGCTGCAAAAAGAATACTTAGATACCTAAAAGGTTCTCCTTCATTGGGACTTTGGTATTCTAAGGATTCTAATTTTGAGTTAATAGCATTTACAGATGCAGATCATGGTGGTTGCAAATTAGACAGGAAAAGCACTTCTGGATCATGTCAGTTTCTGGGTGATAGACTAGTTAGCTGGTCTTCAAAGAAACAAAATTGTGTTTCTACCTCTACAGCAGAAGCTGAATATGTAGCAGCTGCAATATGTTGCTCACAAGTGATCTGGATGCAAATTCAACTAAAAGACTATGGTTACACTTTAAAAAAGATTCCTTTGTATTGTGATTCAAAGAGTGCCATAGTCATCACTGCCAATCCTGTTCAACATTCAAAAACCAAGCACATTGATGTAAGATATCATTTTATCAAAGATCATGTGGAAAAAGGTAATATTGAAATGTTTTTTGTTCAGACAGATTATCAGTTAGCTGATTTATTTACCAAAGCACTTGATGAAAAACGATTTAACTTCTTGGTAAGTAAATTGGGCATGATGAATATGTCTATGTGAGAATGAACCACAATTTTTTTTTGTAGGTTATATTCTCATTTTTTTTTTCATTTCTCTAACACTTGTATCTTTTTGTGTTAAAATGTGCATCATTCAAGGGGGAGCATCATATTTGTTTTTGGTACAAAAGAAAGTGTTTCTAGACAGTTGAAATCCAGTCTTACACACCAACACTAAGAAAACTGAACAAACTTCTTAGATAAAATTGTTTTCATTGTTCAAACCTACTTCTGAACTTTCAAAAAGATTTATATTGTTCAGAAGTTTGAAGTTTTAAATGATTTTTGGATGATTAAAGACATGAATGTTTAGTTCTGAACTACATGTTCTAATTCTGAAGTTCTTCTGAACTATTCTTTTCTTCAGACTTCTGAACTTCTTCTCAGAAGTTCTGAACTACTTCTGAAGTTTTTGAATTTTTTTTCTCAGAACTTCTTTTCCCGTTGGATATTTTTTATTTTATCATTTACGTCTGTGCCACGTGTTTTAATCTCATTGGCAAATCTTTAACACACGTCGCTTAAACGGTTCACTTATCCAAATTAAATGATGATTAGTTGTCTAATCTCGAGTGCTTTTTGGCCACGTGTTCTTAAGACGTATAATTTGACCGTATAAATTCATTCTTTCTTCATCTTCTTCATTTTTTTCCCGACTTCTGTGTTCAATACTCATCAATCTCATTTGACTTTCTGTTTCTAATCAACAATGTCGTCTTCGAATGTCTTGGCTTCTACTTCTTCAAGTATCAATGGTAGCAATGGATCTTCAGGGAAACAAAAATTACTGGTGGGACAGATTGAAATTCCTCTGAATGATGATCATTCAATCTAGGATACAGCTACAAATGTGATTTCTCAAGACGGACCTTCAAACCCTAACCCTAGCCCTAACTTGTGAACTGATAAATTTGGGGAAACTGAAAAAGCACCCATAGAGATTGCTTCTGAATCAAAGGTTGTTTCTAGTGAATCTCAAACTCCAACTGAAGGTAGTGCTTTCTCAAAGTTGTATGTTCCTGCAGATAAAATCCTTGAAATCAAAAAGAACAACTGTGCCCTAAACTTTAAGTCTACAGATTTCAATGATGATCAAATGATTTTGATTGAAATTCTGAAACATCATCCATTAAGAACCCTTCTCTCAAGAAAATTCTCTGTTCCTGCCTCTTACCTACAACAGTGGTTGTTTTATGCTGAGGTAGATGAATCTGAAGATGTGATAGTGTCCTATGTTCATTCTTCAAAGGTTTGTGTTTCTGTGGATGATATAAGAAATCTTCATTACTTATCCAAAGCAGATGAAGTTCTTGGGAAAACTTCATATGATCCTATTCCGACTTCTTCAGAAATGATTTCAGATTTTATGAGTCTGGGTTACTCTGAACACTTGACTGCTTTAAGCTCATTCAGAAGAAAATGTTTGCTTCCTATCCGGTATTGCCTGTTTTCTATTCTGAATACATGTTTATCTGGGAAAAGCTCAAGTCTGGACCAAGCATCAACAAATGGGAGGATTATTTTTCATGGTGTTGCTTTCAATAAGCACTATGATTATGCCTCTCTTATCTTTGAAGAAATGAAGACTGCCATCTCAAAGAAATCCACTTTCAATTACATTCCTTTTCAACGATTCTTCCAATCCCTTATCAAAGGAGCAATGAAAGCAGAACCAACTATCCCTACCCTGCCACATGAGGTACATGTTCCTATCTTCTCTATGGATAACCTAAGATCACCTAACCCAAAGACTCAATTTCCAAATGCTATACCACTGCCATCACATCTTATTGAACATGTGAAACTTCCAAATAGGATTGTGAGTGAGTATTTAGAATCAATGGGATTACCTGCACCAGTGATCCCTTCCCCTGATTCCAACCAAAGTGGTGAGAATGTGAGGGTGTCTAGGATTCATAAGAAGAGTGGGGAGACTGTTCAAGGGGGAGAAGAGTCTCATGGTGTGAAGAGGAAAAATGTAAATGAGAGAGTGGGTAGAAGAGTAAGAAAAAGAACTGAGGAGGGGAGAACACAGATAAAAGAAAAACAAATCTGTGAACCAACTGTTACAAGCCGGGCACCCACATTATCTATTATTCCACAATCTTTGGTGGATAATATTGAAAGAGCCAGTGAGCCCATGGCAACTTCGTTTAACCCCACCAGCCACTCATCTTTCTCTCAACAGTTAGATGTTTCATTAACACATATGGGGCAAGCAGCTTATAATCCATTAGGACCCCAATTGGAGGTTCCTTTTGTTGAAAAAGAAGGAAATATGTCCCCCCTTCACTGTTTTGAGCTCAACAGGTCTGAGAGTCCACTCAACATTGAGCCTTCTGAACCACTTAATGTGGCATCCATTCACACTAGCACACATCTTTCAGATGTCCATAAGCAAAGTGTTTGTCACATTGCCTCAACAACCATAGATATTCCAATTTCTGGATATCAAGGATTGGTTGGAAGCCCTGGTGGAGTGAGCTTCACAAAAGCTCCATTTGTAGAATCAAATGTGGTTCATGATGCCTTCGTGGCTCATACAGGCCAACCTTCTTCTGAAGGATTGTCAACAAGGCCATCTGTTGGTCTTGGTGTTTTTCCCACATCTTCTGAATTCTCAGAATTCAAGGATTTCTGTACTTCTGAATTTGCAAAGATTCAGAAGGACATATTGGAATTGACGGATTCAACCAAAAAGGTGATGGAGGATGGATTAAAAACGCATGGGGAGGATGTAATTCTTAAGTTGAGCAGTTACCAAGTTCAGACTTCGAATGATCTGCAGTGTTTTAAGCAAGCAATGTTAAATGCTTTTTCTGAGGTTTCTTCTTCAATTTCTTATCTACAGTCCTCTAAAGCTACTTCTTCCACAACAAAGCCAGATTCTTCTTCTTTTGCAACTAAGGAAGATATTGCTCAGATTTTATCTCAACTAACTTCTATTCAGAACTCTCAGGCTAATCTTAGCTCTAGGATATCTATTCTTGAATGCAGATCCACTTCAGATACTTCAAAGAGGTGTCTTGATGATCAGCTTGCTGATAATCAAGAGGGGGAGAAGAGACAAAGGGTATCTGAATCAGAACCAGAAGACATGGAAATTATACAAGTACAAACTTCTGAAAGACCTTCTGAAGGTGTTCAGAATGTTCAAGAAATGAAATATGTACAAGTACAAATTTCTGAAAGACCTTCTGAAGGTGTTCAGAATGTTCAAATTATGGAGTCTTCAAGAGTTTCTGAAGCAATTTATGATATCCTATCTGCTGAACAAGAAAAACAAGTTTCAGATGATTCTGAAGAACAAGCAGATGAAGGATATGAAACAGAAAAGGTGGATCTTGATTCTGAAGATTTTCTAAGCTCTGACAAAACTGATATTATCCCTGATTCAAATGAAGAAATGGTAAGGGAGTATTTGGCTTTTGAAGATGTTATTGGAGAGCCTAGTGATCTCTCAGATGTCATTCTTTTTGAAGATGATGCTTCTGGAGTTAGTATGGGAGAAAGTTCTGAAGTTATAAAAGACTTGGTAGTATGGAAGCCACAAGAATCTATAAATGAAGTCTACAAAAAGGTCTCTGAAGATCTTTGGAAAACTCTGAGCGATTTTCGTTGGAATCAAGTCTTCTTCAATGAGCCTAAAAGTCTGAAGAATAGAATTCTAGATGAAAGGTTTTCTATGGTAAGAAAGTTTATAAATCAATCAGTTAAAAGCTTTGAAGTTGATTTTGATTTGAGTCACATGGGAGATATGGAGATTGCAGATGAAATACTAATGGTATTTTCTGAAAAGATTGAAGTCAAAGTACGTCCTTGCATTATTATTCCAAAGTTTGACTTATTTCTTCTTGAAGAACCAATTCTGGATCAAATTTATGAAAAAGAAGACATATTTCAATATGGAGAAGATTACTTGATGTTTCCTGAAGAAAATTATGTTAATATGTTCAGAAGTAATCTAAGAAATGCAACTCTGGAAGATTTTGTAGATGGTAATTTGTCAGAAGATCAAATCTCCAAGATAAGAACTTATGTTCAGAACCATGGTATTCAGAATCTGAATGACTCTACTCTCATCAAAAGGATCAGATGTATCACTAAAGTAGTTGAAGATGATTTGAAAATTTACAGATTTGGGGTAGAAAGAAGAGATGGGTCACTGTCTGAATTTACTCAGCATGATATTTACAAGCTCAGACTTCAAGACAAGCTGAATGTACTTCAATTCTGTGTTACCAGAGGTGAAGCAGAGATGGTTTTTGAAATAAGGAGAATCCTTGGCATCTATATAAGAAATATTATCAAGCATGATTTCCAGTTGGCCTTGGAACATGGCTTATCAAAGATTAATCTTTTAGAACCTACAAATCTCTCTACTGCAGCTTTGAATAGATTTTTCACCAGCCCAGATATTGGATTCAGATATTCAATAAATGGAAACAAAACTTTCTTAGCCTCAGATATTCCAAAATATTCAACTTCTTCTCTGAATTGGTTTCTGAATTATTCTGAAGACTTTGTTGATGATGTTAACATCAGAGAAGAAATTAAATACTTAATCAAAGAAAGGATTCATTTCAGAGAGAACATCAGAAGAAGTTTTTTAGCTGGTCACAAGGAGATAAACAACCTCAGAAGAGAAGACTTCTGGTTAAGCAATACTTATGACTTTCAAGTCCATACTAAAAAGCAAGATCTGGAAGAAATTCAAAAATTCTCTTTGAACATTAAAAGTCCAGAATTTCCTCAAGAGTCAAGGGATAAAGGGAAAGAAGTTATCTCTGAATCTGTTCCTGAAGATGTTGATCAAGCAATTCCAGCAACTGTAGAAGAAGAACAAGAGATTGAAAGAGTCAAAGGAAGTGCCTTTACCATGTTTCTTGAATATTTTCATCCAGAAATGTTCATGGAATATGAACAAAAGTTCAACTACATTGATTGCTGGATTCAGAAATCCTTTGGCTGGAAACAATGGTATTCAGATATCATTAGAAAGTTAAGAATTCCTCTTATTGAAGCCAGAAGTGAAAGCCCAATTGTCAAGGTGATAAATGCAGATCTGAAGTCAAAGAAAAATTACAAGTATGCATTTTTCACTATTGAAAGACAAAATGGAGAAGTATCAACATTTTCTGAAGCTGATTTCCAGAATGTGCACCTCAGAGATTTAATCAGAGTATACAGAAGTCTCTATCCTTTCCATGACTCAATCACCAAATTCAGAAAATCCTTTCTGTGATCGAGAGATGGACTATACGAGAGAATTCATTTGGGTACAAAGGCGATTTTCAAGTTGCATATGTTCTTAATAGAGAGCAAGTTCATCTGAGCAGACCAAATCTGAATTTACCAGAGATTCCAAACTTGAAGAAAAGTACTTTAGTATTGCATCCACCTGGCTTTGTATGCAAATGCTTCAAGGAACTACTCTTTGTGAGATTTGAAGAATTTCACAAATGCTGCAATGGTACTCTTATGGCTATCAGAGATAGATTGGTTAAAAGACAAAACAAAAGACCAAGGAAATTATCTAATGAAGATTGGGAAAAGCATAAGGTACTTGCCAAAGAAATGATAAGAATTGCAGAACAATTATTGGAGTATAGAAGTTTAATTCTGAAGGATGTAAGAGAAATACTTAACTTTTGGAAGTATGATTTGAACTTTTGAAGCTAAGGGGGAGATTGATAGGTATATCAGAATAGCTTCAAAAGAGACTGGGTTCTGAAGATATCCAGATCTGAAGATAAAAGCTCAGAACTTAGAAAAAGACAGAAAACGCCTAAGGCATAACTTCTGAAGTGCCAACTTCAGAAGTTCTGAAGGTTCTGAACATGTTTCTGAAGATTCTTCTGAAGGTGCTTCTGAAGAAGTTCTGAAGAAGTTCAGAACTATTTCTGAACATGTCTGTCACAAATGTACTGTTAGTTTAGCATTTACTTTCTTGTATAAATAATTAGTTAGATTGTCTGTTAGAAAAAGTTTTTTTCATAATCTTGTAATACAGTATTGTAATCTTGTTCATCCTATCAATACATACGACATTTGGCTATCATATTTCTGTTCTAATCTTTCCATATTTTGATATCTTGATTGTTTGGGTCCTAACAATACATTTTGTTTTACACAGAGTACGGAGGGTCGTACTATTGGTGAGAGTTGGTAGAAGCTTCCTTAATAAATTTCATCTTCAACTTGAGGATCCACAAACTAAGCTTTTCATCCTCTACTTTGATCGTTCTACCTTGATCAATACATTAGTTGTAGACATGGAGAGACTACCTGTTCATTTGTTTATTTAACTTTTCTTTCACTTACTGACCTCTATATAACATCACTAGTCTTGATCTTCACTTTACATGTTCAAGATATAACGTTGATTGAACAATCAATGTCAATAATATTGTTGAACATTCTATAACTACAAACTTTATGTCGAGGAATGTTCACACTGAATAAAATTAAAAATTTTATTCAGATGTTTTTCAAGTGTTATCATTAAAACATAAATAAAAGGAACAACAATCTCTCCCTATTTGATAAAGACAAAATAATGAAAACTAAAACACTTAAAGAGGAAAAATAGTGTCGAAACATATAAGAGTTTTTTCCAAGACGAGAAATGAAAAATTCAATGTCCCATTTTCATTGTTTTAGGTTCTTTTCAACACACAACTTATCTTTTTGTGATTTTGATATTTTGATATTTTTGTTTGTTTTTGATGTTACATATGAAAAAGTAAATTGCAAGGACCAAAAGATAAATATTGCACTAGACAATTATTTAAAGGTAAAAAGAAAATATTACACTGCGTACAAAGAGAATAAAATTACTATGATAGATAGATCAGTCATGGTTGCTTATAGATAGACCATCTAGTAGCTTTTCACCTATATGATCTCTTTTATGTTTATTCTTATTTCTTATCCGTTTGCGATGAATATCTCCTACCAAAGTAGATAGATCATAGTGGCTCAGTAGGAAGACGAGATGCTCAATTGGGGCAATGTTAAGTTCATTAGAGCTCTGAAAGCATCTATCTCCCTCTATGCCAAAGAAAAACATCCAATGCACTAGCTTGATAAGGAAATGTCTATTGTAAGGGTCAAATAGTTTATTGTATTAAAGTTGGGTAAAGTATAGTTGAGGAATTAATAATGTAAAATATCGAAAGGTATTTATTGTTTAGTTTAAGTTTATTTTAACCTAGTTCTCTGATTGTTTAACCTAGTCTTACGTGCTTTCACTCTGTAATCGCATACATTCATCAATCCTAGTCAAGCCGAATATGTGATTCATTTGATTATCTATTGTTCGTGTTTGATTGTGGATTATATTGCACTTGTACTGGACTCACAATTGGTATCAGAGCAAAGAGACAAATCGATTTGATCCAGGTTTAAATCGCCGAGACTAATTTTCCGAGTTTAATCTTTTTCTCTAATCATAATTAGATTCAGAATCGATTTTTCAGGGATTATTTGATATAGCTGTTTTTTTAGTGTTAACTTTATGATTTGACTTTTTCAGTTGATTTTTGTTGTTGATCTTTGGAGCCGACTTTCTGATTTTCTGTTAAGTTCTTTGCGTCAGTTTGCTTTTAAGAACTCATTCAGTTGTACCTTTGGATCATTTCTGAACTGTCTCACAATCACACAAGTGCCTTCAAGATGAATGCACACTCTGAAACAGAATGTCAGGTATGTTCTCCAACTCATAATGCTTTAATTGATCAAATGCAAACCATGATGCTTAAACTGCAAGACTTATCTGATAAATTGAAAGCTAAAAAAAACCTTGTCACTACCTTAAGCCCGACTTGCAAATAGCTATAACGAACTTTTGTTGATTAACATTGAATGTGCTAATAACGCTTGTCGGGCCAAAGGTTTACAAGAGGACAAAACCAAGCTTGCTGAATCTAACACTACTTTGACAAACAAAGTATTTGAACTGTCCGCTAAGTTAGCTAAGTCTGATGAAAATAGAGATTTTTCCACTAAAATAGAACTTTTAAATGTTCAACGGGAAGATCTATTAGACAAAGTCAAGGATCTTAAACTCCAATTTATCAAACGAGGTCAAACAGACCAAACCATTTATTTGAACAAACCCAAGGAGTTCAAGTCCTATAAGTCAAAAGAAGGTCTAGGTGCCGACAATCCTCATTATCTTGAAAAAGCCATAACCGACGTCCCTACTCTATACAAATTTGAATATCTAAACCTTGGTCCGGATTTTCAAATCGAGTTCATGGAATCACAGTTGGTTCCAGATTATATCACGTTATCCCAGAAGGAGATATCACGTTATCACCAGAACAGGTTAGGGAACATGAAGACATTAAACGTGCTCGAACTAATGAAGGTCAAATTCCTTTCGTCTATGCTAATCTAAATGAGAGCTATAGACGAAACAAGTGCAAACCTACTCTCTCGAATGATTTCTTTCGCAGCTACTCTAACGCTGAAATCCAGTCCAAACCAGCTGAATTTAAACTGTATGTTCCTCCATTGATTTTAGAAAATCGTATAGTTCAGTTGGAACATGATTATGAAGTAGTTGTGAACGCTTTTGATCTCGAAAGAGAAATTTTGTTGTTTATTTTTAACGAGAATCAATCACAAATACCTACTATCCCATTCAAGTCAGACCCACTTCCAAATTGTGAAAGAGAGAATTTTTAGACAGAAATTCACCGTCTAACCAATAATCTTGCTAGTCTAGCGGCGAAAGTTCTACGAGAGTATGTTTCAACTTCTACTTTGCAAAAGAAATATGATACTCTTCTTAAAGGCAAAAATGCACATTCCAAACCTTCCTCTACACCTTCAGAAGCTTCCTCTTGTAAGGATTTTCTAGGTGATTTGTCGATTGACAATCAAAACAGTTTTAACAAAAATACTTGTTCCTTAACTAATCACTGTGAGACTCCTAAATCTGATAAAGGGCATAAATTCTCAAAATTTCAAACTATGATGATTGTTATGCCGATGACTCAAATTTGTTCGATTTTTCTCCAGTTTTTCCGAGTCACTTGGATTTTTCTCCGGACAAAGTTGTAGATAAACAAGTGAACATGCATAAGGGTGAATGTTCCACATACGCTCCCCAAAAGGTTTCTGTGAACAAACCTGTCTTTCATAATAACTACCTTAACCATTCACAGAAACATCGATACACTAGTACTTCTAAAGTTCATCGTCTTTGTTATTCAAATTCTTCTGACCGTGAATTTAATGATGTTTCGGATAATCGTTTTCAAAGAAAAGATGTTCGAGTCAAACAATATGGGTAGAAAAGAAGTTTAAGCATGCAACCGAGAAGACAAAGTCATTTAATTCTCTTTCGCATTTTAGAACAAACAATATTGATCATGATGTTTCTCAATCCAGTATTTCTATTGAACAAAGTTTAGTGATTCCACTAAAAGTTTATTCTAATCAGCAAACTCTCATGATCATGTTGTTCTACATGTGGTTTGAATGATTTTGTTGATCGAAAATCTACATCTGATTGGTTTGGCACATACCATGTCCATAAGTCTAGTCTTGTTTCCCCAATGATGATATCCACAGTTAGAACATTTAATCGAGATAGATAGTTCGAAACTTATAGCATTCCCCAAACCAAAGCTAATTTTCGAGGACCCAGGATGGCATGGGTATCAAAGTCTGTTTAATTTGTTTTGTAGTTTTATCATGTGTCGTTCTGAACTTGAATTATCTAAACATATGATTAGACAGATGCTTGGTTTGAGGGGGAGTAAGTCTTTTTTTATTTGAGGGGAGTTTTTTTTTTTGAAATTCTTTTGAGAATTACGACTTCTGAATACATCAGTTCAGGACTCGTCCTTTAGATATTTGATTTCTGAAAAAAAAATTCCTCTCACTTTTACCAGTATATCTTTGAATCATGATAGGAAATATCTTCACGGGAACAGTGTGTGAGATTATATGAACTTCAATGGACTACCAGAACCGGTAGTCCTACCTAAAAAGTAATCCCTGAGTGATTGAGGGTGAGGGGTATTACTTCACCGAGTGGGGGAGATAACTCATACGGTTGAGTATTCTCATTGTGCTGAGTGGTAAAATGAATATGAGAGTTTGGTTAGAAGTGAGATTTTTATTAAAAGAAAGAGGGTGTGAGAACAGATTTCAAAGAAAATTAAAACTCTGCACCAACCACTTCTAAGCTAGGCAACCACATCTACTGATTGGTTCATAATCCTTTGATGACCATCATTGAAACAGGCAGTTAGCCCATGCCAACTCTTGATTTAACCCCACCTATTACTCATTTCTTTCCTAACAAAGAGATGTTTCAATTTTCACGGGGATGCAACACATCATCTATCTAGTTTTCATTTGGGAAACTTGGATATTGAAATAGAAGGAAGTTGTTAAACTTCATTTTTAAGAAAGTATGAACCAGAATGTCACAAGCATCCAAGATCAGAAGTCAAGACAGAAGTTCACTCTATGACTCAAGTTATCTCAGAGACGTCCAGACACTTGAAAAACCTCTGGATATAAACTGAATATGTCACGCGCTTAAGATGACGTGGCGATCATACTTTCCGTGCGTCTCTATTCGTAACCAATTCTGTTATCTAGTATAGATGACGTGTCAGTTCCTGATAGTCTAGATCGTTGAGTTTCACTTTGTAACAGTATAAATAGATTCATTCTTCACTGTAATAGTTGACGATTTTGAAGAGAAAAATCACGCTGTTCATTCATACGTATTGTAATCAAGCTCAAGGTTATTGATACGATTTCCTGATTGTTCTTCTAAATTGTTCTTACTTTTTATCATTATTGAGTTACTGCTTATTATCAATCATAGATCAACATTGCTTCCGCTTATATTGTGTTATACGATCCGTTGATTAATTGTTAGAAAGGGATCTGGGTTCCAACAATTGGTATTAGAGCCTGATAATGAATCTATTGATTATTATATCTCTTCCAGTTTGGAGAAATCCCTGTTCTATTTGCAGTTTATTTCAATTTTAAACTACTGTTCTTTGATTCTACCAATTTTTTCAGGATTTTGTTAATTTCATACAATTCTCTCCAAATCAGCGGTAATTTTGGTTTAATTTTGAATTTCAGTAAGAATATTGTCTCGTTTCAACTCATTTGAGATTTAATTGATCCAAATTTCATTCCTACTCTCTCAATCTCTGTTTTCTGAAAAATGGCAAATCAAAATATGAACGCCATATACACCTCCGGATCCTTGACCAAACCTCCACCGCTAATCCGAGATGAATATCCTCAATAGAAGATCCGAATGCTCAATTTCTATGACGGATTAGATGTTGAACTCTATCCCACTGTTGTGAATGGTCCATACATACCAATGACCATGATCCCAAGGATTCTTGCTACTGCTACCACGGATGAAATTCCTGCTCGATCTATTCCAAAGCTAAGAGGCAATTGGTCTGATGAAGAAAAGGCAAAAGTGGAAATAGCTAAAAAAGCAAAGAGTCTTTTAATTATGGCTATTCAAAATGAGATTTTTCAATCTCTAGACACGTGTCAAACTGCTAAAGAACTGTGGGATCAACTTGAAAATCTTCTCGAAGGAGGAGCAAAACTGAAGAAAAACAGAAGAGCTCAAGCTCTGAATGAATACAACAGTTTTCAAGCTATCCCAAAAGAAACTCTGGAACATACCTTTCACAGATTTAATTTCTTGATTAATCTGTGGAAAAGATGTGATATAGTAAGATCCAAGGAAGACAATAACGTTTTATTTCTTAAACGATTAAATCCATAATGGTCTAATCTTTCTATGTCTCTTCAAGCTAACCAAGACCTAGAAATGTGCTCTCTGCATGATGTCTTTGGCACACTTCAAGCTCACGAGAAGGAAGTTGTTCAGAAGAAAATGTCAATTGGTGGACCTCTGGCTCTAATTTCTGAATCCAGAGGGTCAGGCAGAAGAGGTAAGGAAAGTGAGAGGAAAGGAAAAAGTAAGGCATTCATCTCTGAAGCAAGTCAAGAGGATGCTTCTGATTCTGATGATGACATCAAATCTTTTGCTGAGTCACTAGCACTCATTACCCAACAGTTTACTAAAAAGTTTGGTAATAGATCATTTCAAGGAAACAAGAGATTTGATCGTTCCACTCCATCTTATGCCCCAAGGCAAGAGATCCAGAAAGCTGAGAAGTCAGAAGCTGATAAGAAAGAGGAAGAGACGAAAAGGAAAAAGGATGTGTGCTACAGGTGCGAAAAGTCAGGTCACTACTTCAAAGACTGCAGAGGTGCTTTGGAAAAAGACATGCCATACTACAAAAATAAATACAAGTATAATGTTGTTGAAAGAGCTCACTATGCAGAAAAGGAGAACTGGCTGGATGATGAGACAAGCGGATATGAAGCCATTTCTGTGGAACGACTAAGGTAGATGAATCAGAAGACCAGCCTTCTGAAACTCCGGTTTGTTCTTTATATGAATCCTCTGACCTTGAGAACACCATCATGATTTTAACAAATGATTTTGAAAATCTTAAGAAGAAGCTTATTTTAGAAAAGAAGTTGAGAAAAACTATTGAACAAACTTTTGCTACAGTTCAAAGAGAGAGAGAGAGATATTTTCAAAAGAGAAATGGATATTTTAACTAAAGAAAAGATGGAAATTTCTGTTGAAAGTGAAAAGATATCCAAACTTTTAAAATATACTGAAGCCAAACTCAAAGAAGAGAAACATGATTTCATTAAACTTCTTGAAGGCAAAGACAAAGAGAATAAAGCTAAAGAGAGTGACAGATTGAATTCTGTAGCACTCAAAAATTATTTTTTAAAGGAAAGAGAATTCTTGCATATTGGACTTCAAAACAAAGAGCTACTGATAAAAAAAATATCTGGATGCTCAGAAAGTGCATGATAAAATAAATACACAAGTAGGGAGAATCGGACTTGGTTTTGAAGATTTGGATCCCTATACAAAAGCTGTCTACTCTGGAATCTGTATTCTGTTTAGGAAAGGAACAAAAGCCTGTGTTTCCGATCTTATATGAGCAATCTATCATCAAAAGATCAAGAAATGAAAATGGTCATCAAATGCGAAAACTCAAGTACAAAAATATTAAGTACTCTTCTGAAAAACCAACTCATGTTGATCTAAAATTAGTACAAAAGAAAGGTGATATTTTCAAGTTTGGATCGATTACTCATATAACTTTGAATCCAGAAGCTGATGAATTCATACCTGTACAAGCAGAAGAAGAGATAAGACTTAGTTTTCAAAACGATATTCTCTCAACTCTGGATGAGTGCTTTAAACTTGAACAAATGATTGATCAAAAGTCTATTGAAAATCATCCAGAGATTTTTCCATGTTCTTTTGTTGACTTAAATCTTTCCGAAGTTCAAGACGATTTTGAGTTCATTACTTATCCCTGGGAATCTGATTATCAAGATGATGATGATTTCTTTGACAATTCAGAGAAATATATTTCAACATTTGAGAATCTTTTGCCACAAGAAAGCACAAAGGCTCCAGAAGTAATCAAAAATGAGGATGCTCCTTTCTTATGCACTAATGAATCTCTGGAAATCAGAGCTTCTGGCCTCATGTTGAAAAACATTCGAGTGGGATACCAATACTCTCAGTTCCTCCAAAAGGACAGAGAAAGGCGATGAACATTCATTCAGACTTTCTTGGGATGTATCTAAAAGCTAAAACTTGTCTTGAACGCGAAAAGGAGGAGCGTCTCAAAAAGAAATCAAATACTCAACAACAATCTCTAAAATCAAAACCCCAGAAGTTTACTTATGAACAAAAAGGAAAATGGAAATCTAACTCTTTTACTCCTGTTTCAGTATTGTCCAAGGTTCCTGAGAAGTTTCATCAGAGGATGCCTCAACAGAAGAATACATTTACTTCTAAGCATAAGTCTAGTCTAGATAAGAAGTTCGATAGAACTACTGATGCTAGAATAGACAGACATAAGAAAAATTGTAATTATCATTCTAGTAATGAAAATTTCAAGCAATCTTTTTTGTTTCAGAACTCTGAATGTTTCTACTTGTTCTTAAAACTTAAGCAATTTTTCTCGAGGTCCTCTAATCACTCTTCTAAATATCAAAAGTGTCCCAATTTCAGAAATCAAACCAAAAGAAACAATGAAAATAAAAAGAGATCACCGATAAATTCTGACAAATCCAATCAAGAAAATGTTAAAAAGAATCAGTCACTCAAACCTAACATTAAAGGACCCATTGTGAAATGGGTACCTAAATCTCTTTGATTCTGATTGCAGAAACAGCGTGTGCATATCTGGTATCTTGACTCTGGATGATCGAGGCACATGACTGGCACGAGAAACTTACTCTCCAAATTCAAAGATAAAAGTGGACGAGCAGTAATGTTTTGTGATAATGGTAAGGGTCAAATAAAAGGCTACGGAACTCTACAAGAAGGTAATATTACCTTATCCAAAGTAGCGCATGTCTCTGGTTTAAAACATAACCTGTTAAGCATAAGTCAATTATGCGATTCTAAAATACTTGTTGTATTTGATGAGAAGCATTGTTACTTATTCTCTAAGGTAGGTGAAGAACTATGGAGAGCTGACAGAAAAGATAATTTGTGTATGATGAATTTTACGTCCAAGGATGGTAAGGAAATTCTCTGTCTTATCTCCAAAAAGAGTGAAATTGCTTGGTTATGGCATCATAAAATGTCTCACCTAAATTTCGATAACCTTGAGCTGTTAGTAAAACACAATCTGGTCACTGGCCTCCCAGAGGTACACTTCCAGAAAGATCACCTCAGTCCTGCATGTGAAATGGGAAAAATAAAACGAGCGACTCACAAAACCAAAAGTGACCATTCATGTTCTGGACCTCTGCAATTGTTACATGTTGACCTCTGTGGTCCCATTGCAACTCAGAGTCTATCTGGCATAGAGTATATCTTGGTACTAATAGATGAATTTTCCAGGTGTACTTGGCTTGCTTTTGTGCGTCTCAAATCAGAAGTGCCAATTGTTTTACAGAATATGATGACCAGAATACAAGTTCTTCTACATCAGAAAATACAACAATTGAGAAGTGATAATGGAACTGAATTCAAGAATGCCAAGCATGAAGAATACTTTATGACAAATGGAATTACACATAACTTCTCTGTTGTACGCACTCCTCAACAAAACGGCATAGTTGAACGACGAAACATAACACTATTGGAAGCAGCCAAAACAATGCTTGCAGCTTCTGGACTTCCTATTCATTTTTGGGCAGAAGCTGTAGCCACAACATGTTTCACTCAGAATAGATCTATCATAATCAAGAGACATCTCAAAACCTCTTATGAACTCATCAATAATAGAAAACCCTCTGTCAAATTTTTTCACATTTTTGGTTGCAGGTGTTTATTTTAAATGATAGAGACAAACTTGGCAAGTTTGATAAGAAATCTGATGAAGCAAAGTTGTTGGAATATTGGTTAAATTCAAGAGCTTTTAGAGTCTTTAATTTACGAACTAAGGCTGTAATAGAAAGCATAAATATTGATTTTGATGATCAAACACCATTGACTTCTGAATATTCCAATTCCGAATTCAAACTTAATACTGTTACCTCTGATTATCTTTCAGGTTCCAGAGAATCCGAGATTGATGCTCTATTTGATGATTTTTTGGGAGAAGAGATATTTTTAGAAAAACCACCTAATACTCCACCCTTGAGTATTCCTGATGTCCTTCACACATCTGGCATATCTTTATCTGGTCCTATGTCATCAAATGAACGTCCTACGGACACCTCTGCACCTCAAGAATCTTCAAATCCTGAGATACCCTCTGCACCTTCATTTGAGGGGGAGATTCTAGGTTCTTCTCCAGATCTAGAACCTACTCCAATATCTGATGAGGTACCTCAATCTTCAGAGACAGAGGTTCAAGGGACAGAGGTTCAAGCTCAACCAATACCTCAAACAAGGATGACTAGATGGACAAAGTCTCACTCTCCAGATCTAATAATCGGAAGTCTAGCTGACGGAGTTAAAACAAGATCTGCAACTGCAAATGAAGTTTTCTTTGTAAATTTTATGAGCATGATCGAACCAAAAAAAGTTCATGAAGCTCTACAAGAACCAAGTTGGGTGGAAGCTATGCTAGAAGAACTGCTTCAGTTTGATAGAAACAAGGTGTGGAACTTAGTACCTTTGCCAAAAGACAAAATCTCTATAGGTACTAAGTGGGTATTTAGGAACAAAATGGATGAAGATGGTATTGTGATCAGAAACAAGGCAAGATTGGTGGCCAAGGGGTACTGTCAAGAAGAAGGGATAGACTACGACGAGACATTTGCCCCTGTTGCAAGACTAGAAGCGATAAGACTTTTTCTAGCGTTCTCAGCATACAAAAACTTTAAAGTATATCAAATGGATGTTAAATGTGCATTTCTAAATGGTAACCTCAAAGAGGAAGTGTATGTTGAACAACCTCCTGGATTTGAAGATGCTAGACACCCAGAATATGTCTATCTTCTGAATAAAGCTCTCTACGGATTAAAGCAAGCACCAAGAGCCTGGTACAAACTACTATCCACATATCTGATCAGTCATTCTTATGATAAAGGTAAAATGGACACAACATTGTTCATCAAAAGAGGAAAAGGTATGTTAACCATTGTTCAAATATATGTGGATGACATTATATTTGGTTCTACTCATCAATCAGAAGTTGATCTGTTTTCAAAACTGATGGAAAAAGAATTTGAAATGAGCATGTTGGGAGAATTAACATTTTTATTAGGACTCCAAGTCAAACAAACTACCTCTGGCATCTTTATAAATCAAGCCAAGTACGTTTCTGACATGTTAAAGAAATTCAAACTTCAAAATTCCACCACTATGAAAACTCCTATCTCTCCCAGCACGAAACTTGATCCTGATCCCTTAGGGAAATCAGTTGATGTTACGAGCTATAGAGGTATGATTGGATCACTTTTATACTTGACTGCTAGTAGACAAGATATCATGTTTGCCACATGTCTCTGTGCGAGATTTCAAGCCAATCCAAAAGAACCTCATTTGGCTGCTGTAATTTTTTTTTAGATACCTGAAAGGAACTCTATCACTGGGTCTCTGGTATCCGAAGAATTCTGGTTTTGATTTGATTGCGTACACTGACTCTGATCATGCAGGATGCAAATTAGACAGAAAAAGCACATCTGGTAGCTGTCAACTTCTGGGTAACAGACTAATAAGTTGGACATCCAAGAAACAAAACCGTGTTTCGACATCTACAGCAGAAGCTGAATATGTTGCTGCTGCTAATTGCTGTTCACAAGTTATATGGATGAAAACCCAACTCAGGTATTATGGTCTGGTGTACGACAAGATACCCATCCTATGTGACTCAGAAAGTGCTATTGCAATCACTGAGAATCTAGTTCAGCACTCAAAAACCAAGCACATTGATGTAAGGTATCATTTTATTAAGAATCATGTGGAGAAGGGGATAATTGAAATGTATTTTGTCTCCACTGATTATCAACTTGCTGATATCTTTACAAAAGCTCTGGATGAAAAACGATTCAATTTTGTAGTCAGCAAGTTGGATATGCTAAACATGTAATTTCCTTAATACCTATGGTCTTCATAGTATTAAGTCAAATTCACTTGTTGTATATATATTAAAGTTTTTTTTCTTTCAACTTCATAAATAATAACTCATCAGAAGCCTCTGGTCACTTCTGATGCTTAACTCAGAAGCGCTCAAAAGCCTCTAAACACCCCTGTTCAATGAACATTTGTTTTCACGGTTTATCCAAGTGTAGACAGAAAGGGAAGCTCAATTAGAAAAAGCAAGGTGGAGCAACTTCTCAAATGTCAAGGGGAAGCACATAAACACTATCTAAGTATTTGAGGGGGAGCACCGAGGTGTGCAAATATAACATCTCATTTATATATATATATATAATTATAAAAGAAAAGAAAGGGGCCTTGTTATGTCTAGACCCAAACCCAAATCCTAAGCCCAAGTCTTCTATTATCCACCGCCTTCTCCTTCTCGACTTGGATATTAGAAATCGGCTTCACTTCAGATACAACTCTTCTTGGTCGACTATATCTTCAACATCCAGCAATCATCTTCATCATCTTCTTCTATTCTCTTCTCATCAATTGTTGTTAAGGTACCAATTCTCTCATCTTATACATCTAGGGTTTCATTGTGTTATATTTTTGAGTAAAATTCTTTGAATTGTTAAGAACTAATAGTTATATTGGTTGCCTTTTACATGAATAGATATGAATTAGTTGGAGTTTCATTGTTAATTTTAAGTTTGAGAAGATTTGATCAAGAAATGGGTTGGAAGTTTCAACAATTGGCTTTCTTTAAAAGTCAAACTCTTAATCTAGAATTTGAATCTTTGAATTGGCATGCAAGAGTGAAGATACTTGATATACTTTGTCTCTTAGCATTGTTAAGGTGATATTAGATGGATTCAAGAAGGTAATTTTATCCCAAAATCGTTTTGATGGGGGATTTGAAGGTTGGTATAAAACAGTTGACTTTTTCAAAAAGTCAAACTGTTTTGGAAAAAATTCCAATTAGGTAGTTTTATGTAAAATTAAAAGCTGAGATTAAAGAAATGGAGTTATATAGAGTATATAAAATTGGTTTAATGATCAAATCACCTTTTCATAGGGATTTAGATGGATATTCAAAGTTAAAGAATATGGATTTTCGGTTTGTGTCAAATAAGGGAAATGTTATGTTAGATGGATTTCAAGTGAAAACGGATGTGAGAACCTTCTAAGCATATCCTAAATGGTAAAATAATCATGTTTTGAAGGTTAGAATTCACGCCAAGTACTCCATAAGAATTATGGGTAAGTGGTCGGGTTGCATTAGTTAGTTGTCAAAACTTGTAAAAATCATCAAAAATCACTCCTAACTCGGATTTAAGCATGTAATACCTTTTTGGAATCGTCGGGTGATATATTCTACAAGTTTTTGGTGATGACCGTGATGCGAGTAAGAGTTTAAATAGATCAAAAACCTGATTTTTAGAGTTGTCCGTTTTTTTTATATATATAAAACATGTGATTTTTATAAATCTAAGCTAAAATGGTTTTATAATCGGTACGAGTGATTTTTAATGGACTGAATATGGTGGATTGAATGTGTTAGTAGAATGGATGTACTAATATATATATATATATATATCATGTGTGGATTATTTAGGTGTCAAGCCGGCCGAAAGAGCCATTCGGAGCCCAGATTCGCCTAATTTTGACAAAGGTGAGTTCAAGTAGATTTTACTGGGTGCACGTCAAACGTATGTGTTTTCATAATTGATTCATGTTATTTGTATTGATTATGGATCATGGAAAATGTTTTATGCAAAATGAAACGAGCAGGTTAATTGACAGTTATGTGGTATTTACTTGATGTATAAAAATCTGATATTTAGTTGAGTAGAATTAAACTACTTTAATGAACATATGAGATATGTTGAGTGATTACACATATTGACGAAAGACATAGAACGTGGGACGTTCGTTGGTAGATGTTTAAAACTGAGGGCTGGGAGCCCGGATAGGTGGCTACTAGGCATGAGGCCCGGGGGGCCAAGTATATACACTTACCTGGGAGGCCAGATTGATGTATGTACACTGACCTGAGAGGTCAAATGATATGTCTAAATTAGCCAACGGTATAAATGAGTTGCTTTGTGCTTCCTCATCAGCCGGTTACGGTAGGACTCCGCTACTTAGATCACTGATGGCACTAATTGGGAAGATGTTATTACGAGTGATTAATTGAGGGAAATATGGCATAGGAAACTAATTCCTTTATCGATTGTCGGTGAAAAGTGATTGATTAAATTGCATTTTACTAGTATTTATAAATCATACATCTTATTGGAAATATGAATCAGCTCGTTTTATTTATATAAATGTTTATAGTATACCCCTTGAACTCACCGGGCATAAAGCCTGACTTGTTTTGTTTGTTGACGTGTGTCCCAGGACCAACAGGTGCTAGTGATGGCGATAAGAAAAACTAGCACTTAACGAAGTAGGATGGTGCGGATTTTGTAGCGGTTGTATTTTTAAGAAAGTTATATTAGAATCATTCTAGTAACTAGCTGTTTGTTCGTAAAATTTAGCCCAGTTAGGTGGCATTTTGTGTACGTAGTCTTTTGAAATTTTGCTATATACAAATGCAAGCAGGTTATAAATGGCATATCATGATTTTACGAACGGGTCATGCCGAAATTTCGTTAGAATTCTTAAGTAAATTTTAGGGTGTTACAAGTTGGTATCAGAGTGATGGTTTAAGGGAATTAGGTTAAGAGAACCTAGTCTTAAACCTAAGATTAAGTTATTATGCTTAAGAAATGATCAGGGGTTGTTGGACAATGGGTATATTCATGATAAGTGTTATCACGAAGATCTTTAGTATGAAAGTTAGTAGTTGAGGAATATTTGTATGTCTTGGTATAGGGCATATATAAGTTGCATAAATTTTGATATATATATATATATATATATTTATGTACCTTATAATTTAATTCTTATCATGTTTTATTGCATTAAAATCTGCAAGTTTATGTGACTAGAAAGTTTTGTATTGATAAGTGTTGTTACTTTGTGTTAGTTAAAGAATGGTAAACACAAGGAGTCAGCAGCCAAAAGGAAAGGATGTGCGGGAGTCTAGTAGAACTCCAACAAATAAATTACCGTCCCCGATTATTCCGGAACCGAATGCTTCTACAAATTTGATCGGGACCTCTCATTCTAAAGGAGGAAGGCACATGCATTCGGAGAATCAAGAGACAAATTTCCAAGATACTTTATTTGCCAATTTGAAGCAATTCATGGAAACAGCTTTAGAAAGGCAGGAAGAATCTATTATGAAAAGAGTAGAGGAGAGAGTTATGGCTGCTGGTATCCATACCGAGGTTGCTGAAAATGTGATTCCTAACGCTGGCGGGGTCGAGAAAGTAGCTATAGATACAGGTTTGCATGTGGAAGGTGAGAAATCTTCAAAGAAGTGTACATTTAAAGCTTTTCTCGGATGCAGACCGCCAGAGTTTGCAGGCAGTGATGATCCTTTGGTTTGTATGCGATGGTTACGAGGAATAGAGCAAGCTTTTGAAGCTAGCGAGTGTGATTATCAACAAAGAGTTCGATTTGCATCTCAATTGCTGCGGGACGAGGCTTTAGACTGGTGGAATATTACACGACAAACGTTGGGGCATGCTATCACTAAAATGTTGACTTGGGATTTGTTTACCATGAAGTTAAAAGAAAGATATTGCAATGAAAGAGCCAGAGACAAAATGGAGGATGAGTTCAGACATCTTGAGAAAGGAAATCAGTCGGTAACTGAGTATGCACGGGTGTTTACAGAAAAATTAAATTTTCTGGGACACGTAGCACCAGATGAAAGGTCGAAGATAAAGTTCTTTCTTAAAGGTCTTCCCATTGAAATGAAGACAGTAGTTCGAAGCAGTAAAGTATCTACCCTTCAAGAAGCAATTGAAGAAGCACAAGTATTGGAGGATAATCTAAAACATGCAAATAGAGTACAAAATGTTGTATTGGGTGACAAACGCAGATGGGAGACACCTTCAGGTAGCTCAAAGAAATTCAAGACGAAATCATCGGGTAGACTCTTTGATGACAAGCAGATGGTAAAGCAGTGTCCAAAGTGCAATAGAAGACACCCCGGGGATTGCAGCAGTTATCAGCAGATTTGTTTTCGTTGTGGAAAGCCGGGACATTACAGTTGAGATTGTCATGGTCAGATTTCCGTTAAGTGCTTTCATTGTGGAGAATCGGGACACCTTTGGCGCGATTGCCCAAAGAAAGAGACTCGGGTATCAGGTAGAGCATTTCAGATGACGGTAGAAGAAGCTCGAGGTGTAGCTGATGTAGTGACAGGTACATTCTTAATCAATTCTATACCTGCATGCGTATTATTTGATTCAGGAGCCAATCTTTCATTTGTTTCCATAACCTTCTGTGAGCGATTTGATGTGTCGGCTAGCATATTACCGGAAGCATTAGTGGTAGAGACAGCTAATGGAGGGAGAGTGTTAGTACGAGAAGTTTATGATAGCTGCACAATTGAAATTGAGGGTATTTTATTTCCAATTTGTTTGTTACCTATGACGATAGGAGGGTTTGATGCAGTGATAGGCATGGATTGGTTATCTGAGCATAGAGTCGATATTTTATGTTCAAGAAGAATGCTTTCCATTCCGAGATCGGGTGGAGATACAATATTGGTTTATGGGGATAAACGAAAGGGTGATATGGGGATCATCTCCGTGACGAAAGCACGAAAATGCCTTCGTAAGGGTTGTTGTTCATTTCTGGCATACTTAGTGGATGCCAAAATGGAAAAGAAGAAGATTGAAGATATCCAGTTGTATGTGAATTCCCTGATGTGTTCCCCGAAGACCTACCAGGTTTGCCACCCGACCGGCAAGTGGAGTTTCGTAAAGACCTCGTTCCGGGAGCAACCCCAATAGCTCGTTCTCCATATCGGTTAGGTCCATCAGAAATGAAGGAAATGATGACTCAACTGCAAGAATTGCTCGATAAAGGTTTCATCCGACCTAGTTCCTCGCCATGGGGTGCTCCGGTGTTGTTTGTAAAGAAGAAAGATGGCACGTTGAGAATGTGTATCGACTACCGCGAACTGAACAAAGTGACCATCAAGAATAACATCTCATTTATATATATATATATATATATATAATTATTATAAAAGAAAAGAAAGGGGCCTTGTTATGTCTAGACCCAAACCCAAATCCCAAGCCCAAGTCTTTTATTATCCACCGCCTTCTCCTTCTCGACTTGGATATCAGAAATCGGCTTCACTTCAGCTACAACTCTTCTTGGTCGACTATATCTTCAACATCCAACAATCATCTTCATCATCTTCTTCTATTCTCTTCTCATCAATTGTTGTTAAGGTACCAATTCTCTCATCTTATACATCTAGGGTTTCATTGTGTTATATTTTTGAGTAAAATTCTTTGAATTGTTAAGAACTAATAGTTATATTGGTTGCCTTTTACATGAATAGATATGAATTAGTTGGAGTTTCATTGTTAATTTTAAGTTTGAGAAGATTTGATCAAGAAATGGGTTGGAAGTTTCAACAATTGGCTTTCTTTAAAAGTCAAACTCATAATCTAGAATTTGAATCTTTGAATTGGCATGCAAGAGTGAAGATACTTGATATACTTTGTCTCTTAGCATTGTTAAGGTGATATTAGATGGATTCAAGAAGGTAATTTTATCCCAAAATCGTTTTGATGGGGGATTTGAAGGTTGGTATAAAACAGTTGACTTTTTCAAAAAGTCAAAACTGTTTTGGAAAAAATTCCAATTAGGTAGTTTTATGTAAAATTAAAAGCTGAGATTAAAGAAATGGAGTTATATAGAGTATATAAAATTGGTTTAATGATCAAATTACCTTTTCATAGGGATTTAGATGGATATTCAAAGTTAAAGAATATGGATTTTCGGTTTGTGTCAAATAAGGGAAATGTTATGTTAGATGGGTTTCAAGTGAAAACGGATGTGAGAACCTTCTAAGCATATCCTAAATGGTAAAATAATCATGTTTTGAAGGTTAGAATTCACGCCAAGTACTCCATAAGAATTATGGGTAAGTGGTCGGGTTGCATTAGTTAGTTGTCAAAACTTGTAAAAATCATCAAAAATCACTCGTAACTCGGATTTAAGCGTGTAATACCTTTTTGGAATCGTCGGGTGATATATTCTACAAGTTTTTGGTGATGACCGTGATGCGAGTAAGAGTTTAAATAGATCAAAAAGCTGATTTTTAGAGCTGTCCGTTTTCTTTATATATATAAAACATGTGATTTTTATAAATCTAAGCTAAAATGGTTTTATAATCGGTACGAGTGATTTTTAATGGACTGAATATGATGGATTGAATGTGTTAGTATAATGGATGTACTAATATATAGATCATGTGTGGGTTATTTAGGTGTCAAGCCGGCCGAAAGAGCCATTCGGAGCCCAGATTCGCCTAATTTTGACAAAGGTGAGTTCAAGTAGATTTTACTGGGTGCACGTCAAACATACGTGTTTTCATAATTGATTCATGTTATTTGTATTGATTATGGATCATGGAAAATGTTTTATGCAAAATGAAACGAGCAGGTTAATTGACAGTTATGTGGTATTTACTTGATGTATAAAAATCTGATATTTAGTTGAGTAGAATTAAACTACTTTAATGAACATATGAGATATGTTGAGTGATTACACATATTGACGAAAGACATAGAACGTGGGACGTTAATGGCAATCCAAAGTCTCAAGCTCTCAAAAACCCAAAGTCTCAAATGGCAATCCCAACTGCAAACGTTAATGTGCCAGAAGACGAAGGACGGTGATTCAACAGCAGAAAGTGCCCCAATCGTCAAGCTACCCCTGAAAGCTAACAATGTGCAAGTTCTTCTTGACCCAAATACGTTTCAAGAAGAGTATAAGGTTATGATCGAGTTTATGCAAAATCATTCTCTAAACCGAACCCTAACCCTAACAAACCCTAATGTCCCCGAAATTTATGTTCAAGAGGTTTGGCAATCCCTGTTTGTTGCAAATGAAGAAACCCTTCTAGGAAATTTCAGCCATCCCGCTGAACCTGAAAACGCTGTCGAAATTCCAATCACAAAGAAGAAAATTGCTAAATACTTTCATTTACCCCTGCCTGTCATTGAAGTCGAAGGCCAGAGAGTACAAAATCCAAATCTGGAACATAATCCCATACCTGAAGCTCTGCTTGCATTCATCAAGTTCTTGGGTTACAATGAAACACTTACAAAGCTGTCTGAATTCAAAAGGAAGCATTTGCCTCCAATGTGGAATGTACTTGTTTCTATTCTCAACAAGAGCCTAACCTGCAAAATATGCTCTCAAGATCAAGCTAGCAAGAACATCCTTACAATCATGTATGGAATGTAATTCAACAAGCCTCTGGATTATGCCAGTTTGCTCTTTCAAGAAATGAAGGCTGATGTTCACACCATAGTTTCCCATCAGAATCAGGGCAAATCTCTTCCAGCATTGATGTTTCGAAGATTCTTATCTCTGTTCACTTATCCTGCAATAGATGCTCTGAAAGCTCCTCATCTTCAACCGTTCTGCAAGATCGCCACAATGGCATCTCACAAACCCACAATTGATAGACGTGGCTACCCTGCTCCAAGAGACCTATCCAGGTACATGCTTAACCTTATTCCACAAACCTTTCTTAATCTTATCTCTTATAGAAGCTCTTTGGTATACTCAGAACCGAGAATACCTACCCTAGAGCATTTAGAGCCAAATGTAGAACGTGAGGGTCAAGTGAAAATGAGTCTAAAAAGAATGGGAGTGAACAACTGAGTGATTCTACCCATCCTGATAGGTTAATGCAAGAAGCAACAGAAGATGTCCATAGAGACACATTTGAGCGAATCACACCGAGTCCAACACGGGCAACCACAATTTCTGAGGTAGATGCCAACACATATACTCTCATTGAAAAAGGACAACCCAGTCCAAACCACCCCGAAACCAATCGATCAGAGGATATTCTTTCGTCCTCTGAATCAAGCACTACCGGGGATGCCACCTCATCCTCATCACCCTCTCAATAGGGTGATGATGAAGACATAAGAGCTCATTCGCCCTAGAACTCGCCACTAGCTACACATTTTGTTGACGTCTTCGTGACCAACGAAGCATTAGGGAACGCAAAAGGTACGTCCATACCCTCTGCTAGTATAGCAGCTGGCAAATTCCCATCAGAGGGGTTACAGCATCAGGATGCACCACTTACCGGAGTTTCTACTCCCTAAAGGTAAGCACATTGTGTTGAGCTCCCCATCCTCTGATGTTCGGGACACAGCTGAACCAATCAGAACAACCGAAGAGGTGCCTATTGTTGATTGCCCTCGAAGACAAGTTGGAAGTCCCTCCACGCTCAACATAAAAACAGGCGTGAACGAGGGCCTCACTGAACGCGAGAGACAAGGGGCTTCATGTGTTGGGGATGCATCGGTTACCTCTTCTGAAATTGTCACCAATGCAGCGTTTCAGGCATTTGGTGATAAAATTTAGAGATCTGTGGAGGATCTAAAAATCTCCCTTGAATCTCATCACACAATGCTTAATGATATCAAGAATGCTCAACTTGCCCAGACTCAGGCTCTGGAAGCCATCCATAAATTAATTTCTAACAATGCCGAGTCTGAGAGGAACTCTGCCTCTGCCTATTTCAATCAACTGGATGCAGGAATCAAAGCAAACGCTGAGGCAATTTTTCACATTTCTGATGACAATCCGACTCCAGAGGTCACAATATCTGCAAATGAGTATGGATCCTTTGTTGTTGCTGATATCAAGAAACTCATTGATGATATGATTCCCTCAGATGCTTCAAACTCTTCTTCCTCATCCTTGGTTCATAAATCAGACATGGCTATCTTTCAGAAAGCTATGTTGGACATGTTCAATGCCCAGACTGCCAAATATGTCTCTAAAACCAATTCTACTTCAACAAATTTGGATCAGAAAGTATCAACCTTAGAAACCTCTGTTTCAAAATTATCATCTCTGGTAAGCTCTCTGTCTGCTGCTTATGAGGAAAAGAAGAAAGCCAAATAAGCCAGAGCGTGCAAAAAGGAAGAATTGAAGGGAAAGAAGTCTGAGGATCCGGATCCTGATTCTCAGAAGGGGAAGAATCTATCCAAAGAGACAAAAACGGATGGCGCTGAGACGACTAAGTCTCAGGATAAAGGTAAGGCTCCTAATGTTCCACTCTTTGAACCACCACCATCCAAACAAACTCCCCTTACACCAACACCATTAGCCGTAAACTCTGGCCCACTTCCCAAAAATCCTGATATGGCTAAGTTCATTCTTGATCTTTTAGGCAAGTCACAACCTCATACCTCACAATCTCAGCCACCTAACTCCCCACAACCACAAAAAGAACAACCATCAAAATCCCCCCAACCTCAACCAGATCAACCATCAGAATCCCACCAACCTCCGAAAAATCAATCAAGTCCCTCGTGTGCCAGAACCAGAGAACTCTCAACACCCCAGAATCCAAATCCAAAACCTTCTGACTATGTCCCTGAACAACCCATTGTTCAAGACGCTGAAGAACATAAAGCCAAGGGTGAAGCAGTTAAAGCCAAGGCTGAAGCTGATAAAGCTAAGGCTGAAATTGAAAAGGCCAAGAGAGAAGCGTCAAACAAAAGAAAGGCAGAGATTCAAGAAAAGAAAGAAAAGTTGTGGAGGTTTGATGAACTCCCAACTTTGGAAATTAAGAATAGCCACATATACACCTACAGATAAGAAAATATGCTTAATGCTTCCTAACTTCGCTAATGACTATCATGTAAGCGATGAAGTCAAAAACAAATTCATGAGTCATAGGCAAGTAAGGAAAGAAACGTACTCAATTGTTCCAATAAAGAATATCTCTGGGGTCAAGCATGTAAACTTTGAGAACACAAAGATCATGTATACAATCTATGAAGTGATCAGAGAAGATAATAACACGTACTATTTCTGTGATAATGATCTGTTATCTATCAATCCTTCTGATCTCATATCTCTGGAAAGACACATGAAAAAGAAAATGAAACAGAGGACTGATAATCAGAACAAAGTTGCCTTCGTTCGTATAATTGAATGCATGAAAGCTTTCATCAAATATAAAAGACAGGTAGACTTCCAAACGGGCCTAGATCACAAGGTAGTAAACTTAAGCATCTCTGCTCCCAATGAAGAAAGAGAGGGTCTTAAGCATCTAAGTTCTGGAGAAGTGTTGACAGAACCTGAAGACGGCATTGTGTTTAAGAGACCATCCAAAAGAAGCTTCTTCAGAATCTCAGAGTCTCACAAGTACTCTACAAGAGCTTTGCATCTCTCCAGACTGATGACAGAAGCAAAAGCAGAGGAGACAGAGACATTGCTAAAAGAATGGTTCAGAAACTTGACACAATTTTAAAAGTCAGGGAAATCACTGACATGTTTTATAAGATTGTTACTTCTCATTCTAATGTTCCCTTCTGATCCAAAATACGAAGCCTTGTATCAAGAATTCAAACACATATACGAACCCTTTATCAAGAATTCAAATGCTAAGTAAATAGTGTTTGATGCTGCACCAACTGGAAGTGGGAAGACTATATGTGCAGAATTTGCAATTTTACGGAACCATCAAAAAGGGTCTGATAGCGTAATGCATGTTGTGTATATTGCTCATGTTGAAGCACTTGCCAAAGAGCGTTATAACGAATGGAAAAAGAAATTCGGAGATGGTCTTGGATTGAGAGTTGGTGAACTGACTAAGGAAACAACAACAGATTTGAACTGACTAAGGAAACAACAACAAATTTGAAACTGAC
Organism: Silybum marianum; assembly: GCA_036898165.1. Lineage (NCBI taxonomy): Eukaryota > Viridiplantae > Streptophyta > Magnoliopsida > Asterales > Asteraceae > Silybum > Silybum marianum. The sequence continues at coordinate 18,260,760 of CM072530.1, read as the reverse complement.
AAAGGAAACAACAACAGATTTGAAATTGCCTAAGGAAACTGCAACGGATTTGAAAGTACTTGAACGAAGTTATCATTTCCATATTCTGGACTTCATACTTAGGGGAAGATTGTTAGACTTTATTTTTAAGAAAGTATGAACCAGAATGCCACAAGCATCCAAGATCAGAAGTCAAGACAGAAGTTCACTCTCTGACTCAAGTTATCTCAGAGACGTCCAGAGACTTGAAGAACCTCTGGATACAAACTGAATATGTCACGTGCTTAAGATGACGTGGCGATCACACTTTCCGTGCGTCTCTATTCGTAACCATTTCTGTTATCTAGTATAGATGACGTGTCAGTTCCTGATAGGCTAGATCGTTGACTTTCACTTTGTAACAGTATAAATAGATTCATTCTTCACTGTAATAGTTAACGATTTTGAGAAGAAAAATCATGCTGTTCGTTCATACGTATTGTAATCAAGCTCAAGGTTATTAATACGATTTCCTGATTGTTCTTCTAAACTGTTCTTACTGTTCTTACTATTTATCATTATTGAGTTGCTGCTTATTATTCATCATAGATCAACATTGCTTCTGCTCATATTGTGTTATACGATCTGTTGATTAATTGTTAGAAAGGGATCTGGGTTCCAACAGAAGTCTGCCCCGCCTTTTCACTTCAATCATGCACATTGAGTCTGTGGAATATATTTCACATTTTGAGCCTTCAATAGCATATAATGCTTAATTCATTCTACACATTCACGAGTCTTTGTGATTCAAAATGCATATTGATAGTTCTCGTAGATCAAGATATAACAAGAATAATAGACAAAGAATTAGATTGGAGCAGCGAAGTCGGATGTATTATTGATATGAACAAGTATTGCAAACTGTATATGTCATGAAAGTACAAAGTATGATCACTAACTATAAACAGACTAACTGACTTTCTATTTATATACATAGAGATATATTATTCTAACATAGACCAATAGTATCTAAACACGTGTGAGCTTTACTTCAGAACCACTTCTGAATATGTCTTCAGAACTTATTCAGAAGCTGTCTTCAGAACTTCTTCAGAACCTGTCAGAAATCTTCAGAACTTCTGAAGTTGCTACTTCAGAAGTTATATCTTAGTCTCTCAGACTTCTGATCTTGAACTTCTAAACTTTACTTAGACATTTATCTGCATAGCACTAGTTCAGAAGATCTGAACTGTTAGCTTCAGAACCCAATTCCTTTTGAAGCTATCTAAGTATACTCAACAATCTCCCCCTTAGCTTCAAAAACTCAAATTATAACTCCAGTATCTGAGAATAGGAAGAACTTCATAGAAAATCAATCTTCTGTACTCCAGTATATTTTCTATATTCTTTATCCAGTTCTTTGCAAGCTTTTTGTATTCAGACCAATCTTCATCATTCAAATTCTTTGGTCTTTTCTTTTGATTCTTTTCCAATCTTTCTTTTATGGCAAGCACAGTACCATTGCAACACTTATGTACTTCCTGTTCTACAAACAATACCAGGAGGACACATAACAAGAGTACCAGAATGAATGTCATTACAGTTTTCAAGCTCAAAATTTGGTCTGCTCATATGTATTTTCTCTCTTCTGAATACATAAGCCAATTGAAAGTCAGTTTTAGTAGCCATGATAAATTCTATGTAAACTCCATCTCTTAGATAAAAAAATGTCTTTCTGAACTTGCTGATTCTGTCAAAGGGATAAAGGCTTTTATACACTTTGATTAAATCCCTTAGATAGATATTTTGGAAATCTGCTTCTGTAAAAGTAATCACATCACCATTTGCTCTTTCTACCTTGTAATATGAGTACTTATATCTACCTTTACTTCTCTGATTTGAATCCAATACTTTCACAATAGGACTATCACTCCTAACTTGTGAGACAGTTAACTTCAGACTTCTAATTATATTAGAATACCATTGCTTGAACCCCAAAATTTTTATTCACAAAGCAATCAATGTAATTGAATCTTTCCTCATATTCCATGAACATTTCAGGATGAAAATATTCAAGAAATAATGTATAAGCATATTCTTCAACTCTATCAATTTGCATATGATCAGCTTCAGTGACTTCCCTTTCTTCTTCTATACTTTCAAAAATTTCCTTTCCTTTTGAACTCTCACCTTTTTCTTTTTCTTTTTCTGAAATAACAACTTCTGAGCTCTGATTGTCTTGTGCTTCTTTTAATACTTCAAATTCAATTTTCTTCTCTTTAGGATGAATATCAAAATCATATCAATTACTCAATAATTAATCAACATCCCTTACAGTGTTCATCTTAGAATGCCTAGCAGATGAGCTTCTTCTAATCAACTCTCTAAAATGAATTCTTTCATTGATTAGATAAACAATTTCATCCTTTATCTCTTTTGCACCTGGAATCCATATCACATAATCAGAAAGCCATTTCAGAGTTGAAGAATAATACTTTGGGATATCAGAAATTATAAAAGTTCGTTCATCTGATCCATCTGATATATATTGAAATCCAAGATCTGGATTAGTAAAGACTTTTGAAATACCAGTAAGTTCAACATGAACTGGTTCCAATAAGTATACTTTTTTCATCCCTCTTTCCAAGGCAAGTTGGAAATCATGTTTTACTAGGTTTCTAAGGTAGATACCAAGTATTCTTCTGAATTCTGGTACAAGCTCCAAATCATCTCTTTTAACACAAACACTCAGCAATGATAATTTGTCTTGGAGCCTTAAATTGTAAATTTCAAATGGAGTAAACTCAATTTGTGTACCATCCCTTCTTTCAGCTCCAATTCTCATAACTTTCAGATCTTCTTCTATTTGTCTGCTGATACTTCTGAAATGCTTTATTAAAGTGGAATCAAGCATATCTTGACTACCATGCCTTTGATGATAAGCTCTGACTTCTGAAGCATGATCTTCACTCCATTCATCACTTATAAAACTCTCTAAAGTAGCATTTCTCAAGCTACCTTTATACATGTAAAGATAGATTTCTTCAGGAAAAACCATCCTTTCATGAATGATTTGATTGAATAAAGTTTCATTCATAAAAATTTGATCTACAACAGGTTCTTCAAGAATTGGTAGAGAAATTCTTGGTATTTCAATTAGTTCCTTATATTTCACCACAACTTCTTTTCTAAACTCTATTAGTAAGTCATCATTAAACTCAATATCATTCACATGACTTAGATCAACTCGAATGAAGGCTTTTTCACTTGGCTGTTCATAAAAATCTTTAAACACTAACAATCTTTCATCCATGAATCTACACTCCAAATTCCATGTAGAATTCATAAAATCAGAATTTAGAATAATTAAATTCATTAACCAGTTGAAAATATTCAGAAAATATTCTTCTTCTCTTCTGTTAACATTATGTACAACATTTGGTCTCCAGACAATTTTATCTCTGATCTTATTCACCTCTTCTTCATCATCAATTTTATCGCATTCACCAGGTTCACCAACTACCTCTTCAAAGGCCAAATATTCATTAATTATTTCTTCACTTGAATCTGAAAGCACATCAGTTTTATCTGAATCAATTCCATCATCTGAACCAGATAAACTTATCTTCTCTGTTTCATAACCTACATCTTCTTCATCAGAAATAAGAATATTTGAATCTGCAAGCACTTCAGAACTTTCAACTTCTGGAACAAAAACTTCAGAACTAACCACCTTTGGTACCTTAGTAATAATAACATCTTCAAAAACTAGGTGATAGGACCAAAAGTCCTATGTTTAGAATGTTTTATAAAGATGGAAAAGAATGAATGTATTATTCCATATTTGGTTTAATTCCTTATGGCTTGGGCTTACCATGTAATAGACCCTACTATATAAAGGAGTCTAGGGTAGAGGATTCATTAATGAGAGTCGTCTAAATTTACCTTCGCGTTTGTAATTATGCTTTCATCAATAAAACATACTACTCAATGATTTCCGCATGAATTCCTCTTTTGATATTGTTGAATCGGACCTAACACTGGGACTTTTGATAATTCAGGTTCTGAAATTGACAAGTCTTCAATTGCTTCTGAAGGCTTTTCAACATAGAATCTTTCTAAACATCTTCAGACGATCTTTCAGAAGATTGGGCTATAATGTTTTGTACATCTTCAGAAGTTGAAACTCTTCTCTTTTCTCCCTCTCATGATCATCAGGACCATGATCATCATGTTTTCTTTTGAGAGTTTCAGCTTGAGGCCTGCATTCCAATGCTGTAATTCTTTGATCAAGAGTAACCTATGTAGTTTGCACAATTGTCAACTTGTCAACAATTAACCTGATATCATACTTTGTAACCAAATTCGATAAGCCAGATTTTTCAGAAGTTGTAGGCAGAGAAGTCTTTAAACTTGAGACAGATGAAATTACTTCTGAGAAAAACTTTAGAATAGATTCCTGAATTTTTTGAAATCTTGAGTTGACACAGAGACTTTATGCAATTCACTAGGACTGTCAACAATTTTCTTCCCTTCAGCATCCACCCTATCCTCCATCACTTTTTGATTATTTGTCGTCAATTCCTTGATGTCCTTCTAAATATTTGCAAATTCAGAAGTACAATTTATTTTTGAATTCTGTGAATTCAGAAGATTGGGTAAGAGAACCAGGAACAACAGTTCCTATTTGCATGTGTTGGTCCCAATAAGGGTCTACAAGAGTTCAAACAAGAGAGAACAATTTGTAGAAGGGGGGGGGGGGTTGAATACAAACACACAGATTTTTGGTTTTTAAATGAGTTTATTAGAATAAACAAATTTACAGCTACATGCGGAATTAGAACAAGTTTAAAACCTATTCTATTGTAACTAAGAAACACGAAGTATGATGCACAAGAAGATGAAAGAAAGAATAAAGAGGGTATAAGTTAGATAGAAGCATGCATTAAGATGAAGAAGATATCTTCATCTTATTTATACCCGTTTGTCTTTGAAACAAGACAAAAGGTATATGCCACGTGTCAAGCTTGGATAGGAAGCTTGTCCTTGTTAATAAGACAACCATGCTTTTGGCCAAATATGAACAGTACCATATCAGATATGATGGGGACATAAGAGACAAGTCGTACGTCCTTTTCTGACATGGTTCTAGGTTTGACTTTTGTGCATCGAGGATAATATCAATATTTAATCTTGCAAAGGAAGCTTCATTTGATCGTTGATACTGAATCTTCAAGGATGAATCTTCAGTGTCGCTGAGGCTTCACAAGACTTCACACTTTGAGTAGACAATCGCTGCTATCGCTGAACCGCTTCAGTTCACTTAGCTGATTATCTCTTTCTTCAGCTAGCGTCTTCGACTGTCGCTGAATGATCTTCTGGTGTGATAACTGATCTTCAGGTCTTCAGTGATATGCTCGTAGTTCCTTGACCTTCAGCGATCGCTGATAGCAATCAGCGTGTGCTATCGCTGAATTTGAACAGAGGCTTAACTACGGAATTTCACTAAGTATAGTAAAGGAATCATATTCAAATCACTGAGAGGAGTTATGGTCAACAATCTCCCCTTATTTGATTATGGTTAAGCAACATAGGAAAATTGCTTTAAGAGACTAGTAAAGGACTTAGGAAATATTAAAGAAAATTTTTCTAAGTGCTAATCTGTAAAGTCTTTTTCAGCTAGTCTATTATCTGAATTGAGTTTCATTTATAAGGATATGAAAGCACAATTTTTACAAGTAGATAAGCTTAAAGTACATTCACTGATTGAATTTTCAGAGTGAAAGATCAGTGAGTAAAAGATACTGTAACGAAAATAGAACTCTTATGTTCATTGTCGCTTTTACTATTTTCAGGGATCTTTTCCGTACTAGGATGGAGTAAAGTACTTTGAATTTCATTAATTATAATCTGAAGAATTACAGCGAAATCAAATTACAATTATAAAGGTAAAGTACTTGTACACTGAAGAAATATTACAAAGGAAGTAGAAAACTATGACTAGTCAGAGACATTCTCATTTCTTCTTTGTAGCTCATTCTCATAAAGCGTCTTCTGTCGATTCATCAGAGGAGTATCTGACCAGCAGCGCCAAAGCATAATCTTTATGAGAGAGGATGGGGCCTTATGAATTTCTTGGTTTCTTAAGAGTCCTAAGAACCCTTTATTATCCAAGAATATCATACTAGGTTCAGGCAGTGAGATGATTTCGTCTTCTACATATCTTCGGTCTTGAGGGAGAGAGGTACAAAGCAAGATGACCAAGAATGTTTTGATAATCAAACTTAGTTTCATGCTCATTCCTAGCACTTGAACTTCCTTCAGCGTTTGATCTTTTCTTTTTGGAAGATTCAGGGAGAGGGGGAACTTGCACATGTTGTGACATTCTTTGTGGCAACTGATTCAGCACACTGTCCACCACGTCCTTGAATTTGGATTTAGAACCCTGAGTGGCGTCTCTGATTTCTAGCCATTCAGTGTATCCATAAATTCCTAAGAATTTGGCTTCTTCTCTCTCTGTCCTGTTCGTCCTTGTCATTCTTACATATACCTTTGGACCACCTCTGTTGGAGTGTCGCCCTTGGATAGTTGCATGAATGATTTTGGCTTCCGATCTTCGAAATTTCAGCCTGTCAGTGCACCAATCAAGCTCTTTGTCTTTCTGCTGAGTGGCTTCAGAGGTTAGTGCACTTAGGATCTTCTGTTGAGCTAGAATTGGATCTACATTTATGTGCTCTTGTGCAAGTTCTTTTTGTACGAGAGCTTCAGCGACCCTTTCACTCTTTTTCAATTGTTCTTGAGTCGCCTTATCTCTTGCAGAGTCTTCTCTGAGTAATTTCTTGCTAAAGCAAGATCATTCTCAGTTTGCTTTATTTCCTCATCCCTGATTCTTTGTGCTTCCAATGCTTGTTCTCTCTCTTCTCTGGACAAAAAGTAGAATTCATCTACCATCCTTATTGGTACGGCTTCAATGGGTTCAGCTTCAGGCACCCTTATTCTTCTTGCTTCGAATTCCCTAAGGAACTTTATACGCCTTTCTTCTTCTTCAGGCTCGCTTATAATCGGCTTTTGAACGCGACACCTGGGAATGAGGCCTTCTTCTTCTTCAGAGTCAGTTTCAATTATGTACATAAACTGCTCTTCAGAGGAAGGTTCCTTCCTTGAAGTTGAGTCCTTTGGGGGACGGGGATCACTGAGGGAAGGAGAGAAGGAAATAGTATTGTCAGAGGGAGTTTTTGTGGGTGAAGAGGAGATTTTGGGAGTTTCAGGGAGAGGTGCAGAGAAAGGGATAAGAGGAAGAGATACCTCAATTGTGGTCTCCCCCTCAGATATAGGGATAGTGGCATCCAGATCTACCACTTCCTTTCCTTTGCCTGAGGGACCGGATTGTTCCTGAGAAAGTTGCGGTCCGTCCCCCAAGGGCTCTTGATGAGCGACACCAGGTCTTGACAGTCTGAAGTGCTCTAATGCACTTCCAATGTCGTCATCATCTTCATCATCATCCATCCCCCCATAGTGAGGGATAGGTTCTTCATCATTTTCTTCGTCATCATCTTCTTCTTCATCTTCTTCATCAGCAGCTTCACCTTCAGGCCGCTGAATGTAAGGAGAGATTCTCTCTTCAGGGAACCTCTTGTTATGCTCGGAGATGAGTTCATCAGCGAACTCTTTGGCACATCTCTCCCCCTCAATGTTATCAGAAGGTAGACAATGCACCATCAGAGTGCGAACGTTGGTCTGAACGTCCTTCAGCTTCTCCTCAGCTCCTTGAAGCATGGTCCAATCAGCAGCGTTGAAAGACGAGGAACTTGCCTCAGAGAGCTTTGTAAGCATCTGCATCATATCGGACCGAGTCTTTTGAATAGACTCAAGGACGGTTGCTTGAGCATTAACCTTCTTCTCCAAGCTTGTCAGGGTCTGATGGAAGGACCTGTTATCTTCCTTTAGGCTGAAAACGTCAGAGATCAGGTTGCTGACATTCGTCTTGATCGCTGGGGTACCAATGATCCGTCTAAAGATAAGCTCCGCAGATGTCTGAAGGTTGTCCACCCTAGCCCTTGATAGTCAATTGTAGGGAATGTGGGGTTGCGAAGGACAATGGGAGGTAGGTCGACGACTGTAGGAAGCTTGGGAGCAACCATCTCTTGCTTAATCTCTCTGAGCTTTGCAGCAGAAGGATGGCCCTGAGGAGATTTTCCCTTATCCCTGGTGGTTGGAGGAGCGCTGGTGGTGGTTGTTGTCGCTGAGGTAGGAACATAAGCGACACCTGATGATGACATAGATAAAGATGCCAAAAACATATTCGGATTAGAAGAAGGATGAAAATTTTTATTTGACTCCCTGAGAGTATCTAGATGATTACTCTTAGGGACTACTTTTGCAATGATAGTGTCTAGAGGATCACTGACCAGTGTCTTAGAGTATCTGAGAGAGATACTCTGAGGTCCTTTTAATTTGGCCTTCCAAAACTCAGATTCCCTAAACAATAATGAGGTTTGGACTGCGTGCGTTTCAGCATTATCAGGGATGGGACAACTATCGCTGAGTCACTTGCTGAGGTGAGGACCAAAGAATAGGAGATAGAAGTAGAAGAGAAGGCTGTGGAAGTAGTACCTGATCCAGCTTCAGCAGAGCTGGCTAAGACACCTTCAGTGACCGGAGTCGCTGTTGATGTAGGTAGAGCTGAAGAAGCAACAACGGATGTAAAGATCGTTGAAGTGGTTGTGGCTGTAGTTGGTGTTGGTAGAACACCGAAATCAGAGAGGGTGGTCTTTTGAGAGACCAACTTCTTTGACTTCTTTTCTTTGGTTGCGATGGTCTTTTTATGACCATCAGTTGGTTGTTTCCTCTTAATACCAGCAGTGTCTGGGTTGCTCGCTGTTGGGTTTGACCGCGAGGTAGACACTGGAAGAGGTCCGCCAATCACTTGCAGCATATAGGGTGTGAAAGGAGCATCACCTGGACGTTCCTCAATGTCCAGGGACTTCTTCCCTACAATAGAGAAGGAGTGATCGCTGACCTTATGGTCGCGAAGAAGCAAGGATAAGGAATGACAGGATGTCTGGTGGCGGCATTGATGCGACTGACCATGTTGCTGAAGATGTAATCCGCGTAGTTCAGGGTGTAGCCGGTGCAGAGAGAGTAAGAAACGTCTTGAAAGTGCTTGCTTGCCTGATCATGAGAGCCAATCTTCGACCACAGGCACTGAATTACCTGAGTGAAGATATACTGCCAGTGAGCAGGGAGCCTTTTCTTCTCTAACTTGAATCCCACCGTCTTCAGCGAGGGATTCTCCCAAGAGTATCCAATGGAGTCCACAAATGCATCAAGTTGCATCTTAGTCGGTTCAGCGCCCCACTGTTGGTTCTTAGGGCGTACAGGGAGACGCAGAGCCTTCCTGAGAAATCCAGCGGTGAAGGAGAAGAACCCTAGTTCTGGAATTTTGAACCCAATAGCAGGGAGTTGGGTTCCTTTGTCAGTTGTCAGCATGGTACAGTGAGCCATGTACCACAAGGCTTGAAGATGGGAAGAGATGCCGACTGGGTTGTGAACAAACACATGCATCAGAGGGCATGCCTTGATGAAAGCAGCTCCTTCAGTGAATTAGGGGCGGTCTGCAGGGATTTCTACCAAGGTGATGTAGTTGCAGGACTTGAAGACTGCTCTTTCCAGAGGGAAGTGACATGTTGGTGCAGCGACCAGAGTCGTGTCTTCAGCAGCAGAGGAGGTTGCAGCAGTTTTACTTGCAGATGCCATTGTTGTGGGAAAGATAGGAACACCAAAGAGGTAAATCATGGTTTTATACATAAATGTATAAACCAGAGTTTGGTATAAAGAATACCAAATGTAAGATCAAAGAGAACAAATATTTTGATGAACAATATCAAAATGTTTGTTATAAACAATAATAAAAAGCTAAGGTAAATGGATTAAAGTTTTAAAAAATAGTCTTCTTTTCTAAGGAAAGAACTTAGAACAGGGTTTTTAGAGAGGAAAAACTTTTTAATTTTTGATCCAGATTATCTTTATTTTTATTTTTATAGTGTTAAGGAGAAGAAGAGGTGAAACAAGATGTTTCCAGTCATAATATAAGGTTTAGATCAAACCTTAGTTGAGTTCTTAGAAGAAAAACACACACAAGCGTGTTCTTGGTGTTCTTCAGAAAACCTTGAAGATTCGAAGAATTTCTTTTTGCCTTGAGGATTGTTATGAAAGCGGAAGGAGCAAAGTAAGGCAAAAAGAATGCTTAAATAGCAAGAGGAGAGAGAAAGAAAGGAGTGCTAAACGACGGTTTTAGCTTTTTGAAAAAGAAATGATGACCTGGCGCACGTTCCAAGAAAGGAGTTGGAATGGAAACGTCACGGTCCGTCGTGTGTCAGAAAAAGGTCTGGCGTGTCCTTTTATTTTGTTTTTAAAAGATTATAATGATAATTATCCATAAGGAAGGTTTATCATTAATAATTTTAGAAAAATCTTCATCACTAATAATAAAGGATTGTTAGTGATGAGTTTTAATTTTAAGAGAGACATTCTTTGATGAGAAAAGATATCAAAGAGTGTTAAAGATTAGAAGATAATACTTGAGGAGATGGCCTAGATATTGCTGAATCAGAGTTCAGAGAATGGAAAGTTTGAAAGCTTTATTTGTAATCCTTTGTTGGTCGCTGATTAATAAATTATTCAGCGTTCAACAAACCAAGTTCGCTGATGAGTAGATTGAATCTAGTTTCATCAAGAGGCTTGGTGAAAAGATTAGCGAGCTGATATTCAGTAGGAACAAAATGGAGCTCAACTTACCATTCATCACATGATCTCTAATAAAGTGATATCGGATCTCAATGTGCTTGGTTTTGGAGTGAAGTACAGGGTTGTTGGCGATTGCAATAGCACTTGTGCTATCACAATAGATAGGAATATTAGAGAGCTTGAGATTGTAGTCTCTTAGTTGATTTCTCATCCAAAGGATTTGAGCACAACAACTACCAGCGGCTACATACTCAGCTTCAGCGGTGGAAGTGGACACTGAGTTTTGCTTTTTACTTGTCCAACTTATTAACTTTCCACCTAGTAGCTTACACCCACCAGTGGTGCTCTTTCTGTCTATCTTACAAACTACAAAGTCACTGTCAGAGTAACCATAAGGTCAAATCCTGAGCCTTTGGGATACCAGAGACCAAGAGTTGGAGTTCCTTTCAGATATCTGATTAGATGGGATTCCTTCGGTTCAGCTTGATACCGAGCATAGAGACAGGTAGCGTACATGATGTCTGGTCTACTCGCTGTAAGGTATAGCAGAGACCCAATCATTCCTCGATAGGCAGTGACATTTACTGGTTTCCCATTGGGATCCTTGTTTAATGTCAGAGGAGGCGCCATAGGAGTCTTCATCGCTGAGCATTGATTCATATCGAATTTATTCAGCATGTCTTTAACATATTTGCTTTGACAAATAAAAATTCCTTTGTCAGATTGCTTAATCTGCAAGCCTAGTAAATATGTTAGTTCACCCATCATACTCATTTTATATTGTTTTTGCATTCTTGCAGCGAAACGAGTGCAAAGTTTGGGTCTTGTGGAACCAAAGATAATGTCATCAACATATATCTGAGCGAGAATAGTATGACCTTTTTTTTAAGAAGAAATTTAGAAAGGGTATCATACCAAGCTCTAGGAGCTTGTTTTAACCTGTAAAGAGCTTTTTCAAGTTTAAAAATATAACTAGGATGGTTAGGGTTTGAGAAACCAGGGGGTTGTTCAACATAAACTTCCTCGCTGAGTTTTCCTTTTAGAAAAGCACTTTTAACATCCATTTGAAAAACTTTGAAGTCTTTATGGGCAGCATAAGCTAAAAAGAGTCTTATGGCTTCTAAACGAGCTACAGGAGAAAAGGTTTCATCATAATCAATTCCTTCTTCCTGTCTATAACCTTGAGCAACAAGTCTAGCCTTATTGCGAATTATAGTCCCGTTTTCATCTAGCTTATTTCTAAAAACCCATTTGGTTCCTATGATGGTTTTATCAGAAGGTCTAGGAACAAGATTCCAAACTTTATTTCTACGAAATTCGCCCGCTTCTTCTTGCATAGTCGAAACCCGCCTAGGGTCGTAGATAGCTTGATCTATCTTCTTAGGTTCAGAGAGAGAAATGAAGTTCACATAAAGACAGATATTACCTGTACCTCTACGTGTTTTGATACCTGCAGTGGGATCGCCAATAATCTGATTTATTGGATGATTTGCAGTCCATCGCTGAGCTGGTGGTTGAGGAGAATAATCGACAGCAGATTCAGCGACTTGTTCTTCAGATTCTGGAATAGGACTTGTTTCAGCAACAGGTACTTCATTTAGAATCAATTCAGGGGATTGATTTTCAGAGGAGGTTTGGTTATTCACAGAGGAATTTCCTAGAGATGAATCAGTGGCAGGAATCTGATTTAAAGGAGTAACATTTAACCCTGAAGATGGATTATTGTTACTTGTTGAGTTTACAGGGATTTCATCATCACATACATCAGCTGGAGTTTGATTGCTGAAGTATGTTTCAGGTTCCCCATAATGAGATCTCATCCAGGCATTCAATTCTTCATCATCATCATGAGAGTGTGAAGTATGTATGGGACGAGATTCATCAAAGTTAACGTGCATGGATTCTTCAACATGTTGTCTTCTTTTGTTGAAAACTCTGAAGGATTTAGATATAGAGGAATATCCAAGAAATATACCATCGTCAGCTTTTGGATCAAATTTACCTAAATGATCTATGTCATTCAGAATGTAACATCTACATCCAAAAATGTTGAAATATTTCAGAGTAGGTCTTCTCCCATGAAATAATTCATAGGGGGTCTTCTTAAATCGTTTAACTATCAGGGATCGATTTTGGGTGAAGCATGCTGTGTTAACTGCTTCAGCCCAGAACTGAGTTGGAAGATGCGATTCACTAAGCATTGAGCGAGCCGCTTCAATGATAGTACGATTTCTTCTTTCAGCAACACCATTTTGCTGAGGAGTTCTTACTGAGGAGAAGTTGTTAGGGATGCCTCTTTCTTCAAAGAAATTATCCAGAGTACTGTTTTTGAATTCAGTTCCATGGTCACTTCTTATGGAACGAACAATTAGATTGTTCAAAACTTCCATCTTTTTGATAAAAGAGATTATAATTTCAGGGGTATCACTTTTGGATCGAAGGAAGAACAGCCATGTGTATCTGGAGTATTCATCAACAATCACTAAAGTGTATTTCTTCCCAGAGATCAATTGGACATTGACAGGTCCGAATAGATCCATGTGAAGTAGTTGAAGAGGAGTGGTCACTAAAGAAACTTGCTTTGACCTGAAGGAGGCTTTTGTCAGCTTTCCCTTCTCACACGCTGAACAAAGAGATTCCTTTGTAAAGGTATGATTTGGGAGGTCTCTGACTAAATCTTTTTGAGACAATTCATTTATTGTCTTAAAGTTGAGATGAGAGAGTCTTTTATGCCATAACCAGTTTATGTCAGTGGATGCTTTAGAGATAAAGCACATGTTCTCAGAGTGAGAAGTATTCATATTTATGACATATACATTTTCCACTATTTTGCCTGTAAGGGCAAGCTTATCATTTCCGTCAGTGACAGCACATCTATTCTTTAAGAATAGAACTTTGAAGTCTTTGTCACATAACTAACTAACGCTTAAGAGATTGTGCTTTAGTCCCTCAACGTAAGCAACACGAGAAAATGATATGGCTCCGTTGGATAGAATTCCATAACCTTTAGTGTATCCTTTGCCATTTCCACGAAAGGTCACTGATGGACCAGCTTCTTCTTTGTAATCAGAGAGCAGAGATTTTCTGCCTGTCATGTGCCTTGAGCATCCGCTATCAAGATACCAGATACCTTTGGCACTCTGCATACAACAAAAGATTAATTGTTTAAAGGTACCCATACTACTATGGGTCCTGCTTGGTTAGATAGAGGATTGGCGGAGGAGCTACTAGCTGAAGAACTCTCTTCAGTGGATATCTTCACCTTTGATGGTTTTGCAACCTTGGTGGATTTCACGCTAGCTGATTTATCAGCTTGAGCTACTTTCTTTCCATGAGCTAGTTTATCAGCTCTAGTAGCATTAGGACATTTGCTTGCAATGTGGGTAGTTTCACCACAGTGATAGCATTACCTATATTTAAAGGGTTTGGAAATCAGAGAGGGAGCGGGAAATTTCTCAGGGATAGGTCCAAGAATTCCTTTATCCATGGTCCTTGGAGGTATAATAACCTTTTCAGGAGTAGGAGTGAGATCGATTTTAATTCTGGCGGTTGGTCTCTGAGAAAAGTCAGGGACCTTTTTCCTAGTTTTAGAAACTTTCTCTGAGGATTTGTTGTTCCTATCTTGAGTTTTCTAATTCTTAGGAACTTGATTAAGAAACTCGTTCTTGATCACTTTCTTAGAATTTAGAATAGAAAGCTTCTCTTTAGAAGAGGAGGAAGAAGAGGTTGAAGAAGAAGGATCAGGGATAGAAGAGATAAACATTCCGAATTTGAGCATGGAACGATCATTCTCTGATTCTTCCTTTTCAGGGTTATAGCCTAACCCACTTCTTACTTTCATAGGTATTTGAGCATTGATGATCTCATTGACTTTATCAGAAGCCTTACACCATCTTTCGATGGTTGTCTTTTCAGACTTGAGATCAGCAATAGCCTTTTCCCTATCAGCGATAGCTTGTTGTTTCTCGATGCTTATAGTTTGATTTGCAAAGACTTGGTCTTTGAGAGATTCCTCAATTTTAGAAAGTTCTTTGATTCTTATATGACAATTTTTTAATTGTTCAGATAAGTCAGTGTTAATTCTCTCGGCCTTAATTTTTCTATTTAAAGCATCATAGAAATCAACAGTCATAGCATCGAGAGCTAACAAGTCATCACTTTCAGAAGGTAAAGGGACAGAGGGAATAGTTACCTGAGTAGAAGGTGACTCAGAGGAAGAAATTTCAGTGACTTCTTCAGGATCTTCAATTCTTGCCAACAGACAGAGGAAGGCAAGATCTTCTTCATCTGAACCAGACTCTTCAGAGGTCTTGGCCAAGTCATCTTCAGCATCCCAGCCAACTTCTTCAGCTACAAGGCCTTTGCCTTTTTGCTGGTTTTTCTTCATATCTTTGTATTTGTTTTTCAGTTTCAAATACTTCTCCTTTTTGTCAGAGGTATGGGAGGTAGTGGGAGCAGCAACTTTATTCGACCTGCATTCACTTGCGAAATGACCTTTTCGCTGACAGTTGAAGCAAATCGTTGAGGCTTTCTCAGCAGGCAACGTTTTCTGCTTTTCAGAGTCAGAGAGGTTGGACGGTTTTCAAAAATTGCTCTTTCTAGCAAATCTTTTAAAGTTATTAGTTAAAATGGCTAGAGAGTTATCAAACTCAGAGATGTCTGCATCAGTAAGTTGATCTTCTGAATCAGTTTGACCTGATTCAGTAATGGAGGTGATAGTAGAAGAAGGAGCATTTTTGGAAGAAGTTCCCTCAGAAGTCACAAGTGCTAAAGAAGTACTTTTAGCACCTTTGAGTTCATTAATTAGGTTCTTCCTTAGAAGCTGGGATTGTTCCTCATTTAAGAGCATACCATATAATGCACTTAAGGACAAGGTTTCAAGATTCTTTGACAGTTTTATACATGTAGTGTACACTGCCCATTGATCGGGCAATGCCTCCATGAACTTTGTCAGAATTTCAACGTTTGAATAAACTCTGTCGACTGATTTAAGATCAATCAGCAGACAGTTAAATCGCTGGTGAATTTGAGAAAGAGATTCACCCTTTTGATACATAAAACTCTCATATTTTCTTACGAGTTTATGCATCTAGTTACTTTCACTTCAGAAGTTCCTTCATATTGGATACATAATGTATCCCACATGGCTTTTGAAGTCCTCATTTTCATGACAGAATGATAGATCTCATCAGGTAAAGCCATTGCTATTATTGATCTAGCTTTAGAGTCAATAGCAATTTCTTTCTTGTCTTCTTCAGTCTATCTGTTAGGAGTTTTAACAATACTCCTCTCAGGAATGGCTGGGGTAGTAGTGGTGGCAGGAACACTAGCTACTATAGTTGTAGGAACGAATGGTCCATTTTCCAGATAGTAGGGAATCTTGGGGTCAGATCCCTCTAGAAATAGAGACATTCTTTCCTTCCATAATGGAAAGTTATCATGGCTAAATTTAGGTGGTTTAGCTAAAGATCCATTATCGTTATAGTTTGTATTAGGGTTTGACATTTTAAAATAATTTTAAGAAAAAATATTTTAAAGAGTTAAGAAGCAAACACTGCTCTGATACCACTTGTTGGTCCCAATAAGGGTCTACAAGAGTTCAAACAAGAGAGAACAGTTTGTAGAAGGGGGGGGGTTGAATACAAATACACAGATTTTTGGTTTTTAAATGAGTTTATTCGAATAAACAAATTTACAGTTACAAGCGGAATTAGAACAAGTTTAAAACCTATTCTATTGTAACTAGGAAACACGAAGTATGATGCACAAGAAGATGAAAGAAAGAATAAAGAGGGTATAAGTTAGATAGAAGCATGCATTAAAACGAAGAAGATATCTTCATCTTATTTATACCCGTTTGTCTTTGAAACAAGACAAAAGGTATATGCCACGTGTCAAGCTTGGATAGGAAGCTTGTCCTTGTTAATAAGACAACCATGCTTTTGGTCGAATATGAACAGTACCATATCAGATATGATGGGGATATAAGAGACAAGTCGTACGTCCTTTTCTGACATGGTTCTAGGTTTGACTTTTGTGCATCAAGGATAAGATCAATCTTTAATCTTGCAAAGGAAGCTTCATTTGATCGCTGATACTGAATCTTCTAGGATGAATCTTCAATGTCGCTGAGGCTTCACAAGACTTCACACTTTGAGTAGACAATCGCTGCTATCGCTGAACCGCTTCAGTTCACTTAGCTGGTTATCTCTTTCTTCAGCTAGAGTCTTCGACTGTCGTTGAATGGTCTTCTGGTGTGATAACTGATCTTCAGGTCTTCAATGATAAGGTCGTAGTTCCTTGACCTTCAGCGATCGCTGATAGCAATCAGTGTGTGCTATCGCTGAATTTGAACAGAAGCTTAACTATGGAATTTCACTAAGTATAGTAAAGGAATCATATTCAAATCACTGAGAGGAGTTATGATCAACAGCATGCTCACTGAAGTAGGATGGCCTGTTGATGTCACAACATCATGAATCATTACTGATTCAGTAAATGGGGCTTTTGTGATGTTCACCCCACCAGGTCTTCCATCAATTCCTTGAATATCCTGAAAAGGAACACCTATTGATGTTGTTGCAATGTGACAGACACTTTGCTTGGTTAAGCCTAGAAGACTTGTGCTAGTGTGAAAAAATCGAAGATCTTGTGTTATATTAGGCTCAAGATTGATTGGACTATCAGACTCAATGTGCATATGAGTATGAAGGGGGGACATATATCCTTCTGTTTCAACATTAGGTTCCTCCATATGGGGACCTAATGGTAGATGAGCTGCTAGCCCCAATTGTGTTATTAAAACACCCTTCTATTGATAGATGGATGAGTAGCTGGGGGGGGGGGGTTAACAAAAGTTGCCATGGGCTCACTGACTCTTTCAATATTACCCACCAAAGATTGTGGAGTAATAGATAATGTGGCTGCGCGGCTAGTAACAGCTGGATTACAGATTTGTTTATCTTTTATATGTGTTATCCCCTTGTCAATTCTTTTTCTTACCGTTCTACCCAAGCTCGCATTTCCAATTTTCCTCTTTGCACTATGAGGTTGTTCCACACCCTAAACTTCCTCCCCTCTCTCCCTATGAATGCTAGACCCCTCACCTTGCACACCACTGGGATTTGAATTCTGGGTAGGGACCACTAGTTTTGGTAATCTCATGGACTCACAGTACTCAATCAAAATCCCATTTTTGGGATTCACTTAAGCTCTAAGCTCCTCTCGTAGTGGAATAGCATTGGGAAACTGTTCAAGCTTTGATGTAGGTGGCCTCAAATTGTCCATGGTAAAAAGAGAAACTTTTAAAGCATTATCAAATCTTGGAATCCTCTTTTCTGTGAATAATGCACCTTTGACAAAGATTTGAAAGAACTATTGAAAGGGTATACATGTAGGCTTCTTTGCTGTAGTGACTGCAATTCTAAACTCATCAAATAGCAGGGATACATAATCATAATGCATATTAAAAGCAATCCCATCGAAGATGGTTCTGATGTTGGTAGAAGCTTAATCCAAACTAGAATGTTTACCCGACAAGCAAGTGTTGACAATAGAGAAGAGAGAATACCAGATTAGGGGAAGATGCTTCCTTCTTAAGGCACTTACAGCTCCGAGTATCCTAAGGTCATGAAATCGGCAGTCATTTCTGTAGAGTTCTTGATTGAATCATACCTTTGTTTGCCCACTATATTATGTGCAGGAAGTTCCAAAATTTCTCTGATATCCTTAGGTTTAATACAAAATAGGTAACCATCCATATATGAAAAAGGGACTGACTTTGTTCATCATATTTCATGAAGTACCACCATTATTGTATATAAATTTCAGGATCTTGGAAGTATCGCACAAACATCTTCCTTAAAGGATGTTTTTTGAAAATTTCAATCAATTTGTTGATCTGCTGTGAAATCATCAGACTTCAGATTAAGAGCACAGTTGTTCTTCTTGATTTCCAATAATTTGTCCAAAGGAACATACATTTTATTTGGAAGAGGACCAGTTGCTAGAGTGTTGGTCCCAAAAAGGATCTACAAGAGTTAAATACTAAGTAACAGTTTGTAGAAGGGGGGGTTGAATACAAACACACACATTTTGGTTTTTAAATGAGTTTATTTCAAATAAACAAATTTACAGTTACAAGCGGAATTAGAACAAGTTAAGAACCTATTCTATTGTAACTAAGGAAACACACAGTGTGATGCACAAGAAGATGGAAGAAAGAAATGCAGAAGGTAGAGGCTAGAAGAAAAGCATGCATGAAGATGAAGAAGATATCTTCATCTATTTATACCCGCTTGCATTTAATGCAAGACAAAAGATACATGCCACGTGTCAAGCTTGGATAGGAAGCTTGTCCTTGTAAATAAGACAGCCATGCTTTTGGCCGAATATGAACAGTATCGTATCAGATATGATGGGGACATAAGAGACAAGTCGTACGTCCTTTTCTAACATGGTTCTAGGTTTGACTTTTGTGCATCGAGGATAAGATCAAACTTTAATCTTGCAGAGGAAGCTTCATTTGATCGCTGACACTGAATGTTCAAGGATGAACTTCAGTGTTGCTGAGACTTCACAAGACTTCACACTTTGAGTAGATAATCGCTGCTATCGCTGAACCGCTTCAGGTCACTTAGCTGATTATCTCTTTCTTCAGCTTTGGTCTTCGACTGTTGCTGAATGGTCTTCTGGTGTGATAGCTGATCTTCAGGTCTTCAGAGACAAGCTTGTTGATCCTTGATCTTCAGCGATCGCTGATAGCAATCCGCGTATGCTATCGCTGAGTTTGAACAGAAGCTTATCTAAGGAATTTCACTAAGTATAGTAAAGGAATCATATTCAAATCACTAAGAGGAGTTATGATCAACAATCTCCCCCTATTTGATTATGATTAAGCAACATCGGAAAATTGCTTTTGAAAGATTAGTAGGGACTTATAAAATTTAAAATACATTTTCTAAGTACTAATCTGTAAAATCTTTTTCAGCTAAACTATTATCTGAATTGAGTTTCATTTATAAGGATATGAAATCACAATTTTTACAAGTAGAAGAGCTTAAAGTACATTCACTGATTGAACTTTCAGAGTGAAAGATCAGTGAGTAAAAGATAATGTATCGAAAATAGAACTCTTATGTTCATTGTCCCTTTTACTATTTTCAGGGATCTTTTCAGTACTAGGGTGGAGTAAAGTACTTTGATTTTCATTAATTAGAATTTGAAGAATTACAGCGAAATGAAATTACAATGATAAGGATAAAGTACTTGTACACTGAAGAAATATTACAAAGGAAATAGAAATCTATGACTAGTCAGAGATGTTCTCGTTTCTTCTTTGTAGCTCATTCTCATAAAGAGTCTTCTCGTCCGTTCATCGAGGAGTATCTGACCAGCAGCGCCAAAGCATGATCTTTATGAGAGATGATGGTGCCCTGTGAATTTCTTGGTTTCTGAAAAGTCCTAAGAACCCTTCATTATCCAAGAATACCATACCAGGTTCAGGTAGTGTGATGATTTCGTCTTCTTGATATCTTCGGTCTTGAGGAAGAGAGGTACGAAGCATTGATATATCAGGGAGCTCAAGATGACCAAGAATGCTTTGATAATCAAACTTAGTTTCATGCTCATTCTTCGAACTTGAGCCACCTTCAAAGAATCGATCTTTTCTTCTTTGATGGTTCGTGAGGGGGAACTTGTACATGTTGAGACATTCTTTGCAAAGAATCGATTCAACTCATCTTCTACCACATTCTTGAACTTGGATTTGGAGCCCTGAATGGCATCTCTGATTTCAAGCCATTCAGTGTATCCATATAACCTTAAGAATTTTGCTTCTTCTCTCTCTGTTCTGGATGGTCTTGTCATTCTTACGTAAACCTTTGGACCACCTCTGTTAGAGTGTCGCCCTTGGATAGTTACGTGAATGATTTTTTCATCAGATCTTCGAAAGTTCAACATCTCTGTGCACCAATCCAGTTCTTTGTCTTTCTGAGTTGTGGCTTCAGTGGTTAGTGCAGTGAGAATCTTCTGTTGAGCGAGAATGGGATCTACATTCAGGTTTTCCTGTACAAGTTCTTTCTGAGCCAGAGCTGCAGCGAGCCGTTCACTCTTTTCTAATTGCTCTTTGTCTCTTGCTGAGTCTTCCCTGAGAATCTTCCTTGCTAAAGCAAGATCATTCTCAGTTTGCTTTATTTCTTCGTCTCTGATCCTCTGAGCTATCAGAGCTTGTTCTCTCTCTTCCTTGGATAAGAAGTAAAATTCATCTACTATTCTGATTGGTACAGCGTTTATTGGGTCTTCTTGGGGCACCCTTATTCTTTTTGCTTCAAATTCCCTTAGGAATTTTATTCGCCTTTCTTCCTCTTCAGGCTCGCTTATTATCTGCTTCTGAATGTGACGCCGAGGGATGAGGCCTTCTTCTTCCTCAGAATCAGTTTCCTCTGATATTGGGATGGTGGCCTCAAGATCGACCACTCTGGCTGAGGGTCCAGCTTCGTCCCCCAAGGGCTCTAGCTGAGATGTACTTGGTCTGGATAATCTGAAATGCTCCAGTGCAAAACCCAAGTCATCATCATCATCATCAACCTCATAGTGAGGGATGCGTTCCTCTTCTTCTTCATCATCCTCTTCCTCATCATCATCATCAACTCTTGCAGTTGAGGAAGGTTCTGGTCGTTGGATGTAGGGAGAGATCCTTTCATCTGGAAACCGACGATTATGCTCGCCGATAAGTTCGTCAGCGAACTCTTTGGCCACCTTCTCCCCCTCAATGTTATCATGGGGCAAGACGTGGACCATCAGAGTGCGAACATTTGGGTGGACGGCCTCCAGCATGGTTCGATCAGCAGCAGCAAAGGAAGGACCAGTCCCATTGAGACTTGAGAGAGCCTGCAGAACCTCGAGGACAGTGGCTTGAGCATCAACCTTCTGCTCAATGTTGAGGAGGGATTGGTGAAGGTCCTTGTGATCGTCCTTCAGGTGCTGAACATCAGACACCAAGTTGCTGACATTCGTCTTCACTCCTGGAGTGCCAGCGACCTGTCTGAAAATCAACTCTGCTGAAGTTTGCAGAGTGTCCAGCCTGGCCTTGGTCAGAGCACACTCATTGACCAGATGATCAATGGCTGGGAAAGTGGGAGCAGGCAGGGACACAGGAGCCATTTCAGTGACTCTGGGAGGAAGCTTGGGAGCCAGGTTCTCCATCTTGACATCCCTGAGCTTTTTGGCACTGGGAGGGCGTTGAGGAGACTGTATCATCGGCTTCGAGGTGGTGGTGGTGGTTGTGGTCGCTGTTGCTGAGTAGACAGGAGCAGTGGCCGCAGCTGATGACATTGACAAAGAGGCGAGAAAAGAATCCGGATCAGATGATGGATGAAAAGTATCATTATTTTCCTTGAGAATATCGTGAGGATTACTCTCAGGGACTACGTTTGTAGAGGTAGTGTCCTGAGGATCATTGACCAGTGTCTTAGAGTATCTGAAAGAGATACTCTGAGGTCCTTTTAAATTGGCTTTCCAAAACTCAGATTGCCTAAACAATTTTGAGGTTTGGACTGTGTGCATTTCAGCATTATCAGAGATAGGGACAACTATCACTGTGTCACTTGCTGATGTGAGGACCAAAGAAGTAGAGATGGAAGAGGTAGAGAGGGCAGTGAAAGTAATACCTGATCCAGCTTCAGCAGAGCTGGCTATAACACCTTCAGAGACCTTAGTCACTGATGGTGATGGTAGTGCTGATGAAGCTTCAACGGCAGCAGAAACCGTTGGAGTGGCTGTGGATGAGGGTGGTGATTGAAGTGCACCAGAATCAGAGAGGATGGTCTGTTGAGAGACCACCTTCTTGGGTTTCTTTGATGCGATAGTCTTTTTATGACCATCAGAGGGGGATTTCCTCTTTGCAGCAGTAGTGGCTTGGGTACTCGCGGAGGGGATGGGCAGCGAGGAGGACACTGAAAGAGGTGCTCCTATGATTTGGAGCATATAGGGAGTGAGGGGAGCGTCATCTGGACGTTCTTCCAGGTCCAGGGACTTCTTCCCTACCATGGAGAAGGCGAAATCACCAACTTTCGGGTAGCTTTCCCCGAAAGCTTCTTCAAGGATGATTGAGAAGAAACGTGGGTAAGGGATAACGTGATGTCTGGTGGAGGCGTTGAGGCGGCTGCACATATCGCTGAAAATGTAATCAGCATAGTTCAGAGGGTGACCAGTGCAGAGAGAGAAGGCAAGATCCTGAAAATGCTTGCTCGCCTGATCGTGGGAGCCAACTTTTGACCCCAGGCACTGAATGACCTGGGTGAGAACATATTGCCAGCGAGCAGGGAGTCGCTTCTTCTCCAGCTTAGAACCCACCATCTTCACTAAGGGGTTCTCCCACTTGTAGCCAATGGAGTCCAAGAAAGCATCAATCTGCTGCTTTGTTGGTTCAGCACCCCATTGTTCATTTTTCTTTCGCTGAGGGAGCCTGAGCGCCTTTCGTACAAACCCTGCTGTGAACGCGAAGTAACCAAGATCAGGGATTGTGAAAGAGATAGCAGGGAGGACATTTCCCTTGTCTGTCTTCAGCGTAGTACACTGCGCCGTGTACCAGAGAGCCTGTAGATGAGACGCAATGCCCACTGGGTTGTGGACGAAGGCATACATCAGTGGGCATGCCTTTAGGAAGGTTGCAGCATCCTTGAACTGAGGGCGTTCAGAGGGAATGTCCACCAATGCAATGTAATTGCATGGCTTGAAGGTTGATTTCTCCATCTGAAAGTGACAAGTTGGTGCAGCGACCAACTGGTTAGCAGCAGTGGTTTCAGCAACGTTGGAAGCAGAAGCCATTTCTGTAGGAAAATTGGCAACACCGAAGAGATAAATCATGGTTTTAATACATGAATGTATAAACCAGAGGTTTGGTATTTAAAAGTACCAAATGTAAGATCAAAGAAACAAGTGTTTTGATGAACAATATCAAAATGCTTGTTGGCAATTAAAAAAAATTTAAAGATAAATAAAATAGTATAAAACGTAAAAAAAAATTTGTTCTAGTAACAGGGTTTTGAAAGTGAAAAACTTTTCAAAAACAAGATTTTATAGATTTTAAGAAAGAAAAGAGATTAGAGAGGTGAAACGAGTTGTTTCCAGTTCTTGATATAAGGTTTAGATCAAACCTTAACCGTGTGAAGAAGAAAAACGCACAAGTGCATGTTCTTGGTGTTCTTGCAGAAAGCTTGAAGATTCAAAGTATATCCTTTGCCTTTAGAGAAGTTATGAAAGCGGAAGGAATAAAGTGAGACAAAAGGAATGCTTAAATAGCAAGAGGAGAGAGAAAAAGAGAGGATAACTAAACGACGGTTTTAGCTTTTTGAAAATGATGACCTGGCGCACGTTCCAAGAAAGGAGTTGGAATGGAAACGTCGCGGTCCATCGTGTGTCAGAAAAAGGTCTGACGTGTCCTTTTCTTAAATATTTAAAAAGATTATAAAGATAATTATCGAAAAGGAAAGTTTATCCTTTATAATTTTAAAAAATTCGTCACTAACAATAAAGGATTGTCAGTGAGGAGTTTTAATTTAAGAGAGACATTCTTTGATGAGAAAAGATATCAAAGAGTGTTAAGGATTAGAAGATAATACCTGAGGAGATGACCTAGATATCGCTGAATCAGAGTTCAGTGAATGGAGAGTTTGAAGGCTTTATTTGTAATCCTTTGTTGGTCACTGACTAAAGAGTTATTCAGCGTTCAACATACCAAGTTCGCGGATGAGTAGATTGAATCTTGTTTCATCAAGAGGCTTGGTGAAAAGATCAGCGAGCTGATATTCAGTAGGAACAAAATGAAGCTCAACTTCACTATTCATCACATGATCTCTGATAAAGTGATATCGGATCTCAATATGCTTGGTTTTGGAGTGGAGTACAGGGTTGTTAGCAATTGCTATAGCACTTGTGCTATCATAGTAAATAGGGATTTTTGAGAGCTTTAGATCGTAGTCTCTGAGTTGATTTCTCATCCAAAGGATTTGAGCACAACAACTACCAGCTTCTACGTATTCAGCTTCAGCGGTGGAAGTGGACACTGAGTTTTGCTTTTTACTTGTCCAACTTATTAACTTACCACCTAGTAGCTGACACCCACCAGTGGTGCTTTTCCTATCAATCTTACAACCTGCAAAGTCACTGTCAGAATAACCGATGAGATCAAATCCTGAGCCTTTGGGATACCAGAGACCAAGATTTGGAGTTCCTTTCAGATATCTGAAGATTCTCTTTACAGCGATTAGATGGGATTCCTTCGGTTCAGCTTGATACCGAGCACAGAGACAGGTAACATACATGATGTCTGGTCTACTAGGTGTAAGATACAGCAGAGACCCAATCATTCCTCGATAGGCAGTGACATTTACAGGTTTCCCATTGGGATCCTTGTTTAACGTCAGAGAAGGCGCCATAGGAGTCTTCATCGCTGAGCGTTGATTTATGTCAAATTTATTCAGCATGTCTTTAACATATTTGCTTTGACAAATAAAAATTCCTTTGTCAGATTGCTTAATCTGCAAGCCTAGAAAATATGTTAGTTCACCCATCATACTCATTTTATATTGTTTTTGCATTCTTGCAGCGAAACGAGTGCATAATTTGGGTCTTGTGGAACCAAAGATAATGTCATCAACATATATCTGAGCGAGAACTGTATGACCTTTATATTTTCTTAAAAACAGAGTTTGGTCAATTTTTCCACGAACAAATTTTTCTTTAAGAAGAAATTTAGAGAGGGTGTCATACCACGCTCTAGGAGCTTGTTTTAACCCGTAAAGAGCTTTTTCAAGTTTAAAAACATAGCCAGGGTGGTTAGGGTCTGAGAAACCAGGGGGTTGTTCAACATAAACTTCCTCGCTGAGTTTTCCATTTAGAAAAGCACTTTTAACATCCATTTGAAAAACTTTGAAGTCTTTATGGGCAGCATAAGCTAAAAAGAGTCTTATGGCTTCTAAACGAGCTACAGGGGCAAAGGTTTCATCATAATCAATTCTTTCTTCCTGTCTATAACCTTGAGCAACAAGTCTAGCCTTATTGCGAGTTATAGTCCCGTTTTCATCTAGCTTATTTCTGAAAACCCATTTGGTTCCTATGATGGTTTTATCAGAAGGTCTAGGAACAAGATTCCAAACTTTATTTCTACGAAATTCAGTCAGTTCTTCTTGCATAGCTGAAACCCAGCTAGGGTCAGAGACAGCTTGATCTATCTTCTTAGGTTTAGAGAGAGAAATGAAGTTCACATAAAGACATATATTACCTGTACCTCTACGTGTTTTGATACCTGCAGTGGGATCGCCAATAATCTGATTTATTGGATGATTTGCAGTCCATCGCTGAGCTGGTGGTTGAGGAGAAAGATCAACGGCAGATTCAGCGACTTGTTCTTCAGATTCTGGAATAGGACTTGTTTCAGCAACAGGTACTTCATTTAGAATCAATTCAGGGGATTGATTTTCAGAGGAGGTTTGGTTATTCACAGAGGAATTTCCTAGAGATGAATCAGTGGCAGGAATCTGATTTACAGGAGTAACATTTAACGCTGAAGATGGATTATTGTTACTTGTTGAGTTTACAGGGATTTCATCATCACATACATCAGCTGGAGTTTGATTGCTGAAGTATGTTTCAGGTTCCCCATAATGAGATTCCATCCAAGCATTCAATTCTTCATCATCATCAAGATTATGAGAAGAATGAATGGGACGAGATTCATCAAAGTTGACATGCATAGATTCTTCAACGTGTTGTCTTCTTTTGTTGAATACTCTGAAAGACTTGGACACAGAGGAGTATCCAAGAAATATACCATCATCAGCTTTAGGATCGAATTTACCCAAATGATCTCTGTCATTCAGAATGTAACACGTACATCCAAAAATGTGAAGATATTTCAGAGTGGGTCTTCTCCCATGAAATAATTCATAGGAAGTTTTCTTGAATCGCTTAACAATCAGGGACCGATTCTGAGTAAAACATGCTGTATTGACAGCCTCAGCCCAGAATTGAGTTGGAAGACGTGATTCGCTGAGCATTGAGCGAGCTGCTTCAATTATAGTTCGATTTCTTCGTTCAGCAACACCATTTTGCTGAGGAGTTCTTACTGATGAGAAGTTGTGAGAAATGCCTTTTTCTTCAAAGAAACTAACCAAAGTACTATTTTTGAATTCAGTACCATGATCACTTCTTATGGAGCGAACAAGTAAGGAGTTTAGTACTTCCATTCTTTTGATAAAAGAGATTATCATTTCAGGGGTGTCACTTTTGGATCGAAGGAAGAACACCCATGTGTATCTGGAGTATTCATCAACAATCACTAAAGTGTATTTCTTTCCAAAGATTGATTGGACATTGACAGGTCTAAAAAGATCCATGTGGAGTAGCTGAAGAGGAGTGGTCACTGAAGAAACTTGTTTTGATCTGAAGGAGGCTTTTGTCAGCTTTCCCTTTCCACAAGCTGAACAAAGAGATTCCTTTGTAAAGGTGTGATTAGGGAGGTCTCTGACTAAGTCTTTTTGAGACAACTCATTAATTGTCTTAAAGTTGAGAGGAGAAAGTCTTTTATGCCATAACCAGTTTATGTCAGTGGATGCTTTAGAGATAAAGCACATGTTCTCAGAGTGAGAACTATTCATGTTTATGACGTATACATTTTCAACTCTTTTGCCAGAGAGGGCAAGCTTATCATTTCCGTCAGTGACAGCACATCTATTCTTCAAGAATAGAACTTTGAAGTCTTTGTCACACAACTGACTAACGCTCAAGAGATTGTGCTTTAGTTCCTCAACGTAAGCGTCACGAGAGAAAGATGTGGCTCCGTTGGACAGAATTCCATAACCTTTAGTGTATCTTTTGCCATTTCCACCAAAGGTCACTAATGGACCAGCTTCTTCTTTGTAGTCAGAGAGCAGAGATTTTCTGCCAGTCATATGCCTCGAGCATCCGCTATCAAGATACCAGATACCTTTGGCACTCTGCATACAACAAAAGATTAATTGTTTAAAGGTACCTATATTACTATGGGTCCTGCTTGGTTAGGTACAGGATTGGCGGAAGTACTACTAGCTGAAGAACTCTCTTCAGTGGATATCTTCACCTTAGTTGGTTTGGCAACTTTAGTAGGAGTGAGATCGATTTTAATCTTGGGAGTTGGTTTTTGAGAATAATCAGGGACCCTCTTTCCAGATTTAGAAATCTTCTCTGAGGACTTCTTGTTCTTATCTAGAGATTTCTTATTCTTAGGAACATGGTCAAGAACCTTGTTCTTGATCATTTTCTTAGAATGATCCTCATGAAGCTTCTCTTTAGAGGAAGTGGAAGAAGAGGTTGAAGAGGAAGGATCAGGGATAGAAGAGATAAACATTCCAAATTTGAGCATGGAACGATCATTCTCTGATTCTTACTTTTCAGGGTTATAGCCTAACCCACTTCTCACTTTCATAGGTATTTGGGCATTGATAATCTCATTGACTTTATTAGAAGCCTTACACCATCCTTCGATGGTTGCCTTTTCAGACTTGAGATCAGCAATAGCCTTTTCCCTATCAGCGATAGCTTGTTGTTTCTCAATGCTTATTGTTTGATTTGCAAAAACTTGGTCTTTGAGAGAATCCTCAAGTTTGGAAAGTTCTTTGATTCTTAAGTGGCAATTTTTTAATTGTTCAGATAAGTCAGTGTTAATTTTCTCAACTTTTATCTTTCCATTCAAAGCATTGTAGAAGTCAACAGTCATTGCATCGAGAGCCGACAAGTTATCTTTTTCAGAGAGTAAGGGGTCAGAGGGAATGTTTAGCTGAGTAGACGGAGACTCAGAGGAAGAAGTTTCGTAGACTTCTTCAAAGATCCTCTATTTTTGCCATTAGACAGAGAAAGGCAAGATCTTCTTCATCTGAACCAGACTCTTCAGAGGTCTTGGCCCAGTCATCTTCAGCATCCCAGTCAACTTCTTCAGCGACAAGGCCTTTGCCTTTTTGCTGGTTTTTCTTGATATCTCTGTATTTGTTTTTCATTTTCAAATACTTCTCCTGTTTATCAGAGGTATGAGAGGTAGTGGGAGCAGCAACTTTCTTCTACCTGCATTCACTTGCAAAATGGCCCTTTCTCAGACAATTGAAACAGATCGCTGATGCTTCTTCAGCAGGCAACGTTTTCTGTTTTTCAGAGTCAGAGAGGTTAGAAGATTTTCGCAAATTGCTCTTTCTAGCAAATCTTTTAAAGTTGTTGGTTAAAAGGGCTAGAGAGTTATCAAACTCAGAGATGTCAGCATCAGTGAGTTGATCCTCTGAATCAGTTTGACCTAATTCAGTAATGGAGGTTATAGTGGAAGAAGAACCATTTTTAGAAGAAGTTCCCTCAGAAGTCACAAGTGCCAAAGAAGTACTTTTAGCACCTTTGAGTTCATTAATAAGGTTCTTTCTTAAAAGCTGGGATTGTTCCTCATTTAAGAGCATCCCATATAATGCACTTAAGGACAAGGTTTCAAGATTATTTGACAGTTTTATACATGTAGTGTACACTGCCCATTGATCAGGGAGTGCCTCCATGAACTTTGTCAGAATTTCAGCGTTTGAATACACTCGTCAACCGATTTGAGATCGATCGATGAAGCGGTTGAACCGCTGGTGAATTTGAGAAAGAGATTCACCCTTTTGATACATAAAGTTCTCATATTTTCTTACAAGGTTTATGCATCTAGTAACTTTAACCTCAGAAGTTCCTTCATATTGGATACATAAAGTATCCCACATGGCTTTTGAAGTGCTCATTTTCATGACGGAATGATAGACTTCATCAGGTAAAGCCATTGCTATTATGGATCTAGCTTTAGAGTCAATACTCCTTTCAAGGATGGCTGCAGTAGTAGTGGTGGCAGGAACACTAGCTACTAAAGTTGTTGGAACGAATGGTCCATTTTCCAGATAGTAGGGAATTTTTGGATCAGATCCCTCTAGAAATAGAGACATTTTTTCCTTCCATAATGGAAAGTTATCATGGCTGAACCTTGGAGGTTTAGCTAAAGATCCATTATCATTGTAGTTTGTATTAGGGTTTGTCATTTTAAAATTATTATATTAAGAAAAATATTTAAAAGAAAAAGAAGACGACACCGCTCTGATACCACTTGTTGGTCCCAAAAAGGATCTACAAGAGTTAAATACTAAGTAAACAGTTTGTAGAAGGGGGGGTTGAATACAAACACACAAATTTTGGTTTTTAAATGAGTTTATTTCAAATAAACAAATTTACAGTTACAAGCGGAATTAGAACAAGTTAAGAACCTATTCTATTGTAACTAAGGAAACACACAGTGTGATGCACAAGAAGATGGAAGAAAGAAATGCAGAAGGTAGAGGCTAGAAGAAAAGCATGCATGAAGATGAAGAAGATATCTTCATCTATTTATACCCGCTTGCATTTAATGCAAGACAAAAGGTACATGCCACGTGTCAAGCTTGGATAGGAAGCTTGTCCTTGTAAATAAGACAGCCATGCTTTTGACCGAATATGAACAGTACCGTATCAGATATGATGGGGACATAAGAGACAAGTCGTACGTCCTTTTCTGACATGGTTCTAGGTTTGACTTTTGTGCATCGAGGATAAGATCAAACTTTAATCTTGCAGAGGAAGCTTCATTTGATCGCTAACACTGAATGTTCAAGGATGAACTTCAGTGTTGCTGAGACTTCACAAGACTTCACACTTTGAGTAGATAATCGCTGCTATCGCTGAACCGCTTCAGGTCACTTAGCTGATTATCTCTTTCTTCAGCTTTGGTCTTCGACTGTTGCTGAATGGTCTTCTGGTGTGATAGCTGATCTTCAGGTCTTCAGAGACAAGCTTGTTGATCCTTGATCTTCAGCGATCGTCGATAGCACCGCCGTATGCTATCGCTGAGTTTGAACAGAAGCTTATCTAAGGAATTTCACTAAGTATAGTAAAGGAATCATATTCAAATCACTGAGAGGAGTTATGATCAACATAGAGATTCTTCATTTGATTGAGCTTGTTGAGTTGATACAGCATCACCAATATCACCACGTGATTCATTTCCAGCAGCAATTGACTCAGAACCAAGTTCGATTTGTTGATCTTGGTTTTCCCCAATTTCACGATGATTGGGGACGTACAACATTTGTTAGGGTTAGGGTTTGAACATTAAGCATTTGTCGTTGTATCTTCCTGAGTTGGATCATTATGGATTTCCATTTCAATCGATCCTACCAACACACTCTTTTGCACAAATTTAAAGGAACCAGTGCTTGAAGAATCACTATCACTGTTATTAAAACAGGCTTTAGCTGTCTAGAGAGGTTGATTGACTAGAGAAGAAGACATTTTCGAAAAAATTGTAATATCAGAAAGAAAATCAAGTGCTAGAAGTTCAGAAAAACTTACGGAGGGAAACTTTGCATAAGAAAGTTTTGAAGATGATCGAAAAAACATATTTATCGGATGAGAAGAATAACGTGCTCTAGGTGGGACACGTGGGAGAAAAAGCAAAAAGAAGTAATTAAGCTTAGTAAGTAATTGTTGGAACCCAGATCCATTTCTTAACACTAAACCAATAGATCGTAATAACAGAGTATGAGCGGAAGCAATATAGATATATGATTAGCAATGATTTAAACAGTAAGAACAATAAGAAGATCAAATGAGAATTCGTATTAATAACCTGGAAATTGATTACAATACGTTGGAATGAAATAACACAATTTCTCCCCAAGATGATCGACCTATATTACAGTGAAGACTGACTCTATTTATATGTTTACAAATGATAAAGTCAACATGACAACCTATCACTAAGTGACACGTCACTTGTAAGACTAACAGAATTAGCTACGCACGAAAAGTGTGACATGCCACGTCATCTGAAGCGCACATGGGATGGCAGTTGAAATCCAGAGGACTTTGGAGTCTCTGGGCACTTCTGGATGAGATGTCATGAGGTGAACTTCTGGGTTGCCTTCTGAAGTTTGACACTTAGGCATTTTCTGATTCATACTTCATAGAATATTCTAACAATCTCCGCCTAAGTATGAAGTTCAGAATTACAAGAAATTATAGAGATAGAAGTTCATTTCTATTAAGAAAATATTACAAGAAAAACAAATTGATTACAAAATAGATTAGAAAGGTGCATCAGGCTGAAACATGATGATTTTGTGAAATATCTCTGTGATCTCTCTTAGCTTATTGACTAGGATGAGTTTTTCCTCCATCCTTTCACCGATGATCCTTTCTTCTTTCTTTTTCCTTGTGTTATCTTTCTGAAGAGAGACATAACTCTTGACGAGGCTAATCACTCCAGCAGAGTAATTATGTGGTTCACTGATTCTAAAGTAGCTTTTTCTCATGCGTCTTCTGAATACTATGCCATCTTCTGGTTTTGTCAACAGTTCTCCCATTAAAAGATGATCAAGACCCTCTTTATCTTCATTGGGTGCAATGATGCTCAAATCTGTTACTTTATGATCTAGACCCGTTTGAAAGTCTACCTGTCTTCTATACTTGATGAAAGCTTCTATACAACCAATAATTCGGAAGAAGGCAACATTGTTCTGAGCATTAGTCCTTTGATTGATTTTGTTCTTCATGTACCTTCCCAGAGGTATAAGATTAGAAGGATTGATAGATAAGAGATCATTATCACAGAAGTAGTACTTGTTGTTGTCTTCTGTCATCACTTCATATATAGTGTACATAGTCTCTGTATTCTCGAATCTGACATGCTTAATCCCAGAGATTTTCCAAATTTGCAGAGTAGAGAAGGTATCTTTCCTCATTTGCCTATGACTCATGAATCTGTTTTTTACTTCATCGCTTACATGATAGTCATTGGCAAAGTTTTGAAGCATCAGAAAGACCTTTTGTTCTGTGATTGAGTACATGTGCCTGTTCTCAATTTCTAATGAAGTTAGACGTTCACACTTCTTCAACTTATCCTTTTCCACTTGGATCTCAGCGCTTCTTTTGATTGACGTTTCCCTCTTGACTCTTTCAATTTCTGCCTTAACTTTGTCAACTTCAGTCTTAAGCTTGGTTCGATTAGAAGTGGGTTGTTCAGAAGCAGAGGGAGAGGGGTTTGGATTTTGATGAACAGGGAACTCTCTGGTTCTAGCGCAGGAAGAGATTAGCTGAGTTTGTTGTTGTGGTTGTGGCTGAGGTTTTGGTTGAGATTGTGGAGGTTGTGGTTGTTGTGGTTGAGGTTGTGGAGGTTGAGGTTATGATGAACTTGCACTCTGAGGTTTACCTTCTGTCTTTTTTTTGTTTCCCAAAAGATCGAGAATGAACTTAGCCATATCTGGGTCTTTGGGAAGTGGGCCAGAATTCACAGCCAAAGGAGTTGGTGTAAGAGGGGTTTGTTTGGATGATGGTGGTGGATCAGAAGGTGTAGAGGCAGAGGCTTTACCTTTACTCTGAGTTTGAATAGTTTCAGCACCATTTGTTTTGGCCTTCTTTGCCATGCTCTCTCCCTTCTGAGAATCAGGGTCCTGATCCTCAGATCTTTTTCTCTTCTTTTCTTCCTTTTTACACGCTCTGGCTTCCTTGGCCTTCTTCTTTGCTTCAATCTCTTCAGAAATAGAGCTAACTAATGGAGTTAGCTTGGAGACATAAACATCTAATGTAGATACTCTCTGTGCTAACTCATTAGAGCAAGAGTTGTTGATCTTGGATAAAAACTTGGCATTGATGGCGTTGAATTTATCTATCATTGCCTTTTGAAAAGATGCCAAGTCTGATTGTTGAATAAGGGTAAAACTTGTTGATGTAGAGTCCGCAGAGGGTACAACAGCATTGATGAGCTTCTGGATGTCAGCAACAGAGGATCCGTATTCAGAAACTGAAATGGTCACTTCTGGAGATGGCTGCTGGAATATTGAAGATGGCTTCTGAGTTAGCTTTAATTCCAGCATCCAACTTGGAAAAGTGATCAGAGGCAGAGTTTATCTGTGAATCAGAATTGTTAGAAATGAGTTTCTTGAGATCTTCCAGAGCTTGAGTATGTTCTCTCTAAGTTGTATGGATTGAGTTAATGTAAGAATTCAGAGTCTGGATTTCTGACTTTAGGCTTGCCTCCGAATTTTGAACAAGTTGTTTTAGATCCACCATAGATCCCATCATTTGATCAAAAAATGAATTGAACACTGCATTTGTGAAAAAGTCAGGTGTTGTAACCGGTGCATGTCCAACACATGGGCCCCCTTGTCTCTCGTGTTTAGAGAGGCCCTTATTCACGCCTGTTTGTACGTTGAGCATTGAGGGACTTCCATCCTGTCTTCGAGGGCTATTATGAATAGGCACCTCTTTGGATGTTCTAACATTATTTACTTTTTCTCCAACATCAGAGGGTGGAGAGTCAATTAATGTGTGCTTACCTTGAAAGAGTCCGAAGACTCCGGTAAGTGGTGCAACCTCTGGCCTAAACCCCTCTGATAGGATTTCATGGGCATCTACACTAGTAGAAGGCATGGACGTGCCTTCTGTATTTCCTAAGATTGTGTTGGTGACAGATACATCAACACGTGTAGGAGGTGGCGAGTTCTGGGGCGATGGAACAATTATATTTACATCATCATCCTTTTGAGAGGATGATGAAAATGAGGTGGTTTCCCCAACTGTGCTTGAGTTAGAGGCAAAAAGACCCTCTGCTTGGTTAGTTTCTGGGAGGTTTGGACTGAGCTGTCCTTGTTCAATAAATGTAGATTTGTTGGCATCTACCTCAGTTAATGTTGTTTCTCTAGTTGGACTTGGCGAGAAACTCACAAATGTGTCTATGTGGACATCTTCTTGGCTTTCTCTTAACAAACGCTCGACGTGGTTAGAAGCACTCGGTTGTTCAATCATGTTGTTTTCAGACTATTCTCACTCGACCCCTCACTTGCTACTATTGGCTCTAAGTGCTCTGGGTAGGTACTCTCTGTTCTGAGTGTACCATAGAGCTTCTATAAGAAGTAAGATAAGAAGCGGTTTGAGGAATAAGATCGAGCATGTACCTGGATTGTTCGCGTTTGACAGTGTAGCTGGCGAGATCGATAGTCGGTTGTTGGGAGTTCATGGTTGAAATTTTGCACAGAGGTTGAATGATTGGGGCATCAAGTACAGTGATGGCTCGATGTGAGAATAAGGCAAGAAACCTAGAAAACATAAGTGCTGGAAGAGCCTTACCATTTTCTTGATTCAGAACCTTTAGGTGAACTGCTGCACTGATTTCTTGAAATATGAGACTTGCAAAATCCAAGGGTCTGTTGAAGTTCATACCATACACGATGGTGAGTATGTTTCTGCTTGCCTGATTTAGAGACCCTATTTTGCAAGTGAGGCTTTTGTTGAGGATTGAAACTAGGACATTCCACATTGGAGGTAACTTCTTCCTCTTGAATTCAGAAAGCTTGGTGAGCCGTTCGTTGTAGCCTAGAAAATTGATAAATGCTAACAACGCTTATGTGGATGGATTTTTTTCAAGATCAGGATTGGGTACTGCAATGAGAGGTTGGGGCAAATGAAAATATCTGGCAGTCTCTTCTTGGTGATGGGTATTTCAATAGCATTCTCAGTGTTTATAGGATGGCTAAAGCTGCCAGATAAAGTTTCATCGTTCTTGATATACAAAGTCTGCCATACTTCTTGAACATACATCTCTGGAACATTTAGATTTGTAAGCGTTAGAGCTCGGTTCAACTGATGGTGTTGCAAAAACTCTATCATCACTCGATATTCTGAAGATACATGTTGGGATCCAAAAGAACTTGAACGTTGTTGGGTTTGATGGGCAATCGAATGATTGGAGCACTACCTGTGGTGGAATCGATCAGCCTGTCTTCTTCATCATGAACATTCATGTTTGCACTTGGGTCTGCCATTTGTTAGTTTAGGGAAGTTTGAGAATCGAAAGTTGCAGGTTTGCAATGGAATACAGTAAAAGCTGGAGGTTGAAGACGGTGAAAAGTGAAATTAGGAATTTACTCGAGTTTATATAGTAGGATTTGAAAATGCACTCGAGTAATTTTGAAGATTAAGGGTTTAATTGAGATTTGGGAAAGGGATTAGAATGGGAAGGGTTTAATTGGGAATTGAGGATTTGAAAAAGGTTCCCGTATGCTGACGTCTGCCTAGAAGGCGTGCAGACATACAAACCATGGATTTATGACACGTGGAGGTTCAATCTCGGGTGTAATGAGGAATGAGGGACGCGTGTCTCAGCATTTGGCACTGTAACGTTTCGTGTGGGTTTTCATGAGATGTAGATCAAAATTAATAATACAAATTACCAAATGATCAACATGAAATGTAGATGAAAATGACAATTTTAGTTATTAATTTTTATAAAAAGAATATTAAAAATAATTAATTAAAAATTTGAATTTGAAAAGAAAGTTTTGTACCCTATAAATATTGATTTCTGAAGAAATTTAATTAAATAAGAAAATTCTAAATAACCTTGACGGCAAGAGTTAGTTTTGAAGTAATCTTATTAAGAAAAATTTCAAAAGAAATGAAAATTTATAGAACAGCTAATCATGAGTTTGATGAAAGCATTTTAGGACCAAATGATAGCTTTGTGTCAAGTGAAAGTCTTTTCAGAAGAACTTTGACTGAATTTGAGAATTCTGAATAACCTTGACGATAAGAGTTAGTTCAAAAGTAACAAATTCGCAAAAACTTCTAAAAAAAATTAGATGACAACTAACAAGAGACTTAGTCCCAAGAGTTATTTTCCTTTGTTTGAATCAAAAGTTAGCATTGGAATGCTCCCCCTCAAAATTATCAAATTTAGCCCCCCTTGAAATTTGCGTATTTGGCTCCCCTTAACTTCTGCAAATTATGCTTCCCTTTCTGTCAATACTTTCAGAACAGAGGTGTCTACAGGCTTCTGAGTGCTTTTGAGTTAATTATCAGAAGTGACCAGAGGCTTCTGGGTGGTTCTGATTTGTTGTGATACACCAATTTAACTAAGTATGAAAATAAAGATATACTCAACAAGTAATTTGGCTCAATCCTATGAAGGTCATAGAAATTATGATCATCACATGTTTAGCATACCCAACTTGCTAATTAGGAAATTGAATCTCTTCTCATCCAGAGCTTTTGTAAAAAATATCAGCAAGTTGGTAATTAGTGGAGTCAAAATACATTTCAATAGTCCCTTTCTCCACATGATCATTTATAAAATGATACCTTACATCAATGTGCTTGTGTTGGAACCCAGATCCCTTTCAACCAATTAATCGATAGATCAAAATAAGTAATTATGAGCAAAAGCAAACAGATCTATGATAAACAATACAATTAGTAAGAACAGAATTGAAGAACAAACGTAATTCGTATTAAATTGCTTTGAATGATAATTAATAGTGCGTACAATTTTGCTCACAAATCTGTATTCTTCGAATCATGGCATTACAATCAGTGAAAGAGATATTTATACGATTACCAACATGAAAGTCAACTATCTAGCCTATTACAACTTGACACGTAAGCAAGTGAATAACAAACTTATTACACACGGAGGGTGTGTCTGCCACGTCATCAGATGTGAATATACTTGCATAATTCTGAATAATACTTCTCTAAAAATGAGTTCTAACAATCTTCCCCTAAGTATGAAATTCAGGATGCTGCACACGTAGCTTCGCTGTTCTTTCATAGGCTCAATAGTTGATAATAAGCACGTATTATAATTTGTCAGAAGGGAGCTGTTTGAGAAATGACTTTGGAGATGGCATCTGTAACTTCTGTGAGCTTCATTAGTTTGTCAAGTCTCTTCTCAATCTTTTCTCTGACTTCTGAATCTTGATTATCAACTGCTACAAAAGCATAACATTTTATGATATACATAACTTCTGTAGAGTATCTGTGAGCATCTTTAATTCTGAATAAGCTTTTTCTGCTCGGCCTTCTGAACACAATTCCGACTTCTGGTTAGGTTATCACTTTCCCAATCCTTAGTGCATTTATACCCTCCAAATCTTCATTTGGAGTAGAGATACATAAGTTGTGTACTTTGTAGTTCAAACCCGTTTGGAAGTCTACTGGCCTTCTGTATCGAATGAAAGACTTCATACAACAATGATACGGAAGTAAGCAACTTTGTCTTGATCATCTCTCCCTCTGTTCATTTGAGTCTTCATAAATTTCTCCAGAGTTATCAGATCAGAAGGATTGATTGACAATAAGTCATTGTTATAGAAGTAGGATGATTTGTTGTGTTCTCTGACAACCTTGAAAATTGTGTACCAGATGGGTGCTTGTTCAAATTATGCATGCCTGTATGATATAGTCTTGATTGGAACAATGGAATAAGCCTCCTTCCTTGGTTGCCTGTGAGTTATGAATTTGTCTTTGATCTCATCACTGACTTGGTAATCATTTGAAAAATTCGGTATCATTAAGTATATCTTCTGATCAGCAGGGGCATATATGTGCTTATTTTTGATTTCTAAGTTGGGTAGCTCGAACCTTCCCAACTTCTGGATCTTTTCTTCATTTCAGGCTCTGAATTTTTCAGACTCCCTTCTCTATGTTTCTTCAAAGTTAACACGTGCTCTTTCAGCAGCTTCTTCAGCCTTTTCCGCTTTTTCTCTTTCTTTTTCTGCTTGAGCCATAACTTTCTCTGCTTCAGCTTTGGCTTTTAGAGCTTCTTCCTTAGCTTTTTCTGCTTCAGACTTAGCCTTTTGTTCAGCCTCATAACTTAGTCTATTCTCTTCTTCTTTTCTAGCTGCCTCGGCTCTGGCTGCCTTTGCTCTGGCTTATTCTGTTCTGAAAGCTTATGTTCTGGCAGCTTCTGCTTTAACTGCTTCTACTCTGGCAGCTTCTGCTCTAGTTGCCTCTGTTTCTGCTGGGTGAGATTGCGTTTTGGTGTTGCCAATTATATCCAGCATGAAATTTGCAATTTCTGGATCCTTGGGCAAGGGACCCTTGTGAGTAGCTAGAGGAGTAGGCGCCAATGGAGTCTGTTTAGAGGGAGGAGGTGTAGAAGGAGAAGGTGAGGAGTTTGAGGCTTTACCTTTGTCTTGTTCCATCTTCTGACCCGTTTCAGTTTTCCTCTTTTTAAGGTTTTCCATGTTCTCCCCCTTCTGAGAATCAGGATCCTAATCCTCAGAACGTTTGCGTTTTAACTCCGCCTTTTTACATGCCCGAGCTTCTTTGGCTTTCTTCCGGTCTTCAAAGGAAGTAGATAATGTACCAACCTGAGAGGATAACTTTGAGACAGAGGTTTCCAGAGCTGTGAGCTTTTGGTCCATATTCAAATTGTTGGAGTTGGTTTTGGATGCATACTTGGAGGGCAGAGTATTGATGCGTTCAATCATTGCTTTTTGAAAGTGTGCCATATCAGACTTCTTGACTAGAGAAGAGGCAGAAGCA
Organism: Silybum marianum; assembly: GCA_036898165.1. Taxonomy (NCBI): domain Eukaryota; kingdom Viridiplantae; phylum Streptophyta; class Magnoliopsida; order Asterales; family Asteraceae; genus Silybum; species Silybum marianum. The sequence goes on along the minus strand of CM072530.1, from coordinate 18,221,664 downwards.
GAAGTATCTTCAGAAGGAAAAACAGCCAGTATTAGTTTATAGATGCCAGCAACAAACGATCCATATTCGTCAGCAGAGATTGTAACTTCTGGTGTAGGTATCTCTGAAGGAAGATGAAAGATAGCCTCTGCATTAGATTTAATTCCACCGTCCAGAGCCTGGAAGTGAGCATTAGCAGAAGTCCTCTGAGCCTCTATATTATCAGAGAGAAGCTTTTTGATATCCTCCAATGTTTGAGTTTGAGTTGCTTGGTGGGCTTGAATGGCTGTTAGAGTTTGTTGTTGAGAAACCATGGATAATTTTAGATCTTCCATAGATCTCTGAATTTGATCACCAAATGCCTTGAACGCTGCATTGGTGACAAATTCATAAGAGGTAACCGGTGCATCTCCAACACATAGAGCCCCTTGTCTCTCGCGTTCAGAGAGGCCCTCTTTCACACCTGTTTCGACATTGAGTGTGGAGGGACTTCCAACCTGTCTTCGAGGGCTGTTATTCACAGACACCTCTTCGGTTGTTCTGAAAGGTTCAGCTTGATCCCGATCATCGGAGGATGGGGAGCTGAATACAATGTGCTTACCTTTAGGAAGGGTAAAGACCCCGGTAAGTGGTGCATCCTGTGGCTGTAACCCTCTGATAGGATTTCATCAGCATCTAAACTAACAGAGGGCATGGACGTACCCTCTGGTTGCCCTATGATATCGTTGGTCACGAAGACATCACGTTCTGTGCGGGTGGTGGAGAGTTTTGGGGCAAATGAACCCTTATATTTTCATCATCACCCTGTTGAGAGGATGATGAGGATGAGGTGGATTCTCCTGATATGCATGATTCAGAGGAACAAAGAATTCCCTCTAATCGGTTTGGCTGTTGGTGGTTTGGACTGGGTTCTCCTTTTTCAATGAGAGTAGATATGTTGACATCTACCTCTGGATATGTGGGTACCCTTGGGGATCTTGGAGAGATTCACTCAAATGTGTCTCTATGGACATCTTCTGTACCCTCTTGCATTAAGAAGTCGGGATGGGTAGGAACTCTCTGGTGGTCACTCGAATTCTTTTCAATCTCAGGCTCACTTGACCCCTCACTTTCTAATCTTCGCTCTAAGTGTTCTGGGGTAGATACTCTCTGTTCTGAGAATACCATAGAGAGTTTATAGGATATGAGAGTAAGAGAGATTGAAGGAATAAGATCTAGCATGTATCTGGAGAGGTCACTGGATGCAGGATAACCGTTGTTGTCTATTGTTGGCTTGTGAGAGCTCATTGAAGCTTTTTTGCAGAAAGGCTGCAGCAGAGGAGCTTTCAATGCACCAATAGCTGGGAAGGTAAATAGTGATAGAAAGCGTGGAAACATTAAAGCAGGAAGTGGTTTCCCTTGGCTCTGGAGGGAAACTTTTGTTTGAACAGTAGCTTTCATTTCTTGGAAGATAAGGCTTGTGTAGTCCAGAGGTATGTTAAAGAACATCCCATACATGATTGTGAGAACGTTCTTACTGGCTTGATCGAGAGACCCAATTTTGCAGGTGAGGCTCTTATTCAGAATGGAGACGAGGACATTCCACATCGGGGGCAGCTTCTTTCTTTTGAACTCAGATAGCTTATGGAGGTGTTCATTGTAACCTAAGAAGCGAATAAAGGCCAGTTGAGCTTCTGGTGTGGGATTAGGTTCTAGGTCAGGGTTGGGACCTGTTTGACCTTCAGCTTCAATGAATGGTTGAGGAAGATGAAAATTTCAGGAATATTTGGATTTGTCAAGATTAGGGTTCGGTTTAGGGAATGGTTTTGCAGGAACTCAATCATGATCCTGAAATCAGACAGATAAGTGTTGGGATCGAGAATAACCTGAACATTGGTGGGTTTCAGTGGTAGCTTGACAACTGGAGCACTATCAGCTGTTGAAGTGACCAAGTTACTGTCGTCGTTTTGGGGATTGGGATTTGCAACAGGGGACGCCATTGATGAAGAATGCTTTAGAGAGAATAAAACGCCGAATGAGAAGTTTTCAGATTCTTGAGGAAGATGATGAAGCACAATACTGTGAAATTCCCAAATCGAGGTTTATATATGAGAGAGAGAGAGAGAGAGTAATCGAGTGATATTTGAATGGGAAGGGTTCTAATTTGGGGACTAACAAAAACGATTCGTGTTTGCTGAGGTAAGCGCGCTGGCGTGTCAACATGCAATGGCACAATGAATGACGCGTGTAAAGGAGAACTGACAAGTGAAAAGGTTTAGCGCCTAAATCGATTGAGTATCCCTCCTCAAAAGAAATTAAAAGGTAATTAATTAAAATAAAATTACAATTTAAACAACCAGATAAACTGTTGAGTAAAAAATAATTTTAAATTAAAGAATTCCTTTAAAAAAATTGAAAAACAGACATTTGGATAGAAAACTTGTTTGCACCAAATGAAAGTTTGATACTCAAAGCCAAGTATTTATTTAAGAAATTAAAATATAATAAGAAGATTTTAAATAACCTTGAATGCAAGAGTTAAATAAAAATAAGCTTATTAAAGAAAATTTAAGAGAAAAATAATAAGGTAGAGAATATCTGGCCATAGAAAACATTTTTGACCAAAAATGTCAAAGAACATCTTTTCAAAAGAATTTAAGTTGAATATGAAACGTCTTTGTAACCTTGACGGCAAGAGTTAGTCAAAAGAAACATATTCAAAGAAAATTGTTAAGTAAAGAAATGTTCAGAAGACAGCTGACAGATGTTAGACTTGATGTGCTCTCCCCTGAAAATATCATTCTTCTCCCCCTCGAAAATTGCATTCTGCTCCTTGCAAAGATAGGAGTTGCACCCTTTCTGATGTCACTTGGATCACAAATGTAAGATTTATTCAATGAACAGAGGTGTCCAGAGGCTTCTGAGTGCCTCTGAAATAGATCATCAGAGGTGACCAGAGGCTTCTGGATGGTTCTGGGATGTGCAAAAAAATATATATGTACAGAAATAAGTAATTTTGACAGCATTCTAAGAAGATCAAAGAATTAAGTAAAATTACATATTTAACATGCTCAACTTGCTGACTAGGAAATTGAATCGTGTCTCATCCAGAGCTTGTGTGAAAATGTCAGCAAGTTGAAAATCAGTAGAGACAAAATACATTTTGATTGTACCTTTCTCTACACGATCTTTAATGAAATGATACCTGACATTGATGTGCTTTGTTTTTGAATGCTGAACTGGATTTTCAGTAATGGCGATAGCACTCTCTAAGTCATATAGGATAGGGATTTTGTCGTATATTAAGCCATAGTCTCTGAGCTGAGTTTTCATCCAGATTACTTGAGAACAGCAACTGGCTGCAAAAACATACTCAATTTCTGCTGTTGATGTTGACACAGTTCTGCTTCTTGGATCTCCAACTTACAAGTCTGTTACCTAAAAGTTGACAGCTTCCAGAGGTACTCTTACGATCCAACTTGCAACCTGCATGATCAGAGTCCGTGTATGCCATTAAATCAAATTCAGAATTTTTGGGATACCAGAGACCAAGTGAAGAAGATCCCTTGAGATATCTAAAAATTCGTTTAACAGCAGCCAAATGTGATTCTTTAGGATTCGCTTGATAGCGAGCACATAGGCAAGTGGCAAACATAATATCTGGTCTACTTGCAGTCAGATACAAAAGTGATCCAATCATACCTCTATAACCCGTAACATGCATTGAGTTTCCAGAAGGATCAGGTCCTAGTTTCGTGCTAGTAGAGATAGGAGTTTTCATTGGTGAGGAATTTTGAAGACGAAATTTCTTAAGCATGTCAGAAACATACTTAGCTTGATTTATAAAGATGCCAGAGGCATTTTGTTTAACCTGGAGTCCTAGAAAAAACGTTAGTTCTCCCATCATACTCATTTCAAATTCTTGTTCCATCAATTTTGAAAATAGATCAACTGCTGATTGATGAGTAGAACCAAAGATTATGTCATCCACATAGATTTGAACAACAGTTAGCATACTTTTGCCTCTTTTGATAAACATAGTTGTATCAATTTTACCTTTATCATAACCTTTACTGATCAGAAACATAGATAGTCGTTCATACCTTGATCTAGGTGCTTGTTTTAGACCGTATAAAGCTTTACTCTGGATGTTTAGCATCTTTAAAGCCAGCAGGTTGTTCGACATACACTTCTTCCTTGAGATACCCGTTCAGAAATGCACATTTAACATCTATTTGATATACTTTAAAGTTTTTGTATGTAGAGAAAGCTAGAAATAGTCGTATCGCCTCAAGTCTTGCTACAGGGGCAAAGGTTTCATCGTAATCGATTCCTTCTTCTTGGCAATACCCCTTAGCAACCAGTCGAGCTTTGTTTCTGATCACTATTCCGTCTTCAACTTTCTTGTTTCTGAAGACCCACTTAGTACCAATAGCTACTTTGTTCTTTGGTAAAGGAACTAGGTTCCAGACTTTGTTTCGTTCAAATTGTAGCAGTTCTTCTTGCATAGCAGTCACCCAACAAGGTTCTTGCAAGACTTCATGAACATGTTTTGGTTCGATCATGCTAAGAAAATTTACAAAGAAAGCTACATTTGCAGTAGCAGATCTTGTCTTAACACCTTCAGAGGGACTGCCAATTATGAGATATGGAGTGTGTCACTTAGTCCATCTCGTCATTCGAGATTGAAATATTGGTTGAGCGTGAATTTCCGTTTCAGAGGATGGAAGCACTTCTTCTGGAAGAGATTCAGAAACAGAAGGATCTACAATCTCCCTTTCAGATGAAGGTACATAAGTGACTTCTGGACAGTTATTAGATGAAACAGGAAGGATAGAAAGGTCAGATGAGCTCTCAGCAGGTGATTCAGGACCAGAAAGTGTAATTCCAGAAGCCTGGAGAACTTCAGGAATGCTTAAAGATTAATTGGTTGGGCTTTGCTTTGCCAATATTTCTTCGCCCATAAAATCTTGAAAGATAGCATCTATTTCAGATTCTCTGGTACTTGAGAGATAATCAGATGTTACTGTGTTAAGCTTAAGTTCAGAAGTAGAATACTCAGAAGTTAATTGAGTTTGATCGTCAAAATCGATGTTAATGCTTTCCAGTACAGTCTTAGTTCGTAAATTAAAAACTCAAAAATCTCTTGAATTTAATGAGTATCCTAAGAATTTAGCTTCATCTGATTTTTTGTCAAACTTGCCAAGTTATTCTCTGTCATTTAAAATAAAACACCTGCAACAAAAAATGTGAAAGAATTTGACACAGGGTTTTTGATTATTAATAAGCTCATAAGAGGTTTTGAGATGCTTCTTGACAATAATAGAATGATTTTGGGTAAAACATGCAGTGGCTACAGCTTCAGCCCATAAATGAATGGGAAGTCCAGAGGCTGTAAGCATTGTTCTGGCGGCTTCCACCAATGTTCTGTTACGTCGTTCTACTACACCATTTTGTTGAGTAGTGTGCACAGCAGAGAAGTTTTGTGTAATTCCATTTTCAACAAGGTAAGTTTCAAGCTTGGCATTCTTGAACTCAGTACCGTTGTCACTTCTTAGCTGTTGAATTCGTTGGTGTAAAAGAACTTGAATTCTGGTCATCATATTTCGTAATACAATTGATACTTCTGATTTCTGTCTAACGAATGCGAGCCATGTATACCTGGAAAATTCATCAATAAGTACCAGTATATACTTTTTACCAGATAGACTTTGAATTGCTATGGGACCACAGAGGTCGACATGTAACAATTGCAGAGGTCTAGTACAAGAATGATCACTTTTTGTTTTATGAGATGCTCGTTTCATTTTGCCCATTTCACATGCAGGGCAGAGATGATCTTTTTGAAAGTGAACTTCCGGAAGACCAGTTACCAAATCGTGTTTCACAAACATCTTAAGATTATCAAAGTTTAAGTGAGTCATTTTGTGATGCCATAACCATGCAACTTCGTTCTTTTTTGAGATAAGACAGAGGGTTTCTTTATCGTCCTTTGATGTGAAGTTCATCATATACAAATTACCTTTTCTGTCTGCTCTCCAGAGTTCTTCACCTGCCTTTGAGAACAAGTAACAATGCTTTTCATCAAATACAACAAGTAATTTAGAATAACAAAGTTGACTTACACTCAACAAGTTATATTTTCGTCCAGAAACATGACCTACATTTGATAAGGTAATATTACCTTCTTGTAGTGTATCATAGCCTTTAATTTGATCCTTACCGTTGTCTCCAAACGTTACAGCTCCACCACATTTGTCTTTGAATTGGGAGAATAAGTTTTTCGATCCAGTCATTTGCCTTGAGCATCCAGAGTCAAGATACCAGATGTGCACACGCTGCTTCTGCAATCACAGTCAGAGTTTTTTAGGTACCCATCTCATAATGGTCCTTTAATGTTAGTTTTAGATTTTTCACTCTTTTTATCTTACACATGATGTGATTTAACAGAATTTAAAGGTTTGGTCTTTTTATTTGCTGTTTGTTTGTTTTTCTTTTGTTTAGTCCTGACGTGTGAGATATTATCCTAAAGACGATCAGAGGGCCTCGAGAAAAATTCCATTAATTTTAAGAATAAAGAAAAACATTCAGAATTCTGAGACATAAAAGAGTGCATTGAATTTTCATTAGAATAATGATAATTACAATTCTTCTTATTTTTGTCTATACTAGTATCAGTAGTTCTATTGAACTTCCTGGCTAGACTAGACTTATGCTTAGAATCATAAGTGTTCTTCTGTTTAGACTTCCTCTGATAAACCTTCTCAGGAGTTTTCTGAATTACTGAAACAGAAGCAGAAGGATTAGATTTCCATTTGACTTTTCAAGCAGAAGTAAACTTTGGATAACATGATTGTGATGATTTTTGCTGAACAAAACATTTCTTTTTATGACTTTCTTCCTTCTCAAGTTCAAGACAAGATTTGGCCTTAAGACACATCCCAATGAAGTCTGGATGAATGGACACAGGTTTTCTCTGTCCTGTTGGAGGAACAGAGAATGTTGGTATTCCTCTTGGATGTTTTTCAATATTCAGACCAGAGGCTCTGATTTCTAGAAATTCATTAGTAAATAAGAAAGGAGCTTCCCAATTCTTAGTTACTTCTGGAACCTTTTTGTACTCAGAAGGTAGTTGATTTTCTAAAGTTGAGAGATAATTTTCTGAGTTAAAGAAATCATCACCTTGATCATCATTTTCTCATGGATATGTAATCGTGTCAAAACAATCTTGAGATTCAGAAAGATTTAGGTCTACAAAAGAACGCAGGAATATCTCTGGATTGTTTTCTAAAGAGATTTTCTGAACATTTTCAAGTTCAAGTTTAAAGCATTTATCCAGAGTGAATAGAATATCTTTTTCAAAGTTTAGACGTAGCTCTTCTTTTGTTTGTGAAGGAATAAATACATCCGCCTTTGGATTCAAAGTCATATGAACGCTTGAGCCAAATTTGAAAATGTCATCTTTCTTCTGAATTTTATTCAGATCAACACTTATTTTTCCAGAAGAATATTTGATGTTTTTAAACTTAAGTTTTCTTTGATGACGACTATTTTTATTTTTGATTTTTAAAAACAGACTGTTCATATAAAATTGTAAACATAGGCTTCTGTTCTTGTCCTATACAGGAAACAGATTTCAGAGTTGATCTTTTCTCACATGTGTAGGGATCCAGATCCTCGAAACCAAGTCCGGATCTTCCTACTTGTGTATTTATCTTGTCATGAACTTTCTGAGCATCTACATATGTTTTGATCTGTAGCTTTATCTTTTGAAGTTCAATATGTAAAAATTCTATTTCCTTTTGGAAATAGTTTTTAAGTGCAATAGAATTTAATCTGTCACTTTCCTTAGCACTAATCTCCTTTTCTTTGTTTTCCAAAAGTTTGTTTAAGTTCAATTTCTCTTCCTTGAACTTAACTTCTGTATTTTTAATTTTTTTGGAAATCTTCTCATTTTCAGCATTGAGTTCCAATTTTTCTTCAGTTAGAAGTTCCATTTCTCTTTTATAAATCTCTCTCTCTCTCTCTTTGAGTTTCAGAGAGAGTTTTTTCAGTTTGTTTTCGCAGTTTCTTTTCAACTGTAAGCTTTTGCTTAAGTTCTTCAAAATTAATAGATATTTCCAAAATGGTGTTCTCAAGTTCAGATGTGTCAGAGAGAGTACTTACAGGTGTTTCAGATGGCTGATCTTCTGATTCATTTGTTCTGGCCATTCCGCAGAACATTGCTTCATCACCACTTGACTCATCTCCTAGCCAGTTTTCTTTTTCTGCAAAGTGAGCTCTTTCATCGACATTATACTTGTATTTATTCTGGTAGTACATTTTGTCTTTGTTTAGAGTTCCCCTGCAATCTTTTTAATAGTGCCCTGGCTTGCCACATCTATAGCACACATCCTTCTTTTTCTTTAACTCCTCTTCCTTCTTCTCTGCCTTAGTCTTCCCAGATCTCTGTATTTCTTGACGAGGTGCGTAATTAGGAATAGGGCGATCAAACCTTTTTCTTCCTTGAAAGGATCTATTACCAAACCTCTTTGTGAATTGTTTTGTAATAAGTGCCAGTGAATCACCAAAAGCTTTGATTTCATCATCAGAGTCAGAATCATCCTCTGGAGTTGCTTCTGACACGAGAGCCTTACTTTTTCCTTTTTTCTCCACTTCCCTTACTTCTTCTGACTGATCCTGTGGTTTCAGAAATCTGAGCCAGCGGTCCACCGATAGTGGTTTTCTTCTGAACAACCTCTTTCTCGTGAGCTTTTAGAGTACCAAAAACATCATGTAGAGACCATTGTTCCAAATCCTGATTGGCTTGTAGAGACATCGAGAGATTTGACAATTCAGGATTTAATCGTTTGAGAAATAAGACATTATTGTCTTCTTTAGATCTGATGATGTCACACCTTTTACATAGATTTATCAGAGTGTTAAATCTATGAAAAGTCTGTTCTAGAGATTCTTCGAGAATTGCCTGGAAACTGTTATATTCATTCAGGGCTTGGGCTCTTATGTTTTTCTTCATTTTTGCACCTCCTTCCAGAATGTTTTCCAGTTGATCCCATAGTTCTTTGGCACTTTCACAGGAATCCAGAGATTGAAAAATATCATTTGGAATTGCCATGATTAAGAGACTTTTATCCTTTCTGGACAATTCCACCTTTGCCTTCTCTGCATCAGACCAACTATCCCTCGATTTTGGAACATGTCTTGCAGGGACCTCATCAGTGACAGCAGTAGCAGGAACCCTAGGAATAGTTGCCATTGGAACGAACGAACCATTTTGAATAATAGGATACAGTTCAACGTCCAATCCTTCATAGAAGTTTATCATATGGATCTTCCATTGTGGATATTCATCACGTATTACAGTAGGAGGTTTGGTCAGAGAACCAGAAGTAGACACAGCATTCAGATTAGAATTCGCCATATTACCAGAAACAGAGATTTGAAATTTACTGAAGATTTGTTGATATTTGGAGTAAACAAATTTAAAATTGATTGAAATAAGACTATATTCTTACTAATCTCAGATTTAAGCAGAAATTACCACAAATTAGAGAAAATTGTAATGAAATTAACAAAATCTCGTAAAACAGGGTAGAAAGAAGAACAGGAGCTTAAAACTAAAAAATACTATCAATAGAAAAGGGATTTCTCCAAATGGAAGAGATCTAATAATCAATAGATTGATTATCAGGCTCTGATACCAATTGTTGGAACCCAGATCCCATTCTACCTATTAATCGATAGATCAAACTAAGTAATTATGAGCGGAAGCAAACAGATCTATGATAAACAGTACAATTGGTAAGAACAGAATTGAAGAACAAACGTAATTCGTATTGAATTGCTTTGAATGATAATCAACAGTGCGTACAATTTTGCTCACAAATCTGTATTCTTTGAATTGCGCCATTACAATCAGTGAAAGAGCTATTTATACGATTACAAACATGAAAGTCAACTATCTAGCCTATTACAACTTGACACGTAAGCAAATGAATAACAAACTTAGTTACACACGGAGGGTGTGTCTTCCACGTCATCAGATGTGAATATACTTGCATACTTTTGAATCATACTTCTCTAAAAATGAGTTCTAACAATCTCCCCCTAAGTATGAAATTCAGAATGCTACACACGTAGCTTCGTTGTTCTTTCATAGGCTCAATAGTTGATAATAAGCACGTATTGTAATTTGTCAGAAGGGAGCTGTTTGCGAAATGACTTTGGAGATGGCATCTGTAACTTCTGTGAGCTTCATTAGTTTGTCAAGTCTCTTTTCAATCTTTTCTCTGACTTCTGAATCTTGATTATCAACTACTACAGAAGCATAACATTTTATGATATACACAACTTCTGTAGAGTATCTGTGAGCATCTTTAATTTTGAATAAGCTTTTTCTGCTCGGCCTTCTGAACACAATTCCGACTTCTGGTTGAGTTATCACTTTCCCAATCCTTAGTGCATTTATACCCTCCAAATCTTCATTTGGAGCAGCGATACATAAGTTATCTACTTTGTAGTTCAAACCCGTTTGGAAGTCTACTGGCCTTCTGTATCGAATGAAAGACTTCATACAACAATGATACGGAAGTAAGCAACTTTGTCTTGATCATCTCTCCCTCTGTTCATTTGAGTCTTCATAAATTTCTCCAGAGTTATCAGATCAGAAGGATTGATGGACAATAAGTCATTGCCATAGAAGTAGGATGATTTGTTGTGTTCTCTGACAACCTTGTAAATTGTATACCAGATGGGTGTTTGTTCAAATTGTGCATGCCTGTATGATATAGTCTTGATTGGAACAATGGAATTTTTTAAATTATGCAAGTATGATTCAGAATCATAATTCAGAATCATAATTCAGAATCATAATTCTAAATCATACTTGCATAATTATGATACAGAATTATGATTTAGAATTATGATTCAGAATTATTTTTAAAATTTTTTAACTCATTTTTAGAGAAGTATGATTCAAAATTATGCAAGTATATTCACATCTGATGACGTGGCAGACACACCCTCCGTGTGTAACTAAGTTTGTTATTCACTTGCTTACGTGTCAAGTTGTAATAGGCTAGATAGTTGACTTTCATGTTTGTAATCGTATAAATAGATCTTTCACTGATTGTAATGCCGCAATTCGAAGAATACAGATTTGTGAGCAAAATTGTACGCACTGTTGATTATCATTCAAAGCAATTCAATACGAATTATGTTTGTTCTTCAATTCTGTTCTTACTAATGGTACTATTTATCATAGATCTGTTTGCTTCCGCTCATAATTACTTATTTTGATCTATCGATTAATTGGTTGAAAGGGATATGGGTTCCGACAGCTTATTCTTTGAGTGCTGAACTGGATTTTCAGTGATGGCAGTAGCACTTTCTGAGTCACATAGGATAGGTATCTTGTCGTACACCAGATCATAGTCTCTGAGTTGAATTTTCATCCAGATGACTTGTGTACAAAAACTAGCAGCAGCTACATATTCTGCTTCTGTTGTGGAGGTTGAGACACAATTCTGTTTCTTGGATGTCCAACTTATCAGTTTATTTCTCAGCAGTTTACAGCTACCAGAGGTGCTTTTTCTGTCTAACTTACTGTTGGTCCCAAAGGAGTCTACAAGAGTTCAAGGATATATACAAACATACAGATTTTTAGTTTTTAAATTAGTTTATATTGGATAAACAAATTTACAGTTACAAGCGGAATTAGAACAAGTATCTCAACATATTCTATTGTAACTAAGAACACAAAGTTTGATGCACAAGGAAAAGAGAAAGAAAAGAGACAGAGGATTAAGAAATTAGAAAGTAGCATGCATAAAGATGAAGAAGATATCTTCATCTTATTTATACCCGTTTGCATTTAATGCAAGACAAAAGGTATATGCCACGTGTCAAGCATTCATAGGAAGCTTGTCCTTTGTTCAAAAAGCAACCATGCTTTTGGCCGCGTGTGAACAGTACCATATCAGATATGATGGGGACATAAGAGACAATCCGTACGTCCTTCTCTGACATAGTATAAGGTTTGACTTTTGTTCATCGAGGATAAGATCAACATTAATCTTGTTTGAGAAGCTTCAGTTGATCGCTGAACATGAAACTTCAAGGATGAACTTTCATAGTATCGTTGAGGCTTGACAAGACTTCACCCTTTGGTTTAGATAATTCTTGCTATCACATAACCGCTTCAGATCACTAGCTGATTATCTCTTTCTTTAGCTTGGTCTTCGACTTTCGCTGAATGTACTTTTGGTGTGTTGGTTGATCTTCAGATCTTCAGAGGTAGACTTGAGGTTCCTGATTTTCAGCGATCGCCGATAGCGATCAGCGTATGCTATCGCTGAATTTGAACTCAAGTTTACAAATGGAATTTAACTAAGTATACAGAGGAATCATATTCAAATAACTGAGAGGAGTTATGATCAACAATCTCCCCTATTTGATTATGATTGAGCAATACAGGAAAATTGTTTTGAAAAGGTTATTAAGGACTTACAAATCTTAAAGTAAAATTTCTATGTACTAATCTGTGAGATCTTTTTCAGCTAATCTATTATTGCCATTGAGTTTCATTTATAAGGATATGAAAACAAATTTTTTACAATTATAGAGGCTTTAAGTACATTCACTGATTTAACCTTCAGAGAGAAATATCAGTGAGTAAAGAGGTTTGTAAAGAAATTAGAACTCTTATGTTTATTGTCCCATTTACTGTTTTCAGGGATCTTTTCAGTACACAATTAAAGTAGAGTACTTCATTTGAAATTTCATTAAGAATAATATGAAGAATTACATAGAAAATGAAATTACAATTTTGTAAGATAAAGTCCAATAAGCTGAAAGTACTACAAAGGAAAAGAAGACAACAGATCAATCAGAGAGTCTTTCATGTCTTCTTCGTAGTTCATTTTCATAGATATTCTTTTGTCGATTCATTAGAGGATTATCTGACCAGCAATAATGATGCAAGATATTTATGAAAGCTGATGGAGCTTTGAGTACATATACCTTCAAACCACTTCTTTTGGAAGGAAGTCCTTCAATAGTTGCACGAATGATTTTTGAATCAGACCGTCGAAAATTGAATCGTTCAGTGCACCAGCGTAGTTCTTTCTCTCTGTGGCTTGTATCTTCATCAGTTAGTGCACTTAGGATCCTTTCTTGAGCAAGGATAGGATTCATATTTAGATTTTCTTCATTCAGTTCTCTTGTGCCAGAGCTTCAGCGACTCTTTTACTTTTCTCGTTCAGCTTTTTAGTCGCTTCATCTCTTGCAGCATCCTCCTTGAGTATCTTTCTTGCGAGCTCAAGATCATTCTCTGTTTGCTTCATCTTTTCATCCCTGATTCTCTGAGCTTCAAGTGCTTGTGCTCTCTCTTCTTTTGATAGGAAGTAGAAATCATCCACCACGCTGATAGGCATAGGGTTTTCTGGTTCAGCAGTGGGCATCCTTATTCTTTTGGCTTCAAGTTCCTTTAGGAAATTTATTCGCCTTTTTTCTTCTTCTTCTTCAGGCTCACTTATTAGTGGTCTTTGTGCGTGCCGTCTGGGAATAAGGCCTTCTTAATCTTTAGAGTCGGAATCAGATATGTACACAAACTGCTCTTCTAATACAGGTTCCTTCAAAATAGTGGAGTTCTTTGGGGGACTAGACTAACTGAGAATGGGGGATGGAGAGAGAGGTTGGTCAGAGCCAAAATTTGGAGGAGAAAAGTATGGATAGGTTGGGGGTTCAGAGATTGGAGTAGTATAAAGGATAAGGGGAAGGGTTACCTCTACAACGGTCTCCCCCTCAGATAGTGGGATGGTGGCATCAAGATCCACCACTTCCTTTCCTTTGCCTGACGGGTTGGACGGTTCCTGAGAAGGAGGTGGTCCGTCCCCCAAAGGCTCCTTGTTGATCACTTCAGGCATGAAGTTGCCTGGTCTACTACTCTTAAAGTGCTCAAAAGCACCACGAGGGACGTCATCATCATCATCTTCATCATTTCCCCATAGTGAAGGATTTCATCGTCATCTTCATCATCGTCTTCTTCCTCCTCATCATCTTCCTCGTTATTGTCTTTTGCAGCGACGATGAAAGGATCTTGCTGAATATAAGGAGATATCATAGTGCCAGGGATTGTCTCATTGACCTGTCCGATTATCTCATTAGCGATTTCTTTGGCGCATCTCTCCCCCTCAATGTTGTCAGCGGGGAGAACATGCACCATCATTGTATGCACATTGAACCCAATGTCCTTAAGAGACTCGGTGTGCGTAGTCTGGGTCTGGAGGACCTGATTCAGCGAGTTCCGATCAGCAGCAGCGAAGGAGGAGCCAACCTTAGAGAGCTTCGTCAGCATCTGCATCATATCGGACTGAGTCTTCTGAATAGACTCGAGCACTAGGTTTTTTGCTTTCACCTGCTTCACCAACTTAGAAATTGCTTGCCCATTAGCCAAATTGTCCGCCTTCACCGACTGGATATCAGTGTAGACATTATTTATTGTGGCCTTCATGCTTGGAGCACCAACGACCGTTTGAAAGATGAATTCATCAGACGTCTGAAGATTGTCCACCCTGGCCCTTGTGAGAGCACATTCGTTGACCAAGAAGTTAATAGCAGGGAATGTGGGGCTGGGAAGAATAACCTTTGGAAATTCAACAGCGAAGGGAGGAAGTTTGGAGGCAAACTTCTCTTATTTTATCCTGCGCAGTTCTGCATCAGTCTTTGGCGGTTGTGGAGATTTTCCTTTGCTACCGCTGGAGGGAGCAACAGCAGCCTTGGTGGTAGTGGTGGTCACTGAGGTAGAGAGAGGAGGTGCGATACCTGATGACAACATAGTCAGAGCAGCCAAAAAGAGTTCTGGGTTAGATGAAGGGTGACAACACATGTAATTTACCTTGAGAGTATCATGAGGATTACTCTCAGGGACATTGTGTACAACGACAGTGTCATGTGGATCACTAGCCTGTGTCATAGCATGTATGTAAAAGACATGCTGAGGTCCTGTTATACTGCCTTTCCAAAGTTCAGATTGTCGAAACAATACTGAAGTTTGGACAGCGTGCGTTTCAACATCATCAGAGATAGGGACAACTATCTCTGAATCACATGTTTGTGTAAGGACCAAAGAAGAAATGGTGGAAGAAGAACAGAGGGCTGTGAAAGTAGTACCTGATCCAGCTTCAGCGAAGCTGGATAGCCAATGAAAATGATGGTAGTGTTGAAGAAACGAAAACGGATGTAGAGACCATTGTCGTGGCTGTGGCTGAAGAGGGCATTAGTAGTACACCTGTATCAGAGAGAGAAGTCTTTTAAGAGACTCCCTTCTATTGGTTTCATTTTTGCAGGCTTGTGAGCGATGGTCTTTTTGTGACCATCGGCCGGTTCCTTTCTTTTTAAGGGGGAGGAGGTGTCTTGGATACTCACTGATGGGATGTTTAGTGAGATGGACACAGGTACTGCGGCTTCAATGAGTTGCAGCATGTATGAAGTGTAGCGAGCATCATATGGATGTACATCAATATCCAGGGACTTCTTGCCGACCATGGAGAAATTTTGGTTGGCGACCTTTGGATACTCCTCCTTGAAGGAAAACACCATGATGGTAGCAAAGAATCTTGGGTAGGGAATGAAGTGGTTCCTTTTTGCTGCTTTCACCCTGTTGTACATGTCACTGAAAATGTAGTCAGCGTAGTTCAGCTTGTAGTTGGTGCATAGAGCAAAGCCATGATCTTGGAAGTGCTTACTGGCCTGATCGTGAGAGCCAGTCTTAGAACCCAAGCACAGAATTACTTGGGTGAAGATGTATTGCCAACAAGCTGGGAGACGCTTCTTTTCCATCTTCGAACCCACAGACTTTACCTCAGGGTTCTCCCATACATAGCCAATGGAGTCTAAGAACTCCTCTATCTGCTCCTTGGTGGGCTCAGAGGCCCATTGTTGATTCTTACCTCTTGAAGGGAGGTGAAGAGCATTTCTGAGAAACCCAGAAGTGAAGGCGAAGGGGCTGAGAGTGGGGATTGTGAAGGCGATTGCAGGGAGCTTGTTTCCCTTGTCCGTAGTAAGAGTCATGCAGTGAGCGGTGTACCAGACAGCTTGTAGATTAGCAATGATGCCAATGGGATTGTGCACAAAAGCATACATCAGCGGACAAGCCTTGATGAATGTGGCACAATCATTAAAACGAGATTTGTCAGCAAGGATGTCCACCAGAGCCAAGTGGTTGCATGGCTTGAAAGTTGCTTGTTCCAAGAAGAAGTTGCAGGGAGGAGCTTTTGTAAGGACAATCGGGGCACTCTCGTCAGCTTGAGTGGTTTTTCTTGAAGAAGCCATTTCTGTTTCAAATATGGGAACACCAAAGAGAAAAATCATGGTTTAATACAGAAGGAATAAACCAGAATATGTTTTTGGTACAATGACTACCAAAAGTGTAGAAGAAAAAAAGTGTTTTGATGAACAAAGATCAAAATACTTGTTATTAACACAAATTTAGAAAAGATTTTTTTTGAAGATTTAAAAAACTTGGTTAAAGATACCAAAAATGGTTTTCTGTTCTAAGACGAACCCATAATAGGTTTTGAGAAAGATTTAGGGTTTTATCACATTTATTTTAGATTTAAAACAGGATTTGATTTAAAACAAGAAGTTATAAAGAATGTAGAGATGTGATAAACAACATCGTTGTTTTAAATAAAGAATAAAGGGTTAGATCAAACTTAAAAAGTGAAAAACAAAGAAAAACGCACAAGTGCGTGTTCTTGGTGTTCTTGAAGAAAACTTGAAGATTCGAAGGAGATTCTTGCTTTTAGAGAGTTATGGGCGCGTAAAGAATCAAATGAAGAGGAGATTTGCTTAAATAGCAAGAGGAGAGAGAAAGACGAGATTTGCTTAAATAGCAAGAATCAAATAAAGAGGATAGCTAGACGACGGTTTTAGCTTTTTGAAAAGTAATGATGACCTAGCGCACGTTCCTAGAAAAGAGTGCGAAAGGGAACGTCGTGTTCCGTCATGTGTCAGATAAAGGTCTGACGTGTCCTTTTCTCATTTGAAAATTTGAAAACAATTATCATTTAAATAAATGTTAATCATTATCCTTAAATTCTTCATCAATAGACAATAAAGGATTGTCAGTGAGGGGTTTTTAGTTTGAGGAGCTGTTCTCTGAAAAGAGACATTCAGAGAGTGTAGAGATTTAGGAGTTCATACCTGAGTGAGATAAAACAAGTATCGTTGAATCAGAGTTCAGAGAATGGAGAGTTATTCAGTGTTTAACATATCAAGTTCGCTGATGAGTAGATTAAATCTAGTTTCATCAAGAGCCTTGGTGAAAAGATCAGCGAGCTGATATTCAGTTGGTAACAAATGAAGTTCAACTTCTCCATTCATCACATGATATCTGATAAAATGATATCGAATCTCAATGTGCTTAGGTGAGGTCACTGAGGAAACTTGTTTAGATCTGAAAGAGGCTTTTGTCAGTTTTCCCTTTTCACACGTTGAGCAAAGAGATTCCTTTGCAAAGGTGTGGTTAGGGAGATCCCTGACAAGTTCTTTTTTAGACAATTTATTGATCATCTTAAAGTTTAGACGAGAGAGTCTTATGTGCCATAACTAGTTTATATCTGAGGAGGCTTCGGAGATGAAGCACATGTTCTCAGAGTGAGAACTATCCATGTTAATGACATATATATGTTCAATTCTTTTGCCTGTTAAGGCAAGTTTGTCAATAAGTGACAGCGCATCTATTCTTTAGAAATAGAACTTTGAAATCTTTGTCACATAGCAGACTAACGCTCGATAAATTGTTCTTTAGTCCTTCAACGTAAGCTACTCGACTGAATGAAGTGGCTCCATTGGATAGAATTCCATAAGTTTTAGTGTATCCTTTGCTATTTCCACTGTAGGTCATAGAGGGACTAGCTTCTTCCTTGTATTCAGAGAGCAGAGATTTTCTGCCAGTCATGTGCCTTGAGCATCCGCTATCAAGATCCCAGATACATTTGGCACTCTGCATACAACAAAAGGATTAATTTTTCATAGGTACCCATATTACTATGGGTCCTTCTATGTTAGTGGAAGGTGTTGCGGAGGAGCTACTAACTGAAGAATTTTTTTTCAGTGGATATCTTCACCTTGGAAGTTTTACCAACCCTGGTGGATTTTACTCTTGCTGATTTATCAGCTTGAGCTACTTTCTTTCCATGTGATAATTTTTCAGCTTTGGTAGCATTTGGACATTTGCTGGCAATGTGGGTAGTCTCACCACAGTGATAGCATTTCCTATATTTGTGAATAGGTTTGGAATTGAAAGATTTCAGAGTGCAAGAAGAGACATTTTAAGGAGCAGAACCAAGAATTCCTTTGTCCAATGTCCTTGGAGGTATAACAATGTTTCAGGGACAGGTGTAAGGTCGATCTTAATTCTGGGTGTTGATCTCTGAATAGATCCAAGGATTTTCTTCCCAGTTTTAGGATGACTCACTGAAGGAGCAGAGGAGTTTTTTTCTGTTTCTGAAAGTTTTTGATTTTAGGAACGTGGTCAGGAACTTTGTTCTTGATCATTTTCTTAGAATCATTAGATTTAAGGATAGACGGTTCCTCAGTTAAATGAGGTTTCGGAGAAGAAGGATCAGGGATTGAGGAGACAAACATTCCGAATTTCAACATGGAACTATCATTCTCTGATTCTTCTTTATCAGGGTTATATCCTAACCCACTTTTGACTTTCAGAGGGATTTGAGCATTGATGATCTCGCTGAATTTATCAGAGGCTTTGCACCGTCCTTCGATGGTAGTTTTTTCTGCCTTAAGATCAGCGATAGCCTTTTCCCTTTCAGTGATAGCTTGTTGTCTGTCAATGTTTATGGTTTGATTTACAAAGACTTGATCTTTTAGAGGTTCTTCAATCTTTGTTAGTTCCTTGATTTTTAAATGACAATTTTTCAGTTGTTTAGAAAGATCAATATTTATTTGTTCAGCTTTAATCTTTCCATTTAGAGCATTGTAAAAATCAACACTCATAACATCGAGAGCTGACAGGTTATTACTTTAAGGTATAGAGGAGTTTATAGGAATGTTTACCTGAGCTAGAGACTTCTTCAGCTTCCTCAATTCTTGCCATTAGACAGAGGAAGACAAGATCTTCTTCATCGGAGCCTGATTCATCAGATGTTTTGGCCCAATCGTCTTCTTCACCCCAGTCAACTTCTTCAGCAATTAGACATTTGCCTTTTTTCTAGTTCTTTTTCAGATCTCTGTATTTTTTTCAATTTAAAATACTTTTCCTTTTTATCAGAGTTCTGAGAAATGATGGGTGCAGCTACTTTCTTAGATCTACACTCACTAACAAAGTGGCCTTTTCGCTGTCAGTTATAGCATATAGCAGATGATTTTCAGCGGGCAGAGTCTTTGACTTATCAGAGTCAGTGATAGTAGGAGGTTTTCGAAAGTTGCTCTTTCTAGCAAATCTTCTAAAGTTGTTTGTTAGAAGAGCTAGAGAGTTATCAAACTCAGAGATATCAGCATAAGTGAGTTCTTCTGAATCAGTTTGATTTAATTCACTGATAGAGGTGATAGAAGAAGAAACTTGTTTTGAAGGTTCTACCTCTAAAGTCACTAGTGCCAAAGAAGTACTTTTGGCACCCTTGATATCATTTATGAGGTTTTTCCTTAAAACATGAGATTTTTCTTCATTTAAGAGCATTCCATATAAATCACTAAGAGAGAGAGTTTCAAGATTCTTTGATAGTTTTAGACACGTAGTGTACACTCCACGTTGCTCAGGCAGTGCCTCCATGAATTTTGTCAGAATTTCGACATTAGAATATTCTCTGTTGAAAGTTTTCATATCAATCAAGAGACAGTTAAACCTTTGGTGAATTTGAGAAAGAGTTTCACCTTTTAAGTGCATAAAACATTCATATTGTCTTATCAGTCCCTTTATATTGAATACACAAGGTATCCCACATGGCCATAGATGTTCTCATCTTCATTACAGATTGATAGACTTCATCTGGAAAAGGCATTGCAATTATGGTTCTAGCTTTAGAGTCTATAGCTACTTCCTTTTTCTCTTCTTCAGTCCATCGATCTAGAGTTTTAACAGTTCTCCTTTCAGCGTTGGCTGGAGTGGTAGTGGTGGTAGGCACGCTAGCTACTAGTGTTGTAGGAACAAATAGTCGATTTTCTATATAGTAGGGGATCTTAGGATCTGACCCTTCTAGGAATAGAGTCATTCTTTCCTTCCATAATGGAAAGTTATCACGGCTAAACTTTGGAGGTTACACTGCTCTGATACCACTTGTTGGTCCCAAAGGAGTCTACAAGAGTTCAAGGATATAGAAACAGTTTGTAGAACGGGGGTTGAATACAAACACACAGATTTTTAGTTTTTAAATTAGTTTATATTGAATAAACAAATTTACAGTTACAAGCAGAATTAGAACAAGTATTTCAACCTATTCTATTGTAACTAAGAACACACAGTTTGATGCACAAGGAAAAGAGAAAGAAAAGAGACAGAGGATTAAGAAATTAGAAAGTAGCATGCATAAAGATGAAGAATATATCTTCATCTTATTTATACCCGTTTTTATTTAATGCAAGACAAAAGGTATATGCCACGTGTCAAGCTTTCATAGGAAGCTTGTCCTTTGTTCAAAAGCAGCCATAAGATACAATCTGTACGTCCTTCTCTGACATAGTATAAGGTTTGACTTTTGTGCATCGAGGATAAGATCAACATGAATCTTGTTTAAGAAGCTTCACTTGATCGCTGAACTTGAAACTTCAAGGATGAACTTTCATAGTATTGTTGAGGCTTGACAAGACTTCACACTTTGGTTTAGATAATTCTTGCTATCACTGAACCGCTTCAGATCACTAGCTAATTATCTCTTTCTTCAGCTTGGTCTTCGACTTTCGCTGAATGTTCTTTTGGTGTGTTGGTTGATCTTCAGAGGTAGACTTGAGGTTCCTGATTTTCAGCGATCGCTGATAGCGATCAGCGTATGCTATCGCTGAATTTGAACTCAAGTTTACAAAGGGAATTTCACTAAGTATACAGAGGAATCACATTCAAATCACTGAGAGGAGTTATGATCAACGCTTACATCCTACATGATCAGACTCAGTGTATGCAATTAAATCAAATCCAGAGGTTTTTGGATACCATAAGCCCAGTGGCAAACATTATATCTGGTCTACTTGCTGTCAGATACAGAAGTGATCCTATCATAACTCTGTAGTTTGTTACATCAAAAGATTTACCAGAGAGATCTGGATCTAGTTTTGTACTAGGAGAGATAGGTATTTTCATAGTGGTGGAATTTTGAAGTTTGAATTTCTTTAACATGTCAGAAACATACTTGGCTTGATTTATAAAAATGCCAGAGGTAGTCTGTTTGACTTGAAGTACTAAGAAGAAATTTAGTTCTCCCATTAAACTCATTTCAAATTCACTTTCCATTAACTTTGAAAACAAATCAACTTCTGCTTGATTAGTAGAACCAAATTTGATGTCATCCACATAAATTTGAACCACAGTTAAAGTACCTTTTCCTCTTTTGATGAACAAGGTTGTATCGATCATACCATTTTCGTATGAATGCTTAATCAAATATTTTGAGAAACATTCATACCAAGCTCTGGGAGCTTGCTTTAAGTCATACAGAGCTTTGTCCAGAAGATAGACGTGATCTGGATGTCTTGAATTTTCAAACCCAGGCGGTTGTTGGACATACACTTCTTCTTTTAAGTCTCCATTCAAGAAAGCACATTTGACATCCATTTGGTACACCTTGAAGTCTTTGTATGCAGAGAAGGCCGGGAATAATCTTATTGCATCAAGTCTTGCAACTGGAGATAAAGTTTCATCGTAGGCGATTCCTTTTTCTTGACAATATCCCTTGGCCACCAATCTTGCTTTGTTCCTAATCACAATACCATCTTCGTCCTTTGTGTTTCTGAATACCCACTTAGTACCAATGGCGATTTTGTCCTTAGGTAGAGGTACTAACTTCCATACTTTGTTCCTGTCAAATTGAAGTAGCTCTTCTTGCATAACTTCCACCCAGCTTGGTTCTTGTAAAGCTTCATGAAACTTTTTTGGCTCTATCATGCTCAGAAAGTTTACAAAGAAGGCTTCATTAGCTAGAACTTCTGTATCTTCTGCTATTGGAATGGGTTCTGGTTCTGGAATGGGTTCTGGTTCTGCAGACGTACCTAATGTCTCCCCCCTCAAATGAAGGCATAGAGGTTACCTCTGGACTGTCATTTGGTGATACGGGACCAGAAAGAGTTATCCCAAAAGCTTGAAGGACATCAGGAATATTCAACGGTGGGTTATTGGGTATTCTCTCTGAAGGTATCTCTTCTTCCAGAAAATCATCAAATAGAGCATCAATCTCGGATTCTCTGGAACCTGAAATATAATCAAACGTAACAGTGTTAAGTTCAAGTTCTGAATCAGAATATTCAGAAGTTAATTGAGTTTGATCATCAAAATCGATGTTTATGCTCTCCATTACAATCTTGGTTCGTAAACCCTAAAAGCTTTTGAATTTAACGAATATCCCAAGAATTTGGCTTCATCAGATTTCTTGTCAAACTTGCCAAGTTTATCTCGATCCTTCAGAATAAAACACCTGCAGCCAAAAATGTGAAATTTTTTAAATGAGGGTATTCTTTTGTTAATAAGCTCATAAGAGGTTTTGAAATGCCTCTTAATTATAATTGATCGATTCTGAGTGAAACAAGTTGTGGCTACAACTTCTGCCCAGAAGTTGGTGGGTAGTTCAGAAGCTGCAAGCATTGTTCTTGTTGCTTCAACTAATGTTCTGTTTCTTCTTTCTACAACACCATTTAGACTGCGTACAACAAAGAAGTTTTGAGTAATTCCATTTTCAACAAGGTATTCTTCAAGTTTGACATTCTTGAATTCAATACCACTATCACTTCTGAGTTGTTGTATTTTCTGTTGCAGAAGCACTTAAATCCTTGTCATCATATTTTTTAACACAACTAGAACTTCTGATTTTTGTCGTACAAAAGCAAGCCATGTATACCTGGAAAATTCATCTATTAGTACCAAGACAGACTCTGAATTGCCATGGGACCACAGAGGTCAACATGTAGCATTTGCAGAGGTCGTGTGCACGAATGATCACTTTTGGTTTTGTGAGATGCCCTTTTTATTTTTCCCATCTCACAAGTAGGCAGAGGTGATCCTTCTGAAAATGTACCTCTGGAAGGCCCTTTACAAGGTTGTGTTTTACAAGAAGTTCAAGGTTTTCAAAGTTTAAGTGTGAAAGCTTATGATGCCAAAGCCATGCAACTTCACTCTTTTTAGATATAAGACAGAGAGTTTCCTTACCATCCTTGGATATAAAGTTCATTATATATAGATTACCTTTTCTGTCAGCTCTCCATAATTCTTTACATGCCTTAGAGAATAAGTAACAATGTTTTTCATCAAATACAACTAGCATCTTAGAATCACAGGGTTAACTTATACTTAACATGTTATGTTTTAATCCTGAAACATGAGCTACTTTGAATAAGGTAATATTACCTTCTTGAAGAGTACCGTAGCCTTTTATTTGACCCTTACCATCATCACCAAACGTTACTGCTCCACCAATTTTATCTTTGAATTTGGAGAGTAAGTTTTTCGTTCCAGTCATATGCCTCGAGCATCCAGAGTCAAGATACCAGATATGCACACCCTGTTTCTGCAATCAGAATCAGAGAGATTTAGGTACCCATCTCATAATGGGTCCTTTAATGTTAGGAATTGGTTTCTGATTTACCTTTTCTTTATGAGCAGAATTATGCACAGGTTTTCCAGAGATAGATGATTTACCTATTTTGTTTACATGATTACTTCTGTTTTTATTTTTAGAGTTGGAGTGCTTTTGTTCGTCAGAGAAATAACCAGAAGGCTTTGAAAAGAATTGTTTAAGTTTTAAAAATAGAGAGAAGCATTCATAGTTCTGTAACATAAAAGAATTCCTTGAATTTTCATTACTAGAATGATAATTTCGATTGTTCTTATTTCTCTCTATTCTAGCATCAGTTGTTCTATTGAACTTCTTATCTAGTCTAGACTTATGCTGTTGAACGTGTATATTCTTCTGCAGAGGCTGCTTCTGATGACACTTCTCTGGAACTTCGGGTTTTACTAAGACAGAAGCATAAGAGTTAGGTTTCCATTTTCCTTTTTCAAAACAGGTAAACTTTTGTGACTGAGATTTTAGAGGTTTGTGCTGAGTGTTTTGTTTTCTTTCTAAGATTTGCTTCTTTTTCGAGTTCAAGACAGGTTTTAGCTTGTAAACACATCCCAAGAAAATCTGGATGTATGGGAACCTCTTTTCTTTGTTCTTTAGGAGGAACATAGATTATTGGTATTCCACTTGAAAGTTTTGCGATGCTTGACCCAGCAGTTATAATTTCCAAAGGTTCATTGGTGTATGAAATTGGAGCATTTTTGTTCTTTATAACTTCTGGAACCTTTGTATAATTAGGAGGTAAAAGATTTTCAAGACTTGAGATATATTTTTCTGAGTTCTCAAAAAAGTCATCATCATTTTGATTATCATTTACCCAAGGATAAGTAACAAACTCGTTGTTGTCTTCAACTCCACAAAGATTTAAATCCACAAAAGTACAAGGAAATTTTTTTGGATGGTTTTCAGAGATTTGTTGTTCCAGATTTGAAGTATTTGGATTTAAAGTTATACGAGTGAATGAACCAAAATTAAAAACACTTTTCTTCTTCTGAATAAGCTTAAGAGCAATTTGATTTGCTTTTTCTAAAAAATATTTAATGTTTTTTTACTTTAGTTTTCTAACTTGATGTCCATTTCATATTTTGATTTTTTAAACAGAATGTTCATATAAAATGGGAAAACTAGGTTTCTGTTCTTTACCCATACAAAACACAGAGTCAAGACTAGATCTTTTTTTACACATATAAGGATCCAGATCCTCGAAACCAAGACCTATTTTCCCTACTTGTGTATTTATCTTTTCATGCACCTTCTGAGCATCCAGATATTTTTTGATCTGTAGCTCGTTGTTTTGAAGCTCAATGTGCAGAAATTCTCTTTCCTTTTGAAAATAATTTTTAAGAGCCAAGGAGTTTTGTTTGTCACTTTCTTTAGCACTTATATCCTTATCCTTAGATTCCAGAAGTTTACAAAAGTTTTGATTCTCTTATCTTAGTTTGGCTTCTGTTGATTTTAAACGTTTTGAGATCTTCTCATTCTCAACAGACAGTTCAAGTTTTTCATCAGTTAAAATCTCCATTTCTCTTTTAAAGATATCTCTTTCCTTTTGGATTGTAGAAATAGATAGTTCAATATTTTTTCTTAATTTCTTTTCAACAAGAAGCTTATGTTTTAGGTTTTCAAAGTCAAGAGTTAGATTTAAGATAGTTTGCTCGAGTTCAGAAGAATTGGAGTTAGTCCATCGCCATTCCACAGAACATGGCTTCATCCTCACTTGATTGATCATCAAGCTAGTTTTCTTTTTCAGCATAGTGTGCTCCTTCGACTGTTTTGTACTTGTATTTGTTCTTGTAATACTGTTTGTCTTTTACAACAACGCTTTTATAGTCTTTAGAATAATGACCCGACTTTCCACACCTATAGCAAATATCTTTCTTTTTCTTTAACTCCTCCCCTTTCTTCTCAGCTTCTGACTTTTCCACCTTCTGTACTTCTTGCCTTTGAAGATAAGACTGAGTAGGGCGTTCATTTCTGTTATCAAACCTTCTGCTTTGAAATGAACGATTACCAAACTTCTTTGTGAACTGTTTGGTAATTGGAGCTAAAGATTCGGAAAACGAATTGATCTCATCATCTTCAGAATTAGAATCTTCTGGATTGGTCTCTGAAATGAGTGCTTTACTCTTCCCTTTCTTCTATGTCTCTCTGTTTCTTCTGCCTGACCCTCTAGATTCAAAGATGAGAGCCAGAGGTCCACCTACACTTGCCTTTTTCTGATTAACCTCTTTCTCATGTTCTTGAAGCGTTACAAACACATCATGTAGTGACCACATCTCCAGATCTTGATTAACTTGAAGAGACATAGACAAATTTGACCATTCTGGATTCAAGCGTTTTAGAAACAGAACATTGTTGTCTTCCTTTGATCTGATGATATCACATTTCTTACACAGATTATCTGACTGTTAAATCTGTGGTAAGTTTGTTCCAGAGTTTCTTCTGGGAGTGCTTGAAAACTGTTATATTCATTTAGAGCTTGAGCTCTTCTGTTCTTTTTCATCTTAGCACCTCCCTCCAACTGACAAGCAAGTTGATCCCAAAGATCCTTAGCTGTCTTACAAGAATCAAGAGATTGAAAAATCTCATTGGGAATTGCCATGATAAGTTGACTTTTTGCCTTTTTGGCAATTTCTACTTTTGCCTTTTCTTCATCAGTCCAATTTTCCCTTTCCTTGGGAACGTGACGAGCAGGAATTTCATCAGTGGTGGCAGTAGGAGGTACTCTAGGAATGATAGTCATTGGTACAAAAGGTCCATTGAAAATGGTAGGATATAGATTTGCATCTAACCCTTCGTAGAAATTTATCATACAAATCTTCCATTGGGGGTATTTGTCTCGAATCAGAGTTGGTGGTTTTGTTAAGGATCCATACGTGTATATGGCATTTAGGTTTTGATTTGCCATATTTGCAGGAAAAAAAGGGATTCAAATATTGCAACAAATACTGTTGAAATTTAGAACAATTAAACTTCAAATAGATCGAATCAAAACAATATCCTTACTGATTTTAGAAATAAACCGTAATTACCATTGATTTAGAGAAATTTGTGTGGAATGACAAAATCTCGTAAAACATGGTAGAATCATGAAAAATTGTTTAAAACTAAAATATACTGTTTGTAGAATAGGGATTTCTCCAAACTGGAAGGAGATCGAATAATCAATAGATTGATTATCCGGCTCTGATACCAATTGTTGGAACCCGGATCCCTTTCTTAACAATAAATCAGTAGATCGTAATCACAGAGTATGAGCGGAAGCAATACAGATCTATGATTAGCAATGATTTAAACAGTAAGAACAGTAAGAATATCAAATGAGAATTCATATTAATAACCTGGAAATTGATTACAATACGTTGGAATGAAATAGCACAATTTCTGTCAAAGATGATCGACCATTATTACAGTGAAGACTGACTCTATTTATATGTTTACAAATGATAAAGTCAACAGGACGGCCTATCAGTAAGTCACACGTCACTTATACGACTAACATAATTAGTTACGCACGGAAAGTGTGACATGCCACGTCATCTGAAGCGCACATGGGATGGCAGTTGAAATCCAGAGGACTTTGGAGTCTCTGGGCGCTTCTGGATGAGATGTTATGAGGTGAACTTATGGGTTTCCTTATGAAGTTTGACACATAGGCATTTTCTGATTCATACTTCATAGAATATTCTAACAGTAATGATGAATTAACAATGGTTAATTTTGCTACTGAAACGTTTTTAAGCCGAGATTAAGAATGGTCGAATCAAAATATAACACGTGGCACACGACGTGAAGTGGAAGAGTTAGTTATCTTCTGAATACAAGGTTCAGAACTTCTGAGAAAGAATTCAGAGTTCTGAGAAGTAAGTTCAGAACTTCTGGAAAAAGAACTATCCCCTTGAAAATCATTTAAAATACTAACTTCTGAATTCAGAAAATGTTTTAAAATTCAGAAGTAGTTTGAACAATGAAAACCAGTAATCAACAATAGAAGTTTGTCCATACTTCTAAGTGATTAAGCTCAGAATGAATCATCACCTGTTCATTTCTTTCACATAAACCACAATATATGAACAACATTAGCAAAATTGATGAAATATGTATGATAATACTCCCCCTAGAATAATGCAAGAGACAGAAGATAAAAAAAATGAAAAACTCCCCCTTGAAAAATGCTATATAGAAAAATATGAGAAAATATCAAATACAAATACTTTAGAGTTAAAAGTATGAGCTTCTGAATTGTTTGATTTAGACTTCTGAAAATTAAAAATCCGAACTTCTGAATTTAGATTTTCAGATTTCTGAATTAAACATGTTCAGAAGTTAATACTTTACACTGTCTCTAAGTAAATGACTTATCCAGAAAGATTCATCATGCCTAATTCACTCACTAAAAAGTTGAATCTTTTCCAAGGTTCTAAATGGCGTAAGGCGTGTCGTGGTGGCAAGGTCAAGCCTCAAGCCTTAAGAGTTACGGCGAGGCCATGGCGTTTTTTAAGGCGTGTCTTAAGGTGGCATATATATATATACACACACACACACACATAGACACACACACACATAGACACTTACCCATCCTTGTATTGTTAGCGTTTTGAATACTTTAAAACATACTAAATTCGTATAAAGTAATAAAAGTAAAAAAGAATGAAAAACCATTGATATCAAACATATAGAGTTTATAGAAAATTATATCAAGAGTGCAAATTTGGGATTAAATATCTTGAATCTCTACTCACTACTTTTTCTATACTCAATGACTTTGTGTTTGACGTTTCGTGTACGAGAATTTCATTAAGCATTACCTATTTAAGGTTTTAGTTTTTAAATTTCTTTTTTATGTTTATTTAAGTCCTAGATCTAGTACATAATTATCATTTATCGTGCACATTATATATTAAAGTAACCCCACACCTTATAAAATAACGCGTTGTAACGTGCCATAACGTGTCGTAACGAGACATAACGCGTTACAATGCAAGCCAAGCGTTAGAGTGGAGCCATAGGGGTTAACGCGGCGGCGACCCCAAGCCTTGACGCCATAACGCGCCATAACAAGCTCATAACGAGTTGTTTAGAACATTGATCTTTTCTCATAAAGAGCCTTAGTGAATAAATCAACCAATTGATAATCTGTCTGAACAAAAAAACATTTCTATATTACCTTTTTCAACATGATCTTTAATGAAATGATACCTCACATCAATATGTTTGGTTTTTGAGTGTTGAACAAGATTAGCTGTGATTGCTATGGCACTTTTGGAATCACAAGAAAGTGGTATCTTCTTGAATGTATAACCATAATCCTTAATTTGAATTTGCATCCAGATTACTTGTGAACTAGATTGCAGCTGCTACATATTCAACTTTTGCAGTTGAAGTTGACACATAATTTTGCTTTTTAGAAGACCAGCTAACAAGCCTATCTCGCAAGAATTGACATGATCCAGATGTGCTTTGCCTGTTTAATTTACAACCACCATGATCTGCATCTGTGAAAGCTGTTAGTTCAAAACCACAATTCTTAGGATACCAAAGGCCCAATGAAGGAGATCCTTTAAGGTATCTAAGAATTCTTTTAGCAGCAAGGAGATGAGACTCCTTAGGATTGTCTTGATATCTTGCATAAATACATGTGGAAAACATTATATCTGGTCTACTAGCAGTTAAATAAAGTAAGGATCTAATGATTCCCCTGTACTTCTTTTGATCCACAAATTTACCATTAAATTTTGGTTCAAGTTTGTTAACAGTGGCCATTGGAGTCTTAATACTTGAACAATCAAACATATCATACTTCTTGAGTAAGTCATTAATATACTTAGATTGATTAATGAATATGCCAGTGGGAAGTTGTTTTACTTGTAAACCAAGAAAAAAGTCAACTCTCCCATCATACTCATTTCAAACTCAGATTGCATTACGTTCTCAAAGTTTTTACAAAAGTTTGGATTAGTAGAGGAAAATATAATGTCATCCATATAAATTTGTATTAAAATCAAATCCTCACCTTCCTTTTTCAGAAATAAAGTAGTATCAATTGTACCTCTTTCGAATTTGGAATTCAGAAGGAATGTTGTGAGAGTGTCATACCATGCACTTGGAGCCTGTTTCAATCCATATAAAGTTTTTTCTAAAATATAGACATGATCTGGAAACTCTTTGTTTACAAAGCCTTCTGGTTGATCAACATACACTTCTTCAAGAAGGATTCCATTTAGAAATGCACATTTAACATCCTTTTGGAAGACCTTCATATTCTTATGAGCTGCATATGCTAGAAAGATCCTAATTGTTTCTAGTCTAGCCACTGGTGCAAATGTTTCATCATAGTCTATGCCTTCTTGTTGACAATATCCTTTGGCAACAAGTTTGCTTTATTTCTCACAACAATACCATTTTCATCCTTCTTATTTCTGAATACCCACTTTGTTCCAATAATGGATTTGCCCTTGGGTCAAGGAATGAGCCTCCATACTTTGTTTCTTTCAAATTGATCAAGCTCACCATGCATTGCTAGAATCCAGTCTGGATCTTCAAGTGCTTCACTTGGTTTCTTAGGCTTTATGCTGCTTAGAAAGTTAACATATAAGCACTCATTTGCTATTGCAGATCTGGTTTGAACTCCTTTTGAGGAAACACCTATTATTTTATAAACAGGGTGATTTGATGTCCATTTGTTCACATTTGGAAGTGGTTGAACAGATGAAACATTGTTTTCCGAATCATAGTCATCAATAATAGCCTGTTGTTCTGGTTCTGGATGAATTTCTGAATTTTCTCCTATATCCTGTGTACTGACTTCTACAGACAATGGATCAGAAGTTACTTGTTGAGGGTCAGAAATGGGAATTTCTGAGATTGAAGGAGAAATAGGTGGTCCAGATATGTTTGATGTGATTGGATCATCTATGATAGGATCTGGATTATCTCTGACAAGTGATGGATTTGAAAATCTATAGAGACATCAGAAGATACATCAAACAAATCATGACAAAATAAATCTAATTTTGCTTTAAGTAAAGAGTCATTTGAGTTTGATTTATCATTAGATCCCTTCTCTGAATCCAGTTGTTCATTGACCCGCACAAATCCATATGCAACATTTCTAAAGGAGCTTTACATGAGGAAAGCGTTGTTAGGACCCTTAACAATCAATATAATGAAAAAAGTAGAATATAGAATTAGATTTGATAGCCAAATGTCATATATATTGATCAAATGAAAGATATTACAATACTGTATTACAAGATTATGAAACGTTAGATCTAACAAACCATCTAACTAACTATTTATACAAGAAAGAAAATGCTAAACTAACAGTACATTTGTGACAGACATGTTCAGAAATAGTTCTGAACTTCTTCAGAACTTCTTCAGAACTTCTTCAAAACTTCTTCAGAAGCACCTTCAGAAGTATCTTCAGAAACATGTTCAGAACCTTCAGAACTTCTGAAGTTGGTACTTCAGAAGTTATGCCTTAGGTGTTTTCTGTCTTTCTCTGAGTTTTGAGCTTTTATCTTCAGATATGCATATCTTCAGAACCCAGTCTCTTTTGAAGCTATTCTGATATACCTATCAATCTCCCCTTTAGTTTCAAAAGTTTAAATCATAATTCCAGAAATTAAGTATCTCTCTTACATCCTTCAGAATTAAACTTCTATACTCCAATAATAGTTCTGCAATTCTTATCATTTCTTTGGCAAGTATCTTATGCTTTTCCCAATCTTCATTAGATAATTTCCTTGGTCTTTTGTTTTGTCTTTTAACCAATCTATCTCTGATAGCCATAAGAGTTCCATTGCAGCATTTGTGAAATTCTTCAAATCTCAGAAAGAGTAGTTCCTTGAAGCATTTGCATACAAAGTCAGGTGGATGCAATAATAAAGTGCTTTTCTTCAAGTTTGGAATCTCTGGTAAATTCGCATTTGGTCCGCTCGTATGAACTTGATCTCTATTAAGAACATATGCAACTTGAAAATCGCCTCTTTACCCCCAAATGAATTCTCTGTATAGCCCATCTCTGATCACAGGAAAGGATTTTCTGAATTTGGTGATTGAGTCATGGAAAGGATAGAGACTTCTGTATACTCTGATTAAATCTCTGAGGTGCACATTCTGGAAATCAGCTTCAGAAAATGTTGATACTTCTCCATTTTGTCTTTCAACAGTGAAAAATGCATACTTGTAATTGTTCTTTGACTTCATATCTGTATTTATCACCTTGACAATTGGGCTTTCACTTCTGGCTTCAATAAGAGGAATTCT
Organism: Silybum marianum; assembly: GCA_036898165.1. Classification (NCBI taxonomy): domain Eukaryota; kingdom Viridiplantae; phylum Streptophyta; class Magnoliopsida; order Asterales; family Asteraceae; genus Silybum; species Silybum marianum. The sequence continues at coordinate 18,189,652 of CM072530.1, read as the reverse complement.
TAACTTTCTAATGATATCTGAATACCATTGTTTCCAGCCAAAGGATTTCTGAATCCAACAATCAATGTAGTTGAACTTTTGTTCATATTCCATGAACATTTCTGGATGAAAATATTCAAGAAACATGGTAAAGTCACTTTCTTTGATTCTATTAATCTGTTGTTCTTCTTCTACAGTTGCTGGAATTGCTTGATCAACATCTTCAGGAACAGATTCAGAGATAACTTCTTTCCCTTTATCCCTTGACTCTTGAGAAAATTCTGGACTTTTAATGTTCAAAGAGAATTTCTGACTTTCTTCCAGATCTTGCTTTTTAGTATGAACTTGAAAGTCATAAGTATTGCTTAACCAGAAATCTTCTCTTCTGAGGTTGTTTATCTCCTTGTGACCAGCTAAAAAACTTCTTCTGATGTTCTCTCTGAAATGAATCCTTTCTTTGATTAAGTATTTAATTTCTTCTCTGATGTTGACATCATCAACAAAATTTTCAGAATAATTCAGAAACCAATTCAGAGAAGAGGTTGAATATTTTGGAATATCTGAGGCTAAGAAAGTTTTGTTTCCATTTATTGAATATCTGAATCCAATATTTGGGTTGGTGAAAAATCTTTTCAAAGCTGTAGTAGAGAGATTTGTAGGTTCTAAAAGATTAATCTTTGATAAGCCATGTTCCAAGGCCAACTGGAAATCATGCTTGATAATATTCCTGATATAGATGCCAAGGATTCTCCTTATTTCAAAAATCATCTCTACTTCACCTCTGATAACACAGAATTGGAGTACATTTAGCTTGTCTTGAAGTCTGAGCTTGTAAAGATCATGCTGAGTAAATTCAGAAAGTGACCCATCTCTTCTTTCTACCCCAAATCTGTAAATTATCAAATTATCTTCAACTATTTTAGTGATACATCTGATCCTTTTGATGAGAGTAGAGTCATTCAGATTCTGAATACCATGGTTCTGAACATAAGTTCTTATCTTGGAGATTTGATCTTCTGACAAATTACCATCTACAAAATCTTCCAGAGTTGCATTTCTTAGATTACTTCTGAACATATTAACATAATTTTCTTCAGGAAACATCAAGTAATCTTCTCCATATTGAAATATATCTTCTTTTTCATAAATTTGATCCAGAATTGGTTCTTCAAGAAGAGATAAGTCAAACTTTGGAATAATGATGCAAGGACGAACTCTGACTTCAATCTTTTCAGAAAATACCATGAGTATTTCATTTGCAATCTCCATATCTCCCATGTGAGACAGATCAAAATCAACTTCAAAGCTTTCATCTGATTGATTTATAAACTTTCTTACCACAGAAAACCTTTCATCTAGGATTATATTTTTCAGACTTTTAGGCTCATTGAAGAAGACTTGATTCCAGCAAATATCGCTCAGAATTTTCCAAAGATCTTCAGAGACCTTTTTGTAGACTTTATTTATAGATTCTTGTGGCTTCCACACTACCAAGTCTTTTATAGCTTCAGAACTTTCTCCCAAACTAACTTCAGAAGCATCATCTTCAAAAAGAATGACATCTGAGAGATCACTAGGCTCTCCAATAACATCTTCAAACGCCAAATACTCCCTTATCATTTCTTCATTTGAATCAGGGATAATATCAGTTTTGTCAGAGCTTAGAAAACCTTCAGAATCAAGATCCACCTTTTCTGTTTCATATCCTGCATCTGCTTGTTCTTCAGAATCATCTGAAACTTGTTTTTCTTGTTCAACAGATAGGATATCATAAATTGCTTCAGAAACTCTTGAAGACTCCATAATTTGAACATTCTGAACATCTTCAGAAGGTCTTTCAGAAGTTTGTACTTGTACAGATTCCATTTCTTCTGGTTTTGATTCAGATACCCTTTGTCGCTTCTCCCCCTCTTGATTATCAGTAAGCTGATCATCAAGACACCTCTTTGAAGTATCTGAAGTAGATCTGCATTCAAGAATAGATAGCCTAGAGCTAAGATTAGCCTGAGAGTTCTGAATAGAAGTTAGTTGAGATAAAATCTGAGCAAGATCTTCCTTAGCTGCAAAAGAAGAAGACTCTGGCTGTGTTGTGGAAGAAGTAGCGTTAGAAGACTTTAGAGAAGAAATTGAAGAAGAAACCTCAGAAAAAGAATTTAACAGTGCTTGCTGAAAATACTTCAGATCATTCGAAGTCTGAACTTGGTAACTGTTCAACTTAAGAATGACATCCTCCCCATGCTTTTGTAATCTATCCTCCATCACCTTTTTGGTTGAATCCGTCAATTCCAATATGTCCTTCTGAATCTTTGCAAATTCAGAAGTACAGAAATCCTTGAATTCTAAGAATTCAGAAGATGTGGGAAAAACACCAAGACTAACAGATGGCCTTGTTGACAATCCTTCAGAAGAAGGTTGGCCTGTATGAGCCACGAAGGCATCATGAACCATATATGATTCTATAAATGGAGCTTTTGTGATGTTCACTCCACCAGGGCTTCCAACCAATCCTTGATATCCAGAAATTGGAATATCTATGGTTGTTGAGGCAATGTGACAAACACTTTGCTTATGGACATCTGAAAGATGTGTGCTAGTGTGAATGGATGCCACATCATAAGTGGTTCAGAAGGCTCAATGTTGAGTGGACTCTCAGACTCATTGTGCTCAAAGCAGTGAAGGGGGGACATATTTTCTTCATTTTCAACAAAAGGAACCTCCAAATGGGGTCCTAATGCTTGCCCCATATGTGTTAATGAAACATCTAACTGTTGAGAGAAAGATGAGTGGCTGGGGGGGTTAAACGAAGTTGCCATGGGCTCACTGGCTCTTTCAATATTATCCACCAAAGATTGTGGAATAATAGATAAGGTGGGTGCCCGGCTTGTAACAGTTGGTTCACAGATTTGTTTGTCTTTTATCTGTGTTCTCCCCTCCTCAGTTCTTTTTCTTACTCTTCTACCCACTCTCTCATTCACATTTTTCCTCTTCACACCATGAGACTGTTCTCCCCCTTGAACAGTCTCCCCATTCTTCTTATGAATTCTAGACACCCTCACATTCTCACCACTCTGGTTGGAATCAGGGGAAGGGATCACTGGTGCAGGTAATCCCATTGATTCTAAATACTCAATCACAATCCTATTTGGAAGTTTCACAAGTTCAATAAGATGTGATGGCAGTGGAATAGCATTTGGAAATTGAGCCTTTGGGTTAGGTGATCTTAGGTTATCCATAGAGAAGATAGGAACATGTACCTCATGTGGCAGTGTAGGAATAGCGGGTTCTGCTTTCATTGCTCCTTTGATAAGGGATTGGAAGAATTGTTGAAAAGGAATGTAGTTGAAAGTGGATTTCTTTGAGATGGCAGTCTTCATTTCTTCAAAGATAAGAGAAGCATAATCATAGTGCTTATTGAAAGCAACACCATGAAAAATAATTCTCCCATTTGTTGATGCTTGATCCAAACTTGAGCTTTTCCCAGATAAACATGTATTCAGAATAGAAAAGAGGCAATACCAGATAGGAGGAAAACATTTTCTTCTGAATGAGCTTAAAGCATTCAAGTGTTCAGAGTAACCCAGACTCATAAAATCTGAAATCATTTCTGAAGAAGTCGGAATAGGATCATATGAAGTTTTCCCAAGAACTTCATCTGCTTTGGATAAGTAATGAAGATTTCTTATATCATCCACAGAAACACAAACCTTTGAAGAATGAACATAGGACACTATCACATCTTCAGATTCATCTACCTCAGCATAAAACCACCACTGTTGTAGGTAAGAAGCAGGAACAGAGAATTTTCTTGAGAGAAGGGTTCTTAAGGGATGATGTTTCAGAATTTCAATCAAAATCATTTGATCCTCATTGAAATCTGTAGACTAAAAGTTTAGGGCACAGTTGTTCTTTTTGATTTCAAGTAATTTATCTGCAGGAACATACAATTTTGAGAAATCACTACCTTCAGTTGGAGTTTGAGATTCACTAGAAACAGCATTTGATCCGTAAGCAACCTCTATGGGTGCCTTTTCAGTTTCCCCAAATTTACCAGTTCGTGAGTTAGGGCTAGAGTTAGGGTTTGAAGGTCCGGCTTGAGAAATCACATTTGTAGCTGTATCCTGGATTGATTGATCATCATTCAGAGGAATTTCAATCTGTCCCACCATTAATTTTTGTTTTCCTGAAGATCCATTGCTACCATTGATACTTGAAGAAGTAGAAGCCAAGACATTCGAAGACGACATTGTTGATTAGAAACAGAAAGTCGAATGAGATTGATGAGTATAGAACACAGAAATCGGTAAAAAAAATAAAGAAGATGAAGAAAGAATGAATTTAGACGTTCAAATTATACGTTCTAATGACACGTGGTCAAAAAGCATTCGAGATTAGACAACTAATCATCATTTATTTTGAATAGGTGAACCGTTTAAGCGATGTGTGTTTAAATATTGGCCAATGAGATTAAAACACGTGGCACACGCGTAAATGATAAAAAAAAATCCAACGGGAAAAGAAGTTCTGAGAAAAAATTTAAAAACTTCAGAAGTAGTTCATAACTTCTGAGAAGAAGTTCAGAAGTTTGAAGAAAAGAATAGTTCAGAAGAACTTCAGAACTAGAACATTTAGTTCAGAACTAAACATTCATGTCTTTAATCATCCAAAAATCATTTAAAACTACAAACTTCTGAACAATATAAATCTTTTTGAAAGTTCAGAAGTAGGTTTGAACAATGAAAACAATTTTATCTAAGAAGTTTGTTTAGTTTTCTTAGTGTTGGTGTGTAAGACTGGGTTTCAACTTTCTAGAAACACTTCCTTTTGAACCAAAAACAAATATGATTCTCCCCCTTGAATAATGCACATTTTAACACAAAAAGATACAAGTGTTAGAGAAAAAAAAATTGAGAATATAACCTACAAAAAAAATATTGTGGTTCATACTCACAAAGACATATTCATCATGCCCAATTTACTTACCAAAAAATTAAATCGTGTTTTATCAAGAGCCTTGGTAAATAAATCAGCTAACTATAATCAGTCTGAACAAAAAACATTTCAATATTACCTTTTTCCACATGATCTTTGATAAAATGATATCTTACATCAATATGCTTGGTTTTTGAATGCTGAACAGGATTGGCAGTGATGGCTATGACACTCTTTGAATCACAATACAAAGGAATATTTTTGAAAGTGTAACCATAGTCTTTTAGTTGGATTTGCATTCAGATTACTTGTGAGCAACGTATTGCAGCTGCTACATATTCAGCTTCTGCTGTAGAGGTAGAAACACAATTTTGTTTCTTTGAAGACCAGCTAACTAGTCTATCACCCAGAAACTGACATGATCCATAAGTGCTTTTCCTGTCTAATTTGCAACCACCATGATCTGCATCTGTAAATGCTGTTAACTCAAAATTAGAATCCTTAGAATACCATAGTCCCAATGAAGGAGAACCTTTTAGGTATCTAAGTATTCTTTTTGCAGCTAGAAGATGAGATTCCTTAGGATTAGCTTGATATCTGGCACAAATACATGTAGCAAACATTATATCTGGTCTACTAGCAGTTAAGTAAAGCAAAGATCCAATTATGCCTCTGTACTTTTTCTGATCAACAGATTTGCCATTTAAATCAGGTTCTAGCTTAGTTGCAGTGGCCATTGGAGTTTGAATACTTGAACAATCAGTCATGTCAAACTTCTTAAGTAAGTCAGAGACATACTTAGATTGATTAATGAATATGCCAGTGGGAAGTTGTTTAACTTGAAGACCAAGGAAAAATGTCAACTCTCCCATCATACTCATTTCAAATTCTGTTTACATGATTTTCTCAAAATTTCTACAAAATTTTGGATTAGTAGAAGCAAATATAATATCATCTACATATATTTGTATTAATATCAGATCATCACCTTCCTTTTTCAGAAATAAGGTAGTATCAACAGTACCTCTTTTGAATTTGGAATTCAGAAGAAAAGTTGTAAGAGTATCATACCATGCTCTTGGTGCTTGCTTGAGACCATATAAGGCTTTATCCAAAATATAAACATGATTTGGAAATTCTTTGCTTACAAATCCTTCTGGTTGTTCAACATAAACTTCTTCATGAAGAATACCATTCAGAAATGCACATTTAACGTCCATTTGGAAGACCTTCATGTTCTTGTGAGCAGCATAAGCAAGGAATATTCGAATTGCTTGTAGTCTAGCAACAGGAGCAAATGTTTCATCATAATCAATGTCTTCTTGTTGGCAATACCCCTTTGCTACAAGTTTTGCCTTATTTCTTACAACAATACCATTTTCATCTTTTTTGTTTCTGAAGACCCATTTAGTGCCAATGATTGATTTTCCTTTAGGCTTTGGTATCAATCTCCAGACTTTGTTCCTTTCAAACTGATTTAACTCTTCTTGCATAGCTAGAATCCAGTCTGGATCCTGAAGTGCCTCATATGTCTTTTTGGGTTCCATATTGCTTAAGAAAATCACATACATACATTCATTTGCGGTTGCAGATCTTGTTTGTACACTTTTTGATGGATCTCCAATTATTTGATGTACTGGATGACTTGATGTCCATTTGTTCACATTTGGTAGTGGTTGAACAGATGAGACATTATTCAAAGAGTCATAGTCATCAATAATTGCTTGAGTGTCAGTATCATGATTGATCACTGAATGTAAATCTGAAGTCTCCCCCTCAAAAGGAACATTATGTACATTCTCAAATTCAGAAGGAATAAATTCTGAAAGAATTGGAATTTCTGAATCGGGTTCAGAAGTTGGTTGAACTTGTTCAGAATTTATAGGAATTTGTTCTGAATGAATAGGAATTGTTTCAGAAGTTGAATGTATATGTTCAGTAGTTGAATGTTCTGTATTTGAGGTTGAGAGGGGTGGAGCTGAAGTGCTTGGAGTTTGTATTTCTGAAATGTTTGAATCATTAGAACTTCTCAGAAGAGAAGGAGTCTGATAATGCGTTAAACATTTACAGAAATGTCAAATAAGTCTTTACACAATTCATCTAGATTTGTCTTTTGAGATTTAGAAAAAGATTTCTTATTGTTTTCGGAGTCCAAACTTTCAGAAACTAGGTTATGTACGAGTTCTGAACTGTTTTGTTCAGAAGTCAATGTTGGCTCATGAAATCTGACATTTGTAGTCTCAATGATCCTTTGTGTTCCCTTGATAAGTACTCTATATGCTTTAGATCTTTGAGAGTAGCCAACAAATATCCCAGCAACACCTTTTGGTGCAAATTTGTCTATATGCTGTGGAGTATCATTCTTTAGAAAACACGTGCAACCAAAAATTTTAAAATAATCAATAGAGGGTTTTCTTTGTTTTAACAATTCATAAGGAGTTTTAAGAAATTTTCTGTTAAGAATGGTTCTGTTCTGAGTAAAACATGCAGTAGCAATAGCTTCTGCCCAAAGAGACAGAGGAAGTTCTGAATATGCAAGCATAGTTCTTGCAGCCTCTACCAAAGTTCTATTCTTTCTTTCAACTACCCCATTTTGTTGAGGAGTTCTTGCAGCGGAAAAATTATGAGAAATACCAACAGATTCCAAAAATTCTCAAGTGTAGAATTAGTAAATTTCGTTCCATTGTCACTTCTGATCTTTTGAATTGGTAGTTGAAGAAGAACTTGAACTTTCTTCAGAAAAGGTATCAACTTTTCAGAGGTTTCAGATTTGAGTCTAAGAAATTCAATCCATGTATATCTTGTATATTCATCAACTATAACCAGGATGTATTTCTTTCCTCCCATGCTTTGTGTCTTCATTGGTCCACACAAGTCCATGTGTAACATTTCTAAAGGAGCTTTGCATGAAGATAGCATTTTTAGACGATGGGAACTTCTCTTTATTTTCCCTAGTTCACAAGCAGAGCAAGTGTTCTTTTCAAATCTGATCTTGGGTAGACCTCTAACTGAGTGATGTTTGTCTAGTTCAGAAATGGCTTTTCAATTCAGATGTGACATTCTTCTATGCCAAAGCCAGCTATCATTTCTCATTGATGTAGACATGTAACATACACCTTGCAGTTGACCTGAGGCAGTAAAAGTTGCTGTGTAGATATCTCCATCTCTGTAGGCAGTTAATTCATTTTTATTTGCTGTACTCAGAACATGACAGTAATCTATGTCAAAATTCACTTTCTAATATTTGTCACATAATTGACTAATACTGAAAAGATTATGTCTTAAACCTTCAACATAAAAAACCTTCATTACTGTCACTTCTCCCTTTTTGAATGTGCCATATCCTCTCACAAATCCCTTTGCATTATTTCCAAAACTAACTGTTCCTCCATATCTTTCATGATAATCAGTTAGGAGTTCTTTGAAAGGAGTCATGTGTCTTGAGCATCCGGAATCTAAGACCCACACATGACATATCTGCAAAAGAGATTATTGAGATTTAGGTACCCATTCCTGACTGGGTCCTTTGATATTAGTTGAAAATTTAGAAGTTCTGAACTTAGCTTTTAGATTTTTCAATTCAGAATTTGATTCAGAACTTTTAACTTTGTTTTGCTTTTTCTTTTTAATTTTATTTTTAAGCTTATTTGTCAATATAGCTGAACATTTTTTAATAGAATTTATCAAATTCTTTTTGTTAGTCTTGGAGATTATATCAAAATTATGATGACCACAAGTAATACAGTGAATATGTTTCTTTAAAGTATTAACAATCGCAGAAGACATAGAAGAGTTAATAACATTTGATTTATCAACAAAAGGCTTTTTATTCACTGTATTAATCTTTGGTACAACACATTTTTGTAAAGCAGGAAAACTATCTAATTTGTCTGTATTTGATGGTCTCTCTCCTTTCTTTCTCCAAACTAGAGTGGACAACTCTGAAACAGACAAAAAATGAGGATTAGTATAAGAGTTTCTTTTATGCTTTTTAGATTTTATCTCTGAATCAATTGAGTTAATTTTCTGAATGTTTGAAGCAGATTTTGAAGATTGACCTTGCTCAAAAATTTTAACTCTGATGTTAAAGTCAGAAGATGTGCCAAATCTAGATTTTAGTTTATCTCCTTCAGTCATAGAAGATTGTAGTTTATACACAAGATTACCATCTTTGTCAATAACTTGCATCATTTGATCATCTTCATCTTCTGAGTTAGAAGCATTCATAAGTTCTGAAAATTTATTTGGAGTAATACTTTTTGCAAAAATACTTGAATCTTTTATTGTAGTAGACTCATTATCAGAATCATCAAAAAATATTTTCGAATTTTCATCAGCATCTTCTGAGGAGTCAGCTTCTGAAAATTCATCATACTTTTCTTCAGATTTTGATATATTCTTAGAAATATTTTCTGAAGTAACTTCAGAATTTAAATCAGAATTTATCTCTGAATTTATTTCTGAACAATCTTCAGATTTAATTTTTGATTCATCAGACTTTAGAGGAACTTCATCTGAAAACAAAGTCTCTGATTTAATAAAAGGTATCCTTTCAGGTAGTGAAAAATTCACTGGTTTAGGGATAACACCTACATTTGTTTCATTAAAAATTTTCATTTTTGAGAAATCATATAAATTTGCAGGTGCTTTTTTCAGAATTTGATTATCATTATATCCCAGACCAGCTTTAATATTATAAAATTTTGAATTCCGAGCCAGGTTTGTTAAAATATTCAGAGTTTGCTCAGTTTGTCCTCTTTTGAAATTTAAATCTTCAAGTTCTTTAATCTTCTTGTACAGATCAATTCTTTCTTGATTCAGAAAGTTCATTTAAATACTTAAGATCTCTTTTTCAGATTTCTCATTAACTATCTCTTTTTGTAAATTGTCCAATTTTTCTTTTAAATAAACTTTTTCTTCAGAAATCTTTTCAAGATTTTGTTCAGCTTCTTGACAATTTTCTTTATAGATCTGACTTTCAGCTCTAAATTGATTTACTAACATTCTTTCACCCTTGATTCTGTTCCTTAATATTTCAAATTCAGAAAACATGTTTTGAACTTGATTTTTTATTTCAGAATCATGGTTATGTTCAGAATTTAATTCAGAATTTAGTTCAGAGGAGAAATTATTTTCAGACTTTGATTCAAGATGAAGATAATACCTTCCGTGTCGCCTTGTTGTTTTTCTTTAGAATACATCTGACACATGTAGCAGTTTGTTGCATAGTGTGCCACTTCTTCATCTTCTTCTCCATCACTCCAATTCAACCAGTCTTCCTCATACTTGGTAATTAGAGCAGGGTTGATTTCTTTCTTCTTTGCTAATGCATGCTTCTTCTCATAGTAACCTGAGTTTTTTACTTTAGGCATCTTGCACTGTCTTGCATAGTGCCCAGGTTTGCCACAATTGAAGCATCTTGCTGGTTCAGTTGTTTCAGTTTGACCAGTTTCTTGACCTTTCTTAGGTCCAGTTTCAATTCTTGCTTTGTTCTGATATTTTTGATTATATCTATGTGTGAACTGTCTTGTCATGCAGGCAATATTATCAGAACTTCTCTTGAGTTCTTCATCTGATTCATCACCATCACAAACCTTAACCTCAGGAATATCAACAGTCTTCTTTGTTGACATGGTCATAGAATTGTTAAACTTCTTGCTTAACAGAGCAACTTCATTTGCCTTTTTCTGTTCATGTTGTCTAACTTTGATTTTATCTTCTTGTTGAAATAAAATCCCATAGACATCATGAATTGTCTTTCTAGAAAGATTTCTAGTGACCATGTTGTCAGAGAAGCTTGACCATTCAAGCACCCGCATTATTCGTAAATTTATTGTTAATTTCGTAATTTGATTTCGAACTCCATTTCTCCTTAGATCGTTCGTAATGTTATTGAATCTATTATATGTATCGAATAGATTCATTATCTTTGTATCTCGAAATTTTCATAAGTACCTACACGTATGTTTAGCCTTTGTGCTCGTGCTTTGGTACTCCCCTGCATTTGAGCCTCTACTTCATCCCACATGGCTTTGGCTGATGAAAGACTATCAACCCTATTAAAAATTTCATTAGGAATTGCCATTGTGAGCAGAGTTAAAGCTCTTTTGTCAACTTTGACTTGGGCTTTCTCTGTTGCATTGTACATCCCTGGACTCTTTTTAATTCTTGAAGCAGGGATCTCAGGAGTGGATTCAGTTCTTGGAACTGCTGGAATTTCAACAAATACCTCTAGTGGACCATTTGTAATAGATTGCATTAAAGCTTCATCTATGTTATCCAAGAATTGAATCATTCTAATTCTCCATTGATGATATTCCCCTAAGAAGAGAGTTGGTGGTTTCGTTTCAGATCCGATTGAGACTATTTCTTTAGACATCTTTGATTGTTAGAAGATCGAGAATTCACCTGTATTGAATTTGAATTTTGTAGATCAAGAAGAACTGTCAGATCTGACAACAAATCTTCTTCAAGAACAGATGAATTGGCTCTGATACCAATTGTTAGGACCCTTAACAATCAATATAATGAAGAAAGTAGAATATAGAATTAGATTTGATAGCCAAATGTCATATATATTGATCAAATGAAAGATATTACAATACTGTATTACAAGATTATGAAACGTTAGATCTAACAAACTATTTATACAAGAAAGAAAATGCTAAACTAATAGTACATTTGTGAAGACATGTTCAGAAATAGTTCTGAACTTCTTCAGAACTTCTTCAGAAGCACCTTCAGAAGTATCTTCAGAAACATGTTCAGAACCTTCAGAACTTCTGAAGTTGGTACTTCAGAAGTTATGCCTTAGGTGTTTTCTGTCTTTCTCTGAGTTCTGAGCTTTTATCTTCAGATCTGCATATCTTCAGAACCCAGTCTCTTTTGAAGCTATTCTGATATACCTATCAAGCGTCTTCAAAGGATGAGAACTTCTTTTGATTTTTCCCAATTCACATGCAGAGCATAAAGAGTTCTTTTGATATTTAATCCTTGGTAAACCAATTACAGAATGTTTCTTTCCTAGTTCATCAATGGATTTGAAGTTCAGATGTGACATTCTTCTATGCCATAGCCAACTTTTTTCTAAAACAGATCTGGAAATGTAGCAAATGCCTTTAAGTTGACCATCTTCTGTAATGATATCAGTGTAAATGTCACCATCCCTGTATACAGTTAAAGCTTCCTTATCCTCAGAATTTAAAATATGGCAGTATTCAATGTCAAAGTGTACAATCCATCTTTTATCACAAAACTGATTAATACTGAAAAGATTATGTTGTAGTCCTTCAACATAGAAAACCTTCATTATTTCTACATCTCCTTTCATAAAAGTTTCATACCCTCTTACATATCCCTTTGCATTATTTTCAGAACTGACTGTTCCTCCATATCTCTCATGATAATCAATCAGAAGTTCCTTATATGGTGTCATGTGTCTTAAGCATCCAGAATCTAAGACCCACATATTACGAATCTGCAGAAACAATTACTTGGATTTAGGTACCTATTTGTGGATGGATCATTTGAGATTAGTTATGAAAGAAGGAATTCTGAATTTTATAAAAGATTAATTTTTATTTTGATTTTGATTCAAATTAGATTCAGAACTTTGTTTAATAACACATTTCTTCACAGATTTATATTTAGTGTGAGATTTAGATTTGTTTGATTTGTAAATATCTGAAGCATACTTAATTTGTTTCTTTGGAGAGACCTCTTTAATTTCAGAATTGAGTTGGAAGATGTGATGTCCATAGTTAGTACAATGAATATGATTTTTAAGCAGTTTTATCATGTGATAACATTAACAAGAATTAACAAGTTTAGATTTAGTAACAACTTTCTTTCTATTATTCATCGTAAGCACTTTTGATACATCTTTTGATTGAAAAGATTGAAAACTATCTAATTTCTCTTTCTTTGACAAAATTTCATCTTTTCTCTTCCAAACTAGAGTGGACAGCTCTGAAAATGATACAAAATGAGGATTAGAATAATAAGGCTTTGTAGAGTTTTTATTGATTTTCTGAACATTAGGCTTTTTGAATTTATTTCCATATTTAGTATTAGAAGATCGACCGTTTTCAAAATTCTTAAATCTTGAGTCAAATAAAGATGTAGACAACTTAGATGTTCCTGTATTAAGGATAGGTTTAACTTCTGAATTAGGTAGAGGTGAACTAGAAATAGAATCTGAATTAGATAAATTTGATTTAGAACTTGAGAAATTCAGATATTCTTCTTTTAAGAATACCAAGTTAAACATTTCTGGAGGAAGTTTAGGTTCTTCAGATTTTAACTTATCACCTTCTACCATAGAAGTTTTTCTTTTATAAACCAGATAACCTTCCTTATTTAATACATCAACAACATGTTCATCATTTTCATCTTCAGAATCTGAAGCATTCTTAAGATTTGAAAATTTGTCTTTAGTCATATTTTCAACAAAATTGTTTAACTTTGAATTTTTTTTATTAGAAATCTGAATTTCTTCTGTTATTTCTTTGTCAGATTCATTATCAGAATTATCAAAACATGTTTATGAATGAGCATGATCATCCACTAAAGAGTCATAATCAGAAAATTCTTCATATTGTCCCTCAAAATTTTCATTTGAATTGTTTTTATTATTAAGAACATGACATTCATCAGAATTTGAAACTTCTGAAATATCTTCAGAAACTGCTTCAGAAGTTTCTTCTGAAAGATTCTGAGATTTTATTTCAGAACTTCTGTCAGAAAGCACTTCAGAAGTAATTTCAGAAGTTGATATTTCTGATATTTTTGAATCATCTGACTTTGTATGAACTTCAGATTTTTCAGAATTCAATGATTTTTCATTTGTGAAAAAAACTTCTGATTTAACAAATGGTATTCTTTCAGGAAAATTAATGTTTACTGGTTTAGGGGAGACACCTTTTAAACCCTCATCAAAAAAATTCATATCAGATACATTGTAAAGATTAGAGGGTGCTTTCTTTTAAATTTGATTTTGAGTATAACCTAAACCAGTTTTTATGTTATAAAATTTTGAGTTCCGAGCTTGACTTGTCAAAATACTTAAATTTTGTTCAGTTTGACCTCTTTTGAAATTTAAATCTTCAAATTATTTAATATTTTTACACAATTCAATTCTTTCCTTGTTCAGATATTCCATTTTGACACTTAAAACCTCTTTTTCAGATTTCTCATCATCAATATCTTTTTGCAGAGTATCCAATTTTTTTTTTCAAAATAAATTTCTCCTCAGAAAGATTATCAACTTGTTCTTCAACATTTTGACAATTCAATTCATAGATCTGACTTTCTTCTCTGAATTTATTAACTAAAGTTCTTTCACCTTTTATTCTGTTTCTTAATGTTTAAAATTCAGAAGTGATTTTTATAATTTGTTCTTGAACATTATATTCAGAAGATGGTTCAGAAGTTGATTCAGAAGAGATTTGTACCTCTGTGTCATGATCATAACTTGCTTCTGGGTCCATTTGACACATGTAGCAGTTGGCTGCATAGTGAGCTACCTCTTCATCAGACCAACTCCAACCCATTGCACCAAAAAAACACCAAATACACCAAAATTGGTGGGTCCCTTAACACTAAATAAAAATACAACTGCAACCACACTTCAGAAAAAAAAACACCAAATTAGTGGGTCTATATAAAAAAACATATTTTATTATTATAAAACATTTTAAATATAATATTTGCGAAAGCCTAAAAATTTACATTGGAAAAAAAACATAAAAGAAAAAGAAAACGGTGGGACCCATGTCTTTGGCGTGTGAATAGTGCAACACCATATTTGGTGTTGCTCTTCCCCAAAACAGTAAAACTGCAACAGTATATGGTGGGATAGTGTGCTGGTTGGAATCTGAAAACTGCATCTTGGACACTTTTGCCGGATGGCTGGAGATGCTCTCATACTCATCATCATTCCAGCGTAGCCAATCATCTTCATACTTGGAAAACAAAGATGGATTTGCCTCCTTCTTCGCTAACAGATGTTTTTTCTCATAATATCCAACATTTTTAACCTTAGGCATTTTGCATTGTCTAGCAAAATGAACAGGTTTTCCATAGTTAAAACATCTTGCTGGTTCTGCTTCATCCTTCTTTACCAGCTCCTTATTCACAGCTTTCTCTGCTCTATCTTCAGTTTTGGATTTACCTTTATACTTCTGATTGAATCTTTGATTGAACCGTCTTGTCATAAAGGCAATACCCTCAGCCCTCCTCTTCATTTCTTCATCAGATTCATTTCCCTCACAGAGATCAACTTCTGGAATTTCACAGATTTTGGTCATAGAAGATATGGGTTTGGGATTATTCACTTTTTGACTTAAAAGAGCCAGAGTATCACTAGTTTTCTTCTTGTCATTTTGTCTAGTTTTGATCTTCTTATTGAAACAAGATACCATATATATCATGAATCGTTTTTCTAGACAAGTTTCTTCTAACCATGTTATCAGTGAAACTTTCCCACTCATTACCCAAATTATTCAGAAATTTGGTGTTTATCTCAGAATTTATATTCTGAACACCATTCCTTCTCAGATCGTTCAGAATATTGTTGAATCAATTATAGATTCACCATCTTTAGCTTTGAAGTTTTCGTAAGTTCCAATACAAATATTTATCCTCTGGGCTTGAGATTTGGAACTCCCCTTCATCTGGGCTTCTACTTCATCCCACATTTCCTTTGCTGAAGTAAGACTGTCAACTCTATTGAATATTTCATTGGGAATCACCATTGTTAATAGTGTTAAAGCTCTTTTATATATCATCATGTGAGCCTTTTCAACATTATTGTACATATTTGGGCTTTTCTTGATTCGGGTAGCAGGAATTTCAGGGGTATTTTCAGTTGCTGGAACTGCATCAATTTGCACATATACCTCAAGAGATCCACTAATGATTGATTGAATTAATGCCTCATCAATAATATATTGTCCAGAAACTGAATCATACGAATTCTCCATTAGTGATACTCTCCAAGAAATAGAGTAGGTGGCTTTGATTCAGATCCAATTGAAACATATTCTTTAGTCATCTTGAACAAATGATCGTGAATTCACCTGTTTTCGTAGAAAATTTGCAAGAATCTTATCAAAGTTGATAGATTCAGATCAAGAAAATCACAAATTTAGCAACAAACAGATGAATTGGCTCTGGTACCAATTGATAGTTCCGTAGATCAAGATATAACAAGAATAATAGACAAAGAATAAGATTGGAGCAGCGAAGTCGGATGTATTATTGATATGAACTAGTATTACAAACTGTATATGTCATGAAAGTACAAAGTATGATCACTAACTATAAACAGACTAATTGAATTTCTATTTATATACAAAGAGAGATACTATTCTAACAAGTAGTTCAAACACAGACCAATAGTAGCTAAACACGTGTAAGCTTTACTTCAGAACCACTTCTGAATATGTCTTCAGAACTTCTTCAGAAGCTGTCTTCAGAACTTATTCAGACCTGTCAGAAATCTTCAGAACTTCTGAAGTTACTACTTCAGAAGTTATGTCTTTAGTCTTTCAGACTTCTGATCTTGAACTTCTAAACTTTACTTAGGCATTTATCTATATAGCACTAGTTCAGATGATCTGAACTGTTGGCTTCAGAACCCAGTTTCTTTTGAAGCTATCTAAGTATACTTAACACATATCTTTGTGTTTATGCCTGAACAGTCTGAGAAGTTAGTTCTATAACTCTACTTCAGTGATGACTGGAAGTCCTCTCGGTGTTACCCCAATGCCAACACTGAAAATAGGCCACTCAATCGAATTAATTTTTTTATTGTAGTGATAACAGTTCATAAACGTACTTATGTATGTTAGCTGATTACCAATTGTTTAAAGAGGAGATACTTGTTCGATAGAAATCATCTTTTAAGGGGGAGCAAATTCTTCTAAAAGAGATGTTTTTCTGAGGGGAAGCTAACATTTGTGTTTGATACAGCTGATTGAGTTTGTCATTGATGATTCATGCTGCTTAGGGATTCTCCTAATCATCATGAGGGGGAGAAAGGATATCAAAGAACATTGTGCAAAGACAAGAAAAGCTGTTCAAAGGCATGATGCTAATGTTAAGGGGGAGCAGTCAAAACTTAGTGAAAAGATGTTCAAATACATGATGTTGAGGTTGAGGGCGAGTGGTAAGAACTTAAATGATCTTGGTGCTTAAATGTTAAGATTTACTAATGACAAAGCTATTTGAAGAAGTTTGGTATTGTAGAAGCTTAGTACACTGAAAGCTTCGAGCCCTGTTGTTTAAAGTTTGGTTGTTGACTGTTGAAGTTTCAAATATCTTCTGAAGATTCTAGATATTGATTCAAGTTGAAAGAGATTAGCCGACGATGGTATTTTGATAAATATGGAGATTGTTTATTCTTCAGATTTTGTGCTACAAAGTTTAATCGTTTTTAAAGAAAAGATTGTTTTTGTCAAAGGTTCGTTGAAGTGAAGATAAAGTTAATTGGTATTCTCAAAACCCCATTTTTCCAAACTGGCATTTTTTGAACTTCATTTCAAAGGGGAAGATTGTTAGGGCTAACTCAGTTATCATTGATCTGCACAAGACCATGTAATTCGAGCTACTTTGCAACTTTAGTACAAAAACGGGGAGATTGTAAGGGTCAAATAGTTTATTGTATTAAAGTTGGGTAAGGTAAAGTTGATGGATTAATAATGTAAAACATCGAAAGGTATTTAATGTTTAGTTTAAGTTTACTTTAACCTAGTTTCCTGATTGTTTAACCTAGTTGTACGTGCTTTCACTCTGTAATCACATACATACATCAATCCTAATCAATCTGACTACGTGATTCATTAGATTATCTATTGTTCGTGTTTGATTGTGGATTATATTGCACTTGTACTGCACTGACATCTATGAAACTGAATGCCTGAAGAAGAAAAAGATAAATCAAGCTTTGATACATCTGAAGCGAAGAAAGGCTGAACGACTTAGCCAAGCGAGAACTTGGTTTCCATTTCATTCTCATGGAAGGAAGATCTTCAGTTCTAATAGATTACTCTCCCTTTTGACTAGCTAGAAGAATAACATTGATAGGCTTAGGAAGAATCAACTCCATCCTCTTAAAAATCTTCTCTGACGTATCTTCAATGACATACATGCATTTGAACTTGGACTTGAACTTCTTGACTACATGAGTCGTCTCCATCCACTCACCGTATCCATATTTATGAATACATTAAGCATCGTCTTGAATGTTTTCAAAGTCAACCCTGATATTAGCCATGCTTACCTCTGGTGCATAATGACCAATTTTCACCTTCCGATGAATAGTCGTTGTTAGATCTAGAAACCCTGAATATTTATAATGTATAGGTATTATAAAGACATTAATCTCGACAAGAAAAAGACAAGTGTTGTCTTCTAATCCAACCAATCAAAAGCAACTCAGAAAAAGCTTCAGAAGAATTTGAAGAATATGTTGCTTCTAAGTAGACCAAGAGAGCCTCTGTTTCCTGCTGAGTTTGCTTATCAAAAGCAAGTTCAACACTTACGTATTTTGAAGATATTTGAGGTGGTCCTCCAAAAGTGGTAAGTCACCTTTACATATGTATCCTACTAATTAGAGCTTGTCTTAATGACCCTTTTGGTGCGTTTAAATATTGATCTTGGGATCCTTCATTTGCAACTTTTGAGATATAAATTTCAATGCCTCTTGTAGAGCTTACCGTGTGTCTAAGTGTATCATTTTGCTACGAGTATTGCTTTGTGTCTTGTAACTACTTCATATAGGTTTTGCTTGATATTGAACACCTATTTACATCCCACAGTTCTTTTTCCTTCAGGCGATTACACGAGTACCCAAATATTGATTCCCTCCAATGCTTTCATGTTTTCTTCAATTGCTTTGACCCATTTAGAATCAATCATGGACTCCCATATTGTATGAAGAATATCATTTGAAGATGATTTATGGATGATATTCTTAAGAGGTTTGGGTAATTGTTGATTTGAGACATGATTGCCAATCATAGTTGACTTGTTGGACTCATGATCTGGAGAATACCAATTTGCTGGTTTCCCTCGATTGTACCTGAAAGGTAATTTATATCCAACAAAATTATTTTGAGGGGTATTTAAAACTTGTACCTAAGGGATATTCTCAGGAGAATGGTTCGTCCGTGGTAGTCAAAATATCGGGTACGGGTTGTTCTATTGATGCTTCCACCGCTGTTTCAGGTAAGGGTCATTATGTTTTTGTTTCTACCGGTGCTTCACCTTCAAAATGTGTTTCAGCATGTTCAAATCTCCTTTCATTTTGAGTATTTTCACCAATTTCAATATTTACATCATCTTCGGCATGTCTAGGATCCTCCATATTTTCGATATTTTCAGCGTCTTTTCCAATATTTTCACGTTCATTTGCACCATCTTCAACATCTTCACATCCTGACCAATTTTCACAATTCTGTACTCAGTTGTTGCCTCCCCCTGAAGAGAAGATCGGGTAGAGAAGAAATTTTCTGATTCCATAAAGGTGACGTCTATAGTTGTATATAGTCTTCGTATGATTGGATCGTAACATTGGTATCCCTTTTTTTTGGATTCCGTATCGAAGAAATATGCAGTGGAAACACAAGGATCCAACTTTGTTCTTGATTCTTGTGGATATGAATGTAGGCGACACAGCCAAATTTCTTGGGAGGGAGCATTGGAGTTAAAGGTTACATCAGTTGTGTAGCAAGACATTGGACGGGAGTCCTATAATTCAAGACTCCTGATGGCATTAAAGTCACTAGATATATAACAATTGTCACATCATTAGTCTAGAATCTTTTAGAGGCATGGGCAGCAATTGAGAGGGCTCCAGTAAACTCCAAGATATGTCTTTTCTTACGCTCGACAACACCATTTTGTTGAGGTGTTTGAGTAAAAGAAGTTTCATGATGCAAATCAAGTTCATGAAAGTATGTGTGGACCTGTGTATTGTGATATTCAAGTTTTAAGCTTCGCTGAAATCTGTGTCTGAATCATGTTTTGAAATGAACGATAAAAACTTCAAACACATCATGTTTATTTTTCAGCAAGTAAGTTGTAACACCCGCAAATTTTGAAACAATGTCTAATTAAAAAAATCCCGCTAATACATCAAGTAAATAAAATCCAACCTTTACACAAGTCTAAATTATGGGCCAGCTGCTACTAAAACTGTGACAACAGTCAAATCAGAAGCTTCAGGTTAGCAATAGTTTAGGGCTTCTAAGAATTTAAAATTTACTTAGCAACGCTTAATTAGACAGTTACGTGCGTAACCAGAATAGATTTCCGGTGTCTAATCCCGATAGCCCGCTATTGGAAGTATAGGATAAAATTTATCTTAATGTAATGCCAAAACATTTAATTTCGCCAAATATAATAAGAATTGATGATATAAAATTCTAATTTCAAATATAGAAATCCAATTTAAAATCTAACCATTTTGCCAAAATTAAGAAAAATTGACCTAAAACAACTTGTATTTCATTTTTTTAAAGTACTTGAACAACAAAAATTGGGCTTTAAATAAAATTTAAATTTTTTTTATGGGAATGGGCCTTGTGCCCCCCAATCCAACACCCCACCATATAAAAACCCCATTTTTCTCATTTTCCCTCATTTTCACTCATCTCTCCAAAAATTTGAATTAAAACCTCTTCATTTCTCTTTTCTCTTCTCTTCTCCTCCCCATTTCCAGCCAATTTTCCACCACTTTAGCAAGATTATTGAAGATACTGAATCTCTTTCATCATCCAAGAAAGGTAATAACTTCATTTTCATCATTTTTTTTTACAAATTTTGGTGAAAACCTAAAAATTTTCTTGTACTTTGAAATGCTTTTCACCTCATCTGCGATTTTCTTAGTTCCATAGGTAGATTACACACCAAAGGCATGTGGGTTTTGTTCATTAAATGAAACTCAAGAATAGTAAGCAAAATCATTTTGCATGTGGGTTTTGTTCATTAAAAAGGGCATTTTGGTGCTGATAGATTACTACATGGTACTTCTGTCGCCCATATCTTGCAAAATACTGGTCCAAATGCCATGAATCTTCTTCTGAAAGGTTATTCTTTGAGTTAGGGTTCTAACCCAAGTAGAATCACTCAAAAATATGGAGTTTTGACCCCCCAAACACCCAAATCATTTTAGGTGTGCAAAAAGTGAGTCCAACAGTAGGTAAACCCTACTTTGGACGACTATATCTCTGTGGTTATTTATCCAAAATGCTTGATTTTTCTTCAATAGTTTAGTTTAAAGAGTTATCTTTTGCATGCAGCTGGTTTCACTCAAAAATATGGAGATTTGGGCGTTCAAACTTTGAAAACAAAGAAATGGTGCACTCTGTTCAAAGCTGGCAGATTGTTGCATGCATATTAAAAGTGTCATAACTCTCTCAAAACTTAATGAAAAAGAGTGATTCTTCTTCTAGAAGTTAGGTTCATGAGTTAGCTTTTTAACCCATTTGAAATCATTGAAAATGGACAGGTTATGAGCTTCCAGCCAACAGTAACATCCAGATTGTGCATTGTGTCTCAAAGATTGTGACCCTTAAAAGAGAAAATAGCTATTTAATAACTTAAACCCCTACAAAATTCACTACAACAAAAGTGATTTTAAAAGACGCCAAAAATGAAAAAGCGTCCTAAAAGAATACTTTATAGAACCCTAATTATAGGACCAAACCAAAAAGTGTCTTATCTAAAAGCGTTACAATAAGTTTATATGACGGTTTTAGGTGTCTTAACAAGTTTTTACGACGCTTTTAAAATAAAGTGTCCTATTAACTATTTTTTAGGACACTTTTGAAAAGTGTCCTATAAACCCATATTTTATAGGACACTTTTGAAAGCGTCCTATAAACCCATATTTTATAGGGCATTTTTCAAAAGTGTCCTATAAAATAGCTAATATGACACTTTATTTTAAAGCGTCGTAAAAAAAACTTGTTAAAATGCCTAAAACCGTCATATAAACTTATTGTAACGCTTTTAGATAGGACACTTTTTGGTTTGGTCCTATAAATTAGTGTCCTATAAAGTATTCTTTTGGAACGCTTTTTCATTTTAGGCGTCCTATAAAATCAATATTATTGTAGTGATTCGTAATATTTTGACAAAATGTTTCTAACTCAGTAACTTAAACCATACAAAAATTTGGATAAGAAATTAGTTGAGGAAGATATAATTTGGGGATGATTTGTAAGGTGAAGTATCTTAAAAACCAATGTGAACTTTCTGGATTTTATAATTTTATGTGAACCAACTTGGTGCCTTTAAAAATTTGAGTTAAATAAACACTTTGGACAAATCAAGGACAAAATGTATTACAACTCTTTATATATTAAATAGGCATTACATAAGATCGGCTTTGATAGAAGGAAAGACCTAATTCTTTAAGACCCGAAAAGGAAATGTTACTAATTGCATTCCTTGCTTTGATAGGAAAGGATTAGGCCAAGAAAGTAAGCGACTACGTTCATTTTTCAAGATTAATAGCAAACCGGTGAGAATTCACAGCCCCTTTTACTATGTTACTTACAATTTTTGAGGGAAAAGCATGTTATAAACTGAAATTGTTAAATGTTTGATGTTAATGAACGTTAAACTTGCAAAATAATTGAATATGACACTAAGGCATGTACACTAGTAGTATGAGTTTGAGTTAAAAACGTTAAGTCCCAAATAGGTGACACTATTAATTAACCCTTAATGAGCCGATAGTTTAGTGGATAGCGCTATTTGGATTGACAATCCCACCTATTACTGACGAGTATTGGTGCACTCTGCTAAAACACGGGTTCTACACATGTGGATTATTCCACCGCTGATGTAGTTCGAGAAACATAAAGGGCGTAGTTGTCGAAAGGTTTAGTAGTGACTCAACACTTATGTTTACTAGAAGTACATTGTGCCTTGCAATAATACCTAAACTTGAATTTCATACGCATTTTAAATGCATACTCATTTACATTTTACAATTGATGAAAATTTGATTGTCGAAATTGAAAACCTGTGAACTCACCAACTCTTTGTAGTTGACCTTGTATTTTAACGTGCTTTTCAGGGGTTAAGAAGGTAAACAATAATGCTTAGTCATGCACGCGTGTCAACATCAACGCAAGACTTCTATTTTGAAACCTGTTTTGTTAAAACGCTTTTACTTTCTGTTTTACTATTAAACTTCGGGTTGTAATTTTGTAACTATGAACTTATATTTTATGGCTTGAATGAATGATTGGTATTGTGTATATCTTTTTGCTATGAGACTTGCGCTGTCGTACCTTGTGTTTCCGCTTTAGCGGGGTGTGACGGATTTGGTATCAGAGCCATAGGTTATAGAGAATACTGGTTTTTCCTTGAAAACCATACACTATAACTCAAAGTTCTCAAAAACTATTTTCCAAAACGAACTTTATACCAAAAGCATACTACTAGTATAACTATAATAGGTGTCGACTTAGCTTGGGAGTTAACTAAAATAGAAACTTCTTACTCGAATATGAAAAGCACGGTCTTGTATGTGAGTTTGCATAAACATTTTATGATTATGTTATTTGCTATAGCTTGTTTAATAATTAAGTTTGTTACTATCGCAGTTCAATATGTCTCACTCATCCTCCCACCCTGAGTATTCTCCCGACGAGTCCACCACTGAAGAATATGATCCATCAGAGGATAGCGACTCATCTACCAGTGTGACTCCTGTCCCATCCCCTGTGTCTGTACTGCCTGCTCCTGCTCCTGAGCTCTCTCCACCTGTATGGACGGGACCGAGAGTCAGAGTCACTGCTCGGAAGAGCGTCCCCCTTCCTCAGAGGGTGACACTCTCAGTTCCTTCCCGAGCCTCGGAGGAGCCATCTCGATCGAGGACGCGTAGCGTAACCCATCCTCCAGTGATAGGAATCCCCGTGGGGCGCCCATAGGGCATGACCGCCTTGGAGAGCGCGTGGGTCTCGGGCATGGCACATGAAGTACAGAATCATAGACATAGGTTGGACCATTATCAGCACTCCCTGGGTGACATAATGACGATCCTAAACTCGCAGGAGGAATTTACGGATAGAGTTTTGGAGGCCACCCTTGATACTAGGAGGGCGATTAGGAGGCTGTACTCATACTTAGACTGGATGGTAGGAGCTCTAGTGGTGGTGTTAGGACTTCTAGTTTGGACGATGATGCACTAGCGGACCCCTTTTTATGAAGCTTTTGGGATGTTAGATTTAAGAACTTATCTTTTGAGGCTTGTAGCCTATCTGTTATAAACTTTAAACAATTGAATGTCTTTTGGGGATTGTTATTTTGAATTCATGTTGGAAATATTTTATGTTTATTTATGACAAGTACCTTAAAAATGCACGATTTCAAATTTATTGTATGTTGTTATGAATATTTATTTAAATGGTAGCATTATATGTATGTTAATATGCATAACTTGGTTAAGTAGACTTAGCGCAAAAATAGTAATAGCATTTTGACCAAACCTCAATTTGAATTTTTGTCTTAGAACCAAGCCTCCAAGGAGAGAAAACCTTGAAATTTCACGACTTGTATCTGAACAACTCATGGCAGCACTACCAAATATCGTTAGCCAAGTGGCAGCCGGTCTGAATGCTAATTAAAGAAACAACTCAGGGCACAATGCAAATAGGAACAGAGAATGCATGTACAAAACTTTCAGGTCCTGTAATCCTAAAGATTTCCATAGAACGGAAGGAGCTGTTGGATTATTAACTTGGATTTAGGGTATGGAGTCCGTTCTCCATATCAGCAAGTATACTGAAGGGAACCAAGTGGAGTTTGCCGCTTGTCTGTTACAAGGACGAGCATTGACCTGGTGGAACACCCAAGTGCAAACTCGAGGCCGGGAAGCAGCCAACAGTCTTACATGGGAAGAATTCAAGATGATGCTCAAAGAAGAATATTGTCCAAGGAGCGAGATTCAGAAGTTGGAAGCTGAGTTATGGAATCATGAGATGAAGGGGAATGACATAGATTCTTACACTGCCCGTTTTCATGAACTGGCAAAAATGGTACCACATTTGGTGACGCTAGAGGAAAATCGAGTTGACAGGTACGTCTGGGTTTATCTTCTGAAATACGTGGGGACGTAACTTCGGCGAACCCAAAAACCCTTCAGGATGCGGTGAATGTGGCAACTAGACTCACCAACAATGCTAATCGTTCGAGAATCTTTGCAAGAGACAAAGCTCAAGGTAAGGGGAAGATGAAGGAACCCGTGTGAAGGCAATCTGGAAGAAGGACGAGTAAAAATCAGAAGGTCATAGGGAACTATGGGATCCAAACACAGCCAGAGGAGAAAGGAAAGGGGTTATACCCTAAATGTGATAAGTGCAATAACCATCATGGTGGAAGATGCATCATATGCCTCAAATGCAATAAGGGAGGCCATTTTGCTAAGGATTGTAGGAGTGGCGGAAGACGAACATGTCACGAGTGTGGAAGCCCAGATCACTTTCGAAACGCATGTCCGAGACTGAGTCGAAGGCCAAATGCTAATCAAGCACGACCAACCAATCAAGGGAATCAAGGAGGTCCGACAAAAGGCCGAGTACTCGAAATTGGGGCAGAGGAAGCAAGACAAAATCCGGATGTGGTCACAGGTACGTTTCTTCTAAACGATCATTATGCATCAAGACTGTTTGATTCTGGAGCAGATAGAAGTTATGTATCGCTAGAATTTAAGCCAAAAATAAACTTAAGATCTCAGAAATTGAAATAAATATACGTTACTTGAATATGCTAACGAACAAGAAATTAAGGTCAGGGACGTAATTATGGACTGTACTTTAAATTTGGCCAAAAGAAAATTTATTATAGACCTAATCCCAATCAAGTTAGGAAGCTTTGATATGATTGTGGGTATGGATTGGTTGTCGAAAAACCAAGATGAAATTTGTTGCTCCTAAAATATCATTCGAGTTCCACGACCCGAAGGAGAAGTACTCAAAGTACATAGAGAGAAACCCAGAAGGAATATTAAAATGGTGACGTGCATGAAGATGCAAAAATACTTGAGAAAGGACTGCAGTGTGTATTTGGCTCACATCGTGAATAAGAAGATCGAAGAGAAACGCATTCAGGATATGCCTATAGTTCGGGATTTTCCCGAGGTATTCCCAGATGAGCTACCCGGACTGCCCCCACCAAGACAAGTTGAATTCCACATTGATTTAATTCCGGGAGCTGCGCCTGTGGCAAAATCACCTTATCGACTGTCACCGTCGGAAATGCAGGAATTATCAGAACAACTTCAAGAGCTGCTCGATAAAGGATTTATTAGGCCTAGTTCTTCACCTTGGGGAGCCCGAGTCCTTTTTGTTAAAAAGAAGGATGGATCTTTTCGAATGTGCTTTGATTACAGAGAACTTAACAAGCTGACCATTAAGAACCGATACCCACTCCCTCGAATAGATGACTTGTTTGACCAACTCCAAGGTGCTAATTTCTTCTCAAAGATTGATCTTCGATCTGTATATCATCAAATGAGGGTCCGAGAAGAGGATGTTCCCAAGACGGCGTTTAGGACTCGCTATGGCCATTACGAGTTCCTAGTGATGCCTTTCGGGCTAACAAACGCAACAGCTGTTTTCATGGACCTAATGAACACAGTCTGCAGACCGTATCTGGAGAAATTCGTTATTGTATTCTTAGATGACATACTTATTTATTCGCAAAGCAAGGAAGATCATGAGCGACATCTAAAGTTGATACTAGAGCTACTCAAGTAACAAAAATTGTAAGCAAAGTTCCCTAAATGTGAATTATGGATTCGCGAGGTACATTTTTTTGGCCACGTCGTCAATGATAAGGGAATTCACGTGGACCCGACGAAAATTGAGGCCATCAAAAAGTGGGAAGCTCCGAAGACACCAACGAAAATTCGTCAATTACTTGGTTTAGCAGGCTATTACCGGCGATTCATAAGGAATTTTTCAAAAATTGCGCAACCGCTAACGAAATTAACCCAAAAGGATAAGAAGTTCATTTGGGGAGAGGAACAAGAAGAAGCATTCCAGACACTTAAGCACAAGCTATGTATTGCACCGATTTTAGCATTACCCAAAGGCACACAGAATTTCGTGGTCTACTGTGATGCATCACACCAAGGTTTGGGGTGTGTGTTGATGCAAAATGATAAACTCATTGCATATGCTTCAAGGCAACTTAAAGTCCATGAGAAGAACTACACAACTCATGATTTGGAGCTAGGAGCCGTGGTATTCACACTCAAAATTTGGAGACATTATCTGTACGACACTAAATGAACTGTCTTCACTGATCATAAAAGCCTACAACACATCCTTGACCAGAAAATGCTCAATATGAGGCAAAAAAGATGGGTTGAGTTGTTTAGTGATTATGATTGTGAAATAAAGTACCATCCGGGCAAGACTAACGTTGTAGCCGACGCATTAAGCAGAAAAGAAAGAATGAAACCGTCAAGGGTACGGGCTATGGGAATGTTGGTTCAAACGATTTTAAAAGCTCAAATTCTCGAAGCTCAAGAAGGAGCGTTGAAGCTAGAGAATTTGAAGAACGAGAGCCTACACCACTTGGAAAATAAATTTCAAACAAAGTCAGATGGGGTACGTTACTTTGAAGATAGAGTTTGGATACCTAAGGTTAATAACCTACGATCAACCATTTTGGATGAAGCCCATCGATCAAGGTATTCGGTTCACCCAGGAGCTGATAAAATGTACAAAGACTTAAAGGAATATTACTGGTGGTCGGGAATGAAGAAAGACATTGATTTGTACGTAAACAAGTTTCGTAACCAAGCTATCCAGAACTGGGAAGGGACACGATTCCATATGGGTTATAGTAGATCGACTTACAAAATCAGCGCATTTCATTCCGATTCGGGAAGATTACAGTATAGAAAATCGTGCGAAAATTTACATCAATGAAATTGTTACACGTCATGGGGTGCCTATTTCCGTTATCTCAGATAGAGACACTCGTTTTACGTCACGATTTTGATAGTCTTTCCAAAAAGCATTGGGTACATGGTTGGACTTTAGCACTGCCTATCATCCTCAAACGGATGGACAATAGTTGAATTCTCCTAGAAGAACAGCTACCACAACAACATTCAGTGTGCGCCGTACGAAGCCCTATATGGACGTAAATGTAGATCACCACTTATCTGGTTGGAAATTGGAGACATGCAACTGACCAGGCCCGACATCATCCAGGAAACCACTGGCAAGATCTCAATCATCAAGGAAAGGTCAAGACAGCAAGAGATCGTTAGAAGAGTTACGCTCATAATCGGAGAAAGCCATTGGAATTTCAAGTGGGTGATAAGGTGTTGTTGAAGGTATCACCATGGAAGGGACTAGTACGCTTCAAGAAAAGAGGCAAGCTGGGTCCTAGATATATTAGCCCATTTGAAATACTTGAAAGAATTGGGCCAGTGGCGTACAAGCTAAAGTTACCACAGGAATTAAGCGCCATCCACGATACGTCCCATGTGTCAAATCTGAAGAAATGCTTAAAGGATGAAACAGTGATTTTACCCCTGTAAGACGTTCAGATTAGCGATCGGTTACACTTCATTGAAGAACCAATTGAAATACTTGACCGAGAAGTCAAACGGCTAAGGCATAGTAAGATTCCTATTGTAAACGTTCGCTGGAATTCGAAGCATGGCCCAGAGTATACATGGGAGCGAGAAGACTTCAGGAAGCATAATTATCCCTACCTTTTCGCAAACGCCTCTGGGAAAGCCAGTCATTAAAATTTTGGGACGAAATTCCTCTAACAAGGGGAGACTGTGACAACTGTCATATCAGAAACTTCAGGTTAGCAATAGTTTAGGGCTTCTAAGAATTAAAATTTACTTAGCAAGGCTTAATTAGATAGTTAAGTGCGTAACCGGCTTAGATTTCCGGTGTCTAATCCCGATAGCCCGCTACTGCAAGTATAGGATAAAATTTATTTTAATGTAATGTCAAAAACATTTAATTTCACCAAATATAATAATATTTGATGATATAAAATTCTAATTTCAAATATAGAAGTCCAATTTAAAATCTAACCATTTTGCCAAAATTGAGAAAATTGACCTAAAACAACTTGTATTTCATTTTTTTTAAGTACTTGAACAACAAAAATTGGGCTTTTAATAACATTTAACCTTTTTTTTTTATGGGAATGGGCCTTGCATGCATATTAAAAGTGTCATAACTCTCTCAAAACTTAATGAAAAAGACTGATTCTTCTTCTGGAAATTAGGTTTATGAGTTAAGATTATAATTCATTTAGAATCATTGGAAAAGGACAGGTTTTGAGCTTCCAACCAACAGTAACTTCCAGATTATGCATTCTGTCTTAAAGATTGTGACCCTTAAAAGAGAAAATAGCTATTTAATAACTTAAACCCCTCCAAAATTCGTAATATTTTGACAAAATGTTTCTAACTCGGTAACTTAAACCATAGAAAAATTTGGATAAGAAATTAGATGAGGAAGATATAATTTAGGGATGATTTATAAAGTGAAGTATCTTAAAAACCAATATGAACTTTCTGGATTTTATAATTTTATGTGAACCAAGTTGGAGCCTTTAAAAATTTGAGTTAAATAAACACTTTGGACAAATCAAGGACAACATGTATTACAACTCTTTATATATCAAGTAGGCATTACATAAGATAGGTTTTGATACAAGAAAAGACCTAATTCTTTTAGACCCGAAAAGGAAATGTGACTAATTGCATTCCTTGCTTTGATAGGAAAGGATTAGGCTGGGCAAGTAAGCGACTACGTTCATCTTTCAAGATTAATAGCAAGCCGGTGAGTATTCATAGCCCCTTTTACTACGTTACCTACAATTTTTGGGGGAAAAGCATGTTATAAACTGAAATTCTTAAATGTTTGATGTTATTGAACATTAAACTTGCGAAATGATTGAATATGGCACTAAGGCATGTACACTAGTAGTATGAGTTTGAGTTAAAAACGTTAAGTCCCAAATTGGTGACACTACTAATTAACTATTAATGAGCCGATAGTTTAGTGGATAGCGCTATTTGGATTGACAATCCCACCTATTACTGACGAGTATTGGTGCACTCTGCTAAAACACGGGTTCTACACATGTGGATTATTCCACCGCTGAGGTAGTTCGAGAAACATAAAGGGCGTAGTTGTCGGAAGGTTTAGTAGTGGCTCAACACTTATGTTTACCAGAAGTACATTGTGCCTTGCAATAATACCTAAACTTGAATTTCATACGCATTTTAAATGCATACTTAATTACATCTTACAATTGATGAAAATTTGATTGTCAAAATTGAAAACTGTGAACTCACCAACTCTTTGTAGTTGACCTTGTATTTTAACGTGCTTCTCAGGGGTTAAGAGTTAAACAATAATGCTTAGTCATGCACGCGTGTCAACATATTTTAACCCGAAGTTTAACATATTTTAACACCTGTTTTGTTAAAACGCTTTTACTTTCTGTTTTACTGTTAAACTTCGGGTTGTAATTTTGTAACTATGAACTTATGTTTTATGGCTTGAATGAATGATTGGTATTCTGTATATATTTTTTCTATGAAACTTGGGTTGTCGTACCTCGTATTTCCGCTTTAGTGGAGTGTGACAAAAACCCAATTATAGACACTAATGCAACAACACCAAAGATGACTTCCAAAGCTAAGTCCTCCTCGAAACCTTTAAGTAGCACTCATCACACCAAAGTGTCGCTAGAACCATAACCCGAAGGACCTGATGCACATGCCGACAATAAAAAGTGTTAGACTTGACACCTAGTGAGTTAAAGCAATTTACACCGGTTATCTAAAACAATAAAACAGGAGGGGTACTATTTAGATCACAATTTCCATTATAAAATTCATTTATAATGAAAGTGATACTTTTCTCAGATCCGCCATTTTCGTGATAAAACACTTCAAATAGAAATAACCCACAATTACGGAACCAAACCAAATACTCGCACAAAGTACAAATAGGATTAAAGTCTAAATACCGAAAATGAAAAATATAATTCTTTTATCCCAAAACCTTAATATATGGAGCGGATCTAATACATTAAGATCATAAATAAAGGTTGTTTGCCAAAACTCAGGTAATATAAAGGCGTGGATAATATATACCCTAAAACATCATTTGACAACAACGAGGGAGACCTGTATCCGTTAAGAATGACAAGAATACCTGAGTGTGCCACTCATAAAAAGTTAATAGCATGACACTTCAATACTTAGAGTCTAAATGTCTCTAAGAATCCTTACAAGTTGCATCTCAAGATTCGATTGACCTTAGTGACCATTCTAATGAATTGCACCTCAATGCTCGACCTACTTAGTGTCTACCAAAAAGGGAACACCATGTGACAACTGTCAAAATTCGAGCTTTCAGGTTAGCTTCTATTAAGTTTATTAGTGTTTATATAGTTTAATTTTAAGAATAGGAGTTAGTTGGTTTAGAATGGCCAAAAAATCCCTAGCATTTCCGGTAGTCGCTTAAAATATCCGATTCCGACCCGTAACTGTCTGAAACGTCCAATACAGTGCCAAATGCTCTAACTTATACGCAATTTATATAAAACATATAGTTTTAGTATTTTTGTTATAAAACTTTTATTTTTATTAGAAACTAACCAAAATGGGCTAACACAGTTGAGAAAAAGGCCAAAATTGAGAAATTGGACTTCAAATATCACATTTTGGGCTTAAAATAAAGTTTTTAAGGAAATATTTTTGGGTTTTGGGTGGGGCCCATCACCATGGCCGCCCCCCCCTCTAATCCACATATAAAACTTATTTATTTTTGTATTTCCCCTTATTTGCAACATTCAAAATTCAAATCTCTCTCTCTCTCTAGAACAAAAAGCCATAATCATTTCTCTCTTCTTCCTCTCTTTCTCTCAAAAAACTCCAGCCATTTCTTTCATCAAAAACTCATCTTAGTGCAAGAACATTGAAGATATTCGACACACAATCATCCAAGTAAGTACAAAACGTCATCTTCTTCATTTTCTTATCATTTTTTGGGTGAAAACCCCACTTTTCTTGCATTATAAGCATTCTTCTTCTAAATCTTTGAATTTTCTGAGTTTATGGAGATATTACACACCAAAAACATGTAAAAATGTTCATATAATGGTGGTAATCTATGACCCAAACAATAAAACTCAAGAAAATGGTAAAAATCATGATTTTATGTGTTTTTGAACAACAATGGAGACTTTTGGTGCTGACAGATTCTATGCATGTGCATAAATCGTCCATTTCTTGCAAATAATATGTTCAAAAATCATGAATCTTCTTTCTACAAGTTTATTTAGTGAGTTGGGGTTCTAATCCAAGTGGTCTCACTAAAAAACATTGAGTTTTGACCCCCCAAATGCTCATATCAAGATGCATGTGCATCTGGAAGTTCAACAGTAGGCAAATCCTACTTTCAACGACCATAACTCTTTGAATACTCATCCAAATTACTTGATTTTTCTTCTGAAAGTTCATTTAATGAAATAATTTTCAAATGCCACTAATTTCATTAAAAAATATGGTGGTTTGAGGTTCCAACTAATTAAGTGTGCAAAGTGTCAACCAATGACAGATTTGGGCATGCATGTTCAAATGGCCATATCTCTTTCAAAACTCAATGAAAAAAGATGATGTTTCTTTTGAGAGTTAGTTTTATGAGTTATATTCAGTTTGCAAGTGGAATCACTTAAAAATATGGAGTTTGGACCCTCTAAACACCTAAAATACTTTAGAAGTGCAATCTGTGAAACCACCAGCAGCTAAACTCTACTTTGTGTGTTAGTATTTCCTTTGTTATTTGTCTTTAATGCATGATTCTTCTTCTAAAACTTTCTTTTATGAGTTAGGATTCATATGAATCCAGTTTCATTCAAACATATGAAGTTTTGAGGCATTAACCAATTTATTAAAGTTAAGTGTGCAATCTGTCAGCTAATGACAGAATTGTGCATGCAACTTTGTAGTGCCATATCTCCTTCATAACTTCTTCAAAATCAGTGATTCTTATCTCAAAAGTTTCCATTATGAGTTATGATTCCAATCAAACTGGAAATTCTATAAATTACTGAGTAGAACTCCTTAAATGAGTGATTTACTAACATGGTGTAATTTGCCATACCAGTTGTGACCCTTTGCATTGCATAAATTATATGAATCATATTTACATGTCCAAAATGCGTTAAATTTGGTCACAATGACCATAACCAATTACCATATCACATATAAAAATATGGGAAACTATGTGATTTTGGAAGTCTCTACATTTTGAACATTTTGAGTACTAAAAGTTTATGTCCAGAAGTGAAATTCTGGAATTTCTTGATTTTAACAATTATTGATCATTTGATGGTTTATAACACAACTTACGGTATAAATTACTATATTAACGAGCATAGGTGCAGTATGTATAATTGGAATATAGACAATCAAGTTGGATGCATGTGGACATTTATAAGCTTAAGACTTATTCACCTCCATAAGTGATGGTTTTGGGCATTTCTCTTTGTTAGGAAATCGGTAGGCCTTTGAGTGGGGGATCATATCGTGCTTCGGAGTAGCGGAGCTTTGCACAAAGGTGAGTATTCATGGCCCTTCTTTTAAATGTTCATTTCGTTTTGAGGTGTAAAGCATGTTGAATTAAAAGAAAGTGAATTGATTTATATGATTGAATGAAAATTATATAAATTGTTATGATGAGCAAATTGATAATTTACAAATGATATGTTGAGTTATGTGAAGTCCCCGTGTTACACTACTATTTAACTCTGTTTACTTGAGCCGATGATATTTGTGGATAGCGCTATTTGGTTGACATACCCACCTAACTGGCAAGTAGGGGTGCACTTTATCAATTAAGAATGCTGTACAAATGTGGACTTTAAGTCCACCTCTAAGGTAGTTCGTGGGGCGTAGAATGTCGTTTAGGCTTAGTAGTGGCTCAATAATTAAATATCATGTGTAAAAATAATTTGCATATTTTCTCATAAAAATTGAAATGTTTAATATTGATGCGAACATCCGTTTCGCTATGTTTATACCTTGCATATAAAATATTTTTGTGCATTCGAAAACCCGTGAACTCGCCAACTCTTTGTAGTTGACTCTTCCGTTTTATCATGCTTTACAGGAAAATAGAGGTAACCGATCAAGGGTAACTTATTTTGTGGAACACCAATCAAGATTTTATATGTATCTTTTCAATTCGATGTAAAATTGTTTGTTAAGACAAAGTTGTCGAATTATAAACTTTTAAACTGTAAACGTTGATGTTTTATTTATGAATGTATGGTTGGTGTTTATATTCCTACTGCTGTGAACTT
Source organism: Silybum marianum (assembly GCA_036898165.1). Classification (NCBI taxonomy): domain Eukaryota; kingdom Viridiplantae; phylum Streptophyta; class Magnoliopsida; order Asterales; family Asteraceae; genus Silybum; species Silybum marianum. The sequence goes on along the minus strand of CM072530.1, from coordinate 18,155,356 downwards.
GAACTGTCTTACCCCGTGTTTCCGCTTTAGCGGGGTGTGACAGACTTGGTATCAGAGCCTTAGGTTATAGAGAACACCGGTTTTCTAATAAAAACCATGCACTATAACCAAAATTTTTGTTTTCTTAGATGAAGTTAAAAATTTAAAAACCTACTACTAGTATAACTACAATAAGCATTGTTCTAGCAAATTATAATTAGGCAAAGCCTGATCACCTATGTCTAAATATGGTATGAGTAAGAAGGGACTTGGACTAGTTATACTAAAAATTAGCATAGATCGGGAAAACTTCTTATTTCAAAAAAAAAAAAAAATAGCGTGAGTTCGCATGAGTATTATAAGATGTTCCTAACATTTATAAAATCTTTTTTTTTTATTTCCACAGTATCATGTCATCGTCCGAAAATTCCCCAGATGGGTCTGGTTATGTCACTTGTCGAGTTAGGAGGACTGACCCGACCCACGAAGAATACGACCCTTCCGAGCACAGTCACGACGAGGATACTGCTGATTCCTCTATTCGATCACTCCCTACTATGCCTGTACCTTCACCTACTGGCGAGGGTACATCGCGAGGACCAAGGACAATCAGAACCGCTCGAAAGCGCGTTCTCCCTGTCAGAAGAGTAACTTTCACGGTTCCTTCCATACCTTCGGAAGAACCATCCCAATCGCGATCCTGGTCGCGAAGTGTGACTCCTCCTCCACCCGCAGTTGGAGTACCTGTGCCCCGACCACAAGGAATGACCGCAGCGGAAAATTACTGGGGCTCGGGTATGGCCAACGAGGTACATACTCATCGGCTGAGGTTTTTGACCATTTACAGCAGTCCATAGACGGTATTTTTACAGCCCTGTACTCACAGGATGAGATTACTGGTAGAATCATGGAGATCACCTCTGAGTCTAGGAGGGCGATTAGGAGGTTGTACAAATGTTTGGCTTGGGCATTAGGAGCGTTGATGGTGTTGCTAGGAGTCTTGATTTGGGTATTGATGCATTAAGAGACTTCTGTTTTTATGAATCTTTTGGATAACAACAGTTATTTTTTTTGAGGCTTGTACCCTAGATGTTAAGTTTAAACACTTTATTGTTTTGTTGGTATTGTATTTTGGATTTTTTTTATGATTAATTGTTATGCTTATTTTCGGAGTTATGCATGATAATTATTTACCGCATGATTGTTCGTGTATGAGTTTATTTGATTATTGTTGAGTGAATGTTATAGATACGCATAACTTAATATGTAGACTATATGTGACCATAGTATTAGAATCTGACCAAGACTCCATTTCAAATGGTGTTTTAGAACAATGCCTCCAAGGAGAGAGAACCCAGAAGTTGCACGACTGGTATCCGAACAACTCATGGCTGCACTTCCAAACATTGTTAGCCAAGTAGCAGCTGGCCTAAATTCTAATCAAAATAACAATCCTGGACCGGGAGATAGAGAATGTACATATAAATCTTTCAGGGGTTGTAACCCTAAAGAATTCCACGAAACTGAAGGAGCCGTCGGTTTACTGACCTGGTTAGAGAGCATAGAGTTTGTTCTCCACATTAGCAAGTGTACAGAAGGAAGGAAAGTAGAGTATGCTGCTTGTCTTTTACAAGGGCGAGCATTAACTTGGTGGAACACTCAAGTACAGACACGAGGGAGGGAAGCAGCAAACAATCTTACTGGGAAGACTTTAAAAGAATGCTGAAGGAAGAATATTGTCCGAGAAGTGAAATTTAGAAATTAGAAGCAGAATTATGGAACCATGAAATGAAAGGAAACGACATTGATACTTATACTGCCCGTTTCCATGAATTAGCCAAGCTAGTACCACATTTGGTAACACCTGAGGAGAATAGAGTTGACCGATATGTTTGGGGTTTGTCTCCGGAAATTAGAGGGGACATTACTTCAGCTGATCCAAAGACACTTCAAGCAGCAGTAAACGTAGCAACACGACTCACCAACAATGCGAACCGTACAGGGACGTTTGCAACCAACAAGGAATTGGGAAAGAGAAAGGTGGATGAATCTGCAAGAAGACAGTTTGGGAAGAGATCGGGTAAGGATCAAAGAACATCAGGAAATTATGGTATTCAGGCATCGGCAATGGAGAAAGGAAAAGAGTCGTACCCGAAATGTGATAAATGTAATAATCATCATCAGGGAAGATGCATTACTTGTCTCAAGTGTAATAGGAAAGGCCATGTTGCCAAGGATTGTCGAATGGGTGATAAGCGGGTGTGTTATGAATGTGGAAGCCCGGATCACTTCAGGAATAAATGTCCAAAAAGGAATTGGAGGCCAGATACCAGGCAAACGCAACCAACAAACCAAGGAAATCAAGGAGGACCGGCCAGAGGTCGAGTGTTCGAGATTGGAGCTGAAGAAGCAAGGCAGAATCCAAATGTCGTTACAGGTACGTTTCTCCTGAATAATCATGATGCATCTATACTATTTGATTCTGGAGCAGATAGGAGTTTTGTGTCATTAGATTTTAGACCAAAGATAAATCTAAGGCCTCAAAAGTTGAAAGAATCATACATAATTGAATATGCCAACGGTCAAGAGTGTAGGGTCAATGATGTAATAATGAACTGCACTATAAATTTGGTAGTAGGGATTTCCGTATAGATTTAATCCCGATTAAACTAGGAAGTTTTGACGTGGTTGTGGGCATGGATTGGTTATCCAAAAACCGAGCCGAAATTTGTTGCTCCGAAAAGATCGTACGAATTTCGTTACCCGAAGGGGGAAAACTCGAAGTACACGGAGAGAAACCCAGGAGGGGTATTAAAGTAGTGACATGTATGAAGATGCGAAAGTATTTGAGAAAGGATTGCATTGCTTTTCTAGCTCACATCAAGGATAAAAAGGCTGAAGAAAAACGCGTTCAAGATATTCCTATAGTTCGGAATTTTCCTGAGGTATTCCCGGACGAATTGACTAGAGTACCCCCACCAAGACAAGTGGAGTTTCACATAGAATTAATTCCTGGAGCCGTGCCAGTCGCGAAAGAACCATATCGATTAGCACCATCAGAGATGCAAGAGCTGTCGGAACAACTTCAGGAATTACTCTACAAAGGATTTATCAGACCTAGCTCTTCACCTTGGGGAGCCCCAATTTTATTTGTTAAGAAGAAAGATGGATCTTTTCGAATGTGTATCGATTATAGGGAACTCAACAGTTGACAATTAAGAACCGATACCCCCTTCCCCGGATTGATGATCTGTTTGACCAACTTCAAGGTGCAACTTAGTTCTCGAATATCGATCTTAGGTCTGGATATCATCAAATGAGAGTGCGAGAAGAAGATATCCCCAAGACGGCCTTTAGGACTCGATACAGTCACTACGAGTTCCTAGTCATGCCATTTGGTGTAACAAACGCACCGGCGGTCTTCATGGATTTGATGAATAGAGTATGTGGACCATACCTAGACAAATTCGTGATCGTGTTTATAGATGATATACTCATTTATTCTCGAGACAAAAAGGAGCATGAGCAACATTTGAAGTTGATATTGGAATTGCTCAGAAATGAAAGGTTGTACGCGAAATTCTCTAAATGTGAATTCTGGATTCGTGAGGTACACTTTCTTGGCCATGTGGTGAATGAAAAGGGAATCCAAGTTGATCCAGCTAAAATTGAGGCCATTAAAAAATGGGAAGCCCCGAAGACACCGACCGAGATCCGCCAATTTCTGGGATTGGCAGGTTATTACCGGCGATTTATCAAGAATTTCTCTAAGATCGCGCAACCACTAACAACTCTAACACAAAAAGATAAAAAGTTTATTTGGGGAGAGAAACAAGAAGAAGCTTTCTAGACACTCAAACACAAGTTATGCAACGCACCGATTCTAGCTCTACCCGAAGGAGTAGATAACTTCATAGTCTACTATGATGCTTCACATCAGGGAATGGGCTGCGTATTAATGCAAAAAGACAAGGTTATTGCATACGCATCAAGACAACTGAAGATTCACGAGAAGAATTATACTACTCATGATTTGGAACTAGCAGCGGTGGTGTTCGCACTCAAGATCTGGAGACATTATCTCTATGGTACTAAGTGTACTATATTCACAGATCACAAGAGCCTTGAACATATTCTTGACCAGAAAATGTTAAACATGAGGTAAAGAAGATGGGTTGAACTACTTAGTGACTACGACTGTGAAATAAAGTACCATCCAGGCAAAGCTAATGTGGTAGCCGACGCGTTAAGCCGAAAGGAAAGAGTAAAACCAACAAGAGCACGTGCTATGGGCATGATGGTCCAGACGAGTTTAAAAACTCAAATACTGGAAGCACAAGGAGAACCTTTGAAAGAAGAGAATTTGAAGAATGAAACCTTGCAGCACCTAGAGAAGGAATCTGAAATGCAGACAGATGGGGTACATTACTTTAAGAATAAAGTATGGGTACCGAAAGTTGGTGATCTACGATCAATCATTTTGGACGAAGCCCATCGATCCAGATAAAATGTATAAGGATTTGAAGGAGTATTATTGGTGGCCGGGAATGAAGAAAGATATTGCCGTGTTCGTAAGCAAGTGCCTGGCTTGTGCTAAGGTAAAGCCGAACATCAGAAACCATCTGGTTTACTTCAACAACCGGAAATACCACAATGGAAATGGGAGCAAATAACAATGGATTTTGTGACTAAGCTACCCAGGACTGGAAAAAGGCACGATGCTATATGGATTATAGTAGATCGACTTACCAAATCGGCTCATTTCATTCCCATTCGCGAAGATTTCAGCATTGAAAGGCGTGCACAAATCTACATTAATGAAATAGTTACACGTCATGGTGTGCCTATTTCCATTATTTCGGACAGAGATACACGATTTACGTCGCGATTTTGGCAATCTCTTCAAAAGGCTTTGGGTACGCGTTTAGATTATAGCACTGCCTATCATCCTCAAACAGATGGTCAATCGGAAAGAACTATTCAAACGTTAGAGGATATATTGCGTGCATGTGCAATAGATTTCGATGGGAGTTGGGATACCCACCTGCCACTAGTTGAATTCTCTTATAACAACAGTTATCACACCAGCATACAATGTGCACCATACGAAGCTCTATACGGACGTAAGTGCAGGTCACCACTTAGCTGGGTAGAAATCGGAGATAGACAGTTGACAACGCCCGATATTATTCAGGAAACCACTGATAAGATCTCGACCATCAAATAATACTCCTTCAAAGAAAGCCGTTGGAGTTTCAAGTGGGAGATAAAGTGCTATTAAAAGTGTCCCCATGGAAAGGACTGGTACGCTTCAGGAAGAGAGTCAAGCTGGGTCCAAGATACATTGGTCCATTCGAAATACTTGAAAGAATCGGACCAGTGGCGTACAAGTTGAAGTTACCACCGAATCTAAGCGCCATCCACGACACATTTCATGTGTCGAATCTAAAGAAATGCCTAGCAGATGAAACCTTGATGTCACCCCTAGACGACGTTCAGATTAACGATCGGTTAAACTTCGTTGAAGAACCAGTTGAGGTATTGGACCGAGAAGTTTAACAGTTAAGGTGCAGTAAAATTCCTATTATTAAAGTTCATTGGAATGCGAAACATGGTCCAGAATATACCTGGGAACGTGAAGATTTGATGAAGCAAAAGTATCCCAGCTTATTCATGAACACCCCGGAGAAAGCCACTTCTTAAATTTCGGGACGAAATTTCTTTAATGGGGGAAGGCTGTGACAACTGTCAAAATTCGAGCTTTCAGGTTAGCTTCTATTAAGTTTATTAGTGTTTATATAGTTTAATTTTAAGAATAGGAGTTAGTTGGTTTAGAATGGCCGAAAAATCCCTAGCATTTCCGGTAATCGCTTAAAATGTCCGATTCCGACCCGTAACTGTCTGAAACATCCAATACAGTGCTAAATGCTCTAATTTATACCCAATTTATATAAAATATAAACTTTTAGTATTTTTTTATAAAACTTTTATTTCTATTAGAAACCAACCAAAATGGGCTGACAAAGTTGAGAAAAAAGCTAAAATTGAGAAATTGGACTTCAAATCTAACATTTTTGGCTTAAAATAAAGTTTTTAAGGAAATATTTTTGGGTTTTGGGTGGGGCCCATCCCCATGGCCGCCCCGCCCCCCACCCCCTCTAATCCACATATAATTTTTTTTTTGTATTTAGTGAGTTGGGGGTTCTAATCCAAGTGGTCTCACTCAAAAACATTGAGTTTTGACCCCCCAAATGCTCATATCAAGATGCATGTGCATCTGGAAGTTCAACAGTAGGCAAATCCTACTTTCAACGACCATAACTCTTTGAATACTCAGCCAAATTACTTGATTTTTCTTCTGAAAGTTAATCTAATGAGTTACCTTTCAAATGCCACTGATTTCATTAAAAATATGGTGATTTGAGGTTCCAAATAATTGAAACAAAATGAGTGTTCAAAGTGTCAACCAATGACAGATTTGTGCATGCATGTTCAAATGTCCATATCTCTTTCAAAACTCAATGAAAAATGATGATTTTTCTTTTGAGAGTTAGTTTTATGAGTTATATTCAGTGTGCATGTGGAATCACTTAAAAATATGGAGTTTTTACCCTCCAAACACCTAAAATACTTTAGGTGTGCAATCTGTGAAACCACCAGCAGCTAAACTCTACTTTGTGTGTTAGTATTTCTTTGTTATTTGTCTTTAATGCATGATTCTTCTTCTAGAACTTTCTTTTATGAGTTAGGATTCATATGAATCTAGTTTCATTCAAACATATGAAGTTTTGAGGCATTAACCAATTTATTAAAGTTAAGTGTGCAATCTGTCAGCTAATGACAGAATTGTGCATGCAACTTTGTAGTGCCATATCTCCTTCATAACTTCTTCAAAATCAGTGATTCTTATCTCAAAAGTTTCATTTATGCTTTATGATTCCAATCCAACTGGAACTTCTAGAAAATACTGAGTAGAACTCCTCAAATGAGTGATTTACTAACATGGTGTAATCTGCCATACCAGTTGTAACCCTTTGCATTGCATAAACTATTTGAATCATTTTTACATGTCCAAAATGCCTTAAATTTGGTCACAATGACCATAACCAATTACCATATCACATATAAAAATATGGGAAACTATGTGATTTTGGAAGTCTCTACATTTTGAACATTTTGAGTACTAAAAGTTTATGTCCAGAAGTGAAATTTTGGAATTTCTTGATATTAACAATTATTGATCATTTGATGGTTTATAACACAACTTACGGTATAAATTACTATATTAATGAGCATAGGTGCATTATGTATAATTGGACTATAGACAATCAAGTTGGATGCATGTGGACATTTATAAGCTTAAGACTTATTCACCTCCATAAGTGATGGTTTTGGGCATTTCTCTTTGTTAGGGAATCGGTAGGCCTTTGAGTGGGGGATCATATCATGCTTCGGAGTAGCGGAGCTTTGCACAAAGGTGAGTATTCACGGCCCCTCTTTTAAATGTTCATTTCGTTTTGGGGTGTAAAGCATGTTGAATTAAAAGAAAATTAATTGATTTATATGATTGAATGAAATTTATATAAATTGTTATGATGAGCAAATTGATAATTTACAAATGATATGTTGAGTTATGTGAAGTCCCCGTGTTACACTACTATTTAACTCTGTTTATTTGAGCCGATGATATTTGTGGATAGCGCTATTTGGTTGACATACCCACCTAACTGGCAAGTAGGGGTGCACTTTATCAATTAAGAATGCTCTACACATGTGGACTTTAGGTCCACCTCTGAGGTAGTTCGTGGGGCGTAGAATGTCGTTTAGGCTTAGTAGTGGCTCAATAATTAAATATCATGTGTAAAAGTAATTTGCATATTTGCTCATAAAAATTGAAATGTTTAATATTGATGCGAACATCCGTTTCGCTATGTTTATACCTTGCATACAAAATATTTTTGTGCATTCAAAAACCCGTGAACTCACCAACTCTTTGTAGTTGACTCTTCCGTTTTATCATGTTTTACAGGAAAATAGAGGTAACCGATCAAGGGTTACTTATTTTGTGGAACACCAATCAAGATTTTATATATATCTTTTTATTTCGATGTAAATTGTTTGTTAAGACAAAGTTGTCGAAATATAAACTTTTAAACTGTAAACGTTGATGTTTTATTTATGAATGTATGGTTGGTGTTTATATTCCTACTGCTGTGACTTGAACTGTCTTACCCCGTGTTTCCGCTTTAGCGGGGTGTGACACACCATCAAGCGACGAAGATCCTGGTGTGTCATCAAGATAAACACTTTTCGGACTCAACCCTCCTAGTGACTCCTTGAAAAGTTTATGGTAATTAATTGAGGGTCCTGGGGCCAACCACACCATACCCCTACGATCGTAAATAAAAGACTGACTTATGTGTCTATGGATCCAATGCAACACTATTTAAATTATATGTCCACAAAATGAATGGACAATGCACTTAAAACATGTAATTTTATAAATCTATATATTATAAATGCATATAAAGTCCAACAGCTCAAATTAGAGCAATTTAAGTTAGAAAAATGGCCCCAAGAGTTATTTAAGTCAAATTGAGCCAAAAACTCAACATTTTAAATGATTGATAAATAAAAGTCATTAAAAACAATAAAATGAAATTAACTTTGTTTATGCATACACATGCTCTAAAAGTATAATTTACTCCAAACCCTCATGGTTGAGACAAACCATTTTCAAAATGGAGACATACCATTTATATTACCAAAATGTGTAACACCCCATATTTTATATAAAATTATGTAAAATCCCGAGTTTTTGATGTAATTATAACTTTGGGTTGAATCGTGTTGTTTTAGCTAATTAGAAGGTAACCCTTCATAAGGTGTGCCCACTACTAATGACAGAACAACTTCTGTCCAACCACCTTCAATCTTGGATGAGGTGTGGCCACACCTTATGGCGAATCAGTTGTTGTCCAGCTTTTATAAACACAATTTTTGGCCCTTGTCTTCATTTCACACTTCACCTATTCCTCTCCATTCTCTCTACTTTGACTCATGTTCTCGGGCGCTGACTTTGGGGTCTAAAACCTTATGAGCACCGATTCCTTCAAGGATCCAAGATTTTTGGGTTAAATCTTTTCACCATCTCCATTTCCTCCATTAATGCTCACATCTACTTCCGAGATTTTTCATCTAAACTCGATTTGAAGACCTAGTATAGTATTCATTGTTCATCTCCAAGTGTTTACATGCTACCAAATATCAAGATTCCATGTGCTGATTAGATCCAAATTTGTCATCATCTTCATCTTCTCCAACTTCTTTTTCACCATTGTTGACCTAGTTTTGGGGTTTCCCCAAAATGAAACTGTAAGTCATCCTAACCTTTCTAAACCTTACTTGTTGTCAAATCTTCCATTTCAGTTCTCTAGAACATTTATTTTGAGGTATCTCCCATATTTAGAGTTTTGACCATTTACGAGTATTTTGGATGATTAGAGGTTTTGACTAAGAATTGTTATGAGATTGATTTAGGGTTGTTCTTGGTGTCTTTCGGATTTATTTGTGATCTAGATGAAGGCACTAGTGTTGGATATTGGTGGATCTAAAGGCTTCATCGAAGGAAGCTCAGGTTTAGGGTAAAAACCTGAATTTAGCCTGAATTTAACAATGTGAGTTCAAGTTGCTTTGTGGAAAATATGTGAATGCCAAAAATGTCCATTTCAAAGTATCAACATGTTTTACTTACTATTATCAAATGTATGGGTTATTTGGTGAGTTTTGCATATTTTATAAATTTTGTTTTATAAATCATGTAAAAGGTTTATATTTAGATTTTTGGAAATATTAATAAATAAATCATAAGTTTGGGTTCTTTTGATGAATTATGCTGTAAATAAAAATTATTTGGTGTTAAATGCATTTTAGAGTATTTGATTGGAAAATGCATATTATTGTGTTATGAAATATTTTGGAAATATAAACGGTTTGATTTTAATTGGAAAATGATTCGTCCCAATCAATGGTTGTTTTGAGTTAATTATGTATTTGGAGCATGTATTTGCATAAACGTCGGTTAAATATGTTTTATTACTTTCAATGACTTTTATAAAATAGTCAATTAAGTTGTTGAGCTTTTGTCCGATCTAATTTGCTCTATGTGGAGATTTTGGAGTTATATGCAATTGGGTGCGTTAGTCATTCAATTGGTGTCGTGTAATTTTAGAATGTAATACAATGGATCCATAGGCATAGAAGTCAAGTTTCTTGTTTTGGAATTAGTGTAGTCAACTTATTTGACTACGTACTGGATACGGTTGATGTCTTATTTCTCAAATTGAATAAATTTAAAATCTCCATTGTAAATAATTTGGTTCATTTAAAAACCAATTTTAAAGTTAGGTTGTTTTACGATAAACAAACATATTTGAACCAATTTGCATGTTATCCATTTAAAATCTCTATTTTAAATATTGGTTGATTTTAAAACTCTATTTTAAAGGTCGACACTTCAATTTGAAACAGTTTTAAATAAGCGCGTTTGAACCAATTTTATGATCTTTACTAGCATGCAAAAATCCTATGTTTTAAAACATATAAAAGAACATAATCAACTATAAACATGCAAAACAAAGTGCATAAAACCAAGACAAATCTATTGACATTTTTTTGTGAGCCTAACAAGAAATGCCAAGGTCCATTCCTAAGGGACAAAAAAAAATGAATACTTTTAAATTATGTATTAAAGCTCCCACTTGCTCCAACATCTCTATGTATGCAAGACATCAAATCTCCTCATGTACTGGAAAATGCACATCATGGCGGAAAGTTGGCTTGCAGGCCAGAAGTTGGTGGATACACCAACATGGCCCAAAAACCTACGTCTTCAATCTTCATGTTGGCCTCCATTTTGTTACATTTACAAGAATAAAAAATAGCTTCTAAAAACTAAACTAATAGTTACAAATTGAACCAAACTTGAAATAATAAATCCTATTTGGTATTACATACCAACATGAATGAACGGAGTAATTTACAACCAAATTGAATTCCAACATACACATTCATTCATACAAGGTCCATGACTTGTTTATGCACTAAAAACTCATCAAAAGAATTTTAACCAAACATTTTCATTGTTTTTCTAAGGCAACAATTTGTGACCCTTTATGCATGAAAAGATGGTCACAACAAAAAGAACACTTTCAAGAAAGTTCCCAAAGAATCCATGCATGGACTTTCTTACTTGAAGAAAATATTCATGGCTTCCATAAACAATAAATATCCAAAAAAAAAATATGCATGCAAAGCCAGATATCACTTAACGGGTTTTGCTCAAAAAAACGTTTTTTTTCATAAAAACAAAGAAGATACAACGGAAGCTTAAAATTTCGAACAACATAAACAATTTAAACCCAAAAGAGAATCTACTTGCATGCACAAAATGTTTCTTAAAACAACCATAGGAAAGAAAAACTAACAACCTTTGAAGCCTTTGGTTCTTCACGGGAGGTTGGAAGTTGATGTTGAATGGAGAAAGCAAACTAGAGGTCCTCCAATGTAATCTACCCAACAAGCTTTGAAGAACACCCACGGTGCTAGTCTTTCTTACAATATTTTCTGTCAACTAATTTGAAGGTATTTAGGTGTTTTTTTTTCTCTCTAAAATTCAGCCAATGTTGTACGGAAACGGAAGACACATTACATTTTATATTGCACACATAACACATGCATGATTACCTTTCAAAAAGCTTGCACATGCATTGGTCAGAAAAAGAGGTGATAACCTAAAGTACACTCCAACCTTGGAGTGCCTATATTCGGCCAATAAGGAGAGGGGAGAAGGGTGATACCCCCAAAAGTGGGTCCCACCCATTCTTGAAAGAGTTTATAAAAGCTTTTTAAATTTTATAAAACGTCTACCCTTATAATTAACACATACACTATGTATGAATTATGTAAATTATCTAATATGATTTTTAACACGAAATTATTTATCATAAATTATTATTTCAAAAATAATAAACTTGTATGATAAATTGCAAGATTTGAATTTATTTATCAATAATCCAATTCTTATAAATATATTCAATAAGGTGTCCATTTGTTATTAGTGTGGCTCTATAGGATCATATATTATTGGTAATGACATTTTATGTTGTGCCTTGGGCATATAGGCCAACAATATCCCACTCGCACAAGGTTCAATATATATTGTCACAAATAGTAGAATGACGTCTAGCAAGACAGTACTGCCCCCAACAACATATGACTTAAATCCATTCATCAACACCCAATTCCTAGAAGCCCAAAGCTTACAATTGGTGTTATAGGTGATGTATCAGCATTCCTTTGTTACAAACATCATGTTGAACATGAGATATGGATCGTAATCATTCTCATTTTCATTCAACTTTAAATCAGGCCTTGGATTTTTAACTCTCAACATATAAGAGGAAAAAAATCACATCTTGACTATATACGTCTCTCATGTAGTTCATACCATACCCAATAATGGCCTTATTGCTGCCTAGTTAAAGAACAACGTTAACCACATCAAGGTATAGTTCTCCCCACACTTGAGTCTCAATATGCATCTCAGATTAGAAGATACAAAGATACTACCTTTGTTCAAGATCTACTTATGACAACGATCCATGAAGTGTTCTTGAAGCGGGTGAAGTCCAATTTTTTTTCACGAACAAATACAAATGAATTTGGTTGCAACGCTTTGCTACTTCTCATCTAATGGAAGTCAACCAATCCAGTTCATATTAGTCTTGCCTCATAGATTTTCTCACAACTATGAACGACTATGGACATTTAGAATAACTTATTTATTCATGGATTAAACATGTTAATATAGAACACAACAAGTAATTAACAAAAAGATCATATCTCCATATATCAAAATGATTATAATAATTGTTGTTTTACAATGTTCCAAATATTCAAATCCTAAATGCAAATCAAATCCAATCACTAGAAGAACGAAGTCCCATGGCGCAAACGTGACCCTCATGCTTGCCTTGAGGAAGGGGATTCGTGAATGGATCCGCTAAATTTTGATCTATGTGAACTTTGTGAATAACTGCTTCTCCTTGTTTCACTAGATTCCTTACGTAGTGGAACCTTCTGAGAATGTGCTTGGTGCCTCTATCTGATCTCGGTTCCTTTCCAAGAGCAATGACACCTTCATTATCACAGAAGATCTCCAAGGGGTCTTGAATGACAGATACAACCCCAAGGTCAGTGATGAACTTCTACATCCAAGCAGCTTCTTGGGTCGCGAGCGTTGCAGCGATATATTCCGACTCCATAGTGCAAAGTGCAACCACACTTTACTTGGAAATCTTCCAAGATACGGATCCTCCATTCAAAACGAAGACATAACCCGATTATGATCGAGAACCATCCCGATCAATTTGGAAACTTGCATATGTGTAACCCTTTACATTTAGCTCCTCTTCCAAACCTCCATATATTAAGAACATATCCTTAGTCCTTCGCAAGTACTTAAGAATGCTCTTTACCACCATACAATGACTCTCACCCGGTTATGTTGGTACCTACTCATCATGCTCAAAGCATACGATACATCCGGTCTCGTGCATATCATGGCATACATGATGGATCTAATGACGGAAGCATACGGAATCATACTCAACTTGTTTGGGTCAGCTTTTGTGCTAGAACTTTGAGTCGGACTTAAAATCGTGCCAGGTGATATTGACAGGAATCCTCTTTTAGAGTCTTTCATTTTGAACCTCTTCAAAATTTTGTCAATATATGCACTTTGACTTAATCCGATAATTTTCTTTGATCTATCTCTACAGATCCTTATCCCAAGAATAAATATTGCTTCTCCCAAATCCTTCATTCAGAAGCATTTTTCAAGCCAAGCTTTTATGCCACTCATAGCCGAAGCATCATTTCCAAAAGAAGTATGTCATCCCCATGCAATACTAGAAATGTGACTATGCTCCCATTAGATCTTTATAAACACATGAGTCATCATCATTTGTCACACCCCGCTAAAGCGAAACACGAGGTACGACAGTTCTAGGTTTCACCACAATAGAAATATAAACACCAACCATACATATATTTAAAACGTCAACGTTTAAAATTTATAAGTTTACAACCCGACTACTTTGACTTTAACAAACAAATTACATCAAAATAGATATATATAATGTCTTGATTGGTGTTTCACAAAAATAAGCTAAGCCTGATCGGTTACCTTCTTATTTTCCTGTAAAGCATATTAAAAATAGAAGGGTCAACTACAAAGAGTTGATGAGTTAACAGGTTTTAAAATGCACAAAGCATTTTATATGCAAGGTATAATAATATCGAATCGGATGATCGCATCAACTTTAACATTTTAACCTTTATGAGCAAGTATACAAATTATATTTACACATGATATTTAAATATTGAGCCACTACTAAGCCTAAACGACATTCTACGGCCCACGAACTACCTCAGCGGTGGACCTAAAGTCCACATGTGTAGAGCATTCTTAATTGATAAAGTGCACCCCTACTTGCCAGTTAGGTGGGTATGTCAACCAAATAGCGCTATTCACAAATACGGAGTTAAATAGTAGTGTATCACGGGGACTTCACATCACTCGATATATCAATGGTGTAATATCAATTTGCTCATCTCAATGATTTATATATTTTTCATTTAACAATATAAATCAATTCAACTTTGTTTTAAAACAACAAGCTTTACACCCCAAACGTATAAAACATTAAAAAGAGGGGCCGTAAATACTCATCTTTTAGCAAAAACTTTCAATTAGATACACGAGACATCCGCTTGACGGCCTAACGCTTTCCTAACAAAGCAAAGTACCCAAATGATCACTTATATGTCTAACGATTACTATGAGAGTGCTTATAAGTCCTTATATGTCCAACTTGGTCTACTATTGTCCCGTTATACATAATGCACATATGCTCTTTAATGATATAAATTATACCGAAAATGTAATGTTATAGTCCTTCAAGTTATCAAAATTTATGAAGTCAAACAATTTCAGAATTTCACTTTCTGACAGAAACTATAAGTCCTAAAAATGATCAAATTATTGTACCATCCAAAATGAAAAAATTTCCCATCTTTTTATATGTGATACATTACTAAGTTAAGGTCATTGTGACCAAAGTTCATGCATTTTGGACATATAAAAAGTGTTCAAATAATTTATACAAAACAGTGTGTCACAGCAGGTATGACAGATTACACCCTGTTAGTAAAACAACCATTTGAGGAGTTATAGTAAATGTTTTTCAGAAATTCTAATTGGACTAGAAACCTAACACATAAGGAAAACTTTCAAAAGAAGAATCACTCATTTTGGATGAGTTATGAGGAAGTTATGGTACCTTAACCTTGCATGCACACATCTGTCATTAATTGACAGATTGCACACTTAACTTTAATAAATTGGTTAATGCCTCAAAACTTCATATATTTGAGTGAAACTAGATTCATATGAACCTTAACTCGTAAAAGAAAACTCCAGAGAAAACATTGCATTATAGACAAATAATCAAAGAGATATTATCACACAAAGTAGGGTTTACCTACTGGTGGATTCACAGTCTGCACACCCAAAAGGTTTTAGGTGATTGGAGGGGCCAAACTCCATATTTTCATGTGATTTCACTTGCAATTACAAGATAACTAATAAAAGTAACTCGCAAAAGAAAAATCATCCTTTTTCATTGAGTTTTGAAGGAGTTATAGAATTTTTAATACACATGCAACAATCTGTCTAGATTGTACTTTTTGCATACCAAATTTGTTTCAAGGTTTCAAATGGACAAAACCGCATCTTTTTGAGGGATACCAAATGAATTTGAAATCTAACTCAATAAATCCACTCTAGAAGGGAAAAAAAGCATTTTGGATGTTTAATCAAAGAGTTATGGTCGTTCAAAGTAGGATTTACCTACTGTTGAACTCCAGTTGCACACTTGATTTGGTATGAGTGTTTGGGGGTCAAAACTCAATGTTTTTTAGTGAGAGCACTTGGATTAGAACCCCAACTCATAAAATAAACGTTTAGAAAAAGATTCATACCAGTTGGATGAGTATTTAGCAAGATTTGGAGGACATAAATACAGGAGAGTATTCTGTCAGCTTCCAAAAATTACCATTTTCATGGACCAAACCCACATGCAATATGTTTTTGCTTTGATTTCTTGAGTTACATTTGTTTGGGTCATGGATTATCACCATTATAGTGATATTTCACACATCTTTGGTGTATAATCTACCCTTGGAACTAAAAATTTCCAGAAGTTAGAAGAAAAGTGATGAAATTGCAAGAAAATGGAATTTCCCCAAGAATTTGTAAAAAAAAATGTAAATAGAGATTGTACCTTGTGTTGATGATGTATAATACTTCAAAGTTGTTGATAAAACTTGATTTTGAAGAGGACTTAGGGTTAGAACTTGGCTGGACTTAAAGGAGAAACGAGGGTTCTTGAAGAAACCCTTGAGTTTTAGAGAGAGAGAAGAGAGAAATTTGAATTTTGATTATGCAAATGAGGAGGAAAGAAGAAAAAAAGTTTTTATATGGGGAACCAAGGGGGGGGGGGGGCGGCGGCCATGCTAATGGGCCCCACTCCAAACCCAAATTTAAAAATAAAAAAAAAACTCAAGCCCAGAATACAATAAAATGTCATTTTTTTTCTTATTTCGACCTTTTTCCTAAAAATGCAAGCCCAAAAGTGGTTGAATTCTATTAAAAAAAATTTATACTTGACACATTAAAAGTTCATATTTTATATAATTCGGATATAAATTAGAGCATTTGGCACTATATAGGACGTTTTAGATAGTTATGGGTCGGAACCGGACTTTCTAAGCAACTATCGGAAACTCTATAAATTTTTCGGTCAATCTAATCTAACTAACTTTTATTCTTATAACTTATCTATAATAACACTAATAAACTTAATAAGAGCTGACCTGGAACCCCAAATTTGACAGTTGCTACATCATTCTTGACGAAAGCAAACATTTTGATTTTGCTGTCAAAGTGATGATACCAACTCCGAGATGCTTGCTTTAATCCATTAATGGATTTCTTAAGCTTGCACACTTTGATAGGATGTTTTAGATCGACAAAAACTTAGGGATGTCCATTGAGAAAATCCGTTTTGACGTCCATTTGCCGTATCTCATAGTCGTAATATACGGCCGTGGAAAACATAATCTTAACCGATCTCAGCATTGCCATGGGAGAAAAGGTCTCATCATAGTCAATACCATGAGTGTGGGTGAAACCTTTTTTCCACAAGGCGTGCCTTGAGCGTGTGTGTGTTTCTATTTATTTCCAACTATCTTGTTGTTAGGAGGTAAATCAACTAAGTCCCATACTTGATTCTCATACATGGATTGCATCTTGGTGTTCATGGCCTCAAGCCACTTATCAGATTCCAAACCCGATGTAGCTTCTTGGTAGGTGGTGTGTTCTCCAAGATCCACCATATAACATTCATGAAGAGACACGAAAAATCCATATCTCTCGAGCTTATGACGAATGCTATCAGACCTATGAACACTTTGTGTTGATTGATAAACTATTTGATCATTTTCAACAACATTTTGTTGAGAGCTAGTTCTAACTTCAGTTGCGTCTTGTTGAGAATCTTGAACCTCTTCAAGTCTCTCATTCCTCTCACTAGCTTCATCACTTAGAAACTTGCTTTCTAAAAATTCCACTTTTCGAGAGATGAAAACCTTAATATCCTAAAAAATTCTTTAGGATATCCCATAAAGATGCATTTGGTAGACCTAGGGTCGAGTTTACTTGAAGCTTCTTGTTTCACATAAGCTTCACAACCCCATACCTTTAGATATGACAAGATGAAACCTTTCCATCCCATATCTCATAAGGTGTCTTGTCCACCTTCTTGGTTGGTGCCATATTCAAAATACGAGCATCGAAGGTAAAGACATAACCCTAAAGGACAAAGGAAGCGAAGTTCTACTCATTATAGATCGAACCATATCCATTAGGGTTTGATTCCTCCGTTCGGTTGTGGTGCTCCGGGTGGAGTAAGTTGTGATTCGATACCATAACTTCTAAGATGATCTAAGAATTCATTGCTTAGATATTCACCACCTCTATTAGAACGAAGTACCTTGATGGTTTTATTTAGCTGGCTCTCAACTTCACGTTGAAACTCTTTAAACACTTCAAAGGATTCATACTTAGGTTTCATAAGGTAAACATAACTGTAACGACTAAAGTCGTCAGTGAAGGTGATAAAATATTTATCTCCGTTTCTTGACATTGGCCTAAAACGTCCAATACATCAGTGTATATGATCCCTAATAAGTCCTTTTCCCTCTCACTTTCACCAGCGAAAGGGGATTTGGTCATCTTGTCACGTAAGCAAGACTCGCACACATGAATTGAATCTTGCTCATTTGCCTTCAAAAGCCCACTCTTTAGATTTTGAAGTATGCATTTCTTTTTTATGTGACCAAGAAGACAATGCCATAGATAAACTTGACTCATATCAGATTTGGGTCTTTTGGTGTTGACATAGAACATTGAACTATTGTTTGTGTTATCAAGGTTTAGTTCATACACTCCATTGATTGGTCTAGCCTCAAAAATAGAATGTGTTATCTTTAAACACATGTGTGTAATCATTAACAAATTGATGAGTAAAACCCAAATCTTTTAATCAGGCAACAAAAATGATATTACGAATCAAATAAGGTACATAGCAAACATTGTTCATTAACATATACATGCCAGATGGTAAAAATAATTCATTAACATATACATGCCTATTGGAGAACCATCTCATCCTCCTTAAGTTGCTATTTTCCTTTTGAATCCCTGCAACGAATTACAAATATGAGTTCCACACCCAGTATCAAATATCCAAGTGCTAGTGGTAAAGGAAAAAAGTTGAAAGTCTATCGTATAGATACCATAAGTGCCTTCCCGACCTTCTTCGCCTTCACCACATCTTAGTACTTGGGGCAATTGCATTTCCAATGTCCTGCGACATCGTATTCGTAGCATGTGCCTTCCTTCGGTACTTTTGCCTTCCATTTTGGGGTTTGGGAAACCTTTTTAGCCTTACCCTTTGCTATCTTCGCTTTAGGCTTGTTGGGTTGAGGTTTCTTGGGAATCCCTTCCTTGACAACTAGCATGTATGAAGGTAGTAATTCCATTGGTATGAGCGAAATATGTGTATCGCATTGAGGTTAGCAATCAATCCATAGTGGACAACGCAAGTATGCACCGGTCACTATGATCGTTTCCAAAGTAATAAAGTGGTAAGAACCAAATATCGTATCCTCAAGGACTAGAACTATCAAGACACAATCACTTTCATGAACTTCCTTTTACAAGTTTCGATTAGAGAAGAAGTAATACTTTAAGTTGGTTTGGTGAAAATAACTTAACAAAGATCTTATAATTAAAACAAGAGATGTAGTTGTGATTTTGCCCAGATTTTACATTAAATACTTGATTTAGTAAGATGGTCACTATACTGCGAGAAGTGGTCACTCTTTGTCCATAATGTCAGTCTCAACTAATACTCACATTTTCCTAACTAAAATCATATATATTAACCTTCTTTGATTCGTTAGTGAGCTTCCTAAACCCTCTCGAGTTTCTATGGAATATATAGTAAGCAAAACACCATAAGTATTTTTATTGCCCAAATGGGTTGCTCCTACTCCATGTGGTGGAATCTTCACTATGCAAACTTCACTTTCGAATTCCCTAGCATTATCCAAATTCGTGTCATTACGTTCCGCTCATTTCTGGATCTTCTACTAGACATTAGACACTTTTAAGTTATCGGCTTGTCCGCATCATTGACATTATCAAATAATGGATGACCAAATCAAAAAGGGGTAAAAATAAATAAATCTACTAAAGAACTTTACATAAAATCCGGGTACTTCTCGATTCTACATCTCAAAAAGAGAGTTCATGACTAGAAAGGAGTAGAAAACAGAAGATAAATGACTGCAATAATTCATACTAAAAGATTCAATATTGTACTGGAAAGTCGCAGTGCCCACTTTCGTCGACACTGCTTTACAAAGATGGAAAGTAAATTACTGCAGTTAACTAAATTACTGGAAGTAAATTTAAGCTACTTGCTGGAAAAAAAAACGAAATCTAAAACTTACTTGCTAAGAAAAGTAAAAAGCAAAGAAGTTAAATGCTAGCTACTACTTCTCTCTCCAAGTTGGTGAATTCTAGACTAAGAAACTATGAACTAGCGCTTAAGAAGTAAATGCTTGAGGCATTTATATACTAGGCTAAAAGCAAGTACCAAGTTTACACAAGAGTCATCGTACCTACAGAAAGCACAAAAATCCAAGGGATAGAGTACCTTTTCTCTAAAAGGTGGCTTTTGATTAAAATAACATTTTTGGCCATCCTTTTGTCTTCTTTTCACCCTTCAGCAGAAAGTAGAGAATGAGAGCTTTCTTTTCAGCTTTTGTGTCTCCCAAACAACATCTTATTGGCGTTCAACAGTTGGCTTAATCAGATGGCTAAATCTGAAGCGCGTAGTGGTCACTCCGGATACGACTTTCGATCACATTACGATTTTTGATGTAAAATCACATTAAATGGTTCCTAGACATGGAAATACTCAAAAATGGCTTGAATGATTATTTTAGACTAAAAAGGGAGGTTTAGAAGGCAAAGTGGTCGAATTTGACAAAATAAAATGGAAATAAAAGGCATGTAATAACTCTAAAATATAGAGTTATCACCCATTTAGATCAATCTTAATCAAAATCACAATGAAAAGGTTCAAAATACACAACAATGGAGATGAGAGAAAAAGTCAAACTATGTTTGGAAAGTCAAATATGATAATATATTGCGAACGAGCTCTTACAAGTCAAAAGTACTTTGACAAGGGTATTTATACTCCTTTCAATTAAAAGCATAAAGTGAGAAAAGCTTGAGTACAACAAGTAAAATTACAATCCTAACATTCTCCCATCTTGGCTTCAAGCTTTAAAAATGAAAATCTTTTTCGTCTAAGTCTCAATCCAAGTTCTTCTTCCAAATCTCTTGCAGTCATTTTGAGCACAAGACGATTATTCACCATATCCAACTCTCTGGTAATCATTGATCTTGTTACATGATTCAACCTTCTACCAACTGGAGCTTTGTTGGCCTTCCTTAGTTTATCTTCTAACTGCAATATGATCATTTTTGACGTTCCATCCGAATATTTTGCAACTTCAGAAAATCTAAGATATTTTGGCTGGTTCTGTTGATCCCTGTAAGTGATTCCAAGTTTTGGTTGTTCAAGAAGAAAGAACCTTGGACACCCTTCTACGTTCTTATACACTTGATTGGGCTTCAACCAATTCACTTTCTTCATATTTCTCTCTAAACCAGGTTGTAAATCTATCCCAGCCAAATACTTCAAGTAAAGTTTCAAAAATCTCTTGATTTTTTTATAAGCCAAGTCATCATCTCTTGGTTGTTTTGCCATGTTCTGAAAGTACTCAAAAAAATATTGCAGATCTAGTAAGTTCAGCTCTAGGAAATCAACTTCCGTAAAATAATATTCTTCCATGTTCTGTCTCTAACTCTGAAAATGGGAAATGCAAACTCCAGAATTCTGTAAGTAGACACCTCCATTACATCTACAATCCCACTCTTTGAATAGACATATTCAACACCTTGAGCTTTGACCAACATACTACTATAGAGAAACTTAACTCTTTTGCTTTCCTTGCGAAATACCCCACTATTTCTCTTTTCTTATCTCCCTTAAGGTATTAACAAGCCTCCTCCTTGTTCATCTTCAAGGTATGGTCGTTTCAACTATAACTTGGCATAACAAACTATTCTCAATCTTTCATGATAAGAGAGTACTGGCTTTTTTACACTAGAAATTTCACCGATTTGAGCTTGAGATTGAGTAGATTGAGCTTAACTGGGTTGAACTGGATCAGGTGAAAATCTTGGTAAAAAAGTACTTGGAATATCAATGGTTGAATGAACTTGTGATTAGAAGAAGTTGTAATTACTTCGGCTTCTAAGGCTTGAAAGGGTGCTAACATCAGTAAAATATTCTTCAATAAGCTCATTGATATAATCTTTTTAACTCTCTTCACTTTCAGAACTGTATCCCATAAAATAAGCAAACAAAATATCCATAATTCTCGCCGCCTTGTTTTGCTGAAATATAACTACCTCCGGCTTTTCAACCGTTGGTGCATATAATACTAGCTGCTTGCCACTATCATTAATTACCTCCTCAACTAGTTGAGCAACAATCTCCATGTTTTGCTCAACTGAATCATCTACATTGTGCTCAATATTTTCTTCTATATTCTGCTCAACATTTTCTTCTTGAATATCATCAAGATCGATAGCCTCAACCACTCTCTGTCTCTTATTCTCCCCATTAAGGTGATCAGGATCGTTCTAGTCATCATGTCTTCTTTTACGAGACGTGGCCTAAGAACGACAAGATGTTTCTAACATACGAATGAGCTCATTCATTGCCTTCAATGATTCATAAAGAGCCTTTGTAGAGGTGTTGATGGTTGAATCAACATTAGAAAACCCACCGACCATATCACTCCGTATCTGGATCAGGATGGGCAACTTCATGAATACGGCAAAGCATAGCCACCAACTTCGACTCATTGCTATTCAGATTCGATGTAGACAACAGCTTTGCGAGCAATATCTCTTGAAGTTCATCGATTGAAGGATCATACGATGGGCAAGTTGCTGCAATCGATCGAGTTTGAACAGGAATTGGAATGGATTGGGGTTCAGGTTCTACCTCAACTGTGTCTTTTCTCTTTAACATACTTTTCACATAAATTAGTTGGTCAGTAACCACATCTTGAACAACCTTTAGGGCGCCGTTCAAGTATTCTCTTAACACAAAGTCGGGTAATGTAACACCTGGGCCACTTAGGCTTCCAGTTGACATAACAGTCGAAAAGACTGTAGGACCTACACTTAGTGTTGGCATAGCGTTAGCACTAGTAGGATTTCCCTCTAATCTTTGGATGAGATCAACTTGTGATCCTCCTATAGATGTTCCAGCAGTGTCACAAAGTACTGCAGTTGGAGTCTCAGAAACTCCCATGTCTTGTGTTCCTAAGAAATAATAACTATTCAAAAATTTATCTAGACTCAACTGTGCACTCAAAGAAGTCATGGACTAGGCAGGTGACCACTTGTTTCAATATTCAAGTCTTCCGAGTGAGAACTGAATAGATTTTGTGCTAAATCCCCGTGAAAAAATGAAACAATTTATTGTTGAGAAGGAACTGAGCGGGTGGCTTGCGTGTGCAAATGCGTCTCTGCGTCCAAGACAACTTCTTCAATATTAGAGGTAAACAAATTACTTATAGTAGCAAATGTGGCTGCCCATCTGGAATAGTAAGTGTGGAAAGAATCTCTATGTTCTTCTACTTTTGTAATAATGCTCTTACCATATTCTTCCGACGTCCCTTCACACAACCGCTCCACATTTTCACCTAATCACCCTTATTTTCCTTTATGTCTACCAATTGACGTGTCGAGTCTGATCCAAACATATTTAGATCAATCATTTCATCAAAAATATCACCAGATACCTGACGATTAAGAACAATATGTCTCAGAATTATTTCTTCAAAAGGAATGTCCGGTGACTCCTCAATGATAGGAATAAGATTATCAACATTGTCATCATCATCATTGTCATAATCATCATTAGGTTCATCATCATTAGCAGCAATATCATCATGAGCATCAATTTCAGTTCCTTCAAAATCATCTGAAGAATTTGCATGATTAGGTGTACCCCGTCCTTGGCCCCTCTCAATTACAGTTTCCCTCTGGTTTCCCTATTCAGAAACCCTTGGTTCCTGAACCTGCTCACTTTGACCTAAACCCTCACCTTCATTAGTTAAAAATCACTGGGCAGGTCCCTCTTGCTCTAGCTGGACCATAGAATTAGGATTATGCATTTGCCTATACTCTATAACACACTGTACACTCTGAAGCAAACTTCAGTAATGCAGCTGGAATAGGTAAAATATGTTGGTCCCAAAGGAGTCTACAAGAATGTATAATTATAGAAACAATTTGTAAAAGGGGGGATGAATATAAACACAAATTTTTAGGGTTTTGAAATATGTTTATTAAGATAAACAAATTTACAAGTTATAAACCAAGAACAAGTATTAAACCTATTCTATTACAACCTTAGAATCACAAAGTACGTTTGATGCACAAGATAAGAGAGAAATAAGATCAGAAGTTAAAGGAGAGATAAGCATGCATGGAGATGAAAATGGGGGTCTTCATCTATTTATACCCAATGCATTTAATACAAGTCAGAGGATTCATGCCACGTGTCAAGTTTCCATAGGATGCTTGTCCTTTTTTCATAAAGCAACTAAGCTTTAAGCCGAATATGAACAGTGACCTAGTTAGAGTTGATAAGCACGTGGGAGACAATCGAGTAACTCCGTACGTACTTCTGACAAGGCATGGGGGTTTGAAATGTGTGCATCGAGGATGAGATCAACGTTGATCTTGCTGAGTAGGCTTCATTTGATCACTGACACTGAGGCTTCAAAGAGGAATCCTTCAGGTATCACTGAGGCATGCGCAAGATCTCACACTTCTTCTAGATGGACGTTGCTAAAACTGAACCGCTTAAGTTCACGAGCTATCCATCTCTGTCTTCAGCTAGGTCTTCGACTCTCACTGAAGGATCTTTTGGTGTGAGTGTTGTTCTTCAGATCTTCTAAGTTCAGATAGTGTTCCTGACTTCCAGTGATCACTGAGTGCAATCAGTGTTTGCTGTCACCGAATCGGAACAGTAACTTAAACTTGTGTTTTGACTAAGTATATAGAGGAATCATATTCAAATCACTACAAGGAGTTTGGATCAATAATTTCCCCCTATTAGATTATGATTAAGCAATATAGGAAACTTTGCTTGTAAAGCTTAGTAAAGTCATGGGAAATTTAAAGAAAAATCCTAAGGACTAATATGTGAGATCTTGTTCAGCTTATACACTATCTGAGTTGAGTTTCATTTATAAGGATATGAAAACACAAGTTTTACAAGTATATATAAACTAGAAAGCATATTCACTGATAAATGTAAGAAAAAAATATCAGTGAAGTAAAAAATTTCTTAGGTTATCAGGACTCATAGGTTTTTGTCCCTTTTACTATTTTCAGGGATCCTTTCGGTACATGATGGAGTAAATTACTTCATTGAATTTCATTACTTGATAATTTGAAGGATTACATCAAAAAGTGAAATTACAATATCAAAGTAAAGTACTATACTGTTGGTCCCAAAAAGGGTCTACAAGAGTTCAATCAAGAGAGAACAGTTTGTAGAAGGGGGGGGGGGTTGAATACAAACACACAAATTTTTGGTTTTCAAATGAGTTTATTAGAATAAACAAATTTACAGTTACAAACGGAATTAGAACAAGTTTAAAACCTATTTTATTGTAACTAAGAAACACGAAGTATGATGCCCAAGAAGATGAAAGAAAGAATAAAGAGGGTATAAGTTAGATAGAAGCATGCATTAAGATGAAGAAGATATCTTCATCTTATTTATACTCGTTTGTCCTTGAAACAAGACAAAAGGTATATGCCACGTGTCAAGCTTGGATAGGAAGCATGTCCTTGTTAATAAGACAACCATGCTTTTGGCCGAATATGAACAGTACCATATCAGATATGATGGGGGACATAAGAGACAAGTCGTACGTCCTTTTCTGACATTGTTGTAGGTTTGACTTTTGTGCATCGAGGATAAGATCAATCTTTAATCTTGCAAAGAAAGCTTCATTTGATCGCTGATACTGAATCTTCAAGGATGAATCTTCAGTGTCACTGAGGCTTCACAAGACTTCACACTTTGAGTAGACAATCGCTGCTATCACTGAACCGCTTCAGTTCACTTAGCTGATTATCTCTTTCTTCAGCTAGAGTCTTCGACTGTCGCTGAGTGGTCTTCTGGTGTGATAACTGATCTTCAAGTCTTCAGTGATAAGCTCATAGTTCCTTGATCTTCAGCGATCGCTGATAGCAATCAGCGTGTGCTATCGCTGAATTTGAACAGAAGCTTAACTATGGAATTTCACTAAGTATAGGAAACGAATCATATTCAAATCACTGAGAGAAGTTATGATCAACAATATCCCCCTATTTGATTATGATTAAGCAACATAAGAAAATTGCTTTAAGAGACTAGTAAAGGACTTAGGAAATATTAAAGAAAAAATTTTCTAAGTGCTAATCTGTAAAGTCTTTTTCAGCTAGTCTATTATCTGAATTGAGTTTCATTTTTAAGGAAATGAAAGCACAATTTTTACAAGTAGATAAGCTTAAAGTACATTCACTGATTGAATTTTCAGAGTGAAAGATCCGTGAGTAAAAGATAGTGTAACGAAAATAGAACTCTTATGTTCATTGTCCCTTTTACTATTTTCAGGGATCTTTTCAGTACTAGGATGGAGTAAAGTACTTTGAATTTCATTAATTATAATCTAAAGAATTACAGCGAAATGAAATTACAATTATAAAGGTAAAGTACTTGTACACTGAAGAAATATTACAAAGGAAGTGGAAAACTATGACTAGTCAGAGATATTCTCATTTCTTCTTTGTAGCTCATTCTCATAAAGCGTCTTCTGTCGATTCATCAGAGGAGTATCTGACCAGCAGCGCCAAAGCATAATCTTTATGAGAGAGGATGGGGCCTTATGAATTTCTTGGTTTCTGAAGAGTCCTAAGAATCCTTCATTATCCAAGAATATCATACCAGGTTCAGGCAGTGAGATGATTTCGTCTTCTTCGTATCTTCGATCTTGAGGGAGAGAGGTACAAAGCATTGATATATCAGGGAGCTCAAGGTGACCAAGAATGCTTTGATAATCAAACTTAGTTTCATGCTCATTTCTGGCACTTGAACTTCCTTCAACGTTTGATCTTTTCTTTTTGGAAGATTCAGGGAGAGGGGAAACTTGCACATGTTGTGACATTCTTTGCAGCAACTGATTCAGCACACTGTCCACCACGTCCTTGAATTTGGATTTAGAACCCTGAGTGGTGTCTGATTTCTAGCCATTCAGTGTATCCATAAATTCCTAAGAATTTGGCTTCTTCTCTCTCTGTCCTGTTCGTCCTTGTCATTCTTACATATACCTTTGGACCACCTCTATTGGAGTGTCGCCCTTGGATAGTTGCATGAATGATTTTGGCTTCAGATCTTCGAAATTTCAGCCTGTCAGTGCACCAGTCAAGCTCTTTATCTTTCTGCTTAGTGGCTTCAGAGGTTAGTGCACTTAGGATCTTCTGTTGAGCTAGAATTGGATCTACATTTACGTGCTCTTGTGCAAGTTCTTTTTGAACAAGAGCTTCAGCGACCCTTTCACTCTTTTACAATTGTTCTTGAGTCGCCTTATCTCTTGCAGAGTCTTCTCTGAGCAATTTTCTTGCTAAAGCAAGATCATTCTCAGTTTGCTTTATTTCCTCATCCCTGATTCTTTGTGCTTCCAATGCTTGTTCTCTCTCTTCTTTGGACAACAAATAGAATTCATCCAGCATCCTTATTGGTACGGCTTCAATGGGTTCAGTTTCAGGCACCCTTATTACCCTTGCTTCGAATTCCCTAAGGAATTTTATTCGCCTTTCTTCTTCTTCAGGCTCGCTTATAATCTGCTTTTGAACGCGACGCCTGGGAATGAGGCCTTCTTCTTCTTCTTCAGAGTCAGTTTCAATTATGTACATAAATTGCTCGTCAGAGGAAGGTTCCCTCCTTGAAGTTGAGTCCTTTGGGGGATGGGGATCACTGAGGGAAAGAGAGGAGGAAATAGTATTGTCAGAGGGAGTTTTTGTGGGTGATGAGGAGATTATGAGAGTTTCAGGGAGAGGTGCAGAGAAAGGGATAAGAGGAAGAGATACCTCGATTGTGGTCTCCCCCTCAGATATAGGGATAGTGGCATCCAGATCTACCACTTCCTTTCCTTTGCCTGAGGGACCGGATTGTTCCTGAGAAGGTTGCGGTCCGTCCCCCAAGGACTCTTGATGAGCGACACCAGGTCTTGACAATCTGAAGTGCTCTAGTGCACTTCCAGTGTGGTCATCATCTTCATCATCATCCATCCCCCCATAGTGAGGGATAGGTTCTTCATCATCTTCTTCATCATCCTCATCTTCTTCATCATCTTCATCAGCAGCCTCACCTTCAGGCCACTGAATGTAAGGAGAGATTCTCTCTTCAGGGAACCTCTTGTTATGCTCGGAGATTAGCTCATCAGCGAACTCTTTGGCACATCTCTCCCCCTCAATGTTATCAGGAGGTAGACAATGCACCATCAGAGTGCGAACGTTTGTCTGAACGTCCTTCAGCTTCTCGTCAGCACCTTGAAGCATGGTCCGATCAACAGCGTTGAAAGAAGAGGAACTTGCCTCAGAGATCTTTGTAAGCATCTGCATCATGTCGGACTGAGTCTTTTGAATAGACTCAAGGAAGGTTGCTTGAGCATTGACCTTCTTCTCCAAGCTTGTCAGGGTCTGATGGAAGGCCCTGTTATCTTCCTTAAGGCTGAAAACGTCAGAGATCAGGTTGCTGACATTCGTCTTGATCGCTGGGGTACCAATGATCCGTCTGAAGATCAGCTCCGCAGATGTCTGAAGATTGTCCACCCTAGCCCTTGTGAGAGCACATTCTTTTACCAGATAGTCAATTGCAGGGAATGTGGGGTTGGGAAGGACAATAGGAGGCAGGTCGATGACTGTAGGAAGCTTGGGAGCAGCCATCTCTTGCTTAATCTCCCTGAGCTTTGCAGCAATAGGATGGCCCTGAGGAGATTTTCCCTTATCCTTGGTGGTTGGAGGAGCGCTGGTGGTGGTTGTTGTCGCTGAGGTAGGAACATAAGCGACACCTAATGATGACATAGATAAAGATGCCAAAAACATATCCGGATTAGAAGAAGGATGAAAAATTTTATTTGACTCCCTGAGAGTATCTTCAGGATTACTCTTAGGGACTACTTTTGCAAAGGCAGTGTCTAGAGGATCACTGCCCAGTGTCTTAGAGTATCTGAGAGAGATACTCTGAGGTCCGTTAAATTTGGCCTTCCAAAACTCAGATTGCCTGAACAATAGTGAGGTTTGGACTGCGTGCATTTTAGCATTATCAAAGATAGGGACAACTATCACTGAGTCACTTGCTGAGATGAGGAACAAAGAAGAGGAGAGAGAAGTAGAATAGAAGGCTGTGAAAGTAGTACCTGATCCAGCTTCAGTAGAGCTGGCTAAGACACCTTCAGTGACTGGAGTCGCTGTTGATGTAGGTAGAGCTGAAGAAGCAACAACGGATGTAAAGACCATTGAAGTGGTTGTAGCTGCAGTTGGTGTTGGTAGAACACCGAAATCAGAGAGGGTGGTCTTTTGAGAGACCAACTTCTTTGGCTTCTTGAGTTTGGTTGCGCTGGTCTTTTTATGACCATCGGTTGGTTGCTTCCTCTTAACAGCGGCAGCAGTGTCTGGGTTGCTCGCTGTGGGGTTGGACAAAGAGGTGGACACTGGAAGAGGAGCTCCGATCACTTGCAGCATGTAAGGAGTGAAAGGAGCATCACCTGGACGTTCCTCAATGTCTAGGTATTTCTTCCCTACGATAGAGAAGGAGTGATCGCCGACCTTCGGGTATTCTTCTCCGAAGGCAACTTCCATAATAGTTGCAAAGAAGCGAGGGTAGGGGATGA
Source organism: Silybum marianum (assembly GCA_036898165.1). Lineage (NCBI taxonomy): Eukaryota > Viridiplantae > Streptophyta > Magnoliopsida > Asterales > Asteraceae > Silybum > Silybum marianum. The sequence continues at coordinate 18,125,578 of CM072530.1, read as the reverse complement.
CGGGGTGTCTGGTGGCGACATTGATGCGACTGACCATGTCGCTGAAAAATTAATCCGCGTAGTTCAGGTTGTGGCCAGTGCAGAGAGAGTAAGCAAGGTCTTGAAAGTGCTTGCTTGCCTGATCATGAGAGCCCATCTTCGACCCCAGGCACTGGATCACCTGAGTGAAGATATACTGCCAGCGAGCAGGAAGCCTTTTCTTTTCTAGCTTAGATCCCACGGGCTTCAGTGAGAGATTCTCCCATGAGTATCCAATGGAGTCCACAAATGTATCAATTTGCATCTTAGTTGGTTTAGTGCCCCACTGTTGGTGCTTAGTGCGTACAGGGAGACGTAGAGCCTTCCTGAGAAATCCAGCGGTGAAGGAGAAGGACCCTAGTTCTGGAATTTTGAATTCAATAGCAGGGAGTTGAGTTCCTTTGTCAGTTGTCAGCATGGTACAGTGAGCCGTGTACCACAGGGCTTGAAGATGGGAAGAGATGCCGACCGGCTTGTGAACAAATGCATGCATCAGAGGGCATGCCTTGATGAAAGCAGCTCCTTTAGAGAATTGAGGGCGATCTGCAGGGATTTCTACCAACGCTATGTAGTTGCAGGACTTGAAGACTGCTCTTTCCAGAGGGAAGTGACAAGTTGGTGCAGCGACCAGAATCATGTCTTCAGCAGTAGAGGATGTTGCAGCAGTTTTACATGCAGATGCCATTGCTGTGGGAAAGATAGGAACACCAAAGAGGTAAATCATGGTTTTATACATAAATGTATAAACCAGAGTTTGGTATAAAGAATACCAAATGTAAGATCAAAGAAAACAAATATTTTGATGAACAATATCAAAATGTTTGTTATAAACAATAATAAAAAGCTAAGGTAAATGGATTTAAGTTAAAAAAAAAATTTGTGTTCTAAGGAAAGAACTTAGAACAGGGTTTTTATAGAAAAAAACTTTTTAATTTTTGATCCAGATTATCTTTATTTTTATTTTTAGAGTGTTAAGGAGAAGAAAGGTGAAACAAGATGTTTCCAGTCATAATACAAGGTTTAGATCAAACCTTAGTTGAGTTCTTAAGAGAAAAACACACACAAGCGTGTTCTTGGTGTTCTTGAGAAACTTTGAAGATTCGAAGAATTTCTTTTGCCTTGAGAATAGTTATGAAAGCGGAAGGAGCAAAGTAAGGCAAAAAGAATGCTTAAATAGCAAAAGGAGAGAGAAAGAAAGGAGTGCTAAACGACGGTTTTAGCTTTTTGAAAAAGAAATGATGACCTTGCACACGTTCCAAGAAAGGAGTTGGAATGGAAACGTCGCGGTCCGTCGTGTGTCAGAAAAACGTCTGACGTGTCCTTTTTTTTATTTTTAAAAGATTATAATGATAATTATCCATAAGGAAGGTTTATCATTAATAATTTTAGAAAAAATCTTCATCACTAATAATAAAGGATTGTCAGTGATGAGTTTTAATTTTAAGAGAGACGTTCTTTGATGAGAGAAGATATCAAAGAGTGTTAAAGATTAGAAGATAATACCTAAGGAGATGGCCTAGATATCACTGAATCAGAGTTCAGAGAATGGAACGTTTGAAAGCTTTATTTGTAATCCTTTATGAGTAGATTGAATCTAGTTTCATCAAGAGGCTTGGTGAAAAGATCAGCGAGCTGATATTCAGTAGGAACAAAATGGAGCTCAACTTCACCATTCATCACATGATCTCTGATAAAGTGACATCGGATCTCAATGTGCTTGGTTTTGGAGTGAAGTACAGGGTTGTTGGCAATTGCAATAGCACTAGTACTATCACAATAGATAGGAATCTTAGAGAGCTTGAGATTGTAGTCTCTTAGTTGATTTCTCATCCAAAGGATTTGAGCACAACAGCTACCAGCGGCTACATACTCAGCTTCGGCGGTGGAAGTGGACACTGAGTTTTGCTTTTTACTTGTCCAACTTATTAACTTTCCACCTAGTAGCTGACACCCACCAGTGGTGCTCTTTTTGTCTATCTTACAACCTGCAAAATCACTGTCAGGGTAACCAATAAGATCAAATCCTGAGCCTTTGGGATACCAGAGACCAAGATTTGGAGTTCCTTTCAGATATCTGAAGATTCGCTTTACAACGATTAGATGGGATTCCTTCGGTTCAGCTTGATACCGAGCACGGAGACAGGTAGCGTACATGATGTCTGGTCTACTCGCTGTAAGATATAGCAGAGACCCAATCATTCCTCGATAGGCAGTGACATTTACTGGTTTCCCATTGGGATCCTTGTTTAATGTCAGAGGAGGCGCCATAGGAGTCTTCATAGCTGAGCATTGATTCATGTCGAATTTATTCAGCATGTCTTTAACATATTTGCTTTGACAAATAAAAATTCCTTTGTGAGATTGCTTAATCTGCAAACCTAGAAAATATGTTAGTTCACCCATCATACTCATTTTATATTGTTTTTGCATTCTTGCAGCGAAACGAGTGCAAAGTTTGGATCTTGTGGAACCAAAGATAATGTCATCAACATATATCTGAGCGAGAATAGTATGACCTTTGTATTTTCTTAAAAACAGAGTTTGGTCAATTTTTCTACGAACAAATTTTTCTTTAAGAAGGAATTTAGAAAGGGTATCATACCAAGCTCTAGGAGCTTGTTTTAACCCGTAAAGAGCTTTTTCAAGTTTAAAAACATAACCAGGATGGTTAGGGTCTGAGAAACCAGGGGGTTGTTCAACATAAACTTCCTCGCTGAGTTTTCCATTTAGAAAAGCACTTTTAACATCCATTTGAAAAACTTTGAAGTCTTTCTGGGCATCATAAGCTAAAAAGAGTCTTATGTCTTCTAAACGAGCAACAGGTGCAAAGGTTTCATCATAGTCAATTCCTTCCTCCTGTCTATAACCTTGAGCAACAAGTCTAGCCTTATTGCGAATTAAAGTCCTGTTTTCATCTAGTATATTTCTGAAAACCCATTTAGTTCCTTTGACAGTTTTACCAGAGGGTCTAGGAACAAGATTCCAAACTTTATTTCTACGAAATTCAGTAATTTCTTCTTGCATAGCTGAAACCCAGCTAGGATCAGAGATAGCTTGATCTATCTTCTTAGGTTCAGATAGAGAGATGAAGTTAACATAAAGACATATATTACCTGTACCTCTACGTGTTTTGATACCTGCAGTGGGATCACCGATAATCTGATTTATTGGATGATTTGCAGTCCATCGCTAAGCTGGAGGTTGAGGAGAGAGATCAACAATAGATTCAGCGACCTGTTCTTCAGATTCTGGAATAGGACTTGTTTCAGCAACAGGTACCTCATTTAGAATCAATTCAGGGGATTGATTTTCAGATGATGTTTGGTTGTTCACAGAGGAATTTCCAAGAGAGGAATCAGCAACAGGAATCTGATTTAGAGGAGTAACATTCATCCCTGAAGATGAATGATTATTACTTGTTGGGTTTACAGGGATTTCATCATCACTTGCTTCAGCTTGAGTCTGATTGCTGAAGTATGTTTCAGCTTCCCCATAATGAGATCTCATCCAGGCATTCAACTCTTCATCATCATCATGAGAGTGAGAAGTATGAATGCGACGAGATTCATCAAAGTTAACGTGCATAGATTCTTCAACATGTTGTCTTCTTTTGTTGAAGACTATGAACGATTTAGATATAGAGGAGTATCCAAGAAATATACCATCGTCAGCTTTTGGATCAAATTTTCCTAAATGATCTCTGTCATTCAGAATGTAACATCTACATCCAAAAATGTGGAAATATTTCAGAGTAGGTCTTCTTCCATGAAATAATTCATAGGAGGTCTTCTTAAATCGTTTAACTATCAGGGATCGATTTTGAGTGAAGCATGCTGTATTAACTGCTTCAGCCCAGAACTGAGTTGGAAGATGCGATTCACTGAGCATTGAGCGAGCCGCTTCAATGATAATACGATTTCTTCTTTCAGCAACACCATTTTGCTGAGGAGTTCTTACTGAGGAGAAGATGTGAGAGATGCCTCTTTCTTCAAAGAAATTGTCCAGAGTACTGTTTTTGAATTCAGTTCCATGATCACTTCTTATGGAACGAACAATTAGATTATTCAAAACTTCCATCTTTTTGATAAAAGAGATTATCATTTCAGGGGTATCACTTTTGGATCGAAGGAAGAACACCCATGTGTATCTGGAGTATTCATCAACAATCACTAAAGTGTATTTCTTTCCAGAGATCGATTGGACATTGACAGGTCCGAATAGATCCATGTGAAGTAGCTGAAGAGGAGTGGTCACTAAAGAAACTTGCTTTGACCTGAAAGAGGCTTTTGTCAGCTTTCCCTTCTCACACTTTGTAAGGGTATGATTTGGGAGGTCTCTGACTAAATCTTTTTGAGACAATTCATTTATTGTCTTAAAGTTAAGATGAGAGAGTCTTTTGTGCCATAACCAGTTTATGTCAGTGGATGCTTTGAAGATAAAGCACATGTTCTCAGAGTGAGAACTATTCATATTTATGACATATACATTTTCCACTCTTTTGCCTGTAAGGGCAAGCTTATCATTTCCGTCAGTGACAGCACATCTATTTTTCAAGAATAGAACTTTGAAGTCTTTGTCACATAACTGACTAACGCTTAAGAGATTGTGCTTTAGTCCCTCAACGTAAGCAACATGAGAAAATGATGTGCCTCCGTTGGACAGAATTCCATAACCTTTAGTGTATCCTTTGCCATTTCCACCAAAGGTCACTGATGGACCAACTTCTTCTTTGTAATCAGAGAGCAGAGACTATCTGCCTGTCATGTGCCTTGAGCATCCGCTATCAAGATACCAGATACCTTTGGCACTCTGCATACAACAAAAGATTAATTGTTTAAAGGTACCCATATTACTATGGGTCCTGCTTGGTTAGATAGAGGATTGGCTGAGGAGCTACTAGCTGAAGAACTCTCTTCAGTGGATATATTCACCTTTGATGGTTTTGCAACCTTGGTGGATTTAACTCTCGCTGATTTATCAGCTTGAGCTACTTTCTTTCCATGAGCTAGTTTATCAGCTCTAGTAGCATTAGGACATTTGCTTGCAATGTGGGTAGTTTCACCACAGTGATAGCATTTCCTATATTTAAAGGGTTTGGAAATCAGAGAGGGAGCAGGAAAATTCTCAGGGATAGGTCCAAGAATTCTTTTATCCATGGTCCTTGGAGGTATAACAACCTTTTCAGGAGTAGGAGTGAGATCGATTTTAATTCTGGGGGTTGGTCTCTGAGAAAAGTCAGGGACCTTCTTCCCAGTTTTAGAAACTTTCTCTGAGGATTTCTTGTTCCTATCTTGAGTTTTCTTATTCTTAGGAACTTGATTAAGAAACTCGTTCTTGATCACTTTCTTAGAATTAAGAATTGAACGCTTCTCTTTTGAAGAGGAGGAAGAAGAGGTTGAAGAAGAAGGATCAGGGATAGAAGAGACAAACATTCCGAATTTTAGCATGGAACGATCATTCTCTGATTCTTCCTTTTCAGGGTTATAGCCTAACCCACTTCTTACTTTCATAGGTATTTGAGCATTGATGATCTCATTGACTTTATCAGAAGCCTTACACCATCCTTCGATGGTTGCCTTTTCAGACTTGAGGTCAGTGATAGCCTTTTCCCTATCAGCGATAACTTGTTGTTTCTCGATGCTTATAGTTTGATTTGCAAAGACTTGGTCTTTGAGAGATTCCTCAATTTTAGAAAGTTCCTTGATTCTTATATGGCAATTTTTTAATTGTTCAGATAAGTCAGTGTTAATTCTTTCGGCCTTAATTTTTTCATTTAAAGCATCATAGAAATCAACAGTCATAGCATCGAGAGCTGACAAGTTATCACTTTCAGAAGGTAAAGAGACAGAGGAAATGGTTACCTGAGTAGAAGGAGACTCAGAGGAAGTCTCAGTGACTTCTTCAGCGTTTTCAATTCTTGCCATTAGACAGAGGAAGGCAAGATCTTCTTCATCTGAACCAGACTCTTCAGAGGTCTTGACCCAGTCATCTTCAGCATCCCAGTCGACTTCTTCAGCTACAAGGCCTTTGCCTTTTTGCTGGTTTTTCTTCATATCTTTGTATTTGTTTTTCAGTTTCAAATACTTCTCCTTTTTATCAGAGGTATGGGAGGTAGTGGGAGCAGCAACTTTCTTCGACCTGCATTCACTTGCGAAATGACCCTTTCGCTGACAGTTGAAGCAAATCGCTGAGGCTTTCTCAGCAGGAAACGATTTCTGCTTTTCAAAGTCAGAGAGGTTGGAAGGTTTTCGAAAATTGCTATTTCTAGCAAATCTTTTAAAGTTATTAGTTAAAAGGGCTATAGAGTTATCAAACTCAGAGATGTCTGCATTAGTGAGTTGATCTTCTGAATCAGTTTGACCTAATTCAGTAATGGAGGTGATAGTAGAAGAAGGAGCATTTTTGGAAGAAGTTTCCTCAGAAGTCACAAGTGCTAAAGTAGTAATTTTAGCACCTTTGAGTTCATTAATTAGGTTCTTCCTTAGAAGCTGGGATTGTTCCTCATTGAAGAGCATACCATATAATGCACTTAAGGACAAGGTTTCATGATTCTTTGACAGTTTTATACATGTAGTGTACACTGCCCATTGATCGGGCAAGGCCTCCATGAACTTTGTCAAAATTTCAGCGTTTGAATAAACTCTATCGACTGATTTAAGATCAAACAGCAGACAGTTAAATCGCTGGTGAATTTGAGAAAGAGATTCACCCTTTTGATACATAAAACTCTCATATTTTCTTACGAGGTTTATGCATCTAGTTACTTTAACTTCAGAAGTTCCTTCATATTGGATACATAATGTATCCCACATGGCTTTTGAAGTCCTCATTTTCATGACAGAATGATAGACCTCATCAGGTAAAGCCATTGCTATTATTGATCTAGCTTTAGAGTCAATAGCAATTTCTTACTTGTCTTCTTCAGTCCATCTGTTAGGAGTTTTAACAATAGTCCTCCCAGGAATGGCTGGAGTAGTAGTGGTGGCAGGAACACTAGCTACTATAGTTGTAGGAACAAATGGTCAATTTTCCAGATAGTAGGGAATCTTGGGGTCAGATCCCTCTACAAATAGAGACATTCTTTCCTTCCATAATGGAAAGTTATCATGGCTAAATCTAGGTGGTTTAGCTAAAGATCCATTATCGTTATAGTTTGTATTAGGGTTTGACATTTTAAAATAATTTTTAAGAGAAATTTTTTTAAAGAGATAAGAAGCAAACACTGCTCTGATACCACTTGTTGGTCCCAAAAAGGGTCTACAAGAGTTCAATCAAGAGAGAACAGTTTGTAGAAGGGGGGGGGGTTGAATACAAACACACAGATTTTTGGTTTTTAAATGAGTTTATTAGAATAAACAAATTTACAGTTACAAGCAGAATTAGAACAAGTTTAAAACCTATTCTATTGTAACTAAGAAACACGAAGTATGATGCACAAGAGGATGAAAGAAAGAATAAAGAGGGTATAAGTTAGATAGAAGAATGCATTAAGATGAAGAAGATATCTTCATCTTATTTATACTCGTTTGTTCTTGAAACAAGACAAAAGGTATATGCCACGTGTCAAGCTTGGATAGGAAGCATGTCCTTGTTAATAAGACAACCATGCTTTTGGCCGAATATGAACAATACCATATCAGATATGATGGGGACATAAGAGACAAGTCATACGTTCCTTTCTGACATTGTTCTAGGTTTGACTTTTGTGCATCGAGGATAAGATCAATCTTTAATCTTGCAAAGGAAGCTTCATTTGATCGCTGATACTGAATCTTCAAGGATGAATCTTCAGTGTCACTGAGGCTTCACAAGACTTCACACTTTGAGTAGATAACCGCTGCTATCGCTGAACCGCTTCAGTTCACTTAGTTGATTATCTCTTTCTTCAGCTAGAGTCTTCGACTGTCGCTGAATGGTCTTCTGGTGTGATAACTGATCTTCAGGTCTTCAGTGATAAGCCCGTAGTTCCTTGATCTTCAGCGGTCGCTGATAGCAATCAGCGTGTGCTATCGCTGAATTTAAACATAAGCTTAACTATGGAATTTCACTAAGTATAGTAAAAGAATCATATTCAAATCACTGAGAGGAGTTATGATCAACATATACACTGAAGAATTACAAAGGAAATAAAAAATCAGGATCTAGAGCCTTGAGAAGCATCTGTCACTTCTTTTCTTCTTTGTAGCTCTCTCTCAATTCTTCTTCTTTGAAACTGGAAGTGATCATTTTCGTCAAAGCAATTGTAGTAAAGAGTTTTATGGGGTTTGATTGGAGCGAGAGAGACCTCCTTATTTCAGAGAAACTTGGTAGTTCCATCGTTATCGAGAAAGACCATCCCTTGTTGATCCAAACTCCTTTCAATGATTTGAATATGATTCCTCTATATACTTAGAGAAAATCCAAGTGTAAGTTATTGTTCAGATTCAGCGATAGCATACACTGATTGCACTCAGTGATCGCTGAAAGTCAGGAACTCTATCTGAACTTAGAAGATCTAAAGAAAAACACTCACACCACAGACCATTCAAAGATAGTCAAAGACCTATCTGAAGAAAGAGATGAATAGCTCGTGATCTGAAGCGGTTCAGGGATAGCAACATTTGTCTAACATAAGTGTGATATCTTGCGTATGTCTCAGTGATACCTAAAGACTTCATCCTTGAAGACTCAGTATCAACGATCAATATGAAGCCTACTCAGCAAGATCAAAGTTGAACTTATCCTCGAAAACAAATGTCAAACCCCCATACCTTGTCAGAAAGCATGTACGGAGTCACTTTACTATCACTCCACGTGCTTACCAACTCTGATTTGGTTACATTTCATATTCGGCTAAAAGCTTAGTTGCTTTATAAACAAAGGAAAGAAAGTCTCCTATAAAAACGTAACACGTGGCATGTACCTTCTGAGCTGCATTAAATGCAACGGGTATAAATAGATGAAGACCTCCATCTTCATCTTCATGTATTCATGCTTATCTCTCCTACAAACCTTTGTACTTATTTCCCTCTTTCCTTGTGCATTAAATTACTTAGTGATTTCTAAAGTTGTAATAGAATAGGTTTAATACTTTTTCTAGTTCCGCTTACAACTTGAAAATTTGTCTCTTGATATAAACTCATTTAAAAACCCAAAAAATTGTGTTTGTATTCACCCCCCCCCCCCTCTACAAACTGTTTCTATACTTATACACTCTTGTAAACTCTCTTGGGACCAACAAGTGGTATCAGAGTAGTGTTTATTTGTTATTATATTTAAAACTAATATCTTGTTGTTTTAAAATGGTTATACTAATACAAACTATATCAACAATAGATCTCTTGCTAAACCTCCAAGGTTTAGTAAAGATAACTTCGTTGTCTGGAAGGAAAGAATGACCCTATTTCTAGAAGGGTCAGATCCTAAGATCCCCTACTATGTAGAAAATGGACCATGCATTCCTACACTTCTAATCCCTGCAGTCCCTGCAACTGCTACTACTCCTGTTATTACTGAAAGGCATATTCCCAAATCTCCACATCAACGGAGTGAGGAAGACAAGAAAGAACTATCTATTGATGCAAAAGCTAGATCTATTAGTGCTATATTTTTACCAGATGATGTTTACCATTCAGTCATGAAAATGAGGACTTCTAAAACCATGTGGGATACTCTTTGTATCCAAAATGAAGGAACTAGTGAGGTTCAGATAACTCAAAAAATCAATCTAGTGAGACAGTATGAAAGTCTCATTTGCTCTAAAAATGAAACACTTTCTCAAATTCACCAAAGATTCAACTGTTTGATCATAGATCTAAAAACAGTTGGTCGAGAATATTCTAACTCAGAAGTACTGACAAAGGTCATGGAATCTCTTTCTGAACACTGGGACACATTTACTACTTGTCTTAAATTGTCAAAGAACCTTGAAACTCTTTCTTTAAGTGCTTTGTACGAAATATTGCTTAATCATGAGCAATCTCAAACCTGAAAAAGAAACCTTTTAAAAGACACTAAATAAGCCAAAAGTTCTTCCTTGGGTTTAGTGACATCAGAAACTGATCCCTCTTAAACAATTTCTTATTCTATTACCTCAATCACTGTGTTAGAGCAATCTAACTCTAAAGATACCTTTGATACTAATATCTCTGAATTTGATAATTTTCTTGCTCTACTAACAAATAATTTTAGACGTTTTGCCAGAAAGAGCAACTTTAGAAGAGCTACTGCCATCACTGACTCTGACAAGTCAAAGATATATTATGCTGATAAAGCTTCTGCCATCTGCTATAGTTGTCAACGCAAAGGTCACTTTGCCAGTGAATGCAGATCTAAGAAGATTCTTGTTCTAAAGTCCTCTCAGATACCTGATAAAATTAAAAGTGAAAAATATTCTAAGTTAAAAAACGGTATCAGAATTTGAAGAAAACCCAGCGAAAACGCAAAGGTCTTGTCGCTGAAGAAGTTGACTGGAATCAAGAAGTTGCCTGGGCACAAACCACTGACGAATCAAGGTCAGGTAGAAGACATAGCTTTCTTATGTCTTATAGCTAGAATCTAAGAAGCCGAAGAGGTCGATGAAACCTCATCACCTGACATTCCATCTTTTTAGGTATTAATTCTAGAAAACTTCTCAATCTCTGAAACTGATAGCTTGTCGGCTCTTGACACCTTGACTGTTGATCTTTACAATACTACAAACGGTTAAACTAAAGCTGAAAAACTCATCTTGGACTTATCTGAACAGCTTAAGATTTTCCGCCTCAAAATGAAAGAACTTACTAAAATCCAAGAAGATTTTAAAGACCAAATCTTTGTAAAGCAAACAATAAGCATTGAGAAACAACAGGCTATCACTGAGCGCGAAAAGGCCATCTCTAAACTCAAAGCTGAAAAGGCCACCATTGAAGGATGGTGCAAAGCCTCTGTTAAGGCTAGAGATCATAAATGCTCAGATTCCCAAATCGGTCAAAAGTGGTTCGGGATATTCCTTTGACCAAGAAGAGTCTTTTAAAAACCAAATCTTAAATTCTGAACGTTTGTTTCTTCTATTCCTGATCCATCCACTCAGTGTGCATCTACATCTGAGTCAAGACCCTATAAACCTATTACCAAGGACTCAGGGAAGGTGATTAAAGACAAGTTCCTTAATCATGTTCCTAAGGTCAAGAACTTTCCTAAACTGATGAAGAATCCTTCTGTTCCTTCAGTGAGTCATCCTTAAACTTCCGAAAAGAAGACCCCTGGATATATTCAGAGATCAACTCTTTGAGTGAAGGTTGATCTCACTCCATCTAACTTGAGAAACTAGTTGTTCCTCCTAGGTCAATAGAGAAAGGAGTTCTTAAGCCCTCCTCGCTGCATGCTTCTAGTTCTAAACCTTCTTTCAAATATAGGAAGTGCTATCATTGTGGTGAGACTATCCACATCGCTAGCAAATGCCCTAATGCCACTAAGGCTGAGAAAATCTCTCATGGAAAGAAAGTAGCACAATATGAGAAATCAGTGAAAGAGAAATCCACTAAGGATGGTAACACAACCAAAGTGGAAAAGTTCACTAAGAATAATCTTCAGAGAATGAGAAAATTGTCACCTCTAATATTTCCACTAACACCCAGGACCCATAGTTCTATGCGTACCTATGAAAATTAGTTCCCTTATCTTATGCAGAGGGCTAAAGGTATCTGGTATCTCGATAGTGGATGCTCTAGGCATATGACTGGTAGAAAATCCCTGCTCGCTGAATATAAGGAAGAGAAAGGTCCTTCAGTGACCTTTGGTGGAAATGGCAAAGGATACACCAAAGGTTATGGTGTTCTAACCAACAGAGCAACTTCTTTCAAACGTGTTGCTTATGTTGAAGGGCTAAAGCATCATCTTTTGAGCAGTAGTCAACTATGTGACAAAGGCTTCAAAGTTTTATTCACAAAGACGAGATGCCCTGTCAATGAGAAAAATAACAAACTTGCTTTAAAAGGCAAAAGATCAGAAAATGTTTATGTCAAAAACATGGATAACACTCATTCTGAGAATGTTTGCTTTCTATCCAAGGCCTTTCCTGATGTTAACTGGCTTTGTATAAGAGACTCTCTCATTTGATCATGATCAGTGACTTATCTCGAAAAGAACTTGTAAATGAATTCCCTAAAATTCTTTTGCAAAGGCATCTCTTTGCTCAACATGTGAAAAAGGAAAATTGACAAGAGGAAGTTTTAGATCTAAAAAACTCTCCTCAGTGACCGCACCCCTTCACTTACTCCATATGGATCTCTTTGCCCCTGTTAATGTGTCCAATCCATATCTGGAAAGAAATACACTATAGTCATAGTTGATGAATATTCCAGGTATACTTGGGTATTCTTTCTAAGGTCCAAGAGTGATACCCATGATGAAATTATCTACTTTATAAGGAAGATGGAAGTTCTGAACAATATCTATGTTCGCTCCATGAGAAGTGACCATGGCACTGAATTCAAAAATAGTACCTTGGTTAGTTTCTTTGAAGAAAAAGGTATCTCTCACAACTTCTCATCAATGAGGACTTCTCAGCAAAATGATGTTGCTGAATGAAGAAATCAAACGATCATTGAAGCTGCTCGCTCAATGCTAAGCGAATCTCATCTACCAACCCTATTCTAGACTAAAGTAGTTAACACTACATGTTTCACTCAGAATCTATCCATGATAGTTAAAAGATTCAAGAAAACAGCCTATGAACTCTTTCATAGAAGAAAACCATCACTAAGTTACCTACACATCTTTGGATGTAAGTATTATAACCTGAATGAAAGAGATCATTTAGGAAAATTCGATCCAAAGGCTGATGATGGTATATTTCTTGGATACTCCTCTATATCCAAGGCATTCAGAGTCTTCAACAAAAGAAGACAGCATGTTGAAGAAACCATCAATGTTAACTTTTATGAATCACACTCAACAAATTCTATTCCTATCCCTGAAGATGATTAGGAACTGAATAGTTGGATGAAGTGTCATTATTGGGAACTTGAATCATATTTCACTTGCATTAACAGTGACACCTCCTGTCACTGAAAAAAATTATGATTATGGTCCTAATCTCATTCCCACTTCGATTAACAGTGACACCTCTTCCTCCTCAGGAATAAGTGTTACTTCTCTTAATCACATTCCTCCTTCTTAACCTTCCAACAACGATTCCTTAGTGAATAATCAAGCATTACTAATCCCTTTGGATCTCCTCCAGGGATGATAAGAAGTGCTGAAGAACCTATTGCTGAAGCATCCTCCTTTATCCATGGACAATTTGCTGAATCCTCTGTTGATCAAACTCCTTAACTACTCCGTTCAGCGATGGACTCGAGATCATCCAATCGATCAGATAATCGGTGATCCAGGTACAGGTATTAAAACTCGACGGGGTATGGGTAATATCAATCTCTTTGTAAATTTCATTTCTTTAGCCGAACCTAAAAAGATCGATGAAGCTATCACTAACCCCAGTTGGATCCGTGCTATGAAAGAAGAACTAACTAAGTTTCAAAGAAACAAAGTTTGGAATCTTTTCCCTCGTCCATCTGGTAGGACTGTTATTGGCACCAAATGGGTGTTTCATAACAAGCTAGATGAAAATGGCACTGTAAACCGAAACAAGGCTAGACTTGTTGCTCAGGGATACAGACATGAAGAAGGTGTGGATCCTAGAATATGATCAAGTACGCAAAGTAACAGTATGAACACGAAGAACACTATGAATATGATTAATATCGAAAGTCGGATATCTCACTTATATGAATATATCGATTACAACGTAAGCTCTCAAATACGTCTCTCTCTATTTCGATTTCTAGCTCTAATGATAACCCTAAGACTCCTATTTATATTGCTAGGATTAATAAGATAAGGAAATAATAAGATAGGCATTATACACTTCCCATAATTTCAAGATAACAATGTTTCCTTATTTTGACATAATTCTATGTCAACCCTAACAATCTCCCCATTTTGGGAAAAATAAGTCTTCATCTTCTAAGCTTGAACATGCCTTCAAATTTTTTTAGGGTCTGTCGGTAGATAAGATGTTTGTCAATGATGTCTAGTGCATCCTAAATCTTTTTCCTTTGATCATTCTTTAACTGTATTGTCTTCTTTCTATCCGAACTTATCTCCCCTGATAATCTATTTCTGATTTCCCATAGCGTACCATCAGAATAAGCAGCTGGCTCATTGAACCTTAAGAATCGTTTGTCTCCATTTTCCTTCATGTGTACAACACCGTGAGCTGGCATGGTAAGAATGGTTAGAACACTCAACTTCTGTGAATCGGGAACTTATTGATTGGGTTTAGCCAGATAAACTTTCCTTTGTTGACTTTCAATTCCTCTTTGAAGATCATGAAGGTAACAAAATTGTAACTCCTTTTGTACATGTCTAACTATAGCTCTTAGTGCTATTTGCTCGTCAAATGATCTCTTTGGTTTGTCTCGCAGCTCTACATACAAAGTTTCCATGTCAACCACATCAATGTTTGCAAAATCTGCTTCAGTGAAGTAGTATTCCTTGCCATTATCTCGCATGACTCTGAAAGTAGGAAAGTTTACTTAAAACAACTTAACAAAACTTATCTCCTTGATGTCGACTATCTTGTGCCTTGAGATCACTTCTATTAGTGGCTTTGCAACCATCTTCAACTTTCATACATACTCTGTAACTTGTTGAGAATCCATTTCAGTGATAAGATGGATATGAGAAAGATCTTCCGGATTCTTCTTCTCAACAAATATGTTTTGCATTGTTTCTCCAAGATAGGGAACTCTGATCTGTTAATTTACCCATTTTGACTTGTTATTCTTGAGCATCCTTTCCCAACGGATTTGATGAGGCAGTAATTTAGTTCTACTAGTGGATCCCGATGATAGTTCAGATTTGCATGTTGCAAATTCAGATAATCTTCTTCTTTTTTTAATGTAGCGTACGGATCTCTGAACCAGTGTTTTACTTGACTGAATCTGGTTCCACTGCTCGAGACATATTCCCAAAGTCAAAATCTGTCGTGGGCTGATTTGTGTGTTGGTGCGTGGGAGGTGGATTGCCTTGTTTTCGCTGTTTGATGGTCGAGCAGATGAAGATGTGCCAGGAGCTGTAGTGGTAGTTTGCCTGACCTGAGCTTGAGCTCTTGTTACCTGGCGACGCGTCACCCCCTCAGGGCGATTAGGAGCGGAATCCGAATCGTCTTGCTCAGGTCGACGTCGTTAAAAAGTTCTACTGGCTGGCAAGACTCCTTAATCTCTTGGCGGAGAGCTTCAATAGCGCCAAGTATATTATCTTCATTGTTCTTTTGTTGAGTCTACACATCAGTGAGTTTCTTCTCGGCATCTGCTTTGAAGCAATCGAACTCATGGCAAGTAACTGTTAGAATCTGAAGATTACGGCGCAGAAGACCAGCTAGATCATCTTCAGGCATACCGGTGACTCTGCTTGAGCAAGCAAATTTTTCATTAAACATCGAAATCAATTCATCATTGTTGAGTTGAGATTGCCGACGAAGTCTTACACCATCCTTCAATGGTAGCTTTTTCAGCCATGAGATCAGCGATGGCTTGTTCGCGCTCAGTGATAGCTTTTTGTCTTTCTATACTTATGGTCTGATTTACAAAGATTTGATCCTTAAGATCTTCTTCAATCTTAGTAAGTTCTTTGATTTTCAGATGGCAATTTTTAAGTTGTTCAGATAGATCAATCTTACCATTTAGAGCATTGTAAAATTCGACAGTCATAGAATCGAGAGCCGACAAGCTATCATTTTCAGGTATAGAGGAGTTAGAGGAAATTAATACCTGAGTTGATGGAGACTCTGAAGAAGATGTATCAGATCCCTCTTCAGCTTCTTCAGTTCTGGCCATCAGGAAAATGAAGGCAAGATCTTCTTCATCTGATCCTGTTTCTTCAGTGGTCTTAGCCCAGTCATCTTATTGATCCCAATCGACTTCTTCAGTGACAACACCTTTGCCTTTTCACTGGTTCTTTTTCAGATTCCGATACTTATCTTTTAGTTTTGAATATTTTTCCTTTTTAGATTTATCAGAGGTCTGAGAGGATGTTGGTGCAGCGACTTTCTTAGATCTATACTCTCTTTCAAAGCGACCCTTGCACTGACAATTATAACAGATTCCTCAAGCCTTTTCATCAGGAAGAGTCTTCGACTTATCAGAGTCAGAGATAGCCGGTGTTTTTCTGAAATTACTCTTTCTAGCGAATCTGTTGAAATTGTTAGTGAGAAGGCCTAAAGAGTCATCAAATTCAGAGATGTCAACATCAGTGAGGTCTTCTGAGTCAACTTGATCTAACTCAGTGATAGAGGTGATGGAAGAAGAAATACGTTTAGAAGGTTCTACCTATGCACTCACAAGTGCCAAAGAAGTAATTTTGGCACTTTTGATACACTTTCCATTGTTCAGGTAGTGCCTCCATGAATTATGTCAGTATTTCAGCATTAGAGTACTCTCTATTAACAATTTTCATGTCAATCAAGAGACAGTCAAATCTTTGGTGAATTTGGGAAAGTGTTCCATTTTTCAGTAACATAAAGCTTTCATATTGTCTCACCAGATTAATACTACGAGTAATGTGAACTTCCTCAGTTCCTTCATATTGAATACAAAGAGTTTCCTACATGGTTTTTGATGTTCTCATTTTCATCACAGAGTAATAAACTTCATCTGGGAGAGACATGGCAATTATAGATCTAGATTTTGCATCAACAGTTAGCTCTCTTTTGTCTTCCTCACTCCATTGATTTGGAATTCTGACAATTCGTCTCTCAGGAATAGCTGGAGAGGTAGCAGTGGCAGGTACTGCAGGGACCTGGAGTGCATGAACATATGGTCCATTCTCTAGATATATAGGGGATCTTTGGATCTGACGCTTCTAGGAATAGAGTCATTCTTTCCTTCCATAGTGGGAAATTATCACGGCTAAATCTTGGAGGTTCAGCTAAAGATCCATTATCTATGTAGTTGATGGTTGTGTTAGTCATTTTAAAATAACTCGAAAATAGTTGTTTTAAAGATTAGTAAGCAATAAATACTGCTCTGATACCACTTGTTGGTCCCAAAGGAGTCTACAAGAATTCAAGGATATAGAAATAGTTTGTAGAAAGGGGGGGGGGGGTTGAATACAAACACACAATTTTTAGGTTTGTAAATTAGTTTATATTGCATAAACAAATTTACAGCTGTAAGCGGAATTAGAAAAAGTAATAAACCTATTCTATTACAACTAAGAAGTTCACTAAGATTGATGCACAAGAATGAGAGAGAAAAGGAACAGAGGTTTGGGAAATAGAAGGTGGCATGCATGAAGATGACGAAGGGTTCTTCATCTATTTATACCCGTCGCAATTAATGCAAAGCAAAAGGTATAAGCCACGTGTCAAGTTTATATTGGAGACTTGTCCTTTGTCCAAAAAAGCAACCATACTTTTGGCCGTTTATGAACAGTAACCAAATCAGATGTGATGGGGACTAAAGGAAGAATCCGTACGCCCTTTCCTGACAAGGTATGGAAGTTTTGACTTTTGTACATCGAGGATAATATCAACATCGATCTTGCTGAGTAGACCTCACTTGATCGCTGCACTAGAACATTCAAGGATGCAGATTCTGAGTATCGCTGAGGCATACGCAAGATTCACATTGTGTAGATAATTATTGCTATCGCTGAACCGCTTCAGGTCACCTAGCTAATTATCTTTTTCTTCAGCTTCAGTCTTAGACTTTTGCTGAATAGTTCTTTGATGTGAGTGCTGATCTTTAGAGATAAGTTATTGTTCCTGACTTTCAACGATCACTGAGTGTAATCAGTGTTTGTTATCGCTGAATATGAACAATCACTTATATATGGAATCTTCACTAAGTATACAAGGAATGATAATTAAATCACAGAGATGAGTTATGATCAACACTTGTGCATTTCCATCGAGGTAATTATTTTCTATCAGTTTGGTTTGGCTTGGTTTGGTTTGTTTGATTTATGTCTTTAACACAAATTTACTAGTGATGTCGTCAATGTACATTTAATAGAGTTACTTGGTTCATATTGCTTGCTTATGTTAGCTTGATACTTATCAGAGTTACTATCATTGGTTTTCTTCTTGCTGGGAGTAGGCAAGTAGCTTAACTGCCCAAAATTAGATTTCAAAGTCAACCTTGTTTTAGATTTGGCACAAAGTGGTTAATGGCGACCAAGGGTAAAGAGAAGCCCATGTCTTTATTATGCATGTAACGTCTCGTGTATCATATGGACTCACTTGTTATATACATATATAATCGGATTCTACAATCGAGTTCTATTGTGTAACATGATAGGGCATCAACCTAATATACCTGTACCATTTTTGGCTGAAGTGGTGCTAGAATGCAGATTAAAACCAAAACAAGAAAAAATAGGAGCCCACTAAACAGGAAAGGGTAATTGGTCCCAGTTTTGTTGCACACCCTTCTATACAAGTTCCATTAATTGAAGTGAAAACAAAGAAGAAAAAGAAAGAGAATGATGATAAAGCTGATGATGAAGACCGTGTTTATTGTAGTTGAAATTAGAATTATATTTACTTTTCTCTCATCAATATAGTATTAGCTTACATCACCTTTTGGAAAGTGAGTTTTTATTGTATTTGCATTTGCTGTGTAAATCTATATATATATATATATATATATAGGGGAGGGATCAAACAAGACCACTCATCTTTAAGGGAACAAAGGAATTCATTTGGGACCACATATGATGTGGGGCTCACAAATAAAAAATCATTTATGATTTTTTAGAAAAAAAACAAAAAATCATAAATGATTTTTTATTTGTGGGCCCCACATCATATGTGGTTCCAAATGAATCCTTTGTTCCTTTAAAAAGGCAAAGTTCTCATTTGAACCTCCCTCTATATATATATATATATACATGGTATATTATAGGCGGTTGTTGTTACAAGTGTCAAATGTTTATTGTATCTCTCCACGTTATAAATTTTCAAAGGGAAAATTTCATCTATATCCTTTAAAACATCCTACATTACGTATATATTCTTGTAAAGTTTGAAATTACGTATATTCCTTTTATACTTCTAGACCTCACATATATGTCTGTTTCCCTAATTTAATTCTTATTAAATCATTTAAAAATATAGATCATTATCTCTAACTTGAATTTATTTTCTAAATTAGTTAACTACTACCATTCTCAGAAGAAAGTTTTTAAAGAAAGGGACAAACAGAGTAATCGCACATGAAGACGTATCGATATGAGAAAATTGATGATTTGGGGCGAACAGAGTAATCGACGATTTTGGGAACAGGGATAATCGCACACGATTGTGGGAAGGAAATTAAGAAGAGTAATAAATTCAGAATGATAGTTAAGTAATTTAGAAAATAAATTCAATTTAGAGATAATGATTTGTATTTTTCAATATTTTAATAATAATTAAATTAGGGAGAAAGATATCTATGTGAGTTCTAGAGGTTTAGAAGGATATATACTGAGTTTTAAATTTACAAGAATATATACGTAATATAGGAAGTTTAAAGGATATAGATGAAATTTTCCCATTTTCAAAGGAAAATGAATTGCTTTGAAGCCAACCATGAGTAACAGATTTCGATGCCCGTTATATATTGGTGCTTGTTATTTGCTGCGTTTTTGTCAATACCAAAACATATCTTAGTCCATCACATTCCATTTTATGTCATACTTTATATTTGACAAAATAAAAAATAATGTTTGTGATCTATATTCTTACTTTTCTAATCTAAGACTGTATAAAATTATTAAAAAAACTATGAATCACAATTCAGGGTTCAAGTTTTCAACTTTCCAGCACCCCTACCTTATTGGATATCAGTCATCAAAACGGATTGTTGATGAACATTTTTTTCCTGCTTAGAGTCTTATCTCTCACGCAGTATGCAAGATTCTCGATTCTTTGGTCTCTTACCGGGTAAGATTCTAAGTACTTGTCATTTGCATCCGAAAGGTAAAGGAACGTCGGTAAGTGCTTACTTTGAAAGGAATTGGTAAGCAACCCCTGAGTTTTACATCCCGTCGCATTGCGCAGGTACATAACTAGTAAATAATACAGACAAATAAAGAAAACTTACAGTAAGGAATGTCAGTGGACCGGCGTAGACATTGTCGTAAGTGTATCATCTCCATTCTCTTTGCTCCATCGCATACATTCATAGATATATATATATATATATATATATAAATATATATATATATATATATATATATATATCTTGGTCATTTTATTGTCGGAATCATATATGTGTGCCAATTTTGTGCAAAAAAATGTATGTTGCAACACCCCATGTTGCTACATTCCCACCATCGACTTCAAAAACATTACTAAGTTGATCTTGAAGTTTCTAGATGTGTCATTTGATGCTATGGTTTCATTCAATATATTTATGGGCTTCATCTTGTCCTTTGCGAATTGTTTCCTCCAATCTCCACTTATATTTAACTTCTTAGTGAGTGGTGAATCCACGATGATAATATAGACAGTTTCCATCCGAGTACCAGTTAATGCAAGTTTGTCCTTCTTGTCAGTGTCTTTGAGAATTTCACTGTGAAATATTTACGATGTAGCTGACTAATGCTAAGAAGTGTTTACATCATTAGTCAATACACAAAAACCTCTAGTGTATTCTTTTCCGTTCCAAAGGTCACTCAGGGGCCTTTCTATTCCTTGTACCTAGTTAGAAGGGACTTAGTACCACTCATATGTCTTGAGCATCCACTAGTCGAGATAGCGGATACCCTTGGCATCCTACAAAGATAAGGGAAATTAATTTTGCCTTGGTACCCATTTCACATTGGGTTCTTCCGAGTTAGTGGGAATCGGAGTTTCAACTTCTTAACATTAGTTGATGACTCAACTTTAGTGGTTTTCTACACCTTGATTGGTTTATCAACTTTTGTGGTTTTCATCTTAGTCGTTTTCTCAGCTTTGGTTACTTTCTTTACCTTGATTGATTTCTCAGCTTTGGTAGTTGTTGTTACTTACTGGTGATGTGAGTATTATGCCATAGTGATAACATTTTCTACAGCTGAAAGAAGCTTTAAGTCCATAAGCATAAGAGTTAAAAAAAACTAGAGATAGACAGGGCGAGGTCCAAGAATACCTTTTTTCATTTCTCAGGTTTCTTAGAGTGAGGTCAACCTTTATCCTTAGGGTTGATCTTTGAGTGGATCGAGGGATCTTCTTACTAGAAGTAGATGGTTGATTAGCTGAAGACTTTGAAGAACTATTTTACAACTTTTGGTTTTTTCTTGGTTTTCTAGGAGCGCTAGATACAAATTTTCCTTTATCTAAACACTTTGAACTCTTAGGAGTTGGTTCAGCTATAGGCTTAAAACTAGAGGTGGAAAAACACTGAGTAGAAGTGTTATGGATTGAGGAGACTCACGTTCCAAACTTGAGCATGGAATGATCTCTGATAGATTCTTCATGATTAGAAGAATATCCTAGACAATTTTTAACCTCACAAGGTATCTAACCATAAATGATCTCATTAGCTTTTATGGAAGCTTTGCACCATCCGTCGATGGTATCTTTCTCAACTTTGATTTTAACAATGGCCTTTTTGCGCTTAGTGATAGCATGTTCACGATCAATGCTAATAGTTTGATTTACAATAACTTGGTTTATAAGATTTTCGTCAATTTTGTTAAGTTCTTTGATTTTTAAATGACACTTTTCAAGTTGTTTTTTTAAATCGTTATTTAATTTTTCAGTTGTTTTGCCATTTAGTGCATCGTAAAGATCCATAGTCAATATGTCACACACTGAGAGACTATCAGTGCCAGATGTACTAGGATCATTAGATTCGAAACTTGAGTGGAGGTTGAAGAGTCATTTGAAGAAGAGGTCTTACATGGTTCATCCTTGACTTCCTTGATTTTGGCCATCAAATAGGGTGAGGTTGTATCTTCTTCATTTGAGTGAAATTCATCAAATGAATCTGCCCAATCATATTCTTCAGCTACAAGACCTTTTTCCTTTTCGCTTGTAATCCTTCATCTTCTTGTACTTCTCCTTCTGCTTCATATGTCATCTTTTGATTTGAAAGAGAATGAGGAAGAAGATAATTTTGTAGCTTTCTTTGACCAACATTCACTTGCAAAGTGTCTTTTGCGTTCACAGTTAAAGCAGATCATTGAAGCCTTATTAACAGGGGTTGATTTTGTCTTATCAGCGATGGTAAGTGTAGGGGTCTTACAAAAGTTACTTTTCCTGTTGAATCTTAATGTGTTAATTAGAAGACCCAGCGACCCTTCAAACTCGAAGAGATCAACATCTGTCAAGTTCTCAAGTTAACTGGATCTAAGAGACTATTTGGTTGGTTTTTCATAAGTCCTGTATGGATAAAGTTAACTGTTTAGATAAAGTTGTCTGTATAAATAAATAAAAATGTTGTTTGTTTGTTATGTTGAATAAACTGTCTAAATCATAAAAATGACTATTTTACCCTTCTATATATTTTTTGTCTTATTGAATCCTTAACCCTCATGCTACAATATCTTCTAGTTGATTGGTTTTTTTTATCTAAAACCAATTTGATCAAAAAAAATCACAATGTTTCATTACTTCCATGACTGAATTTTCACAAAATTTTCATTATCATTGTGCATACAATAATGTTCTACAATCCATTTACAAATGGACTTCTGAAAATAATAAACCCAACTGGACATAACCCTAAAAGAAACACAGAATAAAATTACATTCATCCTTTGCAAAGTTTCCACCGTCCCCTTTGTAAATGGAGAATACAAATGGAGACACATGGCGCAAGAACCGTCGTTGCTCCTCCATCCCTTTGCAATAAAATACCCCCTTCCCCTTAATCTATGTTCCACCATTAATAAAATTCAATTTTTCATACCGATCCAGGATCAAGAACCCTAGATTTCACGTGTGTTTCGATCTATAGAAGAAGGGAGTAGGGGGAGAAGGATGGAGGAATCGAGAAAGAACCGTTGGAGGAGAATGATCCGGCATCGGAGAGAGCAGCGTTGACGGCGATAGAGGGAGTTGTGGTTTCGATGAGAGATCGAGAGAAGGAGCAGTAAGGATGGAGCTTTGGAGACAAATCGATGGGTTTTCCTTTACCGTGTCTGTGAACTGTGAAGTAAAAGGAAGGGTATTTTAGGGACACATGTGACTGAATGGATACAACAAATTCACAAAAGCTGAGGGAATAATGCATTAACTAAACAATAAGGTGCTAAAAAACATTCATAGATGGATTAGAAAGTAATCCATATATGTCATTAAGCGTATTAAGTTATTAACAAACAACCCCTAACTTAATGATTGTAAGTTTGGGGTGTCTACTGAGGAAGTGTCAGTGAACAAAGCTACATATGAGCTTTTTGACTTTTTTGAATCTCTGATGAGATTTTTCTTCAGTTGACGTGATTGATCATGATTGAGTAGAATCCCATAAAGAGCACTTAAAGAGAGGTTTTCCAGATCTTTAGAAACTTCGAGACACATTGAATGATTGTCCCAAGATTCTGGAAAACATTCTAAAAATGTCGGAGTTTCAGGGTTGGAATATTCTCATCTGACAGTCTTGAGGTCAAACGTTGATGTACCTCAAGAAAATATTCACTTTTGCCACATATGAAACATTCATATTGTTACACTAAATTAATATTTCTACATTCTTGTACTCTTTTAGTACCTTCATATTGGACAGAAAGTGTGTCCTACTTGGATTTTGAGGTTTGAAGTTTCATCACAGATTGATATACCTCGTCAAGGAGTGAAATGGCTATGATAGATCTTTATTTTGTATCAAGGGCCATCTACTTATCTGTATCGCTCCAATGGTCAGGGAGTTTTGGAATCTGCCTTCCAGGGATGGAAACAGTAGTAGAAGTGGCAGGAACTACTAGAGATATTGCAAATGCAACATATGATCCATTTTCAATATAAAAGGGATCTGAGGATCCACACCTTCAAGAAAAAACAGGAGCCCGCTAAACAGGAAAGGGTAACTGGTCCCAGTTTTGTTGGACATCCTTTCTATACAAGTTCCATTAATTGAAGTGAAAACAAAGAAGAAAAAGAAAGAGAATGATGATAAAGCTGATGATGAAGACCGTGTTTATTGTAGTTGAAATTAGAATTATTTTTAGTTTTCTCTCATCAATATAGTATTAGCTTACATCACCTTTTGGAAAGTGAGTTTTTATTGTATTTGCATTTGCTGTGTAAATCTATATATATATATATACATGGTATATTATAGGCGCTTGTTGTTACAAGTGTCAAATGTTTATTGTATCTCTCCACGTTATAAATTTTCAAAGGGAAAATTTCATCTATATCCTTTAAAACATCCTATATTACGTATATATTTTTGTAAAGTTTGAAACTACGTATATTCCTTTTATACTTCTAGACCTCACATATATGTCCGTTTCCCTGATTTAATTATTATTTTATCATTTAAAAATATTGATCATTATCTCTAACTTGAATTTATTTTCTAAATTAGTTAACTACTACCATTCTCAGAAGAAAGTTTTTAAAGAAGGGGACGAACAGAGTAATCGTACATGAAGATGGATCGATATGAGAAAATTGATGATTTGGGGAGAACAGAGTAATCGACGATTTTGGGAACAGGGATAATCGCACACGATTGTGGGAAGGAAATTAAGAAGAGTAATAAATTCAGAATGATAGTTAAGTAATTTAGAAAATAAATTCAATTTAGAGATAATGATTTGTATTTTTCAATATTTTAATAATAATTAAATTAGGGAGAAAGACATCTATGTGAGTTCTAGAGGTTTAGAAGGATATATACTTAGTTTCAAATTTACAAGAATATATACGTAATATAGGAAGTTTTAAGGATATAGATGAAATTTTCCCATTTTCAAAGGAAAATGAATTGCTTTGAAGCCAACCATGAGTAACAGATTTCGATGCCCGTTATATATTGGTGCTTGTTATTTGCTGAGTTTTTGTCAATACCAAAACATATCTTAGTCCATCACATTCCATTTTATGTCATACTTTATATTTGACAAAACAAAAAATAATGTTTGTGATCTATATTCTTACTTTCTAATCTAAGACTATACAAAATTATAAAAAAAAAAGTATGAATCACAATTCAGGGTTCAAGTTTTCAACTTTCAAGCACCCTTACCTTATTGGATATCAGTCATCAAAACGGATTGTTGATGAAAGTTTTTTTCCTGCTTAGAGTCTAATCTCTCACGTAGTATGCAAGATTCTCGGTTCTTTGGTCTCTTACCGGGTAAGATTCTAAGTACTTGTCATTTGCATCCGAAAGGTAAAGGGACCTCGGTAAGTGCTTACTTTGTAAGCAATTGGTAAGCGACCCTTGAGTTTTACATCCCGCCGCATTGCGCAGGTACATAACTAGTAAATAATACAGACAAATAAAGAAAACTTACAGTAAGGAATGTCAGTGAACCGGCCTAGACGTTGTCGTAAGTGTATCATCTCCATTCTTTTTGCTCCATCGCATACGTTCATAGATATATATATATATATATATATGTGTATATATATATAGCTTGGTCATTTTATTGTCGGAATCATATATTTGTGCCAATTTTGTGCAAAAAATGTATGTTGCAACACCACATGCTGCTACATTCCCACCATCGACTTCAAAAACATTACTAAGTTGATCTTGAAGTTTCTAGATGTGTCATTTGATGCTATGGTTGCATTCAATATATTTATGGGCTTCATCTTGTCCTTTGCGAATTGTTTCCTCCAATCTCCACTTATATTTAACTTCTTAGTGAGTGGTGAATCCACGATGATAATATAGACAGTTTCCATCTGAGTACCAGTTACTGCAAGTTTGTCCTTCTTGTCAGTGATTTTACATGACTTCTTTGAGAATTTCACTGTGAAATATTTACGATGTAGCTGACTAATGCTAAGCAGATTGTGCTTCATTTTTTCGACATAAGCAACTTGTTTACAAGTGGTTGCATCATTAGTCAGTACACAAAAACCTCTAGTGTATTCTTTTCCATTCCAAAGGTCACTCAGGGGCCTTTCTATTCCTTGTACCTAGTTAGTACGGACTTAGTACCACTCATATGTCTTGAGCATCCACTATCGAAATAGCGGATACCCTTGGCATCCAACAAAGATAAGGGAAATTAATTTTGCCTTAGTACCCATTTCACATTGGGTTCATCTGAGTTAGTGGGAATCGGAGTTTCAACTTCTTAACATTAGATGATGACTCAACTTTAGTGCTTTTCTACACCTAGATTGGTTTATCAACTTTTGTGGTTTTCACCTTAGTCGTTTTCTCAGCTTTGGTTACTTTCTTTACCTTGGTTGATTTCTCAGCTTTGGTAGTTGTTGGGCACTTACTGGTGAAGTGAGTGTTATGCCATAGTGATAACATTTTCTATAGCTGAAAGAAGCTTTAAGTCCACAAGCATATGAGTTAGAAAAGTAGAGATAGACAGGGCCAGGTCCAAGAATACCTTTTTTCATTTCTCAGGTTTCTTAGAGTGAGGTCAACCTTTATCCTTAGGGTTGATCTTTGAGTGGATCCAGGGATCTTCTTACTAGAAGTAGATGGTTGATTAGCTGAAGACTTTGAAGAATTATTTTACAACTTTTGGTTTTTTCTTGGTTTTCCAGGAGCGCTAGGCACAAATTTTTCTTTATCTAAACACTTTGAACTCTTAGGAGTTGGTTCAGCTATAGGCTTAGAACTAGAGGTGGAAAAACACTGAGTAGTAGTGTCATGGATTGAGGAGACACACGTTCCAAACTTGAGCATGTAATGATCTCTAATAGATTCTTCATGATTAGAAGAATATCCTAGACAATTTTTAACCTCACAAGGGTATCTATGCATAAATGATCTCATTAGCTTTTATGGAAGCTTTGCACCATCCGTCGATGGTATCTTTCTCAACTTTGATTTTAACAATGGCCTTTTTGCGCTTAGTGATAGCATGTTCATGATCAATGCTAATAGTTTGATTTACAATGACTTGGTTTATAAGATTTTCGTCAATTTTGTTAAGTTCTTTGATTTTTAAATAACACTTTTCAAGTTGTTTTTTTAAATTGTTATTTAATTTTTCAGTTGTTTTGCTATTTAGTGCATCGTAAAGATCCATAGTCAATATGTCACACACTGAGAGACTATCAGTGCCAGATGTACTAGGATCATTAGATTCGAAACTTGAGTGGAGGTTGAAGAGTCATTTGAATAAGAGATCTTACATGGTCCATCCTTGACTTCCTTGATTTTGGCCATCAAATAGGGTGAGGTTGTATCATCTTCATTTGAGTGAAATTCATCAAATGAATCTGCCCAATCATATTCTTCAGCTACAAGACCTTTTTCCTTTTCACTTGTAATCCTTCATCTTCTTGTACTTCTCCTTCTGCTTCATATGTCATCTTTTGATTTGAAGGAGAATGAGGAAGAAGATAATTTTGTAGCTTTCGTTGACCAGAATTCACTTGCAAAGTGTCTTTTGCGTTCACAGTTAAATCAGATCATTGAAGCTTTATTAACAGGGGTTGATTTTGTCTTATTAGCGATGGTAAGTGTAGGGCTCTTACGAAAGTTACTTTTCCTGTCGAATCTTATTAGAAGAGCCAGCGACCCTTCAAACTCTAAGAGATCAACATCTGTCAAGTTCTCAAGTTACCTGGATCTAAGAGACTATTTGGTTGGTTTTTCATAAGTCATGTATGGATAAAGTTAACTGTTTAGATAAAGTTGTCTGTATAAATAAATAAAAATGTTGTTTGTTTGTTATGTTGAATAAACTGTCTAAATCATAAAAATGACTATTTTACCCTTCTATATATTTTTTGTCTTATTGAATCATTAATCCTCATGCTACAATATCTTCTAGTTGATTGGTTTTGATCAAAAAAAATCACAATGTTTCATTACTTCCATGACTGAATTTTCACAAAATTTTCATTATCATTGTGCATACAATAATGTTCTACAATCCATTTACAAATGGACTTTTGAAAAAAAGAAACCTAACTGGACATAACCCTAAAAGAAACACAGATGAAAATTACATTCATTCTTTGCAAAGTTTCCACCGTCCCCTTTGTAAATGGAAAATACAAATGGAGACACATGGCGCAAGAACCGTCGTTGCTCCTCCATCCCTTTGCAATAAAATACCCCCTTCCTCTTAATCTATGTTCCACCATTAATAAAATTCAATTTTTCATACCGATCCGGGATCAAGAACCCTAAATTTCACGTGTGTTTCGATCTATAGAAGAAGGGAGTAGGGGGAGAAGGATGGAGGAATCGAGCAAGAACCGTTGGAGGAGAATGATCCGGCATCGGAGAGAGCAGTGTTGCCGGCGATAGAGGGAGTTGTGGTTTCGGTGAGAGATCGAGAGAAGGAGCAGTAAGGATGGAGCTTTGGAGACAGATCGATGGGTTTTCCTTTACCGTGTCTGTGAACTGTGAAGTAAAAGGAAGGGTATTTTAGGGACACATGTGACTGAATAGATACAACAAATTCGCAAAAGCTGAGGGAATAAGGCATGAACTAAACAATAAGGTGCTAACAAACATTCATAGATGGATTAGCAAATAATCCATATATGTCATTGAGCGCATTAAGTTATTAACAACCAACCCCTAACTTAATGATAGTAAGTTTGGGGGTGTCTGCTGGGGAAGTGTCAGTGAACAAAGCTATAGATGAGCTTTTTGACCTTTTTGAATCTCTGATGAGATTTTTCTTCAGTTGACGTGATTGCTCATGATTGAGTAGAATCCCATAAAGAGCACTTAATGAGAGGTTTTTCAGATCTTTAGAAACTTCGAGACACATTGAATGAGTGTCCCAAGATTCTGGAAAACATTCTAAAAATTGTTGGAGTTTCAGAGTTGGAATATTCTCGTCTGACAGTATTGAGGTCAATAAGTAAGCAATTAAAACGTTGATGTACCTCAAGAAAATATTCACTTTTGCCACATATGAAACATTCATATTGTTACACTAAATCAATATGTCTACATTCTTGTACTCTTTTAGTACCTTCATATTGGACAGAAAGTGTGTCCTACTTGGATTTTGAGGTTTGAAGTTTCATCACAGATTGATATACCTCGTCAAGGAGTGAAATGGCTATGATAGATCTCTGTTTTGTATCAAGGGCCATCTACTTATCTGTATCGCTCCAATGGTCAGGGAGTTTTGGAATCTGCCTTCCAGGGATGGAAACAGTAGTAGAAGTGGCAGGAACTACTAGAGATATTGCAAATGCAACATATGATCCATTTTCAATATAAAAGGGATCTGAGGATCCACACCTTCAAGAAATAGAGGCAATATGGTTTCTCGAAATATTGAATTTATCCCTGCTAAATCTGTGAGGCTTGGCAAGAGAGCCATTTTGAAAAATAGCAATTAAGAGGTTTTAAAGAAAGAAAAGAAAACACTGCTCTATACCACTTGTTGGTCCCAATAAGGGTTGTACTAGAGTTAAAGGAATAACGGTTTATAGAAGGGGGGTTGAATACAAACACATAAAATTTACTTTTTAAATTCGTTTACTGATATTGAGAAATCAGTGCAGAATTTACAGATTGTTGCGGAATAAGATAAGGTAAAACCCAATCTAAACAATCTATGAGAATCACTAAGTAGATGCACAAAGAAAATAGAACAAGAGAGAAGCGAGTTAGGAGATAGAAGAAGGCATGTTTATTCGAAGAAGGGCTCTTCTCGGCTATTTATACTCATTGCATTAAATGCAAGTCATAAAGTACAATCCACGTGGCAAACTGTGAGTGGAGAGCTTGTCCTTTGTCTTTACTTAGATATGCAGGATTTTCGTCGCATATGAATAATTGAGTTTACAATGGTGATAAGCACGTTTGGAAACAACAAAGTAACTCCGTACATGTACATTTATGTTGTAAAGCATTGAGGTTCTCCTTTTGTGCAACTAGGATATGACAAAAACTAATCTTGTTGTGCAAGATTCATTGTTCACTAATACTAAGAGTCCCTGAGGATCCTTCAGCTATCATCGAGTCATGGTCAGATTTCACACTTTGATGTAGACAGTCTTGTTATCACTAAATCCACTGCAGATCATGAAGGGACTTGTCTCTTTCTTTCAACTACTTCTTCGACGGTGTTGAAGGTTCCCTTGGTCTGTGTTTTGCCTTTGAGGAACAATTGAGTTCATTGGTTGTTACAATACATGTTCAACGACCACTCAACAATCTCAAGGATGATTGCCGAAACTGAACAAAAATAGAACTAAGTATTTTCCATCAAGTATAAAGGGTATCAGCAAATCACTAAGAGAGCTTGGATCAACAAAAGACTTTAGGAGGTGTCTACTAAACATGTACTGTTAGTTGGTTGTGCTCTTTCCTTTACTCAAGATTTTATTTTTCGCACTGAGTTTTGTTCCTTGGTGCAAGGTTTTAGTGAGACAACAGTTTATACATCATCTTGTTTCTAAACCTCTTGATCGATGTATGAATCAGGTAAGATAATAAACTAAAGGAATTGTTTACTGGTGCCTTTTACTCTTTCCCTCGTCCAAAGTAATTATTTTTCCCACTGGGTTTTGTTTCTTTAGCATAAGGTTTTAATGAGGCAAGATTTATGCATCATCACTCCTTTGATACCGCACAAAGGAGAATGTTAAAGGATTATGTGCCATCATAAAAAAGAAGTGATTGAAAGAATATTTTCCAATTATTAGATTTAACTGTAATACCCCTAAAAATTGGAGTTAATTTAAACCAAATAAAAATGTGGAATAACTTCTATGAAATAAACATCACCCATAAAGATGGGGAAAAGTAAGAGAGTTTACAACTTTCAATTGATACTAGTTGACAACTTATTAATCTATACAATGCAAAATACAGATTAAGTTCGGGTGTCTTTAAATCCTCAAAATATACATCTATGTAACTCCATCTATACACGTAAGTGTACTTCAAAATGGATGCCTCTACCGGCATCTAGCTCCACTCAACCCTTCGAGACCCCAGTAGCACCATCACCTAATATACATGTCATTTTAAGAAAAAGTGTTAGGCTTAAAGCCTAGTGACAACAAACAGTTCAAATATGGAAAGCAAATAATTCTTCGAAAACAATAAATAAACATTTAATTATGAAACCTTTCCAATAATTTCTTTTTCTTTCCTTCCGCGATTTACACCTAAAAGATACGTTTTTCTTCCTTTAAGGGAAACATACGGGAATGACCCGCCATCACATCAATTACTCTTACGAACATGTTCAACCCCAAACCGGGATATATTACAAGTTCTGTCCTCAAATACTTCCGACTATATGTGCCTATGGATCCATTTACACTAGTCTAACTTCTTAATACATTCGTTTCCGAATGTATTAACTTCCTTTCACAAATCTTTGTGAAATAACTTCCCATGTTCCAAAACTTTCCTTCCCAAAAATTTAGGTCAAAATAACATTTAGGTTTATACATCATATTTTTTGCCAATATACTCATGAGAGAATTTTAAAACTCTTCCTTGTACTAAAAACATCATTTCAAAAAGAAACCCCAAATGTCACATTTTGACCTAGTTTTACCAAAATCTTCCAAGTATAGAAATACTTATTCTAAACATCTTATTAAGGTAAAATACATAATTTTGACATGTATAAAGTTTTAGATGGTAAGAATGAACTCACAAAGCTAAAGTTAGATAAACACTAGAAATCTCCAAAAGATGCAAATGGAGAGACCCGCGAAGAAACACGAAGAACGCAATATAGAGGAAGCTTAGATCTTGAATCTTCAACCCTTGAAGAGCAATAAATAACTTGGATGAAGTAGCTTGGAGTAATAAATGCTCATATTCGTTTTTGAGGAAAAATGGAGAGAAAAACGCATTGGTGAAGTGTGTTGGTGAAGAATGAAGTGGAAACCCTTTTAAATACCCATAAGCTCCATCCAGATGCCGAGGCCACCTTTCGTGCGCCCTAGGACGCACCAGCCAAGGTCGCCCGCTACCAAGCAAAGTCGTGCCATGCGCCTTGGCCTCAAGGTCGCCCGATCTCATGCTCAGCAACCAAAACAGCCCGACGCCCCTTTCCATGCGCCTCAAGGCGCCCCAACAAGCCGCCCAGCTTGTGATGCGCTCCACAGGGGGTTGTACGGGTGAGAAGGCGGGTGTAGCTGCTTTGCTACCCGCCCAGTCGGTTGTTTTTGCCTGAAACTCACTGATTTTAAGCCCGAGTACCTAAACTGAACCAACACACGAACCAACGTTCAAACCTCTAAAATTTAACCTTTTGAAACACCAAAAACGGATGAACATTTAATTTGATCCGGATAATTAATTGTTCCAACCGAAAAAAACTTACACTCAAACTTTAAATTCTTTTCTTAGAATTTTTCGGGTGTTACAATCCTCCCACTTTGTATTAAATTTCGTCCTCGAAATTTTACAAACTAAGCGAACAAATAAGGATATCTTCTCTTCATGTCCTCTTCCGCTTCCCATGTCACGTTCGAACCTCGGTGGTGCTTCCATTGGACTTTAACCATGACGATTTCTTTGTGACGAAGCATCTTTGACTTTCTTTCTAAAATTGTTTCTGGTTCTTCCATACAACGACTATTGTCGACTCGAATCTCCAAGAGAGGTATTACACTTTCTTCTTCTGCTAAACATTTCCTCAAGTAACATATGTGGAACGTAGGATGTATGCCAGCCATTACGGGTGGCAACTCCAATTTATACGCTTGCCATCCCACTCTTTCCAAGATTTTAAACGGTCCGAGGAAACGAGGACTAAGCTTCCCACGCTTCCCAAACCTTATAACACCCTTCCAAGGGGACACTTTAAGCATAACTCGTTCCCCCACTTGGAATTCCATGGGTCTTCTCTTCTTGTCGGCGTAACTCTTCTGACGATCTTGCGCCGCCCTTAGTCGTTCTCGGATGATCTTCACTTTGTCTGTCGTCTCTTGCACAATCTTGGGCCCGGAGAATTACTTCTCGCCCGCTTCTAACCAACATACCGGTGTTCTACATTTCCTTCCATTCAGCGCCTCGAAAGGTGCCATTCCAATACTATAATGGTAACTGTTGTAGACAAACTCTACCAATGGTAGGTGTGTATCCCAATTTCCACCGAAATCGATAACACACGACCTAAGCATGTCTTCAAGAGTCTGAATGGTTCTTTCACTTTGGCCGTCTGTTTTAGGGTGGAATGTCGTACTTAGGTTTACCTAACCCCGTTCGTAAACCATTCCCAAAGTGAGAAGTAAATCGGCTATCACGATCCGACACGATAGTCAAAGGCCCACCATGACTTCCAACAATTTCATCCACGTACAACTTCCCCAGCTTGTCAACTGGGTCGGCTTCTAGCTTTGCTAAAAAGTGAGCACTCTTCGTCAATCTATCTACCACTACCCATATAGTGTCGTGACCCTTTAAGGTCTTTGGTAGCTTTGTCACAAAGTCCATAGTAAGGTGCTCCCATTTCCATTCTAGGATCTCCAATGATTGAAGACTTCCACACGGCCGTTGGTGTTCCGCCTTGACTTGCAAACAAGTCACACATCTCTCCACGTATCTAGCCACATCTAACTTCATGATGGGCCACTAATAAGTTAACTTCAGATCTCTATACATTTTGGTACTACCCGGACGTATGGAGTATTTAGATTTATGCGCGTCCTCCAGTAGTAACTCACGATTGCCCCTAATCTTGGGCACCCAAATACGCCCTTGGAATAATTTCAAACCGCGACTATCTTCCGTTAGCG
Organism: Silybum marianum; assembly: GCA_036898165.1. Lineage (NCBI taxonomy): Eukaryota > Viridiplantae > Streptophyta > Magnoliopsida > Asterales > Asteraceae > Silybum > Silybum marianum. The sequence continues at coordinate 18,091,731 of CM072530.1, read as the reverse complement.
ACAACTGTTGATTCACCATGACCTCGTCTTTTAAGTTTTCCTCAAGTAAAGCCTCTGTTTGGGAAGTATTGATCCGACCGATCAAGCTTGACACTAAATCAATTCTCGTAAGTACGGCTCGTGTCCCACTACCGTACTCCTTTCGGCTTAGAGCATCCGCTACTACATTGGCTTTACCCGGATGGTAAAGTAACTCACAATTATAATCCTTGAGCAACTCTAACCAACATCGTTGCCTCATATTTAGCTCCTTTTGATCAAAAATATGCTTCAGTGTGATCAGTATAGAGAGTGCACCTGGTACCATAAAGATACTGTCGCCATAATTTCAATGCAAATACCACCGCTGCTAACTCTAAATCATGGGTTGGGTAATTCTTCTCATGTTCCTTGAGTCGCCTCGATGGATAAGCAATCACTTTGCCTCTTTGCATTAGCACACAACCCAAACCCATCTTTGATGCATCACTATAGACCACAAAATCTTCCAATCCTTCTGGCAAAGATAAAATTGGTCCGGAAAGCCTCTTCTTACTTGTCGGTCCAACTAAATATCACATTCTTCCATGTCAAAGCCGTCAAAGAAGATGCAACCTTGGAGAAATCTTGAATAAACCTTCGATAATATCCCGCCAATCCTAAGAGACTTCGGATTTTGGACGGGCTCTTTGGTGGTTCCCAATTCACCATTGCTTCTATCTTGGATGGATCCACCTTCACTCCATCTTGAGTGACAACATGCCCCAAAAACTGAACTTCTTTTAACCAAAAGTCGCATTTCGAGAATTTGGCGTAAAGCTTCTCCTTCCTTAGCACTTTGAGAACCTCTCGAAGGTGTTGCTCATGGTCTAACTCGTTCTTAGAGTAGACAAGGATATCATCAATAAACACTATTACCGATTGGTCTAGAAACGGTCCACATACACGCTTCATTAAATCCATGAACACCGCTGGCGCGTTTGTCAACCCAAACGGCATTACTAAGAACTCATAATGCCCGTACCGCGTTCTAAACGCATTCTTTGCTACATCATCCTCCCTCCCTTTCACTTGATGATAACTCGAATGTAAATTGATCTTTGAGAAGCAACTCGCTCCTTGTAGTTTATCAAAAAGATCGTCAATTCTCGGAAGTGGACACTTGTTTTTCACAGTTACCTTGTTTAGTTCACGATAGTCAATGCACGTTATCATAGTGTCATCCTTCTTCTTCACAATTAAAACCGGAGCTCCCCACGGTGACGAGCTTTGTCTCACGAAACCCTTCTCAAGGAGATCTTGCAATTGAGTCATCATCTCTTGCATCTCGGATGGTGCTAACCGGTAGGGTGCTCTAGCAATTGGAGCGGCCCCCCGTACTAGTTCTATTCGAAACTCCGCTTGTCTATTGGATGACAAATCGGGTAAATCTTCGGGGAACACATCGGGAAATTCATTAACGACTCGAACATCATCTAACTTCCTTTTCTCTAACTTCGCATCCGAAACATAGGCTATATATGAAAGGCATCCCTTGGCTAAACACTTGCGTGCCTTTGCCAAAGTTAACAATGCTACTTGACCCTTCCTTCTTTCCTCGTAGACTACCACCATGCTACCCTCCGATAACGGAATTCAAATCAACTTCTTGGAACACAAAATTTCGGCTTGGTTCTTGGCCAACCAGTCCATTCCAATTACCACATCAAACCCCCCTATTGACATAGGCAAAAGGTTTATTCCAAACTTATTCCCTTCAATTTCTACCACGCAATCCCTAAGGACATTTGGAACTAGAACTTGCTTACCATCGGTTATTTCAACAATATAGGCATCTTCCAAAGTACTAACAGGTACATGCAGTTTTGGGTAGAAAGAACTGGACACAAAAGAAAAAGTAGCACAGGTACATACTGTTTCAAAAGGTTTGTTGTTCTATTTTGTTTTTTCTATAACAATACTCCAGTTGCAACAAATTAATGCATTCATGGTTCAAGATTTAACATTGTATTTTTCATGTTCATCAGGTCCGCTCCTAACATTTTAAAGATCCTGTGTAAAATACTAAATATGACCCTTTAATATTTTGTTTTTCATTTATACTACTTATTCTTAAATTCTAAAATGAAATCCTTTAAAATTAAAATACGTAAATGCATAAAAATATTATATACAAGACATTTAGAAAAATGACATTTACATCATTAAGGTGATGCTTCTAAACCATTTTCGATATTCCACCTGATTACTTTCAACATTATTTAATTGTTATCTTCGAACATATTTTACTACACTTGAATTGATTCTTTATTATTTGGATATTTAGACATTTATTTAATGTAAATCAATTAAAAGCAACTTGTTGTATTCAAATAAATTGATCGTTTTTTTAAAGTTCAGAATAACCCGATTTAAATATTTTAAGTCGGAGACATTCTATTTATAATTAATCACTTATTATCATTAGTAATAAAAAAATATGCATATCAACAAAAAAATTATCAGTTTATTTTTCTTAAAATAAAACAGTATTTATAAACTAAAAAGGTCTTAAAACTAATGAACAACGTTAAAAACGATTTATCATAATCAAATAGAATAAAAGAAAGTAAAATTTAAAAGAAAAAAAAGTTTTGAACAATTAATAAATGTCAACTTACTATTAATTAAACTTTTTCTCTACATTAAAGTTATATTTAAATTAACAAATCATGTCCAACTCAGTTGGTTTCTCCAAGGACGGTAACATCCTTTGGGGGGGGGGGGGATTGTGGATGGTATCCCAATCTATCCGGGTTCGAATCCAAGGGGAGTCAATTTGAGTGCATGAGGAGTACCCAGTCCTTGGGTTGGTCCAGCCTTTGACTGGGCTGCCCCCTCAGCCCAGTCATAGACTGTGGTTGGGCTCTAGGTCCAACATAAGTTGTGCCGAGACAGCGGCGGATTAGTGGGCTGCTTTTGGATGCCCGATACCGCAGGGGAGGCGTGCGTGCGTGTGTGCGTGTGTTCGTGGTAGTCGTTCGTGGGTTCGATGCCGCTATACCTTTAAAAAAAATTATATTTAAATTAAAAAGTTGATGACAAACATAATCGAACCAGTGTTTGTCATCTCTCACAGCAAAAGGCACTTACCAAATCGACTAGTAGGATCTTTGGATGCATTTTATGAATTTCATTTTTTATATTCAAAGTTTACTATATAATAAAAAACAATCAGAGACCCTCGGTGATCCGAGGCCTTGTGCGACGATACTATCGGTACACTCCCAGGGTCGGCCCGATTTTTCATCGTCATCGTCGTCGTCGTCTGAAAAAAACGGAAAGAACGACTTCGAATTTCTTTGTGGTATGTCGTCGTACAAGACTTCCATGTTGTCTGTCGTCGGCTCAACAAGCTTGAAATTCTTTCCGACCAAACTCATTCCGGCATTATTTATTGAAGTACTAGCATTTGGAATAGGACTGAGGCCGTCAGGATGAGATCGAACTCCTCCACTGCAAATTGATTGTTCTTGCTCACGATTACGATACTTGTTGCTACTTAATGCAAAATAGTTTGGGCGCACAAGAACTGACCGCGAAGGAGGCCGTTGGGCAAAAACTTCACCAGCCTGCATCGTACGTTCTGCATCAGGTTCGAAGCTCCTAATCAGCCCGGATGAAGAATAGGTTGGACTATGTTCATGTGAGTAAGGTTTGACGGTCCTAAGAAAGCGTTTAGAATTTTTAAACATCTTTTAAGTGTAGATGTTCAAGTTATCTTTATTGCATCTAGACTAATTTAAGCAGTGATCTTGGAAGCATAGGATTTGAGTACATAAAGCTATTAGATGGTGTAGTATATATAGGGGGTGTAGGGAAAAAAGTCAACGTCAATACATGTGGTTCAATTATTATTTCATTAAGTGGAGTATCTTTTTCTTTGTAGTACAAGATATTCCTTACGGTGTTTTTGGCATTTAAAATTCGCTCGGTCAAATTGTGTTTTACACGTTGATATGATATTGTATGATTTTTGTATGGTAGTGACCATTAAACTAAATACATGTCGAAGTTCAATTTATAAAAAGGATTTATTAATCAAAAAAAATATTATCTTGCATTTTGAAACTTAAATAGGAAGTTTAGATGTATGTAACTTAAATGTAAATCAGCCAACCTGAGTCGAGTAGTAGGTTAATCGTGTCGGACTCAAAAAATTAATATTGGGCTCGAGCTTGACTCGAGCTTGATTAACTTCTCAATATTTTTTCAATGTATGTTTCGATGCTCATTTATGAGATCGAACTCATGATCGATTAACTCGTTTATCGCATTAAGCTCGATAATTTTATATTTTTATTATATGATTATCAAAGTTTAATTTAATGTAAAAGTCAATTAATTATGTAGGCTATTAATAAAATGGAGAAGTCGTGGTAGCCTTTGTGGCGCATTATTAAAGAACAACTTGCTTTTACATGCCTGGCACGTTAGCAAGGATTTATTTAATTTAATAATGTGATATGAAAATTTGTATGTCACACTATAATTATCAACTGATAAAATAACGTTACAATTTTTTTAAGTATATATTATTTATACACATCCTCTTCATCTTTGATGAGGTTTAAATCCTTTACTTTCTAGGAGGACAAGAGTTACAATGCCTCTAGGCCAAAGACCCTTTAATAGAACGTTAGTATTTTTACCTCCTGATAGAGGTGCTGACTACTTGAAATTTGAACTCCATAAAATCAATTATATATTTATAGGGAAAGTTTCAATTACAAACCATGTAATTCTTACAAATCCTATAGACCTAATCTCAACCTTTGATCTTGTTTATTTTGAAATTTAGAGGCGGTTATAAAATTTGATTGAGAATGAATTAAGGAACCGATTTAATTCACCCCATTGGTTATATAAATGTAAGGTTGAGATCAGTTTGTATAGTTTGCAAGAATTATAGGTTTGTAATTAAAACTTACCCTATAAATATATGGGCTTCTTCTTTTGTTAACTAAACTATTGGTGTTAATTTTGTTAACTTCATTTTAGCCTTCAATTTTTTTGATCTACGCATGAAATGAAAACAATGGTATGATTGTAATATAATGGAAACACACGCGTTTTAGATAGATGTAAACTTAGATGAACAAGGGCATTATTGGCAAACAAAAATATTATCTATCTTCTCTTTTGATGTTTTGTAACCGAAAATCAAGCATTTATGAATACTAGAAGGGTACTCGCGCAATGCAGCGAGATACATCTCGATTTTAGGTTTTATTTTAATTTTTGTTTAGTTTTATGTGATTTTAAGAAAACGATTTTAATGTTCATTTCTTTAATTCAATTTTTTTTATCATAATATAATTATGTTTAATAACAAAATAATTTATTTTTGGTTTAATAATATAACATTTTATAATGATAATAATTAAGTTTTCTGTTATAACTCAATGATTATTTTAATTATATTTTAGATTTTTTATATTTAAAATTAAATGTTTATCCTGTATTTTGGATGATGGTTATCTGCAGTTAGTTGCACGAATTCAGAAATAAAGTTTTAATAAGTTGTACTTACGCATAATTACTTGTAATTTTGAAAATTAAGTAATTAACATTAAATAGTTGTACCTAAAGCTTAAAAGATTGTTTTTAAGATTTTTTGGTCAAATGATTTATAATATAGTATAGATATTGCTTGAATATCATAATTCATAAACGAATTGGTCTATCAATTTGGTGTTCACCGTTAGGATGATTTTTTAAAGTAGATGGCTTATCATAAATGTTTGTAGTGAATATGTTCACTTATGCACCTCATGAAGATGTTCACAATAGTTTTATCGGTGAACAAAAAAAATATTCATAATATATTAGTTCATACATAAACAAAAAGATGTTAGAATAATTGCACATGTTAATATGTTAGAATAATAATGATCAAAAACTTGAATGTGATGATCACTTCTTATAATACATATGAATTAAAATATCCAAATACTTTATACAAAAAAATAAACAAAATAATAATGACTACAATCATGTAATTGAGATTTGTAACATCTCATAAATGCATTAATCATTATGATCAAAACTAAAATAACTATTATATCATTGTTATTAATTACATTAATATTGTTGAGCCTATATCTAAGATTGTTTGTGATTGGGGTAAATGGTGTGTAGAGTTAACACCTTTTTGGGGGTTAAGAAATGCTAACAACTCTCTCTCTCTATATATATATATATACACACACATATAATATATATATAAATAGAATTAGGTAAATACGAGAATGAAACCTATTCGCGAGAAAACGAGAATGGTCGTTTATGTACAAAATCGTAAAATGATTTTGTACTAAATCACCCATGATTCCGGGCGACTTTTTCAATGCCACTTAAGTGGCCCCAAAAGTCGCCCGCTCCAATTAGTCGTGAGTTATATATGATTTTGTATTGTTCTCTTATTTACTTAAATAAATATCATTATCTTACGAACATGCCGATGTATATATATATATGGTTGGGTTCCAGAGAGAAGATAAGTTATAATGAGAAGCGTAAGAAGGGATTTTGACTGTTGGATCATTCTTACTTGAAGATCGACACTAACGATATGGACCGAGATGCACCAGATCAATTCTTGTAAGGAAAGCAATTTATGGGTGGGTGTGAGATTAAAGGTGATAAGGGTTTAGATCTCTTCTTACGCTTCTCACCTTAACTTTCTTCTCACACGATCTCACGCTTTATAAGACAGTTGATCCCGTGCATCTCGATGAATCTCATCCTAATGTGCGTCCAAGTGTGGCGATCCCTCTTTACGCTTCTCACCTTAACTCTCCTTCTCACCGGAACTTAACCCATATATATATATATATGATCCTATGCCTATATATATATATATATTTATATGTAGGCATAGTATCATGTGAGAAGAAGAGTTAAGGTGAGAAGCGTGAGAAGAGAATTGGACCCTTGATCACTTTTAATCTCATACCCACCCATTTTGAAAAGGAGTTGATCTGGTGCATCTCAGTCCACCTCATCTCGATGCATCTCATCCTAATGTGCATCCAAGGGTGATGATCATTTCTTACACTTCTCACCTTAACTCTCCTTCTCATTGAAACTCAGAGAGGGGGAGAAAGAGAGAAGGGGAGGTTCAAACGAGATAGAGAGAGAGAGAGAGAGGAAGGTTCAAACGAGAACTGAACCATGTTTAAAGAAACAAAGGAATCATATATGATTTTGCACTAAAGGGTAGCGGGCGACTTTTGGGTGGTTTAGCGCAAAATCATATATGATTTTGTTTGTTTCTTTCTTTCTTTACATGATTTTGTTAAAATCATATATGATTTTGTTTGTTTCTTTGTTTCTTTATATGATTTTTTTTGTTTCTTTGTTTCTTTACATAGGTATGGTTTTCGTATGAACCCGCCCCTATATATATATATATATATAGGTGCTTAATTGTTGATCATAACTCCTCTCTGTGATTTAATTATGATTCCTTATATATTTAGTGAAAATTCCATTTGTAAGTGATTGTTCATATTCAGCGATAGCATACACTGATTGCACTCAGTAATCGCTGAAAGTCAGGAGCAATAGCTTATCTCTGAAGATCAGCACTCACATCAAAGAACCATTCAGCGAAAGTCGAAAAGTGAAGCTGAAGAGAAAGATAATTAGCTAAGTGACCTGAAGTGGTTCAGCGATAGCAATAATTATCTACACAATATGAATCTTGCGTATGCCTCAGCAATACTCAGAATCTTCATCCTTGTATATTCTAGTTCAGCGATCAAGTGTGGTCAGCAAGATCGATGTTGATCTTATCCTCGATGCACAAAAGTCAAAACCTCCATACCTTGTCAGGAAAGGACGTATGGGTTGTTCTTTAAGTCCCCATCAAATCTGATTTGGTTACTGTTGATAAACGGCCAAAAGTTTGATTGTCTTTCTGAACAAAGGACAAGTCTCCAATAGAGACTTGACACGTGTCTTATACATTTTGCTTTGCATTAAATGTGACGGGTATAAATAGATGAAGAACCCTTATTCATCTTTATGCATGCTACCTTCTACTTCTCAAACCTCTGTTGCTTTTCTTTCTCATTCTTGTGTGAACTTCTTAGTTGTAATAGAATAGGTTTATTACTTGTTCTTATTCCGCTTACAACTGTAAATTTGTTTATTTAATATAAACTCATTTAAAAACTTAAAAATCGTGTATTTGTATTCAACCCCCCCCCCCCCCCCCATTCTACAAATTGTTTCTATACCCTTGAACTCTTGTAAATTCCTTTGGGACCAACATTAATTATTTGAGAACCCATAAAAGTGTGATAACCTTGAGAACTTGTGCATCACATGTTATTTCATTGATTGTTTTCTATTTATGCATAGTATTTAATGTATTGATTAACATATATTTGTAGTACAATGGTTTGTTTCACATGTACTCGTTTTACAATGTAAAACTTTTTATGTGTATTTTTTGATTCAGAAACAATCCAAAAAGTTTCATATTGTGAACTGAGTAAATTTGAAATAAACACATTGTGAAAAAATGATAAACTTGCATATAATTAAATGTTTAGAGCCCAAACAAATACAGTTTACATAATTAAATACAAATACAGTTTATATAATTATCTGTTGTGGCTTTCTCAAACAAAGCCCTAGCCCATAATTAAATGTTTAGAGCCCAACTATTAAAAACCATCTAATTAAATGTCAAGATTTAGGGTTATTACAAATACAGTTTACACAAAGTTTTACATCGTTTTGTTGGAAGAAATTGTATAGATTATTGGATATGGACAAAAAACTGTTTAAACCTTGTTACAAACCCTAAAAATATTTTGCGTTTTTTTCCCGACTGGGGCATGGATTTCAAAAAGCTTTGGTCCAACCCTTGGTTTTGTGATATGCATTTCAATCTATTTTGAGTTATCTCGATTGATGTTCGTCTCTGTGAATATGATATTTGACTACGAATGACCACGAACTCCTCTACCCCTTTGGAATTTGATCGCACAATTCTCCTATAACGTGACATATTTTACATAAATATATTTGTGATCAGAGTTGAAACCATCAGTCTTTTCTTCAATATATATTTCAAATTGCTTCATTTCATTGAAGTGGACAGAAAAACTATCATCGTATGCTAAAATAGCGTTTTTTTTGTCTTTATACTCCAACGCGCCCGCAAAGAGAACTCATTTTTGCCGATGATGGAAGATGAACGATAAATATTTCGGCCTTTCGGCCTCCTGTTCAGACTGTAGAAATGTCGTGTGCTTGGAGATCATGCGATTTTTGGTTTCCATGGCCCAACCAATTTGCCTTTTTTTGTGCCAGGATTGGAGTTGCTCTTAGGTTCACCATGCGATCCTCCAAACCTAGAGCCAGAATGAGGAGACAATCCTGAACCAACATGCCTATGTTGTGCGATCTTAGATCATGCCTGGTTTGCCACATCAATCTTCGACTGAATCTCGGCAACATCCTCAAAGTGAAACATGTTTCCTAAAATCGGCCACAACAGCTTCGATTTGAAAGACCACTTTACTAGGAAGCTTGTCTTTGTTGTACTCATTCAATTTTTTTTGAGTTGTAGATTCTATTTTATGTTTTTAAAGGAAAAAAGTAAAAGGAAATATTGTCTTTGACTTAACCGATCAAATTTTAGTGGAATTAAGGCAAAGAACCCAATCCATAACAAAAAGTAAACCAATTGTGGATCCCAGATTTGATCAGGTAACATATGTATGTATGCAAGAACACGAAGAATACTTCTAATATTGATGAAGATTCGATGTCGAATATCTCACTTGTATTGAAATATCGGTTACAATGATATTATCTATTAAGCTCTCTAATCTATGACCTCTAATGATGTGTATGAATTCGTATATTTCTAAAGAATAACCATAACCCTCTATTTATATGTAGCAAATTATCACAATATGGAAACTAGAGAATTAGGCATTATTCACTTGCCTAAATTGCAATGAAATCAATTCCATATTGTCTTTTATGACATTTGCGCTTTGACTCTTCATGTCTTCAATAATTATAATTTCAGATACAATATTTTCAGATCTACCACCAATACATATAACTATTTCATTTGGAGGCTAATCCTAAAGTTTCAGTGGTCCCGAATGAAATTTGTAATTTACTCTTTAAAATATTTATATTATAACAAAAAATGTAATCTAACAAAAAATTTATTCTTTAAAATATTTATATTATAACACTTATATTGTTAGAATTTTGCAATTTTAATGGAGCCTATAAAATAATAATTCATGTTCAACTATCCTCATAATTATCATTTTGTTTAAGATTTTTCTGTTAATAAAAGGTTATATTAGTTTTTAAGTTTATTGGTTTATAATAAAAAGTTTATATACATGATGAATCACATGATGAAGATAAAACTAGCATATCTATACTATATTATAAAGTATTTGGAAAAAAAACTCTTAAAAATTATTTTTTATACAAATAGTACTATTTATTAATATGTATTACTTAAAATTGAAGATTACAAGTAAATTATGCGTAACTACAACTTAATAAAACTTCATTCCTGAATTCGTGTAACTAACTACTACAGATAAACATAATTAAATAAGGATAAACATCTCATTTTAAATAAATAAAAATCTAGATTATAATTAGGATAATCACTTAATTATAACAGAATAATTAATTATTATTTTAATAAATAACTATTATTAGATTAAAAATAAATTAGTTCGTTATTAAATTTAAACTAAAATATAATAAAAAGGGGAATTAAATTTTTTTATTTATAAAAAAGAGCTTTTAAATGAAACATTAAAATCGTTTTCTCAAAACCCCATAAAACCATTATAACATCAACCTAGACAAAAGAAATTAAAATCAAGATGTATCTCGTTGTATTGCACGAGTACCTTTCTAGTATAAAAATAAGCAATTTGGAATGCGTTTGAAAATTTCAAATTACCTGACTTATGTATTTTATAAACTTATTATTAATTAAAATTCCACCAACAAGCTCCGTGAATATTGGCAATATATCATGAGAGATTCTGATAAATAAGATATATTAACTAACCCATGGATCTCAAGGCATTATTTATTTTAAAAGATGTCATATCATCACCCATTCATCTATTTGATACATGATGCTTAATTATTGTTTATAAAATATTATACTAATATACATTTATAATCGGATTCATTGATATTCCTGGTATAGTAGATGCTATCACACATACAATCATACTCAATTCGATGGAATTGTTTGATCTTAAAGGGGATTATCGTATTTATAGGACTACAACCCCAAATATTGAAGGCTCAAATAAGAAGGAAGCAATTTAAAAAATAAGGTAACCCTTGTAATTATTATAATTATTGTTATTATTATGTGCTGGTATCTTTTTCAACCATACTTTCTTACCCTTTAATATTTATACGTCTTTTAGAGATTATTGTGAAGGAAATTGCGCTAAGGTTTGCAATGGAAATTGTTGATTTGGAACTTGGAGATGTACCTACCATTCGAGACCCCGTCCAAATTCTTCTTGGATGTGTGGAAAGAGGACGACGAAATAGTGGCAACCAACATCCACCGTCTATTTGCATGGTTCCTAGCGTGCTTCGAGCAGTAAGCCCAAGTTCGTTCAACCCTCGAATGGTGTCTATTGGACCTTTGCATAGAAAAGATGAAAACGTGAAAGAATTTGAAGTTCGGAAAGATACTTATCTACATGACCTATTGCGTCGTGTAGGTTCCCCGCCGGAGCAAACACTGAAAGCATTTGTGCAAAAAGTCAACGATTCAATAGATCGAATCAAATCATGTTATGTAGAACTGAAGACCAACGATGATATTGAACTTTCCACGATGATGGTTAAAGATTGTTGTTTCATTCTCGAATTCCTTTACAAACTACCACATTTGCAAAAGTCATTTGTGTCATGTATTGCTGTGGACCTTATGCTACTAGAAAACCAAATACCTTTCTTCATTCTTCAAGACATCCTTGAATGCATTAGTTTGGAATCTAAACCATCACCACTTTTTGATCTTACTAAAAAGGTCCTTCAACTTCGAAAGTACATTGATCCCTTTCATAGAAAGTTGAACACCAAGAATGTTGGCATACTTACAACTCATGATCATATTCTTGGCCTTCTACATAAATCTTACCACCTTGCATCTGCATCAGATAATCTAAAAGGATTTCCCGAATCTCCAACACCCCACACAGCTATAGAACTGCATAGAGCTGGGGTGAATTTTAAGCCTAATCGTAAAGAAAATTGGCCAATGGCCATGGAATACGAGTCGTGCTGGTTTATGTGCTTATACCAGCCTTGGGGTAAACCTAGTTTTACAATTCCAAAATTGCATATTCAAAATGGTACAGAGCTAGTTTTGAGGAACTTTATTGCATATGAGCAGTCCTTTGAGCAAGTTGATCATTACTTTACATCATATCTCACTGCAATGGATATGCTAGTTGATACACAAGAGGATGTTGAAAAGTTAGTAGAGTCTGAAGTTATTGTCAACGATTTAGGTTCGAACGAAGAGGCTGCAAAAATGATCAATGACTTATGCAAAGAAGTTTGCATCACTAAATTTTCTTACATCCAACAATGGAAAGATCTGGATTGCTACTACAAGGGTTATTGGCCCAAAAATATTGCATGGTTGAGGCGTACATATTTTAGTAGTCCATGGAATGCGATTGCTTTATTTGCTGGAATCGTCTTGTTTGCTCTTACCGTGGTTCAGACAGTCTATACCATCAAGGCCAAATAATCTCATAGGTTCTTATATATTTGTGGTTTCTTCTTCTTATTATTAATTATTATTGTTGAATTCTTTTCTTATTGTTGTTTTCTGCTTATTTTTTTAATTCTTTTCTTATTGTTGTTTACAGAATTCTTTACCTCTACCCTACAATTATTAAATTCAATGTTAAGCTTCATTAATATAAGACTTAGAGGTTCATAAGAACCGAGTCAAAAAAAAAATACTTGGTTGGGTTTTAATCGATTCTTGACAAAAGAATTATGACTAAATTTGGACATGTGGTTCTAACCGGTCTTTTTGGATTTAAAAAAAAAACTAACAAATACATGAATAGAAGAAATAAGTCACTACAATAAAATTGGGTTTGTAGGACGCTTAAAATGTTTAATCGTCTTAATAACATATTTTATAGGACATAAGTTTATAGAACCAAACTATAAATCATCTTATCTAAAAGTGTTGCAATAAGTTTATAAGACATATTTAGGCGTTTTAACAATTTTACGACATATTTAATATAAAGTGTCAAAATAACTATTTTATTCGACACAATTTGAAAAATGTCTATATAAAGATGAGTTTATAAGACACTTTTCAAAACTGTCATGTTACAAAAGTGTTTTATAAAATAGCTAATACGACACTTTATTTTAAGCGTTCAAAAAAACTTGTTAAAAACACCTTATACACCTATTGTAACACTTTTAGAATGACGTTTTATGGTTTAGTTTTATAAACTTAAGTCCTATAAAGTATGTTATTAGGACGATTAAACATTTTAGATGTCCTATAAAATCAACTTTGTTTTTGTGAGTTCACAAGCTAGTATTATAGAAAAAACTGAGTTTTCATTTAATTGTTAACTAATTACTCATAAGATATAAAAATTAGTTCGTTATTATGACATTATAAAGTAATTAATTCTTTTGACATCTTGGCTTTTTCTTTTTGAATATTTTTTATATCTTTTTATCTATGTTGTCTTGATATTTTTCAATCATTTATAGCAATTTTTAAAGTGATGAAATTGAACAATGTTTAAATCTAAAACATTTTTAATGTTCCTAATAAATCATCTCCTTCATTTGTGTTGCATGATGCATTTAAATTCGAACCACAAAACAATGGAGACATATCTTAAAAATGTTTTATAAACTTTTCTTGCATAAATTTCAATCTTGATGATCACAAATTATTTTATAATATTTTTAAGTTATAATAAATAATTGAGGTAAAATAAGGGGCGTTGATCAATTTTTTTCTGGAATTTGATCGGGCTTTAACGGGACTAGTTTTTGGATAACTGAGGACCAGTTTTCGGGCTTTATCGATACTATTCTTGAAACGGTTAAAGACCGGTCCTAGGTTCAAGTTTTAGAACCAAAACGGGCTTTCGTTCATAACTAGTCATTTGGACGGATCTTTTTTAACTTGTCCTTTTTTTTAACCGGTTCGATTCCTACTGGTCTAAAATCAATTAACCTGTCCTTTTTTGTAAATCTTCAATATAAGTTATGACATTATATTCAAATGTTAAAACTCAGCATAATTTGGTATTCTAATGGCAACGGATCCATTAAATCGAACTTGGGAATGGATCATCATAACAAATAGAGTACATTACGGGTTTCATCCACATGGTTTTAAAATTATGATTTTTATTAATTTACTGTTTTTTCATTCATAAGACTAATTCTAAAGGACAAAAATAGCAAAGAATTTTAACTATAAAAACTAAAATAACTAAATAGCAAAGAATTATAAACAATAAAAACTAAAATAACTAAATCACAAGGATGAAAACAATAAAAAATTATAAATCTCAAGAATGTTAGCAATTTCAAAACCATAGGTACAAATATAATAATGTTGAACAAACCATAAGAAGAAAAACGTAATATACTCTTAACAAATTTAATAAACATCTGGGTATGTACCAAACATAACAATTTCTTTTAACAAAAAAATTAAGCTTCGTGACTTTTTTTTCTTATAGGTATATACATGGATACCAAGAAAATAATATTTAATTTATGTTAAAAACATCTAAATGTTTTTTTTTTTACCAAAAAACATCTAAATGTTTTTTTTTTTACCAAAAAACATCTAAATGTTTTAATACATTGTTTTACAGACTTAAGTTTATATGAATAAATAATTATGAATCATATATAAAAATATTATAATATGTTTATTAGACGTTTTTAGGTGTTTTATGATTAAAATTAGGATACTTTTGAAATAAAAAGTCTCATTAAACTTTTAAATGTTATTATTTAAAAAATGTCTTAAAAAATATATCAAGAAACTTGTTAAGACACTAGAAAGTTTCATGAAAAATTTAGTGACTAACAATTAGCCTGGTCTAGGCAAAAACCATATCTTTTGTGTAATAATTGATTTTAACAAAAGTATTTTACAAAAAAGACTATGAGCATCGAGCACTAGTGCAAAATGGGCTTTATAAACGGTTGTTTTAGGTTTTATACACGGTTTTGGAACCATGTATAAGGCCAGTGTTTGTGAAAGTTTCAGAGTTTTGTATGCGGTTCCACCACTGTATATAAAACTCAACTTTTATACACGGTTTCAAAACCGTTTAAAAAAAATTGTGCATAGAAGCACCATCTTACATGGTTTTTACGTGAAAATGTTTTAAAAGGATTAGTAATTTTGTATAAAAGCAACCACCTTACACGGTTTTTTGCTCAAACCGTTTACAACTGTAATTATTTTCACGGTTTTCATAACAAAACCGCATATAATTGTAACCATGTATTAAAAATGCAGACTTTTGTACACGGTTTTTTACTAGAACCGTGTATAATCGGTTATATTTATATTTTAAAATTTTCCTCGATTTTGTTGCAATCCATTATTCCAAATGTCTATGAAGTTGCATTATAGCCAATAAGCTACATTTCCAAATACAATTCCAATTGGAATGATGGAACATTCCAAACACAATTCTGAATACAAAATCAGCTAGACACGTAAATATAACATCTCAAAGTAACCATTAAACCTTAAAAATCATCAACGTAAATGTAACATCTCAAAGTAACCAAACAATCTAAAACTTTTTATCGTATAATTAAGTCTAATAATTTTTTAAATAATCATCCCATTCGTTACTACATCTTACCATCCATCATGCACTTCAAAGTAATCGTTCTCGCGATGTTGCAAGCCATCTCCTCTACTTGTGCAATTGTGAAAGGAAACATGGTCGTCCATGTGTCCTATATATATAAATTTGAAAGTAGGTGTAATTATAAACAAAATAAAGCGTTTTGTAATATACATAAATAAAATGAAAGAAATTTAAGAAATACATACCTTGAGAGAAGAAGCATATTGTTCAGGCATCACATATTCGGAGATATGTTTCACGACATAGTACCACACTCCCAACCATCTTGTTGTTGATTACATTATATTTCATAAAAGGTAATTAATGGCCATAGTTTTAACAATTCAGTGTAACCATGTCAAGAATTAGCCACAATGAACATGAAATTTTTGTGGTTATAAGTAGTTTACAGCCACAACTATAATTATTTCGCATAACCAACATAACTAATAGTCACGTTTTTAACAATTCAGTCACCATATGTCATTAAATGGCAACAATTTTAAGCATTGTTGCAGTAGGTATGTGTTGTTACAACACTGGATATTGACACATCCGACTCAATCTTGGAACATATTTTTAAATTTTCATTTTGAAGGAAGGCATCTTCAAATACTATTGGTAGCTAATTTGTGAAAGGTGTTTTTGATGATGCATTGTTTATGTACTTAAGCATCTTTAGTATTTATGTTGGGTAATAACCTTTGGATAATAGTTGTATGTACTTTGTAGCATCTTTTGATTCCCCTTGGACACTATATATACAAGGAGATTTTAGTTGTAATTGTATCTAATCCTATCTTGATCAAATCTTCTTACAAGCTTTGTATTCTAGTAGTTCAAATATATTGCAATCTTTGGTATTTTACAAGTCTTCTTGCGTTACTGTCAGTTGCTACAACAACCTTTACAACTTTCACTTAACTTTTCTTGCAAAATTACTTTTAAGTCATTTATGTTGTCATTTCCATTTATGTAATTTACTTTTAAGCATTTACATTCAGTCATGCTAGGCTAAACATCTTAGTGTGGGTGTATGTAACAACCACTTTAATTTATTAGAACAGAAAAATAAAATATAGTCAGCTGTCAATTATTAATTCCAAAAAAAAAGAGTTGTTGTCAATTAAAAAATAGAATATAAAAAAGGGGCTATAAAATAAATTATTTTAAGTACAAAAAACAAAATAAAAGGAGTTGGAAAAGGGGCTGGAAAAAGGGGTTGTTAATGGCAGCTTGAGGTGTTCTAAGGTTGAATGGGGTGCTTGGGAGGAGGCCACATCATAGGATGAATAATCTAGTTCCCAAGCTCCTCAACCTTTAATATAAATAGGAGCCTTATGCTTCTATTTTTGGTTGATTTTACTACAACTTCCAGCAACAAATACGCTTACCAATTAAGTAAAAGTAAAAGCTGAAGTTAGAACCAAGAAAAGTTGATTTCTGTAGTTTTTAGTAGTCAAAACAGAGGTGATTTCCTACTTTGATTTTGGTTATCTTAACATGTGATACACACTAAAATTCAATGTTTTACCATGACTTTTACTTGGACTTTTGAAATAGAAGCATGCCTCATACATATTAACTATGTGATTTTATGTTATGATTCATGTAATTCACTAAAACTTAAAGTAAATATGGTTCACCGATGATTTCACTACCAAGAAGCTAGAACATGTCTTTCCCGATTAACGAAGTTTGACAAGCGTGTAAATCATCGAGGCGGTAATACCGTGGTTGGGGGTCATAGAAATGATCTCGGACTCTTGACGAGGGATCCTAAATAATACCGGACAGGAGTGACATCCACCGGTGGAAATTGGATTTCAAATTTGATTGCATGAATATGTTAGCATGTGTTTTCTATTTGGAATGAGGCTGTAAATTGACTTTTATATGCATCTAACATTTAAAGCATGTAATCACTAAACAATTCAAATTGTTTAAAAGTTAGTATGTATCGCATATTAAAGATTTGGGGGCTTTGATGGCATTAAAAGATAGATCAAGAGAGTTATCATATCATATGACACTTAGTCGACTTTTGTTTCGGTTTGCATTATATGGTTTTGATATTAAATTGTGTCTTAGTATTGTTGATCATAACTCCTCTCAATAATTTGAATATGATTTCTTTAATATACTTAGTGAAATTCCTTAGTTAAGCTTATGTTCAAATTCAGCGATAGCATACGCTGATTACCATCAGCAATCGCTGAAGATCAAGGAACAACAAGCTTATCTCTGAAGACCTGAAGATCAGCTATCACACCAAAAGACCATTCAACGAAAGTCGAAGACCAAAGCTGAAGAAAGAGATAATCAGCTAAGTGACCTGAAGCGGTTCAGCGATAGCAGCGATTATCTACTTAAAATGTGAAGTCTTGTGAAGCCTCAGCAACACTGAAGTTCATCCTTGAAAATTCAGTGTCAGCGATCAAATGAAGCTTCCTCTGCAAGACTAAAGATTGATCTTATTCTCGATGCACAAAAGTCAAACCTAGAACCATGACAGAAAAGGACGTACGACTTGTCTCTTATGTCCCCATCATATCTGATATGGTACTGTTCATATTCGGCCAAAAGCATGGCTGTCTTATTAGTAAGGACAAGCTTCCTATCCAAGCTTGACATGTGGCATGTACCTTTTGTCTTGCATTAAATGCAAACGGGTATAAATAAGATGGAGATATCTTCTTCATCTTAATGCATGCTTCTTTCTAGCCTATACCTTCTGTATTCTTTCTTCCTTCCTCTTGTGCATCAAACTGTGTGTTTCTTAAGTTACAATAGAATAGGTTTTGAACTTGTTCTAATTCCGCTTGTAACTGTAAATTTTTTTATTATCTATAAACTCATTTAAAAACCAAAATCTGTGTGTTTGTATTCAACCCCCCCTTCTACAAACTGTTTATTTAATATTTAACTCTTGTAGACCCTTATTGGGACCAACAAGTGGTATCAGAGCAGTGTTGTTATTTTTCTCTTTAAAATATCTTTCTTAATATCATATTTTAAAATGACAAACCCTAATACGAACTACAATGATAATGGATCTTTAGCTAAACCTCCAAGGTTCAGCCATGATAATTTCCCTTTATGGAAAGAAAGAATGTCACTTTTTCTAGAGGGATCTGATCCTAAGATCCCATACTATGTAGAAAATGGACCTTTCGTTCCTACAACCATAGTAGCTAGTGTTCCTGCCACTACCGCTACCCCAGCCATCGCTGAAAAGAGTATTGTAAAAACTCCAGATCGATGGACTGAGGAAGACAAGAAAGAAGTTGCTATTGATGCGAAAGCACGATCTATAATAGCAATGTCTTTGCCTGATGAAGTATATCATTCAGTAATGAAAATGAGAACTTCGAAAGCTATGTGGGATACCCTATGTATCCAATATGAAGGAACCTCTGAGGTTCAGGTAACAAGATGTATAAACCTCGTAAGACAATATGAGAGTTTTATGCATCACAAAGGTGAATCTCTCTCTCAAATTCACCAGTGTTTCAACTGTCTGTTGATTGATCTCGTAATAGTCAACAGAGTGTACTCAAACGCTGAAATTCTGACAAAATTCATGGAGGCAGTACCCGACCAATGGGCAGTGTATACTACATGTTTAAAACTGTCAAAGAATCTTGAAACTTTATCGTTAAGCGCACTATATGGAATGCTCTTAAATGAGGAACAATCCCAACTTTTAAGGAAGAACCTTATTAATGAACTCAAAGGTGCCAAAAGTACTTCTTTGGCACTTGTGACTTCAGAGGCAAAATCTCCTAAAAATCACCCTTCTTCTTCTATCACCTCCATAACTGAATTAACTCAAACTGATTCAGAAGACACACTCACTGATGCTGACATCTCTGAGTTTGATAACTCTCTGGCTCTTCTAACCAACAACTTTAGAAGATTTGCTAGAAAGAGTAACTTTCGAAAACCCTCCACTCTTTCTGACTCTGAAAAGCCCAAAACTGCTCTAGCTGAGAAAGCTTCAGCTATTTGCTTTAACTGTCAGCGAAAGGGTCACTTCGCCAGCGAATGTCGATCAAAGAAAGTTGCTGCACCTACCACCTCCCAGACCTCTGATAAAAAGGAGAAGTATTTAAAACTCAAAAACAAATACCAAGATCTGAAGAAGAACCAGCATAAAGGCAAAGGTCTAATCGCTGAAGAAGTAGACTGGGATGCTGAAGACGATTGGGCTAAGACCTCTGAAGAGTCTGGGTCTGATCAAGAAGATCTTGCCTTCCTATGTCTAATGGCAAGAATCGAGGACGCTGAAGAAGCTACTGACACTTCTTCCTCTGAGTCTCCTTCCACTCAGGTATTCATCCCCTCTACTACTGTTATCTCTGAAAGTGATAACTTGTCAGCCTTGATGCTATGATTGTTGACTTCTACAATGCTTTAAATGGAAAGATTAAAGCTGAAAAAATAAATACTGATTTATCTGAACAATTAAAAAATTGTCATCTTAAAATCAAAGAACTTTCTAAAATTGAAGAATCCCTGAAATACCAAGTCTTTGCAAACCAAACTATTAGCATCGAGAAGCAAAAAGCTATTGCTGATAGGGAAAAGGCCATTGCTGATCTTATATCTGAAAAAGCAACCATCGAAGGATGGTGTAAGGCTTCTGAAAAAGTCAATAAGATCATCAATGCCCAAATCCCTATGAAAACAAGAAGTGGGTTAGGCTTTAACTCTGAAAAAGAGGAATCAGGGAGTAACCGTTCCATGCTCAAATTTGGAATGTTTGTCTCTTCGATCCCTGATCCTTCTTCTTCAACTTCTTCCTCTCTTTTAAAATAGAAGGTTCCTTTGTATAAATCTAAGAAAGTGATCGAGAACAAGTTTCTTGACCAAGTTCCTAAGAATAAGATCGCTCAGAATAAGAGCAAGAAAGTCTCAGAGAGCAATTCTAAATCTAGGAAGAAGATCTCTGACTTCTCTCAGAGACCAACTCCCAGAATTAAGATTGATCTCACTCCTACCCCTGAAAAGGTTGTAATACCTCCAAGGACTATGGAAAAAGGAGTTCTTGGTCCTATCCCTGAAAAGGTTCCTATCTCTTTTCTTTCCTCTTTGAATTCTAAACCTTATAAATATAGGAAGTGCTTTCACTGTGGTGAAACAACCCACATTGCAAGTAAGTGTCCTAATGCTACTAAAGCTGATAAGCTAGCTCATGGAAAGAAAGTAGCTCAAGCTGATAAATCAGCGAGAGTGAAATCCACCAAGGTTGCAAAACCAAAGGTGAAGATATCCACTGAAGAGAGTTCTTCAGCTAGTAGCTCATCCGCCACTCCTTCCACTAACAAAGCAGGACCCATAGTAATATGGGTACCTTCAAACAATTAATCCTTTTGTTGTATGCAGAGTGCCAAAGGTATCTAGTATCTTGATAGCGGATGCTCAAGGCATATGACAGGCAGAAAATCTCTGCTCTCTGACTACAAGGAAGAAGCTGGTCCTTCAGTGACCTTTGGTGGAAATGGCAAAGGATACACTAAAGGTTATGGAATTCTGTCTAACGGAGCTACCTCGTTTAACCGTGTTGCCTACGTTGAAGGACTGAAACACAATCTCTTAAGTGTTAGTCAGTTATGTGACAAAGACTTCAAAGTTCTTTTTTTAAAGAATAGATGTACTGTCACTGACTTCAATGATAAGCTTGCCCTCTCTGGCAAAAGAGTTGAAAACGTTTATGTTATTAATATGAATAGCTCTCACTCTGAGAACATGTGCTTTATCTCTCGAGCATCCTCAGATGTAAACTGGTTATGGCATAAAAGACTCTCTCATCTCAACTTTAAGACAATAAACGAATTGTCTCAAAAAGATCTAGTCAGAGACCTCCCAAATCATACCTTTACAAAGGACTCTCTTTGTTCAGCGTGTGAAAAGGGAATGCTGACTAAAGCCTCCTTCAGGTCAAAGCAAATTTCTTCAGTGACCGCTCCTCTTCAGCTACTCCACATGGATCTCTTTGGACCTGTAAATGTCCAATCTATATCTGAAAAGAAATACACTTTAGTTATTGTTGATGAATACTCCAGATATACCTGGGTATTTTTCTTATGATCCAAAAGTGATACCCCTGAAATGATAATCTCTTTTATCAAAAGGATGGAAGTTTTGAACAACTTACTTGTTCGCTCCATAAGAAGTGATCATGGTACTGAATTCAAAAACAGTACCTTGGTTAATTTCTTTGAAGAAAAAGGCATCTCTCACAACTTCTCTTCAGTGAGAATTCCTCAGCAAAACGGTGTTGCTGAAAGAAGAAATCGAACTATAATCGAAGCAGCTCGCTCAATGCTCAGCGAATCGCGTCTTCCAACTCAATTTTGGGCTGAAGTTTTCAATACAACGTGCTTTACTCAGAATCGATCCCTGATTTTTAAGCGATTCAAGAAGACTTCCTATGAATTATATCATGGGAGAAGACCCACTCTGAAATATTTTCACATTTTTGGATGTACTTGTTACATTCTGAATGACAGAGATCATTTGGGTAAATTCGATCCCAAGGCTGATGATGGTATATTTCTTGGATACTCCTCTGTATCTAAGTCTTTCAGAGTATTCAACAAAAGAAGACAACATGTTGAAGAATCTATGCATGTCAACTTTGATGAATCTCGTCCCATCATCCTTCTCATAATCTTGATGATGATGAAGAATTGAATGCTTGAATGAAATCTCATTATGGGGAACCTGAAACATATTTCAGCAATCAACCTCCTGCTGAAGCTTGTGATGATGAGATCCCTGTAAACCTAACAAGTAATGATCAACCATCTTCAGGGATGAATATTACTCCTCTCAATCAGATTCCTGCTGTTGATATCTCTCTTGGAAATTCCTCTGTGAACAACCAAACTATCTCTGAAAATCAATCTCCTGATTTGATTTTGAATGAAGAACCAGTCGCTGAAACAGGTCCTAATCCAGAAACTGAAGAACAAGTCGATGAATCTGCCGTTGATCTCTCTCCTCAACCACCAGCTCAGTGATGGACTGCGAATCATCCAATAAATCAAATTATTGGTGATCCCACTGCAGGTATCAAAACGCGTAGAGGCACGGGTAATATCTGTCTTTATGTTAATTTCATCTCTCTCTATGAACCTAAAAAGATAGATGAAGCTATCTCTGATCCTAGTTGGGTTTCAACTATGCAAGAAGAACTAACTAAATTTCGTAGAAACAAAGTTTGGAATCTTGTTCTAAGACCCTCTAATAAAACTGTTATAGGAACCAAATGGGTTTTCAGAAATAAGCTAGATGAAAACGGGACTATAATTCGCAATAAGGCTAGACTTGTTGCTCAAGGTTATAGACAGGAAGAAGGAATTGACTATGATGAAACCTTTGCACCTGTTGCTCGTTTAGAAGCCATAAGACTCTTTTTAGCTTATGCTGCCCATAAAGACTTCAAAGTTTTTCAGATGGATGTTAAAAGTGCTTTTCTAAATGGAAAACTCAGCGAGGAAGTTTATGTTGAACAACCCCCTGGTTTCTCAGACCCTAATCATCCTGGTTATGTTTTTAAACTTGAAAAAGCTCTTTACGGGTTAAAACAAGCTCCTAGAGCTTGTATGATACCCTTTCTAAATTTCTTCTTAAAGAAAAATTTGTTCGTGGAAAAATTGACCAAACCCTGTTTTTAAGAAAATATAAAGGTCATACTATTCTCGCTCAGATATATGTTGATGACATTATCTTTGGTTCCACAAGACCCAAACTTTGCACTCGTTTCGCTAAAAGAATGAAGAAACAATATAAAATGAGTATGATGGGTGAACTAACATATTTTCTAGGCTTGCAGATAAAGCAATCTGATAAAGGTATCTTTATTAGTCAAAGCAAATATGCTAAAGACATGCTGAACAAGTTTGACATGAATCAATGCTCAGCAATGAAGATCCCCATGGCACCTCCTCTGACTTTGAACAAGGACCCTAATGGGAAACCAGTCAATGTCACTGCCTATCGAGAGATGATTGGATCTCTGCTATATCTTACAGCAAGTAGACCCGACATCATGTGCTCTACATGTCTCTGCGCTCGGTATCAAGCTGAACCGAAGGAATCCCATCTCATCGCTGTAAAGCGAATCTTCAGATACCTGAAAGGAACTCCAGATCTAGGTCTTTGGTATCCCAAAGGTTCAGGTTTTGATCTCATTGGTTACTCTGACAGTGATTTTGCAGGTTGTAAAATTGATAGGAAAGGCACCACTGGTGGGTGTCAGCTACTAGGTGGTAAACTAATAAGTTGGACAAGTAAAAAGCAAAACTCAGTGTCCACTTCCACGCTGAAGCTGAATACGTAGTCGCTGGTAGTTGTTGTCCTCAAATCCTTTAAATGAGAAATCAACTCAGAGACTACGATCTAAAGCTCTCTAAGATTCCTATATATTGTGATAGCACTAGTGCTATTGCAATCGCTAACGACCTTGTCCTTCATTCAAAAACCAAGCACATTGAGATCCGATATCATTTTATCAGAGATCATGTGATGAATGGTGAAGTTAAACTTCATTTTGTTCCTACTGAATATCAGCTCGCTGATCTTTTCACCAAGCCTCTTGATGAGGCTAAATTCAATCTACTTATCAGCGAACTTGGTATGTTGAACGCTGAATAAAGTATTTATTCAGTGAACAAAAAATTCAGTGATACAAAGAAAAGCCTTCAATCTCTCCATTCGCTGAACTCTGATTCAGTGATATCTGTGTACTCTCACTCAGGTATTATTTTTTTCTCTCCCTGTTTCTTAAAAAGAAAACCCATCACTGATAATCCTTTATTATTTTTGATGAAGTGTTTTAAAAATATTAATGATATTCATTCCTTGAGGATAACTATCATTAAAATCTTTTAAAAATTAAGAAAAGGACACGTCAGACCTTTTTCTAACACAGGACGGACCACGACGTTTCCATTCCAACTCCTTTCTTGGAACGTGCGCCAGGTCATCATTTCTTTTTCAAAAAGCTAAAACCGTCGTTTAGCCTCCTTTCTCTCTCCTCTTGCTATTTAAGCACTTCTTTTGCCTTACTTGCTTCCTTCCGCTTTCATAACTCTCCTAAAGGCAAAAGAATCCTTCGAACCTTCAAGTTTTCTCCAAGAACACGCACTTGTGCGTTTTTCTCCTTCACTCGACTAAGGTTTGATCTAAACCTAAACTTAAGGACTGGAAACATCTTGTTTCACCTTTCTTACCTATTTCATTCTTAAAAATCAATAAAATCTTGTTTTTTAGAGTGAAAAATAAATTCTATACTTTCAAAACCCTGTTCTTAGAACAGAAGATTTTTTTATTCCAATTTATTTTCTTTATCTTTTTTTGTTTTTTATTACCAACAAGCATTTTGATATTGTTCATCAAAATACTTGTTTCTTTGATCTTATATTTGTTACTTTTTATACCAAATCTCTGGTTTATACATTCATGTATTAAAACCATGATTTATATCTTTGGTGTTGCCATTTTTCCTACAGAAATGGCCTCTGCTTCCAACGTCGCTGAAACTACTGCTGCTGATAACCTGTTGGTCGCTGCACCAAACTGTCAATTCGCACTGGAAAAGTCAACCTTCAAGCCATGCAATTACATTGCATTAGTGGAAATTCCCTCTGAACGCCCTCAGTTAAAGGACGCTGCAACCTTCCTCAAGGCATGCCCTCTGATGTATGCCTTAGTCCACAACCCAGTGGGCATTACCTCTCACCTTCAGGCTCTCTGGTACACGGCACAATGTACCACTCTGACAACGGACAAAGGCACTGTCCTCCCTGCTATTGCCTTCACAATCCCTGAACTTGGCTTCTTCTCGTTCACAGCGGGGTTCGTACGAAAGGCGCTAAGACTCCCTCAGCGTCAGAAGGGTATGCAATGGGGTGCTGAACCAACTAAGCAGCAGATAGATGGTTTCTTGGACTCCATTGGCTAGAAATGGGAGAACCCCTCAGTGAAGACGGCGGGTTCAAAGCTGGAAAAGAAGCGACTCCCTGGTCAATGGCAGTACATTTTCACCCAGGTCATTCAGTGCCTGAGGTCCAAAGTTGGCTCCCATGATCAGGCGAGCAAGCATTTTCAAGACCTTGCCTATTCTCTCTGCACAGGTCATCCTCTGAACTACGCTGACTACATCTTCAGCGATATGTGTAGCCGCCTCAACGCCAATACCAGACATATCGTTGTCCCTTACCCTCGTTTCTTCTCCACCATCCTTGAAGAGGCTTTCGGGGAGAGCTACCCGAAAGTCGGTGACTTTGCCTTCTCAATGGTAGGGAAGAAGTCCCTGGATCTTGAGGTACGTCCAGGTGATGCTCCTCTCACTCCCTACATGCTGCAATTAATAGGAGCACCTCTTTCAGTGACCTCCTCGCTGCCCATCCCCTCAGTGAGTACCCAAGGCACTGCTGCTGCTAAGAGGAAAACCCCAACTGATGGTCATAAGAAGACCATCGCCTCAAAGAAGCCCAAGAAGGTGGTCTCTCAATAGACCACCCTCTCGGATTTTGGTGTACTACAAACACCACCCTCATCCACAGCCACTCCAACGGTTTCTGCTGCTGTTGAAGCTTCATCAGCTCTACCACCACCATTAGTGACTAAGGTCTCTGAAGGTGTTTTAGCCAGCTCTGCTGAAGCTGGATCAGGTACTACTATCACTACCTTCTCTACCTCTTCCATCTCTACTTCTTTGGTCCTCACAACAGCAAGTGACTCAGCAATAGTTGTCCCTATCTCTGATGATGCTGAAATGCACGCAGTCCAAACCTCAGTATTGTTTAGGCAATCTAAGTTTTGGAAAGCCAATACCAAAGGACCTCAGAGTGTCTCTTTCAGATACTCTAAGACACTGGTCAGTGATCCTCAGGACACTACCTCTGCAAAAGTAGTCCCTGAGAGTAATCCTCATGATACTCTCAAGGAAAATAATGCTACGTTTCATCCATCATCTGATCCGGATTCATTTCTTGCTTCTTTGTCAATGTCATCAGCTGCTGCCACTGCTCCTGTCTACTCAGCAACAACAACCACCACCACTACCACCACTTCGAAGACGGCGATGAAGTCTCCTCAGCGCCCTCCCAGTGCTAAAAAGCTCAGGGATGTCAAGATGGAGAACCAAGCCCCAAGCTTCCTCCCAGGGTCACTGAGTTACCTCCTGTGTTCCTATCTGGTCCCACATTTCCTGCCATTGACTATTTGGTCAATGAATGTGCTCTCACCAGAGCAAGGGTGGACTCGCTGCAAACTTCAGCTGAGCTAATCTTCTGGCAGGTCGCTGGTACTCCTAGAATGAAGACGAACGTTAGCAATTTGGTGTCTGACGTTCAGTATCTAAAGATGAGCACAAGGACCTTCGCCAATCCCTCATCAACATTGAGCAAAAGGTCGATGCTCAGGCCGCTGTCCTCGAGTCTATTCAAAAGGCTCAGACCGAAGTTATGCAGATTCTCTCAAGATTCAGTGGAGCTGGTCCCTCATTTGCTGATGCTGATCGAACCATTCTTCAGGACGTGCAAACAAATGTTCGCACTATGATGTTCCACGTTCTGCCACATGATAACATTGAGGGGGAGAAGGTGGCCAAAGAGTTCGCTGACGAAATAATCGGCGAGCACAACCGGAGGTTCCCTGATGAAACGATCTCTCCTTACATCCAGAGACCAAAACCTTCCTCCGCTGCAAGGTTTGATGATGATGATGAAGAAGATGATGATGAAGAAGAAGAAGAAGAAGAAGAAGAAGAAGAAGAAGAAGAGGAGGAACGCATCCCTCACTTTGGTGATGATTATGATGATGATGACCTGGGATTTGCAATGGAACATTTCAGAATGTCCAGACCAGGCACATCTCAGCTAGAGCCCTTGGGGGACGGAAACAGAGGGGGAGACCGCTGACAAGGTATCTCTTCAGCTTATCCCTTATATTACTCCTCTCTCTGAAACCCCCTATATAACCTCTCCTCCTTCAAACCCTCTCTCTCTGATAAATCTCCTTCTTTCTCTCCTTCCCTCAGTGATCCCCGTCCCCCAAAGGACTCATCCACAAGGAAGGAACCTTCTTCTAAAGAGAAGTTTATGTACATAGTGGAAACTGACTCTGAAGAAGAAGAAGAAGGCCTTATTCCCAGGCGTCGCGTTCAAAAGCCGATCATAAGCGAGCCTGAAGAAGAAGAAAGGCGAATAAAATTCCTTAGGGAATTCGAGGCTAGAAGAATAAGGGTGCTTGAAGCTGAACCCATTGAAGCCGTACCAATAAGGATGGTAGATGAATTCTACTTTCTGTCCAGAGAAGAGAGAGAACAAGCATTGGAAGCACAAAGAATCAGAGATGAAGAAATAAAGCAAACAGAGAATGATCTTGTTTTAGCAAGGAAGATTCTCAGGGAAGACTCAGCAAGAGACAAAGCGGCCAAAGAACAATTGGAAAAGAGTGAACGGCTCGCTGCAGCTCTTGCTCAGAAAGAACTTGCACAAGAAAACCTAAATGTAGATCCCATTCTCGCTCAACAGAAGATTCTCACTGCACTAACCACTGAAGCCACAACTCAGAAAGAAAAAGAACTGAATTGGTGCACAGAGATGCTGAACTTTCGAAGATCTGATGCCAAAATCATTCACGCAACTATCCAAGGGCGACACTCCAACAGAGATGGTCCAAAGGTATATGTAAGAATGACAAGGCCATCCAGAACAGAGAGAGAAGAAGCAAAATTCTTAAGATTATATGGATACACTGAATGGCTTGAAATCAGAGATGCCATTCAGGGTTCCAAATCCAAGTTCAAGAATGTGGTAGAAGATGAGTTGAATCAGTTGCTGCAAAGAATGTCACAACATGTGCAAGTTCCCCCTCTCCCTGAATCATCTAAGATGAAAAGATCAACTGCTGAAGGAAGTTCAAGTGCTAAGAATGAGCATGAAACTAAATTTGATTATCAAAGCATTCTTGGTCATCTTGAGCTCCCTGATATATCAATGCTTTGTACCTCTCTCCCTCAAGACCGAAGATATGAAGAAGATGAAATCATCTCACTGCCTGAACCTGGTATGATATTCTTGGATAATGAAGGATTCTTAGGACTCTTCAGAAACCAAGAAATTCACAAGGCCCCATCCTCTCTCATAAAGATCATGCTTTGGCGCTGCTGGTCAGATACCCCTCTGATGAATCGACAGAAGATCCTTTATGAGAATGAGCTACAAAGACGAAACGAGAATATCTCTGACTAGTTATAGATTTCTATTTCCTTTGTAATATTTCTTCAGTGTACAAGTACTTTATTTTTATTTGTAATTTCATTTCTCTGTAATTCCTTCAGATTATATTTAATGAAATTCAATCAGAGTACTTTACTCCATCCTAGTACTGAAAAGATCCCTGAAAACAGTAAAAGGGACAAATGAACATAAGAGTTCTACTTTCTTTAAACTATCTTTCACTCACTGATCTTTCACTCTGAAAATTCAATCAGTGAATGTATTTTAAGCTTATTTCCTTGTTAAAAATTGTGCTTTCATATCCTTATAAATGAAACTCAATTCAGATAGTAGACTAGTTGAAAAAGACCTTACAGATTAGTACTTAGAAAATTTTTCTTTAAATATTTCCTTAGTCCTTACTAGTCTCTTAAAGCAATTTTCCTATGTTGCTTAATCATAATCAAATAGGGGGAGATTGTTGATCATAACTCCTCTCAATAATTTGAATATGATTTCTTTAATATACTTAGTGAAATTCCTTAGTTAAGCTTCTGTTCAAATTCAACGATAGCATACGCTGATTACTATCAGCAATCGCTGAAGATCAAGGAACAACAAGCTTATCTCTGAAGACCTGAAGATCAGCTATCACACCAAAAGACCATTCAGCAAAAGTCGAAGACCAAAGCTGAAGAAAGAGATAATCAGCTAAGTGACCTGAAGCGGTTCAGCGATAGCAGCGATTATCTACTTAAAATGTGAAGTCTTGTGAAGCCTCAGCAACACTGAAGTTCATCCTTGAAAATTCAGTGTCAGCAATCAAATGAAGCTTCCTCTGTAAGACTAAAGATTGATCTTATCCTCGATGCACAAAAGTCAAACCTAGAACCATGACAGAAAAGGACGTACGACTTGTCTCTTATGTCCCCATCGTATCTGATATGGTACTGTTCATATTCGACCAAAAGCATGGCTGTCTTATTAGCAAGGACAAGCTTCCTATCCAAGCTTGACACGTGACATGTACCTTTTGTCTTGCATTAAATGCAAACGGGTATAAATAAGATGGAGATATCTTCTTCATCTTAATGCATGCTTCTTTCTAGCCTATACCTTCTGTATTCTTTCTTCCTTCCTCTTGTGCATCAAACTGTGTGTTTCTTAAGTTACAATAGAATAGGTTTTGAACTTGTTCTAATTCCGCTTGTAACTGTAAATTTGTTTATTATCTATAAACTCATTTAAAAACCAAAATCTGTGTGTTTGTGTTCAACCCCCCCCCCCCTTCTACAAACTGTTTACTTAATATTTAACTCTTGTAGACCCTTATTGGGACCAACAAGTATGTGTATTAGAAGCTTAGATTGTATATTGTAACTATGATCCATCGAAATGGTTTTATATAAATAAGATTATGTTTTGTCTTCAAACGTTTCCGCTTGCCTTAAATCTATTTTATGTATTCACATATGAATAGTTGTAAAATTAAAATAAAGGATGTGTAACACCCTTCGCTGGGTCTCAGTTTAAAAAAAAGGATGTTACAGTGTAAGTGAAGGTTGTGAGATGAAACGAAGTGTTAGTGGATGATTGCTTTGCCGAGAGCAATTTACTTCACTATTCCTAAGTAGTATCAATGTTTCATCTGCTAATCTTTGACAAATTGACACATGTTGTTTTATTCAGGTTAGTTGGACTTAAAATTAAGGGAACGTAAATATTTTTACTCAGTGTGTTATAGGGGCTACAGAGAGTTGCATCAACCTTAGGGGTTGTAAATATATATAGAAAGATAGGTAAGATATGTCCTAATTTAAGATTGATGCATCACGAAGTGCACTTCCTATATATGGTCTAATTTACATTTCCTTGGAGGGTCGGTCCCTCCAGTAATGTTGTAGAGAGCTATTGTTGCAGCACCCTTGTGATATTGTAGCAACATTCACTGCACTTTGTTACTGAAATCCAACTTGCTTTTGCACCCATACTATCTTTTAATTATTGTTACATTTCAGCATTTGGTTGGTATCTCAAAAGTTACTTGCTTTGGATGATATTTGTGAGCCATATATACTTTAATGATCTACATGTTGCTATAGTTTTCTCTAAGACCAAATACCCTTTTCCATTGGTCTTCAAGGAACTTTTGGTTTCTCGGATTTCTATGGATTTTGGTCACTTCAGCTATAGAGTTTATCTATGATTTTAGACACATATCTTATTTCCAAAAGTTGAAGGTAGATTAACAAAAGAGTTAGAGAAGGATTTCTTCAGCTTTGAGGCTTTGTTGTTCTTGGAAGAAATGTTAGAAATGGTTTAAACATTTTCCATACATTTTTTACTCTAATGAGTCTTTCCCGGTTAAAGGTTTTGAATCAAGAGAGGAATAGAACTGAGTAGAGGAGGTGTTAGGGTAGAAGATACAAACATTCCAAATTTCTACAAAGATGGATCACGGTTTGGATTATTCTTTTCAAAATTATATCCTAAAAAACTTTTGACTTGAGCATGTATCTAACATTCAATAATTTCATATACTTTCGTTGAGGCTTTGCACCATCCTTAGACAGTGGCTTTCTCAGCTTTTAGCTCCATGATAGCCTGTTCGTGTTCAATACTGACTATCTGACTTGCTATGACTTAATCTCGAAGATCATCCTCAATCTTTGTCAACTCTTAGTTTCTGATATGGCATTTTTCAAGTTGTTCGCTGAAGTAAAACTTAAGTTTCTGAACTTTAGGTTTACCATTTAATGCATTGTAAAGATCAACAGTCAAAAAATCAAGTGTTGAACGTGTATTGGTGTCAAATTGAGAGGGATTAAATAGTACTTGAGAAGTAATTGGTGACTCGGTTGAAGAAGAAGTTTCTAGGGGTTCATATTTCACTTCCTTGATCTTAGCCATTAGACAGAGATAGATTGTATCTTCTTCATTAGATGAAGATTCTGCAGAAGAATCCACCAGTCATGTTTCTTCATCAATAAGACCTTTACCTTTCCGATTTGAGTTTTTAATCTTTTGATACTTCTCTTTCAGTTTCAAGTACTTATCATCTTTCGATTGTTGAGAAGAGGATTTGGAAACTTTCTTTGACTTGCATTCACTTGCAAAATGTCCTTTCTTCTCACAATTAAAACGTGTGGCAGTATCCATGTCAACAAGTGATGATTTAGGCTTGTCAGCAATATCATAACTTTTGTTTCCACGAAAGTTGCTCTTTCTGGCGAATCTTCTAAAAAGAGTTAGCTAGAAGTGCTAGTGACTCATCAAACTCTCAAAAGTGGAAGAAGAAGAAGAAGAAGAAGGAAGGCTATTCAAGGGAATAGTCTCTAAACAGATTAAAGCTACAGGAGAGCTTTTGGAATCTCTTGAATCTCTATATGCATTACTAATGGTTTAGCAACATTCCATTAAGAGCACTGAGAGACAAATTTTTGAAATCTTCTGATACCTTGAGACACATTGATAGTTAGGCTATGTTTTAGGTAAGCATTCCAAATGTTTTGTTAGAGTCTCAGAGTTGGAATATTCTCTAATAAGCAATTAAAACATTGATGGGCCTTAGATAGAGATTCATTTTTACCACAAATGAACATCTTATATTGTCTTACCAGATTTTTTTTTCTTTGATTTCTTGTACTTCAGTTGTACCTTCTTATTGCACACATAGAATGTCCCACATGGCTTTTAAGGTTTTGAGATTTTTAACAGAATGATAACCCTCATCTAGAAGAGAAATAGCAATAACAGTTATTTCTCTGGTGTCAATTTTCACCACCTTCCTGTCTTCATTTGTCCATTGATGAACTTGTTTTGCTAAGTATCTTTCAAGAATAGTGGCGGTAGTAGCACTAGATGGAACAACATCAATGGTGACTGATGGAACATATGGTTCATTTTGAATGTATGTGGAATTTCAAGATCCGCACTTCAAGAAGATAGAGACATACAATTTTTTTAGAGTACAAAGTTATCCTGGCTAAATTGTGGAGGTTTGGCAGGAGAGCTATTGTAGTGATGATTGTTTGTTGTCATAGCCATTTTAGAGAATAGCTAAGAGAGAGAAGAAAATAGAGAAAACACCGCTCTGATACCACTTGTTGGTCCCAAAGTCAACCAGTCTGTAGGGGGGGGGGGGGAATACAAAGACAAGTTTTTACTTTTTGAATTGGTGTATTAAAAAAAAGAACTAACACAAGAATTTACAGATTGTTGAGGAATAAGAAAAGAAAAGATCCTAATATAAACAATCTAAGAACTTACATAGATGAAGGTAAGAAAGACATGCAGAAGAAGGGGTAGCAAGAAGAATTGTCTCTAGGAAGGAGTCTTCTCAGCTATTTATACCCTATGCATTTAATGCACATCAGAAAGTACAATCCATATGGTAGGAGAGGGATGAAATGCATGTCCTTATCCATTAGGTAATGCAAATTTTTGCCCGCATATGAACAGTTTTCTTCGAAGTTGGTAAGCACGATTGGAGATAATAAAGTAGACCGTATGTACCACTCTCAGATTAAGGTGAGGGGGCGTGTACTTCTGTGCAAGAGAATAAGACAAAAAATCTTGATGCGCAATATATTGACATAGTTGCTGAAGGGAATCACTAAGGACTTCTTCAAGTACCGATGATATCTTGGTCAGACTTCACATGTAATTTAGATAGACATGGTATCACTAAACACCGCTTCAAATCACGATGAAACAATCTATATCTTAAACTACTTCTTTGGCATCTCTAAAGTTTCTTTGATGTGAGTTTGTCTTCGAGGTACTTGGATTCTATATACTATTACACATGTGTTTTCAACAATCCCTCAACAAACTGAGATGTTGATGGCTGAAACTTAAAACAAAACAGAACTAAAATATTCACCAAGTAAAGAATCATCATCAAATCAGTCAGAGGGTTTGGATCAACAAATTTCTTTTTCTCCTCTAAAACAAGATCCAGAGGTCCTCCAAGAGACATTTTCTTTTTTTTGATCTCATATTCTTATGCAACTAGTGTGCCTTATAAATCATGAAGAGGCCAACCATCCAACTCCTAATTTTCTTGTTGAGGCATGGAAAGTTGAGTCCGTTCTTCATTCAAAATTTTCAGAAACAATAGATTGTTCTCTTCTCTAGTTCTTATGATGTCATTCTTTTACACTTGTTGATAAGCGTATTAAAACGATCTTATGTCTTCTAAATAGACTCCTCTGGAAGTGCATAGAAATTGGTATACTCATTTAGGCATTGAACTCTACGGTTCTTCTTTGTTTTTATTCCTTCGTCGAGTTGGTTAGCCCGCTCATCCTAAATCTCTTTGGCACTATTGCAAGAATCCACATATTGGAATATTTCGTTGGTTGTTGCCATGATGAGTAATCTCTTGGCCTTTCTATCAATCTTGACCTTCTCCAAGTCATCTTTGTCCCATTCTTTCTCTTTCTTGGATATGTAATATACATGAACTTCATCAGTTGTACCTACAGTTGACACCCTTGGATCTAAGACTTTGGGAACAAAAGGACCATTAATCATATATTTATAAGAAAATTTTCAAGTCCCTCGAGAAAATTTATGATATGAATCTTCCATTGGGTATATTCATCTTGAAGAAATAGGAAATTTTGTGAGAGATCCCACACTATACGCAAAATTCCAGAAAACATTTGCCATGATTCAGGAAAAAACAATACAAATATGTTCTTCAACATATTAATAACTGCATGAATCACAATATTAAGCTTGATTGGGAAAATTCGTGAAAACATGGGTTTATAACAATGAATTGCATGTTTTG
Organism: Silybum marianum; assembly: GCA_036898165.1. Taxonomy (NCBI): domain Eukaryota; kingdom Viridiplantae; phylum Streptophyta; class Magnoliopsida; order Asterales; family Asteraceae; genus Silybum; species Silybum marianum. Next base: position 18,056,749 of record CM072530.1, on the reverse strand, counting down.
ACGAAATTGACTTATGAAATTGAGAATTAATTCAAAACAAATTTGATCATTGATTGTAATCAATCAATTTGCGTTGATACTGACTGTTGCTTCTGGTTTCTCAATTTATATATCTAATTCAACCATTATGTAAGAGCGGAAAAAAAATTAGATCTAATTTAGGCAATAACAACGAAAGATAAGCATAAAAGATATCACCAAAAAAATTTAGCCATCATCGTCATATTGTATTGATTGAAGGTTGAAATACACTTAGATTAATCTTCATGGTGCTTACACTAATGTGTGTAAAAGTGTATTCCAAAGCTTACAATGTAAAAGACATGAACCGCAATATATAAGCATATAGGAGCTAAGTCAAAGCATTGTCCAATGATGAGAGTCCACGTGTAAAGTGCTCTAACAGATCTTAGGTGGGAACGGTTGAGTAGTAGCAAATTCAGACTTAAACGATATAAAAGAGGTTGAGGCCAGAGGTAGGATCCAGTGGAAGGCTGGGGTCTCTGCCGTGTCAAGTGATCATTGGGTTAAGGGCCTCTAGATGATCTTTACAGATTCTGCCCTTCAACACTTTCTTTTTACAATACTTTTTACAAGATAAAATTGGGGTTAACATATTCTAAGTCAACAATTTACATGACAAAATTTTACCATTTTAACCTTGAGTGTTGTCCATTAAACTCAAGTTTTTCCTAAAATTTGATATAAATTGATCAATCACCAATAAAAATTAATCATAAAATTTATTCAATCAACAATAATGTTGGTCCCAAAAGAGTCTACAAGAGTTCAAGGATATAGAAACAGTTTGTAGAAGGGGGGGGGGGGTTGAATACAAACACACAGATTTTCAGTTTTTAAATTAGTTTATATTGAACAAACAAATTTACAGTTACAAGCGGAATAAGAACAAGTATTTCAACCTATTCTATTCTAACTAAGAACACATAGTTTGAGGCACAAGGAACAGAGAAAGAAAAGAGATAGAGGTTTTTAGAGAATAGAAAATAGCATGCTTGAAGATGAAGAAGATATCTTCATCTTATTTATACCCGTTTGCATTTAATGCAAGACAAAATGTATATGCCACGTGTCAAGCTTTCATAGAAAGCTTGTCCTTTGTTCAAAAGCAACCATGCTTTTCGCCGCGTGTGAACAGTACCGTATCATATATGATGGGGACATAAGAGAAAATCCGTACGTCCTTCTCTGACATAGTATAAGGTTTGACTTTTGTGCATGGAGAATAAGATCAACTTTAATCTTGTTTGAGAAGCTTCACTTGATCGCTGAACTTGAAACTTCAAGGATGAATTTTCATAGTATCGCTGAGGCTTTGACAAAACTTCACACTTTGGGTTAAATAATCCTTGCTATCACTGAACCGCTTCAGATCATTAGTTGAATATCTCTTTCTTAAGCTTGGTCTTCGACTGTCGCTGAATGTTCTTTTGGTGATGGTTGATCTTCAGATTTTCAGAGGTAGACTTTAAGGTTCCTGATTTTTAGCGATCGCTGATAGCGATCAGCGTATACTATCGCTGAATTTGAACTTAACTTTACAAATGAAATTTCACTAACTATACAGAGGAATCATAGTCAAATCACAGAGAGGAGTTATGATCAACAGTCTCCCCCTATTTGATTATGATTGAGCAATATAGGAAGATTGCTTTGAAAAGGTTAGTAAGGACTTAAAAATCTTAAAGTAAAATTTCTAAGTACTAATCTGTGAGATCTTTTTCATCTAGTCTATTATTACCATTGAGTTTCATTTATAAGGATATGAAAACACAATTTTTACAATTATAGAAGCTTGAAGTACATTCATTGATTTAAATTTCAGAGAGAAATATCAGTGAAAGAGGTTTGCAAAGAAATCAGAACTCTTATGTTCATTGTTCTATTTATTGTTTTCAGGGATCTTTTCAGTACACAATTGGAGTAGAGTACTTCATTTGAAATTTCATTAAGAATAATCATCTGAAGAATTACATAGAGAATGAAATTACAATTTTGTAAGGTAAAGTACACTAAGCTGAAGAGTATTACAAAGGAAAACAAGACTACAGCTCAATCAGAGAGTCTTTCATGTCTTCTTCGCAATTCATTTTAATTTATCTTCTTTTGTCGATTCATCAGAGGATTATCTGACCAGCAGTAATGATGCATGATCTTTATGAAAGCTGGTGGAGCGTTGTTGACTTCTCGGTTTCTGAAGAGTCCTAAGAATCCTTCATTATCCAAAAAAACCATACCATGTTTAGGGAATGTGATGATTTCATTTTATTCATATCTTTGATCTTGAGGGAGAGAGGAGTTTAACATTGAGATGTCAGGGATTTCAAGATGACCAAGAATGCTTTCATAGTTGAATTTGGTTTCATGTTCGTTTTTAGAAGATGAACCTCCTTCAGCATTTGATCTTCTTTTTCTTGTAGGTTCAGGGAGAGGAGGAACTTGCACATGTTGTGACATCCTTTGAAGTAGCTGATCCAATGCTCTTTCCACCACATCTTTGAACTTAGACTTGGAACCCTGAATGGCGTCTCTGATTTCTATCCATTAAGAGTATCCATAGAATTTTAAGAACTTGGCTTCTTCTTTTTCACAATTCGAATGTCTGTACATTCGTACAAATACCTTCAGACCACTTCTTTTGGAAGGACGTCCTTCAATAGTTGCACGAATGATTTTTGAATCAGACCGTCGAAGATTGAATCGTTCAGTGCACCAGCGTAGTTCGTTTTCTCTATGGCGTGTATCTTCATTTGTCAGCGCACTTAGGATCCTTTCTTGAGCATGGATAAGATTCACATTAAGATTTTCTTGTGTCAGTTCTCTTTGTGCCAGAGCTTCATCGACTCTTTCACTTTTCTCGTTCATCTTTCTAGTCGCTTCATCTCTTGCAGCATCCTCCGTGAGTATCTTTCTTGCGAGCTCAAGATCATTTTCTGTTTGCTTCATCTTTTCATCCCTGATTCTCTGAGCTTCAAGTGCTTGTGCTCTCTTCTCTTTAGATAGGAAATAGAAGTCATCCACCACGTTGATAGGCATAGGGTTTTCTGGTTCAGCAGTGGGCGTATTTATTCTTTTGGCTTCAAGTTCGTTTAGGAAATTTATTCGTCTTTCTTCTTCTTCAGGCTCGCTTATTAGTGGTCTTTGTGCGCGTCGTCTGGGAATAAGGCCTTCTTCATCTTGAGAGTTAGAATCAGATATGTACACAAACTGCTCCTCTGATGAAGGTTCCTTCAAAAAAGTCGAGTCCTTTGGGGGACTAGACTCACTGAGAATGGGGGATGGAGAGAGAGGTTGGCCAGAGCCAAAATTTGGAGGAAAAAAAGATAGATAAGTTGGGGGTTCAGAGATTGGAGTAGTATAAAGGATAAGGGGAAGCGTTATCTCTACAATAGTCTCCCCCTCATATAGTGGGATGGTGGTATCCAGATCCACCACTTCCTTTCCTTTGCCTGATGGGTTGGACGGTTCCTAAGAATGAGGGGGTCCGTCCCCCAAAGGCTCCTTGTAGATCACTTCAGGCATGAAGTTGCCTGGTCTACTACTCTTAAAGTGCTCAAAGGCACCAGGAGGGATGTCATCATCATCATCTTCATCATTTCCCCCATAGTGAGGGATTTCATCGTCATCTTCAACATCGTCTTCTTCTCTCCTCATCATCTTCCTCATCATTTTCTTTTTCAGCCACGATGGAAGGGTCTTGTTGAATGTAAGGAGATATCGGAGTGCCAGGGATTGTTTCATTGACCTGTCCGATTATCTCATCAGCGATTTCTTTGGCGCGTCTCTCCCCCTCGATGTTGTTAGCGGGGAGAACTTGCATCATCATAGTACACACATTGGATCCAATGTCCTTCAAAGACTCGGTATGCGCAGTATGGTTCTAAAGGACTTGATTCAGCGAGGTCTGATCAACAGCAGTGTAGGAGGAGCCAGCCTTAGAGAGCTTCGTTAGCATCTGCATCATATCGGACTGAGTCTTCTGAATAGACTCGAGCACTAGGTTTTGTGCTTGCACCTGTTTCTCCATCTTGGCAATTGCTTGCTCATGAGCCAGATTGTCCGCCTTCATTGACTGGATGTCAGTGTACACATTATTTATTGTGGCCTTCATGCCAGGAGCACCAGCGACCGTCTGAAAGATGTATTCTGCGGATGTCTGAAGACTGTCCACCCTGACCCTTGTAAGAGCACATTCGTTGACCAAGAAGTCAATTGCAGGGAATGTGGGGCTGGGAAGAACAACCTTTGGAATCTCAACAGCGAAGGGAGGAAGTTTGTAGGCAGACTTCTCCTGTTTTATCCTGCGAAGCTCTTCAGCGTATTTCGGCAGCTGGGGAGATTTTCCTTTGCTACCGCTGGAGGGAGCAGCAGCAGCCTTGGTGGTAGTAGTGGTGGTCGCTGAGGTAGAGAGAGGAGGTGCGATACCTGATGACAACATTGACAGAGCAGCCAATAAGAGCTCTGGGTTAGATGAAGGGTGACAAGACATGTTATTTACCTTGAGAGTGTCGTGAGGATTACTCTCAGGGATATCGTGTACGACGGTAGTGTCATGTGGATCACTAGCCTGTGTCTTAGTATGTCTATAAGAGAGATGCTGAGGTCCTGTTATACTGGCTTTCCAAAGTTCAGATTGTCGAAACAAAACTGAAGTTTGGACAGCGTGCGTTTCAACATCATCAGAGATAGAGACAACTATCTCTGAATCACATGTTTGTGTAAGGACCAAAGAAGAGATGGTGGAAGAGGAAGAAAGGGCTGTGAAAATGATGGTAGTGCTGAAGAAACGACAATGGATGTAGAGACCATTGTCGTGGTTGTGGCTGAAGAGTGCGTTGGTAGTACGCCTGTATCAGAGAGGGAAGTCTTTTGAGAGACTCCCTTATTTGGTTTCTTTGTTGCAGGTTTGTGAGCGATGGTCTTTTTGTGACCATCGGCTGGTTCCTTTCTTTTTAAGGGGGAGGAGGTGTCTTGGATACTCACTGATGGGTTGGTCAGTGAGACGGACACAGGAACTGCGGCTTCAATGAGTTGCAGCATGTATGGAGTGTAGGGAGCATCATCTGGATGTACATCAATATCCAGGGACTTCTTGCTGACCATGGAGAAACTTTGGTTGGCGACCTTTGGATACTCCTCCTTGAAGGCAAACTCCATGATGGTAGCGAAGAATCTTGGGTAAGGAATGAAGTGGTTCCTCTTTGCTGCTTTCACCCTGTTGTACATATCACTGAAAATGTAGTCAGCGTAGTTCAGCTTGTAGTTGGTGCATAAAGCAAAGCCAAGGTCTTGAAAGTGCTTGCTGGCCTGATCGTGAGAGTCAGTCTTGGAACCCAAGCACTGAATTACTTGGGTGAAGATGTATTGCCAGCGAGCTGGGAGACGCTTCTTCTCCATCTTCGAACCCACAGATTTTACCTCAGGATTCTCCCATACATAGCCAATGGAGTCTAAGAACTCCTCTATATGCTCCTTGGTGGGCTCAGAGGCCCATTGCTGATTCTTACCTCTTGAAGGGAGGTGAAGAGCATTTATAAGAAACCCGGAAGTAAAGGCGAAGGGGCCTAGAGTGGGGATTGTGAAGGCGATTGCAGGGAGCTTGTTTCCCTTGTCCGTAGTAAGAGTTGTGCAGTGAGCGGTGTACCAGAGAGCTTGTAGATGAGCAGTGATACCAATGGGATTGTGCACAAAAGCATACATCAGCGGACAAGCCTTGATGAATGTGGCACCATCATTGAAATGAGATTTGTCAGCAGGGATGTCCACTAGAGCCAAGTAGTTGCATGCCTTGAAAGTTGCTTGTTCCAAGAAGAAGTTGCAGGCAAGAGCTTTTGTAAGGACAATCGGGGCACTCTCATCAGCTTGAGTGGTTTTGCTTGAAGAAGCCATTTCCGTTTCAAAGATGGGAACACCAAAGAGGAAGATCATGGTTTAATACAGAAGGAATAAACCAAAATATGTTTTTGGTACAAAGACTACCAACAGTGTTGAAGAAAAAAAAGTGTTTTGATGAACAAAGATCAAAATACTTGTTATTAACACAAATTTAGAAAAGATTTTTAGAAGATTTTTAAAAAACTTGGTTAAAGATACCAAAGGTGGTCTTCTATTCTGAGACAACCCCAGAATAGGTTTTGAAAAAGAGTTAATGTTTTATTGCATTTATTTTAGATTTAAAACAGGATTCAATTTAAAACAAGAAGTTATAAAGAATGTGGAGATGTGATAAACAACATTGTTGTTTTAAATAAATAATAAAGGGTTAGATCAAACCTTAAAAGTGAGAAATAAATAAAAACGCACAAGTGTCTGTTCTTGGTGTTCTTGAAGAAAACTTGAAGATTCGAAGGAGATTCTTGCTTTTAGAGAGTTATGAGCGCGTAAAGAATCAAATGAAGAGGAGATTTGCTTAAATAGCAAGAGGACGGAGAAAGAGGATAGCTAAACGACGGTTTTAGTTTATTGAAAAGTGATGATGACCTAGCACACGTTCCTAGAAAAGCATGGGAAAGGAAACTTCGTGGTCCGTCATGTGTCAGATAAAGGTCTGATGTGTCCTTTTCTTATTTGAAATTTTTGAAAATGATTATCATTTAAATAAATGTAAATCATTATCCTTAAATTCTTCATCAATAGACAATAAATGATTGTCAGTGATGGGTTTTTAGTTTAAAGAACTATTCTCTGAAAAGAGACATTCAGAGAGTGTAGAGATTTAGGAATTCATACCCGAGTGAGATAAATCAAGTATCACTGAATCAGAGTTCAGAGAATGAAGAGTTATTCAGCGTTTAACATACCAAGTTCGCTGATGAGTATATTAAATCTAGTTTCATCAAGAGGCTTGGTGAAAAGATCAGCGAGCTGATATTCAGTTGGTACAAAATGAAGTTCCACTTCTCCATTCATCACATGATCTCTGATAAAGTGATATTGAATCTCAATGCGCTTGGTTTTGGAATAAAGTATAGGGTTGTTTGCAATTGCAATAGCACTGGTGCTATCACAATAGATAGGGATTTTGGAAAGTTTGAGATCGTAATCTCTTAGTTGATTTCTCATCCAAAGGATTTGAGCACAACAACTACCAGCGGCTACATACTTAGCTTCAGTGGTAGATGTGGACACAGAGTTCTGCTTTTTACTAGTCCAACTTATCAACTTACCATCTAATAGCTGACATCCACCAGTGGTGCTCTTCCTATCAATCTTGCATCCTGCAAAATCACTATCAGAGTAACCGATTAGATCGAACCCTGAGACTTTGGGATACCAAAGACCCAGATTAGGAGTTCCCTTCAGATATCTGAAGATTCGCTTTACAATGATGAGGTGAGATTCCTTCAGTTCAGCTTGATATCGAGCACAGAGACAGGTAGAGTACATGATATCGGGTCTACTCGCTGTAAGATACATTAGAGATCCAATTATCCCATGATAGGCAGTGATATTGACAGGTTTCCCATTTGGGTCCTTATTCAAAGTTAAAGGAGGTGCCATAGGGGTCTTCATCGCTGAGCATTGATTCATATCAAATTTGTTCAGCATGTTCTTAACATATTTACTTCGACAAATAAAAATTCCTTTGTCAGATTGCTTAATCTGCAAACCTAGAAAATATGTTAGTTCACCCATCATACTCACTTTGTATTCTTTCTTCATTCTTTTTGCAAAACGAGTGCATAGTTTGAGTCTTGTGGAGCCAAAAATAATGTCATCAACATATATTTGAGCAAGAATAGTATGACCTTTCTATTTCCTTAAAAATAGAATTTGGTCAATTTTTCCACGAATAAACTTTTCTTTAAGAAGGTATTTTGAAAGAGTATCATACCAAGCTCTGGAAGCTTGTTTTAACCCGTAAAGAGCTTTTTGAAGTTTAAAAACATAACCAGGATAGTTTGGATCAGAGAACCCAAGAGGTTGTTCAACATAAACTTACTCGCTGAGTTTACCATTTAGAAGAGCACTTTTAACATCCATTTGAAAAACTTTAAAGTCTTTATGGGTAGCATAAGCTAAGAAAAGTCTTATGACTTCTAGTCTAGCATCAGGGGTGAAGGTCTCATCATAGTCAATACCTTCTTCCTGTTTGTATCCCTGAGCAACAAGTCTAGCCTTATTTCGAATAACAGTGCCATTTTCGTCTAGCTTATTTTGAAAGACCCATTTGGTTCCTATCACTGTTTTATCAGATGGACGAGGAATAAGATTCCAAATTTTGTTTCTACGAAACTCGGTTAGTTCTTCTTGTATGGCAGAGACCCAGCTAGAATCAGAGATAGCTTGATCTATCTTCTTAGGTTAAGAGAGAAAAATAAAATTAACATAGAGACAGATATTACATGTACCTCTACGAGTCTTGATACTTGCATTGGGATCACCAATAATTTGATTTATTGGATGATTTACAGTCCATCGCTGAGCTGGAGGTGATTCATAGGATTGATCAGTAGAAGATGAAGTCTGGTTATTCACTGAAGAATTTCCTAATGAGGTATCAGATGGAGGAATCTGATTGAGAGGGGTGATGTTAATCCCTGATGATGATGGATCGTTGCTTGAGACAGGAAGATCAGGGATCCCATCATTAGTTTCAGCATTAGGTTGGTTGCTGAAATAAGTTTCAGGTTCCCCGTAATGAGATTTCATCCATTCATTTAACTCATCATCTTCTTCAGGGATAGGGGTAGAGTTTGTTGGGCGAGATTCATCAAAATTGACGTGCATGGATTCTTCAACATGTTGTCTTCTTTTGTTGAAGATTCTGAAAGACTTGGATATAGAAGAGTATCCAAGAAATATCCCATCATCAGCTTTTGAATCAAACTTACCCAAATGATCTCTGTCATTCAGAATGTAACATCTACATCCAAAAATGTGTAGATATTTCAGAGAGGGTCTTCTTCCATGAAATAGTTCATAGAAGGTCTTCTTGAATCGCTTCACTATCAAGGATCGATTCTGAGTAAAGCATGTTGTATTGACTGCTTCAGCCCAGAATTGAGTAGGTAGATGCGATTCACTGAGCATTGAGCGAGCTGCTTTAATGATTGTTCGATTTCTTCTTTCAGCAACACCATTTTGCTGAGGAGTTCTCACTGATGAGAAGTTGTGAGTGATTCCTTTTTCTTCAAAGAAATTAATCAAGGTACTGTTTTTGAATTCAATACCATGATCACTTCTCATGGAGCGAACGATAACATTGTTCAGGACTTCCATTCTTCTAATAAATGCAATAATTACATTAGGTGTATCACTTTTGGATCGAAGAAAGAATACCCATATGTATCTGGAATATTCATCAACTATCACAAGAGTGTACTTCTTTCTAGATTGAGATTGGACATTGACAGGTCCAAATAGATCCATATGGAGAAGCTGAAGAGGTGAGGTCAATAAGGAAACTTGTTTAGATCTGAAAGAGGCTTTTGTCAACTTCCCCTTTTCACACGATGAGCAAAGAGATTCCTTTGCAAAGGTATGGTTAGGGTTATCCCGGACAAGTTCTTTTTGAGACAATTCATTGATCATCTTAAAGTTCAGATGAGATAGTCTTTTGTGCCATAAACGGTTTATATCTGAGGAAGCTCTGAAGATGAAGCACATGTTCTCAGTGTGAGAGCTATTCATGTTAATGACATACACATTTTCAACTCTTTTGCCTGTTAAGGCAAGTTTGTCATTAGAATCAGTGACAGCGCATCTATTCTTTAGAAATAGAACTTTGAAATCTTTGTCACATAGGTGACTAACGCTCAATAAATTGTGCTTTAGTCCTTCAACGTAAGCGACTCGACTGAATGAAGTGGCTCAATTGGATAGAATTCCATAACCTTTAGTGTATCCTTTGCCATTTCCACCGAAGGTCACTGAGGGACAGCTTCTTCCTTGTATTCAGAGAGCAGAGATATTCTGGCAGTCATGTGCCTTGAGCATTCGCTATCAAGATACCAGATACCTTTGGCACTCTGCGTATAACAAAAGGATTAATTTTTCATAGGTACCCATATTACTATGGGACTTGCTGTGTTAGTGGAAGGTGTGGCGGAAGAGCTACTAGCTGAAGAATTTGTATCAATGGATATTTTCACCTTGGATGTTTTACCAACCTTGGTGGATTTTACTCTTGCTGAGTTATCAGCTTGAGCTACTTTCTTTCCATGCGTCAGCTTTGGTAGCATTAGGACATTTGCTGGCAATGTGGGTAGTTTCACCATAGTGATAGCATTTCCTATATTTGTTAATAGGTTTGGAATTGAAAGATTTCAGAGAGCTGGAAGAAACATTTTCAGGAGCAGAACCAAGAATTCCTTTGTCCGATGTCCTTGGGTGTATAACAATGTTTTCAGGGACAGGTGTAAGGTCAATCTTAATTCTGGGTGTTGATCTATGAATAGATCCAGGGATTTTCTTCCCAGTTTTAGGATGACTCACTGAAGGAGCAAAGGAGTTCTTTTTCTGTTTCTGAAATTTTTTAATTTTAGGAACGTGGTCAGGAACTTTGTTCTTGATCATTTTCTTAGCATTAGATTTAAGGATAGACAGCTCCTCAGTTAAATGAGGTTTCTAAGAAGAAGGATCAGGGATTGAGGAGACAAACATTCCGAATTTCAACATGGAACGATCATTCTCTTATTCTTCTTTATCAGGGTTATATCCTAACCCACTTTATCCTTCGATGGTAGCTTTTTCAGCCTTAAGATCAGCAATAGCCTTTTCTCTTTCAGTGATAGCTTGTTGTCTCTCAATGTTTATGGTTTGATTTACAAAGACTTGATCTTTTAAAGTTTCTTTAATCTTTGTTAGTTTTTTGATTTTTAAATGACAATTTTTCAGTTGTTCAGAAAGATCAATATTGATTTGTTCAGCTTTAATCTTTCCATTTAGAGCATTGAAAAAATCTATAGTCATAACATCGAGAGATGACAGGTAATCACTTTCAGGTATCGAGGAGTTTATAGGAATGTTTACCTGAGTTGAAGAAGACTCTGAGGATGATGTTTTAAAGACTTCTTCCCTTTCCTCAATTCTAGCCATTAGGCAGAGGAAAGCAAGATCTTCTTCATCGGAGCCTGATTCATCAGATGTTTTGTCCCAATCATCTTCTTGATCCCAGTTAACTTCTTCAGCAATTAGACCTTTGCCTTTTTGTTGGTTATTTTTCAGTTCTCTGTATTTATTTTTCAATTTAAAATACTTTTTCTTTTTATCAGAGTTCTGAGAGGTGGTGGGTGCAGCTACTTTCTTAGATCTACACTCACTAGCAAAGTGGCCTTTTCGCTGACAGTTATAGCATATAGCCGATGGTTTTTTAGCGGGCAGAGTTTTTAACTTATCAGAGTCAGTGATAGTAGGAGGTTTTCGAAAGTTGCTCTTTCTAGCAAATCTTCTAAAGTTGTTTGTTAGAAGAGCTAGAGAGTTATCAAACTCAGAGATGTCAGCATCAGTGAGTTCTTCTGAATCAGTTTGATTTAATTCAGTGATAGAGGTTATAGAAGAAGAAACTTGTTTTGAAGGTTCTACCTCTGAAGTCACTAGTGTCAAAGAAGTACTTTTGGCACCATTGATATCATTTATTAGGTTTTTCCTTAAAACCTGATATTGTTCTTCATTTAACAGCATTCCATATAAAGCACTAAGAGAGAGAGTTTCAAGACTCTTTGATAGTTTTAGACACGTACTGTACACTCCCCATTGTTCAGGTAGTGCCTCCATGAATTTTGTTAGAATTTCGGCATTAGAATATTATCTGTTGACGGTTTTCATATCAATCAAGAGACAGTTAAACCTTTGGTGAATTTGAGAAAGAAAGAGTTTCACCTTTTAAGTGCATAAAACTTTCATATTGTCTTACCAGATTAATACATCTAGTGATTTGAACTTCACCAGTCCCTTCATATTGAATACACAAGGTATCCCACATGGCCTTAGATGTTCTCATCTTCATTACAGATTGATAGACTTTATCTGGTAAGGACATTGCAATTATGGATCTAGCTTAAGAGTCTATAGCTACTTCCTTTTTCTCTTCTTCAATCCATCGATCTGGAGTTTTGACAATTCTCCTTTCTGCGATGGCTGGAGTGGTAGTGGTGGCAGGCATGCTAGCTACCAGTGCTGTAGGAACCAATGGTCCATTCTCTATATAGTAGGGGATCTTAGGATCTAACCCTTCTAGGAATAAAGTATTCTTTCCTTCCATATTGGAAAGTTATCATGGCTAAACCTTGGAGGTTTAGCTAAAGATCTATTATCAATGTTGTTTGTTACAAGCGAAATTAGAACAAGTATTTCAACCTATTCTATTGAAACTAAGAACACACAGTTTGATGCACAAGGAAAACAGAAAGAAAAGAGACAGAGGTTTTTAGAGAATAGAAAACAGCATGCATGAAGATGAAGAAGATATCTTCATCTTATTTATACCCGTTTGCATTTAATGCAAGACAAAAGGTATATGTCACGTATCAAGCTTTCATAGGAAGCTTGTCCTTTGTTCAAAAGCAACCATGCTTTTCGCCGCGTGTGAACAGTACCATATCAGATATGATGGGGACATAAGAGACAATCCGTACCTCCTTCCCTGACATAGTATAAGGTCTGACTTTTGTGCATCGAGAATAAGATCCACTTTAATCTTGTTTGAGAAGCTTCACTTGATCGCTGAACTTGAAACTTCAAGGATGAATTTTCATAGTATTGTCGAGGCTTGACAAGACTTCACTTGAACCACTTCAGATCATTAGCTGATTATCTCTTTCTTCAGCTTGGTCTTCGACTGTCGCTGAATGTTCCTTTGGTATGATGGTTGATATTCAGATCTTCAGAGGTAGACTTTGAGGTTCCTGATTTTCAGCGATCGCTGATAGCGATCAGCGTATGCTATCGCTGAATTTGAACTTAAGTTTACAAATGGAATTTCACTAAGTATACAGAGGAATCATAGTCAAATCATTGAAAATAGTTATGATCAACAAATAACAATGTTATACCAAACATGTCTAACCTCTTAATTATTCAAATGTAGAGTTTGAATGACATCATGTAGATGCAAACAAACATCCCCTTAATTAAATGAAAAAATAGTAAATCATGTTTATAAGCTAAACAATCCTACAAATAACTATGAAAATTAAATTCAAATGTAATACTGGTATGAAACCAACTAGGAAATGATTTAAAATATTCACTAGAGATAAATCTTAGAATTATAAGGAAACCTAAACAAATTAGGAAAACAAATATTAATCATAAATTATCGAGGAAACAAGGTAAACAAATGAATGTAATCACACCGTTATGACACGTAAGCAACATGAACCCGATCGAGGTCGAGGAAGAAGTCACATAAACGTCTGTGTTCCAATTTTCGTTGCAATATTTTGTACTTCATTTGAGTTTGTTTTATTCTTTTCTAACAATCTATGAAAAACTCTATTAACTCTTTGATCCTTTCTACGTTATCCATCATATAAACATGATTTTATCATAAACATGATTTTATCATAAATAAATAATGCAGTTGCCGTGACCTAATCTCTTCAAAAAAAATTGTTAACTTAAACGTCTAGATATAAAATCATAAAAATTATTTTATCTCGTTATTAAATCAAATAAATATTTGTCAATTTGCAAGTTGCAAGGCATGTGAAAGAAAGATGTTCTTTAATAAGGCGCCACCGGCTACCATGACGACTACATTTTATTAGAGCATCTCTAACAGCTTGCTTAAAATGAGGAAAATAGAAAAAATAAGAATTTGGAGTAAATATTTTGCTTCTTTCTTATAATCATCTCCAAAATGAAAAAAGTAAGAAAGAGAGTGTGTTTTTCTTCAAATATGAAGTTCACTCTAAAAATGATTATCAAATGAGATGACCAATAGGAAACTTTAAAAAATAAATATTTGAAGAGAGAAGTAATATTTTAATAGATGATACAATATTTTAATATTTTAATCAATGTTGGATTTTCTAAAATGGGGAATTTGTTGGAGAAGAATGTAATTTTTTTTTTGGAGATTTTGTCTTTTAATTCTCCATTTTGGAAAAATTATAGACACTTTCTTGGAGATGCTCGCTAGGTATTCGATTTTCCATTATTATTAATTGGGTGTTATCATATGCACCCTAATCGATATCATTTCTCCCAATTAAATTAAAGTATATATGCCTACTTTGATTTTTTTTAGTGTTACCATATACATCATCATAGAATAGGGTGTATCATAGACTAAGATGTATTTAAAAAAACCCTTATTAATTTTTTGTTTATTTCACACCTATTTTATTGCATGGATCTACATCTACTCAATATGTTTTGCGGTTATTTTGGAAATCTCTTATGTTGCATTTTTTTTTCAATTTTTTTTATTTTTCCTCTAATACACCCCATATTAAACTATTAATATCAATTATATACAAAAGTAGTTTTTAAATAATATAAAACAATAATCTTTCTAATTTGCATATAGTGTTATGTATAAATCTAAATGTTTTGTTTTTATTAGTTCATAATAGTATAAAAACATAATAAATTGTATTACTAATTTTCGATTAATAGATTAACGGTGTTGAGATGAGAGGCCGTTTACTCAAACACATATTGAGTAAGCGTTTATCAGTAAGATTTGACAATACTTACATTGTTGGGTAAAAATTGTACTCTATCGCAATGACATCATATGCAACAATTTACCAATAAAACCTAACCTGGTAAGAGTCGTCACATTTACTTATAAAGGTAAAACTCTTAATTCTTACCATCGCTATCGGGTAAGATTCTCGGTCTTTGTCATGTCTATCCGGTAAGATAATATGAATAGACAAACTCTTATCGGGTAAACGTTTGGTAAACGACCCCTTGGTCTTTCATTAACAAATTTTCTCTAAAATTTGAGTAAATCATATAAAAAAGTAACATGCGTATCATTTGTATCTCTAAATTTTTGTAATATTATATTTCGGCCCCCCGAACTACAACGTTCGTTTCCCGCCCCTTGGTACAAACAACAGTCAAACCAATTGTCATCGTGGCTCTAAATTAATGAACTGAACAAGTATTTGTTTAAGTTAACCAAACAAAAAAAAACAAAGACTAACGGTAAACGAACATAAAATTTGTGTTCATGGTTGTTCGTTCATAAAATGTGTGTGTTCCTATTCGTTTATAATTGTTTCGCAAGATATTAACGAAAGGACACAAATGAACAAAAAACCCACCATTACTCATTATTTTGTTCCTAAAAATAGCATAACAAAATGAAAAATCGAATAAACTTAGGAGGAATAAAAACATAATTTTAAATATGGATGTCGTGGAATATAAATATATTTATATAATATATAAACGCAAACATAAATGAACAAACATGCATAAATAAACGAACGTAAATGAACGAACTAGGTCGTTGTTTATGTTCATTCATTTAACTAGACAAACAAAAATATATGTTCATGTTCGTTCTTTTATCAAGTAAATGAACGTAAACATACTTTCCAACAGACAGTTCACAAACGATTCGCTAAACATTCGATTCATATATATATATACATCCCTACTTATTATGTCCAATTTTATCTAATTTAGACCTGTCATATCATTATACGAAACGCTATTTGATCAAAAAAAATTAAACACCAAAAACATCCCAAGGCGTTTTTGGCACTACAAGGAAAAAGAAATTCTTAGTTAATGAAATAATAATTAAACCACATCTATTGACGTTGACTTGTCGATTACCGGCCATAACATTGACGAAAAATTTACGTAAATAGAACAACATAAAATAGAGAAAAGGAATTGTAATTCTCATTAATCATAAGTCCTTTAAATAGGGATGAGATACAAGTAGATAGCTATAAGAGATATATGTTCTAATATATCTCTAATATGTTTATCTCTATCTATATCGTCATATCATTTAGAAGATGTCACATTTATCCTACAACACTCCCCCTTGTGCCGAGTCGAAGGAGTGATGATGCACAATTGTTGCCTCGTTAAAACCATACGCCAAAATAAAAACCCAGTGGGAATAATAAAAATAGGACGAAGGAAAGAGTACAACGCACCAGTTTCTTTGCAATACATAGACTTTTCCTTTAGTCTAATATTCTTTCAGATTTGTACATTAATCATTAGAGTTAAAAAGCAAGATGGTATATAAATGCTGCCTCACTAAAACCTTACACCAAGGAACAAAACCCAACGGGAAAAATAAAACCTTTGGTGAAGTAAAGAGCACAACATAACAGTGTTGCATATATAGTAGACTCCCCCTTTTGTCTACTGCTCCCCTTGATTCATGCATTAATCAAGGGAGTTTGGAAAGTCTCAGTATTCCAATACTTTTAATGTTTCTAAACATGGTTTCAGGTAATGATATGATAAGCAAATATGTCACTTCTTTCTGACATCTTACTTGATTCACTTGAATCTAGAAGAGAATTTGTTATTGCTGATTATATAGAAACTTAAAGAAGAATATGCTTAGTGTTATCACCCTTAATGTATCTTACTTTCATTTGTTTGATACATGATGCATTATTTCCATATATGCAGGTAGGGTATTGGATGGACTCAAAATACTAGCTTCTATAATACGTGTAATTATAGTCCTTAACCACGTACACTATCGAATAGTCTCATTTAGAGTAATATTCTTGGAATAGTTCGAATAGATAGCTACCAGTATTTGCTTAATTTACTTCCTAAGCAATAGACATGTTCCGTATGGTAATTCCTTATCCAATTTGGGAATGAGCTTTGTACGAGTCAGATAAACAGTTAATATCAGCAATGACATACCAATATATTAGTTGTTGTTTTTCTATTATGGTTGGTACTTTTGTCGTTCATTATCTAAATAGGTTTTGAAGCTCCATTATCATTCTCAATTTTCTCTTTATAAGGGAAATATTACTCCATATCAATGGTTCCAAAAGATTAATTTGACATCATTCCAATGATGTTGCGTTGGTGCTGAGCTAAATCTAGCTAATGAGTTTATTGAGAAATATAATATACGGTCAAGTGTATTGTGCTAACTACAATAATGCGCCTATTATACGTAGATAGGGAATTCCATGTCCCAAAAACCTCTTTGTCGTCATCCTTTAGGCAAAATGGATCTTTCCTTTTATCAAACACTTCGACCGATCATGGGAGTGCTAGCCTGATGTGTTGTGTCCTTATTAAATCGCCTGATCATTAGGACATCTGCGAATCGGTGGATTAATATTCCACAAACTAGGTGTATTATATTGTAACATTCCAAAAACTAGAACCAACCAAGGATATAAAATTCAAAGTTCAACCATTCAAATAGATTAACCAACTAAGGTTTAATTCATTACAAATCTCAACCAACATGAATATAAGGAGCGGAAAGTCTAAGAAAGTCAACAGCTGAAATACTAAATTAACGCGGAAACTAAACTCTTCGGAAGCCTCTCTACATCTTGCCCTTTTCCTTATCCCCTCTCCCATCAACGTACCTGCCTGAAAATATTTTATTTTGAAAAGCGAGGGTTAGACCAAAAGGCCTAGTGAATTCCCATAAAACAGTTAATATTTTCAGCAGTTTATAAATCATCAAAACACGCAATGGTTTCCAAACAATTCAGCCCATTCCCTAAACGGGAATAAAATATGTATTGGAGAAATATGGCAAAGTTAAACACCATCGCAAACCCCTAGCGACACACAGGTCCCTTATGACCAAATCCGTACAACCACGAACCCCTAGTGGTCTAGGATATAATAAATAGGACCTTGCCACATAACTCCAACTAAAACTGATAGTGCACATATCGACCCCAAAGCTTATAGAAGTGATCATGGTAGTTTTACAAATAAAGAAGATAATTTAAAAAACCATAATCATCAAGTAAGCATTTGAATTACACACATTGCATTTTAAGGGGATAGGAAACTCACCTGAATTGGACACACCTTGTCCCAAGCTTAAATGGGTACAATCCCCAAACCGAAATCCTAATTTCACCAATTCACCACCTGAATTGAGGGTACCAGAATATGAGTTTACAAGCCCAAAATAACCCGCAAGACTCAGTTGCTAACCCCTCAAACAAGGATCCAAGCTAGAACCCCAAACCGACACCGAACGAGAAACTGAAAAATGCCCAACAGGGGCTTAGGCAAGTTTCACGCGGGTTTGGACCCGCCAGAGACCCGCTTTAGTCCCTGTTTCACCTAGACAATCCCAATTCGTGAAGAAGGCCCCAAAACCAACACTTAATTTGATTTCTTTCATGGTTATGACTCAAAACTCATCCCAAACACTTATAATTTATCCCCAAACATCAAAGAACCCAATCCAACCATGGAAGCTATGGATTAACATCCACATTTGATGATTAAAAACTCATCCATGGAGTTTTGATTGAACCCAAACCCCAAATACTAAATAGAATGACTAATACATGAAATGACCAACAAGAATCATTCTCAATATACAAGACCTTACTAAAACATGATTTTTATCCAACATTTCATCAATCAAACTTTCACTCAAAACCCTTACAAATCCCAAAAGCAATAGAGAAGAAGAACCAATGTAGAGATGAGGTTTATACCTAAAATACTCCAAGGTTAGTTGATTTTCCTTTGCTTTCTTCCTCTTCACGTTATTTCTTCACACACACACTACACCCTCTAGTTTAGGAGGTAATGAAGATATTTGACAGAAATTTCTTCTCTTCAAATCAATATATACAATGGGCCAGATAACCATCTAAGCCCTAGCCCACACAACACATTGAAGCCCAACAAGATTAGTTAGGACCCAATTCCATAATTAGCCCAACACCAATTTGGGTTATTACAACACCTCCCCAATAACAGAACTTTGTCCCCGGAATTCCTTCGTCAAAGAGATACGGATACAAATCTCTCATCGTGGTCTCCAATTCCCATGTCGCTTCTTGTCTTTGTGAAATCCCCACTGCACTTTCACTAATGGGATTTCTTTGTTCTTTAATATCTTGATCTTTCGATCGATGATCACCTCGGGTTCTTCCACGAAGCTTAACTTCCCATCAATATGTACTTATTGCAACAGTACAGTCATCTCTGCTTCTACCAAACATTTCCTCAAATTTGAAATATGGAAGGTACTATGATACCATGCAACTTTTCCGGAAACTCCAACTTGTACGCGACCTCTCCCACTCGCTCTAATATAGGAAACGGTCCTATATATCGTGGACTTAACTTCCCCTTTTTCTCAAATCGCATCACTCCCTTCCATGGTGATACCCTTAAGCGTCACTAGATTGCCCACTTGAAACTCAACTGCTTTTCTCCTCCTATCAGCGTAGCTCTTTTGCCGATCCTGAGCCGCTTTCAATCTTTCTCGAATTTGATCGATCTTATCGGCCGTTACTTGCACAATCTCTGGTCCTGCCAACTGCTTTTCCCCGACTTCATTCCAACACAAAGGAGTTCTGCATTTCCTTCCATACAAAACCTCATACAAAGCCTCATAACTATTGTTGTAAGCGAACTCAATCAAAGGCAGGTGACTCTTCCATGATCTACTGAAGTCAATGGAACACGCCCTCAACATAACCTCCAACGTTTGGATAGTTTGTTCACTTTGCCCATCCGTTTGAGGATGATACGCGGTATTGAGATTGATTTGAGATCCCAATTCTTTCTGAAAGCTTGTCCAAAATATGGATGTGAGGTGTGTGTCGTGATCCGATACAATAGACAAATGTACCCAATGCCTTGTCATGATCTCATCAATGTAAAACTTTGCTAATCTCTCCATGGAATAAGTCTTCCGCATTGATAGAAAGTGGACCGACTTTGTGAGTCGATCCACAATTACCCAAACAGAATCAAATCCTTTTGGAGATCCAGACAATCCCATCACGAAGTCCATAGTGATATGGTCCCACTTCCAAACCGGTATATCTAACGGTTGAAGTTTGCCATACGGCCTTTGGTGCTCTACTTTCACTTCTAGACATGTCAAGCATCTTTCCACGAAATAAGCCACATCTTTCTTCATTCCCGGCCACCAATAAAAATGCCGAATATTCTTAAACATTTTATTCGTGCCCGGATGAATAGAATACCTTGATTTGTGTGCCTCATCCAACAATGTCTTTCGAATGTCCCCAAATTTCGGAACCCAAACACGCTCGTTGTAACATTTCAAACCCCGCTCATCCTCTTGTAAAGTAGATACCACTCCTACCATCCTTTTTTTCTTGAGATTTTCTGGTTGCAATGCCTCAAGTTGGAATTTCTTGATTTTGTCAAACAAGTTGAATCTGACTACGATCTTCATGGCGAAAACCTTCGATGTTTCGCCTCTTTCTTTTCTACTCAAGGCATCTCTACCACGTTAGCCTTCCCCAGATGATATTCAATCTCACAATCATAATTGGTTAGAAGTTCCATCCATTTTCTTTGCCTCATATTGAGTTCTTTCTGATCGAACAAGTGACGAAGACTCTTGTGATCGGTGAAAATCTAACACTTAGTCCCATACAGGTAGTGTCTCCAATTCTTCTAAGCTAACACCACGGCGGCTAACCCTAGGTCGTGTGTAGGATAACGTCTTTCATGTTCTTTCAGTTATCTTGACGCATAGGCAATCACCTTTCCACGTTGCATCAAGACACACCCCAATCCTGATTTAGACGCATCACTATACACCACGAAGTCGTCATTACTGTCGGGTAAGGTTAATATAGGTGCACTAGTCAATCTATCCTTTAGAATGAGAAATGCTTCTTCTTGCTCTCCGGTCAAACTAAATTTGACATGCTTCTTAGTCAATGAGGTTAGTGGGGTAGCTATACGAGAGAAGGAGAAGCATTTCTCTCGTATTTAGAGAAGGAGTTCTAGGTGGTTCCTAACTCTTTATATCTTCAATCTTTGACGGATCAACCTTTATTCCTTCGCTTGAAACAACATGTCCAAGAAATTGTACCTCACATAGCCAAAACTCACATTTAGAGAACTTTGTGTAGAGCTTCTCTTGCTTCAATAAATCCAAAATCAAATGAAAGTTGCTTCCCATGATCTTCTTCCGATCGAGAGTAGATAAGGATGTCATCGATGAACTAAATGACAAACTTATCTAAGAACAGTTGACAAACCCGGTTCATCAAATCCATGAATGTCGTTGGGGCGTTAGTCAACCGGAAAGGCATCACTAAAAACTTGTAATGTCCATAACGAGTTCGGAACGCGGTCTTAGCAACATCCTAACCCTGCACTTTGAGTTGATGTGTAACACCATAAAATTTAGAGTAAAATTGAACCAAAATAGAATGCGGAATAATAAATAAAATCACCCAATAAGTGGGGATAGAGTATGGGAGTTTACATCTAAACATGGACATTAAAATAACAACCTACTAATCTATATTATTCACAATATAGATTACAATTAGGTGTTACTAATGTCCTCAAAAAAATATGCTATAACTCCAGCTATGTATATACTCTAAGAGCATATCTCCAAAAAGGTGTCCTCTCTCTCGAGACTTCAACCCGCTCTTTTCTAAAGAGCCCCATCAACCTGCTTACCTGCTAAAACCACATTTTGAAATCAAGTGTTAGGCTTACGCCTAGTGAGAACAAACAGTTAAATGGATATGCAGTTAAAACATTTAAAAGGTAAGGTACGGGGCATTTATTCCATTTAACTTCACTTGAAATGACTTATTCTTGATGAGCAAGGAGCTTTTAAAAGCAACCGGGGGAGACCCGGTGTTCCATCCTTAGTGACAGATATCATAAGTAGGTCACTACATGATGTTTGAGCTAACCTCAAGAGCCAATAGCAACCGGCAACAACCGATTATGCACCTTAGTACATGGCCCCCAATGACTCCTATGAAAGCCCGCGCAATGGGTCAATGGCAACCGGCAACAACCGATTATGCACCTTAGTACACGGCCATACTAGACCCCTACTAGCGCATACATAGAGTCAATGGCATCCGGTAATGATCTGGCATAATACCCAACGGTACCAGACCCTACTAGACTACTATGCCACCAAAAAGGGACAACAATCCCGCTTTTTAAACCGACTATATGCCTATGGATCCATTACATACTAGTTTACCGACCAAATACATCAACGAGACGTATTACTAGTTTTCCAACCTTGAAAACCTTTTCAATAACCATTTCCTTTCAAATCCAAGTTTTACCAAAAACTAGGTCAAAACATTTTGAGTTTCAAAACCAAAGATTACAACATTTAAATGACTTTCCCAAATGTTTTAAAATCATAAGAATGCTCCTTTCATCATCTACAACCAAAATACTCAAAACCCTCATTTTGACCTAAAACCTCCAAACTTATCCAAACACCCAACTACTTGAAATCAGGTTTAAGGATCAGTAAAATACTACATTTGCAACAAGTATTTGAGTTTATAAGTTTAGATTTGAAGTCACAAGGCTAGAGTTAGGAGCACCCTAGAAATGCTCCTAAGAGAAAGGAGGTGATCAAGAAATCTGAAAGGAACCAAGAATGCTATCACTGGAAGCTTTAACTCCCAATGTCCAACTTGATCTCTCCTCTTTAATGATGTATTAAATGCTTGGAAGAAGGTTGGTGAAGAAAGTGAAACCCTAAAAATCGCCCCTGACTTGTTCTCCAACAACTGATAAAATGGTATCTGATAAAATGAGAAAAGGAAGCTGAAAATCGCACCTTATTGTGCCTCTGGACCAAGCGGGCGATGCTGCCCATGCGATGGTGCCAGCAGTATCGCCTGGCACCGTAGCCCGTCGTGTACTGTAGCTCTCGAAAGGGAACTCTATCAGATCGTGGGCGATACTGCCCATGCGATGGTGCCATGGCAGTATCGCCTGGCACACTAGCCCGCTACGTACCGTAGCTCTTGTGTGATGCTGCCCTGGCAATGCTGTCATGGCACCCTCGCCTGGCAGCATAGTCGGGGGTATTCTAGTTGCGTTTTGCTTAGCTTTCACGTTCGCTTTCCTCCGTTTTCACGTTACCCGATGTAATATACTTGAAACCTTCCATTTAGCCGTAAATTGGAATATTACAAAGTTATTTTCATGACCTTCAAAACTACGAATTTTTCGGGTGTTAGATGATGGTACCCCGAACGAAGATCAATCTTCGAGAAGTAACTTGCCCCTTGAAGTTGGTCAAACAAATCATCTATCCTTGGAAGTGGATACTTGTTCTTGATGGTGACCTTATTAAGCTCACGATAATCTATGCACATACGCATCGTCCCATCCTTTTTCTTTACAAAATGAACTGGTGCTCCCCACGGTGTTGTACTCGGTCGAATAAAACCTTTATCCAACAACTCTTGCAGTTAGGACATCATCTCCTTCATTTCTAACGGCGCTAAACGGTATGGGGCTCTAGCTATAGGAGCAGCCCCCGGTACCAATTCTATTCGGAACTCAATCTGAGGATCCGGAGGCAATCCCGTCAAATCCTCCGGGAATACCACGGGATAGTCACTCACGACCGGAACATCCTTCACACTCCCTTTCTCCTTCTTAGCATCCACTACATAAGCTAAGTAACCCCGACATCCTTTTCTCATACATCTGTTGGCTTTCACTAAGGAAATCAAACTAGTCTTCCGATCCCTACGATTACCGTAAATTACAATTGCCCCCTTATTCGGCACACTTACATAGATCAAATTCTTATTGCATACTAGGTAAGCATCATTTCTGGCTAACCAGTCCATTCCTATGATGATATCAAACTCTCCCATAGGCATAGGATGAAGTTGCAACGGCAAACGGTTCTCCTCTATTTCTATGGTACATCCCACGATTACATCTTTGACAAAGACCAAATCATCGTTGGCCGTTTCGACCTCTAAAGCATGATCAAGCCCTTGGATTTCACTCCCAAACATTTCTCAAATACAGGTGACACAAAAGAATAGCTAGCACCTGAATCAAATAACACCTTGGCCAGTAAAGAGTTTACCAAGAAGGTACCTGTCACCACATCGGGAGTCTCCTCCGCCTCAGCTATAGTCATCTGAAATGCTCTCTCTTTGCTTTAGCCGGCTCGGTCCTCTTCTCAGCCCCTTTATCCCCTTGACAGTAACCGGTGTAGTTAGATCCCCCTTTCTTCAATTACGGGCAATCCGGTTTAATATGATCCGGCGACCCGCACAAATAACACTTCCTTGAAGCCGTACACCCTCATGAATAGTGAGCCATGGATCCGCAACGATAACAACCTCTAGTCTTGGTCGTGCACTCTCCACGATGAACTCGATAACATTTCCCGCACGGCTTCCCATTTCCACCTTGGCTTCCCCGTTGATCCACCTTGACGAATTTGGACCTCTTAGGATCCGTCCCTGGTCCTTCCCATTTCCGCTTCTCTCCTACCTTCTCATCCACTTGGCGGAGTTTCTCCCTTTCAGTCTTCCTTGCTGCATCCACGGCTGCCTGATAGCTAGTATGGTGAAGATTAGTCACCAATTCCTGAATAGTAGCATTCAAACCCCAAATAAACCGATCAATCCTTCGAGCATCATCCGGAACATACACTGAAGAAAAACATGCCTTTTCATTAAACTTTATTGCATACTCATCAACCGACATACTCCCTTGCACCAAGTTCAAAAGTTCTTCCGCAAGTCGTTTCACCCAAGTCGAAGGACAAAATTGCAACTTGAACCTTTCCACAAATTTCTCCAAAGTCATTGCTCTAGCGGCTTTGGATCCCTTTTCTCCCGATTCAATATCCCACCAATGAATTTCTTCGGCTTTCAACACGAAAATTGTGTAAGTGACTTTGTCTTCATCGGCACACTTGCAAGTTTCAAAAACCAATTCCATCTCCCGCACCCAACGTACGGCTAAAACCGGGTCACATGCACCACCATAAGTAGAAGGCTTACAAGTCACAAAGGTCTTGTAGCTACAACCCATGGTTGCTTGCGAAGAAGTAGGTACCCATGGCGTCTCTTCAGAATGACCACCCACTAGGGTCTTGGGTATACTAGAGTGTTCGGTGTGATCTTGATCTTCATTCTTGCTTTGACTCTCGGATCCCGACTTTTCTTGATGAGTCAACAAGGTTTGAATTACGAATTGGATCTTTCCCAACTTAGTAGTAAATGCCTCTTGAGTCACAAAGGCCCCTCCTACGACCCCGACCTCAGACACTTACCAAGCTCTTTTGCACCGACACCTCTAGTGCACTAGCTTGCTTACCCCTTCTATGACCACGTCCCCAACCACGACCTCTAGTCTCCCCATCAGTAGGGATGGGTGCTTGTCCCACACTTTTTCCACGACCCCTTGTTCGACCCTTTCCTCTCGTTGTTGCACTCACCGCACCTCCCAAATCCATCGGTTCATTCTCCCGGCGTTCAGATGAATCCGACCTTGCAGTAGGTACGGATTGGCTTCTTCTAACTCGTGCTGACATGATTCCTTCTACGAACGAAAAGGCTAAACATAAATGACAGTTCGAAGATAATAACATAATGAAAGCACACAGATGCACCTGTAAATTCACAATTACAATGGCCAAGTGTGATCCCCAAGTTACCGCACATGAGGGTCCTCTCCCTACCCCATTATTATTATTCCTGTCGAGATTACCCCAATATTTCCTAATTCAGCTGTGACTCCTAGCCTACAGTTTAGGACTAGGTGCCACACGGCTACCTAATTCACTGAAACTAAGGCTCTGATACCAAGTTGTAACATCCCAAAAACTTGAACCAACCAAGAATATAAAATTCAAAGTTCAACCATTCAAATAGATTAACCAACTAAGGTTTAATTCATTACAAGTTTCAACCAACATGAATATAAGCAGAGGAATACTAAACTAACGCGGAAACTAAAATACTAAACTAACGCGGAAACTAAACTCTTCGGAAGCCTCACTACATCTTGTCTTTTCCCTTATCCCCTCTCCCATCAACGTACCTGTCTGAAAATATTTTATTTTAAAAAGCGAGGGTTAGACCAAAAGGCCTAGTGAATTCCGATAAAACAATTGATATTTTCAGCAGTTTATAAATCATCAAAACATGCAATGGTTACCAAACAATTCAACCCATTCCCTAAACGGGATTAAAATACGTATTGGAGAAATGTGGCAAAGGTAAACACCATCGCAAACCCCTAGCAACACACCAGTCTCTTAGGACCAAATCTGTACAACCACAAACCCCTAGTGGTCTAGGATATAATAAATAGGACCTTGCCACATAACTCCAACTAAAACTGATAGTGCACATATCGATCCCAAAGCTTATAAAAGTGATCATGATAGTTTACAAATAAAGAAGATAATTTAAAAGACCATAATCATCAACTAAGCATTTGAATTACACACATTGCATGTTAAGGGGATAGGAAACTCACCTGAATTGGACACACCTTGTCCCAAGCTTAAACGGTTACAACCAAACCGAAATCCTAATTTCACCAATTGACCACCTGAATTAAGGGTACCAGAATATGAGTTTACAAGCCCAAAATAACCCCACAAGACTCACCTACTAACCCCTCAAACAAGGACCCAAGCTAGAACCCCAAACCGACAACGAACGAGAAACTGAAAAATGCCCAACAGCGGCTTAGGGGAGTTTCACGCGGGTTTGGACCCGCCAGAGACCCGCTTTAGTCCCTGTTTCACCTACAAAATCCCAATTCGTGAAGAAGACCCCAAAAACCAACACTCAATTTGATTTCCTTCATGGTTATGACTCAAAACTCGTCCCAAACACTTATAAATTATCCCCAAACATCAAAGAACCCAATCCAACCATGAAATCTATGGATTAACATCCACATTTGATGATTAAAAACTCATAGATTGAATCCAAACCCTAAATACTAAATAGGATTACTAAAAAATGAAATGACCAACAAGAATCATTCTCACTATACAAGACCTTACTAAAACATGATTTTTCTCCAACATTTCGTCAATCAAACTTTCACTCAAAACCCTTACAAATCGCAAAAGCAATAGAGAAGAAGAACTAATGTAGAGATGAGGTTTATACCTGAAATACTCCAAGGGTAGCTGATCTTCCTTTGCTTTCTTCCTCTTCACGTTATTTCTTTAGACACACACTACACCCTCTGATTTAGGAGAAAATGAGGATATCTGATAGAAATTTCTTCTCTTCAAATCAATATATACAATGGGCAAGATAACCGACTAAGCCTTAGCCCACACAACACATTGAAGCCCAAAAAGATTAATTAGGACCCAATTCCATAATTAGCCCAACACCAATTTGGGTTATTACATATATTAAATAGACACACAAAACCAAGTTTTCCTAAGATCTTTCATCTCAAAATCAGATTTGAATAGATTATCGTTTCTCTTATTTCATCAAGAGTGTTTATTATGTTCATTACATCAACATATAGATCTATGATTGAACATCTGGAACTCATTTTCTTAATAAATACGCATGGGCACAGTTCATAGTTCTTATATCCCTTCCCAATCAAGTATTCACATAAGTAGGCGTACCAAATTCGCCTAGATTGCTTTAATCTATAAAATGAGCGTTTCCATCTCAATGCAAATGCATTTCATGGTTTCTGGTAATATAATGCCATTAAACACTTTTATATATCTCTTAATCTAGATCCCCATAAAGATATGTAAAACCACATCCATGAGCTGCATTTCCCATCCTTCAGAAATTACTATGTTAATTAATCAGTAGAACGTTATAACGTCCATCACGAGAGAGCTAGTCTTCTCATTATCAATCTAGGACGTTGTGAGAAACCTTAGGCCAATGGAGCATCTTATACATCATGACTTAATTATTCTCATTATGCTTCTCTGACAAATGAATTATCTATGTCCTCCAGGCTTTACACTTGGTGGGTTAGCACTACCGGACCAAGTACCTATGTATTTGTCAAATGTAATTATCCTGGATTGATTCTATTAGGTCAATTTGCTCTTTGTTGACATTTTTCAACAGAGCATGGTTCGATGTTATCGTGCTCGATCATCTCATGAGCAGCATTATATATGATTATATCATCAATGGGTATGTATGATCTGTCCATCGACTCATATGCACTCTCATAATTCATTTGAGATTAATTTGATCTCTGGAATCATTATTAACTTCGGAGCGTTCTCCAGTAATGATTCATAGACATAGTTTTAGTCAGAGACAATCTCATGAGAGGTTTATGTATTGATGATAAATGGTTGTGTCTTACTCTTATGTTCCTTTAGATGAGTGTCTATCGAACCAAGTAGCCTCCCCCATTTCCTTTTGGGAGCCACGACCTCAACCACACCTCCACCATGTGTGATTGCAACGCTCTTTCCAACGACGTTGTGCCCTTGTTTGGGGACTTTTAACCTTGAGGGTATATTTGTAGTTGATCTTGTCACTTCTGGAATAATATTAAACGTATCAGGTATCGAGTCTGATTCGTTTGACTTCAGCTTTACATTGTGAAGTTTGGGGATCAAAATGAGACAGAATGGGAATATTCCATGACACTTCCAGTCGTTCCCATGGAAAATCTTTTTTCCTATCTCCCCCTAACGACGGGAAGACTGTCTCATCAAAGTGATAACCCACTAATCTAGCGGTAAAGAGATCACCCGTCAAGGATTCTAATTAGCATAAAATTGTTGGGAATCCATATCCAACTTATATTGAATCGTTTTTAAGGATCAATTTGCGTGCGTTGTGGGGGAGCAATTGGCACATATACTACACAACCAAACATGCGTAAATATAAAATATCAGGCTTATATCCAGTTACCAACTGGTACACATGATATTGGTTGGCTAGTAGTGGGTCTATAAACAAATGAGTAAGGCTACATGTAGTACTTGCATAACCCCAGGCAAAATGCGGGTAAATTGGCGCGCATAACCAATGCCCTATCTACCATCTATATCCTTTTGATGACAAGTTCTATGAAACCATTTTATATATACGCATGGGGTATAGGAAACTCTACATTGATCCAAATATATATGCAATAATTATCAAATCCTTATCATGTGAATTCTCTAGCATTCCAAGTCATGTAGACTTGATGAGATAATCTGGGTGGTGAGCCCTTGAACATGTGAACAATAATACGACATGTGTTCATTGTGTCGAAACCAGAACAATAAAGTACTTTAATGGCCCGCGTTCTGGGTGTTTATGTCCATATATATCACCTTGAATTCGTTTGTAAGAATGGAACATTTTTGTATTATATCTTTAGTTTTTGGATGGTCTCATTCCTGTCTTGGCTACGGATCAGGGTATAAAAAATTCTTAGGTATTTGAGAGGGCATATTATAATGGTGGTGTTACTTCTTATGCCGCAAAAGTCAACAGTTGCAGTTTGGTTAATTGCCTCATTTTGCCTTTTACTTGAAAGAGAATGTGTCTATATGTATTTGTAGATACACGGATCATCATGTCATGATCATGGTGTCCCACAAGGTCATGTCGAAACACATATGTGTAATTGTCCCAAAGTTCTTTATTGATGACATAATATGATTTGATGACCTAGATAATTCACTAGTGTGACACATTAATTTCTCCATTATACGTTTTTTCGTATCATTAGAGTTGATGTACATATATACCCATTTCCATTCTTATATTATGATTTCCAATTTATTAACAAGATTCTCAATAATATAGTCCTTTAATGACTATTAATCTTGTACCAACAAGAAAATGACAGTCCATCGTCTAAGTATTTTGGTTGGAGGAATTATAGATTGTTAATTCAAAGAATAACAGTTCATGTGTAGGAGGGCCTACACAAAATACTTAGATTCTCCTCAATACATTCCTACATGGAACGGAGAATATTGAAAGCTTGGTATTTGATTTTGATGTATTTACTTACATCCACAATGGTTTAAATTCAGTGTATATATGTAAATGAAATTAATTTAATGCTTAACATAAATTTCAAGTAAAGATATACTCAACAAATCTTAAATATGATATAGTTCATTTTCAGCTTGTTCCTGTTTTAATAGACATTGTTATTAGAGTGTTCTTCTTTTATTGTCCATTATTACTGGCGGTAGCAGATACATATCTACTTCAAGGATTGGAAAATCGTTTCCGACACTTGCTATGACCCTGACCCTGACCCTTTATATGGTCTTGTCCATGCGGTGCATAGATGTCACCTGTGTGAAAATGTCTTCAACTCACTGTCCCTTGGAGTTGTTTCCACCTCTAACACTTTTATTATTGACCATGGGAATTTTCTTTGTCCCAACATGATTAGTATTGTTATACGAAATAACCTTGTTATATCTCTCAACGACTTACAGTACATTGATGAGTTTGTCTAAAAGTTATACTCTAGCTTATATTGGTTCATTAATGTGATTATTGATATATGAAATGTGGAAATCTTCTATGAGTTCCTTGCCATGAAGATTGAGATGCATTTTGAGACACAACATTTCTTTGTTTAAATCAGTCATCTTCTTGCAATCGAGTGAGTTTCATTTCACTGTATGATTAGTTTGGGAAATACATGGTAACAGATACTCTTGACTTTCCTTTTCAGGGCATCCCACGATTTTTGGGGGATTCTAGTTAACGACATTTCCTATGAAGGTTGTGACTGTTGTATCGTCTTAAAAATCTCAAGGTATTTACTTGTAACTTAACAGGTGATTTTTAGGGTCAATAAGTTTTGATGGTTTTTACATATTTGCATGTGTTTTTATGAACCTATCTTATGATACTCAAGTTCTTTCGAGTCCATGATGTCGTAAATAATGGAGAATATATGATTTTCTAATAATCATAGTCTATAATCATTATATTATGCATAAAATTTCATTATCATAATAATATTGGATTATTGTATGTTTAAATTTTGTTGATATTACTTCATCAATATTTCAATTTGTGTAAATAAATCACTCAATCTATTGGATTTCCACGTAGTAGGGGAATCACATGGATTTCTTAAGCCCCTACAAACATTGGGGTTATTTACACCCGTTTGACAAAATCCAATCAATATTTTGCAATTTATTTAATTTGAAGATACATTATAGTTATCTGTTTTTGGTATGAGGCCAAAAATAATATGAGTTTGACATGAAGCCAACTTCAATATTTTAATACCTTAATAGTATTTTAGGTGATTTGGTAGAAGACCAAAATATTATGGAGGTTGGAAGTGTAAATTCCAAATATAAATTAAGATTGAAAATAATGAGTAGGTACTCATAGTCAAGAAAAATATTTGAAAAATATTTTAATATTTCATGTTTTTTGTTATAATTATTTTTGGAAGCTAAGCTTTTGTCAAAAGATCAAAAGTTATTGGAATTGAAAGTGTAATTTTCAAAATTTAATATAAGATTATGAATTAGAAGTAAGATGAACATTTAAATAATAAATAAATAAATAATTGATATTATAAACTATAACGATAAGCATCTAAGTATATGAATATTGTAAAATGTCCTACCGAAACAGAATTTATCTAAGAGCAAAAACTTTGTCATGGATAAACATTAATAAGTAATAATGATAACAGTTTAAAACGATAGATACTATCATACCCGAATAGAATTAAAATATTTTGAATCAAAATTAAACTAATAGATGACAACTAAAATTCATTAAACTATAACTTTCAAAAATATATTTATAATGTAATAGCCCAAAACTTTTGGAATTAAAATAGATGGGTTTATTTTCTTGGACTTAAATTTTCCTTGGGCTAAGACTTCTTGGATGGCTGGCCCAATGTATATAAGAATGTTATAGCTGATTTCCACCACCATATCTCTTCATTTTTCACAAATCAGTGTGTTGTAAGTGTGTGTGTATACGTGGGGAGCAAGAAAGAAGAAAGGAAGAGAAGAAGCATTTAGAGAGCACCAATTTCAGGTGTTGACCCATCTTCTCTTCTAAGAAGTTCATTTTATGATTTGGGTTTTCAATGGTGATGAGGGGATTATTAGATGTTCTTGTTTTGCATTAGTGATAAAAGGATCATATTGTTCAAAGTTGGGTTTTATAACTATCACCATTGAATAAGAAATTTCTTGTGTCATCAATATAGTTCTTGATTTGGAATCTCAATTGCAACTCCATTGATGAATTAGATTTTATAAATAAGTTGGGTAAATCGTGTCCTTATGATTCCATATGTTTAG
The DNA here is from genome assembly GCA_036898165.1 of Silybum marianum. Classification (NCBI taxonomy): domain Eukaryota; kingdom Viridiplantae; phylum Streptophyta; class Magnoliopsida; order Asterales; family Asteraceae; genus Silybum; species Silybum marianum. Next base: position 18,024,533 of record CM072530.1, on the reverse strand, counting down.
ATATTGATTTTGGAGTTTATAATATCTTTAAACATGTTTTGGGGATGTTAGAAACCAGTATTAAGAAGCTGGGATTTGGATATTTGCTGGTTTTGGAGTTGCAGGGACGAAAAAACCCAAAGAGGGGTTCACGCGGGTAGGTAGCGTGGTTAGTCCCGTGACCTACTGTTGGTGCTAACTTTGTCCGTTTCGTTTCTCGTTTAAGAGCGAGGATTGAGCTATTGAATTAGGGGTTTATCATAAGTCTTTGATAGAAGACTTTTAGGGTATTTCTTTGGGGTTAACACCCATTTTATGTTTTCGATTATAGGCTTTCGGTTTGGAGAAATTAGTCGCTTAAGCTTAGGACAAGGTGTGTCTAATTCAGGTGAGCTCCCTATCCTTTAAAAATGCAAGGTGGAATGTTTCAAATGCTTACTTGTTGATTATAGTTTTAAATGTTTCCTTTTATATGCTAAAACTACCATGATCACTTTTATAAGCTTTGGGTCGGTATGTGCACTACATGTTTTAATTGGAGGTTTATGGCAAGGTCTTAATGTAAAAATCCTATAAATAGGTGTGGTTCTACAAAATTCCTACATATAGGTGAGGTTCTATAAAATCCTGTCTCCACTAAGGGTTGTGGTCATATAGGTGTGGTTTGTCTTGCCATGTTCCTCTAATACGTAAGATGTTCTCTTTATGAGCATGGGATTATTTAATTGTAAACCCTTGCATGTTTTTTTATGATTTATAAACTGCTGAAAATATGTTTAACTGCTTTTATGGGGAATTCACTAGACCGTTTGGTCTGACCCTCGCTTTTCAAAATAAAATATTTTCAGGCAGGTATGTTGCTGGGAAAGGGATAAGGGAGAGGGCAGGATGTAGAGAAAGCATCTGAAGAGTTTAGTTTCTTATTTATTTAGTATTCAGCTGTTGACTTTAGACTTTCCGCTGCCTTTATTTATTCTGAATTTGACGATTGTAATGAATTAATCTTTAGTTGGTTAATCATTTGATGGTTTGAACTTTGAATTTATATCTTTCTTGGTTTTAGAATTGGGGATGTTACAACTTGGTATCAGAGCCTTAGTTGAATTAGGTGGCCGAGTGGCACCTAGTCTTAGACTTTAGGCTAGGAGTCACAGCTGAATTAGGATTACCTCAAAAGGAATAATAATAATAGGGTAGGGGGAGGACCCTCATGTGCGGTAAATTGGGGATTACACTTGACTACTGTAATTGCGAATTTACAGGTGCATGTGTGTGCTTACATTACCTTATTATTGTTGAACTGTCATTTAAGTAGATTTTGTTGCTCGCAGAAAGGGATCATGTCAGCTCGAGCTACAAGGAGTCGATTCGTACTAGGGATGAGCTCGGTACCGGACCGGTACCGAACCAGTACCGAAACCGGGTAGTACCAAAACCGAGAGTGGAAAAAATCAATACCGAATACCGAACCGATAAGAGAAGTTCGGAACCGGTACCGGTGTCGGTTCGGTACCGGGATTTTCGGGACTAGAACCGTTTGGTACCATTTTTTGGGACGACAACCGTTTTTCACCGCTGACCATTAAACACAATAACAAAAACCAAAATCACTTAAGCGGAAACCGGATTGGAGGAGCCGATTATGCAAAAACCGGGTTTTGGATAAATTACGGAACCGATTTTTGAGGATTGCAATAACCGAAATATGAAGAATTCGAAGAAAAAACGGTTCGGTTCGGGAATATACAATAACCGAAAATTGTAATATATTTAGAAGGATTTTCTATAAGAAAAGGAAAGAGTTTGTTACCAATTCAAATAAAAAAATGACTTTTTAAATTCCCCGGTTCGGTTCGGGATTTACCGGGACTAGTACCGGTACCGAAAGTACGGAATCCCGAATATGGAAAATCTTGGTACCGAACACCGAACCGGTAATGACATTCGGTACCGGTACTGGTTCGGGATGGGACCGGTTCCGTTTCGTGATTTTGGTCCGTATGCTCATCCCTAATTCGTATCTATTGCTAGGTCGGATTCATCTGAACGCCAGCAGAATGAACCGGTGGATTTGGAAGGTGCGGTAAGTGCACCAACTAGAGGAAGGGCTCGAGCAAGGGGATGTGGAAGAAGTGTGGGTCAAGCACCCATCCCTACTGATGGGGGGGACTAGAGGTTGTGATCGGGGATGTGGCCACGAAAGGGGTAGGCAAGTTAGCGCACCGGAGGTGTCGGTGCAAGAGAGCTCGGTGAGTGCAAGGGGTCGAGGCCATTGTAGAGGACGGGGCTGGGGCACCGTACCGGCCATTGGGTTGCAAGAAGCACTCGTTACTGAATTGGGAAATATTCAATCAGTACTTCAAACCTTGTTGACGAATCGGGAATGGTCGGAATCTGAGGTTCGGGAAAGGAGTGAAGAAAAAGAGCCTTTCGTGCATTCTAGTCTACCCAAGACTGTTGAGGGTGGTCATTCCTTGGAAACACCGTTGGTGCGTAATTCTTCTAAGGTATCCAAGGGGTGTATCTACAAGACCTTTGCATCTTGCAAGCCTCCTACTTATGACGGTGTGTGTGATCCGGTGTTAGCCGTGCGTTGGGTACGGGAAATGGAGATGACTTTTGAGACTTGCAAGTGTGCCGATGAAAAAAAAAGTGACTTATGCAATTTCTATGTTGAAAGCTGAAGCAATCAATTGGTGGGATGTTAAGTCAGGAGAAAAGGGCCGAAAGCTGCTAGAGCCATGACTTGGGAGAAATTTGTGGAAAGCTTCAAACTGCAATTTTGTCCTCCAACTTTGGTGAAACGACTTGAGGACGAGTTCTTGAATTTAGTGCAAGGGAGGATGTCGATTGATGAGTATGTGGAAAGTACGATGAGAAAGCATGCTTTGCTTCAGTGTATGTCCCGGATGAGGCCCGACGAATTGATCGGTTCATTTGGGGTTTGAATGCTAACATTTAGGAACTAGTGACTAATCTCCATCATACCAGTTATCAAGTAGCTATGGATGCGGCTAGGAAGACCGAGAGGGAGAAATTTCGTCAAGTGGATGAAAATGTGGGAGAAAAGCGAAAATGGGAAGGTTCAGGGATGAACTCTAAGAAGCCCAAATTTGTCAAATTGGATCATAGCGGAGACCAAAGCGGAAATGGAAGACCTTGTGGGAAATGTCATAGGGTGCATCGTGGTGAGTGTGCATCCGGAGCGAAGGGTTACTCTCGTTGTGGATCTATGACCCACTATTCGAGAGACTGTAGTGCACCAAGGAGGTGTTATAAGTGTGGGTCATCAGATCATATCAAACCAGATTGCCCGCAATTGAAGAAAGGTGGATCCAACTTCACCGGGTATCGACATGGGGATAGAGGGGCGGAGAAGAGAACTGAACCGGCTAAAGCAAAGGGGAGAGCATTCCAGATGACTACAACTGAGGCGGAGGAGACTATCGATGTGGTGACAGGTATATTCTTGATAAACTCCTCTTTACTTGCCAAGGTGTTATTTGATTCGGGTGCTAGTTATTCTTTTGTGTCACCTATATTTACGAAATGTTTGGGAATTAAATCCAAGAGGCTTGATCATGCTTTAGAGGTTGAAACGGCCAATGATGAGTTGGTCTTTGTTAAAGATGTAATTGAAGGATGCACCATAGGGATAGAAGGGAACCGTTTGCCGTTGCAACTCCATCCCATGCCATCATCATAGGTATGGTTTGGTTAGCCTGAAATGATGCCTATATAGTGTGCAATAAGAAGTTGATCTATGTTAGCGTACCGAATAAGGGGACGGTGGTGATCTATGGTAATCGTAGAGATTGGAAGACTAGTTTGTTACCTTTGGTAAAAGCCAATAGATGTACGAGGAAAGGATGTCGAGGTTTCTTAGCTTATGTAGTGGACGCTAAGAAGGGGAAGGGAAGTCTGAATGATGTTCCAGTCGTAAATGACTATCCCCAGGTGTTTCCGGAATATTTGATGGGATTACCTCCGGATCGTCAAGTCAGGTTGAGTTCTGGATAGACTTGGTACCGGGGGCTACTCCTATAGCTAGAGCCCTATATCGTTTAGCACCGTCAGAAATGAAAGAGATGATGTCTCAACTGCAAGAGTTTTTGGATAAAGGTTTTATTCGACCGAGTACTTTGCCGTGGGGAGCACCGGTTCTTTTTGTAAAGAAAAAGGATGGGACGATGCGTATGTACATAGATAATCGTGAACTAAATAAGGTCACAATCAAGAACAAATATCCGCTCCAGAGGATAGATGATTTATTTTGATCAACTCCAACGGGCAAGCTATTTCTCAAAGATTGATCTTCGTTCGGGGTACCATCAACTCAAAGTAAGGGGTGAGGATGTTGCAAAGACCGCGTTTCGAACTCGTTATGGACACTACGAGTTCCTAGGTGATGTCTTTCAGGTTGACTAATGCCCCAGCGGCATTCGTGGATTTAATGAACCGGGTTTGTTAACCAATTTTGGATAAGTTCGTCATTGTGTTCATCGATGAAATCTTTATCTACTCACAAACGGAGGAAGATCATGGGAAGCATCTTCATTTGATTTTGAATTTATTGAAGCAAGAGAAGCGTTACGCAAAATTTTCTAAATGTGAATTTTGGCTTCGGGAAGTGAAATTTCTCGGGCACCTTGTGTCAAGTGAAGGAATAAAGGTTGATCCATCAAAGATTGAAGCGATAAAGAATTGGGAGCCGCCTAGGACTCCTTCGGAGGTAAGAAGTTTTTTGGGGTTGGCGGGTTACTATCGGAAGTTCATTAAAGACTTCTCTCGGATAGCTACCCCACTAACCTCATTGACTAAGAAGAGTGTAAGTTTACTTGGACCGAAAAGCAAGATGAGGCATTCTGAATTCTAAAGGAAAGATTGAGTAGTGCACCGATACTAACGTTACCCGACGGTAATGACGACTTCGTAGTGTATAGTGATGCGTCCAAATTGGGATTGGGGTGCGTCTTGATGCAACGTGGAAAGGTGATTGCCTATGCGTCAAGACAATTTAAAGAGCATGAAAGACGTTATCCTACACACGATCTCGAATTAGCCGTCGTGGTGTTTGCTATAAAGATTTGGAGACACTACTTGTATGGGACTAAGTGTCAAATTTTCACCGATCACAAGAATCTTCATCATTTGTTTGATCAGAAAGAGCTCAATATGAGGCAAAGGAGATGGACGAAACTACTAACGGATTATCATTGTGAGATCGAGTACCATCCAGGAAAAGCTAACGAAGTAGCGGATGCCTTAAGTAGGAAAGAAAGAGGCGAGCCTTCGAAGGTTATCGCCATGAAGATCATGGTAAATTTCAACTTGTTAGATGAGATCAAGAAGTGTCAGTCTAAAGCATTGCAACCGGATAATCTAAAGAAGGAAAGGATGGTAGGAGCGGTAACTACCTTACAAGAATAGTGGGGTTTGAAATGTTACAACAAGCGTGTTTGGGTTCCCAAATTTAGGGACATTCGTAAGAGATTGTTGGACGAGGCGTATAAATCGAGGTACTCTATTCATCCGAGCACGAATAAAATGTACAAGGATCTTCAGCAACTTTATTGGTGGCCGGGAATGAAGAAGTATGTGGCATACTTCGTGGAAAGATGTTTAACCTATCTACAAGTTAAAGTGGAACACCAAAGGCCTTACGGCAAACTTCAACCGTTGGATATACCGGTTTGGAAGTGGGATCATATCACTATGGACATTGTGATGGGGTTGCCTAGATCTCCAAAAGGGTTTGATTCTATTTGGGTGATTGTGGATCGACTCACAAAGTCGGCACACTTCCTACCAATGCGAAAACTTATTCCAAGGAGAGATTAGCAAAACTTTACATTGATGAGATTGTGACAAGACATGGTGTACCGTTGTCTATTGTATCGGATCGCGACACACGCCTCACATCCATGTTTTGGACAAGCTTTCAGAAAGAGTTGGGGTCTCAAATCAATCTCAGTACCGCGTATCATCCCCAAATGGATGGGCAAAGTGAACGGGCGATTCAGACATTAGAGGACATGTTGAGGGCTTGTGCCATTGACTTAAGTGGATCATGGGAGAGTCACCTGCCTTTGATTGAAGTCGCTTACAATAATAGTTATCATGCGAGTATCCAGGCAACACCATACGAGGTTTTGTACGGGAGGAAATGTAGAACTCCTTTGTGTTGGAATGAGGTTGGAGAAAAACAGTTGGCGGGGCCGTAGATTGTTCACGTAACAGCCGATAAGATTGATCAAATACGAGAAAGATTGAAAGCGGCTCAAAAAAGAGCTATGCCGACAAGAGAAGGAAAGCACTTGAGTTTCTATTGGGTGATCTTGTGATGCTTAAGGTGTCACCATGGAAGGGAGTAATGCGTTTTGGAAAGAAAGGAAAACTGAGTCCACGTTATATAGGGCCATTTCCCATAATCGAGCGAATTGGGGAAGTTGCATATCGTTTAGAGCTACCGGAAAATTTCAAGGTGTTTGATAGGCGGGTTTACACCCCCCCTAAATCTAACCACAAGTGTACGGGTCGAATCAAGTAATAATGTACTAAAAGTACGGGTATCGAACCAGAGGAACTAGGGACTAAGTAACACAATGACTATAGTATATATTAACTGAACTATAGAAAACTAGATGTTGAGTGATTAACTAATATAATTAACTAAGAAAGCCTTAAAAAGGTTCAGGGAACAAAAAGTAGAAAACTTTATGAAGAGAAAACAGTTGGGAGTTGGGATTATAATGAGTTTCACATAGAACACAGATATTGGAACTTAATCAAGCAATCCATATAATGAAAGAGTAATCACTAAAACCCCTATTATACTCTCGACTTATAATAGGTTTTATTCCTGAAAACAAATGTTTTACCTCTCGATCTTAACGTATGTGACAGAAATATATTAACACAAGATACATGGTATACTAGTCACGCGTGTCTATTGTGTCAATATAATGATAATTGAATTTCTGAAAACAGATATCTGACTACACCTTGCTTAAAACTAATCATTGGTATTCATTGAAGATCAAACTATGAACTAAGACACCATGTTGAGTTCAATTAACTAGAGCACTTTTGAAGAGGATTTCGCCACGACCCTACCTCGCAGGATACCCTTTTTTCTCACGAGTCCTAGGTTAACACACGATGGTTCATGCAGTATGAAGTTATGTACAAAAATGCTCTAGTTATATAACTGCATGAATATATATTTAAAAACGCACAGATGTTAACAAAATGATCATCGGAATGGAATTAAGTAATAAGACAAGGAATATTAGTCAATAGCCAGTGTACATAATCATATTTTCCGAAGGATCACCTAGGTCTTTATGAGGTTGTAATGGGGCTCGGGGTGATGGCTAAGAAACGAAGGTCATTCAGGAACAAGGTCCTTAGTGCTTCACAGTATGATTCGGCCTCCACCATTTTTTCTTTCCACATTCCCGACTTTGCCTTGTACCATACCCTTTTCCGTGCTACTTTCTTTCCTTCTTTTTTTTTTGTTTTTTTTGTTTTTTTGTTTTTTTTTTGTAGCCGGTTTATTCCATCCTCCTTTCCCTTGCCATATCGATCCTTCATTCCCTGGTCGTTCATACTATATCGCACCTTCGGACTAAGGTTGGATTGTATTTGGGCTAGGGTTTAATGTTGGGTATTGAAATGAACATTTCATTGAGTGTTTGGCTGTAAGGGGGTTAGAGAGCACCCAAGAAATGAAAAGGATGTGATAGCTGAAAAATCCAATATTATTTACACACAGTGCCTGGTATCATTTCCTAGGGTCCACGCAATTTATACGCTGGTCTTTTTGACAAAATATCCTGATGGTAGTCTTTACTACTTAATGCAAGATAATAGTCAGATCTGGCTATCATCAACTTACAATGAAAAGAAGAGTGTATAGGAATTGATGTACTAATGCCTCTCAAAAAAGAATTTCGTTCAAAATTTATGGCTCAATTTACCTCTCGGGGTGGTCTCTACTAATGTCTCCTATTCATGTTCCTGTCATTTTCCCTCAACACTATATCTCTATTCACAGATTCTCAAGCCAATGAAAATTGACAATTTACTTTCAAGCTCTGGTGGTGCAGATATCTTAGTGGTGTGTGTGCGGAGAGTGTGTAATGGAAATCAAGTATTGACACAACGAATCCTAACGAGTATACCGTGTATACCACCCCAAACTTGTCCACCACATAGTCTTCAATGTGTAAGTTTGTGTAGAAGAAAGCATTGAACAAAAGTAATGACAAGAAACAACGATATTTCCTTCTAGACAGTTAAGTATATTTCATATAGTATGGTACGAATGGTTTTAGTTAAGTACAGTCATCCATACATCGTGAATGTAAAGCATTAGAAATATTAAATTAAAAGAGTCACGTGGACAATATTGTGTCATTGCGAAGAACCTGGTGGATGTGATGATTGTCCCGCCTCCTCTATGCGGCGGCGTTTGCGTCGCTCCTCACTCGTTAGGTACCCCTGACCGAACCCGCGGTCAGCTAGCTGGTCCTCCATATGTCTCACGCTAGTCCGTAGCTCGATAATATAGGCGTGATTTCGGTCTACTTTCGTTTCGATCCTCTAAAGCATCTCAATCAGTTGGATTTGCCAATGCGATTGTTCGGGTGGTTGTACGGGTGGTTGTTGTGTTCCTTCCGGCACATAGTTATCATCTTCAGATGAAAATGAGGGATGGTTGGCAACTTCTTGTGCATCGGCCGCTTTCGGAACATTCACATGTTCCCTTTGATAGGTAGTTTGAGCTTGTAACTTCCGGGAGTAGGTGATTTGCATCTTATAGGTGCGTCTATTCAAGTCTTTAGGCGGGTCTTCCCTTGATTGAGTTAGTATACCTGCAACGGAACAAAAGTGAGTAATAAGGCATGGAAAGGGGAGTATCCCCGTATCTCCCTCAGATCCGACGTCGAGGATCTCCAAGTGAATGATTTGTCCTATATCGAGAGGCATCTGTTGTTGGATGCAATACAAAACTCTCGCAACCGCAGGGTAGACTCGGTATCATGTTTGGATGGTTTTATGCTGGTCTTTAGAAATTTCATCCAAAAAGCAGTGTCGACTTGGAGTTCGGTTTTCTTGACCGGATGTCCTAACTCCCACCAACTCTCTCTAGTTTGTCTCAAGGATGATGCAATAAGTGGGCTATATTCGACAGTCAATGGTGCCCCTTCAATTGCGGGCACCTCCCAATGCATATCTGAGGCCTGGGGTGGTTGCAGCTGGTAGTAGCTGTTGATGGCATCAACAGTGATACGGACCACCTGATTACCTATTACTACTTCCCCGAATTTAGCAAAAATTGGCTGATTCATTGCTGCATAAATACCTAACAACCACGGGATCATAAGTCCCTCGAGTGGCACATAAGTATTCCTATCCGAACTGTGGAATAGTGTCATGCACGGTGGACTCGGTTGGGATTTTTTCGAGTTTGATTCCTCTTTCGGGGAACATAATTATGTTTGCTGCAACCTCTCTCCTTTGGATAAGTTGGGGATGTGGTGATCTCCTTGCTTTTGCCTTCTCGGTCTCGTATTTTGGCCACCGGGGTGTGATAGTGGTTGGTTTTACGCGTCCCATTCCTATATGCAAGAGAACGTGTGTTGGTCATTTTGTAAATGGGGGACCCCAAACCTAGATTTAGGTCTAGGTTGCAACCATGTGCCACAGGTGTCTTGGATGAGAGTAGACACCCCAAACCTAGGTCGTGACCTAGGTTTAAATGGTCACTTTAATTAAAAAATTTGTTCAACTTAAGCAATTATAGGGATACAAGAGAATAAATGCACCAAGGAGTTTGAATGATATGCACAATAGAAAGAATGAAAGGCGACCCCAAACCTAGGTCAAGATCTAGGCTTGTTTTAACCTTTAAGTGATCATATGCTTGTGGCCTCTCCTAATGTAATCCTATTGTCATTAACACCAAGTCACATTATAATTTTCGTGCATTATGTATATTAACCCATTACATCACAATAAGCACAAAAGATCGACACCATCATGTTACACACAACCATCATGTTCACAAATTCAAATCGTATTTACATGTAAAGCACAAACAAAAGTGATCAAACTCAACGACACTTGAGATAGTGACTCATCAATGCACATTAAGAACAAGCTAACCGAGATAGAGTAAATGCATTCATCATCATAAGGTTGCATCCCTTTAACTATACCATGAAACATGTATAAGCCCTAGGGTCTAATCATATGAATCTGAAGACTTCTAGTTTAAAGTGTTAGATGTATAATAAGTGGACACTCGAAATATGAACATGTCATCTCTATATCTCATCTCGTGGGTAGTTCAATTTAGTCACGCAAAACTCCCCCAATCAGATTGATTTAACGAACACAATAATTGTTGTAGGTGATTTCAATCGATTTCTTCATGAGTTATTCAACTCACCCATAAACCCTAGGTTCCCAAATCAAGCTGTCGGTTGAAATCATGGGATGGAATGTATGATTGCAAGTATTAATCACCATAATTACCTTGAATTAACATAAACCATAGGTTATCGCATTCAAATAGCACAATTATGAGAGAAGAGGATACGTACCTGAGGTTGTATGTGATGATTGGTGTTTTGTTAAATTGATTGAATGAAGATTTGATGTTCTTGGAATTGTGATTCAATCGGTCGAGAGTAGGGGAGGTTATGAGAGAAATTGTGTGAATACAGAAGAAGGATGTGTTGTCCGTGCGTGAGAAAAGAAAGAAAGAATCGGGTTAAAACCCTTTTGTGTGAGAAACGGATCCCGGCGCCACTTGCGGCGTGGGTTACGAGTTCGTAACTAGCATGGCTAACCCATGCGACTCACCTGGTGCGACAATAGACCCCGGCGCCACTTGGCCCGTGGGTTTCGATTTCCTAAGTGGCGTGACTAACTCACGCGGGACTTGGCATGAAACGAACAGACCCCAACGTGGCAACCCACGCGGCTCTCTGCTCTCGACCTCTCAACCACAGACCTAACGCTAGTTATTGTGTTAGTTGTGAAATTCTAAGTAGCTTAACAACCACGCGGTTCCAGATTATCACTAAACAGTGTCTAAAGCTAGTTATTAAGTTAGTTGTGATTTGCTAACTGGCATGATAACCCACGAGAGCTACAATTGTGATTCAAACAGTCCCTAAGGCTGGTTATGAAGTGAGTTATAATTTCCGTAACTCACGGACTAACTCACATGGCTCAAAATCACTTGACACGGTTCCGGTTGCAAGACTTTCTAACCACCTAACTGTTTCAACCTCTCTCAACTTCAGATTCTCTCGAGAAACCTATCTATTAAAGCAATAAAATGACCCTACCTATACAGAAAACACTAACGTACGAGAAAATAAAGATAAACAAACCTGCTGGGTTGCCTCCCACCCAGCACCTTATTTAAAGTCGGGGCACGACGTTTTGCGGTGATCATTGATTGGGCTCCTTAAGAAACATGGTGTCCACTACCACTGTTTCTCCTTCAAAATACGGTTTTACCCTTTGACCATTGACCTTGAATGTTTCACCGTCTTTGTCGTACAGTTCAATGGTTCTGTATGGGAAAACTTCTTTAACCGTGAACGGTCCCGACCACTTTGATTTCAGCTTCCCTGGAAATAAACGCAATCGTGAGTTAAATAAGAGAACTTGCATACCAGGGAGAATTACCTTATGATTCAGTCGCTTGTCGTGGAACCGCTTCGTTCGTTCCTTGTAAATGGCCGCATTCTTAAACGCATCATTTCGAATTTCTTCCAACTTATTCATCTAAGTATCGATGCTTTCCGGCTTCATTCAGATCCATGTTTAACTGCTTGATGGCCCAATATGCCATATGCTCTAACTCTGTCGGAAGGTGGCATGATTTGCCAAACACCAACCGGTAAGGTGTGGTACCGATTGGAGTTTTGTAAGTCGTACTATAAGCCCACAATGCATCGTCAAGGCGAGCCGACCAGTCTTTCCGAGATGAGTTCACCGTTTTCTCCATAATCTTCTTTAATTCCCAATTGGAGACTTCAGCAAGGCCATTTTCCTGTGGATGGTATGGTGTCGTTACCCTATGCTTTATCGAATACTTTTTAAGAACGGCGTCGAGATAGCGATTGCATAAATGACTATCACCATCGCTAATCAACGCCTTGGGAACCCCAAACCTCGTGAAGATATTCTTCCTTAAGAAATTGACAACCACTTTAGAATCATTTGTCGGTGTAGCTATAGCTTTTACCCATTTCGAGACATAGTCAACGGCAACTAGGATGTACTCGTTGCGGTTGGATACTGGGAATGGACCCATGAAATCGATGCCCAAACGTCGAATAACTCAACTTCCATGAATATTTTTATTGGCATCTCATCTCTCTTGTTGATATTTCCGACCCTTTGGCAACGGTCACATCGAGCTATGAAGTCTCTTGTCTCCTTGAACATTGAACGCTAGAAGAAACCGGATTGTAGTATCTTGGCGACAATTTTATCAGAACTGAAGTGGCCGCCACATTCCAATGTATGACAGTGGTTGAGAATATCCGCCTTCTCTTCATCAGGGATACATCTTCGAATTATTCCATCTCCACAAAGCTTGTAGAGATAGGGTTCGTCCCAGAAATATCGCTTTGCATTTGCGATGAACTTTTGTCTCTGATGCGAAATCAAACCATACGGTTTAACTGCCCCAACAATAAAATTGATGATGTTCGTATACCACGGTTCTGAATGGATGATCTTAAACAGTTGTTCATCCGGAAACGTATCATTGATGATGGAGTTATCATTAAGGTGTTCATCCTTACTTTCTAGGCACGATAGGTGATCTGATACCGTATTTTCTGAGCCTTTCTTATCCAATATCTCAAAATCAAATTCTTGTAGCAACAATACCCACCGGATGAGCCTCGGCTTTGCGTCCTTCTTGGTCATCAATTATTTTAAAGCTGAATGATTAGTGTAAACAATTACCTTAGCACCAACTAGGTAAGATCTGAACTTTTCGCAGGCATAAACAACAGCAAGTAACTCCTTCTCTATGGTTGCATAATTGATTTAAGCGTCATCCAATGTCTTGCTAGCGTAATAAATGACACGGCACCTACTGTTGTATCACTAGCATCGCACATGAGCACGAATGGTAGATTCAAGTTGGGTGCAGTAAGAATTGGTGCAGAAATTAACTCTTTCTTTACCCTGTCAAAGGAAGAAATACACTCATCAATGAAATCGAATTTTGCATCTTTAAGTAATAAAGAGCATAAGGGTTTAGTGATTTTAGAAAAATCCTTGATGAATCGCGGTAAAAACCGGCGTGTCCCAAAAAGCTCCTGACTCCTTTGACAGAGTTTAGATATGGCAAATTTTCAATCATGGCCATTTTTGCTTTGTCCACCTCAATTCTTGCCTTTGACGCTTTGTGACCCAGTACTATTCCCTACGTCACCATAAAGTGACATTTCTCCCAGTTTAGGACCAAGCTTGTCTCCTGACATCTTCGTAGAACAGCCTCTAAGTGTGTCAGACATGTATCAAATGAGGGTCCAAACACTAAAAAGTCGTCCATAAATATCTCTATAGTTCTCTCCACCATGTCCGAGAATATTGCCATCATGCACCTTTGAAATGTTGCTAGTGTGTTACACAATCCAAATGGCATCCTTCGGTAAGCGAATGTACCATAGGGACAGGTGAAGGTTGTCTTTTCCTGATCTTCTGGTGCGATAGTTATTTGATTATACCCGGAATACCCGTCCAGAAAGCAGTAATATTCATGGCCTGCCAGCCGTTCCAACATTTGGTCAATGAAGGTAAGTGGAAAATGGTCCTTTCAAGTGGCGTCATTCAACTTTCTGTAATCAATACATACCCGCCATTCGGTCACCATCCGAGAAGGGTTTAGTTCATTATTGTTGTTCCGGACAACTGTGATGACTCCCTTCTTTGGGACTACTTGAACCGGACTCACCCATGGGCTGTCAGGGATGGGATATATGATCCCTGCATCAAGAAGTTTTAGTACTTCTTTACGGACCACTTCTTTCATGTTTGGATTTAATCGGCGCTGAGAATGAACTACTGGTCGGTGTCCCTCCTCCAGATTGATTCTATGAGTGCAAAACGTGGGACTCAAGCCTTTAAGATCGGCAATTGTCCACCCGATGGTTGTCTGATGCTTTCGAAGAACTCTTAACAGTTTCTCCTTCATTTAAGTGCTTAAGGAGGATGAGATGATGACAGGTAGTGTCTCTTTTTCACCTAGATAAGCATACTCTAGGTGCGCTGGTAATGGTTTCAATTCCAGTTGAGGTGGTGCTTTAGAAGATGGTTGTGACTTGGCGATAGATTCTCCCAAGCCTTCAATTATTGGTCTCTTGGGTCCTTTAAATGAGGTAATGCGTTTAATTGCATCACTGTTTCACTTTCTTGATCGGAATTCAGACCCATAAGTGTTTCTTCAAGTTGGTCTCCCGTGCTCATTTGACTGTCTCTCAATATATTTTCGAGAACATCAATGCGGTATATTTCATCGTTCTCTAACCGATCTTTTGTTGCTCGGAATACATTGAACACAGCTTCCTCGTCACCGACCTTCAAGGTCAGCTTTCCTCCTTCAACATCAATAAGCGCTCTCGCGGTTGCCAAAAATGGTCTACCAAGTATGATTGGTACATTTTGATCTTCCTCCATGTCAAGCACTCTAAAATCCGCTGGAAAATAGAAACTCTTCACTTTCACCAAGACATCTTCAACAATTCCATAAGGATATTTAATGGAGCGATCAGCTAGTTGGAGTGTCATTTCGTTGCTTGTACCTCTCTGATACCGAGTTTTCTGATAAAGTTTACTTTCAGGAAAAAATAAGTTCATAAATGATAGATAACTTTGCGCACAAAATGGATTTTTCACGTAAAATTCTTCTTTTTTTTGCTTAAACTCCCTATTTTTGCATAAATTTTCATTTTTAAATTACTAGTTTTGTACCCGTGCAAATGCAACGGGATGTAAGAGGTTCGTTACGATTTATTCCACTTTGAAAATTTCAAATTCTTTTAAGATCTCGTAAAGCCTACAACAATTGTATTTACGGTAGATTCAAATAACCATCCATGTGAATGTTGGTCCTTATCATTCTCAATCAGTAAGATAAGTAATATCATTAAGCGTTTATTTAGTTGTTTCTCCAAACCCAAGTTCCAATATTCTCCGGACTCCATTGTTTCTTCCTAAATAAATCAAAAGTTAAACTAAAAAAAAGTAGCTCATATGGCTACGGTAATCCACACAATTGTATATACAACTTACCGGTACATGTAGGCTTAATAAACTAACACCATTTAGGCATTTACAAGTGCATGTTTCCAAGTGCTTAATAGATATTTCTTTCATATTGAAGCTATATGTTATCACATATTTATGGTCCAATTGTTTCCATCGTTCCATGGATAAATAAATGTCTGGAGCTGGAGCTACAGGATATGATGTTAAACATAAATGAGATGCTTGAATCTAAGATCACGGTCCAAGGAAGGGCCATTTATCGAACTCTTACTAGTAGGATTACCATCTTCACTTACCTTAATATGTAAGTTGGGTACCCGCACAATGCGGCAGGATTAATATTTTACAGTAAATAGAAAGAGAAATATTTTTACATTCAAGTACTTTGAATATTGTTAACTATACACATAAGATAGCAATCCCATTTCTTGGGTCTGCTAATCTTTCAAATTCATCAACCTGATGCATTTCATGATTGAGGGTGTATATTTCCAACCAAACCTTATAAAAATAAGGGTAACTAAGCCCAAAAAAGCCTTAATCAAGATATAGATCAATGCATAATTCATCGTTGATTAAAAGTGATCAAGGGTTTAGATCTCTTATTACGCTTTCAGCTTAAAAAAATTCTCACACGATCCTTGCTTTCGACTTTAATTCGAGCTTTTAATAAACGAATAAATTTCTGAAATTAATGCTACTGAATAGTGAAGATTATATAAAGATGAAGGTTCACTCAGATGTGTAAACAATGGAACAAAGAGGATAAATCAGCCATGGCTGCAAACCTACTTGCTTCTTCATTGCCATGCAGAATAATCTCTAACCTTCATCCAATCCCACTCAAATGCATTCAAATTCATCATCACTGATTCACTGCCTCTTAAGACCATCTTCGTCTCAATAAAAGCTCTTAGAATTCTTTCATTTTACATAAATTGCCCACAAACCAATGACAACATAGTTGAGATTAAGGGTCCTAATCCATAACAAAAGTGAAACCAAACTGTAATAATCATAAATGTAATTATTTCGTTTAGGGAACCCAATCCAAATTTTTCATATAGCTACACAGACACGAAATTTGTAGTTTACTCTAAAACAACGAATAAATTGTTGTTCTATGTGAATTTGTGGATGGAAAGAGCAAACTGAGAGTTGTTTCTTTCTTGAGAAAATCATTGGCCACAATGAAAGACGTTTGACCAAACAGATTAGACAATCTGGAATCCCGCAAAGAGATTAGACACCCCATGGCTGCAACACCGTTCAAGTTGGGCCGTAAAGATACAGGTCGAGTTTTACCCAATGTGCAGAAATTTATGATCAGAAATGTAAAAATACAGAAGATTAACATCAAGCTTCAATATTCTTTAGACAACGATCCAATAACCTCAAGAAGAGCCACAACTAAACAATCTGAAAGCATGAATCCTGTTTGTCTTTCCGCTGAATAAAAAAAAACCTATAAAGAGCATCTCCAACAGTAGTTCATAAACAATCAGGTTCAAAAATCACTGCTTGCAATCTTTCCTTAAATGAGTTAGCTCCCACTTTCTACAACCATAACAAAGATCCCAATAGTGGTTTCCCCTGAAAAGAAGTTAAACAAATTGATGAAATGATTTACACAGGAAATTGAAGTTCTGCAGACCTGTGGTGAGAATGAATTTTGAAGATATATAATGGAGACCAATGGTCATAGAAAGAAGCATTCAACCACCATTTTGTAAGAAATCTAGAAAGAAACTCCAACATAATGACATTAAAAGTATAAATCAAACCAAATTTAAGCTAAACTTGACTGAAAACTGAACCGAACCAAAAACGTAAACTAAATAAAAGCATACCTGGAAGAATCGAGAGCACTGTTTGTTGAAGAAGGGATATGTTAAATCTGCTAAAAATCGAGAGCTCTGTTAGTGGAGAAATACACAAAACCCCTGTTCGCTGCTGTCATATGGCTCGGGGAGATGATGCCATATTGTAATTTTGTTGACATTCAGTTGTGCTGGTACTAGAGGGTAAAAAAACCAACATTTAGGGTCATTTACAAAAAGCTTACTAGCAAGTAAGAAAAGCTTCGTTAGTTTATTCATATATGTTAAATCAAGTTGAAAAACCTTGATCAAAAAAGAGAAATCGGTGAGGAAGAAATCAAAAAAAAAGTTAACAAAAGCAGATGGGTCACGAATTTCTGTTCCGTGGGTTTTAATCAGTCGAATCAACACACACCTCGAACCAGATGGAAACCCTAACCCGTAGAGAAACATGGATCATTGAATAAAACACGAACCCAATAAATATCATATTATCAGGAGTAATGAAGCATTGAATCGTCGTCACTTGTGAATTTGTGAATCGTCGCTTTGGAGTAGGAGGGTAAATGAGAGGCGTGTCCAGTGTAGGTCTTGGGGTTGTAAATCATCATTTGGGATTGGGGGATGTGAATCGTTTTGTTTATCTGAGAAAGTATATGCAGGTAAAGGTTGTCCTTCATGTTTAAAATGTTGTATTTAAGATATTTTAAGATTTCATGTTTAAATTGGTAGTACTCAATGCATTAGTGATTGTCTTTTAAGACTTTTAAGATTGCATGCTTAAATTGATTGTACTCAATGCATTAGTGATTGTCTTTTAAGACTTTAAGCAAATTTGTTTTATAAGGTAAATAGATTATTCTTCTTTCCGCCTAAAATAAGTTGTACATAGAAAATCTTTATTTTCTGCATAAAATTCTTTTTAAACTTTTGTTATTTTAAGAAAAGGGCTTTGTAAAGTAACTAAAAAATGAAAGTCAATTTATAAAATGGATATTTACTTAAATTTCCCTAACATTAGGTAGGATGTCTATTTGAGGACATAGTTTCCCTATGCCTCTATATATGCTATACCATCTAATTACTGTATGTACTCAAAACAACGCATTGCTAAACCTTCTTCTACCACCTCAAAATGGATGATCTTCCGCAACCTGATTTCCCAGGCAAAACTCAACCATCGGTGGCAGCAACAACTCCTACCATTTCGTCCCAAGGTTTTATTACAACCACCAAACCTGACTTACCGCTTCCATACGTTAATTATTGTTACTATCTAACTAGGGACGGATTCATACGACGACGGTACCAATTTACGAGAATAAGAAGACAATCCTCAGCCAATCATTTTGTACATGAAATTTTTCATGTACAAAAATCATATGTGATTTTGTAAGCATATTTTCCCGTGGGCAGGTCGTGGGAAAAGTCGTGGCTAATCATATATGATTTTGTACGTGAATCATATATGATTTTGTACATCAAAATTTTCATGTACAAAATGATTGGCTGAGGATTGTCATCGCATTCTTGTAAATTGTTATCGTCCTCGCATGAACCTTCCTCTATCTAACTAATTACTAATTAGTATATTTCCGTTTTTTAAAAAGAAATATATACGTTTCTTTGTTCTAGGCTCTAGCTTCCCTCTTTGCTTCAATTCTCAGTAAACTATATATTTGATTATCTTATACCTTTCAACTAAATACGACGTTATGACAAATGTAGTATAAATTAACATACGATTTTTTCGAAGATAATATGTAACTCTTAAAATAAAAGATAACTTAAACCGAAGATAATATGAGAGAAATACTTATCTAAATAAAATACACCCAACAATGGGGAACTGTAAATGAGGTTATATCAATAATAAGGACCGTAGATAACAACCTACTAATCTAAACCAATTCTAGATTTAGATTACGGTCGGATGTCACTACAATCACCAAAACAATCCATCATGTGGTAACTCTAAAAGTCTTCCAAAAGATGATGTCCCAAAAGTAGATCTATCGGCAAACAACACTCCCCTCAAGCATTAGTGTCTCCACTATCTTGAGACCTGGATATACATGTCATTTAAGAAAAAATATTAGGTTTAACACCTAGTGATTGCAAACAGTTAAAGAATAAAACTGTAAAGCATCATAACTTTGGAAGGTACAATATATATTATAATAAAACTGTAAAGCATCATAACCGAAAACATAGCTTTAACCAAGTCAATTCATCCTTTAAAATAAAATTGACCCTTGGAAGGTACAATATATATTATTGTTGGGTGACGTGTTGATTTGGTGATGACCCACTAATTTGTTCCACTATCCTATCAACACTTAGTAGTTATTGGTTTTTATGTATAATGGTTTCTTGGTACAAACTCAAAGCCCTTGGCAAAATAAAAAGCTAGCCAATGTGAAGTCAAAGGTCACCAATGCACTATTGTGGATCAATCGTCTAAAATACACACTAAGACTCCAAAGTAGTTGATTTGAAGATTGAAAATGATTTGAAGCTACTAGTCAATTGAAGAAGATTTTCATGCACCAAGTCTCTAAATAACTGACTGAAGCTACTAATCCGTCCAAAGAATATCTTACTATAGACTGATCACATCTCTACAATACTTTTACCTG
Source organism: Silybum marianum (assembly GCA_036898165.1). Lineage (NCBI taxonomy): Eukaryota > Viridiplantae > Streptophyta > Magnoliopsida > Asterales > Asteraceae > Silybum > Silybum marianum. The sequence continues at coordinate 18,004,780 of CM072530.1, read as the reverse complement.
ATAAAGACATTCCTTATCAGTAGGTACTTACTTTTGCAGGTGAAGGTACAAGTGTGAACAATGCTAAGTGCATACAGAGTACAATGAAAATGATATATCAATTGTAGTTAGGTCAACCCTTGTCTTCTTATTCTAAGGTGACAAGTGTCTTTATGCATTAAATGCATATGTAATATGAGATAAATCGTATTGATAATCACCTTTTAACCAGTTTTTCCATGGATTCATTCCATAATTTGGAAGTTTCTTATTTCTTAATTCGGAATGAAATATTCTTTGTCTTCCAAAAAAAAATCTTTATTTCAGTCTTAAGAAAAAAAGACGGTCGATTATATTGAAGAATAGATCTTAACTTATTAAACTTAATAACTTGGCTTTGTGATAATTTAAAAAATACATAGTTTTGTGACAAGTAAGATAAGTCAAAAAAAATATGGGGCTTCCCCTTACTATTTATAAGATTATCAAAAGCCCTTTTTATAGTCATAGGCCACATAAAGTCAATTTTATTTTGTTTTGTTTTATTAATGCTAATGCTTTCTTGATTTGTTTTATTATTGTAAATGTATTTATGAAGAATTTTCTTTGTTGATGCGATAAAAGTTGTAGAGCGATTCTGCACATATTAATGATACATAGAAAAGTATCTATGTATATTTTTTTCAATGAAAAATTTACTATTAATTGAATATTTTTTCTTTTAAATAGTTTCTCATTTTTTGGCCGTGATTCTTCATTATTATTTTGATTTTTTTTATTCCTGGCCTTCCTCTTTTTTCGTTCTCTTTTTTCATTATTTCTGAGGATTCGCGGCATGTCAAGCCCTGGTAAGGTTCTTCGCTTTGCATCGAATTAAACCACATGCTCCACCGCTTGCGCGGGCCCCCATCAATTCCTTTGAGTTTCATCCTTGCGAACGTACTCCCCGTTGTATAAAAGGAAGAGTGCATTTCACATGCAAACAACGATTCCTAGATAGACTTTTTTTAAGTACATTCTTAAAGCAAATTGACTATTCCCTTGTACTCTCCTACTCTCCTGTGTGCGAAAAAAAGTCTTAGGGCGCGTTTGATTCGCGGGATTTGGAGGGATTTGGATTTAAAATGCAATCCATTTCGGTGTTTGGTTTGCCTAATGGTAAGGATTTAAAATCCGTTGATTCATTTAAAATCCCATGAACATTGGATTTTGAAATCCTTGGCGGATGCTCGGGATTTCGCGGATTTCGTAGGATATGTATGAAATAATGTTTTAAAAATGTTAAAAACATTTGTTTTGTAATAATTGATTAATAAAAATGTAATTTAATTATTTTTTATATTTTTTTATTTTTCGTATAAATTATTTATAAATAATAGAAATCCAATTCCATTCCAAATCCTACAAACCAAATACACCTATGATTTTCAAATCCAATCCAATCCAAATCCCTCCAAATCCAAATCCTTCCATGAAATCCAAATCCCTCAAAAACAATCCCGCAAACCAAACGGACCCTTAGTGTTCTTTATTATCTTGTGTTAGGTCTGAAAATATTGTATTCGAGATCACAACTATTAAAGACATGAAGGGCCAAAATGTAAAGTCAACAAAGTCATCAAAATTGAAGGTTTAAATATAGAAATACATTTATTTTATTAAAGGTAGATATATTATTGAAAATAAGGTAAGTGTATAATGTCTTATTCCTTAGTTTCCTTATTACGATAATATGATACATATAAATAGAGGCTTAGGGTTACAAAGAGATATTGGTCATTCACTCATATCATTCTTGGAAGAGCATAGCCATCATAGTCATGAGTTAGTATTACAATTGTTTATCTTTGTAACCACGATTCCATACAAGTTAGATATATGACATAATCAGATTATTGATATTGTTCTTGTTATTACATTGTTACCTGATTGATCTGGGATCCACAATTGGTATCATAGCAGAAAATTGTATCGATTTGGATTAATTCGTGAAGATTTCTTGAAGAAAAAGGTTCATACGACTTTTTGCAATTTTTGGAGATTAAAGGTATTCTCGTATGATTTTCTTTATCTTATATATTCAACTTTGATATAAGATTCTTATCTGTGTGTTTCTTTTCTTCTATCAAATCGATTTCATCAAAAGTTTTGATTTTTAAAGTTTTTTTTTTCAAAGTTGTTGATACTATTTCACTACCTATTACATCGATTTTGAGGTTTTTTTTTTGCCAAAACTCCAAGCTTTAAAGTTGCTTGTATGTGTCGAACATATTAAAACTTCATTAAATTTGGATAAGTTTTTGGTAGAACCTCAAATTCCTCGGGCGAACAGTAAACTTGTCGGGTGAACAGTAACTTTATCGGATGAACAGTGGTTTTCTCGGGTGAATAGTAAACCGGTCATACCCAGAAAAACCACGAACTTCAGATACATTCGTAGGTTGTGGCCATTAGTGTTGGTTTCAATTTCTTTCGGGTCGACTTTGACACCTTCAGCAGAGATAACCTGCCCGAGAAAAGATACTTGATCGAGCCAGAACTCATAATTGGAATGTTTTGCATGCAGCTCTTTCATCCGAAGAGCCTCCAAAACGATTTGAAGATGTTGATCATGTTGCTTTCTTGACTTCGAGTATTTCAAGATGTCATCAATAACCACGATAACAAAGTCGCCGAGATAGTCCTTGAAAACCCAATTCATAAGATCCATAAAGACCACTGTAGCATTTGTCAGCCCGTAAGGCATTACAATGAGTTCGTAGTGCCCGTAGCGAGTTTTGAACATGATGTTAGGAATATCCCAATCTCGGATACGAATTTGATGGTACCCGGAATGAAGATGAATCTTGGAAAAGTATCATGCTCGTTGTAATTGATCGAACAAATCGTTGATTCTCGGCAATGGATACTTGTTACAGATTGTTACTTTATTAAGTTTCCCGTAATCAATATAAAGATGCATTCTACCGTTTTTCTTTTTTACGAAGAGACTTGGAGCTCCCCAGGGTGAGACAGTAGGTCGAATGAAACCTTTCTTGAGTAGGTCATCAATGGGATACTTTTAGCATGACACGCTCACCCTCTTGAAACTCCATGGGTCTTCTTTTCTTGTCAGCGTAGCTCTTTTGACGATCTTGAGTCGCCTTTAGCCGCTCACGAATACTCTTCACCTTATCGGTCGTTTCTTGCACGATCTCAGGACCAGTGAATTGTTTCTCACCTGCTTTTAACCAACACATCGGAGTCCTACATTCCCTTCCACACAAGGCTTCGAACGGGGTCATTCCAATACTATAATGGTAATTATTGTTGTAGGCAAACTCCACGAGTGATAGGTGCGAATCCCAGTTCCCACCAAAGTCGATGACACACGATCTAAGCATGTCTTCGAGAGTTTGAATGGTCCTCTAACTTTGACCATCGGTTTGAAGGTGGTATGTCGTACTCAAATTTATCCTGGTGCCTAACCCTTTTTGCAATCCATCCCAAAAGTTGGAAGTGAAACGACTATCTCGATCGGACATGATGGTAAAGGGCACGCCATGCCTCGAGACGATCTCATCAACATATAACTTAGCAAGCTTGTCAACTGGCGCAGTCTCTCGTATTGCTAAGAAGTAAACACTCTTTGACAATCGATCCACCACCACCCATATGGTATCGTAACCCTTCAAGGTTTTCGGCAATTTAGTCACGAAATCCATAGTGATATGCTCCCATTTCCATTCCGGTATTTCCAGAGATTGAAGACTCCCGTATGGTCATTGATGCTCTGCTTTCACTTGTAAGCACGTCACACACCGTTCTACATAATTTTCCACATCCAACTTCATTACGGGTCCCCAATATGTTAATTTCATGTCCCTGTACATCTTTGTGCTCCCCGGGTCGATGGAGTACATGGACTTGTGTGCGTCTTCTAGCAACAACTCTCGGTTACCCCCATCTTGGGTACCCAAATACGACCGTGAAATAACTTCAACCCGCGACCGTCTTCTATCAAGAGCAAATGTTGTTTCACCATCACCTCGCTCTTAAGATTTCCTTCTAAAAGCGCCTCCGCTTAAAATATCTTGATCTGATCGATCAAGTTTGACACAATGTCGATTCTTGTAAGTACGGCTCGCGTTCCACTACCACACTCCTTCCGACTCAACGCATCCACTACCACGTTTGCTTTACTCGGCTGGTAGAGCAATTCGCAGTCATAGTCCTTGAGCAATTCGAGCCAACATCGTTGCCTCATGTTTAGCTCTTTTTGATCAAATACATACTTTACACTTTTGTGGTCGGTATAAAGTGTACATTTGCTATGGTAGAGGTAGTGTCGTTCACAACTTCAAGGCGAAAACACCGCCGCCAACTCCAAATCATGGGTAGGGTAATTTCTTTTCATGTTCTTTGAGTTGTCTTGATGCATATGCAATCACTTTGTCTCTTTGCATTAAAACACACCCCAAACCCATCTTGGATGCGTCGCTATAAACCACGAAATCTTCGAATCCCTCTGGCGAAGAAAGATTCGGAGCTTCACACAACTTCCTTTGTAGGGTTCGAAAAGCTTTCTCTTGCTTTTCGGTCCAAACGAACTTTACGTTCTTCTTCATCAACGCTGTCAAGGAAGATGCAATCTTTGAGAAATTTTGGATGAACCTTCGATAATAACCCGCCAACCCTAGGAAGCTTTGGATTTCTGACGGACTCCTTGTTCATCAGGTAGCTTATCGCTCATCAGCTACCTTATCTACCTTATCAGTTAGTTCGCCAAACATAGCCTCGATCAATCATATTCGAGAAAGATTTATAAAAGTATTAAGTAGATTTAGAGTAAACTACAGTTTTGGTCCTTAAGGTATAGTGTTTTCTTTGAAAGTGGAACCTAAACTTCAATATCTCAAAAAATGGTCCATCGGGTTTTGATTTTGCTTTGAAAGTGGGACCTCGTCACTAACCTGAGAGACCACTTTTGAGGTATTGAAACTTAGGTACCACTTTCAAAGAAAACACTATACCTGTAGTTTACTCATAGATTTATTATTGTTATTTTTAAAAATCATTACTTGTAATTATTGTCATTTTACTTGGTCTTTAATTTTTGTAATTTTATAATGATTATACTTTTATTATTGTGATTTTTAACTATCTGTCTTACAATTATAATAAGTAATTTTAACTGTTATAAATTTTATGATTGTAGTATTATATTATACCATCATGGATTGGTCTATAATTAGAGTGTGAGATATATGAAATGTGCGAAAAAAGAAAATTGATATAGTTGAGTAAAAAGGTTCATAACTATAGATGCTCTAAGGACCACTGCAGATAACACCACGGATGAGAAACGGGCCAATCCAGGGTCAGCCGAAACCCGATTTTTTAAGGTCCATAGTCGTCTTACCTTTCACGGAAAAACTATAGACTTCAAAAAAAAACAATATCTCCAACTATGCGTCTTCATGTGGCGAACGATTAACACACCTGTAAATACGACTGTTGTTCATGCAAAACTTGTGATCAGGAAAAAAAAAAGATAAATTGTCGAAAAGTCTGAAAATTAAGAATATGAGTGAGGCATGAAAGAAACCACTGCGGCAAAATGTTTACAACTGAAAGGTGAACAATGGCTCTTTAAGAAGAATGTATGAAGAAAGATCGTTATGCCAATAACATCAATGGTGTTGTGTCGATTACTATGAGAAAACCCGAAAAACACAACTTTACAATCAAATTGGACCCTCAAGTCTTTCAGTATTTTCCAAGTGAAACGTAGCCGATTTCTCCATCCTGTGATGTGTTCTTACTACCAACAGCACGTTTGTTACTGCAGATTTGGCACAATATAAATGTATATATATACTGTTGCATAGTCGATAAAAGCTATTGATTTTTTTGAACGGGTTATTTAGAAGAAAAACCTTCATGAAGCATTCTTGTGTTTGGAAGAAACATTGTTATATTAAAAACGTTCTTAAACCCGTTAGAAGGTCATGTATTTAAAAAAAAAAAAATATATATATATATATATATATAGATATAGATATGTCAAAAGGTTATTCTCCTATATAACCTGTTGGAATTAGCTTTTTACTATAACACCCCCCATTATTCTTGCAAGAAAATGCAAAAAGAGGCAAAATGCAAAGAAGTTTGCGTTTTGTTATATTTAGTGTAACATAAGTTTTTTTCCTTTTTCGTGTAACATAAGTTTTTTTTCCTTTTTCCCAGGTCAATGTACCTAAGTATCATCGTTTCCTATTTTGAACGATAACCTGTGGATCTAGTAACAGTCTATGACATGGATGTCATGTTTATCTTCCACTTAGGCGAATTTTCGTAAACGTTCCATAAGCAGGGATCCATGTCATCCAATGTTATAAAATCAGTAGGTGATCGTCAAAATGGATACAAAATAAGAAATTTTGAAACTCTGCATTGAGAGAATTCTTTGTTACACTAGAAAAAAACCAATCCAAACTTTGTTACATTTTGCCATTCAAGAATGATACTTTTTGGTTGGTTAGCAAAAAGTCAATGAATCGTTGTTGATACTTACCATCAAGAACGGTCCCACAATGGTTCTAGTGAAGGCGGCTTTTCAGTTCTACTGTTTTTTGAGACCGTCGTCGTGAATGGAGGTGCGTGCACTGTTATAGGAAGAACCCATTCACATTTTTCTCTTCCCTCTATTAGAAGAGGATGCTCAAATCTGTTGTAAAAATACATCAAAGTCATGAATGAAGACCAATTATTATTTGTTCCCCAGTTTTTTTAAAAATTACCTAGTACTAAATTATCAGAATAATATGTACTCCCTCTGTCCTAAAATCCCAAAATAAGTGTCCACTTTGAAAAATTGATAGCTATAATTTATTAAATTTCCAATTTTACCCTTGTTGGAATCCCGCATCGGTATATATGTTGGAACCTCCCCTATCTCCTCAAAGGCTCTTTTGGAGATTGAACTAGGGGTTCCACATATTCTCACAACCCTTAATTACGACTAAGGAATATTTAAAAGTTGATGAGATAGAGAGAGGATATGCCTCTCTCATTAAGGGTAAAATTGTCATTTAGTTAATTGAGAAGTGTAATAATTACACATTTCTTAAATTGTTTTTTTTTTATCTTATTTTGGGACGGAGGTAGATCAAGAACCCTCTTTTAAGTTAATCATGCAATTTACATAACAACAATAGCATAAAAATGTTGTGGGATATCAACAACCAAGATATGCAACTCGGGATCAAATAAGTTTTCTGAAAGTCTCCTGATATAAACCAAACAAATCCGGTAATGTCTACATTTAGGAAGCATATATGTACTTAGCCTCGTTTCACATTTTCATTGGGATCATCAACCACAAGAGGAGGCAGTTTATATCTTTTCCATTGGGATCAACCATAAAAGGAGGCATTTTTATTGTGGAAGGTTTTAGGGTTTTAATTTGACATGGGTAGTTTAGTAATCTACCAATCTTGTCCCATCTTCCTGACTGTTGTTCCACCTAGTCTATGGCTCAAAACGAAAATTCTTACGAGTGAATTATTGTTGTCATGCTGAGAGGATAATTAGCTTGTTTCTGGGACAAAGATTTATGGGTTTCATTTTTTATTAGAGTGAATTACTTGGTTGCTCTAAGCATTAATAGTTTAGTTTGTGGAGATGGAGGTTCGATAACTAGTGTACCGTTTATTGTCATTTGGCTAATTAAAAAGTGTGATAATTATACATTCCTGAAAATACTTGCCATTTTCATTGCGGACATCTATTTTTGGATGGAAGGGGTATCTCATTCAGCAAGGGGCGGCTGTGATGGCTACTGGCTAGTGATGGCTGGGAGATGCCATATCCCCAATGGTTTACAAAACAAAGAACTAGACAAACATATACACAAAGCTTAAATATTGGCTTACGGACCAAGTGAAAAACAATAAAACATATCTAACAATTATCATAAGATACTAGTCCCTTTGACCCAAAAATCAAAAAGGCACACAGTTTTAGAAATTTGTAATTATTACACCTTTTAATTAACTAAATGACAATTTTACCCTCAGTAAATAAGAAATTTTCTTATGAAATAGAGGAAGAAATTTTCTTCATCTCATAAGTAAGAGCAGATTGGAAGTAGGCACTTTACTTATGAAAGTGGACACTGATTTTGGACAAATTAAAATAGAAACATGGACACTTATTTTGAGATAAATTAAAATAGACACATAGACACTTATTTAGGGACCGAGGGAGTAATAACTAATACGTATGCAATTATGTTAATAAGACATACCTGCTCCAATCTACATTCTTTGGAGTGGTAAAGAATTCGAACCGCAATGCCCATTGCACAGAGACGTGTCTAGTGGAAAAAGACATTGGCCCATCCATTGGAACTGAAAATAGAACGCTGGTCTGCACTAAATCTGCAACAACCTCATGATGATCACTCTGAATCTGCATATATTCAGCCAAATTATTTAGCATTATGGTTTAGATGAATAAACTATATTAATTGCTTAGGATCGCTCTCTAAAATGTCCATAAGTGATTACAATTGTGCAATCCTTTTCAGAGACCACATTAAATGCAGATATTTGTTATATATATAGAAGATGACGATTGCCACAAAGCAGGAACATCTAGCAAAACAGAAAAGGAACAGTGGATGCATAACTATTGTCACAAGTAGCTAGTAACCAATCTACCTTGTGGTTTGTGCATATTCCACGGAAGTTTTCATTTCATAAACATTTCATTGATATTTTGACTTCCTACATTTATAGTTTTAACGTTTAAGAAAAAACAAGAAGGCCAAGTAGCAAAAAGTATGAGAATATTTGATGGTTCCTCTCCAGAAACCCTCTAAAAGTAAAAAAAAAATTAAACATAATTTGATGACCGACCAAGCAATCATCTTTCAATACTGAGATACCATTTTAAAATTTACTAGAGGAGTACTCACGCAATGCAGCAACATATATATCGATTTTAATGTTTCATTTTATTTTTTGTCTTTGTCGATGTTAAAATGATTTTATGTAGTTTTGAGAAAACGATTTTTAACATTTCATTTAAAAGTTCTTTTTTTACGTAATTTCTTTAACTCGGTTTTTTAATTATATTTTAATTCAGATTTAATAACGAAGTAATTTATTTATAATTTAAAAATATAATTTTTTATAAAAATAATAATTAAGTAATCGGTTAGAACTAAATGATTATCCTAATTATATTCTAGATTTTTTATATTTAAAATAAGATGTTTATCTTGTATTTGATTATGTTTATCTATAGTTAGTTACACGAATTCAAAAATGAAGCTTTAATAAGTTGTACCTGTGCATTATTTACTTGTAATTTTGAGTTTTAAGTAATATGCATCAATAAACAGTATTATATGCATCAAAAATGGTTTTTAAGAGTTTTTACCAAATGCTTTATAATATAGTATAGATAGTTATTAATATGGTTAACTGTATCAAAGTTCAAAAATAATAGTACCTTGGTGATTGTTGGGGAATGTCTTCGAGAGGGATGTGCAGATCGACGACTTATGGTCTCTGACAACTCCAAGGTTACCGAAAGCTGAAACAGATAAATCAAACAAGTAAAAAACTTGAAGCATTGATCACGTAATTTATACAACTTTTTAAATATGGAAATACCTCAAGGCATCTCCTGGTTCCTTCCTCATGAAAAAATGTAAGAGTTCCACCAATCTGTAATTAGTACCCAATATGCATTATTAAATCAACCAAAGAAAGCATATGCCAATGAAGATAGTTTGAGATTACCATATCACCGAAGTAATAAGTTGATTCAGGTTTTGTGGGTGAGAACCTTAGTAGAACTTGGTCATCTAGCCTAATGTTGTATGATCTTCCTCGAATGAAGCCTTCTGCTGCAGAGAAAGTTAGTGGCAACTTAATTTTTGAGGTATAAACTTCAAAGCCCATTATTGTATGCGTGATATGATGACTAAATAGTAAATACAAATCAGATGATTTTAGATGTTTAAGAGCATCTCCAACCGATAATCTAATAGAGAACCAAAAGTCAAAATCTCTAAAAAGTTACAAACAACTCTAACAGATTCTCTATTTTAGAGATTTCAACTTTAATGATATTATTAAAAAATTTACAAATTCACCATCCCAATACACTTTACTTTTTTTTTACAGAAAATAATAATTCATTCAACCTCATTGGTGGAAACACTTGAATTAATATTTCGCTCTCCTCAATAATGAGTTCTAGAGACTTCTCCAGATTTGGAGATTTGTAGCTTCTCTCTCTTGAAGAGTATCTATTAGAGCAAAATAATCTCCAAATCGGAAAAATATCTATTTTAGAGCATCAGTTGGAGATGGTCTGAATTTCAGAGAATAAAAAACAGTATCGCTTACATGCAACAGGTTCGACAGTTTTTGTGACAGTTGAGACTCCCAATCCATCATCCACGGAGAGAGATTGTGGACTTCTTAGCTGCTGACTTGGAGGTATGATTACTGACAATCTCTTAGGTGACGAGTTATCTGCTTGTGAAGCCAAGTCTCATTAGAAAAAGTTTTAATTATCACAAGTCTTGAACAGAAAAAATAAATAATAGTCGCTAAACTTTAAAAGTTTTTCACTTGCATAATTGAATACAAAGATTTTATCAATGATATAGTAGACTTCCACAACCGCATCAACGGAAACACTTCTTTTAAATACTCATACTCTTACGAGCAAATGAATACCAACATCATCTGTGGCAAGTAAAAATAAAAAGAACATTTTTATTATTTTACTTAAAACACAAATTTGGTTTTGGTACAAAGTTGAAATGCATAAGATATAATATCACCAGGGATGGAAATTGCAGTGATGCCACATCCTGAAACCTCAAAGTTTGTCCAGGTTGTGGCATCCTAGTAACATCCTACTTGATCAGACCTAGGTTTTTTATATAAACTTCCACTGAAGATACAAATTATAAACCAAAAGTTGACAATAACCCATCAGCATGTCAATTTAGCATAAGTGTTTTGCTTGATATGGTTGCAGTAGTCTATGTATGCAATTGATAAATCTTTTTGTTTGAGCATGTAAGTCAGAAGACTGTGAAAGTTCAATTAATAATTTATCTGTAACTGCCAATCTTAAGCAGATAACGAACATTTCCCCATGGCATTTAAATCTATGTAAGTAAATCTATGACAATCTGACAAAAATAGGGAAGATATTTTAACTTTGTAATTTATTTGTGTCCCAAGAATAGCTTACCCTCACTAGAACCGTAGAGTACCTCAGCTGCAGATAGCCGAGGAAGTGCCATATATGAAGACATTGTTGACCTCTGGTCATGGTACTGTACATCCTTACTCGATCTTGCTGCAGATGATTGCAAAGACAATGAACTGCCAAACGCTTTCTGTAAACTTCCCCTTGCTGGATTGGAGGAAGAGACAGAAGAGGTGTCATCCCTAAAACTTTCATAACCTTCCTCTACCCCATCAAAAGTTTCATTAGCTCTAACCTGCAGAGAAGTGCAAGTGTGAGGATTCATAATCATATTAACAAAAGGCTTGAGTTTAACCACGTTACTCGTACCCCTTGCCCTCCTAGGAGGGTAGGGGTTCAAACCTCACAAAAGGTGAGGAGGGTGTGTGAGTTTATTTATTTGTTGCATTTGCCGTATATAAATATTATATACTTCACAAAAGAACAAGGTAAGAAATCTTCTATAGTAGATAGCAAGACAAAAGAACAGGAAAACGAAATAGGAGTTTACACCAACGGTTGTTATCTGCAGCTTACCCATTCAGACTCAGCATCCATCTCTTTCCAATAAACATCCAAAAGAATAGGTGTAGCAGGAACAATCCCTGAAATGTTGGAAAACATCCTTATCATGCTTCTAATTCATTTTTTGTGCTCGAAAGATGCAACTTCTAGTGTTTACAACACGAAAGAAAATGGGATATTAATTTTATGTTCCATTCTACAAGAACAGTAGAATTAACTATTCAAAGATCAATCCTTTGCGCCATGAAATTTTATAGGTGCAGAGCATATTATTGAGCATAAATTAAAAGATTATAGAGTGGACAAATCATTTTTGGATTTATGTTGGAAAGATTAAAAGAGGCACAAGGGATAGAAAGCAATTGATAAAGTTGTTTAGGGTGCCAATCTGGTAGGATTTTAAAAAAGGAAGTCCCTATGATGTATATAAAACCAAACCAAACAAACCGAATATATCCCATACAAAGGCAGCTTTTGGGGGTAAGAGAGGCTGCTTACGTGAAGACCCCCAGCTGTGGATGCTATTTAGAACATGCCAGACCAGGATGATGCAGTACTGGATGGTATTATTCAGTGTGAAAGCATCCAACAATGATAAAGATGCTTCCCTTATTATAATAGGGTAACATCAATGATATACCATGTTTAATGGTGTTCATCAATATCCTTTTTTGATTGATGAAACTATGTGTTAATACAAAGTTAGAGGTTGGAGAAACACCTTAGAATCTAAAGGTTTTTAATTAAGCTGGAGAAATTAGCATACAAAGTGCAACTATGGAGCATGGCGGCGTCAATATATGAATGAAAATTTGTTAGGGAGTTGTTGTGAAATAAATAAAAAACGATGAGATTATGGAAGTAAATATTCTTGCATTTATTGCTACTGCACTCTTCATTTTAGTTCCTACTGCTTTTCTACTTATGATTTATGTAAAAAGAGTCGGTCAAAAATGATTAATTACTTTAAATGAAACTTCACTTCTGATTTCTAATCAATAGTTGACGAAATCAAATGAAAAGGATTCTATTTTTGCGTCTTAAATGAAATCAACGGGCTATAATCGGTGGTATTCTATGAGATCCAAGAGTATGGTAAGTAAGAAATAATGTTAACCATAATGTAAGATTGGATGAATAAGATGGTGAGCTTCAACACTCTTTTATTACTAGAAAATCACAAAACAACTTGAAGGAAGACTGTAAGGTGCCAGTAAGACCTGTTACGATTTGTGTGGGAGAATACTGGCCACCAAAAGAAGGGAAGACTTGTAGAAAGAGGAGATTGTTAGGAGAGGCAGAGGTCAGCCATGATAGCAGAAGCAGCAAAGATAGATTTATTTTAGTGCAACGCACCAAAGAAGTTAGCCTTAGGAGTTATGGGAGAATAATATTCATTTCCAAAATCCCTAGGAAGTTTAGCTTTTCAAGACTATTATTGGTTTGCACCACCTGATTGCTTCTTTTGGTTGCAAGGGTAACACTAACAAGTAAATTATTTGATTTAGAAATGGGGTTCAGCAAGTTTGAATTTACCCACGATATACACTTTGTTACCTATGGCAACAACTAGCCTTCTAAAGCATAGTTACCCTAGGCACAAGGATTATCATAGGTTTACACATGAATCCCAAGGCACCGTGTAGTGATGCCTTTGTATACAACATACTTAAGATTCCTTTATTTACAATTTAATATCTACATTTTTACTTAGTTGACAAGTATCATCACTTTCTTACACTCATGGCCCAAGATTTATCCAATAAACTGTTGGGGGGACCCTTCCTCAATTTAGCCAACATCCGGGAGTCAATGTGAGGCATCGGAAACAAAATGGCATCCCCTTGAAGCTTCCTAACCCCTCACCTGCCTTTGAAGTTGCATGTTATTCTTGCCACCAAAGATATACAAATGAAGTTTATCAACATGAATGTGAACAGCCCTATAAGTTGGAAATGCTAATTCGTTAAGAATTAATCAGATTAAAGATATAGCGTTATCTTTTGCTGTTCTCTCTTCAATCAGTTCATCTTCTCAGAAATTGTAATACTAGTTGTTTTGCATCTTTGACTTGAAGAATCAGCAAAATTTCCCTCACATATCAGTAACAAAGACTGAAGCTTTGAATTTAAATAAAGATTCACATTAAGAAAAATACTCGCACTAAGCTTTAGTTCTTACAAATAGCCTTTAATTGAGAAAAAAATGCATCAAAAACATATCACCAAAGGGTAATGGACATCTATTTGACCAACAACCGCTTTCTAGTTTCTACTGCAAACATATTTTTACATTGAATCATTCCCTATAGTTACACCATCGTTGCCATCCCTAGGGACTTTCTGCTGCCTTAAATCAAGATATGCAACTACTGTTCATTATTTCACATAATCGTTGTGTATAAGTAAATAAATGATCTTAAAAGCAGGTCTTCTATTAGCAATGAAAGCATAAGACTCAAAGAATGAATTTTCACGGTGATGGTAGATCCATGGATAGATTTACCATCAGGATATGATCTGCTCTTATCATGGTAGCTTGATACTTAACAAGTGATGCACAGTATTTCAAATTGTATCCAGAGAAGGTATCAAACCAAACCCTACACAGAAGCAATTTCCAAAGACACAATTGCATCATCTGTACAGTTTCATGAGAATGGAACTCATATTTACACGATCAAGATATCACTTCAAGTCCACACATCTCTCCAAGCAAATGAAGAGCATAGCTTGAAATAAATAACAATTAAAATAGATAAAAAATAAACATCAGCCCATGTATATATCTCTGCAGCCATACACATTCTTTTGTATAAGAAAAAGCTATAATTTGTATGTCAACCTTAGATGCCAAAACCGATCACAAAGGTAAAGCTAAAGCATCGACTCTGGAGGTAGAACTAAAAGAGACATGCAAGTAAGATGGTAATGCTAAAATAATTACCATTTATGCCAATTTCCTCATTTAACAAGCCATTTACTTTTTCAGTGACCCATATTTGTAGCGGCAATCGAGCTTCCTGCAGAAGCAAATGGTTTGCATACATTAAGAAATGAAAATAAAAGGACAAAATAAAAGATGTAATAAAAATGAAAACACCATCTACCATCTTAGAGAGGGAAGCAGAATCCCCTTTTCCCACAACTAAGCTAAAGACTGACAAGCAGGCATAGAAACCTTTATCAACATTCTGGTAGATGCATATCTTTATATGTAAATAGTAGTTATGTCCAGTTTCTTAAATTTCCATTTTCATCAAAACACTTAAGGAACAAAAGTACTTCATGTCCATGACAAATAATAGTTCTTCACATATTGTAGCTTTCTTCATGATAAAGTCTATACAATCACAAGCTCTGATAATGGACACTATTATGGATAAACTTATGTAAAAACATAATGGGAAGCATTAAGGAATAGAGCAGACCAAGTTTCACTTGCTAGAATTTTAATTTCTTGGTATTTATTTGCTAATTCTCCCTACCGCCTCTTGGTACAACTAACTCCTCAATCTCCTCACAGTGTATTTATGGCCTAAAATAGAATACAAATAAACATCATTACAATGTTCCTATACAGTTGATTCTTCCTCACTGTCTCTCCTGTTAATTTACTCATGATAAAGTCTTCTAATGGTTGGTTGGACTTGGATGTTCATGGCTTGAAACCCTCATAGTTTAGTCCTGAGACTGACAATTGCTGCAAACACAGCATTGCTTCTAGAATCCTTTGCTTTCAAGAATGCTTAGTCAATAGGTTGTGACCGAATGCAAGTACAAGCATGCAATGTATGCCATTTCTTTTTGTTGAGAAAGTGTTTCTGATGAGATCATAATAATTATCCTCCCCAACAAGGTTTTCAAGAAACATGTCATCCAAATCGCCACCCAAAACTAAGTGCAAATTAAATATAGAGGGAAATTTTACAAAAAAAAACAAGAGGAATAATAAATAACTATTAAGCTGAGAAGACAAACTAGATTAGAGACCTGGGTTGATCCTCCACATGGCTGTCCATCATTCATTTTTGGATATTTTGTAGACATTTCACTTCTAACATGATACAGATAGCGAACAGTAGAGCCCCTGTATGATGGAGGTATGATTGTTGGCAAAATCATCCTCAGTATATCTGGATTTAATGTATTCATAGTAAGGATTTGTTGAAATTTAATAACGAAAACCAAAAATATAAAAAGCAACAAGGATAACAATAAACTCTATTATAGTTATCATGAAGTCTTAAAATAAAAGAGAACATAAACTAACATAGGTGATAGGATGAAGTAGACGAATTAGTTGAGGTATTCTATTATCATACATGTTGGCATTGTCACGGGACTAGTTAGGAAAATTTTCTTCAGCATCTATAAGACTATAACATAAACTTTGTTCTTGTAGGATACTAGAATTGACATCATTTGACATTTGAAGCAAAACACCAAAAACAATGGTGCTTGTAAAAACAAACAAACCAAACCTGATGAGAAACAAAGATGTTGTCATCGTACTTGAACTAGGTCACAATAATTGTGCACTATTGTTTGTCATCATACAAGATTTTACAATATTTAGGGTTTTGATTATGGGGTTGCTCTTGGTGTATTTTAGGTTTGTTGGTGACCTAGATAAAGGTTCTAGTGATGGATGTTTGTGGATTTTAAGCCTTCACCAAAGGAAACCCAAGATCGGGATAAAACCTAGATTTAACCTAAATCTAGCGAGGTGAGTTCAAGTTGCTTTATGAAAACTATGTACATGCCAACATGTGTATTTTGAAGATTTAATGTATCTATCTTGATTTTTATCAAATGTGAAGGTTATTTGGTGAGTTTTGCATATTTGGTATATTAGTTTTTATAGATCGCCTGAGATAACCGTATTTGTGGTTTTTGGACACTTTGGTAGATAAATCTTGAGAGTGTCATTTGATGATTTATTTTACAAATGGAGGTTGTTTGACATAATGCACTATTAGTGCCTCGTGTTTTATAAACCATTTGGAAAATACACATTATTATGTTATAAAGTATTTTGGAGATATAAATAGTATGATTTCATTTGGAAAATGTCAATGATGAGTTTTTTGAGTTAATACTTTTGGAGCATGTGTTTGCATAAACATTGGTTTAAATATGTTTTGTCGCTCATGATGACTTTTCTTGAAGACATTGAGTTGTTGAGCTTTTGGCTCGGTTTTGAGTCAGACCACTTTTGTCCAGTTTTTTTTGCTCTATGTCAAGCCTTTGGAGTTATATGCAGATATAACATATTTATTTGAAATGTTACATGCTTTGACTGCGTGGTCATTTATTTGGGGTTCATGTAAATTGGACTGTAATGTAATGAACTCATAGGCATAGGAGTCAGTTAAGTGGGATGGATACTCCCATAATGTAACATGAAATAGGCATGGGTCTTCATAGGCAATATGGTGTATACTCTTTGTCTCGGTCATCGGCCATTGACCAATAAGTTGTAATTGCTTGTGAACGAGCCTAACTAGGATTTTGGAGATCTCAAGGTAAAAACCTAGTATGTTTGAACTTGGTGACTCCACAAACAAAAGACTTGGAAGAGTTGAGCTTGTTTTCTCATTAAACTAAAGACCTAGAAAGGTTATCTTAATGAATGTGAAATCCGTAAGTGACGCTCATATAACATAGATATGTGACCTATTTTTGTGTTCCGTCACATTCAATAGAATCAAGTCTCTCCCGTCATCAAAAGATGAGTTTTGGATATGAGATTTTATCCATGTTTTCGTGTTATTTTGAATATGAAGCGTATCAAACGATTTAACACTCTAGATGTTGTTTATTGTTTATATTTCGTTGCTTTGGGATACTTGAGTTTTTTTTCATGTTTCCAGTATTTGAACATCAAGCTTGATTCTTGATTGTGTTAGTATTGGGTTTTGGTTTCGTATAAATGGATGTTTGAATTTATGGATTTTCATCAAGAAAATTGTGGGTTTCAAAAAGATGTTGCTTTTACGATAGAGACATTTCATTAAGGATTTCAATTGCTTAGTGAGGGGTTGTTCGGTAACAGCTTAATGAGCTATATAACAGATATGGCTTAGTTGCACAGCCATACCTAGTTGTTCGATAGGAGCTTATTCGCATTGGGTCAGCTAGAAAACCTATGTCCTATACACAGCCATTAAATTCCATTGATTTCCCCCCAAATACCCTTCTCCCCAACTACTCACATTAAACCAGAAAGAAACCCTACCCCCACCATCACCGGCCATCCCTGCCCTCTTCCCCACCATCACCGGTCGTCCTTGCCCTCTGCCTCACCATCTTCAACTAATACTTGCAGCAACAGGAGCTCATAAACCCTAGGGTTCTTCCATCCGATACTTGTAGCAAGAGCTCACAAACGGCAAAAGGAATCGTCATCAAAGGTACAATCATACTCCTTTGCTTCTGATCGTTTCTTTTTTCTTGATGAATCATCGTTTTGATTCGTAGTTGTACCGTGTGTGTTCTTTTCTTAGGGTTTTCTACTAATCGACTATGATGAAAGTTGATTAAATCTGAAGATGTGTGCGTTCCTTTGTATGTGTGTTCTTTTGTTAGGGTTTTCTATTGATGTTCCTTCGCTGCTCCATTCTTTGTGGCTCAATCCTTTGCTACTCCCTGCTTCATTGCTCAATCCCCTGATGCTCCATTCTTCGATGGTTTTATTCGTGATTCTCTTTTTTTGTGATTTTTTATTGTTTCTTGGTAAGGTGTAGTTTCAACTCATTTGTGATTATTTTCATTTAGGGTTTACAATTTTGGGTACGTTTTCTAATTTTGGGTTTCATTTGGTGATTTGTTTACAACTTTATGATTTTTTATTCTTGTTTGTTGTTTTGTGAAATTTGATCTATATTGTTCAATGTAAACCAAGGGTAAAATAGTCGTTTCATCATTCAGACGCTTTATTCGGCACAAAAACCAAACAACTTATTCGATAACATACAGACACCTTTATTGTTTCTCAATCATTGTGTCTTTCAAATACTTGGGACTTCTTGAACAATTATGATTGGCCATGAGTGTATGGACTCTATTTTTGGATGTTAGCTCACCCTCCTATTATTTGGATGAGACAAGTATTCAAGATATTTATGGCATTTGGAACACACTTCCATAGAGCATCTAAGAGCATCTCCAACAGTTTCTTTAAAATAGAGAAAAACTCATTTTTCTCTCTAAACTCCTCCAATAGCATCTCTATAACATTCTCTAAAATAGAGATTTTTGGAAAAATCTTAAAATATAGAGATTTCTCTATATCTCTAAAAGGATGAGAGACAAATATTATTTTAATGATTTCCCACCAAAAGCAACCCTTATAATTTTAGAGATTTTTGGAATGATAAATTTATTGAATATTTAAATAATATAATTTTTTAATAGATTCTCTAAAATAGAGAAGCTGTTGGAGTTGGAAGATAATAATTTTAGAGATTTTGACTTTACATTCTCTATTTTAGAGAAAATTTAGAGAAGCTGTTGGAGATGCTCTAAGGAAACTTCACCTACTACGATTTGAGCCTTTATTTTCTTTATGTGGTAAGGCATGTCGTACAGCTAAGCACACCAATACGTCTTACATATCCAATAAGTTCCATTTCAGTTTATTCATTCAAAAATCTAGGGTTCTACTAACACAATATGTATCACAATAGTGTGCATGTTTGTGTGTTTGTTTGTCATTGGCAAGGTACTAGAGGGATGAAGGAATATGGACCAACATCTACTACATTAGCTCCTTGAACAAATAAACTAAAACTGTCAACAAAAGGCCAATCAACAATTTCGCTTTCCACTAAAAATGTGTCCAAGTTTTGATGCTCAATCCAGAAGTGCTTGAACCAATCATATTGGACATGAATACTTGGAAAGCAGTACATTGCTTGAAGGCCAAAGGCAGCAAGCACGACATGTTTAAAATATTTAGTAGTTAACTAAAGATTACCAACAGAACCAACTAGCAAACCAGCAATATGATCCAAAAACTCCCCAAAAGTCAATAATATTACATGTTACACAGAGCAATGTTGAAAAGACAGAAAGATCCGCCTTACATGTTCTTGTGGTCCCCGATGACACAATCTGATTTGAAACCACTAATGGCACCAAAGAGTCCATGAAAACATATTCACCTGGAAAGAGTTTGTACATAAAGGTATCATTATTTATATTCATGTAGATTGGTGCCTGAATAATACATACTACCTCTGTTTAAATAAAAAGACCCATTTAGACTATTTTCACTTCTAATGACTATACATTTTCTTACTAACTTTATATCCAACTTAGTTCACTTTTTACTATGGTTACCAAGTTTGATGCAGTTATCCACTTTTATGCAAAGCCTAAATTCCAAAACAGGTTGAAGGTCGAAAAGTAACTTGCTGGTTTAGAGAAAGTAAAATGATAATATTGTAGTAATAACATGTTTGATGCAACTTTTGATGCAACACGCTTGGTTAAAATAGGTTCCACTACGGAGAGAGATTTTGTAACCAAAAGCATTAACATCAACTATGACAATCGGCAAATATGTAAACTAAGCTTGCACATATTCAATTAACAAAACATAACTTTCAAAGACCAACCAGAAATGAAAATGGCAAGTAATTTAGCATTGGTGCTAAAGAAACGAAACCATACTTTATTCTTGATAAATGAAGAAAGCAAAAACTTCAGAAATATAAAAAGTTTGGGAATGCAAACCTCTCCTCTTCTGAGTAGAGTCAGGTAGTGGTTTGTGGGTGCTAAACCACTGAGTGTCCAACTTCTCAATGCCTTGGGCTTCAAAGCTTAGCCTTTCAACTAACAACGAGCACCCAGCAGGAGGATTTCGGATCTCAATAGTAATTGTAACAGGATCCCCTGGCCTATACACTTTCTTATCAGCCTCCAACTTCAACGAAGGCTGCACAGGTAAAGCCACATGCACGTCACTTTTCCCAGTTTCTCTTTTGCCGAGTCCGAACAAGGAGGAGATCGTTCTAGAAGCTTTCTGCGGCGGCATTGCCTTAGCAACTTATGGATCGATCTGCCTAAAAACAACCAGAATCAAGCCCTAAAAATCAAATCTCAAAATAGGTGTTGGTTGATTGATCGATTGATTGAAGCTAATCAGCGGAAACTGTTGTAGTGATCTGAATCGCAGGGTAACAATTTCATCTCAACAGGCAGATGAGATGAATGAGAGAAGAAGAATCGAGTTGGGTAGTCCGTCTCTAGTGTCGGTGATGGGTCAACATGACCATAGATGGAGAAATTCATGGGGGGAAGTTTGTACTTTGTTTCAGTTAACAACATTTACGATTTTAGTCCCTATATACTTTCAAAATTATGGTTTTGGTCCCTGTAGTTTGTAATTCTTTGTTGTTTTTATCTCTGAGGCAATTCAATATATAATTAAGGGACCGTTTATCAGACACTTACCCGGTAAGCGTTTATTGGGTCTAGGGGTGAGCATAGGTCTGATCGGATCGGGAGAGAAAATGGAATACCCGATTGGGGTTCGGGTAGGATATGGAAGCCCTGAATTTTGTAATCGGGTGAATCGGGTTTTCGATGTCGGGTCTAGTCGGGTTTGGGGTAGGATCGGTTCGGATTTCGGGTAAATCCAAAATGAAATTAGTATATATAAAGATAATATGAATTTGAATTTGCAAGCACAAGGCTTCCTCTCCATTCTAATTTGCAATTTAAGTTTTCCACGTTTAGCATATATAAAGATAATAGCAATACAAATTACAAAATAGATGATAAAAAAATGCAAAGTTTTTTAGGAAAAGTAATAAAAGAATATAATTTATATTTAGTTATTAAGAATTCGGGTTTCGGGTCGGGTCGGGTGGACAATATTACTACCCTACTCGAACCTATATACCCGGCCTAAATTTCGGACTTCGGGTATCGGGTACGATCGGGGGGTTAGGGTCGGGTTGTTTGGGGTTTTTTCGGATCTGTTTTCGGGGTTTTTGGGTATGATCGGGTTTTTCTCACCCCTAATTGGGTCCCATTGCCCTACAGGATGAATATGACAAAGACCGAGATCATTTTCTAGTAAGAGCAATTACAAGGGTCAAGAGTTTTTTTTGGTAAGTGAGGATCCGATTAGTGTTTACTGGATAAATTGTTGTATACGATGTTGTTTTAATAGCTTACTCGGTAAGATATGTAAGAATGTTGACTTTTGTCAGTAAGCATTTGAATAAATGACCCCTAAGTATGAGGAACGAAAATAACAATAAATTGTAAATCATAAAAATGAAAAAAAGGCAATAAGTTATAAACCATAGGAACAAAAAAGTAACTAATTGTAAATCATAAAGATAAAAAATGTAATTTCAAAAACACAAAAAAGAGAATAGCAATGTACAGTAAACCATAGATATGAAAAAGATTATTTATTACATATATGTAAAATATCCTTAAAATAAAATAAACTTATTTATCAATCCAAATCATGAACTAAATGTGTATTTTATTTTGTTTTAATTTAAAACATAATTCAAGTTTTAATTTTAGCATGGATATTGTTATGAACGAGATAAGACTAAACTGAAAACCAATTTTATAATAAATAATGAATAGAGACTGAATTCGACATCATTAGGTTTCATTGAAAACTTTTCAATCCTTTGTGGTGTAATGGCCTGTTTTCAAATAAAAAGTAAACCAAAAAGGGTTTGCTAAATATTATTAAACAATAAAAAAATGGTTGTTAAGTATTAATAAAAGAGGATGTAAATTGATTTTATATACATCAAAAATTAGAGCTTGTAAGCATTAATAACTAGAGTTATACCCGTTCATTGATCGGGCGCATAACATGAATTTAAACAGATTCTAAACGTCCTCGAAACAGATCTCAAAGAAAGTGACGATTTATCAACTTGAACAAATCGATAATATGAGAAATGTGAGCATAAATTTATGTGATAAAAGTTTTATTCTAACTCGATTGCCACCCAAGTAATACTCCTATTATAACACCCCGTCCCGCGTGGTTAAAGACGAAAGATGTCACAATAGGTTCACAAGCTTAACATAAGATTTATCATCATGGATTATCTTTAGTTATGTCATCTTCATTGCTCTCATTCCCAAATCTTTGCTAAGCCATGTACCTGCCGAGGACAAAGAAAATCTCGGCTGAGCTTAATGCCCAGTGAACAAATAGTAGTAATTAAACAGTTAAAATGAGATAACAAGTTCAAAAGAAAACTGTAACTTTAATGACAATTCAAAAGAAAAAGTCAAGTCAAACAAATGCATCAAAGGCATGTCAAAGTCCGAAGACAAACCGCATCACGAGGACGTGTTGTTCCCAAAGGATGATCAGTCCGTTCGGGCATGAGTGAGGAAAGGGGTGTGAGCACAACACAACAATCCTATCCTTGGATTTAACCACAACCACATATATTCTCCGATAACGGTTCCTAGGATCAATCCATACGCTCTCTATTTTGACCGGTACCTAGTAAAGTCGGTTTTTAGGAACTATATATTGTTGAGGACGCCATGATAGTTTTATCCAAAGCATCTCAATACCGGTGCTCCCAATATTGAGTCTATATTACAATTCATAATAGATGCGATTTAACAAGTCAAGTGATCAAATGTTCCAAATAAGAAAATAAGTCATTGTTCAAAATGAATAAAGTTCAATAATCATTTAACAAGCATAAAGGAATTTGAAACCAATGATTTCGGAATTCATCATGAGTTATTCAGATTAGGAAGCCTTATGCGAATGGCTATCCCCGCATCAAATGAGGTATGATATCCATACGTTAATCGATTTTGATAATTAACGCACGATCAAATGGAGTCCTCGATCAAGTTTGTCTTGCCCGTGTGCCTAACGAATGTATAAATGGGTTATTATCTACAACACATATAAACCATAACATACATATTCTAATAAAGTTGTTTAGGATTTAATTAGGTCTTAATGATCCTAAACAACTTAGACTTCAAGAAAGATAGCCATATACGATTTGGGAATTTAAACGTAACATTTAGCCTTATGATTTTCATTCCAACAGCTAATGCCTCTCTTCTTTTCGACCATTTTACCCTACTTAGAGATCAATCCAGGTTCTAACATCTAAACGAAAGTTGTAGAATGAACTCTTATGAGTTTATTGGCTTTGGAATCAACTCATTTGAATCATCCATCTATTAGATACGAATTAAACAAAGCAGCAGCTATGATCCCATATAATAGTAAACAACCCTATAAACTCATCGTTTTGAGTCACTTAGAGCCATAATTGGGTTTTCGACTCTTCATAACAGTTGTGGTATGTAGTAAAGGCTTTTCATCTGCAAAAATATGAGCTTATTTGGGCTTACAGTTTGAGAGTTATGCACTGTTAAAGTACTGGATTTGAAGCTGTCCAAAAATCAAATTTCCACATTTTTCCCCAACTCATTTTTATGATTCAAACTTCATAATTTGTTATTTTTAAATACTCTAAAACATACCTAACATACTAAAAACTACAAAGGAGTTTAATGGTTAATATTCTAAAGCTTGATCATAAATTTTTTCTCTTTTAGACATTTAACCAAACACTTAGGCCTTGTTTGTTTTTTCATTTTAAGCTCTTAATCATCACTTATGTCTGATTCGTTTAGGCATTTCATAACCATTTCCGAACTGAAATCAGACTTCAGACTTCGGACCTCTTAAAAAACAAACGCCACTTTAGTGTACGGTTAAACATATACACATAACTTCACCAAATTGATTCCATACTTAACCCTTTTCATCTCTCCTTCAATTTTAACCAATTTAAGCTTCTAAACATATATAATTGCACAATTTTGCAATACTAACGCATATCTTAACCATAAACTCATTTGGAAACTATCCACAAAATCCTAAGATAACAAACATAATAAAAAATGAAAGAATATTATACCTCTAAGAAGGATTCGAAGAGAGGATTAAGAATTTGTGATTGTTAGCTCCATTCCTTCAATAACTTGAGAGAATTTATAGAGAGAAGAAAAGTTTTGGAGAGAGGAGTATGGCGGTCCGTGAAGAAGAAGAAGAAGATGATAAAATGCAAATTAATCTAACTGCGCAACTGTGAGTAATTTGGTTATTATTATGAGATTGTCTATATAAATATATGTTAAATCACATCATCAACAAATCGTATTAAAATATGTCAAAAAAGTTAATTGAATTTAATTAGTGGAATTTTAATACATACATACATACATACATACATAGAGAGAGAGAGAGAGATAAATAGATTTTTTAGGGAATAAAGTTATAAAATAAAATAAGTAACATTAAGGATGGAGGCATGGATTATTTTCACATTGTTTGTATGATTGATGATTTTTACGATGTTTTTATTTAAAAAAGAAGGACAATAACTGTGTCAATTTCATTAAGAAATAAACAAATGTACACTTGAATAACATGATAACTAATGAGGTGTACCAAATATGTAAATAGAAACTTAGTATATAAATAATATAAAAAAAATATTAATTAATCGTTAACGCATATAAATTACTACAGGGTAAAATATTAATAATGCCTATAAATAACATAAACAATATTAAATTCGTATTAATACAAATATCCAAAACTTACAAATCAATTTTTTTAAGTACTACTCTACATCTTTATAAAATACTAATCAATAAATGTTATTTACTATCAATAATATTTTAATTTTATATTGATTTGAATTATATATATATAATTTTTATATTGATGCCATATATATATAATATATAGAGAGAGATTGATTTTTATACGTTTGAAATCATCTGTAATTTTTAAATCATAAGAAAGATATTGCCTATAATGCAAATTCAAAAGGTCAAATAAATTGAATTATATACACAAATGATTGTAATAAGCTACATTGTCCCTTTCGTCTTTCCTAGCTCCTCTTCATCTTCTAATCGTTTTGTTTTACATTTTTCAAAAAATATACCTTGAAACCCTTTCATCTACTCTTGTAATGTGTCCCTTTTGTTTTCCCATAAGTTGTTTTCCCATAAGTTGTTTATCGTTCAATCTCTTTTTTAGGGTTGTAAATGAACCGAATCGTTCGTGAACCGTTCGGCGGGAAGTTCGTTTATTTAATAAATGAATGAACATGAACACATTTCTTTTGTTCGTTTAGTTAAATGAACGAATATGAACAATGGTCTCGTTCGTTCATTTTATGTTCGTGAACGTTCGTTTACATTCGTTCGTTGATGTTCGTTCACATTCGTTCGTTTATGTTTGTTTACGTTTGTTTATATATATAAATATATTTATATATTATGACATTAATATGTAAAATCAATAATTAAATTAAATTTTTAGAATCTCCTTTTTATGACTCCTAACCTAAGTTTACCCAATTTTTTATTTGTTATGTTAATTTTTAGGAACAAAATTATTCTATATTTGTGTTTGTTCATTTATGTTTGTTTGTTTACGTTTGTTTAACAACTTAACAAACGAACATGAACAAACAAATATTCTTCATGAACATAAAAAAATTCGTTCGTTTATCGTTCGTTTATCGTTCGTTTATCGTTCGGTTCGTTTACAACCCTACTCCTATTCTCCATTTTCATCACTTAATATGCTCTTCATTTCATAAACTGTTATTTTCGTTGAGAAGATTAATCCGGGCATGCAATATTTTTTTTGACTTTTGTTTGGATTATAGAGTTCTCTCACTTTTGTCTTTTATATCTTTTTGTAAGTTTTTCCCATTGAAACCGAGAGTTTTTTCTTGACTGCGCTTTTAAATTTTTGATGACATTAAGGGTTGTAATAAGTTTTTTAAGTTTATATATAAGTTACATTTTTTTAGCAAATATATATACATATAATAGAGGCTGGTTCATTTAGAAACTAGACGAATGGTAGAAACTATAGAAACTTTGGCAAATCAATATAAAAAATAATTTTTTTCATGATTTTTTTTCATCAAATTTTATGATTCAAGATATTATTGCACATATGTTTGTTTCACTTTGTGAAAAAATTACACGTGAAACTTTTACACTATGAAACAAAAACATATGAAACTTTTCATAAAAAAATATATGAGAAACTTTCAACTTATGAAAAACAAATACACGTGAAACTTTTGTATTATGAAACAAACATATGTGCAATAATATCTTAAATCATAATATTTGATATAAAAAATCATCAAATTTTTTTTTATATTAATTTGCCAAAGTTTCTATAGTTTCTACCGTTCGTCTAATTTCTAAATGAACCAACATCTAATATAATATATATATATATATAAATATATAGAAGAAGGATCAAACAGAAACACAAACATTATAAAGGAATACATGGACAAATCTAATCCATTGATTAATCTGATCAACGGTCAAGATTATAAAAGGATATTAATTTCTTTTAGAATTTAAAAATTACCATTTTCCATCGTGGATTGATTCATTAGGGGCAAAGTAGTAAAATTACATTGCCAAATCAGATGACGGCTTCATTTGAACGTGCGAATTACAGGGTATGATTATCCGTATTCTGAGCTATGATTATCATTTCCTATTTTATCTCTCCAATTAAGAGCTATCTTTGATATTTTGAAAAAAACGAGATTATCACAAGAATCAGAACCATTCTTGTTCTGAGGTTTTATAAATAATATAGCAGAGAAAGGGAGGGGGTTCGTATCGATTGCTTTGGTTACGAACCTTGCTGAGAAAAAAGTAAACCACTGAAGACGAAAGATATGGATGCGCAAGGTATTGTCGATTATTTTCATGAATTTTTCGTATGATTTTAATCTTGCATATTCGATTGAAGATTGGAAAAAGCCCTAATAGCTCACATCGATGATTTTATACTAATCTTAGGTGTTCAAAGAAGCAAGCGCATAGTAAAGAAATCAAACCAAGAAATCGATCAAGAAAGTCAGATAATGCAGTAGTTCAAGTCGAAAATAAGTAAAAGCATGATCTTCGTTTGGTAAGAGTCAACACAGAGACTCCTACAAGGGCAGTATGATAACTTATACAATAGACAAACTACTAACTTGCATATTGGAGCGTTTGTGTGTTTAAGTATACGTTAGGTGACATTGAAAAAATGTTTGTTTCGTGGTCGATTATGAAAATCTCAAATGGGTTTCAAATAATTTTGACAAATCGGTTTGGTTTTTAATGATGGATGTAAAGTAACTGCTTATTATCATATAAGGGTCTGTATGGCGTGCATAATTTCATTGTATTTGTTTTGTAACTACCATAATCATATTTGATTACAGATATTTTGGTACTAGTAAACAAATATTAGGTTTGTGAATATGCCATTGTGATACATACATGATTACATATAAGAATATGGTTGGTGTTAATGTATTAATAATAATGGAGGTATTATATAATCACTAATATATGCTTAATTGGGATTCTAAGTTCATTGTTAAAGATTAAATATGGTTATATGGGTGATTAGGGCTTGTATGCACTAGTAAACTTATGGTTGTTCGTTGAATATAAGCTTGGACCATATATGATAATAGTGTATTGATAATAACTAATTGATAATACGTAATCAGTAATGTATGCTTAAATAGGCTTCAAGGTTTAGTGTTAATGATTAAATAGTAATGTATGCTTAAATAGGTTTTATGTAATCAGTAATGTATTCTTAGATGAACTTCTAAGTTTAGTGTTATTGATAAACATGTACATATGATTTTGTTATGTTTAATAAACATGTATATATTATTTTGTTTAATTTGTGATTGGTTGTAGTATTAAATTAACGGTATGTTTGTTAATACAATTCGGATGCATACATGATTACATATAGAGTAAACTCTAATTTTGGTCCCAATGGTTTACTGATTTTTGAAAGTGGGACCTAAACTTTGATAACTCTAAAAATAGTCCTCGTGGTTTTCATTTTGGTCTGAAAATGGTCATTCATCACTAACTTTGTTAACTTTCTCAGTTAGTGTCAGAGGTATTTTTGTCCATTTCTTTTAATTTTTATACATATATTATATATAAATACAAGAGTAAATTACAGATTTGGTCGCTAAAGTATGTAAAAAATTATGGATTTTTAAATGATTATTTTTCCTTTTCTTGAACATCTTCTTCCCCCCTTTCAGAATAACAACCAAAGAGTTCAAGATTTATAAATCAAATTAGAAAAAATTAACATCATTCCAAGAACAATAAAAAATATCTTTTTAATCATAAATTTCATTTTATCAAGAACAAAAAAAACCCTAAATCATATATCATAAATCTGAATATGAAGTAGATGCAGATGCAATTTTGGTTTCCACCAACTCCTTAAAAAACAGATCCAGGCATGTAAGTTAAGGTTTTCTTTTAATTTTGAATGGAAGAGAGGGGAAAGGGTCCTCATCGAAAGAGACGTATGAGAAGTTTCGGATCTGGTTCGATCAAAGTTTTCAGATCTGGGTATTTGTCGCAATGGAAAAGAGGGGGATTTCAGATCTGGTTCAACCAGAGATTTCGGATCTGGGAAGAACTTTCGATCGAGGTTTTAACATTGACGGGATGGAATCTTTGATAGAGGTTTTCAAGTCCGTTTTAAGCGTCGTCGGAGGTATCATCTCCGGCGACCTCGTATCTTCTCCGGCGACCTCTTATCATCTCCGACGACCTCGTATCTTCTCCGGCGACTCCATACTGCTTATCCTCCAGTAAGTTTGGTTTGGGTCTGAGTTCCACTCGTTTTGGATTGCATCTGAGTGCCAATATTCTCCTGCGACTGCATTTGAGTGCCAATCTTCTCCGGCGACTGCATCTGATTGAAACTTTTTGATCGCTTTATCCATATAACTTAATCGATCTTTGTCGCTCGTTCTCCAGCTCTTGACATCAAGAAGGTAGGTGGAGTTTGATCTTGGTTTTGGATATGGGCTCAATATAGGTTTTTGCATATGGGTTTTGATTGATTTAAGTGTTTGGATATGGATGTAATTTAGGATTTGCTTCTTTTTGAACCTGGGTTTAAGTTTTTAAAATGTTGTTGGTGTTTTTGAATGAAGAAGATGAACATCGTTCTTATTAGATGAGAAATAAATTAATCAAAAAAATTTAAAATGAAGAAAAATACTGAAGGATTAGATATTTAGATGTCTGCGAATTCAAAGCTTGCAGAACCAAATACGTAGAACCTAAGAGCATCCCCAACAGCTTTTCTATAATTTCTCTATAATAGAGAACTAAAAGTAAAAATCTTTAAAATGAATTGCAATCAACTCCAACAGATTCTCTATTTTAGAGATTTTATCATTGATTATGTTATTTAAATATTCTATAATTTTTGGATCCCAATACACTTTAGAGAAAAATATAAATAAAATGATATTTATTTAATTCTAATTGGTGAAATGAATAAAAAAACTCATTTCTCTCTCCTCTATTTGGAGATTTAGAGAAATCTCTATATTTGGAGATTTTTCCATAAATCTCTATTTTAGATAATGGGATAGAGAAGCTGTTGGAGAGGTTTAGAGAACAAAAATGTGATTTTCTCTATTTTAGAGATGCTGTTGGAGATGCTCTAAATGTGTAAAGGCTTTTTATAATTAGTAAAATTAAGGAGCAAACCTATAATTTACTCTAAAAACAATATATTATATGTTGATTTTTTTATTTTTTTTAAAAATGGTCTAAATAGACAAAAATACCCTTGAAACTAACAGAAAAAGTTAACAAAGTTAGTGATGGGGATCACTTTCAAAGCAAAATGGAAACCATGGGGACGATTTTTAAGTTATCAAAGTTTAGGTCCCACTTTCAAAGATTTCAGTAAACTACGAGGACCAAAATTAAAGTTTAGTCTTACATATATTTAAATGGTTGTTGTTAATGTAATCATGAAAAAAGTAGGGTATATAATAAATCTGTGACGTACCCCATTATGTATTTTGTATCATATATGTTTTTGTATATCTCATATTTTGTTTAAATTAGTAATTTTTTGTTGAAAATCATTGATGCATTAAGAGTTTGATATGTTGGACAAATTTCATTATTTTATAACTTATCCTATGCATACTATCATATGATTAAGTTGTAGTTTTTTATGATAACCCATACTTCCTTTTTTTTAGTAGAAGTTGCTGGAACGCAACAAATTGTGCGAATAAGCACTAATCTGATGATAGAAGGGGAACAACATAACAGTATGCTAGTGGAGCGTAAGAAAGGAAAAAGGAAACTTCAAGATGTAACTGAAGGGTTAGTTATTGGGTCAGAAAGAAAGCAACAGAAGAGGTCGTACGGAATCAAATTATGGACAACACCATATCCACTTTTCAATGCTATCATGTCGATGTCTGATGAACAACTCAAATGCATGAAAGAAATGGGTTTCGGCGGGCTGTCTGGTATGGAGATGGATGGCATACCTGCCATGCTTGGATTGTACGTGGCCTGTAATTTCGATCCATACAAAATGATGCTGACCACATCTAGTGGAGAAATACTTATAACGGAGAAGCTAATCGAAGATGTACTTGGAGCACCACGTGGACCACTAAGTTTTGATACGTGCTCAACAAAAGACTTTGGTATCAGTGTCAAAGCAGAATGTTGTCACATCCCAAAGTCCGAGGTTGTAACTACTAAGAATAACAATAATAAACTCCAAAAGTCTTAAATCACACCAAACAAAATAACAATGGAATCTTAAAATAAAGGTTCTAATGAAAACATTAAATCACACGCTAAAAAAAACTTTAAAATAAACGGCTCGCCACCGATCTTCCTAGACTTTCTCCTTGCCCTTCAAGCTACTCGCTAAACCGCTCCCTGAAAGATGCATACTAAAAAGTATGAGAACACTATCAAGGGGAGGGATCATATGAGAACACTATCAATTTAAAGGAACAAAGGAATTCATTTGGGACCAAAAATAATGTGGGGACCACTAATAAAAAATCATATATGATTTCAGTGGGACCCACCATTAATATCATATATGATTTTTTATTTGTGTACCCCAGATCATATGTGATCCAAAATGATTCCTTTGTTCCATTAAAAATCCAAAATTCTCATTTGAACTTCTCCATATATATATATATATCATAACTTGCAACTTTAACAAAAAAAATTATTAACCATACTTTCTTGTTGTGCATGTGAATATCCCATCACAATACTACCAACCTTGCACCAATCATGCCATGCATATCGATGTTACCTTTCCAATGCACCTAACCTTTTTACAATACCAGTATAACTTTTACTGGCAATAGCGTGCCCTTTTTCGTCGGGAAACCGACACATGGTTCATAATATCGAGAATTTATACTTTTCATTACATGTGACATAATTTCAACATAAACTTTAAATAAAACTTTCATACAGAGCATGCTATAAAATACTTTTAAAACATACTTTAAATCGTAAAACTTGCAACATATTTGCATACTGTGTATGCATCTCCGTTTTTAGAAATCACATGAACTCACCTGGTGTTTGTGTAGGCTTCTTTATCCCTTCTAACTTGCACCTACACAATTAATATATACTAGCTAAGAACACTTGCCAAAACTAGCTAAAATCCACAAACCCTTTTTACTATGACTATACCATCGTTTAAGAGTCAACTCAACCTAATGCCCCACTAGACTCTAAAAATCATTCCAGATAAAATTTAAAGTGCCTTGGAAATTTTTTAAGAACTAAACTATTGCTTTCGTAAATCCATATGATCAAAGTTATTTTAGATATTTTAAACATTTAACTTTCTTTAAATTATATATATAAAAAATATAACCAACCATCCGATCCATAAGTATGCTTCATCAAAATCACTACCAATTAAATATTTAAATAATTTAAAAAGAAAACATACGTACGTAAAAAGATGGTCGAAATAAATAATTTTAAAATAACTTATTTCACAAATCGTTGCCCATTTAACTGAATCAAATATTTATGGATCGATCTTCATCAAATTGACTAAATAATTGTTTTGGATATAAAGTTGCAATTAAAGGAGTTTGGGCCCACTATTATATTAGCTTTATCAGGCTTGGTCCAAAAACATTTATGTATAAACTTTTTAAGCCTTGGCCCAGCAAAAGACTTCAGGCCAGCTCCTGGCTGGATCTGGGCACAACCAGACCCACGACCCGAGCCAGGATCCGACCCGTCGGCGGCCAGCAGCCCTATGGTCGTGTTTTTGATACTAAAAACTCGATTCTTCATCGTTTTAATTCATTCTTTTTGCATAAAATCAACACTAACATGTTTTCTTAACTAATAAAATTAAAATCGTGTATTTTCATTGACTAGGGGGCTCTAATTTTGAGTTTAAAGACTCGATTTTTCAAAAAACGACTAAAAACACAATTTGGTAAAATCGAACGTCTTCCCGACTGTCTTAAGATCTGAGATTCATACCATACATGAAGCGAGGTAAAACAAACACTATGCAACAGAAAACTAAGATTAAGATCGATGGATTACCTCGAATTTGACAAAAACCTCGAGAAAACCCTATTCGCTTTGACTGTCGAATTCCCCTTCAATTTTCGACTTCTGCTACTGATTTCTTAGGGCTTTCGATTCTTATATAGGATCATAATGCATTTTGAATCAAAGTCTATCATCTAGAGATGAGGGAGAATTTTGAGGATTAACCTCTATCCCAACAAAAACAGGATTATCTCCCAAACCAACTCAAACTCTTTCCTTTTAATAAAACAAATTCTACTTAGGACCCTTCTAATTTGCCCATCTTACCCTTCATATAAAATAATATAAATATATTATTTTTCCATAACATTATCTCTTAATTTCCAAAATGCTAAATTTCCTAATTTTTAATTAACACTCTAATGCTAACATAAATACACTATATTAAAATATAAAAACCCAAAATTTGGAGTGTTACAGATGAAGCAATTTAACAAGAAAATACTGCGTCCAACAGATGTGAGCCGACAAATAATGTTGTCGAACGATGCGACTGAAACTTCAAGTTAAATTTTCTTGTGGTGTTCACCAACACCATGGCTCGTAGCAAATACAACGGTTTGTGTGATCTAACTGTATCGAGTAAGGTTTCGACTGATACAAGGATTCAGGATATTAATTTATGCGAGTTTGTCTATGAAAGTCTGAAGTATTGCAAAAACAAATGGACTAGTGAGGAGGCATACTTTTGTGGCCCTCTTGCAACACTAGTTGTAAGTTTTATATGATTATTTTCTTGTATACTAATGAATAACTATCATACATGATTCATGTGCTTTTTACATTTGATAGCTTGTGTACGTCGATAACATAAAATGAGACATACCATTTGTAAGAGGACAACGTCATGTCATAAAATCATGGTCATTTGATATGTTAAGGCTGAGGATGGAATCTATAATAGAGGCCGGAGGACTTGGTTTAGCTGATTTGGTAGGATCATATGTGCCTGATGAAGATTCGATAGATGATGATACACCTAAGTCGCCGGATAATGTCGAGGTAAATCTTTTCCCAATCATATCATTGATGGTTAAATATAACACTCAAATGTTAAGTGATAGTTTTCATTCATGTGTTATTATTCCAATAATGGGTAGTTGCATATGTTTATAATTTATGGTTGTTCCAAGAATCAGAAATGAATATTATGACAAATACATGATATTGATAACATGTTAGGAAAATATTAGCCTATTATCATGTTGGTTACAATATATTAAATAAACATGGTCACCTTATATGTTTCTAACTAGACGTTTGCGGCGGTTTTTTTTGGTGTTTAAGGAATATGTGAAGTTTTTTGAGTGTATGTACCAGAAACTCGTAGAGTTAAAAAGGCCGTTTAGCACCGAAGTGGGAAAGGCTTCGCTGAGGTTCAAAGGTAATAATTTGATTGAAGAATGGAGAAGGCAGGACCTTGCAATCACCGTTGAACCTCAAAATACTAACGTCGTTACTGGAGAAGACATCATGGGTTTGTGTGATGATATGAATGTTGCAGATTTGACTGCTGGGATGCCATAGGAGGTAATGGTATAATATGCCAAAAAAATTTATTTAATACATTTGAAACGCCAACACAGTTTTTTTCACGGCTAGAAGTTTTGAGTGATTGTGACGAAAGTATCCGTGTTTACACAGCCAGAAAGAATGCAAGTACGTCGTTGAAACAAGGTGAACATATTTAATAATATAAACTGTTTTTTTCATAAACAAAGTTTAATCATACTTGTTATAATAACATATAAGCGTTACAGTTGTGAAATATGTTGATATGGTTGACAAAACATAAAGTATAGCAACTGGTTAGCATCGGGGAAGCTCATCAGTTACCTACAAGCGGAAAAATCAGGTTGACGACTTTCCGAAATTCAGTCTTGGGATGACACAAGAGTTTGAAGGGGATGATGCACTACATACAATGCCTACCGAGCAACAGCTAAAAATGACTATATCAGGAATAGTTAGGAGTGTCTAGGACAAGGAGACAGATGCCGTTGGAGTGGGTAATCAGGTACCAGCGGTAGTTACACCAATCACAACAGTAATTCCGGATGTTGTTGCTAAGAATACGAACACACATGATCTTGTGTCGTACCTTCCAAGCAAACTATAGGAGGTCGGGACATAAAAGCTGGGCTAATGATATGCTCTCACTATCTGAAGCGAGTTGTTGACGCTAAAGACGTTTGTACAAAGGACGAAACAATATTGTCCAATTGGATATTTTCCGAAAAAGGAGATCTAGAGTAAATATTTTTTTTAAATTATAATTTACTTTATAATAGATTTATATCATACATATTTGTTTTTAAATTATATATGTTTCTAACGTATTGAGATATCAGGGAAGAAGTCTTCAAAACCGTATGCAAAACAGTCGGTAAAAAGGTGGAATTCGCGACATTTGCAACGAGGAAGCAAATTTCCGATACAGTGATAAACATATGGTCTCACATTCTGAATCAAGACGAGAAATTCAGAGACAAATCATCGCCTTACCGCTTGTTCTGCACGACGAATATTGTGGTTTGTTGCCTCAACCATATATACCTTATAATTGTCTTATTAGTTGTTATTTGTATTATTGGTTGCTAAGTAATAAAATTATTTATGAATTTATTCGCAGGACTTGGGATCACGTGAGACAAATGAGACAACCTTTTTACACTTGAAACTTCACAACAAAAACACTATAAAGGTAAAAAAATATATGAATCTTTATAGTGTTTTTGCTATGAAGGTAACCTACATAGTGTTTTTGCTGTGAAGTTAACCTTCACAATATTTTTGCTGTGAAGGTTCAAATACTTTTACCTTCACAGTGTTTTTGTTGTGAAGTTTTAAGAGCAAAAAGGTGGTTTCACGGGTCTCCGACGGGTCTCACGGAAACAGGCTGGTCTCACGTGAACCCATCGGATTTTTTTTACCTTCACAGTGTTTTTGCTGTAAAGTTTCAAGAGTAAAAAGGTTGTCTTAGGGTCTCACGGAAACAAGCTTCTCTCACGTGAACCCAACCCTTATTCGCAGTGTGAAGACATGATGATGCTACCAAAGATGACATCCATTTTTTTTAAAGGAGGAAAAACCCAGGCAATTTTATAAGCAGCAAAAGAAAACAGCAAGAAAACAAATCAATAGCAACAACTCCTATAACTTGGACAAGAAAACCAAGCCATAAGAAGCCAATGCAAACAAAGACAAATTGTCCAAGCAAAAATACAAGAGGCACAAATAATAAAAAAAGGCCACACGAAAACCGCCTCTAAAACCCAAAAAACATCCCAGCCATTACTGAATTGTATTTTGACTATGCATCTTTCTTTTTGTCTTCCACGCCATCCTCATTAGGACCTCCTTCTTAATCTCATCCGCCACCTGGTTTTCGGTTAGACTATGACCGTCAAAGAAATTTCTATTTCTTTCCCTCCAAATGTGATAAACCGCAGCCGAGATTGCCACCTTTTGCATTATCGACCATCTCTACCATCCCCCCATCATCTAGAATTAATAATATCATCCCATTTCTCGGGGTAACTTTGAAGGTCACTTTCAATCTTTATCTTATTCCAAATTTTCTTTGCATAGAAACATTCAAAGAAAAGGAGATTATGAGTCTCTATTATGCCTTTACAGAAAACACACTTCAAATCCGGGGGCTCATTTTTCCATTGGATCATCCTATCTTGGGTTGGAAGCCGCTTATAACACGACATCCACATACATAAAGCATGTTTTGGGATAAACGCTTTGTTCCATACCACTTTATGCCAATGTCGAATCGGACGTACCTCTTCCAAAAAAAAGATGACATCCATTAAGATGATCAATGCCTTCAAAGATAATCTGGTTGCATGCATGCGGAAGGTGAATGATGTGAATAATCTCAGAACAGTTGACATGGTGAGCAGGTATTAATGATCCTATAAATATTTTGGCGTAAAGTTTAAATGTATTAAATTCGAATGTTTATGTGTCTTATAAAGTATTAAGGTTAACCCAATTGTTTTTAGTTGTTCTTCCCAATGTCACATAAAGGACAATACTATGTTGTTGTGTACAATTTAAAGAATCCAAGTATTGTCATATTGGACAATGTGACAACTAACATGTCAATAACTGAGAAGTATGGTGAACTACCAACAATGTTGGAAAACATTTGTACCCTATAATGCCATGTTATAAGAATTCATATATGATTGTCAACAGATGTAGCTTTGTTTACGTTGATATACTTAGTTATCTGTCCTTTTTGTCAGAATGGTGCTATGATGAATTATTTGAGATTGGTGAATCATCCAAGGGTGAACAACATAGAGAAGTTGGAGATGACCCGGTATAAGCTGGAGTGGAGAACTGTTGACAATACAACTGATTCGGGCATCTTCCTAATGCATCACATGGAAACCTTCAAGGGAGAGACAGTAAGCAAGTATGATTCGGGTTTCCACAAAAGATCTTGTGCCCAGACAGTACAGATTGCCAAATTTCGCAAGAAGTATGTCACCAAAATGTGGCTTTCGACATATAACGTTTGGAGGAGTAAGGTGATATATCATTCAACTAGGTTCCAGTCGGACGAGGTGAAGGTGACAAGGATGATGGTGAAGGATGCAAGTAAAAAGAAGAAGGCTGCTATGGTTTGATAATTAAATGGTTGAAAGGTTTTGATTGTCAGGTTACTTTTTGGTTTATGACATTTTGAAACTATGGCGTTAAGTCATTTAGTTTTCATGTTTTTTTGAATGTTCTGGGATCTATTAATCATATAGACTTAACTAGGTGTGGCTTTTTATTAGGTTATGTGATCATACACTATTAATTATTACATTTATGTTAGGTTAGTTAAGGAATCATGGAATGATTTGTGGTTTACAAAATTCGTCTATTTATTCATTGTTTCTAAATACATATAGTTTTACAAGAGCAGGTATGATATTATTAAATAGTTTACCATGGGTTTCAAACATTTTAGTAATCATGGATGATTGTAAATGCATTTTTGCGTTGATTGTCAAAACAGTGTAACTGGTAAACTCACAACTCCGATTGATGTAAATATTCGTGATGGTACTAACTGGGTAATCATATAACATATGATACACATACAAATGTTCATGAATAATTTAAATATGAAATACATACTTGACCAAACGTATATGATGAGTAAAGTACTAATAAAACACAATATAGTGAAAGCTAACAACGATTAATAAAAGACACTATTTTCATCTAACAGAAAGAATAAAATAACAAGCTAAAAATATATGGTTCGACAAATTTATACTTAAAAACCTTCTGATAAAATATTCCCCTAAAGTTTTTTATTTTGATTAAATAAGAAAAAAAATAGTTCATCCAATCATATCATATATTAATCAGCAATGTCTTCGTTCGTGGATGTACATTCCCTGTTTAGTGTCGTATATGTTTTGGTTTGACCTTCATATTTTCAATGGAGCTGTTGTGTATCTAATCACTAATATCCTGTTTTTCACCTAATAAAGTATTAGAAGTATGTAAATGCATTTTAACTTTACTTACAAATTTCATCTATTTATTCAGTTTTTGTAAATGCATTTTTGCGTTGATTGTCAAAACAGTGTAACTGGTAAACTCACAACTCCGATTGATGTAAACATTCGTGATGGTACTGACTCGGTAATCGTATAACATATGATACACATACAAATGTTATTATAACCGATCATGAATAATTTAAATATGAAATACATACTTGATCAAACGTATATGATAAGTAAAGTACTAATAAAACACAATATAGTGAAAGCTAACAACGATTAATAAAAGACACTTTTTTCATATAATAGAAAGAATAACTAACAAGCAAAAAATATATGGTTCGACAAATTAATACTTAAAAACCTTATGATAAAAAGTTCCCCTAAACTTTTTTATTTTGATTAAATAAGAAAAAAATAGTTCATCCAATCATATCTATATTAATCAGCAGTGTCTTCGTTCGTGGCTTGCCTTGTTGGACAATTTCGAATGCCATGGTTCACTAGCTCGTTGCATCCCCTGCACTTCCTTTTGGGTCGCACTTTTTTTGCAGCTCGCTCACCCCTGCTTTTCAACCGCTTACCGGTCCCACAACCTTTGTTTCTAACACCACTTGGAGCACGTATTTCAATTGATGTTGGCTTCTAGACACCAAGGAGTCGTCAAAATCAGCCTCCTTGTTGGCTAAAACTTTCTCACCAGGTATATCGGGCGAAACCTCGGCTTTAATAGAATGAACCTTTTCAAGAAATAAAGAAAGCTTCTGTTCATCACCATAAACTCGGTTTAAAATCTGATCAAACTCAAACTGAATGTCATTTGTGAGTTTGCCAGATACGTCGTTACTTCCAGGTTGTATTTGACGTGTTCGTAGCACATCCATTGGAATAACACCTCACATCCATCTTCTGTTTATGTATTGCGTAGGTATCTCCTCAACATCCAAGTTAAAAAGAACAATGAATACATGGCAACAAAGGGTTCCAAAATACTCGTAACGCTGACACAAATAGGCAATAGATCTACACGCCTCATTATATGAAACCTGCGTATAATAAAATCATATATTGTAATAAAAAAGATGATTACACATATATTTTTCTACAAAGCATTCATGTGTTTGCAATTGGGAATTGTGAGAAATCATATATGGGTATATAAATGTATATTTAAACCAATCATGTAATGTTATACGCAATTATGGTTATTTAAAAAGTTTATAAATACAATCATATATGTTTAAACAACAATATCATATGTGTTTACACAACTGTTTATATACACGATCATGTATAATGTTTATATTGAAATTGTTACTCATTATAGATTTACCTTAAATTCTGCGTTTGTTCTAAATGTCTTGTCCTTTTGCCTTATAGTGAATATTTGTAACCCTTCATCCTCAACGACATTCCATTGAGAACACTAACGATCTACTTTGATTATCTCCTTTTGAACGTCAAAGAAAATAGGCCTAGTATATAACATTGATGCGTGACGCTTAATATTGCGCTGAGTTTTAAAGGCGGTAACAGTTGTGTTTGTAGAATGTTCCTCAGTTATTTGAATGCGTCTCTGTCTGTCCATGACGGTGTCATGATTTAGTATGAATTTTAACAAATCATTTCCATAATGCGCGAACTCCTTGAAAAATGAGTTCAAACTCTCTGAACAGGATGTAGTCTTCATTAGTCCGCACATTGGTTAATCCATAAAGAACCCATGAATCCACTTAGACCGTATTCTATATACCTCAGAAAGCCATGGATGATTTATAAAGTTGAATTCGGTCATCAAATTGTTCCATTTTGTTTCAAATTCTTGTGGACCAAGGTATACGCTCCATACGAGCTTCAACAACCGATCCCGGAAGTTTGTATTTGCCAATGTGTCCGTGCTAACCTGAACGTAAACATTAATAGTTTAACGACACCAGTCAAACAAAACATTTAATACATCATATATGACATAGATGATTTCATAATCGCGTACGTTCCACTTACCCTAGTAGGAAACATCCCCATTATGTGCCACATGCAAAGCCTATGCCTTGATTCATTGAATACAATAAATAGGAAGCGCCTCTCTAATAGAAGCGTCTTGATCCGTCAATACAAGCTTTGGTTGTACACGATGAACTTTTAGAAATGCTTCCAACAACCAAGTATATGACGGAATTTTTTCGTCACATAAGACACCAGACCCAACAACAATATGTTTGTTGTTGTCAATCGCAAGAAAAGGTATGTAGAAGAAACAATGTCTGCCGCAAAAATAAAGTGTTTCATTATTAAAAAGAATAATATTCAGAATAGTATTAAGAATATAATTATATGTTTCATTATTAAAAAAAAGAAAACAACACTTGTTAGATTTATATGTTGTGTCGAATGAAATAACATGACCAAACTCCGTATAGTTGAACCGCATTAACTCATCAGCCCATAAAAGTCCTTCAAGTTTACCGTCAGATACCTTAAATTCGAAAGCAAAATTCATCCCATTTGACACACGCTCATTGAACATGTTCACTACTATTTGAACATCACCATCTCCTACGAAGGAATCAAGATCCCTTTTAAAATTCTTATAATCAGTGCGACTAGAACCAACTTCTTCGTAATCTCCCTTTAAGCATACTTGCAGTTGATGTGCCTTCGCAGCTCCTATGTTTACCCTTGTTGCACGTTGTATAAAACGTTTATCCGAAAACCTCATCCGTCTTCTATTGCGGGATAAAATTCTTTCGCCCTCATCATAAACAGGATGGTTGTGCGTATCATTGAAGTAATATAACTTAAAAAGGTTTGTTCCAACCACCTTTATGAAACGAACTTGAGCATCACATCCAGTTACTTTGAAGTTGGAGTTATGAAGCGACTTTCTGTTCTTTTTATCATTCGTGCTGTCAACTTTCCTTTTGTTAGGCAGGCCGACTCAGTGGAAAACAAGGTATTTCAACCTCGTCGTTTGATCAGGAAATTTCTTCTCAGTTGCTAATCTTATAGCAAATCCACAATGTTCTGCGTACTTATCATACATATAAATGCAATGTCCCATTGATTGAAACAAAGAACCGACCACAGGGACAACACCTTCCGGTACATTTGGTACGACATTTACAGGAATGTTGTAGCGTCCAACGGATGACAGGGCTTTCTTTATAGATGAAGACATTGAGTAAGGGGGCGGAGCTTGAAGAGCGAAGTGAGCTGCGCTAGCCTATTACGTTTTTCAGCAGCAAGCTACGGTCTAACGCTTGCCTCCGGTGGCTAACCTAGGTTTGATGATACATCATCGTTCGTTGCTTTCATGGTCCTTTCAACGCCTTCATCATTTGTTCCATAAACTTCTCCACATTTGACCAAACATAACCGATAAATAGCTTCGTTAGAGTAAAAGTAAACAATGAAAACTAAGAAAAAATATGCTCACAAGACGTTCAAGTAAGTGGTATATAACTTTCACTATTCATAATATCGTAATTGAGTATAATGCGTTACCAATGGCCAGACCGATATGAATCATTAATGATATTTCTCGTCTATTTTGGTTTTGTGATTATAAACACCATCCCATTACGTCCATATTAGTTATTCTTCAAGATTATGACTACCTTTTACAAATACAATAGTATATTAATTTCATTTAACACGTTTACACATATTGATTGGAATATGAAAACATTCGCTTATACATAAACTAATATTATGATTGTATATTATCAAAAATCTTGAAGAATAATGATCTTACCTTCAAAATCAGAGTCGGCTTCATCGTGGTTCGATTATGGGTTTATGTCGTCCATTTGAGATTCGTACATCTCTTCTTCAGTAACCAAGTTACGATGATTAGTTTCTTCGTTTTGATTGACAACCATATCTTCAAAATTTACTCGAAATGCTTAACCCTAGTTTCTTTTTCGCTTGTCTGCAAATTACTTTCGCGATGAACACAAACAATTTTGATGTTTTTGACGCAGGTTTCTTTATGATAAGCATGATAATAGCTATTGTGTTGCAAATCATTTGAATATTTCCTTTGATACACGTGGTATGATGAATCCCATATAGTTAGGGATTATTATGTTTTCCTTAATTACTATAACATAACTAATGACGATTATGCCCTTATAAATAAAACAGATTTAATGTTGATTAGAATTAATTTGGTTGACTTAGATTTGTCCCTTTATTCCTTTAGAATGTCTGTGTTCCTGTATGAACCTCCCTATATATATATATGCATACGTGTGTCAGTGTGTGTGTGTGAGAGAGAGAGAGAAGGATGAGAACAATTACTTTTAACTTAAATTAAGAAATAAAATAAAATGATTTATATGCACACAAACACACACACACACACATATAGATATATAGAGGGATGTTCATGCGAGGACGGTAACAATTTATGAGAATGCGAGGACAATCCTCAGCCAATCATTTTGTAGATGAAATTTTTCATGTACAAAATCACATATGATTCATGTATAAAATCAGATATGATTCACGTACAAAATCGTATATGATTAGCCACGACTTTTCTCGCGACTTGCCCGCGGGAAAAGTCGCCCGTGTCCTTTTTGATGCTTACAAAATCACATATAATTTTTGTACATAAAATCATATGTGATTTTGTACCTGAAAAATTTCATGTACAAAATGATTGGTCGAGGATTGTCCTTGTATTCTCGTAAATTGGTACCGTCCTCGTATGAACCCGCCCCTATATATATGGATATATTTAAATTTTATACTATATGAAAATTTATATGTATTAATTATTTAAGTTAAAAATGAAAATGTTTAAAGATTAGGGTGTTGAAAGTACTTTTATAAAAATGAAAAATGGATAAAGAAACTTTCAATAATTAATGTGTTGAAAACGTTTTAGAATAAATAAAAATGAGAAGAAAAGATAAATACGATAGATGGTTTTACGTTTAACTTTGATTTTACCTTTTTAAGGATATAAGTAGATAAAATAAAAAAGAAAATTTTGAAAGTTTTGCAATGACACATCACAAATTGTAATACTTTCAAGATTTTATCAACGCAACGGTCGTTATCAAAACTCTTAAATAACTATTGAAAACAAACCGTTGGTTATATCGAAAAAAAACTTTAAAATATATATATATATATATATATATATATATTCAACGGTCGTTATCAAAACTCTTAAATAACTATTGAAAACAAACCGTTGGTTATATCGAAAAAAAACTTAAAAATATATATATATATATATATATATATAAAACGTTAGTTGAAAAAAAACTCGAAAATCCCAACAAAATTAAGAAGAAATGCTTGCTTGAATTACTCTTTTGACACAGAAAAAAATATAACCATTAAAAAGGGACATGTTGAAGTTTAAAGAGGCTTAATCAAAGAGAGTAACCCTTTTAAATTCCAACATTAACTGTCGTCGTCAAAACTCTAAAACCGCTACAAAAAACAATTCCCCTGTTCCATCATTGAAAAAAACTTTAGAAAAATTAATATTAGATAAATAAGTAAACAAAAAAATTTAATCTCGACAGAAGTCAAAAGTAATTCATACCCGAATTAGTTTTCTCCAAGTGTACTTTAAAAAAAATAACCATTAAAAATGAAAA
Source organism: Silybum marianum (assembly GCA_036898165.1). Taxonomy (NCBI): domain Eukaryota; kingdom Viridiplantae; phylum Streptophyta; class Magnoliopsida; order Asterales; family Asteraceae; genus Silybum; species Silybum marianum. The sequence goes on along the minus strand of CM072530.1, from coordinate 17,960,341 downwards.
TGAGAAATTTGTTGAGGCTACATCAAAAGAAGAACAACTTCTTCTATGATGACATCTAAAGCAGATTCAATGGCCCGTTTTCCGGTTTTGTAGTACTTTCTAGATTCCATAATTGAATCGTCATTGCCATCAAAACTCTATAACCGTTGTCAAGAACAAACTGTCGGTTTTATTGAGAAAAAGTTACAAAAAGTATAGAAGACAAAAGTAAAAGAACTCAAAAATTTGAATTTTTTTTCAGAAAGAATATTGCATACCCGGATTAATCTTCTTGAAGTAACTTGAGAATCGATTTGTTGAGAAATAACGGTTTATGAAACGAAGAACATATCAAGTGATGAAAATGGTAAATAAGAGATTGAACAATGAACAACTTATGAGTAAGCAAAAGAGAGGTATTAAAAGAGTAAATGAAAATGGGCTTGAAGGTTTATTCTTTGAAGATTGCAAAACAAAACAATGAGGAGATGAAGTGGAGTTAGTTCTTTGAAGAATGCAAAACAAAACAATTAGGAGATGAAGAGGAGTTAGGGAAGATGAATGGGACGGTGTTGAATGCCAACATAAATTAATAATCAATGTTGATGGAAATTAAATTGAGAAATAAGGAAAAAAAGGATTAAGAAGAGGCTGAATAAGAAAAAAGATATGTGAATTTCTAGACCTGAGGAGATGCCACATCATACCTCCCACATCTTCCTTTTATATATATAGATATATATAGATTCTTAATATTGCTCTACTTTTATATTATTGAGAGATTAGACATTTGGTGGTTTTAATCCCTCAAGTTTAATTTCTCAACTTTACGTACTAGTAGGTATAAACTTAACATTTTAGGTTAAGTTTGGTTTCATTCTGTACGTGTGTGACCCCTTGTATAACGTTACCTCACAATTTAGTCCGAGGTACAAGTCGATTATGCATTCAATTTCCCATATAAATTCATATACTGAGATTAGTCTGTAACAAAATCTAGGATATTATACCTACTATCTCACCATGTACCCCTATTGAATCCCTCTAGACGGAGACACAAGAACTAATCAAAATCAATTTCTAAACAGATTATAAACGTTCCCAAAACAGACCTCAAACACCCTCGAAAATGCTTCGAAAAAGCCCTCAACCAGCTATTTTATCAAATATAGCAAGAATTGAGAATATTACTCCTTAAGTAAGAAAAAGAACTCTTCCCAAATTACACGGTACAGAGACGCTTACCAACAATCCACCTTGATGTCTAAAAAAGTTACCCAATAAGGTAAGTCATGCCTAAATCGTATTTATTATATATATATATATATGTATTTATTTATTGTTGGGTCACCGATGATTTGTTGATGACTCCTCAATATTTCCTTAGTCAAAATATTTTATATTTTGGGTTCTTTGTAAAAGTTTGGTTATACTCAGCAAGTTCAGCGAATCGAAGACTAGCTGATACCAAAGGAACATATCAACATTTGTGGAAATGAAGATATGACCTCCGATCAAATACCAGATTTTTCATCCGCCGATCTCCTCAAGCTGTTGTATCCGCCGATGGAAGTCTCAAGTCTATCGGTAGATATTTATGTAGATCCCCCTTGTCATCAATATCAGCAATGAACGTGTCACCCAAGTTATAAATGCAAACATTTCCTTAAACATCATAAAGGTATGTTTGTCTTTATCTAAAACTTTATGTGACAACAAAGGAGTTGAAGAAAAGATGAACAATGTCCTGTCTTTTCATCTGTACGATAAAGGAAGACACCACATCTTTGTTTAAAGGTAACTCAACCATCAAATGATATTGTGACAAATGTCCCCATGCATTTAATGCACGACACACTATAAAAGGAGAAGAAGAGCTTTCATGCAAACAATGATTTTAGCAAGATATCTTCTAAGTGATCAACTTGATTTGGCATTTTTAAAAACAACATTGTAAATTTCTTTGTGATTTAGGTTGTACTCTTGTTTACTAAGTATTAGATTGTTAGAATAAATTTTATCTGTTCTTTTCCGCAACAATCTGTTTCCTAAGTGTAATTCTTGATATTCATATCAATAAGAATTTAAAAAAGTTGAAAAATAATGTGTAAGTGTATTCAACTCCCCTTCTACAATTTCTTACCTGCTTGCCATTACCCTAAACGGGGGTAACATATGTATAGGCATAAGATCATGTGAGAAGGAGAGTTAAAGTAAGAAGCGTAAGAAGAGATCTGAACCAATAATCATTTTTAATCTCATACCCATCCATGAATTGCGACTTGTAAGGGGGTTGATCTGGTGCATCTTGGTGCATCTCATCCTAATGTGTATCGAAGGGTGACGATCCCTTCTTATGCTTCTCATCATAACTCTACTTCTCACCGGAACCCAACCCTATATATATATATATATATATCATCTTAAAGGTCAGCCTTTGAGTTTGGACATAACACTCGATCTGAATGCTTACATCACTTTTCTCTCGAATCATATTTATTGTTATTTCCATGTTAATAAGGAGAAAGTTTCATCTCAAGTCATGCAATGTCATTTGTTAGTTAAAGAAATTTCATTTTTTGCAACTTTTTGATATATTTTTGGTGTTTCAACACTATTATCTTAAGATCCTCTAATTTTAATCAAATAGATCATGATTTAGATCATTTACCTTATCTTATAGAGTGATCTTACTATATACTTTCAACAAATCTTAATCCTAATAGAACTACACAGTTCTTGGACACTATAAATACAAGACAAACACCACGAAATATACATCCATCCATAATACATATACCTTACAGGCATTTTAAACCTCCAAATAGAAACAAAGAGACTAGAAATCATAACAACCTAAAATCTATATTTAAACATATGTTTCTAGTACTTGATGTTTTCAGTAATTCATCGATCTCATATTTGAGTCAGACATTTGAATTAGAATATCATATCCTTAAATCAGAAACCTTGAAACCTTCTAATGAAACCTTCGATCTACAACAACAAGGATGAAACCTTGAAACCTTGAAACCTTCGATGTACAACAACAACAACAGCAACAAAGATGAAACCTTTTTGTCGATCTGTATCACCAAATGGTTTGATGAATCATTCTTCATTGATCTCCATCTCTCTTCCTTTTCAATCTTCTCAAATGGTTGATGAACTTTTTGTTAGTGTATATGATTAGCTTTAGCTTAGCCCAATTGTATTTAGATCATAGTCCGACCCATTGTATTGTATTTTAGTATATAATCCTTGTAACTCCTATTATTCAATCAAGGAAAACATTTTCCCAAAATATTATGGTATCAGAGCAAATCTGATTCTCTCTCATCTCCCTTCTTCTCCAAGGCAACCCTAGGGTTACACCTCTCCCCTCTTACAGTCATAAAATCTCCACCGCCCTTCACCCACTCTTCTCGTCATGGCTAATACCCCTCACAAAGCTTTCGATATTACAAATATTAAAACCTATGTTCCATTGATCCTGGATCTTGACCGACTCAACAACGACTCTTGGCATGAACTTTTCTCCACACATTGCATCGGATTCGACGTCTTGGATCACATCAATGACACCACACCAAAGCCAACAGATCCCGAGTGGAAGAAAATTGACTCTATAGTCAAACTATGGATATACGGTTCGATCTCTCAATCCCTTTTCCAAATGGTTCTCAAGAAGGATTCCACCGCTCTTCAAGTTTGGAACCTCGAGACACTTTTTCGCGACAACAAAGATACAAAGACTATGCAGATCGATAGTGAACTCCGAAACATAGTCATGGGCGACCTCTCCGTCACCGCCTACTGCACTAAAATCAAAACTCTTGCCGATCTTCTTGCCAACATGGATCCGAATTCCACTATACCTGATAAACACTTGGTTTTACTGTCAATGATAAAGTTTCTATTGAATTTGATGAATTTTGTTTTACCGTCAATGATTACAGGACCCGCCAACCACTAATACGCTGTGACAGTAAAGGTTCTCTCTATCCGGTCCTTCCCACCACTCCTCAAGAGTTTGTCTCCTCTAGCCAATCCACATGGCATCAACGACTTGGTCATCCCGGTGATCAAGTCTTGAAGTCACTAGTCTCAAATCGTTTTATTTCTTGTTCTCATGATAAAAATAATGTAATTTGTTCTTCCTGTCAACTTGGAAAGCATATTAAGCTTCCTTTTTCACTTTCTGATTTAGTTGTTTCCCATGTTTTTGATATTATACATTCTGATGTATGGACTTCTCCCATTTCAAGTATTAGTGGATTGCGCTATTATGTCATTTTCCTTGACCATTACTCGCACTATCTTTGGATTTATCCACTACGTCAAAAATCAGACGTGTTCTCTAAATTTCAAGAATTCTTTAACTATGTCAAAACACATTTTAATAAAACCATCAAATACCTCCAATGTGACAACCGGGGGGGGGGGGATACGACAACAAAACTTTTGGTGATTTATTTTCCACTCACAATATCACCTTCAGCTTCTCATGTCCTCACGCCTCCCAACAAAATGGGAAATCCGAACGCATGTTATGCACCATTAACAACGTCGTGCGTACACTTCTTTTTCACTCCCATCTTCCACCGACCTACTGGGTCGAAGCCCTTCATATGGTCACCCACCTCTTAAATATTCTTCCCTCACCACTATCCAAAACGAAACACCTCATTATCGTCTCTTCCGCAAACACCCTACCTATACCCATCTTCGCATCTTCGGATGCCTATGCTATCATTATCTCACCGTCTCACATAAACTCCAGCCACGCACCACCCCATGCGTCTTCCTTGGATACCCGACCCATCATAGGGGGTTTCGTTGTCTTGATCTTTCCTCCCACAGGATCATCATCTCTAGTCACGTTGTCTTTGACGAGTCTGTTTTTCCGTTTGGCTCAGTTACTCCCGACGAACCTCCCTCCTATGCTTTCCTTGATGAGCCGTCCGAACCTTCCCCCATCCTTCGTCCCTACCTAGGGTCCGCTCATCCCACTCCCACTCCCACCACTACACCCTATTCTGAGAACATGTCCCTTCCATTGGACACTATACCTCACACCGCCGAACCCACTCCCTCCCCAACACCTTCGGCCTCATCCATCCCAACCTATTCGGATACACCGTCCATTACGGACCCCACCCTGCCCCCAAACCAACCTACACATCCCATGACCACCCACGCTAAGAGTGGGATTGTCAAACCCTTGAGCGTCTTAATCTACATACTTCCTCCCTCTCACCTGTCCCCAGGTCCCACCTATAGGCTCTTCAGGACCCTCACTGGCGCCAGGCCATGAATGAGGAATATCGTGCTCTACTAACAAACGGAACTTGGGTTCTTGTTCCTAGACCCCCGGGGGTCAACGTGGTTCGGTCGATGTGGCTATTTCGCCACAAATTTCACGTCGATGGGTCTCTTGCAAGATATAAGGCCTGTCTCGTAGCCAATGGTCGCCGTCAGCGGCCGGGAATAGACTGTGATGAGACCTTCAACCCGGTTGTCAAACCGGCCACAATTCATACAGTCCTCAGCCTCGCCATTTCCCGCCAATGGCATATTCACCAATTTGACGTGAAGAACGCCTTTCTTTACGACCATCTTCAGGAGACAGTTTACATGCCTCAGCCACCTGGGTTCCGCAACCCTCGTTATCTGGACCATGTTTGTCACCTACAACGATCTCTATATGGCCTTGAGCAGTTCCCACGTGCATGGTATCATCGGTTTGCCCAATATGCCTTACAAATCGGGTTCCACCATAGTCGGACGAACTCATCTCTATTTATTTACCATACACCACGAGCCACTGCCTGTCTTCTACTTTATGTGCATGACATCATCCTCACAGCATCTACACCCATGTTTCTTCAGCACATCATATCTCAACCGAGTCGTAAGTTTGCCATGACCGGTTTAGGCGATCTTCACTATTTCCTGGGTATCTCGGCTGTTCGATCTTCTACGACCTTATTCCTCTCTCAACGACAGTATGCTGTTGAAAGTGCAAACCCGCACAGACTCCTGCCGAGCCGATTTATAAACTGGACACTACGGGTCTCTCGGTTACCGATCCCACTTTATATCGTAGCCTGGCTGGTGTTCTTCAGTATCTCACATTCACCCGCCCTGACATTGCGTTTGCTGTTCAACAATCTGTCTATACATGCATGACCCGAGGGAGCCTCACTTTCAGGCTCTAAAGCGGGTTTTGCATTACATCTGTTGCACCATGTCTCATGGCCTACAACTTCATGTATCCCCCTCCTTGGACCTCGTTGCATATTCTGATGCAGGTTGGGGGGGGGATGCCTAGCTTCTAGGTGGTCGACATTAGGCTATTGTGTTTTTCTTGGCGACAATCTTGTCTCATGATCTTCAAAACAAGGGGTTATATCTCGTTCTAGTGCTGAAGATGAATATCGAGTTGTCGCAAATGCCGTGGCGGAAACAAGCTGGCTACGCAATTTGCTTTAAGAACTCCACTACCCAACGAACAAGGCAACTCTTGTATATTGTGACAACGTCTGTGCCGTGTATATGTCTCACAATCCGGTCCAACATCAACGTAGCAAACACATTGAAATTGATATCCATTTTGTAAGAGACAAAGTTGCTCTCGGCCTTGTTCATGTGCTCCATGTTCCATCCAGCTCTCAATACGCAGATATATTCATGAAGGGCCTTGCCACATCTCTATTTCATGATTTCCGCTCCAGTTTGAACGTCCGACAGCCTCCCAATCAAACTGCGAGGGGATGCTAGTGTATATGATTAGCTTTAGCTTAGCCCAATTGTATTTAGATCATAGTTCGACCCATTGTATTGTATTTTAGTATATAATCCTTGTAACTCCTATTATTCAATCAAGGAAAACATTTTCCCAAAATATTACTTTTCTTCGACGATCTTCTCCTCTCTTCGTATTTGACTTTCTCAAAGGAATGATGACCGATCTCCTAATTTCTTCCTGTTCAATAATGTTTATGCCTCTCTTTTTGTTCGATCGTGAAGACGTATCTACTTATTTTTTAATTAGGTAGGATTGAGAGAAATGAGACGAGCAGGAGGTTGTTTTCTCTCGTGTATTTCTAAGGGTAGGGATGGAAATGTGGTGTTTGTCTGCATAAGTCTGGGTTCTAAAACCTCACGCTCAACTCCCTTTTAAATCATTAAGTTGCTTTCAAACAACACAATATAGTTGAGCGAATAAGCTTAAGAGTTCATTAAGCTGCTTCCAAACGAATACATGGCTTAATGGAAAAGAAGGTAAATAACCCTTAAGGCCTTTTTGTTTGCAGCTTAGTAGAACTCAACTTATTCGGTCAGTTATATGTGACTGGTTGGTAGTGGCTTGATGCTATATGAAATGGCTTGATCAATAAACTTTTAGGGAGAGCTTTATGCATAAAGTCATGTTTTTTTTCCAAATCTACTCAAATTAAAAAAAAACACCCATTTCATCTATTAAAAACCCTCTTAAATAAAAATCTTCCTAATTTATACAGACACCTTTATCCATACAGAACTTAACAAAAAATCAACCAAATAGCCCCTAAGTCCCCAAGGGTCGGATCTTGATCAGTCTCGCCTTTTTCTAATTTTAATTAACTGCGAGCGTCCAAACCAGCTAATGCCCACTTCTACTAATTTCAAAGGGCTGACAAACAAACAAGTTCCCATTGAAGTGTGGTCTATCTAGCCATTTACCGGTTATAGCTTGGTTGGTTGACAAATCTCCTGTCTGACCATAAAACACTTTTAATTAGTAAGAGAATATTTGTTTGCCATAAAACACTTTTAATAAGTAAGAGAGTATTTTTTTTAATGCACCAAAGTAAATTGAAGTTTAGTTGAATCTAAAAGAAATATATAAAAAAATAATCAAAATTAATCTCTGTTACAACTTTAGGTTTTAAAAAGTACTTAAAATACAACCAAATATTATATCAGACACAACATCCCTACGAGAATAAAATCACAAAAACCCTTCCCAGAATTGCACATAACTCGGACAACCAGAAAATCGATGATATGAAGTTGACCACTTAAATCAAGCAAAAGCTCGCATCCAAGATCCGTATTCAAGGAACGGTTTTATATCATACTTATGCTTGTAGCCAAAATTGAACACAAAACATGATGATTTTAACAAAAGAAAGAGAGAAAAAACAATCGTTGTTTTTCATTTAGATGATTATAACAAAAGAAAGAAAGAAAAACCAATCGTTGTTTTTCATTTAGATGATTACGTGCCTTGTTGGCGATGTTGTTAGAAAGCCAATCCAAACCCTCATAAAGTCCCTTTCTAGATCACAAATGCTCTAGATATACCTGTCATAAATTACACGATGAGGATTTTTGAAAGCATCTTAATGAGCTTAACGGAACTCACAAGTTATTCGGTCAACTACATATGACTGTTTTGTAGTGGTTTAATGATGAGAAAGTGGATTATTCATTAAGTTTCTAGAAGGAAGCTTTATGCATAAATCCAAGTTTTTTTTTCAAACCTGCCCGTCTCAATTAAAGAACATGCTCAAACAAGAACCTTTCGCATTTATAAAGACAAATTAATTCACATAGATAGTTGTATCCATGCAGGACTTAATGGTAAACCAACCAAATTATAACACCCTAAAAATAGGAGACAATTTAAACGCAATAAAATTATGGAATAAAGTTTAATAACGTAAAGATCACCTAATTGATGGGGAGGAGTAATAGAGTTTACATCTACGAATGGATACTAGTACAATAACCTATTAATCTACACAAATATGGAATATAGATTATGTTCGGTGTTGCGAATATCCTCAAAATAACTATACTAGTAACTTCAGTGTATGCACTAGAAAGTGCATTTCCAAAATAAGCCTCAACCGGCGACCGCTCTCACTCAAACCTTGGAAGCCCCGCTAACACGATCACCTAATTGATCATTTAATAACGTAAATGATCATTTGAAAAAAAGTGTTACGCTTAACGCCTAGTGAGAACAAACAGTTAATGATTAAAGCTATGAAAAATTGAGTAATAAAATGTAGCATTAAAAAATTGATTTATGAATTTAAGCTCACGCTTTCCCTTGGAAGGGTGTAAAACATCTAAAGATAACGGGGGAGACCCGATTTACCACTAGTTGGGACAAGACACAAAAATGAGTCACGAACCAATGTTATAGAGCGTCACAATAAGGTTTAGCAACCACTGACATCAACCCAATCCAGTATATAGTCACTTGTGCACATAAGCTCTTGCCTCAAAAATTACACATTTTATCACAATGCCTATTCCGAGTGAGTGAAAGGATGTATGGAAATTACACAATTTATCGCAATGCCTATTTCCAATTTATAAGCGAGATGGTACAATCCTTCACATAATTAATTACCGACTTATATGCTTATGGATTCATTACATTTTAGTCAAATAATTCAATACATCAATTTAGACATATTAATAATTTTTCAACACAATTACTTTGTATCAACATCATTTCTCATCAAGTGATTATTTACCAAAGTTAGGCCATAGTGATTTTGAGTTCTAAAATCCTCATTATGTTGGAATATGTGAGTACTAAGTATTTAAAACACTTCCTCATACTCATTTTAATTATAACTAAAAGCCCAAAATTTCTCAAGTTTGACCTAATTTGTCAAAATCCACCAAATGGAAAAATACTTGAAATATAGACTAACAGGAACGTGTGCCGTGCTTACACGGATTGATATGATGTCTAGTTTGATTGACCGAATCAAAGTATCTCAAGTGGAGGCACTGTTGGATGAAAACCTCAAGGATGAGGTGATGGTAAAGCAACACGTACTTTTGACGGAAGACGGTCGTGGTTTGAAGTTGTTCCAAGGTCGTGTTTGGGTACCCAAAATTGGAGGCAACCGTGAGCTACTTTTAGAAGACGCACACAAATCGAAGTATTTGATTCATCTAGGTAGCACCAAGATGTATAGAGATTTGAAGTTGACGTATTGGTGGCCCGTTATGAAGTTGGATGTGGCCAATTATGTGGAAAGATGTGTGACGTGTTTGCAAGTGAAAGCGGAACATCAAAGGCTGTATGGGAGTCTCCAATCGTTAGAGATACCTGAATGGAAATGGGATCACCTCACTATGGATTTTGTAACGAAATTACCAAAGACCTCGAACGGTCACGATACCATATGGGTAGTGGTAGATCAATTGACAAAGAGTGCTCATTTCTTAACAATGCGGGAAGCCGGACCCGTGGATAAACTTTCTAAGTTGTATGTCAATGAGATCGTTTCAAGACATGGTGTGCCTTTAACTATCGTGTCGGATCGAGATAGTCGGTTCACTTCAAATTTTTGGGAAGGATTGCAAAATGGAATAGGCACCAAGATTCACCTAAGTACCGCATACCATCCCCAAACCGATGGCCAAAGCGAGAGGACCATTCAAACTCTCGAAGATATGCTTAGATCGTGGGTCATCGATTTTGGTGGGAGTTGGGACTCGCATCTACCACTCGTGGAGTTTGCCTATAATAATAGTTACCATTCTAGTATCAGAATGGCACCGTTCGAAGCCTTGTATGGACGGAAATGTAGAACACCGGTGTGTTGGTTGGAAGCGGGTGAGAAACAATTTGCCGGTCCCGAAATTGTGGAAGGGACGACCGACAAGGTGAAATGTATTCGCGAGCGGCTAAAGGCGGCTCAAGACTGTCAAAAGAGCTATGCCAATAAGAAGAGAAGACCCATGGAGTTCCAAGTGGGGGAGCGGGTTATGCTTAAGGTATCCCCTTGGAAGGGTATCATAAGGTTTGGAAAGCGTGGGAGCTTAGTTCTCGTTTCCTTGGACCGTTCAAAATTTTAGAAAAAGTGGGACGACAAGCGTATAAATTGGAGTTGCCACCCGAAATGGCCGACATACATCCTACGTTTCACATATGTTATTTGAGGAAATGCTTAGCGGAAGAAGAGAGTGTCATACCTATCTCGGAGATCCGAGTCGACAATAGTCGTTGTGTGGAGGAGCCGAAAGCAATTTTGGAAAGAAAATCAAAGATGCTTCGTCACAAAGAAATTTTCATGGTAAATATCCAATGGAAGCATCACCGAGGGTCAAACGTGACATGGGAAGCGGAAGAGGGCATGAAGAAAAGATACCCTCATTTATTCACTTAAGTTTGTAAAATTTCAAGGACGAAATTAATTTCAAGGGTGGGAGGATTGTAACACCCGGAATTTTGTATATAAGATTTTAAACTTCGCATCCTAATATTTTGATATTTATAGTTAAATGGAGTGTTTCAAGGGTTTAATGTTGGGTTACAGTGATCTGGAGGAAAGGAGCAAAAACTGGAACCGAATTGAGTTTCAGTACCAAGTTGGCGATCATGACAAGCTATCTTGCCATGTCATGATCGCGGGGCAAAATCGCAGGAAAACCAGGTAGCCAAAAATCGATCAAAACTCACAATACGCGTTTTGCAATCACGACAGGCGATCAACCCTTGTCATGATCGCAGGGCAAGATCGCCCGGGTGGTCCAGGAGCACATTTAAGTGCGATTTTCAGCCCAATGTTCTCATTTTATCAGATAACAAAAACGTGTTTTGGCCTCTCCCATCTGGATGAGATTTTAGGGCATTGAAGGCTCTCATCTACCTCATTCCAAACCATTTATTGTTCCATTAAAGTGAAAGATTCAAGTCAAAGATCAAAGGTTCAAGTGCCAAGTGCTGGTGTTCTTCATCCCTCTCATCTAAGCATCACCTACTTCATCTTCTTCACCATTTTAGGAGATTTTCTAGGGTTTTCCTAACCCTAGCTATGTGAGTTCATTTCCAACCCTTTACAAACCTAATACTTGTTCTAAATGCTAATGTTTACCCTTTTTAAGTTATGATTTCAAGTATTATCGCATTTGGTTAAGTTTGAGTATTTTAGGTCAAAATGAGGATTTTGGGGATTTTGATCTTGGTTATGAAATGAGTAATTTAAATGGTTTTATCTTACATGGAAATGTCTCTAGATGAGAAAATCTTTGATTATGGAACTAAAACTATTTGACCTAATTTTCGGTAAAGTTCATATTTCAAAGGGAAACATTTATATAAATGGTTTTCGGTAAATGGAAAACTATCACTAGGTCTGGTTTGATGTAGTTGATTTATAGACTAGCATGTAATAGATCCATAGGCATATAAGTCGGTCTTTAATCGGGATTGTTGTCCCCTTTCGGTCAACGTATAGGATCATCGAGTTTCGTACATAAATTGTATTATTGGTTGACATCAATAGCCTTTGATCCTTGCGTGGGTGCTAACTAAGATCATCGAGAGGCGTACAATTGTATTATTGGTTGTCACCAATAGCCTTTGATCTTTAGCACGAGCTCGAAGACTGGAATCATGGAGAGCCGTACATTAATTGTATTATTGGTCGTTACCAATAGCCTTTGATTCCTAGGGAAAACTCTTAACATGAATAGTGGCTTATTTTATATCCTTCACTAAGAATGGTATCATCGGGTCTCCCCCGATTACTTTTAAAAGAACCTTGCTCAGCAAGAGTAAGCTTTCAAGTTGAGTTAATTGGGATAAAGTCTCTCATTCTTTTAAATAAATATTTTATGGCTTTATCCACTTAATTGTTTGTTCTCACTAGGCGTAAGCCTAACACTTGTTCTTAAATGCCATGTTTAGCAGGTGTTCGAGATAGCGGGGAGTCTTAGTGAGGAGCGTATAGACGTGCCGGTGAAGGCACTATTTTTGGGATTACACCGTAGTGTGTAAATATTGGAGAAGATAGAAACATTATTTTGAGGATATTAGTGACACCCGAATGTAATCTATGTTCCTGGTTTGTATAGATTTTTAGGTTGTCATTTAGTATCCTATCTGCAGCTGTAAACTCCTATACTGCATCCCCATTTATTGGGCGATTTTATATATTCCGCATTTTATTTTCAGTTTAATTTTGCTCTAAATTTTAGGGTATTACACCAAGCTAGGATTGAGTCAACCCTAGAAAACCCCCCAAAAATTTGATAGAGAAGAGAACTTTGCGTGAGAAGTGAAGAACACAAGATCCTTGGAGAAGAAGCCTTAAATCTTTAACATTAAAGTTGAGTAAATTCTTGTGGTTTGGTGGATTTGAGGAGTTAATACTCCAAAAATCGACATGGGGAAAAAGTTTGGAGAGAAAAAACGTGAGTGAAAGTTACGGGTAAGATATCTGATGGAAAACCCGAGAGCACCACTTTACTGTGCGAAAATTGCGTCTCCCGCGACCTGGCGCGTGACCCCAAGCCGCGGCGCAGGTCGCGCGCTTCTGAGTGCCCAAGCTAAACAAACAGTGAGATGCGCGAGGTGCCGCATGACTTCAGGTCGCGGGCATGGCCGTGTGAGAGCGAAAACTCGTTTTCCTAGGTCCCAAATGCACACAGTGCCGAAAATCTCAAAACCCACTCACATAAAATGATTTTTAGCTCCTAAAACTTAATTAAATGTTCCTTAATTGCGATTAAACCATCAACCCAATAAAATCAACTTAACTATAAAGTTTTCAACTCTACCAGATTTCATTATTTTTTTCTAAAATTTCCGAGTGTTACAATCCTCTCACCCTTGAAATTGATTTCATCCTCAAAATCTCAAGCTAACCAAACAAGTGAGGATATCTCCTCTTCAATTCTTCTTCCGCCTCCTACGTCATGTTTGATCATCGATGGTGCTTCCATCAGACTTTTACCATGACGATTTCTTTGTGACGTAGCTTTTTCGACTTTCTCTCTAGGATTGTCTCTGGTTCTTCTACGCACCAATTGTTATTGTCAATGCGAATTTCCGAGAGAGGTATCACGCTCTCTTCTTCCACCAAACATTTACATATATAACATATATAGAACGTGTTATGAATTTCGGCCATCTCGGGTGGTAACTCCAACCTATAAGCTTGACGTCCCACTCTATCTAAAATTGTGAATGGCCCAAGGAAACGAGAACTAAGCTCCCTGCGTTTCCCAAACTTAATGATGCCCTTCCATGGGGATACCTTAAGCATGACGCGCTCCCCTGCCTGGAACTCCATCGGTCTAATCTTCTTGTCAGCGTAACTCTTTTGGCTATCTTGAGCCACCTTTAGTCGTTCATGAATAATCTTCACCTTATCGGTCGTCTCTTGCTTGATCTCGGGGTCGGAGAATTGTTTCTCACCCGCTTCCACCCAACACAACGGAGTCCTATATTTCCGTCCATACAAGGCTTCGAACAGGGCCATTTCAATGCAAAAATGATAACTATTATTGTAGATACGAGTCCCAGTTCCCACCAAAATCTATGACACACGATCCCATCATGTCTTCGAAAGTTTGAATAATCCTCTCACTTTGACCATTGGTTTGAGGGTGGTATGTCGTACTCAAATTTATCCGGGTTCCTAACCCATTTTGCAATCCGTCCCAAAAGTTGAGAAAGTGAAACGACTATATATATCCAACACGATAGTCAAAGGCACACCATGTCTCGAGACAATCTCATCAACATATAATTTCGCAAGCTTGTCAACTGGCCCGGCCTCTCGCATTGCTAAGAAATGAGCATTCTTTGTCAATCAATCTACCACTGCCCAAATGATATCGTGACCCTTTAAGGTCTTGGGCAACTTAGTCACGAAATCCATTGTGATGTGTTCCCATTTCCATTCCGGATCTCCAAGGATTGAGGACTCCCGTATGGTCGTTGATATTTCGCCTTCACTTGTAAGCACATGCATATCTCCACATAATCGGCTACATCCAACTTCATAACGGGCCACCAATACGTCAACTTCAAGTCTCTATACATCTTGGTGCTACCTGGATGGATGGAATATTTGGATTTGTGCGCGTCTTCTAAAAGTAATTCGCGGTTGCCCCCGATCTTGGACACCCAAATATGGCCTTGGAACAACTTCAAGCCGCAACTGTCTTCCGTCAAGAGTAGTATTGTTTCACCATCACTTCATTCTTGAGATTCTCTTCCAAAAGCGCCTCCGCTTGAGATACCTTAATCCGGTTGATCAAGCTTGAAATGATGTCGATTCTTGTAAGTACGGCCCGCGTTCCACTTCCGTACTCCTTTAGGCTCAACCCATCCACTACTATGTTCGCTTTATTCGGATGGTATAGCAATCACAGTCATAATCTTTAAGTAATTCGAGCCAACGCCGTTGCCTCATGTTCAGCTCTTTTTGATCAAAGACATATTTTGTGGTCGGTGTAAAGCGTACATTTTGTACCGTAGAGATAATGTCGCCACAACTTTAAATCAAAAACCACTGCTGCTAACTCCAACTCATGGGTAGGATAATTCTTCTAGTGCTCTTTGAGTTGTCTTGAGGCATACGCGATCACTTTGCCTCTTTGCATTAAAACGCAACCCAAACCCATCTTGGAGGCATCGCTATAAACAACGAAATCTTCGGATCCTTCCGACAAGGAAAGAATTGGAGCTTCACACAAATTCCATTGTAGGGTTTGAAAAGCTTTTTACTGCTTGTCGGTCCAAACGAACTTCACGTTCTTCTTCGTCAACGCCGTCAAGGAAGATGCAACTTTTGAGAAATCTTGTATGAATCTCCTATAGTAACCTGCCAATTCTAAGAAGCTTCGAAAATTCTGACAGACTCTTAGGCGGTTCCCAATTCATCATTGCCTCAATCCTGGGTGGATCTACTTTCATATCGTCGTGAGTGACTACGTGACCCAAAAATTGGACTTCCTTCAACCAAAAGTCGCATTTAGAGAACTTGGTGTAGAACATCTCTTCTCTTAAGATTTCTAGGGCTTCTCGAAGGTGTTGCTCATGATCTAACTTTTTATTGGAGTAAACGAGTATGTCCTCAATGAATAAGATTACCGACTTGTCGAGAAAAGGTCGACACGCTCGGTTCATCAAATCCATGAACATCGTCGGTGCGTTAGTCAAACCAAATGGCATTACTACGAATTCATAATGACCATAACACGTCCTAAAAGCCGTCTTTGCTACATCATCTTCTCTCACTCTCACTTGATGGTATCCCGAACGAAGGTCAATTTTTGAGAAACAACCCGCTCCTTGAAGTTGATCAAAAAGATCATCAATTCTAGGGAGTAGGTACTTGTTCTTCACAGTTGCTTTATTCAATTCTAAATAGTTGATGCACATTCTCATTGTGCCATCCTTCTTTTTCACAAACAAGACTGGAGCTCCCCAAGGTGACGAGCGAAACCTTTCTATAGGAGATCTTGTAGTTGTTGGGATCCCAGTAAATCTGGTAACGATGTATTTAAAACGAACAATATGCAAGAACACGTTGAATAACTTCACTATGTCATATATCTCACTTGTATAATTGTGGTTACAATGAATGGAGTGAAACGTATTAACTCTCGACTATAATGACTATTCTCTAATAAACTCTCTAATGAATGTCTAATGAATGTCTAATCTTCTATGATAGCTCTAACCCTCTATTTATATGAATAGGAAATACGATATAAGGAAAGTAGAGGTTAAGGCATTATACACTTGCCTTATTTACAATAAGATTGCTTCCTTATATTTAAACATTAAATCTTTCCTAAAACTTAAACCTTCCTAATTAATGACTTTGTTGACTTTACAATTTAGCCCTTCACATCTTCAATAGTTGTCATCTCGGATACAACATTTCCAGAGCTAACAATCTCCCCCTTTGTATTCAAGATTACAATTTATCAAATCAACACTTTTGAAGACGATTGAAATTTTGTCAACAAATCTTCATCTTGAAATCTTTTGCTCCCCCTACGAATATAATCACATGATAAGCTTCGTAGCTCCCCCTTAATTTTAGCATAACGTTTAGTAACAGAATGTCGAAGGAGCCGTGATGTCGTAGGGTAAAAATCTTTCTTCAAGTAGAACGTGTCACATGATGAAAAAGACAAAAGATTATCGGGTTAGGCAAATGCGATAACTTGAGGTTGTTCTGATGACCTCATCGTGTGTCTTTGTAATACAATTTCTCCCCCTCAGAATGATTAGGAGAATCCGAAGCATTATGAATGATCAAAGACAATAAATAAATTTGAGTGATCAAACACGTATGGGTAATGATGGGTAAAAAGCTAACATAGAAGCACAAAAAGCAACTATTATCACTTAAATCAAAAATAAATTCAAGTGACCTATATTCAGAGTTGCCAATGAGAAAATCTCTTGTTGGAACCCAGATCCCTTTCTAACGATTAATCAACAGATTGTATAACACAATATGAGCGGAAGCAATGTCGATCTATGATCGATAATAAGAAGTAATTCAATAATGATAAACAGCGAGAACAGTTTAGAAGAACAATCAGGAAATCGTATTAATAACCTTGAGCTTGATGATAATACGTATGAATGAACAGCGTGATTTTTCTCTTCAAAATCGTCAACTATTACAGTGAAGAATGAATCTATTGATAGAGATATCATAATAGCTTCAAAGGCACTGGGTTCTGAAGAGATAAACATCTGAAGAAGTTCTGAAGACACTTCTGAAGAGGTTCTGAAGAAGTTCTGAAGACACTTCTGAAGAAGATCTGAAGGAGTTCAGAACCTGTTCTGAACTTGTCTGTCACATATTGTACTGTTACTTTAGTCTTTCTATTTCATGTATAAATAGATAGGTTGTTAGATAGTTAGATGTACGTTTCCATAAGCCTTGTAAAGACATATTCTGTAATACTGTACTTTCAATCAATACATACGACATTTGGCTATCATCATTCCTGTCAAAATCTTTTCATATATTGATATCTTGATTGTTTGGGTCCTAACATCTATTTATAGTGTTAACAAATGAAAGTCAACGACCTAGCCTATCAGGAACTGACACATCATCTATACTAGATAACAGAATTGGTTACAAACAGAAACGCACGGAAAGTGTGATTGCCATGTCATCATAAGCGCGTGAGATACGGTTTGAGTCCAGAGATTCCTCAAGTCTCTGGACGTCTCTTAGATAACTTAAGTCAGAGAGTGAACTTTTGTCTTGACTTCTGATCTTGGATGCTTGTGACATTCTGGTTCATACTTTATTTAGAATGAAGTATAACAATCACCCCCTAAGTATGAAGTCCAAAATATGGAAATGGTAACTTCGTTCAAGTACTTTCAAATCCGTTGCAGTTTCCTTAGGCAATTTTAAAACTGTTGCTGTTTCCTTAGACATTTTCAAATTTGTTGCTGTTTCTTTAGACATTTTCAAATCTGTTGTTGTTTCCTTAGTAAGTTTACCAACTCTCAATCCAAGACCATCTCCAAAATTCTTTTTCCATTTGTTATAACGCTCTTTGGCAAGTGTTTCAACAGAAGCGATGTACACAGCACGCATGACGCTATCAGACCTTTTCTGATGGTTTCGTAAAACTGTAAATTCTGCACTTATATTCTTCCCACTTCCAGTAGGTGCAGCATCAAACACTATTTATATAGCATTTGAATTCTTGATAAAGGGCTTCGTATATGTGTTTGAATTCTTGATACAGGGCTTCGTATTTTGGATAAGAAGGGAACATTAGAATGAGAAGTGACAATTTTATGAAACATGTCAGTGATTTCCCTAACCTTTAAAATTGTGTCAAGTTTCTGAAGCATTCTTTTAGCAATGTCTCTGTCTCCTCTGCTTTTGCTTCTGTCATCAGTTGTTGGTCCCAAAGGAGTCTACAAGAGTTCAAGGATATAGAAACAGTTTGTAGAAGGGGGGGGGTTTGAATACAAACAGCCAGATTTTTTGTCTTTAAATTAGTATATATTGAACAAACAAATTTACAGTTACAAGCGGAAATAGAACAAGTAAACCTATTCTATTGTAACTTACGAAATCACACATATTGATGCACAAGGAAATAAGAGAGAAAAGAGACAGAGGTTTTAGGAATTAGAAAGTAGCATGCATGAGGATGAAGAAGATATCTTCATCCTATTTATACCCGTTTGCATTTAATGCAAGACAAAAGGTCTATGCCACGT
The DNA here is from genome assembly GCA_036898165.1 of Silybum marianum. Taxonomy (NCBI): domain Eukaryota; kingdom Viridiplantae; phylum Streptophyta; class Magnoliopsida; order Asterales; family Asteraceae; genus Silybum; species Silybum marianum. Next base: position 17,941,326 of record CM072530.1, on the reverse strand, counting down.
GTCAAGCTTGTTGAGGCTTCACTAGACTTCACACTGATTTAGATAATCCTTGCTATCACTGAACCGCTTCAGATCACTAGTTGATTTTCTTTTTCTTCAGCTTGGTCTTCGACTTTTGTTGAATGTACTTCTGGTGTGATAGTTGATCTTCAGGTCTTCAGAGATAGACTTGAAGTTTCTGAGCTTCAGCGATCGCTGATAGCAATCAGCGGATGCAATCGCTGAATTTGAATTTAAGTCTACACAGGAATTTTCACTAAGTATTCAGAGGAATCATATTCAAATCACTAAGAGGAGTTATGATCAACAATCTCCCCCTATTTGATTATGATTAAGAAATAAAGGAACATTGCTTGAAGGGATTGGTAAGGACTTAAAAAATATTCTAAATAAAATTTCTAAGTACTAATCTGTGAGTTCTTTTTCAGCTATGCTATTTGTGCTATTGAGTTTCATTTATAAGGATATGAAATCTCAATTTATACAAGTAAAAGCTTTAAGTACATTTACTGATTTAAATTTCAGAGAGAAATATCAGTGAGTTAAAGGTATGTAAAGAAAGATAGAACTCTTATGTTCATTGTCCCATTTACTATTTTCAGGGATCTTTTTTCAGTACACAAGTGGAGTAGAGTACTTCATTTGAAATTTCATTAAAAACAATTTGAATAATTACATGATAAGTGAAATTGCAAATATAAAGTGAAAGTACAGTACACTGAAGAGTTTATTACAAAGGAAAAATTGGCTAATCAGAGAGTCGCTCATGTCTTCTTTGTAATTCTTTTTCATAGCTCTTCTTCTGTCTAATCATCAGAGGAATATCTGACCAGCAGTAGTGATGCATGATCTTGATGAAAGCTGAGGGAGCCTTGCTGACTTCTGAATTTCTGAAAAACCCTAAGAATCCTTCGTTGTCCAAGTAAACCATACCTGGTTCAGAGAGGGTGATGATTTCATTTTCTTCATAGCGTCGGTCTTAAGGAAGAGAGGAGTTCAGCATGGAGACATCAGGGATTTCAAGGTGGCCAAAAATGCTTTCATAATTGAACTTAGTTTCATGCTCATTCTTTGAAGAAGAACCGCCTGCATATTTTCTTTTTCTTGAGGTCTCAACAAGAGGAGGAACTTGTACTAGCTGAGACTTCCTTTGAAAGAGTTGATCCAGTGAATTTTCCACCACGTCTTTGAATTTTGATTTGGAACCCTGAATGGCATCTCTGATTTCTAGCCATTGAGAGTATCCATAGAACTTCAAGAACTTGGGTTCTTTTTTTTTCAACCTTCGTATGCCTGTACATTCAAACAAATACCTTCAGTCCATACCTTTTGGAAGGACGTCCTTCGATCGTTGCTCGAATTATTTTTGAATCATATCTCCGAAAATTGAATCTTTTAGTGCACCAGCTTAGTTCTTTTTCTCTGTGGCTTGTTTCTTCTTTAGAGATGGCATTAAGGATCTTCTCTTGGGCGAGGATGGGATCTACATTCAGATTCTCTTTGATTAGTTCTCTCTGTACCAGAGCTTCAACAACCCGTTTACTCTTTTCGTTCAGCTTCCTAGTTGCTTCTTCTCTGGCAGCATCTTCCCTGAGTATTTTCCTTGCGATCTCTAGATCATTCTGTATCTGCCTTATCTTCTCATCCCTGAGTCTTTGAGCTTCTAGAGCTTGAGCTCTCTCTTCCTTAGACAAAAAAATAGAAATTGTCCACCACGCTGAGAGGTACCGGGTTTTCAGGTTCAGCGGTGGGCTTCTTTATTCTTTTGGCCTCGAGTTCCTTCAAAAAGTTTATTCGCCGTTCTTCTTCCTCAGGCTCGCTTATTGTTGGTCTCTGTACGCGCCGTCTTGGAATTAAACCTTCTTCATCTTCAGAGTCAGAGTCAGTTATGTACACAAACTGCTCTTCAAATGAAGGGTCTTTCCAAAAAGTGGAGTACTTTGGGGGACTAGACTCACTGAGAATGGGGGAAGGAGAGAGAGATTGGTCAACACCAAAATTTGGAGAGAGCAAGGAGTATAGGTTGGGGGTTCAGAGATGGGAGGATAAGGGATAAGGGGAAGAGTTACCTCTACAACAGTCTCCCCCTCAGATACTGGAATGGTGGCATCAACATCTGCCACCTGGTTTCCTTTGCCTGATTGGCTGGACGGATCCTGAGAAGGAGGTGGTCCATCCCCCAAAGGCTCAGCGTAGTAGACTTCAGGGTTGAAGATGCCTGGTCTACTACTTTTAAAGTGCTCAAAGGCACCCGGAGGGATTTCATCGTCATCATCATCATCATCATCATCTCCTCCATAGAGAGGGATGTTGTCTTCTTCTTAATCCTCTTCCTCCCCTTCTTCCTCATCTTCTTCATCTTCAGCGAAGATGGAGGGTTCTTGTTGTTGTTGTTGTTGTTGTTGTTGCTGAATGTAAGGAGATATCGGTGTGCCAGGTATTCTTTCATTGGTCTGACCGATGATCTCATCAGCTATTTCTTTGGCGCATCTCTCCCCCTCGATGTTGTCATGGGGGAGAACATGAACCACCATGGTCCGAACATTGGACCCTATATCTCTGAAAGACTCAGCGTGCAGAGACTGGTTGAGTCTTCTGAATTGACTCAAGCATTTGGCCTTGCGCCTTAATATCTGTCTCAACCTGGCGGATGGCCTGAGCATTCGCCAGAGTGTCTGCTTTAATGGCCTGAATGTCAGTGAAGACATTGTTGATCGTGGCCTTCATCCCTGGAGTTCCAGCGACGGTCTGAAAAATGTATTCTGCAGACCTCTGAAGGTTGTCCATCCGTACCCTGGTTTGAGCACATTCATTGACGATGAAGTCAATGGCAGGGATGGTAGGGTGTGGAAGAACGATCTTCGGAACCTCGACCTGGAAGGGAGGGAGTTTGGCACCAATCTTTTCTTGTTTGGCCCTGAGAATTTCCTTAGTGGTCATTGGTCGTTGAGAGCTCTTCCCTTTGCTTCTTAGGGAGAGAGAAGCAGCAATTGGAGAGGTGGTGATGGTGGTCGCTGTTGATGGTGGTGCGGTACCTGATGTCAACAGAGGCAGAGCGGCCAAAAATAGCTCTGGGTTAGATGAGGGATGATAAGACATGTGATGTATCCTAAGAGTACTCGTGAGGATTACTCTTAGGAACAATGCATGCAACGTCAATGTCCTAAGGATCATTAGCCTGTGTCTCAGCATGTCTGTAGGAGGCATGCTGAGGTCCTATGGTACTGGTTTTCCAAAATTCAGATTGTCGAAACAAGACCGAAGTTTGAACAACTTGCAACTCAACATCATCAGAGATAGGGACAACTATCTCTGAATAATTTGTTTGTGTGAGGACCAAAGAAGAGATGGTAGAAGAAGAAGAGAAGGCTGTGAATGTAGTACCTGATCCAGCCTCGGCGGAGCTGGCTATAACACGTTCAGTGACCGTAGTCGCTGAAGGTGGTGGTAGTGCTGAAGAAGCGGCAACGGGATCAGAGACTATTGTCGTGGCAGAGGTTGACGAAGGCGTTGGTGGTACGCCAGAATCAGAGAGGCCAGTCTTTTGAGAGACTGCCTTCTTGGCTTTCTTTGCTATTGTCTTCTGTGCGATGGTCTATTTATGACCATCGGTTGGTCCCTTACGCTTAGAGGGAAGGATGGTCCCAGGGTTACTCGCTGATGGGTTTGTTTGTGGGTTGGACACAGGGGTAGCAGCCGCAATAAGTCGCAGCATGTAGGTGGTATAGGGAGCATCGTCAGGGCAGATGTCGATCTCCAGAGACTTCTTCCCAACCAAAGAGAAGCTTTGGTTTGCAACCTTGGGGTATTCATCCTTAAAAGCGAATTCCAAGATGGTGGAAAAAAACCTGGGATAAGGGATGAATTAGTTCCTCTTCGCTGCCTTGACACGGTTGTACATGTCGCTGAAGATGTAGTCGGTGTAGTTCAGCTGGTAACCGGTGCAGAGGGCAAAGCCAAGGTCTTGGAGATGCTTGCTTGCCTGATAATGAGAACCAGTCTTCGAACTCAAGCATTGAATGACTTGAGCGAAGATGTATTGCCATCGAGCAGGTAGTCGCTTCTTTTCCATCTTAGAACCCACCGTCTTGTTCTCGGGGTTCTCCCAGACATACCCGATTGAGTCCAGAAATTCCTCAATCTGTTAAGTGGTTGGTTCAGGGGCCCATGATCTGTTCTTGGGCTTAGAAGGAAGACGGAGAGCGAGCCTTAAGAGATCAGAGTTGAAGGCAAAATGACCCAGAGAGGGGATCGTGAAGCCGATAGCAGGGAGCTCCTTGCCTTTCTCAGTGGTGACCGTTGTGCAGTGAGTAGAGTACCAGAGTGCCTGGAGATGCGCAGTGATACCTACGGGGTTGTGCACGAACTCGTACATCAGAGAGCAGACCTTGATGAAAGTGGCTCCATCGTTGAAGTAGGCTTTGTCAACTGGTATGTCTACCAGAGCAAGGTAGTTGCAGGCCTTGAAGGTGGCTTGTTCCATGCTGAAGTTGCTAGCAGGGGCATTCTCGATGATTTGAGAGTCATGTTCAGCTGTCTGAGAGATCTTGCTTGATGATGCCATGTCTGTTTCAAAGATGGGAACACCAAAGAGGAAAATCATGGTTTAATACAAGGGTAATAAACCAGAGTAGGGTTTTGGTACAAAGATTACCAAAATGTGTGGAAGAAAAACAAGTATTTTGATGAACAAAGATCAAAGTACTTGTGTTTAACACAAGAGAAATTAGTTTTTCTTTGTTTTTTAAAAAAAACTTGGTAGTTAAGAAAAATACCAAAAAAATGGTCTTCTGTTCTAAGATGAACCTAGAACAGGTTTTTGATAAAAATAGATTATTTTATGTTAATCACATTTAATTTAGGTTTTAAAATAAGTAAATATGTGAAGAAGTTATAAGAAGAGAAGAAAGGTGAGAGTCGACATTGTTGTTTTTACACAAATGAAAAGATTAGATAAAACCTTAAAAGTATAAAACTTTAAGAAAAACACACAAGTGCGTGTTCTTGGTGTTCTTGGAGATTGCTTGAAGATTGAAATTTCTTGCCATTTAGAAGGATATGAGCGCGTAAAAGAAAAAAATGAAACGGAATTTTGCTTAAATAGCATGAGGAGAGAGAAATGGATAGCTAAACGACGGTTTTAGCTTTTTGAAAAAGAAATGATGACCTAGCGCACGTCCCTAGAAAGGAGTGGAAAAGGAAACGTCGTGATCCGTCGTGTGTCTGATAAATGTCTGACGTGTCCTTTTCTCATTTGAAAAATATTTGATTATCATTTAATAAATAAATGGTAATCATTATTCTTAAACCTTCATCAATGGACAATAAAGGATTGTCAGTGATGGGTTTTGTTGTTTGAAGATCTACTCCCTGAAAAGAAGTATTCAGAGAGTGAAGAGAGATAAGAGATCATACCTGAGAGAGACATCAAGTATCACTGAATCAGAGTTCAAAGAATGGAAAGTTTATTCATCATTTAACATACCAAGCTCGCTGATGAGTAGATTAAATCTAGTTTCGTCAAGAGGCTTTGTAAAAAGATCCGCGAGCTGATATTCAGTTGGTACGAAATGAAATTCTACTTCACCATTCATCACTTGATCTCTGATAAAATGATATCGATCCGCGAGTGAAGAACGTGATTGTTTCAATTGCAATAGCATTAGTACTATCACAATATATTGGGATTTTAGAAAGTCTGAGATCGTAATCCCTGAGTTGATTTCTCATACAAAGGATTTGAGCACAACAGCTACCAGCGACAACGTATTCAGCTTCAGCATTGGAGGTGGACACAGAGTTATGCTTTTTACTAGTCCAACTAATTAATTTACCACCCAATAGGTGACACCCACCAGTGGTGCTCTTTCTATCAATCTTGCAACCTGCAAAATCACTATCAAAGTAACCAATTAGATCGAACCCTGAGCCTTTGGGATACCAAAGACCCAGATTAGGAGTTCCTTTCAGGTATCTGAAGATTCGCTTTACAGCGATGAGGTGAGATTCCTTAGGTTCAGCTTGATACTGAGCACAGAGACATGTAGAATACATGATATCAGGTCTACTTGCTGTGAGATATAGCAGAGACCCAATCATCCCACGATAGGCAGTGATATTGACAGGTTTCCCATTTGGATCTTTATTCAACGTCAGAGGAGGTGCCATTGGGGTCTTCATCGCTGAGCATTGATTCATATCAAACTTGTTCAACATGTCCTTAACATATTTACTTTGACAAATGAAAATTCCTTTGTCAGATTGCTTAATCTGCAAACCTAGAAAATATGTTAGTTCGCCCATCATACTCATTTTGTATTCCTTTTTCATTCGGTTTGCAAAACGAGTGCATAATTTGAGTCTTGTGGAGCCAAAAATAATGTCATCAACATATATTTGAGCAAGAATAGTATGACCTTTATATTTTCTTAAAAATAGAGTTTGGTCAATCTTTCCACGAACAAATTTTTCTTTAAGAAGGAATTTTGAGAGAGTATCATACCAAGCTCTAGGTGCTTGTTTTAACCCGTAAAGAGCTTTTTGGAGTTTGAAAACATAACCAGGATGGTTTGGGTCAGCGAAACCAGGAGGTTGTTCAACATAAACTTCCTCGCTGAGTTTACCATTAAGAAAAGCACTTTTAACATCCTTTTGAAAAACTTTAAAGTCTTTATGGGCATCATAAGCTAAAAAGAGTCTTATGGCTTCTAGTCTAGCCACAGGAGCAAAAGTCTTATCATAGTCAATGCCTTCTTCGTGTCTGTATCCCTGAGCAACAAGTCTAGCCTTATTGCGAATAACAGTGCCATTTTCTTATTTCGGAAAACCCATTTGGTTCCTATTATAGTTTTATCAGAGGAACGAGGAACAAGATTCTTGATCATTTTCTTAGGATCAGCGAGAGAAATAAAATTAACATATAGACAGATATTACCTATACCTCTACGAGTCTTGATACCTGCATTTGGATCACCAATGATTTGATTTATTGGATGATTTGCAGTCCATCGCTGAGCTGGAGGTTGAGGAGACTGATCAATAATAGATTCAACGATTTGCTCTCTTTCAGGGATGTCGTTGATGGTTTCAGCGATAGGAACTTCATTTAAGATCAATTCTGGAGGAGATTCAGAGGATTGATCAGTAGAGATGAAGCTTGGTTATTCACTGAAGAATTTCCTAAAGAAGTATCAGATGGAGGAATCTAATTGAGAGGACTAACGTTGATCCCTGATGTTGACGGATCGCTACTTGAAGTAGGAAGATTAGGGATTCCATCATCATTTGTTTCAACATTAGGTTGATTGTTGAAATAAATTTTCAGGTTCTCCATAATGAGATCTCATCCATTCATTTAACTCCTCATGTTCTTCAGAGATAGGAGCAGAATTAATAGGACGAGATTCATCAAAGTTGACGTGCATGGATTCTTCAACATGTTGTCTTCTCTTGTTGAAGATTTTGAAAGACTTGGATACAGAAGAGTATCCAAGGAATATCTCGTCATCAGCTTTTGGATCAAATTTGCCCAAATGATCTCTGTCATTAAAAATATAACATCTACATCCAAATATGTGTAGATATTTCAGAGAGGGTCTTCTTCCATGAAATAGTTCATAGGAGGTCTTCTTGAATCGCTTCACTATAATAGATCGATTTTGAGTGAAGCATGCTGTGTTGACTGCTTCAACCCAGAATTGTGTAGGTAGATGCAATTCGCTGAGCATTAAGCGAGCTGCTTCAATAATCATTCGATTTCTTCTTTCAGCAACACCGTTCTGCTGAGGTGTTCTTACTGAAGAGAAGTTGTGAGTGATTCCCTTTTCTTCAAAGAAATTAATCAGGTACTGTTCTTGAACTCAGTACCATGATCACTTCTCATGGAGCGAACGATAAGATTATTAAGGACTTCCATTCTCTTGATAAAAGCTATAATAACCTCAGGTGTATCACTCTTGGATCGAAGAAAGAATACCCAAGTATATCTGGAATATTCATAAACTATCACAAGAGTATACTTCTTTCCAGAGAGAGATTGGACATTTACAGGTCCAAATAAATCCATATGTAGAAGTTGGAGAGGTGAGGTCACTAAAGAGACTTGTTTAGATCTAAAAGAGGGTTTTGTCAATTTTCCATTTTCACACGCTGAGCAAAGAGATTCCTTTGCAAATGTATGATTAGGGAGATCCCTGACAAGTTCTTTTTGAGACAATTCATTAATTGCCTTAAAGTTTAGGTGAGAGAGGGGTTGTTTGGTAGTTGCTGGATGGTATAGAGCTGGATGGTACAGAGGTCTGGATGGTATAGAGGCTCTGTATCATATAGTGCAGAATGAAAAATGGTTGTTTGGTAGCTGCTCTGAATGGAGAGTCTGAATAAGAACAATTTACCATTTTAACCCTCATTTTTTTTCACAACAAAGCAATATCTTTTATTGCCAAACGGGAAGACCTAAAACCACCATACAACCAATCAACCATCTATTCAAAACCACCATACAACCATCTATCCACAGTAATATATATATATATATATATAGGTATATATAATACATACAGGGGTAGGTAAAACAAAGAAATAATCATAAAAACAAGAAAAGGGGAAGAAATCGAGAAGGGAAAAACATTACAGAATCAAGAAGGGGAAGAAATAATCATGAGGAAACATTACAGTAGCAAACAAAATCAAGAAGGGAAAAACTTGGGAAGAAACCCACAATAGGTAAACCAAAGAAATAGAATCAAGAATAGAAATCCAAAAGGAAAATCCACAAAAGGAAAATCCAAATCGATAAACAGATAGAAATCGATACATTGGTTCTTTGGTGTTGCAAGTTAAACAGATACCAAATCGATACCACATACCTAAGAAGAAATCGAACAGAAATCTAAAGAGAAAGAGAAATCGAACCCAAGAGAAATCGAACCCATACCTAAGAATGGTGGAGACGGCGGCGTTGGACAGTCGATGGTGGACGGCGGCGTTGGACAGCGGCCGGCGGTCGTGCCTCTGGACACACAGTGGGCGGTCGTGAAATGGTTAAGGTGGAGAGGGAAAGCGATAAAAGTGAGGAGAGGGATGGAACCGCTAAGGGTATATCAGGAACAAATACAGGTCTGAATCATTTCTCAAGGGTTTAGGACATGTACCATCCAGAGGCTTTTGTCACACTTAAGAGGGTCATTTATTTTTGCCAAACAACATCCAGCCTCTGCACGATTCAGACGTGCCTCTGGATGGCACCATCCAGACCTAAACAAACAGCCCCAGAGTCTTTTGTGCAATAACCAGTTTATGTCAGATGAGGCTCTGGAAATGAAACACATGTTTTCAGAGTGAGGTCTATTCATATTAATGACATACACATTTTCAACTCTTTTGCCTGTTAAGGCAAGTTAGTCATTTGAATCAGTGACAGCACATCTGTTCTTTAGAAATAGAACTTTGAAGTCTTTGTCACATAACTGACTAACGCTCAACAGATTGTGCTTTAGTCCTTCAACGTAAGCGACTCAAGAAAATGAGGTGGCTCCATTGGATAGAATTCCATAACCTTTAGTGTATCCTTTGCCATTTCCACCAAAGGTCACTGAAGGACCAGCTTCTTCCTTGTATTCAGAGAGCAGAGATTTTCTGCCAGTCATGTGCCTTGAGCATCCACTATCAAGATACCAGATACCTTTGGCACTCTGCATACAACAAAAGTATTTATTTTTCATAGGTACCTATATTACTATGGGTCCTGCTTAGTTAGTGGAAGGAGTGGAGGAAGAGCTACTAGCTGAAGAATTCTCTTTAGTGGATATCTTTGCCTTGGAAGGTTTCCCAACCTTGGTGGATTTCACTCTCGCTGATTTATCAGTTTGAGCTACTTTCTTTCCATGAGCTAATTTTTCAGCTTTGCATTAGGACATTTGCTGGCAATGTGGGTATTTTCACCACAGTGATAGCATTTCCTATATTTGTGATTAGGTTTGGAATTGAAAGAATTCAGAGTACGAGAAGAAACATTTTCAGGAGTAGAGCCTAGAATTTCTCTGTCCGATGTCCTTGGGGGTATAATAATATTTTCAGGGACAGGTGTAAGGTCGATCTTAATTCTAGGAGTTGATTGCTGAATATATCCAGTGATCTTCTTCCCAACTTTAGGATGACTTACAGAGGGAACAGAGGAGTTCTTTTTCTGTTTCTGAAAGTTTTTGATTTTAGGAACGTTGTTCTTGATCATTTTCTTAGAATCATCAGATTTAAAAATAGTCAAATTTTCAGATGAAGAGGGATCAGGGATAAAAGAGACAGACATTCCGAATTTCAACATGGAACGATCATTCTCTGATTCTTCTTTATCAGAGTTATAACCTAACCCACTTTGGACTTTAGAGGAATTTGAGCATTGATGATCTCGCTGACTTTATCAGAGGCTTTGCACCATCCTTCAATGGTAGCTTTCTCAGCCTTAAGATCAGCGACGGCCTTTTCCTTTTCAGTGATACCTTGTTGTTTCTCAATGCTAATTGTTTGATTTACAAAGACTTGATCTTTTAGGGAATCTTAAATCTTTGTTAGTTCTTTGATTTTTAAATGACAATTTTTTCAATTGTTCAGAAAGATCAATATTTATTTGTTCAGCTTTAATCTTTCCATTTAGAGCATTATAAAAATCAACGGTCATAGCATCGAGAGCAGAAAAGTTATTACTTTCAGGTACAAATGAGAGTTTACCTGAGTTGAAGGAGACTCAGAGCTGGAAGTTTCAGAGACTTCTTCAGCCTCTTCAATTCTTGCCATTAAACAGAGAAAGGCAAGATCTTCTTCATCGGAGCCTGATTCATCAGATGTTTTGGCCCAATCTTCTTCTTGATCCCAGTCAACTTCTTCAGCAATTAGACCTTTGCCCTTTTGCTGGTTCTTTTTCAGATCTTTGTATTTATTTTTTAATTTAAAATACTTTTCCTTTTTGTCAGAGTTCTGAGAGGTGGTGGGAGCAGCTATTTTCTTGGATCTATATTCGCTAGCAAAGTGACTCTTTCGCTGACAGTTATAGCATATGGCAGATGCTTTTTCAGCAGGTAAAGATTTTGTCATATCAGAGTCAGTGATAGCAGGAGATTTTAAAAAGTTTCTCTCTCTTGCAAATCTTTTAAAATTGTTCGTAAGAAGTGCCAGAGAGTTATCAAACTCAGAGATGTCAGCAGCAGTGAGTTCTTCTGAATTATTTTGATTTAATTCAGTGATAGAGGTGATGGAGGAGGAAACAAGTTTTGATGGTTCTACCTCTGAAGTCACTAGTGCCAAAGAAGTACTTTTAGAACCCTTGATTTCATTTATGAGGTTTTTTCTTAAAACCTGAGATTCCTCTTCATTTAGGAGCATTCCGTAAAGGGCACTCAAAGAGAGAGTTTCAAGATTCTTTGACAGTTTTAAACATGTAGTGTACACTTCCCATTGTTCAGGTAGTGCCTCCATGAATTTTTTCAGTATTTCAGCGTTAGAGTATTCTCTGTTGACGGTTTTCATGTCAATCAAGAGACAGTTAAACCTTTGGTGAACTTGAGAGAGAGTTTCACCTTTTGAGTGCATAAAACTTTCATACTGTCTTACCAGATTGATACACCTAGTGATTTGGACTTCATCAGTCCCTTCATATTGAATACACAGGGTATCCCACATGGCCTTTGATGTTCTCATCTTCATAACAGAATGATAGACTTCATCTGGTAAATACGTTGCAATTATGGATCTAGCTTTAGCATCTATAGCTACTTCCTTTTTCTCTTCTTTAGTCCATTGACTAGGATTTTTGATAATTCTCCTTTCAGCAATGGCCGGAGTGCTAGTAGTGGCAGGGACACTGGCTACCAGGGTTGTAGGAACAAATGGTCGATTTTCTAGATAGTAGGGGATCTTAGGATCTGACCCTTCTAGGAATAGAGTCATTCTTTCCTTCCATAATGGAAAGTTATCACGGCTAAATCTTGGAGGTTTAGCTAAAGATCCAATATCAATGTAGTTTGTATTTGTATTAGTCATTTTAAAATAGATTTGTTTAAAGATTTTAAAGATAAGAGAGAAACACTGCTTTGAAGGGGGTTGAATACAAACAGTCAGTTTGTAGAAGGGGGTTGAATACAAACAGTCAGATTTTTTGTTTTTAAATTAGTTTATATTGAATAAAAAAATTTACAATTACAAGCGGAAATAGAACAAGTAAACCTATTCTATTGTACCTTAAGAAATCACACAGATTGATGCACAAGGAAATAAGAGAGAAAAGAGACAGAGGTTTTAGGAATTAGAAAGTAGCATGCATGAGGATGAAGAAGATATCTTCATCCTATTTATACCCGTTTGCATTTAATGCAAGACAAAAGGTATATGCCACGTACGAAGCTTGTCCTTTGTCCAAAAAGCAAACTTGTATTTGGCCGCGTGTGAACAGTACCATATCCGATACGATGGGGACATAAGAGACAATTCGTACGTCATTTTCTGACATAGTATAAGGTTTGACTTTTGTGCATCGAGGATTAGATCAACTTTAATTTTTTTTGGAAAGCTTCACTTGATCGCTGAACTTGAAACTTCAAGGATGAACTTTCGAAGTATCGCTGAGGCTTCACAAGACTTCACACTGATTTAGATAATCCTTGTTATCACCGAACCACTTCAGATCACTAGCTGATTATCTCTTTCTTCAGCTTGGTCTTCGACTTTCGCTGAATGTACTTCTTGTGTGATAACTGATCTTCAGGTCTTTAGAGATAGACTTGAAGTTCCTGAGCTTCAGCGATCGCTGATAGCAATCAGCGGATGCAATCGCTGAATTTGAACTTAAGTCTACACAGGAATTTTCACTAAGTATTCAGAGGAATCATATTCAAATCACTGAGAGGAGTTATGAACAACATCAGTCTGGAGAGATGCAAAGCTCTTGACAATTTCCACAACTCTTGTAGAGTACTTGTGAGCCTCTAAGATTCTGTCAACACTTCTCCAGAAGTTAGATGCTTAAGACCCTCTCTTTCTTTATTGGGAGCTGAGATGCTTAACTTTCCTACCTTGTGATCTAGGCCCGTTTGGAAGTCTACCTATCCTCTATAGTTGATGAAGGCTTTCATGCATTCAATTATACGAAGGATGGCAACTTTGTTCTGATTATCAGTCCTCTGATTCATTTTATTTTTCATGTGTCTTTCCAGAGGTATGAGATCAGAAGGATTGATAGATAACAGATCATTATCACAGAAGTAGTAAGTGTTATTGTCTTCTCTGATCACTTTATAGATAGTATACATGATCTCTATGTTCTCAAAGTTTACATGCTTGACCCTAGAGATATTCTTTATTGGCACAATTGAGTACGTTTCTTTCCTTACTTGCCTGTGACTCATGAATCTGTTTTTGACTTCATCGCTTACATGATAGTCATTGGTGAAGTTAGGAAGCATTAAGAATATTTTCTTATCTGTAGGTGCGTATATGTGGCTATTCTTAATTTCCAAAGTTGGGAGTTCATCAAACCTCCACAACTCATCTCTCTTTTCTTGAATCTCTGTTTTTCTTTTGTTTGACGCTTCTTTCTTGGCCTTTTCAGTTTCAGCCTTAGCTTTATCAGCTTCAGGCTTGGCTTTATCTTCTTCAGCGTCTTGAACTTTGGGTTGTTCAGGGACAGATTCATAGGGTTTTGGAATTGGATTTTGGGATGTTGAGAATTCTCTGGTTCTGGCACAAGAGGAACTTGATTGACTTTTCGGAGGTTGGTGGGATTCTGATGGTTGATCTGGTTGAGATTGGGGGGATTTTGATGGTTGTTCTTTTTGTGTTTGTAGGGAGTTAGGTGGCTGAGATTGTGAGGTATGAGGTTGTGACTTGCCCAAAATATCAAGAATGAACTTAGCCATATCTGGATCTTTGGGAAATGGGCCAGAGTTTACGGCTAATGGTGTTGGTGTAAGGGGAGTTTGTTTAGATGGTGGTGGTTTAGAGAGTGGAACATCAGGAGCCTTACCTTTGTCCTGAGACTTAGTCGTCTCAGCGCCATCCGTTTTTACCTTTTTGGATGGATTCTCCCCCTTCTGAGAATCAGGATCCTGATCCTCAGACTTCTTTCTCTTCAATTCTGCCTTTTTGCACGCTCTGGCTTCTTTGGCGTTCTTCTTTTCTTCATAAGCAGCAGACAGAGAGCTTACCAGAGATAATAATTTTGAAACAGAGGTTTCTAAGGTTGATACCTTCTGATCTAAATTTGGTGAAGTAGAATTCGTTTTAGAGACATATTTGGCAGTCAGTGCATTGAACCTGTCCAACATAACTTTCTGAAAGATAGCCATGTCTGATTTATGAACCAAGGAGGAGGAAGAAGAGTTTGAAGCATCTGAGGGAATCACAGCATCATTGAGTTTCTTGATATCAACAACAAATGATCCAAACTCATTTGCAGATATTGTGACCCCTGGAGTCGGAATGTCATCAGGAATGTGAAAAATTGCCTCAGCGTTTGCTTTGATTGCTGCATCCAGTTGATTGAAATAGGCAGAGGCAGATTTCCTCTGAGACTCGGCATTGTCAGAAATTAATTTCTGGATAGCTTCCAAAGCTTGAGTTTGGGTAAGTTGAGCATTCATGATATCATTAAGCATTGTGTGATGGGATTCAAGGGAGATTTTTAGATCCTCCATAGATCTCTGAATTTTATCACCAAATGCCTGAAACGCTGCATTTATGACAAATTCAGGAGAGGTAATCGGTGCATCCCCAACACATGAAGCCCCTTGTATCTCGCATTCAGAGAGGCCCTCGTTCACGCCTGTTTTTATGTTGAGCGAGGAGGGACTTCCAACTTATATTCGAGGGCTATCAACGATAGGCACCTCTTCGGTTGTTCTGATTGGTTCAGCTGTGTCCCGATCATCAGAGGATGGGGAGCTGAACATAATGTGCTTACCTTTAGAGAGTAGAAAAACTCTGGTAAGTGGTGCATCCTGATGTTGTAACCCCTCTGATGGGAATTCGTCAGCTGCTACACTAGCAGAGGGTATGGACGTACCTTTTGCGTTCCCTAATGCTTCGTTGGTCACGGAGACATCAACGAAATGTGTAGGTAGTGGCGAGTTCTGGGGCAATTGAACTCTTATGTCTTCATCATCACCCTGTTGAGAGGGTGATGAGGATTAGGTGGCATCCCCGGTAGTGCTTGATTCAGAGGACGAAAGAATATCCTTTGATCGATTGGTTTCAGGGTGGTTTGGACTAGGCTGTCCTTTTTCAATGAGAGTAGATGTGTTGGCATCTACCTCAGCAGTTGTGATTGCCCGGGTTGGACTCGGTGAGATTTGCTCAAATGTGTCTCTATGGACATCTTCTGTTGCTTCTTGCATTAACCTATCAGGATAGGCAAAATCACTCAGTTGTTCACTCCCATTCTTTTCACACTCATTTTCACTTGACCCCTCACGTTTTATATTTGGCTCTAAATGCTCTGGGGTAGGTATTCTCGGTTCTGAATATACCAGAGAGCTTCTATAAGAGATAAGATTAAGAGAGGTTTGAGGAATAAGGTTAAGCATGTACCTAGATAGGTTTTTTTCTTGGAGCAGGGTAGCCACGTCTGTCAATTGTGGGTTTGTGAGATGCCATTGTGGCGATCTTGCAGAACGGTTGAAGGTGAGGTGCTTTTAGAGCATCTATTGCAGGATAAGTGAACAGAGATAGAAATCTTGGAAACATCAAAGCTGGAAGAGGTTTGCCCTGGTTCTGATGGGAAACTTTGGTGTGAACAGCAGCCTTCATTTCTTGAAAGATCAAAATGGCATAATCCAGAGGCTTGTTGAAGTATATTCCATACATGATTGTAAGGATGTTCTTGCTAGCTTTATCTTGAGAGCCTATTTTGCAGGTTAGGCTCTTGTTGAGAATAGAAACAAGTACATTCCACATTGGAAGCAAATGCTTCCTTTTGAATTTAGACAGCTTTGTAAGTGTTTCATAGTAACCCAAGAACTTGATGAATTCAAGCAGAGCTTCAGGTGTAGGATTATGTTCCAATTTTGGATTTTGTACTTTCTGGCCTTCGACTTCATTGACAGACAGGGGCAAATGAAAGTATTTAGCAATTTTCTTCTTTGTGATTGGAATTTCGACAGCGGTTTCAGGTTCAGTAGGATGGCAGAAATTTCCTAGAAGGGTTTCTTCACTTGCAACAAACAGGGATTGCCAAACCTCTTGAACATAAATTTCGGGGACATTAGGGTTTGTTAGGGTTAGGGTTCGGTTTAGAGAATGATTTTGCAGAAACTCGATCATGACTTGATACTCTTCTTGAAACGTATTCGGGTCAAGAAGAACTTGCACATTGTTAGCTTTCAAGGGTAGCTTGACGATTGGGGCACTTTCTGTTGTTGAATCGATCAACCGTCCTTCGTCTTCTTGCACATTAACGTTTGCAGTTGGGATTTCCATTTGAGACTTCGGGTTTTTGAGAGCTTGAGAGTGCAGATAATCAAACCGTGATGGTAATCGGAGGAGGAAGACGGTGAGCAGTAGAGTGATGAACTTCTATTTTAAGTTTTTATAATGAGAGAGAAAGAATGAACTCGAGTGATTTTGGAGATCGAGGGGTTTTGATTTGGGGAAAAGCAAACGGTTAGTAGGTGCTGACGTGAGCAAGCAGGTGTGCCATCATGCAGTCGAACAATAAATGGCACGTGGCAATGACGTTTGCGTGTATTAAATGATGTCAGGCGCGTGTATGTACATGATGGAGCACTGAAAGGTTTTCGACGGCTAATGATGATAACCGGATGCTTTGTGAAAAATTCCCTCCAAAATTTTAAAAGAGGAGTTAATCAGAAAATCATCAATTAATCAACAAAATTTATGGATTAAAAGAATAATTTTTGTAATTAATGCATTCTTTTAAATCAAATTAAAATCAGACATTCGGAGAAGTAAATCAGTTTTTGTACCAAATGAAAGTTTTGAATTCTTTGAATAGCATTTCTTAAGAAATTTAATTAAAATAAGAAAATTCTAATTAACCTTGGAGGCAAGAGTTAAAGTTACAAGTAACTTATTGAAAAAAAAATCAAGAGAAAGACATAATCAAAGAATGGCTTTTTGGTTATATAAAACAGTTTGAGACCAAGATTTATGTCCTCGGAACATCTTTTCAGAAGAGTTTTAGTTGAATTTGAGATTTCTTTGTAACCTTGACAGCAAGAGTTATTCAGAAGTAACATATTCTCAAAATCTTTCTAGTAAAGAGAGCTACATAAGACAGCTAACATTTGTTAGACTTGTATTCTGAAGAATCTTCATGTTTTGCACACCTCTATGCTCCCCCTCAAATACTTAGATATAGTGTGTCTGTGGTCCCCCTTGACATTTGAGAATGTTGCTCCCCCTTGCTTTTTCAAATTGAGCTTCCCTTTCTGTCTACACTTGGATAAACCGTGAAAACAAATGTTCATTGAACAGGGATGTTCAGAGGCTTCTGAGCGCTTCTGAATTAAGCATCAGAAGTGACTAGAGGCTTCTGATCAGTTATTATTTATGAAGTTGAAAGAAAAAAAACTTTAATATATACACAACAAGTGAATTTGACTTAATACTATGAAGACCATAGGTATTAAGGAAATTACGTGTTTAGCATACCCAACCTGCTAACTAGAAAATTGAATCATTTTTCATCCAGAGCTTTTGTAAAGATATCAGCAAGTTGATAATCAGTGGAGACAAAAGTTGTCCCCTTCTCCACATGATCTTTAATGAAATGATACCTTACATCAATGTGCTTGGTTTTTTAGTGCTGAACTGGATTCTCAGTGATTGCAATAACACTTTCTGAGTCACATAGGATGGGTATCTTGTCGTACACCAGACCATAATCCCTGAGTTGGGTTTTCATCCATATGACTTGTGAACAGCAGCTAGCAGCAGCAACATATTCAGCTTCTGCTGTACATGTCGAAACACAGTTTTGTTTCTTGGATGTCCAACTTATTAGTCTGTTACCCAAAAGTTGACAGCTACCAGATGTGCTTTTTCTGTCTAACTTGCATCCTGTATAATCAGAGTCAGTGTACACAATCAAATCAAAACTAGAATTCTTCGGATACCAGAGACCCAGTGATGGAGTTTCTTTCAGGTATCTAAAAATTCTTTTTACAGCAGCCAAATGAGATTCTTTTGGATTGGCTTGAAATCTCGCACAGAGACATGTGGCAAACATGATATCTGGTCTACTAGCAGTCAAGTATAAAAGTGATCCAATCATACCTCTATAGCTCATAACATCAACTGATTTTCCTGAGAGATCAGGATCAAGTTTCGAGCTGGGAGAGATAGGAGTTTTCATAGTGGTGGAATTTTGAAGTTTGAATTTCTTTAACATGTCAGAAACGTACTTGGCTTGATTTATAAAGATGCCAGAGGTAGTTTGTTTGACTTGGAGTCCTAAGAAAAATGTTAATTCTCCCAACATACTCATTTCAAATTCTTTTTCCATCAGTTTTGAAAACAGATCAACTTCTGATTGATGAGTAGAACCAAATATAATGTCATCCACATATATTTGAACAATGGTTAACATACCTTTTCCTCTTTTGATGAATAAAGTTGTGTCAATTTTACCTTTCTCATAAGTGTTGGGTCACGGATGATTTGGTGATGAACCACCTTCCTTTGTATCAATGAATTTTTATAGGTTCTTTTAAAGGTCTGAAATATGCTTCAAGTATTGAAGAGTCAAAGACTATTCAATCAAGGGGTTGTACATCAAAAAGTGGAATTTTGGATGTATCAACCAACTTCAATATTCAGATCATTTTGCCAAGTCAAGATTGGGTCACCAATATAGTGGGTCACCGATGGTACACTCAAAAGTCATCAAAAGTACTAAGGACATCAAATAAGATGAGGTCATCAAGTTTGATGTCATGGTCACCGACACTATGATCTTGGTCACCGAAATTGCAGGTATATTTTCTAAGGCTGTGATATCAACTCACAAGGGTATACACTTTTGTCACTTAGTGAAAGAAGAAGTTATCAAGCAAAGTGTACACTTATCAACTCCAGCCTTATAAAGTATCCACCGATGTGATACATAGTGAGATGTATCACTTAGCAATTTCAAAGAGATAAGTTCTTGACTCACATCAATTGCAAGACACGTGAGCCAGCAAGAACTTGGGCACCAAGCCTTAATTAAAGACATTCTCTTTTATTCTTATAAAAGGAATATTTGTCTTTTAGCTAAAAGGCTTGATGGGACTTCACAGAGCATGAAGAAAAGAAGATAAAGTTATCTGACATTACGTGCTACAAGGAATGGTTCATCCATTATTCTAGTACAAAGGAAGTGGTCTCTTCCTTTGTCCATCAGATAATCTTCCAGCTAATGAAACCTTGACAACTGTCCACTTGCATCCCATGCATGGACACAATAAAAGGAGATGAAGTCCTTCCCAGAAATCTCACGCTTTCAACAAATCTTCAGAGTGATTATTTGTTTGACTGTGGCAAAGCTGTGTGCTATAACAGTATTGTTTTAACTTGCTTAGTGTAATAGTTAATTACTGTTATCTGTGTGTTTAGTTTGATAGAATAGTCTGCCTGTTCTTTTCCGCATCAAACTATCTGTGTGTAAATTTTTAATATTTATATTAAAAAATTTAAAAAGAGTATATTCTGTGTGTTTTATATTCAACCCCCCCTTCTATAAAACCCTCTCTTAGTTAGCCATCTCTCTTTGGGGACTAACAATCGGTATCAGAGCAGTTGGTTTAATCTCATAAACCAGATTTGTGATGGCTACTACCTCAAATGTTGATGGTACCTTGCAGACCTCTTCCAGTAGTACATATGATTTAGGATCTTTGGCTAAACCCCCAAGATTCAACCCAAACAACTTTGGGTTATGGAAAAATCGCATGTTATTATTCTTGGAAGGGATCGATTGCAGGTATCCCAACATTCTCAGTGAGGGACCTATTGTTCCTAAAATATGGGCTCGCTTTGGCCCTCAAAAGGACGCTGAAGGAAAGGACATAGAGTCAGATGACGAAAGAAGTGAAAAAACTGGTAGATATATCATCAAACCTTCTAACAAATTTAGTGAAGATGATAAACGCCTAGTCGCTTTAGATACTAAAGTCAAATCTGCTCTTGCTGTTTCCCTTCCTGATGATGTGTATCATTCTCTTCTTAACCTTCCCACTGCTAAAGAAATGTGGGATACTTTGAGTGTCTTATATGAAGGCACCAAAGAAGTAAAGAAATCTAACAGGATCTGTCTTGTTAGAAAGTATGAACTCTTCTCCCATGAAAAGGGAGAACCTCTTTCTACCTACTTTAATCGTTTTAACTGTCTTCTCAACGATCTCAAAGTTCTTGGCCGAGTTTATGATAATGAAGAAGTTCTCTGCAAGTTCATGGATTGTCTTCCGCATTTACGGGAAACTATCCGTACTTGCATCAAGCAAACCAAGGACTTAGAAATAATGCCTTTAACTCGCTCTCTATGGAACTCTTCTTCACTATGAACAAACTAAGAACCAGAGAAAGTCTCTTATAAAGGATATCAAATCCTCCTCTATTGCTTTGATAGGTGATTCAAAACCTTCTTCTTGTATTCCTAGAATCACCTATCCTTCTTCGATTCGAAAAAGATATTAAGGAAGACTCTTCTCATCCGTCGGATGCATACTATAGTCTTTGATGATGAAGGAGAAGAATCGACCATTGACATACTTTACGATAGTATGGCAATGCTTCTTTGAAACCTTAAGAACAAAAGATTTTCTTCAAACCGCTCCAAATTTAATAGAAAACCTTTTTCTCAAAAATCCTCTTCTGATAAAGCAAATGAAGAATGCTTCAATTGTGGAAAGAAAGGTCATTTTGCTTCTGAATGCAGATCAAAAGCTTCTTCTTCTAAACCTTCTTCTTCTTATGGCCATGACTTCTCAAAATCAGCTTCTAGGAAGCATGAAAAGAGAAATAGCCAATCCTATAAAGAAAATTCTGAATCAAAAGAAACCTCAAGGTACAAGAAATACAAAGCCAAATACAAGAGAGAAAAGGAGAGAAACCAAGGTAAAAATAAAACCTTAGTTGCTGAGGCTCATTCTTTGGGAAGATGAGCAAACCTCTGAGAGTGAGAGTGAGTATGTCACTAAGTGCCTCATGGCCAAAATTGATGAGATAGAAGACATGGAGAAATCACTCTACACCACTCTTGTATCTGCTGAGGGATCCACTTCAGGGACAAAACCTCAGGTACATCCTTTTACCTTTCTCTCTGATGATCAAAAGGCTGATGCATTTGATTCTTTAACTGTTGACTTCTGTGACTTAAAGATTCAAAAGAAAAAGGCTGATATGCACATAAAATGTCTAAATGATCAACTCCTCTCTTGTTTTTCTAAACTAAAAGATTTTGACAAAATGAAAGCTGATCTGGAAAACCTTCGGTACTTAAACGACAGTCTTTCTGAGGAAAAATCAAAGATCTCTTCCACTCTTGAAAAGGAACAAGAGGTTCTGTCTAAATGGACTAAATCCTCTAAGAATCTTGAAAGGATCCTTCAAGATCAAATCACCAGCAAGGATAAGTCTGGCCTTGGTTATGGAAAGGATGTTCCTCAACCTTTTGACCTTCCACTTTTTTCTTCTGAGTGTCAAGGTTTTCCTGCTGGTTTCCTTTCCGATGACGATGATGATCTCTTCGGTTACTCATCTGAGGATTCTACCTCCGTTCACTCTATAGATTTACTTGACATGCTCAAAGTAGAATCTGGTTCTAAAAAGTTTGGAGTCTTTGTTAAAGCTAAAGAAATCTCTTCTGAGTCTTCAATGGTTTCAACTCTTCCAAGCTCTTCTTCTTCTCCCAAACCTATCCAAAGACTTTTAAATTCCTTAAGTCTGCATGAGTCAAGGTACTCCCAAGAGCAGCCTTCTGAAGTTGCTGAGTACCCTTCTTCAAAAAGATTTTCTCCTCAAAAGAAAAATTTTTCTAAATCAAATTTTTCATCTAAAAGGAAATCTCAAATAGCTACTGACTTTATTCCTCGGTCAGTAAACTTGAAGAAATCAAGAAATCCTGGTAAAGGTATTCTTGGACCAAGACCAGGTGTTGGACACCCCTCTTCTTCTCATTCCTCAACCTCTGTTCAAAGTTTAGATGATAGGGATTTTAAAAAGGTCTTTCCTTTAAAGAAGTGCTATAACTGTGGCAACACTCTTCATCTTGCTAAAAATTGCCCAAAAGACTTGGCTCCTTGCAAATCTAAAATGCTTTCTAATCCCAAAGGACCCACCTCAAAATGGGTACCAAAAGTCTAAATTTGTTTCTGGGTACAGGTACCAAATAAAGATCATATATGGTACATGGATAGTGGATGTTCAAGACACATGACCGGAAACAAACTTCTTCTCTCTAACTTCTCAAAAGAAAAGGGACCCACTGTTTCCTTTGGAGGAAATGGAAAAGGGGTCACCAAAGGATATGGTACCATTTCAAATGGAACCATCACTTTCTCCAGAGTAGCTCATGTTGAAGGGCTAATGTACAATCTTCTAAGCATCAGCCAAATATGTGATTTGGGCTATAAGGTCATGTTCCAGCTATGTGTATGCTTGGTCTTTGATGTACAGAACAAGATTGTACTAGCAGGAACCCGACTGAATGACGTGTACATAATCAACATGAAGGAAAGTGCAATAGGAGAAGCTGTGTGTCTCCTCTCTCAAGAACTAGCCAAACAAAGTTGGTTTGTGGCATAAAAGGTTCTCTCATCTAAACTTTAAAACCTTGAACAAACTCTCCAACAAGGAGTGGTTGTTGGAATGCCAAAAATAGCTTCGAAAAAGAAAAGGCTGTGTGGGGCATGTGAAAAAGGAAAACTCACCGAACTTCCTTTAAAACAAAACAATGCTCTTCTATCTCTCAACCTCTTCAAATGCTTCACATGGATCTATGCGGTCCGGTCGGTACACCCGATGCGGGTGGTAAAAAGTATATGCTAGTAATCGTCGATGAATTCTCTAGATATACTTGGGTGTTCTTTACGAAACACAAGAGTGATCTTCTTGAAGAAATCATCGGAGTTTACAAGAAAGATTGAAAATTTGAATGGTAAACCGGTGAAGTCTTTCGAAGTGATAATGGCACGGAATTCAAGAATCGCTGCGGAAGATTTCTTTGACCTAAAAGGAATCTCTCGTAACTTCTCTCGCCGTACGCACTCCTCAGCAAAATGGTGTTGTTGAGAGAAAGAATAGAACACTATGTGAAGCTGCAAGGTCTATCTTTGAGTGAATCCAAGTTGCCAACCTATTTTTGGGCGGAAAGCGATTAACCTTGCATGCTTTACTCAAAATAGGTCTATCATAGTCAAAAGGCATGACAAGACCCCGTATGAA
This sequence comes from Silybum marianum, assembly GCA_036898165.1. NCBI lineage: Eukaryota > Viridiplantae > Streptophyta > Magnoliopsida > Asterales > Asteraceae > Silybum > Silybum marianum. The sequence goes on along the minus strand of CM072530.1, from coordinate 17,917,899 downwards.
GTTTTCCATGGTAGAAAACCTGCAGTTGACTTCTTCCATGTGTTTGGCTGTGCTTGTCACATGCTAAATGACAGGGAACAACTTGGAAAGTTTGATCCGAAGTCTGATGATGGAATTTTCATGGGCTATTCTCTCTCCTCAAGAGCCTTTAGAATCTTCAATCTAAGAAGACAATGCATAGATGAATCCATGCATGTGAAGTTTGATGAGTTTGAAACTTCTTCATTATCTTGTGATGAAGAAGAATTAAACCTATGGATAAATTCATGTGTTGGTGAAATTCCATCCTCCTCTCAAACCAATCCTCCAGATAGCAACTCTTCTCAGCCTCCCATAAACACCACCTTACCTTCAGAACCTTCTCTTTCTTCTCCACCTCCTGAAACTAACTCTTCAGAAGACCTTACCCACCAAAACACCATATCTCCCTTAAACCTTTCTTCACCATCTCAAATTCCTACCTCATCCTCTTCTCTACCTCCCTCCTTACCTCCTGCACTAAAGTGGACCATGGATCATCCAATAGATCAAATCATAGGTGATCCACAAGTTGGTGTAAAAACCAGAAGAGGCATAAGCAATCTGCTTATATGTCAACTTTGTTTCCATTTTTGAGCCTAAGGCGATAAATGAAGCCCTAGGCGATCCAAGTGGGTAATTGCCATGCAAGAAGAGCTCTCACAATTTGAGAGAAACAAAGTACGGAAGTTAGTTCCTCGTCCATCCAACAAAACTATTATTGGAACAAAATGGGTGTTTCGAAACAAGATGGACGAAGAAAGGCTGTCATAAGGAACAAGGCAAGGTTAGTTGCACAAGGATATCGGCAAGAGGAAGGAATTGATTATGATGAAACCTTTGCTCCTGTTGCCAGATTGGAAGCTATCCGAATATTTCTTGCCCATGCAGCTTACAAGAATTTTCGGGTATTCCAAATGGATGTCAAAAGTGCCTTCCTGAATGGTGAATTAGGCGAAGAAGTGTATGTGAAGCAACCTCCTGGGTTTGAAGATCCGGTCCATCCATATCATGTATATAGGTGGATAAAGCTCTATATGGACCGAAGCAAGCTCCACGTGCACAGTATGACACTCTCTCGGAATATCTACTTAGAAATAAGTACATACGAGGCAAGGTTGACAACACTCTCTTCTTCAAGAAATCACAAGGTAATATCATTCTTGTTCAAATCTATGTTGATGATATTATTTTTGGAGCCACCGATGAATCCTTGTGTGATGAGTTTAGCTCCCTCATGCAAAAAGAATATGAAATGAGCATGATGGGGGAGTTAACTTTCTTTCTTGGTTTGCAAGTAAAACGATCTCCGAAGGTACTTTCATAAATCAAAGTAAATACATTAAAGACCTTCTGAAAAAGTTTCAATTTGATACTTGCTCTACCATGAAAACTCCTATGGCTCCTCCTCTTAAACTTTCTTCTGATCCTGATGGCATTTCTGTAAATATTACAAATTATAGAGCCATGATAGGATCCCTTCTTTATCTAACTGCAAGTAGACCTGACATTATGTTTGCTACTTGTCTGTGTGCCCGATACCAAGCAAATCCTAAAGAATCACATCTCTTGTGAAAAGGATTTTTCGGTATCTGAAAGGTACCATAAATCTGGGTCTTTGGTATCCCAAAGACTCAGGTTTCGATCTCATGGGGTACTCTGATTCTGATTTTGCAGGTTCAAAAATAGACAGAAAGAGTACAACTGGAAGTTGTCAGTTACTTGGTGGAAAGCTTGTGAAATTTGGTCAAGTAAGAAACAACATTCGGTGTCTACATCTACTGCTGAAGCAGAATATGTGGCTGCTGGAAGTTGTTGTGCACAAATATTGTGGATGAAAAATCATTTGTGTGATTACAATCAGATTTTCTCAAAGATCCCAATAATGTGTGACAACTCAAGTGCAATAGCCATTGCCAACAACCCTGTGCTTCATTCAAGATCCAAGCACATTGATATTAGGTATCACTTTATAAGAGATCATGTCTCTAAAGGTGATGTGTAGTTACATTTCATTCCCACCGACTATCAACTAGCTGATCTATTCACAAAGCCCCTTGATGAAGGAAGGTTCAAGTTCCTCATTGGTGAATTAGGTATGATAAACATAAACTAATATATTCTATATTTATATATAATGTATGTTTTATATATATACTCCATATATATATATACTATATACATTTATATATTTATAATTTATATATGTTAAATGTTTTATATATATATTTTATATATATATATTATATATATTATATATTATATTATATTTATATATTTATATGAAAATAATATAAAAAGAAAAAGAAATATATATGTATATACAGTGTCGGTGACCAAGTCACCGACGGTACCTATCTCTCTCTTCTTTATTCTAACTCAAACCCTAACCCTATTCACCGCCACCGTCACCCCTCTTTCGACAACCACCATTGCCAAGCCACCGACATCTACCCTTGCCACCATCCACCGACCTCACCGACGGCGAAGCCACCGAAAAACAACCACCGACGCCGTCTCACGAGGTCGCCGACGTCACCGACGCGTCACTTTCCGACGCCGTCATCACTACACCCACCGACGTTTCCCCTACCACCAAGCCACCGACGTTGTACCTCGATCCCAAGCCACCGACGTCACCCCCTTTCCGACGTCTCTCTCTCACTAGCCACCGACGTCTCTCTCTCACTAGCCACCGACGTCTCTCTATTATACAAGCCACCGACGTCTCTCTCTCATACAAGCCACCGACGATTGTCCACTCACCAAGGTAACCTTTTCAAACCTTTCACCTTCTTAACCCTTAAAAGATAACTCTTGACTTACCATTCTTGATAAGCAAGATTATTTGTTCTTATCCCTAATGACATCATCAATGTCAGACCATGCGCCGAATTCAACTCTAAAACCCTTAGAATTCTGACCTTTCAATCACCAAAAATAATCATTATTTTTGAAAGTTGAAATTTCCCTCTCATATATAACCTCTTCCCCCACTACTTCACCACCTTTCTCGCACCCACTCTCCTTCTCCTTCAATAGCAAGAACTTCAAACCTGCAACTCCCATCTTCTTCAATGGCTTCTCCTTCAAAGACCTCTTCTGAAGAACAGACCATGACTTTTGGATCCCTATCCTTTCCTGCATGCAATTATTTTGGAAGAATAGGAGTTGACAATGCTCATCCAGAATACAATGATGTTTGCTGGTTTCTTCAGAGATGCCCTCTTCAATATGCAATCACAGCAAAACCCAAAATGAGTAAGTTTCTTCTTGGAAACTTTTGGTTGACTTGCACATTTGATGCCTCTTCGGATCAAATTCTTGCATCTGTTCTAAGTAATGATGAACATGATGTGATCTTCAATGTGGAAGATGTTAGAAGCATTCTCAAGCTTCCTATTTATGATTCCTATGAACCATTCTCTCTTAGTAATGAACATCAAATGGTGGTTGATGTGTTGAACTACTTGGAAGAGAAGAAGGGATCAAAGTCAAAGGGTCCGGGTACTTTATTGCGCAAAAACATGGGAAGTATTTGGAACTTCTTCTTTGCTCATCTGATTCTGTGCCTGAGCAAGAAGACAGGTGGTCCGGATCAGTCACCTTCTCAAGTAACTGAGCTGGCACATGCTCTTATTTTTCAGAGAAAAATAGATTATGCCAGCTATTTCTTTAATGAAATGATCTCCTCGTTCTCTACCCTCCGACGTCCTCAGGTACCATTTTAGCGACTTTTCTCTCTTATTATTCATGCAAAGTTGGCAGATAAATTAGAGAAAAGAGATGATATCGTATATGATCTCCCTCTCCACCAAGTGGGTAACCAGATCATGAAAAAGGCTGTCTTAGCATCAGACAACCCTCTCAGACCTTCTATGGTTGAGTTTGCAAGGAATGCAACTCTTGCTTGGGGAGAGAACGAACCACGTCTCCAAAGAACCTCAGGTATGTCTTCTATCCCCTCTGTACCTAGAGTCACTGGTGTGCCCAAATCTCTTAAGAGATCCAAAGCGTGGGGCACATCTACCTCCGCACCCACCGATGCTACGAAGCCAAAAGAGCCTTTGGCTTCCACCCAAGCATCTAAATCCCATAAGCGGAGAAACTCTAAAAGCCCCCCAAAGACTTCCTCAAAGAAGTCTAAGGGAATCCAAAGGGTTAAAACGCATGATCCATCTACTGGCTCCCAAAAGCCAGTAGATGTTGAAAAGATCCTCACAAAACCCAAGGAACACTCATCCATACCTAGCTCCTCCAGGCCCTCTCAAAAGGACTTGGTTGTAAATAGGGACACCCTTACTATTCCTTCATCAACCTTCTCACTAGTTGATGAAGATGACTTGGAGTATCCCATCCAAGGTACCTCTTCTCCACCCCCTGAGCTCTCACAGCTCCTTTTCCACACTCCACGTGAAAGTGCATCACAACCAGGTGCATTTGATGGAGCAACCCACTTTACTGATTTTCTGATGTCCGACACTACCCCTTGGACAGGTACGTCTCCCGTACATGACAAGGGTGTGGAGGAACCCATTACTGAGAAATCCCCTCAAAGACACTCTCCTAAGAGTGTCTCCCCCTCATCTCTTAAATCCCCCCCAAGAAAATATAAAGGTTTGGTTGATTATTCTTCCAGTGATGATGATGATACTAATCAACCACCAAAGCCTCATCCCTCTGCTCCCATGTCTTCAAAGCAAGGGAATGACCTTCTACAGGCTTTCACCACCTTTACAAGTGATACTATCAGAAGGGTGGAGGTTTTAGAAGAACATGCAACAAAGGAAATGGAAAGAATGGCTTCACTTTCCTCATCTCTCAGATCTAACATAGAGGAGTTGTCGGTGAGTCACCCAACTCTAATGACATGTTTAGATCTTCTACATTTGGATATCCTTGATCTTCAGCAAGGATTTTCTTCAAGTCAAGCATTTGTGCTTTCATTCATTCAGGATCTTCGAAGCACCTCTTCTAAGCAAGCCACCGATATTTCTTCTCTCATTGCCACTCAACAGGCAATTATGGACTCTCTTATCAGTCTTCACACCAAAGTTGATAAAGTCCCAACCTCTGCTCCAAGCTGTTGAACTAGATATGGGTGATTCATACTTCAAGGACACTGATAGATTTGTCCTTCAAAGAGTTGAGAAGAAAATTGGTGCTCTCTGCTCTGATATGGAAAGGGTTAAGGAGTTTCTCTCTTCAGTGGGTTTCAAGGGTTCAACCACTGAGGGGGAGAAAAATGTGAAGACCACTCAACCAGCTACCAAAGCTGCCGACGCCGACACTGCCAAAACAGCCGCCGACGCCAGCCAGCCAGCCACCGATGTGGCCTCTCCAACTCATCCAGCCACCGACGTGGCAGCCACCGATGTGGCCCCTACAGCCACCGATGGTGGTGTGGTCACAGAGGTGGTCTCTGTTCCTTTGGTACCCGAAGCAGCTGTTGAGGGGGAGAGTATCAGTGCTCAACCCCTTGAAACTGAAGAAGAAAAGAGGAGAAAAGAAAAAGCCAAAGGAAAGAAGCCTCTTTCTTTTGAAGAGCAGAAGGAAGAAAAGAAGAGAAAGAAGAAGATGAGAGATCCTCATGCAGACACTCTCAGACTTCAGCCTGCCCCAGCACTCACCGATCCTCTTGGGGTAATTCTCTCTGAGGCTGAAAGAGAAGAAGCTATCAAGGCTCAGCTTGAGTATGATCAGACTAATGTACTCAAGCTAGCTCATGATGAAGCTGTTCATGCCAAAGTCACCGATGCAATTCAAGCTCAAAAAGATGAGCTTGAAAATATAAAGAAGAAATCTGAAGCTACAAAATTGGTTGATAAGGCCAAGAAGGCAAAGGAAGTAGAGTGGTTTAAAAGAAGGCTGAAGAATAGAAAGGATGATTCAAAAATCATTGGTGCTACCATCCATCCTCCAACAAAGAATTCTCCCAAACTTCTGGTCACAATTAAAAGAGCTGACTCACTCTTGAAAGTTTATGAATTAGAATGGCTTGAAGTTCTTGGGATAACTGAATGGTTGGAAGTTGGAAATTGTGTCTCAAAGAGTAGAGGAAAGTACAAGGAGCATGTACTAAATACTCTTAGAAAATTTTTCATCAAAATGGTGAAAATTCAGAAGGAGCACAATATCTTGGTAACAACTATTGAAGCACAACAAATGTACCTTATCCAGCGAGGGCTTTCGGGGGAAATAATCAATCCTCCCAAATCTAAAAAGAAGGGACATTTGTGATGCTTCATGAACGTGGCATCAAGATTGATGCTTCAGGTATAAATACTTCTATTCCCACTCCTATTGCTTATCCAGAGCAAACCATGGTGGCTGAGCCTGAACTTGGAGTATTCTTTGAGGATATCTATGGCAGCATAGGTTTCTTCAGAGCCTCTGACATTCCAAGGGCTCACAACTCCTTTTTGTCTGCTATTCTTGGAGTGCCTCCTATTGAAGACCATGGCATCACAAGAATGATCCTGGATGAACTTAAAAGAAGAGAACCCTCCTCAGATCCTTGATCCCGGACGTATAGTACAGTATGAACTTTATTAATCATGTACTCTGATCAATCCTATGTGTTGATTAATAAAAGTTCATACTTTTCTTCCATCCCATCTCTTGTTAATATTTTTACAAGCTTTGCACATATTTAAACTTATACTTATTCTTTCATTTATTTTATACTCTTATATTGTACATACTCAGTCAAAAAGAAAAATCAAAAAAAAAAAAAAAAAAAAATCTGAGTCAAAAGAACCCAAAAGAAAAATAGAAAGGGTCAAAAAGAATTCTTTTCTAACCTACAGGTATCATCATCAAATAGGGGGAGATTGTTGGGTCACCGATGATTTGGTGATGAACCACCTTCCTTTGTATCAATGAATTTTTACAGGTTCTTTTAAAGGTCTGAAATATGCTTCAAGTATTGAAGAGTCAAAGACTATTCAATCAAGGGGTTGTACATCAAAAAGTGGAATTTTGGATGTATCAACCAACTTCAATATTCAGATCATTTTGCCAAGTCAAGATTGGGTCACCAATATAGTGGGTCACCGATGGTACACTCAAAAGTCATCAAAAGTACTAAGGACATCAAATAAGATGAGGTCATCAAGTTTGATGTCATGGTCACCGACACTATGATCTTGGTCACCGAAATTGCAGGTATATTTTCTAAGGGTGATATCAACTCACAAGGGTATACACTTTTGTCACTTAGTGAAAGAAGAAGTTATCAAGCAAAGTGTACACTTATCAACTCCAGCCTTATAAAGTATCCACCGATGTGATACATAGTGAGATGTATCACTTAGCAATTTCAAAGAGATAAGTTCTTGACTCACATCAATTGCAAGACACGTGAGCCAAAGAAGAACTTGGGCACCAAGCCTTAATTAAAGACATTCTCTTTTATTCTTATAAAAGGAATATTTGTCTTTTAGCTAAAAGGCTTGATGGGACTTCACAGAGCATGAAGAAAAGAAGATAAAGTTATCTGACATTACGTGCTACAAGGAATGGTTCATCCATTATTCTAGTACAAAGGAAGTGGTCTCTTCCTTTGTCCATCAGATAATCTTCCAGCTAATGAAACCTTGACAACTGTCCACTTGCATCCCATGCATGGACACAATAAAAGGAGATGAAGTCCTTCCCAGAAATCTCACGCTTTCAACAAATCTTCAGAGTGATTATTTGTTTGACTGTGGCAAAGTTGTGTGCTATAACAGTATTGTTTTAACTTGCTTAGTGTAATAGTTAATTACTGTTATCTGTGTGTTTAGTTTGATAGAATAGTTTGCCTGTTCTTTTCCGCATCAAACTATCTGTGTGTAAATTTTTAATATTTATATTAAAAAATTTAAAAAGAGTATATTCTGTGTGTTTTATATTCAACCCCCCTTCTACAAAACCCTCTCTTAGTTAGCCATCTCTCTTTGGGGACTAACAATAGGAATAACTGATCAGATATGTGGATAATCGTTCGTACCAGGCTCTTGGTGCTTGCTTTAATCCGTAGAGAACTTTATCCAGAAGATAAACATAATCTTGGTGTCTAGCATCTTCAAATCCAGGAGGTTGTTCAATATACACTTCTTCTTTGAGGTTTTCATTTAGAAATGCACATTATCTGATATACTTTAAAGTTTTTGTATGCTGAGAACGCAAGAAAAAGTCTTCTCGCTTCTAGTCTTGCAACAGGGGAAAATGTCTCGTCGTAGTCTATCCCTTCTTCTTGACAGTACCCCTTGGCCACCAATCTTTCCTTGTTTCTGATCACAATACCATCTTCATCCTTTTTGTTCCTAAATACCCACTTAGTACCTATAGCGATTTTGTCTTTTGGCAAAGGTACTAAGTTCCACACCTTGTTTCTATCAAACTGAAGCAGATCTTCTTGCATAGCTTCCACCCAACTTGGTTCTTGTAGAGCTTCATGAACTTTCTTTGGTTCGATCATGCTCAGAAAATTTACAAAGAAAGCTTCATTTGCAGTTGCAGATCTGGTTTTAACCCCGTCAGCTAGACTTCCGATTATTAGATCTGGCGAGTGAGACTTTGTCCATCTAGTCATCCTTGTTTGAGGTATCGGTTGAGCTTGAACCTCTGTCTCTTGAACCTCTGTCTCCGAAGGTTGAGGAACCTCATCAAATATTGGAGTAGGTTCTAGATCTGGAGAAGAACCTAGAATCTCCCCCTCAAATGAAGGTGCGGAGGGTATCTCTGGATTTGAAGATTCTTGAGGTGCAGAGGTGTCCGTAGGACTTTCATTTGATGACATATGACCAGATAAAGATATGCCAGAGGCGTGAAAGACTTCGGGAATACTCAAGGGTGGAGTATTAGGTGGTTTCTCTGAAAATATCTCTTCTCCTAGAAAATCATTAAATAGAGCATCAATCTTGGATTCTCTGGAACCTGAAAGATAATCAGAGGTAACAGTATTAAGTTTGAGTTCGGAATTGGAATATTCAGAAGTCAATTGTGTTTGATCATAAAAATCAATATTTATGCTTTCCATTACAGTCTTAGTTCGTAAATTAAAGACTCTAAAAGCTCTTGAATTTAACGAATATCCCAAGAACTTTGCTTCATCAGATTTTTTATCAAACTTGCCAAGTTTGTGTCTATCATTTAAAAAAAAACACCTGCAACCAAAAATGTGAAAATTTTTGACAGAGGGTTTTCTATTATTGATGAGCTCATAAGAGGTTTTGAGATGCCACTTGATTATGATAGATCTATTCTGAGTGAAACATACTGTAGCTACAACTGCTGCCCAAAAATGAATAGGAAGTCTAGAAGCTGCAAGCATTGTTCTGGCTGCTTCCGCTAGTGTTATGTTTCGTCGTTCAACTACGCCGTTTTGCTGAGGAGTACGTACAGCAGAGAAGTTTTGTGAAATTCCATTTGTCACAAAGTATTCTTCAAGCTTGGCATTCTTGAATTTGGTTCCATTATCACTTCACAATTGTTATATTTTCTGATATAGAAGAACTTGTATTCTGGTCATCATATTCTGTAAAACAATTGGCACTTCTGATTTGAGACGCACAAAAGCAAGCCAAGTATACCAGGAAAATTCATCTATTAGTACCAAGATATACTTTTTGCCAGACAGACTCTGAGTTGCAATGGGACCACAGAGGTCAACATGTAACAATTGCAGAGGTCTAGAACACGAATGGTCACTTTTGGTTTTGTGAGTCGCTCATTTTATTTTTCCCATTTCACATGCAGGACAGAGGTGATCTTTCTGGAAGTGTACCTCTGTGAGGCCAGTGACCAGATTGTGTTTTACTAACAGCTCAAGATTATCAAAATTTAGTGAGACATTTTATGGTGCCATAACCAAGCAATTTCACGCTTTTTGGAGATGAGACAGAGAGTTTCCTTACCATCCTTGGACGTAAAATTCATCATATACAAATTATCTTTTCTGTCAACTCTCCATAGTTCTTCACCTGCTTTAGAGAATAGTAACAATTCTTCTCATCAAATACAACAAGTATTTTAGAATCGCATAATTGACTTACGCTTAACAGGTTATGTTTTAAACCAGAGTCATGTACTACTTTGGATAAGGTAATATTACCTTCTTGTAGATTTCCATAGCCTTTTATTTGACCCCTTACCATTATCACCAAACGTTATTGCTCCTCCACTTTTATCCTTAGAATTTGGAGAGTAAGTTTTTCGTGCCAGTCATGTGCCTCGAGCATCCAGAGTCAAGATACCAGATATGCACACGCTGTTTCTACAATCAGAATCAAAGAGATTTAGGTACCCATTTCATAATGGGTCCTTTAATGTTAAGTGTTAGGATCCAAAGAATCCTATGAATTTGGATCCTATGTTTGAAATGTTTTGTAAGGAAAAGAACTTCAGAATCTGAAGATGAATAGTTCAGAAGTTCTGAACTAATGCTAGAAAGATAAATAAAGTCATCTTCAGAAGTGAAAAATATATATTCAGAAGTTCTGAAGAACTTCTGAATAGGTTCTGAAGTGAAAATTCAGAAGTTCTGAAGACAATTCAGAAGTGGTTCTGAAGTGAAAGTTCAGAATTCTGAAGACAGTTCAGAAGTTCTGAAGAACTTCTGAATAGAGTTTTTGATGACATGTCTTAATGTAATTGGGCTGTGATTTAAATACATGTAACTGTAGCTTTACCTTTGTAGTATATATAGAGAGTCTGTTAGACAGTTAGGGAGTTGAACATAAATAGAACACCACACATGAGAGTCGTTTAAAAGGTGTAAGTGTGTGTTTTCTATATTCAGTTTATCAATAAAATGAGGATTCATTGAGCATTCTATATCAGATCTGTTGTAATATGGGACTAACATTAGGTTTGAGTGACTGATTCTTTTTAACATTATCTTGAGTGGGTTTGTCAGAATTTATTGGTGTTCTCTTTTTATTTTCATTGTTCCTTTTGGTTTGATTTCTGAAATTGGGACACTTTTGATATTTGGAAGAGTGATCAGAGGACCTCGAGAAAAATTGCTTAAGTTTTAAGAACAAGGAGAAACATTTAGAGTTCTGAAACATAAAAGATTGCTTGAAATTTTCATTGCTAGAATGATAATTACAATTTTTCTTATGTATGTCTATTCTAGCATCAGTAGTTCTATTGAACTTCTTATCTAGGCTAGACTTATACTTAGAAGTAAATGTATTCTTCTGTTGAGGCATCCTCTGATGAAACTTCTCAGGAACCTTGGACTTTACTAAAACAGGAGTTAAAGAGTTAGATTTTCATTTTCCTTTTTGTTCATAAGTAAACTTCTGAGGTTTTGATTTCTGAGATTGTTGCTGAGTGTTGGCTTTCTTTTTGAGACGTTCCTCCTTTTCGAGTTCAAGACAAGTTTTAGCTTTTAGACACATCCCAAGAAAGTTTGGATGAATGTTCACCTCCTTTCTCTGTCCTTTTGGAGGAACTGAGAGTATTGGTATCCCACTCAGAAGCTCTGATTTCCAGAGGTTCATTAGTGTATAAGAAATGAGCATCCTCATTTTTGATTACTTCTGGACCCTTTGTGCTTTCTTGTGGCAAAAGATTCTCAAATGTTGAAATATATTTCTCTGAGTTGTCAAAGAAATCATCATCATTTTGATTATCAGATTCCCAGGGATAAGTAATGAACTCAACATCGTCTTGAACTTCGGAAAGATTGAGGTCAACAAAAGAACAACGAAAAATATATGGATGATTTTCAATAGACTTTTGATCAATCATCTGTTCAAGGTTAAAGCACTCATCCAGAGTTGAGAGAATATCGTTTTGAAAACTAAGTCTTATCTCTTCTTCTGCTTGTACAGGTATGAATTCATCAGCTTCTGGATTCAAAGTTATATGAGTAATCGATCCAAACTTGAAAATATCACCTTTCTTTTGGACTAATTTTAGATCAACATGAGTTGGTTTTTCAGAAGAGTACTTAATATTTTTGTACTTGAGTTTTCTCATTTGATGACCATTTTCATTTCTTGATCTTTTGAAGATAGATTGCTCATATAAGATCGGAAACACAGGTTTTTGTTCCTTTCCTAAACAGAATACAGATTCCAGAGTAGACAACTTTTTACACGTATTGGGATCCAAATCTTCAAAACCAAGTTCGGTTCTCCCTACTTGTGTATTTATTTTATCATGCACTTTCTGAGCATCCAGATATTTTTTTATCTGTAGCTCTTTGTTTTGAAGTTCAATATGCAAGAATTCTCTTTCCTTTAAAAAATAATTTTTGAGTGCTACAGAATTCAATCTGTCACTCTCTTTAGCTTTAATCTCTTTGTCTTTACCTTCAAGAAGTTTAATGAAATCATGTTTCTCTTCTTTGAGTTTGGATTCGGTACATTTTAAAAGTTTGGATATCTTTTCACTTTCAACAGAAATTTCCATCTTTTCTTCGGTTAAAATATATCCATTTCTCTTTTGAAAATATCTCTCTCCCTCTCTTTGAACCGTAGCAAAAGTTTGTTCAACAGTTTTTCTCAACTTCCTTTCTAAAATAAGCATCTGCTTAAGATTTTCAAAATCATTTGTTAAAATCATGATGGTGTTCTCAAGGTCAGAGGATTCAGATAAAGAACAAACAGGAGTTTCAGAAGGCTGATCTTCTGATTCATCTGCCTTAGCCATTCCACAGAACATGGCTTCATCTCCGCTTGTCTCATCATCCAGCCAGTTCTCTTTTTCTGCATAGTGAGCTCTTTCAACAACATTATACTTGTATTTATTTTTGTAGTATGGCTTGTCTTTTTGCAGAGCACCTCTGCAGTCTTTGGAGTAGTGACCTGGCTTTCCACACCTGTAGCACAAATCCTTTTTCCTTTTCATCTCTTCCTCTTTTTTATCAGCTTCTGACTTCTCAGCTTTCTGGATCTCTTGCCTTGGGGCATAAGATGGAGTGGGACGATCAAATCTCTTGTTTCCTTGAAATGATCTATTACCAAACTTTTTAGTAAACTGTTTGGTAATGAGTGCTAGTGACTCAGCAAAAGATTTGATGTCATCATCAGAATCAGAAGCATCTTCTTGACTTGCTTCAGAGATGAATGCCTTACTTTTTCCTTTCCTCTCACTTTCCTTACCCCTTCTGCCTGACACTCTGGATTCTGAGATTACAGCCAGAGGTCCACCAATTGACGTTTTCTTCTGAACAATTTCCTTCTCGTGAGCTTGAAGTGTGCCAAAGACATCATGCAGAGACCACATTTCTAGGTCTTGGTTAGCTTGAAGAGACATAGAAAGATTAGACCATACTGGATTTAATCGTTTAAGAAATAAAACGTTATTGTCTTCCTTGGATCTTACTATATCACATCTTTTACACAGATTAATCAAGGAATTAAATATGTGAAAGGTCTATTCCAGAGTTTCTTCTGGAATAGCTTGAAAACTGTTGTATTCATTCAGAGCTTGAACTTTTCTGTTTTTCTTCATTTTTTCTCCTCCTTCGAGAAGATTTTCAAGCTGATCCCACAGTTCTATAGCAATTTCACACGTGTCTAGATATTGAAAAATCTCATTTGGAATAGCCATAATTAAAAGACTCTTTGCCTTTTTAGCTATTTCCACTTTTGTCTTTTCTTCATCAGACCAATTGCCTCTTAGCTTTGGAATAGATCGAGCAGGAATTTCATTAATGGTAGCAGTAGCAAGAATCCTTAGGATCATGGTCATTGGTATGTATGGACCATTCACACCAGTGGGATAGAGTTCAACATCCAATCCTTCATAGAAATTGATCATTCGGATCTTCCATTGAGGATATTCATCTCGGATTAGAGTTGGAGGTTTGGTCAAGGATCTGGAGGTGTATATGGCATTTATATTTTGATTTGCCATTTTTCAGAAAACAGAGATTCAGAGAGTAGGAATGAAATTTAGATCAATTAAATCTCAAATGAGTTGAAACGAGACGATATTCTTACTGAAATTCAAAATTAAACCAAAATTACCCGCTGATTTGGAGAGAATTGTATGAAATTAACAAAATCCCGAAAAACAGGGTAGAATCAAAGAACAGTGGTTTAAAATTGAAATAAACTGCAAATAGAACAGGGATTTCTCCAAACTGGAAGAGATCTAATAATCAATAGATTGATTATCAGGCTCTGATACCAATTGTTGGAACCCAGATCCCTTTCTAACGATTAATCAACAGATCGTATAACACAATATGAGCGGAAGCAATGTCGATCTATGATCGATAATAAGCAGTAATTCAATAATGATAAACAGTAAGAACAGTTTAGAAGAACAATCAGGAAATCGTATTAATAACCTTGAGCTTGATTACAATAAGTATGAATGAACAGCGTGATTTTTCTCTTCAAAATCATCAACTATTACAGTGAAGAATGAATATATTTATACTGTTACAAAATGAAACTTAACGACCTAGCCTATCAGGAACTGACACGTCATCTATTCTAAATAACAGTACTGGTTACAAACAGAAACGCACGGAAAGTGTGATTGCCACGTCATCATAAGCGCGTGAGACACAGTTTGAGTCCAGAGATTCTTCAAGTCTCCGGACGTCTCTGAGATGACTTAGGTCAGAGAGTGAACTTCTGTCTTGACTTGTGATCTTGGATGCTTGTGACATTTTGGTTCATACTTTCTTCCATTATGAAGTCTAACATCTCTGATAGGACTTCCAGTTATCATAGAAGTAAGTTATAAAACTAACTTTTCAAACTGTTCCGAAATAAACACAGAGATATGCTTGTGGAATCACAAAGACTCGTGCATGTGTCAAAGAAATATCTTTGTATATATTTTGGCTCAAAAATAGACTCATTGTGCACAGAATATGAAGTTCGAAGACCAAGTGAAGAATAGATAGACATTATGTTTAATCTCCGTGATATATGAAACAAACACCTTTTATGAGATACTTGAGTAGTTGGGTGGGGTGACACAAGTTATCGACATTGGGTCCATGTCTAGTTAAATATTCATCTCCAAAGAATCGAGAATGAATAGATTGTGTGGCTACCCGGATAACTGCTTAGGTTTGGTAAAGACAAATAGTTTCTTTTAAGTCTTGTCACACACTCACAATATCCTCTTATCTCACAAGAACTCAACATTTTATTTCAGTCACATCCTTTCAAAAATATCTAACCTAGGGATGTGTTTCATTGGTAGGTCATTCCGGCTCTAGATTGACCATTAACACATCAAAATCCTATCACACACAAAGAGTTAAAACATTGAAGTCCGAGTTCTGAACTGATGTATTCAGAAGTCGTAATGCAAATTAAAACGGGTTCTGAACTGAGATATTCAGAAGCCAAAATTTAAGAGCAGGACCATAGCTGAGATACTATGAAGCTAAAACAAATAAAATATAGAAATATGGTACTCCCCCTCAAAAACAACATAACCTTTTGAATGATCATGTGATGTGATGTGAATATTCTAAATTTAGAACACACTTGACATTCCTGTAAACAAATTAAAAAGATTTTGGTACCCAAACTTTGTTGGGTCCTTGGAGATAAGCTTTAGATCCAATAAATGAGGAAGTGGGATACTATAAGTACCATACCATTTATTAACATACCTTAGGTGAACAAAATCATTTGTTCCGCAAGTGGAACAACAAAGATTTGAGACGCTTAGACTGATTAGTTGATTGATAGACTTGACAAAATAAGGTAAATCAGTGTTGGAAACAAATGATTTTGCATCAACTGCAGGAGATGTATGTGGCATGTTTCCAGCACTATCATCTGTAGTTGATTTCTTCCTCCAAACCATTTTAACCTTCGTAAAGTTACCGGATTTATCAATAAAATCATTGTGAGATAGAGTAGAATTATGAGTCCGAGAAGTTGGAAAACTATATGATTTGGAGCTGTTAGAATAAGTGTTTGATTTGATACTTGAAGACGAGTTATTCTTACAAACACTTATTGTAGAAAAAGATTCATCTTATAAATTGAACTTGAAGCAGTTGTATAACCTTCAAGTTTTCTAATTTTGCACAAGAGATGATCTTTTTCTTCCATAATCATATCATATTTTGTTTGATATTCAGATCTCATATTTTGTCCATTCTTAAGATTTGTTTCTAAAACAGATAATTTTTTTGAAAGTTTGTCAAGTTTCTCTTCAAAAACTTGTTTCTCCTTTTCAAAATCTTTTTCCAATTTTTTGCTTTTAGCAACAATCAAAGCACTTTTCTTTATTATATTTGTCTTATCAGTCTCAAACACTTTTCTTTCATTTTTAAAAAGTTTATGAAGTTCTGAAATTTGTTTTGAAAACTCCAAACCTTTTGTTTCGAAAGATTTTGAATCTAAAACCACAATTTTTTCAAAATCTGACACTTGTTTAGAAAGTTTGCTGATGGTTAACTCACAAGTTCTAACTTTGTGTTCAAAAGTTTTTCGCTCAATCTCAAACTTGTGTTTCTCATCAGAAAAGATCTTTCTTTTTATTCTCAAAGTCTATTCTTTCAGAATCTAAAAACATTTCAAGTGCATCACTAGTCATTGCAGAATCTTTCCTCCTCTCTAACTCAGAAATCTTGTTTTTCAGTTCAAAATTTATCTTTATCATATTAAGATTTTTCTTTTTACAAAAGTCTTCATACATCATATGATGAGAACCTTGCTCGCTCTGTGAGTTGTTCTTCCAAAAACTCATTTTTATTTTTCAAGACTTTATTTGTGTGTTTGAACTGATTTAGACAAACATTTTCTCTTAACAGTTCATCAAGCACTTCCATGTTATTTGTATGTCTTGCTTCAAGTTTAGCAATTGTCGCATTTAGCTCAAAAATTTGTTTTTGAGAACTCATCTTTGAACTATAACTTGTACAACTCAAACATACAATTAGTTCGTGAAAAAAATATAAGCACCAGTTACCTGACGAAGGGATCTCGATCGGTGAATTTTGAAAGGTTTCTAAGATTTCTTTGAAAGTGGGCAAATTTATCTCGAATGAACAGGGGTCGACAAAAACTTATGTCGAGTCAAGATTTTATGTCGAATCAAAAGGACTCGACAAGAAGGTATGTTGAGTCAATAAGGCTCGATAAGAAAGGATGTCGACTCAAGAGGAATCGACAAGAAATTATGTCGAATCAATAAGGCTCGATAAGACAAGTTATCAATTTGAACTGAGTCGAAGAGAGTTTTGTCAACTTAGAGGGACATGAAATCAATATCTTGACGGGTTAAGCAGAGTAGAGAAAAGATCAATCCAAATATATTGAATCCTTACTTGTTTTCTTAATTGATAAATTAGAAAGTTATAACAAATGATTATTGACTAAAAATATCTAGAGTAACAAAAGTTATCTAGTCTTTTTATGGACAACAAAGGCTAAGTTTTCGAGTTTCCAATTTTCTCAATAAAAAATATTACTAAGGTTTATAAGGTTTACTTAAGGATCATTGACCAGAAAAGCTACAAGAGACAAAAGTTCTTGAGTTTTCTATTGTCAAGAAAATCAAAAGTACCCAAAATAAACGTAAGTAAATAAACTTAAATTTTAAAATTTTGGGATTCGATAAACTGATAGATCAAAGTTCTAGGGTGATTTAGTTCGAGAAGATTAGGTGATCTTGGGCTTTAATGGTCCGAGAAGTTTGATTATCTTCAAGAGTAAAACCCATAAAGTTTTAGAACTTTCATAGATTTGAACGAAAATTATGAATAAGCTTATAGCAGATGAATGAAAATCGATAAAAGTAAGAAAACGAGTTTAAATTGGGTTTTTCGAAGAGTTTTGGATATTATCAATTTAAACAACTGATGTATGACTCGAGAAGAAAAAAATCGAGATTTACCTTTGTTTTTCATGAAATCGATTAGAATCAGTCCAAAACTCTGATCGGTTGGCTCTAATACCAATTGTGATCCAAGTAAATCAGGTAACGATGTATTTAACACGAACAATATGCAAGAACACGTTGAATAACTTCACTATGTCATATATCTCACTTGTATAATCGTGGTTACAATGAATGGAGTGAAACGTATTAACTCACGACTATAATGACTATTCTCTAATAAGCTCTCTAATGAATGTTAATTAATGTCTAATCTTCTATGATAGCTCTAACCCTTTCTTTATATGAATAGGAAATACGATATAAGAAAAGTAAAAGTTAAGGCATTATACACTTGCCTTATTTACAATAAGATTGTTTCCTTATATTTAAACATTAAAACTTTCCTAAAACTTAAACCTTCCTAATTAATGACTTTGTTGACTTTACAATTTAGCCCTTCACGTCTTCAATAGTTGTCATCTCGGATACAACATTTCCAGACCTAACAGTTGTGACATCATCTCTTGCATTTCAGACAGTTCCAATCAGTAAGGAGCTCTAGCAATCGGAGCGGCCCCCGGTACAAGATCAATTCGAAATTCTACCTGACGATCGGGTGGTAAACCGGGTAAGTCTTCCGGAAACACGTCGGGAAATTCACTAGTATTGTACCCAATATAAATAACTTCAAAATACTTGTTTCATTGATTCTAAGAGTGGAACACAAAGAGGACTCGGGATTCCACTTTACCAAATACTGGGTTGATACATTGTGCCATGGTCACTATACCATGGCACAATTGTTTGGTCCACCAACGACTTGGTACCACCGGTGCCATTATGACAGATGTCATAACCGCATGGCACAATAGTCGAGACGAATATACTCTAAGTATCATCGGTGCTATAGTGACAGATGTCACTCTCATATGGCACCATTGCTTAAACTCTGAAATTATCGTTTGGTTATTGAATCGCTCGGTTCAACACTTTCTTCAACTGGGACGAAAATCAGGGTGTTACAATCCTCCCAACCTTATAAAAGATTTCGTCCTTGAAATCTAGCATTGTCGATTATTTAACCCAGAAGAGATGCATTAAAAGATTCAAAAATGCCACACCGCCCAGAACACAAATTAGCATATGACTCATCATTCATCCTTCATTAATAAGATACTAAGCGAGAAAACAGACCGTAAATATATGAAATTTATCAACCTACTAACCCCTCTACCAATAGAGTATTTCCGCCCAACTCAAACCTTAAATGAGATCCGATTAGGGCTGAGCAAAACCTGAACTAACCCGATAAACCCGCCCAAACCCAACCGAGTTTCGTTAGTCAAACCGAGACCCAATTTTAAATAAAACCCGAAGACCGAAAACCGAACTTTTAGTAGGATTGTAGGTTTTGGGTAGGGTTTGGATACCCACCCGAACCCACCCGAAAACCCGAAAAGTATAAGGCCCATCTAATGATTTTAGATTAAGCTCACGGTCCATCATTAATTTACTATTCATCCTTTTCAAGTCATCCATTTGATTAGCCCAATTAGGTATTTAGGGTACGTACATCAGTACATACATGCAGTTTCGACAAATACATACGGCAACGTAGACCGCTGGAGAGTAGACTGGAGGAGACGATTAATTGACTTGACGTTGACGGTTCCTTAAGTGAGAGCGGACGGTGGTGTGACTGGAATATTGGCCTGTGATTCTATGAAGGTGATGAAACTGTGCGATTTTATTGATTCTTCTTTGTTGATTATTTTCATAAACTGTATATAATTCCTTTTTTATTTTTTTATCTCCTGTTCTTTGATGTTTTCGATGCATGTTGCACCAGTTTCCTATGAATGGGATATATATGAAATTAAAAATTAGATTTCAACTTTTGTATGCACTGCTTCTTTTAAGTTTTACCTACTTACTATTCAATGGGAAAGTGAGATATGAACTGAAAAGAATCAAACCAAAATCATATAATATACTAATATATGATTATTATGATCACACATCCATTCTATATAAAATTCTAGAAAGTGGGATGTGAAAAGAATTAAACCAAAATCATATACTATATTCAGAATATATGATGATTATCAATTTATCATCACACATCCATTCCATATAGAATTCTTTGTTTGATATCAGGAATCGTAATTTTATGTGCTTTTTCTGTTTTCTAATATTTTTAATACTTTTTATGTTTAGAATCAAAGATGTAGAATATTAATCAACAACCTATTTCTGTTCCTAATCCTACAGCGTCAACTATAACATCTGTTACAAAGAAACGTAAACCGAGTGAAACAAGATCTCTAGTATGAGATCATTTTGAAATTTTTTTAAACAATGATGGGGTTGTGATTGAAGGGAAGTGTATATATTGAAAAATCACATTACTTATTGCCTTAAAAATCCCCACGCTATAGATACTGAACAATCTATGTTGGCATTTCAAGGTACAAAATCTGAGACTAAAGATAGTGTTTTGACTACTTGGATATTCAATCAAGAGACCATTCAGAGTGCATTGGTGAAGATGATTATAGTTGACGAACTCCCTTTTAGGTTTGTCGAGGGGAAAGGTTTTTAACAATTTATTGGTGTTGCTTGTTCTAGGTTTAAGATCCCTTCTAGATGGACTACTAATAGGGATATATTTGGCATGTATTTTGAAGAGATGACAAATCTTAAGAAACTTTTTAAGTCAAGCACTCAACGAATCAGTTTAACCACTAACACTTGGACCTTTGTTCAAAGGATCAGTTATGTGTGCATAACTGCACATTTTATTGATGGTCAATGGAAACTGAATAAAAAAGTCGTCTCGTTTGTTCCTATCTATTCACACACGGGGGAATCTATAGCCAAGACCCTAGAGTGTTGTTTAGTTGATTGGGGGATCAAAAATATTTTTACCATCACGGTTGATAATGCTTCAAGTAATGATGTTGCAATAGGGTTCCTGAAAAAGGAAAATTTTTGTCTTGGGGTCATCTTCTGTAAGGGTAGAGTACATGCATATGAGATGCATTGCTCATATTTTGAACCCGGTTGTGCAAGATGGTTTAAAATTGGCAGAAGCTTTAGTTAAGAGGATACGAGATTCTGTTAGATGGTAAGGAGCTCTCCTTCTAGTCTTAAAAATTTTAGTGAGCTCCCAGACTTGCTTGAGGATGAGGCTAAATGTTCCTTATGTCTTGATATTCCAACAACATGGAACTCCACTTACATGATGCTTCAAAAGGTACTAGTTTATAAAAAGGTTTTTGAAGAATATGAGAGTATTGACGTTACTTTAAGGGTTGATTTGGGTGATTTTGTTCCTTCATGTATTGTTGGTTCCAACTCGAAAGCTTCATAGTTCTTCTCAAGACCTTTTATGAGATGACAATGAGAATTTCTGGATCTCTTTATGTCACCTCTAACTTTTTCTTATGTCACCCCTAACTTTTTCTTATCAGAAGTTTCTGATTTGAGTTGCATTCTTGCTGATATGATGCGAGCTACTTCTAAAGCTGAAAAGGTATATTCACTTTCATTTTTTTCTTAAGTAATTGACAATTGATTTTTTTTCTTTATTTATTGATTTGTTGCTGACTGGTTGTTATTTATTTTGGTGTTTGATTTATCAACAGGATATGGGTAAAAAAATGAAAGAGAAGTTTGATAAGTATTGGGGTGGTCCCGGGAACATGAATTTTATAATCTTTTTTCCAAACATATTGGACCCCAGAGATAAGATTGAGTACATGCCAGTATAGTTGAATCAATTGTATGGTGAAAAAGAAGGTGAATCATGTTTTTTGAAGGTAAAATCTTAACTAACTATGTTATTTGAAGACTATGCAGCTACATATTCTGAACCTTCTACGGAGAAAAATAATCTGCAAGTTCAATCTGAAAATGTCCCTCTTGGTAGGCCACCATCTAGATTGAAAATCCAACTAAAAAAGCAAAGGATGGAAAGTGGGGCATTACTCAACAAAAAAACTGAGCTTGAAGTGTATTTAAGTGAGTCAACTGTAGACGATAGTGATGACTTTGATATTCTGAGATTGTGGAAGGTGAATAACGAAAGGTTTCCTATCCTTTCAAGAATGGCTAGAGATATGCTTGATGTTCCAATTTCAACTGTAGCATCCGAGTCAACGTTTAGTACGAGTGGACGAGTTTTAGACAGTTTTAGGAGTTCTCTAACTCCTAAAATAGTAGAAGATCTTATATGTTCACAAGATTGACTAAGAGGCCCTACCTAACCGGTTGCAATTGAGGAAAACATAGATGAGTTTGATAAGGTTGAAAAATGTATGATACACTGATAAATGAGCTTGATTTTGTATTCTTTTTGAACTTGTATAGCTATATACTTGTATGTGTTTATTTATATGATTATATCCATAATTAAATTGTTTAAAATGCGCAAAGATGACAAATATTTGGTAGTGGAAGTTCAAGTTCTGTCCGTGAGAGTTCCATTCCTACAAATACAGTTGATGTTGATCAAGTAATATGTTATTCATTAGTCATATATTCATGTATTCTTTCTCGTATAATGTATCAATGTTGCATCCTTAAAATTATTCATTTAATCATATTACTAATGAATTAGCTGTTTTCTTTGCAAACAGGTTGAAGACTTCAAAAAAATGGGTGATGAATGGAAGTTCAAGACTTCAAGTTTTGTCCGAGTTGATGAGTTCTGATTTTAGATTACTTTGGTATATTTAGACTTTGATAGTTTTGGTATCTTTGGGTTTGTTTCATTATTAATTTATTTGTCAAGATTAGAAGTTAGACTTTAGCGAATATTTTTATTATTCATTATAATTATAGTTTTATGATTTAATTCTTCTTTCTTCATCAAAAATTCAGAATATGTTTTATAGTAGTATACATACAGTGAAAAACATTATAAGTATTGGCCTCATGGGAAATTAGGTACTACTTATAATTTTTTATGTACTAAAATCCATGCACTTATGACTTATGAGTGATGGTGATTTTAATTTTAATATTTTAAAATCAATGATTCCATCCACTGATGTGAATCCCATTTCCATGCTTACCTGCACATGCATAAGTAATTGATATTGTACAATTGTAGTCCATGCATCCCTCATATACGATCTATCATCTATCTTAGTAACTTATAGGTTATTATAGGCTTATACCTTCTTCTCATGTGGTTCATAATGTTTCTGTGGTGTGTAACAAGAAGAGAACAAACCATAACAAACAAGATTGAGGTTCGGTGGTTCCATTCCAATGCACAAGCCGGTGGTGTATGTATCAATTATCACGGTGGACGGGTGGAGAGTAGGTTTGCCATAATATTTTTTACGAACCCGACCGAACCCGTCCTACCCGAAACCCACCCGAACCCGACCAACCCTACCCCGAATGTATTAGGGTCGGCACTCATTATCCCTCCCCAAAACCCGATCGGGTTTAACCCCCTACCACCCGAACCCGCCCGATGCTCCCCCTAGATCCGATAACCTAATGCCAAAACTGCTAAGTCGATAACCACGTTGATTTTTCCATCTGAACCCAATGCAAGATGTTACACCAACATCAAACATAAACACTGGACGTTGTAAATGAAATATCCAACTATAGAGTCTTAGTTGCCTCCGAACCTCAGGTTACCTGGAGGGTGGCTTACGACCTCAATGGCTCGCTTCCACAATTTATGCCCAAAATGAATTTACTCCTAATTTTCATAACAACCTCTACCAGACTGGGATGTCCTTCTCCCTTACATTCTACTTCTCGATATCTTTCACAAAAGCTCACCCAGCTATAGCCATACATACTCCCTTCGAATCAGGTTACACCCCAATATGTCGCCTTTACACGGGTGGTAAAGGAATCCCGCACCAATAGCTCTTAATAGATCAGTACCGCGTAGATTGGTTTAACTTCAGTCAAATCAAAGTCCCCCTAAAAATTTACGATTTCCTTTTACAGTCTACCTTTACATTCACACTCAACTTCTCCAATAGAAATTACCGTAGGAGATTTACCGTCATTTCCATGACGAAACACTATTCACTAGTTCAGTCCAGATCAACTCAATCGTAAACCAAAAACTATAATAACACAAAGCATGTCAATTCTCAGAACTATCAGACTTCCTTAGCAACTTAATTGATCCTTATCAAGCATCACTATTCACTAATGTATTCTCCTCAAGTTCACCGCTTAAAGCTTTCGAACACTTACTAAGATTCAATTTAGGTACTCCAAATACATCAATGATTATTGACCTCAAGAAAAGCAGAAGTTGACACCTAAGTTTGTAAAAGGTCAGTACCACAAGTATGCATCGGCCAACGATGTCATCTCAAAGTTGACACTTAATATGAGAAGTCGAATCTCATAATTACCACACTCTAGTACTTGATCCCGTAATTCTTTCCAATCGTACTGAAACATCAAAAGTATACTTCCCAATGGACAACTCAACAAATCGTCCTCATTCACTAAACTCACCAAGATGAAACATCCTTATCACACAAACACCAACAACAACCAAACAACTCCTTGAAGCAATCAATCCCATAAACTTCGACCCGAAGGCTGATTAAACAAGAAGACCATCGCATAAACTAACTCGGAATGACTCAAAGTCCAATACCTCCAAAAGCTCCTATATACACCCGTCGTTCAATCCGAATCCTCAGAATTCATAACCATCTACTAGCCATGCAATCGTTGCTTAATTCACAGAGACTCATCGATCCACAAATGCGATACTCGCCACAACATGATGTTACAACCAAGGTTTCCTAATGAGTTCAAGGTTTTACAAGTATATGCCTAAGCAAATATGCCAAGTTTATTTATCAAAGATTTAACAAACATAAAATCTTTATAACCAATTTTACACACACCTCAAGATTTTTACCAAAATCAGGTAACCATGAAAAGTGAGTAAACGTTATTATGTAAAACCATTTAAAAGGCTATGTAGTCATTATTTAAACCAATGACAACACTAATGAGAATACAATTAATAAACTTTTAAAATGAACCGATATAATTTTGGCACACCTGATTGACATCATGTATGTAAGAGAAATTCTTGTACTAAAATAGAGTGCTACAAAATATTTGTGCCAAATTTTCTTTCTTTTAGCCGTAAAAAGGCATGGAGCAAAATTCTCAACAATAATATCATGCATCAGTTTACTTTCTCAAAACTATCCAAACGATATATACATGCATCTTGGTCACATCATGAAATCAACTTGATTTGGATTTCAAATTTAAAGCCAATTAACAAAATGCTTACGCTTTTCTAAAATGTTGGCTACATAAATTAAAGATGCTACAATTAGAATGTATGCAAACTCTATGCAACAAATGGTTCCCATAAAAATGAAAATGACATTGATGGAAACTCTATATTTGGACGACATCAAAATCTTTATGCCCAAAATAAATGACGCGAAATAAAATCTTACTAAACTCTCAAACGCAACACCAACGATAAAGTGAACTCATAAAATTCCCAAAAATCTGATAATTGATTCATGAACATTACGCACCCAAAATTTAAATGAAACTTGTAAACATCCGTAGGAGGTACGGTGGTTCATGCATTTCAATCTTGACCCAAAACTCACGTACACCAAATAATTTCTCAAAACTCGTAAAAACGATTTGTGTACGTTTCTCGGGAACAACGAAACAATTTAGGTTAGTTTCAAACTTAAACTCTCTTGACATATAAATTTTAAAATTTGCAATTCTAGCAAAATAGTACGGATTAAACTATTAGTGAATAAGTATGCAATTCTCATGCAACTAAATAATTTAACAATTCCCAAGACATGGCTACACTCTTGAGTGTGCCCCAAAGCATTTTTCAAAATAATAACTCCTTTGACAAATCCAAAATAATTTTGTAATTTATTTTCTAAAAAAAATGTCGTACATGCATCCGGTTGGAACCCAAAGTCTTAGAACCACAACCGTCAAGTCTACCAATTACTAGACCGACATTGGAAAGTTTCATAACTCAAGACCATCATCCACAACTAAATTCATCGATATACAATTTCTTTTCGAAATAAGGATGACTCAACAAGCCTAAGGTTCATAACGTAACTGTAAATTTATATTATCACCGACCGGATAATACTACAAACTTACCTCACATGTGGATCCTTGTTACCATCATCATGATTCTCGATTCTAGTGCATCTATTAACCTCCAAACATCCTATCTTAAAGTGTCTAATTGGAATCTCACATCCGATCACTTAATCAATACGCTAGTTTGAGTCTAGCCATCTAAAATCAATACCTAAATCTCTCAAACTTATGCTCAAATACCAACTTGTAACACCCTCAAATATGGAAAGAGCGACTAATTTAAATTTTTCAATATTACATCAATTGAAGGATAAATCACTTCCTATAATTCAATACTTAAAGTTCCTCAAATAGCAATTCTATAAAACATCTACAAAAGATTGGTCAAGTCTTATACTAAAACATAATTACAGTCGGGTGTTACTAAACTCAAAAAAGTCGCTATCTCCGAACGTGGAATACGTCACCAAGGGTCTAATATTTATCATGCCACTTCCTAGCACTCAAGTCCACACGTGACGCTAGCACAAACCCCAACGAGAACTTGATGCACATGTCGACAAAAAAAAAGGTTAGGCTTAACGCCTAGTGAGCTCAGAGTTTATAACATATTTATAATTGATTTGAAACCAAAAGATTTTTTGATAAAATATAATTCTCAACGGAAATAACTTTATTATAAAAGCAACATCTTTCCCAAATTCAATATTTCCATAATAAAAAGCTTTAGACCAAAATGACATTAGAAGTGAAAGCTTTAAATAGAAATACTCATTTAACGTGATACCAAATCCAATATTTACACGACCATGAATAAGTTTATAAATGTAAAGATAGAAACATAACTTTAACCATATTCATAAACCATTAACTCACGCTTATTTTTGAGGGAAACACAGTTTGAGGGAAATGCGTGGGAGACCCGCTTCTGCACTAGACATCAACCCCATTCTGGAATCTTTAGTTAGTGCCATAGTAAGCTTGACCGGGCTAGGTCTTTTGCTCACGGGTAACGGGATCAACCCCAAACTAGGATTCAATACTCGAAACCAAATACCAAACAAGATCGACCCCAGACTAGGATCCATACTTGTTCCATCCCCAAATAGTTGTGCGCAAGTAAGCTTGACCGGGTTAAGTCTTTGCTCACGATAACGAGATCAACCCCAAACTAGGATTCAATACTCGATACCTACCACCAAACAAGATCGACCCCAAATTAGGATCCAATACTTGTTCCATCCCCAAATAAAAACTGACTTTTATGCCTATGGATCCATTGCAATGCAGTCTAAATTACATGACCTCAAAATGAATGACCGACGCACCCAAAGCGTGTAATTTTATAAATAAATATGCCTTAATTACATATAACCCGAAAAGCTCAACATGTAGCCATTTAAATCAGACAAATGTCCATGAGACTCCTTTTTGCCAAAACCGAGCAATTGCTCTATAACTCAACACTTATGTAATTACTTAAAATATTGGTTGAGACAAACCATTTTCTCAATGAAATTATATTCGTATATTACCGAAATGTCTCAAAATGCAATATCATGTATTTTCCAACGATTTATAATCAAATACTCTAAAGATGCAAATACAACCAAATGGTTTTCGTTTAAATGATAATGCACCCAAATGACTCACACCTATACTTTATTTGTCAAAAAAATTAAAACTCAAGTATAAGCACCCAAATGACTCACACTTACATGATTTATAAACTCTTTTATACCAAATATGCAAACTTATCCAAATACTCACACATTTGATAAATAACAAGTAAAAACATGTTAATACTTTAAAATGGACGTTTTTGGCATGTACAAAGTTTTCACAAAGTATCTTGAATTCACTTTGCTAGATTTAAGCTAAATCTAGGTTTTACCCAAATACCGAGCTCCATTTGGTGAAGACTTTAGATCCTCAAGCTAAACCTCTAGATCCATGATGTAATCCCTTCAAGAACACCTACATATCCTACAAAACATACACAAAAGAGAACCCAAGGGAGAATGAGAGTTGTTGGTGAAAACCCAAACCCTAGATTCAAGATTTCCAAGATGTGATCTTACCTTCCACTCCTATGAATTCCCAAAATCATCAAGTAACCTCTAGATATCATTATTTCCATGTTGAAGAGCTTCCAGATAAGAAACCACATCACTTTGAATCGTCCAAATCGGATAAGAAATGAGAGAGATATGGCCAAAAGAATGAAATCCCGATTTTATGCCCTAGTTGTCGCTCGCGATTATGACATGCGATTATGCCATGTCATAATTGCATGGCATAATCTCCCGTGTCCAATCTGATTCCATTTCTAAACCATGGTACAACCTGTGCGATTATGACAGACGATTATGACACTGTCATAATCGCCGGGCACTATAGCCTAGACCGTTCCGAGGTGTTTTTCTGACTTTTCACCCGTTTTGATTCCGTTTCTCGTCTTGTAGATGATACCCAACATAAATAACTTCAAAATACTTGTTTCATTGATTCTAAGAGTGGAACACAAAGAGGACTCGGGATTTCATTTTACCAAAGACCCGGTTGATACATTGTGCCATGGTCACTATAGCATGGCACAATTGTTGGGTCCACCAAGCACTTGGTACCATTGGTGCCATTGTGACAGATGTCATAACCGCATGGCACAATAGTCGATACAAACATACTCTAAGTATCATTGATGTTATAGTAACATATGTCACTCTCATATGGCACCATTGCTCAAACTCTGAAATTATCGTTTGGTTATTGAATCGCTCGGTTCAACATTTTCTTCAACTGGGACGAAAATCAGGGTGTTACATAAGCGGAATAAGAACAAGTAAAAATACCTATTATATTACAATCTAAGAATCACTAAGTATTCTGATGCACAAGATATGGCAGAGAAATAATCAGAAGTTCAAGAAGAGATTAAGCATGCATGAAGATGAAGAAGAGGTTCTTCATCTATTTATACCGAATGCATTAAATGCAACTCAGAGGGTACATGCCACGTGTCAATCATCCATTGGAGGCTTGTCCTTTGTTCATAAAGCAACCATACTTTTAGCCGAATATGAACAGTGACCCTATCAGAGTTAGTAAGCACGTGGGAGGCAATAAAGTATCTCTGTACGCATTTCTTACAAGGGTATGGGAGGTTGACATATGTGCACCGAGGATAAGATCAACTTTAATCTTGTTGAGTACGCTTCATTTGATCGCTGATACTTACGATTCAAGGAGGATCCCTTCAGGTATCACTGATGCATATACAAGATCTCAAACTTTATGCAGACAATCGTTACTATCACTGAACCGCTTTAGATCACGAGTTGTCTGTCTCTATCTTCAGATAGGCCTTCGACTATCGCTGAAGGTTCTTTTGGTGTGAATGTTGTCTTCAGATCTTCTAGGTTTACTGATGGTTTCAAAGATCACTGAGTGCAATCAGTATTTGCATTCGCTGAATTTGAACAGTAACAAAAACTAGGATTTTCACCAAGTACAAAGAGGAATCATAATTAAATCACTGAAAGTGCTTGGATCAACAACATGGAGCACTTTGTTATTTAGTTGCAGTACTTGTATAGATGAATGCATAATGGTAACACCATCTACCTTGATTATCTCATTTTGAATTCATATGTGTTAACTGGTTAAGTGAATGGTTTCGATTATTGTTACAGGAGATTCTAAAATTCATGCTTGGGGATATTCGTATAGGGGACATTGATGCTAACCACGTGGTGCTTGGGGACATTGATGTGGGTTCTCGAAGACATAGTGTCAATTTATTGATGACATCCACATGTCTCTGAGAATACTTTTACACGTATTCAAAAGTAAAACTTAGTATATGTTGCGTCTATTTATACAATGCACTCATCAAACAATTTTCATACTTGGGGGCATTTGTATGTACTCCTAGTTGTTCGTACAATACATATGATATGCTCCTTTTAACCATCTTTATTTTGATCTAATGTGTTTTGTGAGTTCAATTGAGGTGCTGCAGGATAGGAAGGATTGCATGGAAGAGAAAAAATGCAGTATAATTATAAATTTTATCTTTAGGGATATAAAACGAGCAACTATTTGTTGTGGATTGATTATACAGTACATATAATATGCTTACCATTGTATCCATCATTATAATGTTATTCTAAAGCTCTTTCTAAATTCTAACCATATTTTTTATGATCTAATGCGCTTTGTGAGTCCAATTGAGGTGTTGCAGGATAGGAATGATCGCATGGAAGAGGAAAAAATACAATATAAATATATAATTATAAGTTTTGTCTTTGGGGATATAAAACGAGCAACTACTTGTGGATTGAGCTTTCAACTTCTACCTTTTTGAAACATGATGTATCCAAGCATTCTACTATACTTTATCTTTATCCTAACATATTGTATTGTCATATTGACAGCCAATGAGCATGGTTTTTCCTGGGGTTGTTGGCTTTAAGTTATCAGGGGTCAGCTGCTGATTTGGTTTTAACTATCAGCCAAATGTTGAGGAAGCATGGCGTCGTTGGAAAATTTGTTGAATTCCATGGGAGGTAAACTTAGTTGTGGTTAGCAGCTACATGGTAGCAAGTACCTACAGATATTAATAAAATCGTTTATTTTATAGGTGATGGTGTGGATAAATATCTTTAGCTGATAGGGCTACCATTGTCAATATGTCTCCTGTGTATGGTTCAACAATGGGGTTCTTCCCAACGGATCATGTCACTCTTTAATATCTCAAATTAACTGGACGAAGCAACGATATTGTATGTTCATTATAGTTATATGTGCCAACATTTAAATAGTTAACCACATATACTGCCTGATGCATCTTGTACTCTTCATGACATTCTCCTTTTGGTAAATTTTAGGTAACAATGATAGAAGCATATTTGAGGGCAAACAACATGTTTGTTGACTATAATGAGGTAAGATTCCTACTTGTGATTCTTAACTGCAAAATGGGGTGTTAGATATCAATCTGATATGTAATTATAATTTATATAATTCTAGCCACAACAAGAGATAGTATACTAATCCTACTTGGAGCTAGACCTTACAGATGTAGAGCCGAAGGTCGTCCGATCTGGAAATGTCCACATTTTCTTTGTATTTCAAAATTATAGACATATATTTTCATGAGGTTATCATTATATTGTGGGAGGTATTCACATAATATGGAACAACACAATACTACCTAGAGCAGCCACTGTTGGTATGATTTGATGCTTCAATACAAGGCTATTGGTGTGAATAATATAAACATTCTTTTTATGTTTATTAGAAAGTGTGAAAGGGTTAGTGTTAAAGATCTATGTAAATAGGAAACTTCTATACCATGCTTAATAGACGATAGAACCTTTAATAGTTAATTTCACAAATTCTTATTTGAAGTATGATGTTTACAACATGCTTCTATAACATCGATAGTATTTACACTTGCGATTGTGTAGCAGTTGAGACAATATTTAGTGAACATATATAAGTGGGTTCTCTTTTTCTTTTGTGTCTTCTTATGTACTATATGTCTACATCTAATGTTTGTCGGTTCTTTTTTGCAAATATAATGCAGGGAATCCCTCTTTTACCAAGAAATAAGCAGAACTCTTCTTCCCTGCGGATTTTGCAGAGTTGCCATGTAGGTACTTCGTCTGCAATTCATGTTTATGGAACTTTTTATAGTTCAAAGATTTCTATCACATATTTATTGTTGACTTTGTAGATATCTCGCTTTGTTCTATGTGATCACCAAGTTGGTACTTCTATTCGTATA
This sequence comes from Silybum marianum, assembly GCA_036898165.1. Lineage (NCBI taxonomy): Eukaryota > Viridiplantae > Streptophyta > Magnoliopsida > Asterales > Asteraceae > Silybum > Silybum marianum. Next base: position 17,886,164 of record CM072530.1, on the reverse strand, counting down.
TGACTTTGAAACAAGTACAGTGGTTATAGGAACATAATTAGCCCAAATCCAATAATACTATACATATAGGGATAGTTTCTATTAGATACAGTTGAATAAAGCCTTCTGCATGTAGCTTAATTGTCAAAGGCGCATGGTGACTTTGCCCAAATATAAGACATGTTCGGGTTCGATTCTGAGCCCCCCCCCCCCCCTCCCCCAATGTTATCCTCAGCTGTTGAGTGAGTCAAAAAATGTCCCCTCACATTGGTGTCCTTGGAGGCAGGTTCCGTGTAGAGCTGGTTGGAATTGATGGTAATCAACTTCTTTGCGTAAATAAAGTGTAATGAAATATATGGTTTTTACATGTTATGGGCTTTTTTATTGCTAGCAAATTGTGATTGCATAAGTTTTTGGATGGATATTTGATAGTATTCAAAGGTTTCGAGATTTATACATGTTTTTGTGGTGGAATTATGTAAAGCATTATACATGTTTTTGTAGTCCATAATATGTTTTATAATTGTTTTCCTTTAATTATAGAGTATTTCACTATGAAGGCGGCAGCGAACGCTGGTGATAAATCGATTATGGCACCACTTACCGACGGTTCTCTGAAAATCGAAAAAGGAAGTTGTTAAAGATGATTGTAAATGTTCGAAATCAAAGTAACCTAAGATCTCGTAATCTTCATAGTCAATAATATTATCATTATATCAATTAATATTTCGTTTTGTAACCATAAAACGTAATGAATCTATATTCATTTTGCAGGAAAGGAAAGAGAAAAGTGAATGATTTTGATTCAAATGGAGTGATTAATAAACAAAAAGCATATGTAAAGAGAATTGGTCCTAAATTTAAGAAGCCTTTAGATTTTAGTCACTTCCAAACGACAACAGATCTGGAGGTATGTTGTAATCTATTATGTCATTTTCAATTTCTCATGGTTTCTGCAAGCATTATCTTCAATTGTGAATTGATATTGGACCGGACCAAACAACAGCAGACCAATATCTTCAACTGGTAACCGATACGAAATTTGACACCAATTCATGGGAACATCAAATATTACACCAAATTTTGATATAATAAACAATAGAGATGGTTTCATTACAATAATTGTTTACCTTTAATTATACAGTACCCATTATCATACAAATCTTTTAAGGTGAGTTATATACATTCCTTTTTAAAGTGATTCAATTAGTGTTGTTTTCCCCAACCTTTTAGTTATTATTCATACAGTTATCACGGATTATGTCTCAAAGTCAGTTCCTTGGTAATGAATGTCTAATTTGTTTGTTTACGGAGTGGGAACTCAAAGCTCACAAAAAGGTTGTTGAAGAAGCATTGTTTCTTTTTATCTACTTTATGTTCACCAATAAATTCGTACGTTATAGACATGTACAGTTTTGGCTTATTTTTTTTATTTCTAAACAACTTAAATTTGAGTGCATATCCGATATTCATGTCACGTCTTAAACTTTTGCAGTCTTGAACCTTTAATATTATTGGGTACATGTTAATGGATACATTGTTTCCTTTTGATAGATTTGTGCGTTACATTTTTTTCGTATGTTATAGTTGTAAGCTAGATTTTGATTTTCTTTTTTCAGTATATTTTTGTTTGTTACTTTTTGCAATTACCGAATCTTTTTGAAATATACAACTGATTCTAATATGAGGTTTTTTATTTTGATATTGCAAAGGAATTCAGAAGTGATCCAACATGGGACCTCACTAATTGTGTGAAGCCAATAGATAGAAGTTGACTATTATGAATTTATGATTGGCGTAGATGTAACACCCTAAAATTTAGAGTAAAATTGAACCGAAATAACATGCGGAATATAAATAAAATCACCCAATAAGTGGGGATGGAGTATGGGAGTTTACATCTAAACGTGGATATTAAAAGAACACCTAATAATCTATGTTATTTAGACTATAGATTACAATTGGGTGTTACTAATATCCTCAAAAGAATATTTTATTGCTCCAACTATGTATATGCTCTATGAGCATATCTCCAAAAAGGTGTCCTCTCTCTCGACACATCAACCCGCGCTTCTCTAAAGAGCCCCGTCAACCTGCTTACCTGCTAAACCACATTTAAGATCAAGTGTTAGGCTTACGCCTAGTGAGAACAAACAGTTAAATGGATAAGGCAGTTAAAACATTTAAAAGATAAGATATAGTGCGTTTATCCCATTCAACTTCACTTGAAATAACTTACTCTTGATGAGCAAGGATCTTTTAAAAGCAACCGGGGGAGACCTGGTGTTCCATCCTTAGTGAGGGATACCAGAAGTAGGTCACTACACGATGTTTGAGATAACGGTAAGAGCCAATGGCAACCGGTCAATGACCAATTATGCACCTTAGTACATGGCCCCCGATTTCTTACGAAAGCCCGCACAATGGTCAATGGAAACCAGTCTATAACCGATTATGCATCTTAGTACACGGCCCCCGATGACCCCAAATTGCGCATGCATAGAGTCAATGGCATCCGGTAATGATCCGGCATTATACCCAACGGTAAGAGGCCCCAGATGACTTCTATGCTACCAAAAAGGGACAACAATCCCGCTTTAAACCGACTATATGCCTATGGATCCATTACATACTAGTCCTACGACCGAATACATCAACGAGACGTATCGCTAGTTTTCCAACCTTGAAAACCCTTTCAATAAACCATTTCCCTTTTAAATCCAAGTTTTACCAAAAACTAGGTCAAACCATTTTGAGTTTCAAAACCAAAGATTATTTCATTTTATAACATTTCCAAGTATTTTAAACCATTTAAGATGCTCATCCCATCATCTACAACAAAATACTCCAAAACCTCAATTTGACCTAAAACCTCCAAACTTACCCAAATACACAACTACTTGAAAATAAGCTTAAGAATCAGTAAAATGCTACATTTACAACAAGTATTTGAGTTTATAAGTTTAGATTTGAACTCACAAGGCTAGAGTTAGGAGAACCCTAGAAAAGCTCCTACGAGGATGGAGGTGATCAAGAAATCTAAAAGGAAGCAAGAACACCACTACTTGAAGCTTTAAATGCTTGAACCACTCTTAAATCATCAACTTGAAAGGAGAAATCAATGAGCTTGGATGAGGTAGGTGGAAGAAAATGAAACCCTAAAATCGCCTTCAATGCTTTTATCCCGCAACTGAGTTTTGATATCTGATAAATGAGAAATGGAGCTGAAAAATCGCACTTAAAAGTGGTCCAGGACCACCCGGGCGATCTTGCCCTGCGATCATGACAAGGCATGATCTCCTGTCATGATCGCACAACCCGTACCGCGAGTTTCGTGCTTAAAATCGACTTTTTTGGCTATCTGGTTTTCTCGCGATCTTGCCTCGCGATCATGACAATGTCAAGATAGCATGTCATGATCGCAAACTGTGTACCGAAACTCAATTCTGTTCCGGTTTCGCTCCTTTCTTCCAGATCAATGTAACCCAACATTATACACTTGAATCATTCCATTTGCCCAAAAATAAAAATATTACAATGCTAATTTACATAACCTTTCGCTAAATTTCCGGGTGTTACAGTAGAATATATGGCATTAAAGATTCTGTCAAAAGTGAGATGCAACTATAGCCATACATGTTTTTTCAATGCATAAATTTAAGACGGAATACTCATTCGATGTATAAATGTGATTCTTTTATTCCTCAAAAGTGTAGGGAATTTATTTTGATAAGTTTCTCATTAGGAACTACTATTTAAAATTGTTTAAGCAACGATAGTTGGCTAACTGTGGTGCTTGATTGAATCCCTAAATGGCTGCTTTTTGCTATCTACTTGTTAGACCTAAGAAGTATGAACCATAAGATGGAAGTATGATGACGTGGCATACTCTTACTATGTGTGTCTCCTTTTACAACTAAAGTTTGTTATACGTTCCTACCTGCTGATGTGTCAGTCTGTAACTGGTTAGAATGTTGACTTTAAATTCAATGTAATAGTATAAATAGATATGTCATTTGAATGTAAAAGACGTCGATCTATAGCATACTTTTGGAGAACATATTGTGCGTCTAATTCCAGTATTTGTAATCGATCTTCAAGGTTATCAATACAAACTCGATCTGTTCTTCATCTTCCTTACTTACTGTTTGTTTGTTACTTAATTACTGTGGTTAATTGATTTGAATTGCTTCCGCTTACACTTTGATTCACAAATCTTTCAATTAACTGTTTAGAAAGGGATTTGGGTTCCAACACTACTTGAAAGCTAATGTATTCAACATGTTGATACCATACCACATTTTGATTACGTGTTTCTTTCATAACTTCAGTTTTGCCCATGACAGGTTGCAAGACTTGAAAGGTAATAATCTTCTGTTTATAATATGTTTTATGCCATTTCTTTTTTCTATGTGTGTTTTAGCTAATTAGTTTTATCCTAATCATCCAACTACTACATACGATTTCTTGATGGTCAATGCCTTATTCTCAACACTACATAAATATATTTCCTTGACAACATGAACACATGTTTCCTTGACAACATGAACACATGTTTCCTTGACATAAATATGTTTCCTTAACAACATGAACACAAGTTTTTCTCGAATGCTTTTGTTTTTCTTGCTCTTAGGAGTGTTGTTTCTAGAGACGGGGGTTGTTGGTGTTTTATTGGATTGAGTAGGAAGTCCATCCCCACTGAAGAGAAATGTAGTAGCATAGAAGGCTATAAAGGAATGAGAAAAGAAGTGCTAAAAATACCTATGTGATTGTAAGAATGTAGAAAACATAAAGAAGTATAAAATGGCCAAAAGAAAACTAGAATTAAAGCATATAAGTTAACTACCAATAACCATGGATGGTAGGGATCATAATCAAATGAAATACATAAAGAACACTAGCTCAAAATTCAATTTGCTCTGTTACGAGCTCAAAATTCTATTTGCTCTATTACGGTATTTTGATGCACACTTTTATCTTTTTTTAAATATAGGTTGTCTATTTTATCTTTGAGTCATTTAGATTAGGCATGAGAATTGGGCCCGACCCGTCGGGCAGGGCAGGGATTCCCCGTTTAACTGGGTCCCGGGGACGGGGATCCCCATTTGGTTCAAACCAGGGGTGGGTATGACACTCTCCGCCCTGTCCCGTCCCGTACCCATATTATTTAACTATTTGATAATTAAAAATATATTGTTTATTCAATTATGCTTGTCAGCCGACTTTAGCTTTAATATATCAAGTTTTTACTTTTTAGAAACACCCAACACACTTTTATTTTTATTTTTTATCTCTGTAGTGAATTTTTCTTATGAAGTTGAAGTGGCGTACCACAGCTGAAGACAAAGTGACAGACCATGAGAAATGAAGTCGTCGCCTCGCCTGAAAGTTCTCTGGCCACCGGCCTTTGCTGTCCTCTTCTCCGTTCTCCTTGCCAGTCACCAACTGAATGCCTTCAACCCTTTACCCTTGCCTTCACGGCTTCACCCATCGCTGGCTGAACCTGATAACCATGAACTCTTGAAGCAATGAAGACTGAAGTTGTCCCCCTCGAAGAACGGAATAATGCATATCTATAATCCATCCCTTGGAATTGGATCCCTCTCTGTCTTTTCCAGATTATCATATATTCATCTAGGTATTTTTAGTTTTTTAAGCGACTCTCTCTATTTTATCCAGAATTCATATTATCGCTATCATATAGGTATTTTTAGTTTTTTTAGATGAATGTTCTTTTGGTTTCATATAAGTATATAACAGTAAACAATTGCATGTATTTTTAGATTAATATTCTTTTCATCTTTTATGAGCATTTTGATATATCTTGCATCCATTCTCCCATGCAAGAATATGTGACCTGATGAGTTGACTGTTTCCATTCCATACGTAACCTGATGTGCAGAATTGCTTAATTGCAAATATGCAAGATGCAATCTTCGATTTTAATGACTTTTATTTTTTAATTCCATTTTTGTATTGTTTTACTAGTTTTAAAATATTTTTAAGTTCAATAAATAGTGAAAAATACAGTTTTTTGGTATAAAAAATCCCACGTTAGGGATCGCCGTTCTTTGTTTAGGGGACGGGGGATGGGGATGTGATCATAACCTCCGGTGGGGACGGGGACAAATATGGGGGGGATTGGGGAACATGTATTGGCCTTTCCGCTCCATTCCCATGCCTACTTTAGATGATGTATGTATATTATGTTGTTGAAATCCTCTTTTTCTCTTTGTTTTGTTTGCAACTTGGCAACATGTGGGTTAAGATGGTTATTGTTCATTTAATATTTGCTAATAGAATTTTGAATTGATGGGTAGCACTACGGATTCAAGGTCTTTGTTTTAATTGAAACTAGTGTTAGGCCCACTCTTTGCACGACCACAATAAGTTTTTAAGTGAAATATTGAACCAAGCGTAATTCCTTAGTTAATAATTATTGAAATACAATATAAAAAATCAAAGTATTTTTCATAAGTGACTAATTTGCATGTATTCATTATCGTTTATTATTACGATAAGTTTGTGATACATCGATAATAATTTTGTTATTTAAAACTCAAGCAACATGTTCAATAATCATATCACTGTTACCGAAAATATTATAAGGATGCAAAATTAGTTGATCAATTTACAAAGATGGATCGTAATAAAAATATCAATACCAAGTTATTATAGTAACTTTTTCCCCATAAAAATAAGATTAATATCAACTCTATGATTTTATCATAAATGCATCCCCTCTTCTTTAACTATTATAATAACTCTTGCCCCATAGAAATAGGATTACTATAATTCTATAAGATGTCACAATACATCCTCTTATCCATATATACTCACATCATTCTTTCAATTTAATATCTTACCAATATGAGATAGACCAAAACGATGCCACATTCATACTCAATTTTTATGATCCCACATCATCCAATCCACTTATTTTATACATTTTTTATTTCAATATTTCAACTTTTCACGAATGTGGGATAACTATGACTAAAATGAGCAGTCTTTGAGTGTGCACAAAAGAATCATTTCCTTTTTTTATATACCTTATTTCTTCAATCCTATGATTTCACACAAATGAAAAGTCTAAAAAATTGATGTGTTGAGTTTAAATTAAAAATAAATTAAAATGAGAGAAAAAAACATATAAATATGATTGAGTCTTCTCATTAATTTTTTATCATTTATATTTAAATATATTAGATGGTCTTAAATATTTCATTTATATATAATAACTCATAATAATCAAAAGAAGAATATTTGTAATAATTACAAAAATACATAAAATATTTAGTCACTTAATAAGACATACAAATTTAAAAAACTAAAATTGGATAAATAATACAATCCACCATCCAAGTATTCTCAAAATGACAACATATGTTTTTAGCCATTTTTATAATATTAATTAATGTATTGATTGACGTGTACATAAAAAATGAATTGTAAATACGATCAAAAGTTTTTAATTATATTGATTATTAACCTAATAAAGCAAACTGTAAATAAATAAAATAAATAAAGAAGTACAAATAAAAAATAGTTTTTCATTGTACTAATTGTTTTATAAATAAAAAAGAAGGTAGATAAACATTAAATGTTAAGCTAATAGAATAAAAGACGATACAAAATTATTCATATTGATTGTTATATAATAATAGGAAAAAAACTTGAAATAATCAAAATTTAATGTAATTAATGGATCTTAAATTTGATTTTTTTTTATCATATTTTATAAAAATATAAAAAAATTATTTGAATTTATATGATCTAATTGTAACAAATCCAACAATATTGAAAAGAAGAAATATGTATAACAATTTACATTTTTAAAGAATATAATTTTACATGCATACATGATTAAAATATTCCAAGTCATGAAATCTTTTAACATAGACATGATCTAGTTTCATTTAAAAAAAATTCTTCATTTCTCGGCTCCCGAAGCGTTCTTTCCTCTTTAGGTAACGTGGTAGGCTTGAAACATTCTTTAACTCTCACATTTTTCGCCCGCCACGCAATGAATTCTTATCAATAGAAAAAAATCTTGAAATAGTCAAAATTTAACAAAATAATCAATCATGTATAAACAGTTATTGTCAATGGAGCATAAATTCGATATTTTTTTATCATATCTTGTAATCATAAAATATCAAAATTCTATTCGACTTTATATGATCGAATCGTAAACACAATCATGCCGTATAATAACAACAAATCCAACAATATTGCAAAGAAAAATTGTAATAGCAAATCACATTTTTTAAAGAAGTAAAAAACTCTAAAATCCAAACCAAATATCAAAAGGAATGCATAATCGGATTATCTTCTTGAAATAGATTTGAAAATGGATTTGTTGAAAAATAAGAATTTATGAAATGAAAAACAATTGAATTAGGATAAAACCGTGAGATAGTAAGAGTATTACTTGGGGGTGCTAATTGAATTAGGATAAAACCTTAATTTATGTTCATATTTATCATATTATTGATAAGTTCAGGTTGATAAATTATAAATCGTGAGATATATGTTTCAAGAAGGTTTAGAATATGTTTAAAATAATGTCATGTATCCTGCCAATAAAAGCAGGCCAGGGCAGCATGAGCCTTGCTGAAGCCCGTTAGCCTAGAGGTAGGTTCAGTTTGGCCTTCTAGGCCTAAAAAAATGCCCCCATTGATAACCCCTGTATGTGATATGCCCAAATCTATTTGAGCCTCGCCTTCTCCCTTCAGTCCTTCATGCACGAACATGAACAGGAAACACGAGCAACATCTCTCAATTGAATACTCGAACGTTCAATCGTCTGTTGGTTGCTACTTTCTCGACTCTCGTCTTCCTTCAGTGGATTGAAGACTCTCTCAATTGGGTTTTTGTCTTGCACTCTGGTATGGTTCTCGAAGTGTTTCTTCTCTCTGGCTCTCTCCGTCTCTCAAATCTCGAACTCGAATGCTCAAAAACAAAGAGTGAATCAGTTGTGTAAGTCTCGATTATCGAACTCTCCTGTCTCTCTAATCTCTTCTATTTCATTAATTTAGACTTTTGTAAACTCAAAATTCTATTTATGTTTTTTTACACAACTGATTTGGGGAGTCAGTGACAACCACTTATATTTAATTTTTAGTTATATTAGGTTTATTGACTTGTTGTTTCCACTTTCCGGTTTAGGTTTATTAACTTATTGTTTTCATTGTGTTAAGTTTCAATTGGGTTCTCTTTGTTTTGGTCTTTTTTACGGTATCATATTTGAGATAAAATATTATTGATTTGAAATGGCTTTTCTTTGTTTCAGTCTTCCTCATAGCATCATATGTGAGATAATATCATTGATCTGGAATGGATTTTCTTTGTTGTGAACATATATGGTAAATGTGTGATATTTTTGATGATCATAAAGTGTTTGATAAAATGTCTTAAAGAAATGTAATTACTTGGAACTCAGCAAACAATTATGTTAATAGGTGCATAGTATACAATGATAAGTAAAATAGTTATTTATAAAATTCAGACTATATAACAAACAAGAAGGTATCTCAATCTATACTATAGACATATGTATCCATGCAATCAATTTTATCCATATAGGACTTAATGAAAACCAACAAGTAGTCCCTGTTACTGAGTTACTGTTTATGATTTATTGTTTCTATTGTTGTATTAGTTGTTTAACTGATTTGTTCTTTATGGATTGTGTTATTCTTACATGGGGTTTGGTTTATGTCCCCTATTGTATCATTTTTGTTATTTTTGAAAATAATTGGTATGGGAATGAACCTCCTAAAAAAATAGTTATTTTTGGTCTTTATACAAACAAGGCATCTCATAAAAGTGTATAATACTAGTTTTTTAATGTTATTGCCTTTCCCTAAAAAAAAAAAGGGACATACAATGTATAATTGAAATTTACCCCGTTACTTTCTGTTTTTATTTTGGCCTTTTGTATTTCGAACCCCCCTTCATTGCAATAGTTTTTGGGTTTCCTGGTTGCAGTTCCTCCCGCCATGCGCCAATCTTCTTCGACAATATGCATTCCAGATTAGGGTTTCTTTTGGCATGCAATTCCAGAAGAAAAGCTCCACTCCTTGCTACTTTCTTCACGCACAAGACTCTAAACAATCCTCCAACAAGTGCGGTACTTGGTTCTTCAAAAATCAACCATGGAGGTCCGTTTTTCCGGTTCTTTTCATCGATTATGTACTCCGGTGGAAGACGTTATATTTGTGGCCATGCAGTTGATCAGTTCTCAGACGATGAGTATGAATGCGATTACGAGAACCATCTGGTACTTGTTCTACTCTTTCGTGTTGAATCATATGATACTTATTGATATTAAAGTCGTTCCATTTGAAGTACTTGTGAATAAGTTTGGTGTCTTTTTTCTATTCAAATGTTGCATTCAAATCCATTTTGAAGTTGAATTTGATATGTTTGACATCCAAACTCCAAGTGTAGCTCATTTGATTAGGTTTCCAGGCAATGATTATTTAAATTCAACTGTAGCTCATTGGTGTAGTAGTATTACGAGTTTTCTGTTCCACTTTAAGAATTAAAGATGGAATTTCAACACTTGGTATTGTAGGCATCATCATCGGTGGCGAATATTGACGAGTGGAAGTGGAAACTTAGCATGCTGTTAAATAGCGAAACAGACCAAGAGATTGAGACCAGAGATAAGAGAGACAAGAGAGACTTTGAGCAAATATCTAATCTTGCCAAGAGAATGGGACTTTACTGGTAGCCGACTTCATAGCTACAGCCTTTTGTTTCTTTCATTATTCAAATCGTATTCATGACTATGTATGTATTTGGTGTTTTCCACCTCTCACACTAATCATCGGGTGTTCAGTGAAATGTATGGAAAGGTGGTGGTTGCGAGTAAGGTGCCTCTTCCCAACTACAGGCCAGATCTTGACGATAAGCGGCCCCAACGGGAGGTAAAGATTATTTGCTGTTTTTTTGGGGTGGTTCTCATAGGGTGTGTTTGGTATGCAAGACAGAATGATACAAAAACTTGATATCCCACGATTGGTGTGACATCAAGACTAGGATAGGACAAGCATTTTTGTCCCACCAAAATAGGCGGAACAAAAAAAAAACAATTCAAGGAGATGTGACTAGATTGGTAAATTACTAAACTACCCATGTCAAATTAAAACCCTAAAACTTTGCACAATTCTTTTATCCGCCTACCTCGCTCTCAAGTCTCACCCGTCCGGTCCTGTCCAGTACCGTATAGCTACCAAATGCACCCATATGGGATCTTTTATCGAGGAATTATGGAATTAATGATGGGTACTTTATGGTCCATTGGTGTAGGTAGTTATCCCATTAAGCTTGCAAAGAAGAGTAGAAGGTCTGCTCCAAGAGCATCTTGATCGGATGCAATTAATTTCTGGAGATGTTGCCTCTAGCATGAGTGAAACTAGTCATCAGGCTGAGCTTGTTAACAATGGTGGTAATCCAGATTCTTTGGTAGATGGGTCTCTTATGGAAAAGGTTCTTCAGAGGCGGAGTTTGCAAATACGAAATATGCAACGAGCATGGGAGGTGCATCAAATTTTAGATTATCTATGTATTTTCAAGTTATTGTTATACTCTTGATAAGTTAGTATCTTCAATCTTGTGGATACTTTCCAGTGTTGAGTGCTTGAACAAATGAACCACAAGTCAGTCTTGATCTTCATTGCCATCTATTTGTTGGTAAGAAATATTTGAGTACCATAATGTACAAATGACACTGTGGTAACACGCCTCTAGTATCAGCAACTCAAACTTAAACGGAAGCAACAGTAAGTTATGGGGGTGATTTGCTATCTAAATACATACACCTCTGATAGGCACCAAAAAAGAGAAGCTACCTATATACATTGATTATAACCTAGTGCCCATCTAAACACCAAAAACAGCAGAGAGCTTTTACGATCTAAATTATAGTATCCTTGTGTGTAGATTGTTTATTTCCTTATTGTTATATTCGAAATTGGTGTTGTTCTGCACTTGCCACTTCATTTTGCTTGCATAACTCTCACTCTTTGTTGCTTTGGAATTTTTTCCTTTAAGTTTGAATATGTCAAATAAGTGGAGGTTGATCTCATATGAAAATTTAACATCGTCTTAATGATTGAATGGCTACAATTGGAAGAGATTGAAGCAATCTGGAAGTGGGAAGTCTATAATACTTGTAGGTTAATGATGATGACAACATTTTGATATGCATTGTTATACTAAGCTGATGCATTAGCAAGTATCACTAATATTCAAATACACATGATAAAATGTCAATAAGTATGTATGAATGTGTGTACCATAAGTTGATGGTTTTCTTTTCTTTGTCAGCTTAATAATTTTTGTTGAATTTTTGTTTTTTTTATGTATTTGCTTCATTACTCTGCTTGATAAACCCTAAACTGTAAACTTTATAAATGCGGTATATGATGGAATGAGGAGATTCATGCCTCTTCATAGGTTTTTCATGTGATAATATTACTTCTGATTTTTTTATGTGATATAGGTGATAGCAAATCTTCTCACATATTGGCATGATCCTTTTCCCAACTTGATTTGTGTTTTCCAAGAAAAATTTAGTAAAGATAATCACTCTCACACAAAGAACCCAGTTAATCTACTAAGACAAGATTTATTAAACGTGTTGTGGAAGTTCAATTTGCAAGTTGCCAGTTAGGAAGTAGGGTAAACTACGGTTGGATCTATGACTTCAATTTATTATGTGTATCTTTTATAAAAGAAGTCTTTTTCGGAACAAATGAGTTGCTGTTGAGCATTTTGAACATAAATTGAAGTGGGCCCTATCTTGGACGATATTTTAGTTTGAAGTTGTTGTAACCAGAGGTAAATTGTCTTTTCTCCATGATTTATTCATTGATCCTTAGTTTCCATGACTAGTTCACATATAACATTTCCTCATTGTACTTGACATTATTATTTTCATATTCTGACTTTGGCACTAACTTTTCATACAAATGGCCATACCAACAGCTTTTCATCACATCCCTTGTCAAGGCAGGATGATCTTATGTAGTTGGTTATGTGATGCTAGCTTCTTGTTGAGTTGTTGATACTATAGAGAATATAAAGATGAAATTTTCTCTTGGCAATTGTTCTACCATTTAAAGATTCCCATTGTATATGCAGGAATCACCAGAAGGCAAGAAGATGCTACAGGCACGTATGTCTCTTCCTGCATTCAGAGAGAAGGAAAGACTGCTTCAAGCAATTGCACAGAATCAGGTTTGTCTTCAGGATCATACTTTCTTATACTAGGAATTATCTTCAATAATACTAGATATGTTATAGATGAAGTTATCTTTGATTCTTTATTTGATATTCATTTTGTGTGGCTGAGCATTCTATATTGATCATTTTCTTAGTTCGTATGGTCTTTTCTGTTTGATGGTGAACCCTCCGACTGTTCTAACATTGGTCGTCTTTCTTTCTGCTTCAATTTTGAGGTTGATGAGCTGTGGCATGAGCTAAACAGGCTCAACTAGTTAGCAAGATACATAACTGTGCTCAGTGTTTGAAATGTTATTATATGTATGAGAAAAATACATTAATATGTAAATACTGGTTAAATGGTTGAAGAAAATGAAGGTTTGAGACCGGAGGAGTATCATCAATATGTAAAAAAAAAGATTGTTTAGATTAACTAGTGTCAATAAGAACAAGCTGAAATACATCATAATTGTACTAGTAAGAAGCTGAAAGTAGATGAACTGGCAAGAATTCTGAGAATTTAGCCAAGTGTATATGAAAATAAACTTTATCAAATCAATAAGACAAAAAAACATACCGATTGCCTTGTAACTATCAAGGTAAAAGTAGCTTGGATATGTGTTCGGGTAAGTGAGGAGCCCAAAAGTTCTTTATATTTTGTGATCGAATAAAATTGGAAGATAGTTTTTAAGAAAATGGTTAGTTTTAGATTCTGTTTCATCTAAAATGTACGAAACTGAAGTAAATGGAGATATTTAGTAAAGAAGCAAAATATGAACGAACATTTTGTGATCAGTGGAGTTAAATGACTATCATTGCCAGACAATACCTTAATAACTATGTTCACCATTGAAACTTTGTTGCAAAATTTTGGATGATATAGGCTATGGAGGTTTAACCTGTGCCTGAGATAATTAAAGTTGGATGTAGTTGTGGATAATCGGTTGTGTTTGTTGTCACATGCTAAAGTATCAAATTTTACATTAACTTTATTTATCAATATTAAGCCTCATGTATATAGTATATTGAATAATGTTTGTTTCCAGTTTTTGGCGTATTAAGAGACCATGTATATGTACATGATATATAATACTATCTTACAGGATTACTTTATAATGATAGGTTATTATCATCTCTGGAGAGACCGGATGTGGCAAGACTACTCAACTTCCACAATACATATTAGAGTCTGAGATAGAATCTGGTCGTGGTGCATTCTGTAACATACTTTGTACACAGCCTCGGAGAATCTCTGCCATGGCCGTTGCAGAAAGAGTTTCTACCGAAAGGGGAGAGCCTCTTGGTGAATCGGTGAGGCTTTTTTACTCATAATAACCCAGTTGCAATGACAAAAGTCTTATGCATCGCCTTTACCAGTTAATGCCTGGCATTATTCTCTTGTTTTTTTTAAAGAAAGATCTCTATTCTAGATCCCAATCTCCCATGTGCATATCAGTGGTGATTTTTGACAGGTTGGCTACAAAGTTCGGTTAGAGGGGATGAAAGGAAAAAATACCCACCTGCTTTTCTGTACAAGTGGTATTTTGCTTCGGAGGCTGTTGAGTGACCACAACTTGCATGGTGTAACCCATGTCTTTGTTGACGAAATTCATGAGCGAGGCATGAATGAAGGTGCAGTTTTTTAATATACTAAAATTGCAGCTATTTGAGGTTCATTTCTCTGTCAAATAGCGGTAGTCGCTGGATTATTATAAAGGATCGCTCTTTGATCTCCATTATTTCCTCGAGCACCGCTAACTGCTATAGCATTGCTAAACCATTGCTATTAACTGCCTAGAAGTAAAATGTTTGCTTCACTGTTTGAGCTTTCATGTTTGATTTTGTTTCAGGATCTTTAATTGTTTGCTCTTAATTTACAGACTTCCTATTGATTGTACTGAAGGATCTTCTTCCACGTCGAAGGGACCTTAGATTAATACTGATGAGTGCTACGCTGAATGCCGAGCTATTTTCCAATTACTTTGAAGGTGCACCAATGATTCACATTCCTGTAAGAGATTCTCTTATCTTGTTATATTCTTTTTTAATTTGAATCAGGTCTCCTCACTTATGTTTATGCTTATGATATAATATATGCCGATCCCTAATCTCACAAATCATGTTTCAGGCTTCTTAGAAATTTGAATTAATATTTATTTTTGATTTAAAACATATTTGGTGCCATAGATTTGAATTAATTAGATTTATGATTCTGACTTTTTTGTCAGTCAAAATATATTATACATGATAAAATGTTTAATTTATTAATTTTTATAAAAAAAATATTTCAGGTTGGGTTGGTGGTCAGTAGTGAATTTAAGAAACACTAGGTTGAATTGGGGTGCAAGATTGTGTATGTGGATGGGAGAGAAAGTAACTTTTTTTTATTAAAGGTTGGGTTGGGTGCCTGCTAAGCATAGTCTTAATACTCCGTAATTAAGTCCTTTGTTTCTAGT
Organism: Silybum marianum; assembly: GCA_036898165.1. Lineage (NCBI taxonomy): Eukaryota > Viridiplantae > Streptophyta > Magnoliopsida > Asterales > Asteraceae > Silybum > Silybum marianum. Next base: position 17,870,493 of record CM072530.1, on the reverse strand, counting down.
TTCATTAAGAACATATCATTACGAGATAAACATTCTCTTGTTGTAGGTTCGGATCTGATTTCTAATGTGGTGCTTTCTGAATATAGGGCTTCACTCACCGAGTGAGGGCACATTTTTTAGAAGACATAATAGAAATAACTGGATATAAGTTGACTCCTTTCAACCAAATTGATGATTATGGTCAAGAAAAATTGTGGAAAACACAAAGACAGCTAGCTCCACGCAAAAGGAAAAACCAGATAACTGTTCTTGTTGAGGTAAGCTCTTCTACCCTAATATAATTTCTCACATTGAAATGGGCTTCTATTTATGGAAAGTGTGTTTGGTGTCTAATCATTTGTCATGATTCAACAGGATGCCTTGAGTCAAACAAGTTTTGAAAATTACAGTTCTAAGGCCCGCGAATCTCTGGCTTGCTGGAATCCAGATTGTATTGGGTTTAATCTTATTGAGGCAGTTTTATGCCATATTTGCCGTAAGGAAAGACCAGGTGCTGTTCTTGTATTTATGACCGGCTGGGATGATATAAATTGTTTGAAAACTCAACTTAAATCCCATCCTTTGCTTGGGGATCCTAACAGGGTTCATTTGCTAACATGCCATGGTTCCATGGCAACGTCTGAACAGGTATTTTTTTGATTGTTTTACTACCGGTACTGTAACAGTATTATAATATCATCATCTTGTCAGTTGTTTCTGAAAAATCAATATATAGATGACAGAAACATGGGAAGTTGAGTCAGCATGCCGGATTTTATAGTATTTAATTTTTTTTGCCTCTTCATCCAATTAATTTAAAATCAGGACCATTTTTAATTTTTTGGGCTTTCCTGTCGATACTAAGATGAAAATGATTAAAGCCCTGCATCTTTGGAGATTTGACTCACGAACCGTTGGTATAAACTCAAGTCACTTAGAAGGTTTATATGTTGGTTGCTGGATGGTGACGGTCTTATTGTTTTTCTTTTGAGGATTAGACAGCTAGCTCAGCCAACTTGCTATAGGAAGCGGACCATGGCTCAGATCTCAAATCTGAATGTACAATACTTGAATAGCAGGACTGTCATTGCCATTCTCTCTTTCGAATTTAAATCTCTCCTTTGGCTCTCACTTAATGTACATCTCCCTCACCTCACTCTTGAATTTCTAGCGGTGTCATCACGGTGCAATAGCGGTTTGCGGTCTTCGGAATAATAGCGGCGGTAAAGTAGCAGTTCCGCTATTATCGCCTCCGCTATTATCTCCGCTAGTACCACTATTTAGTCATTAGTTGGTTTCAAAATAGCTGAAATAGTGGTGCTATAGCTGCTATTTGCTAAAAAGGGCAGTCTTTTTCACTTTTCACTTTTAGCTTCTTTGGTTCTTCCAAGTTCCACCACGAGGATCACAATAAGCTTTTTTAGGTCCTTATACCATTCCACAGGTACAACGACAAGGTTCCTTTTGGTTCTTCCACTGTTTCACCATGAAAACAGTCAACGGGTTTGCTAACCCGCCTTTTGAACCTACAACTTCTTTTTAACAGTCAACAGGTTCAAGAATTTTACAAACTCTTTTACTATTTCACCTGTGTAAAGCTTGACTTGTTTAAGTTTATGATTAAACTGTATATTTTTTGTTGAATACATATACTATATTAAGTATCATATATGTGTGTGTATATATAATTCTATTATTTTGTGGACCGCTATACCACCGGTTTACCATCGCGATAACCGCTATATCAATTAACTGTCGTGACAGCTATTTTGAATTTTCACCATTGTGTCCATTTCTCTTCTAAAACTTTATCAACTATTCAGCACTTCAACACAACCTCTTCATATGTACTCTAATCTGTATATTTGTATATTTGCATCATGGTGATCGCCACAATTAGATGGTCCCTTATGTTTCCTAGGTTATTTATCCCTTATATATGCTCTCTATTTTCTTATTGGCATTATCATTCTAAAATAGCCATCCAGTCCTAATTTTTTTACTATTCATCATCACATTGTAGGAGAACACTGATTTGCTTTTTCATTTGTCTTATTACACCTCTTTTCTGTGTTTTTTTAATAGTACCGTTCCTGTATTTGCAGGATTGCACATGAAGAGTCACATCAATTCTTAGTGTATTTAGTGTAACAAAATTTTCTAACTTGAAAGGATAATATGGCTGCTGCCTCTTTCTGACACTGGCTCCTTCACACTACTATAAACCAGTACCACTCATGAGTTACATTCTGACAAGTGACATGATACACATTTCATTGTAACAACTAAGCAAAAAACGAAAAACCATATATGTGCAGAATAGAGCTAAAAAAACAGCAATACTGATTTTGGTATTTCATTAGTTTCTGTCTTCCATTTTTTCCATCTGTGTTCATGTATCTACTTGTGTGTTACCATAAAAATATATTGTAGAATTGCTACCATTATTGCTGCACTAATCACCAAGTATGGAGCCTGTGATAGAATTTATTTTTAGAAAGCGTACCCAGTCCCAGTTCTTTATAGTATACCATCAAAGGGAAAACTTATTGCACCGAGGCTCCTTGGCTTTGCAAAGATTTAGACATTTTTTTTGCAAAGATGATTTTCCCTTGACTCGAGTCAGAATTTCCCGATCATAAAAGAAGTTACCTTACTAGTTGTTCATACTCTTTCTAATATACTGCTGTTTGATCAAATTAAGGTTCTTTTTGTCTTTAACTACATTAGAAATACACTTTTGTTTTGTTATTTCTTTCTGAAGCCACATTAGAGAGCAAAGATTTGATAAGCAATAGTCAAAAGTTGGGGACATGTGGAGAACTGCCAAGCTGTTTTTGTCTCCGTAATCATCCATGTGCCACTGGGCTGAGATGATGCTCTACTGTTCATCTGAATTTTGTGGCTATTCCCTGATCTATTGTATTATATTCGCATGTGTTGTTCCATTCATTTTGCTGTTTTACTTGTCACCTTCAGTCGTTATATCTTTGACAACATGCAGAACCTCATATTTGAGAATCCACCTCCAAATGTGCGTAAAATAGTACTCGCTACAAATATGGCAGAAGCAAGTATCACAATAAATGATGTAGTTTTTGTGGTTGACTGCGGAAAAGCTAAAGAGACTACTTATGATGCGCTGAATAATACTCCTTGTCTACTACCTTCATGGATATCACAAGCATCTGCTCGGCAAGTAAGTTATCTTTTAGTGTTCTTTCTGCTTCTTATAAGGATCAAGGTCTTGCAACTTTTTGATCAAGTGACTTGCTGGATTTCGTACTATGACCCTCTACTTTTGGATGTTTGGACTTACAGAAAAATTGGCCATAAAACAAGTCTTCCATCGTGAAGTTGTTGGGGGTAGGCTAAATCTTAGTAATGCTTAGGAGAATACATTACATGACCAAATTAATTTTATCACTAAAAACAAGTAAAAGAGGAAATAAATGATTGACACATGATTCATAATCACTTTAAAAAGTTATAGATTTTCTGTCAGTGAGTTAGAAGTTAGAATGTTGGTGCATATTTAAATTGATGTTTGTTGGATTTTACCTGCGGATGTTACAAGTTATAATATGACACAGTTCCTTGTTGATACTTTAGAAGTCAAATCTGAAATTTGCATTTCTGATGGAAAAAAATATGCTACTGACCATTTTCTAGTTGGCTGCTACAGATCAGTTTTAATTATTACGGTCAATGTCAGAATTTGGTTAGTTCTTAAAGGGAAAATCAATTTCATTGCTAGGTTGATATTTTTTTGATGGTTTGATCTGGCTTTAATGCATAAAAGAGCTATAGGTTTGAACATAAACGAGTTCAGATTGGTAGGCAATTTTAATAATGTTTTCGTACTTATTTGTAGGGTTAATTTTTTTGACTTTTGTATGAATGTACTATCTGTTCTGCAAATAATGAATTTAGAATTAGTTGCTAATGTGTTTTGAACTAAGCAGTGAGAAAAGTTGGAAGAGTGTTTGAGCAAGTCGTTACCAGATATACTACATAGTTTCTTGAATCCTGTTAAGTTGCCACCTTAGCTATAAGTTGATGTTAGGGTTATGTTAAGTTGCCAAAACTTGAGTGTCTGGCTTCAGAAGTAGAATGATGATGTTGAACTGCATGCTACCTCGAGTCTGACGTGGATGCCACCTTGAAGCGTGCCAGCTCAAAATATTGTTTTACACAAAAGATGACATCCTTTTGGGATCCCATGAGAAATACATCATCTTTTTTGGATTTATTTTTTCCTTGTAACAATCATTAAAAGAAGTTTTTGTATTTTTATCATGTTTTATACCCACATTTTGATGTTTGCCCTTTTCCTTGAAAGGCATGGAAAATTAAGATTATCTACACTTATAATGACTTCCTTTTTTTGTTTAACGGTGGAATATTTGGTATTTTGTTCAATATCTCAATTATAAGAAGTGAAGTAGGTTAAAATTTCTTGTTTAGGGGTCCTTTAGAGTCGGTTACTCAATTCATTCATCTTAATACAACATAATATAGTACAAATGTTTCAAATGAGCAGTTGATGGGTTTATGGAAAGATCTTGGATTAATCACTGATGCACACAATATAGTGACTTCTATTTTTATGATCGTGTGTGGTGTTTACTTTTCAACTGCTTGCCTAATGGGTCTGCTTATGAGAATCTGTTTTACTATTTACCTATGCTCTTCTTTTATGTATATATAATTTATATGGTAAATACTCACACACCCTCCTCAACTTTCCTTTTTTCTCGTTTCTGTTGTTTTGTGTATCAGAGAAGAGGTAGGGCTGGCCGTGTGCAACCAGGAGAATGCTACCACCTCTATCCCCGATGTGTTTATGAAGCTTTCTCTGAATATCAGCTACCCGAGCTTTTAAGAACCCCCTTAAATTCTCTTTGCTTGCAAATAAAAAGTTTGCAGGTTGGTAGTATTGGAGAATTTCTGTCAGCTGCACTACAGCCACCAGCACCATTAGCTGTAAGTATTAACTAATCTTAATTTCTATACTCTGATATCTCATACATCAGGATCATGTTCATATGTTAAATCATATTACAGCGAACTTCTAAATGTGTCGCTTGTTGTTCGCTTGTCTTTCTTCAGAACCTGCAATCTTTTGTTCAGATTAGTAATTTGCAGTTGTGAATCTGTAACACCCTAAAAATTCGCTGAAAATAGCGGAAAATTTGAACTTTCGAAAACCTTCAAATACGGAACGGTCTACAGACCAAATACATAATTTCCCTCAAAAGGGTACAAAGTCTATATCAGAGAATTCTAGTTAAACTAACTAATCCATAAATGGATTTAGGAATAATCGGGTGCTACTAAAATCATCCAAGTCCGCTATCTTCAAAACCAATGACACTCCTACGCCATCTTAACGAAATCTCTCAAGCTCCAATACGACCTTGGAACCTATTAATACCTGATATACATGTCGGAAATAAAAAGGGTTAGGCTTACGCCTAGTGAGTTAAAGCAGTCAATCCCATAAATAAAAGTGATGGAAACCGAAATATCTTTATTCTTTCAAACATCCTTTTGTACGGAATATTCATAAATGAAGGAAGGTATTTTCCAAAACCATTGCTTTTCAAAATGTAAAGCTTTAAACAAGAAATTTCTCTTTGAATACCAACAACCGTGTCTCTTTATCATTGAACAATAATAAATAAGATTTAAACCAAGAATCTTATAAAATGTGCTTCTTTCAAATACCCCGAAATCACCGAAAGTAAAGATGACTCAATACTCAAATAACACCTTTTAGTGACGGGGGAGGCCCGTTTCCGTCTTAACGGCGGACACGAAGTAAGCCGGGATTAGACGTTAAGGAGTAGTGCCTTAAGATCACGGTCCCGGTGTATGACCCATCAACGAGTATCCACCGTAATACCTAAGGTCCCAGAGCCTGACCCATACGGATTCATCTCCAAAACACCCCGACCCAAGACCTACTGGAAAACACTAGACTCACACTAAGAACCGATGATAATGGGACCTGACTTTAAACTAAGTTCATTCCCAGAATGCCTGTGTGATCTATGAGAGGCAACAACCTCTATATATGGGTCCCGATAGCATTCTCCAACGAGTGTCCTTATCGTAAAACCCAGGGTCGCAGAGGCATTCCCAAATTGGGGCCATCTTTGTAATACCCATGGTTGCAAGGGCATTCCCATTCGGGGCCATTCTTGTAATACCGTCAACCAAAGCCTACTAGCTCAAGACCCTTAACGAGGGACTCAATTTCTTTCGACAACTGACTAACTCACATGCCTATGGATCCAATGCAATGAAGACAACTGACTTGACTCCGAAAGTAAGACCAAAGCTCCCCAGATAAACATTTACCAATTAAATGTAACATATAAAATTGATACATTTAAATCTTACGTCTCGAGTCATAAAATCCGGACAATACCCAAAATCGTTTGGTTAAGACTTTAATCTAAAGCCTTGTAAAATCCTTTATAAAGCCCATTATCCAAAACGTTATATTTCTCAAACCTCTCAAAGTTGAGGAGGTGGTTTATCAAATATTGTTACCTTTGAAATCCAAGAGTTTACAAAAGATAACTCCATGATTATAATTTGAATATAATTTCCCAAATACACTTGGCTTCAACCAATTTAATAAATACTAGGTTTTATATGCCAAGAAAATCATTTTCCTTTAACTCAATTTATCCTTTCACCAAATAAAATCTAATAAACAAGCTCCATTTTCCAAATCTCCCAAAATAACATCTTTTTGCAAACAAAGCTCTTTGATGACTCAAAACATCCCATAAAACATTTATAAAGCTTTTCCATCGATTTTGTGGCCTAAATACCCAAAAAATCATTCTCATACTTTTTATCTAGTAAGAAATCATTTCATGATAACAAGTTTATCTCAAAAACGATTATTTCGACATGTATATAGTTTTGCAAAAGTGACTAGAACTCACTTCGCTAGATTTTACGAACAAATCTAGGTTTTACCCACTTTAAGCTTTCTTTGAAGAAGATTAATAGATCCGCAAAGATCCAACACCTAGGAACTTTATTTAGCTCCTCAATCACCTAAAATACATCAAGATTAACCCTTGAAAATTAGATCTAAACAATACCTAGTTATAGATCTAAAATTAACCAAAATACCTAAAATAATCAAAATCTTCAAATACGAAAATACTTCCAAAATACAACATCTATAGAGCTAATAACAAAGGTTTCCCACCAAGAAATATAATCTAAAGGATATGGAAAACTTACAAATCTTGATTTGGAGAAAAACCCCAATACCGAGCTCCATTCGGTGAAGACTTTAGATCCTTGAGCTACACCTCTAGATCCATGGTGTAAGTCTTCCAAGAACACCTACATACCTCTAAACATACACCAAACGAACCCAAGAGAGAATGAGAGTTGTTGGTGCAAAAACTCAAACCCTAGATTCAAGATTTCAGAGAGGTGATCGTACCTTTCAACGTCTAAGAACCACAAATCATCAACTAAACTTTAATCCTCATTGTTACCATCTTAAAGAACTCTGAAAAACGAAACCGTAGCAACTTGAATAGCTCAAAACGGAGCTGTGGTGAAGAAGTTATGGTCAAATGACTGAAATCCCGATTATTATGCACTGGCTGCCGTCCGCGATTATGACATGTGATCATGCCATGTCATAATCGCATGGCAAGATCACCCGGATTGTACCGAAAGTCAATTTTCCATCAGGTGGATGCCCGGCGACCATGCCATGCTATTATGCCATGTCATAATCGCCTGGCAACATAGCATGGACTGTACCGAGGTGTTTTCCTACTTTTCTTCCGTTTTGATCCCGTTTTCGCCTTAGATGGAGCTCGATTCAGAAAAAAACTTAAAACACGAAAGTTGTAGGTCTGCCTCTTGACTTTCCATAGCAATTTGAATCATCTGAATCGGAGCTTCTATGAGTGAGATATGACCCAAACGACACAGCCTCACAAATCTATCAAGTATTCCTTTTTGGCTATTTTCGACCCGAAGTGATCTGAACTAAATATTTCAGGTGTTACAGAATCATAATATGCTTGATAAGACATTGTTACCTGATCGAAATGATCGTTAATAGGTATTGGTTTTAGAAAGTCAAAGTCTGAAAGTTGAAGAACATAATTTGAAACTAAATATTTCGGGTGTTACAGAATCATAATTTGAAGAACAAACTTGAAAGTCAAAGTCTGAAAGTTAAACTCTAAATATCAAACTCTGAGAGACAAACTTAATGCATTGAAACACAGACACTGATGTTGCATGTAGCTTGTGCATGGAAACCAAGTTGACACATGAGACTTATGCATGAAAACTAATAAGTTGCATGAAGCTTGTGCATGGAAACCAAATTTTTGCATATATCGCATGTAATGATTCTATATATTGCTTGTATCTGATAAGATGTCGGCGTTGCACACTTCTTTGTGTCAAGCTAAGATATCGAATGCCTCTTGTTGTGTCAAACTAAGAATCTAAGATATCACATACCTCTTGTTTTGTCAAGCTAAGATATCAAATATCTCTTGTTTAATACATCAGATATATCGCAGACAACATCTGAAAGAAAACAGATACGTTGCAGATAACTAGTTGTGAACAATAAATATATAGCAGACCTCTACTCATTAAGAACACAGATGTCGCATGTAACTAGATCAACGGAATCAGACATATCGCAGGAAGCTTGCATATATGTCGCATATTACTTGTTCAAGGAACCAAGATGTCGCAGGTTACTAAAGAAATGGAATCAGGATGTATTGTGCGACAAACTCAGTAACAGTAAAACCAATCTGTTTGAAATTTGATTTTTCCAAAAACAAATTTACTTGATAATCCTTTGAAATCAAGAACGAATTGTACTTACAAACACAATTAAAGAAAGATGTAACACCTAATTGGAATCAAATAAGTTTGAGCAAATTGATCAAGAACATCAAGAACAGTCCAATAAAGTTCAAGAACTCCGAAGACTTCAATTTGATCCAAATCTTGATTAAAACTTGAAATCACGGAAATAAATCAATTCTGATTCATCCACTAATGAAAACCAAATCAAATAGACTCCAAATCCAACATCATCATGAATTGCAAATCCGTAGTCGAATGTTCTTTGTGTACTTCCAGAAATCAAGAAAACCTTCAAAATTCTTCTAATAGTTGATGCAAATCTTCTCCAAATTCACTGAATTTAGCTTTGATACCAATTGTGAATCCCAGATTGAACAAGTAACAATGAAATCTAACAAAGAATCAATGTAGAATTCGTCATCTGTATATTGATCTTCTAGGGAGAGAAAGTTTACATTTGAGTGATGCTTAATTCTCTCTCTATACTCTTTCAATGCATATTACAAAATGATTGTTCTTCTAATCTTAGTTGCAAAGTAAAGATCATTACATGGTATTTATACTAGACTAATAAAGCAAGTAAAACACTTTAAGCTCTTCTCATGTTGACTTCTTGACTTAAATCTTCAGGTCTTGTGATCTCGGATATAATATATTTGACTTGACAGAAGCTTAGCTACATGCTTTTTACCAATTCTCTTGTACCAACCTTAATGCAAAATAACTGCATCGGGTTCTAATTATCTAATGATTGTTATAAATTTGACCACTGATACTTTATTATTGATTACAACCTATTTCATCTCTCTTACATATGACTTATTTTTGCTTTTCGAGGCCACAAATAAGACAAAATGCAACATATTAGGGCAACAGTTCTTCTAAAGACTTGAGAACCAAGAGCTTAACTTACACTGGTGGAAGAAGTTGCACATGATAAGGCCTTGCTTATGGATAAGTGACGTCATATAAACTTTCTAGTTTCTAAGAGTTTTGTTTTTTAAAGACACGCCCAATTACACGTGTCTTGGTGGTGTAAATCTAATCTCAAACGAGCAAGCTTGCATTCTCTAACACCCTAAAAAATGGGCTTTATTGCACATCTTCAAATCTTTAAATGTTGCTTTTTGTGTGTTCATATAGAAAAAAAGGGCTTACAAGTGCAAAGTGCTTAACGATATCTTGAGGAATTACTATAATTGATGCCGTCCAAGATTTGAATCTGATGGACTAGATATTCCTTTGTGTTCTTTTCTGCCACATTCTTGTCCTTCGATTTCACAATGTTAAGAAGATGATTAACATTGGCCGGTGGCTTCTCTCTTTTCTGGTCGCTGTCTCTTCCTCCATCAAACTCTCAATTTTAGAGTGATCAAGTGAGGTTGGCTGGGTAATCTACCCGCTGGCAAGAACACCTTTTGACCAACTGCTCGCTGACAACCCTGTAGATCTTGTACTGGTAGTACCTGTAGCTGTTCTAAAAGTTGATATAAGGTTGCAACCGAGCTTTATATTTTCTGGTTGTACTTATGCAAATTTTCTATTCAACTTCTCTCAGGCCAAGACCGTAGGAATATAAGACCATTTCTCATTCATCTTATATGTTTGAATTTGTCTGCAGAATTTGGTTGCTAGTTAGTTTAGGGCATCTACAACGTGTGAACAATGTATATTTGTTGTCTGGTAGTGGTTCAATGTTGAATTTGATGGATAAGAAATAATGATACAGTTATGCATATCTCCAAGGATAAGGCATATATTCAGATACCAAATTAGAACTCCTGTTCTAACTAAAAAACACTGGTGATGGTTGGAAGTTGGATGGTGCCTGGTAACCTATATATTGATTACATAAGTTGTACTTCATTATGTGGGCTCACTAGTCTTACTATGCTAACTATAGAGGACAAAAGCTATTCTTGATATGGCAGTTTAAAAAAAAAATTATGTTCCAGTTTGGCATGAACGGCCTATTCTCTTATCATTTCCTTTTTTGTGATTTATGTTGTGTTTAATATAAACCCATGTCTCTATGGATGATTTGAGTTGCTAACTTTTAATTGGCTTTAGGTCCAAAATGCTGTGGATTTTTTGAAGATGATTGGAGCATTAGATGAGAAAGAAAATCTTACACATCTTGGTTAGTTTACATTTTATCAATAAGCAGATTTGTCGCTACACATAGAAATTTCTAAATATTTATGCAAAGGAAATCATACATATACACCCACTCACTTTTATCAGCTTGCCTTGTTTTTTTTTATACAGGTAAATATTTGGCAATGCTTCCACTGGATCCCAAGCTAGGGAAAATGCTAATAATGGGTGCTTTCTTTCGTTGCTTTGATCCTATTCTTACAATTGTTGCTGGACTTAGTGTCAGAGATCCTTTCCTTTTGCCTCCAGAGAAGAAAGATGTGAGTAATAGAATCACTTGTAAATTCAGTGTCACATGATGGTGGTGGAAATATGATATACAATAGAAAGTCAATTACCTTATTGAGAGTGCTTAGCATATAGTTTAATATTATTAGGCAAGTACAATTACTTTAGTGGTTGCCTTAAATATGAAAGGATTGGGTTTCCTGTTCTTTGTTGATCTGGACTTGTACAAATCCTCTTCTATCCCTTGGTATTTTCTATCATATGGAGATGTTGTTTTGACCATTCCAAAAACCTACTCATGCCCAATTTTCATATTGTATCATGAACAGGGTCAGAAGGATCAAAAACTACTAATTCATACAGTAAGCTTCGGTTAACACCAAGTTCGTGTTAGGTTTTATTTCTAAGAACTATCTTTTAGAAAGAGTCAACAACACTTGCAGTTTCTCATCCTCCAACCTTCAAGATATAAGGTTGAAATTTTCAAACGACGGGAGATGATGGGGGTTCAACATTAATCACAAGCAACTACAAGCATCTTATCCCAAACTAATTGGGATAGGCTTAAGAACAAAAGCATCTGGAAATTATATTTAACACTTCATTTGGTATTAATTTGATGGGTCAGGTTCAAAGGGAAAACGCTAAAAAAGGGAAAACTGAAGAACACCCTGGGAGTCCTCCATCCGGACATTATGCACAAATGCATACCGGTAATTTGTAACATGCATTTGTGCATATGCACTGATGCCTATATAATTATAGAAGCATTGGTGCATAGAAATAAAAAACAGCTTCAATCGCTTGTATGCATTTGTGCATACCGTCCGGATGGAGGGCTCCCAGGGTGTTCTTCAGTTTTCTTTTTTAGTGTTTTGCCTTGAACCTCTCTCTTAATTTGATTGTCTGCAAGTGGGAATTAATGTTACCATAATATTCTCTTTAATACTTGCAGATTTACGGCAGTTAACTTTATTTTATGATATGTTATGCCACATTGAATTATATAGAAACTTTGTTGATTTGAGAGATATTGTCAACCCTTAGTTGTGAGGCCCTTGATTCTTGGTCGTGCACAATACTACATATTTCATTGTGTGAGATCTAATCTGATGTTCCCATTGTATGCCAGAAAAAAGTTGCCAAGATTTTGGTTTGCTCATTATGCTTTAATACATGATTTGTAATAGACGGTATTTTTCTGTACATCTGTTTCAGAAAGCTAGTACTGCAAAATCTAGATTTTCTGCAAAGGATTACAGTGATCACATGGCTCTTGTTCGTGCATATGAAGGATGGAAACAAGCTGAAAGAGAAGGATCCGCTTATGAGTATTGCTGGAAAAATTTCCTTTCTGCCCAAACGCTTCAGGCTATACATTCTCTTCGGAATCAGTTTACCTACATCTTGAAAGATGCTTTATTGCTTGAGGCTGATGCAGGTGTTAACAATAGATTGAGTCATAATCAATCATTGGTTAGGGCCATTATTTGTTCAGGACTCTTTCCTGGCATTGCATCTGTAGTGGTATGCTTATTCATTTTACAATACAATTGGTAGATGGATTTTTATATATATATTACACATTTTTCTGTCATGTTTGAAAAGCAAACATCAATCTTCTATCCTTTTGTGTATCTGCAGCACAGGGAGGCATCAATGTCCTTCAAAACCATGGATGATGGCCAGGTTTTTCTCTATACGGTAAGTATTTTGGCATTTTCATCCACAATCTATTTACTTAATGCACATTAGTTTCATTTATATAATGCTTACTGGCAGTACAGCATTGCATATTCCAGATTGGGCCCTGGTGGTCGGTAAAATGATAACATGATAGGATTTATCATACTTGAAGTTCTCAAAGGATTGCCAATTGTGCCAAAAAGTAAATTGTATTTGCATCTCAAATGTCCTTTAATCACTAATCTTGACATCTGTTGTCAGTCTTATCACCAGCAAGCTAAAATCCACTTTTTAACTATTGTAGGGAGCCAAAACCAAAAAACTATCACTCGAATCACTCCCTACCCTAATTTATATCATCTCACTCCCCACATGTGGGGAACCCCCTAAAATATACGTACATTATGTTATTATATTTGTTTTATTAATTAGAAAAAGGTATAAATTTCAATTACTAATGTAAACAAAGTATTAAAGTAATGCATAGTCATTAATGTAGTATGGCTGGAGTGACAATGTTAGAAAACAATTGATACACCAATTTCTAGGCAAATAACTCCATACATTAATTTAAATGTAGGGAGTATGACGGTCATTTTTCTTGCACAATACTCAATGTCAATGGTTTCTTGACTTGGAGGAGAGTGCATTTTTATTCCAGCTTTTACAGGATCCAAACAATTTTTCCTTCCAAAGAAAAAGAATATTTTTCTATTTATGCTAAAAAACAGCTAATAATTGGCATCTGTGTGAAAAATTTAGACGGGTTGGTCTCAAGTCTTGTGATAAAATGTCGTATCTAGTACCCAAATCCACACTCCAATTTCAAAGCATTTGTGGCTGAAATATAAGGAATCTTTTTCTTTTGCGGACTTCTTTTTGTCATCAAATATTTTTCTGGTTTACATGATGTTGTAAGTTGGATAGTACTAGAGCCAGTTACCTAAAACATACTTTTTGTCTTGATAAGTTCCTTATGGGGGGTTGTATTGGTACTCCTTGTCCCACATCACCCACAAGCAGAGGAGATGCAGAGGAGATGCTGGGTTCATATAGTACTGCCTAGCCTAATTGGTAAGACGCGTTTTGTAAAGCCGTGCGGGTTAACCCCAAAGCGGACAGTATCTGACCCGGTTGGCCAAGGTGCGTATCAATGGTATCAAAGCTGCCTCTTGCTCATCACGTTGTGGGGGACAACTCTATGGACCACCATTCGTGGTCGAATGGTCTCCAAGGAGGGGGGGTATTGATACGTTCCTTATGGGGGGTTGTATTGGTACTCCTTGTCCCACATCACCCACAAGCAGAGGAGATGCCGGGTTCATATGGTACTCCTTAGCCTAATTGGTAAGACGCGTTTTGTAAATCCGTGCGGGTTAACCCCAAAGCGGACAGTATCCGACCCGGTTGGCCAAGGTGCGTATCATGTCTCTCCCTGCCACCACCTATTATGGTCGAAGTTTCCACTATTTCTCTCTCTTCCTCCCATATATCCACTCAAACAAGCTGAATGGAACTCCAAATAGAATCTATTTATTTGGTTTTATCTAGCAGAAGTGAATCAGCTGTTATAATAATTAATAACTAGATTACCCAATCACTTGGATACTTATAGTTTCAAGTAATGTAACAGCTGAAATACTTTTTAATATTTTATTTTTATTAGTCAACAATCATTGCTTATAGTTGAGTTATATTTCCCCTATTGTCCACAAATAGCTGGGGGATCCCTGCTATTAATTGGACTTAAGCTAATTTTAGTTGGCACTAGAGTGCCTTTTGTTTATTTAATGTAAGGTTAGCATCGCTCTTTCCTTTTAATTGCTTCTTGCAGGAAAATCTATGTTCTTTGCTCTATATATTAATAACATAATACCCAAATATTCTTTGATTTATAGAATTACATACATGTGTGATCACTGTAAGTCTTAAGTATTGAGTAGATACCCTTCTCCTGAGTCTGTTGCATTTATGGTTTCAGGTCTTTATTCAATGCGGACATAAAATCTGACAACTAAGAGAACCCCTCATGTTTTCTTCAAAAAATTACATTCAACTCCAACAGTTTCTCCATTTTGGAAATTCCAGCAAAATTATATTTTTAAAATATATTTACGACATTTAATATAGTGTTATTCTCTCTCCTAAACATTTAATTTCAAAGTCTTACTCATGGGAATAATTAAAAAAACTATTTCTCCCTCAAAAATTTAATTTTAGGGAGTTCTCTAAATTTGGAGAATTTTACCATCTCTCGTACTTCCTCTAAAATGGAGAAAAGAAGTATCATAAAATCCCCAAACTCTCCATTTTGGAGAATATGTTGGAGATGCTTTAACAATGTCTGTATTACGGGTGCATCTGATTATTTACTAGTTTTCTGTTTATTATCTAAAATTATTATTATTATTATTATTATTATTATTATTATTATTATTAATATTATCATCAACGACTTTAATTTGTTTTTCTGTTTTCATTTTGTGAAGTTCAATATGCTTTTGTTCATTGATATCAGAAGTTCTTTTTAACATTCAATTTCTTGATCTTATGTCCCGAATCTTTCAATATAACCATTTACACTGCTATTTTGATACTTGTCCAGAATTCTGTCAACAAACAATACGAAACAATTCCATATCCCTGGCTTCTCTTTGGGGAAAAGGTGAAGGTCAACAGTGTATTCATACGTGATTCTACTGGCGTGTCTGATTCGATTCTAATCCTCTTCGGTGGTGGTTTAGTCAATGGAGTTTCGGTAATTTCCACTGGCGGATATTATTAGCTGTTTCTTGCCGTTGCATTGAAGGTTCTAATTTTATGCCTTTTTTACCCTTGATAGCCTGGACACTTGAAAATGCTAGGAGGGTTTATCGATTTCTTCATGGATCCTACATTGGCAGAATCCTACGTGAGCCTAAAGCAGGAACTTGATCAGCTCTTGCAAAAGAAGGTCAGAGACAACCTTTACATTCATTATAACAAATGTTTACATATACTATTCAGGGTGCGTTTAGGTACGCAGATGGGACTGGACAGACGAGAGTGAGGTTGGCGGGTGAAAGAATTATGGAAGGTTTTAGGGTTTTAATTTTGACATGGGTAGTTTAGTAATTTATCATATTTTCCCATCTCCTTGGTATTTGTGCCACCTGTTTTGGTGCGATAAAAAATGGTCATTCCCATCCTGTCCCAGTCTAATGGTGTGCCAAACGAACGTTTTGGCTTTCTGCATACCCCCCCCCCCCACACCAACCACAAAAGCTAACTGAAATAAGCCACTTTCTATATCATTAAGCCACTACCAAACGGTCATGTATAGCTGATCGAATAAGCAACAAACTGACCCTAACTCACTAAACCTATCTACCCCCCTCTACCTCTCCAGCTCCCTTCCACCCGTCCACGATAGCTACAGATCCCCACCCCTAGTCTACTACCCTAGTTTTGCGTATTAATTCTCACATATATTAATGCATCTACACTTTCTCAACCTAATTGCTTTCTTCTAGCCGCTTATAGTAAAATGTTTTTTCCGATTTCTACCCTAAGACGAATATCTTTCACTACTTGGCAGAAAGGCTAGTATTAAAATGTCTTCAACTATTAATCTTTGTTGAACGAGATGCTGCTAAGACAAAGGTCAGGTCTATGTACATCTTACCCTCCCAATTTAGGGCCTGTTGTTAGCAGCTTAATGAAACTCACAGCTTATTCAGTCAGTTATACATAACTGTTTGGTAGTGGCTTG
The DNA here is from genome assembly GCA_036898165.1 of Silybum marianum. Classification (NCBI taxonomy): domain Eukaryota; kingdom Viridiplantae; phylum Streptophyta; class Magnoliopsida; order Asterales; family Asteraceae; genus Silybum; species Silybum marianum. The sequence goes on along the minus strand of CM072530.1, from coordinate 17,853,803 downwards.
ATGATAAGAAAATAGCTTATTGAGTAAGCTTCTAGGAGGAAACTTTATGCAGAAAGCCAAGTTTTTGCCAAACCTGTCCCTCCCAATTATAAACACCCTCTTTCTGTGTATGAAAAAACTATCCCAAACAAAAAGTTTCTCAATCTATACAGACATGAATAATCCACACAGACAACTTTATTCTTACAGGACTTAATGAATTACCAACCAAATAGCCCCTTAGGGTGGGAGATACTAGGCTCGTTTAGTTTGGTTTATCTGGGCCCAATAGCACCAATTTCTTTGTGATAGTGATATTGGGCAAATATTGGTAATTTTGACATGCAAATTTCTGAACCTGATTGTTTGAACCACCTCTCTCTCTCTCTCTCTATATATATATATATATATATATTCAATAATATAGCTTCTTTTGTTTTAGTTGTAAAAATAAAAATGTTTTTTTTTATTATAAAATCATGGCAGCTTAAAGATCCGAACGTTGACATCCACAAAGAAGGCAAGTATCTGATGGTTGCTATTCAGGAGCTTGTATCAGGAGATGTATGCGAAGGGAGGTTTGTATTTGGCCGAGAAAGCAAAAAGCTGAAAGAATCACAATCACCTGAAAACGATAGTTTCACAAGAGATGGAGCAAACCCAAAAAGCTTGTTGCAAACTCTGCTTATGAGGGCAGGCCACTCTCCTCCAAAATACAAATCAAAACATCTAAAAACAAACGAATTCAGGGCGTTGGTAGAATTCAAAGGAATGCAGTTTGTTGGAAAACCCAAGAGAAACAAACAGCTTGCTGAACGGGATGCTGCTGTGGAGGCAATGGCTTGGTTGACTAACATTTCTGGTCCAAACAAAGACCAAGGTTATCCAAATTCTCCTCCTGATCTCACCGATAACATTCTCAAGATTCTCAGTAAGCCCCGAAAACCCAACTCTCGTTCTCATTCTGGTCGAACTTGAAATAAATACATCTTTTGGTAGGATATATATTTATATATATATATATATATATAATCAAATTTTGGTGGTTTTGATATGCAAAAATCTGATTGGGATATTTGGAATTGTAGTTACTTAATCTTTGGGGTAGGGGTAAATGTTCTAAATGCCGTGAGGTGTCGTGTGGTGTAATGGCGAGGTCAATCCTCAGCCACTGTGAGGTCACAATGTTTTACAATGCGTGACTTGTAGTGACAAATCTGTATATTATATTATATATACACATGTTATTTATTGAGTCAGTGATATTAAATAATTTAAATTATGTTATATACTAAAAGCAAAAAGATGAGAAAAAAATCAAATACTGTGTTACAAAAACTTCACGTTGAGCTATTAGTGCCACACGCTTAACGTGACATGAGACATGAGCCTTGGGTTCTGGGCGAGTTTTTTAGGACACTTGGTGGAGGTCAGGTTCGTCTACCTTTTGAGGTCATGTCTACGTAAACCCCTCCAAACCTACATTGTGACTGATTCGGTTTTTGGGGTACAGGTTAGGTTTGCATATATCTTGTCACCCTCCATCCTATCCTACCTGTGGGTGGGATGGGATATACTGTAGTTTTACTTTTTGGAGTAGAAGTCACACATGTCTAGGTACCGTTGGGGTAATTGAGCCTTTTTTTTGTCTATTCTTTCACAAACGTAAGTGGTGTAGGTCCTTGATGGATTTGTCTAGAAAGAAAAACCAAAATAGGTCTAATCGGTTATAATTGGTCCCTATGACCTAGAGTCGGGTGTGGCTTTGGCCGTGGCCCGTGTGGGCATTTTTTGGGGTGTTTGGGATTGCTTATAAAAATAACTTATTGATTTATTCCGGTGTGGTACAAGTAATGAGTTGTTTTGATCGTTTGGATTGGAAAAAAAAGCAGCTTATACCGGTTCCACGCTGGTGATAAGGAGTTTTTAATAAGTACACTTTTGACTTATCAGAATCTCTTTATGACTTATAACCCTTTTCTAACCTTTTTATATGTATAAGCAATCCCAAACACCTCCTAAAAAACAACTTATTAACTTATTTTAGTGTGATACCGTTATAAACTAATCCAAACACTTTTTATAAAACTCCAATTTACTACCATATAAGTTGATTAACATGCCAAAAAAATATAAGTTGTTTTAACTGGATTTTAATTTTTTATTTGTAATAAATTTATTATTTATAAACTGTTTTCCCTAAAATTTAGTGTATTGAAATACGTTCTTCAAATAAACGTATTTTAAATATTTATTTTACTCAACTTATTTATAAAAAAAAACTTCATTTACTTTAGGAGTAAACTCTAATCTCGGTTCCTACGGTGTGGTTTAGTGAAATTTTTGAAAGTGAGACCCAAACTTTAATAATTCTAAAAATTGTTCGTATGGTTCTCATTTTGCTCTAAAAGTGATTCTTTGTTAGTTTTCTTTATTAGTGACACGGACAATTTTGTTCATTTAAGCTACTTCCCTAACTCTTTTTTAGACATCTAATTTATTGCATTTATTTTATGAAATTGAGATTATTCATAACTATTTTGCTGATAACTTTTTTTGATATAAAATTAAAATCTGAATAAAATATAATAAATTATCCCTAATTATTTTTCATTTATTATAGAAAATTAAGATCCGTAAATTAAAATAAGACATTTTGTTAATTATCCATAAATATTTTTGATGATTAAATAAAGATGAAAAAATAAAAAAGTTATCGGTCCAAAAAATAAAGAAATATATTTAATCATCAAAAATATTTATAAATAATTTAAAATAAAGAAATATATTTAATCATCAAAAATATTTATGAATGATTTACAAAGAAGTTTTATTTTAATTGATTTAATTTTCTTTAGTAGATGGAAAAAAATCATAAATAATGTACTATATTTATTTGTAGAGGTTTTAACTTTCTATCAATTTATGAAAAATTAATTATTGAAAAATAATTATCGATAGTATATTATATTTATGGATGATTTTATATTCCCATAACAAATACAATCTATTATACAATTAATATTTTAAAAAGAATTAGAGAATGGATAAAAATATCCCTTTCCCTAATAGAGAAAGCTAACGGAGTTAGTAACGTGGACCACTTTCAAAACAAAATGAAAACTACGGGAACCTAAATTAGAGTTATCAAAGTTTAGGTCCTATTTTCAAAGATTTCAATAAACCAGGGGGACCAAAATTAGATTTTACTCTTTCCTTTAGTCAACTATTATTGATCCAAAAACTTATATGGTTAAGGGACTCTTTACCAAACGGTTACCTGAATAAACGCTTACCAAATCATATTATTTTACCCGATCAATATAGCAAGGACCAAAAATCTTATCCGATAAGAGCGAGACAAGGACAAATAGTGTTAGTCAGTTAGTGAGAGCGACGATCCAACACTTGCCGGTAAATAAGTGATAGTGTTGAATATTACTAGTAATTGTTTATCTAGTAAATGTTTGCTAAACGACCTATAAGAGGCCAGGTTGGTCCAAAAATCCAACTTTTTGCTCTTAATCAGTCAATTTCAAAAAAAAAAAGTGTGCAAGTGGACAAATTAGAGCATCCACAGTGGAGTTTTTCTTTTAGAGATTTTTGTTAAGATTTTATAAGAACCCATGTACTTTAACACAGATCCAGGTTCTTTTATACCATTTTTTTATATACTTTTGTATACATTATTTTTTAACATTTTTTTAATGTTTCTATAAAACATATAAGTTTAATTAATACAAAATACTATAAATCATTATATTATTGCCGTGAACGTGTGTGTGTTTAATGTCATTCAAAAAAATTATTATAAAGTTAACTTTGTCTTAAGTTTTTTCTTGTAAATTTTGTATACAAGTTTTTGTATTTTGTTTTAGTAAGTTTAATTTTTAATTATCGTTTAGATTATTGTTTTAAAAACACACACACACATATGTATATATATATATAGTATATATATATATATAGTATATATATATATATATATGTGCGTGTGCACGCGCTAAAAATTGGTTTATAAAATCTGTTGAGAACACTTAAATAGCTTTAAAAGAGACTGTGTTCTGAAGCTTAACAGTCCAGATCTACCGAACTTGTTCTGTATAGAAATATGTCAAAGGAAAGCTCAGAAGTACAAAGTCAGAAGACTAAAGAAAGGTTCCAGAAGTATAGATGTGAAGATAAGCCTAAGGCATAACTTCTGAAGTGACTACTTCAGAAGTTCTGAAGATTCTGAAGAGGTTCTGAAGAACTTCTGAAGACTGTTCTGAAGGAAGTTCAGAAGTAGTTCTGAACTTATGATTTCCACTTGTATAGATACTATTGGTCTGTCATGTAACCACCTGTTAGTTTAGTATCTCTACTTGTATATAAATAGAAGGTTAGTTAATGTTAGTTAGCTAATGTTCATAGATCATACTTGTACTTTCAAGACACATACTGTAATACTGTTCATATCAATAACACATCCGACTTGTTTGCTCCAATCTTGTTTTATATTCTTTCTATATCTTGATATTTGGGATCTAACAATTGGTATCAGAGCCAATTCATCTATTTGTGAGATTAGAATCTGTCACATCTGACATGATTCTTGAAATTTTCTTGATCAATCTATTGTAGATTGATCCGATCTGCTTTTATTCACAAATTCAGGTGAATTCACGATCTTTCATTCAAAACGTCGAAAGAATATGTTTCCATTGGATCAGAAACGAAGCCACCAATTCTTTTCTTAGGAGAATACTATCAATGGAGAATCCGCATGATACAGTTTCTTGACAACATTGATGAAGCCTTGATGCAATCTATAATCAATGGCCCTCTTGAAGTTTATGTTGAAATTGATGTTGTTCCAAGAACAGAGGCTACTTCTGAAATTCCAGCAACACGCATCAAGAAGAGCCCGAGCATGTATAGCCCAACAAAGAAAGAATAGGCAAAAATAGATAGAAGGGCATTAACTCTACTCACCATGGCTATTCCTAATGATATATTTACCCGGGTAGATAGTTTGACTTCTGCCAAAGCCATGTGGGATGAAGTAGAAGCCCAAATCTAGGGGAGTTCCAAGGCTCAAGCTCAAAGGTTACATATCTGTATTGGAACATATGAAAACTTCAAATGTAAAGAGGGTTAGTCAATTACTGAGATATATCACAAATTTAATAATATTTTGAATGATCTCAGAAGAAATGGAGTTCAGAAGTCAAATTCTGAAATTAATAAATAAATTTCTGAATGATCTGGGTAAGGAAATGAGAAAGTTTTTCTGACAATATGATAACTAGAACCTGTCTAGAAAATCAATTAAATGACAAATATGGAATCTTGTTCCAACAAGAAGACAATATCAAGTCTAGACAAAGTGACCAGAAGAAGACTAATGAACTATGGCCTTATTGAGCAAAAAGATAAATATCTCATGTCTATGACTTCAATGAACAAAATCTGTGAAATCCCAGAAGTGGCTCTGTGTGATGGTAATGAATCTGATGAAGAAATGAGAAGGATGGCAGAGGGTATTGCCTTTATGACTAGACAATTCAATCAAAGATACAACCAAAAGTATAAAGGTAAACCCAAGACAGAAGATGGAGCTCTGAAGATCATGAACAAAGAAGCTGTTCAGAAAGAAGATGCTGAACCAATTAGATGCTTCAACTGTGGAAAACCTGGTCATTTTGCAAGACAATGCAAAATGCCTAAGGTTAAAAATGCTGGGTATTATGAAAAGAAGCACGTGCTAGCCAAAAGAAGGAGATCAATCCTGCTCTAATCACCAAATATGAAGATGACTGGTTGAACTGGAGTGATGATGAGTATGATGAAGAGGTTGATCACTATGCTGCTAATTGCTATATGTGTCAAATGGATCCAAAAGACACACATTCCCATGACACTGAGGTACCAATCTCTTTCTGAATCTACTTCTGAATCTATTTCTGAAGCTTTTTCTGAACCAACTTCTGAAAATAACATGCAAGAACAAATCTTAAATATGACTTCTGAATTTGAAAACTTAAGAAATAGAATTAAAGGTGAAAAAACTTTAGTAAACAAATTCAGATAAGAGAGTTAGATTTATAAATTAAACTGTCAAAATGTTGAAGAACTAATTGATAAACTTTCTGAGGAGAAATCTGTGCTACAAGAAAAGTTGAACATCTTTTGAAAAATCTGAAAAAGAAGTTTTAAATGTGAAAATGAACTACTTGAACAAAGAAAATATTGAGCTGTATAAGAAGATTAAGGAATTAGAAGATTTAAATTTTAAAATAGGTCAAACAAAACACTCTGAATATCTTAACCAGTCAGGCCCAGAGTTCAAAATTTTACACTATTAAAACTGGTCTGGAATATAATGAAAACCAAATTCTGAAAAAGGCACCCTCACATCTTTACAATTTGTCTAAAATGATTTTTTTTAATGAAGATGTTAAAAGGGTTACTCCTAAACCAGTTGATCATTCTTTGCATGAAAGAATTCCTTTTATTAAGTCAGAAGTTTTGTTCTCAAATGAAAAACCTCTGAATTCTAAAGATTCTAAAATAAAATCCAAGTCAGAATCAACTTCTGAGTTTACTTATGAAGTTACTTCTAGATACATTTTTAAAGATACTTCAAAAGAAACTCCTTAATTAAGATCAGAAAACGTTTCTAAGATCTCAAATAATACTTCTAAAGTTCAAACTGATAAGAAAGATACTTCTGAAAAAAATTCTGAGGATATCTATGAAGAATTTTCTGAAAACGAATCTTTAAATTAAAGATGATGAACCTTCAGACATATTCTTTGACAATTATGATAATGAATCTGATAAGGATATTATTAATGATAATTCTGAAACAAGTATTAACTCTGAGAAAAAGTTTTCAAAGATAAATGATTTTGTTTCAAATATGACTGAGGATAAATTTTCAAATTTAATGAATGCCTCAGACTCTGAAGATGATGATGATGATTTTAATGACCCTACTGTTGCTGTCATAGATAATGATGGATATATTGTTTATAAATCCAAGTCTTCTATGATTGAGGGAGAAAAGTTAAAATCTGAAAGACAAAAGTTACCTTCAGAAATGTTTAATTCTGTCTTCTTATAAGAAGAATATAAGAATTATACAAGTTCTGAATCTAATTTTCCTTTTTTAGATTCCAACACTTTCAGCTCTCAAAATGATTCAGAAGTTACATATTTGTCTTCTACAGGAACAACAAAGATACCATCTTCCAAATTTAATACTAGAGTCAAATACTTTGAAAAAGGTCAATCTTCTATTCCTAAATCTGCTAATCCAATCAAACCAAAATCTGAAAAGAAAGCTGTTCAAAGTTCGTATAATTCTAATCCAAATTTCTTATCTTTTACAGAGCTGACCACTTTAGTCTGGAAGAGAAAAGATGAAAGATTGTCAAAGCAAGACAAATTAGATAATTTTCATTCTTTTAAGACAAATGATGTACCCAAATTTCATACATTGAATAAAAGCAAAACATTTGTTCTTAAATCTCCTATTGTTGATTCTTGTCTTTGTGTTGATTTATTAAAAGTTCTTAAAAGTCATATTCATTGTGTGAAATGTGGACATCATAACTTTCAACTAAATTCAAAAACTAAAAAGAAATCTCCTAAGAAACAAATCAAATATTCTTCACAAAGTTCTCAAAGAAATAACTCTAAGACTCATAAAAAGGATAAATATGAGTTAAAATGGGTTACTAAACAAAAAATTCTGAACAAACGTTTGAATTCACTTCTGAAAAATCAAAATTCAGAATTTTCTCATTCATTACTAATCTGAAAGAACCCATCTTCAAATGGGTACCTAAATCTAAGAAAATTTTTCTGCAGATCCTTCATGTGTGGGTCTTAGATTCTGGATGCTCAAGACACATGACACGATATAAGGATCTACTAACTGATTATCATGAGAGAAATGGAGGCATAGTTAGTTTTGGAAACAATGCTAGAGGTTTTGTAAGAGGTTATGGGACTTTTTCCAAAGGAGATGTCACAGTTATGAAGGTTTTCTATGTTGAAGGTCTTAAACATAATCTATTCAGTATAACTCAGTTTTGTGATAAGTATTGGACTATTCACTTTGACATAGAGATTTGCCACATACTAAATTCTGAGAAGCATAATCAATTAACAACCTATAGAGATGGTGACATTTATACTATAACTTTCACCGAAGATGGTCAACTTAAAGGAATTTGTTATATTTCTACCCCTATGTTAGAAACAAGTTGGCTATGGCATAGAAGAATGTCTTATCTGAACTTCAAATCTATTTCTGAATTAGATAGACAACATTCAGTCAGAGGCTTACCAAAGATTAAATTTCAAAAGAATTCTTTATGCTCTGCTTGTGAATTAGGCAAGATCAAGAGAAGTTCACATCCTCTGAAGATGCTTTCTTCATGCAAGGCTCCTCTTGAAATGTTATATATGGATTTGTGTGGGCCTATGAAGACTCAGATTTTAGGAGGAAAGAAATATATCTTAGTTATTGTAGATGAATATTCTAGATATAGTTGGGTTGAATTTCTGAGACAAAAATATGATACTTCAGAAGTTTTAATCTCATTTCTGAAGAGAATACAGGTTCTGCTTCAACTTCGAATCCAAAAGATCAGAAGTGATAATGGCACAAAATTTACAAATTCAAAGCTTCAGAACTTTTTGAATTCTGTTGGTATTTCTCATAATTTTTCCGCTGCAAGAACCCCACAACAGAATGGGATAGTTGAAAGAAAGAATAGAACATTGGTAGAAACTGCCAGAACAATGCTTGCTTATTCAGAACTACCAGTGTCTCCCAAAGGATTAGTTGGAGTATTTGTTGGCTACTCACAACGGCCAAAAGCTTACAAGATTCTCATGAAGAAAATAAGAGCAATCATTGAAAGCACAAATGTCAGATTTAATGAGCCAACAATGACTTCTGAACAAGACAGTTCATAACTCAAGCCTAATCAGAACTTTGAACAACTTGATTCAGAGAAGGATAAAAATGATAAATCTATTACTAATGATACTTTACTTAAAGAAAAATTAGATTTATTATGTCAAGATTTATTTGATATATCTGTTGATATTTCTGTTGGTCCCAAAGGAGTCTACAAGAGTTCAAAGGGTATAGAAACAGTTTGTAGAAGGGGGGGGGGGGGGTTGAATACAAGCAGATAGATTTTTTGTTTTTAAATGAGTTTATATTGAATAAACAAATTTACAGTTACAAGCGGAATTAGAACAAGTTAAATAACCTATTCTATTGTAACTTAAGAAACACACAATTTTGATGCACAAGAAATTAGAAAGAAATGAAGCTGAGGTTCAAGGAGAGTAAGTAGCATGCATGAGGAGGAAGAAGATATCTTCATCCTATTTATACCCGTTTGCATATCATGCAAGACAAAAGGTATATTGCCACGTGTCAAGCTTTCATAGGAAGCTTGTCCTTTGTCAAAAAGCAGCCATGCTTTGGCCGGATATGGATAGTACCATATCAGATTTGATGGGGACATAAGAGACAAGCTGTACGTCGTTTTCTGACATAGTATAAGATTTTGACTTTTGTGCATCGATGATATGATCAACTTTAATCTTGTTTGAAGTCTTCACTTGATCGCTGAACTTGAAACTTCAAGGATGAACTTTCGAAGTATCGCTAAGACTTCACAAGACTTCACACTGATTTAGATAATCCTTGCTTTCACTGAACCGCTTCAGATCACTAGCTGATTATCTCTTTCTTCAGCTTGGTCTTCGACTTTCGCTGAATGTTCTTCTGGTGTGATAGCTGATCTTCAGGTCTTCAGAGAAGACTTAAGGTTCCTGAGATTTCAGCGATCGCTGATGGCAATCATCGTATGCTATCGCTGAAATGAACTTGAGTCTATAAATGGGATTTTCACTGAGTACATAAAGGAATCATATTCAAATCATTGAGAGGAGTTATGATCAACAATCTCCCCCTATTTGGTTATGATTAAGCAATAAAAGAAAATTTCTTGAAGAGATTTGTAGGGACTTAAAAATTTCTAAGTAAAAGTTTTAAGAACAAATCTGTGAGATCTTTTTCAGCTATTCTATTTGAATTATTGAGTTTCATTTATAAGGTTATGAAATCTCAAGTTACAAGTAAGGGCTTTAAGTACATTCACTGATTTACTTTTTAGAGTGAAAACAATCACTGAGTTAAATTTGTAAGAAAGAATAGAACTCTTATGCTCGTTGTCCCATTTACTATTTTGAGGGATCTTTTCAGCATATAAGTGGAGTAGAGTACTTCATTTGAATTTCATTATCAATAATCTGAAGAATTACAGGGAAAAATGAAATTACAAATATAAAGTAAAAGTGCATTACGCTGAAGCATAACAAAGGAAATGAAAAAGCTAATCAGAGATACGCTCATGTCTTCTTTGTAATTCCTTTTCATAGATCATCTTCTACCTATTCATCAGAGGGGAGTCTGACCAACAGTAGTGATGCATGATCTTGATGAAAGCTGAAGGAGCCTTGCTTACTTCTGAGTTTCTGAAAAGTCCTAAGATCCCTTCATTATCCAAATAAACCATACCTGGTTCAATGGAGTGTGATGATTTCACTTTCTTCATAGCGTCGATCTTGAGGGAGCGAAGAGTTCAGCATTGAGACATCAGGGATTTCCAGGTGGCCAAGAGTGCTTTCATAGTTGAACTTAGTTTCATGCTCATTCTTTGAAGAGGAACCACCTACAGACTTTCTTCTTTTTGAAGTTTCAGGGAGAGGAGGGATTTGAACTAGTTGAGACATTCTCTGCAAGAGTTGATCCAGTGCTTGTTCTACCACGTCTTTGAATTTTGATTTGGAACCCTGAATGGCATCTCTGATTTCCAGCCATTCAGAGTATCCAAAGAACTTTAAGAACTTTGCTTCTTTTTTTTCACATCTCGTTTGTATGTGCATTCGTACGTACACCTTCAAACCATATCTTTTGGAATATCGTCCTTCAATAGTCGCACGAACGATTTTGGAGTCAGACCTTCGATAGTTGAATCTTTCAGAGCCCCAGCGCAGTTCTTCTTCTCTGTGACGGGTTTCTTCTTCAGAGATGGCACTAAGAATCTTCTCTTGAGCAAAAATTGGATCTACGTCGATGTTCTATCTGACTAGTCCCTTCTGTACCAGAGCTTTAGCAAGTTGTTTACTTTTCTCGTTCATCTTTCTTTTTGCTTCTTCTCTGGCAGAGTCTTCCCTGAGAATCTTCCTTGCGAGTTCAAGATCGTTTTGAGTCTGCTTCATCTTCTCATCCCTGAGTCTTTGTGCTTCCAGAGCTTGAGCTCTCTCTTCCTTTGAAAGAAAATAAAATTCATCCACCATGCTGATGGGTACGGGATTTTCAGGTTCAGTGAAGGGCTTCTTTATTCTTTTTGCATCAAGCTCCTTTAAAAAGTTTATTCGCCTTTGTTCTTCCTCAGGCTCGCTTATTGGAGGTCTCTGTGCGCACCGTCTTGGAATAAGGCCTTCTTCATCTTCAGATTCAGAGTCAGTTATATATACAAACTAATCTTCAGATGAAGGTTCCTTCCATGAAGTAGAGTCCTTTGGGGGACTAGACTCACTGAGAACGGGAGAAGGTGAGAGAGCTTTGGCAGAGCCAAAATTTGGAGGAGGGAAGGATGGATATGTAGGGGGTTCAGAAGCTGGATCCCCCTCAGAGATAGGAATGGTGGCATCAAGATCCACCACCTGCTTTCCTTTGCCTGATTGGCTGGACGGCTTCTGAGAAGGAGTGTGTCCGTCCCCCAAAGGCTCTGAGTAGTTGATATCAGGCATGAAGTTGCCTGGTCGACTTCTCTTGAAGTGCTCTAGGGCACCTGGAGGGATTTTATCATCATCATCATCATCATCATCATCATCATCATCATCATCATCATCAATCCCCTTGTAGATGGGAATTGGTTCATCTTCTTCATAATCATCATCATCTTCTTCTTCCTCATCGTCTTCATCATCAGCAGCGACGACTGAGGGTTCTTGCTGATGGATGTAGGGAGATGTCGGTGTGCCTGGCATGCGGTCATTGGCCTGACCGATTATCTCATCAACGATCTCCTTTGCACATCTCTCCCCCTCGATGTTGTCAGCGGGGAGGACATGTACAACGATAGTCTTGACATTCGAACCAATGTCCTTGAGCGAGTCAGAGTGCAGGGACTGATTCGTTAGAACATTGCTCAGGTTCTTCCTGTCATCAGCGGTGAAGGAGGGGCCAGCACCAGAGATGCTGGTAAGCTTGTCCATAATATCAGCTTGAGTCTTTTGAATAGACTCAAGCACTAGGCCTTGGGCTTTGAGAGCAGAGGCAACCACATCGATGGCCTAAAAGTTTCCCCAGGTATCAGCCTTGAGTTCCTGGATGTCGACAAGCATATTGTTCAGCGTTGTCTTCATTCCAGGTGTTCCAGCGACCATCTGGAAGATATATTCAGCATATTGCTGAAGATTATCCACCCTAGCCCTGGTTTGAGCACACTCATTGACAAGAAAGTCAATGGCAGGGAAGGTAGGGTGTGGAAGACTGATTTTTGGAATCTCCACTAAAAAAGGAGGAAGCTTGGCAGCGATCTTCTCCTGTTTGACCCTTCGAGCTTCTTCAGGGGACATTGAGCGTTAGGCACCCTTTCCTTTGCTTCTTGGAGAAGCAAGCTGAGTGGAGATGGTGGTTGCTGACGTCTGTGGGGCCGTATCTAATGATAACATAGACAGAGCAGCAAAGAAGAGCTCTGGGTTAGAAGAAGAATGATCCAAAGACTTGGTATGTAACCTAAGAGTATCGTGAGGATTACTCTTGGGTGCAGCAAGTGCAACGACAATGTCCTGAGGATCATTTGCCTGTGTCTGAGCATGCTTGAGAGAGGTATGTTGAGGCCCTGTGTTACTGGCTTTCCAAAGTTCAGATTGTCGAAACAAAGTTGAAATTTGAATGGCGTGCATTTCAATATCATCAGAGATAGGGGCAACTATCTCTGAATCACGCATTGATGTGAGGACCAAAGAAGAAGGGGTAGAAGAAGAAGAGAAGGCAATGATAGTATTACCTGGTGCAGCTTCAGCGGAGCTGACTCTAACACTTTCAGTGATCGGAGTCGCTGAAAGTGGGGGTAGCGCTGAAGAAGCGACAACGGTCTCAGACGCCGTTGTCGTAGCAGAGGTTTGCAGAGACGTTGGTGGTACGCCAGAAGCAGAGAGGCCAGTCTTTTGAGAGACTGTCTTCTTGGCTTTCTTTCTTTGAAGGGGGTTTTTGGGCGATGGTCTTTTTGTGACCATCGCTTGGTTTCTTTCGCTTGGAGGGGATGGTTGTGCCGGGGGCACTCACTAATGAGTTTGACAGTGAGGTAGGCACAGGAACGGCGGCTGCAATCAGTCGTAGCATGTAGGCAGTGTAGGTTGCGTCATCTGGACGAATCTCTAACTCTAGAGATTTCTTTCCCACCAAATAGAAGCTTTGGTTGCCAACAACAGAGTACTCATCCTTGAAAGCGAGCTCCAAGATAGTAGAGAAAAATCTTGGATAGGGAATGAATTGATTTCTCTTCGCTGCATTGACCCTGTTGTACATGTCGCTGAAGATGTATTCACCGTAGTTTAGTTTGTACCCTGTACAGAGAGCAAATCCAATGTCCTGGAAATGCTTGCTTGCCTGGTCATGAGAACCAGTCTTGGAGCTCAGGCATTGAATGACCTGAGTGAAAAGGTATTACCAGCGAGTAGGGAGGCTCTTCTTTTCCAACTTAGAACCCACCGTCTTGTGCTCAGGGTTCTCCCAGATGTAACCAATTGAGTCCAAGAAGGAGTCAATTTGCTCAACTGTGGGCTCAGGGGCCCAAGATTCAGTCTTCAGCTTGGAGGGGAGGCGGAGAGCATGCCTTAGGAAGCTAGTAGTAAAGGAGAAGTATCCCAGAGAGAGGATAGAGAAGCCAATTGCAGGGAGCTTCTTACCTTTGTCAGTAGTGACAGTGGTATACTGAGCAGAGTACCAGAGAGCCTGTAGGTGTGCAGTGATTCCTACAGGGTTGTGTACAAAAGCGTACATCAGAGGGCATACTTTAATGAAGGTAGCTCCATCATTGAAGTAGGCTTTGTCAGCTGGAATGTCGACCAGTGCCAGGTAGTTGCAGGCCTTGAAAGTCGCCTGTTCCATGCTGAAGTTGCTTGCAGGGGGCTTCTCGATCATGTTGGTGCTTGATGATGCCATTTCTGTTTCAAAGATTGGGACACCAAAGAGGAAAATCATGGTTTAATACAAGAGTAATAAACCATAGCAGGTTTTGGTAGAAGAATTACCAAAATGTGTAGAAGAAAGACAAGTACTTTGATGAACAAAGACCAAATTACTTGTGTTTTTAACACAAAATAGACTAGTTTTGTTTTCTTTAAAAAAATTTGTTGATTAAGAAAATACCAATAGTTTGGTCTTCTGTTCTAAGTTTGAACCCAGAACAGGTTTTTGAAAAAAAACTTTGAATCTTTTTAACTCATTTGTTGAAATGGTAAAGTTATTTAAGCAGAATTATAAGAAGAGATGAGAAGGTTTCGTCATTGTGTTTAACACACAGGAGAGGGTTAGATCAAACCTTGAGAGTAAAAACTTGTTAAGAAAAACGCACAAGTGCGTGTTCTTGGTGTTCTTGAAGAATGCTTGAAGGTCGAGAGAAAGTTCTTGCTTTTGAGTAATTTGAACGCGTAAAGAATGAAATGAATAAGAATTTTGCTTAAATAGCAAGAGGAGAGAGAAAATGGATAACTAAACGACGGTTTTAGTTTTTAGAAAAAGAAATGATGACCTGTGCACGTCCTTAGATAGGAGTGGAAAGAAAACGTCGTGGTCCGTCGTGTGTCAGATAAAGGTCTGACGTGTCCTTTTCTTATTTGAAAAAAACATTTGATTATCATTTAATAAATAAATGTTAATCATTATCCTTAAATCCTCATCAATGGACAATAAACGATTGTTCCTGATGGGTTTTTGTTTTTGAAAAACATACTCTCTGAAAAGAAACATTCAGAGAGTGGAGATAAGAAGTCATACCTGAGAAATGTCAAGTATCACTGATGAGTAGATTAAATCTAGTCTCATCAAGAGGCTTTGTGAATAAATCAGCGAGCTGATAATCAGTTGGCACGAAATGAAGTTCGACTTCACCTTTCATCACATGATCTCTGATAAAGTGATATCGAATCTCAATGTGCTTGGTTTTAGAGTGTAGAACCAGATTGTTTGCAATTGCAATAACACTTGTACTATCACAAGATATTCGGATCTAGGAAAGATTTAGGTCATAATCCCTGAGTTGATTTCGCATCTAAAGGATTTGAGCACAACAGCTACCAGCGGCAACGTATTCAGCTTCAACGGTGGAGGTGGACACAAAGTTTTGCTTTTTACTAGTCCAACTAACCAACTTACCACCCAATAGCTGACATCCACCAGTGGTGCTCTTTCTGTCAATTTTGCAACCTGAAAAATCATTATAAGAGTATCCAATTAAATCGAACCCTGAGCCTTTAGGATACCAAAGACCCAGATTAGAAGTTCCTTTCACGTATCTGAAGATTCGCTTTACAGCGATGAGATGAGATTCCTTGGGTTCGGCTTGATATCTAGCACAGAGACAGGTAGAGTACATGATATCGGGTCGGCTCGCTGTAAGATATAGCAGAGATCCGATCATCCCACGATAGGCAGTGACATTGACAGGTTTTCCATTTGAGTCCTTGTTCAACGTCAGAGGAGGTGCCATGGGAGTCTTCATCGCTGAGCATTGATTCATATCAAATTTGTTCAGCATGTCCTTAACATATTTACTTTGGCAAATAAAGATACCTTTGTCAGATTGCTTAATCTGTAAACCTAGAAAATATGTTAGTTCACCCATCATACTCATCTTATATTCTTTTTTCATTCGATCGCAAAACGAGTATAGAGTTTGAGTCTTGTGGAACCATATATAATATCATCGACATAAATTTGGACAAGAATAGTATGACCTTTATGTTTTCTTAAAAATAGAGTTTGATCAATTTTTCCAGGAGTAAATTTTTCTTTAAGGAGAAATTTAGAGAGAGTATCATACCAAGCTCTAGAAGCCTGCTTTAACCCACAGAGAGCTTTTTTAAGTTTGAAAATGTGACCACGGTGATTAGGGTCAATCGATAAATTCATAAACAGAGTATAAGCGGAAGCAGTTAATATCGATTAATCAACAGTAATAAGAACAATCAAAGATTGAGGAACAGATTAACTTGTAATGTAACCTGAATCACGATTACAAATACTTGGAATGACGCACAATATGTTCTTCAATCTTTCAATTAGATCTACTTCTTTTACATTAGAGAAAAGATCTATTTATACAAATAGCAGAATGTAAAAGTCAATATCCTAACCTATTACAGACTGACACATGTGAGATGGGAGCGTGTAACAAACTAGTCAGTTGCAAAAGGTAGACATGCTGGATGTATGTGCCACATCATATTCTTCATCTTATGGTTCATACTTTCAAATGTGTAACAATCTCCCCCTAAGTATGGAACCAGAAGAGTGAAGTCTTCAGAAAGGAGCAACTTCAGATATGATCTTTGCAATTTTGTTGATGACCTCTCTGATTGATAATAGGCTGTCAAGTCTTTTGATTGTCTTTTCAAGTACTTCTGGATCGTGTTCATTTGCACTAGTAGATATGTAACATTTTTCAATGTATACAACTTCTGAGGAGTATCGATGTGCATCCTTTATGCTGAAAAAGCTTCTTCTGTCTGGTCTTCTAAAGATGACCCCTTCTTCTGGTTGTAGTAAGAACTTACCAACTCTAAACGAATTTATGTTTTCTAATTCTTCATTTGGTGCAGAGATGGCAAGATGATCAATGTTGAAGTTTAGTCCTATCTGGAAGTCGACTTGCCTCTTGTATCGTAACAAAGACTTCATGCATTCAATGATTCTTGAATAGGCAACTTTGTCTTGGCTATCAATACCTCTGGCCATTTGGGCTTTCATAAAGCTTTCCAGAAACAATAGATCAGAAGGATGAACAGATAATAAATCATGATCACAGAAGTACCTGGTTTGATTATCGTCTCTTATTACTTCATAGATCGTGTACCAGATCTCTATATCTTCAAATTGTGAGTGCTTTATGGCAGAGATTCGTTTGATAGGTACAAAAGTGTAGACATCCTTTCTTGCTTGTCTGTGTGCCACGAATTTGTCTTTTACAACATCACTCACGTTATAGGCATTGGAGAAGTTGGGCAGCATTAAATAAATCTTTTGATCATTTGGAGCATACACGCTGTTTCTGATAATTTCGAGTTTTGGAAGATCAAGATTTCCCATTCTCTGAGCTGCTTCTTCACGAATAGCCCTTCTCTGTGCTTTTGCTGCTTCTGCAGAGGCTTTTTCTGCTTCAGCTTTTGCTCTAATTTCAGCTTCTATTCGTTCTTCTTCTCTTCTTTTGGTCAAGGCTTCAACTTTAGCCTTTTGGTCAAGGCTTCACGAATAGCCCTTCTTTTGTAAGCTCGTTCTTCCTTTGCCTTTTTTTTGGCATTGAAGGTATCAGAGATAGAACTTACCAGAGTTGTAAGTTGAGAAAGAGTGGTTTCCATGGAAGAGAGCCTCTGATCAACATTCGAAGTCGTAGCCTTGGATGCATACTTGGAAGATATATTATTCTGTCAATCATGGCCTTTTGAAAAGTAGCCATGTCTGACTTCTTAACCAGAGTGGTGCCATTAGGATCGTCAGAAGGAGTGACAGCTTTGATAATCTTGTTTAAATCAGCTACCAGAGAGCTATATTCGGCCACAGAAATTGTAACTTCTGAAGGTGGAAGAGAGTCAGGGATATGGAAGATTGCATCAGCATTGGCGTTGATCTTTTCATTTAGAAGTTTGAACTGATCATCAAGATACTTCTTCTGGGCTTCTGAATTATCAGAGAGAATTGTTTGAAGGGCTTGGAGAGTAGCAGCTTGACTTGCTTGTTCAGCTTTGATGGTCAGAAGAAGAGAGTGATTATTGGAGATGGATAATTTTAGATCTTCCATAGATCTCTGAATGTTATCAGCAAATGCCTGGAACGCTGCATTTGTAACAAACTCAGAAGGTGTAACCGGTGTATCTCCACCACATGGACCCCCTTGTCTCTCGCGTTCAGAGAGGCCCTCATTCACACCTGTGTTGACGTTAAGTGTGGAAGGACTTCCAACCTGTCTTCGAGGGCTGTGGTTAACAGGCACCTCTTCGGTTGTTCTGATTGTCTCAACAGAGTCCTCATCATCAGAGGATGAGGTGCTGAAGACAATGTGCTTACCTTGGTGAAGTGTAAACACTTCGGTAAGTGGTGCGTCCTGTGGCTGTAACCCCTCTGATGGGATTTCCTCAGCCTCTATACTATCATAAGATATGGACTTATCTTCTGAGTTTTCTAAGACAGTGTCGGTCACAAAGACATTGACATTATGTGTGGAAAGAGGCGAGTTCTGGGGCAATGGAACTCTTATATTTTCCTCAGAGGATTGAGAAGTATCCTCTGAATGGATGGTTTCTGGGTGGTTTGGACTAGGTCGTCCTTGGTCAATGAGTGTAGATATGTTAGTATCTACCTCAGCAAATGAGGTTACCCTTTGGGATGTAGGAGAGATTCGCTCAGTCATGTCTCGATGGACATCTTCAGTACCTTCCTTTAGCAAGAGGTCGGCATGGGTAGAACCACTCGGATGGTCACTCATATTATTTTCAGCCTCAGCCTCACTTGACCCCTCACTTCCTAAAGCTGGCTCTAAATGCTCTGGGGTAGAAATTCTCTGTTTTGAGAAAATCATAGAGCTTCTATAAGATTGGAGATAAGAAGAGCTAGATGGAATTAGGTTTAGCATGTACCTGGAAAGCTCTCTTGGAGAGGGATAGCCGTTGCGGTCGATGGTTGGTCGATGAGAGCTCATTGAAGCAATTTTGCAGAAAGGTTGAACTAATGGGGCCTTGAGTGCACCAATTGCAGGGTAGGTAACCAGGGATAAGAATCGTGGAAACATTAAGGCTGGGAGAGGTTTTCCTTGGGTTTGATGAGTTACTTTAGTGTGCACAACAACTTTAATTTCTTGGAAAAGGAGACTTGCATAGTCCAAAGGGCGATTAAAATACATACCATACATGATGGTCAGAATGTTTCTGCTTGCTTGATCGAGGGACCCAATCTTACAGGTGAGACTCTTGTTCAGGATGGAGACGAGGAGATTCCACATTGGGGGTAACTGCTTTCTCTTAAATTAGATAGTTTAGTTAGGGGTTCATTGTAGCCAAGAAAAAGAATGAAGGATAGCAGAGCTTCAACAGATGGATTAGATTCTAGGGCTGGATTAGGCACAAAATCACCATCAACTTGTACCTGTGATGGGGTTAAATGAAAATACCTGGCTAATTTTTTCTTGGTAATGGGTATTTCCACAGCATTATCAGGTTGATCTGGATGGCTGAAGTTTCCAAGCAAAGTTTCGTCATCACGAATATACATCGACTGCCACACTTCTTGAACGTAAATTTCAGGAACATTTGGGTTTGTCAGAGTTAGGGCTCGGTTTAGTGGATGCATTTGGAGAAATTCAACCATGATTCTGAACTCGGACTGGTAGGTGTTAGGATCAAGAAGAACCTGCACCATTGTTTGCTTTCAATGGCAGTTTGACAAATGGAGCACTATCTGCAGTGGAATCGACGAGACGACCTTCGTCATCGTTAAGAACTGGATTTGCAAGATGAGAAGCCATTGATGAGAGTTGGTGAAGTTGGTGAGCAAGTTCGTGAGTAAGAGAGTTTTAGCAGTAACAGTAGTAAGGAAGAAGATGGGTTTCTGAAATTTGGGGATTTTATATGAGACCAATTTGGAATTGGAAGAGGTTTAAGTTTTGGGAGTAGAGAAAAAAAAACGGTTCAGGAGGGATGATGTAAGCACGCAGGCGTGGATACATGCGGTCACACGATGGATGACACGTGTAAAGCATAAACCGTGTTGATGAGTCACTGAAAGGTTTATCAAAGATAAACCGTTTGATTATCCAAAAAAAATTAGAAAGAGAGTAATAAGAAAATTAAATTTAATTAGATTAAATCAATTTTGTTATTAATCCTTTCTAATAAATTTAAAATCAGACATTTGAAAAAAAATTAATTCAAATGAAAGTTTTAATTTTCCATGAAAAGAAAATAATAAGAAAAATTAAAATTGATTATATATATTTTAAATAACCTTGACGGCAAGAGTTAATAAAATGTATATGTTCAATAAAATTTTTAGAATATTTTGATTCATAGAAAAATATTTTGAAAAACATGTCAACTTTGAATCAACATCGAAGATAAGTTTAAAATGAATCATAAAAATTATGAGAGACCTTGACGGCAAGAAAAACACAGAATAAGAAGATTTAGAAGAAACTTAGGTGGATGAAAAATTCAGAAGACAGCTAACCAGCGTTAGACTTTGAACTCTTCCAGGTATGATACTCCCCCTTGAATGATAAACTCCCCTTTTGCTTTTCAGGAATTGGTTCCTTTCTGGTATACTTGGATGAAAAGGAATAAAGAGCGCAAGATACAAAATAAAACTTACACCAGAGGCGATCAGAGGTCTCTGAATGCTTCTGGATGAAATTCAGAAACGATCAGAGGTCTTTGATAAACGTTAAGAATAAGATTTACATATTTATCATTCCCAACTTGCTGATTAAAAAATTAAAACGCTTCTCATCAAGAGCTTTTGTAAAAATATCAGCCAGTTGGTAATCAGTAGAGACAAAGTACATTTCTATGATGCCCTTTTCTACGTGATCTTTGATGAAATGATACCTGACATCAATATGCTTTGTTTTGGAGTGCTGAACTGGGTTTTCAGTAATGGCAATTGCACTCTCAGCGTCACAGAGTATGGGAATCTTATCATAAATCAGACCATAGTCTCTGAGTTGAGTTTTCATTCAAATAACTTGTGAACAACAGCTAGCAGCAGCAACATATTCAGCTTCTGCAGTAGATGTTGAGACACAATTTTGTTTCTTAGATGTCCAGCTGATAAGTCTATTTCCCAGAAGTTGACAGCTACCAGAGGTGCTTTTTCTGTCCAGCTTACATCCTGCATGATCAGAGTCTGTATATGCCATTAAATCAAACCCATAATTTTTAGGATACCAGAGACCCAATGAAAGAGTTCCCTTTAAGTATCTAAAAATTCTTTTGACATCTGCCAAATGGGATTCTTTAGGATTAGCTTGATATCGAGCACAAAGACAAGTGGCAAACATAATATCAGGCCTACTTGCTGTTAAATACAGAAGAGAACCTATCATACCTCTGTAGCTCGTGATATCAACTGGTTTCCCAGAAGGATCAGGACCTAATTTCATGCTAGGAGAGGTAGGTGTTTTCATAGTTGATGAGTTCTGAAAATGAAATTTCTTTAACATGTCAGAGACATATTTTGCTTCATTAATAAAGATACCAGAGGTACTTTGTTTAACCTGAAGTCCTAGAAAGAAAGTTAATTCTCCCATCATACTCATTTCAAATTCAGTTTCCATCAATTTAGAAAACAAATCAACTTCTGTTTGATGAGTAGAGCCAAAAATTATGTCGTCCACATAAATTTGAACAATAGTTAACATACCTTTGCCTCTTTTGATAAAAAGTGTGGTATCAATTTTACCTTTCTCATACCCTTTGCTGATCAGAAACTTGGATAAACGTTCATACCAGGCTCTGGGTGCTTGCTTTAAGCCATACAGAGCTTTGCCGAGAAGAAAGATGTATTCTGGATGTCTTGCATCTTTAAAGCCAGCGGGTTGTTCAACATACACTTCTTCTTTGAGTTTTCCATTTAGAAATGCACATTTACAATCCATTTGATAGACTTTAAAGTTTTTGTATGCAGAGAATGCCAGAAAATGTCTTATCGCCTCCAGTCTTGCAATAGGAGCAAATGTTTCATCATAATCAATACCTTCTTCTTGACAATATCCTTTTGCCACCAGACGAGCTTTGTTTCTGATCACAATTCCGTCCTCTTCCTTTTTATTTCTGAAAACCCACTTAGTACCAATGGCAACTTTGCCTTTTGGTAATGGCACTAAGTTCCAAACTTTGTTACGTTCAAATTGAAGTAACTCCTCTTGCATTGCTTCTACCCAACTAGGCTCGGCTAAGGCTTCATGAACGTGCTTGGGTTCAATTATACTTAGAAAGTTGACATAGAAAGCTTCATTTGCTGTAGCAGATCGTGTTTTGACACCCTCAGAAGGATTACCAATTATGAGATTTGGAGTATGTGATTTAGTCCATTTCGTCATCCTTGTTTGTGGTAATGGTTGAGCCTGAACTTCAGTGTCAGAAGATGAGATAACTTCATCCGGAAGTATTGATTCTGAAACTCTTGATCCTAAAGTCTCCCCCTCAGATGATGGAACAGAAGAATCTTCTGGACAATCAGATGAAACAGGAACATAAGGGATTGAAGAGCTAGTTTCAGAAGAGGTATGACCGGATAAAGTTATGCCAGAGGCATGAAGAACTTCAGGTATACTGAAAGAAGAGTTAGGTACAACAGGTTCTGAGATTATTTCTTCGCCCAGAAAGTCTTGAAAAATAGCATCAATCTCGGATTCTCTGGATCCTGAAAGAAAGTCAGAAGTAACAGTATTAAGTTTGAGTTCTGAAGAAGAATATTCAGAATTTAGTTGAGTTTGATCATCAAAATCAACGTTAATGCTCTCCATAACTGTTTTAGTTCTTAGATTAAAAACACGAAAAGCTCTAGAATTTAAAGAATAGCCTAAGAATTTTGCTTCATCTGATTTTGGATCAAACGTGCCAAGTTTGTCTCTGTCATTTAAGATAAAACACCTGCAACCAAATATATGAAAGAATTTAACAGATGGTTTTCTTTTGTTAATAAGCTCATAAGAGGTTTTGAGATGGCTCTTGACAATTATGGAACGATTCTGAGTGAAACAAGCAGTGGCTACAGCTTCTGCCCAGAAGTGAATTGGGAGTCCAGAAGCGGCAAGCATTGTTCTGGCTGCTTCGACCAAGGTTTTGTTGCGACGTTCAACAACACCATTCTGTTGGGAGTGCGTACAGCAGAGAAGTTCTGAGTAATCCCATTTTCAACAAAGTATGCTTCAAGTTTGACATTCTTGAATTCAGTACCATTGTTGCTTCTTAGCTGTTGAATCTTTTGGTGTAAAAGAACTTGGATTCTGGTCATCATATTTTGGAGTACAATAGGTACTTCTGACTTTTGTCGAACAAAAGCAAGCCAAGTATACCTGGAAAATTCATCGATAAGTACCAGAATATACTTTTTACCAGAAAGACTCTGAATTGCAATGGGACCACAGAGATCGACGTGTAGCAATTGTAGAGGTCTTATGCAAGAGTGGTCACTTTTTGTTTTATGAGATGCTCGTTTTATCTTTCCCATTTCACATGCAGGGCAGAGGTGATCTTTTTGAAAATGAACTTCTGGAAGTCCAGATACCAAATTATGTTTTACAAGCATCTCAAGATTATCAAAGTTTAAGTGAGACATTTTATGATGCCAGGGCCATGCAACTTCACTCTTTTTGGAAATAAGACATAAGGTTTCCTTACCATCCTTGGAGGTAAAATTCATCATGTAGAGATTACCTTTTCTGTCTGCTCTCGAAAGTTCCTCACCTGCCTTAGAAAATAAGTAACAATGTTTTTCATCAAATACGACAAGTATCTTAGAATCACAGAGTTGACTTACACTTAGGAGGTTATGTTTCAAACCAGAAACATGAGCTACTTTAGATAAAGTAACGTTACCTTCCTGTAAAGTACCATAGCCCTTAATATGACCCTTACCATTATCACCAAACGTTACCGCTCCACCACTTTTGTCTTTAAATTTGGAGAGTAAGTTTCGTGAACCAGTCATGTGCCTCGAGCATCCAGAGTCAAGATACCAGATATGCACACGCTGTTTCTGCAATCAAGATCAGAGTTTCTTAGGTACCCATACCATTATGGGCCCTTTAACGTTAGTTTTTGTTTTATCAGCCTTTTGTATTTGCTTTTGATTTGGTTTGACAGAAGGTAAAGACGAATTATTTGGATTTTTTGATTTTTTGTTTTTCTTTGTTTTATTTTTATTGAAGTACGAATGGTTGGCAGTGAAGGAATTTGAAGTTCGTGAGAATTTTTTTTGTAATTTTAAGAATAGGGAAAAACATTCAGAATTCTGAAACATAGAAGATTTTATTGAATTTTCATTGCGATAATGATAATTACAATTATTCTTAAAACTGTCTTTTCTAGTATCAGTTGTTCTAAAGAACTTCCTATCTAGACTAGACATATGTTTAGAATCTGAAATATTCTTCAGCGGAGATTTCCTCGGATTTACCTTCTCAGAAGCTTTTGTATTTACTGAAACAGGAACATAAATATTAGATTTCCATTTACCTTTCTGAACATAAGAAAGTTTTGGAGGATAAGATTTAGGAGTTTGGCTAGGGATCTTCTTGTTAAGTTTTTCTTCCTTTTCAAGTTCAAGACAAGATTTAGCTTTCAGACACATTCCTATAAAATCTGGATGTATAAAAACAGGTTTTCGTTGTTCAGGAGGAATAGAGAAAATCGAAATTTCACTTGAATGTTTCTGAGCATTCATTCCAGAAGCTCTTATCTTCAGAGATTCATTTGTAAATAGAAATGGAGCATCTTTTTTTTTTTGATAATCTCTTGAGTTTTAGCATAGATAGGAGATTGATGCTCAAGATGAGAGAGATATGTTTCTGAATTGTCAAAGAAATCCTCACTTTGATCATCATTTTCCCAGGGATATGTGATTTCTTCTAAATCCTCTTGAGCTTTAGAAAGATTTAAATCAATAAATGAACAAGGAAATATCTCTGGATTATTTTCTAACTTTTGTTTGTCATTCTCAAGTTTAAAACAATTATCCAGAGTCAAGAGAAGATCATTTTCAAAACTAAGTCTTAATTCCTCCTCTGCTTGAATAGGAATAAACGCATCAGCCTCTGGATTCAATTTTATAAGAACACTTGAACCAAACTTGAAAATATCATCCTTCTTCTGAATTTTATTTAGATTAATGTTAGTATTTTCAGAAGAATATATAATACTTTTAAACTTGAGTTTTCGTTGATGATGACTATTTTCAAATTTAGATTGTTTAAAGCATGATCGTTCAAAAATAATTGAAAACACAGGCTTCTGTTGTTGTCCCATACAAAAAACAGAGTTTAGACAAGACTTCTTTTCACACGTATAGGGATCTAAATCTTCAAATCCAGATCTTCCTACTTGTGTACTTATTTTCTCATGAACTTTTTGAGCATCCAGATATGTTTTGATCTTGTGCGTTTTGTTTTGAAGTTCAATGTATAGAAATTCTCTTTCTTTTTGAAAGTTGTTTTTAAGTGCTACAGAATTTAATCTGTCACTTTCCTTAACTTGAATTTCCTTATCCTTTTCTTCTAGAAGTTTCTTACAACTTAAGTGCTCCTTTTTTAACAAAACTTCTGTGTCTTTCAAGGTTTTAGAAATCTTTTCTTTTTCCGTGTCAAGTTCCAGTTTCTCTTCTATTAAGATATCCATCTCTCTTTTGTAAATATCTCTTTCCCTTTGTATTGTGGAAAGAGTTTTCTCAACGTCTTTTCGTAACTTCTTTTCAATTGTAAGATTTTGTTTAAGTTCCTCAAAATTATTTTATAAAAGCACAATTGTATTCTCAAGTTCAGATGATTCAGAAAGAGTACTAACCGGTGATTCAGAAGGCTGTTCTTCTGATTTATTTGTATTTGCCATTCCACAGAACATGGCCTCATCACCGCTGGACTCATCTCCGATCCAATTTTCTTTCTCAGCATAGTGGGCTCTTTTAGTAACATTATACTTGTATTTATTTTTGTAATATGTTTTGTCTTTATCCAGAGCCCCTCTGCAATCTTTCGAGTAATGACCCGACTTGCCACATCTGTAACATACATCTTTCTTTTTCTTCATTTCCTCTTCCTTCTTTTCTGTTTCAGTCTTCTCAGGTCTCTGAACCTCTTGCTTAGGAGTATAGTTAGAGCCATCAAACCTTCTATTTCCTTGAAATGCCCTATTTCCAAAACGGTTTGTAAACTGTTTGGTAATAAGAGCCAAGGAATCAGCAAATGCCTTTATTTCATCATTAGAATCAGAATCTTCTTCTAGAACAGTTTCTGACATGAATGCCTTGTTTTTCACTCTTCTATCTTCACTTTTTCTTCTAGTAGATCCCTTTGTTTCAGAAATCAAGGCCAGAGGTGCACCTATAGTTGTTTTCTTTTGTACAACCTCCTTCTCATGAGCTTGAAGAGTTCCAAATACATCGTGTAGAGACCATTGCTCAAGATCTTGATTAGCTTGTAAAGACATGGAGAGATTTGACCATTCTGGATTTAATCTCTTTAAAAATAAGACATTATTGTCTTCCTTTGATCGAACAATATCACATCGTTTGCATAGATTTATCAGATTATTAAATCTATGAAAAGTCTGTTCCAGAGATTCATCCGCAATGGCCTGGAAGCTGTTGTATTCGTTCAGAGCTTGAGCTCTTCGATTTTTCTTCATTTTAGCACCACCTTCTAGAAGATTTTCTAATTGATCCCATAATTCCTTAGCAGTATCACAGGAATCCAAAGATTGAAAAATCTCATTCGGAATAGCCATGATAAGAAGAGTTTTTGCCTTTTTAACAAGTTCAACTTTGGCCTTTTCCTCATCAGACCAATTTTCCCTTAGCTTTGGAACTTTTCGAGCAGCGACTTCATCAGTATTGGTAGTGGCAGGAACTCTTGGAATTGTAGTAATTGGTACGAAGGGACCATTTTGGGCAATAGGATAAAGTTCAATATCCAATCCTTCATAGAAATTTATCATTCGAATCTTCCATTGTGGATATTCACCACGAATAAGAGTAGGAGGTTTGGTCAGAGAACCAGAGGTGTAAACAGCATTCAAATTTGAATTTGCCATTTTTTAAATCGAGAAAAATGTAATGACAAATTTGAGTTAAAATTTAGAACAAGTAAATTTCAATTGAATAGAATAACAGAATTTTACTAATTCTTCAAAATTTTAACTACAATTACCACTATTTTAGACAAAATTGCTATGAATCTTCGTAGAACAGGGTGGAATTATGAACAGTAGTTAAAACAGGAAATTACTGAATTAATGAAGAGAGAAATTTCCAAATTAAGGAGATCTAATAGTTTGATTATCAGGCTCTGATACCAATTGTTGGTTCCAGATTCTCTACTTCAAAGATCAATCGATAAATTTATATAACAGAGTATAAGCAGAAGGAGTTAATATCGATTAATCAACAGTAATAAGAACAATCAAAGATTGAGGAACAGATTAACTTGTAATATAACCTGAATCACGATTACAAATACTTGGAATGACGCACAATATGTTCTTCAATCTTTCAATTAGATCTACTTCTTTTACATTAGAGAAAAGATCTATTTATACAAATAGAATAATGTAAAAGTCAATATCCTAACCTATTACAGATTGACACGTGTGAGATGGGAGCGTGTAACAAACTAGTCAGTTGCAAAAGGTAGACATGCTGGATGTATGTGCCACGTCATATTCTTCATCTTATGGTTCATACATTCAAATGTGTAACAAGGAGGTTGTTCAACATAAACTTCCTCGTGAGTTTTCCATTTAAAAAAGCACTTTTAACATCCATTTGAAAAACTTTGAAGTCTTTATGGGCAACATAAGCTAAGAAGAGTCTTATGGCTTCTAGTCTAGCTACAGGAGCAAAGGTCTCGTCATAGTCAATTTCTTCTTCCTGTCTGTAACCCTGAGCAACAAGTCTAGCCTTATTGCGAATTACAGTGCCATTTTCATCTAGCTTATTTCTAAAGACCCTTTTGGTTCCTATCACTGTTTTCCAGAAGGACGAGGGACAAGGTTCCAAACATTGTTTCTTTGAAATTCAGAGAGTTCTTCTTGCATGGCAGAGACCCAGCTTGGATCAGAGATAGCTTGATCGATTTTCCTAGGTTCAGAGAGGGAAATGAAATTTACATAAAGACAGATATTACCTGAACCTCTACGAGTTTTGATACCTGCATTAGGATCACCAATAATCTGATTTATTGGATGACTTGCAGTCCATCTCTGATCGGGAGGTTGAGGAGATAGATCAATAATCGATTCTACAACTTCTTCTCTTTCAGGGATACTTGTTGATGGTTCAGCAACAGGGACTTCATCATTTAAGATCAATTCTGGGGATGTAGATGAAGCTTGGTTGTTTACTGAAGAGTTTCCTTGAGAGGTATGATATGGATGAATCTGATTAAGAGGAGTGACATTGATTCATGAGGATGAATCAGTATTTGGAATGAAAATCAGGGAGACAACCATCATTCATTTCAGCATTTGGTTGACTGCTGAAATAAGTTTCAGGTTCTCCATAGTGTGATTTCATCCATCATTTAGCTCCTCATCTTCTTCAGGGATAGGAGCAGAGTTGATTGGACGTGATTCATCAAAGTTGACGTGCATAGATTTCTTCAACATGTTGTCTTCTTTTGTTGAAGATTCTGAAGGATTTAGACACGGAAGAGTATTCAAGAAAAATTCCTTCATCAGCTTTTGGATCGAACTTTCCCAAATGATCTCTGTCATTCAGAATGTAGCATTTACATCTAAAGATGTGAAGATACTTCAGAGTAGGTCTTCTTCCCTAAAATAATTCATACGGGGTTTTCTTGAATCGCTTCACAATCAGGGATCGATTCTGAGTAAAGCATGCTGTATTGACTGCTTCGGCCCAGAATTGAGTTGGAAGGCGTGATTCGCTGAGCATTGAGCGAGCTGCTTCAATGATAGTTTGATTTCTTCGTTCAGCAACACCGTTTTGCTGAGGAGTTCTCACTGAAGAGAAGTTGTGAGAGATACCTTTTTCATCAAAGAAATTTATCATGGTACTGTTCTTGAATTCAGTACCATGATCACTTCTCATGGAACAAACAGTCAGATTGTTCAGAACTTCTATCCTTTTTATAATTGAGATTATCATATCAAGGGGTGTCACTTTTATCGAAGAAAGAATACCCATGTATATCTGGAATACTCATCAACAATCACAAGAGTGTATTTCTTTCCAGATATAGATTGGACATTGACAGATCCAAAGAGATCCATATGGAGTAGTTGAGGAGGTGAGGTAATAGAGGAGACTTGTTTAGATCTGAAAGAAGCTTTTGTCAGCTTTCCCTTTTCACACGTTGAGCAAAGAGATTCCTTTGCAAAGATATGATTTGGAAGATCTCTGACGAGTCCCTTTTGAGAAAGTTCATTAGTTGTCTTAAAGTTGATTTGAGAGAGTCTTTTGTTCCATAACCAATTTACATCATAGGATGCTTTAGAGATAAAGCACACGTTCTCAGAGTGAGAACTATTCATATTGATTACATATACATTTTCAACTCTTTTGCCTGTTAAGGCAAACTTATCATTGCAGTCAGTGAAAGCACATCTATTCTTTAGAAATAGAACTTTGAAATCTTTGTCACATAGCTGACTAACGCTTAAGAGATTGTGCTTTAGCCCTTCAACGTAGGCAACTCGACTAAACGAGATGGCTCCGTTGGACAAGATTCCATAGCCTTT
Organism: Silybum marianum; assembly: GCA_036898165.1. Classification (NCBI taxonomy): domain Eukaryota; kingdom Viridiplantae; phylum Streptophyta; class Magnoliopsida; order Asterales; family Asteraceae; genus Silybum; species Silybum marianum. The sequence continues at coordinate 17,824,052 of CM072530.1, read as the reverse complement.
AGTGTATCCTTTGCCATTTCCACCAAAGGTCATTGATGGACCAGCTTCTTCTTTGTAGTCAGAGAACAGAGATTTTCAGCCAGTCATGTGCCTTGAGCATCCTCTATCGAGATACCAGATACCTTTATCACTCTGCATTCAACAAAGAGATTAAATGTTTGAAGGTACCCATATTACTATGGGTCCTGCTTTGTTAGTGGAAGGAGTGGCGGAGGAGCTACTTGCTGAAAAACTTTCTTCAGTGGATATCTTCACCTTTGATGGTTTTGCAACCTTGGTGGATTTCCCTCTTGCTGATTTATCAGCTTGAGCTACTTTCTTTCCATGAGCTAGTTTATCAGCTTTAGTAGCATTAGGGCACTTACTAGCAATGTGGGTTGTTTCACCACTGTGATAACACTTCCTATATTTGTAAGGTTTGGAAATTAAAGATTTCAGAGAGATAGAAGGGATTTTGTCAGGAATGGGACCAAGAATTCCTTTATCCATTGTTCTTGGAGGTATAACAACCTTTTCAGGAACAGGAGTGAGATCAATCTTAATTCTGGGGGTTGATCTCTGAGAGAATTCAGAGATCTTTCTCCCAGATTTAGGATTGCTTTCTGAGGAGGCAGAGGATTTCTTGTTCTTCTGAACATTTCTACTTCTAGGAACCTGGTCAAGAATCTTGTTTTTGACCACTTTCTTAGAGTAGAAAGATTTTAACACCGGAGTCTTCTCATTAGATTGAGGTCTCTGAGACGAAGAGGAGGGATCAGGGATAGAGGAGACAAACATTCCAAATTTAAGCATGGAACGCTCTTTCTCTGATTCTTCCTTTTTGAGGTTAAAGCCTAACCCACTTCTTACTTTCATAGGGATCTGGGCATTGATGATCTCATTTACCTTGTCAGAGGCTTTGCACCATCCTTCGATGGTAGCCTTTTCAGACTTGAGATCAGCGATGGCCTTTTCTCATTTAGCGATAGCTTGCTGCTTTTCAATGCTAATTGTTTGATTTACAAAGGCTTGGTCCTTTAAGGTTTCTTCAATCTTTGAAAGTTCTTTGATTCTTAGATGACAAATTTTTAATTGTTCAGATAAATCGGTGTTAATTTTCTCAGCTTTGATTTTTCCATTTAAAGCATTGTAAAAATCAACAGTCATAGCATCAAGCGCAGATAAGTTATCGTTTTCAGATATTAAGGAGATAGAAGGAATGGATACCTGAGTAGAAGGGGACTCAGAGGAAGTAGTTTCAGATACTTCTTCAGCGTCTTCTATTCTTGCCATCAGACATAAGAAGACAAGATCTTCTTCATCTGTCTCTGACTCATCAGAGGATTTAGCCCGGTCATCTTCATCATCCCAATCAACTTCTTCAGCTACAAGACCTTTGCCTTTTGGATGATTTTTCTTCAGATCTTTGTATTTGTTTTTTAATTTCAAATACTTCTCTTTCTTATCAGAGGTCATCGAGGTAGTGGGGGCTGCAACTTTCTTGGATCTACATTCACTAGCGAAGTGACCCTTTCGCTGACAATTGTAGCATGTGGCTGAGGCTTTCTCAGCGGGAATGGTTTTTAATTTATCAGAGTCAGCGAGAGTAGGTGTTCTTCTAAAGTTGCTCTTTATGGCAAATCTCTTAAAGTTATTAGTTAACAGGGCTAGAGAGTTATCGAACTCAGAGATGTCAGCATTACTGAGTCGATCTTCTGAATCGGTTTGACCTAATTCAGTGATGGAAGTAATAGTAGAAGAGGAAGCATTTCTTAAAGGATTTACCTCTGAAGACACGAGTGCCAAGGAAGTACTTTTGGTACTTTTGTACCTCAGATGTTCCTTCATGTTGAATACATAGGATATCCCACATGGATTTAGAAGTTCTCATTTTCATTACTAAATGATAGACTTCATCAGGAAGGGACATTGCTATTATGGATCGTGCTTTAGAGTCAATAGCAATTTCTTTCTTATCTTCTTCAGTCCATCGATTAGGAGTTTTAATGATACTCCTTTCAGGGATGGCTGGAGTAGTAGTGGTGGCAGGAACACCAGCTACTATAGTTGTAGGAACAAATGGTCCGTTTTCTAGATAGTAAGGTATCTTTGGGTCAGATCCTTCTAGAAACAGAGACATTCTTTCCTTCCACAATGGAAAATTATCATGGCTAAATCTTGGAGGTCTAGCTAAAGATCCATTGTCATTATAGTTTGTATTAGGGTTTGACATATTTTTAAAATAGTTTAGAAAGAAAATATTTTAAATATAGAGAGCACACTGCTCTGATACCACTTGTTGGTCCCAAAGGAGTCTACAAAAGTTCATAGGGTATAGAAACAGTCTGTAGAAGGGGGGGGGGGGTTGAATACAAACAGATAGATTTTTTGTTTTTAAATGAGTTTATATTGAATAAACAAATTTACAGTTACAAGCGAAATTAGAACAAGTTAAATAACCTATTCTATTGTAACTTAAGAAACACACAGTTTTGATGCACAAGAAATTAGAAAGAAATGAAGCAGAGGTTCAAGGAGAGTAAGTAGCATGCATGAGGATGAAGAAGATATCTTCATCCTATTTATACTCGTTTGCATATCATGCAAAACAGAAGGTATATTGCCACGTGTCAAGCTTTCATAGGAAGCTTGTCCTTTGTCAAAAAGCAGCCATACTTTGGCCGAATATGAATAGTACCATATCAGATTTGATGGGGACATAAGAGACAAGCCGTATGTCCTTTTCTGACATAGTATAAGGTTTTGACTTTTGTGCATCGAGGATAAGATCAACTTTAATCTTGTTTGAAGTCTTCACTTGATCGCTGAACTTGAAACTTCAAGGATGAACTTTCGAAGTGTCGCTGGGACTTCACAAGACTTCACACTGATTTCGATAATCCTTGCTTTCACTGAACCGCTTCAGATCACTAGCTGATTATCTCTTTCTTCAGCTTGGTCTTCGACTTTCTCTGAATGTTCTTCTGGTGTGATAGCTGATCTTCAGGTGTTCAGAGATAGACTTAAGGTTCTTGAGATTTCAGCGGTCGCTGATGGTAATCAGCGTATGCTATCGCTGAAATGAACTTGAGTCTATAAATGGGATTTTCACTGAGTACATAAAGGAATCATATCAAATAACTGAGAGGAGTTATGATCAACAATTTCTGCAGATTTTCAAAATCCATCACTTAGTAGAATTGTTCCAGAGCTTATTTTAGAAGAACCACTCAGATCAAATATTTCTGAATCTCTACAGCAAGATATTAATCCATTTGTTGAGGGGGAGACTTCAAATCTACATTCTGAAATTGATTCAGAAACAGATCATCAAGCAATTATTGATGATTATGATTCCTAAAACAATGTCTCATCTGTTCAACCATTGCCAAATATACACAAATGGACATCTGATCATCCTATTCATCAAATCATAGGTGATGCATCAAAAGGAGTACAAACAAGATCTACAACAGCAAATGAATGTCTGTATGTTAATTTTCTAAGCAACATGAAACCAAAGAAGCCATTTGAAGCTCTTCAAGATCCAAACTGGATTTTAGCTATGCAAGATTAGCTAAATCAATTTGAGAGAAATAAAGTCTGGAGGCTTATTCCAAGACCCAAGGGCAAATCCATAATTGGAACAAAATGGGTATTCAGAAATAAGAAAGATGAGAATGGTATTTTTGTGAGGAACAAAGCAAGACTTGTTGCCAAAGGATATTGTCAACAAGAAGGAATAGATTATGATGAAATTTTTGCTCCTATGGCTAGGCTAGAAGCAATCATAATTTTTCTAGCCTATGCAGCTCACAAAAATATGAAAGTCTTTCAAATGGATGTGAAATGTGCATTTCTGAATGGAATTCTCCATGAAGAAGTATATGCTGATCAACCCGAAGGCTTTGTGAGTAAAGAGTTTCCAGATCATGTCTACATTTTAGACAAGGTTTTGTATGGTTTAAAACTGGCTCCAAGAGCATGACATGACACACTCACAACATTCCATCTGAATTCCAAATTCAAAAGAGGTATAATTGATACTACCTTATTTTTGAAAAAGGAAGGTGATGACTTTATTTTAATACAAATTTATGTGGATGATATTATATTTGCTTCTACTAATCCAAAGTTTTGTAAGAACTTTGAGACTATCATGCAATCTGAATTTGAAATGAGTATGATGGGTGAGTTGACTTTCTTTCTTGGTTTACAAGTAAAACAACTTCCCACTGGCTTATTCATTAATCAATCAAATTATGTTTCTGACTTACTTAAGAAGTATGATATGTCTGACTGTTCATGTATTCAAACTCCAATGGCTACTGCTACTAAACTTGAATCGGATTTAAATGGTAAATTTGTGGATCAAAAGAAGTACAGGGGCATTATTGGTTCTTTGCTTTACTTAACAGCTAGTAGACCAAATATAATGTTTGCCACCTGTATTTGTGCTAGATATCAAGCTAATCCTAAGGAGTCTCATCTCCTTGTTGCTAAAAGAATCCTTAGATATCTCAAAGGTTCTCCTTATTGGGACTTTGGTATCCTAAGAATTCTGGTTTGAACTAACAACTTTCACAGATGCAGATCATGGTGGTTGTAAATTAGACAGGAAAAACACATCTGGATCATGTCAATTTTTAGGATATAGACTTGTATCTTGGTCTTCTAAAAAGTAGAACTGTGTATCCATTTCTATTGCAGAAGCTGAATATGTAGCAGCTGCAATTTGTTGTTCACAAGTGATCTGGATGCAAATTCAACTAAAGGACTATGGCTACATATTCAAGAAAATCCCACTTTATTGTGACTCCAAAAGTGTCATAGCAATCACAACAAATCCTGTTCAACACTCCAAAACCACATATTGATGTGAGGTATTATTTTATTAAGGCTATGTTTGGCAAACTAGCTGATAAGCTAGCTTATGACTGATAAGCTAGCGTATGACTTATAAGGTAGCTGATGACTTATAAGCTAGCTGGTAGCTGATAAGCTAGCTGATGAATAAGTTATGTTTGGCAAAAACTAGCTTATGAGCATGTGAAATGACCAAAAAGTGTATGTTAAAAATAAATAAATAATATTAGTTAGGGGTATAATTGGAAAAAGTGTCAAAAAGCTCCTCATAAGCTACTCCCTAGCTTATAAGCTGACTTATAAGCTAGCTTATGTGCATCCAAACGATTAATCAGAAAATAAGCTAGCTTATAAGTCAGCTTATAAGCTAGCTTATTTTTGCCAAACAATGCCTAAGGATCATTTTGAGAAAGGTAGTATAGGAATGTTTTTTGTTTAGACAAATTATCAATTGGCTGATTTGTTCACTAAAGCTCTTGATGAGAAAAGATTTAACTTTTTAATAAGCAAATTAGGCATGATGAATCTTTCTGGATAAGTCAATTACATAGAACTAGTGTTAAGAACAAACTTCTGAACCTAATTCATTTAGAATTCTGAAAATCCAACTTTAGAAGTTTTGATGTTTGATTCTCAGAAGTCAGAATCACTTTAGTTCAGAAATCATTGTTTTGAACTCTAGTATATTTGTATTTGATTTATTTCTTATTTTTTTCATTTATATATAATATCTTTCAAGGGGGAGTTTTTCATTTTTTTCTTTATTCTAAGCATGATTTTTGGCGGAATCCTATCATACATATTTCATCAATCTTGCTAATAGTTTGTTCATTCTGATAGTGTTTGCTAAAGATCTGAACAGGTGAAGGTCCATTTTGAGCTTAAATCACATAGAAGTATGAACAAACTTCTAATGATGATCAAAAATTTTCATTGTTCAAACCACTTCTGAATTGTCAAAATGTTTTTCTAAATTCAGAAGTCGGTATTTTAACTGTTTTTCAAAGGATTCAATCATATTTACTCAAGTTCTGAACTTTTCTCACAAGTTCTGAATCATTTCGCAGAACTTCTAAACATTTTCTCAAAATTTCTAAATTCTTTCTCAGAAGTTCTGAACTTCCAACTCAGAAGATGACTTAGTCCGCGTGTGTGCCATGTGTTATAACTTCATTTGTTAAGCATTAACCACGTCGTAAATGTCTCAGTAATCAAGATTAACCGTTGTAAATCATCATTATCCTACTAAACGTCATTACTTTTTTGGCACTTTTTCTGCCACGTGTCCCACGTAGGTCATCCACATCATATAAACAATGGCTTCGTCATCTTCATATTTTTTCTGCGATTTTTCCCTCCGAACCCTATTCTCTGAACTATTTGAACTTCAATCACACTCAGAACTTCAATTTCTCTCAATAATGTCTACTTCCAATGTTAATCAACCTATTCAGACCTCTAAATCCTATTTCAGTGACAATGATGATTTATCGAATGGTGGATCATTCAAAATTGTGCCCATGAATATGATGATAGGGTCCATTGAAATCAATCTGGAAACTGATTCAACTCTTGCAGACACAACTATTGAAGGTAACACAGATGCTGGTCCTTCGAATCCTATCCCAAACCCTAATACCACTGAAATTGGGGGAACTCAACTTGCACCAATTGATGTTATTTTTGAATTTGTTGGTGGAGTTAATGAATCTCAATCCAATGCCCGGAATTGTACAAGAGAAAAATAGTGGTCCTGATCTAACCAGAATGACAGTTCCTGCCAATAAGAGGGTTAAGATTAAGAGGAACAATTGTGCACTTAATCTGAGGTCCACATATTTCAATGAAGATCAACAAATACTGATTGAAACCTTAAAGAGGCATCCTTTTAGGCAAATGCTTTCTAAGAAGTTTTTGGTGCTTGAAGAATACTTGCAACAATGGTGGTACTATGCTGAGATTGAAGAGGAAATAAATGAACTTACTTCTTATGTTGGTGGATACAGATTCTGTATTAAGGAGAAAGATATCAGAGATATTTTGGATCTTCCAGAAGCAAATGGAGTTGTGGGCAAAGATACATATGATGCCATTCCAATAAATTCTAAGCTTATTGCTGATTTTATGAAGCTGGGATACTCATAAACTCTTACTACACTTAGTGCATTTAGAAGAAAGTGTCTTCCACTAATATGGTTTCCTTGTTCTCCATCATCAATACATGCTTGTCTAGTAAGATTTCATGTTTAGATCAAGCATCCACAAATGGGAGAATCATTTTTCATGGGATTGCACATAATATGCACTATGATTATGCCACATTAATCTTTGAAAAATTGAAGACTGCAGTGTTAAAGAAATCTACCTATTCATATGTTCCTTTCCAGAGGTTTTTCCATATTTTTATCAAAGGTGCCATGAGAGTTGTTGAAGAGATTCCAAGACTGGAGAATACACTTCATGTCCCACTTTTCTCAATGGACAATTTGAGGCCACCAAATCAGAAGGTAGTGTTTCCAAATGCAATTCCACTTCCAGCTGAACTCCTATCCTATGTAATTCCCAAAAATTTATTTGAGTATTGTGAATCTATGGGACTGCCTAAACCAGCAGTCTCTTGCCCTGATTCAAACCAGAGTGGTGAGCATGGTGAGGGGTCTAGATTGCATAGTGTGAGAGGGGAGGAAGTTCATGATGGGGAACAACTTCAGGCAAAATGAAAATGAGAGACAGGGTAGAAAGGTGAGGAAAAGAAATAATGAGGGGAGAACACAAGAAAAAGAATATAAATCTTGTGAACTAAATGTTACTAACCGAGCAGCCACACAACCTATTACTCCATACTCTTTGCTGGGTAATATTGAGTCCATGGCAACTCTTGCTAACCCCCCCCCCCCTAGCCACTCACCCTTCTCTCAACAGAAGGGTGTTTTATCAATACATTTGGGGCAAGCAACTCATATACCATTAGATTCCCACATGGAGGATGCTAATGTTGAATTAAAAGGATATATGTCCCCCCTTCATACAAATGTGCACATTGAGTCTGCGAGTCCACTCAACTTTTAGCCAAATGAGCCACTTGATGTGGAAATCCTTCACACTAGCACAAATCTTTCGATTTACCAATGCAAAGTGTTTGTCACATTACCACAACATCAATATATATATATCTATTCAAGGATGTCAAGTATTTGATGGAAGTCCTGGTGGGGTGAACATATTAAAAGCCTCATTCAATGAATCCTTTGTGGTTCATGATGTGGTGACATCTACTGGCCATCCTACTTCTGTAGGACTGCAAACAGGACCATCTGTTGGTCTTGGTTCCATTACCCAATCTTCTAAATTTTCTAAATTCAAGGATTTCTGAAGGAAATAAAGGAATTGACGGATAATACTTCAAAGGTGATGGAGGAAAGGGTGGAAAGTCAGGGAAAGAAACTGGTTAGAAGGCTTAGTGATTTGAAGAAAGCCTCTGCTCATCAAATGATCTCAAATTATTTCAGGATGCAATTCTGAAATCATTCTCTGAAGTGGTATCTTTTGTGGCAAATCTCAGAACTTCAGTGCCTTCAACTTTTGAACAGCCAGATCTCTAAACTTGCCACTAAGAATGATATTCAACTAATTCTGAACAAGCTCACTACTGTGCAGAATACCCAAGTTGCACTTGCTCAAAGAATTTCTGCCTTAGAGTGCAAACCACAGGCTGGAACTTTGAAAAGGAAACATGATGATCAGGATTCTGATGATCATGAGGGGGAGAAAAGGAGGAAAATTTCAAGTTCTGAAGATTCTCTTATGACAAAAGTCCAATATTCTGAAGATGTTCAGAAAGATTCTGGTGCTGAAAAAAAATTCTAAAGTAGTTGAAGCTATTCTAATCTTTGAACCTGAATCTCAAGAAGCTCCTAATTCTGAAGTAGCTATAGTAGTTGATGAGGCTGGTTTAACTTGTTCTGAAGTTATTAATGCTGATGTTGAAACTTCTGAAGTAGTTTTTGAATTAAATGTTATTCCTGAAGAAGTAGAAGAAGGGTATGAAACAGAGAAGATATATTTCAATTCTATTGATGAAACTAGTACTGATGACACTGATGTTCTTCCTGATTCCAATGAAGAAATGCTAAATGAATACTTAGCTATTGAAGAGGAGATTGGAGAACCAGGTGATTTGTGAGATGTGATAATGTTTGATGATGAAGAAGAGGTCAATGAAATAAGAGATATAGTTGTATGGAGACCTTTGGTAAATTTCAGAAGAGAAGAAGAAGAACTTTTGAATGCTCTTTTCACGTTTATAAGTCAAATGATTCAAAAGGTTGTATTTCAGAATTCCCCAAGGAGTTTGGAGTGTAGATTCTTGGATGAAAGATTGTCAATTTTCAGAGATTTCTATACTCAACCAACTGAGTATGCTGATGTCATTATTGATTTAAGCCAAATGAATGATGTTGATTTCCCTGATGAAGTCAAATATAAAGAATTTATAAAGATTCCAAAGATTTCATTGCCACTACTTGAAGAACGAGTGGTTGATCAAGTATTTGTGAAGGAAACAATTTTTGATCAGCTTGCAAATGAAATAACTGTATTCCCCTGAAGATATCTATGTTCATTTATACAAGAGAAGTTTAAAGAATGCTACACTGGAAAGCTTTATCAATGATGAATGGATAGAAGAATATTCACAGTATTCACAGGGTTTAAAGAAGGTAAATTTGTTGGAACCAGTATTTGTTACTTTTGAAGAAATGTTCCAGTATTCACAAAACCAGAACTTGGTTTTCATTATCAAGCTGAAGGTTAAGTAAAAGAACATTCATAGTTTCTGACATTCCAAAATACTCAACTGCAGCCTTAAAATGGCTATGTGATTGTATGGAATGGATTGTTGGTCCTAAAGAAGTTAAAGATGAAATTATATATTTGATCAAAGAAAGGATCAATTTTAGAGAACTGATCAGAAGAAGCATACCTGATGGGCATACAAAGGTAAACTCAATAAGGGATAGAGATTATTTACTAAGTGACTATTATGACTTCCACATTCAGAAGTTGTTTCCGAACATATTGGAGGAAGTTCTGAGATAAACAAAGAAAAGGAATTAGATGTTGTGGAAGAACAGGGGCAGGCAATACCAATTTCTGAAGCTGAGCAATTAAAGTTACCAAGGATTGAAGAGCACACTTACACTCGGTTTCTTGAATACTTTCATCCTGAAATATTCATGAAACATGAGCAAAGATTCAATTACATAGATTGTTGGTTAGATAAAGATTTTGGTTGGAAACAATGGTACAGTAACATTGTACACAAGCTGAAACTACCTGCTTCTGAAGCAAGAAAAGAAAGTCCCATTGTAAAAGTAATTGATGCCAATCAGAAGTCCAAGATGAGTTACAAATATGCTTACTTTACTATTGAAAGAGCTAATGGAGAGGTGTGCACTTTCACAGAGGCATATTTTCAAAATGTACTCCTAAGGGACTTGGTTAAGGTCTACAAAAGACTTCATTCATTTCATGATGTTATAACAAAGTTCAGAAAAGTCTTTTCAGTTCTAAAAGGTGGTATCTACAGAGAATTTATTTGGGAAACAAAGACAAATTTCCATGTTGCATATATGCTTGGAAAGGAAAAAGTCAATTTAAGAAGGCTAAACTTTGAGCTTCAAGGAATTGATTCAATAAAAAAGGGAACTTTAGTTGTACATCCTCCAGGCTTTGTTTGTAAGATTTGAAGAAATCCACAAGTGTAGTAATGGTACTCTTTTAGCCATTAGTGAAAGGCTTGTCAAAAGACAGAAGAACAGACCAAAGAAATTTAATGATGATGAACGGTCTAAATACAAAAAGCTTGCCAAAGACATGAACAAAAGGATAGAAATATTGTTGGAATACAGAAAGTTGGTTTTAGGTGAAGTAAGACAAATTCTAAACTTCTAGGGCTACAACTTGAATTTTTGAAGCTAAGGGGGAGATTGTTGAGAACACTTAAATAAATTCAAAAGAGACTGGGTTCTGAAGCATAACAGTTCAGATCTTCTGAATTGGTTCTGTATAGAAATATGTCAAAGGAAAGCTTAGAAGTACAAAGTCAGAAGACTAAAGAAAGGCTTCCAGAAGTAGAGATGTGAAGATATGCCTAAGGCATAACTTCTGAAGATTCTGAAGAGGCTCTGAAGAACTTCTGAAGACTGTTCTGAAGGAAGTTCAGAAGTAGTTCTGAACTTATGATTTCCACTTGTATAGATACTATTGGTCTGTCATGTAACCACCTGTTATTTTAGTATCTCTACTTGTATATAAAAAGAAGGTTACTTAATGTTAGTTAGCTAATGTTCATAGATCATACTTGTACTTTCAAGACACATACTGTAATACTGTTCATATCAATAACACATCCGACTTGTTTGCTCCAATCTTGTTCTATATTCTTTCTATATCTTGATATTTGGGATCTAACAAAATCAACTTAAAATTTTGTGGTACTTTAACAACTAAATATAGTATTCTTTAATAAACAGAAAATAGGAATAAAAATATTAAGACACGAGGAGTTGGTGACGCGGAAAAACCATTTGTCGAGGAAAAAAAAACCACGGATGACAAATAGAGTCGTCAATGCACTAGTGAATATGACGTGAAATAGGGACGTCGTCCTTATGTAACTCTGGTCGTCAGTATAAAAATTACAATATAAAGAAATATAAAATTAAGTCGTAAGTTGTTGGAGAGCTTCGAATGTATTGCGTAGGAGATTGCTTTTACTGGTTTCAGTTGTCCCTTATGAATAATCCGAATGATATTTATATAATTGTCCCCCTAAATATTCCTTTAATGTACAATGGCACTTGCCTTTAATGCTTTTGATGGTGCGCTTTCGGTTACATCAATTATGTTGTTACTCTTAATAAGAGAGATTTTGTGTTAAAACCAATAAAAACGAAAGTCTTGTCGTCAGTTCGTATAAGTGAGGATCGTTCGTTAAGAGAAACTCATGATTGTCGTTAGTTAGTTACGACAATCATTATGGGTGTCTTTAAATGGTTTTGCATCGAGACCATCCAGTGGTCGTCATCAACTATATTGATTTTATGTCTTTTAGTGTCTTGAATGTGATGACCGTGAATCTGGAAATTGTGAGTCATTAGTTCTAAGCAATTAAATATAGATAGTCGCTAGTATCTTACGTCAATATCAAAAATGATTTTTTTACACAAACAATACGTATGGATATATATATAGGCGGGTGATATCTAGTGAGACTTCACTATATTAAGCACCTATTTTATAATTATAATTAATATATTTTCCTTATTTTTATCCCAATTTGAGTCATTTTGTTATCTTATTTTTCATTTATAGTAGTCGGAGCTAAGTATTGGATATCACTTGTCTTGTTGCACTTTTGGTAGTTTATTCTCTTTCAGGTGAATGCTGCAGTAACTGGCAGCAGTAGAGGGACATGATGTTGGGAAGGAATGGCTCAATCAATGGAAGGATCTAGAACAATCTAGTATTTAGCTATTATATTATGGTTTTAAGTTTATATTCAGCTGAATTAAAATGCATCTTGTAATAGGAATCCTTTTGTAAGTTGATGGAAGATGCTTTGTACTTGTAATGGCCTATGGACCTTTGGTCCATAATTTTGGATTTTTGTGACACCTCCTAGTATAAAAAAAGGTGTTGGAGTCGTTGTGTAACCATGTTTAATCAGTGGAGAACTGATTTAATCTAAGTAATCTTTAATATTCTTGTGTTCTTCAAGATCTTCTTGGTGTTCTTCATGTTCATCATGAGATCCATTTAGCTACTGCTTTCCAATACCGCAACATTACATTTTTACATTATAGTTTTTTTTATATTCTTGCACTTCACATTCTTGCTATTTAATTTCAAGTTATTTACTTACAAGTCATTTATTCTTTTGCACTTTCATTCATTGTCATTTATATTTCCGTCATTTATATTTCTGTCATTTATATTTATACACATATATATATACATATAATAATTTACGATTATGTCTTTACTTCTAGTCATTTATATTTCTGTCATTATTATTATGAGTAGCTAATTTTCATTAGCTTGGGTGTATGTAAAATGGTAAGGTTTTAAACCAAAGGAAGGTGGGTATTATTCTTTAACAATGATGTTCCACTATTTCATCTAAAGTTTTATAAATCCAAACGACACTTCTTGACGGGTTGATCACTTTGGTAGTGTTACTGTGCCATGGATTCAGTCATGAGCCACGATATGCACGTCAATCCGAATGATATGAGAAGTATACTTGGAAAAGTTACATTTTATTTCTTATTGATCATTCTTGACAAGTCGGTCACTTATCAAAGTGCCAAAGTGCCATGGACTTAGAAATAAGCCATTGGATGCACACCAACTTGGATGATATGGAATCACCTTGGAAGGGGGATTATTTAGACAAAGGAATTTGTTAAGCCCATTTATTTTGAGAATACCATGTTGCTATCATTGGTCTTGATACTACATAGGAATATGGGTTGATAGCTAAACATTAGTATACTGGTACAAGTCCGGAAGGAATACTCAAAATAGGTAGTCGAATGAATTATTACAGACTAGAATGTTGTATCATTTCTACAGCATTGCCCACTGGAATTTGTGTTTAAACCTTACCATAGATCTTACACCATTGCTACTTGTTTTATTCTGTTATAAATCTGATAAGGTGACTCGCAAATTAAACAATAATTGAAATCTTCTAAATCACCATCTGAATTCATTTCTTTCATTGGACTTTTAGATCAACTTTTAACTTCGATCCCTGTGGGCGATACTCGGTACTTAGTACCACTTATTACTTGAAAGGACGATAGTAAGGCTAAAAGTATACTTGCTTTTAGTCTTATTTATCACATATCTCAGGGTATATAAAACGCCTGTCAAGTTTTTGGCCCCGCTATCTGTCAATTCCAACAGTTCCAACAGTTCAACATTTGTTCCAGTCTGGAGCCACAACCACTGAAGCAGTTACCAAAGCTTTCTTAAGAATGTTGAATGCATTTATGCATGCATCATTAAAATCAAATTTTTGATCTTGCTGTAGAAGCATACACAAAGGTTTAGAGATTTTGGAAAAGTCTTTCATAAACCTTCTATAAAACCCAGCATGACCAAGAAAGCTTTTGATTCCTTTAACAGTGGAAGCTTTAGGTAGTTTTTCAATAATTTCCAATTTAGCCTTATCTACCTCAACTCCTGTTTTAGAAATTAAGTGTCCCAGAACGATACCTTCTTTAACCATGAAGTGGCATTTTTCCCAGTTCAGGACCAAATCAGTTTCCTCACACCTTACAAGACTTTATTTTAAATTTTCCAAACAATGATCGAAGGATGAACCGGACACAGAAAAGTCATCCATAAAGATTTCTATGGATTTCTCTAACATGTCAGAGAATATGGACATCATGTATCTTTGAAAAGTTGCTAGAGCATTACACAATCCAAAAGGCATTCTCTTAAAGGCAAAAGTACCATAGGGAAAGGTAAAGGTAGTCTTTTCTTGGTCTTCGGGTGAAATGGCTATCTGGTTATATCCGGAGTATCCATCCAAGAAACAGTAGTACTCCTTTCCGGCTAACCTGTCTAACATATGATCAATGAAAGGTAAGGGAAAATGGTCCTTTTGTGTAGCCTTGTTCAGTCTACAGTAGTCCATGCATATTCTCCAACCGGATACTACTCTAGTAGGGATGAGTTCATTTTTGTCATTGGTTATAACTGTAAAACCCTCCCTTATTTGGGACACACTGGACTGGACTAACCTGAGAACTACTAGCTATTGGAAAAAATATTTCTGCATCTAACTAAGAGAGTTAAGAGAGGGCCAGCTAGTGTTGTTATTTAATTCTAGATTAAAATTGTTCCCTGGAAAGCGCGAATCCCGATGGTCTGGGCCTTTCAAGATCCTTAAGGTTTACACCTACGGAGCAGTAGATCTTATTAATCCAGAAAATAACAACGTGTTCAAGGTAAATGGACAAAGAGTGAAGCTATACCACACCCCAGTAGCACCCACGGAGCCCGACTATGAGGATATGGCTACTTTTTGATCATCACCTTAGTTTGAATGGACTTTCTCAAAGTCCAACTTCGTTTGTAAATAATCTTTTTTCAAAATTTTACATGTTTTCCAAGAATACATAGGTTAAAGAATAGTTTCGTTGTTCATTCTTAATTGTGAGTTTAGCCAAAGTTTGGATATGTTGTGCCATTGCTGCAACATTATAAGAGAAGGAAACTTGTCCTCCGATCTTAGGTTTTGAGCGGCAATTTTAAAGAAAGGAAAAAGCAGTGATGTCATCAAGCTGACATCACCACAAAAGTTGTTATCTCTTAACCTGATAAGATCCCGCTGAAGCCCTATATTTTTTCAATAATAGCCTAAAAAGGAGAAATCATTTCCTAAAGTTGCTTTTTGTACTGATTAGTACACTTTAAGGAATCAAATTACAAGTCAAATATCATCAATTTTCTCAAGTGTCTATTCATTTTCCACCGCCAAAGTTTCTTCTTGATCACTATTTGCTTTCACCAAGAAATCAAAAACCCTCATCTCTCTTAAACGATCGATAATGGCTCGTGTAAAACGGCCGGTGATTCGAGACCCACCCCTGGTCCGACGAAGCAATCGTCAGAGAACGACCAACGGAGAACAACCAGCACCCAGCGACCCTCTGGTGGTCCCACCTCGAGTGCAAAAACCTACACCACCTCCACGAAGGCCAACCCCTTGTCGACCCACTCCACTGCCTAGGGTCCGTCACCACCACCACGATCGCCGTCGCCACCACCTCAAAAACCACCACCCAAGCAGCCACCACCGATAAAACCCCATCAAAATCATGACTTAAACCTAACCCCTCTACCCTCTCCGATGATCGATGAACTCCAGGTAACTCCCCCATCTAACCCTACCACTCAAACCACACCTATTGCGATGGCTATGGTTCTTTACGAACCAGTGGTGAACGAGGACCAACTCATCGACGAAATGGCCTCTGGCCAGCCACTAATGGGCACCAACGACGAGGCTTCGGCGACTGAGACCACTCCACTTGCCGATAAACTCTCCGATGAGCCTCCGTTAACCATTTTCGCTGATGAGGTAATAAAAAATTTACACGTTGAAACCAATCCCTTCATTACGGGTTTATCAACCTCCATCTCCACGGAGAGCGAGGAAGACATTCGCCTCAACTCTATTGGCTCACCTGAATGCTACATACTTCCATGGAAGGATGGATGCGATATCGAGTACTTTAATGTGCAGGTGAACTATGGTGTTAGTCAATCAGTGCAAGACAAGGTGATGGAGGAACTTGCTTCTGCCTTGGGTGTTGATTTAGCCGAGGTTACCACAAACCAAGAGGAGAGGGAAATGGAAACCCGTAACATGGACGGTGTTAACATTATTAACACCGAAAATGTAGATACCCCTTTGGTTCATTAGGATACTCCTGATGTAGTACCTAAGCAAAAGAAAAGGAAGGCTTTGGGCAAATCCCATGCTTCCAAATCATAACCCAAGTCTAAAGCAAAGCCTGCCTCAAAAAAGAAGGAGAAGTCTGTGGTAGAGGGTAGAAAGACCAGGAGCTCAATAAAGCAGCAGGCAGTGGATGCTGAAGCATCCAGGGAGCATTCAAATGCAGAAAGTTCAAAATCAAATCTCTACAATTTGCCCCTGGATGGTTTCATCTGTAAGGAAGCCCAGAAAAGGTGTCATAAAGTTGTAGAACAATAAACTCTTTTAGGATAAGGGGTTTGATGCCAAAGTATGGAGGAATTGAAGTTTATCAGAGAAGTGGTTGAAGCATATGGCTGGGGAGAATTCTTCAAGGTCAAAAAGGCAGTAAACATAACTCTGGTAAGAGAACTGTACGCTGAAGCATTTTGTGCTACTTCTGCTTTCATACAAGTCAGGGGGTTACTGTAGATATATCACCTGAGCCTTCAACTCCATGTTGGGTCTCAACCCCCCTGCTTATACACAATATGAAGAATTATTGCACCATGCTACAAAAGATGAGCTAGATGAGATGGTTAGAGAATTAGGAAAGAATGGGGCTTTTTGGGACCCCCCCTAGTGACTTTTCACTAAGGGTCTTTAGGGAAAATTAGTTAACACCTGAGGCTAATGTACGGGTAAAATTTGTTAAGCACTCTTTGTACCCGACCACACACGATAGCACCTTGAATGTGGAGAGGGTGGTGTTGCTATACTCTGTAATGGTTGGAATAGTTTGAATATTGGTGAAATGGTACATCAGTCTCTGATGTACTGCTGTAAGAGGAATCAGGGTCAGCTATATCTCCCTAGTTTACTGCACAAGCTTGGCATCAGGGCAGGTGTACCTGAGTATGATGATGATGTGGTGGATAATGAAAAAGGGGATAAGTGGGTTATAGATGTCAAAAGTGTGGCTAGATTGAGAGACCGAGGAGAGGTGAGAAGGTAATCTAAGATAGTGAGGATGATTGAGGACCTAACTACCAGACCAGCAATGTAATGGACTGTGTGACCACTCAGGGTAGTAAGTTTGAAAAATTGATAGAGGACATGAAGGATGGGTTTGCTGGAAAAATCAAGGATTTGGATGACAAGGCTGAGGTAAGAGTGGTGAAACTGTAGAAGAATTTGGAAACTGATGCTAGGAAGGTACAAATGATGAAGGTTAAGATTAGGGATCTCAAGTTAGAAAACTGAAAGTTGGTGGCCAGGAACAACAAACTGAAAGCGAAGCCGAGGAAAAGAAAGGCAGCAGCATTGGCTACCGTAGGAACATCCAACCCCCAGGAGTGACAACCAGGTGTTATCACTATACTTAGTCTACATTTTTATTTTATTTATTTTATTTCTTATCTTATTTTCTTTATTTATTATGTAAGTGTCTGGAATAAGTCTTTATATATTTCTTAGTTTATTTTAAATGCATGATTGCACAAGTAAAGAGGTACATTAGATATCATAGCCCAAATAATTCCTGAGTTGCTGGCTAGTTCTCTTAGTGACCTTTTGCATACTAGAACTAGCATTACACGGATTTTTGGGCTACAAGACACACACACAGTCCACTTTTTCATTGTGAAAACCCCATATACACAAATCAAAGGTACCTCTATTTTCAATGAGGCCATTGAAGAATTCAAGTTTGGGGGTGGGAGCTTATGAGCTTATACAAAAATTACACAGAATATCATCTCTCAAAAGGAATACTTATATACTTGATGGGAATTGGAGTACCAATGCATTAGCATAGTTTCATAGGAACCTAGTTTATATGTTCAAATACAAGAAAAGTGTCTTGGGGAAATATACAAAGAGAAATGGGGCATATACAGAAAACGATAAGATGTGTGAACAGAGTGTGTGTGGTGTTCCTCAAAAATAGGTGTCATGCTAGTTTTTAGTTCATACAAGCATCTGAGTTTGAAATGGCTCACTTGAGATTTAGAAAAGGCTATGATCTTCAAAGATTGGTACATTATGCTTTGTGTAGGCACTTACTGCCATAATCATGTATGTTTGTATTTGAGTCATTTTAAATTTTTGTCTTTTAGTTGCTTAGGGACAAGCAACAATTTAAGTTTGGGGGTGTGATATGTAGTGAGATTTCACTATATTAAGCACCTATTTTATAATTATAGTTAATATATTTTCCTTATTTTTATCCCAATTTGAGTCATTTTGTTATCTTATTTTTCATTTATAGTAGTCAGAGTTAAGTATTGGATTTCACTTGTCTTTTTGCACTTTTGACAGTTTATTCTCTTTCAGGTGAATGCTGTTGGAATGCTGCAGCAACTGGCAGTAGTAGAGGGACATGATGTTGGCAAGGAATGGCTCAATCAATGGAAGGATCTAGAACAATCTAGTATTTAGCTATTATGTTATGGTTTTAAGTTTATTTTTAGCTGAATTAAAAAATATCTTGTAACAGGAATCTTTTTGTAAGTTGATGGAAGATGCTTTGTACTTGTAATGGCCAATGGACCTTTGGTCCATAATTTTGGATTTTTGTGACACCTCCGAGTATAAAAGGAGGTGTTGGGGTCATTGTGTAGCCATGTTCAATAACTGATTCAATCTAAGTAATCTTTAGTATTCTTGTGTTCTTCAAGATCTTCTTGGTGTTCTTCATGTTCATCATGAGATCCATTTAGCTACTGCTTTCCAATACTGCAGCATTACATTCGGTCATTATTGTTTTTTTTATATTTTTGCACTTCACATTCTTGCTATTTAATTTCTAGTTATTTACTTACAAGTCATTTATTGTCTTGCACTTTCATTCATTGTCATTTATATTTCCGTCATTTATATTTTTGTCATTTATATTTATACATATATATATATATACATATAATAATTTACGATTATGTCTTTACTTTTAGTCATTTATAATTCTGTCATTATTATTATGAGTAGCTAATTTTCATTAGCTTGGGTGTAAGTAAAATGGTAAGATTTTAAACCAAAGGAAGGTGGGCATTATTCTTTAACAATGATGTTCCACTATTTCATCTAAAGTTTTATAAATCCAAACGACACTTCTTGACGGGTTGATCACTTTGGTAGTGTTAATGTGCCATGGACTCAGGCATGAGCCACGATATGCACGTCAATCCAAATGATATGAGAAGTATACTTGGAAAAGTTACCTTTTATGTTTTTCTTATTGATCATTCTTGACAAGTCGGTCACTTATCAAAATGCAAAAGTGCCATGGACTTAGAAATAAGCCATTGAATGCACACCAACTTGGATGATATGGAATCACCTCGGAAGGGGGATTATTTAGACAAAGGAATTTGCTAAGCCCATCTATTTTGAGAATACCATGTTGCTATCACTGGTCTTGATACTACATAGGAATATGGGTTGATAGCTAAACATTAGTATACTGGTACAAGTCCGGAAGGAATACTCAAAATAGTAGTGGAATGAATTATTACAGACTAGAATGCTGTATCATTTCTACAGCATTGCCCACTGGAATTTGTGTTTAAACCTTACCATATATCTTACACCCTTGCTACTTGCTTTATTCTGTTATAAATCTGTTAAGGTGACTCGCAAATCAAACAACAATTGAAATCTTCTAAATCACCATCTGAATTCATTTCTTTCATCAGACTTTTAAACCAACTTTTAACTCCGATCCCTGTGGACGATACTCGATACTTAGTACCACTTATTACTTGACAGGACGATAGTAAGGCTAAAAGTATACTTGCTTTTAGTCTTATTTATCACATATCTCAGGGTATACAAAACGTCTGTCAGCGGGTTCATGCGAGGACGGAAAGAATTTACGAGAATGCAAGGACAATCCTCAGCCAATCATTTTGTACATGATTTTTTTTCATGTACAAAATCTTATGTGATTTTGTACTAGCATCAAAAATGACACGCGTAACTTTTGTTGTTGGAAAAGTCTCGGCTAATCATATTTCATATATGATTTTGTATGTGAATCATATGTGATTTTGTACATGAAAATTTTTATGTACAAAATGATTGACTGAGGATTGTCCTCATATTTTCGTAAATTGTTACCGTTCTCGCATGAACCTCTGTCTCTCTGTGTGTCTCTCTCTCTCTCTCTATATATATATATATATATAAACAATTCGTAATTTAATAATTGTAAAGTAATCTTTTTCTATTTTAAAAAAATATACACAAATTTGTTATATATATAAATATGAATGACACCTTATCGAAAGTGGAGTTTCTTTTAAGAACCTTTATTCTGGAGTATTATTAAAGTTCTTATTTGTTGAGGTCATAATAATTTGGCGGGAAAAATATTGAAATTGAGGTTTCTTGAAGGTTCCACCACTAAATATCCAAGACAACTGAAACAGGAGAGCTAGTAAAATCACAACGCTCCTTGAGACAAGTGTGTGTTAGGGGTGTTGGACTTTGTATAGTACCAAGTTTTTTCCTTCAATACTGTATAGTAACCATATTGTAATTGGTAAGTAAAAATCTTATACAATGTAACAACCAACTGTACTAATACCAACTAAATTGGTACCCTTTTTTTCTATTGGTACATGTTGGTATTGGTTTTGCACAAACTTGAAATTACATATATGAAAACTTGCAGTTTTGTTCAAAAATTTTAGTGACATTTTGAGTTTGCAGGTAAACATACCATGTTTAAGAGTTTTTAAATGGGAAAATTCCGTTAAAATGGAACCAACTTTCACCTGATTCCTATTTTGGAGAACCAACTTTTAAAATCGTCATTTAAGGACTTGAAGCAAAGTTTATGTTTATTTAAGGGTCTAGATGACCTATTGACCTACCAATGATGACTTGGCACAAGTATTTTGCCAACTAAAATTCCACATCACAATTAAATTTATATAAATAAATCTACAATAATGACATGCCATATAAAAAAAATCCACATCATATTTTAATATAAATAAAAATAGTATTATAATAAAAATCCACATCATAAATAATCATATTTTAATAATGATAATATTTAAATAAAAAATCCACATCATATTTTATTATAATAAAAATAGTATAATGTTAATATTAGAATTCTAATCTTAAATCTAAATGAGGAAACTTTTCCATGTACACATAAACTCACGTCGCATCCTTCTTCTCCGGCGACTATCCTCATATCGGTTTTCACTTTAGAATAAGAATTACAGTTTTGCCAAAAAGTTTTCACATTTTGATTTGGGTTCCGAACTATTTCGTCACAAAGCTTTCCCATTTCACATCTGGTTCCGAACGGCTTCGCCTCAGATTTCAGATCTAGGTTCTGAAGGTTTCCGCTTCCGCCTCAAACTTTCTAGATCTGGTTTAAGAAAGGCCTCACCTCAAACGATTACAGATCAAGGATTATGACAGACAATGGTGTTGGCCGAAGAAGACGACAGATGGCGGGGTTGTGGTTAAGGAAGATATTCGAAGCCATACGAAATCGACAGATCTCCGAAGTAATGGATTCAGAAGAGATCAAGTTAACGATTTAGGATAGCACCATTGATTGAAGTTCAGATGGGCGGAGGAGTGGGAGGTGTATTACCAGCGATGTTTGCGATTCGGAAGCGATGAAGATTATAGGTTGTATTTTGGTTTGTTTCATAATCTGGAGTTGGGGGTGTTTCACTGGTGAGGTTCACGGTTTAGAAGAGATGAATATTAGGGTGGCATGTGTTTGTATATTATATTAATGAAATAAATTTTATATCGATGATGAGTTGGCTTTTTTCAGTATCCACCTAATATATTTTTTTAATTACTAATGCCACATCATATAAAAAGTAACAGGTTACCTATTCAACAGGTTAACGAGACCCTTAAATAAATAAAAAGTTTCATCTAGACCCCTAAATGACGATTTTAAATGTTGGTTCCCCAAAATAGGAATCGGATGAAAGTTGGTTCCATTTTGACGTAATTTTCCCTTTTAAATTGCAAGGAATAAGACCTGCAAATATTAAAATGCTCTAACCAAAAAGCTAAAGTTACATGTTTTATACTCAATACAAAAATTAATAAATAATTAAATAAGTGGTACCATGATACTACCTCGATACAAAACTTGCAATACCTTATACCAACCAAGCTTTTATATTTTGTATGGTACTACCAACAGACTACAATTATAGGTGTTTTGATAGAACGTGAGGAGAAACATAAAACCTAGGGCTGCGGCGATTTTGAGTATACTGGCAGGACCAAACGCCGGTCAAACATCATTTGTGAAGTCAAAGAAGGTGTCTAGATGTTTATTGTGTTTTGATAGAACGTGAGGAGAAACATAAAACCTAGGGCTGCGGCGATTTTGAGTATACTGGCAGGACCAAACGCCGGTCAAACATCATTTGTGAAGTCAAAGAAGGTGTCTAGATGTTTATTGCATTTGGAATTCAAGCCTAAGAATTTTAAATAGGATAGTATCCATCATTTTAAACGCGGCGGGTATGATTTTTTATATTCCATACGGCGGCTAGTTTGGTTTTAAAACTAAAATTTAATCAAGTTTAAAAAGTCGGCTTTTGATCTCGGGGATCAACCGGTAGAGGATTGACAATGGAAGGAAGTGGGGAGGCGTAATCGGCGGTCAGTCTTTGATCGACTTGGGCATGAGATTCTTGCGTCTAAGCGGTATTCTTCTTGCTTGCATGAAATCTCCCTTCATCTTTATGTTACGAACATTTACGTCTCATTTTACTACCTGCAAATTGTGGAATACTTGTGCCAAATTTGGTACGGTGGTCGATGTATTCCTTGCTAAAAGGAAATCGAAGTTGGCAAGATGTTTGCTTTTGTTCGTTTTTCTAAAATAGATGATTCCGATCTAGTGATTAATGGAATTTGTAACACTTGGGTAGGGAAAGTGAGACTTTATGCTAATGTTGCATGTTTTGAAAGGAACATCAATGTGAATGGTTTTAAGCGTGCTCCGGATCCAAATATGGTGTCATCCTCTTTTGGTTTAAAGTCTACGGTTATGGGAGGCGTGTCATACGCTAATATTCTCAAGGAATTGGATGTCAAGGAAGTTGCAGCTTCGGCGGCCATTATTCTTGACTTGAATGGCCCTTTTGCAATAGAGTTTTCTTTAGCTTTGGTTGGGTGTGTGTCTGATTTTTCCGTGTGATCCCTAAAATTCGGTGTATTGGCAAAACTGAAAGATTCCTTGAAGTTGATCTTAGGTATATTGGAGGGTAATGGGTTATGATGAACTTTGGCTCTTCAAGTGCTCGTAACAAATTTCTTTCTCATGATGGTGTAAAATCGTGGTGTAAGGATATCAAACCTTAGGACCAAAGACTTTAAGGTGACATAGAGGCTTCTTTGGCTTGATGTGGAGGGTATTCCAATCAAGGCGTGGAGTCCTAAATCGTTTGATATGATAGCAAGAAATTGGAGGGAAGCTATGTTCATGGATGACTCGGACAAGAACAATATGTATAGTTCTCGAATTTGCATTAAATCCTCTTACTCATCTTTAATCTTTAAGACAGAAAAAGTGATTGTGGATGGTGTTACAGCTTAGGTTCGGGTTAAGAAGAAAAGTGGTTGGATACCGCATTTTCTTAAAGTGTTCATCTAAAGGGGCAACCTAGTTATGGGGTTGAGGTTAATAAGAATGAATACTTGTTCGAAAACATCCCAGATACCTTTCAAAACGAAGAGTTTTCTGTTCGTGATAAAGATGAAGTAATAGATTTATGGGGGAATACGTTTTTTGATTATTCTTATAGTTCGGCTAGAGGTCGATGGGGTGGTATAATTTGTATTTGAGATAAATTGTTGTTCAAAAAGAACCGGTTGATCTTTTTAGAATCATTTGTTGCTATAGAAGGTGTTTGGACTCCAAATAACATGTCAGTTCTAGTGATTTCTGTTTATGCTCCTCAAGGTGTGGGTGACAAACGGAGATTCTAGCAATCTTTGCTGAGTTTGATTATTCGTTGGCAAGGAGAAGTCCTCTTGATGGGTGATTATAATAAGGTACAGGAAGTGGGTGAAAGACATGGGTCCTTGTTTAATGCTCAATCGGCAGATGTTTTTAGTTATTTTATTCGGGATGCAGAGCTTTTTGACATTCGTCTTGGGGGATATTCGTTTACTTGGGCTAACAAGTTGGGTTCAAAATTAGTAAATTGGACCGATTTTTACTCTTGGTAGGTTTTAGTGAGTTGATGCCTAAACTCATGGGTACTGTCTTGGACTGAAAACTTCCTAACTATAGGCCTATTCTTCTTAAAGAATTGGTAGTGGATTATGGCCCACCCCATTCCGATTATTCCATTCTTGGTTCGAGTTAAATGGATTTCAACAATTGATTGTTGATACTTGGAATAATGATGGCATTCGGGAGTCGCATGGGATGGTTTCTTTTAAAAAGAAAGTTCAAAATTTGAAAAAAAATCTCCGATCTTGGAATGGAGAAAACCAATTGCGGGACAAAGGACTCAAAGTCGGCCTTCTAAAGTTCATTTCTGACATGGATCTTCAAGTTGATAAAGGCGAAGCAACTAAAGAAGATACGGAGTTACGCCTTCGGTCTTTGAAAGAGTTGGGAGATTTGGAACGTGTTGAAGTGATGAACCTGGCGCAAAACGATAAAATCCGGTGGCGTATTGAAGGGGATGAAAACACCAAATTCTTCCACGGTGTCCTTAATCAAAAAAGGAGACAACTCGCTATTCGGGGTATTATGAGTGATGGTAATTGTATTGTGGAGCCTGAGCAGGTTAAAATGAATTTTTTTACCACTTTAGTGCCCACTTTGATCGTGAGAGACACCCTCGACCTTTTCTTGATTTGGTTTTTCCTAGTTCTCTTTCGGAGGAGCAATCTATGTTTCTTGAAGGCCCGCTTTGGTCCAGACAGATTTACACTTGGTTTCATTAAGAATTTTTGGAGCATTCTTGATTTGGTTTTTCCTAATCGACTAAGTTTGGTCATTTGAGATTGTGTGAGCATGGAGCAATCTGCATTTATCAAGGGGAGACAAATTCTGGATGATCCGATAATTTTGAATGAGGTGATGGATTGGTAAAAGAATAGAAAGAGAAAACTCTTAGTTTTCAAAGTGGATTTTGAAAAAGCGTATGATTCTCTCTAGTGGGAATTTCTTGATTTGGTTCATGATAAGATGGGTTTTGGTGGTAAATGGAGAGGTTTGTTTTAAATGGTTCCTCGAAAATTCTATGGCCTCCATGTTATTTAATGGGTCTCCAAAAAGGAATTCGAGATCTATGGTGGTCTTCGTCAGGGAGATCCTCTATCTCCATTTCTATTTATTTTGGCCATTGAAGGTTTGCACGCGGTACTTTGAGAAGTCGAAGAAAAGCAAGTCTTCTTTGGGGCGAAAATCAGCAAAGGTAAATTACCTTTATCTCATCTTTTTTATGCGGATGATGAAGTGTTTGTCTGTGAATGGTCGCAATTTAATGCTAGGAATATCGTGTGTATTCTCCAATGTTTCTATTTGATTTATGGGCTTAAAATAAATATTCAAAAAAGTAAATTGTTTGGAATTGGGGTGGACTATGTGGAGCTCGAAAGTATGCGTAGAGTGGTAGGATGTGGTTGTTCGAAATTACCTTTCAAATACCTAGGATTTCCTGTTGGATGTAATATGGGGAAAAGTGATGGTTGGAAAGGGGTGATCGACAAGTTTATCACTAAATTTCTAATTGGAAAGATCGAACTCTATCGGTAGGGGTCGGATTACGCTTCTTAAATATGTGTTGGGAAGTCTTCCTTCGTACTATATGTCCATTTATAAACTCCCTAGTATGGTTGACAAAGTATTGGAGTCTTTGCATAATCGATTTTTTGTTGGAGGTGAACTTGGTGAGAAAAAAATGACTTGGGTAAAATGAAAAAAATGCTTGGCTAGTAAAAAAGAAGGGGGCCTTGGTATTGGAAACTTGTTTTCTTTCAATAGAGCTCTTGGCGATTTTGGACGGATAAAAATGGTCTTTGGGTCTAAATGATTAAATCAATTTATGGTTCTCCCGGCCATATTGGATCGCGGTTACCTAATATGGTGTTAAAATCTTCTTGGATTTCTATATTGAAGGCGATTCAACAATTGGACAATAATGATATTCACCTTCTTTCTTTTTGTAAGAAAAAAGTAGGTGATGGGATGTCTACAATCTTCTGGGATGATGGTTGGTTGGGAGATCTATCTCTTAAAATGCAATTTCTGAGGGTATACGCTCTTGATCGTTACAAATCCGCATTGGTCCAAGGTCGTTTGGTGCTAGGGAATTGGACGTCCTTTTTGCATATTTTGCCGAGAGGAGGCATCAAGGAGTCGCATATGTCAACTTTAAGAGAGATTCTAGATACGGTCATGATCTCTGATCAAAGAGATATATGGGTCTGGTCTCTCGATGGTTCGGGTGAGTTCTCGGTGGATTCCGCTCGTAATTACATAGACTCCAAAATTTTGGTGACAGATCAGTCTTCCACAAGATGGAATCGGCTTGTCCCTATCAAGGTTAATGTTTTTGCTTGGCGGTTGGGCTTGAAGAAAATTCCAACTCTAGACAATCTTGATAAAAGAGGAATTGACATGCACTCCTTTTTATGTCTGGTTTGTGATTTGTAGATTGAATCAGTAAGTCATTTTTTCTTTTCTTGGCAAAGGTCTCAGGAGATTTGGAAGCAAATTGGTCGTTGATTGGGTTTGGATATTTCGGAATTTAATTCCAATTCGGATTTGGTCGCGTGGTTAATATCTTTAAGGTTAAAGACAGTGGAGTCGACTTGTTTAGAAGCGGTAATTCTAATGGCTTTATGTCGATTTTGTCTTTTTCGTTAATGAGATTCTTTTTAGGAATCCTAAGCCTAAGAAAGCAGTGATGTGGGATAATATTATGACCCGTTCGTTCTTCTAGGTTACAAATATGAGTAGTAAGTTTAACATTAATTGGGTAGGTTGGTTACAAAACCCCCTTCTTGCAATTTCTTACATGTAATATGTTTTTCTAGCTTCTTTCTAGTGTTTTATAAAACCTTTGCCATTCAAAAAAACAACCAAACTACAATTGGTACCGATTAAATTAGTACCAATTTTATTAATACAATTGGTACACATGTTGGCCTGTTTGGTTTGTTTTAGTACAAAATTGTCATCCGTATAAGGTGAAGAAGAAACCTTGATTAGTAGTAGAAAGATACAAAACACCTTTGGTGACAAAATGATACAACTGTTATGCCCACATCAACCTTTGTGACGTATTTGCTTGCAAGATTGGTTGTACGATATAGAAAATGGAGTTAGTTGACCCCATAATTTGAAAAGGAGAAATCATCCAAAACGACCAGTATATAGATGCACTTTTACAAAATAACTACTTTTCATAGGCTTCTTACAAAATGACTGTTAAAATCGCGTGGGCCAGATGATTTTTGGAAAAGTCAAGTGAAAATTTCTTTTTGCTACGGATGGGTTCTGTTTGGGAGAAAAAAAATATAAATCTCATGACCGACGTAAGATACGAACGACCATCCATGCTTTATAAATAAAAATTAACAACTTGTGAGTGCGGGATCAACAGTTGTCACATTTGACAACAATCATAAGATACTAGCGACGTACAACTATCGACCACAAGACATGCAATTGTCATTGTTAAACTCAAAATCAAGTATAGAATGTATAAATCTCACAAACAAAGTATATTGTCATATGTAATCATCATATATTGAGAACACATAATGATTACACCAAGAACACGCACATATTCTCAAGCTCTAGAGAATATGACTTAGTGTTCTAAAGTCTCTTTCTAATGTTACAAGACACAAGCTAACTAAAACTATTTATACCCTCTAGGTATTTACAAGATAGCTCCCTCAACTTACTAATCTTGAATAACAAAATATAATGTCTAACACTCTTCCCCTTATTCAAGATTACAACAAAGTAAACTTACAATAATTAAAGTTCTAACAAAACTTCTCTATAAAAGATCTTCTCTTTAACAAATTATCTTCAACGCAAATCTTTTTTTATTGAACTTTATCTTCAAGCCTTCAAAAATTTAAAACTCCAAATGTAGAACAATAACTTTATCTCTCCTTTTGGATTCAAACAAATTGTCAGTCTTCTACAGATTCCGCAAAATCTTTTCTTCTTTAAACACAATCTTCTGAATGAAATCTTCACTTTTAATCAACCAACTTTACAAACTTCAAAAAGCTTTACCTTTTGAACTTCATCAAACAATAGATCTTTAGAATTAGGGATGAACATGGTTTGGTTCGGGTTTTGAAAATCAAACCGTTTGGTTTTCGGTTTTTTCACAAGTTCGGTTTGGTTTTAAAACCGGATGCTATAATATGGTTTGGTTTTTGGTTTTTGATTTTTTGTTCTATATTTCTTCTTTATTTCCAACTTGTCAATTTCTTTTGATTTGTTCAAAAATCATGTTTAATTTTGAATCATACTCAGAAATCAAATTAGGCAAGCTTCCAGGACCATGAAAACAAAAACTGTCATATGATATTTCGAAAGTAAATCTATGGATATCAATAACTATCATATAAGAAATGCATCAATACATATGAATTATGAGAAATCGATGGAGAAGAATCGGTTGTCGAGTCGTGACTTTGAAAGGGAGAAGAGAGGCGTGAATTTGGTTTGAATGTGTATTAGGTTATGGGTAATAAATAATATAATTATATAACTATATATATAATAAAAAATTAAAAATACTTATATTATTTCGATTCAGTTTTTTAGGTTTCTTTTTTTTCGTTTTTTTCCCGGGTTTCGGTTCGGTTTTTGCTCATCCCTATTCAGAATAAACCTTGAATCCATAAATATCCAGGCATAAAGCTTTGACACTACGTGTACTAAGCAAATCACCTTAACATCAAACATCAAAATATCCATCTTCAACAATCAGCTTTTCAAACAACTTTAACAAATTGAAAATCCAAAGAATCTTTCAACCATGAATCTTAACTTGAACTAATTCTCCATCGTCAAGTAATTTTTCTTCACATAACAACTTTTCAAAATAATATCTTCTCCCCATCACAAAATTGGCCGATAAAACATCTCCCTTTTATGCTTTCAACTGATAACATGTATATAAAATCTTTGTACATCTTCTCCGTATATTTTATCCCTTATATACTTTCTCCCCCCTTATTGATGATCATGAACATCTTGAACATCAAAACCTTACAAACAAAAATCTTCCCCAAAACTCAAACATTGTTGGTAAACATTCTCCACAAAAATATATCAACAACTAAACATTCTTCCCCAAAGTTGTTAATAAAAACACCATCAATTCCTTCTTGTCAAGACATTCTCCCGAACCAAGATGGATAAAAACCCCCTTATTCTCCAAAGTAGAAATATAAGAATCATCCGTCAATTCCATATAATGTTTCTAAATCTTTTCAAACTCAGATTTAAAGAATGACAATATCTTTGTGTGTCTTTCTCATTGATAATGCATCAAATATACATATATATATAAGATACAAACTGAAGATCCGGATAATTCAGGAAGGATATCAATCAATGAATACAAATAAATACACAATATATGGCAAGCAATATGGCTGGCTAATGGTCCCCCGTAGTTGGAGCTGGAGAAGGTCGAATGCTCAAACTGGATCTGAAGTCAAGAAATAATTGTCGTGGGAGACCTTTTGTGAACATGTTCTCACATTGGAAGGTGGATGGGATATGTGAGACTCGAATATGTCCCATGTCCATTTCTATATGTTTCGTTCGTTGTTTATGGACTGGATTTCCGAACAAATAAACAGCAGAAACATTGTCATAATACATGAGGGTGGAGCGCTGGAGGGGTGTGTGAAGCTCAAGTAAAATATATCGAAGCCAACAGGATTCGACAACCGCATTGGCTATGCCCCAATATTCAGCTTAAGGGCAGCGATGATCTCGATTTTAAGGTTATCTGATGAAGCCATGAGGCCCATTGTCATCTACATACAGAAGAAGGTATGCATAATCATTGTGTTGGTGAAATATGAATAAAGAATTGTCGCTTTCGCTACAAGTAAAACCGAGAAGAAGGAGATGTTGTGCAAATAATTAAATTCGTTATGCATGGAATCATTCCAATTATGGTCCAAAAGGGAAAGTTTCGGATTTGAGGGGATAGGGGAAAGAGTTTGTGTGTGAACCCAGAATGGTTGGTTAGGTTTGAAAATTCTGTTTTTGGAACAAGTTTGCATTGGATGAAGATTGGGTGGGGAAGGTGCGGGGGTGGGAGTGACAACGGATTGGATTGGATTTGTAGTTGGGCTGGAAGGAGTGGAATAGACTGATGATTGGTTGGCAGGTGGTCTAGGTCTGCTGGATTGGGCCGTAGGTGAGGGATGGGCCCGTAGTGGTGAATAGGCAGTAGGTCGTGTGCGGCTGGGATCGCCTGGTAGGATAAACCGGGGGGGGGGGGGTTGCGTATCGGCTGGATTGAGAGAAGGAGAGGTGGAGTGGTGAATTAAGTATGAAGATGGAGTGTCATGTAGAAAATATATGAGGTGGTGGGTATTTTGCTAATTTTGGTGAATGGGAAGACATTTTCGGTGAATGTGAAAGGACGGGAAATAATCTATTGATTATTGGATAGAGGGTGACAAAGATAGCCGCGGTAGTTTTGAGGATAGCCGAGAAACACACAAGGGATAGATCGAGGTGCGAGTTTGTGAGAAGTGATATAAGTGATGTTCGGGTAGCATAAACCCCCAAAAGTTTGTAAGTGCGACTATGTGGGTTTCCGAAGATAGAGAATTTATGTGGGTGTTTTATTTTGGATTATAGTTGATGGCATGATATTTAGTAAGTAGGTAGCAAGTGCTAGAGCATAATTCCAATAAGATGGTGGAAGAGAGTCTTGAATGAGGTTAGTTCGAATCATGTTATTTCATACGAATGATTCTTTCGGCTTTGCCATTTTGAGGGGAGGTGTATGGACAAGAGAATCAAAATTGCATTTAATGGTTCGCAAAAAGTTGGTGAAAGGGGGCGTTATTGAACTCGCGACAATTATCACATTGTTTTCTTTTCAAATTGTGTTTGCATGTACGTGTGGAACTGCAGAAAGATGGGAAAATCTTGAGATTTTATTTTTAAGGGAAACGTCCAAATGAAGTGGGAAAATCATCAAGAAACACAAGATAATATTTATGTCCCAACATAGAAGTAACGGGAGAGGTCCACAAATCGGCATGAATAATATCAAACGGAGAATAAATGATGGTTTGGGATGGTAAAAAAAACGTAAACGACAATGTTTTGCCCAAAGAACAAGCGTTACATGAAGTAGCATCTTTAAATTTATTTCTAGAAGTAAATTAACTTTGCTTAAATAAATAAAGAATGGAAAATTCTTTGTGTGTCTTTCTCATTGATAATGCAACAATATATATACAAGATACAAACTGAAGACCCCGAGAATTAAGGGAAGGATATCAATCAATGTATACAAATAAATGCACAATATATGACAAACAAAATGGCCGGCTAACAAGAATAAGTTCAAACCCTGTATCAACATATGATTCAGTTAACAATTCCTCAAAGAAGAATTGATTGTAAGTAGTACAAAACCACTTAGTATAATGAATATACTTTATAAAGGAGTTTAAATGATGTTCACTCCCCAGAGCTTCCATCCAATCCTTGAGAATCATAAATAAATATTTATGAATGTTATGATAGTAAAACTTATTTTCTTTGTGCTAGTGCATCAAATAATTAAAGCATAATATGCTATATTAGGCTCAAATTATGTAAACTGTTGAGACGCAACATGTTTTCCCCAGACTCAATGTGTATGATTCAAGTGCAAATGTGAGACAAAATTTCTTCTATTTCAATATTCAAGTCTTTCGACTAAAGACTGAATAGATTATATGTTGTTTGCCCAAAGAAAATATGAAATATCTCTTTGTTAATAAAGAAATGAGTAGTCAGTGGGGTTAAGTCAATAGTTGGCATGTGCTAACTACCTGTTTCAATGATGGTCACCAAAGAATTGTGAACCAACAGTAATGTGATTGTCCAACTAGAAGTGGTTGGGGGAGATTTCTCATATTCTTTTAACTCTGTTCTATCACCCTCTATTTTTTTAATAAAATCCTGACTTCTAACCAAACTCTCATTTCTATTTTAACGCTCATCTGTAACACCCTGAAATCTATAAAGAGCGACTAAATTAAAATTTCTATAAATAAGATAAATAAAGGATAAATTCCTTTTCCATTAGTCATTACTTGGAGTACCTCGAATATTAAATCTAAAAATCAACATCAATACATGATAGACTAAGTCATAGGTGAAGACTAAGTCAAGGTCGGGTGTTACTAAAACCCAATAACATGTCACTATCTCTAATTGTGGAAGACGTCAACGAGTAACTAAAATCTTCTTGAGCCTCTAACTAGCACTCATCTCATCACGGTGTCGCAAGAAACAACCCCAACGAATGCCTTATGCACAAGCCGATAAATAAAAATGGTTAGGCTTGACGCCTAGTGAATTCATGATTTTTCAATCATTTATATAAAACAGTAATTTGGAAGAATATTATTTAAATCACAGTTTCTACAATGAAAAAAATGACATCTTTCTCAAAAGTCACTATTTTTTGTGATGAAATAACTTCAACCAAAATACCCATTAAATGTGAGACCAAACCCAATATTCACACAACCCAGAATAAAGATATAAACTTGAAGTTAGAAAGCATAGCTTTAACCAAATTTACTAAACCATTAACTCACGCTTACCCTTGAAAGGGTGTAAAATATCTGAAGATAACAGGGGAGACCCGATTTACCATTTATAGTGATGGAACACATAAGTAAGTCACTATTAAATGTTAAGAGCTTGTGCTGAGAATCAATGGCAATTGGCACCGACCAATCATACAACCGAGTATGGCCTCCAGTGATTCCAGTTAAGAGCTCGCGCTAAGGATCAATGGCTATCGGTACCGACAAATCATACAACCGAGTATGGCCTCTGATGATTCCAGTTAGCGACTCACATAAGGATCAATGGCTATTGGCACTGACTAATCATACAACTGAGTATGCCTCCGATGATCCTATATGTTAACCGAAAGGGGACAACAATCCCTGTTGGAACCCACATCCCTTTAAATTAATCAATAGATTTAAAGAACAGTATATGAGCGGAAGCAATATAAATCTATAATTATAACTAGAACAGTAATCAAAATAGTAAGAACAACATAAAGATCAAATGAGAATTCGTATTGAATAACTTAAAGATCGATTACAATACGTGGAATGAAATGCACTATTTTTGTCTCTTAGATGATCTTTACATTTACAGTGATAACTAACTCTATATATACTATTACAAGGTGAAAAGTCAACGAGCTAGCCTATCACTAAGTGACACATCACTTGTACTCCCAACAGAATCAGTTGTGCACGAAAGTGTGACTTGCCACGTCATCAAAAGTGCGTGTGGAATGGCAGTTAAAATTCAGAGGATCTTCAAATCTCTGGGCACTTCTGAGATAAAAGAGATCAGAAGATGAACTTCTGGT
Source organism: Silybum marianum (assembly GCA_036898165.1). NCBI lineage: Eukaryota > Viridiplantae > Streptophyta > Magnoliopsida > Asterales > Asteraceae > Silybum > Silybum marianum. The sequence goes on along the minus strand of CM072530.1, from coordinate 17,790,068 downwards.
TTGTCTTCTGATGTTTAGGACTTAGACAATTCTAGTTCATACTTTCACAAAATAAGTTCTAACAATCTCCCCCTAAGTATGAATTCCAGAACTATGAATTGCATTACAGAAATGGAAGTTCATTTTTTAATAAACAAACAGATACATCAAAATTTACAATGTAAAGATTAAAACGGAGCCTCAGGATGGCAAGTGATAATCTTGTAGAATTGATCTGTGAGTTTCTGTAGCTTTACGGTTACATTCAGTTGTTTATCCATCCTCTCTGCTGCAATCCTGATGTGAGCCTCTTTGCTTCTGTCATCCTTCTGGAGAGATGCATACCCTTTGACTAAGTCCACTATTCCAGCGGAATACTTGTAAGCTTCTTTTATTCTGAAGAAACTCTTTCTCCCTGGTCTCTTGAAAACAATACCATCTTCTGGTTTTGTTAATATTTGCCCAACTGGGAGATGTTCAATGCCTTCTCTTTCTTCGTTTGGTGCAGTGATACTCAAGATAGTCACTTGACGATCAAACCCGGTTTGAAAATATACCTGCATTTTGTATTTCACGAAGGCTTCCATAGAGTTTACGATTATGAAGAAGGCTATTTTGTCCTGACTTTCTTCAAGTGATTTCATCTTATTCTTCATGAACCTTCCCAGTGGTATTAAATCAGATGGATTGATTGACAGGAGATCATTATCACAGAAGTAATGTTTCTTATTGTCTGCCCTTTCTACTTCATATATGGTATACACCAATTCTGTGTTCTCAAATCTTACGTGCTTGACCCCAGTTATACTTTTGATTGGGGAAGTTGTGAAGGCATCTTTCCTCATTTGCCTATGGTTCATGAACCTTGTCTTAACATCATCGCTCACTTTGTAATTATTGGCAAAATTTGAAAGCATCAAATAGACTTTGTGTTCAGTTTCTGCGTACATGCACCTGTGTATAGTTTCTTATAAAGTAGGTAGTCGAAATGCATCATTTTTCCTTAGTTCCTCTTGTGTATTCGCCTTCCTTTTATCTGATATCTCTTTCTTCAGTCTTTCTGCTTGGACTTTAAGTTCGGATTGATCTTTTATAGGTTCAGAGATAGGAACTTGTGAGCATGAGCTCTGACCTTTGGGATTTGTATGAGTTTGAGGGATAGTTGCAGAGGGTGCGGGATATGCTCTGGTTCTTGCGTTGGTAAATATAGGTTAGGTTGTTTGAGCTTGAGGTTTTGGAGGTTGTGCCTTGGAATTATTTACAGAAGGTGTTTGAACAAAGGGTTTATTGCTGTTAGATGTGGGCATTTGAGCTTTGGATTGGTATGGCTTCTGAATCTGAACTTCTGGCTTTCTCTTATTTTCTTGAAGTTCAAGTATGAATTTTGCCAAAGATCTCTAGGAAGCATACCAGAACTAACGGCCAGAGGTGTTGGTGCAAAGGCTTGTTTCGTTGATGATGGTGGAGCAGATGGTGCAGAGGCAGAGGATTGACCTTTGTTCTGAGCTTGGGCACGTTTAAATTTTTTAATTTTTATCTTTTTAGCTATACTCTCCCCCTTCTGAGAATCAGGGTCCTGATCCTCAGACTTCTTTCGTTTAAGATCAGATTTCTTGCAGGCTCTGGCTTCCTTGGCCTTTTTATGTGCCTCAAAATCTACAAAGATTGAGCTAACTAAGGAAGTTAGCTTTGAGACAGAGGTATCTAAGGTAGATATCTTCTGGGCTAAGTCATTGGAGCTCGAGTTGTTCTTTGATACAAACTTAGCATTAATGGCATTGAATTTGTCCATTATAGCCTTTTGGAAGGATGCTAAGTCTGATTGGCGTATAAGAGCAGAGGCATTTGAGGTAGAGGCTTCTGAGGGAACTACAGCTTTGATCAACTTCTGGATATCAGCTACAAAGGATCCATACTCATCAGCAGAGATAGTGACTTCTGGAAGATGGATATTATCTGGAATATGAAAAATAGCATTTGCATTGGCTTTGATTCCGTCATCTAACTTGGTGAAATGGTCAGTGGCAAGATTCTTCTGGCTTTCTACATTTGTTGAAATTAGAGTTTTAAGTTCTTCCAGAGCTTTGGTTTGTTCGCTTTGAGTGGTTTGAATCTTGTCAATTAGAACATTCTGAGATGTGATCTCTAACCGAATATTGGACTCCGTGGTTTGAAGGGTTTGTTTTAGATCCACCATAGATCCCTTAATTTGATCAGCAAATGCATTGAACACTGCATTTCTGGAGTGGTAACCGGTGCATCTCCAATACATGGAGCCCCTTGTCTCTCGTGTTCAGAGAGGTCCTCGTTCACGCCTGTTTTGACGTTGAGCGTGGAGGGACTTCCATCCTGTCTTCGAGGGCTATTATGAATAGACACCTCTTCGGATGTTCTGATTGTTTCAACTTCTTCCTCATCATCAGAGGATGAGGAGCTGAACACAACGTGCTTACCTTGGTAGAGTTTGAAAACTCCGGTAAGTGGTGCATCCTCTTGCTGTAACCCGTCTGATAGGATTTCATCAGCTTCTACGCTAGAAGATATAGACGTACCTGCATTTCCTAGTAATTCGTTGGTCACAGAGACTTCAACGTTGTGTGTTGGTGGTATCGAGTTCTGGGGCGATGAAACTCTTATATTTTCTTCATCATTCTTTTGAGAGAATGATGAGGAGGAAGTGGTTTCCCCAGTTGTGCTTGATGTGGAAGGAGAATGAATTCCTTCCACACGGTCGGTTTTTGAGGGTTAGGGTTTGGGCTGAGTTGTCCTGTTTCAATGAGTGTAGATGTTTGGGTGCTCTTGTTGGACTCGCGAGATTCTCTCATATGTGTCTCTGTGGACATCTTATTCGCTTTCTCTTAACAGTCTCTCGGCGTGGGTAGAGGCACTCGGTTGTTCACTCCGGTTATTTTCATTCTCTGGCTCACTTGACCCCTCACTGTTTACTCTAGGCTCTAAATGCTCTAGGGTAAGTATTCTCTGTTCTGAGAATACCAGAGAGCTCCTATAAGAAATAAGATTGGGAGCGGTTAGAGTAATAAGGTCAAGCATATACCTGGATAATTCTCGTTGAACGGTGTAGCCTTCCTTATCGATTGTTGGTTTGTGATGGTTCATTGTGGATATTTTGCAGAATGGCTGAATGGATGGTGCCTTCAAAATAGAAATCGATGGGTAGGTGAACAAGGCTAGGAACCTAGGGAACATTAGCGCTGGAAGAGCTTTTCCATTGCTCTGGTTTAAGACTTTTAGGTTCACAGTTGTTTTTATTTCCTGAAAAATTAGACTTTCTTAACCCAGAGAGCGATTGAAATACATCCCATACATGATAGTGAGAATGTTTCTGCTTGCTTAGTCTAGAGAGCCAATCTTACATGTGAGGCTCTTGTTGAGTATGGACACCAGAACGTTCCACATCGGGGGTAGCTTCTTCCTCTTGAATTCAGACAACTTTGTGAGATGTTCATTGTAGCCCAGAAAGTTGATAAATGCCAACAATGCTTCTGTTGATGGGTTTACTTCGAGATCAGGGTTGGGTACTATTTGGCCTTCGACTTTGATGATTGGTTAGGGTTGATGGAAGAATGTGGCGATTTTCTTCTTGGTGATTGGTATTTCAACAGCGTGCTCAGAGTCGTTTGCGTGTCCAAAATCTCCAGATAAGGTTTCATCATTCTTAATGTATAGTGTTTGCCACATCTCTTGAACATATATTTCAGGAACATTTGGGTTTGTAAGGGTTAGGGCACGGTTCAGTGAATGGTTTTGTAGGAACTCGATCATAACGTGATGTTCTTTCAAATACGTATTCGGATCCAAAAGAACTTGAACATTATTTGGCTTTACGGGCAATCGAAGAACACTGACACTTTCAACAGTACAATCGATGATTCTTTCTTCTTCGTCTTGAATATTCATGTTTGGTGTCTGGTTCGCCATTCGAGGATTTGGGAATTTTGAAATTAGAAGTTGCAGGTTTGCGATTAATGGTGAAAACTGATAGGCACAATAAAATCGAGAGGTTGAAGACGGTGAAAAGTGAATTTGGGGTTCTCTTTGAGTTTATATGGTAATATTGAAAATGAACTCGAGTGTTTTTGAATATCAAGGGTTTATTTCAGATTTGGGGATGAGGAACGGTTTTTAGGTGCTGACGTAAAAAATTGAGCGTGCACACATGCAAACCGTCGATTGATGACACGTGGAGGAACTTTCTAGAGTGTATCAGTGGATGAATGACGCGTTTGAGGTTAGATGAGTCACTCAAGGGTTTCTCGTTGGTTTTGGACGAGAATCAGTTCCGCTTTCTTTATTTTGAATATTCCCTCCAAAAATTAAATAAAAATCAATCAATTAATCAACCAAAAATGTGGATTAAAGGAAAGTTTTTAGAAATTATTTTGGTAAAAAAATATATATTTAAAATCAGTCAATTGATCAAATAAAACATTTTTGGACCAAAAGAGAGTTTTGTGTCCCATGAACAGTATTTCAGAAGAAATTTCATTGAATTAGAGAATTCTGGATAACCTTGACGGCAAGAGTTAGCCCAGAAGTAACTTATTCGAAAAAAAATTCTAAGGAAAAACATATCCAGAGATCAGCTAACATGAGTTAGTCTTGAAAATTGATCAATTCTCCCCCTTGAATGAATCAGTATTCTGTGCTCCCCCTTGAATCCTGCATGTAATGCTCCCCCTTGACTTCTGCATGTAATGCTCCCCCTTGACCTATACTTGGATCATAGAATGTGAAAACAAGTATTCTTTTTGCGAATAGAGACATCTAGAGAATTCTGTGTGTCTTTGATTTATTTTTCTTCTGACAGAGGTATCCAGAGACTTCTGGGTGTCTAGTTTATTTATTAAAATCAAAATTTTACTAAGTATAAAGACAAAGATATACTAAATAACTAACTAAATATAGATTATAAAAGACTTTTAAAATCTATGTTAGTTACATGTTTAGCATACCCAACTTGCTAATTAAAAAATTAAATCTTTTCTCATCCAGAGCTTTTGTAAATATAGCAGCAAGTTGGTAATCAGTGGAGACAAAATACATTTTAATTGTCCCTTTCTCCACATGATCCTTTATGAAATGATATCTGACATCAATGTGCTTGGTCTTTGAATGTCGTACCGGATTTTATGTGATGGCAATAGCACTTTCCGAGTCATAAAGGATGGGAATTTTATCATATACCAGACCATAGTCTCTGAGTTGAGTCTTCTTCCAAATAACTTGTGAACAACAAGCAGCAGCAGCAACATATTCTGCTTCTGCTGTGGAAGTTGAAACACAGATCTGCTTTTTGGATGTCCAACTTATCAGCCTATTTCCCAGAAGTTGACAGCTACCAGAAGTGTTTTTCCTGTCTAACTTGCATCCTGCATGATCAGAGTCAGTGTATGCAATTAAATCAAATCCATAATTTTTAGGATACCATAGACCTAGTGAGGGTGTTCCTTTTAGGTACCTAAAAATTCTTTTTACAACAGCCAAATGAGATTCTTTTGGATTGGCTTGAAATCTCGCACAGAGACAGGTGGCAAACATTATATCTGGTCTGTTGGCAGTCAAATACAGAAGAGATCCAATCATACCTCTATAGTTCGTAACATCAACTGATTTCCCAGAGAGATCGGGATCAAGTTTCCTACTAGGAGAGATAGGAGTTTTCATAGTAGTGGAATTTTGAAGTTTGAATTTCTTTAACATGTCAGAAACATACTTGGCTTGATTAATAAAAATACCAGAGGTAGTTTGTTTGACTTGGAGCCCTAAGAAGAATGTTAGTTCTCCCATCATGCTCATTTCAAATTCACTTTCCATTAACTTTGAAAATAAATCAACTTCTGCTTGATAAGCGTTCATACCAGGATCTGGGAGCTTGCTTTAAGCCATACAGAGCTTTGTCCAGAAGATAGACGTGATCTGGATGTCTCGAGTCTTCAAAACCAGGAGGTTGTTGAACATACACTTCTTCTTTGAGATCTCCATTCAAAAATGCACACTTAAACATCCATCTGGTACACCTTGAAATCTTTGTATGCTGAGAAGGCCAGAAAGATTCTTATTGCTTTAAGTCTTGCTACTGGAGCAAAAGTTTCATCGTAGTCAATTCCTTCTTCTTGACAGTATCCCTTGGCCACCAATCATGCCTTGTTTCTGACCACAATTCCATCTTCATCCTTTTTGTTTCTGAATACCCACTTAGTACCAATGGTAACTTTATCTTAAGGCAGAGGTACTAATTTCCACACCTTGTTCCTATCAAATTGAAAAAGCTCTTCTTCCATTGCATCCACCCACCTTGAATCTTGTAAAGCTTCATGAACTTTCTTTGGCTCAATCATGCTTAGAAAGTTTACGAAGAAAGCTTCATTTGTTGTTGCAGATCTGGTTTTAACCCCTTCAGATGGATCTCTAATTACTAGATCTGGAGTATGAGACTTTGTCCATCTTTTCATTCTTGTTTGAGGTATTTGCTGGGCTTGGACTTCTGTATCCGAGGGTTGGATAACGTCTTCTGGTATTAGGATTGGTTCTGGATCTGGAGAATCACCTAATGTCTCCCCCATAAATGAAGGCATAGAGGTTGCCTCTGGACTGTCATTTGGTGATCCAGAAGAAGGACCAGAAAGAGTTATCCCAGAAGACTGAAGTACTTCAGGAATATTCAACGGTGGATTAGTGGGTATTCTCTCTGAAGGTATTTCTTCTCCCAGAAAATCATCAAATAGAGCATCAATCTCGGATTCTCTGGCACCTAAAAGATAATTAGAGGTGACAGTATTGAGTTTGAGTTCTGAATCAGAATAATCAGAAGTCAACTGAGTTTGATCATCAAAATCGATGTTTATGCTCTCCATTACAGTCTTAGTTCGCAAATTAAAAACCCTAAAATCTTTTGAATTTAACGAGTATCCCAAGAACTTGGCTTCATCAGATTTCTTGTCAAAGTTGCCAAGTTTTTCTCGATCATTCAGAATAAAACACATGCAGCCAAAAATATAGAAAAATTTAACCGAGGGTATTCTGTTATTAATGAGCTCATAAGAGGTTTCAAAATGCCTCTTAATTATGATTGATCGTGTAACACCCTGATTTCTATCCCAGTTGAAGAAGGTGTTGAGCCGGGTGGTCTAATAAAGAGGAGATAATTTTAGAGTTTGAGCAGTTGTGCCATGCAGTTATGACATCTGTCACAATAGCACTGATGGTACCAAATAGTTGGTGGTCCCAACAATTGTGTCATGCTATAGTGACAATGGCACAATGTATTAACCGGGCCCTTGATAAAGTGCAATCTCGAGTCCTCTTTGTGTTCCACTCGTAGAATCAATGAAATAAGTATTTTGAAGTTATTTATATTGGTATCATTTACTAGACGAGAAACGGGATTAAAACGGGTGAAACGTAGGAAAAACACCTCGGTACGGTCCATGCTACGTTGCCAGGCGAGTATGACATGGCATAATAGCATGGCATGGTCGCCGGGCACCCACCTGATGGAAAATTGAGTTTCGGTACGCTCCGGGCGACCTTGCCTGGCGATCATGACATGGCATGGTCGCATGTCGTGGTCGCGGACGGCACCTAGTGCATAAATTCGAGATTTTCTTCATTTGACCATATCTCTCTCATTTCAACTCCGATTTAGGTGATTCTTTTTTATATGGTTTCGTATTTCAGAGCTCTTTAAGATGGTAACAATGAGAAATAAAGTTTACTTGATGATTTCGGGTTCCTATATGTTGAAAGGTACGATCACCTCTCCGAAATCTTGAATCTAAGGCTTGAATTTTCACACCATCAACCCTCATTATCTCTTGGGTTCTTTTGTGTATGTGTTGGAAGATATGTAGGTGTTCTTGAAGGGATTACATCATGGATCTAGAGTTTTATCTTGGGGATCTAAAATCTTCACTGAATAGAGCTCGGTATTGGGATAAAACCTAGATTTAGCTTAAATCTAGCTCGTCAGTTCATTCTTACCTTTCTAAAACTTTATACATGTCAAAATGATGTATTTTACCTCTATATGATGTTTAAATAAGTATTTATATACTTGGAAGATTTTGGTAAAACTAGGTCAAAATGTGTCATTTATGGTTTTTCTTTAAAATGATGAAATGAATACGAAGAACGGTTTTAAAACACTCTTATGAGTTTTGAAGAGAAATATGATGTATAAACCTAAATGTTATTTTGACCTAATTTTGGGAAGGAAGGTTTTGAAGATATGGAAGTTTATGATACGAAGTTTTTATGAAAGAAGGTTTCAGAACATGGAAGTTTATCTTCACAAAGATTTTGTGAAGGAAAGTTAATACATTGGAAACAATTGTATTAGAAAGTTAGACTAGTGTAAATGGATCCATAGGCACATATAGTCGGAAGTATTTGATGAAGGAACTTGTAACATATCCTGGTTTGGGGTTGAACATGTTCGGAAGAGTAACTGATGCGATGGCGGGTCATTCCCGTGGATGTTTCCCTCAAAGGAAGTGCGTGTCTTTTAGGTGTAACTCGCTGAAGAAAAGAAAAAGGTTTTTGGAAGAAAATGCGTATCTTTTAGGTGTAAATCATGGAAGAAAAGAAAAAGGGATGTTTTGGAAAAGCTTTTTGGTTAAATGTTTATTTACCGTTTTTTAAGATTTACTAGTTTTCCATATTTGAACTGTTTGTTCTCACTAGGCTTTAAGCCTAACACTTTTTCTTAAAATGAGATGTATACAGGTGATCAAGCCGGTAGGGCTTGAAGGGTGAGTGAAGCTAGGTGTCGGTAGTGGCATCCTTTTTGAAGTGCACATTCGTGTGTATAGATGAGTTACAAAGAAGCACATTTTGAGGATTTAGAGACACCCGAGCTTAATTTGTATCTTATAATTGTATAGATTAATAGGTTGTCGTCTAGTATTCTTTTGAAGTTGTAAACTCTCTAACTTTCTCCCTATATTTTTGGGTGATGTTTATTTTATTGAATTTTATTCCGCATTTTGTTGGTTTAAATTAACTCCCATTTTTAGGGGTGTTACAGATCGATTCTGGGTAAAACGCGCTGTTGCAACAGCTTCTGCCCAGAAGTTGGTGGGTAGCCCAAAAGCTGCAAGCATTGTTCTTGCTGCTTCAACTAGTGTTCTGTTTCGTCTTTCTACTACACCATTTTGCTGAGGAGTGCGTACAGCAGAGAAGTTTTGAGTAATGTCGTTATTGACAAGGTATTCTTTAATCTTGGCATTCTTGAATTCAATACCATTGTCACTTCTGGGTTGTTGTATTTTTCTGTTGCAGAAGAACTTGTATTCTTGTCATCATATTCCTTAACACTATTGGAACTTCTGATTTTTGTCGTACAAAAGCAAACCATGTATACCTGGAAAATTCATCTATTAGTACCAAGATATACTTTTTGCTAGAAAGGCTCTGAATTGCAATGGGACCACAGAGGTCAACATGTAGCATTTGCAGAGGCCTTGTGCACGAATGATCACTTTTGGTTTTGTGAGATGCTCTTTTGATTTTGCCCATCTCACAAGCAGGGCAGAGGTGATCCTTCTGGTAATGTACCTCTGGGAGGCCCTTAACCATGTTATGTTTGACAAGAAGCTCAAGAATTTCAAAATTTAAGTGTGAAAGTTTATGATGCCATAGTCAAGCAACTTCACTCTTCTTAGAGATAAGACAGAGGGTTTCCTTACCGTCCTTGGATGTAAAGTTCATCATATATAGATTACCTTTTCTGTCGGCTCTCCATAATTCTTCACCTGCTTTAGAGAATAAATAACTGTGTTTTTCATCAAATACAACAAGCATTTTAGAATCATAGAGTTGACTTACACTTAACAGATTATGTTTCAGTCCAGAAACATGAGCTACTTTGAATAAGGTACTATTACCTTCTTGAAGAGTACCATAGCCTTTTATTTGACCCTTACCATCATCACCAAACGTTACTGCTTCGCCAATTTTATCTGTGAATTTGGAGAGTAAGTTTTTCGTTCCATTCATGTGCCTCGAGCATCCAGAATCAAGATACCAGATATGCACACGATGTTTCTGCAATCAAAATCAGAGAGATTTAGGTACCCATCTCATAATGGGTCCTTTGATGTTAGGTTTAGGTTTTTTATTTATCTTTTCTTTTTTAGCAGAATGATGTACAGGTTTTCCAGAGGCTACTGGTTTTCCTGTTTTGTTTGAATTGTTTCTTTTGTTTTGATTTTTAAAGTTTTAGTTGTTAAGATTATCAGAGAAATAACTAGAAGGCCTTGAGCAAAAATTGTTTAAGTTTTAGGAATAAAGAAAAGCATTCAGAGTTCTGAAAGATAAAAGAATTCATTGAATTTTCATTACTAGAATGATAATTACAATTGTTCTTATTTCTGTCTATTATAGTAGCAGTTGTTCTATTGAACTTCTTATCTAGCCTAGACTTATGCTTTGGAACATATGAGTTCTTCTGTGGAGACTTCTCTGGAACTTTGGGTTTTACTGAAACAGAAGTATAAGAGTTAGTTTTCCGTTTTTCTTTTTGTGCCCGAGTAAACTTCTGTTTCTGGGGGTTCAGAGACTGTTCTTTTGTATTTTCATTCTTTTTTATTTTCTTTTCTTTTTCTAGGTCAAGACATGATTTAGCTTTGATGCACATCTCAAGAAAATCTGGATGTATGGGTACCTCTCTTTTCTGTATTGTTTGAGATATAGAGAAATTTGGTATCCCATTAGAAAGTTTTTCAACTTCCTTTCCAGCAGCTCTAACCTCTGGAGATTCATTAGTATACATGAAGGGAGCAATACTTTATTTTAAACCATGTGGAACCTTTACATAGGTAGGAGGCAAACTATTTTCAAATTCTAATATGTATTTCTCTGATCTATCAAAGAAATCGTCATCATTTTGATTATCATTTTCCCATGGATAGACAACTTCTGAAATAATGTATGTCTTCTGATCAAGATTCAAGTCAACAAAGGAACAAGGGAGAATTTCTGGATGATTTTCAGAAAGTTGTTTTTCACGTGCTATTTGATCTGTCGTGAAACAATCATCCATAGTTTTAAGAAGATCTTTTTCAAAAGTGAGTCTAAGTTCTTCTTCTGCCTGTATGGGTGTAAACTCATTAGCTTCTGGATTTAAAGTTATATTAGTGAATGAACCAAAATTACAAACATCTTTCTTCTTCTGAATAAGCTTAAGATCAATTTGACTTGCTTTTTCAGAGGAATATCTTATGTTTTTGTATTTTAGTTTTCTAACTTGATGTCCATTCTCATATGTTGATTTCTTAAAAGCTGATTGTTCATATAGAGTGGGAAAGATAGGTTTCTGTTTTTCCCCCATACAGAAGACAAAGTCTAGAGTAGATCTCTTTTTACACGTGTAAGGATCCAGATCCTTGAAACCAAGGCCTGTTTTTCCTATTTGTTTGTTTATCTTATCATGCACCTTCTGAGCATGAAGATAATTCTTAATCAAGAACTCTTTCTTTTGAAGTTCAACGTGTAGATATTCTCTTTCCTTCTGAAAATAATTTTTTAGTGCTAGAGAATTTAATCTGTCACTTTCCTTCTCTTTCAACTCCTTGTTCTTAGCTTCCAGAAGTTTAGCTAGATTTTCAATTTCTTCTTTGAGTTTAACCTCTATTGATTTATGAATTTTTTAGATCTTTTCATTTTCGACAGAGAGTTCAAGTTTTTCTTCCGTTAAAATTTTCATCTCTCTTTTGAAAATATCTCTTTCTTTTTGTATAACAGAGGATGATTGTTCAAGATTTTTCCTTAGTTTCTTTTCAATAAGAAGCTTATGTTTTAGATTTTCAAAATCAACAGTTAGACTTAAGATTGTTTGTTCGAGTTTAGAAGGATTAGAGATAGCACAAACCAAGGTTTCAGAAGGTTGATCCTCTGAGTCATCTGCCATGGCCATTCCACAGAACATGGCTTCATCTCCACTTGATTGATCATCTAGCCAGTTTTCTTTTTCTGCATAATTGGCTCTTTCTGTCTTGTTGTACTTATATTTATTCTTGTAGTACTGCTTATCTTTGACAAGAGAACTTTTGCAATCTTTGCAGTAATGACCTGGCTTCCCGCATCTGTAGCATACATCCTTCTTCTTTTTCAACTCTTCTTCCTTCTTCTCAGCTTCTGACTTTTACATCCTCTGTATGTCCTGCCTTGGTACATAGGTTTGATTGGAACGTTCACTTCTGTTTTCAAACCTTCTGCTTTGAAATGAACAATTACCAAACTTCTTTGTGAACTGTTTGGTAATTAGAGCCAAGGATTCAGCAATTGAATTGATTTCATCATCTTCTGAATCAGAGAGATCTTCTGGACCAGCCTCTGATATAAAAGCCTTGCTCTTCCCTTTCTTCTCTATCTTTTTACTTCTTCTGCCTGAACCTCCGGATTCAGAAATGAGAGTCAGAGGTCCAGCAACACTTGATTTCTTCTGTTGTACTTCTTTCTCATGTGCTTGTAAGGTACCAAACACATCATGTAAAGACCACATTTCCAGATCCTGATTAGCTTGCAAAGACATGGATAGATTTGACCACTCTGGATTTAGACGTTTGATAAATAAGACATTGTTATCCTCCTTGGAATGAATAATGTCGCATTTTCGGCATAGATTTATCAGAGTGTTGAATCTGTGGTAAGTCTGTTCCAGAGTCTCTTCTGGAAGTGCTTGAAAACTGTTGTACTCATTCAAGGCTTGAGCTCTTTTGTTCTTCATATTGGCACCTCCCTCTAATTGATTGGCGAGTCGATCCCATAGTTCCTTGGTTGTTTCACAGGAGTCAAGAGATTGAAAAATCTCATTTGGAATTTCCATGATTAGTAGACTTTTTGCCTTTTTGGCAATTTCCACTTTGGCCTTATCATCATCAGTCCAATTTCCTCTTTCTTTGGGAACTTGGCGAGCAGGAATTTCTTCAGTAGTAGCTGTAGGAGGTACTTTTGGAATAGTGGTCATCGGTACGAAAGGACCATTTAGAATTTTCCATCTAATCCTTCATAGAAGTTGATCATTCGAATTTTCCATTGAGGATATTCGTCTCGGATTAGTGTAGGAGGTTTGGTCAGGAACCGGAAGCGTAAATGGCATTCAAATTTTGATTCGCCATTTTTCAGAGTATCGATTTGCAGGAAATACTTTTGAAATTTAGATCAATTAAACTTCAAATAAATCGAAACGAAACGATTAGCTTACTGATTTCAGAATTAAACCATAATTACCACTGATTTTGAGAAATTTGTATGAAATCGACAAAATCTCGAAAAACATGGTAGAATGAAGAACGATAGTTTAAAAACTGAAATTAACTGCTAGTTGAGTGGGGATTTCTCCAAAATGGACGAGATCGAATAATCAATAGATTGATTATCCAGCTCTGATACCAATTGTTGGAACCCATATCCCTTTAAACTCAATCAATCAATAGATTTAAAGAACAATATATGAGCGGAAGAAATATAAAACCTATGATTATAACTAGAACCGTAATCAAAACAGTAAGAACAATATAAAGATCAAATGAGAATTCGTATTGAATAACTTGAAGATCGATTACAATACGTGGAATGAAATGCACTGTTTCTCTCTCTTAGATGATCTTTACATTTACAGTGATAACTAACTTTATGTATACTATTACAAGGTGAAAAGTCAACGAGCTAGCCTATCACTGAGTGACACGTCACTTGTACTCCCAACAGAATCAGTTGTGCACGAAAAGTGTGACTTGTCACGTCATCAAAAGCGCGTGTGGAATGGCAATTGAAATCCAGAGGATCTTCAAGTCTCTGGGCGCTTCTGAGATAAGAGAGATCAGAAGATGAACTTCTGGTTTGTCTTCTGATGTTTAGGACTTAGACAATTCTGGTTCATACTTTCACAAAATAAGTTCTAACAATCCTGATTTTAAGACCGACTTATATGCCTATGGATCTATTACATTCTAATCATAACGTTTAATACAAATCAAGCAAGGCGTATTAATAATTTCCCAATACAACTAATTTGCTCAAATATTATTTTCTCGATAATTAGTTATTTCTTAAAGTAGGTAGTCATAAATTATACGACACTACCCAAATGACTAACGTGCCTAAAACGTGTAATATATCAAATGAATATGCCTTATTTGCATATATCTCGAAAAGCTCAACATGTAGCCATTTAAATCGGACAAATGTCCATGAGACTCATTTTAGTCAAAACTGAGCAAAAGCTCTATAACTCAACACTTTTGTAACTACCCAAATCAAACATCTTTGATTGAGACAAACCGTCTTGCAAATGAACTCAAACTCTATTATTCTTAAAATGCATCATAATGCAAGTACTTGTATTTTCCAAACAGTTTATAAGATCAAAACTCTAACACTACTAGAAAATTGAGTATTTTCAACGAAAAATGTCGTTGAAAATTTTCTATGAATTTTAAAGAGATTATTGACAAAACATAAATTTTCTACGAATTTTCAACGAATTTCCGTTGAAAATCTCTCACAAAATGCATTTTCAACCAAAAATTTTTGACGAGACATTCTGTTGAAAAATTTTTGGTTGAAAATGCATATATGTTTGTGAGAGATTTTCAACGGAAATTCGTTGAAAATTCGTAACAAATTTATGTTCTGTCAATAATATTCTAAAATTCGTAGAAAATTTTCAACGACATTTTCCGTTGAAAATTAATTTCCATTGAAAATACTCAATTTTCTAGTAGTGTAAATATGCACATAACAATAAAAGATCCTCATTTGTGAGAGAAGGCATTAAAACAATCCACACTTGTGATTTATTTGACAAAATATGCAAAGATCCCAAATATATGCATTTTCAAAATGTATTAACCCAAGAACACCATGTACGTAAATTTCATCAAATACTCAACAAATTTGATAAATAGTAAGTAAAGATGTTAATACTTCAAAATGGACATTTTTGGCATGTACATAGTTTTCACAAAGTTATTTGAACTCACTTTGCTAGATTTTGGCTAAATCTAGGTTTTACTTAACATCTCGTGTTTCCTTTGGAGAGAGCTTCAGATCTACAACATTGATCACTAGGAGCTTTATCTAGATCACAAACAAACCCAAAATACACCACAAGAAACCATAAACCAAACCCTAGATATGGTGCAAAATCCCCAAAATCTTACCTTTCGACCAATAGAAACCACATATGTTTGATTAATATCCAATCCTCATTGTTTCCAATTATGAAGAACTTCAAAATAGGAATCCACGGCACTTTGAATCGCTAAATCAGAGTTGTGATGAAGAAGTTATGACCAAATGAAGAAAAGCCCGATTTTATGTACAGATGGTCGCGCGCGATAGTGACGTGCGATTGTGCCATGACACTATCTCATGGAACAATCGCTCAGATTGTACCGAAAGTCGTTTTTCCCCTCTGTGCGATTCTGAGAGGCGATACCAAGGTGTTGTTCCTACTTTTCACCCGTTTCTCGTCTAAAAGATGATACCCGATATAATCCAACTTCAATAAACATATTTAAACTATTCTAAGGGTGAAACACATAGAGAACTCGGGATTCCACTTTACTAAAGATCTGGTTGATCCATTTTGTCATTGCCACAAATGCATGACACAATTATCGGGACCACCAATCATTAGGTGACACCGGTACTATTGTGACAGATGTCACAACCGTATGGAACGATGGTCAAGACGACCATACTTCCAGTACAATTGGTGCTATTGTGATAGAGTCACTATCTCATGGCACCACTGCTCAAACTCTGAAATTAACTCTTCTTTATTAGATCGCCCGATTCAACACTTTCTTCAGCTGGGACAAAAATCAGGATGTTACATCATCACAATGAGGTTATTCAACTGTATGAGTTTCCTCCCCACTCTATATTGTATAAACCCATCACCCCTCAATAACTTATTGATTTCTCTTGGGCAGCGCTACCAGTTCTGGTAGTCAATAGAAGTTCATTAAATCTCACACATTTTTTCCACAGCAAAATGTCCTATAATGATTATGTTCAACAAATTATCAACATTAGACAACGCATTATAATTATGAACATATGTAATTAGAAGTATAATGAAAGAATAAAACAATATTTCTAGACTTATTTGAGGGACATATATTATTTCTATCAATTAGGCGTTCTGTGGACTTTTGTTGCTCTCCATGGTGCTTTCGGACTAATAGGTTTCATGAATTGAAAGAATAAGCTCAAATAGCACAATGACATGCTAGGATTCATGAAGAACTTGAATAATACTTATATGAACATATATACAGACAAATCTTAAAAGAATATCATATAGTTCATATAATATGTGATGCTCATGTCAACAAAAAAGAAATATAATAAATCAAAGAAATTAAACGGGGATATTACTACCGAAAAGTTTCTTATTAGACATCACAATAACAAAATCAATAAGAAGCTGAAACGGTGTGTATGAATACTTGAAAACTATATAGAAAAGATAATACACAAGTATTAACTTTGGAAACACACAGTCATAAAATGATCGTCAAACCCATGATATATGAAAACATTTAAAATCACCCCTCTAGATTCATAAAAACATTCTGAGAATAGAGAAGTGGTTTGAATCATTGATTTTTTTTTATCATATATGACATCCCCCCTAAAAAAAATTAAGTAATCTGCACAACCAACAAATTGAATTCTCCTTTGATCATCAATCATATTTACTCGTCCCAAAAATACGAACACGTGTCTGATAAATCAGAGAAGTAATAAAAAAATGTCAAAAAGTCAAATATCACACAAACTTTGAAAAGTCAAATGTTTTAAAAGACAAATGTCGCAAGAGTCGTGCAACATTAACGTTCATCCAAAGATGTCACACACACCTTATGTGACATTCTATCATCGCCCAATATCGCACCAACTTTGTGAGATTTTTTTTGTTCATCATACGATATCGCACACCTCTTGTGCAATATTATACTATTTACTTCTCTTTATGTATGAAATCTTCTATATTTCAGAAGAAAATTCAACAATTAGTCTCAGACAATTATATTTCAGATAAAAATATCCGACTTTTTAAGTTTTCTCCCCTTTGAAGTATTACATATGTTTACCCCTAGAAAAATGATATATAATTATGCTCCCCTTTGAAAAAACAGTATTATTGAAAAAATATTCTCCCCTCAAAATGATAAACCCTTCAAAATAAAAAATTCTCAGATACACCCCCCTCCCCCCCACCCTTTAACATACAAAATACGAGTTCTAAACTAATATGTTCGAAAGTCGTTAAACTTTGAAGTCGAAGCTCTAGACTAATTTATCTAGAAGTCTATAAGCTCTCCTCCTAAAATCAAGCATTTAACCATTATGTTCTAGACTAATTTAGGTGTAGTAAATACATTTGAATAAACATTGTATTATCCATAACGAAGTTACAAATACTAAAAATACCCTTCACGTTGGGGCACATGGGGACCTAACAAAGTAAAAAATAGGCAGCCGGCGTCAATAGGAGGGATCTAAACCGTTGAAAAATGCAAACCATGAGAGCATCCTCTTTTAGTTTTTTTTTTTTTGGATACTTTAGAACCCAATTTGTTTAAATCACTAAATCACAAGGGCGAAACAAGTAAATTTCTGTTTTTTCAAATTCATCTTTTTAACATATAAATGGGACCAATCAACCAAAAATATTGTCAAAATATGATAGGTATTACCATTTATTTCGTATAACCACTTATTTTGATACGCTAAAAATGACCATTTTACTGAGTCAACCAATCAGATTGATGTATTACCAAAATGAGACGTATATATGTATAAATTTTCCAATACTTGATACGGTTCTACGAGCACAGGTCCCATCCGTACGTTTTCCCGCTTAGAATACGTAAGAGATCAAGAGGCAGTAAATATAGATACATACTTATAACAAATACATTCGAATTAATTGTGTCTCTTTGAGATCGTTCAAAAGCGAGAGACATGACCACTGAAACTGCCGTCGCTCCCGTCACAAGCCCCGACCATCCCAAGAAGAACCGAATTCAAGTCTCCAACACCAAAAAACCTCTTTTCTTTTACGTCAATCTTGCTAAGGTATGTCGTTTTGTGTATAACAAAAAAAGAACTTTGAAACACAAATGATCGATATCAACCTTACATCTACCCTTTTTTTTAAATCCGAATTGATAAACCGATTGTTTTTTAGGCGAAAAACAAATACTTTTAGATTGGTTTGCATTAATGTTATTTTTATATTGTATTGTAGAGGTACATTCAACAACATGATGAAGTTGAACTCTCTGCTTTGGGCATGGGTATAACATCTTTGCTCTATCTCGTAAAAAGAATTAACATTTTTTATTGATTTATAAAGGGGTTTGGATTCAGGTGAGAATGAGAGTTAAGGTAAGAAGCGTAAGGAATGATATCCACCCTTGGATGCACATTAGGATGGGATACACCAGATCAATCCCTGTATCAAGCGCGATTCATTGGTGGGTTTGAGATCACTAGCAGATCTAGCATTGTTGCCTAGTGGGTCACCTTTAAAGTAGACTAATAGCGTGCAAAGTCGTCCGATGTGTTTTTAGCATAATTACATCGTCTCGAGGGATTTTTAAACTTTTCTGGTTGATTTCAAGAGAGTTTTTAGTGTTTTTATCGATTTTGAAGGACTTTTTCGGTTTTTTTTAATGATTTCAAGATACTTTTTTGGTTTATTTCAAGAGACTTTTTTGAAATTGGCAAATGGTCAGCTAAAGTAGTGGGATCCCTTTCAAAAACTTACCGGAGGGAATTAAGTGAAAAGTTAAAAGAAAAATTCTTTTTAACCCTTAATTTAATTTTTCTTTGATGGGGTCATTTCCCCCACTCATCCTCAATTAGATCTGTCAATGTTTGAAATTAAAGGTGATCGATCAAGGGTTCAGATCATTTCTTACGCTTCTCACCTTAACTCTACTTCTCACACGATCCTTCGTCGTATAACAGATACTCGAAAAACAATTTATGGGTTTAGTTTTTTTTAACTCACCCCTCAAAAAAAATTATCCCCGTTGATCTTTACCTCATAATTCGTTCTCGCTCTGTTATAGCAATCACTACCGTAGTTACAGTAGCCGAGATACTCAAGAACAACGGACTTGCGGTTGAGAAAAGTAAGTGTACCGCAATTTTGTATCCATATTTCAGATCATAAATTATCGTATTAAAACAAGTACGTTTGCATCAGAGGTCGTGACATCTACCATCGGCATGAAGGATGAAACGAGGGGCCGACTAATTCAAAAGGCCAGGGTAAGTTTGATTAAGGATCGCACCATGCATGAAATACGTGATTTTCTTTTACCATGGACAGATAAATGATGATCTTACGACAAACACATTTGTCGCTAAAAGTGGCTAAATATCGCTAAATGCAATGGTGGAGCCACCTTATAACCAAAAGTGGCTAAATATCGCAAAATGCAATGGCGGAGCCACCTTATAACCAAAAGTGGCCAAGGCCTAAGGCTCCACTTGGAAATTTAAAGAAAATGATTTTAGTATTGGCCAATTTTTATCACCCATCAAACTTTTATTTTTATTAAATTATTTTTTTTCTTTTTTTGAAAAATGTCAAATCTTTTAAAGGTTTTGTAAATTAAAAAAAAATGTTTTTAGATTCATTTTCATATATTTTTAAAAGATTTTATTATTTATATTTTTATCTACACATATAGACACATTTTTTGTTTGTTTATGTAAATATAGACACAATTATGTTGTTTAATCCTACTTTTTTAAGGACTACTATTTATGTACAAGTATTTATAATAAAAATGTATCTTATATAAGAGTCTTTTTAGCATTTGTTTTTAGGCTCTCCCTAAATAAACTTCCTGACTCCGCCTCCGGCTAAATGCGAATGTAGAAATACTGACGTTGTTATAAATAAATAGAGATGACCACGATGTTCGTTGTTATAAATCAAAATTGTCACCAAAGCTATCAAAACAGATACAAAATTATATTTTCGGAAATATTAATTTTTCATTAGGGACGAAAAAGCAACGCTCTTTAGCACCAGATGTATGTCGCTATAAGAACGTAGAAATTTACAATTATCGCTGAATGAGAACCAAGAAATTTACTTCCATTACAATGACCTCATCTTGGCCGTCGATAACAATAAGACTATGATGCCTGTTGCTAAAGATTGAGACCGTTACCAAAGCTATCAAAACAGTATTTCAAAGCCTCCACTAAGCTATCAAAACAGATAAATACTGACATTTTATTGAAGATGGTTTTTATTGTCTTAGTGACAAACATTTGTCGCTAGATGCGGTTAAAAATTACTTTCATTACAACTTACGACAACCTCATCTTGATCGTCGATAGCAATAGCGACGAACACGATGCTTGTCGCTAAAATCAAAAAGTCGCCAAAAACAGATAAATATTGACATTTTTTTGTAATTTTCGAGATGTAGATCGAGATTGTACTGGGGAAGACCGAGAAGTATGCGTCAATGTCAACTCCGGCAAGTGCTACTCAAGCACGTGAGAAGGAAGCAACTGCCAACAATAACGAAGAAAAGAAACAGTAAGAATCGACGATTAATATTTTTTTCTCGTAGAGATGTGGTGATTACAGTATGTTTTGTATTTCCTATCCTTGACGCACCCGAAATTTCCACGATTCGAGGTCGTAAATTTTTTGAGTCCAAAACTTTGTGTTAATATGTTTGATTTGTGTTTTGAGTCCACATCAAGCCATTGGCAGTACAAGAAGTGGTATACATTGCCCTGTGTAAAAAACAAACAAAATCTATGGTTGCAAATTGTCTTTCTTTCATTCATAACACTTGATGTTTCTTCTAAGTCTTAGATGGCGTTTGTTTTTTAAGAGGTGCTGAAGTCTGATGTCTGGTTTCAGTTCTGAAATGGTTATGAAAAGTCTAAACGAATCAGACATAAGTGGTGATTAAGAGCTTAAAATGAAAAATCAAACAAGGCCTTAACGTTGGTCTATATTGGTTCACTCCCAATTTGGTGTCTACACTAAATATATACACTATAACAAAATCACGTTTATAGGATATCAACAATTTTTAGGTGTTCTAAGAGACTACTTTATAGAACTTAAATTTTAAAAAACCATAAAATAAAAAAGACATATCTAAAGGGGTTGTAATAACTTTATAGGACGTTTTTGAATGATCAACAATGTTTAACTTTTGTAATAACTTTATAGGACTTTATAGAACGTTTTTAACATATTCATTGGATTAGTTATTATTCACACACTTTTTATTCTTATTAAATGATCAACAATGTTTAAGATAAAACCTGTAAATTATACAGATTTCATATCCATTAAATACTTGCTAAAGTACAATTTTGAAAATGGTAACTTAGCCATTGCCGTTTTGCAAAAATTCCCCGAAATGGAAAAATCGAAAGGTTTTTTTTTTCTTAAAGTTGATAAAACTACTAAAGGAGGAAATAATTTAAAAGACCTTTTTACCCTCGTGTTTACGTCACATAGGGATTCAACGGAAGCATTAATTAATTCTGACGGTGTTAATGAGAGGAACTGAAGGACCCAAAATTGAGGAAAACAAAAAAAAACATATTAAGAATATCTCCTTAGAGGCAAATTCCTCTTAATTAATCCAAATTAATCTGATATATCTTACTTGAAAATAGGTTAGAAGGATATGATGTATGCAGACTTTTCTTTTACCCAAAGGATAGAGGGGTTCGTTTCTATAAACACCTCCAACTTGCGAAAAAGTGGTAAAATTAATATTGCCTCCGTTTCAATAGGTAAATCCAATATGTAAATCCCGATTTTACGCTTCAATATCATTTTCTTATAAACTCGATATATTTGATGTAAATGATTCTTCTTTTCTTTTTAGTTCTATAACTTTATATAAATTTAAATTGTTCTACGGAATTATTCAAAACACTAACAAACACAAATATACATACATATGTCGTCTTAGGGCACGCCTTGAAAAACGACGTGACCTCGTCACCACACCATGCCTGGCGTCATTTAGAACGTTGCCGAAATAAGTGTCCACTTTTGAAGCAAATGGTTACTTTCCAATTCTACCCTTAATTATGAGATGAATAAATTCACTACTCACTCTATTATTAATAGCAAAATTGTCTTTTTGTTAACTAAAAGGTATAACAATTACACATTTTATAACTTTGTGCATTTTTCTTCACAGACATTTATTTTAAAATGAAAGAACTAGAAAAGGCAAGTGTGCCATTATAAGGATATAAACGGCATGACATACACAACGAAATTAAGGGGAAATACGGATACCTATGAGTAATACCATATACAACATCAACATCCACATTCAGAAATCCGTATGTTTAATACCATATACAACATCCATGTTCAAGATATCGGCATCTACATATAGAAATTCGTATGTATAATCATGTTAAGAAGTTTTCATTGAGAAAAACATACAGTGTATCGCATTCGTATCCGTATCCGTATCCGTATCCGTATCCGTATCTTGACTAATAAATTCATACGAAACATCGATGCAACATGCATCCAATTTTCGAGTGGTAAATAATGGTATAATCTACAATAACACAAACCTATAAAGATTACATCAAAAGGACTACACAACTAATAACACAGGCAAACAAGAGAAAGAACTTTTTTTTTTCTCTAGCAACCTAAAGAATGTGAGAAAATAATAATAATGATAACTATAATTATAAAACGGAAAAATTGCAACAAAAAAGGTCATCTTCGGATTGGGTTCATTTCTATTTCGGTGCCTCTTGATTCTATTAAATTCCCAAATTTCTCGGCCTCTCTTGCTATTTGAATGTCGGAAGGTTTACAGTGTTGGATGAACATTTTAATACCGAATCGTGGAACAATGGCCGCAATCTGAATGCCAATCAAGCAAATCCAAAATGATCCCTTGCTTGCAAGATCAAAGATTGCCCTGCAAAGATTACGAGAAATACTTATTTATTTTCTGATAAATCCCGGAATTTGTATAAATAAAAGGGTAAAATGCATCAAAATGCAACTAAGTTTGGTTTAATTCTTATTTAATGTAATGAAGAATTTTGTTCTAAATCAGATTTTCCTATTTTGACTTGAAGTTTGTTGATCTTGTAACATTTGATGATATGGATACCTGTTTATGACATGGATTACGAATAAACTTGATATCCACGTCATCAAATGTTACAAGATCAATAGATTACAGGTCAAAGTAGGTAAAAGAATGGGAAATTTTTGTTACACTAAATAGGAACTAAGCACACTTTATTGCATTTTGCCCTAAATAAAAGAAGATAAAAGGCACAAGGAAACCAAAAATCTATAAACAAAAAGGAAAGAAGACAAGAAAACCCTAAAGAAGTAAATGGATGAGAAGCTATATTGGCAAAAGATGTCTCCTTAACAAGAAAAGAAACACAGTTTGACTTTTGAGGTCAAACCAACCAATTTTTTAACTTGTTGGATTTTTTGGTACAATTTGATGAATAAAAACTAGACCATATAAGAAATATTACAATGTGAAACAAAACACATTGATTCTGAATTTTGAAAGCAACTATTTTGACCTCAAAAGTCAAGGTGCATCACTTCTTTATGAACTCATGTATTTATCATATATTCAATGCCAATTTTTTGACTGTCTGTTTTCTCCTCTTTAATCGAAAACAAACTAAATGCTCAGATTATAAGCAAAGTGGTAAATTTCTCCTAATATTTTTCTGTTATTTTTGCTCTTTATGGTTCCTTTTCCCATACTTTTTACCCGCAAAAAAGTATATGCTAACCAAAATAGTCGGAACAAAAAACATTAAACAGTAAATTACCAAACTACCCATGTCAAATTAAAACCCCTAAAACCTCCCACAATTCTTTCACCTGCCTTCCCTATCCATTCCCATCCACATGCCAAACACAATAATGGGCCACTTTTAACTTCAAAATTTTCTCATTCACATATGAATATTTAATGAATTTTAAAGATTTGACCTGAAAAGTGAAAAGTGTATTTGTTTCTGGGAAGAGATCATACGTACCAGTAACCAGGTAACACGGGAATTATGTCGATGACAATAACACATATGCACGTTGCAATAATCGACCCCCATATCGAAGCATGGCTGATCCAAGACCACCTAATAACATCCATGGCTAAATGTACATTAACCAGAAACACAACCGCCAGTGTCCAAAGATCTCCTAAGCTCGAACCATCAATCTCACTTTTCCAGTAAACAAATAGTGGAACAAAAAAGACAACTATACTCTGCCATAATGTATCTGCTATCGTAAGCCAAAATAATTTCGGATTGTAGCTTTCTTGTCTTTGACCAGCCCCATATAACTGCGGATATGTCATTAGAGACCTTCTACTTAGATCTTTATCGAGAATTGCAACAATAATTGTAGGTACTGAGGTATAAAGTACAGAATATAACACGCTGCTCCATTCAGTAACGGCTGTGGTCAAAGTGAAGCCTGTAAAGAGCACATACCTGCATATATTTACGTATATGTAAGAAAATTAACACGATCTTTTAGTGACGGATGGTGTGATATTAGATTGGGACAAAAAAACACCAAAAATAGGTGGAACAAACATTAGGGAGGACAAGATTGGTAAATTACAAAACTCCAGGGGCGGACTGGACCTTCAGTGGTTCACCCGTATTATATCTTCATCGAAGGGTAATTTTTTTTGATTTATTAGTGGTGCAACCGTATTGTTTTACGGGTGCTTTTAAATAATTTAAAACTGAACTTATGACACAAATAGGGCGGCTGGCGTAGTGGCTTTTCCCAACTGAATTAAAACTCCTAGAGATGGTTTCAGGTTCGATCCCAGCTTGATGCTAATAATTAAATTTTTTGGGTAGCAACTCTATATAACATTTAATAACATACTAATTACTAAATAATCTATTAATTTCGTAGTTAAATAACATTTAATAAACACTATTAGTTTCATATTTAATCATTAACTTTCCCAACAGTATTTTTAATTTGCTTTTAGTTATTAAAGACTGTCAATATCAATTACTAAAAACCAAAAAAAAATCTTGAAATCAACAAAAAAACCGAAAAAAATCCCTCGAAATCGATAAAAAGCTTTAAAATCCCAAAACAAATCTTGAAATCAATAAAAAAAACGAAAAAAGTCCCTCGAAATCAAGCAAAAAAACTTTAAAAATCCCCATAAACGGTAGAATTAAGTTAAAAACACATCGAAAGATATTGACCGTCAGTAAAAACGTAAAGGCACGTCGATAAAAACCATATTTTTATAATTATTTCTTGCTATGTTGTATGGTGCCACCATATCAAAAAACCGTAGAACCTTCCACCCATCTGAAAATTAACCTAATTGAAAATATTGAGTATGGCACACCACTTGCAGTTAGAAAACTTTTTTTCAAGTTCACTCATAGTAATCAGCATAATTGAAAAATGAAAACAGTAACTATATATCTTTTTAATTGGTGATACGCATACTTACCAGAACAAGACAAGTACAAACACTGCATTGCGATAAAAATTATAGAGTATCATGTAACCCATCCGCTGGTAATTCCAATGTCCATGGACCAACAAAAGAGGAACCAAGAACCTGAACTGACCCATTGCAAAATCTGATGCCATAACAGCTTGACGACCCTCTTGGCCACTTATGCCAATTCCAACATCAGCCATTTGGATCATTGAAACATCATTAGCACCTGGAAAACATTTACCATCAGGAAATAATTCAATATTCTAGAAAGAAAGAAAGAAATTGGATATGAATTCTCTCAAGTTTCATAAGAAGTTGAATTCGTAAGAAAATCCATTACTACTATGACATGGATAACTTCACAAGAAATGGTGTATAACCTATTTTTAGGAACTAAAAGGGTACATAAAGTTCAACCGTAAACCGAAAAGGAATTGTTTTAAATTTATTTTCTATGATATTCTGTTTTCTGGAAATAGATCAATTGTGAGGTGAAGTTTACAAAAATCTCAAATATTCTATTGTTTATTTGGTTGATTGACCTCCGAAAACTTTATTCTTAACATCTAAAGAAGAGATAAGTAGATTTTTTTTAAAAATCAAAAGATTTTGTATGCATTAATAATTCATACTTTAATGTTTTATAACTTGTACCCTTGAAAAATTAGAAGTTTTTAAGAGCAAAACCCTACATGCTTTATAATCTAGTATAGATGAAAGGAGTTGAACTTATTTTTGATCTCTTCGTTAACTATCTCACGTCACTAGGACAAAAAAACAGTGCTTACCGTCCCCAATGGCAAGGGTCATGTCATCTGTCCTATTCTTTATCAGTGCCACAATCCCAGCTTTTTGCAATGGAGCGACTCGACAACATAGCACCACAGCACAATCGTTGGCTAATTGGAAAAGCTGAAATATCAAAAAAGACTTTGAAATTCTGCATATATATAAAGATCAAATTCACATAGAAAAGTTTGGGGTTCAAGGGCTGAGCATCGGAGCCAAGTACCCGCCTTTGGAACCGGAACCGCTCCTAAAAAACAGAACCGATTAGGACCGGTTCCAGTTCCGGTTCTCACTTTTTTGGAATCATTAATCGGCTGAGTACCCGCCGAGACCAGTTCCAGGACCGGGTACCCGGTCTCGCTGGGTACTCAGAACCGGAACCTATGGGTACCCGCTATTTGTTGCTGTCGAGATTCAAGAGTTTCTAATTTATTTATATAATAATTGCTTTTTAGTTTTTATCGTATTAATTTTCTTCATTTGTTGTCTTTATTTCTTTAAGTTTGTACTTCGTATTTTGTAATAGACTAAAAAATTACTTCCTTTATCGTATGAAATGATAAAATTTAGAAAAAAAATCAGATAGCGGGCACCCAGTACCGGAATCGCTTCCCAGCGGTTCCGGTTCCAAAATATAAAGAACCGATGTAAGCAGTTCCGGTTCCATGAATTTTAGCCGGATACCCGCCTTTGCTCACCCCTATTCAAGAGTATATTCGGTATTCACCTGCTCCTCAAGCTCAGAATCAAGAATATATACAAGGCTTGTTCCATCAATAATCAACGCTCCAGAACCACCATCATTTAGATCACCAGAAACCACGAATTTTCTTGACGTAATTAAAGCATCTTCCAAACTCTTCCTACACGATTCTTTAGAGTTGCTATTAATCACCACCTGGCTCATGTTGCTCGTTAGCAGCCTAGAAGAATAACCAATCGAGATTGCAGTTTCTTGCTTATCACCGGTCAAAACCCAAACTTTTATGTCAGCTTTTCTTAAAGACTCGATTGCTTCTGGTACGCCCATTTGCAATCTATCTTCAATTGCAGATGCACCCACTATGTTGAGATTGTTTTCTAAATTAATGGCGACCTTTTTAAGTAAGGCAACCCTACCCGAAACAGCAGTGCTAGCGGTCTCATAAAAAGATTGCCATTGTTCAAATTCAGGAACACCCAATTCCCGCATTCCAACAACAAGGGTTCTTAAACCAATGGAAGAATATGAATGGAGATGGGATTCAGTTGCTCTTAGTATATCCAAGTTAAAGGATTTATCTATAATTTTAAACATGGAACTATCAGCGCCTTTAACGATGACTTTTACAGTGCCGTCAGGGCATCCTAATATAACTGACATCCTCTTTCGGTCACTGTCGAATTCATGCATTCCAAGAACATTAAACCTGTGCTGTCATGATCGGTAGTTTATGAAATTAGAATACACAAATATTGATAAATATAGGGGGAAATCACTAACTTAGTCACTTTCGGCAAAAAGAAATCATCAAATGTCCGTTTTTTAAATATCATCAAGAAACAGCAAGTAATTCCGCAAGTCTCCGAAAAATATCAAAAAAGGTGCCTTTCGAAGGAGATTATTACCCACCATCAGATTGAAAAATCAAAAAAAGGTGATCCCGTAAGATTCTTGGTTAGTTTGGTGATTGTTAAAAATGGCTATTTCTTGCCAAAAATGGCTAGTTCGGTGATTTTCACAAAATAGAGAGAACTATACTTTGAGACAACTTCACATAACAAGAATAAATAACAATATCCAATATTCAAAAAAGGAAGTGTAATTAATAATTAGTTTTTGAAATACGACATTTGTTTTGGGACACCGTAAATTATAAAGCAAACTGTAACAGACCAAGTCAATTGTCCAAAGCCACAAGTGAAGTTTACTTATTTCAGGCGGAAATACAAGGGTAAATTGGGTAAAACACTTTGATTTAGTAACCAGACCAATACCATCCATAAAGCTTGTAATATAAAAGAAGCTACCGAGTCCATTAACTAGAAAATAATCATGGGTAGTGATGATATATATATATATATAAGAGATAACATAACCTAAACATAAAGAAAACTTTTAAGCCACTGTTGAAATGGTTACTTATAACATACCTTTGTCTTTCTCCTTGAATATCAATAACTATGTGGCCCGAAGTTCGTTCCATGAGCATAAAACCATAAGCAGCCGCAGCATAAACAAGTGCTTGTTCATCTGGAGATTCCCCTTGATAATCTACCAACTTCTCAGCGGGATCAGATGTGTCAACAACAATGGGCACAATTGTATTACAAGCAGCCAACGCAAGAAAGAAATCATAAATCGGTTTGTTAGCATTCGTATTATTTCCAGTTTGTGATGATTGTAGTAGCTCCTTATCAACCTTTACCATCATTTTCGGCCTCCAAACCTGCCCGTTCACTGAAACCAGATAAGAATATAAAAAGATTACTCCATTTTCACTACAAAAAGACCGATCGAAGAACACATCACAAAGCCTAAGAGCATCTCTAACAGCTATGCTAAAATAGAAAAAAATAGGATTTTAGCAATTTTATTGCTCCAACAGCTATGGTTTTTTATGCTAAAATAGAGAAATGGGAAGAAAGGGTAAAAAATCTCTAAATTTAGAGAATCTCTAAATAATGAGAGATAATTATTTTAATAGTTTCCCACCAACCAAATCTTTCTTTTTGTTGGGATATTAAATATATTGAATATTTTAATAATATAATTTATGGTAGAATTGCTAAGATAGAGTAGCTGTTGGAGTTGGACGTAATCTTTTTATAGATTTTGACTTTTCATGTGCTATTTTATAGAAACTTGAGCATAATTGTTGGAGATGCTCTAAATAAAAATGATTAGAAAAAGTAAGTAGATAAAAAAATGTACCACCTTGAATGCAGTATCCCCTTTGTTCACCCCCAAAGTCTGTTCCTTCTCCACTGTAATCCACACCCAAAATACTTGCATATTTAAATTCCATCTTGTTTTCTGTAAGTGTACCGGTTTTATCAGAAAACACATACTTTATTTGTCCTAAATCTTCATTTATATTTAACGCCCGACACTGGAATCTAGAGTTTGACGTTTCATCATACATCTTGTCGTCTCGGATCATGAAGTAAGCTTGACCAACACGCACAAGCTCCATGGATATATACAAAGAAATGGGTATCATAATCTGGAACACAATCACTGACATAAGAAAAGTGAATAATATCTCCATCCCTAAACCAGAATAGTTGTAGTTCTCTACTTCTGGCTCAGAGTAATCCAATTTTCTATAAAAGGGTAGAATATCAAGATCGTCTTTATGGCTACCCAACCAAAAACCAGCACAAACAGAGACAACTGTGCACAAAGCAACAAGGAAAACGGACAGCAAGATAATCTCTCGATTCATGCGGGTTTCCAAACGGCTTCTCTTGGATGGAGCTCCTGAACTGTTGAGCATAGCTTTGGTCTCATTTCCAGCATATACAGCAACTCCTACTGCCGAATTAGTGTTCTTTAGCACACAGCCACGAAGAACGATATTTGAAGGGCCAAGAGATAGATGCTTTCCATCGATCTCCATAGTGGCATGGAACCCATAGATGTTTCTGTTAGGCTTTTCACACTTGATTAACCCCTTCATTATATCTTTCTCGGGGACTCTAGAAAGGGTTTCTTGTTTTGCATAGCGTGTCTTTAGATTCGATTCTCCATCCAAATTTATGGTCTGGATGTAAGCAACCCCAGTTGGGTCACTTGTGGAAAGAAGCACAATATCACAAGGAATGGTGTCATTTGCGGAAAACCTAATGATCTCACCTACTTGAATATCTTTCCATTTTTTCTGCTGAAATCTATCGTTTATCAAAACAGACGACATGCGGTTGTTTTCGATCCGATCTGATCTGTGCCGCCTCCAGTCCTCATAAGCATCTTTAACTGCTGTAACTAATAATACAATGGACAATGGCAAGATGGAGGCACCACGCCCAAAAACCGCAAGTTGAGGAAGCTGATTGAGGATAGCAATGATAAGGAAATATATGTAGGCAACTCTGTGAAACTGCTCAAAAAGATTTCTTGGCAAGAAGCTCAAAACAGAATACTTGGCTGTCCTAATGGAATTTCCAGCAAATTCAAACCTTTCATTTGTCTTTAAGGCATCATTTATATACACCAATCTCGCATCCTCATTGTTAATCTCTCTATGGGACATGGACAAGCTAAAACCTTCGGAATCAGCATGCGATCCCTGTGGAACACTCTTTGATCCGAAATCAACAAAGCCAACCTCTTGGAAAGAGCTGGCTCTCCAACTGTTCGACTGAATGCCTCCATGAGATGATGAATTTTGCAAGGTATTTGGTGATTGTTGTTGGGGGTTAACATTGACAATCTGGGCATCATCTAAACTCATACCGGATTAAGATGATGTAAGGTCAAGGGATGGATGGATGGATGGATCAAAAGTGGTCGATCTGTAGTAGTGATGATCTGAACATCACACCCACCTCTATCTTTCGCTAATAAACAATTCAATCTAAACTAAATCTCAAGATTCTAACAACAACTACAGCAGGCATATCTATCGAACAAAGATTTGCATGCGTCTACAACATGTTCGACGAAAAACCCAACTGAAAATTGAAGTAAACTAACTAAATCATCACAAAAAAATGAAGGGTTTTTGAATCATCAAGAACAACTTACGTGTTTGAGCAACAGTAACAAGTTAAAGATTGTTGAAAGCTGAAATCAGTCGAAGACAGCGACGGCCCTCTTGCGCAAAGATGATTTATGCATTTATGACGTGAAGGGGGAAGATCCAAAGACATTTTATTCACCTAAAATTTTAGAAGAAAACTGGTAGTGGTAGTGGGTGCAACGATGGATCGCAGAAAAATTGGAAAAGAAGGAAAGAAAATCGAATTGCCGTCCTGAGAAGAAAAGAAAAGGTCTGGGGAGAGAGAGTATGGTGAGTTGTTTAAGAAAATAGAGATTTATTTATATTAATGGCAGCATCAATCATGCATTGAAGTGTCCGAAAACTGACCCCTATCCCTCTGGGAAAATTCTTCCACTCTTCACTCGAAAAGAATTACCGGATTCCAATTAGTTTTTGTTACTTCAAGATTTATGTTTGAAGAACAACCGATTAAATGTTGGTTTTTTCCTTTTTACACCCTGATACACCCTAGTTTACGATGTGTAGGCTAATATTTAAAAAAAGTCAAAATATATATAAATACCCTAATATGATATAGACGAGGGTACAAAAGATAACATTTAAAATGTTGGATGAAAAGTATGTTAATAATTAATATTTTTTGTAAATATTAGAAAAGTTAAATATCGTATATCTAAGTGTTTGAACAAAACCTAGATTCTAACATTCATTTTCTATTTTTTATTATTTTATTGTTTTTATTGTTTTCTTAATTATTTTATAAATTAAAAATAAGAAAAGTATGATTTTTGTAAGAACTTTCCTTGTAAAGTTTTATGATTTTTTTGTTTTGTTGAGGTGGTAATGATGTGACAGAAAGAAATATGACAAGTGGAATTTTTGAAGGTTCCACCATTATAGATGCTTTTAGTTCTCTTTGATTTTTTTTGAATAGAAAATTTAATTTTTTTAAAAATAAAAAATTAAAAGTTCAATTTTTAAAAAGAATTACATATCTTCAAATATTTTTTATGTTAAAGATTTCAATATTTATTATATTATTAAAATATTTTATAACTTTATTATTGTTATGTATTTTATAAAATATAAAATAATAATATTCTTTGTTGGATATAAATAAAAAATTAATTATTTTCCATAAATTCCTTAAACTTAGGGGCTTTTTTATTTTTTAGAAAAAAATAGAGAGTTTATACAAAATCGGGGTAGGTTTTCGTCGGGTTCAAGTGGATTTCGGGTAGGACTTGTTCGGTCGGGTAAATCGGGTTAAATCATGCTTAACACTATCGAGAAATTCTTCAATAAGGTGAGCTATTATTGATTTCCCTTAAGTGGAACTCTAGAAGTAGATAATGCTTGTTTTGCATTAGATGCACCAGTGAACACTGAACAACCACCATGCACGAAAAACGACAGAAAAAATTGTTAGATCCCAAACTAGCAACAATTGAGAAAACTCCATAAAATGCAGAGAAGAGATAGAGAATTAAAGAACATTAATCACAAAATCATCAACTCATATTCATGTATTCATCGTTATGGAGGGAATTGTGAAGAACACCACATATTAGAATGAACCGACTCTCATAAGTCTGTATGTGTGCAAAGTGTGTTCTCTCCCAAAACTTACATTCAAATGAAGCTAAGACACCATATTTATAGGTGCCCAATACAAGTGTTAAGCCCAAGCCCATAAAACACTAAAAAGGCCCAAAATACAATTCTTTATAAAACTTTCTATCTAATTGGGGCTAATTAGATCTAACAATCTCCCCCTAAAGTTTTATAAAGAAAGCATCATCAAATATTCTCCCCCTTGCTTTCTTTAGAAGCTCTTATGTGCCATTCTTCAAGTCTTCAAGGCGTTACAAGCTCCCCCTCAAATGTAGGCTCATATTCTTGAAAAAGCGAGACATTTTACACGTCTTATCCAAATTCATGACTCAACTTTATCACTGTTTTTGACCATTGAGGAGACTTATTAAGAGAAAATATAAAACATGCACATTGACTTCAGCCTCTTAGCTTATCAACAAGCTTTGATTCAGCCAATTTGGATGAAAATTGAGTGAGTTGTGCAAGTTTTCCCTCTGCTGCGCAAAACAGTCATCAAAACAAAGAATTTGACGCTTTAGACCTCGTTGAGTTGAGTTCGGCTCCGAGCCTTAGATTGAAAAACGAGAGGATATTGTGACAATAATATGTCACACACGTAACTTGAATCCATGAAGAACGGATATGCGAACATCCATCGGAAATCGAAGGAGTATGAGTGAAAATCATTGCTTTCGTTCCGGCATTAGTCGGCGGACTTTGACGGTGAATAAGACGTGTCGGCTCACTGAATTTGAGAAAATTCAAAACTTCAAAGTCGTGCATATGTGTGTTATCGTTCCAACGCAACCGGATTCATGTAGATTGGAGCTTCGAGTAAAAAGATGTGCGCGTGTTTCGAAACGTCGCAATGTTGTCGTAAAACCGAAAAATAATCGGGTTATGGGCTTTGGTTCAATGTGAGCTCCGGACCAACATACTTTGAATTTGATGCTTTAGACTGCCCCTGGTCCGTCTCTGGTCCATCGTGGATTTTGGTCTTCATGGGCTCTGATTAGACTTCTGATTTGAATGAGTTCTGGATCGAATTAAACTTACGGACAAGAACTTTGTGTCTCATTAAGCTCTGAGTGCACTTCTTATGAAACTTCTGAAGATTAACCTCTGTCTTATGAAGCTCTGTTTGAGGTGACTGCAGAATGCATCTGATTGAAAATTTCATTGAAGCAGACTTCAAGATTAAGCTCTGAGCGTTAAGCTTCCATTAAGCTCGTTTTATTAAGAATTTTCGGACTTCGGAGCGACATTCGAAGGTCCGTATGGCTTCGTGTACACGATTTTAAAAGCTTTTGGATCAAAGCTTCGATGTAAGTTCCTTCGAATCACATCTTCCGACCGTCTTACGATGTACAAAAGAAAACGGACTGAAGTGCACATCCGGACAGCAAACATAAGTTTCGTACGACTTCTGATCGAAGCTTCTGAACACAAGCAAAGACACAAACTTCTGGACTGCTTTTTTTTTGCATAAACGTGCTTTTGATTAAGCTGTCCCAATAAGCATATGGTTAATCTCTGTATAGATTCTGAATCAAATCTTGTGAAAACAATTGATTTTCTGATTAGCTGTGTCTCATTATGATCTGTATAGCTTCTGCAAGGTAAGCTTCTGAACATTAACTTCTGGACAATTCTTATTAACCTCTGCCTTAATAAGATTCTGAATGAAGTTCTGGATAAGCTTCTGATGAATAAAAGAAAAATGCGATGGATCGCTTGAAAGCTTATTCTGATTGAAGCTTCTGATGTGCATTTTCTGCACTTCTGAAATAGCTTAACCTTCTGATTAAGCGATGTGCACTTTCTGATTAAGCTCGAAGAGAGTGGCTTCTGATTACAAGCTTCTGTTTAAGCTTTATGCTATTAAGCTCTTATTAAGCTTCTGAATTGAAAAATCTTCTAACTAAGCGATAATTAAGCTCTGCAGAAAATCCTTCTGATCGTGACTTCTAGAATAAATCTTCTGGATTATAACTTCAGAAGGTAGACAACTTCATTTAGAAGATCAAGAAGCATTAGGCTCAGAACTCTTCTGATTTACATACAGAGCTTCCAAATAAATTTGCTTCTGTTTCATTTAGATCCAACCAGCTATCACCGGGTATTTATCAATCAGAGCTTGGCAGTCCTATCATACGATCCACTCACAACAAAAAGAGAACCTCTTCGAGAAAGGCAATCATGAGTTTCCAAAAGAGGAGTGTTCTGCCATAGTCTTTATCTGCTTCCCTGTCTCTACACGCCATATAGCTGAATCAATCAGTCTAATTACTTCAAGAATCTTTCCAACCTGTGCAATAAGCTCTATGAAGCTTAAAAAAAATGCTTCTGGACTTCTGCTTATTGATAGCTTGTATGAGCTTTGAAATAGCTTCTGATTCAGCTTATCAACAACTTCTGATCGAAACTTCTGATCGAAGCTCTGATTAAGCTCAATAAAGCTTCTAATCTAAAATAAACTTCTGAAATAGGGGTTCTGATCGAAGCTAACTTCTGATCTGCAGCATATGACGACTTTTGGTCGGCTTTCAGAAGATCTGATGTATATGTTTGTACTTCTAAGCATCTAAACAACATCCTAAAGAGGCCCAGAACTCTTCTGGTTTGCAAACAGAGTTTTCTGATTTGCAAACAGAAATCTCTGCATGAATAAGCCTCCTGCAGCAGCATCATCAGCAGATTTAATGGATTCAGCAGAAGCATTTGCTGCTTTGACAAAGTGAAAAATCAGCAATCCGAAGGCCAGAAGCTTTGAACTTTCCCTTGGATTTTGTCTTCTGATCATTAACAGCAGCAACCAACTTCTTACAAAGATTTTTCAAATGTATAAGATCATCTCTAACACCAACTTTGATAGCTCTCAATGCAGTAGCATTGCTCGGACTAATAAACTTCTGTTTCCTTAAGTTGTCAACTGTTCTGCACACCAGTTAAATGCATCTGTCAATAGTATCTTTATTTTTGATAGATACTTCAGCCCTAGTGTTGCTTGAGTGAGAAAACTTGAACCAAGTAGCTTTTGATCCTTTCATGCACAACTTTCTAGTTCGCATACAGAGCCTTCTAGTCTATATACAAAGCCTTCTGGTCTGCATACAGATTTCCTGCTTCTGATCAACAATATTTCTGATTAAGCTTCTGATCTGCTCAACCTTCTGGATCGAATTATGCTTTTGATATGAATTTCCGATTCATCAATTGGATGTTCAATAACAACCGAATACTTTGCAGAGAGCTAGAACATCTCTGAGTTTTCGAGGCTCTACATGACAAAATACACTAGTGGCAACAGACCTCTTCTAACCAAACTCGGACTTGCCTCTTAAGAAAAATTTAAGACGCTATAAACGATCTCTTAACAGCAGCAGCTACGATAATTGAAGCATTCTGATTTCGTTTCATGAGAGCTTGTAAACGGTAATGAACAAAGTTCGTGAACAGAATAAAACCATCCTGGAATCGAAGGCATTTCGATGTGAAATAGATGTGCTGGAATCCATATTTTCTCGCTCGATCCGTTTAGTGTGAATTCCTTGCCCTTAAAGAGAACCCAAGTAGATTACAAATAGACAACAAAGTCCCTATAGGCATGTTTGTGGACAGAATCATCAACCAGATCCTGAAACAGATTATATATAGAATCTGCCGGATCTTGCAGAAAATAGAGAACTATACAGGATACCACATGAATGACCAAGCCAACAACTCAAGATCTGTACAGAAAACGATCCAAATTCTGTTCAAAAGGAAATCATGGCCAGCGACAAACCCAGTATGAATTATTCATTTGGTGTTAATCAAATCCAACTGAAAGAAGAGAGTCCAATCTCAGATTTATATAAGGCCGGTATCAAAGATCAACGACTACTACTGAGATGCATAGAAGCAATGAACTCAAGCACACAACAAGATGAGATCAAAGATCAATCACCTACTTAGTGCTTAAAATATCAGACCAATGAAGGAGGGAGATCAAAATTAATCAAAACACATACACACATGTAGTAAACTGATCAGATCTAATAAACAGAAATTAAATCTTCACATGCACATTTCATCAAACATGTGGTGTGCAGAATCAAATTGGGTTTAGAATCAATAAAATCTTCCATGAATGATCATCCAAATCTCATCTAGATGAAATATTGGATCTCAAATAAGCTCAAAACAGAAAATCATATCATAGAAGTGATATTTGGGTTTAGGCTCATGTGATTGAAACAATAGAAGCACCAAAACACCAAAATCAATAACCAATTTCTACAATCGTTGCCATAGATGACCGAATTGAAGAAAAGTTTCTTCAATTGGCTCTGATACCAATTGTTAGATCCCAAACTAGCAACAATTGAGAAAACTCCATAAAATGCAGAGAAGAGATAGAGAATTAAAGAACATTAATCACAAAATCATCAACTCATATTCATGTATTCATCGTTATGGAGGGAATTGTGAAGAACACCACATATTAGAATGAACCGACTCTCATAAGTCTGTATGTGTGCAAAGTGTGTTCTCTCCCAAAACTTACATTCAAATGAAGCTAAGACACCATATTTATAGGTGCCCAATACAAGTGTTAAGCCCAAGCCCATAAAACACTAAAAAGGCCCAAAATACAATTCTTTATAAAACTTTCTATCTAATTGGGGCTAATTAGATCTAACAAAAATCAAGGCTCAAGAGATGAAGACACGGTGGTAGATGAAACATGCAACAGCGATTTAGAAAAAAATAAATAAATTCGGTCATGGGAATGCCATATGATTCTGCGAATGGTAAATGATGAATAGTGATAATGATCACAGTGGCATGCTATTAGGATCAGGACGTGGAAATCTAGGAATTAGAATTTAGAAAATAGGAATGTTAGGTTGTAACTCTATTTAGAATATGTATATTAGAATGTACACTACTACAAATATGACTTTTATACGCGCTCAATTATACACGCTTTTTGTCGTTTTTACTAAAAACGTGTATAAAAGATGGATATGGACCCTTTTTACACGGTTGAAATAAAACCGTTGCTAAAAATAAGGTTTTATACACGGTTCTAGAATAAAAACCGTGTAAACAGGGTACTTGACAATTACAGACGGTTGAAGCGATGAAACCGTGTACAAAAGTCACCTTTTATACACGGTTGCGTATAAAAAACCGAGTAAAAAATGTGTTACTTTTATACACGGTTGTGTATAAAAACCGTGTAGAAAAGTTACCTTTATCCACGGTTGTGTATACGAAACCGTGTATAAAAGTTACCCTTTATACACTGTTTTTTATACACAACCGTGTATAAAAAATAACTTTTATGAACGGTTTCTTATACACAACCATTTATAAATGTAACTTTTATACACAACCGATAACGGTATCTTTGGAGGTGGGTTCCATATGAGACCGGTTGGGGTTGATGATAATCAAATTTTATCTAAATAAATCATAATAATAATAATAATAATAATAATTATTGTAATAACAATAAATCCAAATAATTATTATTATTGTCTTAATAATATATAATGTTAATAATACTAATTAATGACAATAATAATAATACCAATGGCAATAAT
Organism: Silybum marianum; assembly: GCA_036898165.1. Classification (NCBI taxonomy): domain Eukaryota; kingdom Viridiplantae; phylum Streptophyta; class Magnoliopsida; order Asterales; family Asteraceae; genus Silybum; species Silybum marianum. Next base: position 17,751,848 of record CM072530.1, on the reverse strand, counting down.
AATATAACAATAATAATAATCTATACTACTTAATAAAAGAGATTTGCTTCTCTCTTAAAAACAAGCACTTAAAGCATATTGTACTACTACCTAATGCACAATTACTTAAATCTCTTAAAAAACTGTTCATTTTCCCAAGACACTTAGGCCAGATTCAAATTCTGAAATGGTTGTTCAGTATACACTCTGGCTGTCAATCCATTCAGTATCAAACGCTTTCTCATCTCAAGAGGAAGCTTCGGTCTCATCTCTCATTTGATATATTCTATGACTCTCCATCCATCGTCGGACCTCCTTCCGTCGCCGGACCTCCTTCCATCGCCGGACCTCCTTCCATTGCCGATTATCCAGGTATTTATGTGTGTTTCATCTTCCTTCTTCCATCATAGTATTTTCTGCATTTCTTCAATTTTGGGTTTCTAGGGTTTATCTGGCTTCGCCCCTTTCTTAGTTTCAATTTGTGGTTTCTATCACATTGTGTGTGTTTCCATCGCACTCTGGTTTCTAGGGTTTATCTGGCTCCGATTGATTTTAGTCTATTTTATGGTTTTATGGTTCTTTATGGTTTTAGGGTTGTCAAGTTTTAGGGTTGTCCTTTCATCTCTATTAACGTTTGAATCAGACTAAAGCTTGCATCTCAAAGGTAATTTCCCTTCTGTCCGTGATCAAATATTTTACTTTATCAAGATTTCTTGATCAATTTTGTGGGTTTTCTGTTGAATTTGGGTACACTTTGCCAATGGGCTCTTTTGAACTTGAAGAAAAGTGAGTCCCTTACAAGACCCGTTATGTTGATTTGGACAGCAACTCAAATGGTGATATAATCATTCTTTGAACCCAAACATGGCTCTTATAGTCTTATTGGGATTTTGTGTTTTTATGGCTCCTTATTCAATTAAATCTCTTCCGGCCATTTTTCCATTTTTCCAGCATCATTCATCTATTGTTTCTGTTTGTTCCTATTTCCAGCATCGTTCATCTATTGTATCTGTTTGTTCATTTATTGTTTCTATTTGTTCTATTCATTTGCAAGTCATTGGTAAACTACTTCACTGAATTCATTTTCACTACACCTTCCATTCATCTACATTGCATTAGGTATTATGAATTTGATTTTACTTCTTCTTTGTTCTACGATCTCTACTTCTTCTTAAAGATTTTTGTTCTTTTTATTGATTGAAATTCGGACTGTTAGCTTTTTATAGATACTTTGTATGTGATACCCATCGTTCTTCAAGTTAGACCTCACAATCACTTGAAGGCAAAGTTGCAGCTTATTGAGCTTGAACAGACGACTTGAACAGACGACTTGAACAATGGTGAATAAGCCCAAATAAGCACAAATAAGCATAATAGTGATTTTATACAATAAAAAGTGCTTATTTGTGCTTAGGGACTGTTTGTAGCAACTTAATACAATAAAAAGTGCTTATTTGTGCTCATTTGTGCTTACGGACTATTTGTACTTAATCGCCTCTTTTTTTAGCTTAGGGACTGTTTTGGAGCTTATTTGACCTCAATGGTGATTTTATACAATAAAAAGTGCTTATTTGTGCTTAGGGACTGTTTGTAGCAGCTTATTGAGCTTAATGCTCTTAGGGACTGTTTGTAGCAGCTTAATCATAGCAGATTAAGCCCAATAAGCTGCTACAAACAATTCCTAAGTTCATTAAGCTCAATAAGCTGCTACAAACAGTCCCAAATGCCCAAATAAGCACAATGGTGATTTTATACAACAAAAAGTGCTTATTTGGGCTTAGGGAGTGATTGTACTTAATCACCTCTTTTTTTTTTGAGCTTAGGGACTGTTTTGGAGCTTATTTGACCTTGATGGTGATTTTATACAATAAAAAGTGCTTATTTATGCTTACGGGCTGTTTGTAGCAGCTTATTGAGCTTAATGTGCTTAGGGACTGTTTGTAGCAGCTTAATCATGGCAGATTAAGCCCAATAAGCTGCTACAAACAGTCCCTAAGTTCATTAAGCTCAATAAGCTGCTACAAACAGTCCCAAATGCCCAAATAAGCCCAAATAAGCACAATGGTGATTTTATACAATAAAAAGTGCTTATTTGTGCTTAGGGACTGTTTGTAGCAACTTATTGAGCTTAATGGTGATTTTATACAATAAAAAGTGCTTATTTGTGCTTAGGGACTCTTTTGGAGCTTATTTGACATCCTAAAGAAATACCACTAAAGTGCTTATTTGTGCTTACGGACTGTTTGTAGCAGCTTAGTGCGCTTAGGGACTGTTTGTGGTAGCTTAATTGGGTTTCATCTTTTTGCTGTTTGTTTTTTGGGGTTTGTGTGAAAAATTGAAATTGGAGAGATCAGTTACCATGATGTTAATGCCTCTGCGTTCTTATTCTGTACCCATGCAAATGATCATGTCGTATGGGATCCATGGATTTCCTCTTCCGCATCAAGAGGATCAGTGAGATCCACCTTTATTCCTTGCACTAGAAATGATATCACATATTCTTGGGGTCGAGAATTCAAGATTTTTATGTTCTAAAAAATTCAACATCAAATTATAAAATCTTCATATTTTGTATCAATATCGATTTTTGTTTTTGTTTTTCTAAACATGGTCAAAAGAATTGATGTACTTCAAAATCGCTTACATTTACCGTTCCCACTGCATTGTGCGGGCGGGTGTACAATTAAGGATAATGATTTCTATTATGAATTTGGTAGGTGCTTATTTTTGCCTTTGCTCCTGTGGTTTAAGAAGAGACCGTGGTATTTATATCTTTAATGTAGAATTTTTTATTGCTGCTTATGAGTATGCACATATATACCCATGGAGTTCTCTAGATTTGTGGAGCTCTTCTTAGATCTCCTTACGTTTGTTTTTGTTCCATAACCTATCCTCCCATGTTAAGTTCGAGTATGATAAAAATGACGTTAAGGTCACATTAATATACATCTTATCCACTCAGATCTTGGTTTAGAGCGAGATATATTGAGACATGATTATGTTTTCTGATTCTCAATAAAATTTGACAACCCGCCGCATTGCGCGGGTACACCACTAGTAATAATACAAATAAAAATAATTATTATTATCTTAATAATAATATAATCGTAATAATACTAATGACAATAATAATAGTACTAATAATAATAGGATTCCGTTCAAAAATAATAATAATAATAATAGGATAATAATAATAGTAAAATTATAATAAAATTACGAAACCCTGATAACAATTTTTACACTTTGACGGCTACCTCTCCAAATTCTCACAGCGGTTTCTACAAAATGACGATCCTTCCTCCGAAATTGCATTGTGTTTCCTCCAATCGACCACTGGGTTTCTTTTATCGACCATCGAGTTCCTCCATCGTTCTTAATATTCTCCAACGATGACGAATGCTTCCGATGAAGATGCAAATCTAAAAGTATATTCCAGAGGATCGTTTGGTATTATACGTTCATGCATTTGCTATATTGTCAAATGCACGAGACAAAGAAGGAAACCCTTGTAGAGAATGCGCAGTTGCTCATACAATTGACTGGTCTTGGATTCCCAATCATGGATAAATGTTTCCTCTTGGGCAAGCCACATATTCGGATAAAATTTGGCACTGATGACTTTGATCATAGATTCTCTATAAGTAAGGGAAGATATAAAAAAACTGAGAATCCACTAATTCTTGGCATACCAGGGTACATGGTGGATTATGTTGGAAATTTAGTTGAAAATTGTGGTTTTTAACTAACTTTGGACGCAATTAAATATGTATATATATATATATTATATATATAATAATGTTTTTATGGGTTTATGTTCTTCTATATGAGAGCTTCGAAACCACATATTATGTGTCCAAAACGGAGATTGTGTGAATGAGATATCGATGCTCAAAGGGCATACAAGCTCTTTGATAGGTTTTTCCTCCAACAGCTACATGCGCGCATGGGGGGTGCGGTTTGGCGATTTTGTGGCTAAATCTACCGAACTTGTGTGCGTGAGTATCTGCGGACACGAATGCAGCTCCAAATTCTCGGACTCGCGCAGGCCGGTTTTGCTAAAATTTTCGAATCCAGTTTTAATTTGTGTAACCGAAAATTGGTTTTTGATTTTAAAATCAAATCGGTTTTATTTTTTATTTAATGAAATTTCAGTTTTGATTTTCATTTTAATAAAAAACGACAAACCGATTACAAATCTTGACAATTAAAACTACATTTATGTCGTCGGTTTCATGGAGCTGATTTGGGATATAAATAGGAACCTTGGGGTTCATTCTAACACACAGACAACAACAATATCATTTTCTCTCTAAATTTAATTAGTACAGGTTTTTTTGTAAACAAATTCTAGATTCGAGTTTGGAACATTAAGCAATGAAATTCTATCTGTTTTGGCATACTGGGTATGAGCGACTACACTAATTTCGTTGTGTTCTATATTAACATGTTTAGATCCAGAACTGTATGATATGGTTTAAACTATCCATGATCACTTATCACTGGGGGACTGGTGATAAACTAAGATCATAATGAATTTTGGTTAAGGTCAAGTTGGGCCAGCATGTTGCAACCAAAGTCACTTGCACTTGTAGGTTCAAGTGTCAGAAGACCCGTTTTCAAGATCACTTCTTAGATCGGCGTCATAAAGTGAATCTTGAAGATGATGGTTATTCATTTTATCCTTTGACCTGAGATGTATATTGGGACCTTAAGCATAAGGAGTATTGTACTTTGATATATGTCTAACGTCGCCTTTGATCGGGTGATTATAAGGGCTATGTTAGGTGCAATACGATCTATGTAAGAGTCGTATGCATGCAATATGGAATTTGCTCCTCTCAAGTTGAGAGAGAAATCTTTGGCCCCTCGATGATATTAAAATGAGAAATGTATGGCCGTACACAAGTATATTGATTGAATCAATAATACTTGTTCTCTCATTAAATATCGGGATCAAGAAACATAATAATTAAACAATCAAGGATGAGCCAGATCCATGCCTTGAGTTCAATTAAGATATCGTGAAGCAAAAGGATAAGGAATACACTGATCGTCACATTGACTGTTGTCAATAGAACCTAAAGTTGAAGAGCGTTCATTCATTTGACTTTAGGGGCAGTGGCGCGTTGCTAGACACATAACCACTGTTTGTGTTTTATATGGCGTGTGCAAGTGGCAAACTATAGGATCTTATATGCCTACGTCATATGAAAACACTGCTGACGTCAGATGAACCTAGAGGGTCACACGCATAAGAATGTGTAGATCACGAATTAACCAAGTTGGTTATAACCTGGCAAAGTTACAAGTTGTAAAGTGTAGAATTATTATAATAGTAGAATAATAATTAAAGTGTGTGAAATATCATTATGTTAATTATGTAATTTAATTATTAAGTTAATAATTAAATTGGGCTAATTATTATATGAATAATTATAATCAAATATCCATCGGGCCTAAAATAATGTTTTATTTAAAAGCCCAAAAGGTTAAGTAAAGTTTACTTAAGTCCAAGCCAATTGTTTAATTAATTATTAAGTTAATAATTAATTAATTAATTAATTAAAATATGGAATGTTTTAATTATATCAACTAAACCTTGCGGGCTTAATTGAGTCAGGCCCGAGATTAAAGGAAAGGTATATAAAGGCATGTTGCCTTATTGAATTCATAATTCACATAACACAATTGAGAAACTTGAAGTTTGCTCTCTCCCCCCTCCTATATTGGAAATCGACAAACACACACACAAACACCAAGAATCGATTTCTTGGTGTTCTTGGGGTATTCGGGCTAGCAACCATTCATGATCGGATTCACATTCGCGTGGATACCGCTAGAGGGAATCTACTTTGATTCCTAACGCTTGATCCTCATCAACAATTCCAAACCATCGAGGTATTGTTCTAAACCCCCTATGCTTATGTTTAACCCTTAAAGTTGTTCGTAACGAATCCGGGATATCTAGGGTTTTTACCGGTTATTGTTTTGTTTTTTTCCGCTGCGCATGTTTATTGTGATCCCGGTATCGAAACCCTACAATGATCACGGATCTTTCGGTCATGGATATCACTACCATGGTTTTGGGGGTGAATGTGATCGGTTCAAATGCCAAAGAGTGGTGGATTGATACCAGAGCTACTCGTCATGTGTGTCATGACAAAAGCAATTTCAACACTTTCAAAGAGGTTGATAATGGCCAAAAGCTTTACATGGGAATGCCGCTACCGCCAAAGTCAAGGGTATGGGAGATGTGATCTTGAATATGACTTCGGGAAAAGAACTCAAACGTAAGGATGTATTGTATGGGAGAAGTGATATTGTGTGCGTGCGCATTTGCGGACACAAAGGCAGCTCTAAATTCATGGACCCGCGCAGGCCGGTTTTACTAAAATCTTCGAATCCAGTTTTAATTTTTGTAACCGAAAATCGGTTTTGATTTTAAAATCAACTTGGTTTTATTTTTTATTTAATGAAATTTAAGTTTTGATTTTCATTTTAATAAAAAACGACATATCGGTTACAAATCTTGACAATTAAAACTACATTTATGTCGTCGGTTTCATGGAGCAGATTCAGGATATAAATAGGAACCTGGAGGTTCATTCTAACAAACACTTCAGACAACAACAGTCTCGTTTTCTCTCTAAAAGCTCTCGACTTTCCGGCGGAATTTTCAGGCAACCCTCTCATCTCCAACAGTACTTCCAACTTATGCTTTTGTGCCCTGGGAACAGACGACAAATCTGTTAAAGGGTATGTGCAACACGAGCCTCAGCACGGGTTTTCTTTACTATTCCTCTGTCAAATTTTTTTGGCATTCGGTTTCCGTAATCTATTTTATTTATAAAAGAATTTGTTTCCTTGTAATTTAATTATAAATAATTCTGGTTCTACTTTATTTCTAACAATCTTAAACAAATTCGTCGTCTGTTTCGAATTTAATTAATATAGGTTTTTTGTAAACAAATTCTAGATTCGAGTTTGTTTCGAATAAATTTAACTTACTATTTTAAGTAAAGAGTTTGATACTGTTTTATGTTCTTTTATCTCACCACCTTGAAATTAGCTCGCTTCCTTACCGAAACCGCTCTTCAAATCAGTGAAGGACAGGCCGACGCTCAATCTGTGAGTGCGGTTGACGCGTGGAAGCATTCCGAATTTTATGCCGCAACTATGTGTTGAATGGGCTTACTGATCCTCTTTACAATGTTTATTGTAAGATGCCCACGGCTAAAAAATTATGGGAATCATTGGACCGGAAGTATAAACTAAAGATTCCGGAACAAAGAAACATGTTGTTGCACGTTTCATGGAATTCCAAATGATTGACTCAAAAACTGTTATGAGTCAAGTTCAAGACTTTCAGCTTATCATACATGATCTTCTAGCCGAAGGAATAGTTCTTACTGAGACTTTCCAAGTTGTGGTAATTATTGAAAAACTTCCCCACGGTTGGGTCGACTTCAAAAATTACCTTAAACACAAGAGAAAGGAAATGGTCGTGGAAGTGCTAGTGGAGCTTCTTCGTATTGAAGAAGACAACCGCATAGCTTTGAAGGGTAACTCCGACTCTTCAAAAGCTAATGTTGTGGAAGATGGTCAAGCTTCCAAGAAGTTTGACAAAGGCAAAGGTAAGGCTAAGAGTCTTGGTCCTCAAAGAGGAACCTTCAAGAAGAAGTTCAAATGCTACAATTGTGGCCAATCGGGTCACAAGGCGAATGAATGTAAGTTTCCCAAGAAGGAGCGAAATGCTAACACGGTGACTGAGGACTTAGTTAATATGATCACGGATCTTTCAGCCATGAATATCACTACCATGGTTTCGAGGGTGAATGTGACCGGTTCAAATGCCAAAGAGTGGTGGATTGATACCGGAGCTACTCGTCATGCGTGTCATGACAAAAGTAATTCAAAGAGGTTGATAATGGCCAAAAGCTCTACATGGGAAATGCCGCTACCGCCGAAGTCAAGGGTATAGGGGAAGTGATCTTGAAGATGACTTTGGGAAAAGAACTCAAACTTAAGGATGTTTTGTATGGGAGAATTGATCTTGTGTGGGTGCGCATCTGCGGATACGAATGCAACTCCAAATACTCGGGCTCGCGCAGGCCGGTTTTGCTAAAATTTTCGAATCCAGTTTTAATTTTTGTAACCGAAAATCGGTTTCGGATTTAAAATAAAACCAGTCTTATTTTTTATATAATGAAATATCAGTTTTGATTTTCATTTTAATAAAAAACGATATATCGATTACAAATCTTGACAATTAAAACTACATTTATGTCGCCGGTTTCATGGAGTTGATTCAGGATATAAATAGGAACCTTGGGGTTCATTCTAACACAGACATCAGACAAAAACAATATCGTTATCTCTCTAAAAGCTCTCGACTTTCCGGCATAATTGTCAGGCAAGCATCTCATCTCCGACAGTACTTCCTGCTTACGCTGTTGTGCCCTGGGAACAGACGACGAATCTGTTTAAGGGTATCGTGTTTAACACGAGCATCAGCATGGGTTTTCTTTACTATTCCTCTATCTAATTTTTTTTGCTTTCGGTTTCCGTAATCTATTTTATTTATAAAGGAATCTGTTTCCTTGTAATTTAATTATAAATCATTCTGATTCTACTCTATTTCTAACAATCTTAAACAGATTCGTCGTTTGTTTCGAATTTAATTATTATAGGTTTTTTGTAAACATATTCTAGATTCGAGTTTGTTTCGAATAAATTTAATTTATTGTTTTAAGTAAACAGTTTGATATTGTGGTGATAATAATTTTGAAAAATCTGTTTTTTCAGAATGAACTCTTCGACGGTTAACATTCCGGTTAACAACACCACTGCCACAACTGTTAACACTGCTGCCACGATTGATATACCACTTCCAAACACCATGGCAAACCATGTTGAAAAACCGGAGAAATTCTCTGGTTTGAACTTCAAGAGGTGGCAACATAAATCTTTCTTTTATCTCACCACCTTGAACTTGGCTCGCTTCCTTACCGAAACCGCTCCTCAAATCAGTGAACGACAAGCCGACGATCAATCTGTAACAGCGGTTGACGTGTAGAAGCATTCTGAATTCTTATGCCGCAACTATGTGTTGAATTGGCTAACCGATCCTCTTTACAATGTTTATTGTAAGATTCCCACGCTTAAAGAATTATGGTAATCATTGGACCGGAAGTATAAAATTAAAGATGCCTGAACAAAGAAAAATGTTGTCGCACGTTTCATGGAATTCCAAATGATTAACTCAAAAACTGTTATAAGTTCAAGACTTTCAGCTTATCATACATGATGTTCAAGCCAAACGAATGGTTCTTGGTGAGACTTTCCAAGTTGCGGTAATTATTGAAAAACTTCCTCCCGGTTGGGTCGAGTTAAAAAATTACCTTAAACACAAGCGAAAGGAAATGCCCGTGGAAAAGCTAGTGGTGCGTTCGTATTGAAAAAGACAACCACGTAGCTTTGAAGGGTAACTCCGGCTTTTCAAAAGCTAATGTTGTGGAAGATGGTCAAGCTTCCAAGAAGGTTGACAAAGGCAAAGGTAAGGCTAAGAGTCTTGGTCCACAAAGAGGAACCTTCAAGAAGAAGTTCAAATGCTACATATGTGGCGAATCGGGTCCCAAGGCGAATGAATGTAAGTTACCCAAGAAGGAGCGAAATGCTAACATGGTGACCGAGGACTTGGTTGCTATGATCATGGATCTCTCGGCCATGGATATCACTACCATGGTTTCGGGGGTGAATGTGATCGGTTCAAATGCCAAAGAGTGGTGGATTGATACCGGAGCTACTCGTCATGTGTGTCATGACAAAAGCAATTTCAATACCTTCAGAGAGGTTGATAATGGCCAAAAGCTCTACATGGGAATGATGTTACCGCCGAAGTCAAGGGTATGGGAGACGTGATATTGAAGATGACTTCGGGAATAAAACTCAAACTTAAGGATGTTTTGTATGGGAGAATTGATCTTGTGTGGGTGCGCATCTGCGGATACGAATGCAGCTCCAAATTCTTGGGCTCGCGCATACTGGTTTTGCTAAAATTTTCGAATCCAGTTTTAATTTTTGTAACTGAAAATCGGTTTTGATTTCAAAATCAAATCGGTTTTATTTTTTATTTAAAAAAATTTCAGTTTTGATTTTCATTATAATAAAAAACGACGTACCGGTTACAAATCTTGAGAATTAAAACTACATTTATGTCGTCGGTTTCATAGAGCTGATTCGGGATATAAATAGGAACCTTGGGGTTCATTCTAACACACACTTCAAACAACAATAGTATCGTTTTCTCTCTAAAAGCTCTCGACTTTCCAGCGGAATTATCAGGCAAGCCTCTCATCTCCGACAGTACTTCCTGCTTACGCTGTTGTGCCCTAGGAGCAGACGATGAATCTATTTAAGGGTATCGTGTGTAACACGAGCATCAACAAGGGTTTTCTTTACTATTCCTCTGTCTAATTGTTTTTGCTTTCGGTTTCAGTAATCTATTTTATTTATAAAGGAATCTGTTTCCTTGTAATTTAATTATAAATCATTCTGGTTCTACTTTATTTCTAACAATCTTAAACAGATTCATCGTTTGTTTCAAATTTAATTTTAATATAGGTTTTTTGTAAACAGACTCTGGATTCGAGTTTGTTTCGAATAAATTTAATTTACTGTTTTAAGTAAACAATTTGATATTGTGGTGATAATAGTTTTGAAAAATCTGTTTTTTCAGAATGGACTATTCGACGGTTAGCATTCCGGTTAACAACACCACTGCCACAACTGTTAACACTGCTGCCACGGTTGCTATACCACTGCCAAACACCATGGTGAACCATGTTGAAAAACCGGAGAAATTCTCTAGTTTGAACTTCAAGACGTGGAAACAGAAAATGTTCTTTTATCTCACCACCTTGTACTTGGCTCGCTTCATTACCAAAACCGCTCCTCAAATCAGTGAACGATAGGCTGACGCTCAATCTGTAAGCGCGGTTGATGCGTGGAAGCATTCCGAATTCTTATGCCACAACTATGTGTTGAATTGGCTAACCGATCCTCTTTACAATGTATATTGTAAGATGCCCACGGCTACAGAATTATGGGAATCATTGGACCGGAAGTATAGAACTAAAGATGACGGAACAAAGAAACATGTTGTTGCACATCTCATGGAATTCCAAATGATTGACTCAAAAACTGTTATAAGTTCAAGACTTTCAGCTTATCATACATGATGTTCTAGCCGAATGAATGGTTCTTAGTGAGACTTTCCAAGTTGCGGTAATTATTGAAAAACTTCCTCCCGGTTGGGTCGACTTCAAAAATTACCTTTAACACAAGCGAAAGGAAATGACTGTGGAAGAGCTAGTGGTGCGTCTTCGTATCGAAGAAGACAACCGCGCATCTTTGAAGGGTAACTCCGGCTCTTCAAAAGCAAATGTTGTGGAAGATGGTCAAGCTTCCAAGAAGTTTGACAAAGGCAAAGGTAAGACTAAGAGTCTTGGTCCACAAAGAGGAACCTTCAAGAAGAAGTTCAAATGCCACAATTGTGGCCAATCAGGTAACAAGGCGAATGAATGTAAGTTTCCCAAGAAGGAGCGAAATGCTAACATGGTGACCGAGGACTTGGTTGCTATGATCATGGATCTTTCGGCCATGGATATCACTACCATGGTTTCGGGGGTGAATGTTATCGGTTCAAATTCCAAAGAGTAGTGGATTGATATCGGAGCTACTCATCATGTGTGTCATGACAAAAGCAATTTCAACACGTTCAAAGAGGTTGATAATGGGCAAAAGCTCTACATGGGAATGTCGCTATCGCCGAAGTCAAGGGTATGGGGGAAGTGATCTTGAAGATGACTTCGGGAAAAGAACTCAAACTTAAGGATGTTTTGTATGGGAGAAGTGATCTTGTGTGGGTGCGGATCTGCGGACACGAATGCAGCTCCAAACTCTCGGGCTTGCGCATGCCGGTTTTGCTAAAATTTTCGAATCCAGTTTTAATTTTTGTAACCAAAAATGGGTTTTGATTTCGAAATCAAATCGTTTTTCTCTTTTATTTATTAAAATTTCAGTTTTGATTTTCATTTTTATAAAAAACGACGTATCGGTTACAAATCTTGACAATTAAAACTACATTAATTTATGTCGTCGGTTTCATGGAGCTGATTCGAGATATAAATAGGAACCTTGGGGTTTATTCTAACACACACTTCAGACAACAACAATATCGTTTTATCTCTATAAGCTCTCGACTTTCCGACGGAATTTTCAGGCAAGCCTCTCATCTCCGGCAATAAATCCTGCTTATGCTGTTGTGCCTTGGGAACAGACGACGAATCTATTTAAGGGTATCGTGTGCAACACGAGCCTCAGCACGGGTTTTCTTTGCTATTCCTCTGTCTAATTTTTTTTTGCTTTCGGTTTCCGTAATGTATTTTATTTATAAAGGAATCTGTTTCCTTGTAATTTAATTATAAATCATTCTGGTTCTACTCCATTTATAACAATCTTAACCAGATTCGTCATGTGTTTCGAATTTAATTAATATAGGTTTTTTGTAAACAGATTCTAGATTCAAGTTTGTTTCGAATAAATTTAATTTACTATTTTAAGTAAACAAGTTGATATTGTGGTGATAATAATTTTGAAAAATCTATTTTTTCAGAATGGACACTTCGACGGTTAACATTCCGGTTAACAACACCACTGCCACAATTGTTAACATTGTTGCCACGGTTGCTATACCACTGCCAAACACCATGGCAAACCATGTTGAAAAACCGAAGAAATTCTCTGGTTTGAACTTCAAGAGGTGGCAACATAAAATGTTCTTTTATCTCACCACCTTGAACTTGACTCGCTTCCTTACCGAAACCGCTCCTCAAATCAGTAAAGGACAGGCCGACGCTCAATCTGTGACCGCGGTTGATGCGTGGAAGCATTCCGAATTCTTATACCGCAACTATGTATTGAATGGGCTTACCGATCCTCTTTACAAGGTTTATTGTAAAATTCCCACGGCTAAAGAATTATGGGAATCATTGGACCGGAAGTATAAAACTAAAGATGCCGGAACAAAGAAACATGTTGTTGCACGTTTCATGGAATTCCAAATGATTGACTCAAAATCTGTTATTAGTCAAGTTCAAGACTTTCAGCTTATCATACATGATATTCTAGCCGATGGAATGGTTCTTAGTGAGACTTTACAAGTTGCGGTAATTATTGAAAAACTTCAAACACAAGCGAAAGGAAATGGCCGTGGAAGAGCTAGTGGTGCGTCTTCGTATTGAAGAAGACAACCGCATAGCTTTGAAGGGTAACTCCGGCTCTTCAAAAGCTAATGTTGTGGAAGATGGTCAAGCTTCCAAGAAGTTTGACAAAGGCAAAGGAAAGGCTAAGAGTCTTGGTCCACAAAGAGGAACCTTCAAGAAGAAGTTCAAATGCTACAATTGTGGCCAATCAGGTAACAAGGCGAATGAATGTAAGTTTCCCAAGAAGAAGCGAAATGCTAACATGGTGATCGAGGACTTGGTTGCTATGATCATGGATCTTTCAGCCATGGATATCACTACCATGGTTTCGGGGGTGAATATGATCGGTTCAAATGCGAAAGAGTGGTGGATTGATACCGGAGCTACTCGTCATGTGTGTCATGACAAAAGCAATTTCAACACGTTCAAAGAGGTTGATAATGGCCAAAAGCTCTACATGGGAATACCGCTACCGCCGAAGTCAAGGGTATGGGGGAAGTGATCTTGAAGATGACTTCGGGAAAAGAACTCAAACTTAAGGATGTTTTGTATGGGAGAAGTGATCTTGTGTGGGTGCGCATCTGCGGACACGAATGCAACTCCAAACTCTCGTGCTCGCGCATGCCGGTTTTGTTAAAATTTTCAAATCCAGTTTTAATTTTTATAACCAAAAATGGGTTTTGATTTCAAAATCAAATCGGTTTTCTCTTTTATTTAATAAAATTTCAGTTTTGATTTTCATTTTAATAAAAAAACGACGTATCGGTTACAAATCTTGACAATTAAAACTACATTAATTTATGTCGTCGGTTTCATGGAGTTGATTCGAGATATAAATAGGAACCTTGGGGTTCATTCTAACACACACTTCAGACAACAACAGTATCGTATTCTCTCTATAAGCTCTCGACTTTCCGGCGGAATTTTCAGGCAAGCCTCTCATCTCCGGCAATACGTCCTGCTTATGCTGTTGTGCCCTGGGAACAGACGATGAATCTATTTAAGGGTATCGTGTGCAACACGAGCATCAACATGGGTTTTCTTTACTATTCCTCTGTCTAATTTTTTTTTGCCTTCGGTTTCCTTAATCTGTTTTATTTATAAAGGAATCCTCTTTACAATGTTTACTGTATGATGCCCACGACTAATGAATTATGGGAATCATTGGACCAGAAGTATGAAACTGAAGATGCCGGAAGAAAGAAACATGTTGTTGCACGTTTCATGGAATTCCAAATGATTGACTCAAAAACTGTTATGATTCTAGTTCAAGACTTTCAGCTTATCATACATGATGTTCTAGCCGAAGGAATGCTTCTTAGTGAGGCTTTCCAAGTTGTGGTAATTATTGATAAACTTCCTCCCGGTTGGGTCGACTTTAAAAATTACCTTAAACAAAAGCGAAAGGAAATGACCGTGAAAGAGCTAGTGGTGCGTCTTCGTATTGAAGAACACAACCGCATAGCTTTGAAGGGTAACTTCGGCTCTTCAAAAGCTAATGTTGTGGAAGATGTTCAAGCTTCCAAGAAGTTTGACAAAGGCAAAGGTAAGGCTAAGAGTCGTGGTCCACAAAGTGGAACCTTCAAGAAGAAGTTCAAATGCTACAATTGTGGCCAATGGGTCACAAGGCGAATGAATGTAAGTTTCCCAAGAAGAAGCGAAATGCTAACATGGTGACCTAGGACTTGGTTGCCATAATCTTTCAAAGAGGTTGATAATGGCCAAAAGCTCTACATGGGGAATGTCGCTACCGCCGAAGTCAAGGGTATGGGAGAAGTGATCTTGAAGATGACTTCGTGAAAAGAACTCAAACTTAAGGATGTTTTGTATAGGAGAAGTGATCTTGTGTGTGTGCGCATCTGCGAACACGAATGCAGCTCCAAATTCTCGGGCTCGCGCAGATCGGTTTTACTAAAATTTTCGAATCCAGTTTTAACTTTTGTAACCAAAAATCGGTTTTCATTTCAAAATCAAATCGGTTTTTTTTTATTTAATAAAACTTCAGTTTTGATTTTCATTTTAATAAAAAACAACGTATCGGTTACAAATCTTGACAATTAAAACTACATTTATGTCGTCGGTTTCATGGAGCTGATTCGGGATATAAATAGAAACCTTGGGATTCATTCTAACACACACTTCAGACAACAACAATATCGTTTTCTCTCTAAAAGCTCTCGACTTTCAGGTGGAATTTTCAGGCAAGCCTCTCATCTCCGGCCGTACTTCCTGCATATGTTGTTATGCCCTGGAAACAGACGACAAATCTGTTTAAGGGTATCGTGTGCAACATGAGCCTCAGCACGGGTTTTCTTTGCTATTCCTCTGTCTAATTTTTTTTTTGCTTTCAATTTCCATAATCTATTTTATTTATAAAGGAATCTGTTTCCTTGTAATTTAATTATAAATCATTCTTGTTCTACTCTACTTATAACAATCTTAAACAGACTCGTCATGTGTTTCGAATTTAATTAATATAGGTTTTCTGTAAACAGATTCTAGATTCGAGTTTGTTTCGAATATATTTAATTTACTGTTTTAAGTAAACAGTTTGATATTATGGTGATAATAATTTTGAAAAATCTGTTTTTTCATAATGGACTTTTTGACGGTAACGTTCCGGTTAACAACACCACTGCCACAATTGTTAACGTTGTTGCCACGGTTGCTACACCACTGCCAAACACCATGGCTAACCATGCTGAAAAACCGGAGAAATTCTCTGGTTTGAACTTCAAGAGGTGGAAACAAAAAAATTTCTTTTATCTCACCACCTTGTACTTGGCTCGCTTCCTTACTGAAACAGCTCCTCAAATTAGTGAAGGACAGGCCAACGCTCAATCTGTGAGCGCGGTTGACGCGTGGAAGCATTCCGAATTCTTATGCCACAACTATGTGTTGAATGAGCTTATGGATCCTCTTTACAATGTTTATTGTAAGATGCCCACGACTAAAGAATTATGCGAATCATTGGACCGGGAGTATAAAACTGAAGATGCCGGAAGAAAGAAATACGTTGTTGCACGTTTCATGGAATTCCGAATGATTGACTCAAAAACTGTTATGAGTCAAGTTCAAGACTTTCATCTTATCATACATGATGTTCTACCCGAAGGAATGGTTCTTAGTGAGACCTTCCAAGTTGCGGTAATTATTGATAAACTTCCTCCCGATTGGGTCGACTTTAAAAGTTACCTTAAACAAAAGCGAAAGGAAATGAACGTGAAAGAGCTAGTGGTGCGTCTTCATATTGAAGAAGACAACCGCATAGCTTTGAAGGGTAACTCCGGTTCTTCAATAAGCTAATGTTGTGCAAGATGGTCAAGCTTCCAAGAAGTTTGACAAAGGCAAAGGTAAGGCTAAGAGTCTTGGTCCACAAAGAGGAACCTTCAAGAAGAAGTTCAAATGCTTCAATTGTGGCCAATCGGGTCACAAAGCTAACGAATGTAAGTTTCCCAAGAAGGATCAAAAAGCTAACATGGTGACCGAGGACTTGGTTGCTATGATCACGGATCTTTCGGCCATGGATATCACTACCATGATTTCGGGGGTGAATGTGATCGGTTCAAATGCCAAAGAGTGGTGGATTGATATCGGAGCTACTCGTCATGTATGTCATGACAAAAGCAATTTCAAGACTTTCAAAGAGGTTGATAATGGCCAAAAGCTCTACATGGGAATGCCGCTACCGCCGAAGTCAAGGGTATGGGATAAGTTGAAAGACCCTAATTACATTAATAATATCAAAAGTTACTTTTTAGACCATTGAAGGACTAACGGAATATAATATTTACGAGTTTCAAGTTCGAAATGTCCACTTGGGTTACAGAGCATTTTCGTAAGCAGCCGTTTTCCAAAATATTCCAAAACGGACAAATCTAAAGTAATAACTTTGTGGAAATGTAAACTATATACAAGACGAAGGACATTAGCTACCCATTAACTAAATACTAGTAGTTACAACAAAAAGACGACTAATAATTTACAACCCGAAGTTGTATTCGACTAACTACTTAATATCCAAAAGAGTTGTTCTACCGGAAACACGAAAAGCAAGTATCTCAAACTACTCGAGCTTATTCTTCGCCTTATCCACATGACATGTAAAAATATGAACAACTAAAGGGGTAAGCACAAAATGCTTAGTGAGTAAACGGGTATTACTGATTACTAAAGCTTCACAAATGTAATCCATGGAAGTCAATGATTGCGAAGGATGTAAATAATGTAACATGTAATCATCATTCGTGAATCAAACATCTGAATATCAAATATTGGAGCAAACACGTATTTCCTGGACACGCAAACCGACCCACACAGGCTGCCAATTCCCAATGTGAGGGGCCTACCTGACTCACTCAGCGGCAAGGCGATTGGGAGGGGGCCTGGGGTCGAACCCAAGACCAACGGCCTATTGGAGCAAACATCTCCTCGCTCCTTAACCTACTGAGCTACACGCCATTGGCAATAATAGATATGCAACAATGTATATCACGTGGAAGCCAATAATAGATATGTACGACCACCGAGCTATCCCGGACATGGCGAGTACAACAATGTATCATAAATATCATACCACCCGAGCTATCCCGGCTAGTGGAATGATCTTCCCGTCCGAGCTATCCCGGACAACGGGGAAAATGACCGGACTCTAACACGGTCAAATACACATCATACCCAAGTAATCTCAGCGGATATGGGCTTAAGTGTGCCCTCTCCGGGTGAAACACAGAGTACCCACCGGTAGCACATATGGAAGGACGACTTACAATAACTAATAATCATTTGAAATCAATAAGGGGACATAACATGAATGAGCATGAAATCAAGTAGTGAATAGATAACACATGTCTAGCAAATAGTAAATTAAGTAATCCCATAAACTCACATTGCTTTCCGATAATCAAAATCGAGCCAAATTAGGCTCCAGGTCCATATAAGCCCAAACGTCGTTCAACGGTCACTTTGAAAGGACCAAATGGGTTTATTTAACACCTGTAATATGTATGTAAAGTTTCATAAAGATCTGACAACAATAACATAACCAAACTTAATTTAAACTCATTTGAGTTACTTAAATTTTCAGCTCAAAATCCACTTTTTACCAATTTTTAGAGGCAATTCTAACTAACTTACAACCCTTATTTCTAAAAAGCGTCTAAATGACAGGTTTAGAGCTACATATAGGCATTCCGAAACGTTCACAATCATAGCAATCTGAGCTACGGTGAACAAGTTATAGCTCTTTCAAAACAACCTCTCAGTCAATTTTGGTGCTGTCAAAATTACTAAGAAATTAGGTTAAAATCCATATTTTGGATTTTTTTCTTTGTTCCAACAATCAAAGTACCATCTAACCATGTTTATATTGTTGTTTACAAGATCAATACCCAAAGATTTCACCAAAATAGCCATTAATGAAGAAAATCAAAGTTCAACTTATGTTCTTCATTTTCAAAAGCTCTAAATCATCAATTAAGCATTCATAGCAACATAGTTAGGCTATAATCAAGCTAAATACAACATAATTCTAATGTAATTCAGATTAGGGTTCATAAACCCAAACCCTAGTATCACCAATTCAACTCTAACTAGCTTCAAATCAAGAAACTAACCAAGAAATTAGGTTTACCTTAATTTGTAGATGATTTTGGTGTAATAATCAAGCAAGAACACTTCGTAATTCACCCCTAATAAGCCAAAATCGTTCCTTGAAGTGAGTATGAACTTAAAGGTTGTTTTTGGGTGAAAAATGAAGGTAAATTGGGTATAATACGACTTTTTACGAGTTGAGTCGGCTGAAAACTCGGTTTGACTCACTAAACATGTAGATCCCAGAAAATATGCAAGCACAATGATATGAATGATAAAGCAATAAGAACAAAGTATTTAGAGATTTTCCGTAGTCGTATATCTTACTTGTGCGATTACAATGTTGATATGAAACTAATTTTAGCTCTATTGGTAATCGACTTCTTCTAATGATACCCTAGACTCCTATTTATATTGAAAGGTCTAAACTAATTAAGGAAAGAAAGAGTTTAAGGAATTATAAACTTTCTTTTACAATTAAAGCATATTCTTTCCTTATTTTATCACAACTAAAATAATAGACCTAACAAAACACTAAAACTCACATAACTTTTCGCTCGGACCTCCGTTTTTGACGTGGTTTTCGCTCAGCGTTCGTAATGAGATAATATACAACTTACAATATAAATATTCCAGAAAATATTTCCCCCAAAAAAATCGGTTTTAGACCACGAGCTTTCATTTTATAATCTTTCGGTCATCGACTAACACTTAGTTCAACTTTAACTCTTCAAACACATAATCTATCATGTTTTCCTCAATATATCTCAATCGTTCATCATTCTTCACCTCATCTAAGAAACTGTTTCCTCATACTTACCCAAACACTTCCGAAGATATCCAACATGAAATACATCGTGAATGCCAGATAACTCTTCTGGAAGTTCAAGTCGATATGCTTGTTTGCTAATACGTTCAATGATTTTGAATGGTCCAACAAAACGTGAACTAAACTTGCCTTGCTTACCAAATCGTAGAATACCCATCCAAGGAGAAACTTTCAACATAACCATGTCGCCCACGGTGAATTCAATCGGTCGTCAGCGCTTATCAAAGTATGACTTCTATCTATCCTGAGCGGCTTTCATTCTATCCCGAATAACTTGAAGCTTATCATGCGTAATTGGAATCATTTCGGGTCCAACAAGCAGTTTCTCACCTATCTCATGCCAACATAAGGGAGTACGTCATTTACGACCATATAAAGCCTCAAAAGGCGCCATACCGATACTCGAGTGGTAGTTGTTGTTGTATGAAAATTCAACGAATGATAGATGCATATCCCAACTACCACCAAACTCAAGTATACACGCACGCCACATATCTTCTAACGTATGTATCGTGCGTTCGGACTGACCATCAGTTTGAGGATGATATGTCGTGCTCAATGCTATGCGCATCCCTAGTTCTCGTTGTAAACCGGCCCAAAATTTCGAAGTAAATCGAGAATCTCGAACAGAAATTACCTTCAGAGAAACACCATGTCGTGTAATAATCTCGTCGATATAAATTTGTGCCCATTTATCCATAGAATACGATTCCCAAACAGGAAGAAAGTGAGCACTTTTCGTTAAGCGATCCACGATAACCCAGATACTATCATGCTGATGAGTCGTCTTTGGTAGCTTTATTACGAAATCCATTGTAGGTTCCTCTTATTTCCACACCGGTATATCGAGAGGTTGAAAGCTACCATAAGGTTTCTGGTGTTCAGCTATAACTTGTGAACATGTAACACATTGTTCCAAATATCGTCCGATATCACCCTTCATTCCCGGCCACCAATATTCAGACTTCAAATCATAATACATCTTTGTACTGCCCGGATGCACAGACATCCACGACTTGTGTGCTTCAGATGATACATGTTCCCGTATACCACCGAGTTTTGGAATCCAAAAATTCAAGTCCTCGATTATCCTCTGTCAGATACTGGACATAACCAACCATCCATTCTCACGATCAGGCTTCAAAGCTTCTACTTGCCGTTTTCGTATGTCGTCAACTAGTGTGCATGTCACTGACGTATGCATAATAGCATAACACATGGAGTTTGCATACGTCTTCCGGCTTAAAGCACCGACAACAACATTAGCTTTTCCTGGATGATACAAAATTTCACAATCATAATCTTTAAATCAGTTCCATAGCTCGTTGTTGCCTCATGTTCAAAGTCTGTTGAGTGAAGATGTACTTCAAACTCTTATGATCTGTGAATAGTTGACATTTGGTACCGTAAGTAGTGACGCCATAATTTCAGTGAAAAAACGACCGCTGCCAACTCAAGATCACGAGTTGGGTAGTTTTTTTCATAATCTTTCAACTGTCTCGACGTGTATGCAATTACTTTGCCTCGTTGCATAAGAATACAACCGAGACACAGTTTAGAAGCATCGATGTAAACTACGAAGTCATCACTTCCTTCTGGTAAAGCTAAAACAGGAGCATTCGTCAAACAATGCTTTAACTCCTGAAAAGCATTCTCTTGAGCTTCACCCCATTCGAACATGGCATCTTTTCGGGTCAACGAAGTTAATGGCACGGCGATTTTATAGAAATCTTGTATGAATCGTCTATAGTACCCCGCAAGTCCAAGAAAACTACGGACCTCAGATGCATTCTTGGGTTGTTCCCAATTCTATACAGCTTCAACTTTAGATGGGTCAACCGACACACCATCACCAGAAATCGTGTGACCTAAGAATTGCACCTAACCTAGCCATAATTCACATTTCGAGAATTTAGCATATAGACGTTCCTGTCGAAGCGTTTCAAGTATCTCACGTAAATGCTTCATGTGTTCTGCTTCAGATTTGGAATATACAAGAATATCATCTATAAACACGATCACAGATTTATCTATCATTGGTCGGCACACGCGGTTCATCATATCCATGAACGCTGCAGGTGCATTAGTTAAACCGAATGGCATAACTAAAATATCATAGTGGCCATAACGTGTACGGAAAGCTGTTTCCGGTACATCTCTTTTACGCACTCTAAATTGATGATAACCCGATCGTAAATCGATTTTAGAGAAGTAGTTCGCACCTTGCAATTGGTCGAACAAATCATCGATATGTGGAAGTGGATATTTGTTCTTGATCGTTACTTTGTTTGACTCCCGGTAATCGATACACATACGCATTGAACCGTCTTTCTTCTTGACAAATAGTACTGGAGCACCCCAAGGAGTAGTGCTCGGTCGGATGAAACCTTTATCGAGAAGTTCTTGCAACTGATTCATCATTTCTTTCATTTCAGCCGGAGCCAGACGATACGGCGTTCTAGCAATCGGTGCTGCACTAGGAATTAAGTCAATTCGAAATTCAACTTGTCTGTCAGGATGCAAATCGGGTAAGTCCTCGGGAAATACATCCGGGAATTCACACACAACTGGTACGTCACTAACCGTTTTCTTCACCTCCTTTGACGAATCAAGAATATAGGCTAAGTAGGAAGAACAACCTTTAGATAGGTGTCTCCGAGCTTTAAGCATAGAAATCAACTTTACGTCTTCTTTTTGCTTTTCACCGTAAACGTATAAATAGTCGTCGTTATTCGGTATACGGATTATTCGTTGAGAACACAGAATATCAGCCCGATTTCGAGCCAACCAGTCCATACCAATAACAATATCAAAGCTACATATATCCACCGGCACAAGATCTATAAGAAACTCATGCTCATCTAATTGCAGCACACAATCTTTGTAAACTTTATCAGCTAGTATAGATGTGCCATCAACAGTGTCAACATAAAAGGTTTAGCAAGCACATATGGCACAAAGTTTAAACATCGAGCAAACGTATGGGAAACGAACGAATTAATAGCACCGGAATCGAATAAGATACGAGCAAAATGAGAATTAACGAGAAATATAGCCATAACCACATCTGGCTTATCTCGCGTTTCCTCAGCAGTGATTTGAAAAGCTCTGGCCTGGGTGTGCTGTACCTCCTCCTTTTGACGGGGAGCACAACTAGTAGAAGGACGACGAACAGAAGCCTTACTTTCCTCAGGTTTAGATCGAAGGCATTCTCTCTGGCGATGGCCTATAGCACCACATGAGTAGCATGTCATATCCCTCCTCGGGCAGTTCGGCCTAATGTGACCAACTTCCCCAAAACCATGACATCTAACTTCAGGGCGAACAGTATTGCATCGGCCTCGATGAGCCTTACCGCAACATACATGACTCATACTACAGTGTGGAGGAGCATTCGACTGGAAAATAATCACAGTTAGAATACTATTAAATTTCAACATACATGACTCATACTTCACAATTGTACCTGCAGGCTATATGCCTGAGAATGAGGTTGAGGTCGCGATCTAGCTTGTGATTGAGTGTATCTCAGATTGGAATTCCGGGGAAATTGTTGTGTTGGTGCAGATGTCGCACCTTCAATACGAGGTCGCTTGGCTGGCGGAGCTGGATTAAGATCCGGGCGGTTCAAATCGTATTCGCGTCATCGCGCGGACTCCACTGCTTTCTCATACCCCGAAATGTCACGATTAGCAACGACATCTCGAATCTCCGGTCGCAATCCGTCTATAAAGTGGTCTATATGTTCCTATTCCGAAGTCAAGAAATGTGTGGCAAACTGTGCTTTATGATTGAACTCGGTCTCGTAGTCCACCACTGACATATTTCCTTGCTTGAGATTAAGAAACCCTTTTTCCAATCGTTTTTGTAGATCAGTTGGACAATATTGCTTGTTGAAACGAGTCTTGAAAGACTCCCAAGACATACTTTCTTTCTCGGTTTCACCTAAAGCAGCAAAAGTAGTATTCCACCATGTTAAGGCCCTACTTTTAAACATGGTCTTGGCATAGTTCACTTTATCATCATCTAGCACTCGGGTGATCCGAAAGACCTTCTCAGTATTCAATACCTATTTAAGTGCCTCCAATGGATCAACCTTCCCAAAGAACTCAGTAACACCGCTACTACGAAGGTTTTTGAAAGAGACTCAATCGATTTTGGATTTTGAGGTGTCACCCGTTTCTTTCTCCTTGCCTTTCGTTTTATTATCTCCGGACTTTCTATCGTCATGCTGTTGTTGGGCTAAAGTTTGCTGAAGCAATAAAGTCATACGTTGCATCAAACGTTCGCTTCGAGGAGACAACGGTGCCTCATCATCATTAATCTTCAGGTTTGGAGTATTTTCTCCCACATTGTCGTTAGTTGGGGTATGACTAGCTTTGCCACCGCCATTCATCTTTCTGAAAGTTACAACATATACATAACATTATATAGAGTCTTATAAGCAATTCCCAATCCCCACCAAGGTCTCTCCTAATTCTATATCCCGTTTAAATCAAAACTTACTTACTACGCGAAACCGACACAAGGTTTAAGTCCGAATACCGTTGTTGGTATCCAGTTCCCTTAAACCTAGGCTTTGATACCAAACTGAAAGACCCAAATTACATAAATAATATCAAAAGTTACTTTTTAGACCATTGGAGGACTAACGGAATATAATATTTACGAGTTTCAAGTTCAAAATGTCCGCTTTCTTTACAGGGCATTTCCATAAGCACATGTTTTCCAAAATATTCCAAAACGAACAAATCTAAAGTAATAACTTTGCGGAAACGTAAACTATATACAAGACGAAGGATATTAGCTACCCGTTAACTAAATACTAGTAGTTACAACCAAAAGACGACTAATAATTTACATGTCTGACAAATAGAAAATTAAGTAATTCCATAAACTCACAGTGCTTTCCGATAATCAAAATCGAGCCAAATTAGGCTCCAGGTCCGTATAAGCCTAAACATCGTTCCACTGTCACTCCTAAAGGACCAATTGGGTTTATTTAACACCTGTAATATGTATGCAAAGTTTCATAAAGATCTGACAATAATAACTTAACCAAACTTAATTTAAACTCATCTAAGTTACTTAAATTTTCAGCTCAAAATCCACTTTTTACCAATTTTTAGAGGCAATTCTAATCAACTTACAAGCCTTCTTTCTAAAAAGTGTCTAAATGACAGGTTTAGAGCTACATATAGGCTTTCCGAAATGTCCAGAATCATAGCAATCTGAGCTACGGTGAACAAGTTATAGCCCTTTCAAAACAGCTTCTTAGTCAATTTTGGTGCCGTCAAAATTACTAAGAAATTAGGCTAAAATCCATATTTTGGATTTTTTCTTTGTTCCAACAATCAAAATACCATCTAACCATGTTTATATTGTTGTTTACAAGATCAATACTCAAAGATTTCACCAAAATAGCCATTAATGAAGAAAATCAAAGTTCAACTTATGTTCTTCGTTTTCAAAAGCTCTAAATCATCAATTAAGCATTCATAGCAACATAGTTAGGCTATAATCAAGCTAAATACAACATAATTCTAATGTAATTCAGATTAGGGTTCATAAACCCAAATCCTAGTATCACCAATTCAACTCTAACTAGCTTCAAATCAAGAAATTAACCAAGAAATTAGGTTTACGTTACTTTGTAGATGATTTTGGTGTAATAATCAAGCAAGAACACTTTGTAATTCACCCTTAATAAGCCAAAATCATCCCTTGAAGTTAGTATGAACTTTGAGGCTGTTTTTGGGTGAAAAATGAAGGTAAATCGGGTATAATACGACTTTTTACGAGTTGGGCCGAGTTGACTAGGCTGAAAACTCGGTTTGACTTACTAAACACTAAAACTCACATAATTTTCGCTCGGGCCTCCGTTTTTGACGTGGTTTCCGCTCACGCGTTCATAACGTGATAATCTACAACTTACAATAAAAATATTCCAAAAAAAGTTTCCCAAAAAAAATCGGTTTAAGACCACGAGCGTTCATTTTATAATCTTTCGGTCATCGACTAACACTTAGTTCAACTTTAACTCTTCAAACACATAATCTATCATGTTTTGGTCACATAAACACGTATAAAAAAGATAATCGCAACGTATTTGAAGAAGTGGATGTTACAGAAGTGATCTTAAAGATGACTTCGGGAAAAGAACTAAAACTAAAGGATGTTTTGTATGGGAGAAATGATCTTGTGTGCGTGCGCATCTGCGGACACGAATGCAGCTGCAAATTCTTGGGCTCGCGCAGGCCAGTTTTGCTAGAATTTTCGAATCCAATTTTTATTTGTGTAACCGAAAATCGGTTTTATTTTTTATTTAATGAAATTTCAGTTTTGATTTTCATTTTAATAAAAAAACGACGTATCGGTTCCAAATCTTGACAATTAAAACAACATTTATGTCATCGGTTTCATTGAGCTAATTCGAGATATAAATAAGAACCTTGGGGTTCATTCTAACACACACTACAGAGAACAACAGTATCGTTTTCTCTATAAAAGCTCTCGACTTTTCGGCGGAATTTTCAAGCAAGCCTCGCATCTCTGGCAGTACTTCCTTCTTATGTTGTTGTGCCCTAGGAACAAACGACGAATGTGTTTAAGGGTATCGTGTGCAAGGCGAGCCTCGGCACGAGTTTTCTTTTCTATTCCTCTGTCTAATTTTCTTTTTACTTTCAGTTTCCGTAATCTATATTATTTATAAAGGAATCTGTTTCCTTGTAATTAAAATATAAATCATTCTAGTTCTACTCTTTTTTAAACAATCTTAAACAGATTCGTCGTTTGTTTCGAATTTAATTAATATAGGTTTTTTGTAAACAGATTCTAGATTCGGATAACATTCCAGTTAACAACACCACTGCCATAATTGTTATCACTACTGCCACGGTTGCTACACTACTGTCAAACACCATGGCAAACCATGTTGAAAAACCAGAGAAATTCTTTGGTTTGAACTTCAAGAGGTGGCAACAGAAAATGTTCTTTTATCTCACCACCTTGAACTTGGCTCACTTCCTTACCGAAACCGCTCCTCAAACTAGTGAAGGACAGGTCGACGCTTAATCTGTGAGCGCGGTTGACGCTTGGAAGCATTTTGAATTCTTATGATGCAACTATGTGTTGAATGGGCTTACCATGTTTAGTGAAGGACCGATCCTCTTTACAATGTTTAATGTAAGATGCCCACGTCTAAAGAAATATGGGAATCATTGGACCGGAAGTATAAAACTGAAGATGCCGGAACAAAGAAACATGTTGTTGCACGTTTCATGGAATTCCAAATGATTGACCCAAAAACTATTATAAGTTCAAGACTTTCAACTGATCATACATGATGTTCTAGCCGAAGGAATGGTTCTTAGTGAGACTTTCTAGGTTGCGGTTATTAGTGAAAAACTTCCTCCCGGTTGGGTCGACTTCAAAAATTACCTTAAACACAACCGAAAGAAAATGCTCATGGAAGAGCTACAGGTGCGTCTTCGTATTGAAGAAGACAATCGCATAGCTTTGAAGGGTAACTCCAGCTCTTCAAAAGCTAATGTTGTGGAAGATGGTCAAGCTTCCAAGAAGTTTGACAAAGGCAAAGGTAAGCCTAAGAGTCTTGGTCCACAAAAAGGAACCTTAAAGAAGAAGTTCAAATGCTAAAATTGTCGCCAATCAGGTCACAAGGCGAATGAATGTAAGTTACCCAAGAAGGAGCGAAATGCTAACATGGTGACCGAGGACTTGGTTGCTATGATCACGGATCTTTCGGCCATGGATATCACTACCATGGTTTCGGGGGTGAATGTGATCGGTTCAAATGCCAAAGAGTGGTGTATTGAAACCGGAGCTACTCGTCATGTGTGTCATGACAAAAGCAATTTCAAAACTTTCAAAGAGGTCGATAATGGCAAAAGGCTCTGCATGGGAATGCCGCTACCGCCGAAGTCAAGCGTATGGGAGAAGTGATCTTGAAGATGACTTCGGGAAAAGAACTCAAACTTAAGGATGTTTTGTATCGGAGAAGTGATCTTATGTGCGTCCGCATCTGCGCACACAAATGCAGCTCAAAATTCTCGGGGTCACGCAGGCCGGTTTTACTAAAACTTTCGAATCCAGTTTTAATTTTTGTAACCAAAAATCGGTTTCGATTTTAAAATCAAATAGGTTTTATTTTTTATTTAATGAAATTTCTGTTTTGATTTTTATTTTAATAAAAAAACTACGTATCAGTTACAAATCTTGACAATTAAAACTACATTTATGTCGTCGGTTTCATGGAGCTGATTCGAGATATAAATAGGGACCTTGGGGTTCATTATAACACACACTTCAGACAACAAAAATATCGTTCTCTCTAAAAGATCTCGACTTTCCGGCGGAATTTTCAGGCAAGCTTCTCATCTCCGGCAGTACTTCATGTTTATGCTGTTGTGCCCTATGAACAGACGAAGAATGTATTTAAGGGTATCGTGTGCAACGCGAGCCTCAGCACGGGTTTCCTTTGCTATTCCGCTGTCTAAATTTTTTTGCTTTCGGTTTCCGTAATCTATTTTATTTATAAAGGAATATGTTTCCTTGTAATTTAATTATAAATCATTCTAGTTCTACTCTATTTCTAACAATCTTAAACAGATTCGTCGTCTGTTTCAAATTTAATCAATATAGGTTTTTTGTAAACAGATTCTAAATTCGAGTTTGTTTCGAATAAATTTAATTTACAGTTTTAAGTAAACAGTTTGATATTGTGGTGATAATAATTTTGAAAAATCTGTTTTTCCAGAATGGACTGTTCGACGGTTAACATTCCGGTTAACAATTCCACTGCCACAACTGTTAACACTGCTGCCACGGTTGCTACACCACTGCCAAACACCATGGCGAACCATGTTGAAAAACCGGAGAAATTTTCTTGTTTTAACTTCTAGAGGTGGCAACAGAAAATGTTCTTTTATCTCACCACCTTGAACTTGGCTCGCTTCCTTACCGAAACCGCTCCTCAAATTAGTGAAGGACAGGTCGACGCGCAATCTGTGAGCGCGGTTGACGCGTGGAAGCATTTCGAATTCTTATGCCGCAACTATGTGTTGAATGGGCTTACCGATCCTCTTTACAATGTTTAATGTAAGATGCCCACGTCTAAAGAATTATGGGAATCATTGGACCGGAAGTATAAAACTGAAGATGCCGGAACAAAGAAACATGTTGTTGCACGTTTCATGGAATTCCAAATGATTGACTTAAAAACTGTTATGAGTCAAGTTCAAGACTTTCAGCTTATCATACATGATGTTCTAGCCGAAGGAATAGTTCTTAATGAGACTTTCCAAGTTGCGGTAATTATTGAAAAACTTCCTCCCGATTGGGTCGACTTCAAAAATTACCTTAATCACAAGCGAAAGGAAATGGCCGTGAAAGAGCTAGTGGTGCGTCTTCGTATTGAAGAAGACAACCGCATAGCTTTGAAGGGTAACTCCGGCTCTTCCAAAGCTAATGTTGTGGAAGATGGTCAAGCTTCCAAGAAGTTTGACAAAGGGAAAGGTAAGGCTAAGAGTCTTGGTCCACAAAGAGGAACCTTCAAGAAGAAGTTCAAATGCTACAATTGTGGCCAATCGGGTCACAAGGCGAACGAATGTAAGTTTCCCAAGAAGGAGCAAAATGCTAACATGGTGACCGAGGACTTGGTTTCTATGATAATGGATATTTCGGCCATGGATATCACTACCTTGGTTTCGGTGGTAAATGTGATCGGTTCAAATGCCAAAGAGTGGTGGATTGATACCAGAGCTACTCGTCATGTGTGTCATGACAAAAGCAATTTCAACACTTTCAAAGAAGTTGATAATGGCCAAAAGCTCTACATGGGGAATGTCGCTACCGCCAAAGTCAAGGGTATGGGAGAAGTGATCTTAAAGATGACTTCGGGAAAAGAACTCAATAATAAGTATGTTTTGTATGGGAGAAGTGATCTTGTGTGCGTGCGCATCTGCGGACACGAATGCAGCTCCAAATTCTCGGGCTTGGCGCAGGCTGTTTTTGCTAAAATTTTCGAATCCAGTTTTAATTTATGTAACCGAAAATCGGTTTTGATTTGAAAATCAAATCGGTTCTATTTTTATTTAATGAAATTTCAGTTTTGGTTTTCATTTTAATAAATAACGACGTATCGCTTACAAATCTTGACGATTAAAACTACATTATGTCGTCGGTTTCATGGAGCTGATTCGGGATATAAATAGGAATCTTGGGGTTCATTATAAAACACACTTTAGACAACAGTATGGTTTTCTCGCTAAAAGCTCTCGACTTTTTGGCGGAATTTTCAGGCAAGCCTCTCATCTCCGGCAGTACTTCATGCTTATGCTGTTGTGCCCTGAGAACAGACGACGAATCTGTTTAAGGGTATCGTGGGCAACACGAGCCTCTGCACGAGTTTTTTTACTCTTCCTCTGTCTAATTTTTTTCTTTGCTTTCGGTTTCCGTAATTATTTTATTTGTAAAGGAATATGTTTCCTTGTCATTTAATTATAAATCATTCTGGTTCTACTCTATTTCTAACAATCTTAAACAGATTCGTCATCTCTTTCGAATTTAATTAATATAGGTTTCTTGTAAACAGATTTTAGGTTCGAATTTTTTTAGAATAAATTTAATTTACTGTTTTAAGTAAACAGTTTGATATTGTGGTGATAATAATTTTGAAAATCTGTTTTTTAAAAATAGACTCTTCGACGGTTAACATTTCGGTTAATAACACCACTGCTACAACTGGTAACACTACTGCCATGGTTGCTACACCACTGCCAAACACCATGGCGAACCATGCTGAAAAACCGCAGAATTTTTTTGGTTTGAACTTCAAGAGGTGACAACAGAAAATGTTCTTTTATGTCACCACCTTGAACTTGGCTCGCTTCCTTACCGAAACCACTCCTCAAATCAGTAAAGGACGGGCCGACGCTCAATCTGTGAGCGCGGTTGACGCGTGGAAGCATTTCGAATTCTTATGCTGCAACTATGTTTTGAATGGGCTTACTGATCCTCTTTACAATGTTTATTGTAAGATGCCCACGGCTAAAAAATTAGGGGAATCATTGGACCGGAAGTATAAAACTGCAGATGCCGGAACAAAGAAACCTGTTGTTGCACGTTTCATGGAATTCCAAATGATTGACTCAAAAACTGTTATGAGTCAAGTTCAAAACTTGCAGCTTATCATACATGATGTTATAGCAGAAGGAATGGTTCTTAGTGAGACTTTCCAAGTTGCGGTAATTATTGAAAAACTTCCTCCCGGTTGGGTCGACTTCAAAAATTACCTTAAACACAAGCGAAAGGAAATGGTCGTGGAAGAGCTAGTGGTGCGTCTTCTTATTGAAGAAGACAACCAAATAGCTTTGAAGGGTAACTCCGGCACTTCAAAAGCTAATGTTGTGGAAGATGGTCAAGCTTCCAAGAAGTTTGACAAAGGTAAAGGTAAGGCTAAGAGTCTTGGTCCATAAACAGAAACCTTCAAGAAGAAGTTCAAATGCTACAATTGTGGCAAATTGGGTCACAAGGTGAATGAATGTAAGTTTCCCAAGAAGGAGCGAAATGCTAACATGGTGACCGAGGATTTGGTTGCTATGATCACGGATCTTTCGGCAATGGATATCACTACCATGGTTTCTGGGGTGAATGTGATCGGTTCAAATTCCAAAGAGTGGTGGATTGATACCAGAGCTACTCGTCATGTGTGTCATGACAAAAACAATTTTAACAGTTTCAAAGAGGTTGATAATGGCCAAAAGCTATACATAGGGAATGTCGCTACCGCCAAAGTCAAGGGTATGGGACAAGTGATCTTGAAGATGACTTCAGGAAAAGAACTCAAACTTAAGGATGTTTTGTATGGGAGAAGTGATCTTGTGTGCATGCGCATCTGCAGACACAAATGCAGCTCCAAATTTTCGGGCCCGCGCAGGCTTATTTTGTAAAAAATTTCGAATCCAGTTTTAATTTGTGTAACCGAAAATCGGTTTTATTTTTTATTTAATGAAATTTTTGTTTTGATTTTCATTCTAATAAAAAACGACGTATCGGTACAAATCTTGACAAATAAAACTACATTTATGTCGTCTGTTTCATGGAGATGATTCGGGACATAAATAGGAACCTTGGGGTTCATTCTAACTCAAACTTCAGACAACAACAATATCGTTTTCTCTCTAAAAGCTCTTGACTTTCCGGTGGAATTTTCAGGCAAGCCTCTCATCTCCGGCAGTACTTCCTGCTTATATTGTTGTGCCCTGGGAACAGACGACGAATCTGTTTAAGGGTATCGTGTGCAACACGAGCATCTGCACGAGTTTTCTTTACTATTCCTCGGTCTAATTTTTTTTGCTTTCGGTTTCCGTAATCTATTTTATTTATAAAGGAATCTGTTTCCTTGTAATTTAATTACAAATCATTCTGTTTCTACTCTATTTCTAACAATCTTAAACAGATTCGTCGTCTGTTTCGAATTTAATTAATATAGGTTTTTTGTAAACATATTTTAGATTCGAATTTGTTTCGAATAAATTTAATTTATTGTTTTAAGTAATTTAGACACAAAGGGGGGGATTGTTAGAATTTAAATTAATTGTTTCAAAATAAGGAAACGTTGTTTTATTGTAAACATGGCAAGTGTATGATGTCATTCTCCTTGTTTCCTTATATAGTTTAATCCTTTGATATAAATAGGCGTATAGAGGTCATTGTATTGGGACGTGCGATATATTGAGAGCTAAATTGTTAGAGATAGAATTGATATATTAATCAATACAAGTGAGATATCCGACTTCGGATCATTATTAATTCCGTGTTCATCATGTTCTTATTAAAAGCTTTAGTATTTGATCATATTCTGGGATCCACAATTGGTATCAGAGCTACACGATCTGAGTTTTGATCTGATTCTAATCGAGTTCGAAAAACAAGGTAAAAATCTCGAATCTAACACTGTTAAAAAACTTATCGATTCAAGCTTTCCAAGCCTGAATCGACAAGATTTCTTATCGCATCTTTGTTTATCGACAAATCGTGTTTATCGCATCTTTGAGTATCGATAAAACTTTTTTATCGCATCTGTTATTATCGACAAGTATTTTATATCGAATCTTCTATTATCGATAAGAATTTTTATCAGCTCTTTATCACCCGACAAGATTCGGTTTCTCATTCAATTTTTTTTAGTTTAATTCTTTGTACTTTTACTTCTCTTTTATTAGAAAACTCAGGGTCTCTGACTTCTGCAGCTTTTCTAGTTTAAGAATTCTCAAGTACACTGATTAAACGTTAAGTAAATCTTTTTAATTTATTTTTGACATTATTGGGGATTCGGGAACTTAGATCTTCTCTTCCTTAAAAAGACGTTGTTCATTTTGATCGACGAAGGCTTCGTTCTTGCTCTTCAAAATAAAGATAAAAAGGAATTTCAGAATCTTGGTTTAACTCACTTTCTTTAGACCCGACAAGTTTCTTATCGCCACCGTTTTACCCGACATAAATACTTATCGGCTCTTATTTACCCGATATAAAAATTTCTCGATTCTGCTCAACCCGATAAGTTTTCTTTTCGAGTTCTCGTAACCCGATATAATTTTTTATCGCGTCCTTTATTGTCGATAAGGTTGTTTTTCTATCAAAATCGAGATTTTACTTTAAGTTCTCAAAACTCTTAGAATTTTTTTCAAAACTCCTTGGTTGAGATCACTCTATCAAGTACTATGACTTCACGCGAAGCAATGTCGATCGGTTCAGACACAAAACCCCCGATTCTATTTCCGGGCGAATACTCTCAGTGGAAGGACCAGTTTCTCGACTTCATTGAACGTAGTGATTACGCCGATGAAATCATGAGTTCCATTAAATAAGGTCCTCCACCCGTGTTCTATCAAGACTTTCATCCTTTCCGAATGCCACTCCTCCTGTCGCTGCCAAAAGAGGGGTCAAACCCAAATCCTCCTGGGATGCCGATGAAAAGAGAATCATGAAAGGTGATCAACTAGCACCCTCATACCTCCTAATGAGCCTCCCAAATGAGATCTACATGAGCATAGACAACCACAAAAGATCTGACAAAGAGATGTGGGAAGAAATTGAAAAGTTTATGCTAGGAACAAAGATTGGGACTCAACTGAAAATCACAAACTGCATCTCTCAATACGAAAAATTCAAAGCCAAAGAGGGTGAAAGTCTTACGAATACTTACACTCGTTTTGTTCAATTGGTGAACGAGGTAAGCAAAAACCATATTCGTATGACAAAGATCGAGAACGACGTGAAGTTTGTTAGCAATCTTCAACCTGAATGGCGTCGTTTTGCCAACTAAATAAAACACAGCAAATTTCTCGCTGAACTCGATCTTCACGAAGTATATGAAACCCTACAACAAGACGAGGAGGTACTTGAAGCCACGGGGACAAACAACAAAACCAAAAAGACTTCTGATCCAATTGCTCTAGTAGCAAAAGAAAGCTCTCCTTTATCCCAAAGCACATCTCAAGACGTCATTCCTGAATTAGAGGACGAAGAATTCGACTATGATCCAGAGATTGCCAAATTCCAACAGCAATTGGCTTTTCTCACAAAATCATTCCAACAAAAGTTCTCTCGTTGCTCAAATCCCAATCAACAAAGATATGCTTCGGGACCAAAGAATCATGAGCGTAAAGCTATGTTTGAAACAAAACCAAGGAGAGAAGAATCTCGTCCACCACCTAAACCAGAAGAAAAATTCAAGGGTGAAATGAGCCTGTGCTACAACTGCGGAAAATCCGGCTACTATGCTCATGAATGCAAAAAGCCAATAATCAAAGACCCAAACTACTACACTTACAAATTGATGTTGGCTAAAGAAAAGGAGGCCGGAAAAGTACTCATGGCGGAAGATGAACATTGGCTCAATCATGGTAATGATGATGATGATATGGAAAACGATATACAAGCACACTTTAGTTTGATGGCTACTCTGATGATTCCACTTCTAACGCTTCCGACTACACACCCGAGGTAAGCAATTCTGACTATGACAATTTTGTTTCCCAATTGCATGATTTGATGATTCAATTGAAAGAATTACAATCTAAGTTGCAAACCGAGAAGCTCTTGGTTTCCAACTTAGAAGCACGTCTAGAAAATAATAATAATCAACTGCTAATTGTCCAATCTGAACTTGCCACCTCTCAGAGTATTGCTCAAAATCATCAAAAGGAGAAAACCATTTTTCAAAACAAAAATTTGAAGTTAAAACAACAAATCTCGGATCTCACAAATCAACTTGACAAATCTAAACATGAGACCGAAGAATTTTCATCAAAATTTGAGTTTGTCACCATACAAAGACAAGATCTTTTGGAAAAACTCAAACCCAAACTATACATGATTGGTCAAACTGAGCAAACAATTCACTTAAACGCTCCAAAAGATTTAAGTCCAAAGATGGCATTAGGATTTGATAACCCAAAATGCTTAGAAAAGGACATCTACAATACTCCGACTATCTATAAATTTGAATATCTAAACCTTGGTCCGGAATACAAAATTCAATTTATGAAGTCGAATTCCGACGTCAAAGAAAGGGAAGATAGGAATCGGAAAAACAAGAATTTTCATCAAATTCCTTTCTGCTATCCTAAGACAGTAGAAACGGAATCTTCAAAAGAAACTCTTCCTAACGACTATTTTCCATCTTATACGGACGAAGAACTTCAAACTCAAATTCTTGAATTTAAACCATATATTCTCACCTTATTTTTAAAAAAGAAAATTGTTCAACTTGAAAAGGTGTTGGAGTATGAACGTTCTTCATCAGAAAAGAAAAAAGAGGCATTAATCACCAGAATTCAAAATTTAGAAAACAAAGCTTTACAAACTCAAAACCCCGAAGTTGATACAGCTTCAAATATTTCTTCTTGTAAAGCCTTTGTTAGCTCATATTTGGATGACTGTGATTTTTTCTACTTCTCGATTGATCCTAACTACTGTCCTCCAAAACAAAAATGTTCCCTCTCTCATGAAAGGTGATCAACTAGCACGCTCATACCTCCTAATGAGCCTCCCAAATGAGATCTACATGAGCATAGACAACCACAAAAGATCTGACAAAGAGATGTGGGAAGAAATTGAAAAGTTTGTGCTAGGAACAAAGATTGGGACTCAACTGAAAATCACAAACTGCATCTCTCAATACGAAGAATTCAAAGCCAAAGAGGGTGAAAGTCTTACGAATACTTACACTCGTTTTGTTCAATTGGTGAACGAGGTAAGCAAAAACGATATTCGTATGACAAAGATCGAGAACGACGTGAAGTTTGTTAGCAATCTTCAACCTGAATGGCGTCGTTTTGCCAACTAAATAAAACACAGCAAATTTCTCGCTGAACTCGATCTTCACGAAGTATATGAAACCCTACAACAAGACGAGGAGGTACTTGAAGCCACGGGGACAAACAACAAAACCAAAAAGACTTCTGATCCAATCGCTCTAGTAGCAAAAGAAAGCTCTCCTTTTTCCAAAGCACATCTCAAGACGTCATTCCTGAATTAGAGGACGAAGAATTCGACTATGATCCAGAGATTGCCAAATTCCAACAGCAATTGGCTTTTCTCACAAAATCATTCCAACAAAAGTTCTCTCGTTGCCCAAATCCCAATCAACAAAGATATGCTTCGGGACCAAAGAATCATGAGCGTAAAGCTATGTTTGAAACAAAACCAAGGAGAGAAGAATCTCGTCCACCACCTAAACCAGAAGAAAAATTCAAGGGTGAAATGAGCCTGTGCTACAACTGCGGAAAATCCGGCCACTATGCCCATGAATGCAAAAAGCCAATAATCAAAGACCCAAACTACTACACTTACAAATTGATGTTGGCTAAAGAAAAGGAGGCCGGAAAAGTACTCATGGCGGAAGATGAACATTGGCTCAATCATGGTAATGATGATGATGATATGGAAAACGATATACAAGCACACTTTAGTTTGATGGCTTACTCTGATGATTCCACTTCTAACGCTTCCGACTACACACCCGAGGTAAGCAATTCTAACTATGACAATTTTGTTTCCCAATTGCATGATTTGATGATTCAATTGAAAGAATTACAATCTAAGTTGCAAACCGAGAAGCTCTTGGTTTCCAACTTAGAAGCACGTCTAGAAAATAATAATAATCAACTGCTAATTGTCCAATCTGAACTTGCCACCTCTCAGAGTATTGCTCAAAATCATCAAAAGGAGAAAACCATTTTTCAAAACAAAAATTTGAAGTTAAAACAACAAATCTCGGATCTCACAAATCAACTTGACAAATCTAAACGTGAGACCGAAGAATTTTCATCAAAATTTGAGTTTGTCACCATACAAAGACAAGATCTTTTGGAAAAACTCAAACCCAAACTATACATAATTGGTCAAACTGAGCAAACAATTCACTTAAACGCTCCAAAAGATTTAAGTTCAAAGATGGCATTAGGATTTGATAACCCAAAATGCTTAGAAAAGGACATCTACAATACTCCGACTATCTATAAATTTGAATATCTAAACCTTGGTCCGGAATACAAAATTCAATTTATGAAGTCGAATTCCGACGTCAAAGAGAGGGAAGATAGGAATCGGAAAAACAAGAATTTTCATCAAATTCCTTTCTGCTATCCTAAGACAGTAGAAACGGAATCTTCAAAAGAAACTCTTCCGAACGACTATTTTCCATCTTATACGGACGAAGAACTTCAAACTCAAATTCTTGAATTTAAACCATATATTCTCACCTTATTTTTAAAAAAGAAAATTGTTCAACTTGAAAAGGTGTTGGAGTATGAACGTTCTTCATCAGAAAAGAAAAAAGAGGCATTAATCACCAGAATTCAAAATTTAGAAAACAAAGCTTTACAAACTCAAAACCCCGAAGTTGATACAGCTTCAAATATTTCTTCTTGTAAAGCCTTTGTTAGCTCATATTTGGATGATTGTGATTTTTCCTACTTCTCGATTGATCCTACCTACTGTCCTCCAAAACAAAAATGTTCCATCTCTCAAGAACAAATAGATAAGGAATTAGATGACCTTGAGAAAATAAGTTTTCAAAACGAAAAATCTACACTTAAATCCGATGAATGTTTACGTGAACCAACTGCTAAATTTGACTTCAATCCTACACTTCCAAGTCATATGGAGTTTTTGGACAAAGGCAAGAAACCTGTTGAAACAATCTTGATTCCGGAGGTTCAAAATGAGTGTTCCACTAGTCAAATCAATAACACTCATTCTAACCAAACGACTCAAACTCATTTTGTCCCAAAAAGTATTAACTGGGGTCCTGTTGATGTTTCAGCTGTTCATACTTTAAAGACAAACAAGTTTTGGTTGAAAAAGGCAAATGCACTCCAAAGTCGTCATTCCGCAATAAAGAATTTTTTTTTTCGAATTCTACAAATGTCAAAAGAACCAATAGTCATTTTCTATTTCCATATACTATTCGTTCGTTTCGACATTTAATTAAATTTTCACGTAATCAAATTTGTTACTCAAATTGCGGTGTGAATGACTTTATGCGTTTAAATTCTTTTGATTATGGTTGTGATTATTATCCGAACATGCATTATTCATACAATTTTCATCATATTCATTTTCCAACTCCACCTGTTTATAAATGGGTTCCTAAAGAGACCATGACTAACTCCCCTAAGTCCCACTTCATATTGGTACTCAAAGGTGCCAAGTCAACTAACCCCGAAGGATCCATTTACAAATGGGTATCTAAATCTGCCTGATTTTATGCAGATCGGTCATGTATGGTACTTAGATTCTGGATGCTCCAAACACATGACCGGACAAAAGGAGTTGCATGCCAATTACACGGAGAAAAAGGGAGGATTCGTAGGTTTTGGCAACAATCATTTAGCACCTATCAAAGGACATGGAGACATCATTCAAAACAACATCACAATTTTAGATGTTTCCTATGTTCAAGCCCTGAGCCACAATTTGCTAAGCATTGGCAAATTCTATGACAAACAACTCGAAGTTAACTTCCGACCCGAACGATGCTGTGTGCGAACCTTTGAAGGTAAGGAATTATTAGCCGGCATGCGCAAATCCAACTTGTACACCATCGATCTTTCCTAAGTGAACGCTCCTTCAAATGTCTGTCTTTTATCCAATGTCTCTAATCCCAAGAACTGGTTGTGCCATCGACGACTTTCTCATTTGAACTTCAAAAATATCAATCGCCTCTCCATTCACGGATTAGTCACTGGTTTACCAAAGATAAAGTTTGACAAACCTCACCTGTGCGAAGCATGCGAGATGGGAAAGATGAAGAAAGTTTCTCACAAACCCAAGGTGGTACATAGCACAACTCGACCTCTTCAACTCATCCATATGGACTTGTGCGGCCCAATGCGGACTCAAAGTATTCATGGCAAGAAATACGTTCTCGTTATGGTTGACGATTTTTCTCGATTTACATGGGTTAAATTTCTTCGCTCAAAGAAATACGTTCTCGTTTCGGCCGCAATCATATGCTAGTTGAAGCTGCTCGAACTATGCTTGCATTTTCCAAACTGCCACACTACCTTTGGGCCGAAGCAATCAATATTGCTTGCTACACTCAAAACTGTTCGATCATCAACAAGCGATTCAACAAGACACCTTATCATTTGGTCTACAACCGCATTCCATCCATCGATCACCTTTACACCTTCAGCGGTCGCTGCTTCATTCTGAATGAAAAGGAAGATCATGGAAAACTCAAGCCAAAAGCCGATGAAGCCTACTTTCTTGGCTACTCTCCAAACGCATCAGCA
Organism: Silybum marianum; assembly: GCA_036898165.1. NCBI lineage: Eukaryota > Viridiplantae > Streptophyta > Magnoliopsida > Asterales > Asteraceae > Silybum > Silybum marianum. Next base: position 17,712,357 of record CM072530.1, on the reverse strand, counting down.
TATCGGGTCTACATGAAACAAGCGCGTTGTGTCACGGAAAGTGTCAATGTTCAGTTTGATACTAAAGCCGAGATGGCTCCTGAACAAGAAAGTTCTGGACCCGCACTCACTGTTATCTTAGCTTCCGAACAACTCCGTTCGGAACCTGATCAAAACCCCGCTCAAGCTTCCACTTCCAAAACCGCTTTCTCAGATCTGGATGATTCATTCAAGCACTTTTACTCGGATTATTTCGGCTCTTATACCGACATTCCCAAACAATCACCCCGCCTACCTTGGAGGTTGCCAAGACTACCAATCTTTCTGGACCGCCAGTTACAACGGAAACCGTCTCAACTGCTGCAACTCCAAGCGCATCTGCCACCGCTAGCCCCGCTCAACCACTTATTCAACCAAATTCTGACTCGCTCCCTACGGAACCGGCATCCTCTCCCCCACCTTCAGCTTCATCTCCTAAGGATGTCACGAGTTCCACAAGATCTTCTGACGTGGTTCCAGCCTTGGAATCACTTCAAGATCTTCCCCTCGGTACATATGAAGACGATACCTCGGACCCCAACGCGTTTCAACCACTTCCCCACAGTACCAAATTGGTCCGTTCTCATCCAACCGATCAGATTATTGGAGATCCAACCAAAGCAGTCACAACGCGATCTGCCTCGGCCAACGATTGCCTGTTCTCTACTTTTTTAAGCAAGATCAAACCCACATCCATTCAAGAAGCAATGAACGATCCTGATTGGATTGTGCCCATGCAAGACGAACTCAATCAATTTGAAAGCCTGAAAGTTTGGCGTCTCGTTCCCCGTTCACAAAACAAAACCATCATTGGCACCAAATGGAATATTCAAAAACAAAAAAGATGAAGATGGGATTGTCATTCGCAACAAAGCCCGACTTGTCGCAAAAAGATACCGCCAACAAGAAGGTATTGATTATGACGAGACATTTGCACCTGTGGCCCCCATTGAAGCAATTCGGATGTTCTTAGCTTATGCGGCACACAAGAACTTCGTCGTTTTTCAAATGGATATCAAAACTGCCTTCTTAAATGGTGTGCTACGTGAAGAGGTGTATGTCTCTCAACCCGATGGGTTTGTTGATCCTTCCAAGCCAAATCATGTGTATCTCCTCGATAAGGCTCTCTATGGCTTGAAACAAGCCCCACGCGCATGGTTTGACAGTCTTCCTGATTATTTGGTGAAAAACGGATACTCCAAAGGTTAAATTGATCCAACTCTTTTCATTAAAAAGGAAAATGGTGATATTATGCTAATTCAAATCTATGTGGACGACATTATTTTCTGTTCGACTAATCCACAACAAAGTAAGAATTTCTCCGAGCTCTTGATTGCCAAGTTCAATATGAGCATGATGGGAATGATGAATTTTTTCCTCGGTCTTCAAGTCAAACAATATTTAACGGGAATATTAATTAACCAATCGAAATACATCTCAGATATGTTACGTAAATATAACATGACGACATGTACACCGATTGGTACTCCCATGTCTCCGGGTTCGAAACTACACGCTGATCTCTTGGGAAAAGCGGTGGATTCTAAAACCTATCGGGGAATGGTTGGTTCTTTAATGTATTTAACGGCTAGTCGACCGGACATAATGTTTGCCACATGCTTATGCGCTAGATATCAAGCATCTTCTAAAGAATCTCACCTTAGTGCTATAAAACGTATTTTTCGATATTTAAAAGGTACTACTGATCTTGGCCTATGGTATAGGATACGGGCTTCGAGTTAACTGCTTTTTTAGATGCTGATCATGCCGGATGCATGCTTGATCGAAAGATCATGACGGGACGCATTCAGTTCTTAGGAGATAAATTGGTGAGTTGTTCTCAAGTATTATGGATTAGCACGCAACTCAAGGACTATGGTTTCTGGTTTGATAAGATTCCTATTTATTGCGACTCCAAAAGCGCAATCGCCATTTCGAGCAATCCTGTTCAACACACCAAGACGAAACACATCAATGTTCGGTATCATTTTATTAAAGACCATGTCGAAAGAGGTGCGATTGAACTATATTTTGTTAATACAGAACTTCAGCTTGCCGACTTGTTCACAAAGGCATTGGATGAAAAACGCTTCCAGTTCCTAGTTCCAACTTAGGCATGCTAAATCTCAAAACCTGATTTCCAATCGGTATTTTCAAAAATACACAAAAAGCCCATTCAAGCTTTATGAAAATTTCACTTCTTAAAGTGAATTTTTCATCATTCTTGAATTATCATTTTGTGAATTTCTGTTTCAATTCAATGTTCCGTATTTTCAAATTTCTTTTTGTCTCATACACTTTTTCGTTATGTCTGTGTTTTTTTCCTTTTTGTCTCGATGTTGTTATCTAACCTATCTTCATTCAAGGGGGAGCGGTCAGGTAAGTTTTTCTTCTTAAATCCAAGTTTTCTTACCGTAAGCACGAATCAAGGGGGAGCACTTAGAAAATTTCTCTGTCTAAATTTTTCAAAAATCAGATCACTTGTCGGCTCTTTATCACCCGACAAGATTTCTTGTCGTCTGACTAAGACCCGACAAGCTCTCGAACCGACTTCCTTTAATGATGTCGGTTGCCCGATAAAATTTTGCCACGTGTCATCCTCTGATGACCCCACTATTTAAACTCGGGCCCCCACTTGCACTATTCACGATTTCAAAAGTGTTCTTCCCTCTTTTTTCCTCTCAAAACCCTCTTGATATCTACTGTTGCACGCTGTGATTTTCAAATCTTCGAGTTTTTCAAATCCGAAGACACCACCAGGTTCGCTTTCTATTCCTAATCAACTTTAATTCTTGCACTTTTCAACTTAAATCATTGCATGATAGTCAACTTACGCCTTAACTGTTTGGATTCCATAAACCCTTGGAATCCCGATTTTGATTGATTTCTACATGTTTTCGGGTTATTAGACCTTAGGCTCAGTTTTAATAAATGTTAGGCGACACCCATCGATCATCGATCTAGGCTTAAATCTGGCTAAAACTCATTTTTTAGATCTGGTCAAAAGTTGGACTTATCGGACCTAATGATCACTTAGAATTTTCTTCAAGTTTTTCTTACGAACTTGTCGACTCCTTAAGGCCCGACAACTTTTCTTGTCGGCTGATAAAGGATCGACAAGTTCATCCTCATGAATGTTCAAGTATTCTTCTCGCCATGGTTTACCCGACATCTTTTCTTATCGATTCATCTTGGGTCGACATGATTGCTTAATTGAAAATTTTGCCAAGTCCTTATCTCGGGCATGCTTCTCTCGACATCTTTTTGTCGACTGCCATAGGTTTGATTTTTGCAATATTAACAAGTCTTCTTGTCGCACCTGTAACACTCGACATAAAATCTTGTCGATCCATAGGTACCCGATATAATCCCTTGTGCTTCTTAAGAAACATCTAAGTGTTTATATCGATCCCTTTCAACCCGATATCCTTGTATGTCGACCAATAAAGGATCGACATCCTCACTTAGACTTTTCTTGCCAACTACAAGTCATTATATCATATGGACTCGACATATTTTTTTATCGATCCGTTTGTGCTCGACATCCAGATTTGGCAGTTGTATGTCACCCGACATCTATACTTAGAAAAAAAAATTACTAACTTGGCATCCATGGTTTAACATTATGCTTTCAATTCCAATGGCGGCTCATCATGATCCAAACATGTCTGATGACGAGAACCCAATGCCTTTTGAGCGTTCCACTGCACAAAGTATCAACGCGGCCAATCGAGATGATATCTTACTCCCCCCGTGTACATCGCGGGAGCTCAAGCCGAACAATCATCGTCTCAACTTCGACATGCGCCTAGATCACCCCATCGTCATGGAGATCATACGAAACCATCCTCTTCGATTTGCTTTCGCACTCGAACACCGGGTCCCTAACTCCCTGTATTCTACTTGCAACAATTTTGGTACACCTTGGAATATCACCCGGTGGAAGGTGACCATCACTTTACCACGCAATTAGATGAGTTTGTTACAAAACTCACACCAACTAGACTCCGGGGCATTCTCCATCCCCCGGCTGCTAATTCCGTCCCCGGCCTTGACATCTTTGAAGATCCACCAAGCAAGGACGAAATGTGCCATGACTTCCGAGGTCTCGGCTACAACGACAACGAGGAACTTACTTCCCATGGCCAGTTCAAACGGATGTTTCTGCCCCACCTTTATTTCACTATCTTTTCACTGATCAACCGATGTCTCACAGGCAAGCACACCGGAATGGATCGGGCTAGCGCATCCGTACTACGCATCTTTCATGGGTTCATCTACAGTCGTCATTACATCACTAATTTGGAACGACCTCGTTGTCTTTGCCGCCGATAAAGAGAACCAGCGAGCGCGTGAATTTATTCCGTTCCGACGCTTCTTTCAAACTGCCATCTATCAGACAATGAATGCACGTGCGGAAATTCCAAGACGCAATGGCTCTCCACTTGGACCATCCTTCGTTCAAAAGTACTTAAAGCTCAACAAAATTTGGTTTCCATTCACAATGCCTATACCCGAAGCCTTACTATCCCTTGCTGATCAAGATGCACCTAGTGTGATAGCTTATAGGGAGAGTATCGACTTAATGGCTCCCCAACAACCGGGACAGCCTGCCCAAGAGCCAATCCGTGAGGAACATCAAGGAGTGGGCGAGGGTATTAGATTAGATGAGCAGGTTTAGGATCAAGGGGATCCTGAACAGGGTGTTGAGAGAACAAAGGATGAAAAGGGAAATGAAGTGGGAGGTGCATCGGATCAGCAAATCCCTATTCCACCTACCGTTGCCTCGGTCGTCCCATCTATCAATCCATCCACCCGCCGATTAAAGATGCGCATTAGCTGAATTAGAGTGTATCAACGATCATCCGAATCTGATACCGAAGACACTTTTTCTGATGACCTTGTTCGAAGAAAACATCAACACATTGATGCTGCAAAAGATGTTGCCCTTCACCGAATTGGCCGACAACCTTCTGTTCCTAAAACCTCATCGGAGGCTACTAATGATGTTTTTGACTTTGAGCAATTCTCTAAACCTAACCCTGACCCTACGCTTGACCAATTATTTGGAGACATAAGGAGAACGTAGGGAGAAGTAGATGAAAATATTGACATGCGAGTGAGTGAAGGAGAGGTAAATATTTCGGAGAGTGAGACACCTGTCACCTCTACCCGGGTTACCGAGTCTATTGTTGTTACTCATTCGTTGAGTTCCACCATTGGACAAGCAGTTGTTAGCCCAACAACGCAAATGCACACCCCTCACAGCAACTCCGTAAGCTCACAACAGCCTACGGTTTTAGATATACTTGTGAGTTTAGCTCCTCATCTATCTGCTCTCTCTTCGGGAGACATAGCTATTGAACCAAGAAGCAGTAGCTCACCTGTTTCGACTTCATTTGAGTGCACTTCGAGTATAGATCCAAATAGGGAACACGAGTTTTTACACACTGGGAGCCTACGTGGCTCAGTCGGAACTTCCAGAGTGATGTCCCTTCCGGACATTTCACGAGGATTGGAAGGAAATCCTACCAGTGCCACATCATTGCCATCACTGAAAGTAGGTCATTCAGTTTACTCAACTGTGATGTCAATGGGTAATCTACGTGATCCCGGTATTTTCCTTTCAGGTACCCCTACTTCTCAATTCACGATCTTTCCCGAGGCTCAAGCTCTTATTGGTGCTCAATTCCAACGAGCTCAAGCGTCTTTGGATGATCATGAGGCTAGAATGACTGCTGAAAGACGCGCCTTTGTTCAGGAAGTCCTTGAAGCTTCACGCTCCCGACAGCCAGATCAGAATCAGGCCAGCTCTTCCTGACCAACCAGTAGTCGTGCTCCACCTCTGCAACCTCAGCATCCTGATCCGCATCCGGATCCTCGGAATCGGCCACCATCACCACATAGATATGAGTACAACAATGATGAACTCATGTCCATGTTATATTCCAACTTGTATGCTAAAGCTACAGCTCGAGGCTTACCTGAAGATACACAGATGGGTCTTCTTCGTCGCAACCTTGAAATTCCTAATGTCACTCGCTATGAGTTCGACCTGTTCAAAGCTGATATTGAGTCACAACTTCTTGACATGGCAACCAAACAAAAGCAAGCAACTGATGAGATTCTTGGTGCCATCACTGCTCTTCGCACTGAAATTCAAGAGTCTTGTCATCCCGCCAAGTCTGTTCCACATCGTCGACCTAATCAAGACGATCCGGCCTCTGGTCCAAATCGCCCTGAGGGGGAGACATGCCGCCGGATTACAAGAACTCAAGCTCGTTCTCGATCATCTTCTGCTACGACTTCTGGTCCATCTTCTTCTACAGTTCCACCGTCAAGACAACAACACTCTGCTCCACCTCCCACACAACAACAAGCAAATCCGCCAACGGTTGAAAAGCCCGCGGTAGAATTTGAAATTGGGAGTGGATCGCAAGTTGCTGAACCAGCAAATGAAGAAGAAGTAAATGTTCAGCATTTGAGAGATTCAGTCCGAAACTAGTTTCGTGATCCATATGAACCCGTGCTGAAAGAAGAAGATTATGTGAATCTTATGCACGTGGAAAAGAAATTCCTACCAACAAATATTGATCAAACACCGCTGCTACCGCATCAAATTCGTTGGGAAAGAATTCTTTCTAACAGCAAATGGGTAAATCCACAAGTCAGAACTCCATACTTAGAAGAGACCATGCAAAAGATATTTGTGGAAAAGAAGAAACCAGAGGATCGGTCTCGAATACATCTGATTATGAAAATGGATTCACTTCAAGTTACTGAATATTTGAGCATTCTATAGACTAAAGAAAAGAATCCAAAAGAAGTTCTGTCTAGACACAAAATTGTCACAATCATGGAGATCGGATGTGACAAAGCCTTCCAAGTAGAATTTCCAACTTTTAAAGTAAGAAGATTTGATGGGAAGATCTACTGCTTCTCTGAAGCTAATTTTGCTAGACTGGATGTGACGGATATGGAAACTTTGTACACTGAGCTTAAAGACAAAACCAGAAGATCAAAGGATGAACAAAGAGCTTTAAGAGCAATTGTGAGGCATATTCAAAAGGAACTTCGATTCAGCTATCTTCACGATTTCCAAAGGGATGTAGAAAGTAAACAGAAGAAAGTGTATCTGCCAAAGCGTGATCAAGATTTCCCTAGCTTAAAGAATATGAAAGTGACTGAATTGATGACCCGGCCAGCCCATGGAGTTGTATACATGAAGCCTAACGGAGAAATGAGGTTCTTAATATTTGGTGAAGTTGCTTCTTATTCTGATGGAACTTTATGAGATATTCGAAACAGACTTTCTGTAGAAGCAAGTGCTGATCAAAGAAGAAGTAAGAAGCAACAGCTTAAGGCGAATGAAAGAGAAAATCTACTGAATGCGATCGAGTTGATTGACAAACGCATTATCTACCGACAGACCCTAAGACGATTTGAAGGAATGTTCGAGCTGAAAAGATGAATTCAAAAAGCAAGGGAAGCTAAAAAGGTGCTAAAAGGTGGCTTTAAACAGCCGTTTAGTTTTATATAACATAGATGCCCTAAAAGTAGTTTAACAGGGGTTTAAAGGGGAAGAGTCATTTAGACACAAAGGGGGGGATTGTTAGGATTCAAATTAATTTTGTCAAAATAAGGAAACGTTGCTTTATTGTAAACATGGCAAGTGTATAATGTCATTCTCCTTGTTTCCTTATATAGTTTAATCCTTTGATATAAACAGGCGCATAGAGGTCATTGTATTGGGACGTGCGATATATTGAGAGCTAAATTGCTAGAGAGAGAATTGATATATTAATCAATACAAGTGAGATATCCGACTTTGGATCATTATTAATTGCGTGTTCATCGTGTTCTTATTAAAAGCTTTAGTACTTGATCATATTCTGGGATCCACAAGTAAACAGTTTGATATTGTGATGATAATAATTTTGAAAAATCTGTTTTTTCCAAAATGGACTCTTTGACGGTTAACACAAACAACACCACTGCAACAACTGTTAACACTACTGCCACGGTTGCTACACCACTACCAAACACCATGGCGAACCATGCTGAAAAACCGCAGAATTTTTTTTGGTTTGAACTTCAAGAGGTGGCAACAGAAAATGTTCTTTTATGTCACCACCTTGAACTTGGCTCACTTCCTTACCGAAACCGCTCCTCAAACTAGTGAAGGACAGGTCGACGCTTAATCTGTGAGCGCGGTTGACGCTTGGAAGCATTTCGAATTCTTATGATGCAACTATGTGTTGAATGGGCTTACCGATCCTCTTTACAATGTTTATTGTAAGATGCCCACGGCTAAAGAATTATGGGAATCATTGGACCGAAAGTATAACACTCACTAAGAACCATTCCTTCGGCTAGAACATGATGTTCTAGTCCATGATGTTCTAGCCGAAAAAATGACATAACGGTAGCCGGATGATTCGGACCTTAATCAACTAAAGAAAGGAAAATCACTTCTAAAAACCAATAACGGAAAGTAGACAACACAAAGAATTGTTGACGCGGAAAACCCTCTTCTGAGGGAAAAAACCGCGGACGATCGTAAAGAGGATCGTCCGTGCACTATGGACGTCAAACAGGGACGCCGGCCTTTAGAACAAGTAAATAAAGTTACAAAGCAAAAGTGTGTGAATGTGCAGTCGTGAATCTAAGATTGGTGTCGTGACTCGTGCTACAGTTGTCGAGACTGTCGATGACGTTGTAGTGAGCTTGTATGAATGTTCTCATAAAGCTATCTCCGGTATTTTTTAGCTAATCAGTCGTACCGTCCTTGCTTGTTTAATCTTTCTTTTATACTTGATCTTGAGATTCCATCTTTAATTACTTTCTAACGGCTATAACGGGCTTGATGATTAGTCTTCATTGCTGCCATAATGTCGTTGACCTGTAACTGAAAATAACATAAATGTATACGTAACGGACATAATGGGCGTCTGTGTCGCCGTTAGGTGAGTTTTACTAATGTTCTGTTTGTTAAGTTACATTAACTTCTGACGAGACTAACGATAGTAACGGAAGAATCCTTAACGGAGTTAACGAAGTTAACGGTATAAATTTTGGGTATAATACTGAGACTTTCCAAGTTGCGGTAATTATTGAAAAACTTCCTCCCGGTTGGGTCGACTTCAAAAATTACCTTAAACACAAGAGAAAGGAAATGGTCGTGGAAGCTAGTGGTGCGTCTTCGTATTGAAGAAGACAACCGCATAGCTTTGAAGGGTAACTCTGGCTCTTCAAAAGCTAATGTTGTGGAAGATGGTCAAGCTTCCAACAAGTTTGACAAAGGCAAAGGTAAGGCTAAGAGTCTTGGTCCACAAAGAGAAACCTTCAAGAAGAAGTTCAAATGCTACAATTGTGGCCAATCGAGTCACAAGGCGAATGAATGCAAGTTTCCCAAGAAGGAGCGAAATGCTAACATGGTGACCGAGGACTTGGTTGCTATGATCACGGATCTTTCGGCCATGGATATCACTACCATGGTATCTGGGGTGAATGTGATCGGTTCAAATGCCAAAGAGTGGTGGATTGATACCGTAGCTACACGTCATGTGTGTCATGACAAAAGCAATTTCAACACTTTTAAAGAGGTTGATAATGGCCAAAAGATCTACATGGGGAATGTTGTTACCGCCAAAGTCAAGGGTATGGGAGAAGTGATCTTGAATATGACTTCGGGAAAAGAACTCAAACTTAAGGATGTTTTGTATGGGAGAAGTGATCTTGTGTGCGTGTGCATCTACGGACACGAATGCAGCTCCGAATTCTCGAGCTCGCTCAGGCCGGTTTTGCTAAAACTTTCGAATCCAGTTTTAATTTGTGTAACCAAAAATCGGTTTTGATTTTAAAATCAAATCAGTTTTATTTTTTATTTAATGAAATTTCAATTTTGATTTTCATTTTAATAAAAAACGACGTATCGGTTACAAATCTTGACGATTAAAACTACATTTATGTCGTCGGTTTCATGGAGCTGATTCGGGATATAAATAGGAACCTTGGGGTTCATTCTAACACAAACTTCAGACAACAACAATATCGTTTTCTCTCTAAAAGATCTCGACTTTCCGGCGGAATTTTCAAGCAAGCCTCTCATCTCAGGCAGTACTTCCTGCTTATGCTCTTGTACCCTGGGAACGGACTACGAATCTGTTTAAGGGTATAATGTGCAACACGAGCTTCAGCATGGGTTTTCTTTACTATTCCTCTGTCTATTTTTTTTTTGCTTTCGGTTTTTGTAATCTATTTTATTTATCAAAGGAATCTGTTTTCTTGTAATTTAATTATAAATCCTTCTGGTTCTACTCTATTTCTAACATATTCAAAGAGCTTTTGCGATTGGGTCATTTAGAGTGGCAGAGGGAGGAAGAGATGTGCTAACGACAAACCCAACATATCATGACACGTGAGAACTAGAAAAACTTGATTTCTTCATAAGAAGACATTGGAAGAAGTGAGTTTGATGGTGAGTATATAAGTGAGGGGGATGATGGGAAGATAATGTTATATTCATATGAGATCTTGTTAAGCATACAATAACAAGAATGAAGGCTTGTTAAGGATACAATAATTTAGCAACATATCACGATGCAAAACAAACTCACGACATGTTTTTATATTTTCTTTCTATTGTAATCATCTCACATACGACTGTTGTTACCAAAGGACGACATCCCTGTTTGACATCATTTACAACTAGTACATCGACGATCCCGATCATCGTCCGCGGTTGTTTCCCTCGACAAAGGGTTTTTCCATGTCACTAATTCCTCGTGTCAATCACATTTTTCTTTTTTATCTTGTTCGTCGAGAAATCCTACCGTTAGACATAAAATTTCCACATCGACCTCAAATTGATTTCATTAAAACAATTTTTGGCATAAACATTTGTTTTGTTAGAATTCATTGTTATTTGATCATACCTGGGATTCATAATATGTAAGAGAAGATATTTCAAAAGCTTACAATGAACAAAACATAAACACCTATTTATAGCTTAAAGTAGGAAAGTCAAAGATTACACCAGTGGAAATGTTCCACGTAGGAATTTTTGATCTCTGGTGGACCTCTTGGTAGGATTCGAACCCAGATGAAGTTCTGACCATGTAAAGGTGCTCTAACAAACTTTAAGCATGAACGGTTGTAGCACGTGGGCTTCACACTTGAACATTGTTGAAGAAGGTTGAGTCAAGAAGTATGTCCAGAGGGTGCCCATGTGGGGGGGGGGATCTGGTCCGCCGAGTGGTCTTCTGGTTACGACCTATGGTTCTTCATGAAGTGGGTTCTGGAGTCCAACACGTATAACTTTTTCATACTTTTGAATATCAAAATTATGGGATCTAACATCCATTTAAAAATACAATAAATAAATAATGGAAAACAATTTTAGATTTTAAGATAATTATCATTTTGAATTTGAAAGAATATTCGGTCGAGGGTGAACAAAAACAGTATTTGAATCCCGTAAAAATCTGATTATATTTTTCTAAATTTATTTACTTTTTAGTTTTAATTAATTCATAATTTTTTTAACATGTTTTACAATTTTTTTCACTATTTTCTATACGTACTTTTGGTAAGATTTTTTACACGGTTTTAATCAAATATCATATGCGACATATAATAACCCCATTTTCGTTAATCCGGATATATATTCTACTGTTCTATGTAGTATTTAAACTTTAGAAATAAAGCTTCCATGACTTGTACCTTAGGCTAAATAGTTGTACCTATGTTTTGTTGGGGTAAAAGTATGAAGAAAAAATTTAGATGGGTTAAAGTGTTATAAATGTGAATTATAGGGAATAATGGACAAATTGTCTTATATATATATATATAGATTTCTTTTCACCTAAGATAATCAAAATCAGTTCTCAATTGCTCTACCACCGTTTAAGAGTTATTGATAGAGAGTTTAGTGAGAAACCCCAAATTTGTTGAAGAAATTGAAGGATTAAGGTTGTTTGTGGAAGATTAAAGCTAGATTGTTCAAGGTAATCTTCTATTTAGCTTTAATGTTTGTTTTGGTGGGTTCAATATATGTTAAAGCGGTTGCATTTGGTTGTTTAGGGGCTGATTAGAATCAAGAAGAAGTTGAAGCCATCAAAGTTAAAGCAATTTGGTCTCTTGAGGTAGTAATCCTTCTAAAAGATTCAATTATGTTGATTATTATTAGTTCTATTCTATTTGGTGTACGATTAGTGAGTAATATGTTTGGGTTTGTTCTATTATGATTAGAATATACAAAAATGGTCAAAGATTAAGGTATTATATGATTAAAAACGAATTGGAGCTTAGGTTGCACATCAAGTGTTTGATGAAATGGTTAAGAGACAATTGTAGTTTAAGTTTCTGCCCTGTTTTTGTTTAATTCGTAAAAAATCAACCGTTGATCCAAATGAGGTGTACGATATACCGTTTGAAAGCTTAGAACATCTAAAATTGTTATGAAGAGTGAAAGTTCTAATTTTGAGCTTAAGTGTGTCAAAACAGTGAGTTTTGACAGCAGGTCACAGTATTTCAATGCAGCTGCACATTGTTTTTATAAATGTTGTACCGATCTGTTCGTAGCTCCGATTGAATTGATTCCAGTTTCTGTATAATCCTAAGAGGGTAATATACAACTTCCATTTAGATGTTAACACCTAACTTTCCTTTTGAGTATGAGAAAAAGGTTGGAACATAAGGTGTTAACAAGCTGTCCGTTTCTGTTTTATGGGTCCAAATGTGTTTCTTGTCAAGTTTTGTTTAGGATCTTAATAATTATGTTAGCCATGAGGTGTTTCTTAAATGTTTATAGGTGATCGTAAGTAAAGAAGGAACTGACTAAGATACATAGATCTTATTCCTTTGACTCGGAAATAACCGGTTGCATCCGGAAGTTTCATACATTTTGATAGAAGTGACTCCGAACCTTACGGTTTCGAGTACTTTTGTAGGAATCAATGATTCCACTTTAGAGTAGAGTTTGTATTCATCATTTGAATATTTTGAAATTATCCATTTTGGTTGGTTGGTTATATTATTATAAAATATGGTTAATGAGATATTGATTTTTAAAGAACACTAGTTTTCTTGATTTTGAATTAGACTCAACATGCCTTCCGTGGTGGCTATAAATGGCCATGACGTTCTTGTAAAGGCTAAGGCCAAGCCAAATAGAGAACGTATAATGCATCCAAGAGCCGAATACCAGAAAATGACTGGTTACCGGATGGAACCGATTACCAGATAGAGCCGAATACCAGAACTAAACTGGTTACCGGTGAATGGTAGTGTTGTGCCCGACACTGCCATTCCAAGTCTGATTGGACTGATCATCCGATTAGACAACGTATTGTACTATTCAGGTGACTTGTTGATTTTATAAAAATAGTTTTTACGTTTCTTAATTATGTTCAAGAATGGTTTCAATAAGATTGTTTTATGTTAACTTTTATTTGAACTTATATTATTTTCCTACGGTTATGCATTATATCTGTTCACTGAGCAACTTTGCTCAGCCGAGGTGTTTTCTTTTCCTCGGTAGGTTCAGGTTCAACTCCAGGGACGGGTTGAGAGATCAAGATGTCGTAGGAAGTAACAAGGACTTAATATTAGCTTTTGTATATCATGGTGCTTAATCTTTTGGTATCGCTTAGATGATAACAGTTTGGTTTGTAATTATGTTTTACATGTTATTTTGGAAAATATATTACAGCTCTGAATGATGGGATTTTAAGTTTTGATCCAATTACCGGATTGTACATCTCCCGACTCATGCTACACGGCGTAGGGGAGTTACACGACATCTACAATCAATCTATTATTCTTTTCACCATGTTTTCTCTATTTTCCGGATCCACTTTTTAGATTAGTTTTTGTTTAATTTATGACATGTTATGTATCACATATGATCCACTAAATGAATTTTCGTACATATAACGTGTGATAAAATATAAACCTATGAATTCAATACCAATAACCACACATGATAAGATCAATATCATATGTGATATATTTGATTATCAATGCCATCATAATGGACTGCAACATGTATATGGTAAGATGTGTTTCCATGTTATCAGAATCCACAAGTGTATCCATTGAAGATTTCGAACGAAAAACATGATTTAGAAACATGATTTGGATGCAGGTCTGGAAATATATAAAAAGATCGATGCAGGAAATATGAATTATTCCCCTTAAACGTGAAAAGGATCGCCAAAAATAATTTTGTATAATAAGATTACAATTTAAAAAACGGTTTCGAAATAAATCAAATCCCATTTAATTGGGATTATCTCACTTTACAAGATAAAATACAAGGTAAAATGTCATATATGTTGTTTTTAATGTACCTTCAGAATGATTTATTAAATTTTATTGATTTAATAAGATGAGTGGTTAAGATCCCTTCTCGCAATCTCAGGTTGACTTGCTTCTCATATGATCTTTTATCTCTCTCTCTCTCTCTGTCTCTCTCTCTCTATATATATGTGTGTATGTATATTTGCGTGTAGCTATAATCATTTGCTAACCATTTAATTAGTATACTCAACTTACAAATTAATCCGACCGTTCATTCTTTTGATCAAACTGTTCACCGTAACTGGTACAATTGTAACCGGTCCCGGGCCGGATCCCGGACGTTAAAGGGTGGCCCGAATAGGTCCTTCGTAATATATATTTTTTTCAAATATCTAAAGATATCTCATTAGGTTAGGTCACTCAAAGACACTTTATAAAATTAAAAATTACAAGTCATCGCTCATCGTCGGAATCCCATGCTTGTACCACGTTAGGAGTTCTGGTTGTTGTAATTCTTCTAATAGCCTCATTGCCATCAAGATCATTAATGTCTAACTCGTCATCATCCTCATATAGTGTGAAAGTGCTATCGGTATCAGTATTTTCCGACGTACTTAGTCCAATTGCGACTTCATTTTCCTCCAAGTTTTGTTTTATGGGTTCAATCTCGTCTTCGAATGATGTCAGGTGTTGTGACCATTCAACGCTATCCAAAAGCATAAGCAACACTCTACGGGCTCCAAGGTTAGCCTTGATTACCATACCAAGATAATCTTGCCACTAATAGAAAAGGCAGACTCTAAAGCTATGGTGATAGCTTGGATTGTTAGTATATCTAAGGCCATGCGTGCCAAATCGGAAATTGAGGTAGCTTATTTTTCCAAAATTCTAATATATCAAAATTTTCTAAATCTATGATCTCATTTGGATTCACATAAGTAGTACGCAAGTCTATATTTGCTTCGATTAAATCGTTATCAAATCTACTTCTCGATTCATTTAAAACTTCATTAATTAAGTTGGTCATTAAATCTTGTCGGTTTTGGCCATGACCGCTAAAACTAGAACCGGGACCCGAAAACATACGACTTCAGGTCACGTAGCTGATTATCTCTTTCTTCAGCTTGGTCTTTGACTTTCGCTGAATGATCATTTGGTGTGATCGTTGATCTTCAGATCTTCAGAGTTAAAGCTTAAGGTTCCTTGATCTTCAGCGATCGCTGATAACAGCCAGCGTGTGCTTATCGCTGAATTTGAACTTAAACTTAAACAAGGAATTTCACTAAGTGTAAAGAGAAATCATATTCAAATCACTGAGAGGAGTTATGATCAACAATCTCCCCCTATTTGATTATGATTAAGTAATATGAGAAAATTACTTGTGGGAATTAGTAAGGACTTAAGAAATAATTAAGATAAAACTTCTAAGTACTAATCTGTGAGATCTTTTTCAGCTAATCTATTATATCCATTGAGTTTCATTTATAAGGATATGAAAACACAATTTTTACAAGTAGATGCCTTAAGTACATTCAGTGATTTTAATTTCAGAGAGAAATATCAGTGAGTAAGGAGATATGTAAAGAAGTTAGAACTCTTATGTTCATTGTCTTATTTACTGTTTTCAGGGATCTTTTCAGTACACAGTTGGAGTAGAGTACTTCATTTGAAATTTCATTAATAATCTGAAGACATTACATGAACAATGAAATTACAAATTTGTAAGAAAAGGGAAGTACAATACACTGAAGAATGATACAAAGAAAAGACAACTATATATTTATCAGAGATTTTCATGTCTTCTTCGTATTTCATTTTCATAGAGTCTCTTCTGTCGAATCATCAGCGGATCGTCTGACCAGCAGTAGTGATGCATGATCTTGATGAAGGCTGATGGAGCTTTGCTGACCTCGCTGTTTCTGAAGAGCCCTAGGAAACCATCATTATCCAAGAAAACCATGCCAAGTTCAGGGAAGGTGATGATTTCATTTTCTTCATATTTTCTGTCTTGAGGGAGAGAGACTCTTAGCATTGAGATGTTAGGAATTTCCAGATGACCGAGAATACTTTCGTAGTTGAATTTGGTTTCATGATCACTTTTGGAGGATGAACCTCCTTCAGCATTCGATCTTCTCTTTCTTGTAGGCTCAGGGAGAGGCGGAACTTATACATGTTGTGACATCCTCTGAAGAAGCTGATCCAATGCTCTTTCCACCATATCTTTAAACTTTGATTTAGAACCCTGAATGGCATCTCTAATTTCTAACCATTCATAGTATCCATAGAACTTTAAGAACTTAGCTTCTTCTTTTTCAGCATTCGCATGTCTGTACATTCGAACAAATACCTTCAGTCCATACCTTTTGGAAGGACGTCCTTTGATCGTTGTTCGAATGATTTTTGAATCAGACCTTCGATAATTGAATCTTTCAGTACACCAGCGTAGTTCTTTTTCTCTGTGGCTTTGTTCTTCATTTGCATTGGTTAGAGTATTCAGGATCTTCTCTTGAGCGAGGATTGGATTCACTTTGATATTTTCTTCATTAAGTTCCTTTTGTGCTAGAGCTTCAGCGACTCTTTGGCTTTTGTCGATCAGCGCCTTGTTCGCCTTGTCTTTAGCAGCATCCTCCCTGAGTATTCTTCTTGCAAGCTCTAGATCATTCTCTGTTTGCTTCATCTTTTCATCCCTTATTCTTTGAGCTTCAGTTGCTTGTGCTCTCTCCTCCTTCGATAGGAAATAGAAGTCATCTACCATGCTGATAGGAGTTGGACATTCTATTTCAGCAGAGGGCAACCTTAATCTTTTGGCTTCCAGTTCATTTAAAAAGTTTATTCGCCTTTCTTCCTCTTCAGGCTCGCTTATTAGTGATCTCTGAGCGCGGCGTCTAGCAATGAGGCCTTCTTCATCTTCAAAGTCAGAGTCAGATATGTACACAAACTTCTCTTCAGATGAAGGTTCCTTCCAAAAAGTGGAGTCGTTTGGGGGACTGGGCTCACTGAGAGAAGGAGAGGTAGAAGGAGTTTTGTTAGAGCCAAAGTTTGGTGGTGAAAAAGAGGGATATGTGGGTGATTCAGAGATTGGAGCAGAGAGGAGAATGAGAGGAAGAGATACCTCGATAGTGGTCTCCCCCTCAGATTAGGGATAGTGGCATCAAGTTCTGCCATGTCATTTCCTTTGCCAGAGGGACCGGATTGTCCCTGAGAGGGATGTTGTCCGTCCCCCAAAGGCTCCTGATGAGAGACTTCTGGTCTTAACATTTTGAAGTGCTCCAAAGCACTTCCAATATCATCGTCATCATCATCATCATTTGCTCCCCCATAGTGAGGGATGTCTTCTTCTTCTTCATCTTCATCATCATCATCTTCTTCTTCTTCTTCTTCTTCTTCCACTAAACCTTCAGTGAGGGAAGGTTCTGCATGCTTGATGTAGGGAGAAATTTTATCAACAGGGAAGGTCTTATTATGTTCTGCAATGATGTCGTCAGCGAATTCTTTGGCACATCTCTCCCCCTCGATGTTGTCAGCAGGGAGACAATGCACCATCAGCATGCGTACATTCGTCTGAATGTCCTTCAACTTGGTTTCATGGCGTTCTTGGTGCTGAAGGACCGAATTCAGGGATGTCGGATCAGCAGTGGAGAAAGAGGAGCGAGACTCAGACAACTTTGTCAGCAACTACATCATGTTGAATTGAGTCTTTTGAATAGACTCAAGCACCAGATTCTGATCATCCACCTTCTTCTACAGACGGGTAATGGACTGACCATGTGTCCGATTATCTTCCTTCAGGGACTCGATGTCAGTGAGGATATGCTGACAGAGGTCTTGATCCCTGGAGTCCCAACCACGGTTCGGAAGATGAATTCAGCGGACTTTTGTAGATTTTCTACCTTAGCCCTGGTGAGAGCACATTCCTTGACTAGAAAGTCAATGGCAGGGAATGTAGGACTAGGAAGAACAATGGGTGGAAGTTCAGCAGGGCAGGGAGGAAATATGGGAGCACCCTTCTCTGTCTTGACTTCTATGAGCTTGGCAGAGGATCGTGGTTGCTGAGGAGATTTCCCTTTGTCCTTACTGAGAGGAGGAGCAGCAGCCTTGGTGGTAGTTGTGGTTGTCGCTGTGGTGAAGAGAGGAGGGGCACCTAGTGACAACATAGACAGAGCAGCCAAAAAGAGCTCTTGGCTAGATGACGGATGAGAAGACATGTTATAACCCTTGAGAGCATCATGAGGATTACTCTCAGGGACCACTTGTGCAGAGGTAGTGTCATGAGGATCACTAGCCACTGTCTTAGAATGCCTGTGAGAGACATGCTGAGGTCCTGTGATATTGGCCTTCCAAAACTCAGAGTGTCAAAACAACACTGAGGCTTGGACTGCGTGCGTTTCAGCATCATCAGAGATAGGGACAACTATCTCAGAATCATTTGTTGATGTGAGGACCAAAGAAGAGGGGATAGAAGAAGAGTAGAAGGTTGTAAAAGTATTACCTGATACAGCTTCAGCGGAGCTGACTAATACACTTTCAGTGACCGTAGTCGCTGAATGCGGTGGTAGTGCTGAAGAAGCAACAACGGAAGAGAAAATCGTTGAAGTAGCTGGGGCAGTTGATGGTGTTGGTAGTACACCAGAATGAGAGAGAGTAGTCTTTTGAGAGACCACTACCCTTGGCTTCTTTAGTTTGGTTGCGATGGTCTTTTTGTGACCATCGGTTGGTTGTTTTTTATGGGGGCAGAGGTGTCAGGGATACTCACTGATGGGTTTCTCATTGAGCTAGACACTCAAGCAGGAGCTCCAATGATCGTCAACATGTATGGTGTAAAGGGAGCATCACCTGGACGTTCCTCAATGTCCAGGGACTTCTTTCCCACCATTGAGAAAGAGTGGTTGGCTGTCTTGGGATACTCATCCCCGAAGGCATGTTCCAAGATAGTTGCAAAGAATCTTGGGTAGGGGATGACGGAGTGCCTGTTTGCAGCTTTCACCCTGTTGAACATATCACTGAAGATATAGTCAGCAAAGTTCAACTTGTAGCCCGTGCAGAGAGCGAAGCCCGTGTCTTGAAAGTGTTTGCTGGCTTGATCATGCGAGCCAGTCTTTGATCCCAGGCACTGAATGACCTGAGTGAAGATGTATTGCCAGCGAGCAGGTAAGTGCTTCTTTTCCAGCTTTGAACCGACAGTCTTCAGAGAGCTGTTTTCCCATGCGTAGCCAATGGATTCTAAGAAGGAATCGATCTGCTGCTTTGAAGGTTCAGCTGCCCAATTTTCATTCTTGCCGCGAGCAGGGAGGCGAAGAGCTTGCCTCAAGAATCCAGAGGTGAAGGCGAAGTGGCCCAGAGTGGGAATGGTAAAGCCAATTGCAGGGAGTTCTTTACCCTTATCAGTGATGCAAGTGGTACAGTGAGTCGTGTACCATAGGGCCTGTAGGTGAGAGGAGATACCAATGGGGTTGTGAACAAAGGCATACATCAACGGACAAGCCTTGATGAATGTGGCACCTTCAGCGAATTGTGGACGTTCAGCAGGGATGTCCACCAGGGCAAGATAGTTGCAGGGCTTGAATGTTGCTTGTTCCAGAGGAAAATGGCAAACTGCAGCAGCAACCAGAGTGTCAGCGACGTGAGTAGATTCAGCGACTTTGCTTGATGAGGCCATTTCTGTTTCATAGATGGGAACACCAAATAGAAAAATCAGGATTTAATACAAAATGTATAAACCAGAGTTTGGTATAAAGAATACCAAATTTAAGGAGAAAAGAAACAAGTGTTTCGATGAACAATGTCAAAATACTTGTGGTAGAAAAACAAATAAAATACCAAATGTTTTAAAAAGTTTGGTATAATAAAAAATTTAGGTATAGAATATAAAAGATGGATTAAACAAAGAAATGTCTTCTGTTCTTAAGGAAAAACTTTAGAACAGGGTTTTGAAGTTTTGAAGTTTAATCCAGATTTTTATTTTATTTACCCTAGATTTTTGTTTTGAACATAAGAAAAGTAAGGAGTAGTGAAACAAGATGTTTCCAGATTAATGTGTAAGGTTAGATCAAACCTTAGAGAAGTTCGAGAAGAAAAACGCACAAGTGCGTGTTCTTGGTGTTCTTGAGAAAGCTTTGAGAATCAAGAGAGTAATAGATAGATGGGATAAGGATTTTTGTTGATAACTCTAAAACTGGCCTAGAAAGCGCAATGCATGCAGTTATTGATAGACAGAAGAATCATGGTATACACGAAAGAATCCTTGCCTTTTGGAAGTTATGAGAGCGTAAAGAAGGAAATGAGGCAATTATTTGCTTAAATAGCATGAGGAGTGAGAAAAGAATAGCTAAACGACAGTTTTAGCTTTTTGAAAAAAAAATGATGACCTGGCGAACGTCCCTAGAAAGAAGTTGGAAAGGAAACGTCGTGGTCCGTCTTGTGTCAAAAAAGGTCTGACGTGTCCTTTTCTTATTTTAAAAAAATTATAATGATAATTATCCATTAGGAAAGATTAATCATTATCTTTTTAAATCTTCATCAAAAACAATAAAGGATTGTTAGTGATGAGTTTTATCTTTTTAGATTCGTTCCCTGATTAAGGAAAAGTCAGGGAGCTATAAGGTTTAGAAAATGATACCTGAGTGAGAAAGTATAGATATTTCTGAATCAGAGTTCAGCGAATGGTAATAGAAGACTTTATTTGTACCACTATTTATTGTTAGCTGAGTAAAGATTATTCAGCGTTCAACATACCAAGTTCGCTGATGAGTAGATTGAATCTAGTTTCATCAAGAGGCTTGGTGAAAAGATCAGCGAGTTGATATTCAGTGGGTACAAAATGAAGTTCAATTTCACCATTCATCACATGATCTCTGATAAAGTGATATCGAATCTCAATGTGCTTGGTTTTAGAGTGAAATACAGGATTGTTAGCAATTGCAATAGCACTAGTGCTATCACAATAAATAGGGATCTTGGAGAGCATGAGATCATAGTCTCTGAGTTGATTTCTCATCCAAAGGATTTGAGCACAACAACTTCCAGCGGCTACGTATTCAGCTTCAGCGGTGGAGGTGGACACAGAATTTTGCTTTTTACTTGTTCAACTAATCAATTTACTACCTAGTAGCTGACAACCACCAGTGGTGCTCTTTTATCTATCTTGCAACCTGCAAAATCACTATCAGAGTAACCAATTAGATCGAACCCTGAGCCTTTGGGATACCAAAGACCCAGATTAGGAGTTCCTTTCAGGTATCTGAAGATTCGCTTTACAGCGATGAGATGAGATTCCTTTGGTTTAGCTTGATACCAAGCACAAAGACATGTAGAATACATGATATCATGTCTACTCGTTGTAAGATATAGCAGAGACCCAATCATCCCTCTATAGGCGGTGACATTTACAGGTTTCCTATTAGGGTCCTTATTCAGAGTCAGAGGAGGGGCCATAGGAGTCTTCATCGCTGAGCATTGATTCATATCAAATTTGTTCATCATATCTTTAACGTATTTACTTTGACAAATACAGATTCCTTTGTCAGATTGTTTTATCTGCAAACCTAGAAAATACGTTAGTTCACCCATCATACTCATTTTATATTGTTTTTGCATTCTTGCAGCGAAACGAGTGCATAATTTGGGTCTTGTGGAACCAAAGATAATGTCATCGACATATATTTGAGCGAGTATAGTATGTAACACCCGGAGATTTTAGTTAAGTTTATGAAACTTTGGAAAAGATTGATACAAGAATTCTGGTATTTCAGGCCTATTTTCAAATATTTATATCATATTTGGTTGGAGAATTAAAGAAGGAGTCCAACGATATTTTTCGGAGTCAATTTGGAGCTAAGACGAAGCAAATATGGGTAAAACATCATCTAAGGCTAGTTTTCATGTGGGTTAGGATGGAAGCTGGTTACGAGGTGAGTTTCAGAGTTGAAACTAGCTTGATAACTAGCCTAGGCACTTTTGCACTCAATTATGCTTAGGGTGAGTTACAAAGCCAGTTAGCAAATCGTAACTAACTTCACAAGTAGCCCTAAGCTCTTTTTACTTGATTTGTGCTTAGCGTGAGTTACAATGCCAGTTACGAAATGTAACTAGCTTCACAACTAGCGTCAGAGTCTGTTTGGTCAAAAGGGAGCCGCGTGAGTTACCAATGCCAGTTACGAACGTAACTGGCGTCCATATCTGGCGTCAGCCTCTGTCAGCGTTTTAAAGACCGAAAATCGGGATCTTTCTCATTTGAACCATATCTCTCTCAATAATGCTCCGATTTGGGTGGTTCAAGTTGCTATGGATTCGTCTTTTGAAGCTCTACAACGTGGAAACAAGTATGGCTAGAGGCTATTGGTTGATTTTGGAGTTCATAGAAGTGAAGGTAAGATCTTAATCCTTGAATCTTGAATCTAGGGTTTGGGTTCTTCCACCAATAACTCTCATTCTCTCTTGGGTTCGTTCTTGTGTATGTTTTGGAGGTTATGTAGGTGTTCTTGAAAGACATACACCATGGATCTAGAGGTGTAGCTCGAGGATCTAAAGTCTTTACCCAATGGAACTCGGCATTGGGGTAAAACCTAGATTTAGCTTAAATCTAGCAAGGTGAGTTCAAGATACTTTGTGAAAACTTTGTACATGCCAAAAACATCCATTTTAAAGTATTAACATGCTTCACTTGTTATTTATCAAATGTGTGAGTATTTGTGTAAGTTTGCATATTTGGTATAAAAGGATTTATAAATCATGAAAGAGGCTTATACTTGGTTTTTAGACATTTTGACAAATAAATTATAAGTTTGGGTTGTTTGGGTGCAATATCTTTAAATGAAAACCATTTGGTTGTATTTGCATCTTTGGAGTTTTGGAACTTATAAATCGTTGAAAGATTTCAGATTATTGCATTATGGGTCATTTTGTAAATGCATGAGTATGAGTTCAAATCTAAACTTATAAACTCAAATACTTGTTGTGAATGTAGTATTTTACCGATTCCTAAACTTAATTTCAAGTGGTTGTGTATTTGGGTAAGTTTGGAGGTTTTGGGTCAAAATGAGGATTTTGAGTATTTTGTTGTAAATGATAAGTTGAGCATCATTAATGGTTTAAAATACTTGGAAAGGTTATAAAATGAAATAATCTTTGGTTTTGAAACTCAAAATGATTTGACCTAATTTTTGGTAAAACTTGGACTTGAAAGAAGATGGTTTGTTGAAAAGAGTTTTCAAGGTTGGAAAACTAGTAATACGTCTCGTTGATGTATTCGGTAGTAGGACTAGTATGTAATGGATCCATAGGCATATAGTCGGTTTAAAGGCGGGATTGTTGTCCCTTTTTGGTCGCATAGAAGTCATAGGGGGCCTCTTACCATTGGGTATAATGCCGGATCATTACCGGATGCCATTGACTCTATGCATGCGCAATTTGGGGTCATCAGGGGGCCGTGTACTAAGGTGCATAATCGGTTATAGACCGGTTGCCAGTGACCATTGCGCGGGCTTTCGTAGGAGCCATCGGGGGCCGTGTACTAAGGTGCATAATCGGTTGTTGACCGATTGCCATTGACTCTATGGTTGCTCAACATCGAGTAGTGACCTACTTTTGTATCCGTCACCAAAGATGGTATGATCGGGAATTCCCCGTGAACTTTGGATATTTCTATCCCTTTAAAGGTCCGCGTGAGTTAACGTTTTATAAAACATGGTTAAAAGTATGTTTTCTATCTCCACGTTTATAAACTCAATCATAGTCGTGTGAGTATTGGAATTGGTATGTCGTTAAAAGAATATTTCTATTTTAAAGTATTCTCTTCTAATGTCATTTTGGTCTAAAGCTTTTATTATGGGACTAGTGAATTTGGGGAAAGACGTTGCTTTTATAATAAGGTTATTTCCTTTGAGAATTATATTTTATCAAGCACATCTTTTGGTTTCAAATCAGTCATAAATATGTTAAAAACTCTTGAGCTCACTAGGCGTTAAGCCTAACCCTTTTTTTTGTCGGCATGTGCATCAGATTATCGTGGGGGTTGGTACTAGTGACACGTGTGGACTTGAGTGCTAGGAAGTGGCACGATAAAGAAAGTTGGTGACGTTTTCCGCATTCGGAGATAGCGACTCTTATTGGTTTAGTAACACCGAACCGTAAGTAGGTCTTGTATAGGACTTGATTTGTTTGTTGTAGAGGCTTATTACTAATTGTGGTTTGAGGAAAGTTATTTATTGATGAAATATTAGAAATTTTAAATTAGTCGCTCTTTCCAGATTTGAGGGTGTTACATAGTATGACCTTTATATTTTCTTAAAAAGAGAGTTTGGTCAATTTTTCCACGAATGAATTTTTCTTTAAGAAGAAATTTAGAAAGAGTATCATACCAAGCTCTAAGAGCTTGTTTTAACCCGTAAAGAGCTTTTTCAAGTTTGAAAACATAACCAGGATGGTTAGGGTCTGAGAAACCAGGGGGTTGTTCAACATAAACTTCCTCGCCGAATTTCCAATTTAGAAAAGCACTTGACATCCATTTGAAAAACTTTGAAGTCTTTATGGGCAACATAAGCTAAGAAAAGTCTTATAGCTTCTAAACGAGCTACAGGTGCAAAGGTTTCATCGTAATCATTAGCTTCTTCCTGTCTGTATCCTTGAGCGACAAGTCTAGCCTTATTGCGAATAACAGTCCCGTTTTCATCTAGCTTATTTCTAAACACCCATTTGGTTCCAATCACTGTTTTACCAGAGGGTCTAGGAACAAGATTCCAAACTTTGTTTCTACAAAACTCAGTTAGTTTTTCTTGCATAGCTGAAATCCAGCTTGGATCAGAGATAGCTTGATCTATCTTTTTAGGTTCAGAGAGAGACATAGAGACATATATTACCTGTACCTCTACGTGGTTTGATACCTGCATTAGGATCACCAATAATCTGATTTATTGGATGATTTGCAGTCCATCGCTGAGCTGGTGGTTGAGGAGAGAGATCAACGGCAGATTCAGCGACTTGTTCATCTTCTTCAGGGATAATACTTGTTGTTTCAGCAACAGGTACTTCATCATTTAAAATCAATTGAGGAGACTCAGGGGTTTGATTTGCAGAGAATGAAGCTTGATTATTTACTGAGGAATTTCTAAGAGAGGTATCAGAAGGAGGAATCTGATTGAGAGGAGTAACATTGATCCCTGAAGATGGATCACTGTTAGTAGGTATTTCAGGGATTTCATCATCACTTAGTTCAGCATTAGGTTGATTTTTGAAATAAGTTTCAGGTGCCCCATAGAGAGACTTCATCCATGCATTCAATTCTTCATCTTCTTCAGGGATAGGAGAAGTGGGGGTAGTACGGGATTCATCAAAATTGACATTCATGGATTCTTCAATGTGTTGTCTTCGTTTGTTGAAGATTTTGAAAGACTTAGATGTAGAGGAATGCCCAAGAAAAATACCTTCATCAGCTTTTGGATCGAACTTTCCCAAATTATCTTTGTCATTCAAAATGTAGCATTTGCATCCAAAGATGTGAAGATACTTCAGAGTAGGTCTTCTTCCATGAAATAATTCATAAGGAGTTTTCTTGAATCGCTTCACAATCAGGGATCAATTCTGAGTAAAGCATGTTGTATTGACTACTTCGGCCCAGAGTTGAGTTGGAAGGCGTGATCGCTGAGCATTGAGCGAGCTGCTTCAATGATAGTTCGGTTTCTTCTTTCAGCAACACCGTTTTGCTGAGGAGTTCTTACTGAAGAGAAGTTGTGAGAGATACCTTTTTCGTCAAAGAAATTTATCAGAGTACTGTTCTTGAATTCAGTATCATGATCACTTCTCATGGAACGAACAATCAGATTGTTCAGAACTTCCATCCTTTTGATGAAGAGATTATCATATCAAGGGTGTCACTTTTGGATCGAAGAAAGAATATCCATGTGTATCTGGAATATTCATCGACAATCACAAGAGTGTATTTCTTTCCAGATATAGATTGGACATTGACGGGTCCAAAGAGATCCATGTGGAGTATCTGAAGAGGTGAGGTTACTGAAGAAACTTGTTTAGATCTGAAAGATGCTTTTGTCAGCTTTCCCTT
Source organism: Silybum marianum (assembly GCA_036898165.1). Classification (NCBI taxonomy): domain Eukaryota; kingdom Viridiplantae; phylum Streptophyta; class Magnoliopsida; order Asterales; family Asteraceae; genus Silybum; species Silybum marianum. The sequence goes on along the minus strand of CM072530.1, from coordinate 17,685,980 downwards.
TTCACACGCTGAGCAAAGAGATTCCTTTGCAAAGCTATGATTTGGGAGATCTCTGACAAGTTCCTTTTGAGCCAGTTCATTAATTGTCTTAAAGTTGAGATCAGAGAGTCTTTTATGCCATAACCAATTGACACCAGAGGATGCTTTAGAGATAAAGCACACGTTCTCAGAGTGAGAACTATTCATATTGATTATGTATACATTTTCAACTCTTTTCCCTGTTAAGGCAAGCTTATCATTACAGTTAGTGACAGCACATCTTTAGAACTTTGAAATCTTTGTCACATAGCTGACTAATGCTTAAGAGGTTGTGCTTTAGTCCTTCAACGTAGGCAACTCGACTAAACGAGGTGGCTTCGTTGGACAAGATTCCATAGCCTTTAGTGTATCCTTTGCCATTTCCACCAAAGGTCACTGATGGACCAGCTTCTTCTTTGTAGTCAGAGAGCAAAGATTTTTTGCCAGTCATGTGCCTTGAGCATCCACTATCAAGATACCAAATACCTTTAGCACTCTGCATACAACAAAGAGATTAATTGTTTGAAGGTACCCATATTACTATGGGTCCTGCCTTGTTAGTGAAAGGAGTGACGGAGGTACTACTTGCTGAAGAACTTTCTACAGTGGATATCTTCACCTTTGTTGGTTTTGCAACCTTGGTGGATTTCACTCTTGCTGATTTATCAGTTTGAGCTACTTTCTTTCCATGAGCTAGTTTATCAGCTTTAGTAGCATTAGGACACTTACTTGCAATGTCGGTAGTTTCCCCACAGTGATAGCACTTCCTATATTTATAAGGTTTGGAATTTAAAGTTTCAGAGAGATAGAAGGGACTTTGTCAGGAATAGGACCAAGAATTCCTTTATCCATTGTTCTTGGAGGTATGACAGCCTCTTCAGGAACAGGAGTGAGATCAATCTTAATTCTGGGGGTTGACCTCTGAAAGAATTCAAAGATTTTTCTCTCAGGTTTAGGATTGCTCTCTGAGGAAGTAGAGGATTTCTTGTTCTTCTTCTGAACGTTTTTATTTCTAGGAACCTGGTCAAGAACCTTGTTTTTGACCACTTTCTTAGAGTCGAAAGATTTTAACACAGGAGTCTTCTCATTAGAGTGAGGTCTCTGAGAAGAAGAGGAAGGATCAGGGATAGAGGAGACAAACATTCCAAATTTAAGCATGGAACAGTCTTTCTCTGATTCTTCCTTTTCAAGGTTAAAGCCTAACCCACTTCTTACTTTCATAGGGATCTGGGCATTGATGATCTCATTTACCTTGTCAGAGGCTTTGCACTATCCTTCGATGGTAGCTTTCTCAGATTTAAGGTCAGCGATGGCCTTTTCTCTTTCAGCGATAGCTTGCTGTTTCTCAATGCTAATTGTTTGATTTACAAAGACTTGGTCCTTTAAGGTTTGCTCAATCTTTGAAAGTTCTTTGATTTTTAGATGATAATTTTTTAATCGTTCAGATAAATCAGTGTTAATTTTCTCAGCTTTGATTTTTCCATTTAAAGCATTGTAAACATCAACAGTCATAGCATCAAGTGCAGATAAGTTATCATTTTCAGATATTGAGGAGATAGAGGGAATGGATAGCTGAGTAGAAGGAGACTCAGAGGAAGAAGTTTCAGATACTTCTTCAGCATCTTCTATTCTTGCCATCAGACATAAGAAGGCAAGATCTTCTTCATCTGTGCCTGACTCATCAGAGGTCTTAGCCCAGTCACCTTCATCATCCCAATCAACTTCTTCAGCGACAAGACCTTTGCCTTTTAGCTGGTTTTTCTTCAGATCTTTGTATTTGTTTTTTAATTTCAAATACTTCTCTTTCTTATCAGAGGTCTGCGAGGTAGTGGGGGCTGCAACTTTCTTGGATCTACATTCACTAGCGAAGTGACCCTTTCGCTGACAATTGTAGCATATGGCTGAGGCTTTCTCATCGGGTATAGTCTTTAATTTATCAGAGTCAGCGAGAGTTGGTGTTCTTCGAAAGTTGCTCTTTCTGGCGAATCTTTTAAAGTTATTAGTTAACAGAGCCAGAGAGTTATTGAACTCAGAGATGTTAGCATTAGTGAGTTGATCTTCTGAATCAGTTTGACCTAATTCAGTGATAGAAGTAATAGTGGAAGAGGAAGTACTTTTTAATGGATTTACCTCTGAAGACACGAGTGCCAAAAAAGTACTTTTGGCACCCTTGAGTTCATTGATGAGGTTTTTCCTCAAAACTTGGGATTGCTCTTCATTTAATAGCATTCCATACAAAGCACTTAAAGAAAGAGTTTCAAGATTCTTTGACAATTTCAGACATGTAGTATACACTACCCATTGTTCGGGTAGTGCCTCCATGAACTTTGTCAGAATTTCAGCGTTAGAATAGTGTCTGTTGACTGTTTTTAAATCAATCAACAAGCAGTTAAAACGTTGGTGAAGTTGAGAAAGAGTTTCACCTTTATGATGCATTAAGCTTTCATACAGTCTTACTAGATTGATACTTCTAGTGATTTGTACTTCAGATGTTCCTTCATATTGGATACATAAAGTATCCCACATGGCTTTAGAAGTCCTCATTTTCATTACTGAGTGATAGACTTCATCAGGGAGTGACATTGCTATTATGGATCTGGATTTTGAGTCAATAGCAATTTCTTTCTTATCTTCTTCAGTCCATCGATTAGGAGTTTTAATGATACTCCTTTCAGGGATGGCTGGAGTAGTAGTGGTGGCAGGAACACCAGCTACAATAGTTGTAGAAACAAATGGTTCGTTTTCTGTATAGTAAGGGATCTTTGGGTCTGATCCTTCTAGAAACAGAGACATTCTTTCCTTCCACAATGGGAAATTATCATGGCTAAATCTTGGAGGTTTAGCTAAAGATCCATTGTCATTATAGTTTGTATTAGGATTTGACATTTTTTTTAAAGAGTTTAGAAAGAAAATATTTTAAAGGTAGAAAACACACTGCTCTGATACCACTTGTTGGTCCCTAAGGAGTCTACAAGAGTTCTTGGATATAAAAACAGTTTGTAGAAGGGTGGGGGGTTGAATACAAACACACGGCTTTTTAGTTTTAAAATGAGTTTATATTGCATAAACAAATTTACAGTTACAAGAGAAATTAGAACAAGTTTTAACCTATTCTATTGTAACTTAAGAAATCACTAAGATTGATGCACAAGAAAGAAGTAAGATGGAAATATAGAAGGTTGAAGAAAGAAGGTAGCATGCACAAAGATGAAGAAGATATCTTCATCTTATTTATACCCGTTTGCATTTAATGCAATATAAAAGGTATATGCTACGTGGCAAGCATCCATAGGAGACTTGTCCTTTGCTCAGAATACAGCCATGTTTTAAGCCGCATTTGAACAGTACCATATCAGATATGATGGGGACATAAGAGACAATGCGTACGTCCTTTTCTGACACAGTATAGGGTTTGTCTTTTGTGCATCGAGGATAAGGTCAACGTTAATCTTGTATGAGAAGCTTCACTTGATCGCTGAGACTGAATCTTCAAGGATGAACTTTCGGTATCGCTGAGGCTTCACAAGACTTCACACTTGGATAGATAATATTTTCTATCGCTGAACCGCTTCAGGTCACGTAGCTGATTATCTCTTTCTTCAGCTTGGTCTTTGACTTTCGCTGAATGATCATTTGGTGTGATCGATGATCTTCATATCTTCAGAGTTAAAGCTTAAGGTTCCTTGATCTTCAACGATCGCTGATAACAGTCAGCGTGTACTTATCGCTGAATTTGAACTTAAACTTAAACAAAGAATTTCACTAAGTGTAAAGAGGAATCATATTCAAATCACTGAGAGGAGTTATGATCAACACATAAGTCTAAATTTGTCTGGTTTGCATTTATTTAAACCGTCTTGAACGGCTAAATTTATTATGTGTGCACAATAACGTGTATGAAATAACTTTCCTTCTAAAATAGGGAGCAAAACCAACTTTAATTTTTCCACACATCGATTACTATTACTAGTGTTATCAAATGAAATGCTAATGATTTTTCATAAAGATTATAAAATAGGAAACTTTTTTTAATAATGACAAATTGGCAATCACCCGAATGTGGCGCACCAAACGTTTCAAACGTGATTACACGTTCGAATAATTGCCACAATTGAGGATCAATCCAATACGTCGTTATGCATATATAAGAAACTTCCAATCTGTATGGTGCGCTCCATACATCACACGTTAAATAAACATTGTTTAGCAAACTCAAAAACATTTGGGACATTTCATTTTTAGCCATTCTCCACATTTTAATTGCATCGCTTCTAAGAGTACCTTTGTGTAGCGTGGTTGTACACACATTTGGATCATCTTCGTAATGTAAGGGTTGTCAAAATGTCCGAACGGCAACCCGGTTTGAATGACACATTGTCATCATTTGGCGGCTCAATTGGGCATCGTATGACCATATTTGACCTTGATTGTCAAGTATTGGTTGGTTTGGATCGTCTCCCGCCTTCAATATTGGGTACATTTTTTCTGTGTGCCGCCTTAATGTTGAATTTCCTTTCGCCGTAAGAGGAGTTCCACACATTTTGCATCGTATCTTCTTTCTCCCATTGGCTAGTAAAACCATATTGTAGGAATTCCAATCTTCGAATTTCCTATCATGGTCGACAATAACTTTCACGATCGTTTCATTGGATGCATCATGTGAGGTGGCCATCGTGATTCTTGAGAATAATAAGTAAGTAATAACACAAAGAAAGAGAGAAAGATGTGAGAATTAGGAGATGTTATAAAGCAAAATCAAAAACGAGCCGAAAACAAGAATTATATAGAGATTAGTGAATGTTTTTTTCTTTGTGAGTTTGGTGTCTAAACCCATGCAACACATATGTTATTTATAGTGTTTTTGAGGGTAAAAAAACAAAAAAAGGTCAAAAATCTCAAAAAATGGTAACATAGCGGTAAATAACAACTAGGTTTAGAAGTGGAATCGGGCCGTGCCGAAAATCAGGCCATAACCAGGCTTGTAACCGGTCCCGGGCTGGGCCGAATAAATCTCTAAAATCCATAACGGTTACGGCCCTCGGGCTCAAAACTGGGCCTTACCATTCCCGGGTTAGGCCAAGGCCGGTCCCGGGTTCGGGCCTCCGTTGATTTCGGGTCGGACCCATTTTCCCATTTTTCCCATTTGTTTATCTCTCTTTCTTTATATATATATATATATATAGAGAGAGAGAGAGAGAGAGAGGAGAGGTTCAAGGGAAAATACTAAAAGAAGATAAAATTTAAGAACACCTAGGGAGCCCTCAATCTGGACGGTATGCACAAATGCATACAAAGCGATTGGAGTTGTTTTTTTTTCCTATGCACCAATGCATATATATATATGCATTAGTGTATATGTATAAATACATGTTACAAATTACCAATATGCATTTGTACATACCATTCAGATGGAAGACTTCTAGGGTGTTTTCAGTTTTCTCTTTTTTGGCGTCCCCCTGAACCTAACCATATATATATATATAATATCATTTTAGTCGAGTACCAACAAGTACCTATAATATAAAAAGAAACACCGCCCAGTGAATATTCAACCGTTTTTCAATTATTAGGTTTTTATTTTCAAATTAAATGGTTCAATTTGATTTCTCAATTTTCCTTCTTTTTGAACACTATTAGGTGGCGTTTGTTTTTTAAGAGGTGCTGAAGTCTGAAGTCTTATTTCACTTCTGATTAATAAGAGGTGGTGCTGAAGTCTGAAATCTGAATATATAAGACTGTTTGTTTTTGTAAAATGATAAATGTCTGAATTTGTTTAAATTATCTAGTTTACCCATTAGAAAAGTATACAATCTCACGTATTTATTCATCATCGTTACGAAATTTACGTCTAAATTACATAATTAGCATTCATTTAAATGAAAATTTGTCATTGACGGTATTTAACATATTTAAATCCTATTAAAACACATCAATTAAGAGAGATGAATATCAATTTGGTAAGGATCGACTGAGAGAAATGATCAATTAAGGTCATCGATAGAGAAACGTTGTTATTGAGGAGTTGGAGAACATTAAGAGGTAAATAAGAGGTTTTTACCTCTTAACAGATAAGAGAACAATAAGACATAAGTGACTCTGAAAACTTGAAAAAAATAAACAGTTTGAATGGTCCTACCTCTTAACGAATCAGACATAAGAGGCTGACAAGAGCTTTTTTTAGAAAAACAAACAAAACCTTCTTTTAATTCTTATTGATAAGAGGTTGTGCTGAAGTATAAAATCTGAATCAACAAGACTATTTGTTTTTGTAAATTGCTAAATGCCTTAATTTGTTTAAATTGTCTATTTTAGCCATTACAAATTTATTGAATTTATAGATGAATCAATACAATTTCACATATTTATTCATCATAATTATGAAATTTATATCTAAATTATATAATTAACATTTATTTAACGAATATATGTCATTGACGATATTTAACACATTTAAATCTTAATAAAATACATCAATTAAAAGAGACAAGGATCGATTGAGAGAAATGATCGATTAAAGTTAATTGATTGAGAAACGATGTTGCTAAGGGTCTAAAGAATAATAAGAAACAAATAAGATGTTGATTTACCACTTACCAAATAAAAGGACAATAATACATGAGTGCCTCTAAAAAAATTGAAAAAAAAAAAACAATCTAAATAGTCCTACCTCTTAACAAATTAGACATAATAGACTAATAAGAGATTTTCTTTAAAAAAAACAAACAAGGCCTTGGCCTTAAATGACCAAAGTTATTGCAACTTTTCCTAATATGGGGGGCAACATGACAATATCAGTAACATGAAGGGCAATATGAAAATATCAATAACATGAAGGGCTAAAATTGCTAAAACTAAACTTGTTGTCGTGGTATAATAGCTTGTCAACACCGTCGTCATCGAGCAAAACATACAACTTTATAATTTTCAAACCCTAAATTCACCACTGGTTCTGCTCTGGTTTGCGGTGAGAAACGAGGTACGGCGAAGCTCCATTTGCTTACTTTGTCTTCTTTCCATTGTTCTTCATATACGATCTTATTTTTCTTTTCCTGTTGAGGTTTTTTGGCTTTTGTTTGATTGACATATTTAATCTGTAGTCCTTTTTTTTGTATCTTTGATATTTATAAACGGTTATGTAGAGATGGCGAAGGAAGATACGAATGGTGGGGCAGGAACCTCAAATGGAATGGTCAGTGATGTACCCGCTGCAGTCGAAGAAGTGAACGATAAAGTTGATGAATTGACGTTAGCGGATTCCTCAGGTAATTTATTTAATTTTTACAATATTTTTTTATTTCTTGAAAAGATGACACCCCCCCACATCCGAGAACCAAATTGATGCTTCTCTGAAAACTGGAGTCCACCTTAATTTGAGAGACAAAGGGCTAGTTATCGAGTTAAAATTGACATGTTTGAATTGATTTGATCTGAAAAATTCTTGTGTGTCATAAGATTTATGTAAATTTAAGATTTATAGAATCGTGAGTTTGAAATTCATGTGTGTGTTAATATTTATGTAAATTTAAGAGCGTATAAAGTTTATTAATGATATACACCAACATAATTTTTTAACTTTAGTACTTATTAATGAGGTGGAATGCTGGTAGTATGATTTTATTGTTTTGAGCTTACGCCATCTGATAGTTTATAAATGTCACTAAGCTTTTCATCCAGGTTGGTGTGAATTCTCATGATGTGTTAGCATCTTTTATGTGTGCTCTTTGTAAACTTCAAAACATATAAATTTCTGCAGCTCATAATAAATATCCATATTATTGGTTCATTGGCATTTGTTTTAGAATCGGTTAAGTCGGTTACCATTAATTTTGCTTTGCATTAGTTGTAAATGTAATACAAAAGGTGCTCCCATCCATACCGTTCCTTCATCAGGACCCGCAAGATTTAATATTGTTATCAATACATCATGTGCTGTTTTGGTTGGGGGTGAATAATGACACATGCTGGCATCACTTGGCAAAACAGTTATTACTTAAATTACGATCTTATGTGATATTTTACCATGCTTATCCACAACTTTAGGGAAGTCTGTCTCTCTTCACTTCTTTATTTACTTTATGTTATGTTACACCTAACCTATGGTTTTCAAAATTGCAAGTACCCATTATATTTTCAGGTAACATGATTTGCATTGATCAGTTAGTTCCTACAAATTATATTCCCTTATGTCTTGTACATGTAAATCTGTTCTTCTGTAGCAATATAAGTTAATCTATAATACATGTTGGTCCATAACATTGATACAAGTCTTATTTGAGTTTGCTAATATGGGATTTAGTTGCGAGGGGTAGGTGGTTAGTGATTGGTATATATATGCACGTATACTAATTTCAATCTTGTACACAAAAGCAGACATAAGATTTGATATGCTTCCATATAAATTGAATATGCATTCAATTAAGTATAGATCTCTACTGTAAAGAGTCCTACATGGAAATCCATGACCAAAATGTTTAAATTTAGGACACAAGAAAATATCTGAAACATCTTATGAAAGTTGCACTTGATGTTATATATACCCTGAATGGATTCATATGTTGCTTCCTGGTTTTTGGAAAATTATGTAACACTAGTACATGGACTCAAAAGCTCATTGGAACTTTTCTTGAATTTAACTAGAGGTTAACGTAAATGAACCATAACTATGTAGCCCTATTCCTATTCGGAGGAATAAAATAAAATTGTCTTTCTGAGAGATGGCTGAGTGGTTGAAAGCCCCGGTCTTTTATATAACCTGAATGGATTATATTGTGCTAGTCCATGGGCTCTAAAACTCATTAAATAGCTGTTGTTTTGAAGAAATTCATCTGACTAGACGGTAGAAATCGTAGATGGTGTGAAGTTACGTTTTATCTTAATGTATGAGAAGAAATAATAACTTCAGCAGACTGTCAGAAAATACTTAGGTTACTTCCCAAAGAATGCTTTGCTTTGCGCTTTATCCTACCTCTCCTGTGGAAGTAGAAGAATTTATTGGTAACTGGCTTCAATTTCTTGGTATAATCTCTTCACAGAAAAGTTGGAAGTTTTCAGGTGGGTGCTTCCTAATAAAATTTCAGTACCAATGGTGGGTAGGGATTCTTTTACTCTTTGATATCAGCTGGCCTAGTCTTTAAAGTCACGTGTCCTGTAGGATATCCTGGCTTCGAGTTCTATTTATTTATTCTATTGTGTGTGTTTTGCCAAAGCTCTCTTTGGATGGTCATTCTCAATTTCAGTAAGTAAATTTGTTGAGGCTAATTCATAAATGAACTTTTGTATTTAAATGAGTGCCAAGCTGTGGATTTCCCAAAGCTACTGGACTTTCACCACATGTTGAACAAAATTAATTAAATCGAGATATGGCCATATGGATGGTCCAAAAACATAAAGCCACTAAAGGCTTGTAACCTGTCATCAAACTGATAAATATGCAGTTCACACCCAGGCCTACCAATGTATCTTGAACCTGGGAAAATGGGTACTTGTTATGTTTTCCCTTCAATTTGTTTTGAAGATCCTTTGTTCGCTGGAACAAATTTATTTCTCCTACTTATCAAAGTTAGTCAAGACACAAAAACTATAATCCTTTCTATAGAACATAATTGGCTGTCTGATTACAAAAAATAACCTTGGACAGAAAACTGTTTGGAGTAAATAAATGAACAAGTCCTAGTTGATCTTACTTTGTTTATTTTATATGTAATGTCATGGACATTTCTAACATTTGAACTTGCATAATTTAGAAACTGGGGCTCAGGAAGCTGCAAAAAAGAAGAAGAAGAAGAACAAAAGCAAGTAAGAATTTGTATCATGTTATCCATTTGTGAAATGAGTTTGACAATATCACCTAGTTGTTCAGTGTTCTTAGTTATTATAATTTGTTATTACAGGAGAAAAAAAGAAACAAAGGAGCAAACTGATCCACCTACTATTCCAGTTGCAGAGCTTTTCCCCCAGGGAAACTTTCCAGAGGGTGAAATTCAGCAATATAAGGATGAGTAAGTGCTTACTATATAATATTTATCTGCTTTTACTTTTCTATGTGTTCTATTTGAATTATAATACCTTTCTTTCTGTCACCCTTACTTTGTTGCTTACTCAGTAACTTATGGAGGACCACATCTGAGGAAAAGAGAGATTTGGAACGCTTAGAAAAGCCCATGTATGACTCAGTTCGACAAGCAGCAGAAGTTCATCGTCAGGTTTTTAGCAGACTTATTATTTGCACTTCAAGAGTATGGAATATTTATTACTGATTGTGTTATTAAAACATGGTGCTTCTTTCGTTCCTTTTCAGGTTCGGAAATATATGAGGAGCATTTTAAAGCCTGGCATGCTGATGGTTGACCTATGTGAAACCTTGGAGAATACTGTTCGTAAGTTAATATCAGAGAATGGTCTACAAGCTGGTATTGCATTCCCTACAGGATGCTCTTTGAACTGGTAATTATTTTGTAATCCTTAGGATGATCATCTTCTTATCTTTGTTTTTGTCATTGCTTTCTTGTTTTTCTTTGATCTTTGTGCCGCTTTCCGTAAAAAAAGCTTGATCATTTACATATTGTTCTGTATCAGGGTTGCAGCCCATTGGACCCCCAACTCTGGAGATAAAACTGTGCTTCAATATGATGATGTCATGAAATTGGATTTCGGAACTCATATAAACGGTCAGAATTCAGAATGCCTTTAGTTGGGTCGGCAGTAATTTTGGTCATTTATTTATTCTGTGCAGTCTTAACATGGTTTTGTTTTGTAACACATTTCAGGGCACATAGTTGACTGCGCATTCACAGTTGCATTCAATCCAATGTTTGATCCATTGCTTGAGGCCTCTCGGGAAGCAACGAATACCGGTATCAAGGTTAGGAACATTGAGTGAGAAGTTATGGGTGAATACTGCACATTCAGGCAAAATAAACCTATAAGTGAAAATTACTACCTTCTTTGGAAATCGGAACAAAATAAAATTTCTATCACTCCATCTCGAAATAAATGCTATTTTTTTCAGTTTTTGCTCCAAAATAAATTCAACATTTTCTTTTTGGGTAACTTAAGAATCGAAGTTTACTTTTTTGTCCAGCAGTAATCATTGATGACATTATTTTTTAGTACACAAGTTCCTTTCATTTTGTTCTTTTAGAGTGGGCTTTTTAGATATTTTGACCACTGGACAAGCCTTCTCATTAAACCATGTTTCAAGCTTGCATTTGTCTTGGGACTGCATATTAAGTAAAATATGGCTCACATGAACTCCCTGTGAAAAGTACTAGAGTGACTGTAAGCCCATGTTTGTTTTTTCATTTTAAGCTCTTGATCACCACCTATGTCTGATCAAGGTTGTAAAACTCGCTAGGCGGTAGTCGGGCGGCCGACCCCCTTGTAGCAAGTACTCGGGGAGTACTCGGATTGGAATTTTTTATATATAAATTTTAAAATTATATATATATATATATATATATATATAGCATGTTCATAAATCATAAATAACCAAATATCAAGATAATTGTAAACCAATTAACCAAATTACCAAACCAAAATGGCAAAATCAGTCGGGGAACTGAAAGTTCAGTTATCGAACATCAAACCCAGATGGGAGAAATCGAAAAACCAAGATGGGAGAATGGAGAAATCGAATAAACAAAAGCAAAAACCAGATGGGAGAATAAAGAATCGAACCAGATGTCCAGATTTTGATTCAATCGGTCTTGAAAGCCTTCAATTGGAGTTTTCTTCATTTTTCAGTCGCTCCTTCTTCTTCTTCATCGAGTGCACTGCTGGAAACGGCGATTTTTTTCTACTAAACCTAAATTTTAAAGTTGACCGGGTTTGACCGGCTTGGACCGCCTAGGCCGATTACTCGCCGAGTTCACCGAGTAGGCCGAGGACCGCGTAATAACGCCGATTGGTGACAAATTGCCTCGGTGTCTGGCCGATTACCGATTACTCGCCGAGTACTCAGCCGAGTAATCCGATTTTTACAACACTGTCTGATTCGTTTAGGCGTTTCATAACCATTTCAAAACTGAAATCAGGCTCTAGACTTCAGTACCTCTTAAAAAACAAATGTCACCTAGGTTTGCAAATTAGGGAAAAGTTCCTGATAGTAATAAACTAACTTTTGCACCAAACTGTTTAGTGCCAATAGGCTATATGGTTAATGACTTTTGGAACTTCCATTATATGGTATGCAGGAAGCAGGGATTGATGTACGTCTATGTGATATAGGTGCTGCAATCCAAGAGGTCATGGAGTCTTATGAGGTAGAAATTAATGGAAAGGTCTTCCAAGGTATAATCTCTACTATTGTGTAGGCAATACTCGACATTTTTGCACCTGGAGTTCTTTTATCCTTTAGTTGTCTTTTGTTGAACATCAAGATTTATGCATATATGAACCTCTTGATTGATGCATATGTGAACATCTTTTATATAGGTTTCAACAGAACTTCAAATTATTCTACTTGCACTATGAAAAATCTACTGACTGCCAATTAGTTGGCTGAACCTTTTTAGAAAGATTAATTTGGCAAACTAAGTTGATTCGTGAATGGTCAAGATAGTGTTTGAAAAAGTATAGCACTATTTAATTAATAATGTTTAATTATTTCTCTAAAACAGATAGTGTTTGAGAAAAGGATAGGACTATTGATGTTTACGTTATTTCTCTAAAACTCAGTACTGTTGGATCAACAGATGTTCTATTTTCTAGGATTAGGCTAATTTTAGTTTTTAACTTGCATTGTGCAACATTTGCAGTGAAAAGTATCCGGAACTTGAATGGACACAGCATTGGACCTTACCAAATTCACGCCGGTAAATCAGTTCCAATTGTGAAAGGAGGAGAACAGACAAAGATGGAAGAGGGAGAATTCTATGCAATTGAAACTTTTGGTTCTACTGGTAACCATTTGTGCTTCATAGCTTTTAAATGTGAAAGAAAGAATAACAGTTGCCATACAAAATTTATATTATATTTGTTGTGTGTAGGCAAGGGTTACGTGAGAGAAGATTTGGAGTGCAGCCATTACATGAAAAACTTTGACGTTGGTCATGTTCCGCTACGGTTACCAAGGGCAAAACAACTTCTTGCCACAATTGATAAGAATTTCTCTACGCTGGCCTTTTGCAGGCGCTATTTAGATCGACTAGGGGAGACAAAATATTTAATGGCTCTCAAAAATTTGTGTGATGCTGGTGTTGTTCAGGTATCTCCATCCCATCTTTTTATTTATTTATTTATTTAAATCTGGAACTTGTTAGCTGTCATGTGGAGACTGAATTTACCAGCAATTTCTTAGATAACCTGTTCATACATCAAAGTATCAACTAATATATGTAAATAACGGAATAGTTCCGTCATAATTATATAATCATTGCATTTTTAGACACCTTTTCTAAGATAGAAGAAAAGAGAACGATGAACTTCAACTTCTATACTTGTGAACTTCAAAGAAACTATACCTATGGCCCACAGCTTCCCTGATGGTTCTATGTGATTAAGATAAATAGGTTTGGGAAGAGTTTGAAGGCTGAGATATTGCGCACTTGCGTAAAGCTTAGATGATGACTGGCCACCTCTTTTGGGGTTTGGAGGTTCTATTTTAAGTTGATTATATACTTCATGATAGGGTCTCATTTAATGTTACTTAAGGGCCGTTTACCAACACAAACTGGGTAAGCGTTGACCTGGTAAGAGTCACCACCCTCACCTTACTAGGTAAGATTTTCGGTCATCAAAGTAGCTTAATATAAGCGTCTTTTGTAAACAAGCAACAGAATTTGTAATTGAATGGACTTGTTTATTATATCAATCACTAGTATATATATATACAATATTAGAATTTAGAAATGGAAACACTATCCTAGAGTTTACAAAATTAATTACATGGGATGTGATAGAGAATAGATCAAGGGATACGATTTTGGAGATGAAGATATATGATTTTGGTGATCATGAGATATGATTTGATATATATTTATCAATATCATATCTCTTGATCACCAATATCATATTCTTTGATTTATTCTCTTTCACATTCCATTTAATTTTGTAATCTCTAGGATAGTGTTTTTATTTCTGAAATAGTATACATACGCTCCATAGTGATTGATGTAATAAACAAGTCAATTCACGATTTGATGTATCTCTATCATCTCTTACCTAGTAAGCGCTAACCGGGTAAGAATAACCACCTCACTTACCGGGTAAGATTCTTGCTGACCAGGTAAGCGTCTCTTACGTGGTAAGAGGCAATAAATGTTTAGTTACCATTAAGAGGCATATAGTAAACAACCCCTTTGTTCATTTTATCTGATAACCGAGTAAAGATTACACCACCTCTTTGGGGGTTTGGAGGTCCTAGGCTGAGTTGACTAGTTCACATTTAATGTTGACTCGGTTTCCTTTTTTATGATAACTGAGTAAAAGATTAAAGTAGGCAAATCTATGGCAACCACTGACATTACCATCGAAATCACTTGTCCACTTCATGGAAAAGTAATGCGAGTTAATGTCTCCTAATACATACATGGGTGAATCTATAGCATTTGCTAATTTTTTTACCATAAAACGATTTAACTCGCTACAGTTCTTTTATTTAGTAAAAACGTGAGTCTTTCACCTTATCATTGAACTGTCTTTAAAGAAAAAATCAGTGACCAAGGTATCATTGATTCTTGCACTCTAGAAACTGGAAAAAATGGTGAGTTAGATTGTAACTATTGTAGATTAAAGCTAATAGGCGGGTCGGCCAAGTTAAGGTAACAGCATAATAGGTCAAAATATGTAAATTTTCAGACATGTCAAAACTCAAAAGAGGTTTGGTTGACGTGACAACTCTTTTTTGTCTTTGTTTAGTTTCATAAATAATTAATATATTACATATTATTTACGAAATAATTTCATAAATAATTAATATACTACATATGACCTATAATAGAGGAGGTTAGGTCTACATACAATTAACCCTCCCAAACCTTACTTTTTCGAGTGGGATTTAGGGGTTGTTTAGTTGGTTTTTCATCAGGACCTGTATGGATAAATACGTCTGTGTGGATTAATTTGTCTGTATAGACCGGGAAGATGTTTTGCTTGGGATGGTTTTTTCATAGATTGAAGAATAGAGTTTTATAACTGGGAGTGGCAAGTTTGGAAGAAACTTGGCTTTTGGCATAACTAGAAGCTTGCTTAGCCAATTTCTATTTCATTAAGCCATTACAAATAGTCATGTATAGCTAATCAAATAAGCTGCAAGTCTTATTAAGCTCATTAAGCTACTAACAAATAGGCCCTTACTCGGTTTTGGTTTGGTTTGGTTTTATATGATTTACAAAAACTATTGTTAAATTAACCATCGAATTTAAAAAAAACAATCTAGGAGGTTGTAAACGGGCATCTAATTTTTTTATTTGGTTTGGTTTATTTGTATTTTTAATGATACTAATATGTTGTGATTATGCAGCCGTACCCTCCGTTGTGTGACACAAAGGGTAGCTACGTATCTCAGTTCGAGCACACCATCTTACTCCGCCCGACATGCAAAGAGGTCATATCGAGAGGCAGTGATTATTAATTACTAATTACGGATAACCTCCTTTCTTTTATGGTAATGTAACATATATTTCACTTTGAATTCACGACAAATATAAACTCTTGTTTCTAAATTTCGAAAAAAAATTTGATTTTGATTTGAAAGGTGCAAGAACTTTCTATATTATTTTACATAGAATAAAGTTAGCATATAATAAGGTGTTTGATTTGCAGAATGTTTTTGGATGAAATGAAATTTGCCAAATAAATATGATTCTTAGGGGGCAGAATGGTTTTTGAGGGAATTGGATAGATTTGGAATCATTGATATATTTGATAGAATGGTTTTTGAGGGAATTAGAGAGATTTGGAATCATTGATATATTTAGTTTGTGTAGGATTTGAAACGTAATTGAATTTTATTTTTTATAAATATTTTATAAAAAAAATAGTTATAAAAAAATAATTTGACTAAAAGATATTCTAATAAAAATTTTACACATCTTTCGAAATCCCACAAAATACCAATATGGCCCATGGGATTCTAAATTTCTTTGTGGGATTTCAATGAAATTCCCGGATTTCAATGATTTGGTTGGTAGAATTGAAATGAAATTTGTTAAATGAATTTGAATGTCTTTGTTTAGTTCATTTATAAAATGCAACTTTGGAATTGTAATGAAATGTGAGTAAAGGACCAAAATACCCTTTTTGATAATTTTAAAACTAAAAATAATTTAGTAAAATAATTATTAAATACTTTAATTTTTTTTAAACTAAAGAAATACTTTAATAAATTGATTAGAGTGCTATATTCTCATCTACACCTACATATCTCTTACCATGAATTTCTGATTCTAATAACTCCTGTTTCATTGTTGATGGTCATGGAAGACGATAAAAGTTGTGGCAGCCGAACAACATGATTTCAAAGACAAGCTTCGGATTAACTTCAATTGTTGAGATGGGTTTTGGTAGAGCCAAATTAATTGAAATTGAAACAAACAGAAACGAAAATTGGAGCAAACAAGGTAGCAGATTAACCGAGCAAACAGATACAAAAGTTGGAGCAAATGCCACGTCCCTGTGGTTTATAAAAAAACAACGAACACGAGTCCCTAAACCTCAACAAGCACATATATGGTCATTGTGGTTTGTTACAAATCACGATATTTTTTCTTGTGTTTTGAAATTACAATTTTCATCTCTGTTGTTTGTAAATTATTTTTTTCAATCCTTAGTCTAACTTAGTCGTTCACCCTTAAGTATAAGGGACAAAGACATCAATGAATTGTAAATCATATGAATGTAGAAAAAGCAATGAATTGTGGACCATAGGGACGGAAAAAGCAATGACATGTAAACTACAAGGATGAAAAATGTAATTTTCAAATCAAAAAGTCAAAAATAACAATTTCCAACAAATTTTAGAGATGAAAAATGTAATTTACTTTACAATCATAATAAGACCTTATACCAATAACCACAAGGGTTGTGGTTTACTGGTCGAATGGCTGGCGGATAAAGAATATCCCATCCACCTAGGGTTCGAATCCAGACGCTTTAAACAATTGTGGCCACTGAGTTTATCAGAGCTGACATATTGCAGTCAAATACCTTGCCGGGATTAGTCTGGAATTTTCCTGGGATACCCTTTATACCAATAGGTTAAATTGTGGTTTCAAATAGAGGTGTTAATGAGTTGAGTAGCAAATTATTCGAGCACGGTTTGGGAAAATATTACCAAGCTCGAGCTTGAATAACCTTTTCAATATATTAGTTCAAGTTTGAGCTTAAATATTTTTTCAATGTTCGGGCTGGAGTATAAAAGCGAGGTCGTTTGTAAAGTTAGCTTCCAAAATCCACTCCTAGTCCCTCATCCCGAATAATCCCTCAACGTGTCTTTAGAACCTGCCATGGAATAAGAAACGTGATTGAACAATAACTCGGTGAACAAATTCACAATATGAACAATAAGAAACATAGGATGATTAATGAAATGATAAAAATCAATCGAATATTTCAAAGATATAACAAGAGGGTTTACATAATCACCCCATTCCGTGTTTCATGTTATTCAAGTTCACATAAATCATCCAAATACACAAAAACCCGATGTTCCCAAAGGATGTACGGTCCTATGGGCATAAGTGAGAACTAGCAGTGTGGGCACGACACCCACTAGCCTTCGACTACTATTAAAGCGGTCCTACTTTTGTTCGGGTCCTAGGTTAGCCCACGGGTAAATCAAGGCCATCGCACTCTCCGCGCACACACGAGGACACCATAGTGATTAATATAGCCACCATGGGAACATCACAAGGTCGGCGCCCCCGACGAAGCGTCTAGGTAAAGAATCTCAACAAATGTGATCTTAGTGAATCACGAAAATAGATCAAAAATCAATGAACAAGTTAATATGACTTGACTCTATGTAGTCATGCCATTCTCAAATCAATCATCTCTCAGTCCTTGGACTGAGTCAACAAACCATTAACATCGCATTCCATTCGCGCCTCAACATTGGGAGTAAAACTCAATAACCAGACCAACGATTCCTATTAGGGGTAACAGACTTCGGTACACTCCTAGGTCGCGCTCAACTAATTTGGACACCAAATGGAATTTAAACAAGAAATAATAACAAAGAAAATCTAAGAATATATCAACATAATTTAGGTGTTTTGTACCTCAAGTTTACCATTAGGTAATCAATTTCGAATGAATGACCCTCAACAATAGGTCACTCCCGTTTCAAAATAATAAGAGATCTGTACCTTTATATATCCGAGATAATCAAAGCATGCTGCCCTTATGCCTTTGTTTCCAACTGATAATCCCATATTAAATAGGTAACAATGAATAGAATCAATCAAGAGCAACAATGGAGATCAAATCATCATGTCATTGATAGTTTATCTCTCTATTCATTAAGCTTTCTCTCTCTAGAAATATTACAGTGAATGTACTAAAAAAACAAGAAACCAAGTTATTTATACCATTGAGTAATACAAAGTCAAACTACAATTAAACTCTACAAATAAGCTCCATGTTGACTAACATTGACTTGTTGACTTTAGATTTTAACAATGTTGACTTTAGAGTCTTGAATATCATCTTCATACTCAGTCATCTCGGATACAATAATATGTGACCTAACAATCTCCCCCCTTGTATTCGAGATCAAGTTCTTCAAAACAAACCTTTGTCTTCTCCTCAATCAATCTTTGATTTAAACAATCTCCCTTAATGAAGACGATCAAACTTTATCAACCTTTGAATATGAAGAATCTGAAAAATAACAATATCCTTTTTTCAACAAATACCATCTTCAAATCAAAATCTTTACTTTGAAATCAACTTGAAATAGTCTTCAACAGTCAACCAACAATCAACATATATTCAAATTTTTGAACAAAAACTTTCCAGTCAACAGACAAGTTTTAGACAATAAAACTCAAAGATTTCACACTACGTGTACTAAGATCTTCACCCATATATCATGAAAGTATCCAACTTTACAAACAAACTTTCTTCAAACAACTTTGATTCACGAATCCAATGAATCATTAACAAATATGTCAACAAGAAATCTATGCAAGTCAACATCAAATTCTTCAAATCAGTACCAACCTTTTCACCACATCTACAATATTTAAATCCAATGTCTTTTCAACCTTAGATTCAAAAGATTTAGATTCAAACATAAACCGATGCAACGAAATACCAATTTATCAGTTAATCATCTTTAAAATCAAATCTCCAACATTAGCACTTATTACAAACATATTTGAATATTATTTCTCCCCGTAACATCTGCATAATCTTTTTTTTCTTCTTCTTGTCTTTGATACTTTTTCTCCGCCTCATGATGATTAGGAGAATCCTGAACATCATGAACAATTAAAGACTGAAATTTCTCTGCATATGAACAAGACAAAGCAATAAACAAAACTTCTTCAGATATGCTTCCCCATTACAAATGAATCAGATTTTCTCAAACAACTTTAGTTAAACTTTCCTTGTATATCAAATATTCTCCCCTTAAAAACATATCTCTTCCACGTATTTCCTCCTTGAAAAATATTTCTTTCAGAACACAGTTCTTGCTCCTCCTACAAAAATGGGTAATCGACTAACATACAAAAGCATATTTAGCAACTATTAGCACTTTAATCAAAATAAATTCAATTAAGTGACCTATTATTAGAGTTGGCAGCATGATAGCACTGATAGGACTTCCAGATCACTGAATTGGAATTATAATAGTTTATTCTCAAACTATTCCGACATTATCACAAAGATATGCAATTGGAATCACAAAGATTCGTGCAACGTATAGAAAGAAGTAAGCACTTTATGATATTTAAAACACAAAATATGAAAAATATATTCCACAGACTCAATGTCATGATTGAAGTGCGAAGGTGGGGCAAACTTCCTTCTATTTCAATATCCAAGTTTTCCAAATGAAAACTAGATAAATTATATGCTGCTTCCCCATGAAAATTGAAACATTTCCGTTGTAAGAAATAAATGGGTAGTTGGTGGGGTTAAATCAAGAGTTGATATGGACTCACTGCCTATTTCAATGATGGTCACCAAAAAATTGTGAACCAACAGTGATGTGGTTGCCCAACTTGAAGTGGTTAGGGCAGAGTTTTGTTTTCTTTTAACTCTGTACTCTCACTCACTATTTTTTTTTAATAAAATTCTCACTTTTAACCAAACTCTCATTTCAATTTATTCTCTCAACACAATGAGATTACTCAACCATATGAGTTATCTCCCCCACTATTTTATTTAATACCCCTCACCTCTCAATCACTCAATGACTGCTTCCTAGGTTGGGCTACCGGTTCTGGTAGTCCATAGAAGTTCATTTCATATCACACACTGATCCCATGAGAAATATATCTTAAATTCAAAGATATTGTGTTTTGAAATTTCAGAAATCAACATCTAAAGTACGAGTCCTGAACTGATACGTTCAGAAGTCAAACAAATGAAATACAAGTTCATAGCTAATATACTATGAAGCCAAAACAATGAACTACGAGTTCTAGACTTATTTACGTAGAAGTCTAACAAATGAAGATCAGGTCCTGAACTAAGATACTTAGAAACTAAACAATGAAGGTATCTGTTTAGGATTGTCAAGGAACAAATACGAACGCTAAACAAAATGACTCAGTACGCTCAGTGTTTACAACAAGCATTCAATGAATAAAATGTTTAATTGTGAAGAACAAGTCACAATTTATAACATGAATAAGAATTAAATTATTGATATGAAATGAAGTACATTGAAAACAATGAGATTTTAAAAGAGAGCGTATTTCCATAGAAAAATCAATGAATATATGATACGTGAAATAAAAATTTCAAGAAAAATAACACATGATAATTCAGGAATTGATTTGCAATTAGAAAAGAAACAAATACGAATAAGTTTCTTGGATTGAACTACCACGGTTCTTTTGAAAATCAAGATTCACTTGCTTACAGAAAATATGGTACTCCTCGTTAAAAAGTAGCATAACCTTTCAATATAGTCATGTGTTGTAATTATTCTATATAAGAATGCACGTGACATTCCTTCAAAACAGATAAGAACAATTATAGTACACAAGCTTTATTGGGTCCGTAAAGGTTAGCCTTAGCTTTAAAGCTATAATTTCGGGAAACATGGAGATACTATAAGTACGATACCATTTATTCAAGTACCTTTAATTTACAAAATCATTTCTTCATGTTGAAAAACATAGCTTCTCTTGACTCCGACTGATTAGCTTAGATAGACTTGACAAGATAGGGTAAATCAGTCTTGGAAACAAATGATTTTGCATCAACTATAGGAAGTCCATGTGGCATGTTTCCAACACTATCATCTAAAGCTGATTTTCTCCTCCAAACCATCTTAAACTATTTAAAATGATTATCTGAATTATCTACAAGATTATTATGAAACAGATTAGAAGTACGCATATGAGATTTTGAAAATATATTTGATTTGTAGTATCTGTTAGAATAACTGTTTGATTTAACATTTGAAAAATTGTTATTCATACAGAAGCTATGTGAAGAAACAAAATTATCTGCATGAATTGAACTTGAAGCAGTCTAACAAGAAAAAACAAAATCAATATATCACTTGAATTGTCATATGGAGAAAGAACAGTAGTATCATGACTAGTTTGTATAGAAGATTCAATTTAACTGAATTCTCTTTGATTAGCTGCTTAGATTTGAAAATTATTTGTTCAAGTTTTTTGAGTTTAACATAAAGCGCAGTTCGTTATTCACAAATTAAATAATGTTTCTTTTGAAATTTAGGTCTGCTCAGTCACAATATATGTTTCTAATATAGATAATTTCTTAGAAAGTTTCATAATCTCATTCTCAAACACTTTTCTTTCACTTTCAAAATCACTTTCTAAACTTTTCCTTTTATCAAAGATTTCTTTAAAGTGTCAATCGTGCTTTTTCTCAACCAACATTTTTTTGGGAAGGAGAAAATCTTCTGACAATTTCATAAATAAAAGGGAAACGAAATACAAGAGAAAGTCAAAATTCCACAACCAAAGCCAAATGGCAAAACAAAATAACTTGGTGACAACACTGTACCAAACTACAATAAATTAGAACGCACATAGACCTACTGGCATAAACGAACAATAAAATGGGATGTCAAGTAACCGACTCCAGAAACCAATTCAAAAGCCAAACGTCTGAATCATGACTTGAATCTTGCTCCAATGACAATAAGCAACCTTTATCATTGATGACATCTCGGATTGATCCATCTTATTCCCCTTTGTCAACTCTTTATCCGAAATCTTGGCATGCCGAGAAGCATTGTCCAAGAATCCTCACCTCCCGACGTATTTCCTAATGGTCCAAATCTATTTGAATTGGACAGTTGGATACTTGGATCACATGTCGAGGCATAGTATTACCTATTGGAGCCGAGGGGGTGTTTCCATCCTTTGCCAAAAATGCCCTATTATGTTCTAGTTCTTGTCCCTTTTCATTATCCTGTGCTAATAAAGGTTTGGTATTTCCATTCTAAGTACTAATCTTATTTTTGTTCAATTCTATCCTTGACGAACTAGCAACATCTTAATGGATGTTGGCCTCTGCTCTTGTAGACGATTATGAGTTTTTCTCTTTTCCACCAGGATGAAACCATCCACAACCCTTCCATTTTCTTTATTCTCATTGGTTGGTTTATTTTCTTTAACAACAAGAGCCCATCCTATGTCCAAACATAAGGCAATGGGAAATTGTGACGGTTCCCATAAATACTCCACCATTATGTTAATTTTTTCATCCTCCCTTTCATTTAGGTTTGGCACCACCACCTCCAATTTCCTTTTTAGTTCACCCACAACTTGTTGATCCAAGCTTCTTCAGTGATTTTATGGTGATTCTATACTTAGTAAAAATCATAGATTTAGACTCTGTCCAATCTCAGCAAAGGCAAACACTGATTGCACTCAATGATCGCTGAAGAACATCAGGAATGATGTCTGGACCTGGAAGCCACGAAGACAAAGTTCTCACAATAGAAACCTTCAACGATGTCAAATACTTAACTAATGAAAGAGATAGTTAGTTCATGATCTGAAGCGATTCAGTGATAAGAAAGGCTGTCTACACGAAGTGTGAAATCTAAACACGATTCAGTGATGCCTGAAGAATTCCTCCTTGAGTCATCAGTATTAGTGATCAAAAGAATTGTGCTCAACAAGATTAGAATTTTTCTTATCTTCGATGCACAAAGGACAACCTCCCCATGACCTATGTCAGAAAGTACGTACGAAGTTACTTTATTGTCTCTCACGTGCTTACTAACTCTAAAGGTCAATTGATCATATTTGGCTAAACACATGGTTTCTTTATGGACAAAGGTCAAGTTTCCCAGTGGATGCTTGACACGTGGCATGTACCTTCTAACTTGCATTAAATGCATTGAGTATAAATAGATGAAGAAACCATTTTTCATCTTCATGCATACTACGCTCTTGTGGATCCCAGATCAACCAGGTAACAAAGTAATAAACAAGAAAAATATGAATAACACCTTATGTCATATATCTCACTTATAGAATTCGTGATTACACAATGATAATGCTCACGAACATGTTCTCTTAAGCTCTAGAATAATATGAATGATCTCTAAGCTCTCTAAATTTCTAATGCATACCCTAAGCTTGTATTTATATGCTAGACAATATTGCAATAAGGAAACTAGGAAAGAAGACATTATACACTTGCCTTAATTATAAATAGAATCTTTACTTTGATAATAAATCATTTTCTAATAATTAATCCTTCCTAATTAATAACTTTGTTGAATTTATGCTTTGGCCCTTCATGTCTTCAATAGTTGTGATCTCGGATACAACATTTTCAAGCCTAACAATCTCCCCCTTTGTATTCGAGATTACAATTCAGCAAATCAACATTTTTGAAGATGATGAATCTTTGTCAACAAATCTTCATCTTGAACCTTTTGCTCCCCCTACGAATATGATCACATGATAAGCTCCATAGATCCCCCTTTACATTAGCATGTAGTTCACGAACAGAAAGTCAAAGGAGTCGTGATGTCGTAGGGTAAAGTATTTCTTCAAGAAATCGGTGATGTCGTATCACACGGAGAAGATTGTCAATAAATGTCAAGTTACCGTGACCGTATGATGTGAGATGAATTTCTTGTTTCTCCCTATTCTTTATTTATGTGTCTTTGATAGACTGTTTCTCCCCCGATGTTTTATTAAGAAAGCATCAAATCATCTGCATATCTTCTCCCTCTTGCTTTCCTTAGAAAACATAGTAGTGCTATTGGTCTTCAAGAATATTCCAAGCTCCCCCTTGAATTAAGTTCTTTTCTTCACTTTCAACTTTAACACCATATTCAGTGTGTAAGTAACACCACTGATTGCACTAAATACATCTTTTTAAAATCTGTAGAAACTCACACAACTGTTAACTGCATAATCTAAGATTCATCCAACTATAGGATAGATAAAGTGCGAGTTACGTGAAGGCACTATGCACAATCAGTCAAATAACAGGGAATTTGTCTTTGAACCACAAGTTGAATAAACATTCAGCTCAAGAACTTTTTCGGATAAGCACAACGAACGAGGTATAATCAAACAGCTTGGTTGACCAAAGCAAACATCTTTAAACTTTTGAGCGTTGGGAGATAGATGGCATTAAGAACACAACTTCTTGATCAACAACGTCAAACCAGAAAGATAACCCGATTTCCAGAATACCTCTAGAAGACTGAATAACCAAACCCATATCCATTCTTGTCAATCAGATGAATGAATACCGTCATCCAATATTCAAGATCACAACCGAACTTCAAGAGTAGTGAATGGTTAGGAATTATACGCACATAATAATAGTATACACTCACTGACACTAACATCTAAAAAAAACTCCAAAATAATGATTGGAGAGAGTCAAGCTTCTGATTAATCCAACCAAATACAAAATCCAATCACCCAGTTCTGGAAACTTTTTCAAATCCGGCTCTTCATATAGCAGAAAAGAAACTTTGACCAAGAAAGTCAAACTTTGAACGATTGCTGATGGGCTTAATGAAATAAGAGGGCTATAAGAAAAAGAATATTAAAAACTTATGAATAACAAGAACTCTGTATGTGAGAAAATATCTCTATGGATCAATGGGTAATGAGCTCACATAGAAGCACAAGGAGTAACTATTATCACCTAATTTAAAACAAATTCAATTAAGTGACCTATTTTCAGTGTTGGCACCGGGTTAGCACTGATAAGACTTCCAGTTATCATCGAAGTAAGTTATAAACCTAACTTCTCAAACTGTTCCGGCATAAACACAAATATAGCTTGTGGAATCACAAAGACTCGTGCATGTGTCATAGAACTATTGGTATATATTTTGGTTCAAAAATAGACTCGATGTGCACAAATATGAAGTTCGAAGATCGCAGGTGTGTCTTCTTGTTTCAATATCTCAATCTTCTGAGTGAAGAATAGATAGAAAGTATGTTGAATCTATGTGATATATGAAACAAACACCTTTTGTGAGCTACTTGAGTAGCTGGGTCGGGTGACACAAGTTATTGACATTGGGTCCATGTCTATTTCAATATCATCTCCAAAGAATTGAGAATGAATAGATTGTGTGGCTACCTGTGTAACTGTTTTAGGTTTGGTAAAGACCAAATTCTTTCAAGTGTTTTCATACTCTCAACCTTTTCTTTTATCTCACAAGTACTCAATTTTATCTCAATCACACCCTTTCAAAATATCTAACCTAGAGATGTGTTTCATGGTAGGTCCTTCCGACTCTGGATTGACCACTGAAACTTCTAATTCCTAACACACAAAGAGTTTGAAACATTGAAGTCCGAGTTCTGAACTGATGTATTCATAAGTCAAAATGCAATGTAAAACGGGTTCTGAACTGAGATATTCAGAAGCCAAATTAAGAGCAGGTCCATAGTTGATATACTATGAAGCTAAAAATGAAGTATGTAAAATACGGTACTCCCCCTCAAAAATAGGATAACCTTTTGATTGAGCATGTTATGTGATTGAATATTATGTATTAGAACACACATGACATTCCTGCAAGCAGATTAAAAAGATTTTGGTACCCAAGCTTTGTTGGGTCCCCAGAGGTTAGCATTAGATGCAACAAATGGAGAATTGGGGATACCATAAGTACCATACCATTTATGAACATACCTTTGATCGAAAAAATCATTTGTTTCGCAAGTAGAACAATTGATCTTTGTGGCACTTAGACTGATTAGTTGATTGATTGACCTGAAAAAATAAGGCAAATTAGTCCTGGAAACAAATGATTTTGTATCAACTACAGGAGATGTATAAGACATGTTTCCAACAGTATCCTCTGTAGTTGACTTCTTCTTCCAAACAAATTTAAACTTCTTAAAATTACCAGAATTAGCAACAAAATCACTGTGAGACAAAGTAGAATTATGAGTCCGAGAAGTTGGAGAACTATATGATTTGGAGTGTTAGAATAACTGGTTGACTTAACACTTGAAGAGTAGTTGTCCTTACAGACACTTATTGGACGAAAAAGGATTCATCTTATGAATTGAACTTGAAATAGTTTTATAACCTTCAGGTTCTCTGATTTGGCACAAAAGATGATCTCTTTCTTTATCAGACAAACTAAAATTTAAAGTCGTTTTAGCTTCAAGAACTTTTTCAAAGTTCTTGAGTTTGTCAGATAAATAATCCTTTTTTCCTCCATAAGCAAATTATATTTTGTTTGAAATTCAGATCTCATTTTCTGTTAATTCACAAGATTTGTTTCTAAGACAGATAAATTATTTGAAAGTTATCGATTTTCTCTTCAAAAACCTTCCTCTCGTTTTCAAAATCTTTTTCCAAATTTTTATTCTTATCAAATATTTCTTTAAAGGCCAAAATACTTTTCTTCATGTTATTTGTCCAATTAGTTTTAACTACTTTGCTTTCATCATCTAGAATTTTCTGAAGCTCAGAAAGTTGTTTTGGTAGCTCCAGGCATTTCGTTTCAGATGATTTTTCTCTAAAATTACAACTTGCTCAAAACAGGACAGTTGTTTAGAAAGTTTTCTAATGGTCAACTCACAAGTTTTAATTTTTCTTTCAAAAGCTTTTCGCTCAATTTCAAACTTGTGTTTGTCATCAAAGATTAATTTCCTTTCTTTCTCAAGTTCTATTCTAAATCGGATATTTTATTTTTAGAATCAAATTTCTACTCCGACTTAGAAATATTTTCTTTTGGATCTTCATTTTCCTTTCCTAAAACTGCATATTTCCTTTTTAAATCATTGAGTTGAATAACTGTCTTTCTCCAACCCATATAGTGTTGATATTCAACGTATTTTTGATCGATTACTAATGAGTCAGTAGACATATTGATTTAAGCCTTTAAACTCAAACGCACAAAATTAGTTCTTGAAAAAAATGTAAGCACTGGTTACCTGACGAAGTGATCGTAGATCAACCATTTGAATTAATGCACACAACTGTTCTTGGGTCAAAGAGATGCGAGAAAAGATGTTCTCAGGTCAAGAAAGTATGAGGACCAAAGTTCTCGGGTCATACGAATGCGAGCACTAGGAAACTCGGGTCAACAGGATTCGAGAAAAAAATCTCGGATTGAGTGGATGCGAGGACAAGAGTTTCTAGGATGAGGAAGACCCAAATAAGATTGTCTCGTCCTTTAGATGCAATAACAAGTTTTATAAAAAAAATTGATGAGAAAATTAACTAGTGTTCTAAGAGAAACGATTACAAAGTTTTCTTGACTAAAAGGAGCTGCGAGGAACAGAGTTCTCGAGTCTTTTTATTGACGAAAATGACTAGGTTATCAATTTCCCCAAAACACTAGAAAAATATTTTAGAGTATACTTTGAAAAATTCCCTTAAAAAAATTAAACTCTTGAGTTTAAAGAAAAAGATAACAAAGTTTTCTTGACTAAAAAGAGCTGCGAAGAACAAAGTTCTTGAGGTCTTTTTATGGACGAGAATGGCTAGGTTATCAATTTTCCAAAACACCAAGACATGTTTGAAAAAAAAAATTAATGTTAAAATTTATCAAAATCCAAAACAATTACTAAAGTTTCTTGATTAGAAAAAGCTTAAAATAACAGAGTTCTTGAGTCTTTCTATGGACAAGAAGGTCTAAGTAATCAATAATGAATATGACAAATTTAAAAAAAATTCAATTCTATCGAATCTAAGGGATGCGACAAACTAGGGTTATTCGGTCTGTTTCATGCGATAAGATTATTGTGCACAGGGTGAATGATGCGACAAATATGAATATCGACAAAATTTGAAAATACAATCTTGAAAAATCAACTTTGACATCCAACTATGAAATTCAACCATGTAACTCAATTTCTGAAAAACCAACTCTGAAAGTTGAATTGGAAAATTAAAATCTGCACAATCCACTCAGAAATTTAGTCCTACAAAATCAAATATGAAAAATCAAATGCAAAATATATCACACCACAAATAAAGTCGCATAAGCCTTTTTTTTTCAATAAACATGCATGGAATAGTATGGAGTTATGTTTCATGCGACAACCATCAAAACCAAATTTATCATACAAACCTTCATCTCACAATTTTCTCGCACAAAAACTAAAAAAATTCAACCCACCATCGTTGGCTTGCCTACAAACAGTTTAAACTATGTCGCAATAGTCAAAGTTCATTGCCTATAAATATTGACCATGTGGTGATTACTTCGAAAGTTATGAACAATAAGTTATGAAATTTTGAATAAAATTGATTCAAGAATATTAAAAAGTTATGAAAAATCAATTAGATTTCAAAATATCACAAAATAAATAACAAATTGATGACAAGAAATACTAAACGCGATTGGTGTTCATGTTCTTCAAGAAACCCAAAAAAATCTTCTAATTTCTTCAATCTTTGATCTTCAAATCAGTTGATTAGGCTTTGATATCAATGATCCCAGATCAATCAGGTAACGAAGAATAAACAAGAACAATATGAATAACACCTTATGTCATATATCTTACTTATAGAATTCGTGATTACATGGTTATATGAATGATCTCTAAGCTCTCTAATCTTCTAATGCATACCCTAAGCTTGTATTTATATGCTAGACAATATTGCAATAAGGAAACTAGGAAAGAAGGCATTATACAATTGCCTTAATTACAAATAGAATCTTTACTTTGATAATAAATCATTTCCTAATAATTAATCCTTCCTAATTAATAACTTTGTTGAATTTACGCTTTGGCCCTTCATGTCTTCAATAGTTGTGATCTCGGATACAACATTTTCAGACTAACATCTCTCTTCTTAAACCTCTGCTTATTTTTCTCCTTATCTTGTGCATCGTATTTAGTGTTTCTAGATTGTTTAGAATAGGTATTTTATACTTGTTCTTATTTCCGCAACAATCTGTAAGTTTGTTTATTTGCAATGACCTAATTTAAAACTTGAAGTTTGTGTGTTTTGTATTCACCCCCCCCCCCTTCTACAAACTGTGTGATACTTGTACACTTCTTTGGGACCAACAAGTGGCATCAAAGCAATGTTTATTTCTTTTTTTATCTTCAAAAATACTAATATCTATTTGTTTTTGAAATGACTAACCAAAACACAAACTATAATGACAATGGATCTCTTGCCAAACCTCCCAAGTTCAACAAGGATAATTTTCTTGTATGGAAAGAAAGAAATGGCTCTATTCCTAGAAGATGCTGATCATAAGATTTCCTACTATGTAGAGGATGAACCTTTTGTTCTAACATCTATTATTCCTGCTGTTCGTGAGACTACAACCTCTACTGCAATCCATGAAAGACATATACCCAAAGCTCTACATCAATCGAGTGAGGAAGATAAGAAAGAATTAACTATAGATACTAAAGCTAGATCTATTATTTCTAGTTCCTTCCTAACAATGTTTATTATTCAATCACGAAGATGAGAACTTCAAAATTCATTTGGGATACTCTTTGTGTTCAATATGAACATACTAATAAGGTACAAGAATCATGAAATATCAACCTTGTAAGACAATATGAAAGTTTCCTTTGTGGTGAAAATGAAACCTTGTCAGAGGTACACCAAAGGTTTAACTGCTTAATAATTGATCTCCGAACTGTTGAGAGAGAATATTCCAACTTAGAGGTCCTGACAAAGTTCATGGAATCTCTTCCTGACCCTTAAGACACGTTTACTATGTGTCTCAAAATGTTAAAGGACATTAATCCCTTTCCTTAAGTGTTCTTTATGAGATCTTGCTCAATCAAGAGCAATCTCAATTCTCAAGTACTAAAGAAGAATTTGGTCAAGGACACTAAAAGCACTAAAAACACTAAAAGCTCTTCGTTATCTTTGGTGTCTTCAGAGACCGACCCTTCAAAAACTGTCTCTTCCTCTATTACTACTATCACTAAGTTAGAACTTTCTAACTCCAAGGACCTCTCAGATCCTGATCTTCCTGAATTTGATGAGTCTCTAGGTCTTTTGACTAATACCTTTAGAAGATTTTCCAAACATAGCAACTTTAGAAGAAACTCTTCTATATCTAACTACAATAAGTCAAAGCTTTCTCTAATCGATAAAGCTTCAACGACTTGCTATAATTGTCAACGCAAAGGTTACTTTGGTAGTGAATGCAAGTCAAAGATAGTTGTTGTTCTGACCTCCTCTAAACCCATAGATGAAAATTAACTCAGGTTAAAGGAGAAGTACCTAAAAATGAAGAAAACCCAGCGAAAAAGGCAAAGGCTTGTTCCCTGAAGAACATGATCGGACATACGCCACTGATGAGTCTGGTTCAGATGAAAAAGACTTGGAATTTTTTTGTCTTCTGGCAAAAATCCAAGAAGTAGATATATCTTTATCTTCTTCAACCAAGGTTTCTTCAAACTCTACTCAAGTATCAAATTTGAATGATTCTTCTATATCTGTAAATGATAGTTTGTCAGTTCTCGATACGCTGACTATTGATTTATATAATGCTTTAAATGGTAAAACAAAGGCTGAATAACTAAACTCAAATTTACAAGAACAACTAAAAACTTGCCATCTGAAAATCAAAGAACTAACTAAGGTCGAAGAAGATCTTAAGGACCAAGTCTTTGTAAATCTGACTATAAGGATTGACAAACAACAAGGTATAACTGAGCGCGAAAAGCCATCGCAGAACTCAAAGTTGAAAAGGCTAGCACTAAAGCATAGGCGTGGGAATGGGTCGGGGACCTCAATCCCCATCCCTGTCCCCGATTTCAATCTTCATCCCCATCCCCGTCCTCATCCCCATCGGGGAATATGATCATATCCCCATCCCTGTCCCCGACGGGGAATCGGGGATTTCCCCCCTGAATTTTAAAAATGTTTTAAACTAAATATGTTAAACAACATACTCAATCAATAATGGTTCATGTTTAAATCTCGCACATTTTCAAAATTTACTTTTATAGAATATCAAATATTCACATGTGAACAAAATCACAACATCATAAATAATTGTTTGATTAAACGCTCTCGACTTTCAACGTTTTTTTATCTAAAAAATGAGTAAGACGACTCACAAAATTGTACATAAGAAGAAATGTTAAAATACTATATATAAATATAACGGATACTAAATATAATTCTTTATAAATAATATATTTAACAACAAAAATATATAATATATTTAATATTCGGGGACGGGACGGGACGGGACGGGGCGAGGCGTGGACCACGTCACTCGTCCCCGTCCCCATCCCCGATTTTTAACTTTCGGGAATCCCATCCCCATCTCCAATCCCCGATTTTTTGGGAAATCCCCGTCCCTGTCGGGGCGGGTACACTGGTTCCCCAATGGGACAGGTCTTATTCCCATGCCTAAACATGGCAGAATACCATGTTCACCACATGCACACAAACAAATAGGTTTGTCTTCATGTGGGTTTCACTTGCTGAAATCGAGACTCGCTTTCGGTACAAGTTTATTCATCAATTTCAAGAATTGAAGAGCTAGGGTTTGCAAATAATGGGCATTGACTGTTGGATTAGGAAAAAATGAAGTCGAAAAATAAGGGCCCAAGGCCCATCTTTGGACGTTAAATACATAATGCCAAGGTCACTCACAAGCCCGATCCAAACCCCTTAGATGAGCTTGGGTTCCAATTTGATAAGGCTTAATGAGATAGCCTTATAAGCCCTAGTTTTCCCTTTCATTCCTATGTGGGATCAAATCTCTTAACATCTACAATACAAAATTCTAACATGTATTAATTAAAAAAATTTAAAATTGATTATTATATATATGCTGCAATATTTGGATTTGTTAAAACAAATTTTATAAATTTTTTTATTATTTATGATTTTTAAATACCATTACATATAATATGAATAATAAAATTGATCAATATCACATATCCTAAATAATTAATCATTTTAAAAAATTATTTTGATAATTAAATTAAATATTTATTAAATTTATTTAACACAATTTTATTATTATGAAACAAAATAAGTATAAGTTTAAGTTTTATGCTATATAAACATTTGATAATCGTTATATTTGTTTTTGGATAGCTAAATATATTGAATAATAATTAAAGAAGAAAATAATATGAAAATAATAGGTATAAGTAATAATTATTGTAATTCATCAATAAATAATAATAGTGTATAATTTTTAATGAATAATTATGTAATAACCCAAATTTTATTATGTTAAATGGAGGTTTGGTTATAGCTAGATTCCCTTGGGGTATGGCTTGTTTAAGATTTAGGCCCAAGGTATATAAGGAAGAGATGAGGGGAAATCCTCCTTATTCTTATTCATTTCTCAAAAATCAGTTTTCAATGTGTGTGTGTGGCTTGTGAAAGTGAAGAAAAAAACATGGAGAAGAAGTTTTTGGAGGAAATAAGCTAATCTTGGGAAGAAATCATAAGAAGGAATCATCATTTCAGGTATAGAATCATCTTCTTCATTAAGATTCTTCATCTTTTCTATTTGGGTATATTGATGGTGATTCTAGAATTCTTATACTTCTTAGTTTTGGGTCTAATGGTGAAAAGAGTGGCTGGTTTTAAGAATTGATCATCTACCTATTGCCAATAAGCAATGAGGTACTTGTGTTCATCAAAGGAGTGACCTCCTTATTGGATTGGGTGTCTAATCCCAACTCCATTGATGACAACTCAAGAATGAATTTGAGAAATTGGTGGCTAGATGTTCTTGTATGGATGGTAATTAGTTTGGGTTTGATTTAGAGGTTTATTCCATCTTTATATACGTTATTGGGATGTTAGAAATCAGTATTGGGACGTTTGGAAATGGGAAAAACTTTGATTTTTAGTTGCAGGGACGAAGAAGCCCATCAGTGGCGTAGGCTGGTTAACCAACACTATATGCTGCAAAGTCCACTGACGGTGCGACTTTTTCCGTTTTGATTATCCTTTCGAGCCGGGGTTTGGACCTTTGAGCTAGGGGTTTATCTTAGGTCTATATAATAGAACTTTTATGGGTATTACATTGGGTTAAAAATCGTTTTATGTTGGTGAATTTAGGCTTTCAGTTTAAAGGTTTTAGCCGTATAAGCTTGAGACAAAGTGTGTCCAATCCAGGTGAGTTCCCTATCCCTTAAAAATGCAATGTGGTATGTTTCAAAGCTTTATATACTGATTATGGTTTTTACATGACGATATTTGTATACGAAAACCTTCCATTATCACTTTTACAAGCTTTGGGGTCTATATGTGCACGGTGCGTTATTATGGGGTCATATGGCAAGGTCTTGGGTGATTATAAATCCTATTACCACAAAGGGAGTGTGGGCATGTAGGTTGGGTCCGTACGTGACTGGGTTGTCGCTAAGGGAGTGCGATGGTGTTATACCTTGGGCATATTTCACCCGTTTTGTAATCGTTCCCTTTAAAGGAATGGGTCATCTATTTGTAAGTTGCATATTTTTGTCTTATACAACTGTGAAGAAAATTGTTTTATGAGGAATTCTCTAGACCTTTTAGTCTAACCCTCTCTTTTCAAAATAAACTATTTTCAGGCAGGTACATTATGGGGAAGAGCGACAAGGGCAAAGGAAGGATGTGAGGCATGTGAGTTTTGTTTAGATTAACTTGTTTGTTTAAATATTCAGCTGTTGACATTAAACATTTCCGCTGCTTAGTTTTTGATTATATTGAATTAAACCCAAGTTGGTTAATCTTAATTTCGGTTAACTTGAATTCCTATTCATGTTGTGGATTTAAGTTTTCGGATGTTACAAATCGGTATCAGAGTCGGAGTTTAAGTGAATTAGGTGGTCGAGTGGCACCTAGTCTTAGACTGTAGTCTAGGGGTCACAGCTGAAATAGGGAGTCGTATGGAAAAACCTCAACAGGGACATGTTGATACGGTAATAAGGACTCTCATGTAAGGTAAGTTTAGATATACATATGACCAATGCAATTTTGAATTTACGGGTACATGTGTGTGCTTGATTCACCCTATGAACCTAGAACTCTTTGATTAAGTGTTGTCTATAGATGATATTCGGTATTAGAATTTAGATCGTTTATGAAGTAAAGTTGTTGGTTTCGAGAAATAGTCGTTGGTAACAACGATTAAGCTCGGGGTAAATATTATCGAGACTCAAATAGGGAAGTAGAATAGTATAAGAGTATACTCTTATATTTGGAGAAATCTCCGATCATGGGATTGTTTTTATTGATTGAACTCCATTGAATTGAAATGTATAATTAGAAACTGGATATTAATTATGAATCAGTTGACATTTCAGTCAATTGTGAATGAGACGAAGAGGGATGGAAATCGAAGAAACGTCAATTCGGAAAGTGACATAAGGATAAAAAGAATGGGAAAGGATTGACTAAATACCTTAAAGGGTCGAAGTTATTGAAAGCGAGAAATCACTATGCTAATGACTAGATTGGAAATAGTATAAAAAGGGTACTCGAACATACCATAGAGAGCATGTTCCGAAAGTTCCGTTAGTTATAGAAACACAATGTTTCACTTATAGCTGTAAACTTAAGGGGAATAAATTTTCAAGGCAAAACCAATATGCATGTTGAGTATAGTGCTTCAACCGTAAAACGAATTTCATGCATCATGTTTTATTTATTTACTTATGAACTGCGCAAGTCACTTCATACTGAAAAACATATTTATGGAGGTTGCGTTTCATGGTTTTGAAGAACAAATTGTTGTACGTACACGTGGAGTTTGAATTTGAAATACACGAACTTATTTTCATTTCACGTTGCATAGGGTAAAATATTCACACATAAATAATTGCATGTTGAATTATCCTTTATCACAAAAGTCGTGAAAATAAACTTTTATATAAACCGTGCTTTTGAAATTTATATGAGAATACCTTTATTGTCAAATTACCCAATTTTTTTTATGTAAACCTAATTACTTTTACCGGAATGGTTTGATCAGTAGAGCAATGTAGTATCTTTTGGCCACATGTGTGGGGCCTTTGAATTCTTTGAGTAAGACTACCCAGTAGTGGGGTGGCGCGACATGCATGCACTAGTGTGTTGCCCGGATTTTATATTCATTAAATTTTGCACTAAAAAGGTGATTTTTACTAGTGTCCATTTAATGTGTCATCATGCACTAAACCCAGTAGTGGGGTGGCGCGACATGCATGCACTAGTATGTTGCCCAGATTTTATATTCATTAAATTTTGCACTAAAAAAAGATTTTTACTAGTATCCATTTAATGTGTCATCATGCATGAATGTCATGAACTCGTCGGTATTTTGGGGGTTAGCCTTTAGGTGGAGAATGCACTTGTTAGCAATGAAGAACCTCGAAATATTGAATTCATGGTTTGAGGATTTTGTGGTCAATGAATGACCATTGTTCGTCAGCTTGGGAAGATTGATGTATAGTGGAAATCAAAGATACTAGATTCAGAGTTGGTATTGTGATATAAGTTTTAACATTTTCTCCGGGTTGTCAAGATGTGGTAAGTGGTGAATGTTTATATAGAGAAATAATCAAGAACCGCATGGTACTTCGACCAACGAGATAGAAATGAGTAGTGAAATATTGTGTTGATAAAAATCGTTATGGGAGGAACTGGATGAGTGTAGGTGTTCAGTTTGTGTTGGGTTACCAAGGGAAGTATAGCTATTAGTTCATTTGGCATAGAACTTCTACCCATTGGTAAGGGAGAAATTTAAGAGTATTACCACCAAGTTGTGATGTGAAGAAATTTGTAAACGAGATACTCTCGGTAGGTGTC
Source organism: Silybum marianum (assembly GCA_036898165.1). Classification (NCBI taxonomy): domain Eukaryota; kingdom Viridiplantae; phylum Streptophyta; class Magnoliopsida; order Asterales; family Asteraceae; genus Silybum; species Silybum marianum. The sequence continues at coordinate 17,649,620 of CM072530.1, read as the reverse complement.
CATAAGGTATCAGTATGTGCCTAATTGTTGGTTTGTAGCTAAAGACTATTTAGTAGGATTGTTGAATCTGTTAAATGTTGCATGTAATCTGGAATCTAGAAATAACTCCGATGCAGTTATTTTATATAAGTTGTTCAAGGGTAAATGGATGCCCGGGACAGTTGTAGACCTAGCGTTTTGATAAACCGCCTGGTGAATGTATATGGAAGTTAAATTATACGTAGAATTGGGGGAAATGACTTCTTTCGGAGAATTGTACGATTTGCACGAATTCATATTGTATATTCGCCTGTGGAATTGTGTGAAGTACAAAGCTTTTGTCGAATGTGGAATTATGCGACAAAGTTATATAATCGTATGGATTATGAGTCATTTTGTCGATTCGTGTATTCGTCTTGATGGCCAATGGTTTGAATAGGTTGTGCCCTGCATGAAAGAGTCACTCTCCTTGGTCTACCTGAACTTGTTTCTTGAAGTTGCAACAATTCGATTAGGTAGATATTTTGTCGGGATGATCGTGCGAGTATGAAGAAACGACTGTCATGTAAGCCATTCTTGGGGAGGATGTAGTTTCGTGACGCTTTGTAATTGAACATATACTTTCAATGGAGATGATGTAACCGTGGAAATGTTTCGCTAGTGGATGGATGTTGAATTAGAAAGTAGAGACCACGTAATATTGCTTGTGCGAGCTCAATGGGAGGCAATGTCTTAAAGGACTCAATCGCTCACATTGTAAAATAAGCATAATCTTATTTGATGAATTAGTAAGGATTGTGGAAAGGTGATTGAGGTGTATTTTCCGCAACGTCTAGGAAAGGAATTGGTTGAAGATAGACTATTAGGAGGGAGCCGGAAAATTATTGTTTCAATGCTTAATGTCGTTATGCATTACTTTGAATTGGTTTGTCAACCTGTAATTGTGTTTGGGTTCTTGAAAAATTTGAGCCTTGCAAGATATTGTAGGTCGAGTTTGTTAGAGTAAAAGATGATTATGTACATTTCCCCAGGAAGTTAGTATTCACTCCGAAGGGGTTATTGTCAGAAGATGTATATTTGTTATTAGATATATCAAGTGGATCTGATGTGCTTTAATGATGATTGTTAAATTATCGTGATCGTTTTGATTGTTAAAAAGAGATTAGTCATGAACAATGTGTAGTGGTAAGTGAGTTGGACTCCTGAAGTTAGATATGTTCGTGTTATGAGGTTTGGTTCACGTGAAGACGTCAATACCTATTATCACCACAAACTACTATAGGCATGGAGACTCTTGTAAATGATAATAAGATTGTTAGTTTAGAGAAGGTCATATGTCACTATGTTGATCAATGTTTAGTTTGTCGGTAAGTGATTTAGTAGCATTGGCAACTCTGTGGGAAGCTCACAACCTTTTGACATATTTATTTGAGAAGGAATCGTGTTACGGTGATCTTGGTAGTGAATTTTTCTAGATCTCCAATGGTCTTGCTATTGATTGGGTATTCTTGAGTCGAAATGAGATTGACCCAGTTTCGTCAAATCAAGAAATTTAGTCGATGAAGAGGTTAATTAGTAGAATGATCTATTGTAGGAATTGAGATCAGGTAAGCTTTTAATTCCAATGAATTATGGAAGTGTCAACTAGGTGAATATCACCAATTATGGAAATTGAAGTGAGATGGTATGTGATTGGTTTCGTATGAGGCCTTACGGCCAAGTTGGTAGGATACCACCTTATGATGGAAGGATTTGAAGAAAAGAAATGGACGAGGTCAAAGATGGCTTGGTTAATCAAATATTGTAAGGTTGTTTAGATTCGAGAGAGATTAAAACTTGCTCAAGACAGACAAAAAGGTTATGCGGATAAGATACGTAAGAACATTAAATTTATGATGGGAGATATAGTAATGTTGAGGAGATCGCCTTGGAAGGGCGTGGTTCGCGTTGTTAAGAGAAGAAAGTTGAGCCTGCATTATTTTGGACCATTCGAGATGATTGAACGAGTTTGGGAGGTGGTTTACAAGGTTTGTCTACCTAAGAGGTTGAAGGGAATACATAACATCTTCCATGTTTCAAACTGGAGGAAATGCTTAGCGGAAGCAGAAATGACTGTAACATTACAGGAAGTACAAATTGATGAAAGATTGAGCTTTATTGAAGAACCTGAGGCAATTATGGATTGAAAGATCAAGAGTTTGAGGAACAAAGAAATTCCGCTTGTAAAAGTACAATGGCAATTTCAAAAGGGCAAGAAGCTACTTGAGAATTAGAGTCAAAGATGAAATAGTTATATCCGTATCTCTTCGACGAAGGAATTCCGGGGACAAAATTATGTTAAGGGGGAGGTGTTAATAACCCAAATTTGATTATGATAAATGGAGGTTGGGCTCTAGATAAATTCCCTTGGGCTAAGGCTTGTTTAAGATTTTGGCCCAAGGTACATAAGGAAGAAATGAGGGGAAATCCTCCTCATTCTTATTCATTTCTCAAAAATCAGTTTTCAATGTGTGTGTAGCTTGTGAGAGTGAAGAAGAAAACATGGAGAAGAAGTTCTGGGAATAAAATCAGCAAAGCTTGGGAAGAAATCGTGGAGAAGAAGTTCGTAATGATCTTTGTCATTCAAGATGTGGCACCTACATCCGAAGATATTTAAGTAGCTCAGTGAGGGCTTTCTTCCGTGAAAGAGTTCATAGGATGTCTTTCTTAAATCTCTTGACTATTAGGGATCGATTCTGAGTGAAACACGCATTGGTAACTGCTTCAGCCCAAAATTGAGTTGGTAGATGAGATTCGCTGAGCACTGAGCGACCAACTTCAATGATCGTTCGGTTTCTTCTTTCAGCAACACCATTTTGCTGAGGAGTCCTTAGTGATGAGAAATTATGAGAGATTCCTTTTTTCTTCAAAGACGTTAACCAAGAAACTATTTTTGTATTCAGTGCCATGGTCACTTCTAATGGAGCGAACAGAAAGATTGTTCAGGACTTCCATTTTCTTGATAAAGGAGATAATATCATCAGGTGTATCACTCTTGGAGCGAAGAAAGAATACCCAAGTATACGTGGAATATTCATCAACAATCACCAGAGTGTATTTCTTTTCCAGAGATGGATTGGACGTTGACTGGTCTAAAGAGATCCACATGGAGTAAGTGAAGAGGCGTGGTCGCTGAAGAGACTTGTTTGGTTCTGAAGGTAGCTTTTGTCAATTTTCCTTTTTCACACGCTGAGCAAAGAGATTCCTTTCCAAAAGAGTGTTTAGGGAGTCCATTGACAAGTTCTTTTCTATACAAATCATTGATCACCTTGAAGTTCAAATGAGAGAGTCTCTTATGCCAAAGCCAATTTACGTCGGAGGAGGCCTTGGATAGGAAGCAAACATTCTCTGAATGAGTACTATCCATATTAATGACATATATGTTTTCTGATATTTTGCCTTTTAAAGCAGGTTTGTCATTTTTATCAGTGACAACACATCTTGTTTTTGTGAAGAATAGATTGAAATCTTTGTCACAGAGTTGAATAATGCTTAAGAGATTGTGCTTTAGCCCTTCTACATAAGCAACACGGTTGAACGAAGTTGCTCCGTTTGTTAGAAAACCATAACCTTTGGTGTATCCTCTGCCATTTCCACCAAAGGTCACTGAAGGACCTATTTCTTCCTTAAATTCAGAGAGCAGAATTTTCTGCCAGTCATGTGCCTTGAGCATCCTGTATAGAGATAACAGATATCTTTAGCACTCTGCATAAGATAAGGGAATTAATTTTTCATAGGTACCCATAGAACTATGGGTCCTGCAGTGTTAGTGGAAATAACAGAATTGTCAAGATTCTTACTCATTAAAGAACTATCTTTGGTGGTTTTCTTCACCTTAGTTGTTTTATTAACTTTGGTGGATTTAGCTTTCACTGATTTCTTAGTTTGAGCTACTTTCTTACAATGAGATAGTGTTTTAGCTTTAGAAGCATTAGGACATTACTAGAAATGTGGGTAGTCTCACCACAGTGATAGCATTTCGTATATTTGAAAACAGGTTTTGAACAGGAAGCATTCGACGAAGAGATAGTTTCAGGACCAGGGCTAAGAATTCATTTCTCCATAGACCTAGGAGGAACCACGGGTTTCTCAGGTTTAGAGGGAGTGAGATCAATCTTGATCCGAGGAGTTGATCTCTGAATATATTTAGGGATCTTCTTCTTAGATTTCAGAGGATGACTTACTGAAGGAACTGAAGGATTCTTCTTCAGTTTTTGGAAGTTCTTGATCGTAGGAACATGATTAAGGAACTTGTCTTTTATCGCCTTCCCTGAGTCCTTGGTAAGAGGTTTAGAAGGTCTTGACTAAGATGATGAGGCACATTGAGTAGAGGGATCAAGGATAGAAGAAACAAACATTCCAAATTTTAACATGGAACGATCATTGTTAGTTTCTTCTCGGTCAGATGAATTTCCTAGACCGCTTTTGACCTTTTTGGGTATCTGAGCATTTATGATCTCACTGACTTTATCAGAGTCTTTGCACCATCCTTCAATATTGGCTTTTTCAGCCTTGAGATAAACGATGGCTTGTTCGCGCTTGGTGATAGCTTTTCGTTTCTCAATGCTTATTGTCTGATTTACAAATATTTGGTCTTTAAAATCTTCTTCGATTTTAGTAGGTTCTTTGATTTTTAGATGGTAGTTTTTAAGCTGTTCAGATAGATCTGTGTTAATTTGTTCAGCATTTGTTTTACCATTAAGAGCATTGTAGAGATCAACGGTCAAACTGTCGAGAGCCGACAAGCTATCAAATTCAAGTATAGAGGAATTTTCTAGAATAGGTACCTAAGTAGATGGAGATTCTGATGAAGAGGAGTCAGAGGCTTCCTCAGCTTCCGCAATCCTAGCCATAAGACATATGAACGCCATTTGCCTTTTTGCTGGGTTTTCTTCAGATTCTGATACTTTTCTTTTAACTCAGAATATTTTTCAGTTTTACATTTATCAGGGATCTGGGAGATGGTTGGAGAGACACCTTCTTGGATCTGTATTCACTTGCAAAGTGACTTTTGTGTTGACAGTTAGAGGATATCGCTGATGCTTTATCAACATGAGATTTCTTTGACTTGTCAGAGTTAGTGATGGCAGGAGGTCTTCTGAAGTTGCTCTTTCGGGTAAATCTTCTAAAATTATTACTAAGAAGAGCCAAAGAATTATCAAATCCAGAGATATCAGCATCAGTGATATCTTCTGTGTTAGTTTGATCTAACCTAGTAATAGCTGTAATAGAAGAACATATAGTTCTATGAGGATTCATCTCTGAAGTCACTAAGGCCAAGGAAGTACTTTTGGCTGATTTAGTGTCTTTCAAAAGGTTTCTTTTTGAGGTTTGTGATTGCTCATGATTGAGCAATATTCCGTACAAAGCACTTAAAGACAAAGTTTCAGTGTTCTTTGACAATTTGAGACAAGTAGTAAATGTGTTCCATTGTTCAGGAAGAGATTCCATGAACTTAGTCAGTACTTCTGAGTTAGAGTACTCTCGACCAACTGTTTTCAGATCTATAATCAAACAGTTGAATCTCTGGTGGATCTGAGAAAGTGTTTCATTTTTCAGAAACATAAAGCTTTCATATTGTCTCACCAAGTGGATTCGATGAGTAATCTGAACCTTACTGGTTCCTTCATATTAAACACAAAGAGTGTCCCACATGGCTTTAGAGGTCCTCATTTTCATGACAGAATGGTAAACATCATATGGCAGAGACATGGCAATTATAGATCTAGCTTTTGAGTCAACAATTAGCTCTTTCTTGTCTTCATCACTCCATTGATGTGGAGCTTTGGGAATGCGTCTCTCAGGTATAGCATGACTTGTTCTAGTTGCAGGAACTGTAGGGACTAGTAGTGTTGGAACGAATGGTCTATTCTCTACATAGTAGGGGATCTTTGGATCTGACTCTTCTAGGAATAGAGTCATTCTTTCCTTCCAGACTAGGAAATTATCGTTGCTAAATCTAAGTGGTTTAGCTAAATATCCATTTTCTATATAGTTCGTATTTGTATTGGCCATTTTAAAATAACAAGAAATAAGCTTTTAAAGATTTAGAGATTAGAAGCAATAAACACTGCTCTGATACCACTTGTTGGTCGCAAAGGAGTCTACAAGAGTTTATAAGTATATAAACAGTCTGTAGAAAGGGGGGGGGGGTTGAATACAAACACAACTTTTTTGTGGTTTTTAAATGAGTTTATATCAATATTTAATTTTAGAGTTGTAAGCGGAATAACAACAAATAATTGAACCTATTCTATTACAACTTTAGAAATCACTAAGATTGATGCACAAGGAAAGATAAGAAATAAGATTAGAGGTTCAAGAACAGATATGAGCATGCATGAAGATGAAAAAGGGTCTTCATCTATTTATACCCGTTGCATTTAATGCAACTCAGAAGGTACATGCCACGTGTCAAGTTTCTATTTGAGACTTGTCCTTTGTTCATAAAGCAACCATGCTTTTGGCCGAATATGAACAATAGCTTAATCAGAGTTGTTAAGGACATAGGGACAGTCCGTACGCCCTTTCTGACAAGGCATGGGGGTTTGACATTTGTGCATCGAAGATAAGATCAACTTTGATCTTGCTGAGTAGGCCCCCTTGATCACTAATACTGAAACTTCAAGGATGAAGTCTTCAGGTATCACTGAGGCTTTATGCAAGATATCACACTTCTGTTAGATGGACGTTGCTATCACTGAACCGCTTCAGATCACGAGCTATTCATCTTTTTATTCGGCTAGGTCTTCGACTATCGCTGAATCGCTGAATGGTCTTTGGGTGAGTGTTATTCTCCAGATCTTCAGAGACTAGGTGATGTTTCTGATTTTCTGCGATCACTGAATGTAGTCAGTGTATGCTATCGCTGATTATGAATACTAACATAGACTTTAATTTTCACTAAGTATATAGAGGAATCATATTCAAATCACTGAAAGGAGTTTGGATCAACAACTTTATATGCTGATTTTGGTTTTTACTTGTCGATATTTGTATGCGAAAAACTTCCATGATCACTTTTACAAGCTTTGGGGTCTATATGTGCACGGTTCGTTAGTATGGGGTCATATGGCAAGGTCTTGGGTGATTATAAATCCTATAACCACAAATGGAGTGTGGGCATGTAGGGTCGGTCTGTACGTGACTGGGTTGTCGCTAAGGGAGTGCGATGGTATTATACGTTGACCATATTTCACCCTTTTTGTAATTGTCCGTTTAAGGGAATGGGTCATCTATTTGTTAAACCATTGTATATTTTTGTCTTATACAACTGTGATGCAAATTGTTTTATGGGGAATTCACTAGCCCTTTTGGTCTAACCCTCGCTTTTAGAAATAAACTATTTTTAGGCAGGTAAATTATGGGGAAGCGCGACAAGGGCAAAGGAAGGATGTGAGTCATTTGCGTTTTGTTTAGATTAACTCGTTTGTTTAGATATTCAGTTGCTGACATTAAACATTTTCGATGCTTAGTTTTTTATTGTATCGAATTAAACCCAAGTTGGTAAATCTTAATTTTGGTTGAACTTGAATTTCTATTCATGTTGTGGATTTAAGTTTTGGGATGTTATAAATTGGTATCATTGCCGTAGTTTAAATGAATTAGGTGGCCGAGTGGCACTTAGTTTTAGACTGTAGGCTAGGGGTCACAGCTGAAATAGGGAGTCGTATGGAAAAACCTCAACAGGGACATGTTGATACGGTAATAAGGAATCTCATGTAAGGTAAGTTTAGAATTACATCTGGCCAATGTAATTTTGAATTTACGGGTACATGTGTGTTCTTGATTCACCCTATGAACCTAAAACTGTTGGATTAAGTGTTGTCTATAGATGATATTTCGGTATTAGAGTTTAGATCATTTATGAAGTAAGTTGTTGGTTTCGAGATATAGTCGTTGGTAACAACGATTCATCTCGGGGTAAAAATCATCGAGACTCAAATAGGGAAGTAGAACAGTATAAAGAGGCGTTTGGTTCGCAGAATGGAATTGGATGGAATGGAATCTATCAAAGGAATTTGATTTTAAATGAATTGGAATGGATTGTTGTCAGGTTTGACCACCTGTTTGGTTGGCAAAATTGGAATGGAATATGTTGAAGGAATTGGAGTCTGTGTGTTTGGTTCCACATAATGTAGTTTTGGAATTGGAATGAAATCCCGGTAAATGACTAAAATACCATTTTTATTAAACTTAATTTTTTTAAAATTAAAATTACTTTAATAAAATTATTATTAATTAATTCAATTTTTTAACTTTAAAAATACTTTGATAAAATAGACCTCCTTAATTTATACTATAATTTTTTTACAACATAAAACCAGCATATAAACCAAAAAAAAAAAAACAGCAGCTATTTAATCTGATTTTTTACAGCAAAAACAACATCACAAAACAGCAGAAACCAATAAATAAATAACAACAGTAGTTGCTTAATCTGATTTTTTACAGCAAAAACAACAGAAAAGCAGTAAATAAACAATAGAAATTAGTAATAAAAGTGAAAAACATCAACCATATGCAACAATACTACAATCCATCTTAGTACGGCAAGACTGATTTTTATAAAAATAGGTATATTTGATCAGGGGTATAATGGGTATTATGAAAAAATAAGATTCCATTCCATCAAAATCCTAGACATTTGTTAAGGAATGAAAAAATCTATTGTTTGTGGAATTGAAAGGAATTGGAACATTCCATTCCTGAAAAAGAGCCAACCAAACAAGGGAATGGAATCTGGTCAAAGAAATTGGGCATTCCAATTCCACTAGATTCCATCAGAATCGGTTAACCAACGCCCCTAAGACTAAGAGTATACTCTTATATTTGGAGAAATCTCATGTCATGGGATTGTTTGTATTGATTGAACTCCATTGAATGAAAATGTATAATTAGAAGTTGGATATTAATTATGAATCACTTGACTTTTCAATCAATTGTGAATGAGATGAAGATGGTTGGAAATGGAAGAAACGTCAATTCGGGAAGTGACGTAAGGATAAAAAGAATGGGAAAGGATTGACTAAATACCTTAAAGGATCGAAGTTATCGAAAGCAGAAAATCCCTATGCTAATGACTAGATTGGAAATAGTATAAAAAGGGCACTCAGGCATACCATAGAGAGCATGTTCTGAAAGTTCCGTTAATTGTAGAAACACAATGTTTCGCTTATAGCTGTAAACTTAAGGGGAATAAGTTGCCAAGGAAAAACCAATAAGCATGTTGAGTATATTGCCCTCAACCGTAAGACGAGTTTCACGCATCATGTTTTATTTATTTACTTATGAACTGCGCAAGTCGCTTCATACTGAAAACATATTCATGAAGGTTGAATTTCATGGTTTTGAAGAACAAATTGTTGTACGTAGACGTGGAGCTTGTATTTGAAATAAACGAACTTATTTTCATTTCATGTTGCATAGGGTAAAATATTCATACATTAATAATTTTATGTTGGATTATCCTTGATCACAAAAGTCACGAAAATAAACTTTGCTTTTGAAATTCATATGAGCATACCTTTATTGTCAAGTTACCCAGTTTGGTTAAATGAGCGTGAGTTATCACAACCTTATGGTAAAGATTTTTTTTGTAAACCTAATTACTTTTACCGGAATGGTTTAATTAGTAAAGCAATGTAGTATCTTTTGACCACATGTGTGGGGCCTTTGAAATCGTTGGTAAGACTATCCATTAGTGGGGTGGCGCGATATGCATGCATTAATGTGTTGCCCGGATTTTATATTCATTAAATTTTGCACTACAAAAATGATTTTTACTAGTATCCATATAATGTGTCATCATGCATGCATGTCATGAACTTGCCGGTATTTTGGGGGTTAGCCCTTAGGAGGACAATGCACTTGTTAGCAATGAAGAACCTCGATAATAGAGTTTATGGGTTGAGGATTCTGTGGTCAATGAATGACCATTGTTCGTCAACGTTTATGATATTGTAAATTTTTGTATTACACTTTGTGAACTTTAGAAAGCAGGTTTGTATTAATCTTTGTAACCTTTTGAGATGTTGGTATAAATAACGTACCAACATGTACCAACCGAAAAAAGGTGATATTAATTTAGTACCAATTATAGTTGGTTGGTACATGGTATCAATTTTTAAATACCAATTTACTATATTGAAAAAAACATGGTAGAGTACCATGTTCACCACACGCACATAAACAAATAGTTGTCGTCTTGTTCATGTGGGTTTCGCTTGCTGAAATCCAGACTCGCTTTCGGTACAAGTATTTTTTCAATTTCAAGAATTGAAGAGCTAGGGTTTGCAAATAATGGACATTGACTGTTGGACTAGGAGAAAATGAAGTCGAAAGATAAGGGCCTAAGGCCCATATTTTGACATCAAATACATAATGCCAAACTCACTCACAAGCCCAATCAAGCCCCTTAGATGAGTTTGGGTTCTAATTTGATAAGGCTTAATGGGATAGCCTTATAAGCCTCTCTAGTTTTCCCTTTCCTTCCTATGTGGGATCAAATCTCTTAACATCTACAATACAAAATCCCAACATATATTGATCAAAAAATTTAAAATTTATGGACTCGAACATAGGGAAATTCAGATGAAAGCTGTGGTTCTTGAATGAACGACTTAGCCCTTTGCACACTAAGGTGCCTTAGCCAATCATACATAGCCACACCTAAAGGGGAGCGACTGCCCAACTATTTGATCTTGTTTTCCCTTTCTGGGTAGATCTTCTCATTGACAACAATAAGTATCGGCCATAACCATAGAAATTCTTTTTCAAAGGAGGTAATTCGTTCGCTCCAAACACGACTAGTTTGTAATTTATCCTTCAATCCCGAAAAAGCAAGGATGAATGACCAAACTCGACCCAATTTTCTTATTTTCTTAGGGTAGAGCAAGTCTCTATCATTAAGTTAAGGTAATGCATGGTGGAACTTTGGCCAACTCTATCGGCCGAGTGGCCATTGATCGGAATCTCGTGGGAATCAAGGGTATGTGTTCAAGGCTGCTCTATTTACTGGGAAGGGGATCCCGTAAAAGGGCACATGACGAATGAGACCCACGCCAATGACATATGAGATGTGGATGATGGAGCAGGTTCTCGAGGAAGCCCACGCCCCATGACATATTGGCGGCGAAAAGATATATGATCACCAGTGAAATACCAATAAATAGAAAGAGGATTGAATATTCACTTATTATATATGTGCTCCAATATTTGGATTTGTTAAAACAAATTTTATAAAAAAATCTATTATTTAGGATTTTTAAATATCATTACATGTAATATGAATAATAAAATTGATCAATTTCACCTATCCTAATTAATTATAATAATTTAAAAAAATTAATTTGATAATTAAATTAAATACTTACTAAATTTATTTGACACAATTATATTATTATGAAACAAAATGAGTATAAAGTTAAATTTTATGCTATATAAACATTTGATAATTGTTATATTTGTTTTTGGATGGCTAAATATATTGAATAATAACTAAAGAAGATAATAATATGAAAATAATTGGTATAAGTAATAATTATTGTAAATAATAATATTGTATAATTCTTAATGAATAATTATGTAATAACCCAAATTTTATTATGTTAAATGGAGGTTGGGCTCTAGATAAATTCCCTTGGGCTAGGGCTTGTTTAAGATTTAGGCCCAAGGTATATTAGGAAGAGATGAGGGGAAATTCTCCTCATTCTCATTTATTTCTCAAAAATCAGTTTTCAATGTGTGTGTATGGCTTGTGAGAGTAGAGAAGTTTTGGGAGGAAATCAAAAAATCTTGGGAAGAAATCATAAGAAGGAATCATCATTTCAGGTATAAAATCATCTTCTTCATTAAGATTCTTCATCTTTTCTATTTGCGTATATTGATGGTGATTCTAGAATTCTTATATTTCTTGGTTTTGGGTTTAATGGTGAAAAGAGTGGTTGGTTTTAAGAATTGATCATCTATCTATTACCAATAAGCAATGAGGTACTTGTGTTCATCAAAGGAGTGACCTCCTTATTGGATTGGGTTTCTAATCCCAACTCCATTGATGAAAGCTCAGGAATGAAGTTGAGAATTTGGTGGTAAATCTTCTTATATGGATGGTAATTAGTTTGGGTTTGATTTAGAGGTTTATTCCATCTTTATATATGTTATTGGGATGTTAGAAATTAGTATTGGGATGTTTGGAAATGGGATGTTAAAAATTAGCTGCAAGGATGAAGAAGCCTATCAGTGGCTTAGGGGGGTTACTAGGCTAGGTTAACCCGCATTATATGCCGCACAGTCCATTGTCGGTACGACTTCGTCCGTTTCGTTTATCGTTTCGATCCGGGGTTTGGACCTTTGAGCTTGGGGTTTATCTTAGGTCTATATAATAAGACTTTTGGGGGTGTTACATTGGGTTAACACCCGTTTTATGTTGGTGAATTTAGGCTTTGGTTTGAAGATTTTAGCTGTATAAGCTCGGGACAAGATATGTCCAATCCAAGTGAGATCTCTATCCCTTAAAAATGCAATGTGGTATGTTTCAAAGATTTATATACTGATTATGGTTTTTACTTGTCAATATTTGTATTCGAAAACCTTCCATGATCACTTTGACAAGCTTTGGGGTCTATATGTGTACGGTTCGTTAAATGCCTCACATATGGCAAGGTCTTCGGTGATTATAAATCCAATTACCACAAAGGGAGTGTGGGCATGTAAGTTGGGTTCATACGTGACTGGGTTGTCGCTAAGGGAGTGCGATGGTGTTATACCTTGGCCATATTTCACCCGTTTTGTAATTGTACCCTTTAAGGGAATTGGTCATCTATTTGTTAAACCATTGCATATTTTTGTCTTATACTGCTGTGATGCAAACTGTTTTATGGAGAATTCACTAGACATTTTGGTCTAACCCTCGCTTTTCAACATAAACTATTTTTAGGCAGGTACATTACGGGGAAGGGGGACAAGGACAAAGGAAGGATGTGAGGCATTTGAGTTTTTTTTTGATTAACTCGTTTGTTTAGATATTCAGCTGTTGACGGTAAAACATTTCCGTTGCTTATTTTTCAACATTTATGATATTGTAAACTTTTGTATTAAAATTTGTAAAGTTTACAAACTGGTTTGTATTAATCTTTATAACCTTTTGAGATGTTGGTATAAATTCCATACCAACCAAAAAAAGTTGACATTAAGTTAGTACAAATTATAGTTGGTACACGGTATCAATTTACTACATTGAAAAAAACATGGCTAGGCATGGGAATGGGGCGGGGACCTCAATCCCCATCCCCACCGGGGAATATGATCACATCCCCATCCCCATCCCCATCCCCGACAAGGATCGAACAATCGAGGATTTTTTCCCGTAAATTTAAAAATGTTTAAAATTAAAAATGTTAAATACCATGCTCAATCAATAATGGTTCATGTTTAAATATCGCACATTTTCAAATTTTACTTTTATAGAATATCAAATATTCATATGTGAACAAAATCACAACATCATAGGTAATTGTTTAATTAAACGCTCTTGACTTTCAATGTTTTTTATCTAAAAAATAGCAAGACGACTGGAAAAAATGTATATAAGAAGAAATGTTAAAATACTATTTATAAATCTAAAAGATACTAAATATATTTCTTTGTAAATAATATATCTAATAATAAAAATATATAATATATTTAATATTCGGAAACGGGGCGGGCGGGGACCACGTTACCCATCCTTGTCCCCATCCCTGATTTTTAACTTTCAGGGATCCCCGATTTTGTGGGGAATCCCCGTCCCCGTCGGGGCGGGTATACCGGGTTCTCCAACGGGACGGGTCTCATTCTCATGCCTACTGAAGGATGGTGCAAAGCCTCCATAAAGGCTAATGAGATCATAAATGCTCAGATTCCTGTTAAGATTAAAAGTGGTTTGGGATACTCATCAGATCTTGAAGAACCTCTCAAAGACCGTTCCATTCTTAGGTTTGGAACGTTTGTCTCCTCTATCCCAGACCCTTCAACTCAGTGTTCAAAAAGGCGCGCCATGACGTGCGCCGTGGCGTGATATGGCGTAAGATGCGTCTCCGCCGTTACGAAACAGCCCATAACGTTTACATAAGGCGTGGCTCACGCTATGGCGGCTTGAGGCGTGCCGCGGCATGCGTTTTTTTGTATAGCATGATTTTTTTTCAAACAAATTATTTTTTAGTTTTTTATTTATTTTTTTTCTTTTGTATTTTTACACTTTTAATTTAAAATTTTACACTTTTATAGATTTATCTAATTACATTACTCACAATTTCACGAATTTATAAACGTTATGGTTTCACGATTAAAATGAAGTCGTTAAGTTATCTATTTAAGTTCTATTTTAAATATTTAATCAAAAAACTATTTTTATAATAATAATCTATATGATTTTTCTTATTCTAATATGAATGTACAATTTTTAATATCATTATCGAATTAGATATTATGTAGAAAACATATATCTTTATATATAATTGTAATATGACATATAAATTTTCCACCTTATGTCACGCCTTGAAAAACGCCGCGTCCTCGCCGTAGCACGTAAGGCTTAAGGCTTGACGTCGCCGCCATGACATGTCTCACGTCTTTTTGAACTTTGCTTCAACTCAATGTTGCTTTACATCTGAGTCAAAACCTTCTGAACTTATCACTAAGGGTTCAAAGAGTGTGATTAAAGGCATGTCCATTACTCATACTCCCAAAACCAAGAAACTTCCTAAACTAAAGAAGAGCCCTTCTACTCCTTCAATGAGTCAGATGACTGAAAGAAGATCCCTGGATCCGTTCAGAGAACCACCCCAGAATCAAGATTGATCTCACTCCTTCCAAACATGAGAAATGTATGGTTCCTCCTAGGACCATGGAAAAAGGAATTATTGGACCTGGACCTGCTAACCTTAAGCTTTCTATTACTCATCCTTTTGGTACTAAATCTTCTTTCAACTATAGGAAGTGCTACCATTATGGGGAAATTACTCACCTTGCAAGCAAATGTCCTACTGCTACTAAGGCTGAGAAGATCTCTCATGGAAGGAAATCAGCCAAAATTAAGGTTACCAAAGTTGGTAAAACAACTAAGGTGAAGAAATCCACTAACGTGAAATATTTAGAGATTGAAAAAAAAGTCCTCCCTAAAATTTCCACTAACACTGAAGGACCCATTGTAAAGTGGGTACCTATGAAAAACTAATTCCCTTATCTTATGTAGGATGTCAAATGTATCTAGTAACTTGATAGTGGATTCTCTAGACAGATGACTGAAACTAAGTCCCTTCTATCTGAATTTAAGAAAGAAAAAAGTCCTTCGGTGATATTTGATGGAAATGGCAAAGGACACGCCAAAGATTTTGGTTTTCTAACCAATAGAGTAACTACCTTCAAATGTGTTGCTTATGTTGAAGGACTGAAGCACAACTTACTCAGCATCAGTCAACTCTATGACACAAAATTCAAAGTCATGTTCACAAAGAAGAAATGGCGCAGTTACTGACAAGAATAACAAACTTGCTCTGATGGGTAAACGTATGGAAAATGTCTATGTTATCCACATGGATAATGTTCCATCTTAGAACATTTGCTTTCTTTCAAAAGCCTCTTCTGATCAACTGACTTTGGCATAAAGGGCTCTCTCATCTGAACTTCAAAATGATATATGATTTATCAAGAAAAAAGCCTGTCATTGGCCTTCCTCAACACTCATTTGTAAAGGAATCTCTTTGCTCAACGTGTGAAAAAGGAAAGTTGACTAAAGCAAGTTTCAGATCTAAGCAAGTGTCTTCACTGACCACTCATCTTCACTTAATCCATATGGATCTCTTTGGACTTGTCAATATCTGATCCATAGCTGGAAAGAAGTATACAGTTGTCGTTGTTGATGAGTACTCTAGGTCGACTTGGATATTCTTTATCAGATACAAAAGTGAAACTCCTAAAGAAATTATTTCTTTATCAAGAAGATGGAAGTCCTGTATAATCTATCTATTTTTTCAATGAGAAGTGATCATGACACTGAATTCAAAAATAGTACCTTGGTTAACTTCTTTAAGAACGAAGGAATTTCTCATAATTTCTTAACAGTCAGGACTCCTCAGCAAAATGGTGTCGCTGAAAGAAGAAACTAAACAATCATTGAACCTACTCGTTCGATGCTCAACGAATCTCATCTACCAACTCAATTCTGGGTTGAAGCAACTAACACTGCATGTTTCACTCAAAATCGATCTCTAATAGTTAAAAGATTCAGGAAGGCTGCCTACGAAATTTTCCATGGAAGAAATCCCTCTTTAAGCTTTCTACAAAATTTTGAATGTAAATGTTAAATCCTGAATGATAAAGACCATCTTGGAAAGTTCGATTGCAAAGCTGATGATGGTTTATTTCTTGGACACTCCTTAGTTCCAAGGCATCTAAGGTTTTCAACAGAAGAAGACAAGTTGTTGAAGAAACCATAAATTTCACCTTTGATGAATCTCATTCAGCGAACTCTACTCCCATCTTTGATGATGATGAAGAGCTGAACAACTGGATGATGTCTCATAATGGGGAACGAACATCATTCTTCAGTCCTCAACCTAGCACTAAACAACAAACTACTAAAGACGAACCTCATATCATCCCAAGTGTGGTTAATAGTACCAATGGATCCTCCTCAAGAATCATTGTTTCTCCTATTAATCATATCCCTCCATTTGAATCATTAAATGTTTATCCCTCAATAAATGATCAAGTATCAAACACTTAAACAGTTTTAGTGAATGATATCCCCTAAGATCTCCAACAGGGAGAATAAGGAATGTTGAAGAATTAGCTGCTGAAGCATCTTCCTTAACCCCTGAACCAATTATCGCTGAAAGAATTATTGATCTAACTCCTTAACTTTCTGCTCAAGGATGGATTAGAGATCATCCAACCGATCAGATCATTGGTGATCCAAGTACCGGTATTCAGACACGATGTGGTGTAGGTGGTATTTGTCTCTTTGTAAACTTTATTTCTTGTACCTAGAACCAAAGAAGATCGATGAAGTTATCACTAACCCAGATTGGATCATTGCTATGCAAGAAGAACTAACTGAGTTTCAGAGAAACAAAGTATGGAATATTATCCATCACCCATCTGATAAATCTGTTATTGGCCCTAAATGGATGTTCTGTAACAAGTTAGATGAGCATGGCACTTTACCCAAAACAAGGCTCAACTTGTTGCTCAGGGATACTGATGTGATTTTTCTCGACCGTCTATTGGTTGCCCGAGGATAGTAAGGGTGGAAATCGCGACCCGTTGCCTATAAAGAGGCAAGAACCTTGGTATATAGAATACGCCACAATCAACCCACTAAGTTGATTGATAAATATTGGACGCCACAAGCTTAAAGACTTGATAAGTTTTAAAGTTCACAAAGAACAAAACGAGTTTAAAACTCCAAATATCATTCAAATCAAAGGTATTTTCAAATGATCACATTAGAGCTCTATTTATAGGTGAAAAATATGAGCACTACTACTTATCTAGCTAAGCTATCATATAAGCAAAACCACTTATCTCTCTTGTAACTCCTTGAAGGACTTTAATGGAGAATTAATCGGATTGAAGATATAGCGTCATCATTCGCTGGAATCGAAATATCTGCGAGATCGGGGATACTTCTTTATCTTTTGAGTTGTTCTGCCGGATCGGTCACTCAAGATCTTTGGTCCCGACCCGGACCCGATGAAAAAAATGAGACGCAACCTTCAAATATCTTGTGATATAAGATCCTCATAATGATAGGAACCTTCAAATGTCTTTCAATTCAGTGAGATGAGTTACTTGAACTTGGATCTTTGTTTGGGCAGATTCATGAACGTGGTTGTTTGCTTTATTTGGGATTGAATCCTTCTTAGATTTTAGAAATAAGAGTACTCTACAAATGGGCATTTATTGGAGTCCATTTGGATTGGAAATGAGTGATTTATGGCTAAAACATGGGCGATATGTGGACATGGCGGAAATTGCATGGGCTTGAGTGATTTGTTGATGAAATAATCTCCAGTTGGGTACCAAGACTAAGGCTAGTCTTGGCCTTCAATTCAGATCAAAAGTAGAAGCTTTTCTCGGCCACTTGACGACGAAATAATTGGTTGTTCCCGACAGGATTTTATCAATCCATGAAGAGCATTGTTGAACTTCTTGGATCTAGATCTTGTAATTGGCCAAATCTTCCATCTCAATGGATCTTCATCATTCGGATCCTTGGATGGGCTCTCATCAGATATAGACAAGAATAAGACATCGATTATGATGAAACCTTTGCTCTTGTGGCTAGGTTAGAAGCCATTATACGTTTCCTAGCCTATGCTGCTCACAAAGATTTTAAAGTCTTTTAGATGGATGTTCAGAGTGCCTTTCTGAATGACAAGCTTAATGAGGAAGTCTATTTAGAGCAACCTCTTGGGTTCACTGATCCTAAGCTTCCAGGTTATGCTTATAAACCGGATAAGAGAGAAGCTCCCAGAGCTTGGTATTATACCCTATCCAAATTTCTACTTGATGCCTTCTTCGTGTCTGTAACACAAAGTAAGCCAGGATTTGACGTTAATGAGTAGTGCCCTAAGATCACGGCCTCGGTGTTCGACGCCACATCGAGTACCCACTGTTAGGGATGGTGATTTGGCCCGACTCGGTGGGACCCCGGTGCACCCGACCCGGACTGGGCCGGGGATTCCCCCGTTAAATCCATTGGGACAGGTCCCGTTTAGACCTGTCCCGGACTGGGTCGGGGATCCCCGATATGCTCAAACCGGGGTTGGGGTCGGGGTCGGGTAACATACCCCCGACTCGCCCCGTACCCAATATATATATTAGGATTAAAAATTAATAAATTATAATAAATTATACATAGTATTATATAAATTTATTTATTTTTCTTAAAATTAGGTTTTAGAGTTTAAACTTTTACGTCTTCTTCCCTTTCTTTCTCATCACTCATCAGCCGCCACCATCTAACTCCTTTCTCTCAACTCTGATTACTCCATTACTATTTACTTCACAGTCCACCGACGACGAGTCCACCACTCCACCAGCAACGAGTCGACGTCCACCATCTACGAAGACGACCACCAGCCACGAGCCGACTACCACCAGCGACGGCGATGACCACCAACGACTAGCCGACGTTCAGACCAGACTTCTGTCGAATCATAATTCTTTAATTCTTACATCCTTGAGTCTAACCGGGTCGGGGAACAGGTCTAACCGGGACCGGGTTTGACCGGGGTTTTGACCAGAAATTGGACAGGGCTGGAATGTTAAACCCTGTACCCGCCAGGGACCGGGGCCGGGGTCAGGGATTATAGACCCCGCCCATTCCCCGTCCTGTTGCCGTCCCTACCCACCGTAATACCTAAGGTCCCGGATCCCGACCCATACCAGTTTATCTTTGTAACGTCACGACCCCATGCCTACTTACGAGTGTGAACTATACATGACACTGATCTCTAAAGACATGGATCCCGATACCTAACTCCAACGAGTTCAATATCACAATACACAGAGTCCAGAGGCATCACCCACATGGGTTCATCTCTGTAATACCCACGGTCCCAGAGGCGTCCCCCACATGGGTTCATCCCTGAAATATCGACTACCGAAATGCCTAGCAAGTTGTCTCAAGAGGAGGATCCATTGCATGACAGTTTAAAATTATACGATACTGATTTAATGACCAAATCACCTATTTATATAAAATAGATATGTTATAAACGCATTTAATTCCTAGAGCTCGACATAGAGCAATTTAAATCGGACAAATGTCCTCAACGCTCATTTAAATAAAAAACCGAACTAAAGGCTCAACGAACCAAATGACTAAAATTAAAAGTCGATGAAAATCAATAAACATAGTTAATCAATGTAAATCATTTTTCAATCATAACATTTTAATGCATATTTCTACATACCTCATAATATAAAAATATATCTCCCCAAATGGTTTATAATGTTAATTACGTCAAATAATATATATATATATATATATATATATAATATGAGGATCATTTGTTAACTAAAACATTCTTATTAACCATGTTAACCATTTAGACCAATAGGATGCAAGGTTGCTATCATGTTTAATTTAACAACTAATCACTAATGTGGGGGTAACAAAGTAATTTCATTTTTAAAATGTTATCTTATATATTTATTAGTAATATACCATCATGTATTCCGTTTGCAGTTACAAAATCAACCAAGTCCTTGATTTTAGCTTCTTCGGTCATTGTAATATGCTTGAAGGATTTGTGTAAGAGAAGGTGAATTCAAGATCTCAGAAAAAATTAAACGATATGAATGATCAAGTTGAAGAAACTGTGGTAAACACCGATAATGTCACCGTCGAGAAGGGCTGCGCATCAAGCAACAACGATGAAAGGGCTCAAAACATAGAAAACTTCACAGTCGAGAAGGGATGTGCATCAAACAACAACGATGGAAGTCATATAAACATTGAAAACTTCATCGGCGAGAACAGAGGCTGTTTGAGCAACAATGTCGGAATGGAACAAGATAATGAATTCGATTGTACTGGTACCAATTTTTTTTAATATTCAATGTATGTTTCTACTTTGGTTCTTGAGTTTTTTTCATATTAACGTAATGAAAAACATGTCAACCTTCTTATGTAATAAGCATGCTTGCTGGAAAAAAAATGACTGGTAATGACAGATTTGATCTCATAGTCAACACATGCACATTCATAGTAAAACAGAACGTTCATGATCTGATTTGTTTATCTTTTATAACGTCGTTCATATTGTTAATAACAGATTTGGATCGTCTGTATCGTTCATGATAAATTTTCATAACGACGTTGATATCGGTAGTAACATACTTTTGTAACGCTGTTCATATCGTCAGTATATCGATCGCATTGTATAAAAGATGCTAAATAACATATTATTTGTTCGATTTTGATGATCTGATTTGTTTATTTTTTATAACATCGTTAATACTGTTCATCACAAATTTTGATCGTTCGTATTGTTCATGACAAATTTTCATAACGACGTTCATATCATTAGTAACGTACTTTTATCACGTCGTTCATATGACCAGTATATTGATCGAACTATATAAAAGATGTCAATAATAATGTATGATTTAATAAAAATAAAGAACTTTCCTCATATATATCATTTTGCATGAGCACAATATTGTGTTCAGGTATGTTCCCATGATCTTGTTAATTCATAATATGCACGTTCTTGTGTTGTTCGTTGAAGGTTTTATTGTATATTTTCGTGTTTATATTTATACCACTCTCTCGATCAGGTGAAAAGATACACTTCTGGCAGACAAAGAAAGCCAATTTGATTTCAACATTTTAGAGGATTCAACGGGGTCAAAATAAATTCTCCCGATTGTTGACAACGACCTTAAACCAAAGATTAATACGTGATTTTCATCACTAAAGGAAGCAGAAGCAATGCACCAGAAGTATGCGAAAAAAATCCGAGTTTGATGTTCGGTTGAACGCAAGAAAGATTAACAAGTTCGGGGACATTTCGACTTGTTGACTGGTTTGTAGTAAGGAGGGAATCCCTAAGACCATGGATTTTGATTGCCTTGGTAAACATCCCGATCGAGGGCATATCGTAACACTAACTTAGAATGATGCGGATGCGATGCACAAATCAAAATACACCTGACCAAGGACATGTCTTCTTACGAGATATCTGAGTTTGTGGAGTCACATAATCATTTGTTATTTAACTCTAATGATAGTCGCTTTGCAAGGAGTAATAGGAAAATGAAGTATAGTGATTACAAATATGTGCTGAATAGTGCCAATTTCAAAATTGGTGCTACTAAAGCACATCGTATTCACACGACATTAAATTGTGGGTTCGAGCACAATCGATGTACTAATGTTGACTTTAAGAACTTTAAGAGGGATGATGTAGTGTTCGTTGGCAACAAGAACGCAAAGATGTTGATCAACAAACTAAAAAATAGATGGAACATAGTACCAGAATATATTTTCGAGTACAAGGTTAGTGGGCGGGAGTTAAGCACGATTTTTTGGGCATATGAAGTGGCTCAAGTTAACTAAAAAAAGTTTGGTGATGTCATTTCGTTTGACGGAACTTACCGAACCAACAGGTCAGTGGTTGGACGCAACCTATTGTGAAACTATTATATATGCATGATTATATATGTTGGTCCCTAAGGAGTCTACAAGAGTTCTTGGATATAGAAACAGTTTGTAGAAGGGGGGTTGAATACAAACACGCAGATTTTTAGTTTTTAAATGAGTTTATATTGCATAAACAAATTTACAGTTACAAGCGGAATTAGAACAAGTTTTAATCTATTCTATTGTAACTTAAAAAATCACTAAGATTGATGCACAATAATGAAGTAAGATGGAATATATAAGGTTGAAGAAAGAATGCAGTATGCACACAGATGAAGAAGATATCTTCATCTTATTTTTATATCCGTTTGCATTTAATGCAAGACAAAAGGTATATGCTATGTGGCAAGCATCCATAGGAGACTTGTCCTTTGTTCAGAATGCATCCATGTTTTTGGCCGTATTTGAACAGTACCATATCAGATATGATGGGGATATAAAAGACAAATCATACGTATTTTTCTGACACAATATAGGGTTTGTCTTTTGTGCATCGATGATAAGGTCAACGTTAATCTTGTAATAGAAGCTTCACTTGATCGCTGAGACTGAATCTTCAAGGATGAACTTTCACAAGACTTCACACTTGTATAGATAATCTTTGCTATCGCTGAACCAATTCAGGTCACGTAGCTGATTATCTTTTTCTTCAGCTTGGTCTTCGACTTTCACTGAATGATCATTTGGTGTGATAGCTGATCTTCAGATCATCAGAGTTAAGCTTAAGGTTGCTTGATCTTCAGCGATCGCTGATGGCAGTTAGCGTGTGCTTATCACTGAATTTGAACTTAAACTTAAACAAGGAATTTCACTAAGTGTAAAGAGGAATCATCTTCAAATCACCGAGAGGAGTTATGATCAACAATCTCCCCCTATTTGATTATGATTAAGTAATATGAGAAAATTACTTGAAGAGATTAGTAAGGACTTAAGAAATGATTAAGAAAAAATTTCTAAGTACTAATCTGTGAGATCTTTTTCAGCTAATCTATTATATCTATTGAGTTTCATTTATAAGGATATGAAAACACAATTTTTACAAGTAGATGCCTTAAGTACATTCAGTGATTTAAATTTCAGAGAGAAATATCAGTGAGTAAGAAGATATGTAAAGAAGTTAGAACTCTTATGTTCATTGTCCCATTTACTGTTTTCAGGGATCTTTTCAGTACACAGCTGGAGTAGAGTACTTCATTTGAAATTTCATTAATAACCTGAAGATATTACATGAACGATAAAATTACAAATTTGTAAGGAAAGGGAAGTACAATACACTGAAGAATGATACAAAGAAAAGACAACTAAATATTAATCAGAGATTTTCATGTCTTCTTCGTATTTTGTTTTCATAGAGCCTCTTCTGTCGATTCATCAGCGGATCATCTGACCAGTAGTAGTGATGCATGATCTTGATGAAGGATGATGGAGCTTTGCTGACCTCGCTGTTTCTGAAGAGCCCTAGGAAACCATCATTATCCAAGAAAACCATGCCAGGTTCAGGGAAGGTGATGATTTCATTTTCTTCATATTTTCTGTCTTGAGGGAGAGAGACTCTCAACACTGAGATGTTAGGAATTTCCAGATGACCGAGAATGCTTTCATAGTTGAATTTGGTTTCATGATCACTTTTGGAAGATGAACCTCCTTTAGCATTAGATCTTCTCTTTCTTGTAGGCTCAGAGAGAGGCGGAACTTGTACATGTTGTGACATCTTTTGAAGAAGCTGATCCAACGCTCTTTCCACCATATCTTTAAACTTTGATTTGGAACCCTGAATGGCATCTCTGATTTCTAACCATTCAGAGTATCCATAGAACTTTAAGAACTTCGCTTCTTCTTTTTCAGCGTTCGCATGTCTGTACATTCGAACAAATACCTTCAGTCCATACCTTTTGGAAGGACGTCCTTCGATCGTTGCTCGAATGATTTTTGAATCAGACCTACGAAAATTGAATCTTTCAGTGCACCAGCGCACTTCTTTCTCTCTGTGCCTTGGTACTTCATTGGTTAGAGTATTCATGATCTTCTCTTGAGCGAGGATGGGATTCACTTTGATATTTTCTTCATTAAGTTCCTTTTGTGCCAGAGCTTCATCGACTCTTTGGCTTTTGTTGATCAGCGCCTTATTCGCCTTGTCTTTAGCAGCATCCTCCCTGAGTATTCTTCTTGCAAGCTCTAGATCACTCTCTGTTTGCTTCATATTTTCATCCCTTATTCTTTGAGCTTCAAGTGCTTGTGGTCTCTCCTCTTTTGATAGGAAATAGAAGTCATCCACCATGCTGATAGGAGTTGGACATTCTATTTCAGCAGAGGGAAACTTTATTCTCTTGGCTTCGAGTTCATTTAAAAAGTTTATTCGCCTTTCTTCCTCTCCAGGATCGCTTATTAATGGTCTCTGAGCGCGGCGTCTAGGAATGAGGCCTTCTTCATCTTCAGAGTCAGAGTCAGATATGTACACAAACTGCTCTTCAGATGAAGGTTCCTTCCAAAAAGTGGAGTCCTTTGGGGGACTAGGCTCACTGAGAGAAGGAGAGGTAGAAGGAGTTTTATCAGAGCCAAAATTTGGTGGTGAAAAAGAGGGATATGTGGGTAGTTCAGAGATTGGAGCAAAGAGAAGAATGAGAGGAAGAGATACCTCGACAGTGGTCTCCCCCTCAGATATAGGGATAGTGGCATCAAGTTCTGCCATGTCATTTCCTTTGCCTGAGGTACCGGACTGTCCCTGAGGGGGATGTTGTCCGTCTCCCAAAGGCTCCTGATGAGAGTCTTCTGGCCTTGACATTTTGAAGTGCTCCAAAGCACTTCCAATATCATCATCATCGTCATCATCATTTGATCCCTCATAGTGAGGGATGTCCTCATCTTCATCATCATCATCTTCTTCTTCTTCTTCTTCTTCTTCTTCTTCCACTAAACCTTCAGTGAGGGAAGGTTCTACATGCTTGGTGTATGGAGAAATTTTATCAGCAGGAAAGGTGACATTATGTTCCGCAATGATGTCATCAGCGAACTCTTTGGCACATCTCTCCCCCTCGATGTTGTCAGCAGGGAGACAATGCACCATCATCATGCGTAAATTCGCCTGAATGTCCTTCAACTTGGTTTCATGGCGTTCTTGGTGCTGAAGGACCGAATTCAGGGATATCCGATCAGCAGTGGAGAAAGAAGAGCCAGACTCAGAGAGCTTTGTCAGTATCTGCATCATGTCGGATTGAGTCTTCTGAATAGACTCAAGCACCAGATTCTGATAATCCACCTTCTTCTCCAGACGGGCAATAGACTGACCATGTGTCCGATTGTCTTCCTTCAGGGACTCGATGTCAGTGAGGATATTGCTGACAGAGGTCTTGATCCCTGGAGTCCCAACCACAGTTCGGAAGATGAATTCAACGGACTTCTGTAGATGCTCTACCTTAGCCCTGGTGAGAGCACATTCCTTGACTAGAAAGTCAATGGCAGGGAATGTAGGACTAGGAAGAACAATGGGGGGAAGTTCAACAGGGCAGGGAGGAAGTTTGGGAGCACCTTTCTCTGTCTTAACTTCCATGAGCTTGGCAGAGGACCGTGGTTACTGAGGAGATTTCCCTTTGTCCTTGCTGAGAGGAGGAGCAGCAACCTTGGTGGTAGTTGTGGTTGTCGCTGTGGTGAAGAGAGGAGGGGCACCTGGTGACAACATAGACAGAGCAGCCAAAAAGAGCTCTGGGTTAGATGATGGATGAGTAGGCATATTATAACCCTTGAGAGCATCACGAGGATTACTCTCAGGGACCACTTGTTCAGAGGTAGTGTCATGAGGATCACTAGCCAGTGTCTTAGAATGCCTGTGAGAGACATGCTGAGGTCCTGTGATACTGGCCTTCCAAAACTCAAAGTGCCGAAACAACACTGAGGCTTGGACTGCATGCGTTTCAACATCATCAGAGATAGGGACAACTATCCCTGAATCATTTGTTGAGGTGAGGATCAAAGAAGAGGGGATAGAAGAAAAGTAGAAAGCTGTGAAAGAATCACCTGATACAGCTTCAGCGGAGCTGTCTAATACACTTTCAGTGACCGTAGTCGCTGAATGTGGTGGTAGCGTTGAAGAAGCCACAACGGAAGAGAAAACCGTTTAAATAGCTGGGGCAGCTGATGGTGTTGGTAGTACACCAGAATGAGAGAGAGTAGTCTTTTGAGAGACCACCATCCTTGGCTTCTTTTGTTTGGTTGCGATGGTCTTTTTGTGACCATCGGTTGGTTGTTTTCTTTTGGGGGCAGAAGTGTCAGGGATACTCACTGATGGGTTTCTCAGTGAACTAGGCACTGAAGCAGGGACTCCAATGATCGTCAGCATGTACGGGGTAAAGGGAGCATCACCTGGACGTTCCTCAATGTCCAAGGATTTCTTTCCTACCATTGAGAAAGAGTGGTTGGCTGTCTTGGGATACTCATCCCCGAAGGCATGCTCCATGACAGTTGCGAAGAATCTTGGGTAAGAGATGACAAAGTGCCTATTTGCAGCTTTCACCCTGTTGTACATATCACTGAAGATATAATCAGCAAAGTATAGCTTGTAGCCCATGCAGAGAGTGAAGCCCATGTCTTGAAAGTGCTTGCTGACCTAATCATGCGAGCCAGTCTTGGATCCCAGGAACTGAATGACCCGAGTGAAGATATATTGCCAGCGAGCGGGTAGTTGCTTCTTTTCCAGCTTGGAACCGACTGTCTTCGGGAGCTGTTTTCCCATGCGTAGCCAATGGAGTCTAAAAAGGAGTCGATATGTTGCTTTAAAGGTTCAGCGACCCACTTTTCATTCTTTCCACGAGCAGGGAGGCGAAGAGCCTGCCTCAAGAATCCAGAGGTGAAGGCGAAGTGGCCGAGAGTGGGAATGATAAAGCCAATTGCAGGGAGTTCTTTGCCTTTATCAGTGGTGCAGGTGGTATAGTGAGCCGTGTACCATAGGGCTTGTAGGTGAGAGGAGATGCCAATACGTTCAGCAGGGATGTCCACCAGGGCAAGATAGTTGCAGGATTTGAATGTTGCTTGTTCCAGGGGAAAATGGCTGACCGCAGCAGCAACCAGAGTATCAGCGACGTGGGTAGATTCAACGACTTTGCTTGATGAGGCCATTTCTATTGCATAGATGGGAACACCATATAGAAAAATCATGGTCTAATACAAAATGTATAAACCAGAGTTTGGTATAAAGAATACCAAATTTAAGGAGAAAAGAAACAAGTGTTTCGATGAACAATATCAAAATACTTGTGGTAGAAAAACAAATAAAATACCAAATGTTTTAAAAAGTTTGGTATATAAAAAATTTAGGTATAGAATATAAAAGATGGATTAAACAAAAAAAAATGTCTTCTATTCTTAAGGAAAAACTTAGAACAGGGTTTTGATGGGTTTTGAAGTTTAATTCAGATTTTTATTTTATTTACCCTAGATTTTTTTTTTATTCTGATTAAGAAAAGTAAGGAGAAGTGAAACAAGATGTTTCCAGATTAATGTGGAAGGTTAGATCAAACCTTAGTGAAGTTCGAGAAGAAAAACGCACAAGTGCGTGTTCTTGGTGTTCTTGAGAAACCTTTGAGAATCAAGAGAAAATCCTTGCCTTTTGGAAGTTATGTGAGCGTAAAGAAGGAAATAAGGCAATGATTTGCTTAAATAGTATGAGGAGAGAGAAAAGGATAGCTAAACGACGGTTTTAGCTTTTTGAAAAAGAAATGATGACCTGGCGCACGTCCCTAGAAAGAAGTTGGAAAGGAAACGTCGTGGTCCGTCTTGTGTCAGAAAAGGTCTGACGTGTCCTTTTCTTGTTTTTAAAAAATATAATGATAATTATCCATTAGGAAAGATTAGTCATTATCTTTTAAAATCTTCATCAAAACCAATAAAGGATAGATATTGCTGAATCAGAGTTCAGCGAATGGTAATAGAAGACTGTATTTGTATCATTATTTGTTGTTAGCTGAGTAAAGATTATTCAGCGTTCAGGTATGTTCACTGATGAGTAAATTGAATCTAGTTTCATCAAGAGGCTTGGTGAAAAGATCAGCGAGCTGATATACAGTGGGTACAAAATGAAGCTCAATTTCACCATTCATCACATGATCTCTGATAAAGTGATATCGAATCTCAATGTGCTTGGTTTTAGAGTGAAGTACAGGATTGTTGGCAATTGCAATAGCACTAGTGCTATCACAATAAATAGGGATCTTGGAGAGCATGAGATCATAGTCTCTGAGTTGATTTCTCATCCTAAGGATTTGAGCACAACAACTTCCAGCGGCTACGTATTCAGCTTCAGCGGTGAAGGTGGACACAGAATTTTGCTTTTTACTTGTCCAACTAATCAATTTACCACCTAGTAGCTGACACCCACCAGTGGTGCTCTTTCTATCTATCTTGAAACCTGCAAAATCACTATAAGAGTAACCAATTAGATCAAATCTTGAGCCTTTGGGATACCAAAGACCCAGATTAGCAGTTCCTTTCAGGTATCCGAAGATTCGCTTTACAGCGATGAGATGAGATTCCTTCGGTTCAGCTTGATACCGAGCACAGAGACATGTAGAATACATGATATCAGGTCTACTCGCTGTAAGATATAGCAGAGGCCCAATCATCCCTCGATAGGCGGTGACATTTACAGGTTTCCCATTAGGGTCCTTATTTAGAGTCAGAGGAGGTGCCATAGGAGTCTTCATCGCTAAGCATTGATTCATATCAAACTTGTTCAATGTATCTTTAACGTATTTACTTTGACAAATAAAGATTCCTTTGTCAGATTGTTTTATCTGCAAACCTAGAAAATACGTTTCTCTTCATCGCTAAGCATTTACTCATTTTATATTGTTTTTGCATTCTTGCAATGAAACGAGTACATAATCTGGTCTTGTGGAACCAAAGATGATGTCATCGACATATATTTGAGCGAGTATGGTATGACCTTTATATTTTCTTAAGAAGAGAGTTTGGTCAATTTTTCCACGAATGAATTTTTCTTTAAGAAGAAATTTGGAAAGAGTATCATACCAAGCTCTAGGAGTTTGTTTTAACCCGTAAAGAGCTTTTTCAAGTTTGAAAACATAACCAGGATGGTTAGGGTCTGAGAAACCAGGGGGTTGTTCAACATAAACTTCCTCACTAAGTTTCCCATTTAGAAAAGCACTTTTAACATCCATTTGAAAACTTTGAAGTCTTTATGGGCAGCATAAGCTAAGAAAAGTCTTATAGCTTCTAAACGAGCTACAGGTGCAAAGGTTTCATCGTAGTAAATACCTTCTTCCTGTCTGTATCCTTGAGCGACAAGTCTAGCCTTATTGCGAAAAATAGTCCCGTTTTCATCTAGCTTATTTCTGAACACCCATTTGGTTCCAATCACTGTTTTACCAGAGGGTCTAGGAACAAGATTCCAAACTTTGTTTCTACGAAACTCAGTTAGTTCTTCTTGCATAGCTGAAATCCAGCTAGGATCATAGATAGCTTGATCTATCTTTTTAGGTTAAGAGAGAGAGATGAAGTTAACATAGAGACATATATTACCTGTACCTCTACGCGTTTTGATACCTGCATTAGGATCACCAATAATCTGATTTATTTGATGATTTACAGTCCATCGCTGAGCTGGTGGTTGAGGGGAGAGATCAACTGCAGATTCAGCGACTTGTTCTTCTTCTTCTTCAGGGATGCTATTGGTTGTTTCAGCAATAGGAGTAACACTGATCTCTGAAGATGGATCATTGCTAATGGGTATTTCAGGGATCTCTGAAGATGGATCATTGTTTCAGCGACTTGTTCTTCTTCTTCAGCGACTTGTTTCATCATTTAAAATCAATTGAGGAGACTCAGAGAATTGATTTGCAGATGATAAAGCTTGATTATTCACTGAGGAATTTCCTAGAGATGCATCAGAAGGAGGAATCTGATTGAGAGGAGTAACACTGATCTCTTAAGATGGATCATTGCTAATGGGCATTTCAGGGATTCCATCATCACTTAATTCAGCATTAGATTGATTGTTAAAATAAGTTTCAGGTTCCCCATAGTGAGACTTCATCCAAGCCTTCAATTCTTCATCTTCTTCAGGGATGGTAGAAGTAAGGGTAGTGCGGGATTCATCAAAATTGACGTGCATGGATTCTTCAACGTGTTCTTTTCGTTTGTTGAAGATTCTGAAAGACTTAGATACAGAGGAATATCCAAGAAATATTTTCCTTCATCAGCTTTTGGATCGAACTTTCCCAAATGATCTCTGTCATTCAGAATTTAGCATTTGCATCCAAAGATGTGAAGATACTTTAGAGTTGGTCTTCTTCCATGAAATAATTCATAAGGGGTTTTCTTGAATCATTTCACAATCAGGGATCGATTCTGAGTAAAGCATGTTGTATTGACAGCTTCGGCCCAGAATTGAGTTGGAAGACGTTATTCGCTGAGCATTGAGCGAGCTTCTTCAATGATAGTTCGGTTTCTTCTTTCAGCAACACCGTTTTGCTGAGGAGTCCTTACTGAAGAGAAGTTGTGAGAAATACCTTTTTCGTTAAAGAAATTTATCAAAGTACTGTTCTTGAATTCAGTACCATGATCACTTCTCATGGAACGAACAGTCAGATTGTTCAGAACTTCCATCCTTTTGATAAAAGAGATTATCATATCAGGGATGTCACTTTTGGATCGAAGAAAGAATACCCATGTGTATCTGTAATATTCATCAACAATCACAAGAGTGTATTTCTTTCCAGATATATATTGGACATTGACAGGTCCAAAGAGATCCATATGGAGTAACTGAAGAGGTGAGGTTACTGAAGAAACTTGTTTAGATCTGAAAGATGCTTTTGTCCGCTTTCCCTTTTCACACGCTGAGCAAAGAGATTCCTTTGTAAAGCTATGATTTGGGAGGTCTCTAACAAGTTCCTTTTGAGACAGTTCATTAATTGTCTTATAATTGAGATGAGAGAGTCTTTTATGCCATAACCAATTGACATCAAATGATGCTTTTGAGATAAAGCACATGTTGATTACGTATACATTTTCAACCCTTTTGCCTGTTAAGGCAAGCTTATCATTGTAGTCAGTGACAGCACATCTATTCGTTAGGAATAGAACTTTGAAATCTTTGTCACATAGCTGAATAACGCTTAAGAGATTATGCTTTAGTCCTTCAACGTAGGCAACTCGACTAAACGAGGTGGCTCCGTTGGACAAGATTCCATAGTTTTTAGTGTATCCTGTGCCATTTCCACCAAAGGTCACTAATGGACCAGCTTCTTCTTTGTAGTCAGAGAGCAGAGATTTTCTGCCAGTCATGTGCCTTGAGCATCCGCTATCGAGATACCAGATACCTTTAGCACTCTGCATACAACAAAGAGATTAATTTTTTTGAAGGTACCCATATTACTATGGGTCCTGCCTTGTTAGTAAAAGGAGTGGCGGAGGTGCTACTTGCTGAAGAACTTTCTTCAGTGGATATCTTCACCTTTGTTGGTTTTGCAACCTTGGTGGATTTCACTCTTGCTGATTTATCAGCTTGAGCTACTTTCTTTCCATGAGCTAGTTTATCAGCTTTAGTAGCATTAAGACACTTACTTTCAATGTGGGTAGTTTCACCACAGTGATAGCACTTCCTATATTTATAAGGTTTGGAATTCAAAGATTTCAGAGAGATAGAAGGGACTTTGTCAGGAATAGGACCAAGAATTCCTTTATCATTTGTTCTTGGAGGTATCACAACCTCTTCAGGAACAGGAGTGAGATCAATCTTAATTCTAGGGGTTGACCTCTGAAAGAATTCAGAGATTTTTCTCCCAGGTTTAGGATTGCTCTCTGAGGAAGTAGAGGATTTCTTGTTCTTCTTCTGAACGTTATTCTTTCTACGAACCTGGTCAAGAACCTTGTTTTTGACCACTTTCTGAAGAGTCGAAAGATTTTAACACAGGAGTCTTCTCATTAGAGTGAGGTCTCTGAGAAGAAGAGGAAGGATTACGGATAGAGGAGACAAACATTCCAAATTTAAGCATGGAACAGTCTTTCTCTAATTCTTCCTTTTCAAGGTTAAAGCCTAACCCACTTCTTATTTTCATAGGGATCTGGGCATTGATGATCTCATTTACCTTGTTAGAGGTTTTGCACCATCCTTCGATGGTAGCCTTCTCAGATTTAAGATCAGCGATGGCCTTCTCCCTTTCAGCGATAGCTTGCTGTTTCTCAATGCTAATCATTTGATTTACAAAGACGTGGTCCTTTAAGGTTTCCTCAATCTTTGAAAGTTCTTTGATTTTTAGATGACAATTTTTTAATTGTTCAGATAAATAAGTGTTAATTTTCTCAGCTTTAATTTTTCCATTTAAAGCATTGTAAAAATCAACAATCATAGCATCAAGAAAGAGTTTGTGACAACTATCGAAATTCGAGCTTTCAGGTTAGTTTCTGTTAAGTTTATTAGAGTTATTTTAGATATTTAGAAGAATAAGAGATAGATAGATTAGATTAGCCGAAAAATCCCTAGCATTCCCGGTAGTCTCTTAAAATGTCCGGTTCCGACCCGTAACTGTCCGAAACGTCCAATACAGTGCCAAATGCTCTAAGTTATACCCAATTTGTATATAAAATATATACTTTTAGTATTTTAATTGTAAAACTTTTATTTTTATTAGAATTTAACCGAAATGGGCAAACAATTTTGGAAAAAAGGCCAAAAATTGAGAAAATGGACTTCCAATTTAGCATTTTTGGGCTTAATATAAAATTTAAAAAAAATTGTTGGGTTTTGGGTGGGGCCCATCACCATGGCCGGCCCCTTCCCCCTCTCCTCCCACATATAAAATGTAATTTTTTCTCTATTTCCCTCATTAGCTCATTTCAAATTCAAATCACCTCTCTCTCTCTAAAAACAAAGAGACACATTCATCTCTTTCTTCTTCTCTCTAAAAACTCAGCCACATTTCATCATCAAAATCATATTTTGAGCAAGGAATATTGAAGAAAAAGGTTTCCTTAATCATCCAAGTAAGTACAAACATCATTTCCTTCATTTTTCTTAACATTTTTGGGGAAAAACCCACTATTTCATGCATTTTAAGTGTTTTTCTTCTAACTTCTGTAAATTTTGAGTTTTATGGAAAGATTATACACCCAAAAACATATAAAAATGTTTGCATAATCGTGATAATCAATGACGCAAACAATAAAACTCAAGAAATAGGTGAAAATCATGATTTTATGTGTTTTTGAGTAAAAATGGTGATTTTTGGTGCTGACAGATTTATTGCATGTGCATAAATCGTCCATTTCTTGCAAATAATATGTTAAAATATCATGAATCTTCTTCTAAAAGTTCATTTAATGAGTTGTGGTTTTAATCCAAGTGGTTTCACTCAAAAACATAGAGTTTTGACCCCCCCAATTGCTAATAACAAGATGCATGTGCATCTGGAAGTTAAAAAATATGGTGATTTGAGATTTCATTGATTCAAAACAAAAGGAGTATGCAATCTGTCCAAAACTGACAGATTAGTACATGCATGTTCTAATAATGGCCATATATCTTTCAAAACTCAATAAAAAAGGATGATTCTTCCTTAGAGAGTGAACTACATGAGTTATCTTCTGCATGCAAGTGGAATCACATGAAAATATGGAGATTTGATCTCCAAACACCTAAAACACTTTAGGTGTGCAATCTGTGAAACCACCAGCAGCTAAACTCTACTTTGTGTGTTAATATCTCCTTTGTTATTTGTCTTTAATACATGATTCTTCTTCTAAAACTTTCTTTATTGAGTTAGGGTTCATATGAATCCAGTTTCACTCAAAAATATGAAGGTATGAGGCATTAACCAATTTATACAAATTAGGTGTGTAATTTGTCAAGAAATGACAGAATAGTACATACCACTTGGAAGTGTCATATATTCTTCATAGCTTCTTCAAAATCAGTGATTCTTATCTCAGAAGTTTCCTTTATGAGTTATGATTCCAATCCAACTGGAAATTATAGAAAAAACTGAGTAGAACTCCTCAAATGAGTGATTTACTAACATGGTGTAATCTGCCATACTAGTTGTGACCCTTTGCATTGCATAAATTATTTGAATCATTTTTACATGTCCAAAATGCATTAAATTTGGTCACAATCACCATAACCAGTACTATATCACAATAAAAATATGGGAAGCTATGTCATTTTGGAAGTCTCTACATTTTGATCATTTTGAGTACTACAAGTTTATGTCCAGAAGTGAAATTCTGGAATTTCATGATTTTAACAATTATTGATCATTTGATGGTTTATAACACAACTTACGGTATAAATTACTATACTAACGAGCATATGTGCATTATGTATAATTGGACTATAGATAATTAAGTTAGATGTATGTGGACATTTATAAGCTTAAGACTTATTCACCTCCATAAGTAGTTTTAGACCCATAAGTGATGGTTTTGAGCATTTCTCTTTGTTAGGGAATCGTTAGGCCTTTGGGTGGGGATCGGATCGTGCTTTTGAGTAGCGGAGCTTGCAAAGGTGGGTGTTCACGGCCCCTCTTTTTAATTATTTATAGGTTTTGGGGTGTAAACTGTAAAGCATGACATTTAAAAGGAAATTGAATTGATTTATATTGATTATTGAAAAGCATATAAATCTATACAATGAGCAAAATTACTATACATGATGATATGTTGAGTTATGTGAAGTCCTCGTGTTACACTACTATTTAACTCTATAATGTTGAGCCGATGATATTTGTGGATAGCGTTATTTGGTTGACATACCCACCTAACTGGCAAGTAGGGGTGCACTTTATCAATTAAGAATGCTCTACACATGTGGACTTTAGGTCCACCGCTGAGGTAGTTCTTGGGGCGTAGAATGTCGAGTAGGCTTAGTAGTGGCTCAATAATTAGATATCATGTGTAAAAGTAATTTGCATATTTGCTCATAAAAATTGAAATGTTTAATATTGATGTGTTTATACTTTGCATATAAAATATTTTTGTGCATTCGAAAACCCGTGAACTCACCAACTCTTTGTAGTTGACCCTTCCGTTTTATCATGCTTTACAGGAAAATAGAGGTAACAGATCAAGGGTAACTTATTTTGTGGAACACCAATCAAGACTTTATATATATCTTTTTATTTCGATGTAATTTGTTTGTTAAGACAAAGTTGTCAAACTGTAAACTTTTAAACTTTAAACGTTGATGTTTAATTATGTATGTATGGTTGGTGTTTATATTCCTACTGCTGTGAAGTTGAACTATCTTACCCCGTATTTCCGCTTTAGCGAGGTGTGACAAACTTGGTATCAGAGGCTTAGCTTATAGAGAACACCGGTTTTCTAACAAAAACCATGCACTATAACCAAAATTTTCAAAAATCAATTCTTTAGATAAATTTAAAAATTTTAAAAACTTAATACTAGTATAATTAGAATAGGCATCGTTCTAACATATCATAATTAGGCAAAGCCTGATCACCCATGTCTAAATATGGTATGAATAAGAAAGGATCTGCCTTAAGTTATACTAAAAGTAGGCATAGATCGGAAACCTCTTATTTCAAATTGAAAATATGATTTTTTTTATGTGAGTTCACATGTGTATTATAAAATGTTTCTGACATTTGTTAAAAAAAAAATTCTTTTATATATTACAACATTATGTCGTCATCCGACCTTGACCCAGATGAGTCACGTTACGTTACCGGCCGAGTTAGGAGTGACGACCCGAATCACGACGATTATGACCCATCCGAGCATAGCTACGAGGAGGATACCGCTGACTCCTCCGCTCGATCACTTACTCCTATGCATGTACCTTCACCCGCCGGCGAGGGTACATCTCGAGGACCGAGGATGATAAGAACCGCTCGAAAGCGTGTTCTCCCTCGTCGGAGTGTGACTTTCACAGTTCCTTCCGTACCTTCGAGGGAACCGTCACAGTCACGATCTCGGTCACGAAGTATGACTCCTCCTCCCCCGGCTATAGGAGTCCCTGTACCACAGCTACAGGGTATGACCGCGTTGGAGCGCGCGTGGACCTCAGGGATGGCTAATGAAGTAGAGCTTCATAGGCATATGTTGGACCATTATCGGCAATCCATAGACGACATCATAACGGTCTTGCACACACATGACGAGTTTACGAATAGAGTCTTGGAGGTTGCCCTTGATGCTAGGGTGGCGGTTCGGAGGATCCACACTTACCTAGAGTGGGTGATAGGAGCTCTGGTGATCCTATTAGGAATATTGATTTGGTTGGTGATGCATTAGTAAACCTTTTTAGGCAAAGCTTTTGGATTAAAAACACTTTTATTTCGGTCTTGTTTATTTAAAGTTGTAAACAATTTGCTATCTTTTGGGATTTGTATTTTGAAACTTGTGATGAATGTTATGTGTTATGCTTATGAAAGATATCCATGTTTCATTGTATATTTCTTGATTTTATGTCTAGTTGATTGATATTAGACGTACAATATATTATAAGCTTAAGCTTAGTAAGTAGAATTAGATCGGAATTAGTTATAGAAATTTGATCGAAACTCAATTTGAAAAATTGTGTTTTAGATCAATGCCTCCAAGAAGAAACAAAATCCCGATGTTGCACGATTGGTATCCGAACAGCTCATGGCAGCGCTACCAGGTATTGTTAGCCAAGTAGCAGCTGGTTTAAACGCTAATCAAAATAACAACCAGGGATCTGGAGACAGGGGATGTACGTATAAATCCTTTAGGAGTTGTAATCCTAAAGAATTCCACGGAACTGAAGGAGATGTCAGTTTATTAGCCTGTATTGAGGGTATGGAGTCCATCCTCCACATCAACAAATGCACGGAAGGAAACAAAGTAGAGTTTGCTACTCGCTTATTGCAAGGGTAATCATTGACTTGGTGGAACACTCAAGTGCAAACTAGAGGTCGGGAAGCAGCAAACAGTCTTACATGGGAAGATTTCAAAAGATTGTTGGAGGAAGAATATTTCCCAAGGAGTGAAATTCCGAAACTGGAAGCAGATTTGTGGAATCACGAGATGAAAGGGAATGATATAGACTCTTATACTGCCCGTTTTCATGAGCTGGCGAAAATGGTACCACATTTGGTAACACCTAAAGAAAACAGAATCGATAGATATGTTTGGTGCTTATCTCCTATAATACGAGGAGATGTTACTTCGGCAGACCCGAAAACCCTACAGCAAGCGGTAAGCTCGGCAACCAGACTCACCAATAACGCTACTCGTTCTGGATTGTTTAGAACAGACAAGGCATTAGGAAAAAGGAAGATGGATGAACCTGCAAGGAGACAGTTTGGAAAGAGGACGGGCAAGGAGTAAAGAACGTCAGGAAATTATGGAATTCACGCATCGGCAACAGATAAAGGAAAAGGGACGTACCCGAGGTGTGATAAATGTAATAATCATCATCAAGGGAAATGCATTACTTGTCTCAAGTGCAACAGGAGAGGCCATGTTGCGAAGGATTGCAGGGTTGGTGAGAAGAGAGCATGTTATGAATGTGGGAGCATAGATCATTTCAGGAACAGGTGCCCAAGACGGAATTGGAGGCCAGACACTAGGCAACCGCAATTAGCAAATCAAGGGAACCAAGGAAATCAAGCACAAGGTTGGGTATTTGAAATTGGAGCAGAAGAAGCAAGACAGAACCCAGATGTAGTTACAGGTACGTTTCTTCTAAACGATCATCATGCATCCGTACTATTTGATTCTGGAGCAGATAGGAGTTTTGTGTCATTAGATTTTAAAGCAAAGATAAATCTAAGACCTCAAAAGTTGAAGGAAATATATGTCATTGAATATGCCAACGGTCAAGAAAGTAGGACCAAAGACGTAATTATGAACTGCACCTTAAACTTGGCTAATAAAGATTTTCGTATAGATCTAATTCCGATTCAGTTAGAAAGTTTTGACATAATTGTGGGAATGGATTGGTTATCCAAAAACCAAGCTGAAATATGTTGTTCCAAGAAGATCGTTCGAATTCCACTATCCGAAGGAGGAATGCTAGAAGTACATAGAGAGAAGCCAGGAAGGAATATTAAAATGGTGACGTGTATGAAGATGCGTAAATATTTGAGAAAGGACGGCATTGCATTTTTGGCTCATGTGGTAAATAAAAAGAACAAAGAGAAGAGCATTCAAAATCTTCCGATAGTACGAGATTTTCCTGAAGTATTCCCAGATGAATTACCCGGGTTACCCCCGCAAAGACAAGTTGAGTTTCACATAGAGTTAGTTCCAGGAGCCGCACCTGTAGCAAAATCACCTTACCGGTTAGCGCCGTCAGAAATGCAGGAATTATCGGAACAACTTCAAGAATTACTCGATAGGGGATTCATCAGACCCAGTTCTTCACCTTGGGGAGCTCCAGTTTTATTTGTCAAAAAGAAGGATGGATCTTTTCGAATGTGCATTGACTACAGGGAACTCAACAAGTTGACAATCAAGAACCGATACCCTCTTCCTCGAATTGATGATCTGTTTGACCAACTTCAAGGTGCAACGTACTTCTCGAAGATCGATCTTAGGTATGGATATCATCAAATGAGAGTGCGAGAAGAAGATATCCCCAAAACAGCGTTTAGGACTCATTACGGTCATTACGAGTTCCTAGTTATGCCCTTCGGGCTAACAAACGCACCGGCAGTCTTCATGGATTTGATGAATAGAGTATGTCGACCATACCTAGACAAATTCGTGATCGTGTTTATAGATGATATACTCATTTATTCTCTGGACAAGAAGGAGCATGAACAACATTTAAGGTTGATACTAGAATTGCTCAAGAACGAAAAGTTGTACGCCAAGTTCTCCAAATGCGAATTTTGGATTCGAGAAGTACATTTTCTTGGCCATGTAGTGAATGAAAAAGGAATTCATGTTGACCCAGCAAAAATCGAGGCCATTAAGAAATGGGAAGCCCCGAAGACACCAACCGAGATTGTTGGTTCCAGATTTCTTCTTCAATGATTATTCAATGAATTCATATATCAGAATGTAAGCGGAAGCAATTAATATTGATTAATCAACAGTAATAAGAATAACAAAAGAATGAAGAACAGATTAACTTCGTATTAATAACCTGTGGATTGATTACAAATACTTGGAATGACGCACAGTATGTTCTTCAATTGAAAGTACTCAGATCGACAAATACTACAGTGATAGTACATATCTATTTATATTATTACAAAAACTGAAAGTCAACACTCTAGCCTATTACAAAATGCCACATCAGATAGGAGCGTCTAACTAATTTTTGTTGAAGAGGAGACATGCGGATGAGTGCTGCCACGTCATTATAGCCTACCATCTTTTGACTCATACTTTAAAAGTCTAACAATCTCCCCCTAAGTATGAAGTCAGAAGAATGGCATATGTTCAGAAAGGAGCAACTTCAGAGACGATCTTTGCAATCTTGTTGATGACGTCTCTGATTGATAATAAAATGGTAAGCCTTTTGATCATCCTTTCAAGTACCTCTTGATCATGTTCATTGACACTAACAGAGATGTACCATTTTGCAATGTATACAACATCTGAAGAGTATCGATGTGCGTCCTTTATTCTAAAAAATTTCTTCTGTCTGGTCTTCTAAAGATGACCCCCTCTTCTGGTTGAAGCAAAATTTTACCAACTTTGAATGAATTGATGTTTTCTAATTCTTCGTTTGGTGCAAATATGGCAAGGTTATCAACGTTGAAGTTTAGCCCTATCTGGAAGTCGACCTACCTCTTGTATCTTATCAAAGACTTCATGCAGTCAATGATTCTTGAGTAGGCAACGTTGTCTTGGCTATCAATACCTCTGGCCACTTGGACTTTCATAAAATTTTCCAGGACCAGAAGATCAGAGGGGTGAACATACAGTAGATCGTTATCGCAGAAGTAACTGGTTTGATTGTCTTCTCTGATTACTTAATAACTTGTATACCAAATCTCTGTATCTTCAAATTGTAAGTGTTTTATAGCAGAGACCCGTTTGATTGGTACATAAGTATAAACATCCTTTCTTGCTTGTCTGTGTGCCATGAATTTGTCTTTTACAGCATCACTTACATTATAGGCATTCGAGAAGTTGGGTAGCATCAAGTAGATCTTCTGATCATTTAGAGCGTACATGCTGTTTATGATGATTTCAA
Source organism: Silybum marianum (assembly GCA_036898165.1). NCBI lineage: Eukaryota > Viridiplantae > Streptophyta > Magnoliopsida > Asterales > Asteraceae > Silybum > Silybum marianum. The sequence goes on along the minus strand of CM072530.1, from coordinate 17,609,262 downwards.
CTATTGGAAGTTCAAGTCTCCCAACCTCTGGACTGCTTCTTCACGGACAGCTTTTCTTCTCTGTGATTTATCGTGTCTTGCTTTCTCTCTGGCTTCCTTTTCTCTCTCTCTCTCTCTTCTTCTGCCTTTGCTTTTTCTCTTTCAATTCTTTCTTTTTCTATATCAGCTAGTCTTCTGATTTCTTCAGCTTTTTCTCTGGCAAGTTCTGCTTCAGCATTGGCTCTTTCTTCTTCATCCTTTGCTTTTAACTCAGCTTCCCTCCTTGCTTTATTTAGAGCTTCAACTTTAGCTTTTGATGCCTCAGCTCTGGCCTTAGCTTCCTTTTCTTTGGCTATCTCTGCTTTAATGGATGGTGAATATGGCGTTTTCCTTGTATTTCCAATTACTTCTAGAAGAAATTTGGCTATTTCTGGATCTTTTGGAAGAGGCCCAGAGTGAGTGGCCAACGGGGTTGGAGTCAAAGGAGTTTGTGTTGATGAAGGTTGAGCAGAAGAAGTTTGCTTTGATGGGGGTGGTGGAGCAGAAGAGGAGGGGGACTTGCCTTTTTCTTGAGTTGTAGTGTTAGCATCATTTGTTGGCTTGGCTTTCTTGCATCTGGTTCTTTCTCCCCCTTCTGAGAATCAGGATCCTGATCCTCAGACCTTTTTCGTTTAAGCTCTGCTCTTCTGCAAGCTCGTTCTTCCTTAGCCTTTTTCTTGGCTTTGAATGTTTCAGATATAGAACTTACCAGAGTTGTAAGTTGAGAAAGAGTAGTTTCCATGGAAGAGAGCTTCTAATCAACATTTGAAGAGCTGGTCGTTGTCTTTGATGCAAACTTTGAAGATATGGCATTCATTCTGTCAAGCATGGCTTTTTGAAAAATAGCTATGTCTGACTTCTTAACCAGAGTAGTGCCAGAAGGATCATCAGAAGGAATTACTGTTTTGATAATCTTTTGTAAATCAGCAACCAGAGAACTATATTCTGCCACAGAGATGGTAACTTCAGAAGTTGGGAGAGAGTCAGGTATGTGGAAGATAGCATCAGCATTGGCTTTGATCCCTTCATGCAGAAGTTTGAACTGGTCATCAAAATAATTCTTCTAGGCTCTGAATTGACAGAGAGAACCTTTTGAATGGCTTGTAAAGTAGCAGCTTGATTTGGTTGTTCAGATTTGATGCCCAGAAGAAGAGTATTATTATTGGAGACGGATAATTTTAGATATTCCATAAATTTCTGAAGTTTATCAACAAATGCCTGAAACGCTGCATTTGTGACAAATTCAAAATGTGTAACTGGTGCTTCTCCAACACATGGAGCCCCTTCACTCTCGCGTTCAGAGAGGCCCTCTTTCACACCTGTGTTGGCGTTGAGTGTGGAGGGACTTCCAACCTGTCTTCGAGGGCTGTGATTAACAGGCACCTCTTCGGTTGTTCTAATTGTTTCAAGATAATCCTCATCATCAGAGGATGAGGTGCTGAAAACAATGTGCTTACCTTGATGGAGTGTAAACACCCCGGTAAGTGGAGCATCCTGATGTTGTAACCCCTCTTATAGGATTTCATCAACGACTAAACTATCAGAAGATGTGGACGCATCTTCTGTGTTTTCTAAGACAGTGTCGGTTACAGAGACAACGACATTTTGTGTGGGGATAGGCGAGTTCTGGGGCAATGGAACTCTTATATTTTCATCATCATCCTTTTGAGAGAATGATGAAGAGGAGGTACTTTCCCCGGCAGTTCTTGATTCAGAGGATTGAGAAGTATCCTCTGAATGGATGGTTTCTGGGTGGATTGGACTGGGTCGTCCTTGGTCAATGAGTGTAGATGTGTTAGCATCTACCTCAGCAAATGAGGTTACCCTTTGGGATGTAGGAGAGATTCGCTCAAATATGTCTCTATGGACATCTTCAGTACCCTCTTTCATCAAGAGGTCGGCATGGGTAGAACCACTCGGATGGTCACTCATATTCTTTTCAACCTCAGCCTCACTTGACCCCTCACCATCTAAAACTGCCTCTAAATGCTCTGGGGTAGAAATTCTCTGTTCTGAGAAAATCATAGAGCTTCTATAACAGTTCATATAAGAAGAGCTAGATGGAATTAGGTTTAGCATGTACCTGGAAAGTTCCCTTGGAGAGGAATACCCATTGCGGTCGATGGTTGGCCGATGAGAGCTCATTGAGGCGATTTTGCAGAAAGGTTGAACTAATGGAGCTTTAAGTGCCCCAATTGCAGGATAGGTAACCAGGGAATAAAATCGTGGAAACATTAAGGCTGGAAGAGGGACCCAATTTTACATGTGAGGCTCTTGTTCAGAATGGAGACAAGGAGATTCCACATTGGGGGTAACTGCTTTCTCTTAAATTCGGACAGTTTGGTTAGGGTTTAGTTGTAGACAAAGAAATGGATGAAGGATAGTAGGGCTTCAGCAGATGGATTCGATTCTAGGGCTGGATTTGGCATTAACTGACCATCAATTTGCACCTATGCTTGGGGTAAATGAAAATACCTGGCTAATTTCTTCTTGGTGATGGGTATCTCCACAGCATTTTCAGGTTGATCTGGATGGCTGAAATTGCCAATCAAAGTTTCTTCATCACTAATGTACATCGATTGCCAAACTACTTGAACATAAATTTCAGGGACATTTGGGTTTGTCAGAGTTAGGGCTCGATTAAGTGGATGCTGTTGGAGAAATTCGACCATGATCCTGAACTCGACCTGGTAGGTGTTTGGATCAAGAAGGACCTGCACATTGTTCGCTTTTAATGGCAGTTTGACAAATGGTGCACTATCTGCAGTGGAATCAATGAGACGTCCTTCGTCATCGTTTAGGGTTGGATTTGCAAGACGAGAAGCCATTGATGAGAGTTGGGTAAGCTGGTGAGTAGATTTGTGAATAGGAGAGTTTGAATAGTAACAGTTGCGAAGAAGAAGATGAGTTTCTGAGATTTGGGGGTTTTATATGAGAGAGAATGTGAACAATTTGGATTGGGAAGGGGTTTTAGTTTTGGGAGTAGGAGAAAACGGTTCAAAAATGATGATGTAAGCACGCAGGCGTGGATACATGCAGTCACACGTTGGGTAACACGTGGAAAGTAGGAAGGTGAGCTAGTGATGATTAAAGCACGATATTTGAAAGAGATAACTGAAGGGTTATCGGCTTAAAATCGGTTGATTATCCCAAAAGTAAATAAAAAAAATTAATAAAAAAAAATTGTTAATTAATCAAATAAAATTGTGATTTTAGTTGACTAAAACAATTTTTGAGAGTAATAAATTTTTTTATTTAAATTTAAAATCAGTCATTCGGTAAATAGAAAAATGTTTTGAACCAAATGAAAGTTTAATTTTCCGTGAAGAGAATAATAAAAAAAATTAAAACTGAATATATAAATTTTGAATAACCTTGACGCAAGAGTTAATAAAATATACATATTCAATAGAAATTTTAGAAAATATTGATTCATAGAAAAGTAATTTGAAAAACATGTCAACTTAGAATCATCATCTAAAATGAATTTGAAATGAATCATAAAAATTCTGAGAAACCTTGACGGCAAGAGAGACACAAAATAAGAAAATTCAGAAGAAACTTAAAGTAGATGAAAAAAAATTCAGAAGACAGCTAACCAGAGTTAGACTTTGAGAGGCTCCCCCTTGATAAGTAAACTCCCTCAGAGATAAGTAAACTCTCCCTGGAATGGTAAACTCCCCCTTGAAAGGTGAACTCCCCCTTGAATGATAAACTCCCCCTTGAATGGTAAACTCCCCCTTTTGAATGAATCACAAAGATTCCTATAGTATATAAAAGTAAGCTTCTTCCTTTGCATTTTGCAATATGCGTTTTGCTGACATCACTTGGAAGATAAACAGATTATCTGGATAAAGAAGGTCAGAAGATTCAGAAGCTTCTGATGGCTTCTAGGGAATTACCAGAATTAATCAGAGACCTCTAGACAGTTCTGATTAAAATAAAAAAATTTCCAAGGATGTTACATATTAAGCATTCCCAACTTGCTGATTAAGAAATTAAAACGCTTCTCATCTAGAGCCTTTGTGAAAATATCAGCAAGTTGATAATCAGTAGCGACAAAATACATTTCTATAGTGCCCTTTTCTACATGATCTTTGAAAAAATGATATCTGATATCAATATGCTTTGTTTTAGAATGCTGAACTGGGTTTTCAGTAATGGCAATTGCACTCTCAGAATCATAGGGTATGGGAATCTTATCATAAGTCAGACCATAGTCTCTGAGTTGAGTCTTCATCCAAATAACTTGAGAACAACAGCTAGCAGCAACAACATATTTAGCTTCTGCGGTAGATGTTGAAACACAATTTTGTTTATTGGATGTCCAGCTGATAAGTCGATTACCCAGAAGTTGACAGCTACCAGAAGTACTTTTTTTTGTCCAGCTTACAACCTGCATGATCAGAATCTGTATATTCCATTAAATCAAACCCAGAGTTTTTAGGATACCAGAGACCCAATGAAGGAGTTCCCTTTAAGTATCTAAATTTTTTTTTCACAGCAGCCAAATGAGATTCTTTAGGATTGGCTTGATAACGAGCACAAAGACAAGTAGCAAACATAATATCAGGCCTACTTGCAGTTAAGTACAGAAGAGAACCTATCATACCTCTGTAGCCCGTGATATCAATTGGTTTCCCAGAAGGATCCGGACCTAGTTTCATACTAGGAGAGATAGGTGTTTTCATAGGTGATGAATTCTGAAAATGAAATTTCTTTAACATGTCAGGGACATATTTTGTTTGATTAATAAAAATACCAGAGGTACTTTGCTTAACCTGGAGTCCTAGAAAGAATGTTAGTTCTCCCATCATACTCATTTCAAATTCAGTTTCCATCAATTTAGAAAACAAATCAACTTCTGTTTGATGAGTAGAGCCAAAAATTATGTCATCCACATAAATTTGAACAATAGTTAACATACCTTTGCCTCTTTTCATGAAAAGTGTGGTATCAGTTTTACCTTTCTCATACCCTTTGCTGATCAGAAACTTGGATAAACGTTCATACCAGGCTCTAGGTGCTTGCTTTAAGCCATACAGAGCTTTGTCAAGGAGATAGACGTATTCTGGATGTCTTGCATCTTTAAAGCCAGCAGGTTGTTCAACATACACTTCTTCTTTGAGATTTCCATTTAGAAATGCACATTTAACATCCATTTGATATACTTTAAAGTTTTTGTATGCAGAGAATGCCAGAAAAAGTCGTATCGCCTCCAGTCTTGCAACAGGAGCAAAGGTTTCATCATAATCAATGCCTTCTTCTTGACAATAACCTTTTGCCACCAGACGAGCCTTGTTTCTGATCATAATTCCGTCTTCATCCTTTTTATTTCTGAAGACCCACTTAGTACCAATAGCAACTTTGCCTTTGGGTAATGGTACTAAGTTCCAAACTTTGTTACGTTGAAATTGAAGTAACTCCTCCTGCATTGCTTCTACCCAACTAGGTTCAACTAATGCTTCATGAACTTGCTTCGGTTCAATCGTACTAAGAAAGTTGACATAGAAAGCTTCATTTGCCGTAGCAGATCGTGTTTTGACACCCTCAGAAGGACTACCAATGATAAGATCTGGAGTATGTGATTTAGTCCATTTCTTTATCCTTGTTTCTGGTATTGGTTGAGCCTGAACTTCTGTGTCAGAAGATGAAATGACTTCTTCTGGAGATACTAATTCTGAGTTTCTTGCTTCTAACGTCTCCCCGTCAGATGATGGAACAGAAGAAGCTTCTGAACAATCAGATGGAACAGAAGGAAAGGAAGAGTTTGGTTCAGAAGAAGTAGGACCAGAAAGAGTTATGTCAGAGGCATGAAGAACTTCAGGTATACTTAAAGATGGAGTTGGTTCTGACAATATTTCTTCGCCCATAAAATCTTGAAAAATAGCATCAATATCGGATTCTCTAGATCCTGAAAGATAGTCAGAGGTGACAGTATTAAGTTTGAGTTCTGAAGAGGAATATTCAGAAGTCAGTTGTCTTTGATCATCAAAATCAATGTTAATGTTTTCCATAACTGTTTTAGTTCTTAAGTTAAAAACACGAAAAGCTCTGGAATTTAAAGAATAGCCTAAGAATTTAGCTTCATCTGATTTTGGATCAAACTTGCCAAGTTTGTCTCTGTCATTTAAGATAAAACACCTGCAACCAAAAATATGAAAGAATTTGACAGATGGTTTTCTTTTGTTAATAAGCTCAAAAGAGGTTTTGAGATGCCTCTTGACGATTATGGAACGATTCTGAGTAAAACAAGCAGTGGCTACAGCTTCTGCCCAAAAGTGAATGGGAAGACCAGAAGCTGCAAGCATCGTTCTGGCTGCTTCGACCAAGGTTCTGTTGCGGCATTCAACGACACCATTCTGTTGAGGAGTGCGTACAGCAGAGAAGTTCTGAGTAATTCCATTTGCAGTAAAGTACGCTTCAAACTTGGCATTCTTGAATTCAGTACCATTATCGCATCTTAGCTGTTGAATCTTTTGGTGTAAAAGAACTTGGATTCTGGTCATCATATTCTGGAGTATGATAGGTACATCTGACTTCTGTCGAACAAAAGCAAGCCATGTATACCTGGAAAATTCATCAATAAGTACCAGTATATACTTTTTACCAGAAAGGCTCTGAATTGCAATGGGACCATAGAGATCGTCATGTAGCAATTGCAGAGGTCTTATGCATGAGTGATCACTTTTTGTTTTATGAGATGCTCGTTTTATCTTTCCCATTTCACATGCTGGGCAGAGGTGATCTTTTTGAAAATGAACTTCTGGAAGTCCAGATACCAAATTATGTTTTACAAGCATCTTAAGATTATCAAAGTTTAAGTGAGACATTTTATGATGCCAGAGCCATGCAACTTCACTCTTTTTGGAGATAAGACATAGGGTTTGTTTACCATCCTTGGAGGTAAAATTCATCATGTAGAGGTTACCCTTTCTGTCTGCTCTCCAAAGTTCCTCACCTGCCTTAGAAAATAAGTAACAATGTTTTTCATCAAATACTACAAGTACCTTAGAATCACAGAGTTGACTTACACTTAGAAGGTTATGTTTCAATCCAGAAACATGAGCTACCTTAGATAAGGTAATGTTACCTTCCTGTAAAGTACCGTAGCCCTTAATCTGACCCTTACTATTATCACCAAATGTTACAGCTTCACCACTTTTGTCTTTGAATTGGGAGAGTAAGTTTCGTGAACCAGTCATGTGCCTCGAGCATCCAGAGTCAAGATACCAGATATGCACACGCTGTTTCTGCAATCAAGATCAAAGTTTCTTAGGTACCCATATCATTATGGGTCCTTTAATGTTAGTTTTTGTTTTATCAGCCTTTTTTATTTGCTCTTGATTTGTTTTAACAGAAGATAAAGGCTGATTGTTTGTATTTTTTGTTTTTCTGTTTTTCTTTGTTTTATTTTTATTGAAGTACGAATGGTTTGCAGTTGATGGATTTGAAGTCTGTGAGAAAAATTGTTTTAATTTTAAGAATAAGGAAAAACATTCAGAATTCTAAAACATAGAAGATTTTATTGAATTTTCATTGCAATAATGATAATTACAATTATTCTTAAGACTGTCTTTTCTAGTATCAGTTGTTCTAAAGAACTTTCTATCTAGACTAGACGTATGTTTAGAATCTGAGATATTCTTCAGCTGTGATTTCTTCGGATTTACCTTCTCAGAAGCTTTTGGATTTACTGAAACAGGAACAGAGAGATTAGATTTCCATTTACCTTTCTAGACATAAGAAAGTTTTGGAGAATAAGATTTAGGAGTTTGGATAAGGATCTTCTTTTTAAGTTTTTCTTCTTTTTCAAGCTCAAGACAAGATTTAGCTTTCAGACACATTCCTATAAAATCTGGATGTATGAAAGCAGTTTTTCGTTGTTCAGGAGGAACAGAGAAAGTCGGAATTCCACTTGAATGTTTCTGAACATTCATTCCAGAAGCTCTTATCTCCAGAGATTCATTAGTAAATAGAAATGGGGCGTCTTTATTCTTAATAACCTCTAGAGTTTTAGCATAGATAAGAGGAGATTGATGTTCAAAGTGAGAAAGATATGTTTCTGAATTGTCAAAGAAATCCCCACTTTGATCATCATTTTCCCAGGGATATGTGATTTCTTCTGAATCCTCTTGAACTTCAGAAAGATTTAAATCAATAAAGGAACAAGGAAAAATATCTGGATTGTTTTCTAACTCTTTTTGTTTACTGTCATTTTCAAGTTTAAAACAATTGTCTAAAGTCAAGAGAAGATTATTTTCAAAACTAAGTCTTAATTCTTCCTCTGCTTGAGTAGGAATAAACGCATCAGCCTTTGGATTCAACTTTATAAGAACACTTGAACCGAACTTGAAAATATCATCCTTCTTCTGAATTTTATTTAGATCAACGTTAGTTTTTTCAGAAGAATATATAATATTTTTAAACTTGAGTTTTCGTTGATGATGACTATTTTCATATTAGATCGTTTAAAGCATGATTATTCATAAAGAATAGGAAACACAGGCTTCTGTTGTTGTCCCATACGAAAAACAGAGTTTAAACAAGACTTCTTTTCACACGTATAGGGACCTAAATCTTCAAAACCGATTCCAGATCTTCCTACTTGTGTACTTATTTTCTCATGAACTTTTTGAGCATCCAGATATGTTTTGATCTGGTGCGTTTTGTTTTGAAGTTCAATATATAAAAATTCTCTTTCTTTTTGAAAGTAGTTTTTTAAGTGCTACAGAATTTAATCTGACACTTTCCTTAACTTGAATCTCCTTATCCTTTTCTTCCAGAAGTTTCTTAAAACTTAAGTGCTCCTTTTTTAACAAAACTTCTGTGTCTTTCAAGGTTTTAGAAATCTTTTCTTTTTCAGTGTCAAGTTCCAGTTTCTCTTCTGTTAAGATATCCATTTCTCTTTTGTAAATATCTCTTTCCCTTTGTATTGTAGAAAGAGTCTTTTCAACACTCTTTCGTAACTTCTTTTCAATTGTGAGCTTTTGTTTGAGTTCTTCAAAATTGTTTGATAAAAGCACAATTATAGTTTCAAGTTCAGATGATTCAGAAAGAGTACTAACCGGTGATTCAGAAGGTTCTTCTTCTGATTCATTTGTCTTTGCCATCCCATAGAACATGGCCTCATCACCGCTGGACTCATCTCCGAGCCAGTTCTCTTTCTCAGCATAGTGGGCTCTTTCAGTGACATTATACTTGTATTTGTTTTTGTAATATGTTTTGTCTTTATCCAGAGCTCCTCTGCATTCCTTAGAGTAGTGTCCTGGTTTTCCGCATCTATAGCATACACCCTTTTTCTTCTTCATTTCCTCTTCCTTCTTCTCTGTTTCTGATTTTTCAAATCTCTGAACCTCTTGCTTAGGAGCACAAGTAGGGCGATCAAATCTTCTGTTCCCCTGGAAATACCTATTCCCAAAACGGTTTGTAATCTGTTTGGTTATAAGAGCCAAGGAATCAGCAAATGCCTTTATTTCATCATCAGAATCAGAATCTTCTTCTGGAGCAGCTTCTAACATGAATGCGTTGCTTTTCACTCTTCTATCTTCACTTCTTCTTCTCGTCGTTCCCTTTGATCAGAAATCAAAGCCAGAGGTCCACCTATAGTTGTTTTCTTTGTACAACCTCCTTCTCTTGGGCTTGAAGAGTTCCAAATACGTCATGTAGAGACCATTGCTCAAGATCTTGATTGGCTTGTAAAGACATGGAGAGATTTGACCACTCTGGATTTAATCTCTTTAGAAATAAGACATTATTGTCTTCCTTTGATCGAACAATATCACATCTTTTGCATAGATTTATCAGATTATTAAATCTATGAAAAGTCTGTTCCAGAGATTCATCCGCAATGGCCTGGAAGCTGTTGTATTCGTTCAGAGCTTGGGCTCTTCGGTTTTTCTTCATTTTAGAACCACCTTCCAAAAGATTTTCTAATTGATCCCATAATTCCTTGGCAGTATCACAGGAATCCAGAGATTGAAAAATCTCATTTGGAATAGCCATGCTAAGAAGAGTATTAGCCTTTTTTGGCTAGTTCAACTTTGGCTTTTTCCTCATCAGACCAGTTTCCCTTCAGCTTTGGAACTTGCCTAGCAGGAATTTCATCAGTATTGGCTGTTGCTGGAATTCGCGGAATGGTAGTCATGGGAACTAGAGGACCATTTTGAATAATTGGAAATAGATCAACATCCAGTCCCTCGTAGAAATTTACCATTCATATTTTCCATTGAGGATATTCATCACGTATGAGAGTAGGAGGTTTCGTCAGTGATCCAGAGGTATAAACAGAATTCAGATTGGAATTTGCTATTTTGTTCGTAGAAAACAGAGAATCGAGAAGAATATAATGAAAAATTGATTTGAAATTTAGAACAATTAAACTTCAATTGAATTGAATAACAGAATGATCGTCTAACTAATTCTTCAAAATTTTAACTAAAATTACCAATGTTTTTGGAGAAAATTACTATGAATTAATAAAATCTCGTAGAACAGGGTGGAATTATGAACAGTAGTTAAAACAGGAAATTACTGAATGAATGAAGAGAGAAATTTCCAAATTAAGGAGATCTAATAATCAACAGATTGATTAGATGGCTCTGGTACCAATTGTTGGTTCCAGATTTCTTCTTCAATGATTAATCGATGAATTCATATATCAGAATGTAAGCGGAAGCAATTAATATTCATTAATCAACAGTAATAAGAACAGTAAAAGAATGAAGAACAGATTAACTTCGTATTAATAACATGTGGATTGATTACAAATACTTGGAATGACGCACAATATGTTCTTCAATTGAAAGTACTCAGATCAACAAATATTACATTGATAGTACAGATCTATTTATACTATTACAAAAACTAAAAGTCAACACTCTAGCCTATTACAAAATGCCACATCAGATAGGAGCGTCTAACTAATTTCTGTTGAAGAGGAGACATGCGGATGAGTGCTGCCACGTCATTATAGCCTACCATCTTTTGACTCATACTTTAAAAGTCTAACAGAGATCCGTCAATTTCTTGGATTAGCAGGCTATTACAGATGATTCATCGAGAATTTCTCCATAATCGCACAACCACTAACAACACTAACCCAAAAGGATAAGAAGTTTATTTGGGGGAGAAACAAGAGGAAGCATTTCAGACACTCAAACACAAGTTATGCAACGCACCGATTTTGGCATTACCAGAAGGAGTGGATAACTTTGTAGTCTACTGTGATGCGTCACATCAAGGGATGGGATGCGTACTGATGCAAAAAGATAAAGTTATTGCATACGCATCTAGACAACTAAAGATTCACGAGAAGAATTACACCACTCATGATTTGGAGTTAGGGGCAGTGGTGTTCGCACTCAAAATCTGGAGACACTATCTATACGGCACCAAGTGCACCATTTTCACTAATCACAAAAGCCTCCAGCACATCCTTGACCAGAAAATGCTCAACATGAGGCAAAGAAGATGGGTTGAGCTACTTAGTGACTACGATTGTGAAATAAAGTACCATCCAGGCAAGGCTAACGTAGTAGTCGACGCATTAAGCCGAAAGGAAAGAATAAAACCAACAAGAGCACGTGCTATGGGAATGATGGTTCTGACGAGTTTAAAGACTCAAATACTGGAAGCACAAGGAGAAGTTTTGAAAGAAGAGAATTTGAAGAATGAAACCTTGCAGCAGCTACAGAAGGAATTTGAAATGCAAACAGATGGGGTACATTACTTTAAGAATAAGGTATGGGTATCGAAAGTTGGTGATCTACGATCAATCATTTTGGACGAAGCCCATCGATCCAGATATTCGATTCACCTAAGAACAGATAAAATGTATAAGAATATATTCGATTCACATGCAATAAATCTATCAGCACCAAAAATCACCATTTTTACTCAAAAACACATAAAATCATGATTTTCACCTATTTCTTGAGTTTTATTGTTTGCGTCATTGATTATCACCATTATGTAAACACTTTTATATGTTTTTGGATGTACAATCTTTCCATTAAACTCAAAATTTACAGAAGTTAGAAGAAAAACACTTAAAATGCATGAAAAAGTGGGTTTTTCCCCAAAAATGTTAAGAAAAATGAAGGAAATGATGTTTGTACTTACTTGGATGATTAAGGAAACCTTTTTCTTCAATATTCCTTGCTCAAAATATGATTTTGATGATAAAATGTGGCTGAGTTTTTAGAGAGAAGAAGAAAGAGATGAATGTGTCTCTTTGTTTTTAGAGAGAGAGAGGTGATTTGAATTTGAAATGATCTAATGAGGGAAATAGAGAAAAAATTACATTTTATATGTGGGAGAAGAGGGGGAAGGGGCCGGCCATGGTGATGGGCCCCACCCAAAACCCAACAAAAGTTTTTAAAATTTTATATTAAGCCCAAAAATGCTAAATTGGAAGTCCATTTTCTCAATTTTTGTTATTTTTCTTTAATGCATGATTTTTCTTCTAAAACTTTCTTTATTGAGTTAGGGTTCATATGAATCCGGTTTCACTCAAAAATATTAAGGTATGAGGCATTAACCAATTTATACAAATTAGGTGTGTAGTCTGTCAAGAAATGACAGAATAGTACATACCACTTGGAAGTGTCATATATTTTTCATAACTTCTTCAAAATCAGTTATTCTTATCTCAGAAGTTTCCTTTATGAGTTATTATTCCAATCCAACTATAAATTGTAGAAAACACTGAGTAGAACTCCTAAAATGAGTGATTTACTAACATGGTGTAATCTGCCATACCAGTTGTGACCCTTTGCATTGCATAAATTATTTGAATCATTTTTACATGTCCAAAATGCATTAAATTTGGTTACAATCACCATAACCCAGTACTATATCACATATAAAAATATGGGAAGCTATGTCATTTTGGAAGTCTCTACATTTTGATCATTTTGAGTACTACAAATTTTTGTCCAGAAGTGCATTATGTGCATTATGTATAATTGGACTATAGACAATCAAGTTGGATGTATGTGGACATTTATAAGCCTAAGACTTATTCACCTCCATGAGTAGTTTTAGACCCATAAGTGATGATTTTGAGCATTTCTCTTTGTTAGGGAATCGTTAGGCCTTTGGGTGGGGATCGGATCGTGCTTTTGAGTAGCGGAGCTTGCAAAGGTGAGTATTCACGGCCCCTCTTTTTAACTATTTATACTTTTTGGGGTGTAAAGCATGACGTTTAAAAGGAAATTGAATATATTTATATTGATTATTTAAAAGCATATAAATCTATACAATGAGAAAAATTATTATACATGATGATATGTTGAGTTATGTGAAGTCCCCGTGTTACACTACTATTTAACTATATAATGTTGAGCCGATGATATTTGTGGATAGCGCTATTTGGTTGACATACCCACCTAACTGGCAAGTAGGGGTGCACTTTATCAATTAAGAATGCTCTACACATATGGACTTTAGATCCACCGCTGAGGTAGTTCGTGGGCGTAGAATGTCGAGTAGGCTTAGTAGTGGCTCAATAATTAGATATCATGTGTAAAAGTAATTTTCATATTTGCTTATAAAAATTGAAATGTTTAATATTGATGCGAACATCCGATTCGCTATGTTTATACTTTGCATATAAAATATTTTTGTGCATTCGGAAACCCGTGAACTCACCAACTCTTTGTAGTTGACCCTTCCGTTTTATCATGCTTTACAGGAAAATAGAGGTAACAGATCAAGGGTAACTTATTTTGTGGAACACCAATCAAGACTTTACATATATCTTTTTATTTCGATGTAATTTGTTTGTTAAGACAAAGTTGTCAAACTGTAAACTTTTAAACTTTAAACGTTGATGTTTAATTATGTATGTATGGTTGGTGTTTATATTCCTACAGCTGTGAACTTGAACTGTCTTACCCCGTGTTTCCGCTTTAGCGAGGTGTGACAGAGTTTCAAGATTCTTTGACAATTTCAGACATGTAGTGTACACTGCCCATTGTTCGGGTAGTGCCTCCATGAACTTTGTCAGAATTTCAGCGTTAGAATAGTGTCTGTTGACTGTCTTTAAATCAATCAACAAGCAGTTAAAACATTGGTGAAATTAAGAAAGAGTTTCACCTTTATGATGCATTAAGCTTTCATACTGTCTTACTAGATTAATACTTCTAGTGATTTGTACCTCTAATGTTCCTTCATATTGAATACATAAAGTATCACGCATGGCTTTAGAAGTCCTCATTTTCATTACTGAGTGATAGACTTCATCAGGGAGGGACATTGCTATTATGGATCTGGCTTTTGAGTCAATAGCAATTTCTTTTTTATCTTCTTCAGTCCATCGATTAGGATTTTTAATGATACTCCTTTCAGGGATGGCTGGAGTAGTAGTGGTGGCAGGAACACCAGCTACAATAGTTGTAGGAACAAATGGTCCATTTTCTATATAGTAATGGATCTTTGGATCTGATCCTTCTAGAAACAGAGACATTCTTTCCTTCCACAATGGGAAATTATCATGGCTAAATCTTGGAAGTTTAGCTAAAGATCCATTGTCATTATAGTTTGTATTAGGATTTGATATTTTTAAAATAGTTTAGAAAGAAAATATTTTAAAGATAGAGAACACACTGCTCTGATACCACTTGTTGGTCCCTAAGGAGTCTACAAGAGTTCTTGGATATAGAAACAGTTTGTAGAAGGGGGGGTTGAATACAAACACACAGATTTTTAGTTTTTAAATAAGTTTATATTGCATAAACAAATTTACAGTTACAAGCGGAATTAGAACAAATTTTAACCTATTCTATTGTAACTTAAAAAATAACTAAGATTGATGCACAAGAAAGAAGTAAGATGGAATACAGAAGGTTGAAGAAAGAAAGCAGCATGCACACAGATGAAGAAGATATCTTCATCTTATTTATACACGTTTGCATTTAATGCAAGACAAAAGGTATATGCTACGTGGCAAGCATCCATAGGAGACTTGTTTATGCTCAGAATACAGCCATGTTTTTGGCCGTATTTGAACAGTACCATATCAGATATGATGGGGACATAAGAGACAAATCGTACGTCTTTTTCTGACACAGTATAGGGTTTGTCTTTTGTGCATCGAGGATAAGGTTAACGTTAATCTTGTAATAGAAGCTTCCCTTGATCGCTGAGACTGAATCTTCAACGATGAACTTTCAGTATCGCTGAGGCTTCATAAGACTTCACACTTGGATAGATAATCTTTGATATCGCTGAACCGCTTCAGGTCACGTAGCTGATTATCTCTTTCTTCAGCTTGGTCTTCGACTTTCGCTGAATGATCATTTGGTGTGATAGCTGATCTTCATATCTTCAGAGTTAAGCTTAAGGTTCCTTGATCTTCAGCGATCGCTAATGGCAGTCAGCGTGTGCCTATCGCTGAATTTGAACTTAAACTTAAACAAGGAATTTCACTAAGTGTAAAGAGGAATCATCTTCAAATCACTAAGAGGAGTTATGATCAACAATATAGTCTGAATAAGATTAGTCTTGCTTTATGTAACAGGCACGTGATGATTTTTGTACCCTTCTTGGATGTTGACAATCAATATGCTTTTGTCGTTGGTTCTACACTAACAAGTGGTGAGACGATTGAGAATTTTCCTTGGGTTCTCCAAGCGTTCATGAAGTGTCACGAGAACCACCTTGGTTTCGTGATTATGGATCAATGCTTGGAAATGAAACAAGCTATCCCGTTGGTATTCACGGAAGCGAAACACCGACCATGTATGTGGCACATAAGAACAAAGTACCATCCAAAGTTAGTGGGTATTGGTTGAATGTTTGGGTTTTTGTTTATGTTAAAGTCGGTTATCTTGAAATGTGGTGTTAAATTTGGTTTTTATGTGCGAGCAGGTAAGTGTTGGGTTAAACAGGATCCCGAATTTTCGAGGGTCATTAACAAGCTTTTCTGGAATGTACATATTCGTCCAGTGAAATTCGAGACATAGTGGCTTCTTATGGTCCAGAAATATAACCTGATTGGGGATCCATGGTTTGACGATATGTATGACATCCAACAATCATGGATTCCTGCTTACTATAAGGAAACCTCGATGTTTGGCCTTATGAAAACCCCATCAAGATCTGAGAGTTCAAACGCGTATATCAAAATATATGAATCTTTTTTATTTGATTTGGTGCAGTTCCTTAGTAATTATGATATAGGTATAGAGAAAAAAATATACAAACAAGTCGTGCATGAGAACATAACGAGAACCACGAGACCCAAATTTGTAACGTCATTGCATATAGAACGTCACGCTTCAAATATATATAGTCGGACAATCTTTTTCGACATTCAAAAAGTAATAAGGAAGGTTGTATAGTTTTGGCAAATTGAGATGGTTGAAGGTCCGGGTGAGATCAAGATGTATCTGATAAGTCAAGAGAGCAAAAAATCAACCGACAAAATCAAACATATGGTACGGTTACCGTTTTCCCCTAACGTATTGTTAAAAAAGTTTCATTTTTACCTTTTCTACTTGTTCTGAAATCTAATATGTGCATGATGCGGGTGTCTCGTAACTACACCAATGATACCGTAGAATGTGACTGTAATTTATTCGTGCGTTTCGGCTACTTGTGTCGTCATGTGCTGAAGGTTCTGATTAATGCTGAGATGGATTATATTCCGGATACATTAGTTTTTGTCCAACTTCAATCACCCCGTGTTAGGTACAGTGAGGTGAATAGTGAGGTGAATGCAGAGAAGGAGAAATGTGTATTAGATGTCTATACTAAAATCGACGAAATTGTAAGTATCGCTCGTAATGATACATCAATTCTGGCTAGATTGGGTGACATTGTTGACAAATTAATGGGAGCTATAGAAAAAGAAATATTGTATGAAGACCCAAACCAGCAGAGGATGGATGCAATTATGGAGCATCTCGGAGTTTCGGTTCCGGATGAAGTAGACATCTTACCCCTGTCTGGTATAAGAAATAAGGAGTGTGATGCTGGTAAGAGGTTGATTGACGTGCACGAGCAGATACATACGAAAAGAAAAGAAACACTAAGCGAAAATAAGAGTGCACAAAATAATGATCTAGTATGAACTGTTGTCTTTTGATTAAATGCTAATTTGAAGGTTTGTTATCTGTTATTGCATCGTTGTTTTAAGTTAGAATTTGTACTACATAAGTTTTTAATCATACTCAAAATTTTGACCATTACTGGAGGTCTAAATAAGAGTGCAAAAAATACTATTGTTTAAATTCCAAATAATTTGATACTTTTTGCATTACTCATTTAAAAATTGTATTTTTGGTGGGTAGTTGATTATAAAAGTATACCATGTGTCCCATGTCAACAGAGAACTCCATATGACTTTATGCCAAATTCATATCCATCCACAGTTTATCCGTTTGTATTATGTTCAGAAAAAGAGTTCCCTACGTATGACACCTCATAAATGGAAACATACTTAACAATCACATATGATTTCATTAAATATCAGATAATTTTTTTTTGTCATGCATATATAATAAAATAAAACCCTTGATGACCATAAATCACCAGCAACCACATTAACCTCATCCTCTAGTAAGGGTAATCACTTTCCACTGTTTTCTATTCCACATTAATAATCATGTATAAACTGTTGTTTTATTTATTTTTTACATTTGTTCATATTGTTCCTATAGAAAAGACTTGCTTACAACGATTTTCTAATGAAAACGCAGTCGTGAATAGACAACCATATTCATAATATGGCGAATAGAATGAGTTCCTCAAACAGTAGAATATGACACTTGATTAAAAAAATTATTCTTTTTCATTTTCCATATGATTGGTACTGAACAACCATACATCAATACGTCAAGATAAATGTTTTTTTTCTACCAATAAAGTTTTTTTTATATTGTTTCTCGTTGGTAATTGAAATATTTTTATTTACATTAGAGAGTACCTGATATGTCTAAGGAGGTCAAATGCGTAAGTTTTACCAAATACCCAACAATTCTCCTTTAGGAAATAATAACGTTTGGCATAAAGAAAATACTCAATAATTCCTCATTAGTATCTACCAAGCATTTTATAAATCCACGTATGACCCAAAAATGTGTCCTAACCCCAAAAAAGAGATATTTTGACATGTATATAGTTTTGCAAATCAACTAGGACTCGTCTTGCTAGATTTATGATGAACCTAGGTTCCAACCCAAACCTTCAGCTTCCTTCTTGATGATACTTTAGATTTCAAGCAATAATCCAAATCCTAGATCCATAAGTTCCCAAAAGTTATATCCCACCTAAAGGAACCAAAACTTGACCTATAAAGATGGGAGAAATAGTGTAAGGAGGTGGAACATATAAACCCTAGCTTTTAGTAAAAAAAAAAGATCTTACCTCCACCAAAAATCCTTTAATCCACCAAGTGATTACCCTCTTAGATCTCCTCTAGAAATTTAACCCTTTTATCTTGGGTATTACTAACTACCATTATCACTATCCAAGGTTGAGAAACAAAAAGAATGGAGAAAGAAATATTATAGAGATGGTGAGATATATGTGGCGTGAAAGAGAGAAAATAAGAAGTCAAAAAAATGAAAAGAGGGTGAAGTAAGTATGTTAAAGAAATGCTGAAGAAATTTGATCTAACTCAAAGTTCCTCAATGAAAAATCCAATGACACCTCCTCTAATTTTGAACAAAGACCCAAATGGGAAACCTGTTAACATCATTTTCTATAGAGGAATGATTGGATCATTGTTGTATCTTAGACTGCTATTTTACATATTCGTGGTGAATGCTTTCATTTAGTTTTGTTATGTATTCATGTTTAGGCTGATAGCTCTCAACCTAAAAAGAAAACTAAAAATTAACTATTATGGTGTGTTTGGTAGAGAGAGTTGGTAGTAGAGAAAGGGAATCAGAAATAATTCCCTTGTTTGTTTACACCAAAGAAAAGAACGAATGAGAAAAGAAACAATTCATTTTTTTCTATTTACATTTCCCTCCCACAAGAAAAGAGAAGGGGAGAATTGAAAATTTGGTTTCTCTTTGAGAATTGAAAATTTGGTTTCTCTTGGAGAATTGAAATATCTCAATTGACGCTCGTTATTTGGTTAAGCTGTTGTTTTTGGCTTAATAGGTTCTGTTTTGGCTTGATAGGGTATGTTTTGGCTTAATAGGGTATGTTTTGGCTTTATAGGGTCTGTTTGGCTTAATAGGATATGTTTGGCTTAATAGGGTCTGTTTTGGCTTAATAGGGTCTGTTTTGGTATAATAGGGTCTGTTTGGCTTAATAGGGTCGGTTTTGGCTTAATAGGGTCGGTTTTGGCTTAATAGGGTCTGTTTTGGCTTAATAGGGTCTGTTTGGCTTAATAGGGTCTTCTTTGGCTTAATAGGGCCTGCTTTGGCTTAATAGGGTTTTTTGGCTTAATAGGGAATGTTTTGCTTTAATAGGGTCTGTTTGGTATGTTGTTGTGCTGGTCTGTTTGGTTAAGCTGTTGTTTTGGCTTAATTGGGTATGTTTTGGCTTAATATGGTCTCTTTGGCTTAATAGGGTGTCCTTTGGCTTAATAGGGTACAATTCTCTGTTGAATTGTCTGTCGTACCAAACAAGAGAAATGATTCTCTGTTACATTTCTCGGTTGAACTCTCTGTGCTACCAAACAGAAGAGTCAATTCCTTTTCTCCAGACCAATTCCCTTTCTCTGCAATTCAATTCTCTGCAACCGTTTCTCTGCAATTCCATTCTCTATACCAAACACACCCTTATATCATCTTATGTATAGCTTTATAAAAATAACTCAGTATCTGAACAGTTTTTGTTTAAATATTGTGTTTTAGATGACTATTCACTAGTGTCATCGGTTTGCAGGTCGTATTTATTGGGTTTTCTTATATTATATATACATCTAGAAGAAAACGTTTCCTCTACAAATAGTTGGGGATTTACTTTTATGTGTCTCTCTTTACCGCTTTGTGAATTACTGTGTGTTGGTTGTGTGCATTTTTTGCTTCATTTCTTTAGCTGTTTTTTTTCAGCATCTTACATGTATTTCCCAAAAACTACATTAACTTTCCAAATAGAGTTTTGGATGTTTCGCACTTCTTTTTTTTACTATTGTCTGCATTTCCTTCTTGCATGTATTCCCACCTGCGATTTTTTTGTTTTTAATATTCTATACCCACTAAAAGATACACGATATACCCTTTTTCAAGTGTTCTCGTCTATTGGCATTTTCGTTCTTTATACTGTCTTCAAATAGTTGCAAGACGCAACTTTTTAGTGTATGGTAGTGATTTTCGTTATCCATGTTACTAAAGTGATGGTATGGATTTCAAAACTATAATTGGTTGGATTGATCTTCTATTTGTTATTAACATGTACATTTATGTTGATTGTTTGTGTGCTTTTTTTGTCATATTTCAACAAAATTATAAAAAAAAAATACTAGAATAAGTTAATGATTATATATTAAGAAAAAGATTGTTCAAGCATAAAATACTCTAGAGGAAGCTATAACTTTGGAGGATGATGTCAACTAGGCTTGAATGGATTCTACACTTCAGAAACTGAAATGAAAAGGAGGTGAATATTGAAGGTAACAATCTCCTTCCCGTTTTAGTTCCTATTGAACTAATTACAAACCTTCACATAAAACTAATTGTGAAGGTTCACTTGATTTCACTTGTGACCAACTAACCTTTCATATATTGTTTATTATTTGAGTTAATGGTACTCTAATACTGAGGTTACAACCCACGAATTAGAGTTGTAAGTGTAACCAATCTTCATTTGGACCATTATTCCTAATGGCTTTTAACTTTCTGCAAAAAATGCTCCAACTTCTCCTTTAATAGTTTACAAACCTTGACAAAAACTTAGTGTGAAGGTTCACATGATATCACTTGGGACCAACTTACTTTTTATATATTGTTTATTAGTTCATGAATATCAGTTGGGACCAACTTACCCACAAATAGAATATCATGAAAACATGATCCATCATGAATATGTGTATGTATAGATGTATATGAGGTTTACATGCACATATACCATGAATCAGGACAGTTAAGTACAACCAATCTTAATTTAATTAGTCTATGCTAATGTCTTTGACTATTTGTAAGAAATTATCCAACTTCTCTTTTCCATTTTATAAACCTTCCCAATAAACTTACTGTGAAGATTCACATTCACAACAGTGTCAAAAGCAATAGGCTGAGATAGACATAATATATACCGCTCTGCCCCACATAATATTTCTTAATTCATGGCTGCTGGAAAATATGTGTTTTCCGGTTTCAAACTCGAATATCAATTGACGGATCATTATTATTGGTTAAGTATTTGATTAGATTTTGTTTTAATTAATGAGAGCTTTGTAACGATGTTAAGAGTGTCCAAAACCAACATAAGGTGAATGAGAAATCAAGTCTTAAAGTAGTACCATTGAGATGGTATCAAAGAGATGATTACGCCTTTCGTGCGGGTCGGAACTTACCAGACAAGGAATTTCTCTACCTTAAGAGATGTTGTCGTGACGCTTTGGTTACGAAGGTTATCGGGCATTCCTGAACTAGTTACTTGTTTATATACAAGGGTTCTAGATGAAGAAGTGTGTGATGTATTGAGAAATCGGAAAGTGGTTCGATATTCAGTTTGAAAATATTTGTGATTTGTTTTCTACTCTCGTTATCACCGATTGAAGGTTTTTACCCTCTAATTTCATTAAAAAAAATCAATTTAAAATTGAATTTAATTTCATGATTAAATTCATATTTAATTTTTGAAATTACATTGGAATTTAATTTCATGATTAATACTATTAATTTCATCTTCAATTTTGAGTTTTAAACCTTTTCGTTTGCCTCTCATATACACATATAAATATGAGAGGAAATACGATTTTTAATAAAATGAGAGTTTTGATATACAAGAGAAAATACATGCACTTCAAAGTCGGAATTTCCCAAGGTTTAGTTCACCCACCATTGACGTGAAATGTCCTCAAACCTCAGGCAAGTAGTCTAAGTCCAGCAGTGCCGTTGTACCCTGGGAAACAGATGCTAGGCGGCGAATCTGTTTTAAGGAACTATGTCCAACACATGCCTCGACCACTTCTGTTATTGTTGTTTGTTTCTTGTTATCTATGATATCATTTCTAACCATTATTTGTTATCTCCGGTAAGATTTTTAGCACTGTCTTGGTATGTAATTCCGTTAGATGTCACTTAACCTTCATAGTAATAATAATATTATTATTATTATTGTTGAACCACCTATAGATATATCATATAAGTCTCAAGTAACGAACCACTAAAATTAGGATGCGATGATATCATATATTTGGTATGTAGGTTTATATAAATTGATTGTACTTTCACTTGAAACAAATGAACCTTCACAACAAGGTTGTTGTGAAGGTTCAATTTTATCAAGTAACCCTAACTTTTCTTCATAGTTTGCTCTAAGTTTCTCTGTACTTTTATGTATTGGGGCGTAAGAAAACATGTTTTTTTCTTATGTTTGGTGCGTATGTTCATAAATTTTGGTTCTACACTTCTACATGCTTTTTCATGTGTTCTACTGTCTTGTTGTTGAGACTAGAAACTATCCACCTCATGAACCTTTGCATCCGCAGTAACGATTTGTTTTCTAAAGTTATATCAAATGGATCCAATTTTCAACATTAATGGATCAATGAATATGTGAACCATTTTTTGAGTCATGGATTATCATATTAAAAGTTGAAAATTTAATAAATGGGTCTTGAAGTGTGTGTTGTGTGTGGGTCTTGATGCTTGTTAGGATCAACTACAAATGCATATAATGGAGCCAAAAACCATTTCTATGAATGTAAAAAATAAAGCTAAGATGAGAAGATGAAAAATCGCAAATGCAGACAATGAGTCTCTGTTACGGCTTGGATTCTTACCCTGCTTTGCTGAGATATGAATCAAAAGAAATGTAAATGAGAAGATGAAAATTTGGTATTTGTTAAGAATTGCCATTGTAGTTGTTTTGTTTGCAAACTAAGTTATTTGTACATCATTTAGGTCCATCATAACAGAAAATAATAGAGACTTCATAGATTTGACTTAAACTTAGTGCACCAATAGCCTAATCTAGCATATAAAGTATTGACATGCCTATGGACTTTGGCTAGAAACCTTGGCTCAATTCTTAATAATTATGACAATCGCCAACTACTAAACTTAAGTTACGTCAATGTTGCCTGTTTGAAACATACAATCATAGAAATTGATTCTACTCTCACCTTATATAATTGTACATTCACGGTAACCTTGTTGTGAAGGTACAGTTTTGTCAAGTAATATTAACTTTACATTGTTAGAAATTACACCATCATACCATAGGTTAGATATTACACTATATGGTCAATGGTCGGTATCTAACTCCAAGTGTCTATACCATAATGCCACCTATGACCCAATGCCTATTTCTACTTACAAAACATGAAAACCATCCCTATGCCTATGGATCCATTTTCATTACAGTCTAACATATGTCACAACTTAAAATTAACCAACCATAATCACACAAGTGTTCTTATCAAGTCATTTGACACAAGGTTTACCACAAGGGTCAAAGTTTTCCATAACTCCAAATTATTTTCTTTCCAAATGCAACATCATATCCAACATATTTTACAAGATTTCTTAAGTTCTAAAATAACCACAAATTACAAGTAAAATATTCCATTTTCCGATGTATAGCCACTTTTCCATAAAATAGTAAAATACCTCAAATATGTAAAAATCAAGAATAAACATAAAAAATGTAGTTCAAGTCCATAATGATATGTATGTTCGTAAAGCACATTTCTATAACACATATTTGAAGATCGCACATTTACTAGCAAAAAGGGTGAAAACCACCAAATCTCTCAAAATACCAAAAATTATTCAAAATCGACAAATATATAAAACACATCAAGAGGAATGTTTTAGGAGACTAAAATGAAGTATTTTGACATGTATGAAGTTTAGAAAGGTCAGGATGATCTCATAAATGATGAGGAGATGGTTGGAGAAGATGAATATCTTGAAGTTTTAATCACCCAACACTTGAATCTATATCTTTCAATCTCTTAAAGGTTCTGAAAGGAATCGATTGGTGCATTAAATATGATTGGATCAAAATTGAAAGAAGAGGAAACGTGTTGGAGGGATAAAGACATTTGGGCCAAAAATGATAAAGAGAGAGAGGAAAAAAAAAGAAATGGGTGAGGAAATAAATGACAGAGAGAAGGAATTTGTCAACAACAAATAAGTTATTGAAAATTTAATGAAGAAAAAAAGGAACCTCATTTCAAAATGAAGGCAATTGTGGGCCGTAAGCAAGGTACCAGACGCGACCTCGGGTCGCCTAGTTCCAGGTTGTGCGCGCCCATTCACAGCCCCTCAAAATTTTAGCAACTTGCTATCTAAGGTCCCCGACTGTGAAAAGATCTTCATGGGTGCGAAATTTCCAGTTTTAATTTGATAAAAAATTTACCCAAACTCAAACCACTC
Source organism: Silybum marianum (assembly GCA_036898165.1). Classification (NCBI taxonomy): domain Eukaryota; kingdom Viridiplantae; phylum Streptophyta; class Magnoliopsida; order Asterales; family Asteraceae; genus Silybum; species Silybum marianum. Next base: position 17,584,732 of record CM072530.1, on the reverse strand, counting down.
AAGATTTGATCTAAGGGTTATATATAGGATAAATAATTATATATATATATAACTCGTAAAATACACGTACTAAAATTTCCGGGTGTTACAATACAAGAATGATTACTAATAAGAAAATAAGAGAGTAATTATGGGCCAACAATTATTTGAATAATATCTTACGTAAAACTTTCTTAAAAGTCGCCCAAAGGGCATCTGTCATTTGTACATACAAATTATATACGAAAATTCATTTATTTCTATACAGATTATTTAATGCATTTAATTAATATATTTATTTATGATATTTTTACAATTTTTGTGATTTAATCATGATTTTTTATGACATTTAGTATAAGGGTGATTTAGTTTCTCATTAAAAATATTTATTTTTATTCAAGTAATTTATTTAAGATTTTCTCATGTAAAGACCAAAACCATAAATGAAAACCATGCAATCACAATATCCAAATACTAAGAGTAAACCAAAGTCAATTACAACTCATTGTTTAGTAGCGGAATATAAAAAGGTCTACAACTGAGAATTATCTAACTAGAAGATGTTTATATGGCATCCGATCCTTCTCTAAAATCGACTCAAAGCTTCCCACCAGCTATTGGCTTCTTTCTCGAACATATAAGTAGCCAAGCGGACCCTGTACTGATCTGGGACATCCAATACAATGAAAATCTTTTCTATGTGTCGAATCCAATGTTCCGCATCCACTGAATCAACGGCAACTGAGAATGATTGAGGTTTCTGTTTGTTAAACCTCTCGAGCCATGTATATATTTCCCCAGCTGGGTTACCAGAACTAGAACCAGGATTTCCCGTGTTAAACTAATTGATTTATCTGTTTATGCTTTATTTGATACCGGTGCAACACACTCCGTTGTTTCTGAACGATTAGAATCACATTTAAAACCTTATGAGCAAACCACCGTATCTCCTATCGTGATATCTACTCCTTTGGGTGGTTCAATCTGTGTGATAACTCGGTTTTCAAATTGTCCGTTGCTTATTGGAGAATTCATACGGGAGGTCACTTTACTTCCAATGCATATGTCCTATTTCGATTTAATATTAGGCATGGACTGGTTGTCACGTCATCGGGCAACCATTGACTGTAACTCCAAACAAATATTGTTTGGGAATGTGGACAACCCGGAGGCAATCTTCATAGGAGGTACTCCAAAAGAAGATGTTAGTGCTATTGTCTCCATTTCCGCGAAACAGTTTATTTGGCAAAGCAACGAAGGTTTTCTAAGTACTCTACAAGATCCGGAACAGGTATTCCCAACTCCTACATCCGTACCTGTTGTTTCTGATTATCCTGATGTGTTTCCCGACGATTTACCGGGCATACCACCGGTTCGGGAAGTCGAATTCACCATCGATCTTGTTCCGGGAGCTTCTCCTATTTCCAAGGCTCCTTATCGAATGGCTCCATCTGAAATGAAAGAGCTCAAAACTCAACTTGATGATCTATTGAAGAAAGGTTTCATTCGACCCAGTGTCTCACCACAGGGAGCTCCGGTTCTCTTCGTCAAAAAGAAAGATGGTACAATGCGTCTTTGTATCGATTACCGAGAACTTAATAAAGTAACAATTCGTAACAAGTATCCGTTGCCGAGAATCGACGATCTGTTCGATCAATTACAAGGGGCACGATACTTTTCCAAGATTGATCTTTGATCCGAATACCACCAACTTCGTATCCGTGATTGTGATATTCCGAAAACTGCATTCAGAACTCGCTACGGGCATTACGAATTCATGGTAATGCCTTTCGGGTTAACCAATGCTCCGGCAGTTTTTATGGACCTTATGAATCGGGTTTTCAAAGAGTATCTCGATGAATTTGTTATTGTGTTTATTGATGACATCTTGATTTACTCGAAGTTAAGAAAAGAACATATTCAACATCTTCAAGTCGTTTTGGATACTCTTCGAACGAAAAGGTTGTATGCAAAACGTTCCAAATGTGAATTCTGGCTTGATCAAGTGTCTTTCCTCGGGCACGTAATCTCCGCTGAAGGTGTCAAAGTCGATCCAGCGAAAATTGAAACCGTCACTAAATGGCCACGACCTACGAACGTTTCTGAAGTTCGTGGTTTTCTTGGTCTGGCTGGTTATTACCGACGATTCGTGGAAGGTTTCTCTAAAATATCCTTGCCGATGACCCGATTACTCCGAGAAGGGGTCAAATTCAATTGGGGTTCCGAACAAGATTCTAGTTTTGAGGAACTCAAGAATCGATTGGTAACCGCACCTGTTCTTGTATTGCCGTCTAGCACCGGTGGGTTTCAAGTTTATAGCGATGCTTCAAAGAAAGGTCTCGGTTGCGTTCTTATGCAACACGGAAGAGTGATCGTATATGCTTCTCGTCAATTAAAGCCTTATGAGGTTAATTATCCGACCCACGACCTCGAATTGGCTGCGGTCATCTTCGCGCTCAAGATTTGGCGTCACTATTTGTACGGTGAGACCTGTGAAGTTTTCACCGACCACAAAAGCCTGAAATACATCTTTACTCAAAAAGAGCTAAATATGCGTCAACGGAGGTGGCTCGAACTTTTGAAAGATTACGATGTTCAGATACAATATCATCCGGGCAAAGCTAACGTAGTCGCTGATGCCTTAAGCCGTAAAGCCGTGGAACAAGTTTCTTCTATAATTGTTTCTACAGAGTTGGCTTTAGAAATTGAACGGTTCGGACTGGAAATCTATCTGAGTTCCCAAACGGGGATTCTATCTAATCTGATGGTAGAACCGACTTTAATCTCTCGGATCAAAGATGCCCAACAAGACGATAGTGAATTATGGGCTAACTTCCAGCAAGCACAAGAGAATGCAAATTCGAGTTCCGAATCGATGATGATCACGTCTTGTGGTTTCAGGATCGTCTTTGTGTTCCGAACAACTCGGAGCTTCGAAATCTAATTTTAACCGAAGCTCATAACTCTATGTTTTCGATTCATCCTGGCACAACAAAAATGTATCGGGATTTGAAGAACCATTTCTGGTGGATTGGAATGAAGCGAGATATCGCGGAATTTATAGCTCGTTGTCTGACTTGTCAAAAAGTTAAAATTGAACATCAACGTCCGGGTGGTGTTCTTCAATCGCTAAAAATTCCGGTATGGAAATGGGAGCACATAACTATGGATTTCGTAGTTGGATTACCCCGCACGACCTTGAAACACGATGCAATTTGGGTGGTGGTAGACCGACTAACGAAGTCATCTCATTTTCTTCCCATCCGACAAACATGGTCAGTTGATAAGTTGACCGAACTATTCCAACGTGAGATTGTGCGTCTCCATGGTACTCCTATATCTATTACCTCCGATCGAGACCCACGTTTTACATCTCGATTTTGGGAAGGTTTACACCAAGCTTGGGGCACACGTTTGAATTTTAGTACAGCCTTTCATCCGCAAACCGATGGACAATCTGAACGTACAATTCAAACATTGGAGGATATGCTCCGAGCATGTGCGTTGGAATGGCATGGAAGTTGGGATAACTACCTGTACTTGATTGAATTCTCTTATAATAATAGCTGGCAGTCGAGTATCGACATGGCTCCGTACGAAGCACTTTATGGACGAAGATGTCGAACACCGACTTGTTGGAATGAAGTTGGGGAACGTGTTCTTGAAGGCCAAGAATTGGTACAAGTCACTACCGAGAAGGTCGAGATTGCACGTCAAATGATGAAAGAGGCTCAAGCTCGTCAAAAGAGCTACGCCGACAAGCGACGACGACCTATCGAATTCCAACCGAGCGATAAAGTATTTCTGAAAGTTTCCCCTACTCGTGGTATTAGACGTTTCGGTCTCAAAGGGAAGCTCAGCCCGAGATATATCGGTCCTTTCGAAATTCTAGAAAGGATTGGAGCTGTGGCGTACCGGTTAGCTCTACCGCCACAATTGTCTCACGTACACAATGTGTTCCATGTCTCTTTGTTTCGAGGGTACAATTATCATCCCCTACACGTCGTCGATTATCCATTGGAACGCATAGAACCTGATCTATCTTATCGTGAGGAGCCAGAAGCAATTCTAGATCGCGATGAGAGAGGTACCCGTAATAAAGTGATTCCTTTTGTGAAGGTCCTTTGGAAAAATCATTCAGAACGTGAGGCAACGTGGGAAACCGAAGAACACATGCGGCAAGAGTATCCCGAATTCTTTAATTAATGTAAGTTTCCTACCTATATTCGATTTCGGGGACAAAATCTCTTTTTAAGGGGAGGAGGAATTGTAGGACCCGAGTTTTTAAAAACTCACTCTTTAGCATCCGAATTATTCGATGTCTTTTATATCGTTATATAATTGTTAAGGGGTTAAAACCGTCAAAGTTTCAAACTCTTAATAATTATATATTATATATATATATAATTAAATTAATTTAAATCTAAATATATATATATATATATATTAACGTAAAGAGTATTTTTTTTTAAAATCATTTTTTTTTCTTCTTCTTGCCACCGCCTCAAACTCCATCTCATCTTTCTCTCTCTAATTCTCTACTTCTTTCTAGATTTTCGATCGATTCATCCGAGGAACCGAAGTAAGGATTATATATTCGGAATCCACTCGTCGAACCCTTCGTAACGGTATAAATTTCTTTCGTTTTCGTTAAGTTTGTTTCGTTAGGATTATCGGTACCGGTTTATAATCGGGTGTATGTTTATGTTTATGGATTGTTATTACAAAAATTAAGTTATCTTGAATGTTTAGAACGTTAGGATTGGTTTATATTGTTATAGAAATTAAAGGGATAGATTATAGTTTCAAAATGGGTTGATTTTGGGTATGTGTTTAACCGCACCCCAAATGTTCGGTTAAATGCCGAAAGGAATAGGTTTGCATGATTAATCTTACCTTAACGACCATTAAGCCATATTGTGGTGTTTAGTATGTTAATTATGTTTTAGAGCCGTTAAGGGTAATATTTCGTGAAGTTGAGATTATAAAAGTTAGTCGGTAAAACGGTTAAAAAATCGGACTTACCGACTAGTGCAGGTCCATACTTTGACTGCGCATAACTCATGAACGGAATGTCGGATTAAGCTCATATTTTGCAGATACCAAGAGCTTAATGTATACTACAACTCTCATGAAGGGTCCGAGACCCAGTTCTGGACCTAAGTGGCTCAAAACAGTGCCATTTTAGGGCTGTTGGCAGCTTATACGAGGTTGTTTGGCAGTTTTCCGGCATCCGTATAGAGCTGATGGATGATCCAAATGACGTGATTCCAAATCTGGTAGATTCATAAGATTATACACTACAACTTTCGTTTAGATAGTATTATCTGTGTTGGCCTCTAAGTGAGATAAAAATGCTCACGAAAAAGAGGTATCGAAACTATTAAAAGTCGGAACGAAATTGCATATACGCAAGTGTTCTTAATGCCTATCCGCTGTTCCGTTTGAGGTTTAAGTTGTTTATAAATTTGTAGGACTTAAGTACCTTATTCGTATAATTAGGATATATCCTTATATCGTTTATATAGTAATCAACTTGTATATTCGTTAGGCACGCACTTGAATCGAACCTTACCGTGAATCTCGTCTAATCGTGCGTTGCTTCTAATCTTCGACTAAGGTACGGATTTCACTTTTTTTTTGACTCTCGGGAAAACTAGTTGTCCTAGTTGACTCTTCGTAAAGGTGGTTCACCGCCTTGTGATTGATCACTAAAAAGTGGTCAACAAAATACGTATATTTATATATAAACCGTTGCACCTTTATTTATAAAACTTGAGTTTAATCTTTGATTCTCATATTTGATATACTTGTGAATTTTATGAAATATATTGAAACTTGACTTTTGATGAAAGCCATCCGGGTAGTGGCATATGTTTAGTTTTATTGATTTTCAGTATTACCCAATTGATGGGCACATTAATTGAGATGCCTTCTATGACGGCTTTGTTGTCATAGCGTCCTGCAGGTGAACTCGGTCCACAAGGTTAAGCCCAATAGTGGCTTACGTGAACCCACCTTGTGGACTAGGCCGATTTTATTGGCTCCAGGGCGGATGGATCGATCCTAGGACTTACCCACCATGTGACCGTGGTTAAATTCACGGGGGACTCGGGTGTGTGCCCGCACGCCGGCCCAATAGTTCGTGTGGTTTGGCCACCCCACGAACACAACAGGAATTGACGGAAATTATTTATCTTATGTTTTTGAAACAAGAATTATGAACCGAATATTTGAACACGAGTCATCAAACTTGTTTACCTTGTGATTTGAATTGAATTGCGACTTGTCTTGATTTTCTGTGAACTTATATTTATTGAATTATAAGTTTTCCGTTTTGCCATCGATATTAAAATTGTTATTTTCGATTTATATTATAATCCGTTCACTGAGCCTGTTGCTCAGCCGTGTTTTTGTTTTCTGACACGGCAGGTTCCAAGTGATTGATGGGGCGGGACTTGAGATCGAGAGTGCTCTTTTGGATATTACAGACTCGCTTTTAGATGATGATATTATAAGTTTATAAATACTTTTCGGAATGTAATCTTTTGCACTAAAATTTTTCTACACAGTTATAATCTATGTTTGGACTTATTAGCAGCTCTGTGTTGTTTGTGTCGTTACTTAAGTCCCGTTAGTGACACCGCCCGTCCAGACCACGCGGACGGTTTGAAGAAGCATTGATGTGTTGCTTGATATTTGTTGTTAGATTCATCGTTATATAATAAAGATAGGACTACAATTTGTAAGTCCTATTTGCAAGTCCTATCTTTATCAAATAACGATGAATCTAACAACAAATATCAAGAAACACATCAATGGATCTTCAAATCATATGTATATTGATATGCGTTTCTCTCTCTACAACTCCCTCTCTCTTTCTAGATCTATACAAGATATGAAAGTGAAAAATCTTTCAAAGTGTTGTAATAAAAGTACAATTACATGGGTATTTATACCCCTACTCTATACAAAGAGTAAACTACAATTTAGCTCATGTTGACTTTGTTGACTTCAAGTTTTGACTTTCTCGTCTTCAATATTGTAATCTCAGATACAATATATTTATACCTAACAATCTCCCCATTTGTATTCGAGATAACAATTTGGCAAAAACAGCTCTAAATATCTTCTTCTTTCTTTGAAGACGATCAAACTTTGTCAACAAACAATCTTCAACTGAGAAACAATCTTCCACTGTATATTCAAGCAAACTGCATCTGAAGACAAACAAGCTCCCCTTTATACAAATCAGAATCTTCAAATCAACGTCTTTGTCTTGAATAAATCTTTTAGATACTTCAAAGGACTTTTCAACAGAAACTTTAACTGTCAACAATTAATCTTTAAACTGTAAGGCTCGAAGCTTTGACACTATGTGTACTAAGCTTGTCACCTATATATCATGAAAATATCAATTTTCAATATTCAAACATCTTCAAATAGCTTTGACTTGAAACTTTTACTCTTTTGCTCAACATCAAATCTACAATCTTTGAATCTAACGCTTTTTCAACCTTAGAATCCACAAATTTAAATTTGAACATTTTAAAAACGTATAAATACTTCGTTAATCTCTGTCAGCTTTGATTGCTCCCCTCAACATCAGCATTAAGTCTTTGAATATCTTTTCACATGTGACTTCATGATTAGCTCTTTGTATGTGACTTCATGTATTAGCATGTGTCTTTGATATATAATTTCTCCCCCTCACGATGATTAGGAGAATCCTGAGCAGCATGAACAATCAAAGACTAAACCACGTCATCTTTATCAAACACGTCAGTTAGCTCCCCCTCAGAAAGATATCTCCGTCAGAACAACTTGCTCCCCCTTAAAAATAGATCTCTTCTTAACAAAATGCTTCGGTAGAACAAATGGGTAATCGGCTAACTTAGAAGCACATTTAGCAACTATTATCACTACAACCGAAATTAAATTCAATCGAGTGACCTATTTTCAAAGTTGGCAATTATAATCTCTGATAGGACTTCCAGTCATCATTGATTTAGGATTGTAAACATCCTTTCTCAGACTATTCCGGGAATACCACAAAGATATGCATTGGAATCACGAAGACTCGTGCAATGTGTAGAAATGATTAAGCAATATATGCTATTTTTAAGGCTCAAAATGTGAAACTACATTTCACAGACTCAATGTGAATTGAATATGAAGTTCGGAGACTGAAGGTGTGTCTTCCTTTTTCAATATCTTAATCTTCCAAGTGAAGAAAAGATAGCAGATACGCTCATTTCCGTGATATATGAAATAAATATCTTTTGGGAGATACTTGAGTAGCTTAGTGGGGTGACACGAGTAGTCAACACTGGGTCCATGTCTTTATCAATATTCATCTCCAAAGAATGAGAATGAAAAGATTATGTGGCAACCCGATTCACTGACTCGGTTTGGTGATGATCTTTTTATTCTTTTGATCATGTCTCACACTCACCATATTCTTTTAGCTCACTAGCACTCATCTCGCAAAATTTTCAACTAAATCTCCCTTATTTCAGTCTCGTATTCAATCACATTTGCTAATGATTGTAAATCTAGAAATAATCTTTTTAGCTTTAGACTCTACCCCTTCAAATTCCCTCTCATTCACATTTTATCTCAACACACCCCTTTCAAGATCATCCCAATGATCAAGAAACTCAACTAGTATATAGACCACTTACTGATATCTAGCCTTGGGTATGTTTCTTGGGTAGGTTCTTCCGGTTCTGGATTAACCATAAAAACTTGTATAATTCTATCAGACATGCATAGATATCCTATGCTGAAATATTGATGTTGTTAGGAGCAAAAACATTTAACTCCGAGTTCTAAACTGGATTGTTTAGAAATCAAACGAATAAAGTACAGGTTCTAAACTGGATTGTTTAGAAGCTAAAACAAGAATGTTTCTGTTTAGGAATGTCAATGAAACAAATACGAACGCTAAACAGATTGACTCAGTAAGCACAATGTTTAATTTAATGAATACTCAATAATTATTGAGATTAATTGTGAAGAACAAGTCACAGTTATTATGTTCGATAAGAATTGAATCATTGAAATGAGTTAAAGACAAAAATAAAAAACAATTAAAGAATATCAAACAAATGTATCTCCACCGAATATGAAACAAATTTATGAGACGTGGAAATAACATTTTCAAGAAAATATTACACGTGGTAATCCAAGAATAAATTTTCAATCGGAAAGAAACAAACACAAGTAAGTTTCTTGGATTGAACTACCACGGATTTGTGAAATACAAATGTTTTTAAACACAATAATATGGTTTAAAAGATTTTCACATCAAAAATAGAAAATATTTACTCCCCCTAAAACCATTAACAAGTCTGATCATGTGTTTGAATAATCTGAATTTAGCTTGACACATGATAACCTGCAAAACAGATTAAGTAGATTTTGGTACTCATACCTTCATGGGTGCTTGCATGTCAGCTTTGGTATGAGGTATACTTTAAGATCCGAACCATCTATTTCTACTAGGTGTTCTAACAGTATATCTTATCACTAAGGAATCTGGTATAGAATATGTACCATACCATTTATTCACATACCATTGATTTACACAGTCAGTTGTCCCACAATTTGAACAACATATCTTATTTTGGCTCAGACTAATCAGCTCGTTGAAGGACCTAACAAAATAAGGTAGATCAGTCTTAGAAGCAAATGACTTTGCATCAACTACAAAAGATTGATGTAGCTTGTTTCCATCATGCACATCTGCGGTTGATTTCTTTTTCCAAACCATCTGAACCTGCTTAGAATGGTTAGTATTTGTACCAGAAACAGAAATATAAAAGAGATTAGAAGGACGAATCCCATCCGGTGATTTGACAAACTTTGTTGAATAAACCTTTGTAGGAGTAGAACTTGAACCAGTCTTTGAATGAATACTAACTCTGTCAGATAGTTCAAGTTCCTTCAGTTTTGTAGTTAAAGTATTTTTTTTCTTCAACCAGCAAATCAAACTACATCTGCATTTCAGATTTCAAAACTTATCCTTCATCACTTATGTCTGTAATCCAAATAATTGACTTGAACGCTCTGAAATCTTCTTCTCAAACACTTCTTTTTCTTCCCTGAACTCCATTTCTATCTCAGTCTCCTTTTCTATTTCAAACTCAGGTCTGTTATCAACTTTCAAACTTGTCTTGTTATCTGTCGATTTCTTTTCAAGCTCAGAAATCTTTTGTGAAAACGTAGTAACCTTTGATTCAAGAATTTGTCTTTCAGCATCGAAATTACTCTTCTCATTCTCTAAACTTACTTCTAACCACTTCTTCTTATCTGAAAATTCTTTGACAATTCCATTATTCTTTTTCTTAAGAATCTTCTTATCAAAAGCACCTGTCTTTGTTTCCTCTTCCAATGTTGTCTGAACTACATAAATTTGCTTTGTGAGCTCCAAACACTTTGGACACTTCTTATCAGGTTTCTTTCTTTCATCTTCAAATTTACTTTGTTTAATGACACGTACCTGTTCAAAATCAACAATTTGTTTTGAAAGCTTCATATTTGTCAACTCACAAGACTTAAGTTTGCTTTTAAAACTTCTCTTTTTAGTCTCCAATTTGATTTTCATATCTATTAAAATCTTTTTCTCTTTCGCAAATTCTTTTATTTCTATATCCAAGATTGATTCAAGCTCAGGAATTCTATTTGAATAATCATAACATTTTCCTTTAAGTTTAATAATCATAACATTTTCCTTTTAAGTTCTGTAAATTCCCCTGCAAGCTCCTTAATTCTCTCAGCATCAGAAGGCACGTAATGTCTCGCAAGTAATAGTGCCACTAATTGATCACATCGAGCATGATTAGACATCGTTATCAGATATAAATGATCGTTAATCAAATGATTTGCAGAAGATTTGGGAGAGAGAGTTGTAGAGAAAGAAAAACATATCAATATACATATGATTTGAAGATCCATTGATGTGTTTCTTGATATTTGTTGTTAGATTCATCGTTGTATGATAAAGAGAGGACTTAAAATTGGTATCAAAGCGGGAATCATCTGATTTGATGAAAATTTGAAGAAAATTTGGTGTTTTTTGAAGCTTTTTCAAGAAAATGCGGATTTGATCAATTTTAGGAATGTTTGTGGATCAAATTGATTGAGATTAGGCTTGTTGATTTCATTTTTGATAGTACAATATTCGATTCTAACCAATTTTAAATTAGGAACAGGTTTGGTTAGGATTTAGATCGATTTTCAAGTTTGGGTGAAAAGTCTACTGTTTTGGTTCAAAATCCTATTTCTAGTTAAATTTTGGTATCGCATCAGGAATTAAAGTTGTTTCTGGTAGTGGTGCGACCATCATGTCAAAAAATCAGAGTGATTGGATAATTTTTGGGTGTTTGATCGAATTTTTCATGAAGATATTGTTCATGTTCATAAGGCTTGCACAACACTGTCCATAACCCTCGCACAAAGAGGTGTTCATAACCCTTGGATAACGAAGTGAGTGAACAGTAAACCCTTGCACAAATCTTGTGCGAAGGTATCTGAGCCTCGCATAAAAAGCCATGTGTATATTACACCCTTGCACCAAGCGTGTGCGAGGATACCCGAGCCTCGCACGTACCATCTGAGCCTCGCACGTTCTATATCCGAGCCTCGCACATCTGACCTTCGCACAAGCTTCGCATACATTGATCCAAGCCTCGCATAGCTTACCTTCGCATAAGCCTTCGGACCAGAGCTTCGCACGACCCTTCGCATTCTTTGAGATTTACAAAAAAGAAAGAAAATATCTTCAGATTTTCAAAATTGGGCTTTCAAAATTTGAATTTTTGGGTTATATTTCAGATTTTATCTTCAAAATATCTTTCAAAATTTGATTTTTTTCAGAGTTTGACTTTACGGTTGACTTTTTCCCGAGAGTTGACTTTGACTTTTTAAAATTGATTTTTCCGCACTTGTTTGGTAGTTAAATTTATTCACAAAGTACAATTGCATGGGTATTTATACCCCTACTCTATAGAAAGAGTAAGCTACAATTTAGCTCATGTTGACTTTGTTGACTTCAAGCTTTGACATTCTTGTCTTCAATATTGTAATCTCGGATACAATATATTTATACCTAACAGTACCTGATGTTATAAGTTACAATGTTTTGATCGGTGGGTATTGCAAGGTGAGGTGAGATCAATAAAGCACTCACTATGATTACCAAGATGCAGAAAGAATGTTACACGAATGTGATTGCTCACACAATGTGATTACCCCGAATTATTTAAGTTACAACCTTTTATTACCCTATTTTTGCACAGAAAAAAAAGGTGGATCAAGCGACTAAGTATTTAGATATCATATGTTTTCTTGATATCGTGACTCACATTGTAACACCCGGAAAATTTAGTTAAGTTTATGAAACTTTGGAAAAGACTGATACAAGAATTCTGGTATTTCAGGCCTATTTTCAAGTATTTATATCATATTTGGTTGGAGAATTAAAGAAGGAGTCCAACGATATTTTTCGGAGTCAATTTGGAGCTAAGACGAAGCAAATATGGGTAAAACATCGTCTAAGGCTAGTTTTCATGTGGGTTAGGATGGAAGCTGGTTACGAGGTGAGTTTCAGAGTTGAAACTAGCTTGATAACTAGCCTAGACACTTTTGCACTCAATTATGCTTAGCGTGAGTTACAAAGCCAGTTAGCAAATCGTAACTAACTTCACAAGTAGCCCTAAGCTCTTTTTACTTGATTTGTGCTTAGCGTGAGTTACAATGCCAGTTACGAAATGTAACTAGCTTCACAACTAGCGTCAGAGTCTGTTTGGTCAAGAGGGAGCCGCGTGAGTTACCAATGCCAGTTACGAACGTAACTGGCGTACATATCTGGCGTCAGCCTCTGTCAGCGTTTTAAAGACCGAAAATCGGGATCTTTCTCATTTGAACCATATCTCTCTCAATAATGCTCCGATTTGGGTGATTCAAGTTGCTATGGATTCGTCTCTTGAAGCTCTACAACATGGAAACAAGTATGGCTAGAGGCTATTGGTTGATTTTGGAGTTCATAGAAATGAAGGTAAGATCTTAATCCTTGAATCTTGAATCTAGGGTTTGGGTTCTTCCACCAACAACTCTCATTCTCTCTTGGGTTCGTTCTTGTATATGTTTTGGAGGTTATGTAGGTGTTCTTGAAAGACTTACACCATGGATCTAGAGGTGTAGCTCGAGGATCTAAAGTCTTTATCGAATGGAACTCGGCATTGGGGTAAAACCTAGATTTAGCTTAAATCTAGCAAGGTGAGTTCAAGATACTTTGTGAAAACTTTGTACATGCCAAAAACGTCCATTTTAAAGTATTAAAATGCCTCACTTGTTATTTATCAAATGTGTGAGTATTTGTGTAAGTTTGCATATTTGGTATAAAAGGATTTATAAATCATGAAAGAGGCTTATACTTGGTTTTTAGACATTTTGACAAATAAAGTATAAGTGTGGGTTGTTTGGGTGCAATATCTTTAAATGAAAACCATTTGGTTGTATTTGCATCTTTGGAGTTTTGGAACATATAAATCATTGAAAAATACAGATTATTGCATTATGGGTCATTTTGTAAATGCATAAGTATGAGTTCAAATCTAAACTTATAAACTCAAATACTTGTTTTGAATATAGTATTTTACTGATTCCTAAACTTAATTTCAAGTGGTTGTGTATTTGGGTAAGTTTGGAGGTTTTGGGTCAAAATGAGGATTTTGAGTATTTTGTTGTAAATGATGAGTTGAGCATCATTAATGGTTTAAAATACTTGGAAAAGTTATAAAATGAAATAATCTTTGGTTTTGAAACTCAAAATGATTTGACCTAATTTTTGGTAAAACTTGGACTTGAAAGAAGATGGTTTGTTGAAAAGAGTTTTCAAGGTTGGAAAACTAGTAATACGTCTCGTTGATGTATTCGGTAGTACGATAAAGACTCTTGGTGACGTTTTCATACTAGTAGTAGTCAAAACAAAGGTGATCTTCTACTTTGATTTTGGTTGTCTTAACCTGTGATACATACTAAAGTTCAATGTTTTCCATGACTTCTACTTGGATTTTGAAATAGAAACATGCCTCATGCATGTTAACTATGTGATTTTACGTTATGGTTCATGTAATTCACTAAAACTTAAAGTAAATATGGTTCACCAATGATTTCACTATCAAGAAGCTAGAACATGTCTTTCTCGATTAAACGAGGTTTGACAAGCATGTAAATCATCGAGGCGGTAATACCGTGGTTGGGGGGTCGATCCCGGACTCTTGACCGGGGGTCCTAAATAATACCGGACATGAATGACATCTACCGTTGGAAATTAAACTTTTAAATTTGATTACATGAGTATGTTAGCATGTGTTTTCTATTTGGAATGAGGCTGTAAATTGACTTTTATATGCATCTAACATTTAGAGCATGTAATCACTAAACAATTCAAATTGTTTAAAAGTTAATATGTATCGCAGATTAAAATTTGGGGGCTTTGATGGCAATAAAAGATAGATCAAGTGAGCTATCGTATCATACGACACTTAGTCGACTTTCGGTTCGGTTTGTATTATATGGTTTTGATATTAGATTGTCTCTTGGTATGTGTATTAGAAGCTTAGATTGTATATTGTAACTATGATCCATCGGAATGGTTTTATATAAATAAGATTATGTTTGTCTTCAAACGTTTCTGCTTGCCTTAAATCTATTTTATGTATTCACATATGAATAGTCGTAAAAAAAGAGATAGTGAAAAGGATATGTAACACCCTTATTGGGTCTCGGTTTAGAGATGGAAACGAGGGCTGTTACAAGCTTGGTATCAGAGCTAACTTTTGAGGGATTTGAAAACTTTCAAACTCAAAATCTATATATAGAAATTTTAAAATCGATGGATCAAGTTATTTGTTACGATAGAGGAGGGACCAAATGAACAAGAAGGTAGAGTGAAATGACAAATATATGGTCAAAAAAAACCAGGGGTTGTCCAGTCCAGGGGTGGCTGTACAGGGGCTATCTACGAGCTGTCTAGGAAGTTGTCCAGAACCTGTCCTGCAGCTGTCCAAAGGGCTGTCTAGGGGGCTGTCCGGGGGGTAGTCCAAGGGTGTCTAAGGGGTTGTCTAGGGGCTGTTTAGTGAGTTTTGTGCTACTGTTTTAAGATCTAACTTGGTATAAAATATTTGGAAGTATGTTTTATGAATACTAAAGTGTGTGCAAGTATCAAATAACTAAAGATAATGGTATAGTCGTCATTTAATTACTGCATAACTAACTTAGACATGTGTAACAGGTATGTCATCTTATTCTGAAACAGATGCTAGTATGGACATTGATGACCCCTACTATGATGCAGATGTGTAAATAGTTGAGGCCCCACAACCACAGGTTAATGTTATTAGTGATGACGAAGGTGAAGAAAATAATAACCACGGAATAAATTAAGAAGTTGCCCGGGAGATGGCTGGTTTAGTTGATCAAAGAAACCATTATCGCCGTCTTAGTCTTTGGATGGACCGTGAATTATACATAACGGACAGGGGATTTAAGACAATTTTGAAAGATAAAACACAGTACGCAAAAGACATGACAAAGGAGATTGCTATTGGTGTATATACTAATCTACCTAGTTTTAGCACCCATTATGCGAAAACCCATATGATGTCATGTTGGAAGTGGGTAAGACTCAAGTATATTCGAGCCAACAACTAGGGTCTAAAATCTAAAGGGTTTTTGGTATGGCTTTAAGCCAGTTTTTGTGAAAGCATTAACCATGGGCTTGTATTTCTGGAGATATCTTTGTATATACAAGCCATAGATAGGCTAGGGCATCTATGAAAGATATCACCTCAATGAATGTAATCACCTACTGATGTAAGATATATATGTATGTAAAAGAAAGGTTGTATGATTGGATGTTTGTGTTTTTGGAATAACTTATTATGTACTGTATTATAATATGCCTATATAGATTATATATATACTCTTAGAAAGAGTTGATTAACGTAAGGTAATGTGTATATATTGTTATATACAATTTCAGGAAATGGCATCTCAAATTCAACAAACTTACCAAAAAGGAAAAGGATTAGAGGGAACAGAAACAAGTAGCAGCCGAACTAGAGATGATGAAAGATAACGATAGAACTGAAAGTACAAGCAAAAACAATGACTTAGAAACACTCCTAAAGAATGTTCTACCTGCAATATTAAAAGAAAACAGGGAAGAGATGGCCCGTTTAATAAATACTCCAAAAGAACAAGGTGCAAGGGGGCCAAATAACATACTCTCGAAAGAAGTCAATTATAAAACTTTTATGAGCACCAAATCAACCACATTCAAAGGTGAACCTGAACCCCATAAAGCCATGGATTGGTTAACTGGAGTAGAAAACAACTTTGGAACATGCCAGTGTTTGGAAACTCAAAAGGTGAGGTATGCAACTACCTTACTTCAAGGATATGCATTGCACTGGTGGAACTCAATAAAGGCTATAAAAAGTACCGAGGAGACTACACCTTTGTTATAGGACCAATTCAAAGAAATATTTCTGAATGAATATTGCTCAACTATAGACCGTAAGCGTATGGAATAGTAGTTCTTTCAGTTTAGGCAAGGAAACCTATCAATACAAGAATACGTGTCTCAATTCATAAAGAAGTCAAGATTTGTTGAACATCAAGTAGCAACAGAAGCAAGGAAAATAGATTGTTTTGTTGCAGGATTAAGAAACGAAATTCAAAGGTATGTACTAGCTGGACTACCAAAAACATTTCAAAAAGCGGTCAACATCGCCAAAGTAGTCGAGAAGGATATGATACCTATATATCAGAGTTCTTTCTAATCAAAGCAAAAAGAACAAAGTGTTAGTCAGAATTGGAATAAGAAACCAAAGCTTGGGGTTCAGAATTTTGTTAACATAAATCAAAAGTAACCTTGTGAGCATTGTGGTAAGAATCACCCTGGTGAGTGTTGGGCAAAGACTGGAGCATGTTTCCGGTGTAGGAAACAAGGGTATCCTCAACGACTATATCTTCTGTTAACCATCATTTGATCTCACAGATTTAAGTCTCCGACTGACTAAATTAATTTTTAGTCCAGCGATTCGAAGACAATACGCATCTTTGACAGTTGAATTTTTCTTTGGAACGAGATTTGAAATTCAATTAGCTTTGAAATCCAAAATCTCGTGGGGCTAACTGTTTGGGTAAAAAATCACACCCTTGATCGACGAGAATAATACCCATGACAATCATACCCTTAACCAAGAAGGATAAATACCTACGATAGTTATTCATCAAAGTCATGACTGAAAAGTAGCGTCCAACGCTCAGCGTCCAACTTCCACCATCCAACGTCCAGCGTCCAGCGTCCACTGTCCACCGTCTAGCGTCCAGCGTCCAACGTCTACCATCCAGCATCCACGGTCCAGCGTCCACCGTCCAGCATCCACAGTCCTACGACCACGGTCTTACAACCAAGATCTTACGACCAACGTAAAAACGTCTTATATCATTTATTCTAACGGACGTAACCGACGACACGAACTTAATAGCATTAAAGGACCGTTGGATGGTTACAGTCAACGCCATTAAGAACATTCAAATCCGCAATTAATGACGTGACCGTTGGACGGTTATAAACTACACCGACTATAAAATCCAAGCTCAAGATAATGAAAAAGGAGGAGGGGTCATCGCAACATTCTGGAACCAAAGAATACACGAAAGCTGTCTAAATTTCATGCGACGTTACTGTCTATTTTTATATTTCTTTCTCTGTAATTGTACGATCACCGCTCCAAAGGATGACGTCCCTGTTTGACGTCGCTAGTGAATTGATGACCTCCATTGTCGTCCACGGTTTTTACCCTCTACGGGGTTTTCCGCGTCACCAAAGTCATTTGTCCTATTTTCTTTTTCTCGGTTATTTTTCTTATTTCTTTTGAAGATTCATGTAACGCCCTAAAAATTAGAACAAATTTAAACTGAAAGTAAATGCGGAATTAATTAAAATCACCCAACAAGTGGGGTATGAGTATGGGAGTTACATCAAAGCATGGACATTAAAATAACAACCTATTAATCTATACTATTCGGAATATAGATTACAATGGGTGTTACTAATATCCTCAAAATAATATAATATACTCCAACTATGTATATACTCTATGAGCATATCTCCAAAAAGGTGTCCTCTCTCTCGACACATCAACCCGCCCTTCTCTAAAAAGCCCCATCAAGTTGCTTACCTGCTAAACCACATTTTAAAAATCAAGTGTTAGGCTTACGCCTAGTGAGACAAACAGTTAAATGGATAAAATAGTTAAAACATTTACAACAAAGATACGGTGCATTTTATCCCATTTAACTTCACTTGAAATAACTCACACTTAATAAGTAAGGATCTTTTATAAACAATCGGAGGAGATCCGATATTACCATTAGTCGTGACGGAACACAAGGTAGGCCACGAACCAATGTTATGGAGCGGCACATAAAGGTCTGGTAGCCATTGACATCAACCACAATACAGTCTTTAGTCATTTGTACACATAAGCTCGAGCCTCAAGAATCGCACGCTAACCAAAATGCACATTCCGAGAGTGTGAAAGGATAGATTGGAAATTACACAATTTATCGCAATGCCTATTTCCAATTTAAAAGTGGGTTCATCCTATCCTTCACAACGTTAAAAAAAAAATACCGACTCTTATGCCTATGGATCCATATCATACTAGTCTAATAATCAACTACATCAAACGAGACGTATTGATAGTGTTCCAAACACTGAAAACCTTTATATAAATGATTTCCTTGAAAAACAAGTTTTACCAAAAATTAGGTCAAACTATTTTAGTTCCAAAATCAGATATTTTCTTATCAAGAGACATTTACAAGTAATATGATACCATCTAAAATGCTCATTTTAAATCCAAGATCAAAATCCCCAAATTTCTCATTTTGACCTAAAACCTCCAAACTTAACCAAACACATAAATACTTGAGTTTATAAGCTAGAAAGAGTAAATAAGAACATTTATGACAATTATTATGGTTGTTAAAGGTTGGATTTGAACTCACAAAGCTAGGGTTAGGAAAACCCTAGAAATCTCCCTAAGAGGATGAAGATGGTGATGAAGCTTGGTGAAGGACACGAATCCTTAAAACTCTAGCCTTAAATCTTCAAGCTTGAGGTGCAATAAATGATTTGGAATGAGTAGGTTTAAGGAGTTAAGACCCTCCAAAATGGTCTTGAGAGAGAAGAAGAAGAGAAAATAAGTTTAGGTGAGAAATGAGTGTGAAAGACAAGAAAAAACGGAGGTTTTAATGTTGATCAGGAGCTGGACGCCAGTTGTCCCGCCAGTTATAAGTGGCCCGGACCAAAACAGAGGCTAACGCCACTTGTGGCGTGGGTTAGCTTTTGTAACTGGCGCCGTAACTGGCCCCAGCCAAACAGAGGCTAATGCCACTTAGTGGCGTGGGTTAGCTTTCGTAACTGGCACCGGTAACTAGCCCGAGCCATTTAAGTCACCCCGAAACTCTCAAACTTGATTTCCGACGCATAACTTCGATCTTTTTCATCAACCAAACTAAATCCCGATTAAAATACATTTTTTTTAGTATCAAAATCATTTTATCTAAATTTCCGGGTGTTACAATTCATTCTAAAGTTGATAAAGTCCGCACCCCTTCCATAAGTTGTTTTTTACACAATTTTCGGCATATACGGTTGTGCTAAAATAATGAACGGTGTAATTTTCGGCATGAACATGTAGTGATTTTGATTCATATACAAAATCATATGTGATTTTGATGTTAGTACAAAATCACATGTAATTTTTTGATGTTGGTATAAAATCACATGTGATTTTGTACATGAAAAAAACTACTCACGTTCTCGTAAAAATATACTGTCCTCGCATGAACCTCCCTCTACATATATATGTTCACAATAATAAATATATATACAAATGCGTTATGTAGAGATGAAGAATAGATTACAAGTATATGTATATAAAGAGGTTTTTTTTTGAAAAAATATATAAAGAGGTTACGTGATGGTGTAATTGACTAATGGACATATTAATAGAGACTCAATCATAAAAGATATCGGGTTGGGTTGGGTTCAAATAAACGTAACCCGATATCAACCCAATACTTACGGTTTGAAAATTTTACATTAGACATCTGGTTGTTTCGGGTTAAGTTATTTCATGTTGGGTTGATCGGGTTTTTGAATACCCCTAGTTATATTGATAAAACATAAGATTTTTTTTGAAAGGCATAGCGGCATTGAACCAACGAACGACTACCACGAACACACGCACGCACGCCTCCCTGATGGTATCGCGCATCCACGGGCAGCCCACTAATCCACCGCTGTCCCGGTCCAACTTACGCTAAACCTAAAGCCCAACCACAGTATAAGACTGGGCTGAGGGATAGCCCAGTCAAAGACTGGACCAGCCCAAAGACTGGATACTCCTAATGCCCTCAAATTGACTCCCCTTGGAGTCGAACCCGGATATCCACAATCCTCCCAAAATGTTACCGTCCTTGGGAAGACCAACTGAGCTAGACATGATTTGTTCCATCTTGTTCTATAAGATGGGGTGGAACACGCAAGTTCCACTTTATTCCTCACTATTCATGAATGTTCCACGTACAAGTCCTCTATTTTGTTCTATCAGTATCATGTATTGTCCAACGTACCAAATGCGTCTTAATAGATTAAATACTATTTTTAAAGCAAAATACAAACCACAAAAATTTATTTATAGACTTTTAAAATTTTCAGAACCAAAATTAAACTTTTACACTTTACGATTCCATTAAATTTGTAGCATGTTTCTGGATTAAAAAAAAGGTAAAAAAAAACCCTCCTGAATCTAA
Source organism: Silybum marianum (assembly GCA_036898165.1). Taxonomy (NCBI): domain Eukaryota; kingdom Viridiplantae; phylum Streptophyta; class Magnoliopsida; order Asterales; family Asteraceae; genus Silybum; species Silybum marianum. Next base: position 17,563,849 of record CM072530.1, on the reverse strand, counting down.
AGTTGCATTACAATGTGATCGAATTTTCAATCAAAGCAACATCATTCTTGATCAATCGCAGGTGGGTTAGTTACTTTCGTCACAACTTAATCAACTGTTTGTAGGGTTATTAACAGACGTTTTAATAATTCGATTCCATTCCTAAATTTCTAAGTGAATCATCATCATCATCATCATCAATGTGATGAAATGGAAGAAATCGGTAATGTGGTACATGAAGAAATTCTGTTTTTGATGAGGGAGTGATAATGGCGGAGTAGTTATCAAAATCAATTGGAAAATTAAAATGTAAATGATCAGATTGTGTTTTCATTAATATTGATTGATGGCAATTGGCAATGCAGGAATGGATCCTCCAATGAAGCCGGTTTACGTGAGAGAGAAGAGTGCAATCTCTGGTGGTGGCGGTGATGGTCAATTGTCTCCACCGACGTCTTCCACTCGGGGCGGGGGGACATCTCCGATGGCGACGCTCCGGCATTCACGTTCTGGTTCGGTTGTGAAGAGGTCACAGACGACCAAAGCGGCGGCACAGAGGCTGGCTCAGATGATGACTCATCAGCAAACCTCTGATACCGAAGATGAAGACGATTTCTTGTCTGATTACAACCCTCCCTCCGCCACCACCTCCACCGCCGCTTCCACCGCCGGAAGGTCTCTAAGTGGGTCTCGCTCGCCTATGGTATGTTTACATGCAAATGGATGATCGCATTGTTCAAGTATCATATTATTATTAGTAGCATTGCAGTACTGTAGAACCCTTGATTATGGAAAATTACGGTTCAAGAATGTTTTGACAACTTCACCATAATTTGAAAAGTAAACAAAATTTGCATTTTTATGTTTGAAATTAAATAAACAAATTTTGTTTTTGTTTCTTAAAAGGCCAGATGAACTGGTAAGAAAGGTTAAGATCCTATTTGCTTTTCCCATTGAACATTTAATTTTGGAGGATCCTATTGATACCATGTAAGAATCAATGAAGATATTGAGAAATATATGAAGGACCCATAAAATGGAGAACTCAGAAACCTGGTCTAAATAAATGGAATGTAAATGTTTAAGCTGTCAGCCATTAGTTCATGACTGTTTTTACTTTTCTGCTATGGAAATATGTTCATTAAATGATTAAGAGGTTGTTTGTTTACCTGTTAACAATTCCATTAAGAGACATCCTTTAAATGGTTAAGAGGTGAATCCTGTTTGGCAAAAAATAAGTCTGCCTTTTAATAGTTTCTAAACCCTCTGAATCATTTTGTATCCTAAACCTCCCTTAACCATTAAGAGCCCTAATTACATCCCGAACAATTACCAAATAATTATATTTTATTTTGCACTATATCACAAGAGCCTCTTAATCATTCTGTATCAAACCATTCAGCAACTGCTTTATATTGGAGAATATAGTTGTTCCAACTTATCCATAATGGTTGGACTTCCCTCAATTAAAAAGCTCGTAACTGCACAAGCCAAAAAGCTATCCAAAAAGCTCCACCATGTATGCTCTTAATTTGAAATGCAATGGGAAGCGATTGCAAGAGTGTGATTTCACATTTTTTTACATGACACCTATGACTTTAACATTTGAATTGCTTGACTTATATTAGTAATTTTCATTCACATGTTATGATTTTGTCGATATGACGTGAGAATCCTGTTATTATTTTGTATTAGACAGTTGGTGCAGCTACAGAACAACAAGCAGCTCCACGTGCAGCATCTATTGGCCGAGCATCTCAGCCAGTAATAAAACGTGCTGAACTCCGGCGTCAGTCTATGCGAGCCTCTTCAGGCAGCTCCTATGATGTGGAACAAATTCATCCTCAATCTCCCCGTTCTTCATCTGATCAAACTTCCAATAGCATTCAGCCATCTCAATCAAACAACACTGCAGAACGTGTTCAACCTACTTCTGCTCGATTTAATCGATCACCACTTGTCAACCCTGCGGAACAACCTTCTTCTGCTCGTGCTGTCCCAGCTACTCGCCCAAGTTCGGGAATAAAGCCAGTGACTATGGTACCCCCAATCGTTCCTTTGACATTCAGGCCAACCTTATTTGGCAGTCAAGCAGACACCCAATCTGATGCTCAAAAGAATAAAAGGTATTTTGAAATTTGCCAGAAGGATCAGTTCAATGCTCTCAATTTATGCCTCTCTTGGAAGATGTCTCAAATTGAATTCAAGATTTTTTTAGAGAACTTCTATTATTTAACTTGTTAGGTATCATTAAATGAGTTTCATTCAAAAAGAGAACAGTAATGATCAAAGATCCCCATCATTTTCAAGTATGGTATTTCAGTAAAGTGAGAAATACGTGACTTGGGTCCTTGTCTTCTATGGTGTTCCTTGTTAAGTATTATGTAATATGGTTTTAAATATTGTTCCACTCTACTCTTTGGGGAGAGGTCAGGTCAGCATACACCCCCACCCTACCTCCGGGTAGGATATACTGGGTTTGTTTAGTTTCGGTTATGGTTTTGTATGTCACTTGATATTGCGTGATCTTAATGGGCGAGAATGGCAGTTAACATGGGATGAAGGCAATGATATGAAATAGGCTTGTCTTGATTCTCCAAAAAAATCTTGTTTTCTCCTTTGCCCTAATGATTTTGAATCTCCAACTAGACTTTTATCACTTGACTGAACTAAAGAGATAGCGATTCATGAAGTTTCATTTTAATATAGATTAAAACATTTTTTGAAGTATATAATATTTCATACTACAAATGAACTCAAACACCCTCCTCACCTTTGGTGAGGTTTGAACCTCTGACCTCCAGGGAGGGATGAGCTCTACAGGTAACCAAGATACCTCTAGGCCAAAGGCCCTTTGGTTGAGCTGCATTTATCTTCATGAAAATGCAACATACCTTCATATTCTCTAGGCTTCAAGTTCTTCATGCCAATATTGCATCATATTTCTTATCTGTTTCAGTGTTTTTTGCCCTTATTTTGTCCACTAGATGCAAAAATTTTCTTATATATTTATATACTATTTCATGATTGCTGCTTATTGCTTATTCTCATCTTAACTTTGTTATGCCCTATCAAGTTCTTATATTTTTTTCATCATGCACATTTTGTAGCTCCCTTTTAAGTAGGCTGTCTCTGGATTTGGGTGCTGCTTTCGCTTTTAGGGAAACTAGTAATCAGCGGTCTGCTAATGCTTCCACTTCTGCTTCTACTTCAGCTCTGCAAGATGAGGTATGGCTTCTCTCCCTCCTCCCCTTCTCAACGCACCTGCAGACACCAATAATGATTGTAAATTCTACTCGCAGATTGACATGCTACAGGAAGAAAATGAGAGTTTGCTTGAAAAGGTGATGGCGCTAAACTTGATAATTAATCTCTGATTATTATTATAACTCCAAATTTCGTGTATCACTTCCCAATCTAATAGGATTAGTGCAGTCCTTGAGTGCATTAGATTATTATAAGCTATCAAAGAGTTGGAATAATGTTTGGATTGTAACGCATCTACAAGAAAAATATATTAGGCTATTATGCTATTAGCATAAGTTTAACGTTAGGTATTTCAGTATCGGTGTATTAAGCCAAAAATCATACATGATTGACCAGCTCTCCTGCTTTCACACTTGCATAAAAACAACGTAAACTTTGCAATTGTTTCATGCCAAGGATTCTACCACTCACCTTGTCCAAGTTTTAGTTGAGCCCCATAAGAAATTTGAAGATCAGTTTTTTCTCGACTATTTCTGTCTCAAAGGATAAGGAATTTGAGATTAAAGCTCTTGGAAGTCTAAAGTAATTCCTAGGGATGGAGATAGCTAGATCACATAAAGGTATTTTCATTTCACCATGGAATACATCATTGCTATTATGAAAGGGACAAGGAATGCTAGAGAGTAATCCAACTGATACACCGATGGATGCTTACAAGTTTTGACTTGGAAAGATGCGACATTTGAAGAAATCAAGACAAGAATAAATTTTTTGAGATCACATACCTCCCTCCGGGAAACTAAGATGGACTTTCTCGGTTAAACACAAGACAAATGGAATATTTGACCGATATAAAGAACGTCTAGTGGCCAAGGAGTCACCCAATCTTATGAACATAGATTACCAAGAGACACTTGCTCCAATTGCAAAGCCAAATACCATTAGAGTCGAATATTGACCGGGATTTATACCATCTAGATGTCAAAAATGTCTTACTCAATGGAAATCTAGAGGAAGAAGTTCATATTGGATATTTCACCGGGGTGTCTACCAAAGCAAATCAGGGCAAGGCATGCAAACTTAAGAAGTCACTCTATGGCCTCAAATAATATCGCCATGCATGATTTGACCAATTCTCTAGAGTCCTAAAAGGTAGAGGATACTCAATGTGAGGAAGATTTTAAAAAGCATGACTTGAACTAAACAATAACCATCCTCATTGTCTATATTGATGACATCATTCTTGCTCGAAATGACTCATTGGGAAACTTTTCGTCTCAGGCATCTCTCAAGGAATTTGAGATTGAATATCTTGGGAGCTAAAGTAAATCCTACGAGTGGAGGTGGCTATATCACTTATGGAGTTTTCATTTCACAATGGAAATACATCATTATTTTTCTGAAGAGACATGAAGGCTAGAGAGTAATCCATCTTAGTGGATCCTTACTACAAACGACCTCCATGAAAGACAGTTCTTTGGTTGACAAATGGAGGCATGAATGGTCGTTAGGAACTAATATACCATCCCATATAACACAAGGTCGGGTATAGGGTTCTCTATCAGGAGGCGGAACATTGGTTGTCACAAGCTTAGTATAAGAGCCGAGTGAGCTAGCGAGGACGCTAGGCTCGCCCAGGGGAAGGTGGATTGTGAGATCCCACATTGGTTGGGAGGTGAACAAAAGTTTCCTTAAAAGGGACTATATCAGGCACATTTTGAGAACGGGAGTTCAGGTGTGGATAAAGCGGACGTTATGCTTGTACTAATCTTCCCATGCTACAACATAGGCACCAATTAAACCGTCTTTACTAAGCATTCATGAAGTATAAGCAAAAAAACATGCACCCTAGCACCTACTATTCTCCTACTATCAACTCAAAAAAGATAAAAATAAAAGACTAACTAGCGTGGACTTGGACGAAAACGTCACAATATTCTTCATTTAAGCATGTGAGGGTGTAGCCTGTAATTGATGTTTTGGTGTTAATGACATGCTATGCAAAGGACTAACGTTCTCATATGAGATCTATCTTTGGCTATTGTTCAGTCATATGGGAAAATCTTGTGAGGTGGAGTAAGAAACAACTTGTTGTGTTAAGAAGTAATGCTAAGCCGAATACCGAGAAATGTCGCAGGGAATATGGCCCAAAACAAATAGAAAGGAGAGAATTTTGGTCCATTCTCAGATTCTCTTATGTGTGACAATGATGCAACCAATTAGCATTGTGAAGAACCTAGTCCACCATGACAAAATAAAACATGTGGAAATTGATAGACCTTGTAAGTGAGAAGGTTGAAGCAAAAAACATTAACGTGAAACATACTTCATCACGTAAGCAAATTGTAGTCATTTTGACCAAAGCACTTCAATGATCTACATTTGAAGATTGATGCCCCAGCCGAGGGGGGTGTAGAAGTGTATCGTGTAAATGTAATATGTAAACATGGAGAAGCATTAGGTTATTAAGTATATAACTTCCTATTTTCATGGGTATTATTAAGCATTATTTAGTATAAATGGCATCTATGTAATTGATCAATATACGGAAATAAAAAGGAAAATTCTTCTCTCAAGCTCCACCTTATCTAGGAAAAATGTACGTACTTTAATGGCCAAAAGAAGTCAAAATACTCTCCTAATAAACTGAAACCATTATCTAAACTAGGAAACTAAATAACAATATCCTTTAGACTAGGAAACTAATTGATAGCAAATATATCAAATGGCTATAACTACCAGTAAAATTATGTATTAAAATCCTAAACTAATGGTACTTTGATTCCTGAATTCCGCAAGTTAGTAGCTAACATCTGGTATTTTAATATTGAGATTGTTGTTACCTTACTATTTAATATCAAAATATGAGGAGATAACCCATTGCTTAGTCAAGAGATAAGTTCATGATTTGTATATATATCTTATTGTATGTTCTTTCCAGCTTCGAATTGCGGAGGAAAGGAGCGAAGAAGCGGAAGCAAGGGCTAGGTTGCTAGAGAAACAGGTATGGTCTCGCTTCTGAAAGTAAAATCTGTATGTTATCCCAATTAGATATAACACATGAATTTTATCAATTCAATGTATTCACTGAAGTTATACCAAAGATGTGGATGTAAAGACAGACCATCCAATTTACATCTTGCAATTAGTAGATGAGCATGTAATTCATCATGCTTTCATATGGACTCTATTAAATCCTGATTCCAAATTAAATAGAGTAGGATAAAAAGGATTCCAACAAGAGCTATTGTATTCGGGACTAGACATTTTATTAAATAAAATGTTGGTTCACTAAAATGAGTAGTATGTCTTATATTATCTTCTTGATATGTTTGCACTCAAGGAAGTTCTCTATAAACATCTCGCATAGGGTTTGAAGCAATAAAAGTGGAGCTTAACTTCTTTGCATGTGATTGATATATTACCGATGATTGTAAACATATGGCATGCTGTTGAATTAGAGTAAGAGCATCATTCATGAGGGTTAATTTTGGGGGTAAATGGGTTCGGGAAGTTCAGGCTTTTGATATTCTTGATAGATTGTTAAAAAAATATTGTTATGACATGTAGGTTCTTACTTGTTTGTGTGCATATCAGTATACGAGAGATGTGAATGCCATGGTGTAATGCTGGCAGAAGAGGTTGTGATATCCAAGTTTTACGGATGGTGTATACACCATCTAGTTGTGAATTTGTGATATCCAAGTTTTACAGATGATCCATATTTCATGCCTTTTGATGTTTTGTTGCAATTTGACCACTTTTTATCCTTCATGAAATGTACTTTTTCAGATGTATAAAACCTTGGTTGTACAATTTATTTGTTTATGTTTTGGTTCTTTTGGTATGATTTGAAACTCAGTGAAGACAGAAATCTCTTATGGATAGGTGGCTAATCTCGGGGAAGGTGTTTCTTTAGAAGCCAAATTTTTAAGCAGGCAAGAATTAAATTTCAGTAATCTGATTCTTATGTCTCCAGATGATTCCTAACTTACTTCTTCATTATCTTGTGTCATTTTAGGAAGGAGGCAGCTCTGCAACAAAGGGAGGTTTGTACTATACATATCATTCCTATCTGGATATGATGTTTTGTTTTGCATGCACATTTGCACTTGTGTTGATAGCATGGTATTTATTGATAAACTTTCACTTTTTTTGTCTATACTTGCTTCTATGATCCAAGTGTCCCAAAAACATGATGATTTGTATTGGGGTTATCTTTATTGTTAATAGAAAAAAAACAATGCATCTTAACACTTCAAAATGATCCATAACTATCCGACGTACTCAACGTTACGCATAGGAAATAAAGTTGTAGAGAAGTTCTATTGTGTTATTTCATTGATAATAAGTGGTTTATATACAACCTATAGACCTAAAATACATTCCCTTATTTAAGGGATTTGGTAACCCAGAAAAGGGAACTTTCTGTTTCCAGCGAAAATCACAAAATTTGCTACCATAGAAATATTGTAATATCCCACATTGGTTGGGGAGGTGAACAAATATTGCCTTATAAGGGACTTGAGGTATGGGTTTTAAAACCGTGAGTCTAGGTGTGTGGACAAAGCGGACAATATCTGGTATAGTTGGTGTGGGATGTTATAGATGGTATCAGAGCCGGGAACCCAGCGAGGACGCTGGGCTCCCAAGAGGGGTGGATTGTAATATCCCACATTGGTTGTGGTGGGGAACAAAGGTTTCCTTATAAGGGACTTGATACCTCCTCTATCAGATGTGTTTTAAATCCATGAGTCCAGGTGTGTGGACAAAGCGGACAACATCTGGTACGGTTGGCTTGGGATGTTACAAATATCATTTCATGAAAATAATGATTATATATATGTGTTAAAATATAGGAGGGTTAGCTTCTGCCAAGGGTGAAAAATATCATCCATCCCGAGCTAGTTCAATATCCGTTGAAGTGAGGTACTGGATAGTCCTTTCGTAAGAACATCATGTGGTCTCTCTCCAGATGGTACAGGTGACGTATAAGAAGCCACTCTCCAATTTCTCCTTTATTAAATGTAACAACCCTCGTTTCCAACTCTAAACCGAGACCCAACGAAGGGTGTTACACATCCTTTCTTTTACATATAACTATTCATATGTGAATACATAAAATAGATTTAAGGCAAGCGGAAACGTTTGAAGACAAAACATAATCTTATTTATATAAAACCATTCCGATGGATCATAGTTACAATATACAATCTAAGCTTCTAATACACATACTAAGACAATCTAATATCAAAACCATATAATACAAACCAAACCAAAAGTCAACTAAGTGTCGTATGATACGATAGCTCCCTTGATCTATCTATTATTGCCATCAAAGCCCCCAAATCTTTAATCTGCGATGCATACTAACTTTTAAACAATTTGAATTGTTTAGTGATTACATGCTCTAAATGTTAGATGCATATAAAAGTCAATTTACAGCCTCATTCCAAATAAAAAGTACATGCTAACATACTTATGTAATCAAATTTAAAAGTTCAATTTCCACCGGTGGATGTCACTCCTGTCCGGTATTATAGGACCTCTCGTCAAGAGTCCGGGATCATTTCTATGACCCCCAACCACGGTAATATCGCCTCGATGATTTACATGCTTATCAAACCTCGTTTAATCGAGAAAGACATGTTCTAGCTTCTTGGTAGTGAAATCATCAGTGAACCATATTTATTTTAAGTTTTAGTGAATTACATGAACCATAACGTAAAATCACATAGTTAACATGTATGAGGCATGTTTCTATTTCAAAAGTCCAAGTAGAAGTCATGGTAAAACACTGAATTTTAGTATGTATCACAGGTTAAGACAACCAAAATCAAAGCAGGAAATCACCGTGTTAGCTATTCTCTTCACTTAAGCTTATAGTCTTCTCTTCTTGACTTTTGCTCTCTTTCCCTATCTCAACAAAAGATGGGTGTGTGTGTGTGTGTTTTTCTGCTGGAAGTTGTAATAAAATCAGCCAAAAAAACAAAGCATAAAGCTCCTATTTATACCAAAGATTGAGGAGCTTGGAACTAGGCTAGTCACCATATGATGTGGCCTCCTCCCAAGCACCACATGCCACCATAGAACACCTCAAGCTGCCACTAACAGCCCCTTTTTCCAGCCCCTTTTATTTTGTTTTTAGTACTTAAAATATCTTATTTTTATAGCCCCTTTTTTTATTCTTTTAAAAATTGACAGCAACTTATTTATTGTTTAATAAAATATGACAGCTCATTTTATTTTTCTGTTTTATTTACGTTTCTGTTTTATCAAATAAAACAGGCTGTTACATTAAATGACGATCTTTTTCCACATGCTTCCAGCGGTCGTGTTGGACTGGATTATTATAGGCTGCTATGTTAATGGTTGTTCTAATTTCTATTGTCACAATACAGCTTCATGGTTCCTTTCCAATCAATTCCCAAGTCACCTAGGACAATTTTTACCCATAGGAGTTCACACACTACTACCCCATAGCACAAAATTCAGATTCATCAGTTGACCTTTCCACTACTGCTCTTTTTATGCTTCTCCAAGTCTTGAGGTTGATTAATAGTCCAGTGCCGAGTCTGCCTAGTTTGCATCAGTGTAAGCTTCAAGGCTAAGTGATGCACCTTTGTTGTAAAGGATCCCTTTTCAAGTGTACCTTTCAAGTATCTTAATATTTTGTATGCAACCTTTAGGTGTTTCTCCATAGGCATATGCATGTCTTAACTATGCATGGCGTACATTATGGTTATTCCCCGAGCTTGTGGCCTTGCTTAATTGGTATGTCTGAGGGTTTATAACCAAGAATCCATGTTTGTAATATGTATACATCTATTGGGAGAGGGCTATGATTTCTTTAGAGTATGGTACTTTGCTTCCAAGGAAATACTGGAGTTTTTCTAGTTTTTTATTTCTATTCTTCTTCCTGAGCTTTCCAATCTCCCAAAGATCATTTCCAATGACAATAATTATCAAACATTGCAATTATGGCTATAACCTTACCCTCTCTTGATCTCCTCACAAATTATGGTCTGTTTGGGATTGTTTAAACTCCATCCTATTCATTGATTGTGTGGATCTCACATACCAATCTCGTAGGGAGTGTTTATATAGTGCTTTCTTTAATCGGCCGATTCTTCCGCCAAAAGATTTATCAAAATCTGATGGTGGTTCCATATAAACCTCTTCTTCTAGGTTACCATGCAAGAAGGCATTTTTCACATCAAACTACGGTAGATGCTAACCAAAGTTGGATGTTTAGGATAATAGAATTCTGATTGTATTCATTATTGCCATTGGTGCGGTGGTCTCAAGCTAATTAACTCCAAATGTTTGAGTATATCCTTTAGCAACTAGCCAGGCTTTGTACCTCTCCAAGGAACCAATTGGAACCATCATTACGATCTTTACTTGTTGAATCCGAAAATATATACACCATATAACTTAAAAATTCTTATGACTACCCAATTTGCTAAAACAACTTCATTTAATAAGTAAAGCATTGTCGGTTTTCGAATCTAAGCGTATCATTGTGATCGTGTCATAAATCTCTGGTCTAAAAAATATATTAGTCGCATTATATAAAATTTGATTAGACTAGTTAATTGTTTTAAACAGAACAAAACCCATCTATTATAAAATAGTAAATGGATGTTATCTTCATTCTTTTACATCAAATTTGTGTGTTCCCTTTGATATATGGGTGTTACAAAAACGGATATACAATCTCTAACTTTAGGAAACAAATGAAAACTCAATCTCTGTTTTAGGAAAAAGACAACCTCAAAAATAGGAAAGATGATCCTCATTATTTCTTTGAATAGATTTGGATTTGTGTGAACATAAATATTAAATAATAATAGTATGAATTTGAGGAATAAATTTCTTGCAGGCTGCTTTGAAAGAGGCAACAGCACAAACTGCAGCACAAACTTCAGCACAAAATAATGCTATTAAATGGGGAGAGATAGAGGCTCTTCGGGTGGATGCTGAGGTATTCGGAGATCTGTCTTGTACGTTTATTCTTTAATCATGTTTTCAATGTGGAGTATTTATGTTTCTTGATTGACATGGAGTTGACTATTGAGTCTAATGATGTTGTTCTCTCACTTGATAAGATGGCTAGGGAAGAAGCGTCCTCTGTTATGGAACATCTTCACGTGTATGAGTGTGAAGTTAAATCACTTAAGACATTGACCCAAAGAGTGGTACTCACACACGAAGAGATGGTATCTACGAACTATGGAGAAAATGAGTTTTCCAACCATTGTACTTGCTAGTTTGTTGCAAACTAACCAACACATTTGTTATAATAAGAAAAAACTGAAGTATGTCAAAATGAGTGATTCTAATCACTGCATTTGTTGTTTTATTGCAAAATATACATTGGAAATTGTCTAGAATCATTTATTTTGGTGTACTTTAGTTCTTTTTTCCTTTGTATTTTGCAAGCACAATGGTTAGTTTGCAATGAAACTATAAATATGATGATTGGTAAACAAATTCAGTCACTGAATATATTAGTTATCTTGTTTCATTATTCTAATTTATGGTTGTCTATGTCTTAGGAAGAGGTCGTTCTTAAGAGATGCTGGCTTGCTCGGTACTGGAGTTTATGTGTTCAACATGGTAAACTTACTCAAAAATTTGCTACTTGTTCTAAACAAGCGATTTGGTGCTTCTTTCCATTATTTCAGGTGATATGTGGTGGTCGGTGGAATCTTGTTGATGACTAATGCTGAGGGTTAAAGAAGGGAAAAAAGTAAATATTTTTTTCTATAGGAAACTAAGAAACTTAGAAAGATATTTAAGTTCAGAAGTACCTCCTCCATTCATGGATGAACGAGTTGAACAAATTTTCATAAAATCAGTGAAGAAATGTTTTCCCTTGAACACTAAAGTGAAGACATTTAAGTATTGAAGTAGATTTATTTTCCTCTTCAAGTTTTTCGTTGATAAATTAAGAAACCTAATTAAAAACCAACCACAAAATAAATTGAATTGGACATAGTGTAGTGAGGGGTTCGTGGCAAGGTGGTTGTTTTAATACCTACAATGCAAGTTATCAATCAATGAACATTCATCTTTCCAACATGTTACTTGATTCAGGTTCATTAATGCCCCTATCTGTTTCTATATTATGTGTTTTTTACCATCCAGCTTTTGTAGCATATCTCTTCCAGCATCCTCACTTGCCCATTAAAAGCTAGTAAATATCTTCAATCCTTCATTGATCTTAATGTACTTTGCCATTTCATGTCTCGGAAAATAACATTCAGTTCCATTCTATATGCACGTTCTTTTCTAAGGCACCTTCAATCTTTTTGAATTGATTCCTGATTCACCTTTGAATATATGAATTTATGATGCTCCATAGTTGACAAATGAAGGCAGCATTTGACAAATGCTCATGTATTTTCTTTTCCTTTTACACCGTCAGATGTGTAAACCGGTAAGAAAAACATGTTAGGCACCCTTTCTGTTTTTGATGGATCGGAATTCGTTTCACAAAATATTGGAAAAACTTGCTTTCAAACATGTTAACCTGAGTTTAAGTTTTTCATGAATTACAGAAGGGGAAAACAAAAAATATGTTTGACTAGTTGACTCTGATGATTGATGTTTTCGAAACCAACAAAACTTGGTTTCTATTGTTTTTGCCTCAAATTTTTCGACCTTCTGCCCGCCCTTACTCCAGCCTCTACTCCATCTGCCACTCTCACGATCCCCATCACTGAGGATTTCCCCCGTAATGCAGATTTTCACTTCTTGCTTTGTTAAGAAATTAGGGTTTGTTCATGTTCTATCCTACCTCTTGAGTTCGAGCCTATTTCTTCGAACTCTTAACTAAAAAGCTATTTTTTGGTGAATGGATCCAAAGAAAAGTCTTTGTTTTGTTCTTTTAGTGTTTGACAAGATTTCCAAATGAGTGTTGATTTCAACACTTAACATAAAACCCCCTTTAGCTAACAAAAAAGAAGTAAGCAAAAAACATAATTTGTAGGTATGCTAAGCCATGCCTTGTTTAACCATGTTTTAGCTATACATTTATTTGATACTCACTTGACAAGTGCAATATATCATAGGTATTCATGCAGAAATTGCTGGTGCAAGATATGAATACTGGTCATCATTTGCTCCTCTTCCTGTGGAAGTCGTAATTGCTGCTGGACAGAAAGCAAAAGAAGAAAATTTGATGGGTATTTTTTCAATTCTAAAGGAGCTTCATACTAGTTGCATGAATATTTATACCTATTTGCAGATTATTCTGTTTCTAAAACAACACATAAGCACCCTCATCCTTTAAAATGAACAGAAAGCAATGATAAAGAGCAGAGAGAGAAAGTTTTAAAGGATACAAATGCAATCTCTGGAGAAGGAAGTGTGGAAAGTATGCTTTTAGTCGAAAGAGGTCTCCGAGAAATGACCCTTCTCAAGGTTCATCTCACTTCCCTTGGTTTGACAACTATTATATCAGTTGTTTATGAAATATATATTATGGCTTTGAATTCATAAGGTTGGGGTGGGGTGGAAACCCACCTTTGGCGTGTTTTCATTGTCCAAAATGTGGTTCTTATATCTGTTGATATCTTTATCACTTCTCATAGTTCCATTAGGGTTGGGCTCTACCGGTAACCCGGGTATACTCGTGGGGAGTGGGAATAACAATCAGTGATGATATTTGTATCCGGAAATACTCTCGAACCCTTCTCACCGTTCGTGAGGTTTGAACCCTTGACCTCCTAAGAGGCTTGGGCTCTACCGGTAACCCGGGTACCATTGGGCATTGACCTCTTGGTATGTCTATGTTTCTTGCCAGATGACTTGTACCAAACCCTTGCTCTCTATGAGTTAAGTTAGGTGATCATGAATTAATTAAATGATGAGGCTATATGGTTATAACATCAACCCTCTATGGTTAGGTTCCGGTGAGAAGGAGAGTTAAAGTGAGAAGCGTAAGAAGGGATCTCCACCCTTGGATGCACATTAGGATGAGATGAACCGGATCAACTCCCTTCTAAAGCGCAATTCATGGGTGGGTATGAGATTAAAAGTGATCAAGGGTCCAAATCTCTTCTTATGCTTCTCACCTTGACTCTTCTTCTCACATGATCCTATGCCCAACCCTCTATATATGGTTATGAATTAATTTTTCAAAACAGGAAGCAAACACAGAGGTGAATTGCCATCTCCTATAAAATCAAATTGCTGGGACGGTCCTATCCAGCCTGTTCATATTCAGAGCCAATATAAACCATTAGTCTGAAAAAGGCTCTAAGGAGGACACACTTAGAATTTCTTCGTAGCAGGCTTGGCATGATTGATATATATTATTCTCTGGCTTGAGGAGTGTTAGCTAAGTCCAGTTAGTCCTGCGTAGGTTTCTATTAGTTCTGTTACATGTATATATGTGTTTACAGGCTACAACCTGATATTATACTGTATATTTTCAGTGTTCTCCCTCAGTAATAAACAGGGCATATGAGCTATTATTCAATAATTCTCATGCTCTAATCTGATGATGATAGAAGATAAATATTTTATATAATGGGTTTATCAATATAGGCTTATTTTTAGGTTACTTTTGAGGCTTTACTCAGCCAATTAGACCCTTTTGTAGTACTGATGTCATTCTTATTAATAATCTGAGACATGTTTGACAAAACATCATTTTTTCAATAAATATACAATGGAACTACTATAGGTTGATCAGTTAAAACTATTTCCCAAAGAGATTATTAGTAAAACTCATTTACAATTCACACATAGTGTGTAAAATCATGATAAGTTTTTTCTTTTCCTTAAGAAATTTGTCTTTGCTAATTTCAATAGCTCTTAACCGATTCCTCTTTATCTTTGTTTTCCTTTTCTTTCTGATCTCCTGATGAATATGCTAGGCATACTCTTCTATCTGTCCAAGTCCAATCTTAAATTTGTTATGACTAAACAATAAAACTAATATGTGTTAGGAGCCGATATATGTTGATATGTATGTGGTAATCTGTTCCAGATAAGTAGATTTTATATGGCATGTTCTTTCATTTATTTTTACTTCTTTATAGGTAGAGGATGCACTAGCATTTGCAATGGCTCTGCAGCGATGGCCAAACGCACTAAAATCTGTTTTGCCAGGTGTGCTGGGAACTTTGGTTAGTTCAAAACATTTGCTTACATTTCAAGACTACTTTTTTTGGTTAGATCTTCTTCTGTGCAACATCTGCTTCTAATCTTTTTATTATTCATCGATACCTTGCTTCTTGAGTCATATTATTTTGTTCTCTATTTGTTGTTCTACTTCTCTTTAAACACACCCCTTTGCTAAGTTCCTAGAGGCTAGTATAACCAATTATTGGTGCTGAATGAGAATTGATACTGATGTTTAGTGAAGAGGCTGACTAGTCATTCTGTCACTTGATTGAGATATGAGAAACAGAAACAAATCACAGAGAACGGTTAATGGTAGCAACTTAAGAAAGACGACTGTGGAAGGAGCCAAGATACCATGAAGAAAGGATTGATACCTTATATGTATAAAAAGGTTTCCTAATACTATGAGAATCCCCACAAATACGGGAAGACTAATTAGTCCTGTTAAAAAACATAATAATAAACTATTACCTATTATAAAAACTTTTCCTAATTAGTTTATAATTCTATTGTTTGATCCTAGATTAAGAAGTATGGTTTAAAGAATTCCTGCTTGAAGTATCTAGAAACCTCCAAAGAACCTCTAGAAACTACGTTGGTAAGTCTTTTTTTTTTCCGGACATCTACTGAACAATGAAGTTGGCTTATTTTTCGTAACATTGTTCTATGGCCAACCTTGTTAGAAAACTGCGTATTGGGTATCATGAAGAATCAATTACAAACAGAATTGGATAAGAGTTTTTAATTTTGTAGGAAATCAGATTCTGTAAGTAGTACTTCGACCCTGTATATGTCTTGGCTTACACTAAATTTACTCGAGGTTAATCTAGATTCACACACACATTTTAGGCAGAAAGTTGAGAGCAAAAAGACAGAGATGTTCTTAATTTTGTATATCAGAACAAGAATGAAAACACCACGGTTACCGGATGTTACCAGCAAGTTACTGGATGGGCGAACACTCAGTGAGCTTCAGTGTCTAGTGCCACTGATGGCAGTCACTGATAAATCATCAGTGCCACTGAACGCATTCATCACTGAACGATTGAAACACGAAAGCTAGGCATTGAAGAAAACAAATACTGAAGTTATCAAACACGAAACTGATCAGTGTCAGCTACTCTTGCGTACTGTTTAGGTTTCAAGGCACAGCAACGGGACCACCGCAAGGGGCTCTGCCCCTTGACCCGGCTAGGGCTGCTGCCCCTAGATCTGACACAGTGGCGCGGCCTCCTTGACTTCCGGCCATACGGCGATATCCAGAGATCCAGGGTTCATGTTAGCTTGTACAAGTGTGCATTCCGCACCTCCTAACCTGTATTATAGCTTTAACTAAGAACCCCTTCATCCTCTTGTAAATTCAATCACATTAAATGGTCTGGTGACACTAAATTCACCAACAAACCTCCCCAGACCAAAGGACAAGTGTCTTTCTGGTGTTTGGTACGACTAGGACTAGATAGGACAGAACTAGACAAGTTGTCTTTAAAAGTTTTTTGATGATTGTATATATTATATAATATTTATAAATGAAATAAAGTAAATATTTAAATAATTTAATGTTTAAACATTTTTACACAATTTTTATATACATAAATACATACAAATATAATAGTACCAAATTTGAATGAAAATTATGTTTTATTCGGTTTGGAAGACCGTTATAAATTGGTGGAGGCATAATGAAGGTTGTTGCAGCAACAATGGTTGTGGAGGTAGAGGCAGTGGTGGTTGGTGGATGACACTGCTTGTGGAGGACATGAAGATGGTGGATAGTGGTGGTTGTTGAGGTAGAGTCATTGGTGGATGACGGTGGCTGTGGAGGAGTGAGGTAGTTGTGTCCGATGTGGTGAAGGTAGTGGTGGTGGTGGGCAGTGGTAGCCGGTGGTGGTGGCCGACAGTGCTAGTGGTGGTGGCAATGGGTAGTAGTGCTTGGTCGCCGACGGTGCTTGTGGGGGTCGAGGTAGGTGAATTTGCATGCAAAGGCCACATGATCTGGTCATTGTGGGTTCTAGACTGCACAATCAACCGCCAACACTACTAGATTGGTTTATCTCTAAGACAAAAAATGTGAAAAATTATTTTTCATTGTTTTATAACACACTTTCAGTGACCTAGTTTTCTAATTGTTGTTTTCATATATATATGATGGGAAACTGAAATGCTTCTTTTGAGTATGTAGATGAATACATTAGCATACAGTTTTCTGAATAATTGCTCATTTTTAATTACTCTTTTGGTCATGTCAGTAGATGAATCGAAGCTACCAATCAATGGCCAGCATACAGCTGAAGCATATGGTAAGTTTATAATATATTTAAGCCCCTTTTATAGCTGCATATTCAACTTATATGTTCCAACACACAGATTTTTTAACACATTAAAGTCGTTAGCCTGTGCTTATTTAGATTTGATATCACATTTTTAGGGTTTTAAATACAGTTTGTTGACCCCTTTTGCACTTCATATATTTCCTTTTGATTGATGATATCAGATACACTTTAGAGAATCATGTGTTTGGCATATTAATAACAATCATGATGACTAATTCTGTGTTGAATTTGCAAAAGTCTTAAATTAACATTTGATTGGCAACTTGTTTCGCCCATGTTCTTTTCTTTTCTCCTGTTTGGGAGTCTTATAAATGGGATCGCAAAATGGAAAAAAGGAATGAAATGATATGGGTTAAATGAATCGGATTCTTAGATTTTAGTAAAATATAATTGGCAAGATCCCAGAAGAACTACAAATTGAAATGGAGTCATTTTACTTGATTTTAATGGATCTTCGAATCTGACCACCTTCACATATTTTTTCATGTTCTTGAAATTAATTCTCAAGTATGTCCTAGCAAGTTTCTACAGAAATAAATGTATCTCATGGCTATATAGTTTTATTCTGATAGAAAAATTTGTAATGCTTTTTTTCCTCAGAGTTGAGTAAACAGGAGTCTGACGATGTGTTGTTTAAGCAGGTATATTCCACTCTTATAATCCTTCTAACTGCACTCACAATTCTGATTTCGGTTAGTTTTCTTGCATTCTGCATTTAGTTAGAATTTGTCTGTGGTTCGTGTATATAAGCATTCTAGTTGTGCGTTCTCATTTCAAGTCCTGGCTGCACGAAAACAACTGCTCTACTCTTTGGGGTAGAGGCCAGGTTACCCTTCCAAGACTCATCTCAGGTAGGATATATTGGGTTTGTTTGGTTTGGTTTGGTTTATTACAAGTCTTGTCCTCTTTGAACTATGTATTTAACGGTCAATAGTCCAGATTGCAACTGATACTAGGAAGAACTTCGATCATGTTAGATGTAGTATTTTGGTGATTTAGGGGCCGTTTACCATCTCTTACCGGGTAAGCGCTTACCAAGTTATATTACCTATCCGGGTGAATAAGTGGAGGACCAAGAATCTTACCCGGAAAGAACGAGGCAAGGACCAAGAGTCTTACTCGGGTAAGTGAGTGTGACAACTCTTACCACGGTAAGCGCTTACCGGGTAATTTGTTACATACAAAGCCGTTTTGGTGGACTAAAATCTTACCTGGTAAGTACGTGATAGTGTTGAATTTTACCGGGAAGCACTTACCGTAAGTGTTTGGTAAACGGTCCCTTACTTTCTTGTCAGTATATTAGGTTTTCCTCATTTAGGTTACTTAATGTTGTATATGTTTGAGTTACCTTTCTTGTTAATAAGATGTGAGATAAAATCCCTGAAAATAACATGGTATCAGAGCCTGGCGGGAACCCTAACCACCGCCGCCTCTGAACCGTCGGAACCCTAGCCGCCGTCGCCAGAATGTAGCTGAAATCCTAGCCTCTGCCCTTATCATCCAGATCCACCGCCGCCGCCACCTTCCTCATCCAGATCCGACTCCAGCGCCACCCTCTTCGTCCAGATCTGTTGCCGTCGCCGTCGCCGCTAGTGGCTAGATCCTCAGGATCCGTTTTACAGGCGTTAATGAAACTTTTTACAGGAACCTTTCACAAAATTCCCAACTAATAGTAAAATTATCAACTAATCAGAATGCTTGATTATTAGACCAAAACAGCTCAGCACCTCCAAACTCAAATATTCCATGCTATCGCACAGAAGGGTATAAGAAGAATATCCAAACCAAAATAGCTCGGCACCTCCAAACCCGTATCATCTTTTGCATCTTCTAGTACCAGAAATATTGGAAAAGACGGGTATAAGAAGAATATCCAATGTTTTAATTGCAAGCAGTACGACACACCAAGTATAACTGCCCGAATCGACCTACCTATGGCCCTAGATCTCAACTACCTCCTCGTCCTTCTCGAGCCAAGTAGCATTTGTAGATAGTATTACCATCACTCACTCTTTTCGCGATGAAGACGCCTCTCGATTCAGTATGGTTCTTCTACTCATGTTCCATCTACTCCTCGTGCTAGCACAACACATTCTGGTATAACATCTACTTGTTTTTCTGGATGCTCATCTTCCTGTATTACTAATTCCGAGGGCCTATGATCACTGGAACAAATGTCTATTACCAGATCTTCAAACTGATGTACGCCATAATCCCATTAAACTTCCTAATGGATCTTCATGTCAAATTATAGGCATAGGATCCACTAGTAACTTTTCTAACCTAAACTTCTCCTCTGTTCTTTATGTTCCTACCTTTCCAGATGGTCTCATATCTGTTAGCCAAATTACCAGAAAACATGGTTGTTCTATAACCTTTTCCGCTACACATTGATTGGCACATGTTTTGAGTCTCAAGGTCTCTACCGTTTGTCTATGTTGCGATCTTCTGCCGCCAATCTTTGTGATCTTGTGATTCCAGTATTAGGGAGGCCCACTTCGGCTAGGTCACCCTTCTTTACCTATACTGAAACAACTAAGACCTGATTTGTCGTCTGTTTAAGAGTTAGTTTGTGAGTCATGTCAATCGGGTAAACATACCCGTTGTCCCTATCCTCCTAGAGAGTCTAATCATATCATTGTTTTATTTCAATTAATTCACTCAGATGTATGAGGACCTTGTCCTGTGATTTCTACTAGTGGATTTAAGTATTTTGTTACATTTCTTGATGACTTTTCTCATGCAACATGGATTTACTTGCTCAGGTCACACAATGAAATCTTTCCATCTTTTGTAACTTCTATCTTTTTTCAACACCCAATTTGATGTCTCTATTAAAACATTAAGATCCGGCAATGCAAAAAAATACTTCTCTTATGATTTACAAGTTATCTAAGCATGGTATTATATATGAATCATTGTGTGCCTAAACACCCCAACAAAATGGCATTGCCGAATGAAAGATCCGTGATTTGCTTGATGTGCCTCGCACTATGATGATTCACTATAATGTACCACAATGTTTTTGGGCGGATGCAGTTCTTATAGCTAATTAATCGTATGCCCTCTTTTGTCCTTAAGGGAAGGACACCTTTCGTCATAGTCTTTCCAAAAGGCACTTCTTTTCCCCTGGTTCCTAAATAAATATTTGGAGGTGTCTTATGTTCATGATCATCGTTCAGGACATAAGATTGTGTTCTTATAGTCTTGCTGCAACTATCCTTCGGGCGAATGGTATTAGATTGAAAATAAGATTGTGTTCTTAAAACATGACATTCTAAAAATGAAATAACTTGCAAAGATTGGTTTGTTGTCAATGAAGTAAATGGTTAAAATAATGTTTAAGTTAGCATATGTTGTTGCAGGCTTGGCTTGTGTATTTTTGGAGAAGGGTAAAAGTTCATGGGTTAGAACCAGATATTGTAGACGAACGGTTGCAGTTTTGGATGAACCAAGGTGATAGTACACCCACTTCACACGATGCCGTTGATGGTACCATCTCTCTCTCCCTCTTTCAGTTAAGTTTTGAAAGAAAAAAAAACAGACCTCGTTTATATGCAACCTTTCTTTTGATTTTAAGAAGCAAATGTTTCATTCAGTTACTTGAACCCATGACCAGAACTCGTTTAACTATATATATATATATAGGGGTGGGTTCAAATGAGAACTCAAATTTGGTTGTGAATGTGAGAACAAATGAGAGAGCAACACGTGTCATATTAAGTATGAATAATCTACATTCAGACACGTGTCGCGCTCTCATTTGTCCTCACGTTCACAACCAAATTTGAGTTCGCATTTGAACTTTCCTCTCTCTCTCTCTCTCTCTCTCTATATATATATATATATATGGAGGGAGGTTCAAGGGAAAACCTCAAAGAAAAAACTGAAGAACGTCCTGGGACCTTCATCCGGACGGTATGCACAAATGCATACAAGCGATAGCGATTGAAGCTGCTTTTTTCTATGTACGAGTGCATATTATGTATTAGTGCATATGCACAAATGCATGTTATAAATTACCAGTATGCATTTGTGCATACCGTCCAGATGGAGGGCTCCTAGGGTGTTCTTCAGTTTTTTTTTTTGCGGTTTCCCTGGACCTGACCCTATATATATAAACACACATACATACGTACATACGTACGTACATGGGACAAATCAATTGAGAACCTCGGAAACCATGAGGACTAATCTCAACATATTGTTTCACATTTATTTGATTCATCTAAGGCTAGGATTTCACATTTGTTTGTTTCACAATGTGAAAGAACTATGTATGTTTCACATGGTGAAACAATACGTGTTTTGCAGGTGAGAATAGAAAAACAAGTGATGATACCATTATATATGTTACTCAGTTACCGTGTTCATCGTGAGAACTGTAAAAGTACCCTTATACTGTGTGACGGTTACAACATTCCCACAACTATTTGTTGCATTTGCCGTGTATAAATATTATATACTTAAAAAAAAGAACATTCCCACAATTATTACATATCCTTCACAGTTAAACGTGACGGTTACACACCATATAAAGGTACCTCCACTTGTTTTTCCGTTTTCATATAAGTGAAAATTTTATCACCTGATCTTTCTCTCTCTCTCTCTCCCTATATATATATATATATTGTTTGCGGTTTTTTTATCTCTGCTTGAGAATGAACATTTACTTCAAGTAGCAAGGCAAAAGCATTTTTCATCGTATTTTGACATATTTTTATCATAACAATTTGCACTACTTTTGCAGTTGAGCGTGGTCTTGTTGAGCTTCGGAAATTAGGAATTGAAGGGCAATTGTGGCAAGCATCTCGCAAGTTGATCGACCCAGACTCCGAACATAAATGGAAAATGCACACTAATTTTTGATATTCGTTATGCCTTTTTCTGTGTTTTGTTTCTCTTGTTAGGCCTGTTACGAATTTGTGACACCTTTTTTGACATGTAATTATTAATTCGGATATCGGATGCTTTATAAGTTAAAAAATCCGTTAATAGTGAATCAAGTTACCATTTTCTTGTACCCGAGTTTGTAGTGTGTGGTGGTGAACTCAAACCACTTGGTTACATCGAAATGTAGTGTGTAGATAATACTGATAGCTTTAAAAAAGTTCGTTATAGATTACAAATACAGAATTTGTGATTCAAGACGCAATTGGAAGTGTATCATAAGCACTCACGGTGCACAACTTCTGACATCAATCGCGACTATAAGGTCACTTTTAAGAGTCATGTATGTCTTTCAGTATACTTACTTTTGAAGTATATAATATTTATTCACAACAAATGAACTCATGCACCTTTTACACCTTTAATGAGGTTTAAACCGTTGTCCGTTGACATCCTAGGAGGCTGGCCTTTTACTGGTATGTTACCGTTAGAAAAAAAATACCCTTTTTGTTGTATTTCAGTACACTTCACAATATCAATCTTGAGTTCAAGGTCGCATCAAGGAAGTTACGTTATGCCATCTCGTTTTTCATTTAAGCCATGTCAGATTTATCCGGTTAAAAGACAATTGGGTGTCATATTTATGTCCAAATTTATATATATACCCTTAATGTAGTGTTGGG
The DNA here is from genome assembly GCA_036898165.1 of Silybum marianum. NCBI lineage: Eukaryota > Viridiplantae > Streptophyta > Magnoliopsida > Asterales > Asteraceae > Silybum > Silybum marianum. The sequence goes on along the minus strand of CM072530.1, from coordinate 17,540,616 downwards.
TATGTAGACATGGTTGGACAAGATAGGACAGAACGGGACAGGACAAGAGGGTAGGATTAGGCGGAACAAGTGGCTGTATATCATATTAAGGTTATATATCAAACGAGGGTTAATTAGTAAAACTTTTTTTGTCCCATCTTGTCCCACCTTGTCCAAGTTCTTGTCCCTGTCCCATTTCCACCAAACATGGGACAAAGACTTATTGTCTAGTCCTATGTCGCGCCAAACATGGAACAGACAGTTTTGTCCGGTCCTGTCCCATCCCGTCCTACGTACCAAACACAGCCTAAATGCTTATTTCAAAAGTATGTTTCCACATGATAATTGAATGAAATTACGTTTCATTTAGACGCAACATGTTGCAAGCCACAAGACCGACTTTGTAGTAGTGTTATTCGATTGAAATCCAATGTATGTGGATGAAACAGATCCAATCCGCTTTAGACACTGATCCAATTGATGATTGGATCACATCTATGAGATATTACTATTGTTTATTGACGCGGGTTTGGGCGTGGGCGTGGGCGTGGAGGACCAGGCCTTAATGTTCTTGGAGGCCCATTATTGGGCTACCAAACATGGTCACGCTTAAAAGACCATAACTTTTGCTTCGGGTGTCCATTTCAAGCCTGCAACCGGTCGTTTCGAAGCCTAAAGTGAGAAACACGCCATAGGACCCAAAGAGGCCAACAGACTTTTGAACCCTAAAAACGCTATTTAAGCATGTTTTTGGACATTTTCGTATTTTTTAGTCTATTTTGGCTTTTTCTTTGGACTTTTGTGTTTGACCCAAAATAGTTTTCAGACCCGTTTTGTTTTAGGCCTTCTATGATGGTCAAACTTGAATTGTTGATATTTTGATTTTTCCCAATTTTTAAGTTCTTGTGAATTCGACTTTTGAAGCCTAGGATTTGGTATTCATTGAATCAAACGAATCCTAAAAGAGATTAGCCACGAGTATTACTTGAATCAACGTTCTATTGTTCGGTTTTATATGTTGCATAATTTATTCATTGTATTGGATTGATTTCATCCAATATTAATATATTATGTTCCAATTAATTATATTTTCCTAATCTTCTAAAAATATATATACAAATATCATATAAAAATGGTTAAAACAACGTAAAAAATCCTGCTCATGTGGGTAATGCCAATATATTTGATCGGTTTGGTTTTTATTGAATTTAAATATTTAGGTCTTAGATCCAATCCAATCTAATCAAGATATATTTATCCAATTTTGAAGAATAAGATATGCCCCAGGTGCCGGTTTTTTTTGCTCAGCTCATTAAGCTCACAAAGGAAACTAATTACCCATTTGGCATCACAATCAAAAGATTCTTAAATCTATGTATCAAGGGCATTCTTTGCTGCCTATTTTTGTCATATATAGAGAGAGATATAACATCAAAGATTCTACCTTTCTAAACTTGATTAATCTTTTTCAACTACCTCCGTTTATAATCATATAATATTAAATGAGTTCGTAATCTTGGTGATTAACACAATATTTATATTATAAGTATGCTACGCAAGAAACACAAATAGCGAATTAAAGATGAAGGACGATACAGCCCAAGTGACGGTTTTTGTGGCCATCGAAGACTTATGGAAAGCGATGTCGAGTGACATAAGGCAAACGATTCCTAAGGTTTTGCCGGATTTCGTGGCGGAAGTCGAGTTGCTCGAAGGAGATGGCGGCCATGGTAGTGTGTTACTCTTCAGATTTGGCCCCGGTAAGTCTCATTTCATCATTAAACTAGTGTTTTTGATATTATAAGTATCAACCCATAAATAAAAACAGATTTGGATCATCAGCTGTAGGATCGTATGAGAAAGAGAGTTAGGTGGCATTTGTTTTTTAAGAGGTGCTAACTCTTAAGTCTGATTTCAGTTATGAAATGGTTATGAAATGTTTAAACGAATCAGATATAAGTGGTGATTAAGAGCTTAAAATGAAAAAACAAACAAGGCTTTAATGTGAGAAGTGTAAGAAGCGTAAGAAGGGATCTGGGCCCTTGATCACCTTTAATCTTAAACCCACCTATGAATTGCGCTTCATATGTGGGAATTGATCTGGTGAACCACGATGCATCTCATCATAACGTGCATCCAAGGGTGGATATCCTTTCTTACACTTCTCACCTTAACTCTCATTTTCACCGGAACTCAACCCTAAGATTAGTGGATGGATATAGATGTAGCAAAAATAATTTCAGACATGCACCATATGATCCTTCTATATTATATTTACAAAAATATAGTTCACTAAATTTTATAAGTGGTATCTTTTTTATAACAATAAAATCTTAATAGGACTTTAGGGTTCGGTTCACGTGATACCCAACCTGTTTTCGTGACACCCAGTGAAATTACACTTTTACACTCGATACTTCACAACAAAACATTGAATGTAAAAAAAGTCCAAACCTTTACAGAAAAACACTGTGTTTTAGATGTAAAGAAAATGGTCTCATGGGTCTCACGAAAGCAGCATGGTCTCACATGATCCCAAGCCTAGAAGCTTATGTATTATCTCTTATTTTAAAACTAAATTTGTTACTTCGTAAACCAGCTCATAAATGATCACCTCAACGACCAATAGGCTTTTGGTAAGATGGTTTCTTGATTTTCTTGAATTCTTTTGTTAGCTGTGCCGAAACTCAGTTACCAAAAAGAGAAGATCGTAGAGCTTGATGAGTCACTACATCAAATCGCTCTTGAAGTATTAGAAGGTGGTTATCTGGATAACGGGTTTTCTTCATACACAACTGGTTTCAAGTTCAGCGCGATAGGAGAAGCAAAGACACTGATCGACGTAAAAGTTTTGTATGAAACCAAACCAGGCCATACTCATATACCCGGGGAGACCATAAAAGCACCGATACATTATATCAAATGCCTCGAAAACGTTTTGTCTAATGGACAAATTTCTTGATCAACCGATCTTGTTCAATAGTTTACATATTTGTTTGTCTATTTTCCGGAATCTAAGGAAAATAATGGTATTTGGTTTGTGGTTTGAAAATAATGGGAATGAGCATTGATACTGGGGGATGGTTGGTTAGAGGTATTAAACAGTAATGAAAAATAAAAGACACTGTTTGATTTTATATAATATAATGGACTCATTTTTCCATAAGACTAATTTTTAATATTTGGGGTTAAACTTCATTTCTTTTTCATGCATGAACCAAACACTCCCTGATATTTCGTTCAATATAATGCAATGAGTGATCGTTTAAAAATGGATGATCATCCATGCATGGGTAAATTGGGTGGAATGACCTTTCGTTCCCCAACATTATCAATAGTTATCATACTCCTTTTTCATTACCATTCCCTTTAAAAGAACCAAACATCTATAGAAAACAAATTCCATGTTTGTTAGCACTGAAAATAAGTTGGTACCAAATTCTGGGTTTATATACCTATCACATAAAGCCATGTCATCAATCCGGTAACAAGAGAATTAAAAATAAGGGTGTTTGCAGTCTGGTTTGAACGGTTTAATCCCCCTCCTTAAACCACAAGCCAAACTATATTTGAGACTTAGGATCCAAACTGAGCGATTTAACAACAAATAACCATACCGGTCAAACCCAACCACAAAAGATGGTTTGGTTTGACTAATTTAGAAGTTTTGACCAATTATGCGTTTTAAATAAAAAAAATATAACATCTACTTCCAAAATGAAATTTCTACCTTGTATGACATTATTAAAAACAAATATTAAACCAAACCGTAAAACGAAAATAAATCACCAAACTTAAAAAAAAAACAAGGAGCAAGTTAGAAAAAGTTAAAACAAGTTCACCAACAATAATTGGAATTTTCAACAAACATTGAGCAAGTCGAATGATGATTTGAAATTTTGGATTTTGATGATTTCAGAATTTTCTTTAATTTATGAAATGCGGATAATTTAGAAATAAAAATTAAAAAGTTAATGTCTTGGACAGACTGTTTAATATTGGCCATAAAGGTCGAATCTATTACTTGAAAACTAAGGGGCCGTTTATCAAACGCTTATCCGGATAATACTTACCAAGTCATATTACCTTACCGGAGGAATATGACAAATACAAAAATCTTACCCGGTAAGAGCGAAGACAAGGAAAACAAGGACCAAGAGTCTTACCCCGGTAAGTGATTGCGACAACTCTTACCACGGTAAGCACTTACCGGGTAAATTGTTGCATGCGATGCCGTTTTGGTGGACTAAAATCATACCCGGTAAGTAAATGATAGTATTGAATTTTGCCGGTAAGCACTTACTCGGGTAAGATCCAGTTCAAATCGCTCAACAATCAATAGGTGACTCAACAATCTCCTCTTAGTTGATAATGATACAGATACTTATAAATAAATAAATACAAGGTACTAAAACTCATAAAATTCTTTAAGAATAAGAACTCATAAAATTGGGGATTTATGTATATTATTTTTGGGTTCGTTTTCACTTAGATATTTATTTTTATTTTTTAGATATTTTTTACTATACGATAGGTACAAAACAAATAATTATCAACGAATGCAACAAATAAAGAATGAAGAAGTTTGAAGGTAAATATTAAAATATTAATTGCATCTATACTACGCCTAAACATAAAGTACATAAAGTAAAGAAGAATGTTCAAGAAAAAAACACATAAAGAGATCAACCAACAGAATATCATCCACTTACATACCATCTATTGTATCGTTGGCTGCATTCTTTTCTTTAGTTCATCAGACAACAAAGTACAGAAAACTCTTCTAGCTTCACCAATTTTGGTAATACCAAGTATCACACAAAGTAGTTGCGAATCAACTAGCTATTGGTATTTTAGAGGCACATAAAAAGCTATGTGCGTCCCAAAAGAAAATGCCATGCTCGGGTGTAGATTGAATAGTTTCCTCTGGGTGAGTTTCAACAGTACGAAGGGTAAGGTTTAAGAATATATATCAAGGACCTTTCCTTCCTAACCTTCTAAAGAAGATTATCCTTTTTCTTAGCAGATTGTGAAGTAGAAACATATATGGATCAAACTGAACCAACTTTAGTCGATAGCGTCTTAAGAAGAGAGAGTTGTAGAGGGACACTTATCTTGTAATTCTTTTTAATCATTGAGAACTTTTTCATCAACCGGTCAAAATGATTCAAGACATACTCACGATCCATATTTCGAATTTTCTTGATAAATTTGGTTGTTTGAATTCATTCAAATACTCTGTATGCATGCACCTAAGAAAGTTTTTAGTTCTCACCATTCTATTACCTCAACCAATGATCACAAAAGATTTGGTCCGAATCGTGGATCAATTTTTGAGGACCTTTGATTCAGGTACTCGTAATTGTAGTTAGGGGTGCTCACGGGTTGAAGACACTTTAACAACCCAATCCAATCTTTGTGGTTTGAAAAATCTCAACCCAATTAAAAGTGCAACCCTACCCAACCCAAACTGTACGGGTTGGGTTGGCCGGGTTAAAGCTTTTATATCATTTCACAATTAAACTAAGATACATACATGTTGCTAGTTGAATAAGTGTAAATACTCAAATAATGTTATTTCTCATTAAGCTAGAAAGAAATTTACTCCACTATATATACAAGAAACGAAGCTATATAAGGAAATGATACTAACATATTAAGAAAGAGGAGCTATTACCTACTATATCTAACACGCCTCCTCAAGTTGGAGCAAAGATGTTAATCATGCCCAACTTGCTACAAATAAAATCTATTTATGCTTTCCGTAATGGGTTCGTCAGAATGTCTGCAAGTTGTACTCAATCCTCATGTGCACCTGTTGAATCGATGGAGGGTCTGTCTGAGTTCCTACACCATGGTCTCTGATAAGATGGAAATCCACCTCAATATGTTTGGTCCTCTCATGGAAAACTTGATTCTTGGCTATATGAATAGTTGACTGGTTATCACACTAAAGTCTCATCAAGTCTTCTGTAATCACTCCAAGCTCTCTTAGGAGTCTCCTTAGCCACGTCATTTCACATGACACATTAGCCATGGATTTATACTCTGATTCGGTGCTTGATCGGGAGATAGTACGTTGTTTCTTGCTTTTCCAAGAAACAAGTTTTCCCCTGAAGAATACATAGTACCCTGTAGTCGATCTCCTGGAAATGGGACAACCACCCCAATCTACATCCGAGAAGCCAAATATCCTGCCATCTCCTTCTTTAGTGAATGCACCCACTCGACAGTGGCCCTGATCAAAATAGAGTATCCCTATCCCTGGTGTAGCCTTAAGATACCTCAAAACACGAAGTGTTGCATCCCAATGACCCGTATAAGGAGCGGACATGAAGTGGCTCAAGACATTAACCGGGAATGATATACCTGGTCGAGTAACCGTCAAATAGTTTAACTTTCCAACAAGTCTACTGTATCTCTCTGGATCTTTCATGAGATTTACATCATTTGGAAGTAGTTTTCCTGTAACAAGCATCAGACTGTCCACTTGTTTACACCCTGATAGACCACACTTTGTAAGCTGTTAGAAAGTATTATGTAAAGTATGAATCAGAAATGCCTGTGTCAAACTTCAGAAGGCAATCCAGAAGTTCAACCTCTGATCACTCTCTCATCAGAAGCGCCCAAGGATCTCTAAAGACCTCTGGATATTAACTACTTTACTCACGCGCCTGATGACGTGGCTTGTCACACTTTCCGTATGTAACTGATTCTGTTAGTTGTACAAGTAACGTGTCACTTAGTGATAGGCTATCTTGTTGACTTTATCTTTTGTAATCGTATTAATAGAGTCAGTCTTCACTGTAAGAATGTAACACCCCCATTCCAAAGGAAAGGGAGGTTACTATCAAAACTTAACCAAACGGATAATAAACGGCTCAAAATAAATAAAATGTCCCTATTTTCACTTCCAATAAAGAATGAATCTCCAAGAAAATACCATCAATTATCTTCCATAAATAAATAGATAAATAAAACTCCCAACAAACAAGTAAATCCAATTATTAACCTTGAAAAAAAAATGCTAGTCTAAAACCAATAAATTAAATAAATAGAATACTAACGGAAAGGTCAAATAAATATCTAGAAACTCTTGCAATCGAAATTGAGATCCTTATCTACTCTCCTTCACACGTCCTAGCATCCCCCTTGATTACCTGCCGTGAGAAAGAAAAGGAAATACACGGCTGAGCCAAACGCTCAGTGAACGGATGAACAAATATAGCAAAGAAGGTAATAACAATAATATGCAAAACTGATCTCAAAATGAATGATGGATAATAAAGTTATCAATTTTTAGCGAGTCCAATAATTTACATAGTCAAACGAAAACATACGGAGGAATATATCGAGCTCAAATAACGCATACACTTGAATATCTACAGATAGAACAAGTGTCAGACATATGACCACAATGGCCTGTACATTGGACCTGCAGATCCGCACGTACTATTGTGAGATGCGGCGTTGGGCACTGCACCGACATCCACCATACAAACAAATCACATACATATACTAGGGTCGACCCATACGCCTCCTAAATCAAATACCCATCACACCAAAATAGCTCACCCACGAGCATAAAAGAGGAGACGCCATGATCTGATCACACCGTCACGGTGGGTGCCGCGCCATCGGTGCCACAATGACGTGCCTACGGTACCCCCGTAGGTGGTTAGTAGCTCGAAATACCCGGAATCAAAATATCATAACTCATGTGACATAACGAAACTTATAACACTTTATGAATAGGTCGAAGTCAAGTAAAAGATTTTCCAAAATTATTAGTGATGGTCTCAAAGTCAAACCGAGTCAAATGAACACATATTACCAACAACAAACTTAATAAAAACCGCATTTAATTAATGGTGATGTCGATTAACAACCATGAATCAATTGAGGTTGAACCTCCAAAAACGTTAAGAAACCAACGAATATGACTCGAAAGACGCTATGGAATTTCATATGTTTGAATGCAAATGAACGCAAAGCAATCGATCCCAAAGTTCGTATAATTAATATATATATATATATATATATATATATATGTATATATAAAGAGAGTAAGAATCCGTACCTTAAACCTTATAAATGTATACCAACCACCGAATCCACTTCTTTAATCCCGACCTAAAAACAAAAGCCCAAACGTTAGTATAATTCCTTACCGCTAACTTTGATCCCATAAAGTAACCAACTAAGTTAATCAACAATAACATATAAATAAGACCTAACTAAAGTCTACAAATCTAAAAGCTATATATGGACAAAGGTAACCAAGATGGTTGCAACAAATAAGGACAACAACCATGGTTTAAGAAGAGAACTAAACTTGACATATATATATATATATATATATATATATACGTACACGTACGTATATAACTTGTTGTTGGCCAACCAATCAAACATCCAAAAATGCTAATTTTAATTCATTAAGACCAGCCATTAAGAAGCCCTTAAGATCAGCCCCTTAGCCCATTTCAAACACCCAAAAATGCTAGTTTTAAGCCATTAAGACCAACCATTAAGACAGCCATTAAGATCAGTCCTTTAACCCATTTCAAACACCCAAAAATGCTAGTTTTAAGCCATTAAGACCAACCATTAAGAAAGCCATTAAGATCAGTCCTTTAACCCATTTCAAACACCCAAAAATGCTAGTTTTAAGCCATTAAGACTAACCATTAAGACAGCCATTAAGATCAGTCCTTTAACCCATTGCAAACACCCAAAAATGCTAGTTTTAAGCCATTAAGACTAACCATTAAGACAGCCATTAAGATCAGTCCTCTAACCCATTGCAAACACCCAAAAATGCTAGTTTTAAGCCATTAAGACTAGCCATTAAGACAGCCATTAAGATCAGCCCTTTAACCCAATTATACAGCAGCCCCCAAACAGAAAAATACAATAAAAACTCGTCTCTCGAATGGCCTTAAAAGCAACAGCAACACCAACTAAAAAGCGAGTCGTTTTGACCCGTTTTATACGGTGATTAACATCTCTTTTCGCAAAACTTACCAATAATAACCATTATATTTGACTAATTTCGAGAAGGGAAAGTGCAGAATTTTGGGTTCTATTACCAATTTTAACAACCCTTTTTGCTGCTGCCAATAATTGACTGAATCGGTGACTTTCGGCCAACCGAAACGACTTCGTTTCTACTCCAAACGACCCCAAAGTTTGAAACCTATTAACTAATCAGATAACCTTGCTATCTGAACAGAAACTTAGGGCAGAAACTTACCTTAAAGACGAAGAGGATTCAACGCGACTACTTGAAACCGTTGCTCTCTTTTTCCTCCCGTCTTTCAATCGATCTTTCTTTCACAATCGCTTGGGACTTCTCTGCAATTAGAAGGGTTTTAGATGAGGTTTAAGACGTGGAAGAAAATTCGGATCGTGAGCTGCAGATTAGGGGAAGTTCAACCCCTCTAAAACCCAAACTTACATGTGGGTTTTGCAAAGATGGTCCCTCAACTTTGAGTCCATAACCAAAACTAACCCAACATTAATTTTCCCTTTTTTTTTCCTCTTTTTAAAACTCACGTACAACACATTCCCAAAACAATATTCTTTTCTTTTTGTTTTCTTTTTGGTTCACCACTTGCAATACCTTAGTATGTTTATATATATTATATATATATATATATATAAATATATACATATATATAAAAATGATGGGTATTACAAAGAATGTTGATCATCTTTGAGAGAAATTGTGTGATTCATTCCTACGCATTGTAATCAATTACCAGGTTATTAATATGATTTCTCATTTGATCTTCATACTGTTCTTATTGTTCTTACCATTTAATCTTTGTATCAATATTAATCATAGATCTGTATTGCTTCCGCTCATACTCTGTTATTACGATCTATTGATATATTGTTAAGAAAGGGACCTGGGTTCCAACAATTGGTATCAGAGCTAGATAATCAATCTATTGATTATTCGATCTCGTCCAGTTTGGAGAAATCCCTTTTCTGCAAACAGTAAATTTTAGTTTTAAACTACTGTCCATCATTCTACCCTGTTTTACGAGATTTTGTAATTTCATACAAATTTTCTCTTAATCAGTGGTCATTCAGGTTTATTTCTAGAATTAGTAAGAACACTGTCTCGATTCGATCGATTTGAAGTTTAATTGTTCTAAGTTTCATAAGCTTTTTCTGCATTCTATTAAAACTCCGCTTTCAAAAAAATATGGCAAATCAAAATATGAATGCTATATACACTTCTGGATCTTTGACCAAACCTCCCACTCTAGTCCGAGATGAATATCCACAGTGGAAAATTCGTATGATAAATTTCTACGAAGGACTAGATGTTGAACTATATCCTACTGTACTAAATGGTCCATTCATACCAATGACCATCATTCCAAGGGTTCCTCGTACTATTACAACTGAAGAAATTCTTGCAAGGAATGTTCCTAAGGAAAGGAAAGACTGGGATGATGAGGAACGTGCTAAAGTTGAAACTGCTTAAAAGGCCAAAAGTCTTCTAATAATGGCAATACCAAATGAGATTTTCCAATCTCTAGATTCATGTGAAACCGCAAAGGAATTGTGGGATCAGCTTGAAAATCTGCTAGAAGAAGGCTTAAAGATGAAGAAAAACAGAAGAGCTCAAGCTCTGAATGAGTATAACAGCTTTCAAGCTATTCCAGAAGAGACTCTGGAGCAGAGCAGACCTATCACAGATTTAACGTCTTGATAAATCTGTGCAAGAGGTGTGATATTGTCAGATCAAAGGAAAACAACAATGTCTTATTTCTCAAACGTTTAAATCCAGAATGGTCAAATCTCTCCATGTCTCTTTAGGCAAACCAGGACTTAGAACTGTGGTCTTTACATGATGTTTTTGGTACTCTTCAGGCACATGAAAAGGAAGTTGTTCAGAAGAAGACTTTAGTTGGTGGACCTCTGGCCCTAATATTTGAATCCAGAGGGTTAGGAAGAAGGAGTAAAGAGACTGAGAAGAAAGGAAAAAGTAAGGCATTCATTTCAGAATCAAGTCCAGAAGATGCTTCTGATTCTGAAGATGATGAGATCAAATCTTTTGCTGAATCGTTAGCACTTATTACCAAACAATTGACTAAAAAGTTTGGTAATAGATCTTTTTAAGGGAACAGAAGATTTGATCGCCCCACTCAAACTTATGCTACAAGGCAAGAGATCCATAGAGGTGAAAAATAAGAAGCAGAGAAGAAAGAGGAAGAGTTGCAGAAGAAGAAAGATGTGTGTTACAGATGTGGCAAACCAGTCCATTACTCCAAAGTCTGCAAAGGTACTCTTGTTAAAGACAAACAATATTACAAGAATAAGTACAAGTACAATGTAGATGAAAGAGCACATTATGCGGAGAAGGAGAATTGGATAGATGATCAATCGATTGGAGATGAAGCCATGTTCTGTGGAATGGCTAAGACAGATGAATCAGGAGATCAGCCTTCTAAAACTCCGGTTTGTTCCACTTCTGAAACTTCTGAACTTGAAAACACTATCTTGACTTTAACTGCTGATTTTGAAAATCTAAAACAAAAGCTTTTTATAGAAAAGAAATTGAGAAATAATCTTGAACAAACCTTTTCTACAATACAAAAAGAAAGAGATATTTACAAATGAGAAATGGATATTTTAACTGAAGAGAAACTTGAAATATCAGTTGAGAAGGAAAAGGTTTCCAAACTTTTAAAAACAACAGAAGTTAAACTCAAGGAAGAAAAACAAAATTTTAGTCAACTTCTGGATGTTAAAGATAAAGAGATTAAAGCTAAAGAAAGTGACAGATTGATTTTTGTAGCACTTAAAAACTATTTTCAAAAGGAAAGGGAATATCTGCACATTGAACTACAAAATAAAGAGCTCTTGATTAAAAGTTATCTTGATGCTCAGAAAGTGCATGATAAAATTAATACACAAGTAGAAAAAAACCGGACTTCGTTTTGAGGATTTGGATCCCTACACGTGTAAAAAGAGGTCTACTCTTGACTTTGTGTTTTGTATATGAAAAGAACAAAAACCTGTTTTTCCTATCTTATGTGAACAATCAGTCTTCAAAAAATCAAAATATGAACATGATCATCGTGTGAGGAAATTAAAATATAAAAATATCAAATACTCTTCTGAAAAGGTAACTCATGTTACTTTAAAGAAGGGCGATATTTTCAATTTTGGCTCTCTTACTCACATGTCCTTAAATCCAGAAGCTAATGAATTCATATCTGCGCAGGCAGTAGAAGAGATAAGACTCAATTTTGAAAAAGGCTTGTTAACAACTTTGGATGCTTGTTTTAAATCTGAACATCCAATCTTATCTAACAAAAGTTCAGAAGATCATCTAGAGATTATTCCCTATTCTTTTGTTTTTAAACTCCGAAGTCATAGACATCGATGATTTTGTTACATATCCCTGGGAAAATAATAATCAAAATGATGATGAATTTTTTGAAATCACGGATAAATCTCTATTCAAATATGAAAACAGTTTGCCTTCTACTTATAAAAAGGTTCCAAAGGCTATAAAAAACCCTGATGCTCCATTCCTATATATAAATGAACCTTTTGAAATTAGAGCAGCTGGACCAGAGGTTTCCAAAACTTCAAATGGAATACCAATGTTCTCTGTTTCTCCCGAGAAACAAAGACAAGAGGTTCCCATTCATCCAAATTTTATTGGGGTGTGTCTCAAAGCAAAATCATGTCTAGAACTTGAAAAGGAGAAAGATATTAAAAAGAAAGTAAATACTAATTTCCAATCTCCAAAATCTCCAAAATCCAAGTTCCAGAAGTCTACTTACATTGAAAAACGAAAATGGAAAGCTAACTCCTCAACCTTTGTTTAAGTAAAATCTAAAGTTCAAGAGAAGTCTCCTCAGAAGCAGCCGTCAAAGAAGAATTCAGATGTTCCAAAACATAAATCTAGACTAGATAAGAAGTTCAATTGAACAACTAGTGCTAGAATAGATAGAAATAAGAACAATTGTAATTATCATTCTTGTAATGAAACTTCAATGAATTCTTTTGTGTTTTAGTATTCTGAATGCTTCTCTTTACTCTTGAAACTTAAACAATTTTTCTCACGGCCTTCTAGTTATTTCTCTAATAATAAGAAACACTCAAGGCAGCACAAAAGAAATACAAATACCACAGGAAAACCAGCGGTCTCTGGAAATCCTAAAATCAACTTGGCTCAAAAGAAATTTACAAATCAAAAACCTAAACCTGACATTAAAGGACCCATTATGAAATGGGTACCTAAATCTCTCTGATTTTGATTGTAGAAGCAGCGTGTGCATATCTGGTATCTTGACTCGGGATGCTCAAGGCACATGACTGGAACCAAAAACTTAATCTCCAAATTTAAAGATAAATCAGGTGGAGCAGTAACTTTTGCTGATAATGGTAAGGGTCAAATAAAAGGCTACGGTACTGTACAAGAAGGTAGCATTATCTTATCCAAAGTAGCACCCGTTTCAGGATTGAAACATAATCTTTTGAGTGTAAGTCAACTGTGTGATTCTAAAATGTTAGCTGTATTTGATGATAAACACTGTTACTTACTCTCTCGAGCAAGTGAATTGTTGTGGAAAGCTGACAGACACGGAAATATGTAGTTAATGAACTTCACTTCCAAGAATGCGACAGAATCTCTCTGTCTCATTTCGAAGAAAAGTGAAGTAGCTTGGCTTTGGCACCACAAACTCTCGCACTTAATTTTCCTAATCTTGAACTACTTGTAAAACATAAGTTAGTTACAGGTCTCCCAGAGGTAACTTTTCAAAAGAGCTTCACATAAAACCAAAAGTGACCATTCATGCAATCGACCTCTGCAAATGCTTCATGTTGACCTCTGTGGTCCTATTGCTATTCAAAGCCTATCTGGGAAAAAGTATATTCTCGTACTAACTGATGAATTTTCCAGGTACACATGGCTTGCATTTATTAGATAAAAGTCTGATGTTCCAATAGTTTTGAGGAACATGATGACAAGGATCCAAGTACTTCTGCATCAAAAGATCCAGCAATTAAGAAGTGACAATGGGACAGAATTCAAAAATGCCTAACTTGATGAATTTAGGTACTTCAGAACCAGACCTAGAACCAATTCCAGAAGCTCAAGCAGAAGATACAGAAGCTTCTCCAGAACCAGAACTAGAGCCTATTTCAGAAGCTCAAGAAGAAGATACAGAAGACACAGAAGTTCAAGCCTAAAAAATATCTCAAACAAGGATGAAAAAATGGACAAAGTCTCATACTCCAGATCTAATAACTGGAGATCTATCTAAAAGGGTTAAAACAAGATCTGCAACTGCTAATGAAGTCTTCTTTGTAAACTTTCTAAGCATGATAAAACCAAAGAAGGTTAATGAAGCTTTACAGGAACCAAGCTGGGTGGAAGCTATGCAAGAGGAACTTCTTCAATTCGACAGAAACAAGGTGTGGAAATTAGTACCTCTACCAAAAGACAAGGTAGCCATCGGTACTAAGTGGGTTTTCAGAAATAAAAAGGATGAAGATGGAGTAATGGTCAGAAATAAGGGAAGATTGGTGGCTAAGGGCTATTGTCAAGAAGAAGGGATAGATTACGATGAAACATTTGCTCATGTAGCAAGACTTGAAGCAATAAGACTTTTTCTGGCCTTCTCGGCATACAAAGACTTTAAAGTATATCAGATGGATGTTAAATGTGAATTTCTGAATGGAAATCTCAAAGAAGAAGTGTATGTTGACCAACCTTCTGGATTTGAAGATGCTAGACATCTAGATTATGTCTATCTTCTGGATAAAGCTCTATACGGATTAAAGCAAGCACGAAGAGCCTGGTACGAACGTTTATCTAAATATATGATCAGTCATTCATATGAGAAAGGTAAGATCGATATCAAGTTATTCATCAAAAGAGGAAAAGGTACGCTTACTGTTGTTTAAATCTACGTGGACGACATCATATTTGGTTCTACTGATCAAGCAGAAATTGATCTGTTTTCAAAACTAATGGAAAAGGAATTTGAAATGAGCATGATGGGAGAATTAACATTCTTCTTAGGGCTACAAGTCAAACAAACCACTTCTGGCATTTTCATAAATCAAGCCAAGTATGTTTCTGACATGTTAAAGAAATTCAAACTTCAAAACTCCACTACTATGAAAACTCCTATCTCTCCTAGCACGAAACTTGATCCTGATCTCTTAGGGAAATCAGTTGATGTTACAAGCTATAGAGGTATGATCGGATCACTTCTGTATTTAACTGGAAGTAGACCAGACATCATGTTTGCCACTTGTCTCTGTGCGAGATTTCCAGCCAATCCAAAAGAATCTCATTTGGCTGTTGTAAAAAGAATTTTTTGATACCTAAAAGGAACTCCATCATTGGGTCTCTTGTATCCTAAGAATTCTGGATTTGATTTAATTGCGTATACCGACTCTGATCATGCAAGTTGTAAGTTAGACAAAAAAAGTATCTCTGGTAGCTGTCAACTTCTGGGAAACCGGCTAATCAGTTGGACCTCCAAGAAGCAAAACTGTGTTTCAACATCTACAACAGAAGTCGAATATGTTGCTGCTGCTAGTTGTTGTTCTCAAGTTATCTGGATGAAAACTCAACTTAGAGATTATGGTCTTGTGTACGATAAAATTCCCATCCTCTATGACTCAGAAAGTGCTATTGCTATCATAGAAAATCCAATGCAACACTAAAAAACAAAGCACATTGATGTCAGGTATCATTTCATAAAGGATCATGTGGAGAAATGTACTATTGAAATTTATTTTGTAGGCATGTGTTGCAACACAAGATAACCGTACGGATTCAATCCTTGCATCGATCCCACCAGCCGAGCAGACCTTGTTACGACTCCTCGTGGCTATGGTGGTAGCATGATCATAGGAGGGTCTCTCTAGTTTACCTCTGTACGAGCAAGTTCCTTCGAGCTGCTCGCATGAGAAGTAAGAGGGGACCATTGATTTACCTCTAGCTGGCCGGTAGGCCACTGATTACCAACTTGTTGACATTTTTACAAAAGCTCAGGATGGGAAAAGATTCAATTTTCTTTTAAGCAAGTTGGGTATGTTAAACATGTAACTAACTAAGATTTCAAAATCTAATTAGCTACTTATTTAACATATTCTTTTCTTTATACTTAGTTATTTTCATAACTTTTCATTAAACTAGAGTCACCCAAAAGTCTCTGGACATCTCTGATTAATGGAAAATGACTCAGAAGCACTCAGAAGTCTCTGAATGCCTCTGTTCACAAAAACACTTATTTTTCATCCAAGCACAGGAAAAGACAGCGTACAAATGCAAAATTTGAGGGGGAGCTAAGCTTACAAATTCAAGGGGGAGCTAAATATGCAATGGTCAAAGGGGAGCTACATTTGATGATTTTAAGGGGGAGCATTCCTATGCAAACTTGATTTTCTCTTCTTAGAAATTTTTGCGAATTTGTTACTTCTGAACTAACTCTTGCCGTCAAGGTTATTCGAAACTCTCAAATTCAATCAAAGTTCTTCCGAAATGACTTTCACCTGTCAAAATGCTTTCGTATTTTGTTTTAAAATGCTTTCATCAAACTTCAAAAATTTTAATTTCTTTTGAAATTTTTCTTAAATAAGATTACTTCTAAACTAACTCTTGCCTTCAAGGTTATTTATAATTTTTTTATTTAATCAAATTTCTTCAAAAATTAATTTATATAGGTTAAAAGACTTTCATTTAAGTTTAAATTTTTTTAATCAATTAATTTTAATATTCCTTTTATAAAATTAACTTTCAAAATTATTCTTTTAATTCACATTTTAATGTTGATTAATTGGTAATTTTCTTAATTATTTTTGAAGGGAATATTCAAAATAATGAAAGAGGAACCAGTTTTCTTCAAAATCCTCACGAAACGTTACATTGCCAAATTGCTGTCAACACGCGTTCCCTATCCCTCTTTACATGCGTACTTGACCCTCCACGTGTCATATATCCATGGTTTGCATGTTTGCACTCAAATCAATCGAGAACCGTTCTCTAATCCCCAATTCCCAAATAAACCCTTCCCATTCTAACCTCTATCCCAAATCTCAATTAAACCCTTAATCTTTAAAACTACTCGAGTGCATTATCAAATCCTACTATATGAACTCGAGTAAACCTCCAATTTCACTTTTCACCGTCTTCAACCTCCAACCATGACTGTGCTCTATTGCAAAGCTGCAACTTTCGATTCTCAATCTTCCCCAAAATCTCACAAATGACAACCCCGAGTGCAAACATGAATGTTCATGATGAAGAAGACAGGCTGATCGATTCCACTGCAGATAGTGCTCCAATCATTCGATTGCCCATCAAACCCAAAAACGTTCAAGTTCTTTTGGATCCCAACACGTATCTATGTGAATATCGAGTGTTGATAGAGTTTTTGCACCATCATCAGATGAACCGAGCCTTAACGCTTACAAATCCCAATGTTCCGGAGGTGTATGTTTAAGAGATGTGGCAGACTTTGTATATCAAAGACGATAAAACCTTATCTGGAAGTTTTAGCCATCCTACAAACCCTGAAAATACCATTGAAGTACCCATAACCAAGAAGAAGATTGCTAGATACTTTCATGTTAGGACTTATAATTTTGTAGAATCCTTGAAAGATTGTGCCAAAAATGTAAATTAAGGAATGGATAAGCTTTTGTAATTAAGGAAACTTTAGTTGATCTTAAACTCTAAACATTCCTTATACAACTCAAACTCTCTAGTATATATAGAGGCTTAGATCATTCATTAGAAAGTACTTCATATATTGAGAGAGAAAGCTATAGATATTTTGGTGCTTACATTGTATTCACATTCACAAGTAAGATATATGAATTATGAAGTTCTTCATTATTGTTCTTAATTGATTTACAATTATTATTGCTTTAAATCTGTTTCCTGTCTTGTACTTGATACACTGGGATCAACAAGTGGTATCAGAGCCAAACGATCTAAGATTTGGACCAATTCTGATCGAATTCGCGAAACAAAAGGTAAAATTTTCGTAACTGCTGTTTTGGTGTTTTATCGCATAGGCTTACCCGACAAAACCCCAAACACCCTTTCTGTTTATCTTTTATCACACCATACCTACCCTGCTTAGACTCGATTTATGTTCTTATCAATTTCTTTCTTTAAGTTTAATCGAGTCTCAAACCCAGTAGTATTAATCGATAAATAGGTTAATTTTTATTTTTCTCGAGTCACGTTTTGTTTTTCCTTTTCTTTTTGCTGTTTTATCGCCATAAGCCAACCGACATTCATTCAAAACTTTAGTTTTCATCGCATCAATAGCAGCCGATAAAACTTCAAACTTTTTACAAATCTGTTTTCACTGTTAATCTGCAAACCACTTTCGCTTATTTTAGCATTACTTTTGCTATTCTTTTTCAACAGAAAACTCAGGGTCTATTGATTTCTGCAGCTTTTCTGGATAAAGAATCCTCTAGTAAACATCTTAAGCCTTAGGAAGTTTGCAGTAACCTTAACTGAGAAAATCTGGAACACGAGAACTTAGCTGTTCTTTTCCTTAAAAGACTAGATAACTCTGTTACGCTAGATCTTTTGGTCAAGAAACCTTCGTGTCTTAGCTTTCAGGTTCATCGATTAAAAGAACAAAACAGATTTTTTTTTCCTTGTTTTATCGCATCTGCTAATAATTTTTTTTTCTCGACTTCAGCCTACAGCTTTTATCGCGTCTAGGTAACCCGATAAACAACCAATATTGAGTTTTTGTCGACTTTAGGTGACCCGATATATCTTTTCACCTTATCTATCTTACCCGATATTTCCTTTTAATCGATCCTCTTTACCCGATAAACTCAGTTACTTGATATTCATTGTTATCGCATCTCAAACACCCGATAAAACACTAAGCACAGTTACCCGAGATAAAATCTTCAATTTGCGAAATCTCAGAATTTTTTCAAAACTTTCTGATCGAGATCTGAATAAAATCAAGTACAATGACTTCACGGGAAACTATGGCCATCGTTACCGACACAAGACCTCCAATTCTATTCCGAGGGGAATATCCCCAATGGAAAGATCGTTTTCTGGATTTTGTTGAGAGAAACGATTTTGCCGAGGATATCATGCGCTCCATAAAGGAAGGCCCTCCGCCTGTCCTATATCATGACACTCCTGCTATGCCTAACAATGATCCTCCTATTGAGGCTAGACGAGAAATCAATCCCAAGAGTAAATACACCGATGCGGAAACGAAAAGAGCAAAAGGAGATCAACTTGCTCGTTCATTTCTATTACTCAGTATTCCGAATGATATATACATGAGTATAGATAGTCACAAAAGAACGGCAAAAGGCATGTGGGAGCAAATCGAGAAGTATATGCTGGGTACGAAAATCGGTACACAGATGAAGATTACAAATTGTATTACTCAATATGAGGAGTTCAAAGCGAAGGAAGATGAAAGTCTCACTGACACATACACTCGATTCGTTTACCTAATCAACAAACTAAACAAAAATAAGATACGCAAGTCAAATATCGAAAACAACGTGAAGTTTGTTAGTAATCTTCAACCTGAATAGGGCCGATTTTCCAATCAAATAAACACAACAAATTTCTTGCTGAACTCGATCTTCACGAGGTCTATGAGACTCTACAACAAAATGAAGCGGAAGTTCTCAAAGTTATGGAACAAAACCGCAAAGCCAAAAAGACTCCCGAACCGATCGCCCTAGTAGCCAAAGAAGAAAAGTTTACGACTCGAAGCATACCTCAAGAGAAGGCATCAGATCTGGAAGAGGAAGAATATGTCGATCCCGAGATAGCCCAATTTCAAAAACAACTGGCTTTTCTCACACAATCCTTTCAACGTAAGTTCTCTCGTCGTCCGAATAACAATCAATTACGCTATGCTTCGGGACCCAAAAACTTCGAACAAAAAGCCATTTTCGAGCCAAAACAAAAGAAAGACGATACCCGCCCACCGGCTAAACATGAAGACAAATTTAAAGACGAAAGAGTTTGTGTTATAACTGTGGAAAAACGGGACATTACGCTTGTGAATGCAAGAAACCCGTGGTCAAAGATGCCAACTATTTCACGTACAAACTCATGCTTGCCAAGCAAGAGGAAGCCCCCAAAGTGCTAATGGCGGAAGACGATTACTTTCTACATCACGACGACGATGAACCGGATGAAGAAATTCAAGCTCATTTCAGCTTAATGGCTTACTCTGATCCTAATGATGACGACTCATCAACCAACGCTTCCGACTACTCACCCGAGGTAAGTCATTCTGACTATGAGCACTTTCTTTCTCAAATGAGTTTGTTAAACTGTCAATTGAAAGATCTTAACTCTAAATTGAAAATCGAGAAACTCTCAGTTTCCAAATTTGAGGCACGTCTAGAAAATAATCATAACCTACTCATTCTAGCCACGTCCGAGATTGCCAACTATAAGAGTGATGTGCTCAACATACAAACCAAAAATGATGTTTTAACAAACAAAAATACTCAACTTAAACAACAAAACTCCGACCTCACAAAACAATTTAACAAATTCGAAAATGAGGTCGAAGCTTTGTTGTCTAAACTTAAGGTAGTCACAAATAAAAAAGAAGACCTTCTCAACAAACTCAAAACCTTGGAAGTCAAATTGTACAAATTAAGACAAACTGAACAAACAATACATTTAAATGCTCCAAAGGAGTTACGTTCAAAAGCAGGTCTAGGATTTGACAATCCCAAAAGATTGGCAAAGGCCTTATACAACACCCAATATCTAGACCTTGGTCCAGAGTTTAAAATTCAATTTATGAAGTCTAATCCCAAAGTGGAAAGACGAGAAGATTGGAATCGGAAAAATCACAAGTTCCATCAAATTCCTTTTTGCTATCCGAAAGAAGTAGAAAAGGCATCCTCAAGTGGAACTCTTCCACCTACTTATTTTCCCTCATATTCCGACGAAGAACTTCAAACCAACCCTCCGGAATATAAGCCTTATATTCCCACCTTATTTTTAGAAAAGAAAATAGTTCAGCTAGAAAAGATGTTGGAAATTGAACGTTCTTCCTCGGAAAAAGAAAAGGATGCCTTAATCACAAAAATCCAACTACTAGAAAACAAAGTTTTACAATTAAAACCCGAGATTGAAGCTGAATCAAACATATCCTCATGTAAAGCGTTTGTTAGCTCTTACTTGGATGATTGTGAACCTTACTTCAAAATTGATCCAAATTATTGTCCTCCGAAACATATCTATTCCCCCACTCAAGAAGAAGTGGATAAAGAGTTGGATGAACTGGATAACACTAACTCTTCTGAACATAACTTTTCAGATCATGAAAATGTATCTATTAATGCTTTTGATTTCAATCCCACACTTCCAAGTCACAAGGAGTTTATTGATAAAGGTAAGAAGCCGATTGAATCCGTGTCTATTCCAACTGTTGAGGATGAATGTTCCACAAGTTTTTCAAAACCCGAATCATATCAAACAAAGACACTTACACAAATTATTTCTCAAATTTTACCTGGTCATAAAACTCCTGTTAATGTTTCAGCTCTACGCTCTTTAAAGACAAAGCAAATCTGGGTCGAAAGAGACAAAGGCACATCAAAGTCATCTTCCCACAATAAACATAGTTTTCCCGATGTTGCTAGGAATAGTCGCAAATTTTATTTTCCATCTACTATTCATTCATACAAACATTTGATTCAATTTTCCAGAAATAAAATATGTTGCTCAAATTTTGGTGTGAATGACTTTGTGCGTCTGAATGCTTATGGTAATAATCGTTTTCATGATGTGCATAATTATTACAATTCATTTCATTATAGGTATAACAATTCATTTCATTATAAACCTGTTTATAAGTGGGTTCCCAAGAGGCCCTTGACTTCGGCACCGAAACCTGCTAGTTTTGTTCAAGATAGTATGTCTGCTTTCACTAAGACCTGGTTGCAAGGCAGTTCTATCAAATCTCCAATTCACTTGGGTGCCAAAGGTTGCCAAGCCAACTAACCCCGAAGGACCCATTTACAGATGGGTACCTAAATCTTCTTAAATTTTGCAGGCTGGTCATGTGTGGTACTTAGATTCCGGATGCTCCAAGCACATGACCGGAAAGAAGGAGCTTCTTGCCAATTATGTTGAAAAACGAGGCGGCTCGGTACGATTTGGGAACAATCATTTCTCACCTATCAAAGGATATGGTGATATTATCAATGATAATCTTACAATCTCAAGAGTCTCTTATGTCAAAGGACTTGGTCACAATTTACTAAGTATCGGTCAATTCTGTGACAAGGAACTTGAAGTAAATTTCCGTACCGAAAGATGTTGTGTTCGAACATATGAAAGTCAAGAGTTGATTACCGGAACCCGCAAGTATAACCTTTACACCATTGATCTGTCAACGGTTAAACCACCCACTGACATTTGTCTTCTCTCAAAGGTAGACAAAGAGAAAAACTGGTTATGGCATCACAGACTATCCCACTTAAACTTCAAAAATCTTCGTAAACTCGCAAGTGGAGGGTTAGTCTCCGGTCTACCAAAGATGAAATTCGAGAAGTCACAGTTATATGGTACTTGCGAAATGGGCAAAATGAAGAAGGCGTCTCACAAACCAAAATTAGAACACAACACGACACGTCCTCTTCAACTGATACACATGGACTTATATGGTCCCATGAGAACTCAAAGCATCCACGGAAAGAAATACATTCTTGTGATGGTAGATGATTATTCTAGGTACACGTGGGTAAAATTTCTTCGATCGAAGGACGAAGCTCCCGACATAATTATCGCATTTTTGAAGAACATTCAAGTTAGACTGGAGCTTTCTGTCCAAACGATTCGTACAGATAATGCACCGAGTTCAAAAACCGCATGCTTGTCACCTATTTCACTTCTGTGGGCATTACTCATACGTTTTCCGCACCAAGAACTCCCCAACAGAATGGTATTGTGGAACGCCGGAACCGTACGATAGTCGAAGCTGCTCGTACTATGCTCGCTTACTCAAAACTTCCACATCATCTCTGGGCCGAAGCCATTCATACCGCATGCTACACTCAAAACCGGTCGATTATCAACAAAAGGTTCAACAAGACACCGTATGAGCTAATCAACAAACGAATTCCTTCCCTCCATCATCTTCATACATTTGGCGGACGATGTTTTGTTATGAATGATAACAACAATCTTGGGAAGTTGCAACCCAAATCCGATGAAGCCTATTTTCTAGGTTACTCGCCAAATACCTCTGCCTTTAGAGTCTACATGAAAAATGCAAAGTGCGTCACCGAGAGTACAAATGTCCACTTTGACACAAAGGCAGAAATGATTTTCGAACCTCATAGTACCGAACCGTTCATCACTGGCGTGTTAGCTTCCGAACACCTCAGTTCGGAACCTGCTCAAAACCCGACTACTCCAAATCAAAATTCAACATCCGATTTGGATAATCTGTTCCAACACATGTACAACTGACACCCCCCCCAACATTGGAAGTTTCCGAAACACCCACTAGCTCTCTAAATCCTAATCTCGAGAATAATGTCTCAACTGCTGCAACTCCAAATTCGACCAACCCTACTGTCAATTCCCCCATCTCTCAAACAAGCCAACCCACTCCGAGTGAAGTCACTCAACCTCTCCAAACACGTTTAACCGAAACAACCCCTCACACTACATCAAATCCGAAACCATCATCCTCCACGACTCAACCGCCTACCACGTCAAGGGAACTTTCCACCGACGTTTCACCAGCCTTAGAATCTGTGCAAGATCTTTCCCTTGGTCAATACGTGGATGAAAATTCCGGAACCATGACTGCTCAACCACTTCCTTCTACAACCAAATGGATTCGATCTCACCCACCCAACCAAATCATTGGTAACCCTTCCAATCCGGTCACAACACGGTCTGCCTCGACCAATGAATGTTTATTCTCATCATTCTTATGCAAAATTGAACCAAAAACCATTCAAGAAGCTATGCTTGATCCTGATTGGGTTGTCGCCATGCAAGAAGAGCTCAATCAGTTTGAAAGCCTGAAAGTATGGCGCCTCGTTCCCCGACCTCAGCACAAGACAATTATTGGAACCAAGTGGATCTTCAAGAATAAGCAAGATGAAGACGGAATAGTCATACGCAATAAAGCACGACTTGTTGCCAAAGGCCTATCGACAACAAGAAGATATTGACTTTGACAAAACCTTTGCCCCGGTTGCACGTATAGAAGCCATTCGAATCTTCTTGGTATATGTCGCCCATAAATATTTCGTAGTTTTTCAAATGGATGTCAAGACCGCCTTTTTGAATGGTGTTCTTCGAGAAGAAGTATATGTCTCACAGCCGGATGGTTTTGTCGATGCTTCGAAACCCAATCACGTCTATATCCTCGACAAAGCGCTCTACAGACTCAAGCAAGTTCCTCGTGCATGGTATGATAGTCTGTCTAAATACTTGGTGAAAAACGGGTACTCAAAAGGTAAGATCTATCCAACTTTGTTCATCAAAAAGGAAGGTAAAGATATTATGCTTATTCAGATTTATGTAGATGATATTATTTTCGGCTCGACTAACCCTCAACAATGCAAACATTTCTTCGAACTCATGACGGCAAAGTTCAACATGAGCATGATGGGAGTAATGAATTTTTTCCTTGGCCTACAAGTAAAACAATTTTCAACGGCAATATTCATTAACCAATCGAAATACATCTCCGATATGTTACATAAATATAACATGACGACATGTACTCCGATTGGGACTCCCATGTCTCCGGGATCAAAACTACACGCTGATCCATTGGGTAAAGCAGTAGATCCCAAGACTTATCGGGGAATGGTTGGTTCATTAATGTACTTAACGGCTAGTCGACCGGATATAATGTTTGCTACATGTCTTTGGGCAAGATATCAAGCTTCTCCCAAAGAATCACACCTTAGTGCAATTAAACGCGTTTTTCGCTATTTAAAAGGTACTATTGATCTTGGCCTCTGGTATCCTAAGGATACGAGCTTCGAGTTAATTGCTTTTTCAGATGCTGATCATGCCGGTTGCATGCTGGATCGAAAAGGCACAACGGGCCACATTCAGTTTTTGGGAGACAAACTGGTGAGCTGGTCTTCGAAGAAACAAACTTATGTGTCTACTTCATCTGCAGAAGCCGAATACATCGCTGCCGCAAGTTGCTGCTCTCAAGTCATATGGATGCGCACTCAACTCAAAAACTATGGCTTCTGGTTCAATAAGATTCCGATCTATTGCGACTCAAAAAGTGCAATTGCCATATCAAGCAATCCGGTTCAACACACAAAGACAAAGCACATAGATGTAAGGTACCACTTCATTGAAGACCACGTCGAACGAGGTACAATCGAACTTTACTTTGTAAATACAGAACTACAACTTGCCGACTTGTTCACAAAGGCATTGGATGAAAAACAATTCCAATTTCTAGTGTCCAAGTTAGGCATGCTCAATCTCCGCACTTAAAATTCAAATCTTTCATATTAACCTGTACAAAACGTCCAGTCATATAATAATGCACATTCACCCTTACGGATGAATGTTCACATTATCTGACTTCTCATTTTGTAAAGTTTAAAAAAAAAATCAAGTTCTGTCTTTTCACTTATTCTACTTCGTTCGTCTTGTATCTTGTACTGCTAACAAAACTTCAAACTGTTTCGTTACCAATTCTGATTCCGAAGGGGAGCGCCAAGGTAAGTTGTACTTTACTCGCATCTTAATAGGAGGAGATAAAATTTCTTATTTTAGGCACCATTCATGGGGGGAGCACAATCTTACATTTTTCTCTTCCTTTCGGGTACACTTGAGTTTTTGTCGCGTCTATAGGACTCGACATACTCTTTTTGTCGCGTCTATAGGACCTGACATACTTTTTTGTCGCATGCTTAGGAACCGACATCCTTAGATGTCGACTTCTTACCACTCAACATATACCCATGGCCCAAATCACTTCATGCCACGTGTATCTGGCCCACTATTTAAAAGGTTTGGCCCCACCTTCACTGTTCATCTTTCCAATTCCCTCTTCATCCTCTTTCCCACTAAAACTTTTAAGAACACAACCTTCCACATCAATTTCCAAAATCCTCGAGTTTTCGAAATCTGATTACACCACCAGGTTCATATTTTCTTTTAGAACAACTTTAATTCTTGCAATTTTCTGTTTAAATTCTTGCATGTGCTTCTATTTTATCAAAAACTGTTCGGTTCCCAAATGGATTAAAACCTTTGGTTTTTCCGATTTTCATGGTTATGGTTGCTCCTGTGCTTATATACTTGTAAATACTTGTTCGAAAGTGTTCATCGATCATCATCCTTACCTAATCGAGGCATAAACTGTTGATTTGTGGCCTTAATAAGGTTTAGGTTAGCCTAACTGTCACTTAGGGTTTTTCTCAAAAACTTGAATGTTTATCGGGTCATACAGTATCGACAAAAACTCAACCTCTGATGTTCATAAAGCCTAAGGATTTATGTCGGGTCCCATACAGCCGACAACTGTCACAGAAAACCAAGGATTTTTGTCGCGTCACCAAGATCCGACATAACTGCCTTAAGTTTACATCTGCTTTTGCAAAACCAGACGAACACCTTATCCCTTTTGTCGACTCATTGAAACTCAACATACATTCCTTATAAGTTTCTCGGCTTAAATAGGACCCGACATAATTTTATGTCGATAGCTACTCTGCTCATGGTTGGAACTTTTTACCGAGTCTATAATACTCGACATAAATTTTTATCGGCTTATCCACACTCGACAAAATTTGTTTGTCCATTACTATACACCCGATAACCAACTTAACCCAACATCCTGTTATGTCGTCTTCGCTTCAATCGATAAACCATCCTGTGCTCACACAAGGTTGTCGACCCTCTTCACTCGATATTCATAGGGTTCTCGAGTTTATCAGGTCTCATTATAGCAGAATGACCCGACATCCTCACTTAGGTTTTTTTTTTCTAACCTATTTCAATGGTTCTCTAACTCTTATTTTCAGTTCTCATGGCTGCCATTCAAGACCCGAACCAGTCTGATGACGAACATCCTCTGCCATCCGAAAGATCATCCCAACCGAGCATCCATCTTCCCAATCGCGAAGATGTGCTCATGCCACAAGCGGAGAAGAAAGACTTAGAGCCCAACAACCATCGCCTAGACATGAGCATGATGGTGGAACACCAAGTCATCATGGAAATACTAAAGAGACATCCACTCCGCTATGCCTTCAGCTTGGAACATCGCATACCGGCCTTTTACATACAACAATTCTGGTACACTCTAACATACCATCCGGTGGAAGGCAATCACCAATTCATGGCAAGGATTGATGATTACACATCTCTCCTGACACACTCCCGACTACGAACCATGCTACGAGTCCCAGTATCGGTTCACTATGACGACCCAGTGGCCGAAGAGGAACTATAACGAGATATTGTTGCCCTCGGATATACCACTACACTCACCTCGGTCGGCCACTTCAAGCGCATGTTCTTACCACCAATCTAGTTCACACTATTCACAATAGTGAATCGTTGCCTAACGGGGAAACACACCGGAATGGACCGCGCAAGCACGGCGACCCTGCGGATATTTCACGGCATCGTCTACAATCGCAACTACGACTACGCAACACTTATATGGACGAATACGGTCGAATATGTCAATCAAAAGGGCACCGGACGCGATAAGAAGTTTCTGCCATTTCAGCAGTTCATACAACTATTCATTCATTCCATGATGCAGTCAAACCCGCAAATTCCACGGAGACAAGGTTCGCCTCTTGGCCCTTCCTGCATTAAACGCTTTATCAAACTGAATGACCAAGTCTTTCCAAACATTATGCCTATACCTGAAGCCCTATTAGCAATAGCGGATCAGAATGCACCTAGTGTGATAGCGTATAGGGAGAGACACGGCTTAATGGCTCCTCAAATTCCGATGGAGCCTGCCCAAGAGCCAAACCAAGAGGAACAAAATGAGTTGGGTGAGGGTCCATTAGCAAATGAGCATGTTCACGATCAAGGGGATCCTGAACAGGGGAACGAACAAATAATAGAAGAGAGGGGAAATGACGAGGGGGTGCATCTGATCCAGCAATCCAACCTTCCTCCAACCCCAACATTCCCATTCCACCTCCAATCCGAAGCACCTTTGGAACAACCTCTCGCCCAAAGGTAAGACCACAACGACGGAAAATCCTAGTCAGTAGTGACCGAGTCATGCGCGAATACTCCTCATCCGACTTTGATACTGATACAAACCCTAAGCTTGATGACAGTTCTGAAGACCTTCGACCACGACAACGCTGCCGAATTACTACTGCCGATGATGCAATCACCCGTATTGGCCGACAATTACCTCTCCAAGAATCCTCTTCCGACAATGCCACCATGGAGTTTGGTCCAGATTTCACTTCTCAACCCGATCCAACATCTGAACCCGAACAAATCCAACAACCTGAGCCACATGAAGGAGACATAAGGAGAGCGGAGGGAGACGTAGTAGAAAAAGAACAAGTAAGCGTGAGAGAAGGGGAGCTTAATATGCAAGAGAGTGAGATACCATCAACCACCTGTCGGGTAACCGAGTTTCATGTTGATACTCATCGGTTGAGTACCAACATAGGACAAGACGTTGTGGACCCAGTAACGCAATTGCACGCCCCACCCAGCCACTCGGTAGACTCACAATAGTCTACTGTTTCAGCACTACTAGTGAGTTTAGCTCCTACTCTAGTTCCCCTCTTCTCGGGAGGCATAACTATTGAAAACAGAAGTAGTATCTCACCTACTTCGACTTCAGTTCTCTCCACATCGAGTCTAGATCCTCCTAGGACACAAGCGTCATCACACTCCGATAGCCTTCGTGGCACGGACGGAACTCCTATAGTGATGTCGATTCCCGACATTTCACGAGGTTTGGGAGGAAATCCTACCAGCGCCACATCAATGCCAATACTGAATGTAGGTCCCGCAGTTGCTTCAACTACGGTGACAACGGGTGCTCTTAGTGACCCTGGATTTCCCACTTCAGGTACTATAACTCATCCACACTTCACGGTCACACCAAATATGCAAGCACAAGTGGGCGATGCATTTCGCCAGGTTCGAAGTTCCCTAGATCAGCATGAAGCTCACATGCATTTACTGTTCCAACAAGACCTAACTACGGATACCCGAGCACGTCCAAGCAGCTCTCACACAAGTACAAGTCGATCACCACCCCCTGCAACACCATCAATCTCTTCCGATTCCGAACAGCCCTCTGACCCTCGATCTCCACACCCTCATTCGTCACCCCGCAAATCCTAGTTCAATAGAGATGAACTTATGTCTATGTTTCTAGCGGATTTACTTACGGAGGCGGAAGCACGGGGTCTCTCGGAAGACGATTTAGCGGGCATACTTCGAAGAAATCTGCAAATACCAACTGTCACACGTCATGAATTTGATGTGTTCCGAGCCCACATTGATGAACGGTTAGACGCGATGGAAGCACAACAGAAGAAGAGAGAAGATGATATCCTTGGATCGATAGAAGCCCTATGTCTGGAAATTCAACAATCTTGCCAACCGGCGGAACATCTCAAGCGCCGTCGACCTAATCAGGACGATCCGGATTCCGGTCCCAATTGCCCTGAGGGGAAGACACGTCGCTGAGTTGCAAGAGCTCAGCCGTCGGTTAGCACAAGAACTCCACAAGCTCCAAGATCAGCAACGGGTACCTCAACTCGTCCACAAGCCACTCCTGCCAGCCAACAACAAAATCAGCCAACGGTTGAAAAGCCTTCGGGTGATTTTGAAGTTGGAAGTGCGTCTCGAGCACAAGAACCCGAACCAAACATGAAGGAACTGGTAAACGTTCAGAATCTAAGAGTTCAAGTTCATAACTGGTTCAAAGATCCTTATGCTCCGGTACTCGGTGAAGAAGATTACCTACACTTACAGCATGAAAATCTTGCTTATCAACCTGGAGCTCCAGCTGCTACAGGTTTACTGCCACATCAAATCAGGTGGGAAAGGATTCTGATTGAAAGAGACTCCAGATGGGCAAATCAACAAATCATAGTTCCTTATCTTGAAGAAACGATGAGCAAGATATTTGTGGAAAAGAAAAGCGAAGAAGATTTGTCTCACGTTCACCAAGTCATGGATACGAATCCGGAGCAAACAAAAGAGTAGGTATGGTTATTGAAGCTGAAAGCCCAATCTCCGGAAAAGGTTATGTATCGATTCAAGATTGTTGGAATCAAAGAAATCAGCTATGAAAAGCGGCTACCTGTCAAGTTTCCATCCTTCCGAGTACTGCGAGAAAACGGAAAGGAATATTATTTCACCGAAGATGATTTTGTAAACATTGTTAAGCATGTACAGAGAGAGCTAAGATTCAACTATCTTCATGATCTACAAAGAGGTATAGAAAGCAAACAAAAGAAGATTTATCTGAACAAGCCAGATCAAAGTATTCCAGGGCTCGACCAACTCGATGTGCTTACTTTTCGACATGCTCCAGCGTTTGGTGTGGTGTACTTAAAGGCTACTGGGGAGAAAAGATTTCTCAGATTCTCAGAAGTTGCTGCTTACTCAGATGGTACTCTAACAGGTATTCGCAATAGATTATCTGCTGAAATCAGTACTAACATGAAGAAGAAGCCGAGACAGTTAAAGACAGATCAAAGAGAGGACATTCTTAAAGGTATTGAGCTGATTGACAAGAGACTGATCTATCGCCAAACTCTTCGACGTTTTGAAGGGATGTTCGAGCTGAGAAGATAAAGACACTTTATGTCACAAAGGGGGAGATTGTTAGGACTTATAGTTTTGTAGAATCCTTGAAAGATTGTGCCAAAAGTGTAAATGAAGGAATGGATAAGCTTTTGTAATTAAGGCAACTTTAGTTGATCTTAAACTCTAAACATTCCTTATACAACTCAAACTCTCTAGTATATATAGAGGCTTAGATCATTCATTAGAAAGTACTTCATATATTGAGAGAGAAAGCTATAGATATTTTGGTGCTTACATTTTATTCACATTCACAAGTAAGATATGTGAATTATGAAGTTCTTCATTATTGTTCTTAATTGATTTACAATTATTATTGCTTTAACTCTGTTTTCTGTCTTATACTTGATACACTGGGATCAACATTTCATTTTCCCCAACCTCTCATCGAAGTTGAAGACCAGATAGTGCCCAATCCTGATCTTAAACACAATCCATCAACAGAAGCGTTGTTAGCATTCATAAACTTTTTGGGCTATAATGAACATCTCACCAAGCTTTCTGAGTTCAAGAGGAAAAAGTTACCTCTGATGTGGAATGTCCTTGTATCCATACTCAACAAAAGCCTCACTTTCAAGATAGGGTCTCTAGATCAGGCAAGCAGAAATATCCTAACCATCATGTATGGTATGTACTTCAACCGACCCTTGGACTTTGCAAGCCTCATTTTCCAAGAAATAAGCGCAGTAGTTCACCTGAAGGTTCTTCCAGCGCTCATGTTCCCTAGGTTTCTGGCTCTCTTCTTTCATCGAGTCATTGCTATCTTAAATGCCCCAATCATTCAACCTTTGTGCAAGATTTCAACCATGAACTCTCACAAACCAACCATTGACCTTGCCGGCTACCCTGTAAGACGCGAACTATCAAGGTACATGCTCGAACTAATTCCTGAAACCGCTCCTTATCTTAACTCTTATGGAAGCTCTATGGTACACTCAGAACAGAGAGTACCTACCCCAGAGCACTTAGAGCCTAGAATAGATGGTGAGGGGTCAAATGAGCTTGAGACTGAAAATAATACGAGTGAACAACCGAGCGTTTCTAACCATGCCGAGTGTTTGCTAAAAGAGAGCCAAGAAGATGTCCATAGAAACACATATGTGAGTTTCTCGCCAAGTCCAACCAGAGCAACCACATTTGCTGAGGTAGATGCCAACACATCTACACTCATTGACTAAGGACAGCTCGATCCAAACCTCCTTGAAACCAACCGAGCAGAGGGTCTTTTTGCCTCTGACTCAAACACAGCTGGGGAAACCACCTCATCTTCATCATCGTCTCAAAAGGATGATGATGAAAATATAAGAGTTCCATCGTCCCAGAACTCGCCATCTCCTACACGTGTTGTTGTCTCTGTGACCAACACAAACTTACGAAATACAAAAGACACGTCTATGCCTTCTGCTAGTGTAGATGCCTATGAAATCCTATCAGTGGGGTTAAGGCCAGGACTTGCACCACTTACCGGAGTCTTCGGACTTTTTCAAGGTAAGCACACATTGATTGACTCTCCACCCTCTGATGCTGGAGACAAAGTCAACAATGTCTGAACATCCGAAGAGGTGACTGCTAATAACAGCCCTCGAAGACTGGATGGAAGACCCTCCATGTTCAACATCCAAACAGGCGTGAATGAGGGCCTCTCTGAACACGAGAGACAAGGGGCCCCATGTATTGGGGATGCACCGGTTACAACATCTGACTTTGTCACAAATACAATGTTCAATGTATTTGTTGATCAAATGAAAGGATCTATGGTGGATCTAAAACAACTTATAAGAAACTCAGAGGTAAGCCTAAAGTCAGAAATTCAGACTCTGAATTCCTCCATAAGCTCAATTCACACAACTCAGAAAGAACAAACTCAAGCTTTGGAAGACCACAAGAAACTTTTTTCTGACAATGCTGACTCTCAGAAGAATTCCACCTTGGATCACTTCAATAGGTTGGATGCTGGAATAAAAGCCAACTCAGACGTCATCTTCAACATTCCAACAGCTATCCCCTCTCCAGAAGTTACCATTTTAGCTTCTGAATATGGCGCCTTTGTTGCTGTCATCCAGAAGCTCATCAATGCTGTAGTACCCTCTGCGACCTCTACATCAACAGGTTCTACTCTTCTTCGCCAATCAGACTTGGTATCTTTCCAAAAGTCTATTATGGAAAAATTCAACACCGTCAATGCCAAGTTTGTATCCAAGATCAACAATCATAGCTCTAATGAGTTAGCACAGAAGGTATCTAACTTAGATGCTTCTGTCTCACGGCTAACTTCATT
Source organism: Silybum marianum (assembly GCA_036898165.1). Taxonomy (NCBI): domain Eukaryota; kingdom Viridiplantae; phylum Streptophyta; class Magnoliopsida; order Asterales; family Asteraceae; genus Silybum; species Silybum marianum. The sequence goes on along the minus strand of CM072530.1, from coordinate 17,507,509 downwards.
AGTTAGCTCTATTTCTGAAGAATTTAACGCTAAAAAGGTGGCCAAGGAAGCCAGAACGTGTAAAAAGGAAGAGAAGAAGAGGAAAACATCTGAGGATCAGAACCACCTGATTCTCAGAAGGGGGAGAATATGGAGAAGAAATCCAAAACCGATATAATTCAAAGTAAAGGTAAAGCCTCTGCTTCTACACTTTCTGAACCACCATCATCATCCAAACAAACACCTCTTACACCAACTCCTTTGGCTGTAAATTCTGGCCCACTTCCCAAAGGTCCAGATATGGCTAAGTTCATTCTCGATCTTTTGGGAAACAAAAGAAAACCAGAAGGTAAAACTCAACCACAACCTTCACAACATTAACCACAACCTTCATAGCCTCAACCACAACCTCAACAACAAACACCACCAATTCCTTCCTGTGCTAGAACCAAAGAGTTCCCTGTTGATCAAAATCTAAATCCCTCTGTCTCCACTTCTAAACAACCTACTTTAGATCGAACAAATCGTAAGACCGAAGCTGACAAAGTCAAGGCAGAAATTGAGAGGATGAAGAGGGAAGCTTCAATCAAAAGAAGAGCTGAGATTAAAGTGCAAAAGGATAAGTTGAAGAAGTTTGAACGTTCAACCACATTGGAAATGAGCACATGCATATGTACTCAATCATAGTACAAAAGGTCTTCCTAAGGCTTCCTAACTTTGCCAAAAAACAGATTCATGAGTCATAGGCAAATTAGGAAAGAGGCCTTCTTTACTCTGCAAATACGAAAAATCTCTAGTATTAAGCATGTCAAATTCGAAAATACAGAGATTATGTACACAATCTATGAAGTGATGAGAGAAGACAACAACAAGTACTACTTCATTGATAATGATCTATTATCCATTAATCCTTCTGATCTTATACATCTGGGAAGATACATGAAAAAGCAAATGAATCAAAGAACTGATGCTCAGAACAAAGTTGCCTTCTTCCGAATTATTAGCTGCATGGAAGCTTTCATCAAGTATAGAAGACAGATAGACTTTCAAACGGGTCTAGATCATAAAGTGATAAATCTGAGCATCACTACACCCAATGAAGATAGAGAGGGTCTTGATCATCTTTCTGTTGGAGAGCTATTAACAGAACCTAAAGATGGAATTGTATTTAGAAGACCTACAAGGAAAAGGTTCTTCAGAATCAGTGAAACACATAAATACTCTACATCTGTGATAAGCATCGTCAAGAGTTACGTTTCTCTCCAGAAAGACAATATAAGGAAAAACGCTGTGGAAAGAATCATCGGTGAAAGGATGGAGGAAAAACTCATCCTAATCAGTAAGCTAAGAGAGATCATAGAGATATTTCACAAGATCATCACATTTCAACCCGATGCACCTTTCTAAGTTTTTTTTTCTCTCTTCTTCTATTTGTCTTTCTTGTAATTGTTTCTTAAGAGCAATAAACTTTTGTTTTTATATATTCTTGTAATTCTGATCTTCATACTTAGGGGGAGATTGTTAGAAAGTATTATGTAAAGTATGAAACAGAAATGCATGTGTCAAACTTCAGAAGGCAATCTAGAAGTTCAACATCTAATCACTCTCTCATCAGAAGCGCCTAGGGATCGCTGAAGACCTCTGGATATTAACTAATTACTCACGCACCTGATGACGTGGCTTGTCACACTTTTCGTATGTAACTGTTTTTGTTAGTTGTACATGTGACGTGTCACTTAGTGATAGGCTGTCTTGTTGACTTTATCTTTTGTAATCGTATAAATAGAGTCAGTCTTCACTGTAAGAGTGTTGATCATATTTGAGAGAAATTGTGCGATTCATTCCTATGTATTGTAATCAATTACCAGGTTCTTAATACGATTTCTCATTTGAGTTTCATATTGTTCTTATTGTTCTTACCGTTTAATCTTTGTATCAATATTAATCATAGATCTGTATTGCTTCCGCTCATACTCTGTTATTACGATCTATTAATATATTGTTAAGAAAGTGATCTAGGTTCCAACATAAGCATATCAAGAACATATTTCCGTTGAGATAGAAGAATCCCTGTGGACATCGGGATACTTCTATTCCAAGGAAGTAACGAAGCCTTCCAAGATCCGTAACTTGAAATTGAGTGTGCAGAAATTGTTTCAACTATGAAATTCCGGTGCTATCATCTCCAGTTATAATAATGTCATCTACATAAACCACTAGTTCATCGACCGTCATGGTGTCTAAAAAATACAGAATAATCCTAGGAACTGCAGGTCATACCAAATTTTTGGAGAACATCTGAAAAATGTCCAAACCATGTTCTAGGGGACTGGTTGAGACCATATAATGATCTTCGTACTCGACATACCTTTGACGTCTCTTCCTCAATAACAAAATCAGGTGGTTGTTCCATGTACATCTCCTCCACAAGAATGCCATTAAGAAAAGCATCGTGGACATCCAACTGATGAAGCGACCAATGATTAATGGCAGCCAAAGCTTTACAAATGAGAACAAACAACATTTTAGCCATGGAGGGAAATGTCTCATCATAGTCAACCCCATGAGCTTGAGAATAACCCTTTGCAACTAACCGAGCTTTCAATCGATGCAGAGAACCATCAGGATGAAGTTTCACTGTCAGTGCCCACTTACAACCCACCTTGTTCTTGCCATGACCAAGTGGTTCCAAATCCCAAGTATAATTTTTCTTAAGGGGATCCTTCTCTTCCTGCATTACTTTAAACCATCTCGGGTGATTAAGAGCCTCGATAACATTTCTGGGAACAAAATGGCTATCAATGGATGTAGTATAGGCACACGACTCGGAAGACAGGTGAGAGTAAGCAAGATAATCCTGAATGTGATATCGGGTACGAGTCTTTGTGAATTTTCGGAAGGCAACTGGAATATCGGGGAACGATGCACCGGGAGGGTCATAAGGATTGGTACGTGGTGGTAGAGGGGCATCAGGTATTGGATCAAGTACTGGATCAGGGACTATATCAAGAGGTGATGATGTGTGTGTATCATGTGGTGGAACGAAAGACTCATCAAAATCATGATGCACAAGTAAGGACTCTTGAGGCTCATGCACTGTCTTTGGTGTTATCGAACATACACCTTGGTGAACCGAGTATCAGTCAGAGCTTTCTAAATAATAAGATTTGATGCTAGTACAGGAAGGCGAAAGACTGGAGTATTGGAAGATTCAAAAAGGCCGGGAACAGGACTTGCCGACTCTGGAGCAGTATTTGTAGTTTTGAAAAATAAAAAATCGCAATGCATCTTGCTCAGCAGGCGTAGCTTGGAGTGAGAGTGTAGCGGGGGGTAAGGTAAGGAGGCTGCCAGAGAGGAAGGCAAATCGGCCTATTAAGCGCAACTAAGCCGTCTATATAGACCTCAAGCTAAAAAAAGACAAGAAAGCAATACGCGCCATGCTTTAAAGGACGAACTCCACCAATTTTTGAGCTATTGAATTAGGCGATCCGAAAATCCATTTCTTTCTCACTCCCCTCTATCAGAAAAGGAGGCTTGACTCTGAAATGGTGGTAAGGCAAGCTGTATGTATCTAGATAGAAGTAGACCTAGAGCTCTGGGGCTTTAAGGGATAGGGCAGGTTTGGAACCCTAACCCATACCAGGAAGGGAACTATATCCTATAAGACTATCACACACGAGACTTGCCTGGACTCGCCTCATCGAAAGAGACATCAACAGATGTGAAATATCTATGAAGGGTTGGACTATAACAATGATAACCTTTTTGGACATGTGAATACCCAAGGAACACACACTTGATAGCGTGTGTTGCAAGTTTATTTATGTCCTGGATGATGATCACGAACATAAGATACACATCCAAATATTTTAGGAGTCAAAGGAAAAGGAGTGCCTCTAGGAAATAGAATAGAGAAAGGCGTCTTCCCTTTAAGTGAAGAAGATGGCATACGGTTAACCAGATAATTAGCTATAAGAACCACATCAGCCCAAAAACTTTGCGGTACATTATAATAAATCATCATAGTGCGAGCCACCTCCAACAAATGGAGGTTCTTTCATTCAGCAATGCCATTTTGTTGGGGTGTATATGCACAAGAAGATTCATGTATAATACCACGCTCAGACAGGTAACTTGTAAAATCATGAGAGAAATATTCTTTTGCATTGTCAGATCACAATGTTTTATTGGAAACATCAAACTGGGTTCTGACATATGCATAAAATTCATGAAAGATGGAAAATATTTTACTACGAGATTTAAGTAGATAAACCCATTTTGCACGAGAAAATTCATCGACAAAAGTAATGAAATATTTAAAACCATTTGTAGAAGTAATTGGACACGATCCCCATGCATATGAGTGAAAGAGTTCAAACAAAGTATTGACTTGACTAGACTTACTATGGGGGGAATGAAAACGAGTGTGCTTACCCAACTGGCATGACTCACATGTTAACTCATGAATAGATAAAAGATCGGGTCTTAGTTGTTTCAAAACTTGTAAAGAAGGGTGACCTAACCGACAGTGCACCTTCCTAATACTGGAATCACAAAGTGTGTAGCTGGAGATCACAAAGTGTGTAGCTGGAGATTCATAGCATGTTCCAATCAACTGGTTCGTTCCCAATTCATGAAACACACGATGTATGGGAAAAAAGGTAACAAAACAATTAAGTTTTCTAGTAATTTGGCTAACAGATATCATATTATTAGGGAAGGTAGGAACATAAAGAACGAATGATAAGTTCAGGTTTGACAGGTTGCTAGTAGATCCAATGCCCATAGTTTGACACGAAGATCCATTAGCAAGTCGAACTGGATTATGGGGTATATTAGTCTCAAGATTGGATAAAGTTCTTTGTTCTCAGTCATGTGATTTGTGGCTCCAGGATCAATAATCCAAGATAGTGAGCTTGCAGAAAAACATGTAGAGATACCTGATTGTGCTGGTACTGCACAAAAAGTAGATGGAACTTCGCGTTGAGGATGACCTGAAACTCTAAATTCATTGGACGACGGTTGTTGCACTTTAACTTTGTCTCCCATTGGATTTGAGTTGATTGATCATGCATGGCAGTTCAACGATCAACAATGGCTGAGTTTCAAACAGAGTTTGGAGTATATCGAAAATTTTTGACGTTTTCTTACAGATCCAACAAGGTTCGGTGTGTTCTGGGCAGGTTCTTGAAGATTTCGGCAGGTTCAGACGTGTTCCAGGTATGTTCTTGAAGATTTCAGCAGGTTCATACGTGTTCCGGGCAAGTTCTTGAAGATTTCAGCAGGTTCATATTGTACCGACAGGCTTGGGCGAGCAAGGTCGGTTTAGATTTCAGGGACGGGGACCGCGAACGTCCATTTCAACAACAAAGAAGTTATCTTTGACGATTTACCATTCCTTCCCTGCTAGCGGAATCCCAAAACTTAAGCTTAGCTGTCGAAGTGCACTATCAAAGTTCCGGCAGGCTTCAACAGGTTTAGATGTGTTTTGACATGTTAAATGTGTTCCGGCAGGTTCTGGAAGATTCCGGCAACAACGGCTGAGTCCGGAGACGGTGGCTAGAGGTCGGGCGAAGTCGGCTAGGGTTCCGATAAGGTTCCGGCGATGTCGGCTGGGATTCCGGCGAAGTGAGGCTAGGTTTCAGGTACCATGTGAGAATATGTGGAACTCCTAGATCTACCTCCAAAAGAGCCCTTGAGTAGAAACGGGAGGTTCTAATATATATACAGGCGTAATGGTCCAAGTTTAGTCGATGTGTGACTCGAACACGCCCCTAGGGGTGTAAATGATACGAGACAACTCGCGAGTTACTCGAGATCGACTCGGTCAAAGCTTGGTTAACACTCGACTCGAATAGGCTCGACTCGAACTCGAAATCGACTCGACATATTAGTGAGTCGAGTCGAGTTATCCAGTACTCGACTCGAAAAGCTCGTGAGAAACTCGATTCTTTTATATATAATTAGTTTTAGAATATAATGTGTAAAATATACTATAATAAAAATGTTTTATATTTTTAGATATTTGAACAAAATTGTGCATTTAAATAAAAAAACTAATCAATTTATTAAGATTAAAATCATAGTTAAAATAAGAGGAAAAAAATGAGACTATACAGGGGCTAATGAAGTTGTGTGCTAGTGAAGTTGTCCCACATTGGAAGAAATATAGTAAGGGAAGGGTGAAGGGTGAAGGGGTGCTATAAAAAGAGAGGGAGGTGAATGAAACTTCTAACTTTGTTTTTTTAATGATGAAGTTTGAGGTGCATCCCTTTAGTTTTATAAAATTTAAGAGAACACCTTTAAGTTTTAAGATTTATAAGAGAAAGTCCTAAAATTTCAATAGTTGAGTTTGGTTTGAGCTTGATTCGAGTTCGAGTTCGAGCTTGGTTCGAGCTTCAAACGAATTTGAGTTCGAGCTTTATCCGAGCTTGGTTCGAGCTTCAAATGAGTTCGAGTTGGATCTTGAGTTTGAAAAATTGCAATCGAGTTCGAGTAGAGTTTAGTTTTCAACTATTCACGAGTCGAGTTCGAGCATGAGAAATCTCTATTAAGTTCGAGTCGAGTATATTGATACTCGAACTCGACTCGCATCATTTACACCCCTACACGCCCCCTCCAATGGAGGCTAGATGAATACAAATTGTCCCAAGGTGTCGATAGGGGGTTAATCAGAGTGTCGAGTCATGAGAGTGACAAACTTTGGCTTTGATACCATGTAAATACTCAAGTAATGTCATAATATTTCTCATTAATCTAGAAAGAAATTTACTCTACTATATATACAAGAAAGGAAGCTATGTAAGGAAATGATACTAGCATACTAAGAAAGAGGAGCTATTAACTACTATATCTAACAATAAGTAACAAGAAAATGGCAGTACTTGAAATACATACACGCTTAAAGAGTAACTAAGATCCATATTTGCTTAAAAACTAACTACATAAAGTCTAAGATACATACATGTTTCTTGGTTGAACAAGTAACTAAGATACATACCTACACAAACTAAAAATCAAGATCCAAAATGAACTAATCTCAATCAAAGAGTTTAAACCAACGAAGTACAATCAACTAAATGAACAACATACCAACTTAATGAGTTTAAAGTTTAAAACAACGAAATACAACCAACTAAATGAACTAATCTCAATCAGCAATGATCGTATCAGACGTTCCAACTCCGATGTTTTTGCTTTCTTTGTCTTGAGATTGTTCATGTCATATAAGATCTAAAATTAAAGTTAACAAAGTTATAGATAAGATAATTAATAGAAGTATGTTGATCATAACTCCTCTCAGTGATTTGAATATGATTCCTTGTATGCTTAGTGAAGATTCCAAGTATAAGTGATTGTTCATAATTCAGCGATAGCATACACTGGTTGCACTCAATCACGCTGAAAGTCAGGAACAATACCTTATCTCTGAAGATCAACACTCACATCAAAGAACCATTCAGCAAAAGTCGAAGACTGAAGCTGAAGAAAAAGATAATTAGCTAAGTGACCTGAAGCGGTTCAGCGATAGCAATTCATTATCTACAGAATGTGAATCTTGCACATGCCTCAGCGATACTCAGAATCTTCATCCTTGAATATTCCAGTTCAACGATCAAGTGGGGCCTACTCAACAAGATCAATGTTGATCTTATCCTCGATGCACAAAAGTCAAAACCTCCACCTTGTCAGAAGAAGACGTACGAATTTTCCTTATGTCCCCATCAAATCTGATTTGGTTACTGTTCATATTCGGCCAAAAGTATGGTTGCTTTTTGGATAAAGGACAAGTCTCCAATGAAGACTTGACACGTGTCTTATACCTTGTGCTTTGCATTAATTGCGACGGGTATAAATAGATGAAGAACCCTTCTTCATCTTTATGCATGCTACCTTCTATTTCTCGAACCTCTGTTGCTTTTCTTTCTCATTCTTGTGCATCAGCTTAGTGAACTTTTTAGTTGTAATAGAATAGGTTAATTACTTGTTCTAATTCTGTTTACAACTGTAAATTTGTTTATGAAATATAAACTCATTTAAAAACTTAAAAAATCGTGTGTTTGTATTCAACCCCCCTTCTACAAACTGTTTCTATATCCTTGAACTCTTGTAGACTCCTTTGGGACCAACAAGTGGTATTAGAACAGGGTTTATTGCTTACTAATCTTTAAAAAAAGCTTTTTCGAGTTATTTTAAATGACTAGCACAAACACCAACTACATAGATTATGGATCTTTAGCTAAACCTCCGAGATTTAGCCGTGATAATTTCCCTCTATGGAAGGAAAGAATGACTCTATTCTTAGAAGGGTCTGATCCTAAGATCCCCTATTATCTAGAGAATGGACCATATGTTCCTACAGTCCTGGTCCCTGCAGTACCTGCCACTGCTACCTCTCCAGCTATTCCTAAGAGACGGATTGTCAAAATTCCAAATCAATGGAGTGAGGAAGACAAAAGAGAGCTAGCTGTTAATGCAAAAACTAGATCTATTATTGCCATATTTCTTCCTAATGAAGTTTATCACTTTGTGATGAAGATGAGAACATCTAAAACCATGTAGGATACTCTTTGTATTCAATATGAAGGAACTGATGAAGTTCAGATTACTCGAAACATTAATCTGGTGAGACAATATGAAAGCTTTATGTTTATGAAAAATGAAACACTTTCTCAAATTCATCAAAGATTTAACTGTCTCTTGATTGATATGAAAAATTGTTAATAGAGAGTACTCTAATGCGGAAATTCTGACAAAATTCATGGAGACACTACCTGAACAATGGGAAGTGTATACTACATGTCTTAAATTGTCAAAGAATCTTGAAACTCTATCTTTAAGTGCTTTATATAGGATGTTGCTAAATGAAGAGCAATCTCAAGCTTTAAAAAGAAACCTCTTAAAGGATATCAAAAGTGACAAAAAATACTTCCTTGGCACTTGTGACTGTAGAGGTAGAACCTTTAAAACGTATTTCTTCTACCATCTCCTCTATCACTGAGTTAGATCACGCTGACTCAGAAGAACTTACTAATGCTGACATACTGAGTTTGATGACTCTCTAGCCCTTCTCACTAATAACTTTAGAAGATTCAGTAGAAAAAGTAATTTCAGAACAACACAGACTATCACTGACTCTGTTAAAGACTCTTTCGGCTGAAAAAGCTTCAGCAATCTGTTATAATTGTCAACGCAAGGGTTACTTTGCAAGTGAGTGTAGATCCAAGAAAGTTGCTGCACCAACATCCTCTCAGACCTCTGATAAATCTAAAAAAGAAAAATATTCTAAATTAAAAGATAAGTATTAGAATCTAAAAAAGAACCAGCAGAAAGGCAAAGGCCTTGTCGCTGAAGAAGTCGATTGGGATCAAGAAGACGACTGGGCTAAGACCACTGACGAATCTGGATCAGATGAAGAAGATCATGCCTTCATTTGTCTAATGGCCAGAACTGAAGAAGCTGAAGAGGTATCTAACACATCTTCTTCAGAGTCTCCATCAACTTAGGTAAACATTCCTTCTAACTCCTCTATACCTGAAAATGATAACATGTCGGCTCTCGATTCTATGACTGTCGAATTTGACAATGCTCTAAATGGCAAGAATAAAGCTGAACAAATAAACATTGATCAATTTAACAACTAAAAAAATGCCATCTGAAAATCAAAGAACTTACTAAGATTGAAAAAAATCTTAAGGACCAAGTCTTTGTAAACCAGACCATAAGTATTGAAAGACAACAAGCTATCACTGAGCGCGAAAAAGCCATTGCTGATCTCAAGGCTGAGAAAGCTACTATTGAAGGATGGTGTAAGGCCTCTGACAAAGCCAGTAAGATTATTAATGCTCAGATCTCAAAAAAGGTCAAGAGTGGTCTAGGATATTCCTCTGACCAGGGACTCATGGAAGGTGATTAAGGACAAGTTCCATATTGAAATTTAGAATGTTTGTTTCTTCTATCCCAAACCCCTCTTCTCAGAATGTGTCTATCACTTAGAAAAGACCTTCTAAACCCATTACCAAGGACTTAAGGAAGGTGATTAAGGACAAGTTCCCTAACCATGTTCCCATACTAAGAACTTCCAAATGCTGAAGAAGAATCCTTCGATTCCTTCAGCTAGTCATTCTAAATCTGGAAAGAAGATCCCTGAATTTATTCAGAGATCAACTCCCAGAATTAAAATTGATCTAACTCCATCTGTTCCAGAGAAACTTATAGTTCCTCCAAGAACAACGGAAAAAGGAATTATTGGTTCTGGTCCTGAAAATGTTTCGACCTCCTCTCTGTATGCGACCAGCTCAAAACCCATCTTCAAATATAGGAAGTGCTATCATTGTGGTGAAACAACCCATATTGCAAGCAAATTCCCTAATGCTACTGAAGCTGAGAAATTAGCTCATGGTAAGAAAGTTGCTCAAGTTGAGAAATCATCTAAAGCCAAATCCACTAAGGTCGGTAAAACTTCTAAGGTGAAGATACTGAAGAGAATTCCTCAGCTAGTAACATTTTCGCCAAACCTTCCACTGACATTGCAGGACCCATAGTAGTATGGGTACCTATGAAAAATTAATTCCCTTGTCTTATGCAGAGTGCTAAAGGTATCTGGTATCTCGATAGTGGATGCTCAAGGCACATGACTAGTAGAAAATCTCTGGTCTCTGACTATAAGGAAGAAAATGGTCCCTCAGTGACCTTCGGGAAATGGCAAAGGATACCTTCTGAAAATGTGTGCTTTATTTCTCATCTCAAACGACTTTGGCACAAACGACTTTCTCATCTCAATTTTAAGATGATTAATGAGTTATCTCAAAAAGAACTTGTCAGAGATCTCCCTAAACATGCATTTACAAAGGAATCTCTTTGTTTAGCATGTGAAAAAGGAAAGCTGACAAAAGCTTCTTCCAGATCTAAGCAGGTTTCCTCAGTGACCACCCCTCTTCAGTTACTTCATGTGGATTTATTTAGACCGGTCAAGGTTCAATCTTTGTCCGGAAAGAAATACACTCTTGTGATAGTTGATGAATATTTCATATATACCTGGGTATTTTTTTCTTCGATCTAAGAGTGATACACCTGATGAAATCATCTCCATTATCAAAAGAATGGAAGTCCTGAACAATCTCACAGTTCGCCCCATGAGAAGTGATCATGGTACTGAATTCTTCAAAAACAGTACTCTGATTACTTTCTTTGAAGAAAAAGGAATCACTCACAACTTTTCATCAGTGAGAACTCCTCAGCAAAATGGTGTTGCTGAAAGAAGAAATTGAACCATCATTGAAGCAGCTCGCTCAATGCTCAGCGAATCGCGTCTACCAACTCAATTTTGGGCTGAAGCAGTTAACACTACATGTTTCATTCAGAATTGATCTCTAATAGTTAAGCGATTCAAGAAGACCTCCTATGAATTCTTTCATGGAAGAAAACCCACTCTGAAGTACCTACATATCTTCGGATGTAGATGCTATATTCTGAATGATAGAGATCATTTAGGAAAATTCGATCCAAAGGCAGATGATGGTATATTTCTTGGATACTCTTTTGTATCTAAGTCAATCAGAGTCTTCAACAAGAGAAGACAACACGTTGAAGAAACCATGCACGTGAACTTTGATGAATCTCGCTCAACAAATTCCATTCCTATCCTTGAAGAAGATGAGGAATTGAATAGTTGGATCAAGTCTCATTATGAGGAACCTGAAACTTACTTCAGCGAACCACATAATGCTGAAAATAATGATGATGAAGTTTCTAACCTCTTTCCTACATCAAGTAATGATCCATCCTCCTCAGGGATAGCTGTTACTCCTCTAAATAAGATTCCTCCCTCTGATACTTCACTCGGTGATTCATCAGTGAATAACCAAAATCAATCCTCTACTGATCAACCCCCATAATCCACACCAGGGATGATAAGGGATGTTGAAGAATCTATTGCTGAAGCATCTACCGTTCTCCCTGAACAAGAACAAACCGCTGAATCTCAAGTTGATCAAACTCCTCAACTACCAGCTCAACGATGGAATGTGAATCATCCAATAGATCAAATTATCGGTGATCCAAATGCAGGTATTAAAACCCGTAGGGGTATAGGTAATATCTGTCTTTATGTTAACTTTATCTCTATTACTGAACCTAAGAGAATAGATGACACTATCACTGATCCAAGTTGGGTCTCTACTATGCAAGAAGAGCTCACTGAGTTTCGTAGAAACAAAGTTTGGAATTTAGTACCTCGTCCATCTGATAAAACTGTTATAGGTACCAAATGGGATTTTCGAAATAAACTAAACGAAAATGGCACTGTTATCCGTAACAAGGCTCGACTTATTGCTCAGGGATACAGACAGGAAGAAGGAATTGACTATGATGAAATCTTTGCTTCTGTAGCCAGACTAGAAGCCATAAGACTGTTCTTAAATTATGATGCCCATAAAGACTTTAGGGTTTTTCAAATAGATGTAAACAGTGCTTTTCTAAATGGTAAACTCAAAGAGGAAGTTTATGTTGAGCAACCTCCTGGTTTCGCTGATCCTAAACACCGTGGTTTTGTTTCAAACTGCAAAAAGCTCTTTACGGGTTAAAACAGGCTCCTAGAGCTTGATATGATACCCTTTCTAAATGTCTTCTTAAAGAAAAATTTGTTCGTGGAAAATTTGATCACACTCTATTTCTGAGAAAATATAAAGGTCATATTATTTTTGCTCAGATATATGTTGATGATATTAGTTTTGGATCCACAAGACTAAAACTTTGTACTTGTTTTGCAAACAGAATGAAGAAAGAATATAAAATGAGTATGATGGGTGAACTAACATATTTTCTAGGTTCGCAGATTAAGCAATCTAACAAATGTATTTTCATATGCCAAAGTAAATATGTTAAGGACATGCTGAATAAATTTGAAATGACTTAATGTTCAGCGATGAAGACTCCTATGGATCCTCTTTTGACTTTGAATAAGGACCCTAATGGAAACCAGTCAACGTCACTGCTTATAAAGGAATGATAGACTCCTTGTTGTATCTTACAGCTAGCAGACCCGATATCATGTATTCTACCTGTTTTTGTGCAAGACGTCAAACAGAACCTAAGGAATCCCACCTAATCGCTGTAAAGCAAATCTTCAAATATCTGCAAAGGAACTCCAAAACTGGGTCTTTGGTAACTCAAAGGCTCAGGGTTCGATCTAATCGATTACTCTGATAGTGATTTTGCAGGATGCAAGATAGATAGGAAGAGTACCACTGGTGGCCGTTAGCTACTAGGTGGCAAGTTGATAAGTTGGACAAGCAAAAAGCAAAACTCAGTGTCCACATCAACTGCTGAAGCTGAATACATAGCGGCTGGAAGTTGTTGTGCCCAATCTTTTGGATGAGGAACCAACTCAGAGACTATGAATTTAAGCTTTCCAAAATAGCTATTTATTGTGATAGTACTAGTGCTATTGCTATTGCAAATAATCCTGTACTTCATTCGAAAACCAAGCTATTGTCCACATCAACTGCTGAAGCTGAATACATAGCGGCTGGAAGTTGTTGTGCCCAATCTTTTGGATGAGGAACCAACTCAGAGACTATGAATTTAAGCTTTCCAAAATAGCTATTTATTGTGATAGCACTAGTGCTATTGCTATTGCAAATAATCCTGTACTTCATTCGAAAACCAAGCATATTGAGATTAGATATCACTTTATAAGAGATCATGTTATGCATTGTGAAATTGAACTTCATTTTGTACCCACTGATTATCAGCTCGCTGACCTTTTCACCAAGCCTCATGATGAAACTAGATTCAATTTATTAATCAACGAACATGGTATGTTAAACGCTGAAGAATAAATATCCTTCAGTAATTAACAAATATCAGTGATTAGCAAATAAAAGCTTTCAACTCCCTTTTCATTTCCTGGACTCTAACTCAGCGTGGTATCTATCTCACTCAGGTATGAACTTCTAAACCTTACACTCTCTGAATGTTCTCCTATTTAGAGAATGGATCTCAAAAGAAAACTCATCACTGATAATCCTTTATTATTAATAATGAGGAATTTAAAAAAGGATAATGATTAACATTTATTTTTAAAATGATAATCTTAATATTACTTTGAAAAAGAAAAAAAAAAGACACGTCAGACCTTTTTTTGACACACGACGTACCTCGACGTTTCCTATCCTATCAATCTCTAGGGACGTGCGCTCGTTAATCATTACCTTTTTCTAAAAGGTAAAATCGTCGTTTTGTATTCTTCTCACTCCTTTTTCTCATTCTTGCCAGTTCAAGAAAGGTTTGATCTTATTTTTTTTCTTCTACGTAATGTATAAACAACCACTTGAATGTTGTTTATAACTTCTACCCATCTTCCATAACTATTGGTTCGTGTTTTTCAAATTTATCTCTTTTAAAACCATTAAAAAACCTGTTCTAAACTCTTTCTTAGAACAGAAGAAATTCGGTCTGCTTTGATCCAAAATTTAATTTAGTTTTTTTTCTTAAACTGTTTATGGTATATCCTTATACCATATCTAACTTTGGTTGCTTAATAACATCCTTAAAAATCGACCAAAAATAACAAGTCTCTTGATATTGTCCATCAAGACACTTGTTCTTCTTAATCAATTTGGTATTTTACTTTGTACCAAATAATCTGGTTTATACTTCTTTATTAAACCATGATTTTCTTATTTTGTGTACCTATCTTTGAAACAGAAATGACATCATCCAGCAAGAACATCCACACTGAAGAAGGAGTTGCAATAATCACTGAATTTGAAGTTGCTCCTGCCTGCACCTTCACCCCTGAACAAGCAATCGTGAAGCCGAACAACTACATCGCTCTTCTTGATATCGCTGCTAATAAGCTGCACTTCAGTGATAGTGCGAAGTTCATCAAGGCGTGTCCTCTGATGTATGCCTTGACTCACAACCCTATTGGAATTACATCTCACCTACAGTATTTCTGGTATACTGCTTGCTGCTCCACCTTCACCATAGATAAGGGAGCAAAGCTCGCTACAATCAAGTTTACCATTCCTCTTGGCACCTTCACCTTCACCACTGGAATTGTGATGAATGCTCTTCGCCTCCCTGCAAGAGGAAAGAACCAACAATTGGCTCCTTCACCCTCAAAAGAAGACATTGTCAATTTCCTTGACATGATTGGCTACAAACGGGAGACTGCTGTAAAGTCCATCACCAAGATGGAAAAGAAGAGATTGCCAGCTAGATGGCAATACATTTTCACACAAGTTGTTCAGTGCCTTGGCTCCAAGACTGGCTCACAAGATCAAGCTAGTAGGCATTTTATGGACCTGGGCTATTTGAACTATGCTGACTACATCTTCAGCAATATGTACAACCGTGTGAGCGCTCAGAAGAGGGAGAAGACTATCCCTTATCCCCGGTTCATAACCACCATCTTGGAGTATGTATTTTAGGGATACCCCGAGGTCGCAAATCAAGGCTTCTCTCATGTTGGTAAGAAGTCTTTCGAAGTCGATGAACAACTAGGGGATGCACCTTACCTCCCTTATATGATGAATCTCATTAGCGAACCCACTTCTGATACTCAGGTGTCTGTATCACTACCAATCCCAATAGTGATTAGCCCCGACACCACCTCCTCTCCTGCTAAGCACAAACAGTCTTCCGATGGTCATAAGAAAACCATCTCACACAAGCCAATCACCAAGAAGCAAAAGAATATGGTCTCTCAAAAGACCACCCTCTCTAACAAAAGTGTACTACCAACGCCTCCTTCAACCCCTGCCACGACAACGGTTTCTGCGTCCATTGCCGCTTCATCAACACTACCCCCATTTTCAGCAACCTCAGTCACCAAAAATGTAATAGCCAGCCAAGCCAAAGCTGGATCAGGTATTACTTGCACAACCATCTTTTCTACTTCTATCTCTTCTTCCTTGGTCCTCACATCAACTCATGATTCAAAGATAGTTGTCCCTATCTCTGATGAAGTGAACTACACGCTGTCCAAGAATCAGTTTTGTTTCGACAATATGAATCATGGAAGGCCATATACACAGGACCTAAGAATGTTTCTCAAAAACATTCTCAGACACAGGTAAGTGATCCTCAGGACACTATCCTAGCACGTGGAATACCTAAGAGTAATCCTCACGATACTCTTAAGGCGATAAATACTACCTCTCACATTTCTTCTAACCTAGAGCTCTTTCTGGCTGCTCTGTCCTTGTTATCATCAGGTGTTGTTGATCCCTACTTCACTTCATAAACCACCACCACGACGAAAGTCGCTGACCCTTCAGTCAGCGAGCCCTCTACCTCTCTTAAATCTCCAAAGCTCTCCAAAGCTGAGGAGATAAAGAAAATGAAGAAGGAGAAGTTCCCACATCAGCTTCCATCCGTGGTTGCTGATATTCCCAAGATCAATCTTCCTCCTCCCTCATAACCTGCCATGGATTTCCTAGTAAACGACTGCGCCTTGACGGGGCAAAAGATTGATACTCTGCAGATTGCCTCTGAAATTATTTTTCAGACAATCGGTGGTGTCCCTGGGATGAAGGCCACCGTCAAAAACATCTCCACTGATATTCAATCAGTGAGAGATGATAATCTGGCACATGGCCAAGCTATTGAGAAGCTGGCCAAGGAAGTTGAAGAGCAAGGCAAGACGCTCGCTGCCATTTAGAAGACTCAAGAAGATATGATGCTTCTCATCAAGGGTCTTGCTGAGAGAGGACCCTCCTTCTCTGAGGAAGATAGGGGCACGCTGGGTAAGGTCTCTCAAACCCAGAATACGCACACTGGCAGTTTAAAACTGTTAAGTCCAATGTGCGCACTCTTGTCGTGCACTGTATGCCTGCTGACAACACGGAGGAGGAGAAGTGCGGCAGAGAGCTCGCTGACGAGATTATTGGAGAAGTAAATGAAGCAATACCTGGCGAACCTATCCCTCTCTACAATCAACAACAACCTTCCATCGTCCCTGAAGATGATGAAGAAGAAGAAGAGGATGAAGACGATGGTGAGGAAGATGAAAAAGTTGACATCCCTCATCATGGTAATGACGATGATGTCCCTCCACACTATGCCAAATTCTTCCAACAATATCGCCCAGGTGCCTCTTTGCCTGGAATTGCTTTCAGAGACCCTTTGGGAGACGGACCACCTCTTTCTAAGGAACAGTCCAATCCCTTAGGGAAAAATAAACAAGTTATGGATCTCAATTCCATTTCTCTAATCTCTGAGGGGGAGAACACTGCTGAGGTATGCCTTCCTCTAATTCATTAAATTCCTATCTCTGAACCTGAAACCTATCCCTCCTTCTCTCCTCCAAATTTCGGCTCTGAAACCCCTCTCTTTGACTCTCCTACTCTCAGTGATCCTAGTCCCCCAAAGGACTCTCCATTTTAGAGGGAACCTTCTTCTGAAGATCAGTTCTTGTATATACCTGAATCTGAATCTGAAGAAGAAGAAGGTCTGATTCCAAGGCATGTAAATAGACAACCGATCCCTGAACCTGAAGAAGAACATAGACATGGTAACTTCATAATAGACCTCGAGCTGGCCAGAGTAAAAATTCCTCTTCGTACCTTTGAGCCAGAAAGTCTCAAGGCCGCTCAGAGAATTGGAAGGGAAGAAACTATACAGATGAACCGTCGGAGACAAGAAGAAGAAATGAGTAAGCGAGTAGCTGCTAAACTCGCACAGAGGGAGCGAACCATAGATAATCTTATAGTAGATCATGTCGTAGCTCAAGAGAAGATTCTACAAGCCTTGAACAGAGAGAATGAAGAACCTAAGGATATTGAACTCGGATGGTGCACTAAAAGGTTCAACTTCCACGTTCGCTTAGCCACTATAACTCGTGTACTATCCTAGGACGAAATCGAAGAAGAGGTTCGAAGATAACTGTCACTTTGTTCAGAGGCGACAGAAGTGAAGAAGGAGAACCACAATATCTGAAGTTCTATGGTTTCTCTGAATGGATGGAAATCAGAGATGCCATTCAGGACTCCAAATCTCAATTCAAAGGTGTAGTAGTAAGAAATCTCGATCAGCTATTGCAAAGGATCTCACAACATGTAAAGGTCCCTCCTCTCCCTCAGAAGACAAAGAAAAGAAGATCAAAGTCTGACGCTGAAGAAAGTCCATCATCTAAGAATGAGGATGAGACTAAATTCAGTTATGACAGTCTTTTCTCCCACCTCATCTCCCTGATCTCTCAATGTTAAACACGTCCCTGCCTGAAGAGAGAAAGTATGAAGAACATGAAATCACTACTCTCCCTGAAGCAGGTATGGCTTTTCTAGGAAATGATGGAAGGACTTTGTTTTTCAGAAATAAAGAAATCAAAAAGGCTCCTTCAAAACTCATTAAGATCTTGTACTTTAACTTCATATTCACTTATGCACAAAAATGTCTTTAGAAAGTGATATATGAGAAAGAATTACGAAGAAGAAAAATAAAGCTCTGTGACTAGTCTCTATAGTTTTCCTTCCATTTGTAATTTACTTCAGTGTATTGTACATTACCTTTACAAATGTATTTTCATTTTTAATGTAATTCTTCAGATTATTATAAATGAAATACAATGAAGTACTCTACTCCATCTATGTACAGAAAAGATCCCAAAAAAAAGTAATAGGGACATCGAAAATAAGAGTTCTATTTCTCACAATAATAACCTATACTCTCACTGACATTGCACTATGTAATTAATCAGTGAATGTACTTGGTACGTGAGAAATATGTAATCGCAGTGAGGTTAGCAACTCAGTCCATAGTGGACAGCGCAAGTATACACTGGTCACTATGATCGTTTACCAAGTAATAAAGTGGTAAGAAACAAATATCATATCCTCAAGGACTGGAACTTAATCTAGACACTATTGTTTTCATGAATGTCCTTTTATAAGTTTCGATTAGAGAGGAAACAATATTTTGAGTTGGTTTTGGTGAAAATAACTTAACAAAGTTCTAATAATTAAAGGAAGAGATGTAGTTGTGATTTTCCCGGATTTTATATTAAGTACTTGATTTAGTAAAATGGTCATCGCACTGGAGCAGTGGTCACTCTCTGTCCAGAATGTCGACTCAACTAATACTCGCATTTTTTCTAACTAAAGCTTCATATATATATATATATATATATATTTAACCTTCTTTGATTTGTTACTAAGTTTCCTGGACCCTCCCGAGCCTCTATGATATAAGCAGTAAGCAAACATCATAAGTATTTTTAATGCCAAATGATTTGCTCCTGCACCATGTAATGGAAAACTTACTATGTAAAGAATTCTTTTAAATTCCCTAGAATCATCCAAGCTCGTGTCGCTACGTTTCGCCCAGGTCTGGATCTCGAACTAGACAGCAGACACTTTCAAGTGATTAGCTTACCCGCATCATTGGCATTATCGAACAATGAATGACCAAATCAAAAAGGGGTAAAAATATATATAAAAACTACTCAAGAATCTTACATAAAGTCGAGGTACTTCTCATTTTCTACATCTCAATATGAGCTTAGTTCATAGCTAAAAAGGAGTAGAAAACAGAAGTTAAAATACAGCAAGAATCCATACTAAAAAGATTTGAAATTAAACTAGAAAGTCGTCGTGCCCACTTTCGTCGACACTGCTGTTCAAAGCTATAAACTAAATTACTGCAGTTAATATAAGTTACTGAATGTAAAATTACACTATTTGCTGGGAATTAAAGACAGAAAATTAAATCTTACATGAAAATAAATGTTAAACGACTTTCTCTCTCTAGAATCTATCAAAGTATTGAATGCTTGTTCTTTATCTAATTGAATTGTTGATGCCTTGGAATAAATGCTTCAACCCTTTATATAGTAGGCCTAGAAGCATGTACAAGAGTTGCACAAGGATCCTTGTCTCAAGAGAAAGCACAAAAATCCATGGGGTAAAGCACATTTTACCAAAAAGGTTACTTTAGAATAAAATAACATTTTTCGCATGCCATCTTGTCCCCTCTTCAACTCTCAGCAGAAAGTGGAGCTTGTGAACCTTTTTCAGCTTTTATGTCTCCCAAACAACACCTAGTTGGCCTCCAGCATTTGGCTTAATCGAATGGCTGAATCTGAATGGCAGAGTGGTCACTCCAGGTACTAGTTCCGATGAAAATACGGTTTATGATGTAAAATCTCCATAAATGGTTCCAAAACATGAAAGTACTCACAAATAGCTCAAACAATTATTTTAGACCAAAAAGGAGGGTTTAGAAGGCAAAATGGCCGAAATTACTAAATAAAATGGAAATAAAAAGGCATGTAATAACTCTAAAATATAGAATTATCACATCCCCACACTTAAATCATTACTTGTTCCCAAGTAATAAAAATGACAAATAGAAAAAGACTCAATGAAATAAAAAGAAAATGTAATAAGCTTGAAGGAACTTACCAAAGATGTTGTGGATGAATGAACCTTGATATCACCAAAGATGCACTTTTGAATTCATAAACGAAGTGGCCACTTTCCCAACATTCCAAAATCATCACTTATTTGCCAAAAATTTGATCAATAGGACTTTGAATGGGTTTTTAAAGTCCCTTCTCATTGCTATGCAATGTTTTTCCCCCAAACTTGTTTTGAACTTAGATCATGCCATTTTATTTGAGAGAAAGAAATTTTTTCTCTTATGATTTTTTTTAAGAAGTTTGTCACTTTTGGCTTTTGAACAGGTACAAAAGTTGCAATCGTGAACTTCTGGGTTTTATTTGGATATTCTTCCCTTTGTGGAGTGGGCACTCTGAAGTGTTCACTCAGGGTTTTCTGTTGTGTTTTTCTTCGGTCCTTTTTTTTTGGAATGTCACTCGGATAGTATTGGAGTGAACGCTCTAATTTTCTTGACAGGATGGCCATGATCAAGTCACATCCAAACTTAGATTTCAGAAAGTCGTCGTTGTGATAATAAAAACACAACAAGTAGGCCATGGGTACAAAAGGTAAGTGTTTAGGCTTTGTGTATAGCAAAAAGGGCCTACGTCATTTCAAAGTGACAAAATTGGACTTTCTTGGAATCTTTTGAAAAAGTGGGTCCTTGTGCTATGAAATCCAAAATTGTTGGCATCAAAAAGTTAATGACATCAAACAACATTCAAACAACAAAAAGGTTAGTACCAAAAGCGCTTACTAATCATATGGTAAGGCAGCCATGCATTAAAGATTATAGACAAAAAGAAGCAAATGTCAAATGCCCAAAGAGTTAAAAGCAGCAAATAAACGCATAAAATAACAATTGTTCAGAAGCCATAGTAGGCACAACCATGTCATTACGAACCAGTTAAGTTTTCATCGGCTTGGTCATCGAGCAAGTCATCTTCAGCCAGATCTTCATCAGCAAGATCATCAAACGATTCTTCACTATAAGTTGGACAAACACCAGTAGGGAACTTGGGGAGGTGGGCATACACATCGGGGTCTCTAACAGTAAAATATCCTTTGAGCACCAAATCACGCTCACATTGGTAACTCCAAACAGCCTCAGTCGACTTCTCCATCAGCTTCATCCTATCTTGAATAGACTTCATAAGGTCGTTGTTTTCCTTTAACTGCTTCAATATCTCGGTCATGAGATCATAGTGGGCACCGAACGATGTTTCACCGGGTGTGACAGAGGGTGAACGCTTCATATGCTTGATTGTCATGCTATTAATGGAAGTAGCAATGTTCATCCAGTAGTCACCCTCATTAGTGGCCACTCTTGCATCAAGTGTTAGTGCCTTGATAAGGCAAGGAAATCAATGTTTACCTTCTTTCACTTACGGACTTGGAAAATAGTCAAGCTCATCAAGTGACCGAGATCGACAGGGAGGTTCATCACAACACAATTCAACAAGAAACATTTGTCCACATAAAGTGTAGTGTCATGGGATGTGGGCCAAAGGTTGTGGCGGAGAAAGTTGAACCAAATGGCAGCCTCGATAGTGAGATGGCCAGCGGGGAGAAACGTACGTCCCCCTTTCTTCACCCAAGTTTTCCCTTGGACACATAAGGTGTCACTGACATCCATCATATCCTAATCACTAAGACCTTCCATGAGGGTCGTAAGTGAGCAAGAGTCCGTCCGTTTTAGGCCAAGGACTCGGTTGTTAGTGAGACCATCATAAAGAACCATAACACCATGAACACATAACTTCTTAGTCGGGCGACCCGCTGCCTCCGCATAAAACTCTCGATCCACCGAGGCGTTTGCCTTACGGGATGCACATGCAAGAGTGGTCCACGACTGCTCTATGATTCTTTCTTTGACAAATGCATGTTGTTTCAAGAACTCCTCATCAAAACCCTTTTCCATGTTGAGTTTCTACCCGTGAGGATTGCGTACTGCTTCGTTGCTGTCACTGTTGTGAAAGTTCTCGGCTTTCTGATCACCGTGCTTTCTTGGGAGTTTGGGTACTGCTTTCACTTCCTTCTGCTGAATCATGCACAAGAATATCAGTTTCTTGGGAAGGGGAGTTACCTTGTGCATCAGTGAGCATACTAGAGGCACGAGACACTACTAAACGCGGAGTGGTCACTTCAAAACTGCTTCCAGCACCCTTTTCTTTCTTCTTTTTTGAAGGCATCTCCTCTTCTGCAAACTCTCTTCTCTCTTTCTGTTTTCTGTTTTCCCTTACCCTTCTTCTTTTTCTTTTCTTCCTCATCCTTTCTCTCCTTTTTCTCGACTGCTCCCTCAAGCTTTTCTTTGAAAAGATTCCTCATCATTTTTCTTTTTCTCCATTGTTGCTTTCTTTTCAAAGGTTTCTTTTTTCTTTTGATCTAACTCCCTCTTTTTTTCACAACCGCTTCTACCCTTTTCTTTTCTAATTCTTCTTGTCTTTTTGACTTCCTTTCTTCTTCTAACCTTTTCTCATTCTCTTCCCTCAACCGTTTCTCCTCTTCTTCCTTATGAATTCTTTTTTTCTCCTCCTTCTGCTTTCTTTCATCTTCTTCCTTCTGTTTTCTTTCGGCCTCTTATTTCAATCCTTCTCCTCCTCTTTTTTCTTTTGGATAATCTAAGCTTTTCTCTCTTCCAACACCTTCATTCTTTCAGCAAGATCGACCTTTATTTTGGCCATTTCAGCCTCCGTTTCGAGTTGTATTTTCTCAAGATCATCGACCTTCGACGTGGTGTGTCTATGTTTCGGCGGGTGCCTTGGACTCCGATAACACTTCGTCGGTGGTTATGGGTCTTCATGAGTAGTTTATGTGTTGGTAGGAACTTCGTTGAGATCCTCGGTTAGAATACGAGCAGCACGCTCGTCGGCTTCGTTGTGCTCCATCTCCGGTGAATATTCCGGCGGTGTATCGGCGGAGGTGATTCGTCTCCGGCGAGTGGATCGAGTGTTTGGGTGAGGAGATAGAAATGTTCTCTTAGTTCTAGCCATTGAAGAAATAAGATCCTTAGAGGTAAAAAGGTTTTTGAGAGAGAATGATCCTTGGAAAATAGAGAAAAGTGGAAGGAATGTTGGTTAAAAGATTTGTATGGAAGATTAAAGGGTTTTTGGAAAAAAGGGGGGAACGGTTATTGATGGTAAAAAGATAAGATTTGAATTTTTAATTTAGAAAATTACTTCTTTAAATTTGAAAAATAAAATGAAAATAATTTTAAATCCCAAAAATCAAAAACCAACCGGGTTATAAAAATAACCGGTTAATAATATTCAAAAGGGGACAAAAAAGTTTCCTATAGATTTTTAAATTAAAAAAAAATTAAAATCCAATGGATAATAAAATTACCCGGTTTAAGAAATTAGGAGGGAAAAGGAGATCCAAAGGGTATATCTTGAAAATGTAAGTACTTGAGTACTCCTCTTTATGGCAGCAAAAGGGACTTAAAGTTGAAAGCTTAGGAGTCTATAGGGTAGTAGTTGTTGACTATTGGGGCTCTTTGGCGGCAACTATGACGTCGACAGTCACCTAGCGGGTATAGACAACAGAGTGGGCACTCTCACTTCAGATCCGAGAATTTCGAAGCATTTACCTAAATTACCTACAAAAGATGAAATAAGACATCAAAAATAATAATAAAGGGTGAAAATTAAATGAAATAAAATATGTACTTGCACCTTATCATGAATATGTCTCATTCGGGTTGAATAGGGAAAGAGTGGGCACTCTCGCTAAGAAAGTGTTTTACTCTATGCCTGTTAACCTTAAAGATTTCTCCATAATTAGGTGTCATGAGTTCTAAAGTTCCAAAAGGTCTTACCTTGACCACAATAAATGGTCCCGTCCAACGAGATTTTAGCTTACCTGGGAAAAGTTTGAGTTGGGAACTGAATAGTAGCACCTGCTATCCTTCCTCAAACTTTCTATGAATATTCTCCGATCATGCCACATCTTAGTCTTTTCCGTATAGAATTTCGCGTTTTTGTAAGAATAGCAACGAGCTCATCTAACTTGTGCAATTGCAAAAACCTTTTGGTTCCCGCCGCATCTTCACTCATATTAAGCTCCTTTAGGGTCCATAAGGCTTTTTGCTCTAATTCCACTAGTACAAAAACGACTTCTTGCCACGGTTTTGGAATTTATGTTAGTCACGGTTGGGTTTAAAACTGTGGCTAAAAGTCATAAATAAAATTAGAGTAATCTTTTAGTCCCTGTTTAACTCAATAAATGTGACCATTACGAAATAAGTTTAAACATAAATCCATGGTTTGGAAAAAATCGTGACTAAATGATTCTTTATGACCACACCATTTTTACCGTGGAAAATAACAACCAAAAACCGTGGCCGTAAACAAACATGTCGTTACGGTTTTTGTGTAAAACATGGCTATATGTTGTGACGGTTTTATTCCATGGCCATAGACTGACATATAGCCACATGAAGCCAATTTTCCGTGACCAAAAGAAAAATATATATAGCCAGGAAAAATATGTTAAATGTGGCCAAAAGTCACAAGTGTTTATAGCCATGGTTTGTATTATTTTGTGTGACCAAAAGGTAACGAGTAGCCATAGTTCTACATATAAAGCATAACTATATGTGATGATTTTGTGACGGTTAATATGAAATTTTTGTAGCTATAAGTATGTATAGTTAAAACCACGGTTAAAATAATTTATTGTCGCTAAAAGCTGAATAATAGCCACGGTACTAACAAATCTATAGTGTGACGATAAATGATTTATGGTCATGGTTTTTTAATAGTTTGCATGACCAAAATGTAACTAATAGTCACACTTCTAAAATATAAGTGTAGTTATATATCTTGAATTGGTCAAGACTTTATTATTTTGTGTGACCAAAAGGTAACCTATAGCAACGATTCTAAAATTAAGTGTAAGTATATGTCATGAATTGGCTACAGTTTTACTGTTTTGTGAACAAAAGATAACTTGTAGCCACGGTTGTAAAAAATTAAATATAAATGCATATCATGAATTGGCCATGGTTTTGTTATTTTGTGTGTCCAAAAGGTAATATGTAACCACAGTTCTAAAAATTAAGTGTAATTGCATGTCATGAATTGGCCGCAGTTTTATTATTTTGTGTCAATAAAAGGTAACTAGTTGACACGATTTCTTAAAATTAAGTGTAACCATATGTTATAAATTGGCCACATTTTTAATATTTTGTATCAGCAAAAAGAAGTCATTAGTCATAATTCTAAAAATTAAATGCAACTATATGTAATGAATGTTCATGGTTAACATTAAATTTGTGTACCTATAAGTATAGCTAATGTCATAGTTAAAATAAATATGTATGGCTTTAGGTAATGGATGGCCTTGTTCAAAAACTCGTATGCCCATTATTTTAATGTGAAAAATAGCCTCAATGCTACAACTCATTGTAACCATATGTAAGGTCATTTAAATAAACAACTTAGTTAGTGGTCAAAAATTGTCCCATTTTTTATAATGTACCACCGTGTTTTTTGTGCAATGAACAAAATATCAACATGTCATTTTCATAATTATTTTTTTCTAAATCACTATAAGTATAAATTTGAAATGTAAAATCTTCTAAAACTTTGTTTAAGCGTTTAGAATTTTTCATCGTATAGACAATCAAAGCAATTGCATAAATGTTTAAAACATTTGTCAATATTGGTAAAAAATAATATGATCTCCATTAAGAAAATATAAGATTAAATACAACTTCGTTTTTTCCATAAAAATATTACAATACAGATAATTAACAACAAATGAAAAGAAAGCTAAACTTGAACTCAAAAAAAGAATTGTGAAACATTTTCTTGAGTCGAAGACTGTTAAGTATATCTCATTCTCTTATTTTATCTAAAAGCCTTGACCCGCTGGTTGGTAGCACTACTACCTTTGTTTCAAAACCTAACATGAATCGCTCGATGCTGCAAAAGTTTCTTCACCAACCCACCAAAGAATTTCTAGATCATTTTTGTGTCTGTCAATCGATGGTTGTGTTTCTTAATCCAACTCAACAATCTACTTGATCTCCTATCAAGAATATCTTGCAAGAATTTCACTAGGTATATGGCTTATGAACCCTAGGTAATTAATGGCCTATATAACCATGAGCAAAGACAAACCCACCTGGTTTTTTTGTATGCGACCAAGCTACATGATTTATGAGATTTATGTTTTGATTTACTCTACTTCTTGTATGTGTTTGATTAGTTCAAATGTTGTTGATGTTTATCCAAGCTATTCTATATTTTTTAAATAGTTTCTATCAGATTAGGTAAAATTCATTGAGATGCTTTGTTAATAAATTCTCTGCTCTAAAAGACCTTGTGATTGTGTTTGAGCATGAATTCTAATACAACAAGTTCTTATGTTCCTTAGAAGGTGTTCTTGCTAAGTGGAACCAGAACTTCTCATCCCCACTTCCACGTTTTCTTCTATAATGAACAGGGGATCGAGTCATATTCATAAACATGTGGGAGTTCATTTATCAAAGTGCTTTTCTATGTATTATAAAGTTAAGCGTAATGTTAGATGGTAAACGATTGCAAATAGGTACCTTTTGATACATTCAAGTTCCCTTCATGTACCTCTTGTCAATAGAGATTCAAATGGTAGTCTCCAAGTGCTCAACAACATAATTGTATGTTTTATGGATGACTGCTGCAGACTTTGCTAAGCCTAAACAGAGCCTTGTTGACAAACAGGTATTCTTTACATCTTAAATTTTATTTGTATTTCAGTTTGATACATAGAATATTGGATTTGAACTATAGAAATTCATTTGATATTGATTATATTTTAGTTTTCATGGATCTGCATTTGATATTAAAATGCTATTGTGGTAGCTAGATTGATTTACCAATACAAGTCGGTGAGCACAAAACAGTAGGAAGCAACTGGTTTTGTGGCTTGGCCAAAAATTCTTGTCATTCCTGACTTAATGGTTAGTCTCTTATCTAATTTTCTTTACTTGTTAACTTTTCTTCTCATATACAATCTAGCTACCTATTATAAACCATAAAAAATGTTTGGGTAGAGGAATGGAAAAGTTAAAAGCATGGTTCAAGGATATTGTATCTTGGATTACATTGGGACTTATTGTTGATGGATGTGTAATAATAAGTATTCTTTCACTTGAGAACATTAGCATACTATTTCTGTTAGTAAAATATTTATACAAGTTTAATAAGATGCAATTTTATTCTTGTTGTAGGCACTGGAACCAACTACTAATCAGCATGATGAGAAACAAATCCTAAGAGGAGAAAGAAGAATGATACAACTGTCAATCAGTTACGAAAGCCGAAGCATATATACAAGGAGTAGCTATAATAAGCAGAAGTCTAATATATTAGAGAACTAGTGGTAATAAGTTTGTCATTGGTATTCTTATATCTTATTCATATGATTTTTGATATAACAATTTGATGTTTTTCAAATAATTGTTATATTAAAATTTTTATTTTTATAATTATTATTTTACCATGCGTTATTAATAGCGTTGGCAAAAATTATTATTTTCATGGTCAACTTCGATAATGACCATATAATATTCAATTCATTAGTTTATGGCAACAATTTAGCTATTTCGTGTGACCGAAAGGCAATAAATAGCCACGGTTCTACAATTTAGCGCAACCATACATCAAGGATTGGCCACAGTTGATATAAAATTTGTGGCTATAATAGTTTATTGCCACAGTTTTAGTTTTTTTGTGTGACTAAAATATAACAAATGGCCACGGATATTAAAATTCTATGCAACCAAACATCATGAATTGGTCATGCCTACTATGAAACTTTGTGTGGCTATAACTAGTTTATCGTCGTGGTTTTGGTTATTTCATGCGACAAAAAGGGAACAAATGACCACGATTTTAGCAACTCCGTGTAACCATTTTTCACGAATTAGCCACGGTTAATATGAAATGTTCGTTGTTATAAGTAGTTTATGGCCACGATTTAATTATTTCATGTAATCAAAGGGTAACCAATAGTTACGGTTTTAACATAAATGACAACCGTTAATATTAAATTGTGTGGCTATAAATAGTAAATGGTCATGGTTTTAGCTATTTTGCGTTACCAAAAGGCTATTAATTGCCACAATTTTTAACAAATCTAACGTAACAATATGTCATGAAGTGGCCACGGTTAATGTAAAATTTGCATGGCTTTAAGTATTTTTAATAAAATACTTATGAATTAACAATGGTTAATATGAAATTTGTGTGGCGATAACTGGTTTATCGCTACGGTTTTAGTTACTTTATGTGACAAAAATATAATCAATTGTCATGGTTCAAACAATTTAGTGTAACCATATGTCATGAATTGCATCGCTATAAGTTGTTTATGGCTTGATTATCAGTAATTTATTTGTATGGCCAAAAGATAAGCAATAGCCACAGTTCTAACATTTATGGTAACCATATGTCATAAATTGGTACGTTTGATATAAAGTTTGTGTGACAATAAGTAGTTTATGGCCACATTAAAACAAAAATATGTGAATATAGGGTAATCATTGGCCACCGTAAAAACAAATTGTATGGCCATAAGTAGTTAATTGTGATGGGTTTCTTTATTTTGTGTGACCAATAGGTAGTTAATCGCCACACTTATTGAAACTAGTGTAAGGCCCGCGCTTTGCGCGGCGACAATAGTTTTCTAAAGTGAATATTGAACCGAGCTAAAATCAAGCGTAATCCTTAGCTTATAATTATTGAAATACAATATAAAAAATGAAGGTATTCTTCATAAAGTGATTTAACTTGCATGTATTCATTCTCGTTTATTATTACGATAACTTTACATCAGTAATAATTTTGTTATTGAAACTCAAGCAACATGTCCAATAATGATAACACTGTTATAGAAAACAATATAAAGATGCAAAATTAGTTGACCAATATCCATGGATGAATCGGGTTAAAAATCTCAATAGCAAATTATTACAGTAATTTTTCCTTCATAAAAATATAAAAATAAGATTAATACTAACTCAATGATTTTGTCACAACTGCATCCCTTCTTTAACTATTATATTAACTCTTACCCTATAGAAATACGATTATTATTAACTATATCAGTTGTCACAAATGTATCCTCTTATCCATATATAGTCGCATCATTATTTGAATTTAAAATCTTACCAACATGGGATAGGCCAAAACGATGACACATTTCAATGTTTAAGCCTAGCTAATTATTATGATGCAACATCATCTAATCCTCTTATTTTATACACTTTTTTATTCCAGTATTTTAAGTTTTCACGAATGTGGGATAACTTCGATTTAAATAAGCAGCATTTGAGTGTATCCAAAAGAATTGTTTCCTTCTTTTGATATATCTTATTTTCTTCAACCCTATAATTTCACACAAATAAACCATCATCTCTTTTGATACATTCAACTTTTCCTTTCTTAACCTTCATCTTTCTACCAAGGGATAATACAAATAAAACATGTTTAGGTTTGGTAAATTCTTTTCTTAAATAGATATAGTAGATAATAGATATATTGTATTATTAAAAAATATTTTATCATAAAGTGAATTATTTATATCATGTAAATTATATAATATAGTTTTGAAATCTTCGTGAATTAATATTTTGCCTTTTTAAACAGCAAAATGAATATATATAGCACCACATAAATCACATAGCACGTTTGTGTTTTATACTTCGTCATTGTTATACACATTTTTTTTCTTGTATTATCATCAAATCATATATACTTAAAATATTTTATAAAAATTAATGAAAGATTTCTTCAGCAAATGAGAAAAATAATAAGAAAAATGTGTTTTATTGCAATATTTGTAGTTTTGATTATATTAAATGTCACCGATATAAATGAATTTTTTATATATCAATTGTTATGCAATAAAAAATGAAAATTAAATTTTGGAAAATTAATGTGTTGAGTTTAGATTAAAAATATAAATATGATTGAGAGAAAAAGAAATACAAATATGATTGAGTGTTCTCATTAATTCTTTTTATCATTTATATTTAAATGTATTAAATTGTTATAAATATTTCAATTTTATACAATGACTTGGATAAATGAGTATATGTTAATTTATA
The DNA here is from genome assembly GCA_036898165.1 of Silybum marianum. Lineage (NCBI taxonomy): Eukaryota > Viridiplantae > Streptophyta > Magnoliopsida > Asterales > Asteraceae > Silybum > Silybum marianum. Next base: position 17,477,050 of record CM072530.1, on the reverse strand, counting down.
CAATGATTTATATGAATGAGTATGTTAATTTGTAATAATTATAAAACTACATAAAATATTTAATCAATTAATAAGACATTAAAATAAAAATTTGAAAAACTAAATATTGGATAAATAATAAAATCCACCATCCACGCATTCTCAAAATGCCAACATATGTTTTTAGCTATTTTTATAATATTACATTAATGTATTGATTGGTGTGTAAATAAAAAGGAATTGTAAATACAACCAAAACTTTTAACTTTTATTGATTGTTAAGCTAATAGAATAAAGAACAATAAAAATTATTCATATTTATTGTTATGTAAAAAAATGTTTAATAATTAACCCGTTGCGTCTAGAAATGATTCCTTTAATGATATGTTTCTATACAAAAGTACTTTTTGTGATGTTTGATCCACTAAGATTTAAAAAACGTTTTTTGAGGATGAAGTCATAGACACCATAAGTTTTCACTACAATAATAGGAAAAATCTAGAAATAATCAAAAAATTATGTGATTATTAATCACACATAAACAATTATCGTCAATGGACATTTTTCATACAGGGGCGGAAAAGTCTTTAACAATTTCAACATTTAAAAAAATAAAAAATTTGAGAATAAACATAGAAAAAAGTTCTAGACCTTAGAAGGCGCTACCTCAATTCTCTTGATTATTCTTTTAATATATATATATATATATATATATATATATATATATTTCACACAACAGAAATAAAAAAAAAGTAAAAAGAACCCCCATGTAAATACACTTTGGAGTTTGATTATCGTCAACATAAAATAAAAAATAGTTTTTAAGAATCTACGACAATATAAGCAAAATAAAATGAGGACAAACCCCACATAAAACACTCGTATAACATAAATATTAACTGGAAAACATGAATTGAAGAAGCAAAAACAAAAATAACAATTGTGACGAAATTCCAAATAAAAACCCAAAAACTCATTAACAATCATATATAATACACAAAAAGCATCAACATTATTTGAAATATTTGATGGAAGAAGAACAATTATAATACCGACATAATAGCAATTAGGAATTGTGAATGAGAAAAAACAAAAACAAACGTAACAATTGTGAATAAATTCCGAATAAAAACACCAAAAACTTATTTAACAATAATATGCAATATACATTGAACATAATAAAATGTGGATATAAATAGAAGGAAAAAAAACGACGATACCGATTGTACTATACACATATCAACAACATATAAATCATAAAATAAATAATAAAAAGGTATTACCTTACAAAAACTTGGCAAAATGAGACAATTGGAGATGAAGAGGGGTTAGGGAAAGAGAAAAGATAGTGTTAAATACAAACATAAATGAATAATTAATATTTATGAGAAATCGGTTACTTGTGGAAATGTAGGAGACAAATGGAAGTAAAAAGTAGAAAAAAGTTAGAATAAAGGAGAAAAAAGAAAATTGTGTTTCTTGTTTTTAGGTGATAGACACGTAAGCTTACCCGGTTGTTATTTAATATATATATATATATATAGATATAGATATAGATAAATATACATGGTAGTAACGTAAATAAAGAAATTTATTTATTTTATTAAATTATAAATGATTATTAAAATAAAAATTGTAAGAACAATATAGAAGACGAAAATAAAAAGAACTTTAAAATCCAACAAAAATCTAAAAAAATGTATACCCAAATTAGTTGTCTCGAATTAATCCTGAAAATAATACAAATATCCATTTTAAAATGACTTATTTAGGTTATATCATATATTGTAATACCTTCAAGATTCAGTTATCAAACCATTGTTCTCATCTAATCCACCGTTGTCAAGAAGAAACCATCGCCTTCATAGAAAGCAAATTAAGAAAATATAAAAGACGAAAGTAAAAAATAAAAATTTAGAATTTCACCAAACGTCAAAAAAGAATAATACCTGGATTATTATTCTCGAAATAAACCTGAAATCTAAAATCGTTGTCAATAAGAAACCATCGGTTCCATATAAAACAAATTAAGAAATCTAGAAGACATAGGTAAAAAATATAAATCTAGAATGTCAACAAAAGTCAAAAAAGAATAATACCTAAATTATGATTCTCGAAATAAACCTAAAAACGATTTTGTTGAAGAAAATAATAGTAGGCAAATGAAATTCGTAGATGATAAGAGGTTTATAGTAACAATATACTAAACATATAGATATCTTACTTGCGATTGCTTGAAATCTAAATAAATTGGGTGTTGTTTCTTGAACTCAAATTTTCAAGAAAAAAGACACGATCAAATCAATAAACTACGAAATTGAAATCAATAGATTGGTTTGAGAGAAACAGAAGACGTTGTGTATACGATCCATATAGAAACAGAAGACGTTGTGTATACGATCCAAACAGAAGACGTTACGAAATCAATAGGTTGGTTTGAGAGAAACATAAGACGTTGTGTATACGATCCATAGAGAAACAGAAGACGTTGTGTATACGATCCATATAGAAACAGAAGACGTTGTGTATATGAACGATCGGAGTCGAGATGGAGGGGACGGTGAAATGACTTGAACTCAAAACACGATCAAAAAAGTAAAATATGAATATTAAATTGATGGAGTAATTCTTGAGAGATTGCTTCATAGATGGAGAGAATCAAAAACTTGACAAAATGAAACAATTGGAGATAAAGAGGGGTTAGGGAAAGCGAAAAGACGGTGTTAAATACAAACATAAAAGAATAATTAATATTTATAAGAAATCGGTTACTTGGAAGTGTAGGAGACAAATGGAAAGAAAAAGTAGAGAAAAGTTAGAATAAAGGAGAAAAAAGAAAATTGTATTTCTTGTTTTTAGATGATGACACGTAAGCTTACCTGGTTGTTTCTTTAATATATATATATATAGATTAAGCATAAATGTACGTAATGCATAGGCCATGTTTAATGTGAGTTTGTGTGGTGATAGGTAGTTTATGGTCACGGTTATAGTAAAAATGCTCCAATACCATAAAAACTAGGTATTCTTTAGCCACAATTTTTAGGCTATGCTATGGTTTTTCATTTGACATGGTGACGCATTTTAATCGTGGCCAAAAGGGTATCAATGGTCACGCAAGGGTATCAATGGTCACGCAAGAATAGGCTACGGTTTGATTGAAGAAAAAAACCGTGGCCAAAGGCTTATCGCCACGGTTTTTAACCGTGGCAAATGTGAGTTTTTGTACTAGTGTTCGATTGGTCAATGGCAAGCTTTGCCAAAAACCAATTTAAAAGGAGACATACCCAAAGTAGTTTTATAGGCCGTCCTATAGGCCCAAAGAGCGTCATCGAGCTTTGTTGACCAATCCCTACGGTGAGGCCTAACAACTTTCTCCAAAATGTCTTTAATCTCTCGATTTGAAAGTTCGGCCAACCCATTGGTTTGCGGATGATAAGCAGTGGCCACTCTGTGATGTATATCATACTTCGCGAGTACCGAGCTCATTAGCTTGTTTATGAAATGGGTTCCTTCGTCACTTATCAAAGCCCGTGCTGTTCCAAAACGAGTGAAAGTATTTTTGTGCAAAATTTTCACAACGGTATTTGCATCGTTAGAAGAGCATGAAATGGCTTCGATCCATTTCGAAATCTAATCAACCGCGACTAATATGTAATGGTTGTTGTTGGAGTTTGGGAATGGACCCATAAAGTCTATTCCCCACACATCAAAAAGTTCCACTTCTAAGATGTTATTAAGTGGCATTTCGTTCTTTTGAGAGATATTTCCGGTTCTTTGGCATTGTTCACATTGTTTTACAAATTCATTTGAATCTTTGAAAATTGTGGGCCAATAAAATCCGCGTTGCAATGTTTTAGCACCGGTACGTTGTCCACCGAAGTGGCCACCATATTGGGCTGTGTGGCAACCTTGTAGAATTTGGTGTATCTCGTTTTCGTGAACACACCTTCTCAATAATTGGTCAGTCCTCACTCTATACAAGTAAGGGTCATCCCAAACATATTGTCTACAATCTTTTAAAAATTTCTTAAAAGGTTGACCACTTATGCCATGAGGTTTAAGGCCACATGCCAAAAAATTAGCTATATCGGCATACCAAGGAGCACATGGGTCATGATGATGAATAGCTAGCAATTGTTCATCGGAAAATCTTTCTTGAACCGGAGTTGGTTCCTGAGTGGTCACTATCTTCTCAAGTCGGGATAAATGATCTGCGATTTGATTGTTGATCCTTTTTCTATCAACAATTTCAAGGTCGAATTCATGCAACAAAAGTACCCAACGGGTTGATCTAGGCTTAGAATCAGCCTTGCTTATGAGATACTTAATTGCTGCATGGCCAGTGTGCACTATGACTTTCGTGCCTATCAAATAGAATCTAAAGCGATCAAAAGCAAACACCACCGCAAGCAACTCTTTTTCCGTGAAGGTATATTTAATTTGGGCTTCAATTAGAGTCTTGATTGCATAGTGTATGGGGTTAAATACTTTATCTTTTCGCTGTCCTAAAACAGCCTACTCACTAGCATCACACATAATTTCGAATGGAAGAGTCCAGTCTGGAGTGGTCACTATGGGCGTAGTAATGAGAGCTTTCTTTATGGTTTCAAATTCCTTCCTACAGTCTTGGGTAAACTCAAACTTATGGTCATGTTGTAAAAGGGTGCACAAAGGTTTGGTTATTTTGGAGAAGTCCTTAATAAACCTCCTATAGAACCCGACATGTCCTAAAAAGCTACGAATACCATTAACGGCAGTAGGCTCGGGGAGTTATTCAATCACTTCTAACTTGGCTCGATCTACTTCCAATCCTCTCTTAGACACAAAGGTGACCTAAGACTATACCTTCTTGGACCATGAAATGACACTTTTCCCAATTTAGGATAAGGTTATGCATTTCACATCTCTCTAGGGCTTTTCTCCAAGTTCTTAAGGCATTCCTCAAATGAAGGTCCTATCACCGAAAAGTCATCCATAAAAACCTCTATAGTTTCCTCTATCATATCGAAAAAGATTGCCATCATGCAACTTTGGAATGTTGCGGAGGCATTGCACAACCCAAAAGGCATCCTTTGGAAAGCAAAGGTACCATAAGGACAAGTGAAGGTGGTCTTCTCTTGGTCCTCGGGGGCTATATGGATTTGGTTATAACCGGAATATCCGTCCAAAAAGCAATAGAATTCATTTCCGGCTAGCCTATCAAGCATTTGGTCGATAAAAGGCAAGGGGAAATGGTCCCTTTTGCTGGCTAAGTTAAGTTGCCTATAATCCATGCAAATAAGCCATCCGGTCATAGTCCTAGTGGGAATGAGCTCATTCTTCTCGTTTGTGATAACAGTTGTGCCTCCCTTTTTGGAGACACATTGAACGGGACTCACCTAACTACTACTTGCAATAGGGTATATGATTCTTGCGTCTAACCACTTCAAGATCTCTTTCTTAACCACCTCCTTCATGATTGGGTTCAACCTTCTTTGAGGTTGTACCTTTCCAGACTGCTCACTCTCAAGATTAATCTTATGTTGGCACAAAGAGGGACTAATTCCCTTGATATCAGCTATAGCCCAACCTAATGCCTCTTTATGCCTAGATTGGAGATCTACCAACTATTTCTCTTGTTCCTCACTTAACTTAGAAGAAATAATGACGAGAAGTTTGTCATTTTTAGCGAGATATGCATATTTTAAGTGGGAAGGCAAAGGTTTTAGCTCTAAATCAGGGGTTTGCTCTATGCATGGTTTCTGGGCATTCCTATTAGTGAAATCTAGCTGCTTAAAAGCTGCCAGAACAGGGCTACACTCATCTTCAAAAATTTCCTCACTCTCAATGTCAGAGTGGTTACTCTCAATACTCACTGTCTCCTTCACATAATCACTGCTGAAACAACTAATGGACAAACACTCTTCTATTTCAATGTACTTAAGGGATTTGAAGACATTAAAGATGACCTCTTGGTCATGGACTCTCATAGTAAGTTCCCCTTTTGGCACATCAATCAAAGTTCTTCCGGTCGCAAGGAATAGACGTCCTAAAATGAGTGACACTTTTTTCTCCGCTTCATAATCCAAAATTATAAAATCAGCGGGGAAAACTAGTTTGTCCACTTGAACAAGCACATCTTCTATTTTACCTTTTGGATAAGCTATGGATCGGTCCGCTAGTTGTAAAGTCACGGCTATGGGTCTAGCCTCTCCGATACCAAGCTTAGTAAACATGGACAAAGGCATCAAATTAATACTCGCCCCTAAGTCACAAAGAGCATGACCAACTTCTTGACCTCCAATAATGCAAGGGATAGTAAAACTACCCGGATTTTTCATCTTAGGTGGAATATTGCTGGTGACAATAGCACTACATTCCTTGGTTAACGCCACGGTCTCATACTCTTCCGATCTTCGTTTTTTGTTCAAAATATCTTTCAAAATTTTCACATAACTTGGCATTTGATCTAAAGCCTCTACCAATGGAATGTTGATATGAAGTTGTTTGAAAATGTCCAAAAACTTTTTAAATTGATTATCGACATTTTCTTTTTCAATCTTTCCGGAAATGGAAGATGTCTTGGATCGATTTGTGGTGTAACCTTAGGATGTGAAGTACTTGTGGTCTTGACTTTGCTAGATGAGTCTTTTGAAACCTTTGAGCATAGACTCAAGTGAAATTGTGTATCGGGCATGGGTTATTGTTGTGTAGGTTGATAATTCTTTGAAGATTGACTCGTGTGAAAATTCTATGGAGCGTGTCCACTTTGAAAACTTTGTGAAGACTGCCCAACATGAATGTTCTGTGGGGAGTGTCCACTTTGATAATTAGGCTGACTGTTTTGAAACTGAGATTGATTAAATCTAGGAGGATTCTGTGTACGTGTAGGTCCTTGACTCGCCCTAGGGGGTTGGAGTCCTTGATTTGAAGTCCAAGAGAAATTCGGGTGATTTCTACAATTGGGATTGTAAGTTTGCGAAAATGGGCTGTTCCTAGACTGAGTTCCTATAGCATTGACAGCTTCGGGGTTACCAGGACAAAAGTCATAATTGTGCTCTTCTCCACAGATCGAACAATTTTCTAGGAGTTGTGGAGTGGTCACTACAGAATTCACCTGATTGTTGTTTCCATTTACAACAGTTTAGTTAAAGCAACTAATCGTGCATTCATAGTTTTAAGTTCATCCGAATCGACAGAGGAGCTCTTAGTTGGAAGTGCTCTTGGATCTGACCATTCGGTGTTATTATTAGTGACTTTTTCCAAAATTTGGTGAGCTTCATTATAGGTCTTAGCCGTAAAGGCTCCACCTGCTGTTGCATCTAGGATGATTTTGGCAGCATTGGAGATACCATTGTAAAAGGTTTCCAATTGGATGCAATGTCGAATACCGTGATGTGGGCACTTCCGCAGAGTTTCCTTAAAGACGTTCCCACGCATCCGAGACTGCCTCATCCATCTCTTGTCTAAACAACAAAATATCATTTCGCGATATAATGTTTCTTGTGGAAAGAAAGTATTTTTGTAAAAACTTTTCAGCAAGATCTTTCCAGGTAGTGATTGAGTTGGGTGCTTGTGAATTTAGCTTAGCTTTGGCTCTATCCCTTAATGAAAAAGGGAAGAGTTTTAGTCTTAAGGCTTCGTCGGGTACACCATTAAGTGAAAAAGCATGCGCAATCTCCAAAAATTATTTTAAGTGAGAATGTGGATCTTCGGACGGTAGACCCCCAAACTGACCAATGGTTTGGATCATTTGGAACATCACCGGTTTAAGTTCAAAATGTGTTGCGGCAATGTTGGGAGGAGTAATTCCGGAAAGTAATTGATTAAATCCCGGAGTTGGATAATCCTGTATTTTACGATTTTTGTCATCGGCAACATGTACCGTGTTCTCCGAAGGTGGAGAAGGATTTGCATCCGCTATGTTCTCGATCGGAGTTTGAGGTATTTGAGTTAGCCGACTAACGTTAACACCTCTACGCCTTATCTTAAAAGTTTGTTCAACTTCTAGATCGGGTGTGAAAATAGGTCCGTGTTGTAGCCTTGGCATACAACACATAAACAAAAAGCTTAGAAAAACAAGTTACTCGGGCTCGAATGAAGACTAATGTCTTGAGATAAAAATCACGCCAGTCCCCGGCAGCGGCGCCAAAAACTTGGTACATGCGAAATATGTAATCGCAATGAGGTTAGCAACTTAGTCCATAGTGGACAGCGCAAGTATACACTGGTCACTATGATCGTTTACCAAGTAATAAAGTGGTAAGAATCAAATATCGTATCCTCAAGGACTGGAACTTAATATAGACACTATTGTTTTTCATGAACTTCTTTTTACAAGTTTCGATTAGAGAGGAAGCAATATTTTGAGTTGGTTTTGGTGAAAATAACTTTTAAAAGTTCTAATTTTCTATATATATAAAAACTACTCAAGAATTTTACATAAAGTCCGGGTACTTCTCATTTTCTACATCTCAATTTGAGTTTAGTTCATAGCTAAAAAGGAGTAGAAAACAGAAGTTAAAATACTGCAAAATCCATGCTAAAAAGATTTGAAATTAAACTGGAAAGTCAAAGTGCCCACTTTCGTCGACGCTGCTGTTCAAAGCTATAAACTAAATTACTGCAATTAATATAAATTACTAAATGTAAAGTTACACTATTTGCTGGAAATTAAAGACAGAAAATTATATCTTACTTGAAAGTAAATGCTAAACTACTTTCTCTCTCTAGGATCTATCTAAGTATTGAATTCTTGTTCTCTATCTAATTGAATTGTTGATGCCTTGGAGTAAATTCTTCAAGCCTTTATATAGTAGGCTTGGAAGCATGTACAAGAGTTGCACATTCCTTGTCTTAAGAGAAAGCACAAAAATCCATGGGGTAAAACACCTTTTATCAAAAAGGTTACTTTAGAATAAAAAAACATTTTTGGTATACTTTCTTGTCCCCTCTTCAACTCTCAGCAGAAAGTGGAGCTTGTGAACCTTCTTTTTAGCTTTTATGTCTCCCAAACAGCACCTAGTTGCCCTCCAGTAGTTGGCTTAATCGAATGGCGGAGTGGTCACTCTAGGTACCAGTTCCGATGAAAATACGATTTTTGATGTAAAATCGCCATAAATGGTTCCAAGACGTGAAAGTACTCACAAATAGCTCAAACAGATATTTTAGACCAAAAAGGGAGGTTTAGAAGGCAAAATGGCTGAGATTACTAAATAAAATGGGAATAAAAAGGCATGTAATAACTCTAAAATATAGAGTTATCAGTACTTTATAGCTTTTTTACTTGTAAAAATTGTGATATCATATCCTTATAAATGAAACTCAATTCAGATAGTAGACTAGCTGAAAAAGATCTCACAGATTAGTACTTAGATCTCTTTACCTTCAACTTTTCTTACTAATCTTCAAGCAACTTTCCTATATTGCTTAATCATAATCAAATAGGGGGAGATTGTTGATCATAACTCCTCTCAATGATTTGAAAATTATTCCTTGTATACTTAGTGAAGATTCCAAGTATAAGTGATTGTTCATAATTCAGCGATAACATACACTGATTGCACTCAGTCATCGCTGAAAATCAGGAACAATACCTTATCTCTGAAGATCAACACTCACATCAAAGAACCATTCAGCGAAAGTCAAAGAGTGAAGCTCAAGAAAAAGATAATTAGCTAAGTGACCTGAAGCGGTTCAACGATTGCAATTAATTATCTACAGAAATGTGAATCTTGCACATGCCTCAGCGATGCTTAGAATCTTCATCCTTGAATATTCTAGTTCAACGATCAAGTTGGGCCTACTCAGCAAGATCAATGTTGATCTTATCCTCGATGCACAAAAGTCAAAACCTACACCTTGTCAGAAGAAGACATACAGATTGTTCCTTATGTCCCCATCAAATCTGATTTGGTTACTGTTCATATTCGGCCAAAAGTATGGTTGCTTTTCGTATAAAGGACAAGTCTTCAATGGAGACTTGACACGTGTATTATACCTTGTGCTTTGCATTAGTTGCGATGGGTATAAATAGATGAAGAACCCTTCTTCATCTTCATGCATGCTACCTTCTATTTCTCGAACCTCTGTTGCTTTTTTTTCTTATTCTTGTGCCTCAACTTAGTGAACTTCTTAGTTGTAATAGAATTGGTTAATTACTTGTTCTAATTCCGCTTACAAGTGTAAATTTGTTTTTGCAATATAAACTCATTTAAAAACTTAAAAAATGATGTGTTTGTATTCAACCCCTCCTTCTACAAACTGCTTCTATATCCTTGAACTCTTGTAGACTCCTTTGGGACCACCAAAGTATTATTATCAAATTAGTTTGTTAAACGTGTTGACGTTCTTCTAGAAATTCATAAGATGATGCTTCATTCAAATACTCCTTTGTATGAATTCCCATCGTAGATATGGAAATAACAAGTCAATCATAGACAGAATGGTATACCTACTCGCATTAATCTTCCACCATAGTAGGATATTAAGCTCTGGAGTCATTGGATCGACGAATTCTTCATCCAAATATCTTTGAACATCATTCATTTTCTCGGGCACTTGCAACTGTTGTTTCTGGACGTAACCTTGGCAACAGTTTCCCCATCATAAATACATTAAAAAAGAAACTTCAAATATTTCATCTTGTACCATGGATCAAGTACAACAGCCAAAAAACAACAATAGATTGATGTTATCTGTATTCCCTCAATATTTGTCAAACTTTGTCTTCATACATGTAGCCATGGTAGCCAAATTGTAGTAGTAATATATCGATGGAGGATCAAATCAGTGTACCACTTTACCCTCTTTTATTTGTTGACTTGATCATTTTTTTGTTCTGATCAACCTTTTCTAGTTCAGTTTGTTAAGTCTGAATGAAATTATCGGTCAGCTCAGTTGTATCAACCTCTTCCCTTGTTAATTGTTCCACCAAAGACTGAGACTTATTGGCTTCATCAAATTTCTTTTGAAGAGCAACTGATTTAGCCGCATCCACATTGGCAATCTTAGTTGCTTTAGCTTTTGCAACTTCTTCACCTGGTGTCATGGGTGCTTTTCCTTCTCAACGATTCAGAACATCCATTTCCCCATATATAGAAGTAGTAGCAATCTGAGAAGAAACAACTGATTGAGAGATTGGTTGTTCCCCGTCAAACAGATAAATCGGTGAAGAACAATAGACTAAAAGAGAATACTAGACTGAGAAATAGGTTGTTTCCTCTCAATAGATAAAATGGTCGCATCCCTATCTTTATTGGTTAGCTCTCCCTCAAAAGAAACATCATGATCGATTGATACATCATCATTACTAGGAGAATGATCAGAAGAAGACGAAGAATCTCAGGTCTCCTTGTATCTCTGTCATCGACAACCGACTTCTCCCCCTCATTTAGGACGGGGGGAGGGAAGCAAGGGTAGCACCAAGTAACAGATAAAACTGTTGTGAATGACGACCAAAAAACCATGATGATCCAGAATACACCGACAAACCTAATCAATATCACCTGAGTCACTTAGTAAGCTGACTAGTACCCAAGTCAAAAGAGAATTTATAAGGACTCTTCTCTAAAGCCATCTTAGAGATTTGGGTCTGAGCATCAGCTTTAGCATGCATATCCATAAGAGGGAGAATGTCATGATTAACCTCAGTGTAAGTATCGAGTCATGCACGTAGATCTTCTAGAGACGCAAGAATAATTGACTGAGTATGAGATAGAGCATTCACATGGGCACTAAGATCGTCCAAAGAAGACTGAGATATCTTAGTGTTGGATACATATTTATCTAAGATTTTAGCTTGAGGTTGGATCCTCTTGACAGCAAATAAATCACTAAGAGACTTATAAGTAGAAGGAGTAGGCAACATGCATTGATTGGTATAAAATGTCAACCTATAGGAAGTGAATGAGAGGGTGGCTCACTGACCTATCCTAATATAGAATCACAACATTTATTGTACCATCAGAACCTTGAGAGTCATTGATGTGTATATCACCAACTTCGGCCTGAGGTTGGACGTTTGTATCAGCAACATCGACATGAGGCTCAATCTTTGTATCATCAACATCAGCATGAGGCTCAATGTCTGTACCATCAACGCCATCAAAAAGATTGTTATCGATTACCATCTAAATAGAGTCAATCGGTTGGTAAGTTTTACCACCCACATCTAGAAGTAGATAATGTCATCAAGATTATCAATCTTGGGTGAGAGGCCATGATGTAGGAACCTAAATTCTCAAATACAAGCAGCTAATGCAAATTATAAGAGTATGAGCAAAAGCAAATAATCATTAATTACTTTAGACTAAGCAAAGATACATACGAACAAGGTATTAATAAACAGTTAGAGAATCCTCGTAGTCATCATGTGTATTGAAGAAAGCAACCTGAAAGGTATGGATTACACCAAGAACACTCAGTAGTGTGTAGAAAAATCTCTCAGAATTGCTTAAGAACTATCTCAAGTACAAAAGTGTATTCATGTACAAAGCGTGCTAAAACCCAATCTCCTACTTATAGGTTTAAATTAGGAAGTCAAAGCATCCTCCAATAGGTGATCTCCATGTGTAAAGGTGAAATAATCGCTTTGTACACGTGGCAGACTCAGACAGGAACACTTGTACTTGAAAGACTTGGTGTTGAACACTTGATTAAATCTTCAAAGTTTGGGACGAGGGGCTATACATGGCTAGGACAGAGACTCTGCTTGGTTGGAGCAGAGTCTCTGCATCTCCCAGACTTGGCTTTTCTTTAGAAAATCTGCATCTCTTATCTTCTTTAGCTATTGCTCTGGTTCAACACGCTTTTTAGTGCAGAAATACTCTAGTTTAGGACTTAAATTCTTTTTACAAGAATTTTAAAAACAAGAAATATATGTAACAATATCCCCCTAAGTGTTGTAAAAAGAATTTTGTAAATAATGGAAATTACACTAGATAGGAAGAGGCAAAAATGGTCCTTTGTAAAAGGTTTCATTAGCTAGAAAGGAATTTACAAGGAAAAACTTCAATAAAAACATCTAGCTTAACACTGAAGGATCGTTGGTGTAGATCTTCGGATACTTTTTAACAAACTCTTTGAATTCTAGCGTCTTCTCTATGTACAGGATCACTTCGGTAGTTGGTCCTCTAGGTACCGTTTTTCTGCCAATCCTCCTATGAATTTCATATTGTAACCATCTTAGAGTATTCGAAGAATACTTAAAGCTCTGTGACACCATATAGAATAGCTTGTCTTTTATGTTCGTTCCTGTAGACAAAACCTAGCACTAGTTTTGTAATCAGAGATGTAGAGGGAACTTTATGCAAATTTTCTAAGGTTTCATTGGTGCAATCACAGATAATTGTTCTATTCCATATTCTAGGGTTTGGAAATCAGTGTTCCTCCTGTATTGCACCAGCTCTCGTATAGCCTCTCTGATTGAGCTTTTAGCTATTGAGAACTTCATTCCTTTGTCTCTTCTTTGCTTTGTAAACCAACAAGATATTGAGATTCAAGAGATCAGCGTCGTTGAATATGAAGATTTGACCATGACGACTTTCAACGATGTACTTCGCGTAGATGATCCGGTTGTAGGAAAATGTTCTTCTTTTTATGCCTAGAACTGTATTCATCCATCATTCGAAGAGACCAAGTTCCTTTCCTCAGTGTGAAGTTCAATAAATATTAATTTGATGTGCTCTCTGACTTGAGGATAATGATTGAGTTTCATGTAAACTTCTTCTTCTCTTTCATTATACAAGTACCTATGTATGTTTTCGTTGAATATCAGCTCCTTGTTTTTCTTCTTTGTTGTTTGTCTTCTTAGGGCATTTGTTCAATGGCTTCTCTAACTATGTCCTATGAGTTTTGAGGAAGACTAGAGGTAGAGGGACCAATTTTTGTTGAAGCACTCATTGGATGTGACTTTCTCTAGGTTGTCTGTTGGTCCCAAAGGAGTCTACAAGAGTTCAAGGATATAAAAACAGTTTGTAGAAGGGGGGGGGGGGGGGGTTGAATACAAACACACATATTTTTCGTTTTTAAATTAGTTTATATTAAATAAACAAATTTACAGTTACAAGCGGAATTAGAACAAGTATTTCAACCTATTCTATTGTAACTAAGAACACAGAGTTTGATGCACAAGGAATAGAGAAAGAAAAGAGACAGAGGCTTTTAGAAACTAGAAAGTAGCATGCATAAAGATGAAGAAGATATCTTCATCTTATTTATACCCATTTGCACTTAATGCAAAACAAAAGGTATATGCCACGTGTCAAGCTTTCATAGGAAGCTTGTCCTTTGATTAAAAGCAACCATGCCTTTTGCCGCGTGTGAACAGTACCACATCAGATCTGATGGGGACATAAGAGACAATCCGAACGTCTTTTTCTGATATAGTATAAGGTTTGACTTTTGTGCATCGAGGATAAGATCAACATTAATCTTGTTTGAGAAGCTTTACTTGATAGCTGAACTTGAAACTTCAAGGATGAACTTTCATAGTATCGCTGAGGCTTGACAAGACTTCACATTTTGGTTTAGATAATTCTTGCTGTCACTTAACCGCTTCAGATCACTAGCTGATTATCTCTTTCTTTAGCTTGGTCTTCGACTTTCGCTGAATGTTCTTTTTGTGTGTTGGTTGATCTTCAGATCTTCAGAGGTAGACTTGAGGTTCCTGATTTTCAGCGATCCCTGATAGCGATCAGCGTATGCTATCGCTAAATTTGAACTTAAGGTTACAAATGGAATTTCACTAAGTATACAGAGGAATCATATTCAAATCACTGAGAGGAGTTATGATCAACAATCTCCCCCTATTTGATTATGATTAAGCAACATAGGAAAATTGCTTGAAAGATTTAGTAGGGACTTAAGAAATATTGAAGTAAAAAATTCTAAGTACTAATCTGTGAGATCTTTTTCAGCTAATCTATTATTTCCATTGAGTTTCATTTATAAGGATGTGAGAACACAATTTTTACAAATATAGAGGCTTTAAGTACATTCACTGATTTAAATTTCAGAGACAAATATCAGTGAGTAAAGAGGTTTGTAGAGAAATTAGAACTCTTATGTTCATTGTCCCATTTACTGTTTTCAGAGATCTTTTCAGTACATAATTGAATAGAGTACTTCATTTGAAATTTCATTAAGAATATTCTGATGAATTACATATAAAATGAAATTACAATTTAGTAGAAAGTACTACAAAGGAAAAGAAGACTACAGATCAATCAGAGAGTCTTTCATGTCTTCTTCATAGTTCATTTTCATAGATCTTCTTTTATCGATTCATCAGAGGATCATCTTACCAGCAGTAATGATGCATGATCTTTATGAAAGCTGATGGAGCCTTGTTGACTTCTCGGTTTCTGAAGAATCCTAAAAATCCTTCACTATCCAAGTAAACCATACCAGGTTCAGGGAATGTAATGATTTCATTTTCTTCATACTTCCGATCTTGAGGGAGAGAGGAGTTCAACATTGAAACGTCAGGGATTTCAAGATGGCCAAGAATGCTTTCATAGTTGAATTTGGCTTCATGTTTGCTTTTAGAAGATGAACCTCCTTCAGCGTTTGATCTTCTTTTTCTTGTAGGCTCAGGGAGAGGAGGAACTTCCACATGCTGTGACATCCTTTGAAGTAGCTGATCCAATGCTCTTTCCACCACATCTTTGAACTTAGACTTGGAACCCTGAATGGCGTCTCTGATTTCTAGCCATGCAGAGTATCCATAGAATTTTAAGAACTTGGCTTCTTCTTTTTCACAATTCGAATGTCTGTACATTCGTACAAATACCTTCAGACCACTTCTTTTGGAAGGACGTCCTTCAATAGTTGCACGAATGATTTTTGCATCAGACCATCGGAAATTGAATCGTTCAGTGCACCAGCGTAGTTCTTTCTCTCTGTGGCTTGTATCTTCATCAGTTAGTGCACTTAGGATCCTTTCTTGAGCAAGGATATGATTCACATTTAGATTTTCTTCATTTAGTTCTCTTTGTGCCAAAGCTTCAGCGACTCTTTTACTTTTCTCGTCTAGATTTTCAGTCGCTTCATCTTTTGCAGCATCCTCCCTGAGTATCTTTCTTGCTAGCTCAAGATCATTTTCTGTTTGCTTCATCTTTTCATCCCTGATTCTCTGAGCTTCAAGTGCTTGTGCTCTCTCCTCTTTAGATAGGAAGTAGAAATCATCCACCATGCTGATAGGCATAGGGTTTTCTGGTTCAACAGTGGGCGTCTTTATTCTTTTGGCTTCAAGTTACTTTAGGAAATTTATTCGCCTTTCTTCTTCTTAAGGCTCGCTTATTAGAAGTCTTTGTGTGCGCCGTCTGGGAATAAGGCCTTCTTTATCTTTAGAGTCAGAATCAAATATGAACACAAACTGCTCTTCTGATGAAGGTTCCTTCAAAAAAGTGGAGTCCTTTGGGGGACTAGACTCACTGAGAATGAGGGATGGAGAGAGAGGTTGGTCAGAGCCAAAATTTGGAGGAGCAAAAGATGGATAGGTTGGGGGTTCAGAGATTGGAGTAGTATAAAGGATAAGGGGAAGGGTTACCTCTACAGTTATCCCCCCTCAGATAGTGGGATGGTGGCATCAAGATCCACTACTTCCCTTCCTTTGCCTGATGGTAGATCACTTCAGGCATGAAGTTGCCTGGTCTACTACTCTTGAAGTGCTCAAAAGCACCAGGAGGGACGTCATCATCATCATCTTCATCATTTCCCCCATAGTGAGGGATTTCATCGTCATTTTCATCATCGTCTTCTTCCACCTCATCATCTTCCTCGCCATCTTTTTCAGCAACGATGGGAGGCTCTTGCTGACGCTGAATGTAAGGAGATATAGGAGGGCCAGGGATTGTTTCATTTACCTGTCCGAATATCTCATCAGTGATTTCTTTGGCGCATCTCTCCCCCTCGGTGTTGTCAGCGGGGAGAACATGCACCACCATTGTACGCACATTGGACCCAATGTCCTTTAGAGACTCGGTGTGCGTAGTCTGGGTATGGAGGACCTGATTCAGCGAGGTCCGATCAGCAGCAGTGAAGGAGGACCTAGCCTCGGAGAGCATCGTCAGCATCTACAGCATATCAGACTGAGTCTTCTGAATAGACTCGAGCACTAGGTTTTGTGCTTGTACCTGTTTCTCCAGCTTGGCAATTGCTTGCCCATTCGCCAGATTGTCCGCCTTCGTCAAAAATTTGTATCCATTTTTCATGATATTATGCATACATCAGATATATCATGGCGAATTCTTACTACTGGATGTCAGTATAAACATTATTTAATGTGGCCTTCATGCCTGGAACACCAACGACCTTCTGAAAGATGTATTCTGCAGACGTCTGAGGATTGTCCACCCTAGCCCTTGTGAGAGCACATTCGTTGACAAAGAAGTCAATTGCAGGGAATGTGGGGCTAGGAAGAACAATCTTTGGAATCTCAACAACGAAAGGAGGAAGTTTGTAGGCAGACTTCTCCTGTTTTATCCTGCGAAGCTCTTCAACGGATTTCGGTGGCTGGGGAGATTTTCCTTTGCTAAAGATGGAGGGAGCAGCATTAGCCTTAGTGGTTGTAGTGGTGGTCGCCGAGGTAGAGAGAGGAGGTGCAATACCTGATGACAACATAGACAGAGCAGCCAAAAAGAGGTCTAGGGTAGATGAAGGGTTACAATACATGTTATTTACCTTGAGAGTATCATAAGGATTACTGTCATGGACATCGTGTACAACGGCAGTGTCATGTGGATCACTAGCCTGTGTCATAGCATGTCTGTAAGAGACATGCTGAGGTCCTATTATATTGGCTTTCCAAAGTTCAGATTGTTGAAACAATACTGAAGTTTGGACAGCGTGCGTTTCAACATCATTAGAGATAGGGACAACTATGGCTGAATCATATGTTTGTGTAAGGACCAAAGAAGAGAGGGCTGTGAAAGTAGTACCTGATCCAACTTTAGCGAAGCTGGCTATAACACTTTCAGTGACCGGAGTCACTGAAGGTGGTGGTAGTGCTGAGGAAACGGCAACGGATGCAGAGACCGTTGTCGTGGCTGTGGCTGAAAAGGGCGTTGGTAGTACGCCTGAATTAGAGAGGGAAGGGTTTTGAGAGACTCCCTTCTCTGGTTTTTTTGCTGCAGGCTTGTGAGCGATTGTCTTTTTATGACCATCGGCCGGTTCCTTTCTTTTTAAGGGGGAGGAGGTGTTTGGGATACTCACTGATGGGATGTTCGGTGAGACGGACATAGGGACTGCGGCTTCAATGAGTTGCAACATCTAAGGAGTGTAGGGAGCATCATCTGGATGTATGTAAATATCCAGGGACTTCTTGCCGACCATGGAGAAATTTTGGTTGGCGACCTTTGGATACTCCTCCTTGAAGGCAAACGCCATGATGGTAGCAAAGAAACGTGGATAAGGAATGAATTGGTTCCTCTTTGCTGCTTTCACCTTGTTGTACATGTCGCTGAATATGTAGTCCGCATAGTTCAGCTTGTAGGTGGTGCAGAGAGCAAAGCCAAGAGCTTGGAAGTGTTTGCTGGCTTGATCATTAGAGCCAGTCTTGGAACCCAAGCACTGAATAACTTGGGTGAAGATGTATTGCCAGCGAGCTGGTAGACGCTTCTTCTCCATCTTCGAAACCACAGACTTTACCTCAGGGTTCTCCCATACATAGCCAATGGAGTCTAAGAACTCCACTAGCTGCTCCTTGGTGGGCTCCGAGGCCCAATTATGATTCTTACCTCTTGAAGGAAGGCGAAGAGCATTTCTGAGAAACCCAGAAGTGAAGGCGAAGGGGCCAAGAGTAGGGATTGTTAAGGCGATTGCAGGGAGCTTGGTTCCCTTCTCCGTAGTGAGAGTTGTGCAGTGAGTGGTGTACCAGAGAGCTTGAAAATGAGTAGTGATGCGAATGGGATTGTGCACAAAAGCATTGATGAATGAGGCACCATCATTGAAATGAGATTTGTCAGCAGGGATGTCTACCAAAGCCAAGTAGTTGCATGGCTTGAAAGTTTCTTGTTCCAAGAAGAAGCTGCAGGCAGGAGCTTTGGTAAGGACAATCGGGGCACTTTCGTCAGCTTGTGTGGTTTTTCTTGAAGAAGCCATTTCTATTTCAAAGATGGGAACACCAAAGAGGAAGATCATGGTTTAATATAGAAGGAGTAAACCAGAATATGTTTTTGGTACAAAGACTACCAAAAGTGTAGAAGAAAAACAAGTGTTTTGATGAACAAAGATCAAAATACTTGTTATTGACACAAATTTAGAAAAGATTTTTAGAAGATTAAATAAAAACTTGGTAAAAGATACCAAAAGTGGTCTTCTGTTCTAAGACGAACCCAGAACAGGTTTTGAAAAAGATTTAGGGGTTTATCACATTTATTTTAGATTTAAAACATGATTCGATTTAAAACAAGAAGTTATAAAAAATTTAGATATGTGATGAACATTGTTGTTTTAAGTAAAGAATAAAGGGTTAGATCAAACCTTAAAAATGAAAAACAAAACGCACAAGTGCGTGTTCTTGGTGTTCTTGAAGAAAACTTGAAGACTCAAAGAAGATTCTTGCTTTTAGAGAGTTATGAGCGCGTAAAGAATCAAACGTAGAGGAGATTTTCTTAAATAGCAAGAGGAGAGAGAAAGAAAATAGCTAAACGACGGGTTTAGCTTTTTGAAAAATAATGACGACCTAGCGCCCTTTCCTAGAAAAGAGTGGGAAAGGAAACGTCGTTGTCCGTCATGTGTCAGATAAAGGTTTGACGTGTCCTTTTCTTATTTGAATTTTTTTGAAAATGATTATCATTTAAATAAATGTTAATCATTATCCTTAAAATCTTCATCAATAGACAATAAAGGATTGTCAGTGATGGGTTTTTAGTTTGAAGAACTATTCTCTGAAAAGAGACATTCAGAGAGTGTAGAGAGTTAGGAATTCATACCTGAGTAAGATAAATCAAGTATCACTGAATCAGAGTTCAGAGAATGGAGAGTTATTCAGCGTTTAACACACCAAGTTCGCTGATGAGTAGATTGAATCTAGTTTCATCAAAAGGCTTGGTAAAAAGATCAGCGAGCTGATACAGAATCAAGTTCAACTTCTCCATTCATCACATGATCTCTGATAAAGTGATATCGAATCTCAATGAGCTTGGTTTTGGAATGAAGTACAGGGTTGTTTGCAATTGCAATAGCACTGGTGCTATCCCAATAGATAGGAATTTTGGAAAGTTTGAGATCGTAATCTCTCAGTTGATTTCTCATCCATAGGATTTGAGCACAACAGCTACCAGCGGCTACATACTCAGCCTCAGTGGTAGATGTGGACACAGAGTTCTGCTTTTTACTAGTCCAACTTATCAACTTACCACCTAAAAGCTGACATCCACTAGTGGTGCTCTTCCTATCAATCTTACATCCTGCAAAATCACTACCAAAATAACCAATTAGATCGAACCTTGAGCCTTTGGGATACCAAAGACCCAGATTAGGAGTTCCCTTCAGATATCTGAAGATTCCCTTTACAGCGATGAGGTGAGATTCCTTTTGGTTCAGCTTGATATCAAGCACAGAGACAGGTAGAATACATGATATCGGGTCTACTCGCTGTAAGATACAGCAGAGATCCGATCATCCCACGATAGGCAGTGATATTGACAGGTTTCCCATTTGGGTTCTTATTCAAAGTTAGAGGAAGTGCCATAGGGGACTTCATCTCTAAGCATTGATTCATATCAAACTTATTCAGCATGTCCTTAACATATTTATTTTGACAAATAAAGATTCCCTTGTCAGATTGCTTAATCTGCAGACCTAGAAAATATGTTAGTTCACCCATCATACTCATTTTGTATTCTTTCTTCATTCTTTTTGTAAAACGAGTGTATAGCTTAAGTCTTGTGGAGCCAAAAATAATGTCATCAACATATATTTGAGCAAGAATAGTATGACCTTTATATTTCCATAAAAATAGAGTTTGGTCAATTTTTCCACGAACAATTTTTTTTTAAGAAGGTATTTTGAAAGAGTATCGTACCAAGCTCTGGGAGCTTGTTTTAACCCGTAAAGAGCTTTTTAATGTTTAAAGACATAACCAGGATGGTTTGGATTAGAGAACCCAGGAGGTTGTTCAACATAAACTTCCTCGCTGAGTTTACCATTTAGAAAAACACTTTTAACATCCATTTGAAAAACTTTAAAGTCTTTATGGGCAGCATAAGCTAAGAAAATTCTTATGGCTTCTAGTCTAGCAACAGGAGCGAAGGTCTCATCATAGTCAATACCTTCTTCCTGTCTGTATCCCTGAGCAACAAGTCTAGCCTTATTGCAAATAACAGTGCCATTTTCATCTAGCTTATTTCGAAAGACCCATTTGGTTCCTATCATAGTTTTATCAGATGGACAAGGAACAAGATTTTAAACTTTGTTTCTATGAAACTCAGTTAGTTCTTCTTGCATGGCAGAGACCCAGGTAGGATCAGAGATAGCTTGATCTATCTTCTTAGGTTCAGAGAGGGAAATAAAATTTACATAGAGACATATATTACTTGTACCTCTACGAGTCTTGTACCTGCATTTTGATCACCAATAATTTGATTTATTGGATGATTTGCAGTCCATCGCTGAGCTGGAGGTTGAGGAGACTGATCAACAATAAACTCAGTGATTTGTTCTCCTTCAGGGATAACGTTGGTTGTTTCAACAACAGGTACTTCATTATTTAATATCAATTCTGGAGGTGATTCAGAGGATTGATGAGTAGAAGATGAAGCTTAGTTATTCACTGAAGAATTTCCTAATGAGGTATCAGATGGAGGAATCTGATTGAGAGGAGTGAGTTGACTCCTAATGATGATGGATCATTGCTTGAGGTAGGAAGATCAGGGATTCCATCATCATTTGTTTCAGCATTAGGTTGGTTGCTGAAATAAGTTTCAGGTTCCTAGTAATGAGATTTCATCCATTCATTTAACTCCTCATCTTCTTCATGGATAGGGATAGAGTTTGTTGGGCGAGATTCATCAAAATTGACGTGCATGGATTCTTTAACATGTTGTCTTCTTTTGTTGAAGATTCTGAAAGACTTGGATACATAAGAGTATCCAAGAAATATCCCATCATCAGCTATTGGATCAAACTTACCCAAATGATCTCTGTCATTCAGAATGTAGCATCTACATCCAAAAATGTGTAGATATTTCAGAGAGGGTCTTCTTCAATGAAATAGTTCATAGGAGGTCTTCTTGAATCGCTTCACTATCAGGGATCAATTCTGAGTAAAGCACATTGTGTTGACTGCTTCAGCCCAGAATTGAGTAGGTAGATACGATTCGCTGAGCATTGAGCGAGCGGCTTCAATGATCGTTCGATTTCTTCTTTCAGCAACACCGTTTTGTTGAGGAGTTCTCACTGATGAGAAGTTGTGAGTGATTCCTTTTTCTTCTAAGAAATTAATCAAGGTACTGTTTTTTTGAATTCAGTACCATGATCACTTCTCATGGAGCGAACGATAAGATTGTTCAGGACTTCCATTCTTCTGATAAAAGCAATAACTACATCAGGTGTATCACTATTGGATCGAAGAAAGAATACTCATGGGTATCTGGAATATGCATCAACTATCACAAAAGTGTACTTCTTTCCAGATAGAGACTGGACATTGACAGGTCCAAATAGATCCATATGGAGAAGCTGAAGAGGTGAGGTCACTGAGGAAACTTGTTTCGATATGAAAGAGACTTTTGTTAGTTTTCCCTTTTCACACGCTGAGCAAAGAGATTCATTTGCAAAGGTATGGTTAGGGAGATCCCTGACAAGTTCTTTTTGAGACAATTCATTGATCATCTTATAGTTCAGATGAGAGAGTCTTTTGTGCCATAACTAGTTTATATCTGAGGTGGCTCTAGAGATGAAGCACATGTTCTCAGAGTGAGAACTATTCATGTTGATGACATACACATTTTCAACTCTTTTGCCTGTTAAGGAAAGTTTGTCATTAGAATCAGTGACTGCTCAATAAATTGTGCTTTAGTCCTTCAACGTAAGCGACTCGACTGAATGAAGTGGCTCTATAGGATAGAATTCCATAACCTTTAGTGTATCCTTTACCATTTCCACCGAAGGTCACCGAGGGACCAACTTCTTCCTTGTATTCAGAGAGCAAAGATATTTTCCCAATCATGTGCCTTGAGCATCCGCTATCAAGATACCAGATACCTTTGGCACTCTGTGTAGAACAAAAGGATTAATTTTTCATAGGTACCCATATTACTATGGGTCCCCCTGTGTTAGTGGAAGGTGTGGTGGAAGAGCTACTAGCTGAAGAATTTGTTTCAGTGGATATCTTCACCTTGGAAGTTTTACAAACCATAGTGGATTTTACTCTTGCTGGGTTATCAGCTTGAGCTACTTTCTTTCCATGAGCTAATTTTTCAGCTTTGGTAGCATTAGGACATTTGCTGGCAATGTGGGTGGTCTCACCACAGTGATAGCATTTCCTATATTTGTGAATAGGTTTGGAATTGAAAGATTTCAGAGAGCAAGAAGAAACATTTTTAGGAGCAGAGCCAAGAATTCCTTTGTCCGATGTCCTTGGGAGTATAATAATGTTTTCAGGGACAGGTGTAAGGTCGATCTTAATTCTGGGTGTTGATCTCTGAATAGATCTAGGAATTTTCTTCCCAGTTTTAAGATGACTTACCAAAGGAACAAAGGGGTTCTTGTTCTGTTTCTGAAAGTCTTTGATTTTAGGAACGTGGTAAGGAACTTTGTTCTTGATCATTTTCTTAGAATCATTAGATTTAAGAACAGGCAGCTCCTTAGTTATATGAGGTTTCTGAGAAGAAGGATCAGGGATTGAGGAGACAAACATTCCGAATTTCATCATGGAACGATCATTCTAAGATTCTTCTTTATAAGGGTTATATCCAAACCCACTTTTGATTTTCAGAGGGATTTGAGCATTGATGATCTCGCCGACCTTATCAGAGGCCTTGCAGCATCCTTCGATAGTGGCTTTTTCAGCCTTAAGATCAGCGATAGCCTTTTCCCGTTTAGTGATAGTTTGTTGTATCTCAATGTTTATGGTTTGATTTACAAAGACTTGATCTTTTAGAGTTTCTTCAGTCTTTGTTATTTCTCTGATTTTTACATGACAATTTTGCAGTTGTTCAGAAAGATCAATATTGATTTGTTCAGCTTTCATCTTTCCATTTAGAGCATTGTAAAAAATCAACAGTCATAACATCGAGAGTTGATAGGTTATCATTTTTAGGTGTAGGGGAGTTTATAGGAATGTTTACCTGAGTTGAAGGAGACTCTGAGGATGAAGTTTCAAAGACTTCATCAGCTTCCTCAATTCTTGCCATTAGACAGAGGAAGGCAAGATCTTCTTCATCGGAGCCTGATTCATCAGATGTTTTGGCCAAATCGTCTTCTTGATCCCAGTCAACTTCTTCAGCAATTAGACATTTGCATTCTTGCTGGTTCTTTTTCAGATCTCTGTATTTATTTTTCAATTTAAAATATTTTTCCTTTTTATCAGAGTTTTGAGAAGTGGTGGGTGTAGCTACTTTCTTAGATCTACACTCACTAGCAAAGTGGCCTTTTCGCTGACAGTTATAGCATATAGCAGATGTTTTTTCAGCGGGCAGAGTCTTTGACTTATTAGAGTCAATGATAGTAGGAGGTTTTCGAAAGTTGCTCTTTCTATCAAATCTTCTAAAGTTGTTTGTTAGAAGAGCTAGAGAGTTATCAAACTCAGAGATGTAAGCATCAGTGAGTTCTTCTGAATCAGTTTGATTTAATTCAGTGATAGAGATAATAGAAGAAGAAACTTGTTTTGAAGGTTCTACCTCTGAAGTCGCTAGTGCCAAAGAAGTACTTTTGGCACCCTTGATGTCATTTATGAGGTTTTTCCTTAAAACCTGAGATTGCTCTTCATTTAAGAGCATTCCATATAAAGCACTAAGAGAGAGAGTTTCAAGATTCTTTGAAAGTTTTAGACACGTAGTGTACACTCCCCATTGTTCAGGTAGTGCCTCCATGAATTTTGTTAGAATTTCGGCATTAGAATATTCTCTGTTGACAGTTTTCATATCAATCAAGAGACATTTAAACCTTTGGTGAATTTTTCAGAAAGAGTTTCACCTTTTAAGTGCATAAAGCTTTCATATTGTCTTACCAGATTAATACATCTAGTGATTTAAACTTCATCAGTCCCTTCATATTGAATACACAAGGTATCCCACATGGCCTTAGATGTTCTCATCTTCATTACAGAATGATAGACTTCATTTGGTAAAGACATTGCAATTATGGATCTAGCTTTAGAGTCTATACCTACTTCCTTTTTCTCTTCTTCAGTCCATCGATCTGGAGTTTTGACAATTCTCCTTACAGCGATGGCTGGAGTGGTAGTGGTGGCAGGCACGCTAGCTACTAGTGCTATAGGAACAAATGGTCCATTCTCTATATAGTAGGGGATCTTAGGATCTGACCCTTCTAGGAATAGAGTCATTCTCTCCTTCCATAATGGAAAGTTATTAAAGATCCATTACTAATGTAGTTTGTATTAGTATTAGTCATTTTAAAATAGTTTTGTGAACAAATATTTTAAAGATAAGCGAGAAACACCGCTCTGATGCCACTTGTTGGTCCCAAAGGAGTCTACAAGAGTTCAAGGATATAGAAACAGTTTGTAGAAGGGGGGGGGGATTGAATACAAACACACAGATTTTTCGTTTTTAAATTAGTTTATATTGAATAAACAAATTTATAGTTACAAGCGGAATTAGAACAAGTATTTCAACCTATTCTATTGTAACTAAGAACACACAGTTTGATGCACAAGGAAAAGAGAAAGAAAAGAGACAGAGGTTTTAGAAACTACAAAGTAGCATGAATAAAGATGAAGAAGATATCTTCATCTTATTTATACCCGTTTGCATTTAATGCAAAACAAAAGGTATATGCCATGTGTCAAGCTTTCATAGGAAGCTTGTCCTTTGTTTAAAAGCAAATATGCTTTTGGCCGCGTGTGAACAGTACCATATCAGATATGATGGGGACATAAGAGACAACCCGTACGTCCTTTTCTGACGTAGTATAAGGTTTCACTTTTGTGCATCGAGGATAAGATCAACATTAATCTTGTTTGAGAAGCTTCACTTGATCGCTGAACTTGAAACTTCAAGGATGAACTTTCATAGTATCGCTGAGGATTACAAGGCTTCACACTTTGGTTTAGATAATTCTTGCTATCACTGAACCGCTTCAGATCACTAGCTGATTATCTCTTTCTTCAGCTTGGTCTCTGATTTTCGCTGAATGTTCTTTTGGTGTGTTGGTTGATCTTCAGATCTTCAGAGGTAGACTTGAGGTTCCTGATTTTCAGCAATCGCTAAATTTGAACTTAAGTTTATAAATGGAATTTTACTAAGTATACAGAGGAATCATATTCAAATCACTGAGAGGAGTTATGATCAACACCGTCTTCTAAATCTAATTCTGAAAGAATCTATTTGATGTTTACGATGTAGACTTGTAAAGATCGAACATTCAGGTCATTGGAACTTTACCCTTATCTTGAGTTGGAGGGGGAGGTATGTACTAATCATCATCAGAGCTTGATGACGAAAATTCATCGGCAGAGGCCAGATGTCTCTCTGATTCAGTCCTTTGAGGCACTTCATTGTCAAGGCCAAACTCATAGGTGGAGGTGCGCTCTGGTTGTTCTTGGTGCCGAGATTGGTTCTGATAGGGACATAGTTGACTGGTACAACAGGAATTGCAGATGCATATGGTGTAGAAGTGTTCTCCTCCTTTTGGTGATCTTGAGGACTAGAGGCATATGGGTCTTCTTGATTATCAAATCTTTGTTTCTTTTGATTCTCCTCTACGTATGAAGTCTTTGGAGCTTTTCTCTTCTTTTCATTTTGAGATTAGAGGGAGGCATCATCTTTACCTTCTCTTCATAAATCCTCACAATGTCTTTGGCCACCTCTGTAGCAATGTTGATGTTCATTTATGCTCTGAATTTCAGAGACATGATCGATTTCTTCATATCCGTTATAGTTGTCGTTGTTGTGGGAGGTAAAGTCAGAGACTTTCTGCAACGAGATATTCCCCAATTTGTACATATTTGATCTGCTCACATAAACATTAGGGACAGAGGGACAGAGGAAGCAGGCACCATTGTTGATTGAATAAGCAATCTCATGCCCTCTGTGAACTTATTTAAGTGTTTAACAAGGATAGAGGGAGTCGGCTTTGGTGCAGCTGGCTTCTATGTGAGTTCTTCCATCCTCTATAAGGAAGATGTAGAGACCTCGATGCGGCTCTGGATATATTTAGGATAGAGCTCTGGTTAGTCGTCAAAGTCTTAAAGTCCTCATGTTTTGTATCATTTGTCCAAGACTCGGCTTTTAGATCTTCTATGGATGCCCAAATTTTATCCATAGCAGAAGTAGAAGTTGATAACTCTGCTCTAGTCGTTGTGAGTTTCAATAGAGGTGGCAATGGTTTTGAACTCATCCCTTGTCACATAATCAGATCAGGGTAACGTATTTTGTCCAACACATGGGACCAAATTGAGTCTCTGCTCCTGACACACCTTCTTTAATTCCTGTTTTGGCTTTGAGACTCGAAGGATTTTCGTTCGATCCCTGTGCAGCATCATTAGATGAAGATACTATGAACGTTCTTCTGTGATGAGGTGCTCCCTTTGGTTCAAAGTCAAAGAGAGACTCATTGACAAGTGGACTTTGTGGCTTATCAAGAGCCTCGGTGTCTTGTACGTCTAAGGATCACTCTAAACAATCTGTGGGATTTACATCTAGTGCAGAGGAAACAAATGCCTCTGTATGTGGAAATGTCGTGCCATGAGGAGACATGGCGCTTATGATTTCAATGGTTTCACCCTTTTGAGAGGGTGATCCCAGATGTTGGGCTTCCTTTTGGTTGTGCGAAGATGTTGGATAGGTTGGTTAAGGTTCGAGGTGTGCACCTCTGTTTCAATAACCCTTGTTATTAGACCAACTTGGTTAGATGATTTTCTTGCACTGGAGGAAGGGGAGGGAATTTATCTATGTGTGCCTCTTGGGGCTTCTTTTCTCAAACTCTCTGGATTTTGTCACTCAGGATCTAAAGGGTTTAACACTGCCTCTCTCTGCTTCCCCTCTCCACTCATCATCCTTTGGTTGCACTTTATCTGTTTTCTATTTTTTTCTCTCTTTCCCTGTCTTCTTTTTTCTCTCTTTCTTTCTCTTCTCTTTGCTCTTTCTTTTTCTTCTCTATCCCCACCCTCATCTCTTGCACCTTGTACTTCCTCGTTCTTTCTTACCTTCGGCTCTTCACCTATGCGTGTGAGGGTTCGAATCCTTGGTTGATAGGTTTTGACTACACATCTGTAAACTCTATGTATTTTCCCATCTTTGCATTATGTAGGCTTGTAAGAGTTCATCACATGAACATGTGTATTAGTCCGTTGTTGCAAGGGATCTGTTCATTTGTTAATCTAGGCCGAAGCAGCAGAGCCAGGAACCTTGGAAACAGAAGAGCTGGAACTGCATTGAGCTTTTTCTTTTCTTGTTTTTTCTTGTTCACGACAACAAGAAATTCGTTGTAGATCAACTGTGAATAATCTACGGTAATATCAAAGAAAATTCATACGTTGTTGTCAGAATGTTGAAACTCGCCATATCCATACTGTCCAGTTTTCATATAAAGGTCGTGTTGATTACCATGAATAGTATGCTCCATGTTAGGGGTAAAAGTTGTCTTTTGAACTAAGAAGGGTAGGTGATAGTTTTGTTGTATCCTATGAACTTCAGAAGTTCTACCACTTCATTCGAGGAAGGGAATGGATCATATTGAGGAAGGTCAAGGTCATTCTAGGTAGGAATCATTAAGACTTCTGAGAAAAGAGATTGAGAAATTCGAATCTCACAGACTTCCTATTACCCTGGAATGGCAAATTCACCTAGTACTACATTTCGTTCTTTTTCAAAGCAGCAAGTCTACCACTACTTTTGAATAACTCTAACAGGAACATTTTGAGATGTTGGTCATGGCATTGACCAGGAACATTTTGAGATGTTGGTCGAGCATATTGATTACCGGATGAAATTCAGTGGCGAAATTTGTCAGGGTAGGTCCACCATATGGTTATTTTGCTTCTAGGGAAGATGAACAATGGTGGTACTTGTTCCTTCTCCAGATTTCATTTGGTTGGTTTCGTTCGGAAAGTTGTTTGATTCAGAATGCGCTGGAGATGCCATTTGCAGGTTTGAAATTGGGACGAAGATGAACGATAGAGGAGAAAAAGCTTCGCATGCAGGAATATTTTGAGAGCGTAAAAAGAAATCAGGGCTCAAATTGGATTTATATACCATGATTTGAAAAGTAATCGAGTGCCAAAAAAGGTTTTGAATGGGTTGAAGGGACGTGTTTAGTGAAACGTTTTGTGCAGGTCTTGTAGAAATTTGACACATGGAGTATCTGTTGCAAAATACTAGAGTGCAAGGTGTACGTCATAGCCACGTTCAAAGGAACCAACATGACTATCACTAAAAAAATCATCCCACTCTCAACAAGAGCAAAAACACGCGAGTGTTTTTTTTAAAAGGAAACACACGAGTATTTAGTCACGAAAAGATGTTATGTTCAAACAAGACCTCTAGATGTTGAGTGAGACACCTCTGGTCCTAAGATTACACCATTTTACCTAAATATGTTTGAAAACCCAATACCTTATTGGAATATATAGGGTGTTGCCATAGGGACACACCCCTATAGCATACCTACATATATATTAAATAATTTTTTTAACTTTTTATAATTAATGTACTATTTTTTTTTATTATTTATTTAATTGATCCACAGATAATCATGTGATTAAGTCACATCAACTTATTTATTTGTATATTATTATTAATATCAAATATATCTATACATAGAGTTTTTATTTAATTAATTAACATTAATTATAGAACATTAATACTAACTGTTATGTAGTTATTTAAATATTAATATTTTATAATTATAACCAACAAATAAAGAAGTACCATTTTAATTTAAATTTTACGTTAAGAATATTAAAATAATAAAAATCACCACATATATATATATATAGTTTCTTTTAATAATTTATCTACATATATATATATATCGTTTCTTTTAATAATTTATCTTCATAAAATACGAGCATAAACAAGCATTAAAATAATTTATTAATAAAACAATATTTCAATAAATCCTTTTTTATATTAAGATTATATGATTAAAAAAATATAAATAGCTTATTATATTGCATTATATTAAAGAAACAAACGTATATTTTAATAGAAGTGTTTTTAGATGTATAATACTTTTTTGATCGCTCTAAAATAAATATAGTTTTATATTTACCTTTCTATAACTATATAAGATATAATAAATTTACAATTACGTATTATTATTATTATATTAAACTAAAGAAAATATTTAAATTTTAAATGAAGAATATGTAATAAAAAAGGTCTGAGTTGACGGTAATTTATTTATTTTTAGTATTTAGTTTTTGAATCTTAGTAACAAAATTTGTATAGTAAAAATAATAACAATATAGGGTTAATTAAAAATTAAAGAGAAAAAAAATAGATTAATTATAACATAATATTTATTTAAAAAAAAAAAAATATTGACATAATTATTACTTGTCAAAATAAAAAAAAAAACAAAAATGAAGAAGTTATGATGATTAGTAGTCAAAATAAAAATAATTATGTAATGATTAATGATCGTAAACGTTAAATAAAGACGGGGGCTAATATTTGCAAAGGTCTTTCCTTTTACACCCTAGCCTATTTTTTTTTGAACCCTATCTATTTTTTATTTTTATTTTTTTATACTTTCATCATTACACTATGCTTAATTATTTATTTTGTTTTTTTATTATAATAAAATAATATCTTTAATATTATTATATAATACAAGGATTATATAATATTATATAAAATAATAATTATAACTATCATAAAAAAATTTATTTTTTGTTATCGGAATGAATAAACATTGTCTTTAATTTTATTCAGTCTAAATATTTTTTGATTATTCGATCTGAATATGACACGTTTAACTCTCTCATTTATATCTATTATAAAATTTATTTTTTGTTATCAGACTGAATAAACACTGTCTTTAATTTTATTCAGTCTAAATATTTCTTTGATTATTCGGTCTGAATATGACACGTGTCACGCTCTCATTTATAACTATTATAAATTTTATTTTTTGTTATCAAACTGCATAAACATTGTATTCAATTTTATTCAGTCTAAATATTTTCTTTGATTATTCGGTCTGAATATGACACGTGTTACGCTCTCATATATATATATATATATATATATAAAAAGAGAGGGAGAGAGAGAATGCAATATTTATTTATTAAAGTTCCATAAATTTTTAAATATATTTATTTTGTTTTAATTTATCATTAATATAGATAATGCAATATTTATTTATATTTTTATTATTAAAGGTTAATTTACCATGTTATTAGTCGTATCAAAAATTAAAAGAAATATGTAATTTCCTAAGATATTGCATATTTAATGGTTGATAATAGTAAAATTCTAGATAAAATTTAAATGACAAAAATCGGTTAAATAATAAAATTTTATTCCAAAACATAACTTGATTAGTAAATATAAAAACATTTTTTGATACATACAATACAAAAGGTTATAAAGAAATAAACATTCGGTTAAATAATAAAATTTTGTTCCAAAACATAACATGATTAGTAAATATAAAAACAATTAGTAAATATAAAAACAATTTTTGATACGACTAATCCGCTATGTTTATAAAAAATGAATTATTTCCCTCCGGCGATGTCTCGTTTATAAAAACGCGATTAGTAAATGTAAAAACAATTTTTGATACGACTAATCCACTATGTTTATAAAAAATGAATTATCTCCCTCCGGCGATGTCTCGTTTAAGTCCAAGAAGAATGAACTATCTGCCTCCGGTGATATCTCGTTTAAGTCCATGAAGAATGAGTTATGCCTAGGTGGTTCCTCGTTCAAGTCCGTGAAGAATGAGCCATGCCTAGGTGGTTCCTCGTTCAAGTCCGTGAAGAATGAGCCATGCCTAGGTGGTTCCTCGTTCAAGTCCATGAATAATGAACTATGTCCCTTCGGTTCTCGATTCAAGTTCGAACAACTATATCTGTAAGGAACTTGAGTTTGATCTTGAACACGTTTCATTTTTGGGCATCCACGAGTGTTCTTCTTGACCGAAGGTTCACCGATCAAGATTTTTGATGGATCCATTATCCCCCTCAGCTTTCTTAAAAAACTGGATTTGCCATGATCCGATTGATTGTTGAATACTTCTTTAAACCTTTGCATATCATGATCACAATTAAGATCACCATATTCCACAGATATAGAAGGCAACAAATCAAGATTTTTCCAAAACGCATGAATTGAATCTAATGGAATGGCATACCTGCAGTGAAAAAGATGAAATATCATTGATAAGTAATAATGACACATGAATATCAATATCAATTTTGCATGTATAAAATATATAAATATCAATTCAATCTTGTAGAATAAACATACATGCACTGACATATATCGCATGTTCGTGCACACAAGGTAACCCAAAACACGTACGTAATTGAGAACCACAGTTCTCCGGAGTTAAGACAAATCCCTCTAATCGACGACGCTCTTCTAAAATTTTATCCATAGCATACTCTGAAACAAAACTTTGTAGTTGCTGGAATAACGGTTTGTTAAATTTTGGGTAACGAATGATTTTGCATCTTTCAAGACTTTCTT
Organism: Silybum marianum; assembly: GCA_036898165.1. Classification (NCBI taxonomy): domain Eukaryota; kingdom Viridiplantae; phylum Streptophyta; class Magnoliopsida; order Asterales; family Asteraceae; genus Silybum; species Silybum marianum. The sequence goes on along the minus strand of CM072530.1, from coordinate 17,444,258 downwards.
TGATAGCAGTGTCTTATGACTTTACAACTTTCTCAATAGCATGTATAAATTTGTCCAGGTTACATTTCGTTGAATCTAGTTGTTTTTGCAACTTGGCGTGCTGGCTCTCAACTATATTTGTTGTTGAATTTCCAAAATTGATATGTTTATCGGTCCACAATGACACAAATCTGTCTACATACTTGTCTAGCCAGATACTACGAAGATAAGGAAAAACATCTTGAAGGTGAATAAAAATGAAAATCAAATTAGTGTGGTAAAATGAATAGTAATTGCTAAATAAATCATGACATCAAAACTATATATGAATGTGTTGGTCCCTAAAGGGTCTACAAGAGTTCAATCAAGAGAGAATAGTTTGTAGAGGGGGGGGGGGGGTGAATACAAACACACACAGATTTTTGGTTTTTAAATGAGTTTATTGAAAATAAACAAATTTATAGTTACAAACGGAATAAGAACAAGTTTAACACCTATTCTATTGTAACTAAGAAACACTAAGTTTGATGCACAAAAAGATAAAAGAAAGAATAAAGAGGGTATAGGTTAGAAAGAAGCATGCATTAAGATGAAGAAGATATCTCCATCTTATTTATACCTGTTTGCGTTTAATGCAAGACAAAAGGTACATGCCACGTGTCAGGCTTAGATAGGAAGCTTGTCCTTGCTAATAAGACAGCCATGCTTTTGCCCGAATATGAACAGTACCATATCAGATATGATGGGGACATAAGAGACAAGTCGTACGTCCTTTTCTGACATGGTTCTAGGTTTGACTTTTGTACATCGTGGATAAGATCAATCTTTAATCTTGCAAAGGAAGCTTCATTTGATCGCTGATACTGAATCTTCAAGGATGAACTTCAGTATCGCTGAGGCTTCACAAAACTTCACACTTTGAGTAGACAATCGCTGCTATCGCTGAACCGCTTCAGTTCACTTAGCTGATTATCTCTTTCTTCAGCTAGAGTCTTTGACTTTCGCTGAATGGTCTTATGGTGTGATAGCTGATCTTTAGATATTCAGAGATAAGCTTGTTGTTCCTTGATCTTCAGCGATCGCTGATGGTTATCAGCGTGTGCTATCGCTGAATATGAACAGAAGCTTATACAATGGAATTTCACTAAGTATAAAAAGGAATCATATTCAAATCTTTTAACAGGAGTTTTGATCAACAATCTCCCCCTATTTGATTATGATTAAGCAACATAGGAAAATTGCTTTAAGAGACTAGTAAGGACTTAGGAAACATTTAAAGAAAAATTTTCTAAGTACTTATCTGTAAAGTCTTTTTCAGCTAGTCTACTATCTTAATTGAGTTTCATTTATAAGGATATGAAAGCACATTTTTACAAGTAAATAAGCTTAAAGTACATTCACTGATTGATTTTTCAGAGTGAAAGATCAGTGAGTTAAGATAGTGTAACGAAAATAGAACTCTTATGTTCATTGTCCCTTTTACTATTTTCAGGGATCTTTTCAGTACTAGGATGGAGTAAAGTACTCAGATTGTATTTCATTAAAAATAATCTGAAGAAATTACAGAGAAATGAAATTACAATAATTAAAAGTAAAGTACTTGTACACTGAAGAAATATTACAAAGGAAATAGAAATCTATAACTAGTCAGAGATATTCTCGTTTCTTCTTTGTAACTCATTCTCATAAAGTGTCTTATGTCGATTCATCAGAGGGGTATCTGACCAGCATCGCCAAAGCATGATCTTTATGAGAGAGGATGGGGCCTTGCGAATCTCTTGGTTTCTGAAGAGTCCTAAGAATCCTTCATTATCCAAGAATACCATACAAGGTTCAGGCAGTGAGATGATTTCATCTTCTTCATATCTTCAGTCTTGAGGGAGAGAGGTACACAACATTGATATATCAGGGAGCTCAAGATGACCAAGAATTCTTTGATAATCAAATTTAGTTTCATGCTCATTCTTAGCACTTGAACTTCCTTCAGCAGTTGATCTTTTCTTCTTAGATGATTCAGGGAGAGGGGGAACTTGCACATGTTGTGACATTCTTTGCAGCAACTGATCCAGCACACTGTCCACCACGTCCTTGAATTTGGATTTGGAACCCTGAATGGCGTCTCTGATTTCTAACCATTCAGTGTATCCATAAATTCTTGAGAATTTGGCTTCTTCTCTCTCTGTTCTGTTCGTCCTTGTCATTCTTACATATATCTTTGGACCACCTCTGTTGGAGTGTCGCCCTTGGATAGTTGCATGAATGATTTTGGCTTCAGATCTTCGAAATTTCAGTCTGTCAGTGCACCAATCAAGCTCTTTGTCTTTCTACATAGTGGCTTCAGCGGATAGTGCACTTAGAATCTTCTCTTGAGCAAGAATTGCATCTACGTTCAAATTTTGTTGTGCAAGTTCTTTCTGTACAAGCGCTTCAGCGACCCTTTCATTCTTTTTCAGTTGATCTCTAGCCGCCTTATCTCTTGTAGAGTCTTCTCTGAGCAATTTCCTTGCTAAAGCAAGATCATTCTCAGTTTGCTTTATTTCCTCATCCCTGATCCTTTGTGTTTCTAATGCTTGTTCTCTCTCTTCTCTGGACAAAAAGTAGAATTCATCTACCATCCTTATTGGTACGGCTTCAATGGGTTCAGCTTCAGGCACCCTTATTCTTCTAGCCTCGAATTCCTTAAAGAATTTTATTCGCCTTTCTTCTTCTTCAGGCTCGCTTATGATCGGCTTTTGAACGCGACGCCTGGGAATAAGGCATTCTTCTTCTTCAGAGTCAGTTTCTATGATGTACATAAACTGCTTTTCAGAGGAAGGTTCCTTCCATGAAGTTGAGTCCTTTGGGGGACGGGGATAACTGAGGGAAGGAGAGGAGGAAATAGTATTGTCAGAGGGAGTTTTTGTAGGTGAAGGAGGTGTGGTAGTTTCAAAGAGAGGAGTTATGAATGGGATAAGAGGAAGAGATACCTCGACAGTGGTCTCCCCCTCAGAAATAGGGATAGTGGTATCCAGATCTACCACTTCTTTTCCTTTGCCTGAGGGACCGGATTGTCCCTGAGAGGGATGTGGTCCGTCCCCCAAGGGCTCTTGATGAGCGACTCTAGGCCTTGACAATATGAAGTGCTCAAAAGCACTTTCAATGTCATCGTCGTCTTCATCATCATCCATCCCCCCATAGTAAGGGATAGGTTCTTCATCATCTTCTTCTTCTTCTTCTTCAGCTTCAGCCCGCTGGATGTAAGTAGAGATTCTCTCTTCAGGGAACCTCTGGTTGTGCTCCGAGATGAGTTCGTCAGCGAACTCTTTGGCACATCTCTCCCCCTCAATGTTATCAGGAGGTAGACAATGCACCATTATAGTACGAAGATTCGTCTGGACGTCCTTCAGCTTCGCATCATTATCCTGAAGCGTGGTCCGATCAGCAACGTTGAAAGACGAGGAACTTGCCTCAGAGAGCTTTGTGAGCATCTGCATCATATCGGATTGAGTCTTCTGAATAGACTCAAGGACGTTTGCTTGAGCAGCAACTTTCTGCTCCAGGCTTGTCAGAGTCTGATGAAGGGCCCTGTTATCTTCTTTCAGGCCAAAAACGTCAGAGATGAGGTTGTTGACGTTAGTCTTGATCGCTGGAGTACCAACGATCCGTTTGAAGATAAGCTCGGCAGACGTCTGAAGGTTGTCCACCCTGGCCCTTGTGAGAGCACCTTCCTTGACCAGATAGTCAATTGCAGGGAATGTAGGGTTGGGAAGGACAATGGGAGGTAGCTCAGTGACTGGAGTGGGAAGCTTGGGAGCAGCCATCTCTTGCTTCACGTCTCTGAGCCTAGCAGCGTTGGGAGGACCCTGAGGAGACTTCCCCATATCCTTGCTGATAGGAGGAGCGCTGGTGGTGGTGGTTGTCGTCGCTGAAGTAGGAGTAGAAGCGACACCTGATGATGACATAGACAAAGATGCCAAAAACACATCCGGATTAGAAGATGGATGAAAAAATGTATGTTTCTCCCTGAGAGTATCATGAGGATTAATCTTAGGGACTACATTTGCAGAGGCAGTGTCTTGAGGATCACTGACCAGTGTCTTAGAATATATGTGAGAGATACTCTTAGGTCCTTGTAATTTGGCCTTCCAAAACTCAGATTGCCTAAACAATATTGAGGTTTGGACTGCGTGCATTTCAGCATTATCAGGGATAGGGACAACTATCGCTGAGTCACTTGCTGAGGTGAGGACCAAAGAAGAGGAGATAGAAGTAGATAAGAAGGCAGTGAAAGTAGTACCTGTTCCAGCTTCAGCGGAGCCGGCTAAAACACCCTCAGGGACCGGAGTCGCTGATGATGTAGGTAGTGCTGATGAAGCGACAACGGTTGAGAAGACCGTTGAAGTGGCTGAGGTTTTTGGTGGTGTTGGTAGTACACCAAAATCAGAGAGAGTGGTCTTTTGAGAGACCATCTTCTTTGGTTTCTTGAGTTTGGTTGCGGTGGTCTTTTTATGACCATCGGTTGGTTGCTTCCTCTTTACAGCGGCAGCAGTGTCTGGGTTGCTCGCTGTTGGGTTGGACAGCGAGGTGGACACTGGAAGAGGAGCTCCGATCACCCGCAGCATGTAAGGGGTGAAAGGAGCATCACCTGGACGTTCCTCAATGTCCAGGAACTTCTTCCCTACGACAGAGAAGGAGTGATCGCCGACCTTCGAGTATTCTTCCCCGAAGGCAACTTCCATTATGGTCGCGAAGAAGCGAGGATAAGGGATGACAGGATGTCTGGTGGCGGTGTTGATGCGACTAACCATGTCGCTGAAGATGTAATCAGCATAATTCAGGTTGTGGCTGGTGCAGAGGGAATAAGTGAGGTCTTGAAAGTGCTTGCTCGCTTGGTCATGCGAGCCGATCTTCGACCCAAGGCATTGGATCACCTGGGTGAAGATGTATTGCCAGCGAGCAGGTAGCCTTTTCTTCTCTACCTTAGAACCCACCGTCTTCAGATAGGGATTCTCCCAAGAATACCCAATAGAGTCCAAGAATGCATCGATTTGCCCTTTGGTGGGTTCAGCACCCCAATGTTGATTCTTAGCGCGCACAGGGAGACGCAGAGCCTTCCTGAGAAATCCAACAGTGAAGGAGAAGAAGAGGTGAAACAAGATGTTTCCAGTCATAATACAAGGTTTAGATCAAACCTTAGTTGAGTTCGAGAAGAAAACACACAAATGCGTGTTCTTGGTGTTCTTGAGAAAACTTGAAGTTTCTTTTGCCTTTAGGAGAGTTATAAAAGCGGAAGGAATAAAGTAAGGCAAAAAGAATACTTAAATAGCAAGAGGAGAGAGAAAGAAAGGAGTGCTAAATGACGGTTTTAGCTTTTTGAAAAAGAAATGATGACCTGGCGCACGTTCCAAGAAAGGAGTTGGAATGGAAACGTCGCGGTCCGTCGTGTGTCAGAAAAAAGGTCTAACGTGTCCTTTTCTTTATTTTTAAAAGATTATAATGATGATTATCCAAAAGGAAGGTTTATCATTATTAATTTTAGAAAAATCTTCATCACTAATAATAAAGGATTGTCAGTGAGGAGTTTTAATTTTAAGAGAGACATTCTTTGATGAGGAAAGATATCAAAGAGTGTTAAAGATTAGAAGATAATACCTGAGGAGATGGCTCAGATATTGCTGAATCAGAGTTCAGAGAATGGAGAGTTTGAAAGCTTTATTTGTATTTCTTGTTGGTCACTGAATAATAAATTATTCGGCATTCAACATACCAAGTTCGCTGATGAGTAGATTGAATCTAGTTTCATCAAGAGGCTTGGTGAAAAGATCAGCGAGATGATATTCAGTAGGTACAAAATGGAGCTCAACTTCACCATTCATCACATGATCTCTGATAAAGTGATATCGGATCTCAATATTCTTGGTTTTGGAGTGAAGTACAGGATTGTTGGCAATTGCAATAGCACTAGTATTATCACAATAGATAGGAATTCTAGAGAGCTTGAGATTGTGGTCTCTTAGTTGATTTCTCATCCAAAGGATTTGAGCACAATAACTACCAGCGGCTACATACTCAGCTTCAGCGGTGGAAGTGGACACTGAGTTTTGCTTTTTACTTGTCCAACTTATTAACTTTCCACCTAGTAGCTGACACCCTCCAGTGGTGCTCTTTCTATCTATCTTACAACCTGCAAAGTCACTGTCAGAGTAACCAATAAGATCAAATCCTGAGCCTTTGGGATACCAGAGACCAAGATTTGGAGTTCCTTTCAGATATCTGAAGATTCGCTTTACAACGATTAGATGGGATTCCTTCGGTTCACCCTGATACCGAGCATTGAGACAGGTAGCGTACATGATGTCTGGTCTACTTTCTGTAAGATACAACAGAGATCCAATCATTCCTCGATAGGCAGTGACATTGACTGGTTTCCCATTGGGATCCTTGTTCAATGTTAGAGGAGGCGCCATAGGGGTCTTCATCGCTGAGCATTGATTCATGTCGAATTTATTCAGCATGTCTTTAACATATTTGCTTTGACAAATAAAATTTCTTTTGTCAGATTGCTTTATCTGCAATCCAAGAAAATATGTTAGTTCACCCATCATACTCATTTTATATTGTTTTTGCTTTCTTGCAGCGAAACGAGTGCAAAGTTTGGGTCTTGTGGAACCAAAGATAATGTCATCAACATATATCTGAGCGAAAATAGTATGACCTTTATATTTTCTTAAAAACAGAGTTTGGTCAATTTTTCCACGAACAAATTTTTCTTTAAGAAGAAATTTAGAAAGGGTATCATACCAAGCTCTAGGAGCTTGTTTTAACCCGTAAAGAGCTATTTCAAGTTTAAAAACATAACCAGGATGGTTAGGGTCTGAGAAACCAGGGGGTTGTTCAACATAAACTACCTGGCTGAGTTTTCCATTTAGAAAAGCACTTTTAACATCCATTTGAAAAACTTTGAAGTCTTTATGGGCAGCATAAGCTAAAAAGAGTCTTATAACTTCTAAACGAGCAACAGGTGCAAAGGTTTCATCATAGTCAATTCCTTCTTTCTGTCTATAACCTTGAGCAACAAGTCTAGCCTTATTGCGAATTATAGTCCCGTTTTAATCTAGCTTATTTCTAAAAACCCATTTGGTGCCTATGACAGTTTTATCAGAGGGTCTTGGAACAAGATTCCAAATTTTATTTCTACGAAACTCAGTTAGTTCTTCTTGCATAGCTAAAACCCAGCTAGGATCAGAGATAGCTTGATCTATCTTTTTAGGTTCAGAGAGAGAAATGAAGTTAACATAAAGACAGATATTACCTGTACCTCTACGTGTTTTGATACCTGCAGTGGGATCACCAATAATTTGATTTATTGGATGATTTGCAGTCCATCGCTGAGCTGATGGTTGAGGAGAAAGATCAACAGCAGATTCAGCGGCCTGTTCTTCAGTTTCTGGAATAGGACTTGTTTCAGCAACAGGTACTTCATTTAGAATCAATTCAGGGGATTGATTTTCAGATATAGTTTGGTTATTCGCTAAGGAATTTCCAAGAGAGGAATCAGCAACGGGAATCTGATTCATAGGAGTAACATTCATCCCTGAAGATGGATGATTGTCATTTGAAGAATTCACAGGGATTTCATCATCACGTTCTTCAGCAGGAGGTTGATTGCTGAAATAGGTTTCAGGTTCCCCATAATGAGATTCCATCCAGGCATTCAATTCTTCATCATCCTCAAGAGAATGAGATGTATGAATGGGACGAGATTCATCAAAGTTAACTTGCATGGATTCTTCAACATGTTGTCTTCTTTTGTTGAAGACTCTGAAGGATTTAGATACAGAGGAGTATCCGAGAAATATACCATCGTCAGCGTTTGGATCAAATTTACCCAAATGATCTCTGTCATTCAGAATGTAACATCTACATCCAAAAATGTTTAAATATTTCAGAGTAGGTCTTCTCCCATGAAATAATTCATAGGGGGTCTTCTTAAATCGTTTAACTATCAGGGATCGATTTTGAGTGAAGCACGCTGTACTAAATGCTTCGGCCCAGAACTGAGTGGGTAGATGCGATTCACTGAGCATTGAGCGAGCCGCTTCGATGATAGTACGATTTCTTCTTTCAGCAACACCATTTTGCTGAGGGGTTCTTACTGAGGAGAAGTTGTGAGAGATGCCTCTTTCTTCAAAGAAGTTAACCAGAGTACTGTTTTTGAATTCAGTGCCATGATCACTTCTTATGGATCGAACAATTAGATTGTTCAAAACTTCCATCTTTTTGATAAAAGAAATTATCATTTAAGGGGTATCACTTTTGAATCGAAGGAAGAACACCCATGTATATCTGGAGTATTCATCAACAATCACTAAAGTGTATTTCTTTCCAGAGATAGATTGGACATTGACAGGTCCAAATAGATCCATGTGGAGTAGCTGAAGAGGAGTGGTCACTGAAGAAACTTGCTTTGACCTGAAGGAGGCTTTTGTCAGCTTTCCCTTCTCACACGCTGAACAAAGAGATTCCTTTGTAATGGTATGATTTGGGAGGTCTCTGACTAGGTCTTTTTGAGACAATTCATTTATTGTCTTAAAGTTGAGGTGAGAGAGTCTTTTATGCCATAACCAGTTTATGTCAGTGGATGCTTTAGAGATAAAGCACACGTTCTCAGAGTGAGAACTATTCATATTTATGACATATACATTTTCCACTCTTTTGCCTGTAAGGGCAAGCTTATCATTTCCGTCAGTGACAGCACATCTATTCTTTAAGAATAGAACTTTGAAGTCTTTGTCACATAACCGACTAACGCTCAAGAGATTGTGCTTTAGTCCCTCAACGTAAGCAACACGAGAAAACGATGTGGCTCCGTTGGATAGAATTCCATAACCTTTAGTGTATCCTTTGCCATTTCCACCAAAGGTCACTGATGGACCAGCTTCTTCTTTGTAATCAGAGAGTAGAGATTTTCTGCCAGTCATGTGCCTTGAGCATCCGCTATCAAGATACCAGATACCTTTGGCACTCTGCGATTAATTGTTTAAAGGTACCCATATTACTGTGGGTCCTGCTTGGTTAGATAGAGGATTGGCGGAGGAGCTACTAGCTGAAGAACTCTCTTCAGTGAATAGCCTCACCTTTGATGGTTTTACAACCTTGGTGGATTTCACTCTCGCTGATTTATCAACTTGAGCTACTTTCTTTCCATGAGCTAGGTTATCAGCTCTAGTAGCATTAGGACATTTGCTTGCAATGTGGGTAGTTTCACCACATTGATAGCATTTCCTATATTTAAAGGGTTTTGAAATCAGAAAGGGAGCAGGAAATTTCTCAGGAATAGGTCCAAGAATTCCTTTATCCATGGTCCTTGGAGGTATAACAACCTTTTCAGGGGTAGGAGTGAGATCGATTTTAATTCTGGGGGTTGGTCTCTGAGAAAAGTCAGGGACCTTCTTCCCAGTTTTAGAAACTTTCTCTTAGAATTTCTTGTTCCTATCTTGAGTTTTCTTATTCTTAGGAACTTGATTAAGAAACTCGTTCTTGATCACTTTCTTAGAATTAAGTATAGAAAGCCTCTCTTTAGAAGAGGAGGAAGAAGAAGTTGAAGAAGAAGGATCAGGGATAGAGGAGACAAACACTCCAAATTTGAGCATGGAACGATCATTCTCTGATGATTCCTTTTCAGGGTTACAGCCTAACCCACTTCTTACTTTCATAGGTATTTGAGCATTGATGATCTCATTGACTTTATCAGAAGCCTTACACCATCCTTCGATGGTTGCCTTTTCAGACTTGAGATCAGCGATAGCCTTTTCCCTATCAGCGATAGCTTGTTGTTTCTCGATGCTTATAGTTTGATTTGTAAAGACTCGGTCCTTGAGAGATTCCTCAATTTTAGAAAGTTCTTTGATTCTTATATGACAATTTTTTTAATTGTTCAGATAAGTCAGTGTTAATTCTCTCGGCCTTAATTTTTCCATTTAAAGCATCGTAGAAATCAACAGTCATAGCATCGAGAGCTGACAAGTTATCACCTTCAGAAGGTAAAGAGACAGAGGGAATAGTTACTTGAGTAGAAGGAGACTCAGAGGAAGAAGTCTCAGTGACTTCTTCAGCGTCCTCAATTCTTGCCATCAGACAGAGGAAGGCAAGATCTTCTTCATCTGAACCAGACTCTTCAGAGGTTTTGGCCCAGTCATCTTCAGCATCCTAGTCAACTTCTTCAGCGACAAGGCCTTTGCCTTTTTGCTTGTGTTTCTTCATATCTTTGTATTTGTTTTTTAATTTCAAATACTTATCTATTTTATCAGAGGTATGGGAGGTAGTGGGAGCTGCAACTTTCTTCGACCTGCATTCACTGGCAAAGTGACCCTTTCGCTGACAGTTGAAGCATATCGCTGAGGCTTTCTCACCGGGCAACGTTTTTTGCTTTTCAGAGTCAGAGAGGTTAGAGGGTTTTCGAAAGTTGCTCTTTCTAGCCAATCTTTTAAAGTTATTAGTTAAGAGAGCTAGAGAGTTATTAAACTCAGAGATGTCAGCATCAGTGAGTTGATCTTCTGCATCAGTTTGACCTAATTCAGTGATGGAGGTGATAGTGGAAAAAAAACATTTTTAGAAGAAGTTCCCTCAGAAGTCACAAGTGCCAAAGAAGTACTTTTGGCACCTTTGAGTTCATTTATTAGGTTCTTCCTTAGAAGTTGAGATTGTTCCTCATTTAAGAGCATACCATATAATGCACTTAAGGACAAGGTTTCAAGATTTTTTGACAGCTTTAGACATGTAGTGTACACTGAATTTTGTCAGAATTTTGTCAGAATTTCATTGATCGGGTAATGCCTCCATGAATTTTGTCAGAATTTCAGCGTTTGAATATACTCTGTCGACTGATTTAAGATCAATCAGCAAACAGTTGAATCGTTGGTGAATTTGAGAATGAGATTCACCCTTTTGATACATAAAACTCTCATATTTTCTTACAAGGTTTATGCATCTAGTGACTTTAACCTCAGAAGTTCCTTCATATTGGATACATAAAGTATCCCACATGGCCTTAGAAGTCCTCATTTTCATGACAGAATGATAGACTTCATCTGGTAAATCCATTGCTATTATAGATCTAGCTTTAGAGTCAATAGCAATTTCTTTCTTGTGTTCTTCAGTCCATCTGTTAGGAGTTTTAACAATAACCCTTTCAGGAATGGCTGGAGTAGCAGTGGTGGCAGGAACACTAGCTACTATTGTTGTAGGAAGAAATGGTCCATTTTCTAGATAGTAGGGAATCTTTGGATCAGATCCCTCTAGAAATAGAGACATTCTTTCCTTCCACAATGGAAAATTATCATGGCTAAATCTTGGAGGTTTAGCTAAAGATCCATTATCATTGTAGTTTGTATTAGGGTTTGACATTTTAAAATAGTTTTAAAAATATATTTTAAAGATTTAAGAAGCAAACACTCCTCTGATACCACTTGTTGGTCCCTAAAGGGTCTACAAGAGTTCAATCAAGAGAGAACAGTTTCTAGAAGGGGGGGGGGGGTTTGAATACAAACACACACAGATTTTTGGTTTTTAAATGAGTTTATTGAAAATAAACAAATTTACAGTTACAAGCGGAATAAGAACAAGTTTAACACCTATTCTATTGTAACTAAGAAACACTAAGTTTGATTCACAAGAAGATGAAAGAAAGAATAAAGAGGGTATAGGTTAGAAAGAAGCATGCATTAAGATGAAGAAGATATCTCCATCTTATTTATACCCGTTTGCCTTTAATGCAAGACAAAAGGTACATGCCACGTGTCAAGGATTAGATCAATCTTTAATCTTGCAAAGGAAGCTTCATTTGATCGCTGATACTGAATCTTCAAGGATGAACTTCAGTATCGCTGAGGCTTCACAAAACTTCACACTTTGAGTAGACAATCGCTGCTATCGTTGAACCGCTTCAGTTCACTTAGCCGATTATCTCTTTCTTCAGCTAGAGTCTTTGACTTTCGCTGAATGGTCTTATGGTGTGATAGCTGATCTTCAGATCTTCAGAGATAAGCTTGTTGTTCCTTGATCTTCAGCGATCGCTGATGGTTATCAGCGTGTGCTATCGTTGAATATGAACAGAAGCTTATACAATGGAATTTCACTAAGTATAAAAAGGAATCATATTCAAATCTTCGAACAATAATTGACGGAGGTTTATATAATTTTGCATGTATGCAATGTGTGTTAGAGATTTAACTAAAATTTTCCATTTTGCATTAAAAGAATCCCAAGTCTTATGCAATCTGATACGGGGCCGAAAATACTTTATTATATCATTGGATATATGCCACCGACAAAGTAAATGATTACTTTGTGGAAATACTTCTTCGCACGCTTTCATCAACACCAGATCTCTATCGGTGACGATAACACGAGGGCAGAAAGATCCGTTAATAGTCAATTTTAGACAAGTCAACGCTCACGTGTTGTTGCTTGTCTTTTTGTTATGCATGAATGCGAAGGCTATAGAAAACGTCTTATTTGTAGACGTGACACCAACAATTTCCAAAAATTGTAGATTATATTTGTTTGTTTTATATGTAGCATCCATAAACACCACACGTAGAAATGCTAGCCACGTCTTTAATGATGTTAGATGAATTAAAAATAATTCTTCTAACTGGTTAGTAATATCGTTTAAACGATACTCAAAATCGTACCCCTTAGTTTGCAAAATGTGCATAACATTCTGCATGGGGGTTCTGTCTTCTTGCTCACTCATGCGAAACTTTGCACGAGCACGGTATATAGTTTTTAGAGAAGGCGCGTTATTTTCATTTCGTTCCTTTAGCGTTGACAAAATATCTCGCGGTTTCACATTCAACCTTGTCAACTGTTCCACCAAACGAGACTCGTCACCAGACAATCGCATTGCATAAGGATGACCCTCCATACACATTGTCGGATCGTGATTGTAATAATCACATTCAACCCGCAACGTCCATCCATCATGCACCTTCAAATACTTTCCCACCAATTCGAACGGACAATTATCTTTTTTTTAGCATCTTTACTTCTAGATACACCACCACGATCACAAGCAAGTACGATTTTAGAAATGTTTCCAACAAGACTTGACCTAGATCGTTTAGTGACGATTATGAAGCCTTTTGATAGCATGCCACATTTTGCACCCAAGTCATTAATTCTTCACGAGATCCATACACCTAAAAATTGAGAAAAAAACTGTGTTAAAAATTAATAGATACACCAACTAATTACACACACATGTAAATATAATAAGATTACATCTTTTATTGAACAATAATTAGAATAAATATTATACTTGCTTGGTGGAAAATTTTGAAGTATCTGTCATCTTTTTTCGTGCAGGGTTAAATGAAAAAAATAAAGTTAAAACTGTTGACTTACAACTAAAGAAACACTAAGTTCGTTCTAAAAAGTAAATATTTACGTTTTGTTATTTATGAACATTTTTTACTGTATTTATATATACAAATTCTTTTTATTAACTCTATTTATGTTATAGATATAAATCAGTAAAAATAATGACTTTTTTATGATAAAAATATATTTTATACCTCAAAGTACAAAGTTGTAGTAAACACAGAGACCTTTCCAATGATATAAAGTACACCTCAATCGGATCAATGAGTGATTTTATATGAATTTTTGAACAAATAGCAAATCAACTACTCATTTACATTAGGTGGACTGGCTGGTGCTTAGTTGCATGAAGAGATGAAAATGGGAGTTTCTTAGTTGCATGAAGAGATCAAATGAGGGTTTAAGTAATAAAATATGGTTAAAGAAAATCCTAATAAACAAATAAAGAATATCCTAATAAACAAATTAAAAACAAAAATCAAATATTAAATATTTGAAATGATGAAAAGAATCAACTTGAAAAGACCATTCAATGCATTGTCTTTATTCTTATAAGGGTATTTGACGGTGGATTTTTCACAAAAAGATTTCATGTGTAAAAAAAAATACAAAAAGAAACCCTATATAATATAGATGTGACATGCAAACAAAAGTCATATAATATTCTTATCAATTTCCAATTGAATGAAAAAAGATGTTTTTATTTAAAAATAATTATAACAGTTAAATTTAACTAAATACTTAATACTTTATATATACATATTTTGTTTCTAGTATAATTTTGGAATTGCAAAAATAAAATTTTAAAATAATTTAATTGAAAAAATAAACAAATGATTTAATTGAAAAAAGTCAACAAACAAACTAAACGTATGTGCTAATATTTCTATGGAGAAAAGTGATAAATTTTTTTATTTGAACTCAATTATAAAAGTAAAATCAATTTTTTATCTTTTTAAATATTAAAAGTTACTTTTTTTACTTTCCCTGATACGATTTTAGTAGATGTGCAAGAAGACAATTTTTTTTTATTGAAACTCAAAATGCATAAAAATTAAAAATATTATTATTTTTCAAATATTTAAAATTAATTTTTATTTTTAATGGATGATCATCGTTTATTTTTTTAATAGTTGTTCAGACGTGTCAACATTTATCGGGTATAGTATTTTATTTTTGTAATTTCAAAATTATATTAAAATAATTATGTATATATAAAATATCAAGCAACATAAAATATTGGTTATCCTTCCTTCATATGATTCGTTCTTTCATCTTTTTAATTTTTTCTTTTTCTTTTTCTTTTTGCTTCATGGAGGTTTCTTTTCCTCAGTTTAGTTGACTTGTTAAATATTATGATTAACGTTAAAATAAAAACATTTATTACTTTTACATTTAATTGGTTATCTTTATAGTAATGCTGAAATAAAAAAAAACAAACAGTTATTTAAATAAAACAAATGATTAATTTATAAATTCTAATGTTAAAAATAAATAATAAAAGATAAAACAAATAATTACTTTATAAATATTAATATCAAAAATCGAAAAGAAAATAAATGATTACTTTATAATGTTTGGTTAATTTAAAAAATCAAGGTCAAAACTAATGATTATATAGAGGGAGGGGGTGCAACTAACATATAGATAGAGTGCAAATATTCCTACCCAATAAAAACATGTCTCAATAAAATCACCCAATAGAATAAAAGTAGAAACCATAGTTACATAATGATTAATAATAGGGGGTGTATTTATAGCAAATGTAACACCCGGATTTTTAGTATCCATAATTTCAAATTTCGTATGTTTTCAACCTTAGTATAGTCATTTAGAAGTATCACGGATGTTGGTTGAATAGGTTATCGCGTTTGGCAAAAATCACATTTTTGTCGAAATTTACACTGTTCGCGGCCGCGCTCCTAATTTGCTCGCGCCCGCGAGAAAACTCCAAAAAGTGGGCATAAACTTATATTTTACCCTGCTAGCGGCCAAACGCCTATTTAGCTCGCGCTCACGAGCATCTATACAACTCCTTTTAAATATGTTTTTTACTTTCTTTTCCTCATTTTTCTCATTTGTTTCTTCTACTACCCACTTCTCTCTCTCTCTCTCTCTCTCTCTCTCTCTTAAATAAGTTCCAAGCATCTCCATTACTCCCAATCAATTTCTTCAAGGGTTTTATGAGATCAAGGGCTAGGGATTATGATTAAACTTTCACCATTATCATCTTATCCATTTAAGCTTCCACCCACTTTCTAGATTCTCACTAAAACCTCATTTAAAGATTTGACATACCATTCATTGCCATCTCCAAGTGTTTGAAGACTTACAAACATCAAGATGTCAAGTTTAGCATCAAGGTCCAAGTTATCATCTTCATCTTCTCCAATAACCTCTTCACCATTGTTGACCTAGTTTTTGAGGTTTTTTACTAGGGTTTATATGGATCTAGTTTTAGAGTTATATTTTTGGTATATTTTAGGTTGTTTGTGAACTAGATGAGGTTTCTAGTATGGATGATTGCAGATCTGGACTTTTCTTCGAAGGAGGCTTTTAGGGTAAAACCTAGATTTAGCCTAAATCTAGCAAGGTGAGTTTAAGTTGCTTTGTGAAAACGGTGTACATGCCAAAAATGTCATTTTTGAAGTATTAACATGTTTTACTTGTTATTTATCAAATGTGTGAGTATTTGGGTAAGTTTTGCATATTTGGTATACAAGAGTTTATAAATCATGTAAAAGGCTTATACTTGAGTTTTTATACATTTTGATAATTAAAGCATATGTGTCAGTTATTTGGGTCCATTATCTTTTAAATGAAGACCATTTAGTTTTATTTGCATCTATGGAGTATTTGATTTATAAACCGTTGGAATTACATGTTACTGCATTGTGAGGCATTTTGGAAATATATGAATATGATTTCATTTGAAAATGGTTTGTCTCAGCCAATGTTTTGCATAATCACATAAGTGTTGAGTTACAGAGCCTTTGCTCGGTTTTGACTAAAATGAGTCTCGTGGACTTTTGTCTGATTTAAATTGCTCTATGTCAGGTTTTTCAGTTTTATGCAATTATGACATATTATTTGATATATTACACGTTTTGGGTGCATTAGTCATTCATTTAGTGTCATGTAATTTTATGGCTAGAATATAATGGATCCATTGACATATAAGTCAGTCTAATGGTATGTGCATGGGATGAGATTTTCAAGTCGTACAACTTAAGTTTCCTTTTGTTTTATTGGGAATAGGCATTGTGATAAATTGTGTAATTTCCAATTCATCCCTAATTTATGTGAAGGATTGTATTATCTTATTTATAAATTGGAAACAATAATTGTAATAAATTGTGTAACTTCCATAAATCCTTTCATTATCTTGGAATATGCATTGTGATAAATTGTGTAATTCTTGAGATAAGAGCTTATGTGCACAAATGACTATAATACTGGCTTTGGTTGATGTCAATGACTACCAGACCCTTATGTAACGCTTTATACCATTTGTATGTGGCCTACCTATATGCCGCGTCATGGCTAGCAGTAAATCGGTTCTCCCCGTCACCGAAAAGTGTCGTTTTGGTTATAGAGTCATCCATTAATCTCGGTGATGCATTTTGGAGTATGAAGTATTATCCACATATTGTAATAGTGGATCTTTGAGGCTTAATCATATTTTGGTATTCTATATTATGGAGCTTTGTTCATATTTTGGTATTTGTAATAGTGGATCTTTGAGGCTTAATCATATTTTGGTATTCTATATTATGGAGTGAGTAAAACATGTAGAGTTCGTGTTTGAACGGGTATTTTATTTAAAGCTTTAATTTACTATGGTATTTTAATTTAAAGCTTTCGTTACGAAAATGATGAGTTTGGGAAAGATGTTTCTTTTATAAAAAGAGTCATTCTATTTGGGAAACTATTATTTGATCAAGCACTCTTTCAATTTCTACTGATTAAAAATATGTTATAAACTCTTGAGCACACTAGGCGTTAAACCTAGCCCTTTTTATTTGTCGGCATGTCCATCAGATTCTCGTTGGGATTGGTACTAGCGACACATGTTGGGTTGAGTGCTAGAGAGTAGCACGTTAAAGATCTAGCTTTGGTGACGTTTTCCGCATTCGGAGATTGTGACACTTATTGATTTAGTAACACCCGGCCATATGGAGGTCTTTGTATAAGACTTGGTCTAACTTTTGTCGAGGTTTTATTTAGAACATTTATTGAGACAATTCGAGTTCTGATTTATAAGAGAAGAATTATTCCTTATTTATTGTATTGATAAAAAATTTAAATTAGTCGCTCTTTCCAAATTTAAGGGTGTTATAAGTTGGTATCAGAGCATAAGTTTGAGAGATACATGTATTGAATTTAGATGCCTAGACTCAAACTAGCGTATTGTAAATGATCGGATGTGAGATTTCACAATTAGACACTTTAAGATAGGATATTTTGAGGTTAATAGATGCACTAGAATTGAGAATCATAATGATGGTAACAAGGGTCCACATGTAAGATAAATTTGTATTATCATTCGGTTGGTGATAATATGAATTTACAGTTACGTGTGTTTTCTTGAGTCGCATTGTTGTGATGATCGATAGGGTAATGAACGAGTTCTTGTTGAGTAACCATTAAAGATTGGATGTTTGTAACATTGTCATTTTGGGTGACAACTAAGTACGACGAATGTGTAATTTCAATAGTTTTGGAGTCAGAGTTAGTGGTTAGTTCTAAACCATAAGCTTGTTGAATCAACATTATTCCGAGAAGAGATTTGTAAGTCAATGGATCTAGTTGTGGATAATGGTCTTAAGATATGCAACTTTCTAATGTCGATCTTGTAGTTAGTAGACTTGGCGAGCGTGGTTCTAAGACTTCGGGTTCCGACCGGATGCATGCACGACATTTATTTTAGAAAATAAATTGCGAAATTATTTCATGTTGTCGAAAGACTTTGTACCTGACAAGTTAATATTTTGGAAAATATTTTGGGGCACACACAAGAGTGTAGCCATGTCTCGAAAACTGCTAAATTGTTTTAGTTGCAAGAGAAATGCACACATGTTTACTAAGAATTCATTTCGTTCTGTTTTGCTAAAGTTGCATATTTTGAAGTACATATCCTAAGAGAGCTAAATTTGAAACTAGCATGAATGGTTTCATTTGTTTCCCGAGGGACGTGCAAATATCGTTTTTACGAATGCTGAAATATTATTATTTGATATATGTGAGTTTTGGGTCGAGTTTGAAATGCATTAACTACCATACCTCCAACAGTTGTTTACAAGTTTCATTGAAAATTTGTGTGAAATGTTCATGATTCAATGATGTGATTTTGGAGTTTTATGGATTTGTTTTATTGTCGGTGTTGCGTATGAGAGTTTATTGAGAATTTTAATTTGCACCATTTATTTTGGCATAAAGATTTTGATGCCGTCCAATTATAAAGTCTCCGTCTTTGTTATTTTAATTTTATGGGGGTCGTTTGTTGCATAGAGTTTGCATATATTTTAATTGTAACTCTTTTTATATTAGGTAGCTAACGTAAACATATGGTTGTTTGGCTTTAAGTTTGGAATCCAAACCTAATTGGTTCATAGTATAATCAAAGCACATGCATTTATTGTCTACTAAATTTGGGAAAATAAATCTATGCATGCTACTCTTATTGGGGAAGTTTACTCCATGTCGCTTATTGCTAAAAGCGAGATTTTTGGAAATTTTGGTACGAACAATTGGTTGCACTCGATTTTAGTGCATGAATTTATCTTACGTAGATGACATAAATAAACGTGTCTCAAGACTGTGTTGGTCCTTTTTAAAAGCTTATTATTTGTATCCTCATCATTATCGTCATTAGTTTAAATGATGATCTTGTAACTTTTAAAATGACTTTGTATATTGACATTTGTAGTCACTTTTCACGATTACCCGGTAATGGTAAGATCTTTAGACATGCATAAAATTGAATTATAAAGGTTTTTATGTTTGCTAAATCTTTGATGAACGAAATTGGCATATCCGTTTAGTCTTATACATGTAAAACCTTGAACTCATTAGGAAACCTTGGATATAAACGACATCTTGTGGTAAGTATTGCAAATGAAAACCAGGTGAGTCTATGTGAAGTTAAGTAATGATTGATTTGGCTTGTAGTTGATTTTAAATTTCGGGGGTCCGGTTGGATCAGTTATTATATGTAGGAGTTTTTGAGGTATTAGACTTATGGATCGTTCCGAGTTATCCATGTAGTGATACTCCCCTTCATCAATATTTGAGTTGGGATTAATGTGATCATGTGCCTTAAGGAGTTGGTTGGCTTTGGTGTCAATGTTGGATCACCGATGATTTGTTGACGACTCCTCAATTTCTTCCTTAGTTAATGTATCTTGCACTTTAGGTTCTTGAAGAAGTCTGGCCATGCTCAACAAGTTCATTGAATCGATGACTAGCTGATACATAAGGAAATATATTGACATTTGTGGAAAATGAGAATATGGTTTCCGACATCATCCAGACTTGCGCCGAATCTTTGTTGATCATTCACCGATTGGGAGAACAAACATCAAGGAAGAATCGGCTAGTAGCCGATTGAACTACTAGCCGATGATGGTGCTTACCATTTATCTTCAACATCAAGGAATAACGTGTGCATCAAGCTTTAAATTCAAACATTCTCCTTAAACTTCAGAAAGGGTTGTTTGTCTTTATCCTGAAAGTTTGATGTGACAACTGAAGACGTGAAGAAAAGATGAACAGTGCCCTGTCCTTCCTCAGTACTATAAGGAATGGCTCCATCTTTTGTCTAAATAATATACGACTATCAAATGATAATGTGACAAGTGCCCTCATGAATTTAATGCATGAACACTATAAAAGGAGAAGAAGAGCACTCATGCAAATCACACTTTCAACAAGAAATCTTCTAAGAGATTAGCTTGGATTCGGCCCTCATAAAACTTTTGTTAACTTACTTTGTGTTTTGTTGTAATCTTGTTTTTTCTAAGTGTTTAAGATTGTTAGAATAGATTTATCTGTTCTTTGTGTGCGATTGTATTCAACCCCCTTCTACAATCTCTCTACGTACTTGTCATTACCTTACGGGACTAACAAGTGATATCAGAGCGGATTAGTTTAAATCAATAACTGGATCTACTCTGCAAAATCCCTTCACTGGTTCATATGACTCTGGCAATATAGCTAAACCACCAAAGTTTAATCCAAATAACTTTGCTCTGTGGAAGAGTCGTATTATACTATTTCTGGAAGGGGTTGACAACAGATATCCAATTATACTGAGTGAAGGATCTATTATTCCTAGAGTTTGGGCTTACCTTTGCCAAAAGAAAAATGCTGAAGGAGAAGCCATTGAATCTTCAGATGAAGAAAAATCTGAAGCAAATGGCAGATATATCATTAAAAATCCATAGCAATTTTCTAAAGATGGTAAGCGTTTGGCGGCTTTAGATACTAAAGTCAAATCTGTCATTGTTGTTTATCTTTCTGATGAAGTATACCACTCTTTGGTGAATCTCTCTATTGCCAAATAAATGTGGGATACTCTGTGTGTTCTCTACGGAGGAACAAATGAAGTCAAGAAAAGCAAAAATATTTCTTTAGTGAGAAACTATGAACTTTTCTCTCATGAAAAGGGAGAATCTTTGCCTGTTTACTATAACCATTTTAACTGCCTTCTTAATGATCTTAAACAATTGGGTAAGGTGTACAACAACGAGAAGTTTTATGCAAATTTATGGACTGTCTTTCAGACTTTTGGGAAAACATATGTACCTGCATTAAAACAACCAAAGACCTTGATCATATGCCTTTAACTGCTTTGTACGACACTCTGCATAATTATGAGCAGACAAAAGCCCAACGAAAATCTCTCATTAAAGACATCAAAACTTCTTCCATTTCTTTAATTAGTGATTCTAAGAAATCTTCGTGTATTCCTAGAATTACTTATCCAACTTCCGAATCTAAACAAAATGAGACCAAGAATGATTCATCTCACTTATCGGATGCTTACTTCAGTGCAACCATTGATGAGAGTGAAGAATCTGTGATGGATATATTTTCTGATTGTATGGCTATGATAGCTGGAGATCTCAAAAACAGAAGATTCCCTTCACATCGTCCCAGATTTAGAAGAAAATCTTCATCTTAAAAATTCACTTCTGACAAAGCAACGACGAATGTTTTAACTGTGGTAAGAAAGATCATTTTGCTTCTAAGTGTAGACTTCCTTCAAAATTCAAATCTATCACTCCTTCTGGTAATGACTCCTCAAAATCGGCTAGTACAAAATCTAATGAGAGGAGTAGTCGATCCCCAAAGAAAATCCATGATTTCACTCAATCTAAAGATCGGACAGGATACAAGAAATACAAGGCCAAGTATAGGAGAGAGAAAGAAAGAAATCAAGGCAAAGGTGGCCAAGATCAGTGAGGGTGAACATGACACCAAATGTCTCATGGCCAAGATCAGTGAAATAAAAGAACAAGAGAAACTAACATATGCTACTGCCTTAGTCTCCACCGAAGAGTCCTCTTCTGGAACCCAATCTCAGGTACATCCCTTCCTCTCTCTTTCTGATGCTCAAAAGATAGATGTTTTTGATTCTTTAACCGTTGAGTTTTGCAATATAAAAGAATCTAAGAAGAAAGCCGATCTTCATATAAAGTTATTAAATGACCAACATCAAATGTGTTTTCAAAACTCAAAGATCTTGATAAAATAAAAGCTGACTTGGAGAATCTTAGGTACATAAATGACATTCTTTCTAAAGAGAAAAACAAGATTTTTAACAAACTTCAAAAGGAATAAGAAGTTCTATTCAAATGGACAAATTCATCTAAAAATCTTGAAAAGATTCTCCAAGACCAAATGTCATGTGATAGCAAATCTGGTTTGGGTTTCGGAAAGATAGATCCTAAACCTTCTGTCCCTCATTCTTATCCTACTGGATATTTATCTTCCTCTTCAGACTTTCTAGACTATGAGTCTGATGATTCTGCTTCTGTTCACTCTCTTGATCTTATGAAAAATCTAAAATTTGGTACTTTTGTGAGAGCCAAAGAATATGTGTCTTCTTAGACAAACGAAGGTCAAGATTCAAATGAGCTAGCTAAACCCATTCATAATCTTCTCAACACTTTAAATCCTGAAGAGACCAACTCTTATAACTCAAAACCCTCTAAGATTCTTAAAATTAACTTTCAAAGCTGAGAAAGAAAAATCCCCTATTTCTTCAAATTTTCCTTCTAAGAGAAAGTCTTCACAGCTAAAATCTCAAAGCCAAACCACCGATTTTATTCCCAAGGCTGTAAAGATTAAGAAAATCAAAACCAAGTCTCCTTCTTCTCTTTCTTTTCCCTCTTCTGGAATCGGTGCCTCCCACTAACTGATTCCATCTAGGGAAAATATCAGTTTCTTCTAGCTCAAAAAAAGTCTCTATTTATCAAAAATGCTACAACTGTGAAGACACTTTTCATGTGGCTAAATACTGTCCGAAAGAATATATTGTTTGAAAGAACAAAAAGAATACTTACTGTAACCCCGAAGGACCCACCTCTAAACGGGTACCAAGAAACTGATTTATATCTGGTATATGGACAGTGGATGCTCTAGACACATGACTGGAAACAAATCACTTCTCTTAAAATTATGAAAAGAAAAAGGACAAGTCGTAACTTTCGGTGGACAAGGCAAAGGAATCACAAGTAGGTAATGGTACTCTAACCAATGGGAGCATAACTTTTAACAAAGTTGCTTATGTGGAAGGACTGATGTACAATCTTCTAAGCATCAGTCAAGTATGTGATCTTGGATACATAGTAACTTTTCAACTATGTGTATGCTTGGTACATGATGTACAAAATAATGGTGTACTTGTTGGTACTCGAAAGAATGATGTTTATATAATAAACTTGGAGAAAAATGTCATTGGTGAAGCTATGTGTTTCTCTCTGGAGAAATGGCCAAACAAAATTGGCTATGGCACAACCGTCTCTCTCACCTAAATTTCAAAATCCTAAACAAACTCTCTAACAAAGATCTTGTTACCGGCATGCCGAAAATGACCTTTGTTAAAGAAAAACTATGTGGATCTTGTGAAAAAGGAAAACTTACCAAGTCCTCTTTCAAAACCAAACAATGCTCATCCATTTCTCAGCCTCTTCAAATGCTTCACATGGATCTATGTGGCCCAGTTAGTACTCCAAGTCTTGGTGGCAAAAGATATATGTTGGTAATAATAGATGAGTTCTCTTGTTAGACTTGGGTATTTTTTTTTCAAATATTAGAGTGTGACTCTACTGAAAAAATCATCCGATTAATCAAGAAGTTAGAAACCCTGAATGGCCAACTGGTCAGATCTGTTCGAAGTGACAATGGCACTGACTTCAGAGGCAGTATTCTAGAAGACTTTTTCAACGACAAATGAATCTCTCAGAACTTCTCTTATGTCTGAACCCCTCAACAAAATTGGGTTGTTTAAAGAAAGAACCATACAACATGCTTTACCCAAAGGTACTCGATCCATGTTGAATGGATCAAATCTTCCAACCTATTTTTGGGCTGAATCTATCAACACAACATGCTTTACCCAAAATAGGTCCATCATCATCAAAAGACACAACAAAGCTGCCTATGAAGTCTTCCATGGCCGAAAACCAAATATTGGTTTTCTACATGTCTTCGGATGTGTATGCTATGTGCTGAATGATGGAGAAAATCTTAGAAAATTTGATCCTAAAGCTGATTAAGGAATATTCATGGGATATTCTTTAGTGTCCAAGGCATACAGAATCTTCAACTTCCGAAGACAGTGTATTGATGTAACATCCACCCTCCTAAATATTCTTAGTTAGTGATTCTAAATATGTATTATATGTTAAAGCATGTTTTATGTGTTAACTGTGTATAAATAAATAGAACTTGTTAAATGCTTAGTGTACTAATGAGCTATAAGTTGAACTCATAGTTGGAATGAAATGTAAGACGTAAGATTGGTGTTAACACCTTACAAATGACCTAATTAGACGATGTGAAAATTCACAATACAATATACATTGTTTAAATGAAAATTGGGTAGGTAACTGGAGTGCCTAAATGGGAATAATCTACCCAAAACTTGAACGGATAGGCTAAATGGTGATGTAAAGGTTGGAATACCTTTTACTTAGTTAATACAAAGTGTTAGAAATGACGGAAGTCTAAATAGTCGCGTAAATTTCATTTTACGCAAGATTTACAAAATACGTTGTTATTTCGGTAAAGTACGTGCACAACACTCAACCGGTAGGTGTTTTATGAAATGTTAAGCTTTGGGAACTATGTTTTGGACCTATTAGGAGATGTTTGAGGTGTCGGAAAAGTTTTACAGGGTTCCGAGCTCAAAATCAAAAAACGGCAAATTGCAAAGAAAAGCCTAACACCTACAAATATGTAAAACTGCTTTTAAGGGATCCGAACGTGTAGGCGAAAACCTCATAGAAAACGGAGATCCGAGCGAAAAGTTATGATGTTTTTAGTGTTTGATGGTCAAATGGGTCAACCCAGTCGGGTCAAACCCGACCCAAACCGGGTAATCACGACTTTAAGTGAAGAAAACTTCATTTTTACACCATTTTTATCCCATTTTACTTCTATAAACTTATGAAGTTATGGAGATGTGATTTCACACACTTAGAAGATGATCTAACACCATTTATCGTGAATCAAACAAGAAATTGAAGGTATAAACTCTTATCTTTGTCTTGTTCATGTATTGCTTCATTTGATGGAGATTAGGGTTAAGGTTTGATGTGAAGTTGTTAATATCTTGGTATTTTGAGTATATTAAGATATATATGTTGTTAATTAATAAAAGGATGGGTAAAATTACGAGAATTAGTTGAACTTGTTGGATGAAAGTATGAGTGTTTGACTTTTCAAAGTCAAAGATATCAAAATGATGATTTTGATGAAAAGAGCTTAGATTTCTGAATATTTTATGAAGATTATTCTATTTTATGATAAACTTTTGGATTTGGTACAAAATGGTATGGAATTGAGCTTAGAATGATACAAATGGCTACTTTGAGACTTGAAAGTCAATGTGTTTACCCTGTTTTAGAAACATTGTATAAAATCATAGAAAAATCGTATAAGGGTGAGTACAGAGGCATTTGAAAGGTATGAATGTCTAGTTTGTTTCATCTTCAGGTACCATGATCTAATTACAACTTTAAGATGGGTAAAAAGTGCACTTTGTACAGTACTGTTAAACTGAATTTTGACAGCATGTAGCTGTTGTGTTGCATATGAAAGAATTGAAAGTCTACTATATTTCATATTCATTAGATTATTTTGAGTTTAAGTGGGGAAAAATAAGGAAGAAACAGAGAGCTGTCATGGAAAATACAAGTAAGGAGTTAACTAGTTAAGGGACTATCTTGAGTAATTGTTGTCCAAAGCTCATGATACTTGTTGAACTCACTCCATGGATCATTTGAAACTTGTTGGTTGTATTTGGAGAATACCTCAATATGGGATAAAGAAATTGGGACATAGCTTCCGATTTGACTTCCGGTTGACTACCGATAGCAATATGAGTTAAATATATTACTTGTTTATATACTTGCTTGTATATATGTGTGTGTTTTCCTTGTATTATACCTGAATATAAATCCTTTGGTCTTGATTTGACATTTGAATGTTCCTTCGGTGTCAGTTCTTGTTTCGTGTGGTGTTCCACAATGTCGGTCGTTTTTTATTGGCCTCTTGGAATACCGTGAGTACGGGTACTACTTTGTGTAGTATGCCGGAAGATCGGTGTACGTCGACAGCCCTAAGGAGACTGAGGATGGGTGAGACATACTGGTTTGTAGTACTCATTACCGAGTGGATAGGAGGTGGGCATGAGTACATGATTTGGCACGTATCCGGAAGCAGAAGTGCGGGTTGGTGCATTGACTCTTAATATCTTGATTATTCTCACATGGTTATGTAAGTTGTAAGAGATATGGATATTTTGGAAGTTTACCATGGATACGTTCAACGCACTTGGTACGAGGTATATGATTCTTGTTTATTAATCGTTTATTATGCTCTTGACTTACTTGGCTTATGCTCGTATGTTGATATTGATTCCATCAATGTTTGGTTCTTGGATTTTTGGTCGATTTATTTGATATCTCACATGTCCCGCATTCGATATGCTTGTTTGGTTTTCTTTGTTTTATATTGGTTTTAATTGGTTCAAATTCTGTTATCCTAGTATATATATATATATACAATCACCATATAACCATGTTAATGTATTTAGCTCACTAAGCAATCGCTTACCCGTGGATTATTTATCATTTTACAGGAAAGTTAGGTGACGTTGATAAAGGGAAAAACAAGTTGAATGACGATGAAACACCACTATCTCCCCGTGCAGAGAGAATGATGAAACATCTAACTACGTTTGTACAAAATGCGTTGGAACAACAACACCATGATATCGAACGACGCATATTTGAGATGCGTGATCCGATGTCTATTCCGAAGCTTACCGATAAGGGCAAGGAAAAGGTCACAGGAGACTCGTCAAAGCCCAAAACAGATCGAGTTTCATTTATAGTTTTTCGTGGTTGTGATGTCGTCGAATTCGCTGGACACACCGATCTTGTTGAGGCATACAATGGCTACAGAATAACGAAAAATTGTTCTGAATCTCATGGGTCTGGGACGAAGATAAATTACCTATGCGACCGCCATGT
Source organism: Silybum marianum (assembly GCA_036898165.1). Lineage (NCBI taxonomy): Eukaryota > Viridiplantae > Streptophyta > Magnoliopsida > Asterales > Asteraceae > Silybum > Silybum marianum. The sequence continues at coordinate 17,417,151 of CM072530.1, read as the reverse complement.
TTACAGATCGTGCTCTTACATGATGGAATGCCACCTTTGTTTCTTTGGACGAAGACACAAGAAAGACCATGACTTGGGAGTCTTTTCGAGTTCGATTCTATGATAAGTACTCCCCAGCTGATTTACATAGAAGATTGGAAAAGGAGTTCATGAAGCTGAAGCAAGGGACTATGTCGGTGATCGAATATGAAACTCAATTTAACCGGAAAGCACGATTCGCTTCTAGGTTTCTGACATCTGAGCGTGACAGAATTGACCATTTCGTGGATGGGTTGCGAAGAGAAATTCGAGATTTTGTCGCAATCCGCGAAATCCCATATTTTAATAGAGCTGTTGAGTATGCTTGTCGACGTGAGCACGACTTGACACGAGATGACGATAACCCAGTTCCACCGCTGAAAAGGCAACAAGTTGATAGAATAGTTTCATTGCCAACACACAGACCTTCTCGATTTTTCAATCCGAGAAGAGCACCATCTCATACTACTCTGCGTGTACCACCTCAGGCATTCACCTTACAGGTATACTTGTAAATATAACATTTATAATATATGAATACTTGAACTAAATATAATTTTGTTTCAGTCGAATATGCCACGCGCTTGTCAGAAATGTGACAAGCCTCATCAAGGTTGATGCAATGCCGATCAATCGACTATAAAGTGTTACTGTTGCGGAGAAGTGGGCCACATCCGTACCAGTTGCCCTCAAAAGAACAATGCGTGTTATTCTTGTGGAACTTTGGGACATAGGCAAAGGGATTGTCCTCGTATGAAACGAGATGAAAGTAAAGCTTCTGTACAACGATCAGTGACTATTGGTGCTTCCATTCAAAAGGAGGTACCCAGAGCTCGTGACCGTGCATTCCAGATTACCGCTGAGGAGGCCCGCAATGCACCCGATTTCGTCACTGGTATTTTCATTGTGAATTCTAGACCTGCACGCATATTGTTTGATTCTGGAGCTACGAATTCTTTTATTTCACATTATTTCGTTCGATATCTTGACTCTATGCCCTCTATGCTTCATAAACCGTTTTCTGTTGATACGGCTAACGGTACCACTCTTGTAGCTGACAAAGTATACATAGATTGCACTCTAGTATTAGATGACCATGAGTTCTCTATAGATTTGATATCGGTGGACATTTGAGGCTTAAACGTCGTTATCGGTATGGATTGGTTGGCGAAGAACAATGCCGATATCATTTGTTCCCAGCGGATGCTCAAAATACCAAGTAATGACATGGATTACCTATATGTGTATGGTGAACGACGACTCGGAGATATAAAGGTAATCTCTTTGCTTAAAGCACGACGTTACATAACAAAAGGGTGTTCTTCTTTCCTTGTTTATGTTCTAGATTTATCCAAGGTGGCAAAGAAAACGGTGAAGGAAGTACCGATTTTATGCGAATACCCTGACGTCTTTCCCGATGATCTGCCTGGGTTACCACCGGAGAGGCAAGTAGAGTTCCGGATCGTTTTGGTACCCGGAGTCACTCCTGTTGCTAAATCACCATATCGGCTCGCACCTGCCGAGATGATGGAAATGATGAGCCAATTACAGGAACTGTTGGATAAGGGCTTCATTCGACCGAGCACTTCACTCTGGGGTGCTCCTGTATTGTTTGTCAAAAAGAAAGACGGATCATTCTGAATGTGTATAGATTAGCGTGAGCTGAATAAGGTAACCATCAAGAATAAGTAGCCTTTGCCTCGTATTGATGATTTATTTGATCAACTTCAGGGTGCTAGTTATTTCTCAAAGATAGACTTGAGATCTGGATATCATCAGCTTAAGGTACGTGAGGAGGACGTGCCTAAGTGTTAGGTCCGTTTCAACAAGATCAAAAGAGGAATCATACGAAAATCATCGAGTCGTATGTTTTATTGATGAAAGCTTAAAGAATTACAAACGCGTAAGTAAATTAAACGACTCTCATTAACGAATCCTCTACCCTAGACTCCTTTATATAGTAGGGTCTATTACATGGTAAGCCCAAGCCCATAAGGAATTAAACTAAATAAGGAATATTAAAATCAATCCTTTCCTTCTTTATAAAACTTTCTAAACTTAGGACTTTTGGTCCTATCAATCTCCCCCTAAAGTTTTATAAAGGAAGCATCTTCAAATCTTCTCCCCCTTGCTTTCTTTGGAAAAGCTTTAGTGTCACCGGTATTCCAAGCTCCCCCTTGAAATAAGCTCTTAGTCTTTGGTTTCAACTGAAAAATACCAGATCCAATGTGATATAACTGCCACTGATTGCACAAAATACAGCTTTAATCTGTAGACAACTCGACACAACTTTTAGCCGCATAAATCAAAGATACATGTGCGAGTAGCTTCTCAGTGCATAATCAGCAAGAAAAACATTGAATCTGTCTTTAGCCGCAAGTTGAATAAGAATTATGTGTAAAGAGCTTTAATCTGATAATGCTCTAGGAACTTGGATCACCGAGGCAATATATATCATGACGAACTGGGAGATGATATTTATTGATGAACATTGCTTCTTTGACATTTAATTGTTCAAAAATGAAGCCGATTTCCAGAATACTTCCAAAACAGAAAACAATCAAACTCAGATCCAATCTTCTTAATTAGATGAATGAATATCGTCATTCAACATTTTAGATCACAATCAATCCTCTTACATTAAATGGTTAGGAAGAATTAGCACATAATAACAGCATACTTTTACTGAAATTGGCATCTAAATAGAAACTCCAGAATGATGAGTGCAGAGAGTTAGACTTCTGATTAATTCAACCAGATGCAGAATCCAATTACCTTTGTCTTAAAAACTTTTCAAATCCGGCTTTGCATGAAATCCATGAACAATGATCCCCCTCCCGAGACTCAGCACGGGGGTTCCGCTATAAAAGAATGATGTAGGGCTCTTAAATGTTTTCTTTTGATGTCATAAGGAATCTTGGGTTGAAACTCAACTGTGGTCGACGAGATAAGTTTTTGTCGGGATCTGTATGAAGTTCCCGGGTCATATAGGTTCAAGAAAAATTTATGTCGGGTCTTCAAGACTCGAGAAGAATATATGTCGGGTCATATGGACTCGAGAAAACATGATGTCGGCTCAAGCATGGGTCGAGAATAATGGTTGTCGGGGGTAGTGTACTCGAGAAAAAAAATTATCGGGCAAAGTGGAGTCGAGAAAAACATTTACGAACTTCTTGTCGGGTCTTTGGGGCTCGATAAAAACACTTAGGAACTTCTTGTCGGGTCTTTGGGGCTCAAGAAAAACACTTCGGAATTTCTTGTCGGGGCTTTGGGGCTCGAGAAAAATTGTTATGAAACCCAGAAAAACTTTGTTAAATTTAGGGTTCCGGCTGTTTTATCCTTTGCCTCCATGACAAATATTTTCGAATCTCCAGTGACTAACAGATCCAAACAGATCGATTTATCGATATAGACTTGATGAGCAAGACACTTCAAACGATGAATCCAGTATATAAGCAAGAAGATGAAATCGATATGGGTATTCAATTTGACAACAATCAGAAAACTTTAAGATCGAAAAAACACCATTATACCAGAAAAGTCGATTCTGCAGTCCCGAGAAGAAAAAAAACGCACAGTGAGAGAAAAAAAATATACTCGATAATACCTTGATCTTGATGAACTTTGATGATCGTATCAAATCAAATGGATTTGATTTCGGCTCTGATACCACTTGTTAGTTCCGTTTCAACAAGATCAAAAGAGGAATCATACGGAAATCATCGAGTCGTATGTTTTATTGATGAAAGCTTAAAGAATTACAAACGCGTAAGTAAATTAAACGACTCTCATTAACGAATCCTCTACCCTAGACTCCTTTGTATACTAGGGTCTATTACATGGTAAGCCCAAGCCCATAAGGAATTAAACTAAATAAGGAATATTACAATCAATCCTTTCTTTCTTTATAAAACTTTCTAAACTTAGGACTTCTTGTCCTATCACTAAGACAACTTTCCGCAGACGATGTGTGTATTATGAGTTCATTGTCATGCCATTTGGACTGACGAATGCACCTGCAGCCTTCATGGACTTAAGGAATCGAGTGTGTCGCCCAATGCTCGATAAGTTCGTTATTGTCTTTATTGATGATATCTTGGTGTATTCTAAGACCGAGGCTGATCATTCCATGCACCTTAGAGAGATGTTGGAGTTGCTAAGGAAGGATTAGTTATATGCCAAGTTCTCGAAATGTGAATTCTGGCTCCGTCAGGTAATTTTTTTTATATAGCAATTAATGAATAATGTAAGTAGTATTTTGATTATGATTTTAATGCGAGCCAGTACCATATAGGTATAATTTTTAGGGCATACAATATCTTTCAATGGTGTTTCCGTGGATCCATCCAAGATCGAGGCAATACATAAATAGGAACAACCTAAGAATGCCTCAGAAGTACGAAGTTTTCTTGGTTTAGCGGGTTATTACCGACGATTTATTTGTAACTTCTCAAAGATCACCGTCCCTCTTACTTCTATTACTCGAAAAGATATAAACTTTGTATGGACCGAATATCTGGAAACCGCATTTCAGACCTTGAAAGATTGTTTGACTCACGCTCCAAATCTTGCTTTTCCTGAAGGCAATGAAGACTTGGTTGTGTATAATGATGCATCCAAACTGGGATTGGGCTGTGTACTAATGCAGCGAGGCAAAGTGACTGCGTATGCCTCTCGACAACTGAAAGAGTATGAAAAGAATTACCCCACTCATGATCTTGAGTTGGCAGCTGTCGTGTTTGCCTTGAAATTGTGGCGTCATTATCTTTATGGCACAAAATGTCAGTTATACACTGATCATAAGAGTTTGAAGTACATCTTCTATCAGAAAAATCTGGACATGCGTCAACAACGAGCCATGGAACTAACAAAGATTATGACTGTGAGATTCTCTACCATCCAGGTAAAGCCAATGTAGTGGCAGATGCTTTGAGTCGGAAAGCGTATGTAGGATCTATATGCTATGCTATCACTCACATGTCGATCAAATCTACACTCGTAGACGATATTTGGAAGTGGCAGATGGAGGCTTCGAAACCTGAACATATTAAATCTGAACGTATGGTTGGTTACATAAACTCTTTATCCGAAGATAGTCGTGGTCTCAAAGTATTTAAGACCCGAATTTGGGTTCCGAGACTTGGAGGCTTACGGGAGATTATCTTGGCGGAGGCGCATAAGTCGAGATTATCCGTTCATCTGGGAAGTACAAAAATGTACCATGACTTACGTACCGATTATTGGTGGCCGGGAATGAAAGTTGATACCGGTCGTTACGTTGAAAAGTGTGTCACATGTTTACAGGTAAAGGTCGAACATCAAAAACCATATGGAAGTTTATAGCCTCTTGATATACCTGTCTGGGAATGGGAGGAACTCACTATGGGTTTTGTGACTAAACTTCCAAAGACCTCCCGACAGCATGACAGCATCTGGGTTATTGTGGACCGATTGACTAAGAGTGCTCACTTTCTTTCCGTTCGGGAATCTTATTCTGTGGATCGATGGGCATAGCTGTATATCGATGAAATCATTGCCCGTCACGGAGTACCTCTAAAGATTATCTCTGACCGTGATTCTCGATTCACTTCCAAATTCTGTACCGGTCTACAGCATGATCTGGGAACGCGGATTGCACTCAACACTGCTCATCATCCACAAACCGACGGTCAATCAGAACGCACGATACAAACTCTCGAGGATACGTTGCGTGCGTGTGTTATTGAGTTTGGTGGGAGTTGGGATACTCATTTACCCCTTGTGGAGTTCTCTTACAATAATTGCTATCATTCGACGATTGGAATGACACCATTTGAGGCTTTGTATGGACGTAAGTGTCGTACGCCTTTATGTTGGCGGGAAACAGGAGAAAAGATGCTTGTCGGTCCTAATTTAGTACAGATCACCCACGACAAGATTCAAGTTATATAGGAAAGGATGAAAGCTGCTCAAGATCGACAGAAATCTTATGCGGATCACCGCCGAAGACCAATCGAGTTCTCAGTAGGAGACCTAGTAATGCTGAAGGTTTCTCCATGGCGTGGTGTACTCCGATTCCGAAAGCAGGGTAAACTTAGCCCTCGCTTCATTGGGCCATTCAAGATATTCGAATGTGTTGGAAAGCAAGAACATCGGCTTGAGCTGCCGGAAAAACTAACAGGTATCCATGATATTTTTCATGTTGGTAATCTAAGGAAATGTCTAGGTAAACACGAGGAGGTGGTTCCACTAACGGAAGTCAAGGTAGATGAGAAACTGAGATACATTGAAGAACCCGAGGCTATATTAAATGAAAGAACGGTGAATCTGCGCAACAAGGTTGTGGAACTGGTGCTGGTTAAGTAGAAACATCACTATGGGCCAAATTGGACTTGGGAGAATAAAGAAGAAATGATGGCGAAGTACCCGACCCTGTTCGAGTAATAATGATTCCGAGGACGGAATCTTCAAAAGAAGGAGGTATTTGTAACATCCACTCTCCTAAATATTCTTAGTTAGTGATTCTAAATATGTATTATATGTTAAAGCATGTTTTATGTGTTAATTGTGTATAAAAAATAGAACTTGCTAAATGCTTAGTGTATTAATGAGCTATAAGTTGAACTCACAGTTGGAATGAGATGTAAGACGTAAGATTGGTGTTAACACCTTACAAATTACCTAATTAGACGATGTGAAGATTCACAATACAAAATACATTGTTTAAATGGAAATTGGGTAGGTAACTGGAGTTTTATGAAATGTTAAGCTTTGGGAATTGGGTAGGTAACCAGTAGGTGTTTTAAGTGGAAATTAGGTAGGTAACCGGTAGGTGTTTTATGAAATGTTAAGATTTGGGAACTAAGTTTTGGACCTATTAGGAGATGTTGGAGGTGTAGGAAAAGTTTACAGGGTTCCGAGCTGAAAATCAAAAAACGACAAATTGCAAAGAAAAGTCTAACACCTACAAATACGTAAAACTGCATTTATTGGGGGATTTTTTCTGAAATATTTTTGTTGAAAGTGTTGATAGATTATCTTGTTACGAACGCGTAAGCGAAAATCTAATCGAAAACGGAGGTCCGAGCAAAAAGTTATGATGTTTTTAGTGTTTGATGGTCAAATAGGTCAACCCAGTCGGGTCAAACCCGACCCAAACCGGATAATCACGACTTTAAGTGAAGAAAACTTCATTTTTACACCATTTTCATCCCATTTTACTTCTATAAACTTATGGAGTTATGGAGATGTTATTTCACACACATAGAAGATGATCTAACACCATTTATCGTGAATCAAACAAGAAATTGAAGGTATAAACTCTTATCTTTGTCTTGTTCATGTATTGCTTCATTTGATGGAGATTAGGGTTAGGGTTTGATGTGAAGTTGTTAATATCTTGGTATTTTGAGTATATTAAGATATATATGTTGTTAATTAATAAAACGATGGGTAAAATTACAAGAATTAGTTGAACTTGTTGGATGAAAGTATGAGTGTTTGACTTTTCAAAGTCAAAGATATCAAAATGATGATTTTGATGAAAAGAGCTTAGATTTCTGAATATTTTATGAAGATTATTCTATTTTATGATAAACTTTTGGATTTGGTACAAAATGGTGTGGAATTGAGCTTAGAATGATACAAATGGCTACTTTGAGACTTGAAAGTCAATGTGTTTACCCTGTTTTAGAAACATTGTATAAAATCATAGAAAAATCGTATAAGGTTGAGTACAGAGGCATTTGAAAGGTATGAATGTCTAGTTTATTTCATCTTCAGGAACCATGATCTAATTACAACTTTAAGATGGTAAAAAGTGCACCTTGTATAGTACTGTTAAACTGAATTTTGACAGCATGTAGCTGCTGTGTTGCAAAATTCATATAAAATCAAAGAAAAATCCTAAAAATATGAGGTCAATTCCATATGAAAGATTTTAAAGTCTAATATATTTCATATTTAGAAGTCATTAGATAAGTTTTAGTGTAAGTGGGGTAAAATAAGGAAGTAACAGAGAGCTATCATGGAAAATACAAGTAAGGAGTTAACTTGTTAAGGTAGTATCTTAAGTAATTGTTGTCCAAAGCTTATGATTCTTGTTGAACTCACTCAAGGGATCGTTTGAAACTTGTTGGTTGTCTTTAGAGGATACCTCAATATGAGATAATGAAATTGGGACATAGCTTTTGAATTGACTTCCGGTTGACTACCGATAGTACTATGAGTTAAATATGTTACTTGTTTATGTACGTGCTTGTATATATGTGTGTGTTTTCCTTGTATTATACCTGAACATAAATCCTTTGGTCTTGGTTTGGCATTTGAATGTTCCTTCGGTGTCGGTTCTTGTTTCATGTGGTGTTCCGCAATGTCGGTTGTTTCCCGGATCCATAAATTGTTTGTATATGTTTTATTGGCCTCCTAGAATACCGTGAGTACGGGTACTGCTTTGTGTAGTATGCTGGAAGATCGGTGTATGTCGACAGCCCCAAGGAGACAGAGGACGGGTGAGACATACTGGTTTGTAGTACTCATTATCGAGTGGATAAGAGGTGGGCATGTGTACATGATTTGGCACGTACCCAGAAGGAGAATTGCGGGCTGGTGCATGACTCTTAATATCTTGATTATTCTCATATGGTTATGTAAGTTGTAAGAGATATGGATATTTTGGAAGTTTACCATGGATATGTTCAACGCACTTGGTACGAGATATATGATTCTTGTTTATTAATCGTTTATTATGCTCTTGACTTACTTGGCTTATGCTCGTATGTTGATATTCAGTCAATCAATGTTTGGTTCTTGGATTTTTGGTCGGTTTATTTGATATCTCACATGTCTCGGGTTCGGTATGCTTGTTTGGTTTTCTTTGCTTTATATTGGTTTTAATTGGTTCAAATTCCGTTATCCTAGTATATATATATATATACTAGGATAACGGAATTTGAACCAATTAAAACCAATATAAAACAAAGAAAACATATATATATATATATATACAATCCCCATATAACCATGTTAATGTATTTAGCTCACTAAGCAATCGCTTACCCGTGGATTATTTATCATTTTACAGGAAAGTTAGGTGACGTTGATAAAGGGAAAAACAAGTTGATGTGATTCAGGTTAAGGTCGAGACGTTGAATCACACTTTTGGTATATGTGGTTATCTTTTGGCGTATTTTGTATGTATAATAGTATACGGGTAGATATGTCCCCGATCTTATTGTAATAGTTACAATCTTGGTTTGTAGTTAGTTTTCGTTGGCTGGTTTAAATTTCTGGAAAGTTTATTTTTTGGGGTTGAAAACAGGTTTAACACAAAAATTTAAAACGGACATTTCCGAGGTTGGTTTAAAAATTAATATTCCGTACTTTGGAAGTTAAAAACTGATTAATTAGAGTTTTAAATCATTAAGTGTGTGTTTTCAAAACTAATGTGTTACAAATGATGAGTTAATACATGTAAAATTTCATGATCTTCAAACCTCTTCTTTCTCTTGCAATGAAGATGACTTGAATCGGTAGATAGCTTCCTGTGTAGGAGATATGCCACATACAACTCCTTTTTCTACTTCACCCACCGAAAATCACCCTGAAAATAGTGATGCTCCATCCTTTAATCCTTCTTCCTCTCCTCCAAACAATACACTGTCTTATGAACCAGTTCACATCCATTCATCCTCTTCTGAAATCATTTTTATTGAAGAAGAACCTCGGCCTCTAAACTCTATCTCTTCTTCAGCCGACCTTCCTTCCACATCTCTTTCAAATCCATCTATTTCTCCTTCTTTGCCTCCATCCTTGAAATGGACAAAAGATCATCCGATTGATCAAATTATCGGCGATCAACAAGCTGGTGTTCAAACTAGAAGAAGAATTGGAAATCTTTGTCTCTATGTGAATATCCTATCCATCATTGAACCCAAACAGATTAATGAATCCCTAGCCGATCCAAGATGGATTTTGTCTATGCAAGACGAGTTCGCTCAATTTGAGAGACACAAAGTGTGGAGATTGGTTCCTCGTCCCTCTCACAAAACCATTATAGAAACCAATTGGGTTTTTAGAAACAAGATGGATGAGGAAAGCACTGTTATACCCGACAGGGCAAGGTTGGTTGCTCAAGATTATCGTCAAGAAGAAGGAATTGATTATGATGAAACTTTTGCTCATGTTGCCCGTTTAGAAGCCATCCGAATTTTTCTTGCACATGCTGCTTACAAAAAATTTCGGGTATTCCAAATGGATGTTAAAAGTGCTTTTCTGAATAGGGAGCTAGCCGAAGAAGTCTATGTGAAAAAACCTCCTGAATTTGAAGATCCGACTCATCCCTACCATGTGTACCGGAAAGCCTGTATGGACTGAAGCAAGCTCTTTGTGCCTGGTATAATATTATCTCCGATTTTCTTCTGGACAACGAATATGTTCGAGGAAAAATCAACAACACTATCTTTTTTAGAAAATCTAAAGGTAACTTTATTCTTGTTCAAATCTATGTTGATGATATTATTTTTGGTGCCACCAATGAATCATGTGTGATAAGCTTAGCTCGCTCATGTCTAGTAAATATGAAATGAGCATGATGGGTGAGCTTACTTTCTTTCTTGGTCTACAAGTCAAACAACTTCAAGAAGGCATGTTTATAAATCAAAGTAAATACATTAAAGACCTTCTAAAAAAGTTTCAGTTCGACACCTATACACCAATGAAGACCCCGATGGCTCCCCCTCTTAAACTCCATTCTGACCCAGATGGTGTATCAGTCAATGTTACCAACTATCGGGGTATAATAGGTTCTCTTCTTTATCTTATAGCAAATAGACTAGACACTATGTTTGATACTTGTCTTTGTACTCGTTATCAAGCCAATCCCTAGGAATCTCACTTGGTTGTGGTTAAACAAATTTTCAGGTATCTAAAAGGTACCATGAATCTGGGTCTTTGGTATCCTAAAAATTCAGGTTTCGATCTTTTTCGGATATTCGGATTATGATTTTGCAGGTTCCAAGATAGATCGAAAAAGCACTACTTGAAGTTGCCAACTTCTAGGAGGAAAGCTTGTAAGCTGGTCAAGTAAGAAGCAACACTCAGTCTCGACTTCTACTGCTGAAGCCGAATATGTAGCTGCTGGGAGTTGTTGTGCTCAAATATTTTGGATGAACAATCAACTTCGTGATTATAATCAGTTTTTTTCAAAAATCGCAATACTGTGTGATAACTCTAGTGCAATAGCTATTGCAAACAATCCAATCTCCACTCAAGATAAAAGCATATTGATATCAGATATCACTTAATAAGAGATCATGTCTGTAAAGGTGATGTGGAACTTCATTTTATTCCAACTGACTATCAACTAGCCGATCTCTTCACCAACCCACTTGCTGAAGCACGCTTCAACTTCCTTATCGGCGAACTCGGCATGCTTTGTTTATATAGATAAAATATATGTATATGTATATATATATACATATGTGTGTAAAGTTATATTCGGCGAGTCCCCGATGGGTATAACGTTGGCGAATCCCCGATGGACAAAGGCTTCAGTTATATTCGATGAGTCCTCGATCCTCTCCTAAACCACATAATTCAGCGAGTCCCCGATTCTCTTCTAAACCTCACAACTCGGCGAGTCCCCGATTCTCTTCTAAACCTCACAACTTGGCGAGTCCCCGATCCTCTTCCAACCCACATAATTCGTCAAGTCCCCGATTCTCTCATAAAACGCATAACCCGACGACTATCCGAATGACAGAATAACTCTCTCAAATCTTATCTTGATGACCAAGTTTCTCCGTCTTTATCCAATATGCGTAAGACATGTCATTTGTGGCAGATCATGCGCTGATTTTAAACCCTACAAACCTTTCGAATTATGTCCTTTCATCTCCAAAAACCATCATTACCTTTATTTCTATTTATTAAACCTCATATATATATATATCATAATCATTCCCACCTTATTTCTTTTACCGTTTCACTCATCTCCTTTCTTCTTTTTAAAACAAAACCCTAAAACCTGCAAATCTTCTTATCTTCATCAATGGCATCTGCTTCCACCCCCAATGAAATCCGCAAAGCCTTCAGCTATTCCCACTCTCACTCGAGAATCATTATCTTTCCCTACACGAAACCACATTGCACTATTCGCACTTGATCTCGCTCATCCCGAGTTCAATGAAGTGTCATGGTTTCTTCAACGAAATCCCTTACAATATGCCTTTACTACTCAAACTAAGATTAGTAAGTTCCTTCTAGGTAATTTATGGATGTCGTGTGCCTACGATGAAACAACCAAACAGGTTTATGCTTCCGTTCTCTCGACTGAAGAACCTGATGTGATCTTCAATGTTGAAGATCTTCGTGCCATTCTTCATATTCCTACCTATTCTCCCTATGATTAGTTTCCTCATGGAAATGAGCATGAAGAGGTTATCAAGACTCTCAACTATCTGGCAGATACAAAGTCCAAGGCCAAATCAAAGGGTTCTGGAACCCTTCTAAAAAAATATGGGAGGTGTCTGGAGTTTCTTCTTCTCCTATCTCTTCCACTGTCTAAGAAAGAATACTGGAGGGTTTGATCAGTCTCCTTCCTACCTCACCGAATTGGCTCATGCCTTGATGTTTCATGGAAAGATTTATTATGCTCACTATTTGTTTTGTTTAAGGAGATAGTGTATACTTTTTCCTATCCTCGCCAATCTCAGGTACCTTTCCAACATTTCTTCTCCTTAATTATCAAGAATAAAATTAGGGGATAAACTTAAAAACAATGATGATATCTCCTACCACCTTCAAACCCATCAAATCGGCAGACAAGTACTTCAAAAAGGACCCCTTGCCACCGATAATCCCCTTCGACCAGGTATGCCGGCCATTGCTCGAGACTCTACCATAGCATGGGGCGCCTCCGAAGAAACCCTTCGACGACCATAGCATGGATTCAGCACCTCCACATTCTTCAACCCGAGCCACCGATGTGTCCAAGACTAAGAAAAAGTATAAGTCATCTAATCCTTTGGGCACATCAACCTCAACACCTGCTTAAGAGGCCCTGAAACCGAAAGACTCTTCAGTTTCTACCTAGGCCTCCAAACCTTCCTCAAACCGAAGGAGCTCTAAAAGCCACCCGAAGGACTTATCTAAGGGTCCTAGGGTAACCAAGAGGGTCAAAACTTCTCTACCACTCCCTGGTTCCCAAAACCGGGGAGTGTTGAAATTGTCCCTACCAGACCTAGGGAATCTGTTCAAACCCTTCCTACCTCATCCGTACCCTCTCAAATAGACATGGTTGTATTAATGGGTACCCGAGCTGAACCTTCATCAACTTACTCCTTAGTTGATGAAGATGACTTGGAACTCTCCCCAATCCAAGGACCTTCTTCTTCGTCACCCCAGTTTCAAAATCTTGAGGTAAACCCCCCTCCTGATGAGGGTACATCAAAACAAGGTGTATCCGAATAAGTCACCCATTTTACCGACTTGTTATACTCCGATACTTCATCTTAGATGGATGCTTTCCCAACATTCACCCACGATCAAGCCAAGGAGTCAATGGTTACGGTCTCCCCCAACCTTCGACATGTTTCCCCTCATGTCTCCCCCCCACCCACCATCGTCGGCTACTCCGAAGTCACCTCCCAAGATTTCGGCAAATCCAACATCTCCTCCTCTTACTTCGGCCTCCCAGAAGTGCCCCCCAAAGAAACCATCTCCCTGGTGATTTACTCCTCTTACTCATTCCCATCTCCTTCTCCGAAGGGTGGTGATAAACCTCCGCCGATGCCTACCCAAGCTAACTCAGACACCGAGTTTCTTCTGGATACTTTTGGTGCTTTTGCAGCTGATATCGGACATCGGGTCCAACTTCTGGAAGAAAACGCTACTCGGCAAGTGAGAACACAGGAGAAAATGAATGCTCTTATTTCTTCCACTGATGAGCTATTTGCTCTTCTCAAAGAGGCAGCTGATGAACTTTCCATCACCAATCCATTGTTGGTAAAATGCTTGGATCTCCTCCATCATGATGTTTCTACAATCGGTGATGGTGTAAGCAACAAAACCTCCTCCATCCAGTCCTCTATCTCAGCACTCTCCTCCTCTCAAAAAACTCTTAAGGAATCGGTGGATAATCTGAAGCAAGAATCCACAAAGCAAGTTGCCGGCATTCTCTCTATCTAAAGGGCAGACAAATATTTGGACTCCCTCAAGTCTTTGCACTCCAAGATCGACAAGATTCCTCCCTATCCTCCGCCTATTGAATTAGATGCAGGTGAAGCTCTTTTCTATGGCCCTGATAAAGCTACTTTAAAGCGGGTAGAACAAAAGCTTGGGGACGTATCATTTGATGTTGAGGGAATTAAAAGGTTTCTCTCCAGTTTTGGCCAACTTCCTGGTTCGTTCACTAACAGGGAGAAAACTACAAGTCCACTTGCTAATGAACAAGGAGCCGATGATACTCACATTGCCAATGATCCAGCCGATGAACCTCTTACTATCGCCGATGAACATCGTGATGTCATTGACGATGTTCAACCCATATCTATAGCCGATGAACCAATAGTTGCGGGTAACACAAAATCAACTATTAGGGAGGTTATAAAATCCACAGGTATAGACACTCAAGGGGAGGGAACTAGTGGCCGAACAACTGAAGATGTCGATGCTCTCTCTAAGGGGGAGAAACAAAAAGACAAGGGCAAAAAGCAAATGTCTTGGGCTGAGGAACTGGTCCAAATTCAAATAAATAAGGCCAATGAAATTGAAAGACAAAGAGTCCCCGATACTGACACGCTAAGATTAAAGCCTGCTTCCCAACCCAAATTTTCCTCTATTATCCCCGCTCAACTCGGACTCTCCGAGACTGACATAGAACTGACTCTAAAAGCTCAGCAACAACATGAAAGAGAGTAAGAGCTTCTGAAAAGGATTTCTCAGCAAGAAGTTACCCAAGTTAAGGCCACAGATCAAATTCAAGCTCAGAACCAAGAATTGGATCGTCTTAAATTATCGGAAGTAGAAAAGAAGTCAGATGTTGAATGGTTTAAAAAGCAAATCTCCATTCACTATATTGACTCTCCGATAACTGGTGTCTCCATCAACCCTCCGAAGCCAAAAACTTCCTCCATTCTTGTCACTGTTAAAAGACCATTTGGATATAATCGGGTAGAAAAACTAGAATGGATTTAAGGTTTCAGTGCTTCTGAGTGGATTAAGCTTGGTTATCTTTTCTCCCTAAGCAAGAGAAAGCTACGAGCTGATGTTCTCATGTCTATATCCAAACACATCTCAAGACTGATCAAGATTCAAAAGGAGCACAACATAAATGTTACTCCGGAAGAGGGAAAATGATTGAATTTTATTCAGAGAACATTTCTTGGGGAACCAGTTCAGAGACCTCAAAGAAAAATAAAGAAGTCTCACTTCGCCAGCCTAGCCGATGAAGGAAAAATCATCATCACTGTTGGTATTGATCTTTCTATCCTTGTTCCTATTCCTCAGTCTGAGCAAACCATTCTATCGGCTCCCAACTTAGGTATATTCTTTGAAGACTCCTATGGAACTATCCAGTTCTTTAGGACCAATGACATTTCAAAAGTCGGTACCTCCTTTCTTGAAGCTATTATCAGTGTGATTCCAATGACCGATGATGGAAAATAATCTATCATCTCATCTGAAATGAGCTCAACAGCCGACTCCCTCTTTCTGACAGAGATCCTTTTGAAGAAAGTTCAATTTTATTTTCTTAAAAATTTCTTTATCATGTACTTTCCTATGTGATGATTAATGAAAGCTTCTTCTGAGTTTTTTCTTGTGTACAAACTTTGCACATATTTTTTCTGTTATGTTTTTATACTGCACATATTTCCTTTACTGTAAATATCGGATACATAGACAAAATAAAAATAAAAATTGTATCTATGTGAAAACAATCCAAAAAGAATTTGAAAGGGTCAAAAGTACTTAAAAAGTTATTTTTATACTTTCTAAACAAGATATCGATATCATTATCAATTAGGGGGATATTGTTGGGTCACCGATGATTTGTTGATGACTCCTCAATTTCTTCCTTAGTTAATGTATCTTGCACTTTAGGTTCTTGAAGAAGTCTGGCCATGCTAAACAAGTTCAGCGAATCGAAGACTAGCTGATACATAAGGAAACACATTAACATTTGTGGAAAATGAGAATATGGTTGCCGACATCATCTAGACTTACGCCAAATCTTTGTTGATCATTCGCCAATTGGGAGAACAAACATCAAGGAGGAATCGGCTAGTAGCCGATTGAACACCAGCCGATGATGGTTCTTACTATATATCTTGGATGAAGTTCTATTTGTTCCTTAGGAGGATATTTATGAAGATACTACTTTATTCACAATAACTACAAGAACGTGTACATCAAGCTTTAAATTCAAACATTCTCCTTAAACTCCAGAAAGCGTTGTTTGTCTTTATCCTGAAAGTTTGATGTGACAACTGAAGACATGAAGAAAAGATGAACAGTGTCATGTCCTTTCCTCAGTACTATAAGGAATGGAACCATCTTTTGTCCAAAGAATATACGGCTCTCAAATGATATTGTGATAAATGTCCCCATGCATTTAATGCATGAGCACTATAAAAGGTGAAGAAGAGCACCCATGCAAATCACGTTTTCAACAAGAAATCTTCTAAGTGATTAGCTTGGATTCGGCCCTCGGAAAACTTTTGTTAACTTACTTTGTGTTTTATTGTACTCTTGTTTTCTCCAAGTGTTTAAGATTGTTAGAATAGTTTTATCTATCATTTTCCGCAACAATCAATTTTCTAAGTGTAATTCTTGATTTTATTATCAATAAAAACTTATAATTTTAAAAATTATAAAAAAAATTGTGTGATTGTATTTAACCCCCCTTCTACAATCTTTCTACGTGCTTGTCATTACCTTAATGGACTAAAAAGTGGAATTAGAGAGGATTAGTTTAAATCAATAAATTAGATCTGTAATGGTTGCCCCTTCTTCCTGAAACATTGGATCAACTCTGCAAAATCCCTTCGTTGGTTCATATGACTCACAACAAGGTTAGCAACAAGTAACAGATAAACACTGTTGTGAATGACGACCAAAATACCATGATGATCCAAAATACGCTGACCAACCTAATCAATATCACCTGAGTCACTTAGTAAGTTGACTGGTACCCAAGTCAAAAGAGAATTTATAAGGACTCTTCTCTAAAACCATCTTAGAGATCTGGGTCTCAACATCATCTTTAGCATGCAGATCAATAAGAGAGAGAATGTCATGATTAACCTCGGTCTAAGTATCGAATAGTGCACGTAGATCTTCTAGAGACGCAAGAATAGTTGACTGAGTATGAGATAGAGCAGTCACATGGGCACTAAGATCGTCCAAAGAAAACTGAGATATCTTAGTATTAGATGCAGACTTATCTGAGATTTTAGCTTGAAGATGGATGTTCTTGACTACAAATAAATCACTAAGAGACTTATTAGTAGACGGAGTAGGCAATAGGCATTGATTGGTATTAAATGTCAACCTATAGTAAGTGAATGAGAGGATGGCTCACTGACCTGTCCTAAGATAGAATCACAGCGTTCATTGTACCATCGGGACCTTGAGAGTCATTGATGTGTATATCACCAACTTTGGCCTGAGGCTGGACGTTTGTATAAGCAACATCGACACAAGGCTCCATCTTTGTATCATCAACATCAGCGTGAGGCTCAATGTCTGTACCATCAACGCCAACAAGGAGATTGTCATCAATAACCATCGAAATAGAGTCAATCGGTTGGTAAGGTTTACCACCCACATCTAGAAGTAAATAATGTCATCAAGATTATCAATCTCGGGTGAGAGGCCATGATGCAGGAACCTAAATTCTCAAATACAAGCAGTTAATGCAAATTATAAGAGTATGGCCAAAACCAAATAATCATTAATTACTTTAGACCAAGCAAAGATAAATAAGAACAAGAACACTCAGTAGTGTGTGTAGAAAATTCTCTCAGGATTTCTTAAGAACTATCTCAAGTACAAAAGTGTATTCGTGTAAAAACGTGCTAAGACCCTAACATAATCTCCTACTTATAGGTCTAATATGGGAAGTCAAAGCATCCACCAATAGGTGATCTCCATGTGTAAAGAAATAATCGCTTGAGTAAAAGAGAGATAGGAACACTTGTACAAGAGAGAGTTGGTGTTGAACACTTGAGTAAAACTTCAAAGTTTGGGACCGGGGGCTCTACATGGCTAGGACAGAGACTCTACTTGGTTGGAGCAGAGTTTCTGCATCTCCAAGACTTGGCTTTTCTTAAGAAACTTTGCATCTCTTATCTTTTTTATCTTTTGCTCTGGTTCAACACGCTTCTTAGTGCAGAAATCCTCTAGTTTAGGACTTAAATTCTTTTTAAAAGACTTTTACAAACAAGAAATATGTGTAACGATCTCCCCTAAGTGTTGTAAAAAGAATTTTGCAAATAATGGAAATTACACTATATAGCAAGAGGCCAACATGGTCCTTTGTAAAAGGTTTCATTAGCTAGAAGGGAAATTACAAGAAAAAACTTCAAAAAAACATCTAGTGAAACACTGAAGGATCGTTCGTGTAGATCTTGTGATATTTTCTAACAAACTCTCTGAATTCTAGCATCTTCTCTATGCATAGGATCACTTCGGTAGTTGGTCCTCTAGGTATCGTTTCTCTGCCAATCCTCCTATGAATTTCATATTGTAACCATCTCAGAGTATTCGAAGAATACCTGAAGCTCTCTGACACCTTATGGAATAGCTTGTCTTTTATGTTTGTTCCTTTAGACAAATCCTAGTTCTGGTTTAGTAATCAAAGCTGTATAGGGAACTTCATGCAAATTTCCTAAGGTTTCATCTGGCGCAGTCATAGATAATTGATCTATTCCATATTCCAGGGCATTTTGGAAATCAGTGGTTCTCCTGTATTGCACCAGCTCTCGTATAGCCGCTCTGATTGAGCTTTTGGCTGTTGCAAACTTCATTCCTTTCTCTTATCTTTGCTTTGTAAACCAACAAGATATTGGGATCATAAGGATTAATATTCAAGAGATCATTGTCGTTGAATATGAAGATTTGACCATGACCACTTTCAACGATGTACTTTGCGTAGATGATCCGGTTGCATGAAAATGTTCTTCTTTTGATGCCTAGAACTGTATTCATCTATATTCGAATAGACCAAGTTCCTTTCCTGGGTGTGAAGTTTGATAAACTTAATTTGATGTGATCTCTGACTTGAGGATGATGGTTGAGCTTCATGTAAACTTCTCATCTTTCATTGTACAAGTACCTATGTATGCTTTCGTTAAATATCAGCTCTTGTTTTTCTTCTTTGTTATTGGTTTTCTCAGGGATTGCATATGTTCAATGGCTTCTTTGACTATGTCCTATGGGTGGAAGAAGACCAGAGGTAGAGGGATCAATTTGTGATGAAGCACTCATTGGAACGTTGTCTTCTGTATCAGATTCTGAAAGAATCTATTTGATGTTTATGACGTAGACCTTATCTTGATGTTTACAACGTAGACCTTATCTTGAGTTCTGAAGATCGAACATTCTAGGTCATTGGAACTTTACCCTTATCTTGAGTTAGAGGAGGAGGTATGTACTAATCATCATCAGAGCTTAATGATGAAAATTCATTGGCAGAGACCAGATGTCTCTCCGATTCAGTCCTTTGAGGGACTTCATTGTCAAGCCCAAACACAGAGGTGGAGGTGCGCTCTGGTTGTTCTTGGTGCCGAGATTGGTTCTGATAGGAACATAATTCACTAGTACAACAGGAATTGCAGATGCATATGGTGCAGTGTTCTCCCCCTTTTGGTGATCTTGAGGACAAGAGGCATATAGGTCTTCTTGATCATCAAATCTTTGTTCCTTTTGATTCTCGTCTACGTATGAAGTATTTGAAGCTTTTCTCTTCTTTTCATTTTGAGATTAGAGGGAGGCATCATCTTTACCTTCTCTTCAAACATCCTCTCAATGTCTTTGGTCACCTCTGTAGCAATGTTGACATTCATATCTGCTCAGAATTTTAGAGACATGATCGACATTTCTATATTCGTTGTAGCTGTCGTTCTTGTGGGAGGTGAAGTCAAAGACTTTCTGCAAAGAGATATTCCCCAATTTGTACATATTTGATCTACTCACATAATCATCAGAGACAGAGGGACAGATGAAGCAGGCACCATTGTTGCTTGAATAAGAGATCTCATGTCCTCTGTGAACTTATTTAAGTGTTCAACAAGGACAGAGGGAGTCGGCTTTGGTGCAGCTGGCTTCTCTGTGAGTTCTTCGATCCTCTATAAGGAAGATGTAGAGACCTCAATGCGGCTTTGGATATTTTTAAGGATAGAGCTCCGGTTAGCCTTAAAAGTCTTAAAGTAGTCATGTTTTGTAGCATTTATCCAAGACTCAGCTTTTAGAGCTTCTATGGATGCTCAAATTTCATCCATAGAAGAAGTAGAAGTTGATGACTGTGCTCTAATCATTGTGAGTTTTAACTAATCCAACGAGTTTTGAATAGAGATGGCAAAGGTTTGGAACTCATCCCTTGTCACATAATCAGAGGGTAACGTATTTTGTCCAACATATGGACCAAATTGAGTCCCTGCTCCTGAGACACCTTCTTTAGTTTCTGTTTTGGCTTTGAGACTTGAATGATTTCCGTTCGATCCTTATGTATCATCATCAGATGAAGATACTCTGAACGTTCTTTTGTGATGATGTGCTCCCTCTGGTTCAGAGTCAAAGAGAGACTCATTGACAAGTGGACTTTGTGGCTTTTCAAGAGCCTCACTGTCTTGTACGCCTAAGGATCACTCAAAACGATATGTGGGATTTACATCTAGTGTAGAGGCAACAAATGCTTATGTATGTGGAAGTATCATGCCATGGGAGACATGGCACTTATAATTTCAATGGTTTCACCCTTTTGAGAGGGTGATCCCAGATGTTGGGCTTCCCTTTGGCTGTGTGAAGATGTTGGATAGGTTGGTTAAGGTTCGAGGTGTGCACCTCTGTTTCAATAACCCTTGTTATTTCACCAACTTGGTTAGAAGATTTTCTTGCACTGGAAGAGGGGGAGGAAATTTACGTATGTGTACCTCTTGGGGCTTCTTTTCTTAAACTCTCTGGATTTTGTCACTCTGGATCTAAAGGGTTTAGCTCTGCTTCTCTCTAGCTCCCCTCTCCTCTCATCATCCTCTAGTTACACTTTCTTTGTTTTCTATTTTCTTCTTTCTTTCTCTGTCTTCTTTATTCTATCTTTCTTTCTCTTCTCTCTGCTCTTTCTCTTTCTTCTCTGTTCTCACCCTCATCTCTTGCACCTTGTACTTCCTCTTTCTTTCTTACCTTCGGCTCTTCATCTATGTGTGTGAGGGTTCGAATCCTTGGTTGATAAGTTTTGACAATACATCTGTAAACTCTACGTATTTGCCCGTCTTTGATATACTTTTGCATGTTGCGTGAGAATGGTCGTTCATTGGGATAGCCTTCTTTGCACTATGTAGGCTTGTAAGAGTTCATCACATGAACAGGTGTCATTAGTCCGTTGTTGCAAGGGATCTGTTCATTTGTTAATCTAGGGCGAAGCTGTAGAGACAGGAACCTTGGAAACAGAAGAGCTGGAAGTGCATTGAGCTTTTTCTTTTCTTGTTCTTTCTACTTCATGATAGCAAGAAATTCGTTGTAGAACAACTGTGAATAATCTATGGTAATATCAAAGTAAATCCCATACGTTATTGTCAGAATGTTGGAACTCGCCATATCCATACTGTCCAATTTTCTAGTAAAGATCCTGTTGATTACCGTGAATAGCATGCTCCATTTTAGGGGTAAAAGTTGTCTTTTGAACTAAGAAGGATAAGTGATAGCTTTGTTGTATCCTATGAACTTCAGAAATTCTACCACTTCATTCGAGGAAGGGAATGGAGCATTTTGAGGAAGGTCAAGGTCAGTCTTGGTAGGAATCATTAAGACTTGTGAGATAAGAGATTGAGAATTTCGAATCTCATAGACTTCCTATTACCCTGGAATGGGAAATTCGCCTACTACTGCATTTCGTTATTTTTCAAAGCGGCAAGTCTACCACTACTCTTGAACAAATCTAACAGGAACATTATAACTGATGTTTGTCATGGCACTGAGCAGGAATAGGTTATCGAACATATTGATTACCGAAAGAAATTCAGTGGCGAAATTTGTCAGGGTAGGTCCACCATATGGTTATTTTGCTTCTAGGGAAGATGAACAATGGTGGTACTGGTTCCTTCTCCAGATTTCATTTGGTTGGTTTCGTTTCGAGGGTTGTTTGATTCAGAATGCGCTGGAGATGCCATTTGCTGGTTTGAAATTGGGAAGAATATGAATGATAGAGGAGAAAAAGCTTCGCATGAAAGAATATTTTGAGAGCGTAAAAACAAATTAGGGCTCAAATTGGGTTTATATACCTTGATGTGAAAAGTAATCGAGTGCCAAAAAAGGTTTTGCATGGGTTGAAGGGACGTGTTTACTGAAACGTTTTGTGTAGGTCTTGTATAAATTTGTCACGTGGACTATCTGTTGCAGAATAGTAGGATGCAAGGTGTACGTCATAGCCACGTTCAAAAGAACCAACGGGACTGTCACTAAGAAAAATCATCCCACTCTCAACAACTGCAAAAACACACAAGTGTTTGGTCACCAAAAGAAAGTTCAGGGACTTAATCATTCAAAATAAGAAAGTTTAAGGATTTTTTCAATCAAAAAATTAGTTTAAGGACTTAACCATTCAAAATGAGATAGTTTGTTGGGTTTTTTTGAACTTTTCCCAAATATATTTGAAAACCCTTTACATGATTGGAATATATAGGGTGTTGTTGTAGGGACACCCCCCTATAGCCTACCTACATATATATTAAATAATGTTTTTGACTTTTCATAATTAATGCGCTTCTTCTTTCATTATTTATTTAATTGATCCATAGATAATCATGTGATTAAGTCACATCAACTTATTTATTTTTATTTTATTATTAATATCAAATATATTTATCCATAGTGTTTTTATTTAATTAATTAACATTAATTATAGATCATTAATACTAACTTTTATTTAATTATTTAAATATTAATATTTTTTATTTATAACCAACAAATAAACAAGCATTAAAATAATCTATTAATAAAACAATATTTTATAAAGTCCTTTTTTTATATTAAGATTATATAATTAATAAAAAATATTAATGGTTTATTACATTTCATTATATTAAAGAAAAGAACGTACATTTTAATAGAAGTGTTTTTATATGTATAATATTTTTTGATCGCTTTAAAATAAATATAGTTTTATATTTAGCTTTTTATAATTATATAAGATATAATAAATTTACAATTACATATTATTATTAATATATTAAATTAAAGAAAAAATTTTAATGAAGAATATATAATCAAAAAATTAAAGAAAAAAATGTAATAAATTTTTTTTAATTTTCCAGGTAAAGTAAATTCGATTATTACGAGGCAATCAGAAAAAAAAGTCAATACAATTAAATATTTTGACCAGGTTTCTTATTGGAAATACAATAGGTTTATAAATTTAATTTTTAACTTTATTTTTTAATCAAAATACATTTTTTAACTTTTTCAAAAAGCAGCGTTTTTGTTAAAATATTTGTATTTTTTATTTTACTTATACGGATATATGATAATAAATTGTTAAATCTTTTTTTACAAAAAAAGGTATTGATCTTTTTAACAATTTTTGTTTCTATACAAACAAACCCATTTTTTCAAATATCGTTTTTATTCAAATCTCGTTTTTTACAATTCTCGTTTTTATACAAATCTCGTGTTTTACAAATCTCGTTTTTTATAACGGATATATTTATTATCTGCAAACATCACCTCATCTATGTAAATCAACTATTATAAACTACTATATAAATCAATTATCACCTCTAATCCTCTATAACACCACAATAATCCATTGTTTTTTTAATATCCGTCTCGTTTCTACAATGACAAGTTGGGAAGAAGATTTTCAATGGAATGATGATTCAAGCGATGATAATAACGAATCAAAGTTTTCAACCGACATGGCATGATCTAAATATTCATTAACTTACATGTTGCATTTCTAAATATTCAAGTGATAAAAATAAAGAATTAGAATTTTCAACCGACATGGTATTAACTAAATATTTTTTTGTCTTGTTTCTTCAATTTTAGGTGTTTAGTTCTCGTCAAGATTTGATAGATTGGGTTCACCAGATGGGAATTTCACTTGGTTATGTGATTGTTACTAAAAGATCGAAGACCTCTACAATTATATTTTAATGTGACCGTGGCGGTACATACAAAAGTAAAAAAATCCCCACCAAACATACAGGCAGCAAAAAAATAAATTGTCCCTTCGAACTAGAAGGGAAACGATTGGCAACGGAAGATTCTTGGACATTAAGGGCGATATGTGAACTACATAATCATAAGCCAACGTTAAATATGGAAGGTCATCCATATCCACGACGATTGCCAGATAATGAAGCTCGATTGGTGGAAGATTTATCAAGAAAAAATGTGAAGCCACGAGATATATTATCAATACTCAAGCAAGACCCAAATAATGTGTCTACTATCTCAACGATATACAATGCACGCAGTAAATTTCGGATGTTAGAGAAAGCGGGTAAAACTCAAATGCAGGTTGTTGTGTCATTTTTACATGAGGAATCTTATATTCATGAAAGACGTGTAAATAATTCAACTAACGAGTTGGAAGATTTATTTTTTTCTCATCCAAAATCATTGGAGTTGTGGCATGCATTTCCACACGTGCTATTAATAGATGCAACATATCAAACGAACAGGTATGCAATGCATCTCTTTAACTTGTAAATTTGGTTTAAATTAAATTATTTTTAAAACAAGTTATTTTAAATATTTATTAGGAATATTGTTATTCTCTCGTAATAGAGAGAAACATTCCACATTTCATATTAATGGTAATATTTATATAATAACTCCGTTAAATTTTTTCTGTTAAGTGGGTAAAATACAGGGGTGCTTTAGTCATTTTACGCTTTTTCATATTAAATTAAAACCATAAGGACCAAATATGTAATTTAATATTTTATAATCAATTAAATATATAAATATATACCTACCTACCACCCACCCCACATCGTCTTTTTCACCATTCCCCTGAACCTTTTTTTTCTTCCTAAAAGCCTATCTCTCCTCCAATTAAATTAAATTAAAACCATAAGACTTTAGACCATATTTTCAAGCACCCGCCAAGTGTTTGATAAAATTCACCTGAGTCCCAATCGAACCAGTAGATCCAACAATCGAGATAGGTTTTGGGTCGTCTCAATTCTTAACCCTAGGGTCCACTAGAGCCGTCCATGGCCACGCCGGCGGTGGTGCCGGCGCCGCCGAATATCGAACCCTTTTTCCGATTGTAACTTTAACATCTTTTCTTTTAAAACAAAACCCACCTGACATGGACTGCATTTGTTGCATCTCAAACGGAAGACGCATATATGCTCAAATCGGCACAACTTGAAGCAATTTTACTTGATTATCCAGGTAAATATATATATATATATTTGAAAATATTTATATGTTTATAAATCACGTAATGAAATTGAAATAAGTTTGTCTATTGTTTCAGGTTTTTTGGCTTATCTAATTAAAATGTGGTTGACACCATACAAGGAAATGTTTGTGTATTGTTCGACCGACAAATTTCTTAATTTCGAAAATCACACAACAAACAGAGTTGAGAGTCAACATGTTAAGTTAAAACGATATTTAGACTCGTCAAAATTAGATCTGGAGAAGACAATTTAGCGTATTTATCAAGTCATCCCGTGTCAAGTCACGTCTATCAAAGCAAGTATCGAACAGAGCAAGATCGTGGTTCGACATCGCTTCAATATGCCACATTTCGAGGAATTTCATGGTTTCGTTTCAAGCCATGCACTTAATATAATCTTCAAAGGATATGAGCGAGCAAAGGTTATTGGGTTACTGGCTGAAAATTGGGGATGTCAGTTGCGTACAAGTCATAGGTTACCATGTGCTCATGAGCAAGCCATGTACTTGATTAAACATCAACCAATTCCACTTGATTTGATGGATCTATTTTGGAAGAAACTTAATTTATCGCCATGCATATCTATGAAAGATGATGATATTGGTTGTGAAGTTGAACTTGAAATGTTGAATGCGCAATTCAAAAAGCAGTCGGGATCTGGTAAACTTAGTTTACTAAGAAAGTTCATGGAGATAATTGCACTGTCAACAACTTTGGTTCGTGAACCTGCCACTCACACCGCTACTCGTGGGTTTCCTTTGTTAAAAACACAATCATTCAGAAAAATACGTGTTGAGCATCGTCCAATACCTCAAGAGCGTCGTAGACGTAATTGTTCATCTACTGCAAAATTTGTTGACACAGATACCGTTGACGAGTATCAGGAACCGGTAAGACATAGTTGCTACTCATCGGAACCAATAAGACATGGTTACTATTTCCATCCGTACATGAATCAATTTCCAGATTTGTTATATCCTTACATTACGCATTTGCAAGATGTAGCACCGGATGGAAATTGTGGTTTTCGAGCGATAGCTACGTGTCTCAACCTTCATGAAGATGAATGGCCATCTATACGATATAATTTAATGGAGGAGTTAGACATGTACAAGGCAGAATATGTCGAGTTGTATGGCATTGAATAATGGTATCAGATTTATAACTCATTGAACTTCTTTGAGCTGGGCCGATTTGCACCTAATGAGTGTTGGATGGATATGCCTGGAACAGGTGTGTTGATTGCTTCAAGGTATAACGTGATACTTACCTTTTTAACAAATGCAGGTTGCGTAACATTCTTACCACTTCGATCTAGCCCACCACCATGGTATGAACATGTCGCTATTCCAATTGGCCACGTTAATGGTAATCATTTCGTCAAAATATCATTGACAGAAGGGTACCCGATGCCTTATATCATGCCCAAATGACATCGTTTCAAATATGATTGTGCAACCGCATGGGCTACTACGTACATGACTAGATTAAATAAGTACGAGCAATGTTAAATAGGAATCGTACTAAGGATTTCATTTTCGTTGATTGAGTTGTAATATTTTTAGACTTTTTGTAATTTGTTTGTTGATTTATCAATTAAGGTATTTTTGTTATCTTTTATATCATTTAATTTTATATTTATTTAAAATAAAATACTTGTATATAAAAAATCATAATTATTGATGTTCAGAAAATAATTTGGTTGTAAAGTTATCTTCATAAAAAAAAAAAATAATTAGATAATGATTAATAATAGGGGTGTCTTTATAGCAAATGTAACACCTGGATTTTTAGTATCCATAATTTCAAATTTCTTATGTTTTCGACCTTAGTATAGTCATTTAGAAGTAGCACGAATGTTGGTTGAGCTGGTTATCGCGTTTGGCAAAAATCATATTTTTGTCGAAATTTACACTGCTCGCGACCAACCTTCTATTTCGCCCACGCCCGCAAGAAAACCCCAAAAAGTGGGCATAAACTTATATTTTACCATGCTCGCGGCCAAACGCCTATTTAGCTCGCGCTCGCGAGCATCTGGACAACTCCTTTTAAATATGTTTTTTACTTGCTTTTCCTCATTTTTCTCATTTGTTTCTTCTACTACCCACTTCTCTCTCTCTCTTAAATAAGTTCCAAGCATCTCCATTACTCCCAATCAATTTCTTTATGGGTTTTATGAGATCAAGGGCTAGGGATTATAATTAAACTTTCACCATTATCATCTTCTCCATTTGAGCTTCCACCCACTTTCTAGATTCTCACTAAAACCTCATTTAAAGACTTGACATACCATTCATTGTCATCTCCAAGTGTTTGAAGACTTACAAACATCAAGATGTCAAGTCTAGCATCAAGGTCCAAGTTATCATCTTCATCTTCTCCAACAACCTCTTCACCATTGTTGACCTAGTTTTTGGGTTTTTTCCTAAAAATGAATTGTAAGTCTATTTAATCCATATAAACCTTTATTATTGTTGAAACCTTACATTTAAACTCCTAGAGCTTTGATTTTGATGTATCTTCCATATTTTGGATTTTGACCAACTTTGGGTATTTTGGATGATTTGAGGTTTTTGACTAGGGTTTATATGGATCTGGTTTTGGATTATATTCTTGGTATATTTTAGGTTGTTTGTGAACTAGATGAGGTTTCTAGTGTTGTACTAACCCAAATCTTAAATTTGGCCATTTCTTATAAAGTGACGGGAATGAATGTGGTGAACTTTATTTTTTTGAAGGACCAAAACGAAAGAGGTATATAAAGGGACTTATTCACCTTTTTCTCTCATTGATAACCTTAGCCTCCATATTTCTATTTGGGAGGAAAATTTGGTGGGTTTCATAGGATGAGAGGAAAAGAGAAATTTAGAGAAGAATTGAGTAAAGGTTAGAGAAAATGAGAAGAGATTGTTCCTCCATTTCAGGTATGGTTCTAACCTTCCAAATGTGGAAGTTTATATATCTTCTTTTGAGTTTTAAAGTTATTGATTAAGCAAGGATTTGTTGAAGAAACGGCATATTACTGATGAAAGTCTCTTTTAGTTAATAATGAAATTATTTGAATATTTGGTTTGATTCTCTATGTAAAATAAAAGAAAGGTTTTTTAATCAGATTGTTGGGGGGGGTGGGGTGGGGAGGGGGTTGTTGTTTTCCATATTGAGAGAATTTATTGAAGATTTTTCAATTAAATGTTCTTCTTTAAGAATATTAATCAAGGTTTTGATTTGGGGTGTTTATTAGTTGACTGAAATAAGGATTTTTGTAGTAAAATCGTTTTGAGAAATGAAATCAATCAAAAACCTTCATAGATGAACTCATGTCATCCATGTGAATGATAGTCCATGAGTTCTATGGATAAATTGGATTGCTTATTCACAAGGAATATTTTGGGTGAGTTTGGGAGGTTCATACCAATTATGGAGTGAAAATGGTGAAAATGTTGAAATTGAAGTTTTAGTGTTCGAGCAGGAAAAGTGCAGAACTCAGTGAGTCCCGCGACTTTTCCCACGGCCTCAAGTCGCACGGCAAGCTGCACAACTCACTATTTTCCCATTTTCAGTTTTTGCTCAAAGGGCTATTAAGGGAGTTAAGTAGTCTCCTAGCCTTAGGGGTTTAATAGTGGGTTATGTGAGAGTATAATTCGGTCATTAACTTGTAGTTAATTGATCTAAATCAGATGTTCGGTTGGGTGATCGTAGTGTGAGACAAGCAATCTAGGCTTGGCATTCAGGTGAGTTCCCTTCGTGTACTTATTTTATAAATGAATGTTTTAAATTTGCATATCATTAAATCATTCAAATTCGGGAAGTGTGTACCCGAATTTCGGGCGGTGTTGGCCCATTTATTAGTCATGGTGTGTGTGACTATTAGTGTGAATTACCGTTGTAAAAGTTACATGAAAGGTATGTTTAAAGGGCAAGGGAAAGTTGTAAGCTTGGAGAGCTAGAAGTGAGGCGCTATTTCATTTAGATAGTTGCCTAGTTGATAGTTAGAATGTAAAAAATCTCAGTAGCTATATTTTTATTTCCGCTGCAAATTTATGAGATTAAGATATATATTGGACCTATTGGTTTGTAATTGCTACATTTAGAGCGGCGACATGTTTTACCGTTATTTCAGAAATGTGGTTGTTACAAGTGGTATCAGAGCTCATAGTTTAAGAGATTTAGGTGTTCGAAGAGCATTTAGACTTAAACTGAGAAGTGAGAGGGGGGCTGAGATTGAAGTAGAAAGAGTAGAGTGTGGTTTAACCGGTGAGAGTAATGATAGGGTAGAAAGGACTATCGTGTAAGGTAAATTCAAAATCACATTTGGCCAATGTAATTATGAATTTATAGGTGCATCTGTGTGCTTATATACCTTGTCATGATCTAACTGGTTGTCGTTTAGCTGTTTGTATAAGTTCAGAAATGTGGAATGGTGTCTTGTCGATTAGGGAGGACCGTATTTGTGGCATCTGAAGGAGAAAATCCTTTTGTTGAGGTTGTACCGATAGAAAGAGTGGAACCTGAGGGTGTTGCCAACGCCCGTATTTGAATAAGTCAAAAAGGTAGTGAACTATGTGGGACTGCAGTGTCAGTTGGGGCTCATGAAATGGGAGTTCAATGTCGAAAAAGAGGTTGAGATAGCGTAGAATTGATTTTGCTACTGTATGAGTGTGCTTTATTGCCATTGTTGAGGCAAACTAAATCTGTGGTAATAAGTATAAAGGCTAGAGTTGCAAAGATTGATCATGAGTTTTGGTGTGCTATATGAGGATGTATAGAGAGAAGTTGTTTGGACCTTCAAGATGAAGTTTCGTTCAAGATTGTTGGTGATTCATCAAGATAGAATTCTTGAGAATTGAACAAGGAAATATATATTGTCTAAGTGTGTACTTTTAAATCTTGGGTAAATTCCCAATCGTAGGATTTATCACATCAGTCGAATGTTCTAAAATAGACAAGTGTGTTTGGATTTTGGAAGCTTTCGTAGGAAAGCGGTAATATTAATGAATCCCTTGACTCATAGTTATCATTATATAGGATAAGGTATTTTGAAAAGATAGAATTGTTTAATTCGGAAAATGAAGGCAAGTTATGAAGGAAATGAAGGGATCAACAAATGATCTAAGAAACTCAAAGTTGTTGAAATCGGGTATTTAACAATCAGTGATGAGTTTGGACATAGTATGGTCCGAGAAATCGAGTATGTTGAGAAAATTTGTTTGAAGGATTTGCTACGAGTGTAGAAGACTCATTCTTCAGTCAATAAATATAAACGAATGAGAAGTTGTTGCCAAGTTGCGATGCGGTTAGAGTTAGTTTCCCTCAATACTAAGACGAGTTTCATGCATCACGTTGCTTGTGATTTAAAGTGGGTTTCACAAGTCACTTCATACTATTCACTTAACTATATGTGTGTGTGTGTGTGTGTGAACATGTTGAGTTTATTATCAACGTACTCATGATGTTGTAGCCATTGCAATAGTCGGAATATGAGCTTGTTGACACAACAGGGTGGTTAAAAGTGTGAGAATACTAATTTCTTAATTTCGCTCCCAGAAATATAGCCATCCCTGCCCCCTCACGTCAATGAAGAAATTAGATCTATACTTAATAGATATTAAGTAATAATAATTCCTATTTAGAATTATAATAAGATATCTTTATATTATAAATAATAAATATAAATAATAATAAAAGGTACAAATAGTAAATCGAGGTACCCATTCTATGACAACTCTTAACTTTCCCTCTGTTTTTGGTGCCTTTAGTAGGCCTAGTCTTTCCGGCAATCGCAATGGCTTCTTTATTTCTTCATGTTAAAAAAAACAAGACTGTTTAGAGCCGATGGGACAAAATCTCATCTATTTTTTTTTTCAGAACTGGCGCTTGTATCATAACACAGATATCCATTTAGCAAAATATGGTATAAGCGGCTTCCGCCGAAAAACTCTTATGTCTGCACAAAATGGTATAGGGGTAAATGTATTCTAGCTATTTTCAAATAGACCCAAATTGACGGATGGCTGAACTGTAAAGTTGGTGTATCTATATGTATGTGGCTATCTTTAGTGAGATCATACGAAGGGTATGTTATTAGTTTAGATCTAACCAATTTAATGAATTACTACTAAAGGTTCACATCAAACTAGTGTTAGTTGATGCGAGTTACTTTGGAAACAAAAGGACTAAAGTCAATTTCATTTGGGGTATTCTCTCAATTCCAAAAAAAGAAACCGGATCAAGTATGAGGTGTCGATCAGAACATATATGAATAGAACCAAAAAAAGCAACCGGATCAAGTAATTTCTGCTGGGCTGTTATCCTTTTTTTAGGTTCATTAGGAATCTTGTTGGTTGGAACCTCCAGTTATCTTGGTAGAAATTTGATATCTTTATTTCCGTCTCAGGAAATAGTTTTTTTTCCACAAGGAATTGTGATGTCTTTCTACGGGATCGCGGGTCTTTTTATTAGCTCCTACTTGTGGTGCACAATTTCGTGGAATGTAGGTAGTGGTTATGATCGATTTGATAGAAAAAACGTAATAGTGTGTATCTTTCGGTGGGGATTTCCTGGAAAAAATCGTCGGGTCTTCCTCCGATTTCTTAAAAAATATATTCAGTCCGTCAGAATAGAAGTTAAAGAGAGTATATATGCTCGTCGTGTCCTTTATATGGATATCAGAGGCCAGGGAGCCATTCCATTGACGCATACTAATGAGAATTTTACTCCACGGGAAATGGAACAAAAAGCTGCTGAATTGGCCTATTTCTTGCGTGTACCAATTGAAGTATTTTAAGAAATGAGCCGAGACAATGCTTTCTCAGCAGGAGGGTAAAAACGCAAGAATCCTCTTTTTCTATAACATAACTTAATTGAGGTTTCTTCAGAACATTCATTCGAGTCAAAGCAGACATATATGCAACAAGTATAAATTAAAACTCTTTTGGGGATCTTTTATATGTATCGAAATATACACAACTCAATTCAATAAAAAATCAGAAACAAATCGAAATATCTCATAGTCAACCATTTCGAAATAAGGAAAATCCCCCCTTTTTTACTTGTTGGAATTGAGACTTTAGATTCAGATAGATCATATCTTGTAATTTTTTAGAAGCTTCTTTTTATACTTTTTGTGCTCCTTAATGACCAAACAATTGGAGCTCTTATAATGATAACTAGCCAATTTATGTCGTTTTTGCCACTCATTTTTGACAATATTCTTCAGAAATTTCCCACAATTATTCTATCCCTGACTACTCATATTCAGTTAAATTTTTTCGAAATATAAGATATTCTGATATAATGATAGAAAAGGAGTTCTTTCGTCTCAAAATCTGAATAATATTCATATTCATTATTTAATTCTTCCAGGCATTCATCGAAAGGAGATTTGTGCTTCGAATTTGACCAATTGAGATATAGGGAAACAATATTTTTGATTATTTATTCATTCGAATTTTTTTGCCTATTTCTGTATTTTTTTCGAGATTCAAGGCCTAACCACGAAATCACAAATAAAAAAGAGTGCATAGATTCATAGGTTCGATAACTTGTAATAGAACTAATGAGTGAGAGAAATATTAGATTACACAGAGTCGACGAATGAGATGGGTTCATTAACAATTTACAGATGAAAAAATGGCAAAAAAGAAAGCATTCACTCCTATTTTATATCTTGCATCTATAGTATTTTTGCCCTGGTGGATTTCTCTCTCATTTCAAAAAAGTCTGGAATCCTGGGTTACTAATTGGTGGAATACTAGGCAATCCGAAACTTTTTTGAATGATATTGAAGAAAAGAGTATTCTAGAAAAATTCATAGAATTAGAGGAACACCTCTTCTTAGAGGAAATGATCAAGGAATACTCGGAGACACATCTACAAAACCTTCGTATAGGAATTCACAAAGAAACAATCCAATTAATCAAGATACACAATGAGGGTCATATTCATACGATTTTGCACTTCTCGACAAATATAATCTGTTTCATTATTCTAAGTGGTTATTCTATTTTGGGTAATAAAGAACTTGTTGTTCTTAACTCTTGGGCTCAGGAATTCCTATATAACTTAAGTGACACAATAAAAGCTTTTTCTCTTCTTTTATTAACTGATTTATGTATCGGATTTCATTCGCCCTATTGTTGGGAACTGATGATTGGCTTTGTCTACAAGGATTTTGGATTTGTTCATAATGATCAAATTATATCTGGCCTTGTTTCCACTTTTCCAGTCATTCTAGATACAACTTTAAAATATTGGATTTTCCGTTATTTAAATCGCGTATCTCCGTCACTTGTAGTGATTTATCATTCAATGAATGACTGAAAAATTATCTACCTAATCCAATTATAATTATAATGTTTCTTACTTTGCAGTTGTACATAAGCAAAACATTGAAAATCGTACTTACTCTTTATCTTTCTACCCATCCTAGAGATTCATCCTATATATTAATTCAGTCAAATTATTCCAGTAAATAACATAATCATGGATAGAAAACTCCATTAGTGACCTACCCCAATTTATTGTAGAAATTTTCGGGATCAATGGTTGGACCATGCAAACTAGAAATACTTTTTCTTGGATAAAGGAACAGATTACTCGATCTATTTCCGTATCGCTAATGATATATATCATAACTCGTACATCCATTTCAAATGCATATCCCATTTTTGCACAGCAGGGTTATGAAAATCCACGAGAAGCGACTGGAGGTATTGTATGCGTCAATTTCCATTTAGCTAATAAACCAGTGGATATTGAGGTTCCGCAAACGGTACTTCCCGATACTGTATTTGAAGCAGTTGTTTGAATTCCTTATGATATGCAACTGAAACAAGTTCTTGCTAATGGTAAAAAAGGGGGTTTGAATGTAGGGGTTGTTCTTATTTTACCAGAGGGTTTTGAATTAGCCCCTTCCAATCGTATTTCCCCCGAGATAAAAGAAAAGATGGGCAATCTGTCTTTTCAGAGCTATCGCCCCAATCAAAAAATATTCTTGTCATAGGCCCTGTTCCTGGTCAAAAATATAGTGAAATCACCTTTCCTATTCTTTCCCCCGACCCCGCTACTAAGAAAGAGATTCACTTCTTAAAATATCCTATATACGTAGGCGGAAACAGGGGAAGGGGCCAGATTTATCCTGGCGGGAGCAAGAGTAACAATACAGTTTATAATGCTACAGCATCAGGTATAGTAAGCAAAATCCTATGAAAAGAAAATGGGGGATACGAAATAACCATAGAGGATGCATCGGATGGATCTCAAGTGGTTGATATTATCCCTCCGGGGCCAGAACTTCTTGTTTCAGAAGGGGAATCCATCAAATTTGATCTACCGTTGACAAGTAATCCTAATGTGGGCGGATTTGGTCAGGGAGATGCAGAAATAGTACTTCAAGATCCATTACGTGTACAAGGCCTTTTGTTCTTCTTCGCATCTGTTATTTTGGCACAAATATTTTTGGTTCTTAAAAAGAAATAGTTCGAGAAGGTTCAATTGTCCGAAATGAATTTCTAGACTCGCGGATTTATCGACATCAAGTTTGTAAAAAGAACCAAATTCTTTTTAGTAATTATCATTATCTATGTCTATGATAAAAAATGAAATTATAAAAAGCCTTTTCTTTGTTTATACTCTTTTTCTACGAGATGCCGGGAATTCCTTGTACCACATTCCTAGCCATGATTGTGAAGAAGACTATTTGACTTGACCCCTTCTCTCTTTGTTTTTTTTTATCAAAATTGGGGTGATGTTATTATGTTGCTATTGTCAGATTGAAATGTCATAAACTGCATTTGATTCTAATACAATTCACTTCAGTTAGATCCTATCCAAAAGTAAACGCGAAATAGAACGGTGTGAAAAATCCTTTTCTTGTGTCGAAATAATAATGATTCGTGATACTGTTGTCAAAGATAACTAGTGTTAGTTTCGAATTTTTACAGACGTATCAGAACATTTTTTTAGAGTTATTACCTATTTTATTTATTATTATAATTATATTATAATAATTACGTATACTATAAATATAATATAAAAGTGGTGGACAAACAAAAGAGGAGGGGAAAATTTGTTGAGTAAATAGAACTTCTTCAATGAACTTATAAAAAAAATCTTCTAGTTATTAAGAACTCAACGGGACCTTCTCCCTCAAATCAGAAAAACAAAGAAGGGAATCCGTTGAGTTCTTACGCTTTCATGTCTACAACTCAATTCATCCGATTACTACAGGGATGAACCCAATCCGGAATATGAACTATAAAAGAAAACGCCTACTAAACCGATCACAAGAATACCAGCTACAGTACCTATTATCCAAAGAGGAATTCTTCCAGTAGTATCGGCCATTTATCCCACTTCCCTCCACATTTCATCAAGTGGTCATGCTAGAGACATAAACAGTCATGGATAATTATGAGATGAAATCCTTCCAAATGGGCTAAGAGAGAGAATACCTAGAATGATTATTCTATTATTTTAGTTCTCTCTTATTTCTTAATTAAAGAAATAATTGGAAAATAAAACAGCAAGTACAAAAATGAGTAATAACCCTAGTAGAGGCTGGTACGATTCAATTCAACATTTTGTTCGTTTGGGTTTGATTGTGTCGTAGCTCTATAATTTGGATTAGGTTTATCGTTGTATGAACTACATTGCTGATATTGACCCCAAAAAAGAAATGGTAGGTACAGCTAGGCCGTGAACAGCCAACCATCGCACTGTAAAAATTGGATAGGTTCAATCTATGGTCATCGAGGCCTCCTAAAAAGATCTACTAAATTCATCGAGTTGTTCCAAAGAATCAAAATGGCCGGTGATTAATGGAATTCCTTGTCGGTTCTCTGTGAAATACTCGTTTGGCCGAGGGCTTCCAAACACATCATAAGCTAAACCAGTGCTGACGAATAACCAACCCGCAATGAATAGGGAAGGTATAGTAATGATATGAATGACCCGGTAGCGAATACTGGTAATAATATCAGCAAAAGAACGTTCTTCTGTGCTTCCAGACATGCTGAGCTCCACATATTCTTGTATAGTCAAAAGGGAAGTCAAACAAAGAAAACCATATCTCATCCATATCCTTTCAAATCTTTCATGTAGAAATTAGATCTATACTTAATAGATATTAAGTAATAATATCAGTTAATAATCCAAATGGAGAGATGAGTTCATCACAAGAATTTTAATTATTGTTGGCACCAATTTGGATCGATAGATCCGAGTTATATCATTTGTCATGTGTGAGTGGTCTTGGAAATCAATGTGCTTGTATTATCTATGACGGGTTAGTATTGTGTCATGCACGTTCAGGGTGGTTTCACGGTGGCTTATTTTGATAATATTTCTAAAGGACAAAGCGAGTTTATACACATGTGTAAGGGTGCACATGTGTGTGTGAGTGTGTTGACATGAGGTAATGAGCAATGCATCATTATCAAGTCTGGACTTGAGTCGTTATCGTGGGGTGTGATGAAAGTCGAGAGTTTGGAGAATTAACCATAACGGTTGTATAGTTGTGTTTAGACATTATGTTGGTCCCAAAGGAGTCTACAAGAGTTCAAGGATATAGAAACAGTTTGTAGAAGGGGGGGGGTTGAATACAAACACAAGCTTTTTAGGTTTTTAAATGAGTTTATATTGAATAAACAAATTTACAGCGTGTGTATTTCTTTCCAGATATGGATTGTACATTGACACGTCCAAAGAGATCCATATGAAGTAAATGTAGAGGAGTGGTCACTAAAGAAACTTTCTTAGATCTAAACGTAGCTTTTGTCAACTTTCCTTCCTCACACGCTGAACAAAGAGATTCCTTTGTAAAAGAGTGTTTAGGGAGTCCTTTGACAAGTTCCTTTTGAGATAGATCATTAATCATTTTGAAGTTCATATGAGAGAGTCTCTTGTGACAGAGCCAATTTACATCGGAGGAGGCTCGTGATAGAAAGCACACATTCTCTGAGTGAGTACTATCCATGTTGATGATGTATATGTTCTCTAATCTTTTGCCTTTTAAGGGAAGTTTGTCACTCGAATCAGTGACCGCACATCTTGTCTTTGTGAACAAGACTTTGAAATCTTTGTCAAAGAGTTGATTAATACTTAAAAGATTATGGTTTAGTCTTTCAACATAAGCAACACGGTTGAATGAAGTTGCTCCATTGGATACAACGCCATAACCCTTGGTGTATCATTTGCCATGTCCACCAAAGATCACTGAGGGACCTATTTCTTCCTTGTATTCAGAGAGCAGGGATTTTCTGCCAATCATGTGCCTTAAGCATCCGCTATCTAGATACCAGATACCTTTACCACTCTGCATAAGACAAGGGGATTAATTTTTCATAGGTACCCATAAAACTATGGGCCCTGCATTGTTAGTGGAAATAATAGGTATGGCTGACATGTTACTTGTTGAAGAATTCTCTTCAGTGATTATCTTCACCTTGGATGTTTTACCAACCTTAGTGGATTTCACTTTTGCTGATTTCTTAGCTTGAGCTACTTTCTTACCATGAGCCAATCTTTCAGCTTTAGTAACATTTGGGCATTTACTACAAATGTGGGTAGTCTCACCACAATGATAGCATTTACGGTATTTGAAAACAGATTTTGAGCTAGAAGCATGTAGAGATGAAGTCAAAACATTTTCAGGACCAGGACCAATAATTCTTTTCTCCATTGTCCTTGGAGGAACCACTAGTTCCTCGGGTTCAGATGGAGTGAGATCAATTTTAATTCTGGGAGTAGATCTCTGAACAGATTTAGGGATCTTCTTTCCATGTTTAGGATGACTCACTGAAGGAAGTGAAGGATTCTTCTTCAGTCTTTGGAAATTCTTGATCGTGGGAACATGGTCTAGGAAATTG
Organism: Silybum marianum; assembly: GCA_036898165.1. NCBI lineage: Eukaryota > Viridiplantae > Streptophyta > Magnoliopsida > Asterales > Asteraceae > Silybum > Silybum marianum. The sequence goes on along the minus strand of CM072530.1, from coordinate 17,378,658 downwards.
TCCTTGATCACTTATCCTGAATCCTTGGTAAATGGTTTTGAAGGTCTCTTCTCAGATGTAGAGATACTCTGAGAAGAGGGATCGGGGATAGAAGAAACTAACATTCCAAAGTTTAACATGGAACGATCGGTGTTTATTTCTTGGTCAGAGGAATATCCAAAACTGCTCTTGACCTTTTTAGGAATCTAAGCATTTATGATCTCGCTGACTTTGTTAGAAGCCTTACACCATCTTTCAATGGTAGCTTTTTCAGCCTTAAGATCAGCGATGGCTTTTTCGCGCTCAGTGATAGCTTGTTATCTTTCAATACTAATAGCCTGATTTACAAAGACTTGATCCTTAAAATATTCTTCGATTTTAGTAAGTTCTTTGATTTTCATATTGCAATTTTTAAGCTGTTCAGTTAGATCTATGTTTATTTGTTTAGCTTTTATTTTACCATTTAGAGCATCGTAAAAATCAACAATCGTAGAGTCGAGAGCCGACAAGCTATCAGATTCAGGTATAGAAGAGTTAACAAGAATAGGTACTTGAGTTGATGGAGATTCAGAAGAGGAGGTATCAGAGGCCTCTTCAGCTTCTTCTATTCTAGCCATTAGACATATGAAGGTTGTGTCTTCATCATCTGATCTAGATTCATCAGTGGTTTCAGCCCAGTCTTCTTCTTGATCCCAGTCCACTTCTTCAGCGACAAGGCCTTTACCTTTTCGATGATGAGATTTCAAATTCTGATATTGTTCTTTTAGATTAGAATACTTTTCATTCTTAGTTTTATCATTAATCCGAGAGGTGGTGGGAGCAACGACTTTCTTATATCTGCATTCACTCGCAAAGTGACCTTTGCGCTGACAGTTATAGCAGATCGATGAACCTTTTTCAGTTGGAAGAGTCTTTGACTTATCAGAGTCAGTGATGGCAGGGGTTTTCTAAAATTGTTTTTTCTGGCAAACCTCCTGAAATTGTTAGTAAGAAGAGCCAGAGAATTGTCAAATTCAGAGATATCCGCATCAGTGATATCCTCTGAGTTAGTTTGATCCAACCCAGTGATAGAGGTTATAGAAGAAGATACAAGTTTAGGAGATTCCATCTCTGAAGTCACTAGAGCCAAAGAAGTACTTTTGACAGATTTAGTGTCCATTATGAGGTTTCTTTTTAAGCAATATTTCGTACAAAGAACTTAAAGAAAGAGTTTATGTGTTCTTTAACAACTTAAGACATGTGGTAAACGTGTCCCATTGTTCAGGAAGAGCTTCCATGAACTTAGTCAGAATTTCAGAGCTAGAGTACTCACAATCAACTGTTTTCATATCTATTAAAAGAAAGTTAAATCTCTGGTGGATTTGTGAAAGTGTTTCATTTTTCAGAAACATGAAGCTTTCATATTGTCTCACCAAGTTGATCCGGCGAGTAATCTGAACCTCATCGGTTCCTTCATATTGGATACAGAGAGTATCCCACATGGACTTAGAGGTCCTCATTTTCATCACAGAATGATAAACATCATCTGGAAGAGACATGGCAATAATAGATCTAGCTTTAGAGTCAACAGCTAGTTCTTTCTTGTCTTCTTCACTCCATTGATTTGGAGTTTTCGGAATACGTCTCTCAAGAATAGCAGGAGAGGTAGGCATTAGCAGGAACTGCATTTACTAAGAGTGTTGGAATTAATGATCCATTCTCTACATAATAGGGGATCTTAGGATCTGACCCTTCTAGGAATAGAGACATTCTTTCCTTCTAGACTAGGAAATTATCACGGCTAAATCTAGGAGGTTTAGCTAAAGATCCGTTGTCTATGTAGTTTGCATTTGTATTAGCCATTTTAAAAGGAAACAAGAAATAAGTTCTTTTTAAAGATTTACATATTTAAAGCAATAAACACTGCTCTAATACCACTTGTTGGTCCCAAAGGAGTCTACAAGAGTTCAAGGATATAGAAACAGTTTGTAGAAGGAGGGGGGGTTGAATACAAACACAAGATTTTTAAGTTTTTAAATGAGTTTATATTGAATAAACAAATTTACAGTTGTAAGCGGAATAAGAACAAGTATTAAAACATATTCTATTACAACTTAAGAAATCACACATTTTGATGATAAAGGAAAGATAGAAAAAGCAACAGAGAGAATATGTATGCATGAAGATGAAGAAGGGTTCTTCATCTATTTATACCCATTGCATTTAATGCAAAGCAAAAGGTATATGCAACGTGTCAAGTTTCTATTTGAGACTTGTCCTTTATTCAAAAGACAATCATTCTTTTTGACCGAATATGAACAATAACCAAATCAGATTTGATGGGGACATAAGAGACAATTCGTACGTCCTTTTTTGACAAGGTATGGGGTTTTGACTTTTGTGCATCGAGGATAAGATCAACATTGATCTTGCTGAGTAGGCCCATTTGATGAATGAACCAGAGACATGAAGGATGAAGTCTTCAGGTATCACTGAGGCTTTGCAAGATATCACACTTTAGGTAGATGAACATTTCTATCACTGAACTGCTTCAGATCACGAGCTATACATCTCTATATTCAGTTATGCCTTCGACTGTCGCTGAATGGATTTGTGGTGTGAGTGTTGTTCTTCAGATCTTCAGGGATAAGATGATGTTCCTAATTTTCAGTGATCACTAAGTGCAATCAGTGTATGTTTATCGATGAATATGAACATTATCCTATGAATGGAATTTTCACTAAGTATGAGAGGAATCATATTCAAATCACTGAAAGGAGTTTGGAACAACACATTATTATGTGTGGTTGGTAAAAGGCGTGGTATATCAATTTTGATGTATAAGTTATTAATTTGATATCGAATTTGTCGTTAGTAAGCGTTGGTATCAGGTTGTTTCCTTTTGCGAAGTGCGTGATGAAAAATGAATGTCAGTTGGAATGTTCTTGGTGAGTATGCAAGGTTGATGAGTGAAATTAATTTAAGTGTTGGTGTGAATCATTGTTTGGATATCTAATGGGGAGATAGTCAAGATTGGTAATTATGAAATTCTGGTTTTTGGGGACAAAGACTTGGTGGTAACTGGTGATGGACTCACCTATTCAATTAGTTACATCGTGATTTTTTATAAGTTGATTTATTTTCGATGGGACATTGGTGAAATGTCAAATTCGATCGATTAATAGTGCTTAATAGTAGGTTTATTGATTTGAATCAAAGTATCGAAGTATTCCTTGTGTGTAAATGTATATTAGTAGTTCGGTTAACTTCTTTTGGGGATCGAAGAGGCGTCTGGCGGTTTTAAGCATAAGTATTGTTTTGTGAGGGACGAGTGTGGAGGCTTTGTTAATTATCTTGAGATTTTTGATCAAATCGTTTAGCCAAATTTAGTCTCGCAATTGTGGACGTGTGGCTTTGGTAGTTGATTTTGTTGAAAATTTAATGAGTCATATTGGTTAGACAATGGTAATTCAGACTAGTGTGAGAAGGTGAAAATGGCATGTGAGAATAAGTGATTTTGATGAAAGAAAGAAGTTGGTCGGGTGATAAAAAGAAATGAAGTTATGACTAAGCATGTCATTTGTTGAGTATATTTATATAAACCTTCAAGAGGGTAAGGGTGTTGATGCTAGATCTAGCTAAGGCATTTGGTAAATCAATTCGAGAGATTGTTTTAAACGTTTGCATTTCTAGCAAGTCTTATATTGAAAGTGCGTCTTGTTATTTCTAGAAGGAAAGTAAAAGTAGTTGGAAGTGGTGCATTGAGAGAAAGACCGTTGAAGTTGAATTAGTATTGGAGTGACATGTATTCTGCGTGAACATTGTGTTTGATATTGTGCTAGTTAGAATGATTCCCAGTGAGTGGTTGCTCCTTTTGTGAGGCAAATGAACTTGAAATTTATTTTGGAGAAATTCTTCGGGTATTGGTTGACTCGAGGGAAATTTGGAAAGGTGTGTTTTCAGGATTGGTTCAATTTTGATTGGTAGACTACCCGGATGTTATATTTTGAAATTTTATATAAAGGCATCCTTACGTATGTAATTTGGTAATAAAATGGTGGTTGACGTGTGTAAGGTTCAAATAAAGTGTTCAACATTGACGAGCTAATAATCAATGTTGTATTAGAGAGCAAAGTGATAATGGTATAGTTGGATGTCGTGTTAGTGGACGTTATTAAGATAGTGTGTTTGGTTGATAAAGGAACTGTTAGTACCATATGTCCTAAGTTTAGAAAGTTTTATAATGTAGGAAAGATTCAATGTAAAATTCTATATTGTGTTAGGATCTCACGGGCTTGGGCTTACATTGTAATAAGACACCTACTATATAAAGGAGTCTAGGGTTAGAGGATTCGTTAATGAGAGTCTTTTAATTAGTCTTGCTTTTGTAGTTCGTTAGAAAGCTTTCAATAAACATTCGACTCAATGATTTGCATATGAATTCCTCGTTGATCTTGTTGAATTGAACCTAACAAGTGGTATCAGAACCGAAATCGAATCTATCTGATTTGATACGATCATCAATTTCAGCAAGATCAAGGTATTATCGAGTATTTGTTTTCTCACTGTGCGTCTTTTTGAAGTCCGGGACTGCAGATTCGGTTTTTCTAATTTAATGGTGTTTTGGATCTGGAAGTTTAATTAATATGCTCGAATTGAATATATATCTGTTCTAATCGATTCTTGGAGATTAAGGTACCCTCTTTTTCTTTTCTCGGATAATAAAGCATACCGATTCATTCAATAACCTTAATATTGCGATCTTAATAGCTTTTCTGAGTTTGCTTGAGTCGAATCTTCATTAATATCTAATCTGTAAATTTTCTCTTTATCAATTTTAGTCCATACAATTTGAATATTGGTTATTATTGAATCCTTAGTTATTCGAACGTCCGGTTCTCCGTTTTCAATGCTTCCATTCGATTTCTTTTGCCTAGAAAACCATCTCTGCTATAAATATTTAAGTGTGCGATCTGATCTGTATGATTTGCTTTAAGTTTATGTGTGTTCATCATATTTTGCGTCAAACCTTCAAAGTTCTCGGACCCAACAGATCTGAGAACCTTGTTTATCGGACTATACAGATCTGAGAACTGTGATTATCGGATCCAACTGTGTGTGAATAGTATTTTCCTCGGACCTTTGCCACCCGAGAACATGGTTCATCGAACCTTTGCCACCCGAGAACATGGTTCGTCGGACCTCTGCCATCCGAGAACATGGTTCCTCGGACCTCTACAACCCGCGACTATGGTTCTCGTACCCAATAACTTCTCAGACCCAATGACTTCTCGGACCCCTACAATTGAGAACTTCGTGCAGATCCCGACCAAAGCATATTTCGACGACCACAATTGAGTTTCAACCCAAGATTTCTTATGGTGTCAAAATAAAATGTTCAAGAGCCCTGCGTCACTTTTTCATATAGAGAAAACATTTATCGGTTGCCCCTAGACCCCGCAAGGGCGGTCCCTCTTGACCCCATCCGCTAACCTGGAGAGGAAACATTGTTCATGGATTTCATGCAAATCCATATTTGAAAAGTTTTCAGAATGAGGGTGATTGGATTCTGTATCTGGTTGGATTGATTAGAAGTCTGACTCTCTGCAATCATCATTTTTGGAGTTTTATTTAGATGTCAGTTTCAGTAAGTGTATGATATTTTTATGTGCTTATAATTCCTAACCATTTACTGTCTAAAGGTTTGGTTGTGATCTAGAATGTTGAGTGACGATACTCATTCATCTGATTAAGAAGACTGGATCTGAGTTTGTTGCTTTCTGTTTTGGAAGTATTCTGGAAATTGGCTATATTCTGAACAATTATATGTCAAAGAAGCAATGCTCATCAAGAAATATCATCTCCCGTCCTGTCATGATTTATATTGCCTCGGTGGTCCAAGTTCATTGGTGAATTTCCCAACTCATGAGCTTATCAGATTAAAGCTCTTAACACATAATTCTTATTCAACTTGCGGCTAAAGACAGATTCTTTGTTTTTCTTGTTGATTATGCACTGAGCGTTGAAGCAACTCGCACATGTATCTTTGATTTCTGCGGCTAACAGTTATGTCGAGTTGTCTACATAATCAAGCTGTATTTTTGTGGAATCAGTGACGGTTATAGCACATTGGATCTGGTATTTTCAGTTGAAACTGAAGACTAAGAGCTTATTTCAAGGGGGAGCTTGGAAGACCGACGACACTAAAGTTTCCAAAGAATGCAGGGGGAGAAGATTTGAAGATGGTTCCTTCATAAAACTTTAGGGGGAGATTGTTAGGACCATATGTCCTTAGTTTAGAAAGTTTTATAAAGTAGGAAAGGAGTCAATGTAATATTCTATATTGTGTTAGGATCTCACGGGTTTGGGCTTACACTGTAATAAGACACCTACTATATAAAGAAATCTTGGGTTAAAGGATTCGCTAATGAGAGTCATTTAATTAGTCTCGCGTTTGTAGTTCGTTAGAAAGCTTTTAATAAACATCCAACTCAATGATTTGCATATGAATTCCTGCTTACATTATAATAAGACACCTACTATATAAAGGAGTCTAAGGTTAGAGGATTCTTTAATGAGAGTCCTTTATTAGTCTCGCATTTGTAGTTCGTTAGAAAGCTTTCAATAAACATTCGACTAAATGAGTTGCATATGAATTCCTCGTTGATTTTGTTGAATCGGACCTAACAGGAACTCTTATTTGTGAGTTTGAATGTAAAGTTCAAGGTTGACCTTGTTATAAGTTGGCAAATTAAATGGTTGTTACCATTAGTCGGGGTTCGTGTTTGTTGAGGCGTGAGCTGCATTAGGATCTTTCCTTTAGAGAATTGAAGTCATATGCCAAATTCAATCTAGACGCGTTTTAAAACCGCGGGTCCAGAAGTGTCGGCAAAGTGGTCGGTGTCTATTTCGCGGTATAAATATTGGGTGGAGTGTATTGAAATCAAATCTTAGTAACGAAGTTATTGTTTTGAAGTACTCCTATAAGAGAAAGTGGTAAATAATTGATGTGTGATTATGAGGAACATCGTGTGTTTGTAAATTTAATCGGAGTTACCCAGCGAAAGTGTGACAATCTATTGGTATTCGTGTTGTTGATTGAAAGATCGTTTCGTCAAGGAACAAATGAGCTATATAAGGAACAAGAGGTTAGTATTGTGTTGGTTCGTTGCAAGTCTTCTAAAAGTAAGAAGTGGAGTGGAAATTCGAGTAGTTTAGTTTGATGGTTGGTTACTCTCGGCAGTCACTTGAACGAATTCTGGGACGTAATTCTTTTAAGGAGGAGAGGTTTTAATAACCCAAATCTTAAATTTGGCAATTTCTAATAAAGTGAAGGGACTGGATGTGGTGAACTTTAATTTCTTGAAGGACCAAAACAAAAAAGGTATATAAAGGGACTTGTTCACCTTTTTCTCTCATTTGTAACCCTAGCCTCCATATTTCTATTTGGGAGGAAAATTTGGTGGGTTTCATACGATGAGAGGAAAAGAGAAATTTAGAGAAGAATTGAGTAACGGTTGAAGAGAAAATGAGAAGAGATTGTCCCTCCATTTCAGGTATGGTTCTAACCTTCCAAATGTGGAAGTTTATATATCTTCATTTGAGTTGTAAAGTTATTGATTAAGCAAAGATTTGTTGAAGAAATAACATATTATTGATGAAAGTCTCTTTTAGTTAATAATGAAATTATTTGAAGATTTGGTTTGATTCTCTATGTAAAATAAAAAAAAAAGGGTTTTAATCAGATTGTTGGGGGGGTTTTGTTGTTTTCCATATTGAGAGGATTTATTGAAGATTTTTTAATTGAATGTTCTTCTTTTAAGAATGTTAATCAAGGTTTTGATTTGCGGTGTTTATTAGTTGATTGAAATAAGGATTTTTGTAGTAAAATCTTTTTAAGAAATGAAATCAATCAAAAACCTCCATAGATGACTTCATGTTCATCCATGTGAATGATAGTCCATGAGTTCTATGGATAAATTGGATTGCTTGGTCACAAGGAATATTTTGTGTGAGTTTGGGTCAAGGTTCATATCAATTATGGAGTGAAAATGGTGAAAATGTTGAAATTGGGGTTTTAGTGTTCGAGCACGAAAAGTGCAGAACTCAGTGAGTCCCACGACTTTTCCCGCGGCTTCAAGTCGCGCGGCAAGCCGCGAAACTCACTGTTTTCCCATTTTTCAGTTTTTGCTAAAAGGGATATTAAGGGAGTTTTTGCTAAAAGAGCTCATAGTTTAAGAGATTTAGGTGTTCGAAGAGCATTTATACTTAAACTAAGGAGTGAGAGGGGGACTGAGATTGAAGTAGAAAGAGTAGAGTGAGGTTTAACCGGTGAGAGTAATGATAGGGTAGAAATGACTATCGTGTAAGGTAAATTCAAAATCACATCTGGCCAATGTAATTATGAATTGACAAGTGCATGTGTGTGCTTATATACCTTGTCATGATCTAACTGGTTTTCGTTTAGTTGTTCGTATAAGTTCAGAAATGTGGAATGGTGTCTTGTCGATTAGGGAGGACCGTATTTGTGGCGTCTGAAGGAGAAAATTCTTTTGTTGAGGTTGTACCGATAGAAAGAGTGGAACCTGAGGGTGTTGTCAACGCCCGTGTTTAAATAAGTCGAAAAGGTAGTGAACTATGTGGGACTGCGGTGTCACTTGGGGCTAATGAGATGGGAGCTCAATGTCGAAAAAGAGGTTGAGATAGCGTAGATTTGATTTTGCTAGTGTATGAGTGTTCTTGATTGCCATTGTTGAGGCAACCGAAATGTGTGATAGTAAGTATAAAGGCTAGAGTTGCAAAGATTGATCGTGAGTTTTGGTGTGCTATATGAGGATGTATAGAGAGTAGTTTTTTGGACTTTTAAGGTGAAGTTTCGTTCGAGAGTGTTGGTGATTCATCAAGATAGAATTCTTGAGAATTGAACAAGGAAATATATATTGTCTAAGTGTGTCTTTTTAAATCTTGGTTAAGTTCCCAATTGTAGGATTGATCACATCAGTCGAATGTTATAGAATAGACAAGTGTGTTTGAATTTTGGAAGCTTTCGTAGGAAAGCGCCAAAGCGGTAATATTAATGATTCCCTTGACTCATAGTTATCGTTGTATAGGATAAGGTATTTTGAAAAGATAGAATTGTTTAATTCGGAAAATGAAGGCAAGTTGTGAAGGAAATGAAGGGATCAACAAATGATTTAAGAAACTCAAAGTTGTTGAAATCGGGTATTTAACAATCAGTGATGAGTTTGGACATAGTATGGTCTGAGAAATCGAGTATGTTGAGAAAATTTGTTTGAAAGTTTTGCTACGAGTGTAGAAGACTCGTTCTTCGGTCAATATATATAAATGAATGAGAAGTTGTTGCCAAGTTGCGATGCGGTTAGAGTTAGTTTCCCTCAATAATAAGACGAGTTTCATGCATCACATTGCTTGTGATTTAAAGTGGGTTTCACAAGTCACTTCATACTATTCACTTAACTATATGTGTGTGTGAACATGTTGAGTTTATTATCAACATACTCATGATGTTGTAGCCATTGCAATGGTCGGAATAAGAGCTTTTTGATACAACAGGGTGGTTAAAAGTGTGAGAACGTAAATAATCCAAATGTGGAGATGAGTTCATCACAAGCTTTTTAATTATTGTTGGCACCGATTTGGATCGATAGATCCGAGTTATATCATTTGTCATGTGTGAGTGGTCTTGGAAATCAATGTGCTTGTATTATCTATGACGGGTTAGTATTGTGTCATGCACGCACAGGTTGGTTTCACGGTGGCTTATTTTGTTAAAATTTCCATAGGACAAAGCGAGTTTATATACATGTGTGAGGGTGCACATGTGTGTGTGAGTGTGTTGACATGCATGATGTTATGAACTCGTCAGGCTGTTGGGTTTAACTTTCCTTTAGAGGGATGATGCGAGTGGAAGAATGGAAAAAGTTTTGAGAATCAGGAATATTGGTTGAGTCATCTGAGACTGATTTATGATCTTGGTATTCCGGTGTGTGGATGGTCGGTGCATCATTTTGAAGAGACGCTGGCTGTAAAAGGAGTAAAAGGAGATTATGAATCGAAGTTATTCATAGAGTGTTAAAGTAGACTTACAGTCGGGTATGAGGTAATGAGCAATGCATCATCATCAAGTGTGGACTTAAGTCGTTATCGTGGTGTGTGATGAAAGTCGAGAGTTTGGATAATTTACCATAACGGTTGTATAGTTGTATTTAGACATTATTATGTGTGGTTGGTAAAGGTGTGGTATATCAATTTTGATGTATAAGTTATTAATTTGATATTGAACTTGTCCTTAGTAAGCGTTGGTATTAGGTTGTTTTCTTTTACGAAGTGTGTGATGAAAAATGAATGTCAGTTGGAATGTTCTTGGTGAGTATACAAGATTGATGAGTGAAATTAATTTAAGTGTTGGTGTGAATTGTTTGTGTATCTAATGGGGAGATAATCCAGAGTGGTAATTATGAAATTCTGGTTTTAGGGGACAAAAGACTTGGTGGTAATTGGTGATGGACTCACCTATTTAATTGGTTACATCATGATTTTTGATAAGTTGATTTACTTTCGATGAGACATTGGTGAAATGACAAATTCGATCGATTAATAGTGCTTAATAGTAGGTTTATTCATTTGAATCAAAGTATCGAAGTATTCCTTTTGTGTAAATGAATATTAGTAGTTCGGTTAACTTCTTTTGGGGATCGAAGAGGCGTCTGGCGGTTTGAAGCATAAGTATTGTTTTGTGAGGGCTGAGTGTGGAGGCTTTGTTAAGTATCTTGATTGAGAATTTTGATCAAATCGTTTAGCCAGACTTAGTCTCGCAATTGTGGATGTGTGGTTTTGGTAGTTTGCAATTCATCCCTTATTTATATGAAGGATTGTATTATCTTATTTACAATTAGAAATAGGCATTGTGATAAATTGTATAATTTTCATACATCCTTTCACTATCTCGGAATAGGCACTGTGATAAATTGTGTAATTCTTGAGGCAAGAGCTTATGTGCACAAATGACTATAATACTGGCTTTGGTCAATGTCAATGATTACCAGACCTTTATGTGACGCTCTATAACATTAGTTCGTGGCCTACCTTTGTGCCCCGTCACGACTAGTGGTAAATCGGGTCTCCCCCGTTACCGAAAGGTGTTGTTTTGGGTATAGAGTTTTATCCATTAATTTCGGTGACGCATTTTGGAGTATGAAGTATTATCCACATTTTGTAATAGTGGATCTTTGAGGCTTAATCATATTTTGGTATGCTATATTATGGCGCTTTGTCCATATTTTGGTATTTGAAGTATTTAAATGTATTCACGTCTTGAGTAAGTAAAAGATGTAGAGTTCGTGTTTGAACTGGTATTTTATTTAAAGCTTACATTTACTACGGTATTTTGATTTAAAGCTTTCCTTACAAAAATTATGAGTTTGGGAAAGATGTTGCTTTTATAAAAAGAGTCATTCTATTTGGGAAACTATTATTTGATCAAGCACTCTTTCAATTTCTACTTATTAAAAGTATGTTATAAACTTTTGAGCTAACTAGGCGTTAAGCCTAACCCTTTTTATTTGTTGACATGTGCATCAGGTTCTCGTCGGGGTTGGTACTAGCGACACATGTTGACTTGAGTGATAGAGAGTAGCGTGTTAAAGATCTATTGGTGACGTTTTCCGCATTTGGAGATAGCGACACTTATTGGTTTAGTAACACCCGGCCATATGGAGGTATTTGTATATAAGACTTGGTCTAACTTTTGTTGAGGTTTTACTTAGAAAATTTATTGAGACAAATTGAGTTTGATTTATAAGAGAATAATTTATTCCTTATTTATTGTATTGATGAAAAAATTTAATTAGTCGCTCTTTCCAAATTTAAGTGTGTTACACCAAATACGGGGTGTCTTCTTATAATCACCCAATATATACCATAGCCACAAAGTTTTTATATCCAAATCCTCTAGTTCATAGGTATAGAGGCTTTGTCCTATACAACCAAACGCTCTAGTTACTCAACATTTGAGGTAAAGAACTACATTCAAAGAGTTAGAGACTTTGGTTCAATAGATACAGAGACTCTTGTAATTCAAAGGCTCTAGTTTATACAACCCAAGGCTCTGGTTATGACTCTCTTGCTCCCTCTTTAGTGTTGACATCTATTTCTCCCCCTTGAACTATACTTAGAACAAAAAGTAATAAGATGTGCACGAAACATAGGTCAAACAAGGTATAGAGGCTTTGGTCTATTACACGAGAGGCTCTGGCTCTGACAAGACAGGAATATAAACAAAAGTATGATAAAGACCTACAGAGGCTCTTGTTTATACAACCAGAAGCTTTGTTCATGAAATTTGATATGCTACATCTCATATACCAGAACTTCCTCTTATACAAGTAGAGACTTACTCGATTAGGTGTAGAAGCTCTACATAATACAACGAGAAGCTCTGGTTCATCAATATTGAGATCAACTAGACATATTTAGCATACCTAACTTGTTGATCAAAAAGTTGAATCTATTTTCATCAAAAGCTTTTATGAATAGGTCAACAAGTTGGAAGTAAGTTGAAACAAAATAAATTTCTATTGTACCTTTTTGGACATGGTCTTTGATGAAGTCCTTGGTTGGAGATGTTTTTTTTTATCCTTCTTCGACTTTTTGGCCTTTTTGGAGGAAGAACCAAGATGGGATAACTGAGAATGCCTCCGCCTAATTTTAGAAGGTTTTGTGGTGGAGTGAGACTCCGAAGGCGCTTTCAGAGTCGTAGCCTTGGAAGCAGAGATGCAGAGGGTGTAGGGATAAGACTATCAACCATCTTTTTCTTGGCAAAAAATATGGCCTTTTTAGAGCGAGTAGTTAATATAGGAACATCAGCCACCGGTTTGGAAGTGTCCTTAGTGACCGAAGCAACCTTGAGCTGTTGTGGACACCAAGAACGCTCCCCAAACCGGATTGCCTGAAGTAGCAAAAGAAACCATACTTGAGGGGAGTGGAACATCGGTAGGCAAAGATGCCTTTTTCAAAGTTAGGAAGCCGGTTTGAGACACTTTGAAATCATAATAATTATCAACATCATTTGGCATATGTGTCCCAAGTTTATCAGCTATCAACATGGAAAAAAATATGATAGAGGGGACCTTAGGACTCTTTGTAAAATCCATCTTTTTCACTAACTCCCCAAAAAAAATACCCCAGCAAAATCAAAATTTTCTAATAGATAAGTGCATGAGCAAGTTGTTTGATCAGACTAGAAGACCGATCCATACCCCCTGGAGCTCAAGCAATGAATAAGATGTGAGAAAAAGAATTTCCAAACACCACCAATACATTTGGGATAGAGTCACTTGACTTTTAACACCAGGGTCTTGCATATAGTCCATAAAAGTAACAACCATATTAAGATCTTCAACTGAATCAAACACCTCGTAAGAAGAGTAAGTGGGAAGATCCAATACTATTAGATCATCAACATTAAAGGATACATCATGGGTAGAAAGAACAAATGTATCATCATCATACACATAGATTGCCCAAAAATTGTCAAAAAGAAACTTACTCATTTTTGGAGAATAAGTTAAAGTTTTGTTAAAAGGACACTTATGTAGAAAATCAGCAATGATATAAAAATCCGAAACTTAGTGTTGTGATCCAATAATGCTATGTAGTTACATGGAGAAAATGCAAGGGTGCCAAAAGTAAGAGAACAAGATTGTGTCTCTTTCTTTAAAGCTTTGGATGGAATGGCAACTTTGTATGTTATTGATTGGAGCAAAACGTGTATTCTCCATACACGCAAACTGGCCCACACAGGCTGCCAATTCTTAATGTGAGGGGCATATCTGACTCACTCAGTGGCAAGGCGATTGCCAGGAGGCCTGCGATCGAACCCAAGACCAACGGCCTATTCGAGCAAACATCTCCTTGCCCCTTACCTAACTGAGCTACACTCGCAAAGAATCACATAGAGGGTTTTAGATAGAAGGGTTTCTGAGTGTTCTCTAAAAATGATAAAAGAGTGAAAGAATTATGGAAGCTCAAATTGTCGACCTTGTTTTATCAAAAGATATGTCAAGATGTACCCAAAAGGTATCGGTTGGTAGGGAAATTTGATAGCCGATGGGTTTGGGTAGAATTTTATTTTCACTTTTAAAAAAATAAAAAATAGAGTGACCAATGATGGTGGTTAAAAGTGGATTTAAAGAAAATAAAATGATAAGGATGATGATACTTATTACAAAAATAACAATTCGTAACATTTTTTAATTAATTGGCCATGCCCATCTCATTTACGTGTGTTATTTGGTTTTCAGCTCTCTCTAAACCACTCGATAGAATCGAATTAGCCTTAGTTTAATCGATTTCAAGTTATTTGATTCATAACCAAGGATCGCGTGACAATAAAAATTAAGATGAAAAGTGTAAGAAGAAATTTGGACTCTTAATCACTTTTATCTCAAATCAGCTAATGAATTACCATTTAGAATGAAACTGCTTTGTTGTTTCTCATTAGTGTTGATATAGTGGAAGTCTTCAAATAAAGATGGAGATCCCTTCTTATCTTTCTCATCATAACTCTCATTCTCACAGAAACTCAACCCTTCAATCCATTGGGTAAACCGAATAAGGGAAATTTAAGTTATGATTCATTGGGTAGCGAGACCAAACTTCAAGTCTTGAAAGCCAAGGCAAGGTCACGATGTTTGTGAAAGCGTGACTTATGACGACAAATATTTATATCATATATAATATTATATGTCTACCTAAACATGTGTTTTCTAATATTAATCAATGAATCGATGTTAATAAACAGTTTAAATTATGTTACATATTAAAAACTAACAAATAAGATATTAAAAGTCATGACACACCATAACTATTGTTGTGACGAGCCTTTCCAAACAGTGGTTCTGATGTGCGATGAAATCCTCTGTATTGGAATTTTTGTTTACAATTTCGGTTTACGAAAAGGTTATGAATCCACCATAATTACTATGAGTATTATTATTTGAATTTTAAAATAGTTTATGAATATGATATATAAAAACAATCATACCATTTGTTAATTCGGTTTACTCGAAACCGTAAATATAATTGAGACGATTTAATACAAAAATCAAATAACCCACATTTCATGGGTTATTCTCTGGTCATTTACACCCGTAAATATAATTGAGACGGTTTACTGCTAACAGTTGTTGATTCGGTCAGCATCGGTAATTTACCTAAATATCAATCTGGTAAATACTGCTGACTACGCTCCCTACCTGTTCATCATTATTATAATATTATTTCAGTCATGGGATCAGCATAAAATTAAAAAAGGTATTTTGTTGGTACATTTACTACAAAACATTTGGTAAACAAACTATTTTTAGTTAACATTAATTCAAACCGAACTTATTATCAATACAACACTCCGACCGATTCGAAACAATCAGTGATATTTTGGTGAATAGTTCAAATTTGGATGCTAAAATTTAGCACTACTGTTATCTTTAGCACTTTCAGTTGGAGACGGTTTTATTTGAAAAAAAAAATCTTAGACTTTTCAACGAATTGAAAGAACATTTTCCCTTTTCCTTTTCCCAAATACATCCTGTTATATTTTTTCAATTAACACTTCAACACATGACTAATTTATCAGCCATCAGTTAGTTTATGACCACAGTTGCAAAAGAAAATGGTGAGTTGCATTTTACAAAACCACAAACTCCTGGTTTTATATTAGAGTGTTGCATGCTACAAAACTGCCAAAAAACATATCAGGAATAACTTATCTAAGGGCATCCAATTCTACTTTGGGAACAAGAGAACAAAAACACAAAATTCCATGAGTCATTGTTAGCCTACCCAATTAGGGGTTTCCTTCCATACTTGACCCTCGTATCTTGGAGATCCCAATAAGTCTTGCTAATTTAATGCTTTGTGAAAAGCAACCTGCAAAATCCAGCCACAAATTAAATCATATGAAAGACCAAGAGTCAAGCAACAAAGATCAACCAAACCAAACCAAACCAAACAAATTCAGTATATCCCACCCAGAGGTGGGGTAAGATGTAAGTAGAGCAGTTGGTTCTATGAAGACCTCTAGCTTATGAAAAATGTGTGAAATAAAGAAAAAAGGCATATAAGATGAGTTTTGAAAAGCTAGTTACAAACAAGCAAAAATATACAAATAGACACCAAAGGGACTTTAGCCTAGCGGTATCGTTGCCCTTGCCCTCCTAGGAGGTCAGGGGTTCAAACCTCACCAAAGTTGAGAAGGGTGTGTGAGTTTATTTGTTGCATTTGTTGTATATAAATATTATATCCAATATATATATAGAGGTGGGTTCATGCGAGGACGGTAACAATTTACGAGACTACGAGGACAATCCTCAACCAATCATTTTGTACATGAATTTTTTTTTCATGTACAAAATCATATGTGATTTTGTACTAGCATCAAAAAGGACACGGGCGACTTTTCCCGTGGGCTAAGTCGCGGGTAATCATATATGATTTTGTACGTGAATCATATGTGATTTGGTACATGAATCATATGTGATTTTGTACATGAAAAATTTCATGTACAAAATGATTGGCTGAGGATTGTCCTTGCATTCTCGTAAATTATTACCGTCCTCGCATGAACCTCTTTCTATATATATATATATATATATATATACACACACACATAGGGTTGGATTCCGGTGAGAAGGCGAGTTAAGGTGAGAAGCGTAAGAAGGGATCTCCACCTTGGATGCACATTAGGATGAGATGCATCGAGATAAGATGCACCACGAATGCAAATGATTAATCCCCATATGAAGCGCAATTCATGGTTGGGTTTGAGATTAAATACGATCAAGGGTCCAGATCCCTTCTTACGCTTTTCACCTTAACTCTCCTTCTCATGCGATCCTACGCCTATATATATATATATATATACAAATAGACTCAAGTTGATCAGTCAGTAAGGAAACTGGTTCACAGACACAGAAAACCAGTTTAGAACTGATGCAAGGAACCAAAGAGCGTTGGATATTGAATAATACTTACAGAAGTTGATGTTTTCAGCAACTCCCTAATCGCCATAGTTGCATAACAAGACGCTGGAAGAGTGAAGCTCAATTTGAGGGCTAGTTGCTCCCCAGGAGTATTTGAACACTCCTTTTCTTGTAATAGTGCTTCTCCATTATCAATCTCCGTTCCTGAGCTCCCGAATTGCAATTTGCCACCTTCTTTGGCCTTCGTAATGATGTCTAAATCCGTCATGGCCAATGGGATACTTACATCTGTATACTTGATCAACTCCCTGCAAGCAATGCAAAGAATGTTTACAGTAAACCAAACCAAACGAGCCTACTAGGTGGCGGTTGTTTTTTAAGAGGTGTTGAAGTCTGAAGTCTGATTTCATTTCTGATTTATAAGAGGAGGTGCTGAAGTCTGAAATCGGAATAATTAATAAGACTGTTTGTTTTTACATCTGAAGTCTGAAATCTGAAACAATAAAATTGTTTCTTTTCAACTTGGGATGAAAACTATATTATTAATGCCGTTGGCTAGGAGTCTATCTACTACTCAACATTTGTGAGAAGCAAAGTGAAAGAACCGGAGGCGTGGGAAGATAATAAAAGGGATTTAAGAGGTTAGATTACCACTTATTTATTCAGACCATATTAAGTGATAATAGGCTCTGAAGAAAAAGAAAAAAAAACAGTTTGAATTATGAAACATCTAAACAAATCAGATATAAGTGATGATTAAGAGCTTAAATGAAACTTTTTGCAACTTGAGGGAACCTTTAAAATTCTTTTTGAGTAATTGGATCAATGGAAGAATGAAATCAAAATTTGGATTATCATATGTACCCATGAATTACTCTAGTAACCAGTTTATATTTCTTTAGTGAACATCCATACTTAGGCGAATAATTGCTAGGTTACTTGATCGCCTAGCTCTACTTAATTCTTTTCTAAACACTGCCATAAAGAACGATTTAGAAAACCGAAACCAAATGTTAGGAAGAAAAGAAGAAAGATACCATTCAAAATCCTTTGCCTTTCCAAATACTCGTCGATATGCTCCAGTCATGCTGGTTAACGAGAACTCCCTAGCAAAATGTTGCAACGTTTACTACAAATATACATATACACTAACCATGAAAGTAAAAATGGAAAAAAGCATCCCAATGCACAAACTAAGGGGGAGAGGGGGAAGAAGGATATACCAAAATTTGCATGCTCAGCCATATATATATAACATATTAATGATGTATAGCTTTCAAAAGATATTATTAGAAAAGCTAAGGATGCATATTTAATTTATTTATTAAGAGTATGCTGTTAACAATTAAACAGAACATAAATCCATTGCTAAATATGTTTTTATTACTAATACTTACATAGAAGGAGGTTAAGGGGAAAACCTCAACAACAAAAAAACTGAAGAACACCCTGGGAGCCTTCCATCTGGATAGTATGCATTTGTGCACAGCGGTATGCACAAATGCATGCAATCGTTTTTTTGAGGTTTCCCCTGAACCTGACCGTACTTATATACTATTTGTGTAATTCTTATCAACCAGTAAAGATGTAATTACATATAATATATATGGATCATGATCCAAATTTATATGAAATCTGTTTACACCCCTAAGTTGCAGGATACCATAATATAAATCATGTTTGCAGAAACTAAGCAGAATTAACTCACTTGACATTATGTACACTCTCTGTCAAGCTGACACCATCCTGCCATAGAACAAAAGGTTATATTCTCATGAAAAATAAAGAGAAAAAAAACAACACAAGGAATTCAGAACTCAAAAGAGAAGTTCACATGTCCTACAACCCTCCTGCAAAAAACTTGGTGTCTAAAGTTTGAACAAGCCAAGCAAGATGACCGTTTTTTTACTTAGGTCAAACGAGTTTGACCAGTGGTGGTGCACCACCTTTTAGGTGCAACAGGTGCAGTGAATTCTGCTGGTGGCTGGCAGCAAAGGGCTGTGATCATGGAGCATGGTGAGGATTGCGCTTTCATATATATAGTTTGTGATGGGCCAGTCATGAAAGGCTATCATGCATATATAATAAACTTATAGGCGACATCTATTTGTAGAAAGTTAAATGCTGGCAGTCTTCCATTGAACTTTTAGCCTTTGTAATTAACTTCCTAACTTCGGGCTTTTAAATTTCTCCATTTTTAAATTATAAACTAAATTTAGTTGGCAGTTGATTTTCTGAGATTTTCTTCTTCAGTTTTCCTAAAAGTGGAGTAGAAAGAGGTTAGTGAAATATTTGAAACTTCAATGATTTTTTCAGGAGATATATTTTTATTTATATCACTTTCCATTGTATATCCATCATGAGTTTTATGCAACTCAAAAGAATAATTTCAATTAAATATATTCTGTTCAATTAAATTTCTCCACGGCTCATGTCTATGATCGTTTGATCTCGAGTCGAATAGAAAGTATTAGAAGATTCCACCTATAGAAAGTGCCTATACCTAATGGAGTAACGGCTTAAGCTGGTGTTCCCATTTCCTTGCGGACCCGACATGCAAAAGCTACGTTATTACTTATTAGAGCTTGTGTACTTGACTAATATACTACTTCAAAGCTCTAAGCTCCGCTCCTTTGACTGATTGTTAGAGATATAATACTCATGTGCATATTACAAGTTCAAAAAATAATCTTTGCATGCTATATAACATTTTGCCCTGAATATTTGCATATATGTATATTATCTAGGGTTGGGTTCCAGTGAGAAGGAGAGTTAAGGTGAGAAGCGTAAGAAGGGATCTCCTACGTAGATGCGCCGAGATGAGGTGCGCCAAGATGCATCGGATCAACTCCCTACTAAGGCGCAATTCATGGATGGATATGAGATTAGGCTTTGTTTGTTTTTTCATTTTAAGCTCTTAATCACCACTTATGTCTGATTCGTTTAGACGTTTCATAACCATTTCAGAACTGAAATCAGACTTCAGAGTTCAGCACCTCTTAGAAAACAAACGCTACCTAAAAGTGATCAATGCTTCAGATCTCTTCTTACGCTTCTCACCTTAACTCAACTTCTGACACGATCCTATGCCATATTATCTAATATATATATATATATATAGAGAGAGAGAGAGGGGTTGGTTCATTTACAAACTGGATGAATCCTACAAACTCGTATAAACCATATATAAAAATAATTTTTTTATGATTTTTTTTCATCAAATGCTATGATTTAAGATGTTATTACATATATGTTTGTTTCATAATGTAAAAGTTTCACATGTATTTGTTTTCACAAGTACATGTATTTGTTTCATAATGTAAAAGTTTCACATGTAATTTTTTTCACAAGGTGAAACAAACATATATGTAATAACATCTTAAATCATAGCATTTGATGAAAAAAAATCATGAAAAAATTATTTTTATATATGGTTTGTACGAGTTTGTAGGATTCATCCAGTTTGTAAATGAACCAACATCTATATATATATATATGTAAAGCTTCTGTGAACTAGTAAAATCATGATATGTATATAAACAAACAACACACCTTGTTGGCCAAATCTTGATAATATTGTTCAATGTCATTCTGTGGGTAAATTACCCTTGAACTGCCACATCAAATGTAGAAAAATAAATACTTATACCAAATTCCACATCTCAAAAGTTTGAAGAAACGCAAAGTGTTAAGTGTGTGGCTCATCCTTACCCAGGCAATGGAAGGACAACATCAGTAACTGTATAATTCCCCGAAAGAATGTCTTCATTATTGATGACCTGTAAACAAGCAAACAAAGATAATCACAAACTGCAAGCTCATTTCAGAAGGATCTAGCAAACAAATTGAGCACAGGCTTGTAGCATGTAATGTTTAGATATCCCTACCTAGGGCCCTTCAGTAGCCGCTTAATTTACATTTTCAACAAGTTTTGGTAATTGACCTTTTCAGGATGTGATAAAAACTAGTTATTGTTCACAATCAGAACAGAAGTAGAACCCACCACAAGACGAGATATGTGCTGGCTAGGGTTAGGAGAGAGAAGATAGGTGACGGCCATGATTTTCAAAGAAGAAATGAGAGGATGGCTAGGGTTTAGAGATGAAAACGGCTGCGGGTTTTGGATGACAGCCACTGATTAGGGTTAGTACCAAGAGCTAACCTGCTTCTAATACCCTAGTAAAAAGGATTTCTGAAACCAAAGGGCCTTTGGTCTAGCAGTATCGTAGCCTTTACCCTCCTGGGAGGTCAGGGTTCCAACGGTGAGGAGGTGTGTAAGTTTATTTGTTGCATTTGCCGCATATAAATATTATATACTTCAAAAAAAAGGATTTCTGAAAAGAGATCTTTGACACTGGACAAAGGAAGAATGAATAGATAACCGCCATGGGTCAAGGGCCAGAATTGAGAAAACCCTACTTATAATACATACATGAATGATAAAATTAATCGTGTTATTCTTACAGGGCCGTAACATTCTAGTGATCGAAGTGAAATTTTCACAGTTCCATAATTTTCAGTGACTTTTTCCCCTAGTATGGACCACCATGTAGAATTTCCATACAAAATTACACTGTTTCTAATGGTGGGTCAAACGAGAAAAAGAAAAGTTGCTCAAAATTGTCAAACTGTCGAAATGTCTACTTCACCCAAACAGAGTTTCTGCATTTGGTATAGATGAGATCTGATATGATGCATAAAAAAGATGACTATTAACTGAACAATTCACAGTCATCTTGATGCTAATAAGATGTTAAAACGGGGCTCTATGGTCTAGACATAATATTTACTGACCTTTACTGAGCTACTACTTCCTTCTGATGGAAGTGGGTCAGCCTCGTCTAAATGGTTATTCTCAGATGAATCATTGCATCCAATGTCTTCATAGTCAGAATCATGGATTTGCTTAATTTCGTTAGAACTTTCCTCATTGCAATAGACCAAGTCCCCTAACACTACTTTTTCAGTCCCTGAAATAAGTATAATTACAAAATTAGTGGGTAAACCAACTGCAACATAAAAAATTTCAACAAAACCTTAATAAATAAGATTTTTCATACCGTATTTCTGTACTCTCATGCTGGCAGCATGGTTCCACAGATAGCTTTGGTAACTGTGCACATACCTGAAAGAAACAAGAATCAATTCTACATTGACAAAAACAAATTGCTTAAATACTTAACACACCATCTACCTTCATGGCATCAGCATAGGCAGTGTTCCATGAATCATTTGAAAAATATGCCTAATAGATCAAATTCGCTACTCTATTTTCTCTCATATATAGAAAAATTAAAGAAGGCTACAATGGATTAGCACCAGTTTCTGGATAATAGTTAGTGGCATTTTTAAACCTTCTGAATAATTTTATAATTGAATATGAGTTTCCATAATTCAAACGAAATGTAGTTGATGGCATGTTTCTATCTCCGCCTATGAATTCTTGTATGGCATTAACCAATAATGAAGGGGTGTATCTAGACCATATGAGGTAAAATTTGCATCTAGCTATTCCTATCATGCGCTTAAACCGAATGTAGTGATTATGGCTGAGTAATATCAACATGTTCTTACTTCTTAGAAGCAAGCAATGATTGAAAGGAAGCTGATCTGAAGAGGAGTTGGATGCAGCTGGGAAGTTTATACAGGTTATATCAGTTTATGCTATGAGTTTTTCTTTTTCAGTAGTGTGTGTGTATTTACATATATACATATAGATATAGGGGTGGGTTCAAATGAGAACTCAAATTTGGTTGTGAACGTGAGGACAAATGAGAGCGTGACACGTGTCATATTCAGACTGAATAACAGAAGAAATATTCAGACTGAATAATGCTTATTCAGACTGAATAAATACTATATTCAGTCTGAATATTTCTTTGATTATTCAGTCTGAATAATCTACATTCAGACACGTGTCGCGCTCTCATTTGTCCTCACGTTCACAACCAAATTTGAGTTCGCATTTGAACTTTCCTCTCTATATATATATATAATTTCTCTTTCCCACATCAGGACCGTGGTGCTTTACAACACTTTTGGGCCAATTACTGGATGAAACTACGTCATTTGTCGATTAGTTAGAGAGCTTTTCTGAAAGCGTGTATTGTTTCTTTAGTATGATACCAAACATCTTGGTGGGAATGTTTGAGAGGTCCTAGGGTTTTGACTGGTAATTTCATGTTTTGTATGCATGTTCCAGATCAAACTTATCAGTTACCTAGGGTTCAGTCACTTGCTTCCACCTAGATGTGTGATTTAAAGCTTCAAAATATATCCTTGTGGATAGCTATGTCCAAAGGTTGTACATGCATCAACACATATGCCCTGCTTCCTTTAAAAGATCCAAGCAAATTTTGCATAAAAGATGCAAGTATAAAGGAAAAAAATTAAAAAGCACATAACTATAACATGATAGAACGGTTTTCAGCACCTAAAAGAGCATATTTATATGCTATCTAGTAATTTTCAATTGTGATAACAGAAGTAGTACTTACATCATTCTAAGGGTCCTAGGTACAGCTTTCAGAGCTTGCAAGTAGTTCCCTGGACACTTTTTCAAACACTGCAGCTGATACCAAAGTTAAAACAGAAGTTAATACAAATGCATGAAATAATAGTTGCCAAGCTATACAAACAGTCTGATTAAAAACAACAGGAAGAAAGAAGAAAAAATCCATAAATAAAAATGAAAAAGGAAAAGAACTCAATTACAACTCTTGATTCTCTTTCCATTACAGCATTTCTTCTACGAAAAGATTAAAATTTGGTTACCAATGAGTTAGATGATGAATATTATTTGAATTCTGAAGAAAGTTTATAAGTATAAAGTATAAAAAGATAATTTTATATTGGCTTATTCTGTTCATTCAATTTAATCAATATATCCGTAAAAAAGTAACCGAACCAAACCAAGTTAGGCTATCCTTATTTAGTTAACGAAATTGTTTAACCTAAAAACCCAATAACCAAAATTTTGTGGCTTATTAGTTAACAACTGGCCAATCTTCTGTAGATACAATTTTCTTTTCCAATCCTAAAATTTGAGATGAAGTTCGAAAAACGTATCTTCTAAAAGGTTTTGCCAACCTTGAAATCATGAAGTTTCACTCTTACATGTATTTTGATACAATCATTTCACCAATATAATATATTTGCATATTTGCATATTATTTACATAATTAAATTAGGCTCACCCTCACTTGATTTTCTGGCTCCGTCCCTGATAGCAAGCCAATAGTCAAATTGAGATTCCATACATGCCCATCTAGTCTTGATAATACTTAATAGAAGGGTCTTAATATTAATTTTGACATTTATAGTGTTGTGGTCATGCACTATATATGCTCGATCTGTAGCCTACTAGCCTTAACACGTGAATTAACCGGTCGTAATTTTCATATGTGTATTTGATAGTTCCATTCGGTAGAATACCCAAAGGCTGAAATTGATTTTTCTAGTTCTGTATATAATGCCTCATAATTCTACATAATTTTTTCATGGAAAGTGCATGAACTTCATTGTTTAGGAAAGACTTATGGTAATTGATGTTTGAAAGGAAATCAACAAGAAATATATGAATGAAAAGGTTTGCAACTTACTATGGCCCTTTCAGCTACAAGATAGCGAGGTAATTGTCTCAAGGTCCCGTCAATGTCTTCACTTTCTTTGTAATAATCTCGAATCCTCCTTATGTCATCCTTTTGTGTCCAAAAACTTATATTAAGGAAAACAAATAATCATGAGGCTTCTTTCTCAATATCATTGCTATAAATTGACAACGCATATTGCAAGCATAATGGTCAGAAATCAAAAGGATATCACCATCCCTTGGATCAAGAATAATGCTGACTGCGGCTTTCCATTCTCCTCGAAGTAGTTTAGCACCAATAAGGTGAGTAGGCACAGAACCAGTGCCAAATCGCTGTTTCATAATCCATAGAATCAATATACGATAAATTGATTTGCATAACAAATTAAAAGGAGGGCAAACCCACATGACTCACTAATTGAAATATTCACCTGTTGTATTTTAAGATACAAAAGTTCTATCGTTAAGCAGAATATTTTGGCCAAGATGATAAAACTAGGAAAACCATGTCTTCATAATTAAAAGCTTTATGGTATGGTGATTCAGCTCCACCTCTTCTCAACTTAGTAATTTTGTCAAAACTGTTTTTACAAATCAAGTGATTCACATCTACTCAATTTAAAATCCATGAAATATCTAACGTGGCAAACAAAGGTTCTGTAAGTAAAAAAATAATTAGAGTTAGGTTAAATAATATTATCATTACACATATACATATGTATACATATACACAAGGGCTCTATATGCAAACCCAGAGAGCATAAGTGTATATGTACACAAATTACTGCCTCCCACATCTGTAGTGTGTTGATCCGTACACGTATTAAGTAGTGATGCACTTCCTTCGATTTACTATTTCATGGTTTAATCAAATGACTATGCTTGTTATCCTCATGGACCCCTTGGAAAAATCAGATATATCCCTCATTTCCACTGAATAAAAACAGCAATTCGCCAAAATTTCCCCATCCTAAACCGGCCGTAGCTTATCTAGTTTCTTAGAACAATTGTTTCTGCATCAATTCAACTGGGTAATCGGCAAACCCAAACTTGCTATTATGTTAATTTCGTGTGATCATTGCATTGCAACATGGTGAAGTGAGGAAGACAACAAAGAACTGAAGTAGGTTCAATAGGAAGAGTTTTGGATATTCTTTTTTTTCTATATGCTTATAGCCCTTCAAACTACATTTCTAATTGGCCTGCATTATTTGACAAGTCAGCATTTACATCAAATTTTGGAGGAACCTTGACGTTGACCAATTGATTGGTAAAAGATAATTTTACACAATGGTTCAATCATGAAAATTTTCAGAGTTCAATCACCAAATTGTTAAAACCAGCAAAGCTCAAAGACCAAAAGTTGAGTTTTCCCGCAACAAGTTTCTTTGTTTAATTATTTCCGGTTATCAAAAGATGTGTGGACCTTGCATATATGCTAAAACGCATAAATAAATAGCAAACTGTCGATAGTAAAGTAACAGTCCAATAGTATTCCCAATGCTTCCCCTAAAGATTCTGGTTCATTTTTGGTGATAAATGTAGCAACGACATACTAGAGTTCATGCAAGTGGGCCTTCTAGATGAATACAAGAATATTCAAAGGAAAAGCACTTAACACTGGAGGCATATATTGTACAGAGAAGAACATAATTTTAAAGAAAAGGGTGTTCTAGTGTTGAGCGCGTGACTGTACCTGCATACCAAAATAGTTTATGAAACCATGCTTTCCTAAGGCATCTGCAGCTGCTTTTACAGTATCCTCTGAATCTGCAACCACCCCCCTACAGAAACGCATCATGCCGCATTTTACACACCAACAGACATAACCACAATTTCATATGGTGAATTATCTGCCAAATAAAAAAATGAACTTAACTACAATAAATAAATCTTATACAGTCACGATCAAACCTCAATGTGATCGTGAATCGGTTTCCATGTAGCTGACCAAGAAGAAGCCCTTCATTGACATAACTACATACAACATCCGTGTGTTACTATAAAAGATGATCATAGATGGTAAGAATTTTTTAAGCTCGGCGAACTTACGAAAAATCACCGATCTTAATTCCAATCAGTCTTTTATTTAGACTAGCCACTTTATTTGCACGCTGCTTGAATACAGTGACCTGCAATGAAGTATGCCAAAATTGTAAGACGTCATTGAGAGAGGAAGATCAATATGCTTCAATTTTTTACTAACAACACACCCATATCCTATAAAATATGAAGCACAGATACACATACCACTGATGTACGACATATTACAAATAACAATATTACAAGTGTGCACACGGAAATGGCGGTAGAGAAAACAGCTAAGCAAAAACTAAAGCATGCCTACCTTCCTGATAATAAGCCAAAGTGATAATGCCTCAATAGCACAAAAACTTGAAAAAATTTGAGAATTCAAGTCTATCCTTTTACTTGGGAGTAAAGGATTACTATAATGCGGAATTGGATTGCACCGGTAGGCGGTAGCAAGTCATAATTCCCATCTATGAGACTGCTAACATCTACAAAAACCATCTCTCAAATCCCACTCTTTTGGTCACCAACTTACTAACATCACTTGAACTAGCAGTCGGGAATCAAAGTTGTTAAAAGCGTTCCTGAGGCACCCCTAGGCTCTAAGGCTCAAGGTCTTGGGCTTTTTTAAAGTCAAGGCCAGGCGTATTCACAAAGCTCACTAAGGCCCTGCGTCATAGCCGAGGCGCCTTGTGGGCCTAGGCGCGCATCACAAAGAGTTAAATACCAAGTCAAACCCCAATATTAAATAACTTTTCTCATGTTCTTATCTTCTAGATGTCTTAGAAGAAGAGTTGTTAAATAGATGACATAAGTCAACCCCTAATATTAAATACCAGGTTCTTAAACTTCAAGCCTCTTTCTCTATAAATACCCAGTCCTTAAAACTTCTCCCTAATGGATCACGCTTTAAACCCTTCTCCTTTCTGCCACTATCGAAGTACTCCCGGTTGTTGCATTGGAGTACTTGCTACATATTTGCATTGTGTATAATTGTGTGTGTGTGCAAGGTTTTAAAAAACGGAAACGAGCCTCGAGGCGTTTTCCTCTTAGGTTCGTGAGGCGTAAGCCTCAAGGCGGTTGAGGCGTAAGCCCCAAAAAAACAGAACAATAAAATTTATAACTGCATAATATTTGACAAAAACTTCATATTTCCATACCAAATAAGCAAATTTGCTAAAAAACATATAGAAAGTTAACTAAGAATTAAAAAAAACAAATATAAAAGTTATTAAATATAATAATATAATATATTTATAGAAAAACATATAAAAGTTACTAAAAAAAGAAACAAAACAAATACAAAGCTTATTACATATTAAATATATATTATCATATCTATAATAAAAGCATAAAAAAGAATAATCAAAAAATTAAAAAAACATAATAATACAAATATAAAAGCTATTAATTATATATAATAAATATATTTAGAGTATGAATATATAAAAGATATCAGAAAATTAAAAATAAAATAGAACAATTATTAACTAAACATAATAATATATTATATATATTAAATAGTAAAAACATATAAAAAATAATTAAAAAGTAATCAACATACACAAAAGAAGTAAAGAAAGATGCCCGGCTTTTTTGACTCAGGTTTTATTATTTTATTAATAAAAAAATCAATACACCCACTGGGACAAAAGCCCACCGCCTCTAAAACCATCTACATAGACCGTTGCCAAAGTTTACTAACATCACTATGTGCTAGTTGCCGACATATGTATGGTATTGGACCAGCAATGAGCAATACTTCCCATTGGTCTGTAAGCATAACTATAGTAGGCCATAGTGGCATTGCTACAGATTTTTTCCATTGACATTTGTGAATATTTGGGTTAGAAAAGAACGCAAAATTACTAAAGTGAGTCCCCCCAATATATAATTGTTAAGTAAAGTAGATATGATTACGGGTAGTCGAGTAGACACAGACATTGCTGGTAGTAGTCCAGGCAACGTAGTTGCAGTTACACACCAAACGACAATGAACCTCTATCTAAGCTATTGGTATCCCTATGGAAGATTCATTATTTGTTATTTGAATGATTAATGTATTTTCACAATGTAATATGAAAAGCTTTTAAACTCAAGTAAGACATGGAGGACCCACGTCATCTCACAATAGACATCCCAAGACACGATATTTCTGACTTTGTAGTTTGCACTAGAGTAAGAAGAGAGTTATCAATGCTTGTTTCTTCATCAGTGTACAAGGTTAACACCATCACCAACAATGTAGAGTAGCATATGATAGTAGACTTACTTGTACTCTAATACTCGTGTAAAATGACATTTATTAAGAATGCTCATGTAGCATTCCTGAGGAAAAAGTTTATGGCACCCTGTACCCCAAGTAATTTCATCTCAAATGCATTCAACTCCTCCTACATGAGATTTATATTGGCATTGATGCTGAAGTGTCGCTGGAAGATTCCTTAATATATAGTATCTCTTTAACGCGGTCTTCCCAATGTTGCATGTAGGTCAAATGATCATCTTCTAAAAGACCAACTGAAAATGAGATAAAATGCCAATGCATCCTTGGTAAGTAAGTACGCCTCTCCTTAAAGGATAGACAAAGTGATAGATAGTTACAACCAAATGCTTTGTTAGCCGTGACTGAGAATTCTTCTTTCTAGTTGCAAGTAGAAGGTAGCTTTAGTATGATTAGCTCGAGAAGAAGTGTAACATAGACCATATAATGTTGGAGATGTTTAGTTGGAATGATGAGTGTCCTTGCATATGGAAATAGATGGAACAAGTCACTAACAAATCAGGGTTGAGTAAGTAACAAAAAGAGAGTGCTTCAACTAAGGGGGCATTTGGTTCGCAAAATGTTTTATGTTGGAATGGAATCGGTCTAAGGAATTTGATGGCGCCTTTGATTGGAATGAATTGGAATGGAATATGTTAACTGATTTGGAATGTTCCTGTTTGGTTGGTTGGTAGAATGTAGCTTCGGAACTCGAATGAATAAACAATAAATGACCAAAATACCCCTTTTACAAAGGTGATGGGTCGTGGTTCAGAATAGTGGCGGTCGACGGTGGTTCACATGGAGGTCATATGGGTCTGGGTAAATCAAGTACGGGAACATGGGAACAATTTTGTCTTTTTTGAGAAAATGGGATGGAATGGAATTCAATTCCTTCCCAATTGTGATGGAATGTCCAAATCCATGAATGGAAAATGTGTCGAATTCAATTCCATTCCATAGGTAAACCAAACGCCTGAACCGAATTGATCATTACAATTCCTTCAGATTTCGTCAGAATCCTGCAAACCAAACTCCCCCTAAGGATGTCGTATGCACAACAATTGAGGGTGGGTGGTTGGTTGGATTCGATGGGTCATGCACAGGTGGGCACACATTTATTGTAATTAACAAATCACTTGGAGAAAATGGTGTCATGCTTGTGAAGCTAGGATGTAGCGCAACTGGTTTATGTGGAGGCTTTGGCTCTTTTTATCGTTTTGAACTATTGTTTGAAGGCTACAAACATCTCCATATCTAGAAAAGAAAAGATTTCAAATTCTTGGACATCCTGTATGTATAGTAATATAAACATAGATATTTACGCTCATATTATCTAAGCAATTAGAACACTCTGCTTTCTACCAGTCTCCACCACACTCATCTTTATTTTCTTATTCATATGTACTTATCTCAGCAGTTTCTTCTCTTTTTGCATGCTTCCTTTCTTTGTTGTTTCTTTTTAATTCTTTTCTCAATATTTACAAGCTTTAAAGTTTAGATTTTTAGGCTGACCCTAATAGAGTTTGATGAACAAGTACTTTGAAGGATTATGTAGTTGTCGGTTTAATTACTTTGGTACACTCCACAGAACGGGGATCACTGTTCCACGTTTGGCAGGACTTGTATGTGGTGTGGAATAGAATCAACAAACACGAAAAGTGTGGAACAAAGTGAAACATGCCTGTTCCACCCCCACCCCCATGGAACAAGCTGAAACAAACTTATGTTTTACCAATATAACCTCAAAATAAAACTTAATTCTCTTCCAAAACATCAAATATGCGTTCCTCTTTACATTTTATTCATTTTTTAAACTGTATTTATTGTATTTTATAATCTTTAAACTTTCACTTTAATGTCCTCAAAATACTATTTTTATACAGTTTCTCTATTTTGATTAATTTCTATAATGTATTAAATATTAATAATAATAAAATAATATAGAAAGGATATAAAATAAAAATTGGAAACTACAAAAAGTTATTATTTTGGTGTCATTTTAATCGTATTGACGAAAATTTTCTAATGATATATTTTGTATATAAAATATTTATTTTATTATAATTTAATAAATTACATTATTAATCAAAATATATAAACAGCTCATTTGGGCCTTGGGGTAAATTGGGCATTTTATCTGTTCAGTCCAGTTCTGTCTTACCAAACGCTTAAAAATTGTTCTGTCTTGTCCTCCCAACCTGTTCTATCCCACCCTGTCTGGATACCAAACGCACCATTAAAGACATTTGTGTATGCAAATGTCCGACTCACACTCACCTAAATCTTTTAGTATGTTCCATAATGTTTTACACACACCTCATACCAATGAAATGTTTTGACCCATGTATCCGATACAAATGCACCGCATGTCCTCATGTTTCCTTAAGTACCAGGTTAGGTAGCATATGCTAAGTAAGGAACCATCATAGGTGAAGGGAATAAAAACTCACCAAAATCATGACCATGTGGTATCAAGAATACGAGTTGCGGAATATGAATATTGTCAAGTGTGCCGACCTGTGAGGATAAGAAGTGAAGACGTAACTGAAGGGATATCATGGTACATATGACTTTCATGATAAACCAGAACAAACCACATCCAAGCACTACACCGAAAGACACAAGGATACTACTAACATTAAAAGAAAACTAGAATTCTTACTCGCTTAAATGGACATCAACTCAATGAACTGAAACACGCCGTAAGAACACAATGATCATACCAAGAAAGGTAGTGAAAGAGTATCTATTGCATGCTTTATCTTGTATAATTATTGCTGAAAGAATTTATGAGATGTACCGATACTTTGGTGACCTGTTATTGTCATGGTGGTAGTGTTTTTTTTTTTTTTAGAGGAATGCAGGGATCAACTTGTTCCTTTTCTCTTGGATGAAGTTGTTTGAATGTCTTCCTTTTGGATCCTGGTAATAGTAACTTCACTTTTCTGGGAATTGCGGGATGAAAGATTTATGTTCAGTCTTATGTTCTACGTTCAAGGAAGACATATCCTCACTATGAGTAACCATATCCTTTTTGACCTACTACACCTTAATCGAGAGGCCCAAATAGAGAAAAAAAATCACAATAATCCCATGAAAGATGAAGAAAATAGGTCCAGTAGGAGATCTAGGAGAACCTCATTGGGTCTACTATGCATAATGTAGAAACTGCTTTGTTTACAGCAACATTAAATTGGTGATAATGCTAGAGATGCAGATAAAATTCAAAAATTAACAAGTCAAAATAGTTAAGATCTAATTGTTTGAGGTTGAACGACATGTCAGGCTAAGAACAAGTGAACAACGAATTAATAAATGGATACATATAACCAGCCAAATGGGACCTTGGATTAGCTAAGTTAACTTGGATTACCATAATTCATACACAAGATGTATATAATGTGGGACGTAAGACACGTCTGATCATTCTAGTTTCATAAAGAATGCTAATAAATATTCTCATTACTGCTACGAAAGAAGTATAAGGCTATAAGCTATCAATTGTTTTTGCATATTCGAATCCTTAAAGAGCTCTATGAGATCATATCATAAGATCTGAACAAAAAAAGGGAAAATATTGTATCACAATTTATTTCATCATTAACGTCTGAAAATAGCAAAAGCAAATTAAAACTATAAACTACACTATGTGAATTTGAAGCTCAAGATACATAGACATATATTGAGTTAGGATGCAAACCAAACAGTCCAACGAGACAGACCTAATGTGAATGCTAATTGCTAACCAATAACTCATCACTCCCTCATTATTGGCTTGCATATGTTTGTGTATGCATGTATGTACATTAACATAGATGATTCGACAAGTACCCAGTAAAAAAATATACTTACCCTTTGAGTTGTTACTGCACGCTTATCTTTTGTACCAGAAAATCCAAATGACCTTGGCTGTAAAAGAAAATATTAATAAGTAAAAGTGTTCACTACAAGTCTACAACAGATGGACCTTATAGAAACCTAAAGAAGAGAAAAGAAGTACTTCGTCTGTCCCAGGAAAATTGTGAAAATTGCAACTTGCCACTTGGCACAAAGTTTAGAAATTGTTTGACACCCTTCAGTAAAAATCAAATAGAGGACTTTTAAGTAATGTTTATGATGGGAAAATAGACCATGATAACATGAAAAGCTGAAATTTTACAATTTTCATGGGACATCCTAAAAGAGGACTAATATATGGTGATGAAAGATAAAACCCACCAAGAAGCTGATCATTTAAAAAAAGTAAGTGGATAAACTATTGTTTTTCTCCAATTCCATTGGACTACCCAAAAATGGTGTATGAGCAATATGGTAACAATAACCACCTGAATGCCAAGCATCTTCCCAATCACCCCTAATGCCTCTTGTGTATCCTTGTTTTCCTTGCAAAGATGGAATCTGAAAATAAATATTGGAAAACATTTACAAATGTTAAAGAGATAAATGAGACCCGAATGATGCTTATTTTATTTAAAAAAATAGAAAGCTTCACGAAGTAAAGAGAAATCAGATTCATTTCAAATATCAACTTGTTACGAGCCCAATAGGGGTCAAATAACTATACATATTTAACAGATAACAGATATTACATAAGTGTGTGCAGAATGGAGGGTTGCTGAACAACATTTTTAAACCACAGTTTAAAGATGGACATCATTTTCCCATTACCTAAGGAACTTTCCAAGATGCTCAGGCCAATGATCTGAACCTCGACTGTCGTAAGGGGTCTCGCCTCTGCCTTTCCGCTTCTTAGAACCTCGGCCTCTGCCATTATCCACTCCTGAATTTAGTCTTACTCGAATGCATTTTGACGAGGCATCAGGTCCATCTACTGTGTCGGTAACTAAGAACTTGAGTCTTTCTTTGAAAAAGTTATGCACTGCCTGGAGGGTGGAAATAGTTAATAAAATATGCATGCTATTAAATAATAAGTATGCAGATAGGGGTGGGCATCGGAACCGGGTACCCGTTTTTGGAACCGGAACCGATGTTATTGGTTCCGGTTCCTAAAATACGGAACCTATCAAGACTGGTTCTGGTTCCGGTTCTCATTTTTTTGGAACCGTTACCCGCCGGGACCGGGTCAGAACCGGAACCGACGTGTACCCGCTAGTTTTAAATAAAAAATATGTTTAATATTATAAGACTATATTTCCTTTTAGGTTAGACTTTTAGGTTATTTGTTAAGTGTTCACGACTTGATGTGAAGTATTATGGAAGTCGTTTTGTTGCTATCAAAACTCAAACTTTCTAGTTTATTTATATAATAATTCGTTTTTATCGTATTAGCTTTGACTATTTGTTGTGTTTATTACTTTAAGTCGGTAAATTTTTATCGGATTAGTTTTATAGTTTATAATTACATTTTTATCGTATGCAATGCAAAAAAAATTAAAACCGGGTACCCGGAACCGGTTCCAGTGGTTCCGGTTCCAAAATATAAGGAACCGGTGTTAGCGGTTCCGGTTCCATGAAAATTAACCGGGTACCCGGTTATGCTCGCCCTTATGCAGATACGCATCAGGGCATTTATAGTTCCTCAAAGGAAAGATTGAGAAAAGAAATTTCTACCGTCCGGTGGACTTTATCAGAACTTGGAGAAAGAACAATGGATGTAGTTCCATCTTCAACATCTGAATTAATTTTATCTATAAATTCCTTCAGAGAGTTGGCATCAGAGTCACCAACTAGATCTCTAAACAATTCGATTTCAGCACCCTGGTCACTTTTCAGTTGATCTGGCATCTTCGTTTCATGATCCTCTGCTGTCTGATTCATCAAAAACATAGATCATCAAAACACAATGCAAATGAAGATACAAATAATGGTAGGTTAGAAGATAAGAGACACTAAAAGACCTCCACCGGCGCATCTAAGGAGGTCAAATGAACAACGTTTCCATCCAAGTCTACTTCATTGACTACAAAATCGCAATACCTGTAGACATAAAAGATATCAAAATAAGCATAAAAATCCGTTTACTTACCAAAGAGAAGTTCTGAAAATTATATCAAGAACAAATTCTACAGCCTGAGTAAACAGTTGAACAAAATTTTAAACCACAAGGGTGGTGCCTCAATGGTTTGAGCTTGGGCTCCAAAGGTCAACAGTACCAGGAGGTCCCAGGTTCAAATCCAGGGAGGGGTAAAAAAAATCCCCTTGTGCCACGGAGGTTCAAATGCGGTGACTCCGGGCTACTCGTGCAGCGGGTAGTCGCCCTGGGATTAGTCGGCTCACATAGCGGGCTGGATATCCAGGTTAATCAAAAAAAAAAAAAAAAAAAAAAAATTAAGCAGTCCAAATAATCCAGCTGAATTAGTAAAACCCATGAGCACAAGCACTAACGATCCTTTACAAATTTAACAGTGTATAGCCCAACAGGCTTACTCAAGTGGTAAAAAACTGCTAATCTCAATTCACATTTGTGTATTGTCAGGTGAATTAGTAAGAGTGCAGTGCAACAATGGGCCAAAAGCTGAAGTTTCAACCCTAGTTTTCCCTTGTGTTTGGAGAGAAAAAATAGAGTAATGCAGCATAATACCCTCCTTCCCAAAAGTCCAGAGTCAAATAAAACTATTTCCAATGTCAAAATTGATACTTAAAGAACGTTTTGGTTGAAGAAGAAAAAATGCCACAACACAACCACATTAAACCACAAAAAAACCATTAACATAAAAGCACTTCGAAGTTACAAAACTAAAAATGTCTGGTTCAAATTTTGATTTCTAAAGAACCAGGTTAACCTACAAATCAAAATGCATACTCTTCATTTCAATTGAGTGAATATTTGTTGTAAACTCTAATGCAATTTTATCACAACGTAAAATTATCATCAACCTTACGGCTTTAAACTACCTGTTTAACCTTAAAAATCAAAGCGTAAAAGAAACCCCCATGTTCTGTGTGATAAGGGGAACAATTACACAATAAAGAGAAACATTTCCACACAAAGGAAAGTTATACGAACTCAAATGCTGCAGGAAATGAAAGGGAAAGATGAAACCTTTGCTTGAGAATGCCTCGAAAACCAGGGAGCGGGGAGATGTAGCAGGAGATCCCGACGTCGGATTCTTCGAGGGGGGAATTCATGGCTGCTGATTGTGATTGTGATTGTGATTGTGATTGATTGAAGCAGTAGGGTTTTAGAAGCAATGGCTGTTGGAAGGAGGAGGGTTTTAGTTGTCGGTGGCAAATAGTGGGGAAGGCAGCATGGAGGGTAAGCAATCCCATGTTTCTATGTAACATGTTACAAGTTACAACAACCCCAAATTGTTGGGAGGCTTTTTTCCATTTTTTGTTAGAATGTAGAAGATAATTTGGTTTGCGGAATTTTTTTTATTTTTTTTTTAATGAAATTGGAATGAAGATTTTCTATGGTTAAATTTTAATTATTTTATTTGGTTTATATATTGAAAATATAAGAGTTCATCGAATTTCATTGACTTCATCAGGTTAAAGATTTAACCATTTCATTGGATATCCCAAATATTCTAATTATTTAACAATTCCATCCAATCAAATACGTGATCAAATTCTACTAAATTTCTTTTAAATTCCTTTGATGGATTCTAAATCTATCGAATTCCATGTTGTGAACCAAACATTCCTTTATAGTTTCAGTTGAGATTTCTATTTATTTTTTTGTTAATTATGGTCTTTGGGGTATCGAAGTACTCATCGGGTATGAACAATATTGAATTGGACTGGACGGTAATGTGTATCTTGTATGAAAGGGATTAAATAGTATTGAATGGGACCGAATTAAATTAGGCAAGTGGGAGTGAGTTAGGTAAGAAAAAGAATTACGAAAGGTTTATGCTTTTAAACTGGTATGGGTATTTTACTAATTTATTAATCTTATTTCATTTTTTTAATTTTGGTTTCGTTTGTTTGGTGGAATAAAAATTATGTTTTTGTCTAACTGACTATTGTCTTGGCAACTCTAATATAGCACCAAATGTAGGACATCAACGTATTTACTGGAACCTTAAGATAACAATAAAAAAAAATTCTCAATTACATAAAAAAATCAAGTTTAGCTTTAATTTGTTGGTCAAGGTGATTTAATGGGTTAATTTGAATTAGCTTTGAAATTGATTTGAATGGCATTTTGTTTTTTAAGATGTAATATTTATTTTTAATGATAATGATATTTGGTCAATTATGATCATTTAATAAGATAATAAATTAAAGAGTAAACTCTAATTTTGGTCCCCATGGTCTAATGATTTATTTAAAAGTGACACATAAACTTTGATAACTCTAAGGGGGTGTTTGATTCGCAGAATGGAATTGGAATTCATCAAAGGAATTTGACTTTGAAGGAACTGGAAAGGAATTTGATGGAATTTGACCACACGTTTGGTTGATAGGAATTGGAATGGAATCTCGTAAAACAAAATAAATATGCATTTATCAGGGGTGAGGTGACAATTGTGACAACGACATTAGTGGTGTGGTGGTGAGTAGGTGAGGTGGGGTAGGGGGTGGGGGTGGGTGGCAACTACAACGGTAAAACATACTGGCGTGGTGGTGATGGAGGGTGAGGGTGAGGGTGGGGGTGGAGGGTGAGGGTGGGGGTGGGGGGTGGAGGGTGAGGGTGGGGGTGGGGGCGGGTGGCGACTACAACGGTAAAACATAGTCGCGTGGTGGTGATGGAGGATGGGGGTGGGGTGGCGTTAGCGATGGGTGGGGTAGCGATGGTGGTGGTGGTGGTGGTGGTGGCGGATATGTTGCCGACGAGGGTGGTGCGGGCAAGGAGAGGGTGGTGGTTAAATTTATTTTTGTCTTTCTAAATGAAAATTATAGATTATCTTACATTTGCCACGAAATGGAATTCAAAATCCTTCACATATGCTAAGGAATGATCAATTCCCTCAATCATGGAATTCGGTGGAATCCGATGGATTCCAATCAATTCATTCCGCGAACCAAACATCATTAAAGAATTTGGTCAAAGGAATTTGTCATTCCAATTCCATCAAATTCCATTGAATTCCGCGAACCAAACGGCCCCTCGTAACTCCTGTGAGGACGGTGTCTTCTTCTTCCAACAGAATATTTGCAAGTTATGCCCCCCCCCCAAGCATCTCTCGATGTGCAGCCGTGGTTTTCATCCCCCTCACAGCTCACCTGCAACCCAAATCCTACCCCTCCATTTCACGCACTCGAAGCATCGGGATGAGAAACACCTACAGGTTAATGACGATGGTGAAAGTATAGATGTCGGCCAGGATGTTGAAGACCTCGCCGAGGGTTTTGTTGCAGAAGTTATAGTCTTTTTGGGATACTTGTGCTTACATACTCACGGTGGATAAAATAGGCAGAGAAGTGAGAGATGAGAAAGACCTAAAGTTTGGAGACGTTGGTGAAACAATTGCCGACAACAATGATAGATTTGATGATGAAGATGGTAAGTAGAAACCATATCACCCGTTAGTTGGAGATGGGCTACTCCGAAAATGGTGGTGATGATCCTCCATGTTAACTCCTTGGTTCATCTCCCCGCCTGTTGGTCCCAAAGGAGTCTACAAGAGTTCAATGATATAGAAACAGTTTGTAGAAGGGGAGGGGTTGAATACAAACACACAGATTTTTAGTTTTTACATTAGTTTATATTGAATAAACAAATTTACAGTTACAAGCGGAATTAGAACAACTAAACCTATTCTATTGTAACTTAAGAAATCACACAGTTTGTTGCACAAGGAAATGAGAAAGAAAAGAGACAGAGGTTTTAGAGATAGAAAGTAGCATGCATGAAGATGAAGAAGATATCTTCATCTTATTTATACCCGTTTGCATTTAATGCAAGACAAAAGGTATATGCCATGTGTCAAGCTTTCATAAGAAGCTTGTCCTTTGTTCAAAAGCAACCATGCTTTTGGCTGTATGTGAATAGTACCATATCAGATATGATGGAGACATAAGAGACAATTCGTATGTCCTTTTCTGACATAGTATAAGGTTTGACTTTTGTGCATTGAGGATAAGATCAACTTTAATCTGGTTTGAGAACCTTCACTTGATCGCTGAACTTGAAACTTCAAGGATGAACTTTCATAGTATCGCTGAGGCTTGACAAGATTTCACACTTTGGTTTAGATAATCCTTGCTATCACTAAACCGCTTCAGATCATTAGCTGATTATCTCTTTCTTCAACTTGGTCTTCGACTTTCGCTGAATGTCCTTTTGGTATGTTAGTTGATCTTCAGAGGTAGACTTGAGGTTCCTGATTTTCAGTGATCACTGATAGCGATCAGCGTATGCTATCGCTGAATTTGAACTTAAGTCTACAAATGGAATTCACTAAGTATATAGAGGAATCATATTCAAATCACTAAGAGGAGTTATGATCAACATTCTCCCCCTATTTGATTATGATTAAGCAACATAGGAAAATTGCTTGAAAGAATTAGTAGGGACTTAAGGAATGTTGAAGTAAATATTTATAAGTACTAATCTGTGAGATCTTTTTTAGCTAATCTATTATATCTATTGAGTTTCATTTATAAGGATATGAAAACACAATTTTTACAAGTATAGAGGCTTTAAGTACATTCACTGATTTAAATTTCAGAGAGAAATATCAGTGAGTAATGAGATTTGTAAAGAAATTAGAACTCTTATGTTCATTGTCCCATTTACTGTTTTCAGGGATCTTTTTAGTACACAATTGGAGTAGAGTACTTCATTTGAAATTTCATTAAAAAATAATTTGAAGAATTACATAGAAAATGAAATTAAAAATTTGTAAGATAAGAGTACAATAAGCTGAAGAATACTACAAAGGAAAAGACGACTATAGATCAATCAGAGAGTCTTTCATGTCTTCTTCGTAGTTCATTTTCATAGATCTTCTTTTGTCGATTCATCAGAGGATCATCTGACCAGCAGTAATGATGCATGATCTTTATGAAAGCTGATAGAGCCTTGCTGACTTCTCTGTTTCTGAAGAATCCTAAGAATCCTTCATTATCCAAGTAAATCATACCAGGTTCAAGGAGTGTGATGATTTCATTTTTTTCATATCTTTGATCTTGAGGGATAGAGGAGTTTAGCATTGAGACGTCAGGGATTTCAAGATGGCCAAGAATGCTTTCATAGTTGAATTTGGTTTTATGATCGCTTTTAGAAGATGACCCTCCTTCAGCGTTTGATCTTCTTCTTTTGGTAGGCTCAGGGAGTGGAGGAACTTGCACATGCTGTAACATCCTCTGAAGTAGCTGATCCAATGCTCTTTCCACCACATCTTTGAATTTTGATTTGGAACCCTGAATGACATCTCTGATTTCTAGCCATTCAGAGTATCCATAGAATTTCAAGAACTTGGCTTCTTCTTTTTCAAAATTCGCATGCCTGTACATTCGTACATATACCTTCAGACCACTTCTCTTGGAAGGACGTCCTTCAATGGTTGCACGAATGATTTTTGAGTCAGACCGTCGAAAATTGAATCGTTCAGTGCACCAACGTAGTTCTTTTTCTCTGTGGCTTGTCTCTTCACTGGTTAGTGCATTTAAGATCTTTTCTTGAGCAAGGATAGGATTCACATTTAGATTTTCTTCATTCAGTTCTCTTTGTGCCAGAGCTTCAACGACTCTTTTACTTTTCTCGTTCAGCTTTTTAGTTGCTTCATCTCTTGCAGCATCCTCCCTGAGTATCTTTCTTGCGAGCTCAAGATCATTCTCTGTTTGCTTCATCTTTTCATCCCTGATTCTTTGAGCTTCAAGAGCCTGTGCTCTCTCCTCTTTAGATAGGAAGTAGAAATCATCCATCACGTTGATAGGCACAGGGTTTTCTGGTTCAACAGTGGGCATCCTTATTCTTTTGGCTTCAAGTTCCCTTAGGAAATTTATTCGCCTTTCTTCTTTTTCAGGCTCACTTATTAGAGGTCTTTGTGCACACCGTCTTGGAATAAGGCCTTCTTCATCTTCAGAGTCAGAATCAGATATGTACACAAACTGCTCCTCTGATGAAGGTTTCTTCCAAAAGGTGGAGTCCTTTGGGGGACTAGACTTACTGAGAATGGGAGAGAGGTTGATCAGAACCAAAATTTGGAGGAGAGAAAGATGGATAGGTTGGGGGTTCAGAGATTGGAGTAGTATAAGGGATAAGGAGAAGAGTTACCTTTGCAGCGGTCTCCCCCTCAGATAATGGAATGGTGGCATCAAGATCTACCACTTCCTTTCCTTTGCCTGATGGGTTGGACGGATCCTGAGAGGAGTTGGTCCGTCCCCCAAAAGCTCCTTATAGATCACTTCAGGCATGAAGTTTCCTGGTCTACTATTTTTAAAGTGCTCAAAAGCACCAGGAGGGATGTCATCATCATCATCTTCATCATTTCCTCCATAATGAGGGATTTCATCGTTATCTTCATCATCGTCTTCTTCCTCCTCGTCATCTTCTTGTTCAGTTTCTTTTTCAGCAACGTTGGAAGGAGGATCTCGCTGTATGTAGGGAGATATCTGAGTGCCAGGGACTGTTTCATTGACCTGTCCGATTATCTCATCAGCGATTTCTTTGGCGCATCTCTCCCCGTCGATGTTGTCAGCGATGAGAACATGCACCACCAGTGTGCACAAATTGAACCCAATGTCCTTAAGAGACTCGGTGTGCATAGTCTGGGTTTGGAGGACTTGATTCAGCGAGGTCCGATCAGCAGCAATGAAGGATGAACCAGCCTCAGAGAGCTTAGTCAGCATCTGCATCATATCGGACTGAGTCTTCTGAATAGACTCTAGCACAAGGTTTTGTGCTTCCACCTGTTTCTCCAGCTTGGCAATTGCTTACTCATGAGCCAGATTGTCCACTTTCACTAACTGAATGTCAGTGTAAACGTTATTTAATGTGGCCTTCATGCCTGTAGCATCAGCGACCGTCTGAAAGATGTACTCGGCAGACGTCTGAAGGTTGTCTACCCTGGCCCTTGTGAGAGCACATTCCTTGACCAAGAAGTCAATAGCAGGGAATCTGGAGCTGAGAATAACAACCTTTGGAATGTCAACAGTGAAGGGAGGAAGTTTGGAGGCAAACTTCTCTTGCTTGATTTGGCGCAGGTCTGCAACAGTCTTTGGTTGCTGAGGTGATTTTCCTTTGCTACCGCTGGAGGGAGCAGCAGTAGCAGCCGTGGTGGTAGTAGTGGTGGTCGCTGAGGTGGAGACTGGAGGTGCGATACTTGATGACAACATAGACAGAGCAGCCAAAAAGAGCTATGGGTTAGATGAAGGGTGACAA
Source organism: Silybum marianum (assembly GCA_036898165.1). Lineage (NCBI taxonomy): Eukaryota > Viridiplantae > Streptophyta > Magnoliopsida > Asterales > Asteraceae > Silybum > Silybum marianum. The sequence continues at coordinate 17,336,575 of CM072530.1, read as the reverse complement.
TACATGTTATTTACCTTGAGAGTATCACGAGGATTACTCTCAGGGACAACGTATACGACGGTAGTGTCATGTGGATCACTAGCCTATGTCTTAGTATGTCTGTGAGAGACATGCTGAGGTCCTGTCAAAATGGCTTTCCAAAGTTCAGATTGTCGAAACAACACTGAAGTTTGGACAACGTGCGATTCAACATCAACAGAGACAAGTACAACTATCTCTGAATCATATGCTTGTGTAAGGACCAAAAAAGAAATGGTGGAAGAAGAAGAGAGGGCCGTTAATGTAGTACCTGATCCAGCTTCAGCAGAGCTGGTTATAACACTTTCAGTGACTGGAGTCGCTGAAAATGAGGGTAGTGCTGAAGAAACGACAACGGATGCAGGGACCAATGGTATTACGCCTGAATCAGAGAGGGAAGTCTTTTGAGAGACTCCCTTCTTTGGTTTCTTTGCCGCCGGTTTATGAGCGATGGTCTTTTTGTGACCATCGGTCGGTTCCTTTCTTTTAGAGGGAGTGGAGGTGTTTGGGATACTCACTGATGGGTCGTTCAGTGAGACGGACACATATGCTGCTGCTCCAATGAGTTGCATCATGTTAGGAGTGTAGGGAGCATCATCTGGATGGACATTAATGTCCAGAGACTTCTTGCCGACCATGGAGAAGCTTTGGTTGGCGACCTTTGGATATTCCTCCTTGAAGGCAAACTCCATGATGGTAGCAAAGAATCTAGGGTACGGAATGAATTGGTTCCTCTTCCCATCTTTCACCCTATTGTACATGTCGCTGAATATGTAGTACGCATAGTTCAGCTTGTAGTTTGTGCAGAGAGCGAAGCCAAGATCTTGGAAGTGCTTGCTGGCTTGATCATGAGAGCCAGTCTTGGAACCCAAGCACTGAATCACTTGGGTAAAAATGTATTGCCAGCAAGCTGGAAGGCGCTTCTTTTCCATCTACGAACCCACATATTTTGCTTCAGGGTTCTCCCAAACATAGCCAATAGAGTCTAAAAACTCCCCTATCTGCTCCTTGGTGGGCTCAGAGGCCCATTGCTGATTCTTACCTCTTGAAGGGAGGTGAAGAGCATTCCTGAGAAATCCCGAAGTGAGGCGAAGGAGCCAAGAGTGGGGATTGTGAAGGCGATTGCAGGGAGCTTGTTCCCCTTATCCATAGTGAGTGTTATACAGTGAGCGGTGTACCAGAGAGCTTGAAGATGAGCAGTTATGCCAATGGGGTTGTGCACAAAAGCATACATTAGTGAACAAGTCTTGATGAAAGTTGCACCATCATTGAAGTGAGGTTTGTCAGCAGGGATGTCCACCAAAGCCAAGTAGTTGCATGACTTGAAGGTTGCTTGTTCCAAGTCGAAGAGGCAGGCAGGAGCTTTTTCAAGGACAATCGGGGCACGCTCGTCAACTTGAGTAGTTTTGCTTGAAGAAGCCATTTCTGTTTCAAAGATTGGAACACCAAAGAGGAAGATCATGGTTTAATATAGAAGGAATAAACCAGAATATGTCTTTGGTACAAAGATTACCAAAACTTGTAGAAGAAAAACAAGTGTTTTGATGAACAAAGATCAAAATACTTGTTATTAACACAATTTTTAGAAAAGGGTTTTAGAAAAACTTGGTTAAGAATACCAAAAATGGTCTTCTGTTCTAAGACGAATCCATAACAGGTTTTGAGAAAGGATTAGGGTTTTATCACATTTATTTTAGATTTAAAACAGGATTTGATTAAAAGTTAGAAGTTATAAATGTAGAGATGTGATAAACGACATTGTTGTTTTAAATAAAGAATAAAAGGTTAGATCAAACCTTGAAAGTGAAAAACAAAGAAAAAATGCACAAGTGCGTGTTCTTGGTGTTCTTGAAGAAAGCTTGAAGATTCGAAGGAGATTCTTGCTTTTTAGAGAGATATGAGCGCGTTAGATTGGTTGCTGAAATAAGTTTTAGGTTCCCCGTAATGAGATTTCATCCATTCATTCAACTCCTCATCTTCTTCAGGGATAGAAGTAGAATTTAATGGGCGTGATTCATCAAAGTTGACGTGCATAGATTCTTTAACGTGCTGTCTTCTCTTGTTGAAGATTCAGAAAGATTTGGATACAAAAGAGTATCCAAGGAATATCCCATCATCAGCTTTTGGATCAAACTTACCCAAATGATCTCTGTCATTCAGAATGTTGCATCTACATCCAAAAATGTGTAGATATTTCAGAGAGTGTCTTCTTCCATGAAATAGTTCATAGGAGGTCTTCTTGAATTGCTTTACTATCAGGGAAAGACTCTGAGTAAAGCACGCTGTATTGACAGCTTCAGCCCAGAATTGAGTAGGTAGATGCGATTCGCTGAGCATTGAGCGAGCTGCTTCTATGATCGTTCGATTTCTTCTTTTAGCGACACCATTTTGCTGAGGAGTTCTCACAGATGAGAAGTTGTGAGTGATTCATTTTTCTTCAAAGAAATTAATCAGAGTACTGTTTTTGAATTCAGTACCATGATCACTTCTCATGGAGCGAACGATAAGATTGTTCAGGACTTCCATTCTTTTAATAAATGCAATAATTACATCAAGTGTATCATTATTGGATCGAAGAAAGAATACCCATGTGTATATGGAATATTCATCAACTATCACAAGAGTGTACTTCTTTCCAGATAGAGATTGGACGTTAACAGGTCCAAATAGATCCATATGGAGAAGCTGAAAAGGTGAGGTCACTGAGGAAACTTGTTTAGATCTGAAAGAGGCTTTTGCCAATTTTCCCTTTTTACAAGCTGAGCAAAGAGATTCATTTGCAAAGGTATGATTAGGAAGATCCCTGACAAGTTCTTTTTGAGACAATTCATTGATCATCTTAAAGTTCAGATGAGAGAGTCTTTTGTGCCATAACCAGTTTATATTTGAGGAGGCCCTGGAGATGAAGCACATGTTCTCGGAGTGAGAACTATTCATGCTAATGACATATACATTCTCAACTCTTTTGCCTGTTAAGGCAAGTTTGTTATTAGAGTCAGTGACAGCGCATCTATTTTTTAGAAATAGAACTTTGAAATCTTTGTCACATAGCTGACTAACGCTCAATAAATTGTGCTTTAGTCCTTCAACGTAAGCGACTCGACTGAATGAAGTGGCTCCATTGGATAGAATTCCATAACCTTTAGTGTATCCTTTGCCATTTCCATCGAAGGTCACTAAGGGACCAGCTTCTTCCTTGTATTCAGAGAGCAGAGATTTTCTGCCAGTCATGTGGCTTGAGCATCCACTATCAAGATACCAGATACCTTTGGCACTCTGCATACAACAGAAGGATTAATTTTTCATAGGTACCCATATTACTATGGGTCCTTCTTTGTTAGTGGAAGGTGTGGCGGAAGAGTTACTAGCTGACAGATTCTCTTCAGTGGATATCTTCACCTTGGAAGGTTTCCCAACCTTGGTGGATTTCACTCCTGCTGATTTATCAGCTTGAGCTACTTTCTTTCCATGAGCTAATTTTTCAGCTTTGGTAGCATTAGGGTATTTGCTGGCAATGTGGGCAGTCTCACCACAGTGATAGCATTTCCTATATTTGTGAATAGGCTTGGGATAGAAAGATTTCAGAGTGCAAGAAGAAATATTTTCAGGAGCAGAACCAAGAATTCCTTTGTCCGATGTTCTTGGGGGTATCACAATTTTTTCAGGGACAGGTGTAAGGTCAATCTTAATTCTGGGAGTTGATCTCTGAACTGATCCAGGGATTTTCTTCCCAGTTTTAGGATGACTTACTGAAGGAACAGAGGAGTTCTTTTTAGAAACGTGGTTAGGAACTTTGTTCTTGATCATTTTCTTAGAATCATTAGAATTAAGGATAGGCAGCTTCTCAGTTAAATGAGGTTTCTGAGAAGAAGGATCAGGGATTGAGGAGACAAACATTCCGAATGTCAACATGGAATGATTATTCTCTGATTTTTCTTTATCAGGGTTATATCCGAACCTACTTTTTACTTTTAGAGAGATTTGAGCATTGATGATCTCGCTGACTTTATCAGAGGCCTTGCACCATCCTTCGATGGTAGCTTTTTCAGCCTTAAGATCAACGATAGCCTTTTATCTTTCAGTGATAACTTGTTGTCTCTCAATGTTTATGGTTTATAGGAATGTTTACCTGGGTTGAAGGAGATTCTGAAGAAGATGTTTCAGAGACTTCTTCAGCTTCCTCAATTCTTGCCATAAGACAGAGAAAAGCAAGATCTTCTTCATCGGAGCCTGATTCATCAAATGTTTTGGCCCAATCATCTTCTTAGTTAACTTCTTCATCAATTAGACCTTTGCCCTTTTGCCGGTTCTTTTTCAGATCTCTGTATTTATTTTTCAATTTAAAATACTTTTCTTTTTTAGCAGAGTTCTGAGAGGAGGTGGGAGCAGCTACTTTCTTGGATCTACACTCACTAACAAAGTGACCTTTTCGCTGACAGCTATAACATATAGCAGATGCTTTTTCAGCGGGTAAATTTTTAGACTTATCAGAGTCAGTGATAGTAGAAGGTTTTCGAAAGCTGCTCTTTCTAGCAAATCTTCTAAAGTTGTTTGTTAGAAGAGCTAGAGAGTTAACAAACTCAGAGATGTCAGCATCAGTGAGTTCTTCTGAATCAGTTTGATTTAATTCAGTGATAGAGGTGATGGAAGAAGAAACTTGTTTTGAAGGTTCTACCTCTGAAGTCACTAGTGCCAAAGAAGTACTTTTGGCACCCTTGATATTATTTATGAGGTTTTTCCTTAAAACCTGAGATTGTTCTTCATTTAATAGCATTCCATATAAAGCACTAAGAGAGAGAGTTTCAAGAATCTTTAACAGTTTTAGACACGTAGTGTACACTCCCCATTGTTCAGGTAGTGCCTCCATGAATTTTGTCAGAATTTCAGCATTCGAATATTCTCTGTTGACAGTTTTCATATCAATCAAGAGACAGTTAAACTTTTGATGAATTTGAGAAAGAGTTTTACCTTTTAAGTGCATAAAACTTTCATATTGTCTTACCGGATTAATACATCTAGTGATTTGGACTTCATCAGTCACTTCATATTGAATACACAAGGTATCCCACATGGCCTTAGATGTTCTCATCTTCATTACAGAATGATAGACTTCATCTAGTAAAGACATTGCAATTATGGATATAGCTTTAGAGTCTATAGCTACTTCCTTTTTCTCATCTTCAGTCCATTGATCTGGAGTTTTGATGATTCTCCTTTTAGTGATGGCTGGAGTGGTAGTGGTGGCAGGAACACTAGCTACCAGGTCTGTAAGAAAAAATGGTCCATTTTCTAGATAGTAGGGGATCTTAGGATCTGACCCTACTAGGAATAGAGTCATTCTTTCCTTCCATAATGGAAAGTTATCACGGCTAAATCTTGGATGTTTAGCTAAAGACACATTATCAATGTAGTTTGTATTAGTATTAGTCATTTTAAAATAGTTTTGTTAACAGATATTTTAAAGATAAGAGAGAAACACTGCTCTGATACCACTTGTTGGTCCCAAAGAAGTCTACTAGAGTTGAATGATATAAAAACAGTTTGTAGAAGGGGGGGGGGGGTGAATACAAACACACAAATTTTTAGTTTTTAAATTAGTTTATATTGAATAAACAAATTTACAGTTACAAGCGGAATTAGAACAAGTAAACCTATTCTATTGTAACTTAAGAAATCACACAGTTTGATGCACAAGGAAATGAGAAAGAAAAGAGACAGAGGTTTTAGAGATAGAAAGTAGCATGCATGAAGATGAAGAATATATTTTCATCTTATTTATACCCATTTGTATTTAATGCAAGATAAAAGGTATATGCCACGTGTCAAGCTTTCATAGGAAGCTTGTCCTTTGTTCAAAAGCAACCATGCTTTTGGCCGTATGTGAACAGTACCATATCAGATATGATGGAGACATAAGAGACAATCTGTATGTCTTTTTCTGACATTGTATAAGGTTTGACTTTTGTGCATCGAGGATAAGGTCAACTTTAATCTTGTTTGAGAAGCTTCACTTGATCGCTGAACTTGAAACTTCAAGGATGAACTTTCATACTATCGCTGAGGCTTGACAAGACTTCACACTTTGGTTTAGATAATCCTTGCTATCACTGAACCGCTACAGATCATTAGCTAATTATCTCTTTCTTCAGCTTGGTCTTCGACTTTCGCTGAATGTCCTTTTGGTGTGTTAGTTGATCTTCAGAGGTAGACTTGAGGTTCCTGATTTTCAGTGATCGCTGATAGCGATCAGCGTATGCTATCGCTGAATTTGACCTTAAGTCTACAAATGGAAATTCACTAAGTATACAGAGGAATCATATTTGAATCACTGAGAGGAGTTATGATCAACACCGCCGATGATGGAGATAGATGAACAATGATGAGGGCCGATGGGATGTGGGGTTGATCACAGTGGGGGGGGGGGAGAGGGAAAGATGACAATAGAGATCACCCAATCAACAGGGAAAGGTAATTAGAGTTTACATCAATAGATGGATAATAACACAACAGCCTATTAATCTACATAAATATGAAACATAGATTATATTCGGGTGTTGCTAATATCCTCAAAATAATAAAGCTAGTAATTCCATGTATGTACACTAGAAATATTCCCAAAAAGATGCCTAGCTCGGCTCAACGCTCCTATCAACTCTTAGGAGCCCCGCTAGAAACGTCACCTGCTATACATGCCATTTAAGAAAAAGTGTTAGGCTTAACGCCTAGTGAGTAAAATATTTAAACAGATAAAGCCATAAAATATTTAAAATATAATAAGTGAGAGGCTTTATCCAAAATAACTTTAGTGGCAAGCTTACTCTTGATGAGCAAGGTTCTTTTCAAAGATAATGGGGGAGACCCATTATTACCATCCATAGTGACGGTTACTCGAGTAAGTCACATTTAGATGTTAAGAGTTCGTTCCAAGATCAAGGGATGTTGGTAGCAACCAATCATACAAGCAAATATGATCTCCGAGGGTCCTAGTCAGAACCTCACATAGGGTCAATGGCTTAATGGCAACAACCAATCATACAAGCAAGTACGGCCTGAGTTGACCTCATACGTGAACCAAAAAGGAACGACAATCCCGATTTTACACCGACTTATATGCCTATGGATTCATTACATTCTAGTCTAAAACAGGGCCGACCCTGACATCTTAGAGGCCCCGTGCAAGAAAATAAAAGTGGCCCTAATCTTTTTTAGTTGTATTATATTCAATTTTTCATCACTAAATTAAAAAAAACAAATATTTAAAGTGTGGAAACGTAAAATATTTATATATACAAGATTCAAATAAAAATAAAACTGACATTATATAATTAGATCAACTCTCAGAAATCTCCAACGATGTTAATAAGAACAAAAATTTAATTAATTAAAAAGCTAAAAATAGTCACATAATAAGTATATTTAGATGTCTATTTAATAAAAAAATCGATCGATGCACCTTTTTGACTTTGAACAAATTGTTCACATTTTTTTATTTTGACGTTTAGAATAATCTGATTCAAAATTTCTAGTTGGAGTCATCCTATTTTATATAAAACTATTTAATCATTATTGGTATATACAATAACACATATCAATAAAAAAATTATTTGAGTTATTGTTATTAAAAGAACACTAGCATAAATTTTTTGAAAACCTTAAAAGAACATATGTAAATAATCAAGCAACAAAGTTATAGAAAAAAACTAATAAAAAGATAATGGAAAAAAAACATTAATATAAGTTTTAGGATTTAAATGAATACATATATGGAATCGATTTCTACTCAAAATATATTGAATCAGTTTGAGTTAATTTGTCAAGAATACCTTAATGAAAAAGTAGCGAAATTAAAGAATTGAGAAAACGTACCATTACAAAGAAAGAGTAATTGGAGACATTAGGAAAAAAAATTAGGATGCCATTTAAAAAAAATCCCCAAAGTTTACTCCATAATGACCAAAATTGAAATCAAGTGACAACCATAAGGACTAAAATCGTATAGTTTAAAATATGGACTACTTTTGATATTAAATAGCAACCACAGGGACCAAAATTGTAATGAACCCCGAGTCTATTAGGTACTAAAAGAAAGCGCTTGCCACTCCACCAAGAAGGAAACTTGTTTCTTTTTGTGCCTTTGTTAATACATATATACTAACTATGTTATATATATAGATCGGAGGCCCCCTAAAATCGGAGGCCTCGTGCGGCGGCACTAACGACACACCCCCAGGGCCGCCCCTGGTCTATAAATCAAATACATCAAGCAAGACTTATTGATAATATTCCAAGTTTACACCAATGCTTTTCTTTCAGATTTGGACATTTACCAAAAATTAGGTCAAAATAGCTTGAGTTCTAAAATTAATTATTTCTTTGAAATAAACCAATACCAAGTAACTAGAACCATTTGTCATGCTCATTTTCAAATAAGAATCAAAATCCCCAAATATCATATTTTGGCCTAGCTCATCCAAAATCAACCAATACAAAAATATTTGAAATATAAGCTTTAAGGAAGTAAGTATAATCTTTTAGACATGTATAAAGCTTATAAAATAGTTTAGATTGAACTTACAAAGCTAGTGATGAGAAACCTTAGAAAACTCCCAAACTCTTGATGGAGATGACAACTTAGAGTAGAAGATGGAGAACACTAGCTCTTGAAGTCCATACCTTGAATCTCTAGCTTAGATGAGGAATAAATGCCTAGGATGGTTGGTGGAACTTGGAAGGGAGTTAAGCTGCAAAGTCGTCTTCAATGGGGAGGTAAGGAAGAAAACGAGTTTGAGATGAGAAATGAGAAACCGATAGCTGAAAATGTGACTTAATGGAGATTTGGACATTTCGGGCGATAGTGACATAGGCGATAGTGACATGTCACTATCACCGGTCACAATCGCCAAACATATACCGAGAGTGCGATTTTCATCAGATTTTGACTCCCCGCGATTGTACCATTGCACTATAGCCTGGCACAATCGCCTAAAATGTACCGAGAGTGTTTTTTTTAGTTTGATCATCAGGTGGTTCCCGACGATAGTGCCCTACGATTTTGACATGGTACTACAGCCTGTCACAATCGCCCAACTGGTACTAAGGGCGTTTTCGCTTCCGATCTTGGTTCCTTTCCTCGAATTCCCAGTATCCCAACATAAATCACTTGGAACACTCAAGATGGCTAACTATAATAATATTACGATACAAAATTATCAACTTTCATACAAAATTTTCGGGTGTTACACCCTTCCACTCTTGAATTTGATTTCGTCCTCAAAATCTCGAACTAAGTGAACAAATGTGGGTACCTTCTCTTCAAGTCTTCTTCCGCTTCCCACGTTATGTTGGATCCTCGATGATGCTTCCATTGAACTTTTACGATGATGATCTCCTTGTGACGTAACATTTTTAGACTTTCTCTCCTAAATCGCTTCTGGTTCCTCTATACATCGATTGCTGTCGACATGAATCTCTGTGAGAGGTATTACACTCTCGTCTTCTGCTAAACACTTTCGTAGATAACACACGTGAAATGTATTGTGTATTCTGGCCATCTCGGGTGGTAGCTCCAATTTATAAGCTTCCGTATGGTCGTTGATGCTCCGTCTTCACTTGCAAGCACGTCACACACTTCTCTACATAGTTGGCAACATCCAACTTCATGATGGGCCATCAATACGTCAACTTCAAGTCTCTATACATCTTTGTACTACCCAGATGAATTAAATATTTTGACTTGTGCGCGTCTTCTAGTAGTAATTCGCGATTACCCCCTATCTTGGGCACCCAAATACGACCTTAGAACAACTTCAAGCCGCGACCGTCTTCCATCAAGAATAAGTGTTGCTTTACCATCACCTCACTCTTGAGGTTCTCTTCCAAAAGTGCCTCCGCTTGGGATACCTTGATTCGGTCGATCAAACTAGACACTATGTTGATTCGTGTAAGCAGGGCACGCGTTCCACTACCGTACTCCTTTTGAATTAACGCATCCGCTACCACATTTGCGTTACCCAGATGGTAAAACAATTCACAATCATAGTCCTTCAGTAATTCAAGCCAACGCCGTTGCCTCTTGTTTAACTCCTTTTGATCAAATACATACTTTAGGCTTTTGTGATCGATATAAAGTGTGCACTTAGTAATGTAGAGATAGTGCCACCAGAATTTCAAGGCAAAGACCACTGCCGCTAATTCCAAGTCATGGGTAGGGTAGTTCTTCTCGTGCTCTTTGAGTTGCCTCGACGCACAGGCAATTACTTTACCTCTTTTCATTAACACACAACCTAAACCCATCTTTGATGCGTCGCTATACACTACAAAGTCCTTGGATCCTTCCGGTAAAGAGAGGATTGGGGCTTCACATAATTTTCTTTGTAGATTTCGAAAAGCTTTTTCTTGCTTTTTGGTCCAAACGAACTTCACGTTTTTCTTTGTTAACGCTGTCAAGGAAGAAGCGATCTTGGAGAAATCCTGCATAAATCTTCTATAATAACTCGTCAATCCCAAGAAGCTTCGTATTTCTGACGGACTCTTAGGCGGTTCCCAATTCATCATTGATTTTATCTTGGATGGATCCACTTTCACTCTGTCTTTAGTGACAATGTAACCCAAAAATTGGACTTCCTTCAACCAAAAGTCACACTTAGAGAACTTGGCGTACAATTTCTCTTTTCTCAAGACCTCTAGAACTTCTCGAAGGTTTTGCTCATGGTCCATTTCGCTCTTAGAGTAGATGAGTATTTATCAACGAACACGATTACCGACTTGTTGAGGAAAGGTCGGCATACTCGGTTCATCAAATGGCAATTACAAGAAATTCATAGTGGCCATAACGTGTCCTAAATGCCGTCTTCGCCACATCATATTCTCTCACTCTTACTTGGTGGTAACCCGAACGAAGGTCGATTTTTGAGAAACAACCCAACCCTTGAAGTTGATCGAAAAGATCATCAATTCTCGGGAGCGGATACTTGTTCCTCACGGTCGCTTTATTGAGCTCATGATAGTCGATACACATCCTCATCGTACCATCCTTCTTCTTCACAAACAAGACCGGAGCTCCCCATGATGACAAGCTTGTCCTAACGAACCCTTTCTCTACGAGATCCTGCAGTTGTGACATCATTTCTTGCATTTCAGACGGTGCCAATTGGTACGGTGCTCTAGCAATTGGGGCGGCTCCCGGTACAATCTCAATTCGGAATGTGACAATCTCAATTCGGAATGTGACAATCGGCTATGTCAGTGTCAATCTAATTATGTAATATCAATACACTTCCATATACAGTTTGCTCAGGTGTTCACTTTTCAACAGAGGGAGGGTATGTTGGATCCTCGTCATCGAAAGTATATAATGCCTCATATTTAGTAAATCTAATCACGTCCCTGAAATCCCAATTGTGTTTAATTTATGAAATCTTGTTTTGTTGACTTCTACCTTAGTCTTCAAGAGTTGCTTCTTTATAATTTATTCTTACGGACCATGTTGGTTGAAACAATCATCGTTAGAACCAAAATTGTAAGGAAATTGCCAAAGTAGAATTATATCGCAAATAAGCTAAAGATCAAGGGTTAGATTGTAAATTTCAAATATATATTTTCAACATTTAAAGTCTAACCCTTTAAATGGTCCTTAAAGTAGCTTATTTGTGCTATAATTTTACTTTGGTAATTTCCTTAAACTTTTGGTTCTAACCATATATTGTTTCAGCCAACATGGTCCTTAAGAATAAACTATAAATAATTTAGTCCTAATGAACAACTCTTGAAGACTAAGGTACAAGTCAACAAAGCACAATTTCATAAATTGAACACAATTGGGCTTTCGGATACAAGATTACATTTACTAAATACGGGGTATTATAGAAAGGATCCATCCTTCTTCAGTTCATGCTTCAAAGGTCAATTTCTAACCCCCCATGGTTGTGTTATGTTTCTTAAATTTCATGCATGTGGATCCTTGGTGAGAATTTTAAATAGTTAAAATTGTTATATGTTTATGATTTCGTTGCCACGATATAAAATTATTTTAAATTATCATACAAACCCTAATCGCTAGCACTAGGATTAAATTGCGTTCACGAATAACAATTAAAAATCATTCAGAACACCAATACGAGGCAGAGTGTAAGTGTGTAACTCATTGTAAATGTGTAACACCCATAATTTTCGTTACTATCTTTCATTTTGGGTTCATCTTTAAATGTAGCTCGTTGGTGCTTATGTTAATCTCATTTGAATGTTTTTTGGGCGTTTTAGTGTTAGCGCTTCGAAACTCAAGGAAATGATTGGTTAAAGAGAGAAAAGTGGCCAAGCTAGTTTCGAAGTTAGTTTCGGAGTTGAAACTAACTTGAAAACTAGTCGACAGCTCTATTTGGGCTAAAGTTAGTTTGGTCGCTAGTTGTAACTAGCGAACGCCTCTGCCAAACATTTTAGGGGCTGAAAATCAGAGTTTTCCTCATTTTAGCAATATCTCTCTCATTCTACTCTGATTTGGGTGATTCAAGATGGTATGGTTTCGTATTTTGATGATCTTCAACATGGAAACAAAGATGAGTAAAGGTTATTGGATGATTTTGGGAGTTCATAGAAGTGAAGGTAAAATCACATCTTTAGTTCTTTGAATCTAGGGTTTGATCCTTTTGTACCAACAACTCTCATTCTTTATATTAAGTTTTTTTATATGTTTTAGGAGTAAAGGAAATGTTCTTGAGAAGATTTTCACCATAGATATGGAGGTCTAGCTATAGGAACTCAAGTCTCCAACTTTGGAAGCTCAAGATTGGGGTAAAACCTAGATTTAGCCTAAATCTAGCAAGGTGAGAAACTATATACATGCCAAAGAAGTCCATTTTGAAGTATTAACATGTTTTACTTATTATTTATCAAATGTGTGGGTATTTGGTGAGTTTTGCATATTTGGTATGCTTGGTTTATAAATCATGTAAAATGCTTATACTTGGGTTTTAGACATCTTGATAAATAAAATATAAGTGTGGGTTGTTTTGATGTTTTATCTCGTAAAGGGAGATCATTTGATGTTATATGCATCTTTGGAGTACTTGATTTATAAACCGTTGAAAAATATATGTTATTGCATTATGAGACATTTCAGATATATGCGTGTACGATTACATTTGAAAAATGTTTTGTGTAACACCCTCAAAATTTGGAAAGAGCGACTAATTTAAAATTTTCATCAATACATCAATTAAAGGGGTAAGTCCCTTTCCTATTAATCAATACATAATTTCTTCGAATAACGAATCTAACATTTACATCATAAATGATGCTCCAAGCCTTACATCGAAAACTAAATCAAGAGCGAGTGTTACTAAAACCCAATACCAGTCGTTAATTTTTGAAACTAACGACATCACCAAACAGATCAATCTTTAACGTGTATCTATCTAGAACTTTGCTCATCTTGGTGTCACTAGAACAAACCCCAACACGGACCTGATGCACATGCCGACAGAGGAAAAAAGGTTAGGCTTAACATCTAGTGAGTTCAAGAATTTACATCATAATTATAAAATGGGTAAAACCGAAAGACTGCCTATTTAAACAATAGTTTCTTAATAAATTGACTACCTCATAAAGCAACCTCTTTCCAAAGACCACCATTTTCGTAATAAAAGCTTTAGATCGAAATATCGTTAGTGTTGAAAGCTTTAAATAGAAATACTCGTTTCAATACGAACTCTATACCCTTTACTCACTCAAAACGTGAAGAAGTTTCAATGCTCCAATAGCAAACTTGGACAAGAATCTATTATCAAAAATACGAAAACATGGTTAGGCCTCAATAATTCGATAGTATAAATTATGGATAACACAACATACTCCAAAAACGTCACTAAAAACAATGGATAAGACTCTATACCCACAACGACACCCTTTGACAATGGGAGAGACTCGATTCCCATGGTTAGTGGCGGAACATACAAGTAGGCCACATATTTAAATTTATTATTCATTAAAATCAACCACTCCAGGTCTATAGTTTAATGAGTTAACAAACTCAACAACCCTATGTCTATTGCTCGTATAGGTCTCAAACTCAACAACTCCATGTCTATCGCTCACGTGGGTACCAAGCTCAACAATTCCATGTCTATCACTCACGTGGGTACCAAGCGCAACAACTCCATGTCTATTTCCTATTTAGGTACCAACCTCAAACAAGGAATTGTGATTCCATTTTCAAATAACAACTCGACTCTTATGCCTATGGATCAATTGCATTATATTCTAAAATTACATGACACCAAATGAATGACCACACACTCAAAGCACGTAATGTTCCAAATAAATATGCCATATCTTAGTATAATCTAAAAGCCCAAGATAGAGCAATTTAAACTGGACAAGTGTCCTCAAGACTCATTTTAGTCAAAACCGAGCAAAGCTCAATAACTCAACACTTATGTGATTGCCCAAAATAAACATCGTTGGTTGAGGCAAACCATTTCCCAAAAGAGATCTCATTATCATATTTCCAAAATGCCTCATAATGCAATAACGTGTATTTTCCAACAGTTTATAAATCAAATGCACCAAAAACGCATTGACACCAAACAACCTCCATTTATGAGATGAATCATCAAAAGAACCAACACATATGTTTTATTTATTAAGATGTCCAAAAACCCAAATATAAACATTTTACATGATTTATAAAACCAAATATCCCAAATATGCAAAACTCTTCAAATAACTCATACATTTGATAAATTGCAAGTAAAACTTGTAATACTTTAAAATGAACATTTTTGGCATGTACATAGTTTTCACAAAGTAACTTGAACTCACCTTGCTAGATTTAGGCTAAATATAGGTTTTACCTCAACTTGAGCTTCCTTTAAAGAAGAGTCCAGATCTGCAAGCATCCATCACTAGAAACCTTATCTAGTTCATAAACAACCTAAAATACACCAAGAATAACTCCCAAAATCAAATCTATATAAACCCGAGTAAAAAACCACAAATCTTCCAAAATCATCAAAACCCCAAAATAAGTAAGATGCCCCAAAATAAATATTCTAAAGAACTAAATAGGAAGGTTTCGGCAAGAAAAAGGGTTTAGAAGAGTTAGAATAACTTACAATCCCGTTTTAGGGAAGAACCTAAAGCTCGGTCAACAATGGTGACGAGAAGTTTGGAGAAGATAAACTGGTAAGCTTGGACTTGAGCAATACTCGAAATCTTTAGGTTAGATGGTGAAGTAATGCTTTGGAAATGCTCGGGGAAAAGGAGTAAAACCTCCAAAAAATCGGAATGGATGAGAGGGGGGAGAGAATTTCGTGAAGGAGAAAAGTTATGAGGAAAAAGAGCTGAAAATATGGTTTTGAGGGGCTTACTGCGCCCAAAATTGGTCTACGCAACCTGGCGCACGACCCGAGAACGCAGCATCGCGCACGCGTTTAGGTGCTTTCGAATAATATGTTACGCGACTTCCCACTCGACTTCAGGTCGCGGGGAAGGTCGCGCGGTTTGGAAAATTCGCCCAGTAAACTCTTTTCAAGAGTATAAGCTGCCAAAACCAAACCCACAAATTCCAAATATGTTTCTAAACTCAAAATCCTAACCTAAGGTCACTTAAGCTCACAACAGCATCCCAACCACGTAAATATGGAATACTCCAAATTCTCAGGTGTTACACTTTGTCCCAACCAATGTCGGGTTTTGAGTTAATCATGTCTTAGAGCACGCGTTTGCATAAACATTTGTTAAATACGTTTTGTATTGATGATTTTCATGTAATAGGCAATTGGGTTGATGAGCTGTTGGGTTTGTTTTACTCTATGTTGAGTTTATCCTCATGATAAGCTAAAGACTTGGATAGAGTTGATGCTTATTGTTATGTTTGGCTAAAGACTTGGATAGAGTCGATGCTTATTGTTATGTAGGGCTAAAGACTTGGATAAAGTTGATGCTTATTGGTTTTGAGCGTTGAACCTCATTCACATTTTGATTAAGTAATGGGTGTTGAGTTCATATTATAATGAGTATTTTTTAATCTTGCATCACGAAAATGGTGGTTTTGGGAAAAATGTTGCTATTACGATGTAGTCATTCCAAATGAAAAATTATTATTTAAATAAGCAGTCTTTCGGTTTGTATTATAATTATGATAAAAACTATTGAACTCACTAGGGTTAAGCCTCACCTTTTTATTTTGTCGGCATGTGCATCGGGTCCTCGTTGGGGGTGGTACTAGGAACACTATGTTGATCAGAGTGCTAGATCTAGACATGAGAAGGATCTAGATATTCGGTGACATCTTCTACATTCACAGATAGCGATTGTTTTTTAGTTTTAGTAACACCCGACTTTGATTCAGTCTTGGTGTAAGAATTGGTCTATTCATTGTCGTTGTAAAATCTAGTTTTGCTATTCGAGGAAATTCAAGTATTGACTAACAGGAAAGGGATTAGCCCCTTTATTTAATGTATTATTGAAATATTTAAATTAGTCGCCTTCTCCAGATTTGAGGGTGTTACAAAATGACGTTTATTGGTGATTTGTTTCGATGATACCCGTATGTTTCAGGTTCAAAATTTTCATAATGAACACACTTGTTCAAGGACCCCAAGTCCAGCCCAACTACCCTAAGAGAGTATGAGGGAAAGTAAGAGAGTATACCGTGGAATAAACCATCAAAGATGTGAATTCCCGATTCGATATTAGCATCTTGTACTCTCAAGCGTGGCGATCAAAGATGCATGCGATCGAACTGTTGAGAGAACCCCGAAATCTTCGTTTACGCAACTTTCAATTAATTATCACAATCTTCAGATGAAAAATCTGAAGATTGTGGCCGAAATCTCCTTGGATGAATCAGGACAATTCGATATGTTGTTTGTATCGCTTGGTTGTTCGGTAAATGTAATTTTCAGTATCATGTTCTAATTCAAAATTCATATATGTGTTGATATTGATACATGTATCCTCTCATTTTTGGGACACTTGCGACCGCTGCTTATAATGGACCATGCCCATCTGGAAAGGCCATACATTGACACGATGTTTTAAGTGGTCGACATGGACATAAACACCCATATCGTTCCCAGTGCAATGGGATTGTGGAAGAAAGAAAGTTGCCTGACATGGACACAATTTTTATATTGGTTGATATATTGTATTGTTGAAGTTCCCGATTTAACCTTCTAACTGATATGGCTGGTTCTATTGAGTTGGCCATCAAAACGGTATTCCCCGCTATGCATCACGAATTTTGTTGTCGGCATTTGAGCATGAATTTACACCTGAACTTGAAAAGAGAGAAAGCAAAGAGGTGGATGTTTTGGAGGCTGTTTAGACCAAAATCTTCGACTTACGACCATTGGATAAGATCGTACGACCGCCAATACTAAGATATACAGAACCAACGACTTATGGCATAGATAAGGAGTATCGAATGTATTAGTGGTCGCGTCGTACGACCAAGCCTCAATCATACGATGGAAGACACGAAGGGAAGACTAATGACATGATTCTGCATCACCGCATCTATCTTTCGATCGTTAAATGAATCCTTAATCATTCGCTTAACTAACAATGTAATGTACGTCTTCACTATATTATTTATTACGGGACCGTTATCATTAAAGGTAACGGATGTGACAGACGCAATTAAGACCTCCATTATTATCTTGACCGTTATGGACTCATCTGGTATAAATAGAAGAGAATGAAGACGTGAAAAGGACCTCGAACACACACTACTTGCCATACAAAGCATATTCAAGCCGTTCTTACTGTCTTACTTAAATTTACGCACGACCATTGTATTACAAGGACGACGTCCCTTATTGACATCATTTTTTACTAGTGCATCGACGATATCAACTATCGTCCGCGGTTTTTTCCCTCGACCAAGGGTTTTTCCGCGTCACCAAATATCTTTGTCTTTCGTTTATTTACCTCTTCATTGCGTCTGTCGTTTGATTTTTTCTTTAGTTGGATAAGCTCCACATTGACCTTAAGTTGATTTTATTAAACCAATTTTTGGCACCATCCTTGGCACCCCCGTCTGGGGAAAATCTCTCGACAAACCCCTTTTTTACTAATATTTGACACTCGCCAAACGTATCACCCAGTTGGAAAACCTGCTGGGACCTCCGGGATTTGAATGACCCTATGTCTCTCCCAGTAGTGTAACGATCAAGAGTCGAACAAGGTCGACCGTCTTACCACCATTCAATCCGGGGCAAACGCCGTTTGTCCCACTGCCTCCACCGTTCGTCTCAAATCCACCACTGGCGACCGGGGTACAAATATCTTACGAAGAACGATAAACTTGATAGCGAGAAAGATAAATCCAAATGGCGTAGTGTTTACCATAAATACGACTCTGTGGGGAACCAAAAACTCAAAAAACGTCCAAAAAATTAAAAATAAATAAATAACAAATCAATACTATGGAACAACGAAAAAACCCGGAAAAAGACAGGGACAATGAATACCGATCCAAGACGAATCCATCAACGATCTACGACTTGAAGAAGTTATGTTGGACGAGGGTCGATCTGACCGTCTGATCTCCATGGGGGCACGCTAGACCTCATTACTAAAAGGGATATCGTGAAACTCCTAAAAAGCCGTGCAAACTACTTTGCCTTGTCGCAAAGAGACACAGTCAACATGAACCCAAAACTCGTATCGTGCAAGCTCAACGACGGTTCAATAATCGAACTCTTTAAATGGAACAAGACCGACGAATTGCTAAAAATGAAGCGTCCGAGTTGGCTCACAGACGTCATGAACGTTGAGAGCAAACCATTGATCTTTTTCTCAGGTTGGAATGGGTGGCCTCGGATTAAAAGGGCGACTGAAGGAAATACTCTTTCTCTTTGGGGGGGGACTCTCATTCTTTTGGAGTAGACTCTCACTCTCTTGGGGTAGATTCTCACTCTTTTGGAGTAGATTCTCACTATGTGGAAGAAACTCTCACTCCTTGGAAAGAAAATTCGCTACATTGAAAGGAACTCTCTCGTTGTAACAATTTGAGACGTGCGAAGAACAGACCTCGAAGCCGTCTCAAAATCGCCACGAGAGAGGAGGCACAAGGGTATAATCCATATCACCACAACGCAAAATCAAAGTTCTTAGAAAAATGCGTTAGCCACCCAAGAATCACAAAGTAAATTACCCGCGAAACAAAAGGCATTCAATGGAAGTCTGGAACACCCAAAAAAGAAATTATGTCACTTGGCCAACCAAACGCCCCATGTAGTTGGGTTACGATACATACAAAAGAAATATTTTTTTTTCTAAAGCTTCTTCCCTTTATTTATTTATCTACCCGTCGAATATTACCAACTTGAATGTCGGAGGGTTGCCAGTCGAACCAACGATCACCCTAACTATTATCTTCTTTAGGATCGCGAGAAAATAGATAGATCATATGATCTATCGACAAAGATAATTTATGCAAATTACGAATCCAGTCGTAAATTCAGAACAAGTCATTATCGAACAAACGACATTCACAAAAATCCCCAACGATCGATTACGATTACAGTAAGACGCAAAGAAAAACTCCTATGACAGAAACACAATCGGTTGAATTATCGGTCGACAGTATCGTCGAAATTTTCATCTGACGCAAGATATTCATTAATTAGAATTTGCCCCTGACGCACGATATTCATTATTTTGAATTTTTCCCCGACGCATGATATTCATTAATTAGAATTTGCCTCTGTCGCACGGTATCCATTAAATTAGGATTTGCTCCTGACACATGATATTCATTAGAAATTGCCTTGGTCACAAGTTATTTGTCATTCGAAATTTGCCCTTACCTATTTGCCTCCATCGCAAGATAAGTCATTCACCTGATAAACGAACAAGTCAGGATGTTTATCCGGCAGGTAAAGAATCCCAGCTTCTATCGCATGACACTATTTGTCACTTAAAGTATATTCAAAGGAAACTATTTGTACGATAGTATAATTGAATACATTACTTGTATTAATCTTCAAAGATTTACAAACGAAAGGCACGACCTCCAACATTCGCCCTTAGAAAAATAAGGAAAAACATAAAACTTAAATCCTAAGCGGCTGACTGGTTGACTCGGAGATCATCGGTGGCTTCGTTGGCTGGGCTTCCAATGTCCTCCACATCCTCGGCATAAAGGAACTCTAAAGTCCCTTGATAGTCGTTGAAATAAGCATCTAACGTCTTCTGGGCATCCTTCATCCGATCCTTACCTTGGACGTGGCGACATGCGATCGCTGCCTTAACACGTTCTCGAGTAGTGCACTCGATTATCTCCAATTGCTCCTAAAGCTCAATGTTCGCAGCTTCAGCCTCCTTGACCTCCAACCGAAGGTCCTCGACCTCTTTTTTAGTCACGGTCAAGGAATCCTTGGTTGAGGCAGCGACCTCCTCCGCCGCAGTCGTACGACTCAAAGCCTCCTTAAGACGTCTTTGGAGTTCATCCTTAGCTTGCCTTTTGGCTTCGAGCTTGCTACGATCGTCCTCCAGATGGACGATGGGCACCTCATTATTTGCTAGGACCTCTTTTTCCTTGGCCAAAGCAGCCTCTTCCCTCGCCAATGCGACAGGGACGACCTTTTCTGCCTGCTCGACCTTCGTATGTAAGGTAAGAGCGACTTAAAAAGCCTGAAAAATAAAACACATACCAAGAATTAAAACGACAGAAATACAAATGAAATACAGAAGAACAACTTGACATACCTTGAAGAGGTGCTCCATCAGAGTCGCCTCAAGCTCCCCCGTGCGGAGCCTAGAATATCTATCCCCCAATGATGTTGAAGCCTTTGAGGATGGAAAAGACTTGGTGCCCTTTCCACGATGTCCCTGGCGTTAGGAAGTTTGGAGGGACCTCGACATGAGACTCACTCGTCTCATGCCTCTTCCCCTTACCGGCGGTCGACGCGGAAGACTTTTGGAACGACGAAGGGAAAGGAGGTGCCACGCGCTTCGGATCAACGCTTATTACACCCTACAAACCTTGCAGAGGTGTCTTCGCCTTCTCGATCCCAGTGGCTTTCTGAGAACCACTGAGACGAGTCGACGGTTCCTTCCGAATGAATCGCGGTTTTTTCTTCGGACCACCCTCGGCCGCCGCCGCCAACCTCTTCATCGCCATGCCCTTCTGAAAGAGCATGGCCTTCTTCTGCTTCTTCAACTGAGAAGAAATGGCAGTTGCAGCTGCAACAGCCGAAGAAGTGTCGTGCGACGAAGAGTGCATGACTTTTTCTATCGATCCGATGAAGTTAGCTGCGGAGATGCTGAGTTTTTTGTACGATGTCATGGAAGGCACTCCAGCGAACTTGGACTTGGAAGATGCTGAAGACGGCAAAACCCTCCTTGCTGAAGCCACTGAGGGGCAACTCGACCAACCTGCTCCTTAGATTTTTATCTTTGTCTTTAATTATCTTTTTCGAAGGGTGACTGTTGCTAGTCGCGCCTCACACTTGTAATTTTTGATTATTAATACAAGTGGCTTTCGTCTTTTAACTCTTTTGTCGAGCGATACTTTTTTACTTTTGATTTATGTTATAAACACCTGCAAAAGTAACTTGCGACAATCATATGGCCTTACCAATTTTGTCAAACAAGGAAATGTCTTATGTCGTAAATGACGTGATATGATTCATGTTCCATGCTTGGGATGAATACAAGAAACTTGCAATAATGTCGAAAAATGTTTTCGACAACTTGTTTTTTTCGTCCGTAGAATATCATAAGACTCTTGCATTCCTACAGTAAACCAAAGTTAGGGGTGGTCGTTGGATTGACCAACGACCCTCCGACGGTTAAGTCAGTTACGTTTGAAGAAAATAAATATAAATAAGAAGTTTTAAAAGAAATACTTCTTTAAGTGTACCGCGTTCCAGCTACGTGGGATGTCTTGGTCGTCAGGGTTTGCAAACATTATGCCCCTTTACCAACGACTTCAGATATTTGGTATGGACCTTCCCAACTCGTGGATATCTTACCTGCGTTTAATTCTTTAGTTTTCTGAAAAACTCGTTGTAGAACGTAATCACCTTCTCAAAAGACTTTTGTTTTCACGTTTTTGTTGAAATGTCGTTCGACCGTTTGTAATTCGATGGGAAAAATGGCTTCACATCCATAAACCAGTGAAAATGGGGTCTGGTCCGTTGATGTTCTGGGAGTCATACGATTTGCCTAAAGAACAGAGGGTAGTTCTTCGACCATCGTTCTTTAGCAGCTTTGAGCCTCTTTTTGATCGAGTTGACGATTACTTTATTGCTTGATTCGGTCATTACATTAGACTGGGGATATCGTGGAGTTGATGTCGTAAGTTTGATACCTCGGTCTTCGAAATATCGTCTTGGTTTGTCACTTATGATCCAAGAACCGTTATCACATACACTTTCTGAGGGAATACCAAATCTGAATGTCGTTGACAAGCGTCACAACTTTGAACATATTTCATAACATCTTGTCGTAAAGCAGGCCAACAATAGCCTTGTCGTGAGATATGATTAGCTAGACTATGAGTCCAGAGTGATTTCCACATTCCCCATCGTGCATTTCTTGAAGAATTTTTGGTACTACTCTTTTTGCAACACATCGTAGATTCAGACCAGTTGATGATTGTCTAAAGAGATTTCCAGCGATCATAACATACTTGGAAGATTTGAATATGATTTGTTTGGCTTTCATCTTGTCATCAGGTAAATGATTGTTTGCTATATATTCCCTGATTTCTTTTGCCCAGTCATCATCGTTTGTTTCTTCGACCGCCAGTATTTGTCGATCGAATTCTATCGACGGAGATGCTAAATGGACCATAGGAGTTGTATCAAAGGATGATTGGCTTAGTGCTGAGCCTAAGTTTGCCAATGCATCAGCTTGAGAGTTTTGATCTCTTGGAATTTGCTGGATGTCGAACGAATCAAATCTTTCGATTTCACTTTTAACCTTCTAAAGATACGTTTTCATCTTGGAGTCTTTTGTCACGAATTCCCCATTTATTTGATTGACAACCAGTAGAAAATCACTATTATCTTGTAAATGTTTACCGCATAGGTCGTGTGCCAATTTCATTCCGGCTATCAATGCTCTGTATTCTGCTTCATTATTAGTTGCTTTGAAGTCGCAAGATATTGAATACACCATTATGCCCCCTTGTGGCGACTTTATGACGATGCCTAGACATACCCCCTATATTGGAGGAACCGTCGACAAACAAGACCCAAGGTCGTTCGTCGTGAGTCGCCATATTGAAAGTTTCTTCCATTGCTAGTTTTTCCAGTTTCGGGCTAAAATCTGCGATGAAGTCTGCAAGGACTTGTGATTTTATTGTCGTCCTTGGCTTGAATATGACATCGTAGCTACTTGATAGATACTCCATTTGGCTAGACGTCCTGTTAATTCTGGTTTTCTCAAAACAAACTTCAAGGGTTAACTAGTAACGATAGAAATAGTATTAGATTCAAAATAATGTCGTAGCTTTTTTGCCATGACAATTAAGGCTAAAAGAAGTTTTTCAATCGATGAGTACCTTTTTTCGACGTCTAACAGAGATTTACTTACGTAATAGACCCGTAGTTGATGTTTGTCGTCTTCTCGCACTAAGACGACACTTACGAATGTCGAACTTATCGAGAGATATAATTGTAATTCTTCTCCGTCCTTTGGTTTCGACAGGAAATGTGGTGATGCCATATATTTCTTAAGGTTTTTCAAGGCTTGTTCATGATAGTCCGTCCATTCGAACCCTTTGTTTTTTCTTAAGACATTATAGAATAAATGACACTTATTTGAGGTACGAGAGATAAACCTATTTAATGCGGCGACTCAGCTAGTTAGTGATTGGACTTCCTTGAAGTTTCTTGGCGACTGAATATTGATGATTGCTTTAATTTGGTCGGGGCTCGCTTCGATGCCCCGTCGTGTGACCATATGACCCAGAAATCTTCCGGCGTATACTTTGAAGGAGCGTTTTTTGGGGTTAAGCTTCATTTCATATTTTCAAAGTATGTCGAACGATTGCTTTAAATGATCGATATGGTCTGATGTTTTCTTTGACTTGACAAGCATGTTGTCGATGTATACCCGCATGGTGTCTTCTAGATGCTCTTTCAACATTCAATTGACCAGACATTGGTATTTGAACTTGCATTTTTTAGTCCAAAAGGCATAACTTTGTAACAGTAAATACCTTTATCCGTCATAAAAGCCGTTTTTTCTTGATCGTTAAGATGCACCATGATTTGGTTATATCCTGAATAGGCGTCCATGAACGTCAATAATTCATGACCAGCAGTTGCGTCGACCATGGCATCGATGTGGGGTAATGGAAAAGGATCTTTTGGACATGCTTTATTTAGGTCGGTGAAATCGATACATACTCGCCATTTTCCGTTTTTTTCACAACGGCCATGCTCGCTAGTCAGTCGGGATACTTGACTTCCTTGATTTTCCCTATTTTCACCAAATTATCAACTTCGTTGTTAATGACTTTGTTACGTTCAGGCGTGAATTTTCGACGTTTTTGTTTCACAGGTTTGAAAGCATGATCGATGTTGAGCTTGTGTGATATAATGGCTGAATCAATTCCGACCATATCTTCATGCGACCATGCAAAACAATCTGAGTTACTTCGCATGAAATTAAGAATTTCTTTCTTAATAATTGAGTCGAGAGATGCTCCGACGAAAATTGTACGATCGGGATGATTTTTTTTAGCACGATTTCTTCCAGCTGTAAATCGTCGATTGAATCACCCTGGTCCTGTAATTGCTAGATATGCTCTTCTGTTCGCTTTTAATTTCTTGGACGCCCTATGGCGTTGGGTATCTGCTGGTTTGATGATAAGTAGATGGAACAACTTTTATATCGTGGATCTAAGGTGGTCCTAGGATCAAATTATAAGCCGATGAGCAATCGTTTACATTTAATCTAGTTTGCTTGTTGATCCCTTTGGCGTGGATTGGTAGTGTTTTCTCCGACCGTCTTTGTAGCATCGCCATTGAAACCAACTAAAACCATTGAGAGCCGTACGATCTTTGATTGGTTGATACCTATAACTTTATTAGGGCGTCGAGAAATATTATATTCGCTAAGCTTCCACCATCAATAAGAACTCTCTTGGTTAAACAGTTCCCGACAGTCAATCGTACGATCAAGCCATCGTGATGCTTTTGCCAAGTTTCCCCGATGTCTTGAACATCAAAGATGATTGGCATTGCTTCTAGGTCTGCCTCGTCTTTTGAGCGACATGCTTTTGAGGCTTTTGCGTCAAACGTCTGTTGTGATGCGTGTCTTTAGGCGGCATAATAGGTGAGTCCACAGACGTCTGATCCACCTGTAACACAATTCGCAATTTTAGTAGTATTTGGGAATACGAGTCTAGGGATCTTACCGGAGGCGTCGTCAGATAATATGTATTTCAGATGGCCTTCTTAGTCAATGCTGTCAATGGGGTTGCTATTTTGGAGAAATATTGTATGAACCTTCTATAATAACTTGCTAGTCCAAGGAAACTTCGTATTTCTGTAGCGGTCTTAGGTTGTTCCCAATCCATCACCGCTTCAATTTTTGTTGGTTCAACCTTTATGCCACTCTTGTCAACCACATGACCCAGGAATTGTACTTCACGAATCCAGAACTCACACTTGGAAAACTTTGCATACAGTTTTTCCTTTTTCAACAGTTCGAAGATCAACCTGAGGTGTTGTGAGTGTTCCTCCGGACTCTTTGAATAGATAAGGATATCGTCAATAAAGACGATAACAAATTTATCTAAATACGGTCCACACACCCTGTTCATCATGTCCATGAATGCAGTTGGCGCGTTTGTCAAAGCAAACGGCATTACGAGGAACTCGTAATGACCGTACCTCGTCCTAAATGCTGTCTTCGGAATATCTTCATCTCGTAATTTCAGCTGGTGGTATCCTGACCTCAGATCAAATTTTGAAAAATAACTTGAGCCCTGTAGCTGGTCGAACAGATCGTCTATCCTCGGTAAAGGGTACCGATTCTTTATAGTAACCTTGTTTAGCTCTCGGTAGTCGATACACATGCGCATCGATCCATCCTTCTTCTTAACAAATATGATAGGTGCACCCCATGGTGACGAGCTAGGACGGATAAAGCCCTTATCCAAAAGCTCTTGTAGTTGCTTCATCAATTCTTGCATCTCGGTTGGTGCCAACCTATATGGGGACTTAGCAATCGGTGTTGTCCCTGGCATTAACTCAATCTTGAACTCAACCTGATGTTCTGGTGGTAGTCCAGGCAAATCTTCAGGAAACACCTCTGGATACTCTCTCACAATTGGGACATCTGCAATAGCTTGCTTCTCCAACTTCACATCAATGGCATGGGCTAAATATGCCATACACCCTTTCCTAAGGCACTTGCTTGCCTTGATTGCTGAAATGACACCTATCTCGTTCTTTCTTTTATCTCCATACACGTGGATGGTCTCTTCGGACGGAGTTCGTACTTGGACCATCTTTTGATTGCTAACAATTTGAGCATGGTTTTCTGATAACCAATCCATGCCTAATACTATATCAAACCCACCTAGGCGCATAGGCATTAACTTAACAGGAAAATCTCTACTCTTAGATCCCATATTACAATAGATCTGATAGCTTGCTCAATGAATCCTCATTTTATTGATATACTAAATATAGAAAACACACACTTACACCTTTAAACGACTCTCATGTGTGGTGTTTTATTAATGTTCAACTTCCTAACTGTCTAACAGACTCTCTATATATATACTACAAAGGTAAAGCTACAGTTACATGTATTTAAATCATAGCCCAATTACATTAAGACACGTCATCGAAAACTCTATTCAGAAGTTCTTCAGAACTTCTGAACTTTCACTTCAGAACCACTTCTGAATTCTTCAGAACTTCTTCAGAAGTTGTCTTTCAGAACTTTTCTGTCTTCAGAAGTTATCTTCAAAACTTCAGAACTTTTATTCTGAACTTCAGAATATCTGAATAATGACTTTACAAAACATTCCAAACATAGGATTCTTTGGATCCTAACATCTACCATCTATATTGATCGTGCAATCCTCAATGATTTCCTTAATGCTGATTTGACCACCGTCGGCCGTTTCTACAATGTAATTCCTTTCTAACTTACTGGCACTTCTATTCAAGTAGTGGCGAAAAGCAGAAGATACAAAGCTCATAGTTGCACCACAATCAAATAAAACATGAGTAAGGACTTTGTTGATAGGGAACGTACCTGACACAACATCGGGTGTCTCCTTTGCTTCTTCCAAGGTCATGGTACATGCTCGACCCTTAGCCTTAGGAAGCTCTTTCCTATTAGCTAAGCCTTTTCCCGAACCATCGGCAATGGCTTTGACCGTCCCGACTTGACCTCTTTGTAATTAGGCACTCGTTTCTAAGATGCTCGGTTGAGCCACATTCATAACAGGCACGACGACCTGTACAATCCTTCATAGAGTGTCCTGGCTTCCCACAACGGAAGCAACCAAGACTACTAGCTTTGCATTCTCCGGGATGTCGTCTTCCACATTTAGCACATGTCGGGTAACCTGTACCACTCCCCTTGACTATTGGCCCTGAACTGACCTTGGCTTACTTGGACCCTTTACTGGGTCCTTCCCACTTACGTTTTCCCTCTTTATTTGGTGCCATCTTTAGACTACTACTTTTCTCTATTGTCTTTGCCATCTCAACTGCTTCGACGAATGTCTTGGGAGCAGACACTTCCACATACCTACAAATATCAGTTCTAAGACCGTCTATGAATCGGTCTATCTTCCTTTGCTCAGTAGCCACTTGATGGGAAGCGAATCTGGACTTCTCAGTAAATAAGTTCACATATTCTTGAACTGTATTGTCACCTTGTTCTAATCGCAGAAACTCGGTCTCCAAACGCTTAACCTCAACCCTGGAGCAGACTTATCAGTCATGAGCTCCTTCATCTGTTCCCAAGTCATTGTAGCAACTCCAGCTTCGCCTCTAACCGATTCTTCTAAATTCCACCAGTGTAGTGCTGCATCACAGAATGTGGTTGCAGCAAATTTAACTTTTTGCTCAGGCGCACACTCACAAATGCTGAAACATCTTTCAATCTTATTTATCCAGTTCATCAAGGCCACTGGACCCTCTTCACCATGAAACTCCTTAGGGCGTGTACAACTGAAACTCTTGTAGCTGCATCCTTTCTTTCTTTCGGTTCTAATATTATCATCAGTCCTCTCCACTCGTGGTGGACTCATTGAACGTTCGACCCTGGCCGCAGTAGCGGCTGCCAACATCCCAGGCAATGTAGCTTGTAGTACCTGAGTTATCTTCTCCGTGAGCATCTCATCTGTAATGGGTGCTGCCCCTCGACCTATTCCAGGAGGCCTACCACGACCTCGTCCTCTAGTTGCACTTACTTGCACAGATGGGGCTGGAGCTGCAACCCTAATTTGACCTCGACCTCGACCTCGGCCCCTACCAACTGATGGCTGAGCTGATGCCCCAACATTCTCAGTGCTGGCTGTGGCTGTACGTACTGAACCTTTAGTCACCATTCTGAACTATAAATACACAGAATTCGGTATTAAATAAATGAATCACACTACTATTATATTATTATTTTCACGCGCAAGGCATATGTGTATATATGTCCAGATACTAATCTTGAAAACATTACCAAATAGAACTTTGGTTCTCCAATAATCATTCAATAACTAGGACCTTGGTCCCTTTAACCGATCAATTAATGGAACCTCGGTTCCTCACTGCAACAACATAACAATTACGATGAAACAATGTCTTTTACAGATAATATTAATGACTACCACTAAAAGGGAAAATAGTTCGCTTGTCTAACTCTACTATTGTGCTCAACGCAAAGTTGTATTATTACCTCTTGTGTTTTGACTATGTCGTGCATTGCTTAGTGGAATCTATACTGAGACCTCGTTCTAGCATCTAACAGTTCAAGCTTAGATTATATTTCCTAACCTATTTCTCTTGAACTACGGCTCTGATACCAACTTGTAACACCTCCCCAGACCTCAGAAAGTATTACGGGAAATAAGCCACTAAAGTGCTAAAAATAAAATAAACGTCTAAACCATACGTCAAATACATCAAAGTCAAGCTAAGAGCGGAAGCCTGAAACTAAAGAAAAGAAAGTGAACCAACTAGTCCGTCCCATACCAGACTATTTATTACATCATAAAAAGAAATGAAAACCATCCTAGTGATTGAGCAAACTGACGAACTACGCCGACTATTTCCCTTTGCTAGATCCCACATGAGTGCCTCCTGAGATACGTGACATGGTTAGCTTACAAGGCTAAGTGAGTTCATGAAATACTAAAACAACTTAACTTTTAGCAGTGTATAATAACATAAGAGTTTCAACTATTAACCAAGTATATAACTGATAAACTGATAAATCATAAGCTTCTTCCATTCACTTTTCTATAGGTGCCAAATGGCACACACACTGAACTGAGCAACATAATTTTTCCCAACGAGTAACAAGTTCTGAATAATACTTAGCTTGACTGCGTCTTTCGGACTAACAAAATATTCTTTCATAAATAACGTAAAACAACAATAACAATAATAAACTGTAACATACCAAGCAATTTAAATAATAACTGCGTAATAAATAAATTACATATACTGTAACTAAACTAATCGTGTATCCTCCCCTTGGGGAAACGAGTCATGAAAACTCACCTGAACTATTGAATACTTGAGCAACGGTAGAATTTTGTAAATTCTCTACGAACCGAACACCTAACAATAGATTTAGGAGTTTCGATGTTAAGCTAAAATACTAATAAAACTGATCCTGACGAATAAGGATTATAACAAACCCATGCTCGAATTAAACTCACTCCATTAAGTAATAGTAAATGCTAATTACCTACTATTAATGATCCACTAATAATCATATACATATGTATATATATATATATATATCATTGTGACCTCATCCACAGCAACACACATGTGCATGCATGGATAATAAAACAATTTGTTTTGTCCACTAACTCCATGACATCATGGCCCCACTTTTTTGTTTCTACTTTTTCTTTCCTTTTGCTTCATCTTCGCCAAACAGCGCCCAACATATATATATATATATATATATATATATATATATATTTATATATGTATGACCATAACCATTGCTATGAACTCTCACCTATACAACTGAGATAGATTTGACGGTTTTATCTCTCGCTCATCCGGTGAACTCGACGGTGCCCAACCGCTTGGCCAATACCATCGCTAACTACTCAGCCGTTGTGGTTTTACCGGCGGTCGCCGTGGCAACTTCGGTTGTTGGTTGTCGGGTCACAACCATTTCACTTCTTATTACCAATATCAAAACTCAATATTTTAATGAGATATAACATAGACACTTGAAGCTTTTCTATTCCATGATTTCTAATCAAAGACCCACTTTAAAACACAAAAACCATGGAGTAAGTAATGCTTACCTTGAATTGTGATTCTTCTTTCTCAACCTACCTACTGTGTGGCTTCAAGAATGCTCCAAACTCCTCTCTTTCTCTCCTCTGTTCGTGGGTTACTTCCGAAGAAAAGAAAAGAAGAGTTTTCTTCTTTTAATATATTGATAAAGATGAAAGAGAAGGAGTTATCTCCTCCCTCTCTCTCTGCCGAATTTCAAGAAAAGTGGTTACCCCACTTTGAGTTTGTTTGACCACAATAACTCACACTCCATCCCTCTACTTCTTACATCTTTACTTTATTAACCCTTCACATATACTTATTTACACTTTTAAATAAACAAGAGATGGGGTGTTACAGACATCGTTCTTTAGTAACAACGGTCGTACGTATGATGATTACAATGGGGAGAAATATAAAAAATAAGTTGCAAGTTTGCTCTGTGTCGTGATATATCGCTGCGTATTTCATGCGTAGTCCTCTTTATTTGTCTCCGAGCCTTGTATTTATACTAGCCTCATAGGTAACGTCTTTAGAGTTTTTAATAGGGCATTTACTATTGTCTGTTATGGCCGTTTACCATAAATGATAACGGTCCTGCATTAAATATACAACTAAAAGGTAAGATTCATTGTCAGTTTTATGTAAGCCAAATGATTCTTCCGATGATCGTTGGATAGACACAATGATATATAGACGAGTCTTGCGTCCATCTTTCCTTGGAGTTTTGTAGTTGTTGTCGTAGGTTTCTTTGTTGTTTGCTTAGTCGTGGGACGCAAATGTCTCTTATGTCTCAACATCTTATCCTGAAATCAATTGTCGTTAGTTCCTTATGATAAAATGTAGATGATTGTTGCTATTTCAATGATTGTCGCTGTATGGTATTTTTGGTCCAAACATATATTGAACATTTTTTATGCTAAATTTTGCTACAAAACGAGTTCATGTTATGGTCACTTCGTCTTATGGTCACCAAAAGGCGCAAAATTGAGATTTTGAAACATACTCTTGCAAGTGGGGAAGGAATATGTTTTTTTTAGTTTAAAAGTAATCTGATTATGTGGCATTTCGCCTGCAAATATGTCAATGATACATATTAATCTTTATTTCATTTTTATGCAAACAGAATATTAAGAAAAATGGATAAAGTTGGGATACGATGCTATGGAGCAGTTAAGGCCATCTCCAATGAACCCTCTATTTTACTCTTTTACTCTGTATATCTATTCTACTCTCTAAATCCTCTCTCATGAACTCTCTATAATAGAGAAATGAATATTAACTCTTTAAATATAGAGAGTTACCATCACTACTTTCTATTTTTTCTAAACTTTTGATAATTACAAAATGGTCTTTCAATTCATTAAATTGTTGTATTTTTATTTTATTTGTTGTCTAATACCAATTCTAATAAACTAGAATTCTAAATTTAACAAAGAAACTAATCTTCATTTTAATAAATATTAGGTTCTTGTGAAAATAAAAATATATGGGTATAATTTATGAACTTAATAAATATAAGGGTATTATTGAAAATCAATGTAATCAAAATAGAATAGGATACAGTTGGAATATTATATTTTATAAAAGAAATAGAGAAGTACATTGGAGAAGACATGAGACATTCTTTATTTCACTCTCTATTATAAAGAGTAAAATAGAAAAATACATTGGAGATGCCCTAACCTTCATATACGCCAGGTGTTATTCGTGGTAATTTTTCTATCATCACTGCTACAGAGAATACCCTACAACTTAATTTCATTGGTTCTATTTTATCTTCGTTATAACTTTTGTTTCATAATCATTAATGTTTATCATTTTTGTAAAAAAATACTTGGGCAAATACCACTATTCAAGCAGAGACAATATTTGCTTCAGTTTGGAAGAGGTGAAGTAGTTCAAGTCTATAGAGCAGGTCACTTTTGAAACCTTGAACAAGACCTTGCTTGTGTAGATGTAATCTGTTGAGTCCCACAGAAACATAAAACTGCATCATTGGTAGTTATGTGTTGTCTACTGTAACACCCCCTGTCCCACGTGGCCAAGGACGGGATGATGTCACAGTTCAGGGACATTCAAAAACAATAATAAATCTACTGAGTATATTTATAAAGTTCAGAGCTTGACTAACTAACATAAACGTGAAATTACAAACCATCATTTGAAGACAACGATAATTGTGGCTTATCACATACACAGCGATATAAACAAAAGAACCAAAAAGTAGATTATCCGAAGATCTTCAAAAGGGGGTCCAAAAATAGTTGTCTTCACTTCTCTATAGTCCCATCTCCTGCCTATTCACCTATGTACCTGCCGTGACAACGAAACACATGGCTGAGCAACTTTGCCCAGTGAACGGATTATAAAATAAAAAGAAACGATAATAAAACAAGTAGATGCGGAAATGAAATAAAGGAACATTAATATCTATAAATACAACAAGTGTACAATAAATAGGTTGACCATGAAGGCCTATCGAGTTCATAAACATGATTCATACAACTCAAAATATACATAAATAATACATTTATAAAATATAAAAAACCGTATAATCAATCGAACATCATAAAGATATAACAAGGGTCACTAAAACCAAATTGTATCACGAAGACACTTCATTCTCACGGGTTGATCAAACCACGTGAGTCTCATAGGGTAGCAGTGTGGGCACACTCACTATCTAACCCCTGCCGTGAATAATTCACGACCCGACTCGTGTTACTAGGATCGATCCATTCGCCCCCGATAGCCAATACTTGGCCAGACCCCTTACGTGTCCATTCTAAGTGAGGACGCCATGATTGTATAGCCACCGTGGAAGCATCTCGGCCTTGGTGCCCCCAATGACCGAGTATTCAACCAAAATCAAAAACTAAAGTCATAGGTCTACAACATATGCGACCTCATGGAAACAAGTACTAAAATCTAATAATTTTGAAGGTTATAATTTAATTGTTTGTATGTGTTTCTTGATTCAGATTGAGGAAATCTTATACAATTGTTAGACAAACACTCCTTAACGGAGTAATAATATTACATGATAATTCCGAACCAAAACAATTCCAAGAGTTCAATAACAAACTTACCATTTCACTTATGTGATAGGTAATACATGGTGTACCATGTTTTAGGAGTAGACACGCATACTCAAATACGTGTCCAAGTATCAAAGGAAGATAGAAATCTGTACCTTTAACTCAAAACGATTTGTCCACTTGTTTGTTCGAGTTCCGACAAAAAGAATGACCTATACGATATACAAAACATTTAGAAGTTGTATCTACTAAACTCATGATGTTGATCCAAAACTCCTTTCAGTGATTTGAATATGATTCCATTGTTTACTTAGTGAAAATTCCATTGATAAGTTATAATTCAAGTTCAGTGATAGCACGCTGATTACCTCAACAATCACTGAACATCAGGAATTCTAACCTCATCCCTGAAGATCTGAAGAACAACAATCACACCATAAGTCCATTCAACGACAGTCGAAGGCCAAACTGAAGATAGAGATAATCAGCTAAGGGATCTGAAGCGGTTCAGTGATAGCAAGGACTATCTAAACAAAAGTGTGAAGTCTTGCTAGGCCTTAACGATATTATGAAAGTTCATCCTTGAAGTTTCAAGTTAAGCGATCAAGTGAAGCCTATCAGCGAGATACATGTTGATCTTATCCACCGATGCACAAAATTCAAAACCTTATACTATTTCAGAAAAAGGACGTACGGATTGTCTCTTACGTCCCATCAAATCTGATATGGTACTGTTCATATACAGCCAAAAGCATGGTTGCTTTCGAACAAAGGACAAGTCTTCAATGAAGGCTTCACACGTGGCATATACCTTTTGTCTCGCATTAATTGCGACGTGTATAAATAGATGAAGATCCCTTCTTCATTCGAATGCATGCATGCTAGTTTCTCTCTCCTAAAACCTCTGCTGCTTTTCTTTCTTTCCTTGAGCATCATCTTAGTGATTTCTTAAGTTACAATAGAATAGGTTTTATACTTGTTCTTGTTCTGCTTGCAACTGTAAATTTGTTTATTTATATAAACTAATTTAAAAACCAAAATCTACATGTGTTTGTATTCAACCCCCCCCCTACAAACTGTTCTATATCGTTTTAACTCTTGTAGACCCCTTTGGGACCAACAAGTGGTATCATAGTAGTGTTTTCTGCTTTCTTATCTTTAAAAACAACTTTTAATCAAGTTACTTTAAAATGGCTAACAGAAACACCAACTACATAGATAGTGGATCTTTAGCTAAACCTCCAAGATTTAGCCGTGATAATTTCCCTCTTTGGAAAGAAAGAATGACTCTATTCCTAGAAGGGTCAAATTCTAAGATCCCCTATTATCTAGAGAATGGACCATGTGTTCCTACAGTCCTGGTTCCTGCAGTACCTGCCACTGCAACCTCTCCTGTTATCGCTGAGAGAAGAATTGTCAAAACTCTAGATCGATGGAGTGAGGATGACAAAAAGGAAGTAGCTATAGATGCTAAAGCTAGATCTATAGTTGCTATGTCTCTACCAGATGAAGTTTATCACTCAGTGATGAAAATAAGAACATCTAAAGCCACATGGGATACTCTTTGTATTCAATATGAAGGAATTGATGAAGTTCAAATTACTCGTAGCATCAATCTGGTGAGACAGTACGAAAGTTTTATGTGCACTAAAAATGAAACTCTTTCTCAAATTCACCAAAGATTCAACTGTCTATTAATAGATATGAAGACTGTTAATAGAGAATATTCTAATGCTGAAATACTGATAAAATTCATGGAGGCACTACCTGAACAATGGGGAGTGTACACTATATGTTTGAAATTGTCAAAGAATCTTAAAACTCTTTCCTTAAGTGCTCTATATGGAATGTTGCTCAATGAAGAACAATCCCAAACCTTAAAGAGAAACCTCATAAAATATATCAAGAGTCCCAAAAGTACTTCCTTGGTACTGGTGACCTAAGAGGCTGAACCCTCAAAACAAGTTTCATCTTCCATCTCCTCAATCACTGAATTAGATCAAACTGATTCAGAAGAACTCACTGATGCTGACATCTCTGAGTTTGATAATTCCCTAGCTCTTCTTACTAATAACTTCAGAAGATTTGCTAGAAAAAACAATTTCAGAAAAACACCGACTATCACTAACTTTGATAAGTCAAAGACTCTTCCCGCTGAAAAAGCATAAGCAATATGCTATAACTGTCAGCGTAAGGGTCATTTTGCTAGTGAGTGCAGATCTAAGAAAGTAGCTGCACCAGCCACCTCTCAGAACTCTGATAAAGATAAAAAGGAAAAATATTCGAAGTTAAAGAATAAATACAGAGATTTGAAGAAGAACCAGCAAAAAGGCAAAGGTCTAATAGCTGAAGAAGTTGACTAGGATCAGGAAGATGACTGGTCAAATACCACTGATGAATCTGAATCAGATGAAGAAGACATAGCCTTAATATGTCTTATGGCCAGGATTGAAGAAGCTGAAGAGGCATCTGACACATCTTCTTCAGAATGTCCATCGACACAGGTACTCACTTCTTCTAACTCCTCTATACCTGAAAATGATAGCTTGTCGGCTCTCGACTCTATGACTGTTGAAATTTACAATGCGTTAAATGGCAAGATTAAAGCTGAACAAATTAACATTGATCTATCTGAACAATTAAAGAATTGCCATTTAAAAATCAAAGAACTTACTAAGATTGAAGAAAATTTTAATGACCAAGTCTTTGTAAATCAAACCATCAGCATTGAAAGACAACAAGCTATCACTAAAAAGGAAAAGGCCATCGCTGATCTCAAGGCTATAAAAGCTACCATCAAAGGATGGTGTAAGGCTTCTGAAAAAGTCAGTGAGATCATCAATGCCCGAGTTCCTAAGAATGTTAGAAGTGGTTTAGGATATACCTCTGATAAAGAAGAATCAGAGACCAACCGTTCCATGTTAAAATTCAAAATGTTCGTCTCTTCTATCCCTGATCCTTCTTCTCAGAAAACTCACATCGTTGAGAAAAGGTCTCCTAAGTCTCATTCTAAAAATTCAAAGAAGGTGATCAAAGACAAGTTCCTTGATCATGTTCCTACAATCAAAAAATTTCAGAAACAGAAAAAGAATTTTTCCACTCCTTCAATAGGTCATTCTAAATTTGGAAAGACGATTACTGGATTCATTCAGAGATCTACTCCCAGAATGAAAATTGATTTGAATCCATCTGTCCTTGAAAAAATAATCATTCCTCCAAGGACAATGGACAAAGGAATTCTTGGTTCTGGTCCTGATAATGCTTCAACCTCCTCCCTGTCCACTTTCAATTCCAAACCCATTTTCAAATATAGGAAATGCTATCATTGTGGTGAAACTACCCACGTTACAAGCAAATGTCTTAATGCTACTAAAGCTGAATAATTGGAACATGGTAAGAAAGTAGCTCAAGTTGATAAATCAGCAAGAACGAAATCCACCAAGGTTGGTAAAACTACCAAGGTGAAGATAACCAATGAAGAAGATCTTTCAGTTAGCAATTCATCCGCCAAACCTTCCACTAATTCAGCAGAACCCATAGTAGTATGGTTACCTATGAAAAATTAGTTCTTTTGTTGTATGTAGAGTGCTAAGGGTATCTGGTATCTAGATATTGGATGCTCAAGGCACATGACAGGCAGAAAATCTCTGCTCTCTGAATACAAGGAAGAAAATGGTCCCTTAGTGACCTTCGGTGGAAATGGCAAAGGATACACCAGAGGTTATGGCGTTCTATCCAACGGAGCAACTTCCTTCTCTCGAGTTGCATATGTTAAGGGACTAAAGAACAATTTATTGAGCGTTAATCAGCTCTGTGATAAAGACTTTAAAGTCTTGTTCACAAAGACCAAATGTGCGGTCACTGATAAAAATGATATGCTTGCTTTGAAAGGCAAAAGATCAGAGAACATATATGTTATTAATATGGACAACACTCACTCTGACAATGTGTGCTTTCTATCGAGAGCCTCCTCTGATGTCAACTGGCTTTGGTATAAGAGACTTTCTCATCTTAACTTCAAAACGATATATTATTTATCAAGAAAAGAACTTGTCAGAGGCCTACCTAAGCATGGCTTTTCGAAGAAATCTCTTTGCCCTGCATGTGAAAAAGGCAAGCTGACAAGAGCCACTTTTAGATCTAAACAAGTATTCTCAGTAACCACTCCTCTTCACTTACTCCATATGGATCTTTTTGGACCTGTCATTGTTCAATCCATATCAGGGAAGAAATAAACTCTTGTGATAGTAGATGAGTATTCCAGATATACATGGGTATTCTTTCTACGATCTAAGAGTGATACCCTGATGAAATAATTTCTTTCATCAAGAAGATTGAGTTGCTGCACAATGTTTCAGTTCGTTCTATAAGAAGTTATCATGGTACTGAATTCAAAAACAGTACCCTGGTAAGTTTCTTTGAAGAAAAAGGCATTACTCACAATTTCTCTTCAGTAAGGACTCCTCAGCAAAATGGTGTCGCTTAAAGAAGAAATCGAACCATTATCGAAGCAGCTCGCTCAATGCTCAGCGAATCTCATCTTCCAACTCAGTTCTGGGCTGAAGTAGTTAATAATGTCTGTTACACTCAGAATCGATCCCTGATTGTAAAAAGATTCAGGAAGACTGCTTATGAATTATTTCATTATAAGTCACCCTCAATAGAACATTTACATATCTTCGGATGTAACTGTTACAACCTGAATGACAATTCGATCCCAAAGCTGATGATGGTATATTTCTTGGGTACTCTTCAGTATCCAAGGCATTCAGGGTCTTCAATAAACGAAGACAACATGTCGAAGAAACCTTCAAAGTCAACTTTGATGAATCCAGACCTTCAAATTCCTCTCCCATCCCTGATGAAGATGAAGAATTAAACAACTGGATGAAATCTCACTATAGGGAACCTGAATCATATTTCAGTATACCTCCTGTCACTAAAAATAATGATGATGATGGTCCTACTCTTATTCCCACTTCGCTGAATAGTAACAATTCATCATCAGGAATGAATGTTACTCCATTAAATCAGTTTCTTCCATCCAGTCCTTCTATTGATAATTCTTCAGTGAATAATCAAACATCTTCTTCTTCTCTAGGAAATGAAATTCCCTCAGGATCTCCTCCCGAGACGATTAGAGAACAAGAAGAACGTCACGCTGATCTAACATCTTCTTTAGAACAGGCCGCTGACTCATCAAATGATCCAAATCCTCAGCTACCAGCTCAGAGATGGACTCAAAATCATCCCATCGATCAAATAATTGGTGATCCCTGTATAGGTGTTCAAAAAAGAAGAAGTATGGCTAACATATGTCTATATGTAAACTTTATTTCTATTATAGAACTTAAAAAGATTGATGAAGCTATCCTTGATCAAGATTGGATTATAGCCATGCAAGAAGAACTCTCTGAGTTTAACAGAAACAAAGTATGGAAGCTTATTCCTAGACCCTCTGACAAAACCGTTAAAGGCACCAAATGGGTGTCTCATAACAAGTTAGACAAAAATGGCACTTTAACTCGCAACAAGGTTCGACTTGTTGCTCAGGGATACATACAAGAGGAAGGAATACACTATGATAAACCTTTTGCCCCTGTAGCAAGGTTAGAAGAGATCAGATTGTTCCTTGCCTTCGCTGCTCACAAAAATTTCAAAGTCTGTCAGATGGATGTCAAAAGTGCATTCCTGAACGACAAGTTGAAAGAAGAAGTCTATGTCGAACAACCTCCTGGCTTCGCTGATGCAAGACATCCCAGATACGTCTATAAACTAGTCAAGACTCTCTACGGGTTGAAACAAGCTCCCCGTGCATGGTATGACACTCTCTCTAAATATCTTCTCGCTGAAAAGTTTGTTCGTGGTAAGATTGATCAAACCCTCTTTCTTAGAAAACGTATGGGATATATCATTCTTGCTCAGATATATGTAGATGACATTATCTTTGGTTCCACGAATCCTAAACTTTGCACTCGTTTTTCCAAACATATGAAAAAGGAATATAAAATGAGTATGATGGATGAACTAACATATTTTCTTGGTCTTCAAGTAAAGCAATCTGATAAACGCATCTTCATATGTCAAGGTAAACATGTTAAAGATATGCTGAATAAATTTGATTTAACTCAGAGTTCTTCAATGAAAACTCCCATGGCACCTCCTCTAACTTTAAATAAGGACCCTGATGGTAAACCTGTTATTGTCACTACTTATAGAGGAATGATAGGATCCTTACTTTATCTAACTGCTAGTAGGCCTGATATTATGTATGCAATCTGTTTATGTGCTAGATATCAATCTGAACCCAAAGAATCCCACCTCATCGCTGTAAAGTGAATCTTCAGGTATCTGAAAGGGACTCCTAATCTTCGTCTCTGGTATCCCAGAGACTCAGGATTCGATCTAATGGGTTATTTAGATAGTGATTTTGCAGGATGCAAAATTGATAGTAAGAGCACCACTGGTGGGTGTCAGCTCTTTGGTGGAAGGTTGATAAGTTGGACTAATAAAAGAAAAATTCAGTGTCCACTGAAACCGCTGAAGCTGAATATGTCACAGCAGGGAGGTGTTGTGCCTAAATTCTTTGGATGAGAAATCAGCTCGTTGATTATGATATTCAGTTATCCAAAATCCCTATCTATTGTGACAACACTAGTGCTATCGCAATTGCAAACATCCCTGTACTTCACTCAAAGACCAAAAATATCGAGATTAGATATCATTTTATCAGAGATCACATTATGGATGGTGAAATTGAACTTCATTTTATCCCCACTAATTTTCAGCTCGCTGATCTTTTACAAAACCTCTTGAGAAATCAAGATTTAATATGTTAATCAGCGAACTAGGAATGTTAAACATAGAAGAATAACTTCTTCAATGTCTTACACCTTTAGTGATCATAAAAAAGATTTTTATATTTTTCAGTCATTCGCTGAACTCTAAAACGGATATCACTCAGGTATGAACCTCTAATCTATACACTCTTTGAATGTCTTCTTATTCAGAAAACGGTTCTCAAAATTTAAAACCCATCACTGGCAATCCTTTATTGTTATATGATGAAGGAATTTAAAGATAATGATTAACATTTATTTAAATGATAATCTTATTTACATTTTCAAATAAGAAAAGGACACGTTAGAACTTTATCTGACACACGACGGACCATGACATTTCCTAACCTATCAAACCTTTGGAACGTGCGCTTGGTCATCATTTCTTTTCAAAAAGCTAAAACCATCGTTTAGCCTTCTCTCTCTCTCTCTCTCTCTCTCTCTCTCCTTATTCTCCTTCTACTATAAATGAAACTTTCTTATTCGTTTCATTCTTTACGCGCCAGCGCCCAAAACTTTCAAAAATAAAGAATCTCTCTCGAATCTTCAAGTTTCACCAAGAACACCAAGAACACGCACTTGTGCGTTTTTCTCCTGTTTTCACTCTCAAGGTTTGATCTAACCCTTTTCCTTTACTAAAAACAACTAAAATGTTGTTTACTTCATCTCGAAATCATTTATAACCTCTTATTATAAAGATTTTTTTAAAGAACTCTGGATTAAAATTTTCTTAAAACTAAAACCTGTTCTAAGCCTCTTCTTCTTAGAACAAAAGAACTTTTGGTCAAGTTTAATCCAACTAAAACTTCTAAAACCTGTTTTTGGTATCTTTTCTTTACAAAAAATAACCAATATTTGGTACATTTGCTTAAATCTCTTTTATTTTGCCAAAAACACCTTCTGGTTTATACATTTTGTTGTATTAAGCCATGATTTTTCTATTTGGTATTCCTATCTTTGAAACAGAAATGGCCTCATCAAGCAAGAATGTCCAAACTGATGCGTCTGCCCCTGTCACTCTAGAGGGTGCACCTAGCTTTTGCTAATAGCACTACCAGCTATCAGTAGTATTACATTGGACCTTTTAATTTTCTGTGTTGTTTTTATTTTCTTATTACACTCTAAATTTCTGGTGCACTGAATCTTACCTTTGTTCGCAGGTAGTTCATAGCTTATGCTAAGGAAAACCAGTGATCCAAAGTCATTATTATTTGATCCGGAGATTGAAAAAACCGCACGTCGATTACGAAAGGAAGCTAAAGCCGAAAAATCAAGAGCAATGGATGCCGAACAAATGAGACTAGAAGAGGAACGATTGAGACGTGAGGCAGAAAGGTTGAGACTTGAGGCAGAAAGGTTGAGATTACTAGAAGAGGAACTACGAAAGCATGTAGAGGATGAAGAAGATTCTTCTTCTGAAGAAGAGGAACCAGACCCAAATGCTCGTGTTCCCATGAAAGCCTTTACGAGCCCGACAATGAGACGCTCTAATAAAGGCGTCCGAGCACCCAAGATCAATGCAAATAATTACGAGCTCAAGCATAACATCATTCAATTGGCACAAATAAACCAATTTGGAGGGACTCCAACTGAGGATCCTCATGCTCACCTTCGCGAATTCGATATAATTTGTGACACATTTAAGCAAAACGGAGTCTCTGAAGATGCTACCAAGCTCCGATTTTTTCACTTTTCTCTAAAGGGGGCAGCACAAGCATGGGAACATAATTTGAATATAGGGCCTATACGCACATGGGTTGCACTGAAAAAAGGGTTCTTAGATAAATTCTTTCCCCCAGGCCGAACTGCCGAGCTAATCGTAGAGATAACTCATTTTGCACAATTGGACCTAGAGTCATTTTATGAAGTGTGGGAGAGGTATAAGGGAATGCTCAGAAGATGTCCCCATCATGGACTCCATGGATGGATGATCATTCAAACATTTTACCAAGGGCTACACCAGCAATATAAGAATGATCTCACATCTGCAGCTGGAGGAGCCCTAATGAACAAAACTTATGAAGAAGCCATAGAACCCATTGAAAATCTCGCTTCTCATAATTATTCCATACCGAGATCCGCGATGAAACGGGTAGCCAATGTTAAAGAATCTGAAGAGTTAAGGGCCATCAAGGCTCAATTAGTTGCCATAAATGACCAATTGAAGGTAAGTGCCACTCAATCATCAAATTTATTGTACTAACTCATCAGAATTTCAATCTTCTTCTTATGAATCACCACCGGAGCAAATCCATTATATGCAAAATCGGAACAGCCGCCCTCGGAATGATCCATTTTCAAACACATACAACGAGGGATGGAAGAAGCACCCAAACTTGGCATGGAGTCAACCACAACACAATCAGAAAGATGCCAATGGGGAACATCAATACAGTAACAATTTTAACTTTTCTTCCTCTTCCCATTCTAATAATGTTTATCGTCCTCCAGGTTATCATCAAAGAAAAACTGAAGATGAACCAACCCAAGAGAAGAAATCTGGCATAGAAGAGATGATGATGAAATTCATGACAAAAATGGACAATACTGTGGGAGAACTATCATCGTCACTAGGAACACTTGCAACCACCGTTGGAGCCATTAAATCAGCAACTGAGCAAAATACCGCCTCAATCAAGATCTTGGAAAGGCAAATAGGGCAGATTGCTGAGACACTTCAATCCAGAAATCCGGGCCAATTCTGAGTCAACCCGACAAGAAGCCGAAAGAACATTGCAATGCAATTCATTTGAGGAGCGGCAAAGAATTGATCAAGGACCCGACTCGTAAGCCAGTTATGGAGAAATCCGATAAAGAGCAGGCGGAGACGGAAATGGTTGAAGTTGAAGATATTGATCTTGAAGACACCTCAATTGAGCACAAACCTGATATGAATAAGCCAGAAGAGAAGAAGGTGACAACTCCTTCAAAGCCGGTGGTTAACCCATATGTGCCACGATTACCGTTTCCAAATCGCCTGAAGGCACATAAGGATGAGGATACGTTCAAAAAATTTCTTGATGTCTTCAAGAAACTTCACATCAATATTCCATTTGCAGAAGCACTTGCACGAATGCCAACATACCTCAAATTCATGAAAGATATATTGTCAGAGAAAAGGAAAATCGAAGATAAATCTATAGTGACACTTACTAAGGAGTGCAGTGCGATCATTCCGAATAAACTTCCTCAAAAGATGAAAGATCCAGGGAGTTTTCTATACCCAATCAAATTGGAACTGTGTATTTTGATAAGGTTTTATGTGATTTAGGATCTAGCATTAATTTAACGCCGTTATCAATTTGCAGGAAGTTAGGTATGGGGGAGATGAAGCCGACATCGATGATACTTCAATTTCCGGACCGATTAATAAGACAACCACATGGAATAACTGAAGACGTGTTAATTAAAGTCGGTAAGTTTTATTTCCCAATTGATTTTGTAGTGCTCGACATAAATGAAGATAAAGAGGTGCCATTGATATTGGGAAGACCGTTCTTAGCCACAAGTAAGGCCTTGATAGATATGGAAGAAGGTATAATGACGTTCAGAGTCGGCAATGGAAAGGTAACGTTTCATGCTCTTAAGAACCTAAACGGAAGAGGAAAACCGAAGAGAGATCGGACAAAGATTGAAAATTGTGATGACGGAAAAGTGGACGTGGGAAAAATAGGGAGAGACCGTAATTGTGGGCGGTTCGATCCCAAGAAAAATAATGAGCCTAACTGACACCACAAGGTCGAGCCACGACTTAAAATAAGGCGCTGGGTGGGAGGCAACCCACCATTGGTTTGTTTATCATTACTGTTCTTAGTCTTTTTTTATTTTTGTTCAGTTTGTTTTTACGAAAACCCTTGATGCGGAATCCGTGGGGTTGTTGATAACACTTGCCATGTTGTGAGTTGTCTTTTAGATTTTTTTTGGAATATCTTGGAAGCAATCCAAACCTAGCTTTCATCTAGGTTTGGGGTTGCTAGGTCATCCAAAAACACAATTGGAACCTAGGCCACGGCCTAGGTTTGGGGTGTTAGTTCATCGATAGACATGCATAATGGGAATGATTCCAACCCCGGAAATTGTGTAATTTGGGATTGATCACACTTATTCATAAGTACTCACATAAATGTTTGAATGTAGGTACAACAAGGC
This sequence comes from Silybum marianum, assembly GCA_036898165.1. Taxonomy (NCBI): domain Eukaryota; kingdom Viridiplantae; phylum Streptophyta; class Magnoliopsida; order Asterales; family Asteraceae; genus Silybum; species Silybum marianum. Next base: position 17,292,082 of record CM072530.1, on the reverse strand, counting down.
GATCTCACGGGGGAAGCGAAGAGACGTGCACACGCACATCGACACATAGATTAGGCCAACTGAGCGGTTTGACACTTTTTAACCTCTAGTATTTTTTTTCTCTTTCTTCTTTTCTATATTTTATTCGCGTAGAGGGATGACTATAACCTAATTTGCATAATTAATTATCCTATGTATATAATACCTTAAAATCAAGCTAGCACATTGGGGACAATGTGTGGGTAAGGTTTGGGGTTGCTCGCATGGGCACACTTATCCCTATAACATTGTGTATATGCTTTTCTTTATCACTTACATGATGTCAGACATCCAAGTATGCGAAAATCATGGATTTTTGAAAATTTTGTATTGTTTTGAGAAGCTTTAAACGATGATATAATTTTGAAGGATGACTTTTCAAATTGCATGATTAGGGTACATTAGTGGAGACCACCCGAAAGGTATTGAGCCTATATATTGTTAATTATTTTTTCTGAGGGATACAATTTTTCTTCTAATCTCATACACACATCAATTTGTTTTGTCGAATATGATTATAGCCTGATCTCACTATTTTCTTGCATCAAGTAGTAAAGACAACCATCAGGATATATAGTATTTATTTGTCTACAAATCGTGTTGACTTTTAGAAAATGATTCCAGGCATTGTGTGATTTATCATCATTATTTTTGGCTATAATTCTCCTTGATTGTATGCATCCTAACCCATTTTGCAGCCAAATACTAATATGATTTTCATTTCATTGCCCCATATTAATCCCTAATCTATATACTAGCCGACCCTTATCCGAAAGTGATCGCAATATGAAAACGGTTAGCAAGTAAAGAGGCATAAAGGGAATGGCTAGAGAAGGAACATAAGAGGGGTTGAGTTGAAAAAAAACCCATACCAAATGGGTTAAGCAGCCGCAAAAAGAAAGGGTCAATGTGCCAAATATAAGAAAAAGAAAAAAGAAGAAGGTGCAGCAAATCCGAAAAATGCACTCAAAGAGTGTAATGGTGGAATGTAAAAGTCAAAGATGGCGAAAAAAAGGGAGGGTATCATGTGGACCGGTCATTTTGTGATACACCTAGGATTTTTTGTTCCTTATTGACCTTCAGTTCTTAGCCATCACCTTAAGCCCCATTACAACCCAATAAAGACCTGGATGATCTTTTGGAAAATGTGGGTTTTGTAGACTAATTTGTACTAATATTCCATGTCTTATTATTTGATTCCTTCCTGAGATCACCATTGTTAAATCTAAATGTCTTACATAATGTGCTTTCATGCAGATATAACTTGAAAGTTATTGTTTATAACTTCTTACTGCATGAGTTGTGGTGTGTGATAGCCTATGACTCGAGCGTATTGAGAGTATTGCGTGAGGTAGGGTCGAGGCGAAATACTCTCCGAAAGTGTGGTTGACTAGTTTGAACTCATTATGGTGTCGCTATTTTTAATTCAACTCTCAATGCTTAACTTTTTAGACTTCTGTGATCAGAGTACATCTAGTTGTGATTTTCTTACCCGGCAACGGCGCCAAAAACTTGATAAGCGGGTTTACACCCCCTAAATCTAACCGTATTGTACGAGTCAAATTAAGTAATAGTGTACTGGAAGTATGGGATCGAACCAAGGGAACTAGGGACTAAGTAAATATTAACTGAACAATCAAAATTTAGATTTGGTTGAATGATTAATCTACTAATTAAACTAAAAAAATTATTTGAACGATTTTAAAGAACGAAAAGATGAAAACTTTATCAGGAGAAAAGCAGTTGGGAGTTGGGGTCCTAATGGTTTTCACATAGAACACTTCAGTTGTAATAATTAGCAGACAATTCCAATTAAATGAATACACAATCTTAAAATTCACTATTACTCTCTCTCTCTCTCTCTCTCTCTCTCTCTCTCTCTCTCTTTCTCTCGTTATAACAGATTTATTCTTAAAAAATATATTTTATTTCTCGATCTCAACATACGAATTCAGAAAGTCATTAAGCAAAAGATTGTAAAACGGTACCAAGGCTTAATTGGTATATCTCTATCCGAGTTCTCACCTTGGGTATACAAATCATAGATATAATTATAAACTATTTCTCTTGAAACTAATTCATAACCATGAAATCAATTGTAAGTTGATCAGTCTCACAAAAGCATTAAACACAAATTCATATACTTCATTAATTGAAAAGTCTACTAAAAATCATAACTTTACATGCTCATATGATTACAAACCAAAAGTAATCCAACCCCCAACATCTAAAGATTAGTTCATGTTGGGGGTGGTAGAAAACACAACTAAAAGAGAAGAATTAATAAGTCTAGACATGGTTTCTCAATCAAAATCAAAATCAAAGTAAAAACCCCCTTTATGTGATGAATCTCCACTAGCAAGCAACGATTTCGTCTTTAGATCTTCAATCCTGATGTTAATCTCCTTGTTTCGTAGCTCCAAAATTGCTCCAAAGTAACCTCCAATCGCCCTAAGTCGTGCTCTGGAAGATATATTGTTGAATAATACCAAACCCTAGCTGAAAAGGGCTTAAAATACGTCATCAGAGCCCGGCGCTAGTTGCCGTGCTAGTTACCATTCCTAACTGGCGTGGCTATCCCACACGGCTCTTTATCAACGAGCAAACAGAGTCTGACGCCACTTGTGGATGCTAGCTACAATTCCTAACTGGCGTGGCTAACCCACGCGAAGCAAATAGTACCCAAGACTAGTTGTGGATGCTAGTTATAAGTGGCATGAGATTTGTGTAACTAGCTTCCAGCCTAACTCACTTGGAAACTAGCCTTAGACTATGTTTTGCTCATTTTTACTCTGAATTGACTCCGAAAGGCATCGTTGGACTCCTTTAATTCTCCAACCGAGATATAATATAAACAATTGAATTTAAGCCAAAAAATCTCAGATTTATTCTATTCCTCTTGATGGGACGATTCCTGAACAAACTTGCAATAAACCGTTAGAAATACGCATCGTTTGCTTAGAAAACGGGCTAAACTACATGGAAAGTGGTATTATAATAGCGCCACAAATGGCGTTATCAACAAGCAACATTCAAACTTTGCAACTACATTGCTCTTGTGGACATCCCTGAAGACAAGCTGCACTTCAAAGATGGTGCGAAGTACATCAAAGCATGCCCTCTGATGTACGCCTTCGTCCATAACCCAATAGGTATCACCTCTCACCTACAGGCACTGTGGTTTACTGCTCAATGCACCACCCTTACCACTAACAAGGGGAGCAAACTACCTGCCATAGGCTTCACTATCCCTCTTGGTCATTTCTCTTTCACTGCTGGTTTCCTCAGGAACGCTCTTCGTCTTCCTTCTCGAGGCAAAAATCAGCAATGGGCACCTGAACCCACCAGGGATCAGATTGTGAACTTCTTGGACTCGATCGGCTATAAGTGGGACAATCCCACTGAGAAACCCGTTACAAAGATGGAAAAGAAGAGACTATCTGTGAAGTGGCAATACATCTTCACCCCAGGTTATTCAGTGCCTAGGTTCAAAGACTGGCTCTCAAGATCAAGCTAGCAAACACTACGAGCTCAAGCATAACATCATTCAATTGGCACAAATAAACCAATTTGGAGGGACTCCAACTGAGGATCCTCATGCTCACCTTCGCGAATTCGATATAATTTGTGACAGATTTAAGCAAAACGGAGTCTCTGAAGATGCTACCAAGCTCCGATTTTTTCACTTTTCTCTAAAGGGGGCAGCACAAGCATGGGAACATAATTTGAATATAGGGCCTATACGCACATGGGTTGCACTGAAAAAAGTGTTCTTAGATAAATTCTTTCCCCCAGGCCGAACTGCCGAGCTAATCGTAGAGATAACTCAGTTTGAACAATTGGACCTAGAGTCATTTTATGAAGTGTGGGAGAGGTATAAGGGAATGCTCAGAAGATGTCCCCATCATGGACTCCATGGATGGATGATCATTCAAACATTTTACCAAGGGCTACACCAGCAATATAAGAATGATCTCACATCTGCAGCTGGAGGAGCCCTAATGAACAACTTATGAAGAAGCCATAGAACCCATTGAAAATCTCGCTTCTCATAATTATTCCATACCGAGATCCGCGATGAAACGGGTAGCCAATGTTAAAGAATCTGAAGAGTTAAGGGCCATCAAGGCTCAATTAGTTGCCATAAATGACCAATTGAAGGTAAGTGCCACTCAATCATCAAATTTATTGTACTAACTCATCAAAATTTCAATCTTCTTCTTATGAATCACCACCGGAGCAAGTCCATTATATGCAAAATCGGAACAGCCGCCCTCGGAATGATCCATTTTCAAACACATACAACGAGGGATGGAAGAAGCACCCAAACTTGGCATGGAGTCAACCACAACACAATCAGAAAGATGCCAATGGGGAACATCAATACAGTAACAATTTTAACTTTTCCTCCTCTTCCCATTCTAATAATGTTTATCGTCCTCCAGGTTATCATCAAAGAAAGACTGAAGATGAACCAACCCAAGAGAAGAAATCTGGCATAGAAGAGATGATGATGAAATTCATGACAAAAATGGACAATACTGTGGGAGAACTATCATCGTCAGTAGGAACACTTGCAACCACCGTTGGAGTCGTTAAATCAGCAACTGAGCAAAATACCGCCTCAATCAAGATCTTGGAAAGGCAAATAGGGCAGATTGCTGAGACACTTCAATCCAAAAATCCGGGCCAATTCTGAGTCAACCCGACAAGAAGCCGAAAGAACATTGCAATGCAATTCATTTGAGGAGCGGCAAAGAATTGATCAAGGACCCGACTCGTAAGCCAGTTATGGAGAAATCCGATAAAGAGCAGGCGGAGACGGAAATGGTTGAAGTTGAAGATATTGATCTTGAAGACACCTCAATTGAGCACAAACCTGATATGAATAAGCCAGAAGAGAAGAAGGTGACAACTCCTTCAAAGCCGGTGGTTAACCCATATGTGCCACGATTACCGTTTCCAAATCGCCTGAAGGCACATAAGGATGAGGATACGTTCAAGAAATTTCTTGATGTCTTCAAGAAACTTCACATCAATATTCCATTTGCAGAAGCACTTGCACGAATGCCAACATACCTCAAATTCGTGAAAGATATATTGTCAGAGAAAAGGAAAATCGAAGATAAAGCTATAGTGACACTTACTAAGGAGTGCAGTGCGATCATTCCGAATAAACTTCCTCAAAAGATGAAAGATCCAGGGAGTTTTCTATACCCATTCAAATTGGAACTGTGTATTTTGATAAGGTTTTATGTGATTTAGGATCTAGCATTAATTTAACGCCGTTATCAATTTGCAGGAAGTTAGGTATGGGGGAGATGAAGCCGACATCGATGATACTTCAATTTCCGGACCGATTAATAAGACAACCACATGGAATAACTGAAGACGTGTTAATTAAAGTCGGTAAGTTTTATTTCCCAATTGATTTTGTAGTGCTCGACATAAATGAAGATAAAGAGGTGCCACTGATATTGGGAAGACCGTTCTTAGCCACAAGTAAGGCCTTGATAGATATGGAAGAAGTTATAATGACGTTCAGAGTCGGCAATGAAAAGGTAACGTTTCATGCTCTTAAGAACTTAAACGGAAGAGGAAAACCGAAGAGAGATCGGACAAAGATTGAAAATTGTGATGACGGAAAAGTGGACGTGGGAAAAATAGGGAGAGACCGTAATTGTGGGCGGTTCGATCCCAAGAAAAATAATGAGCCTAACTGACACCACAAGGTCGAGCCACGACTTAAAATAAAGCGCTGGGTGGGAGGCAACCCACCATTGGTTTGTTTATCATTAGTGCTCTTAGTTTATTTTTATTTTTGTTCAGTTTGTTTTTACGAAAACCCTTGATGCGGAATCCGTGGGGTTGTTGATAACACTTTCCATGTTGTGAGTTGTCTTTTAGATTTTTTTTGGAATATCTTGGAAGCAATCCAAACCTAGCTTTCATCTAGGTTTGGGGTTGCTAGGTCATCCAAAAGCACAATTGGAACCTAGGCCACGGCCTAGGTTTGGGGTGTTAGTTCATCGATAGACATGCATAATGGGAATGATTCCAACCCCGACAATTGTGTAATTTGGGATTGATCACACTTATTCATAAGTACTCACATAAATGTTTGAATGTAGGTACAATAAGGCGATCTCACGGGGGAAGCGAGGAGACGTGCACACGCACATCGACACATAGATTAGGCCGACTGAGCGGTTTGACACTTTTTAACCTCTAGTATTTTTTTTCTCTTTCTTCTTTTCTATATTTTATTCGCGTAGAGGGATGACTATAACCTAATTTGGATAATTAATTATCCTATGTATATAATACCTTAAAATCAAGCTAGCACATTGGGGACAATGTGTGGGTAAGGTTTGGGGTTGCTCGCATGGGCACACTTATCCCTATAACATTGTGTATATGCTTTTCTTTATCACTTACATGATGTCAGACATCCAAGTATGCGAAAATCATGGATTTTTGAAAAATTTGTATTGTTTTAAGAAGCTTTAAACGATGATATAATTTTGAAGGATGACTTTTCAAATTGCATGATTAGGGTACATTAGTGGAGACCACCCGAAAGGTATTGAGCCTATATATTGTTAATTATTTTTTCTGAGGGATACAATTTTTGTTCTAATCTCATACACACATCAATTTGTTTTGTCGAATATGATTATAGCCTGATCTCACTATTTTCTTGCATCAAGTAGTAAAGACAACCATCAGGATATATAGTATTTATTTGTCTACAAATCGTGTTGACTTTTAGAAAATGATTCCAGGCATTGTGTGATTTATCATCATTATTTTTGGCTATAATTCTCCTTGATTGTATGCATCCTAACCCATTTTGCAGCCAAATACTAATATGATTTTCATTTCATTGCCCCACATTAATCCCTAATCTATATACTAGCCGACCCTTATCCGAAAGTGATCGCAATATGAAAACGGTTAGCAAGTAAAGAGGCATAAAGGGAATGGCTAGAGAAGGAACATAAGAGGGGTTGAGTTGAAAAAAAACCCATACCAAATGGGTTAAGCAGCCGCAAAAAAAAAAGGGTCAATGTGCCAAATATAAGAAAAAGAAAAAAGAAGAAGGTGCAGCAAATCCGAAAAATGCACTCAAAGAGTGTAATGGTGGAATGTAAAAGTCAAAGATGGCGAAAAAAAAGGGAGGGTATCATGTGGACCGGTCATTTTGTGATACACCTTGGATTTTTGGTTCCTTATTGACCTTCAGTTCTTAGCCATCACCTTAAGCCCCATTACAACCCAATAAAGACCTGGATGATCTTTTGGAAAATGCGGGTTTTGTGGACTAATTTGTACTAATATTCCATGTCTTATTATTTGATTCCTTCCTGAGATCATCATTGTTAAATCTAAATGTCTTACATAATATGCTTTCATGTAGATATAACTTGAAAGTTATTGTTTATAACTTCTTACTGCATGAGTTGTGGTGTGTGATAGCCTATGACTCGAGCGTATTGAGAGTACTGCGTGAGGTAGGGTCGAGGCGAAATACTCTCCGAAAGTGTGGTTGACTAGTTTGAACTCATTATGGTGTCGCTATTTTTAGTTCAATTCTCAATGCTTAACTTTTTAGACTTCTGTGATCAAAGTACATCTAGTTGTGATTTTCTTACTCGACAGCGGCGCCAAAAACTTGATAAGCGGGTTTACACCCCCTAAATCTAACCGTATTGTACGAGTCAAATCAAGTAATAGTGTACTGGAAGTACGGGATCGAACCAAGGGAACTAGGGACTAAGTAAATATTAACTGAACAATCAAAATTTAGATTTGGTTGAATGATTAATCTACTAATTAAACTAAAGGAATTATTTGAACAATTTTAAAGAACGAAAAGATGAAAACTTTATCAGGAGAAAAACAGTTGGGAGTTGGGGTCCTAATGGTTTTCACATAGAACACTTCAGTTGTAATAATTAGCAGACAATTCCAATTAAATGAATACACAATCTTAAAATTCACTATTACTCTCTCTCTCTCTCTCTCTCTCTCTCTTTCTCTCGTTATAACAGATTTATTCTTAAAAACATATATTTTATTTCTCGATCTCAACATACGAATTCAGAAAGTCATTAAGCAAAAGATTGTAAAACGGTACCAAGGCTTAATTGGTATATCTCTATCCGAGTTCTCACCTTGGGTATATAAATCATAGATATAATTATAAACTATTTCTCTCGAAACTAATTCATAACCATGAAATCAATTGTTAGTTGATCAGTCTCACAAAAGCATTAAACACAAATTCATATACTTCATTAATTGAAAAGTCTACTAAAAATCCTAACTTTACATGCTCATATGATTACAAACCAAAAGTAATCCAATCCCCAACATCTAAAGATTAGTTCATGTTGGGGGTGGTAGAAAATACAACTAAAAGAGAAGAATTAATAATTCTAGACATGGTTTCTCAATCAAAATCAAAATCAAAGTAAAAACCCCCTTTATGTGATGAATCTCCACTAGCAAGCAACGATTTCGTCTTTAGATCTTCAATCCTGATGTTAATCTCCTTGTTTCGTAGCTCCAAAATTGCTCCAAAGTAACCTCCAATCGCCCTAAGTCGTGCTCTGGAAGATATATTGTTGAATAATACCAAACCCTACCTGAAAAGGGCTTAAAATACGTCATCAGAGCCCGGTGCTAGTTGCCGTGCTAGTTACCATTCTTAACTGGCCTGGCTATCCCACACGGCTCTTTATCAATGAGCAAACAGAGTCTGACGCCACTTGTGGATGCTAGCTACACCTCCTAACTGGCGTGGCTAACCCACGCGAAGCAAACAGCACCCGAGACTAGTTGTGGATGCTAGTTATAAGTGGCATGAGATTTGTGTAACTAGCTTCCAGCCTAACTCACTTGGAAACTAGCCTTAGACTATGTTTTGCTCATTTTTACTCTGAATTGACTCCGAAAGGCATCGTTGGACTCCTTCTTTAATTCTCCAACCGAGATATAATATAAACAATTGAATTTAAGCCAAAAAATCTCAGATTTATTCTATTCCTCTTGATGGGACGATTCCTGAACAAACTTGCAATAAACCGTTAGAAATACGCATCGTTTGCTTAGAAAACGGGCTAAACTACATGGAAAGTGGTATTATAATAGCGCCACAAATGGCGTTATCAACAAGCAACATTCAAACTTTGCAACTACATTGCTCTTGTGGACATCCCTGAAGACAAGCTGCACTTCAAAGATGGTGCGAAGTACATCAAAGCATGCCCTCTGATGTACGCCTTCGTCCATAACCCAATAGGTATCACCTCTCACCTACAGGCACTGTGGTTTACTGCTCAATGCACCACCCTTACCACTAACAATTGGAGCAAACTCCCTGCCATAGGCTTCACTATCCCTCTTGGTCATTTCTCTTTCACTGCTGGTTTCCTCAGGAACGCTCATCGTCTTCCTTCTCGAGGCAAAAATCAGCAATGGGCACCTGAACCCACCAGGGATCAGATTGTGAACTTCTTGGACTCGATCGGCTATAAGTGGGACAATCCCATTGAGAAACCCGTTACAAAGATGGAAAAGAAGAGACTATCTGCGAAGTGGCAATACATCTTCACCCCAGGTTATTCAGTGCCTAGGTTCAAAGACTGGCTCTCAAGATCAAGCTAGCAAACACTACATGGATCTTGGCTACGCTCTCTGCACTGACTACAAGCTGAAATACGCTGACTACATATTTAGCGATATGTACAACCGGGTTAACGCTCAGAACAGGGAGAAAGTTATCCCTTACCCAAGATTCTTTGCAACCATTCTGGAATTTGCCTATAAGGAAAAGTACCCTAAAGTTGCAAACCAGAACTTCTCTCAAGTAGGGAGGAAATCGCTGGAAATGGACGAATAACAAGGAGATGCTTCCTACACCCCCTACATGCTGCAACTAATCAGCATGAAACTCAAGTGTCCATATCATTGCCAATCCCAAGAGTGATTATCCAAGACACTTCTCTTACCCAAAAACGCAAAGAACCGACCGACGGTCATTGAAAGACCATCGCTCACAAACCCATCACCAAAAATCAAAAGAAGGGAGTCTCTCAACAGACTTACCTCTCTGACATAGGCGTATCATCAATGCCACACTCTGACCCAACTACAACAACGGTCTCTACATCCATTGCCGCTTCTTCAGCACTACCTCCAATTTCAGTGACCACGGTCACTGAAAGTGTAATCGCTAGCTCCGCTGAAGCTGGATCAAATAATACTATCACAGCCTTCTCTTCTTCTTCTACCACCTCTTCTTTGTCCTCACATCAACTCATGATTCAGAGACAGTTGTCCCTATCTCTGATGAAGTTGAAATGCATGCGGTCCAGTCCTCAGTTTTGTTTCGACAATCTGAGTTTTGGAAAGCCACTCACACAGGACCTCAGAGTGTTTCTCACAAACATTCTAAGATACAGGTTAGTGACCCACAAGACACTACCATCGAACGTGGTATCCCTAAGAATAATCCTCATGATACTCTCAAGGTTAAAAATATTTCTTCACTTCATCTATCTTCTAATCCAGAACTCTTTCTGGCTGCTTTATCTTTGTTATCATCAGGTATTCAAGCTCCTACCTTTTCTTCAGTGACGACTACCACCACCACCCCAACATCAATCCATGACAATCCAGTCAGCGGACCAAGCTCCTCTCTGAAATCTTCACAGACGACTAAAGATGCGGAGTCGAAAAAGAAAAAGGAGACATTCGCTGATCAGCTTCCGTCCTTGGTTGCTGATATCCCGAAGATTGTTCTTCCCCCTCCTTCATTCCCAGCGATTGACTTCCTGGTGAATGAATGTGCTCTTACCAGGCACCGAGTCGACACCCTGCAAGTATCTTTAGAGATAATCTTCCGGACGGTTCTTAGAGTTCCCGGAATGAAGGCCACAATAAATAACATCAACACTGACATTCAGACAGTGAGAGATGGCAATGTGCCAAATGGGTCTTCCTTCTCTGCTGAAGACAAGGGAACATTGGACAAAGTCTCCAAGACTCAGTTAGAGCATTCTGAGAGCCTCAAGGATATTAGTTCCAATATGCGTACCCTAATGGTGCACTATCTACCTGCTGACAACAAAGAGGGAGAGAGATGTGCAAAGGAGCTTGCTGACGAGCTCATTGGAGAGGTAAATGAACATTTATCTGGCAGCAATCTCTCTCTACAATCAGCAAGAACCTCAACAACAACAACAACCTCCCACCGTCACTGTTACTGATGTCGGTGAAGAAGAAGAAGATGAAGAAAAAGAAGCAGATGATGATGATGATGATGATGATGAATATGATGACATTCCTCGTCATGGAGGAAATAATGATAAAGATGATGATGATGATATCCCTCTTAGCTTCAATAATATCTTCCATCAAATGTGTCCAGGCATCTCTCTACCTGGAGTTATTTTTCAAAGATCCTTTGGGGGACGGACCACCTCCTTCTCAAGGACAGTCCGATCCCTCAGGGAAAGGAAAACAAGTAGCTAGTGGATCTCGATTCCACTCTCGTAAACTCTGAGGGGGAGACCACAATCGAGGTAAGCCTTCCTCTCATCCCTTTCACTCCCATCTCTGAACCTCCAACCTATACCTCATTTATTTTGGATCTGATGAACCTCTCTCTCATTCCCCCATTCTCAGTGAATCCAGTCCCCCAAAGGACTCTCCAATTTTGAGGGAACCTTCATCTGAAGATCAGTTCCTGTATATATATCTGAATCTGATTCTGAAGAAGAAGAACGTCTGATTCCATGGCATGTAAATAGAAAACCAATCTCTGAACCTGAAGAAGAACAGAGACGAGCTAACTTCATAAGAGACCTCGAGCTGGCTAGAGTAAAAATTCCTCATCGTACATCTAAGCCCGAAGCTCTTGTACCAATAAACGTCTACGACGAATTTTCCTTCCTATCTCCTGAAGAACGAGCACAGGCACTTGAAGCTCAGCGACTGAGAAACCTTGAAATAAAGCAAACTCAACAAAGTCTGAATGTCGCTCAGAAAATTGCAAGGGAAGAAACTATAAGGGTAAACCGTTAGAGACAAGATGAAGAAAAGAGTAAGCGAGTAGCTGCTAAACTCCCTGAAAAGGAGATGACCAGAGATAATCTTAGAGTGGATCCTGTAATAGCTAAAGAGAATATTTTACAAGCCCTGAATAGAGAAAATGAAGAACCCAAGGATGTTGAACTCGAATGGTGTATTAAAAAGGTAAACTTTTGTATTCAACCTGCCACTATAACTCGTGCAACTATCCTCGGACGTGATCGAAGGAGAGGTCAGAAGATAAATGTCACTATGTTCAGAGGTGACAGAAGTGAAGAAGAAGATCCCCAGTTTCTAAAGTTCTATGGTTTCTCTGAATGGCTAGAAATCAGAGATGCCATTCAGGACTCCAAATCTCAATTCAAAGGCGTAGTAGAAAGATATCTCAATTAGCTATTGCAAAGGATTTCACATCATGCCAGCGTCCCTCCTCTTCCTGAGAGGACAGAGAAATGAAGATCAAAATATGATACTGATGGAGGTCCATCTTCTAAAAATGAGCATTAGACCAAATTCAGCTATCAACGTCTTTTCTCTCATCTCGTCCTCGCTGATCTTTCAATGATAAACATGTCCCTACCAGAAGAGAGAAAGTATGAAGAACATGAAATCACTACTCTCCCTGAAGCAGGAATGGCTTTTCTAGGGAATGATGGAAGAACTCTGTTCCTCAGGAACAAAGAAATCAAAATAGCTCCCTCAAAGCTCATAAAGATCATGTACTACAATTGTTTATTCATGTATGAAAAAAAGTGTCCTCAGAAGGTGATTTATGAGAAAGAGTTATGAAGAAGAAAAATAAAGCTCTCTGATTAGTTTTTGTAGTTTTTCTCCCTTTGTAATTTACTTCAGTATATTGTATTTTACCCTTACAATTGTATTTTCATTTTTAATGTAATTCATTAGATTATTATAAATGAAATACAATGACGTACTCTACTCCATCTATATACTGAAAAGATCCCTGAAAAAAGTAATAGGGACAATGAACATAAGAGTTCTATTTTAATTAAAATAACCTATACTCTCATTGACAATACACTCTGTAATTAATAAGTGAATGTACTTTTTAGCTTTTATACTTGTAAAAATTGTGATTTCATATCCTTATAAATGAAACTCAATTTAGAAAGCAGATTAGCTGAAAAAGATCACATAGATTAGTACTTAGATTTCTTTACTTTAAAATCTTCTAAGTCCTTACTAATCCTTTCAAGCAATTTTCCTATGTTGCTTAATCATAATCAAATAGGGGGAGATTGTTGATCCAAAACTCTTCTCAGTGATTTGAATATGATTCCAATGTTTACTTAGTGAAAATTCCATTGATAAGTTATAATTCAAGTTTAGTGATAGCATACGCTGATTACACTCAGCGACCGCTGAACATCAGGAACTCTAACCTCATCCTTGAAGATCTGAAGAACAACAGTCACACCGTAAGTCCATTCAGCGACGGTCTAAGACCAAGCTGAAGATAGAGATAATCAACTAAGTGATCTGAAGCGGTTCAGTGATAGCAAGGACTATCTAAACAAAAGTGTGAAGTCTTGCAAGGCCTCAGCGATATTATGAAAGTTCATCCTTGAAGTTTCTAGTTCAGCGACCAAGTGAAGCCTATCAGCGAGATAAATGTTGATCTTATCCTCAATGCACAAAAGTCAAAACCTTATACTACGTCAGAAAAAGGACATACGGATTGTTTCTTATGTCCACCTCAAATCTGATGTCGTATTGTTCATATACAGCCAAAAGTATGGTTGCTTTTGAACAAAGGACAAGTCTCCAATGATAGCTTGACACATGGCATATACCTTTTGTATCACATTAATTGCGACATTTATAAATAGATGAAGATCCCTTCTTCATTCTAATGCAGGCATGCTACTTTCTCTCTCCTAAAACCTCTGCTGCTTTTCTTTCTTTCTTTGTGCATCATCTTAGTGATTTCTTAAGTTACAATATAATAAGTTTTATACTCGTTCTTGTTCCGCTTGTAACTGTAAACTTGTTTATTTATATAAACTAATTTAAAAACCAAAATCTACTTGTGTTTGTATTCAACCCCCCCTACAAATTTGTGAAATAACCAAACACTCAAAATTAGCAGCACAAAACAGCACTGTTGTGCTTTCCGTGTTTGGCTTATTTACCATACTTAAAAGCCAAACTAGGTTCTGAGGTCCAACATAAATTTGTATATACATGTCTTATGATTCAAATGGTTTTGGACTCACCACGTTTGCAATAACGACCAATCAGATATAAGATTTCAAAAAACAGTGTGCAGATCCTGTTTTGCACAAGACCAGCTGCAAAAACACACTGCTTAGAGACTCTTAGAGCCATATTTGGTCACGACTAAAACCACAAAGTTGAAAAGGAATGAAATATCTTACTGAAAATTTCAGCTTATTTAGACTTATAGCTGATTTTATATGAATTTAACAAAATGGAGACAGAAAGCTGGAATTTTTTAAACATGGAAATCTCTTTAAGGCGTTACATCAAACACCTTGTGGGCATCAATCCTAAGAGCTTAAAACCATTTCAATGGTTTCATCCTTGTACCCATTTTTTTGTACAAAAGTTAACCAAAGTATCAATTTTACACTCCTACCCTAAAACCATAACCAAAACAAGATTTCAACATGAAAAACTTTCACTACTATATCTAATTATACATAAACAACCAAAATTCATCCTTTACATACTAAAGAATGTAAACCTAAGTCTAAAACCAGAAAATTAATCTATAAGGGTGCGTTTGGTAGGGTGAACAGGGTGGAACAACGTGGAACAGAACAGGTTAGTCCCATGTTTGGTGTGAATTTAAGGAAATGGAACAAGGATTAAGTGGAACAATGGTGGAACACCCTTGTTGACCCCTTACCCCCTAGAACTAACTAGAACAAGGAAATTGTTCCCTTTTTACCCTTTCCTCCCTCACGCCACCACCACACCGGCGACCTCCTCACGAACACCACCACCGCCGGCGCACCCCCTCACGCCGCCACCACCGTCGGCGACCTCCTCATGAACACCAGCACCGCCGGCGCCCTCCCTCACGCCGCCACCACCGCCGAACACCACCGCTGTCGGTGCCCTCCCTCACGCCGCCACCACCGTCGTCGGCGCCCTCCCTCACGCCGCCACAACTGCCGGCGACCTCCTCACGAACATCGCAGCCGCCGGCGTGACCAACACCGTCGGGGACCTCCTCACGAACACCGCCGCCAGCGCCCTCCCTCACGCCGCCAACACCGCCGGCGACCTCCTCACGAACACCGCGGCCGCCGGCGCCCTCCCTCACACCGCCATCACCGCCGGCGACCTCCTCACAAACACCGCCGCCGCCGGCGCCCTCCCTCACGCCGCCACCACCATCGGCGACCTCCTCACGAACACCGCCGCCGCCGCCGCCCTCCCTCACGCCGCCACCACCGCCACCACCGCCGGCACCCTCTCCCCTCTCTCTCTCTCTCCTCTCATCTCTCTCTCTTCTCTCTCCTCTCTCCCTCTCCTATCTCTCATCTCTCTTTATCATCTCTCTCTCTCCTCTCTTTCTCATCTCTGTTTATCATGTCTCTCTCATCTCTCTCTGTCCTCTCTCTGTCCTCTCCCTCTACTCTCTCTTTCTCCTCTCCCTCTACTCTCTCTTTCCTCTCTCTCTCCTCCATATCTCTCTCTTCTCTTTCTTTTTTCTCTCTCTCTCTCTTCTCTCTTTCTCTCTCCTCTCACTCTTTCCCTTTCTCTCTCCTCACTCTTTCCCTTTCTCTCTCCTTTCACTCTTTCCCTTTCTCTCTCTCTTCTCTCTTGTTAAGGACCAATTTTTGAACATTTTGTTGCTGCATAGGCGTGAAACAACAAATTGCCAGCAGTGCATCACCAGTTGTCATATATGGCCACTAATCCAGAGCCACCCGAAAAAGAAAATAGCATATGGACCACATTCAACGTACGCATGATTACATTATACTTAAGTTTCTTGCATGGTAAGGAGAAATGCTTCTGGTTGTTGCAACCCATAAAGGTGTTTATGACAATTTAGGGGGATTTTACTAAATACTTATCTTGGTATGTATGTATTGCTTCAATTATCTTTTCGGGTGAATATAACAAGGACCGAGAATTTACTCGGTAAGAGGGAAGACAAGGATCAAGAGTATTACCAAGTAAGTAAGGGTGATGACTCTTACTCGATAAGCGCTTACCAGGTTACAAAGTAACCATTAATCTATTTTGATAGTCCATATGGTAAGTAAGAATGGCGACTCTTGCCGGAAAACATTTTATCCGATAAGCTTTTTGTAAACCACCTCTTACTAATTTTGCAAATGTATGTGGTCGTTCACTTTTGACAAAATATTTATGGCCTTAACCTCGATATACTGGTACAGTTCAATGTCTACTTTATCGTTCAAAATCTTTTATTAATTTGTTTTTTTGTTGATAAAAAACAATTTTTTTTTGGTTTGTAACTTCAATGTAAGGACTATCATACCTCCCGCCGCATTGCGCGGGTACACAACTAGTTATTCAATACAATTCTTCTCCTTTGAGAATTTTGAGAGTTTTTCTTTACTTTATTGAGTTTTACTGTATTCGTAATCCTCAACCGTAAAGGGTTTAGAGACAGGTGTTACTAAAACCCCAAATACAATCTCAACTTACAAAGTATAGAAGACAAACCCAAATAGCTAAATCATTCTCATGACTCTAACTATAACTCAACTATTCACAAAGGGCGTGAATAGTAGGATATCGCATCACAAAGACAAGATATCGCGAGATTTGAAATGTTGCATCATACTATGGATGAACAGTAAAATGTCGCATGGCAAAGGCGCGACATTAGCTTGATGCAATATCGGGTCTAGAACAAAAAATAAATTCTTGAAATTCCAAAGTTAATTTCAGGAATTGGATTTTTTACGTGGTTTGACTTTTTAGAGTTGGCTTTTTTGTTTTCAAATATGATTTTTTTTGGAATTTATCAAATCACTTTGTAAACGATCATTTCAAGTATATGAATATGTCTACAAAAAAGTCTTTGGCCACACAGAATGAGGAGTATATGCCTGTTGGTCCTAAAGGAGTCTACAAGAGTGTATATATTTAAATGTCATTATTGACGATAAACAAATTTACAAATTTTTGTGGAAATAAGAACAAGTTATAAAACCTATTCTAAACAATCTTATAATCACTAAGTTGATGCACAAGAAAGGAGAGAACATAAAAAGAGGTTCAAGAAGAGATATGGATGCATGAGTGTGAATGAAGGGTTTCTTCACCTATTTACATTAAATGCAAGTCAGAGGGTACAATTCACATGTCAAGCATCTGTTGGAGAACTTGTCCTTTGTCCATAGAGTATGTAGGCTTTTGGCCGCATATGAACAGTTGACCTTTAGGGTTGTTAAGCACGTGGGGAGCAATAAAGAAACATAATACTTGTACCTTTTCTAACAGGTCTGAGGGCTTGTACTTTGTGCATATATAATAAGAACAAAACTTAATCTTGTTGAGCATTTGATCACTAATATTGAAGTATCGTTGAGGCCGCTTCATATCACGAACTAACATGTCTCTATCTTCAGTTACTTCTTCGACATCGTTGAATGTTTCCTTGATGTGGGTTTTGTCTTCAGGGTTCATTCAGGTTTAGGGATAGTTTAGGAAATTTTTCATCGATCACTGAGCGTAGTCAGTGATAGATCTGTTGAGACAACAGAAGGTAAAACTTAAGAATTACACCAGGTATAATAGGCCATCATCAAATCACTAAAGGAGCTTTCCCCTATTTGGTGATGAGAAAGCATCAAATATAATTGATATACCCTCCAAAGGATATAAAAACAAGTAAATCATGCAAGTAAACAGCGCTCACAAGTGTCATCCATAACACGTAATACTAGTAAGTATATCAGATTATCGTCCTCAAGGATTTAGATTAATAAAAGAGTCATAAAAATAAACTTAGAATGAGATTTCAAAAATGATTTTTGGAAGCAATAAAGCGTCAGAGGGAAAAATATATTGAAGAGTTTGGTAACAAATACAGGAATGTAAAAGAAAGTAAAAGATAGTATGGGTGCAAGATTAGGTTGGATTTCGGCTAACAGAGTGCAGTGAACATATTTATAGCAACCTAGAAGGTTGTTGTAGCAATAGTGTTCTACAACACTACCGGATTGAGCGAGCTTGCAAGGAAGTGCAGTTTAGACCATATGTTGGAGATACACTTGGTGATGCTATCAACCCCAAACTGGTGCAAATCTTACCTCTCTCTCCGTATAGTTTCACAACCCCTAAGGTTGTAGTAGCTCTTTGTAGCCTCTATAACATATCTATTACAAACGTTTACATTGTCTTAGTTTTAAGTAAAACTCACCAAAGTAAAACAACATGTGTCACTTTGTCAAGAAGTACTCGGTGAAACATTTTATACCATATGTAAACAGTGAAGTAAATTGCGATTGCGAGAGCAAATATCCACTAACACTTTGCTTATTTTGACACCTGTTACTTACACCTACACTAAGGTGTTTAACCTATCATGACTGAATTAAAATGCATAAAAGTAAATGACATAATGTAAATGGCATAAAAGTAAAAATTTGAGTAAAAGTAAATTGAAAGCCGTAAAGATTGTTGTAGAAACTAATAGTAACGTAAATAACAATCAAAATAATCGAAAGCTTTTAAATATTATAAAGAAGATGGAACCAAAGCATGTAAAAAACTTTGCTCCTGGTAACCCAAGGTAGGATCATACACAATACAAAAGAGATTAACCCCCACTATATATCGTTCTAAGGGGAATCAAATAGTACAAAAAGATGCTTAAGTCTAATGGTTATTGTCAACATATAAATAAAAGATGCTCTTAAGTACAAAAGAAGCATCAAGGCATCTTCCATCAAATAACTCTAGCAAAAGTTAAGATGCATGTCTTCTTTAAGTTAACTAAGTGAAATATGGCTTGAGCTGAATTGATTAAGTCGGCTTAAGCCAATATCATGAACCTGCAGATTGTTGCAGCATCCCAATCTTGCTGTAGAAACACAAATATCTGCTGCAACAAAGACTAAATCAACAATCCTTCAACAATTACATAGAAAAGAACCATTTTTAACATCATAGCTCCACTAAGTCTAAGATCACAAAATAAGACTAAAGACTCAATATAGGGTTAGGAAAGGTATAAAAGAAGGTGAGCACGTGGGGGGCAATAAAGCAATAGTACAGTCCCAAATGGGTGCTAAAGTGTATTCTTCTACACACTTATCAGTAAGCACGTGGGGGGCAATAAAGCAATATAGTACTTGTACCTTTTCTAACAGTGTAAGGGTTATCCTTTGTGCATATAGAATAAGAACAAAACTTAATCTTGTTGTGCAAGATTTATTTGATCACTGATATTGAAGTATCGCTGAAGATTATTCATGTATCACCGATTCTTGATTAGATTCCATAATTGTATAGACAGTCTTGTTATCACTAAGGTCGCTTCATATCATGAACTGTGATATCTCTATCTTCAACTACTTCTTTGACATCGTTGAAGGTTTCCTTGATGTTGGTTTTGTCTTCAGGGTTCATTCAGATTCAGAGATAATTTAGGAATTTTTTCACCGATCACTGAGCGTAGTCAGTGATAGGTCTGTTGAGACAACAGAAGCTAATACTTAAGGATTACACCAAGTATAATGGGTCATCATCAAATCACTAAAGGAGTTTGGATCAACAATCTCCCCCTATTTGGTGATGACAAAGCAACATAAGATAATTGCTAAGAGTTACAGTAATGGAATAAAACTTGTAAAATACATATCTCGTTTACTATTTTTGTGAGATCTTTTTCAACTTATAATATCACTTAGTTGAGTTACATTTTGAGAGATATGAAAACATCTTTGTGAAATATAAAAGTAGAAAGCATTCAGTTTGTGGTGATTAAATCTGGGTTTTTTTTTCACTTTATGTTTCGATTTGACACTTAGTCAGCTTCAGGATTCAAACAACCAAGTCAAACTGACCAAGATCAAACTGACCAAGTTAAGCTGACTAGTCTCAAGCTGTACTAAGTATCAAACTGACCAAGATGGGAAGTATAAATTGCATCCCCAACCAAGTATAAAAATTCCATAGCAAAGTACTCTAATTTAAAAGTACTCCATAGCAAAGTTCTACTTAAAAGAGAATAAATAAAATATGTTCGGTTATATCACTAAACATCACAATTTCTAATGCATGCGGCTTCTCTTACACTTCTCCCGCTCATCGGGCTTTCGACTCTTGATAATCACAGACGCCTTCTTTTCCGAGTCTTCTTCATGCATTAAATAAGATGTTGCCCAGGTGGAAGTTTTTAGATAAGATTCAGGGTGGGCAACATCTTTGAGATCTAACTTATGATTCCTTAACAAGTCAAATAACACCTCTTGTACTCCCATCTCCAACTCCGGTTCTAATGAGGAAACCGCTTGATCTCCGAAAAGAGCACGTCCTACTTGAATTTGCATCCATAAAGTTTAAAATCTCAGTTGGTGGAGTATTGGGAATACTCTCGGGAAAGTAGAACATCACATAATGACGTCCGCATACGTCTTCAAGTATTGGCATGTAACTGGAATAAATTAGATCACAAACTCCCTTATTCGTAGGAGACTTCTGCAAACCACAAAATGTATAAGAAATCAAATTGGTCCAAAAACAAATGCAACACTTCACATACACACAAAAAAGACAAACAAACCTGTGTTTCAAGGTATATGAGTCGAAGTTTCCTAAGTTTAGTTATAAGGGCTTCGAGGGTAAAACTGCTCGCCACCAACATTGTTCTCATTTTTTCGGCACATTTAGTCCAAAATTCTTCATCCCCAAGTGACCCAAGGCTCGTGTCTCTGCCATTGCAAACATTTGATAGAACTGACAAAAAAACCTGGCTCATCTACACATTACCAGAAAAATATTTTACACAGACAATTCCTTTCATGTATTTTATACATAGCTAACGAGACTTGAAATTCTATGGACTTACATCAGATAAGGTTGACAATTCTTTCGGAAGCACCTGTAAAACGGAAACAGAAAAAGAGGAAATTACAAAAAAGTTGGTTAGTGTTCATTCATTTTGGAAACCACACGGCATTTTTGCCTGGACTGATGGGTTCAGGAATTAGTAAATAAGAACTCATCTATACTACTTTAATATTCATGTACCAGAAAAATATTTTACACAGACAACTCCTTTCATGTATTTTACACATAGCTAACGAGACTTGAAATTCTATGGACTTGCATCAAATAAGGTTGACAATTCTTTCGGAAGCAGCTGTAAAACGGAAACAAAAAAAGAGGAAATTACAAAAAAAAATGGTCAACGTTCATTCATTTTGGAAACCACACGTCATTTTTGCCTGGATTGATGGGTTCAGAAATTAGTAAATAAGAACTCATCTATACTACTTTAATATTCATTTACACCCGAAGTCTTAAAGACAAGTCTTTAAGCATAGAGTACAATCAATTAAAGCATACAATTCTAAAATCTCTTAAAGACAAGTCATATTGCATAATGTACAACTTGTTGATGCCTTATTCACCACTGCTATGGATAAGGAAGCTGTTAGACTCTTCTTTCCGTGTGTCAGTATTCCATCAGATTTAGTTCCCACCTTCAAAATTCAAAATTCAAACTGAGGCATGTTCCCGAGAACGTGAATCCCGCTCTTGATTTGGCTCCCAAGCTATTCACTCGCTCTCTCTCTTACCATGGATGAGAGGATTTGCCATTTCGGAAAACTTCCCATCTCTCCGTCCCTGAGGTGCTACGAGTTTTCTTGATCTTTCTTCCTCTATATTGCTAATGTCTCTCTTATTATCCATGTTTCTTCTAGCAAGATGCATGAGAACTTGGCATTTTGCTGGTTTTGTGTTCTATTTAGGGTTTTTAATTGTTTTTTTGTTAGTTTAAATCTTTTTACCAGGTTTCTTCTTTAGATTGATACCGATTCTTTCTCTCGTCATCTGTGTGTTGTAATTTTATGTGGAGGCTTGATAGACATCCTAGATAGATACCTGTATTGTATACAAATCAATATTGTTCTGTATTCTGCACATGGAAGCTTCAGTTTTATGTTGATGAGAAATAAGGGATTCTATGTGTGTATTATATACATAGTTTTGTGAATTATGATGATCTAGAGCATAAATAATAATACACATGAAGCCGTCATCTATGGAAAGAAAAGATAGGCTAAACTGAACCCAAAAGAAATTATGAACCTGTATGGTTTCTGTATCGATTTCGACTCTCAACTGTGTCGACTCTTTATCGTTTTTTTATTCTTTTATGTATGAACTTTGATTATTTTTATCAATTCAACCGTAATGGTTTCTATATTTGTTAAACCACATATTGAAGTATTTACTCAAGTCTGTATGTGCTTCTTCTTTGTATATTTAGTAAAATTTACTTATATGTTTGTTCATACCTTAATGTTGATCACGTTCTTCGTTCTCAGTGGTTCATTCTTGATTCAAGGTAACTTTATTTAAGGTAAGCTACAATGAAGTTTGCATCTTGGGATTTTGTGTGTTTATTCCCTTTCTGCTTCAGCTCTGCTTTGTCTGATTGTTTTTATCAATTCAAACAACAGAAAAGAAAAGTTGGGTTTTTGAAGCTTTTGTATCTTTTACCTACTTGGTTGATGGCTCTGGATACCTGATTCTCAATAGAGAGGTGGGTCAATATATAAGTCATTGCCTTATCTTTGATTTTTCAAAAAAATTTAGTGTTTATACTAGGTTAGTTAGTATATATAATGTTAGTTATCATGTAAATTTATTGGTGTAGTTGTGTAATGTCTATGTTACTTGGTTTGATGTATACAACGTCTCTCCAACAAAAAAGTCTGATGGTTCATGGTGATCAATGATGATATACAAACAAGAAGAAGTTATTTTATCCCAAAATGATGTTGGTAGGCAAAAGTTGGACTAAAAACCTACATAAAAATGGTGAAATTTGAAAGCATTCAAAGATAAAAATGCATTAGGCAATCCCTTTTATGTATATTTAGAATCAATTCGTTAGGTATATTCCACCTGCACAAATCTCAGCTTAAAACTTCTTCCCATGTCAATCTCAGTTAACCAACTGTACCTTTTCTAATAGCATCCATAAGAACTCCTATATAATTTGCAAAATAGTAAAAGATGATGGGAGAAATTACCTTACCTTTACCGATGAAGGAGATGAAGATGAACCCGTTGAGGAAACCACAAATGACTCTCTCTTACGTTTCATTGTATGTACCACAACCACAACAAATTATAATTGTAGTGGTAATCAAGTAGGAACGATGCAGGGATAGTGGTATCGTAGGAGCGATGCCGGGATAGTATCGAATCAAATCTTCTGAATGATTCTCCATTGCGTCTCCGTCTTGGTTGCAATTATAACCTGCGCAGGCCGCAGAGTCATTAAGCTAATAGAGTGAATTATGAATTTCGTCCCTGTGGTTTGGTGAAAATTTGGAATGGGTCCCTCATGTTATGGATAGGTCCCTAATGCTAACAGTCATTTACGATCACCATTGCCAAAACCATAGTGTGTGTTTGGTACAGAGAGTTGGTAGTGGATAAAGGGAATTGTTTCGTTTGTTGAAAAGAAAAGAAGGAATGAGAAAAGAAACAATTTGTTTTCTCTATTTTTCATTTCTCTCCCACATGAAAAGAAAATGGGAGAATTGAAAATTTGGCGTCTCTTTGAGAATTGAAATATTTCAATTGACGCTCGTTGTTTGGTTAAGTTGTTGTTTTGGCTTGATAGGGTCTCCTTGGCTTAATAGGGTCTGTTTTGGCTTAATAGGGTTTGTTTTGGCTTAATAGGGTCTGTTTGGCTTAATAGACTCTGAATTGATATATAATTCTACAAGAAAGTGCATACTCTGTGACATATAATTCTAATAATTGTTGTAACTCTGTAAGGGTATGTATTTTTAAAATGGTCAGGTTTATGTGGTTTTGTGAATAGTGTATAAGATTGTTAGGTGTGTGGCTGCTCAGTGGTGAAATTAGAGTTGAAATGAAAGAGGATGAGCGGCAAAAACAGCACAAGTACAAATTGTAGAATAGCAAGATCTGAAAATTTTGAAATTTGAATTGCAAGCATGGTCTATGGATTAGAAAAATTAAGGTTTTTCTTGAAACCCCAAATCTGAAAAGTTATATATGAAATGATGTTACAGAAGAAAAAACAATACTCTGGACAATATGTTTTTCTTAAAAGTATTTGGAGGATATAATGTATGCTTTAACTACTTGTACATTGTGCTTAAAAAGTGGTAATTAAGAGATTTTTTGAATTTGTGGTGTGTATGTATGATTTATATTGTTATACATATGTTTTGTGTTCATTCTATGTTAATGCCGATGTTATACATATGGTTGAAATGACGATATGCCACTTTCCCCGACATTATCGTGCTAGAGGCAGGAGCGTTCCTTGGTGCTGAAATACAAACAGAGAAATTATAAAGACAAGAAATGTGCATAGAAAAGAAAAGATGACAATCTAGTACTTCCATAAAATACGTACACACACGATAACAACCATTCTCATCTATGGATATTATAACTCTCCCATCTTTAATCAGGAAAGACAACGCAAACAAATTCTCCACAGTTTGCGAAAAATACCTATTTAGGATTATATTTTCAACGCGAACATTTGGGTTGCTTCTAAGAATATCAAACATCGTTGCAATAATCTTCTCAGTTTATGTCTTCTCTTTAGAGGAGGTAACCTCAACCTTTGAAAAAAGGAAACAAATAATTTCTTATCATTTATCAATGCTAAACAAACTTAAATAAGAAACATAACATTAATTAACATAAGATTATATTGTCTCCATAAGGCAATGACAAACTCACATACCTCTTCTGGTGTCCTTTTTTCTTTCTTCACAAATCTCCTTCTGTGTTTTCGCATGACTTGTGATTTGGTTTCATACTTCATGGGTCCAAGCCTTCATGGAGAAGCATAAATGATAAATACACACATATATATAGTATATAGAATATAGAATGAACTGCATGTTAAGAAGCTGATATTAGGTTCAAGAACTCACATGGTGCAGGAACCATTACAATTCATAAACAGTGGAGAAACATGCAAACCGATATCTTTCTAGAGAATCTGGGCAGTTTCGGTGATCCCTATCATCCCCTTAATTGCATATTCAGTGATCAAACTTGAGAAAAATACATTTTTTAATGTCTTTTAGCTCATATACGATTATTTATATTAAATGATCAAGTGTAATATGAAAAATTAGAAAAGTAATGGAGAAGATCCAACCTCCACCATATAAGTAACAGAGAACCATGATACATTTAACCATGATGTTTAACAAGTAATATTGATACAATACTTCCCGGTCAGATGGTTAAAGCTTGTTGTTTCTCTAGAATTGGCCCAGGTTCGAACCTGGGCAATGTCGTTTTAACCACAAGGCTTGTGCCAGGGATTAGTCTAGGCAAATGCCTAAGATACCCTTTCCAAAAAATAATTAGTGATACAATACATACCACTCAATGTGACTTGTTGATCGCCTTCTTTTCAGCATCAATTCACATTGATTCTTGTAGTCATGCGCTCTTTAGTGCCTCAATATCAGTAAGAGCTTTGTCCATCGCATGCAAAACCATCTTATTTATCTGTTCCATGAAAAAAGTATGTTTCTCATTCAAATTGTTATTGGAAAATATAATCACATTAGACTGACATAAAGGGTGGAACTTTTAAGACCTCTAGTTTGTCTTCTTTGGCACAGTGCCCTCTTGGAAGCTCACAAATCTCCTATTTTAGTCTCATGCATTCTTTTATGCTTTTTGGAGAAACAAAGTCTATCACGACTTTTGTACATGACTGCATGAAAAAAAAAAGCAATAAATAAGAGGTTGTTCTTGCAGGAGACATACATTTATGTGTGTGTGGTGGTGGTGGTGGTGGTGGGGTGAGGTGGGGTGGGGGGTTCTAAAAGAACAAAGGAAGAAAGGAACTGACTTTAAGATTTCGCACTTGGTGTGGACATCTAGCAGGAATAAAAACCGCCTCACCTAGACATTGTCCAAATGCCCATGGTTCCACACCTAAAAGGTTCACATCTCGTCACATGTTACAAAAACTTATGACAAAAAAAAACTTTAATAATGTTAGTCATTCAGCTAAAGTACAAACAATTATGACAAAAAAAACTTTTATAATGTTAGTCATTCAGCTAAACTACAAACAATTATGAATACTAACCATATTCATCTTTTAGTTTCCTTTTATGCTCCGATGTCAAGAAAAATGCTTGATCGTGAATAGGATTACAACCCTACACAAACCATTCAAGCATTAAAAGATAAAGAAATAAGTGAAATAGATGTTGAATTGAAGATAAACAAATAAAGTACAATAGTAAACATACTTTTAGTTTCCTTTTATGCTCCGATGTCAAGAAAAATGCTTGATCGTGAATAAGATTACAACCCTACACAAACCATTCAAGCATTAAAAGATAAAGAAATAAGTGAAATAGATGCTGAATTGAAGATAAAGAAATAAAGTACAATAGTAACATACTTTCACAACAGAAAAACCCTTCTGAAATTCTTTTGAGTGCTTCAATAGATACTTTTCTAAGGATTTAACATCTTCCCAACGGAATATGTCCCAAAGAGCACCAACTGTTTCCCTTGTATCTCCTCTATATATCCTCTACACTCAATAATATTACCATCTCTATCTCTTTTACTCCCGAGTCTTGTCTTTAAATCATCAACCGGTGACACTTCTGTGGCATGTGTCAAGATATTCACTTGAACATTTACAACATTTACACTCATCAAAATTAATACCGACGGTATAAAAATACGCTTCGATACTTCAATATATTCAGGATTGAAGTAATATCGCATCTGACATATCAAAATGAAGGTTGGTTATTGAATCGGCTCTTCCAAGTTTTTGAGCCATTCCATATGCAATATATGCTTCGGGCCCAAATCAGGACTTGGAACCGTTGGTGGTAATTTCACAACAAGATTCAGCAAACCGACTTTTGGATCAGTGTATTCTCTGAAAGGCAATGCTTTGATGAACTCATCGCAATGTCGTGGCAGATTTTTGTCAAACTTTTCAAATGGAGGAAAGTCTTTTAATTTGAGCATATGTGGCCTTGATTTACGAAAATTTCTTCTTTCAGTATACCTTTGAAAAACTCTTCATATGTGGTCAATTATTATGCAAATGACAAGAAACAATCATCAAACTATGAACTTGAACGTTAACGAAACACAATTACCACATGCCAATTCGAGCAATCAATAACTTGAAGTTCTAACATCTCCAAACGGACTTCTAGATTCACATGTTCACACAATGCACGTGACATCACCATCGGCTCCCAACTTATTCCATGAGTTTGATCTAAAACATCCTTGATAACTACTGGTTCACCTATACTCAAATGGTTACGAAAGCGGAGGAGGTCATCTTCCGCATCTTTGGATAAACGACAATATAGGTAATTATCATTTGATCCTTCCCTATTAGCTGCTCTGATGTAATAATCACTACTAGTTTTTGGAAAAAGTGAGTCATGTTTATTATCGGGTGGCAAATGGAATTTGGATTTGTTATTTATTTTTTCTGCTCTTGTTTCCAGATTTTAGATCCATGTTTCTTCTAAGATATCCCTGAGATATATTAATGTTCCTCCACATTTACTAACACAAAATAAACTCCCATTGTTGGCAGCTACCATATTGGGACCAGATTGGCTAGTTGAAGTTCTTCTGTTTTTCTGGCAATTGCTCTGTATTTCCTTGGAACAGGTGACAGATTTCATATTTTCATTCTAAACAGTACTAATGAAGACCAAAGATTGATATTGAGCAGTGGTCACTGATCCAAATAAAATTATGGAAATATAATAGGATATTGAAAAGGATGAAGTTAGCACACAAAGCTACTAATAAGAAAATTACCAAAGAATGCGTTCACTTGTATCCTCAAGGCGCTCTATTTTCACAAAAGACTTTGGTTTCTCTAGACAGGAAGAAGAATGTTAACTCGATTAATAAGAATGCCAAAACAGAACATAACTGAATCGAAATGAATTTTAAAAAAAATGGAAGTAGTAAATTGATTACCTCCATGAGCACCCGCTCCCACAGCTATCTCCTCCTCTTGTTCTTTATGAATTTGTTTTACAAACGGAAGTTGTAAGTTGATCAGATAGTGAAGATGCTGCAACTTCACATCATCATTCCAGTCTATGTTTGGCATCTGTGTTATAAAAGTATAAAAATTTAACATTACTACATCATGTTATAATGCATTTTCTTGTCTCTAGGTCTCATTATAAACCTTAATTTTTGGCTGTAAACACGAGATGCAATTGCAGTTTCCACAACAAAATGGGCAAGGTTCTAATATTTTTTCTTTCGGCAAGTGAGGATACCCGAATATTCAAGAAATATTTTAGGTTAGTGATGAGAATTTGTGTAACAAACAAAATTGAAACAACGAACATTTCTGGTGACACAGAGTACAATAGACTTAAGATTTACCATCGCTTGAGGCACAGGGTACAATAGAACGTTTCTTTACACTTGATGCAATAAACAATAGCTCTATCCATTCTCTCACACTGGTGACACTTACGGGGATCCTAGAGAAAACCATAAATGGAAAACATTCATGTTATTAGGACTGTCTTTATGTTGGTCCCAATAAGGGTCTACAAGAGTTCAATAAATAGTAAACAGTTTGTAGAGGGGGGGTTGAATACAACAACACAGATTTTGGTTTTAAATGAGTTTATATAACATAAACAAATTTACAGTTACAAGCGGAATAAGAACAAGTTTAAAACCTATTCTATTGTAACTAAGAAACACTAAGTTTGATGCACAAGAAGAAGGAAGAAAGAAATCAAGAGGGTTTAGGCTAGAAGGAAGCATGCATTAAGATGAAGAAGATATCTCCATTTTATTTATACCCATTTGCATTTAATGCAAGACAAAAGGTATATGCCACGTGTCAAGCTTGGATAGGAATCTTGTCCTTTCTAATAAGACAGCCATGTTTTTAGCCGAATATGAACAGTACCGTATCAGATATGATGAGGACATAAGAGACAAATCGTACGTCCTTTTCTGACATGGTTCTAGGTTTGACTTTTGTGCATCGAGGATAAGATCAATATTTTGTCTTGTTAAGGAAGCTTCATTTGATCGCTGATTCTGAATCTTCAAGGAGGAATCTTCAGTATCGCTGAGGCTTCACAAGACATCACACTTTGATTAGATAATCGCTGCTATCACTGAACCGCTTCAGTTCACTTAGCTGATTATCTCTCTCTCTTTAGCTAAGGTCTTCGACTTTCGCTGAATGGTCTTCTGGTGTGATAGCTGATCTTCAGGACTTCAGAGATAAGCTTGCTGTTCCTTGATCTTCAGCGATCGCTGATGGTAGTCAGCGTGTGCTATCGCTGAATATTAACAGAAGCTTATACAATGGAATTTCACTAAGTATATAAAAGGAATCATATTCAAATCATAGAGAGGAGTTATGATCAACAATCTCCCCCTATTTGATTATGATTAAACAACATAGGAAAATTGCTTTAAGAGACTAGTAAGGACTTAGGAAACATTTAAAGTAAAATTTCTTAGTACTAATCTGTAAAGTCTTTTTCAGCTTGTCTACTTATCTGAATTGAGTTTCATTTATAAGGATATGAAAGCACAATTTTTACAAGTAAATAGGCATAAAGTACATTCACTGATGAATTCTTCAAAGTGAAGAGTCAGTGAGTAAAGATAGTTTAAAAAAAATAGAACTCTTATGTTCATTGTCCCTTTTACTGTTTTCAGGGATCTTTTTAGTACTAGGATGGAGTAAAGTACTCTGATTGAATTTCATTAAATATAATCTGAAGAAATTACAGGGAAATGAAATTACAATAATAAAAGTAAAGTACTTATACACTGAAGGAATATTACAAAGGAAATAGAAATCTATAACTAGTCAGAGATATTCTCGTTTCGTCTTTGTAACTCATTCTCATAAAGCGTCTTCTGTCGATTCATCAGAGGGGTATCTGACCAGCAGCGCCAAAGCATGATCTTTATGAGAGAGGATGGGGCCTTTCGAATCTCTTGGTTTCTGAAGAGTCCTAAGAACCCTTCATTATCCAAGAATACCATACCAGGTTCAGGCAGTGAGATGATTTCATCTTCTTCGTATCTTCGGTCTTGAGGGAGAGAGGTATAAAGCATTGATATATCAGGGAGCTCAAGATGATCAAGAATGCTTTGATAATCAAATTTAGTTTCATGCTCATTCTTAGAACTTGAACTACCTTCAGCAGCTAATCTTTTCTTCTTAGATGATTTAGGGAGAGGGGAAACTTGCACATGTTGTGACATCCTTTGCGGCAAAGAATCGATCCAAGATTTCCGTCCACCACATCCTTGAATTTGGATTTGGAACCCTGAATGGCGTCTCTGATTTCTAACCATTCAGTGTATCCATAAATCCTTAAGAACTTGGCTTCTTCTCTCTCTGTTCTGTTCGTCCTTGTCATTCTTACATATACCTTTGGACCACCTCTGTTGGAGTGTCGCCCTTGGATAGTTGCATGAACGATTTTGTCTTCAGATCTTATAAATTTCAGTCTGTCAGTGCACCAGTCAAGCTCTTTGTCTTTCTGCATTGTGGCTTCAGCGGACAGTTTACTCAGAATCTTCTGTTGAGCAAAGATTGGATCTACATTTAAATTTTCTTGTGCAAGTTCTCTCTGTACAAGAGCTTCAATGACCCTTTCACTCTTTTTCAGTTGTTCTTTGGCCGCCTTGTGTTTTGCAGAGTCTTCCCTGAGCAATTTTCTTGCTAAAGCAAGATCATTCTCAGTTTGCTTTATTTCCTCATCCCTGATTCGTTGTGCTTCCAATGCTTGTTCTCTCTCTTCGCTCGACAGAAAGTAGAATTCATCTACCATCCTTATTGGTAAAGCGTCAATGGGTTCAACTTGAGGCACCCTTATTCTTCTATCTTCGAATTCCCTAAGGAATTTTATTCGCCTTTCTTCTTCTTCAGGCTCGCTTATTATTGGCTTTTGAACGCGACGCCTGGGAATGAGGCCTTTTTCTTCTTCAGAGTCAGTTTCTATTATATACATAAACTGCTCTTCAGAGGAAGGTTCCTTCCATGAAGTTGAGTCCTTTGGGGGACGGAGATCACTGAGGGAAGGAGAGGAGGAAAAAGAATTGTCAGAGAGAGTTTTTGTAGGTGAAGGAGGTGTGGGGGTTTTATAGAGAGGTGTATAAGGGATAAGAGGAAGAGATACCTCATGAATGGTCTCCCCCTTAGATATTGGGATAGTGGCATCCAGATCTACCATTTCTTTTCCTTTGCCTAAGGGACCAGATTGTCCCTGAGAGGGATGTGATCCGTCCCCAACGGCTCTTGAGGAACGACTCCAGGCCTTGACAATTTGAAGTGCTCTAAGGCACTTCCAATGTCATCGTCATCATCATCATCCATTCCCCCATAATGAGGGATAGGGTCTTCTTCTTCTTCGTCTTCTTCTTCTTCTTCTTCTTCTTCTTCATCATCTTCATCTTCAGCAGTCATCCCTTCAGGGAGGGATGAACCCGTCTGCTGGATGTAGGGAGAAATCTTCTCTCCAGGGAACCTCTGGTTATGCTCTGAGATGAGTTCATCTGCAAACTCTTTGGCACATCTCACCCCCTCGATGTTATTAGGAGGTAGACAATGCACCATCAGAGTGCGAACATTGGTCTGAACGTCCTTAAGCTTCGTTTCATTTTCCTGAAGCGTAGTCCGATCAGCAACAGTGAAGGATGAACTAGCCTCAGAGAGCTTGGTGAGCATCTGCATCATGTCGGATTGAGTCTTTTGAATAGACTCAAGGACGTTCGCCTGAGCAGTGACCTTTTGCTCCAAGCTGCACAGGGTCTGATGAAGGGCCATGTTGTCTTCCTTCAGAGAGAAAGCGTCAGCGATAAGGTTGCTGACGTTGGTCAGGATCGCTGGTGTCCCAATGATGCGTTTGAAGATGAGTTCAGCGAACGTCTGAAGGTTGTCCACCCTGGCCCTAGTGAGAGCACATTCCCTGACCAAATAGTCAACTGCAGGGAATGTAGGGTTGGGAAGGACAATTGGAGGTAGCTCAGTGACTGGAGTGGGAAGCTTGGGAGCAGCCATCTCGATCTTGACCTTTCTGAGCTTTGCAGCACTGGGATGGCCCTGAGGAGACTTTCCCATGTCCTTGCTGATGGGAGGAGCACCGGTGGTGGTGGTTGTCGTTGTCGCTGAGGAGAAAAGAGGAGCGACACCTGATGATGACATAGACAAAGTAGCCAAAAATACATTTGGATTAGATGATGGATGAAAAAATTTATTTTTCTCCTTGAGAGTGTCATGAGGATCGCTCTCAGGGTCTACATTTGCAGAGGCAGTGTCTTGAGGATCACTGACCAGTGTCTTAGAGTATCTGAGAGAGACACTCTGAGGTCCTTTTAAATTGGCCTTCCAAAACTCAGATTGCCTAAACAATATTGAGGTTTGGACTGCGTGCATTTCAGCATTGTCAGGGATAGGGACAACTATCGCTGAGTCATGTGCTGAGGTGAGGACCAAAGAAGAGGAGATAAAAAAAGATGAGAAGACTGTGAAAGTAGTACCTGATCCAGCTTCAGCAGAGCTGGCTATAACACCCTCAGTGACCGGAGTCCCTGAAGATGGAGGTAGTGCTGATGAAGCAACAACGGATGTAAAAATTGTTGAAATGGTTGCGGCTGCAGTTGGTAGTACACCGAAATCATAGAGGGTGGTCTTTTGAGAGACCAACTTCTTTGGCTTCTTGGTTGCAATGGTCTTTTTATGACCATCAGAAGGTTGTTTCCTCTTGGTAGCAGCAGCAGCAACAGTGTCCGGGATGCTCGCTGTTGGGTTGGGCAGCAAGGTAGACACAGAGAGAGGGGCCCCAATCAGTTTCAGCATATAGGGCGTGAAAGGAGCATCACCTGGACGTTCTTCAATGTCCAGGGACTTCTTCCCCGAAGGAGTGATCACCGACCTTCGGGTATTCTTCCCCGAAGGCAACCTTCATAATGGTTGCGAAGAAGCGAGGGTAGGGGATGACGGGGTGTCTGGTTGCGGCGCTGATGCGACTGACCATGTCGTTGAAGATGTAGTCAGCGTAGTTGAGGTTGTGGCCAGTGAAGAGGGAATAGGCAAGATCTTGAAAGTGCTTGCTCGCTTGATCATGCGAG
Source organism: Silybum marianum (assembly GCA_036898165.1). Lineage (NCBI taxonomy): Eukaryota > Viridiplantae > Streptophyta > Magnoliopsida > Asterales > Asteraceae > Silybum > Silybum marianum. The sequence goes on along the minus strand of CM072530.1, from coordinate 17,258,593 downwards.
CCGATCTTCGACCCAAGGCATTGGATCACCTGGGTGAAGATATATTGCCAGCGAGCAGGTAGCCTTTTCTTTTCTACCTTGGAGCCCACTGTCTTCAGAGAAGGATTCTCCCAAGCATATCCAATAGAATCCAAGAGTGCGTCGATTTGCATCTTGGTGGGTTCAGCGCCCCATTGTTGATTCTTTGCGCGTACAGGGAGACAAAGAGCCTTCCTGATAAACCCAGAAGTGAAAGAAAAGAAACCAAGATCTGGAATCTTGAAACCAATAGCAGGGAGCTCGGTTCCCTTGTCCGTCGTCAGCGTGGTACAGTGAGCCGTGTACCAGAGAGCTTGGAGATGAGAGGAGATGCCCACTGGGTTGTGGACGAAAGCGTACATCAGCGGGCACGCTTTGATGAAGGTAGCTCCTTCAGTGAAGTGAGGGCGGTCAGCAGGGATGTCCACCAATGGAATGTAATTGCATGACTTGAAGACGGCCTTTTCCATGGGAAAGTGGCAGGTTGGTGGAACAACCAAAGTGTTGTCTTCAGCAGCAGAGGTTGCAGCGGTCTTACTTGTAGAGGCCATTTCTGTAGTAAAAATGGGAACACCAAAGAGATAAATCATGGTTTTATACATGAATGTATAAACCAGAGTTTGGTATAAAGAGTACCAAATGAAAGATTCAAAGAAACAATTATTTTGATGAACAAGATCAAAATGCTTGTTATAAAAGCAATAATAAAAAATAGAAGATTAAGAAAATGAGAAGATAAATAAAAATGGATAAAACTTTTTAAGAATAAAGTCTTCTGTTCTAAGGAAAGAACTTAGAACAAGATTTTTGATAATAAAAAACTTTTTAAAGTTTAATCTAGATTAGTATTAGTTTCTTTGTAAAACATGTTTTTACACCATATTAGAAGATTTAAGGAGAAGAGAATGTGAAACAAGAAGTTTCCAGTCTTAAGTAAAGGTTTAGATCAAACCTTAGTTGATTTCGAGAAGGTAAAACACAAATGCGTGTTCTTGGTGTTCTTGGTGAAAACTTGAAGATTCAAAGGTTCCTTTGTCTTTTTAGAGAGTTATGAAAGCGGAAGGAATCAAGTAAGGCAAAAGAACTGCTTAAATAAAGGAGAGAGAAATAAAGGAGTGCTAAACGACGGTTTTAGATTTTTGAAAAAGAAATGATGACCTGGCGCACTTTCCAAGAAAGGAGTTGGAATGGAAACGTCGTGGTCCGTCGTGTGTCAGAAAAAGGTTTGACGTGTCCTTTTATTATTTTTAAAAGATTATAATGATAATTATCCATAAGGAAGGTTAATCATTTTTAATTTAAAAAAAATCTTCATCACTGATAATAAAGGATTTTCAGTGAAGGGTTTTAGTTTTCAGATATTCATTCTTTGATGAGAAAATATATCAAAGAGTGATAAAGATTAGAAGATAATACCTGAGGAGATAACACAGATATCGTTGAATCAGAGTTCAGTGAATGGAGAGTTTGAAGGCGTTATTTGTATCCCTTGTTGTTAGTCAGTGAATAAGAAATTATTCAGCGTTCAACATACCAAGTTCGCTGATAAGTAGATTGAATCTAGTTTCATCAAGAGGCTTGGTGAAAAGATCAGCGAGCTGATATTCAGTGGGCACAAAATGAAGCTCAACTTCACCATTTATCACATGATCTCTAATAAAGTGATATCGGATCTCAATGTGCTTGGTTTTGGAGTGAAGTACAGGGTTGTTAGCAATTGCAATAGCACTAGTACTATCACAATAGATAGGAATTTTAGAGAGCTTGAGATCATAGTCTCTGAGTTGATTTCTCATCCAAAGGATTTGAGCACAACAACTACCAGCGGCTACATATTCAGCTTCAGCGGTGGAGGTACACTAAGTTTTCTTTTTACTTGTCCAACTAATTAAATTTCCACCTAGTAGCTGACACCCACCAGTGGTGCTCTTTCTATCTATCTTACAGCCTGCAAAATCACTGTCAGAATAACCAATAAGATCAAATCCTGAGCCTTTGGGATACCAAAGACCTAGATTTGGAGTTCCTTTCAGATATCTGAAGATTCGCTTTACAGCGATTAGATGGGATTCCTTCGGTTCAGCTTGATACCGAGCACAGAGACATGTAGAATACATGATGTCTGACCTGCTCGCTGTAAGGTACAACAGAGATCCAATCATCCCTCGATAGGCAGTGACATTGACTGGTTTCCCATTGGGATCTTTGTTCAACGTCAGAGGAGGCGCCATAGGGGTCTTCATTGCTGAGCATTGATTCATGTCGAATTTATTCAGCATGTCTTTAACATATTATCTTTGACAAATAAAGATTCCTTTGTCAGATTGCTTAATCTGCAAACCTAGAAAATATGTTAGTTCACCCATCATACTCATTTTATATTGTTTTTGCATTCTTGCAGCGAAACGAGTACACAGTTTGGGTCTTGTGGAACCAAAGATAATGTCATCAACATATATCTGAGCGAGTATAGTATGGCCTTTATATTTTCTTAAAAACAGGGTTTGGTCAATTTTTCCACGAACAAATTTTTCTTTAAGAAGAAATTTAGAAAGGGTATCATACCAAGCTCTAGGAGCTTGTTTTAACCCGTAAAGAGCTTTTTCAAGTTTAAAAACATAACCAGGATGGTTACGGTCTGAGAAACCAGGGGGTTGTTCAACATAAACTTCCTCGCTGAGTTTTCCTTTTAGAAAATCACTTTTAACATCCATTTGAAAAACTTTGAAGTCTTTATGGGCAGCATAAGCTAAAAAGAGTCTTATGGCTTCTAAACGAGCAACAGGTGCAAAGGTCTCATCATAGTCAATTCCTTCTTCCTGTCTATAACCTTGAGCAACAAGTCTAGCCTTATTGCGAATTATAGTCCCGTTTTCATCTAGCTTATTTCTGAAAACCCATTTGGTTCCTATGACAGTTTTATGAGAGGGTCTAGGAACAACATTCCAAACTTTATTTCTACGAAATTCAGTTAGTTCTTCTTGCATAGCTGAAACCCAGCTAGGATCAGAGATAGCTTGATCTATCTTTTTAGGTTCAGAGAGAGAAATGAAGTTAACATAAAGACAGATATTACCTGTGCCTCTACGTGTTTTGATACCTGCATTGGGATCACCAATAATTTGATTTATTGGATGATTTGCAGTCCATCGCTGAGCTGGTGGTTGAGGAGAGAGATCAACGGCAGATTCAGCGACTTGTTCTTCAGTTTCTGGAATAGGACTTGTTATTTCAGCAACAGGTACTTCATTTAGAATCAATTCAGGGGATTGATTTTCAGATATAGTTTGGTTGTTCACTGAGGAATTTCCAAGAGAGGAGTCAGCAACAGGAATCTGATTTAGAGGAGTAACATTCATCCCTGAAGATGGATGATTGTCACTTGAAGGATTTACAGGGATTTCATCATCACATTCTTCAGCAGGAGGTTGATTGCTGAAATATGTTTCAGGTTCCCAATAATGAGATTTCATCCAGGCATTCAATTCTTCATCATTCTCATGAGAATGAGAAGCATGAATGGGATGAGATTCATCAAAGTTAACATGCATGGATTCTTCAACATGTTGTCTTCTTTTGTTGAAGACTCTGAAGGATTTAGATACAGAGGAGTATCCAAGAAATATACCATCGTCAGCTTTTGGATCAAATTTACCCAAATGATCTCTGTCATTCAGAATGTAACATAAACATCCAAAAATGTGGAAATATTTCAGAGTAGGTCTTCTCCCATGAAACAATTCATAGGGGGTCTTCTTAAATCTCTTAACTATCAGCGATCGATTTTGAGTGTAGCACGCTGTACTAACTGCTTCGGCCCAGAACTGAGTAGGTAGATGTGATTCGCTGAGCATTGAGCGAGCTGCTTCAATGATAGTACGATTTGTTCTTTCAGCAACACCATTTTGCTGAGGAGTTCTCACTGATGAGAAGTTGTGAGAAATGCCTTTTTCTTCAAAGAAGTTTACCAGAGTACTGTTTTTGAATTCAGTACCATGATCACTTCTTATGGAACGAAAAATTAGATTGTTCAACACTTCCATTCTTTTGATAAAAGAAATTATAATTTCAGGGGTATCACTTTTGGATCAAAGGAAGAACACCCATGTGTATCTGGAGTATTCATCAACAATCACTAAAGTATATTTCTTCCCAGAGATAGATTGGACATTGACAGGTCTAAATAGATCCATATGGAGTAGCTGAAGAGGAGCGGTCACTGAAGAAATTTGCTTCGACCTGAAGGAGGCTTTTGTCAGCTTTCCCTTTTCACACGCTGAATAGAGAGATTCCTTTGTAAAGGTATGATTTGGGAGGTTTCTGACTAGATCTTTTTGAGACAATTCATTTATTGTCTTAAAGTTTAGATGAGAGAGTCTTTTATGCCATAACCAGTTTATGTCACTGGATGCTTTAGAGATAAAGCACATGTTCTCAGAGTGAGAACTATTCATATTTATGACATATACATGTTCCACTCTTTTGCCTGTAAGGGCAAGCTTATCATTTCCGTCAGTGACAGCACATCTATTCTTTAAGAATAGAACTTTGAAGTCTTTGTCACATAACTGACTAACGCTCAAAAGATTGTGCTTTAGTCCCTCAACGTAGGCAACACGAGAGAACAATGTGGCTCCGTTGGATAGAATTCCATAATCTTTAGTGTATCCTTTCCCATTTCCACCAAAGGTCACTGATGGACCAGCTTCTTCTTTGTAATCAGAGAGCAGAAATTTTCTGCCAGTCATATGCCTTGAGCATCCGCTATGAAGATACCAGATACCTTTGGCACTCTGCATACAACAAAAGATTAATTGTTTAAAGGTACCCATACTACTATGGGTCCTGCTTGGTTAGATAGAGGATTGGCGGAAGAGCTACTAGCTGAAGAACTCTCTTCAGTGGATATCTTCACCTTTGGTGGTTTTGCAACCTTGGTGGGTTTCACTCTCGCTGATTTATCAGCTTGAGCTACTTTCTTTCCATGAGCTAGTTTATTAGCTCTAGTAGCATTAGGACATTTACTTGCAATGTGGGTAGTTTCACCACAGTGATAGCACTTCCTATATTTAAAGGATTTGGAATTCATAGAGAGAATAGGAACCTTTTCAGGGACAGGACCAAGAATTCCTTTATCCATAGTCCTAGGAGGTATGACAACCTTTTCAGGGGTAGGAGTGAGATCGATCTTAATTCTGGGGGTTGGTCTCTGAGAAAAGTCAGAGACCTTCTTCCCAGATTTAGGATTTTTCTCGAAGGATTTCTTGTTCCTGTTCTGAGTGATCTTATTCTTAGGAACTTGGTCAAGAAACTCGTTCTTGGTCACCTTCTTAGAATTTATCACAGACAACTTTTCTTTAGAATAAGAGAAAGAAGTTGAAGAAGAAGGATCAGGGATGGAAGAGACGAACATTCCAAATTTGAGCATGGAACGATCATTCTCTGATTCTTCCTTTTCAGGGTTATAGCCTAACCCACTTCTAGTTTTCATAGGTATTTGGGCATTGATGATCTCATTGACTTTATCAGAAGGCTTACACCATCCGTCGATGGTTGCCTTTTCAGACTTGAGATCAGCGATAGCCTTTTCCCTATCAGCGATAGCTTGCTGCTTCTCAATGTTTATGGTTTGATTTGCAAAGACTTGGTCCTTAAAAGTTTCCTCTATTTTAGAAAGTTCTTTGATTCTTATGTGGCAATTTTTTAATTTCTCAGAGAGATCAGTGTTAATTTTATCAGCCTTAATCTTTCCATTTAAAGCATTATAAAAATCAACAGTCATAGCATCGAGAGCTGACAAGTTATCACTTTCAGAAGGTAAATAGAGAGTAGAGGTTGTTACCTGAGTAGAAGGGGGCTCAGAGGAAGAAGTTTCAGTTGCTTCTTCAGCGTTCTCTATCCTTGCCATTAGACAGAGGAAGGCAAGATCTTCTTCATCTGAACCAGACTCTTCAGAGGTCTTGGCCTAGTCATCTTCAGCGTCCCAATCAACTTCTTCAGCGATAAGGCCTTTGCCTTTTTGCTGGTGTTTCTTCAGATCCCTGTATTTTTTTTCAATTTCAAATACTTCTCCTTTTTATCAGAGGTCTGGGAGGTGGTGGGAGCTGCAACTTTCTTTGACCTGCATTCACTAGAAAAGTGACCCTTTCGCTGACAGTTGAAGCATATTGCTGAGGCTTTCTCAGCGGGCAACGTTCTTTGCTTTTCAGAGTCAGAGAGGTTAGAAGGTTTTCGAAAGTTGCTCTTTCTAGCTAATCTTTTAAAATTGTTAGTTAAGAGGGCTAGAGAGTTATCAAACTCAGAGATGTCAGCATCAGTGAGTTGATCTTCTGAATCAGTTTGACCTAATTCAGTGATGGAGGTGATAGTAGAAGAAGAGACATTTTTAGGAGGAGTTGCCTCTGAAGTCACAAGTGCCAAAGAAGTACTTTTGGCACCTTTGAGTTCATTAATGAGATTCTTCCTCAGAAGTTGAGATTGTTCCTCATTTAAGAGCATTCCATATAAAGAACTTAAGGACAAGGTTTCAAGATTCTTTGACAGCTTTAGACATGTAGTGTACACTGCCCATTGATCGGGTAGTGCCTCCATGAATTTTGTCAGTATTTCAGCATTTGAATACACTCTGTCGGCTGATTTAAGATCAATCAACAAATAGTTGAAACGCTGGTGAATTTGAGAAAGAGATTCACCTTTTTGATACATAAAGCTCTCATATTTTCTTACAAGGTTTATGCATCTAGTGACTTTTACCTTAGAAGTTCCTTCATATTGGATACATAGAGTATCCCACATGGCCTTAGAAATCCTCATTTTCATAACAGAATGATAGACTTCATCTAGTAAAGCCATTGCTATTATAGATCTATCTTTAGAATCAATAGCAATTTCTTTCTTATCTTCTTCAGTCCATCTGTTAGGAGTTTTAACTATACTCCTTTCAAGGATGGCTGGAGTAGTAGTGGTGGCAGGAACACTAGCTACTATGGTTGTAGGAACAAATGGTCCATTTTCTAGATAGTAGGGAATCTTTGGGTCAGATCCTTCTAGAAATAGAGACATTCTTTCCTTCCATAATGGAAAGTTATCATGGCTAAATCTTGGAGGTTTAACTAAAGATCCATTATCATTGTAGTTCGTATTAGGGTTTGACATTTTAAAATAGTTTTAAGAAAAAATATTTTAAAGATTTAAGAAGCAAACATCGCTTCCGATACCACTTGTTGGTCCCAATAAGGGTCTACAAGAGTTCAATAAATAGTAAACGGTTGTAGAAGGGGGGGGGGTTGAATACAAACACGTAAATTTTGGTTTTTAAATGAGTTTATATAACATAAACAAATTTACAGTTACAAGCGTAATAAGAACAAGTTTAAAACCTATTCTTTTGTAACTAAGAAACACTAAGTTTGATGCACAAGAAGAAGGAAGAAAGAAATCAAGAGGGTTTAGGCTAGAAGGAAGCATGCATTAAGATGAAGAAGATATCTCCATCTTATTTATACCCGTTTTCATTTAATGCAAGACAAAAGGGGACAGATATGGTTCTAGGTTTGACTTTTGTACCGTATCAGATATGATGGGGACATAAGAGACAAATCGTACGTCCTTTTTTGACATGGTTCTAGGTTTGACTTTTGTGCATCGAGGATAAGATCAATCCTTTGTCTTGTTAAGGAAGCTTCAATTGATCGCTGATTCTGAATCTTCAAGGAGGAATCTTCAGTATCGCTGAGGCTTCACAAGACATCACACTTTGATTAGATAATCGCTGCTATCACTGAACCGCTTCAGTTCACTTAGCTGATTATCTCTCTCTTGAGCTAAGGTCTTCGACTTTCGCTGAATGGTCTTCTGGTGTGATAGCTGATCTTCAGGACTTCAGAGATAAGCTTGCTGTTCCTTGATCTTCAGCGATCGCTGATGGTAATCAGCGTGTGCTATCGCTGAATATTAATAGAAACCTATACAATGGAATTTCACTAAGTATATAAAAGGAATCATATTCAAATCATCGAGAGGAGTTATGATCAACACATCATATATCGTCCTTTTTCATTCTGTCTTGATTCTCATAAGTCATAACAAAAAAAAACAAAAAAAAAAGAAAAGAGTAATTACCAAGGGATATTTTTTCTTGATACCTTGATTCACCACTGCATATTTTAAAGCAATTAAAGAAACAGGTAACAGAGTGTATTAAAATCCACTGGTTAGTACATCTAATCCAGGTTGGCGGAGAAGATCTAGCATCTGGTTTTGGGGAAGAGACCCACATCTCAGAAAGATTATTTGTCATAGAATCTTGTAGGAGCTGATTCTTACCAATTCGGGGTGTTTCAAGTGAAATGGTTTCTTTTGTAGGATCTGGTGGTTGAGACTGAATTGGCTGAGTTTTTTCATCTATAATCTTCTTCTTTGTTGTCTTGTACCTTTTATGACCAGTTTCTCCTTCTTCATGATCATCATCTGATTCTCTTCTTCTCTTTGTGCTCTCCCCCTTTTTGTCATTATCATCATCCTTAGTCATGTCAATGGAAACTGAGTTGTCTTTGATTATCTTGGTTGACTTGGCTAACTCAGAGGTACGAGGAATGTGATCCTTGAGATCTTGTACTGCTTTCTGGAGGGATTCTTGGACTAACCTCATCCTTGACATTTCATTTTGCATATTAGCATATCTATTATCTTGATCCTTGAGATCTTGTATTGCTTTCTGGAGGGATTCTTGGATTGACCTCGTCCTTGACATTTCATTTTGCATATCAGCATATCTATTATCTTGAACTTTCTTGTATGATTGAAATGTTGAAGCTAGATCTCTTACTGACCTCTTGTGAGTTCTGAAATGTCAGCAGTAACTTGAGCAGGAATAGGTGATTGTTGAGAAGAGCTTTTCACACCTTGGTTTCTAGATGTGACATTGGCAGCCTGTGCAAGTATATCTAAGGAGTGAAGAGAGGTACAGTAAGGGGCAACAACTGATGTTGTGGGCGGCGGTGAAAGAGTTGGGTTGTGCTCATTCATACTTTCAGAAGATGAAGAAGAAGAAGAAGAAGAAGAAGTACTGGAAGATCCTAAGGCTGAGTTTGTTGCTTCGGATGAAGACGATGCTGGTTGAATTAGATTATTGATCCAGAACCTCATTGTGGATGGCATTTCTACTTCGTCATCTCGTATATCCCCATTGAACATCTTATAGGTTAACTTAGGGGTTTCTACAGTTTCAAACATCTCTGCTAAACTATCATAAAGATCCCCTATACTATCTTGAATACACAAAGAGAAAAATCTACTGTATGGGGCTGCTAGGTCTCTAGGCTTCTCGCACACATGATTTTAAGGTCATTAAAAAAGAGTTGTGCAAAATCTAGATTTCTACCTTTTACTAGAGCATACAACAGCTGCATCTCCACATCATTAACATTGTCTAAAGAACCTATCTTTGTCCCTAGGCTTCTAACTATGGTTGAAATAAGAAAGCCCCATTTGGTGGTAATTTGGGATTTCTTGATAACTCCGGTTGTTGTTGGGTTTCCTATCTCAAGCAGGACTGACCTTGATTGAGATTTGAGACTTTTGGTTCATATTTTGGTAGGTTAGGTAGCCTAAGAATTTTTCTGAGATTATTCGGAGTAACTCTAACTGTGTTTTTCCCATCATTCACAGTCCCAATAATAATGTCCCCTTCACTACTCTCTACTCTACAGATGTACCAAAATTCTAACGAGAACTTGAGGGATGACATATGTGCCTTCATTGAATGCGGTAGACGAGAGGGTGTCCTAGAATGAATTTCACCGCTTCTTCATATCCCATGCCACTCTTACAGTCAGGAATGTTCAGGCATGCCAATAAATCGTTTCTTTTGTATTGTGGGATTCCGTTGTCTATAATTTCTTCTCCCGCCACCATGTTTTCAGTGATATCCAACATATGAACTTTCTGAACCATGATTGATCAGCAATACAACAATCAATTTGATCTTTGACTTACGATCGTGGGTCTTGAACAAACAAGATGAAATTGGTGAATCTACAGGAGTGAGAAATAGAGTCATTAACCAATTGAAAGTTACCGTTAAAAAATGGTCATTCGATAAATGTTATCCAATTACGTTTAATAAAGATAACAAACTTCTCTATCAAAGCCGAGTAAATGTGACCGACTCGATGTCAGCTCGAGACTAGTCAGCTTAGGCCTATCATTTAATTGGGCCTTGATCCGAACCATTAGCTATTGGTTCTTAATTAGACCCAGACCCAACAGGTCTATCTTGACCAGGGAACTGTTGGACACAGAGTATTGGAGGTGCGGAGTGCACACTTGTGTAAACTGAAACCGAGGCCACAAAATATGTACGAATTCTCTTAGTCTAACAACTGAGGCCACATAATATATACGAATTCTCTTAGTCTAACAAAATCTAATAGTCTTACAAAATCAACAAATAAAACATGAATGCGTATATTAATCTTAACAATAATAAAATTAGTCAATATAGAGTAAACAGTCGTAAAGCCAACAATCTAGCAAGAGAAAGCAAAGATTGAGTATATATCTCATACCTTGATCGGCAGAGAGATAAATCGAGAGTGGCGAGAGCAACGGCAAAGTCGGAGTGTGGTGGGCGATTGCACAGCACCGCCCTTGGCCGGAGTTGAAGTCGCGAGAGAAAGAGAGAGAGTGTCTGTGGCCGGAGTTGAAGTCGCTAGAGAAAGAGAGAGAATGTCTGTGGCCGGAATTGAAGTCGAGAGAGAGAGAGGGAGGGTTTGAAGTTATTATTACTAATCACAACTTCAAATCCAATTTTATAAATACAGTCAAAATTAACATATTTTATTATTATTAATCATATATCTTTTAGGGTAAATTTTTAAAATTGCAATTTTATAATAATAATTATTATTATTGTTATTATTATTATAATGATTATGATAATAATTATAGGATATGTTTTTTTATTATTCTTATAATTATGATAATTTATTTCTAGGATTCCAATGCCACCTTTTCTCCTTTCACTTGGGTTCCGAACACGATCTGTTTATTTGGCGTGTTGTCGGGTCGAAAAGTTCAACCCTAGCCCGTTTAATTTTATTCTTGTAATTTTCCTAGACCTTTTTCGGCTTTAAAAGTACTACAGGACGGATATTCAACATTATACATTAATACAAAAAATGTTCAATATTAGACTTATTTTAAAGGTATATATATAATGCTCATACATGATGAACTCATAAACTAAACATTTGTACAAAATCATATATGATACTGAGTTTTATTTCTTATATTTCTCTTGATCTTATATTTTTTTAAAGATAATTCATTTTTTTCTAGTATATTTAATTTGGATATGGTGCCATTTATCTTTATCTTTATTTGTTGTGTAAATAAACTCAGTGGATCGTGGCGTAGGCCACTCTTTCACCGTCGGGAATGGAAGTAGGCTTTTAGTAGGAAAATGCAAGCGTAGAAACCCGAAATTCGAAAGGTGGTTTTGTGTAGTAAGGGTTTAGGGTTATGATATTGAATCCAATCCATTCCAACTACATGGTCATTGTGTTTGGTTAAAAAGCCAGTGGCTAGATTATGACTGAACGCAGAATCCGGGCTAGAAGCGGCCCCCAAAGACACATGTCGTGCGACACGGCCGCGACTGGTTATTGTAAGTGGAAGAGTGGCCTTGCTTCCACGATGCGCCACGGTGAGCTCTTCACTCTTTTCCGGGGCTAGAAGCAGCCATCAAAGACACGTGCCATGCGACAGATTAGTCGTGCGGGCCACGACTGGGTATTGTAAGTGGCAGAGTGGCCTTGCTTCCACGATATGCCACGGTGAGCTCTTCACTCTTTTCCAGGGCTTCCTTCTTCCTGGCCAAAGCGGCTCGTGCATTTTTCAAAACATTACGGTCGACATTCCCGAAAGTTGGCCGACTAGTAGCGACCCACCAAAAGCAAAACCAACCCCCAGAATGCACCGAACAATGCGAAGATAAATAAGTAACCATGAATCCGTCATGCCGTGATGCGTGACATGCTTCACCATGTCGTCCTAGGCACGTCCGGTTACTGGCCTATGCGTGCGCAACTAGTCGTTGATCGTTCTGCCCATGTTTTTTTTTGGGGGGGGGAACGAATCTGATCGACGCAGGGCTGAAAGTCAGTGGATCGTGGCAGTAAGGACACTCTTTCACCGTCGGGAATGGAACCAAGCTTTTAGCAGGAAAATGCAAGCGTAAAAACCCGTAATTCAGTGGTGAAAGGGTGGCCTTGCTGCCACGATCCACTGAGTTTCAGCCCTGCATCGATCAGATTCGTTCCCCCCTCCCCCCCCCAAAAAAAATATAGGCAGAACGGTCAACGACCAAATACGCACATAGGCCGAACTGTGACATGCATAAGACGACATGGTGAAGCGTGTCACACATCGTGGCATGATGGATTCATGGTTACTTATTTATCTTCGCATTGTTCGATGCATTCTGGGGGTTGGTTTAGGGTTATGATATTGAATCCAATCCATTCCAACTACATGGTCATCGTGCTTGGTTAAAAAGCCAGTGGCGCAAGCTACCCTATGCTGGATTATGACTGAACGCCTCTAAGTCAGAATCCGGGCTAGAAGCGGCCCCCAAATGTGTAAGTATGAACAAATTCAGATTGTGAAATTGCGAATGGCTCGTCAAATCAGTTATACTTTGTTTGACAGAGAATTAGGGTTCGATTCCGGAGAGGAGCCTGAGAAACGGCTACCACATCCAAGGACGACAGCAGGTCCTGACACGGGGAGGTAGTGGGAATAAATAACAATACCGGGCTCAAACGAGTCTGGTAATTGGAATGAGTACAATCTAAATTCCTTAACAAGGATCGATTGGAGGGCAAGTCCGGTGCCAGTCGCGGTAATTGTAGCTGCAATAGCGTATCGTAGTTGGACTTTGGGTTCGGTCGACCGGTCCACCTTCATGTGTGCACCAGCGCTGTTATTCATAGGATTTCGGCCCTATTACGTGGGCCTTCAAGATCGGAGTAATGATTAACAAGAACTATCGGGGAATTCGTATTTCATAGTTAGAGGTGAAATTTTTGGATTTATGAAAGACGAACAATCGTAAAAGCATTCTTTGATTTTAGTGTCAACGCTTGTTTTGCCTTGAGCAGCTTGTGGGTTTCCTGTGTTGCATACCTAATCGATGGTAACGTGTGGGTTTATGAACGTCCCTTTTCGTCATGTGTCGCTCATGCGGCGTGGCATGAACCTTGAAGCGAGCTTTGTGCTCCTCGTTGGTGCCTTTGCACTGACGATGTGGCCCTTGAAGCATCACTTGGTCTCTGGTAATTGGAATAAGTACAATCTAAATCCCTTAACGAGGATCCATTCCCGACGGTGAAATAGCTCTTTTCTCAGCTCCGATTGTCCTTATTCGCGACGAAGTTGCAACATGTTGAAAATTTGTTGGTTGAGCGTGAAGAACATGCGAAGAAGAAGCAACGCAAGTTGAAAAAGAAAGCTGTACTCAAGTATCAAATACGTCCATCGAGAATTGTTTCGTGAAACGTGGGTCGAAGTTTTATGAAGCAAACCGGCATCTGACGGTAATCAAGGGTACGGTGGTCATTTCGAAGAACCGTGTCTTCTTCCCGGCGATGTTCGAGGTTTGGAAGCTGTAGACGTCCCTGGTCTAGAACATCTTTTCGATTTCTTGATATTTCTGAAAAAAGGAGACTGACCACGTACCGATGAATCTTCCAGAAGTGATCTTGATGGCAATCTCTACTTCGTTACGTGGGATGAAAACCTTATCCCACCTAGCAAACGTTCATGGATGAAGGTATGGGAACTTTAAACAACCAAGTGCTCAATTTTTACCCTGCTCCAATCGTAAAAGGCTTTGTTGCTCAGAAAACAATGATGTTTAAAAGGGTGAAGAACGTTTTAAGTGAATGCTTTTATCTATGCGGGGGTCGATACTGTTTCTTGGCTTTCTCGGTGAATCAATTGAGAGATCGTTCTGCGTGGTTTTTTTTGCTGAAGACGGGAAGATCTCGTGTAGAGATATATTAGCTTGGATGGGTATATTTTGTGATCGGAATGTTGCTAAATACGCGAAGATAATCGGCCGTAATCCACGCGAAATTTTGTTGTGAATGTTTGCGTTTTGCTGTAAAGGTTCAACTGTAAAAATGTGGTCTCACAGAAACATGATGGTATCACGTGAATTCAACCCTAGATATAGATATCGATAGATAGTATAAATATATAAATAATATATTTTATCGTATATATTTATGTTATTTAATAATATAATTAAATCCAAAAATATTCGATATTGGATTCGTTTTAAAGGTATTGACGAGATGATTATAATGATATAATTTATAAAAAGAGAAACATATTTCTTTAATGTATTTTAATTCATATATGTTTATTTATCATAATACGATAAGGGTATAAAATGAAAAATAAAAAAGCAAAGGATCTAAACTAAATTAAATGACAATATATAAGGGTACAAAATGCAATTTAAACATTGAAAATGATTTGGTTAGTGGGGGATCATTGGAGGTTGTTTTGCTAAGGTATTGAAGTTTGTACATTGTGCATGTTAAATTATACCTCTTAAAAATTCCAGATAACCATAACTCATGGTTTTTAATATAGTATATTATTTCATAATATACTAGTTATATGCTTGCGCAATGCGGGGGAATGTAAATTTTTAAATAAATACAAGCAGCCATTCCGATTATAGATAACGATTTGAAACAATGCCATTTTTCGGCAGATTAGAACAACTTAGCAATCTCCATTTTTTGTTATTTCTTTCTTCTACGATTCCAAAACTTGAACCCAATGCATTGATTTTCTTTAAATTCACATGGAGGAAAATAACAAACATGTAAACAAACATAAGTGTCATCAAACCCTTACCAATAATTAAAAATTAATTAACATCCAATGATTTTGATATTTGATGATTCCCAGAAAAAGGATTATACATAATATTCCCATAAAGGCTTTTTATAAACACAAGCCACTACATTCTATTTTGAACAATGTCCAAGATTCGGTCCACCAACAATAGGGACAATTCACTTTCAAAATCTTCTCTTTGTCCACAACTGCAACAATAACATAAACACAAGAAGTCAAATGCACTCTCAAACAAAAATTAAGATACGCGAAAATTAAATAATTAAACAAGTTTGATTCATTCCAAAGGGAATTGAGGATAGAAGAATGTAGAGAAAGATTGAAAAACCCCACTGCATGTAGTTTTCATAAACAAAACTTTAATAAAACCCAAGGAAACTAAATCATTGCTCTAAATATGAAAACCTTGAATTAGAAATTACCTCTTCAACATGCTGGGCATTTTAAACCTCCAAAAACGTTCACATGCTCTAATAAAATACATAGTTTTGCAGTACCAAAACTCTTGTTATCACCATCATAACAAATTAAAATTTGATTGTTGCCTTTTGATCTTTCAAGTTAGAAGAAAATGTAATATAAACCAAATACACTCAAAACAGGTTAAAACTCTGCAGGTTCCACAACAAAATATAATAGCAATCCATTAGAAGCAATCCAAGAAAAGTGTATGTAATATGTCTAGATCAAAGTTTGCTATAAAGACATAGCATGATGCTTTTTTGGGGCAGTGAGGCTTTCAAACAAAACAAAATGAAAGCATTTACTCTATATGTGGTGGAAATATTCTTTTCAAATATAATCAATTGACCATTGAATACCAATTTACAAAAGCATGAAAGTAAAGGCTAAAACTTATAGCTTTTGCTAGAAACCATGAATAGCATAACGAACTTATAACTTCTACATAAATATGGTCTAGACTAAAATCCCAGTTAGAGAAACAAACTCACTTTATATGCCAAAAGCATATGGTTATTTTGATGAACACACATTAGATTATATCGAATTGCTTGAAAGAAAACCAAACAAGATCAAACACACCATTAATATATGGATTTATGTTACCTTCTTACTCACCGGACACTAATACCTTGAAAGAAGAAAACAAAGGAAAGCTTAATTACTGAATGTTGAAGATGAAACAAAAACATAAATACTCTATCCAATCACCAGAGAGGATGAAACAAATATTTTAAATACAGACTTTTGTTCGAACCTTATCAAAATCAATAACACCAGAGGACACTCAATATATATACATGACTGCCTTTACTAACGTTCAAACGAATTTTAGAAAATTAGACCAAGGACAAACCTGTGGAACTTCAAAACCTCACAAAAAAACCTCGAATGACTATGTCTAATCGAGAAATCTCAAAGCATTATTTGGCTACCTCAAACCAGCTTCCTTTTTTGGCATCTTTTTCCCTAATAAAGAACATCGGACATCAATTACTTTTGTCATAAACTCCCATTCCCTAATTTTTGGTCAGCAAAGCATCATGGAGAATATGTAATGTAAGAGACGCAATAACAACTTGTACATAATGCTTAGTGACTTGGATTCTAGATGAACAATAGAGACGAAGATGAAGGCTACAAAATGGAAATCGTACAGAGATGAACAGTGGAATAGAACTCAGATGGTGTGTTTCTTGATGCTTACCTTGTATTTCATGATCCATGGCTGCAACTTTACCTTCGATCCGAGAGTGATTGTGAGGTCTAACTTGAAGAACGATGGGTATCACATACAAAGTATCTATAACAAGCTAAAAATCCGAAACAAATTAGCAAGTTAGGGAATCGATACATTAGGGTTTCAATCAAGAAAAAGAACAAAAATCATTAAGATGACTGGAGAAGAAGTAGAGATCGTAGGATAGAGAAGAAGTAAATCAAATAGAGAGGATGCTCAAAAACCCTAAACCACATCCAGGTTCGTAATGAACACACACAAAAACAAATAAAACCTAAAATCAAATTCATAATACCTGATGCAGATCGATTTGAATCGATTCGAATTTGAGGGTGACAGTTTTTTACCAATGACCTGCAAATGAATGGTAGGTATGGTGAAATCCAAACAAAAAGAGTTGTGTAAGAGCTGGTATGGAATACCCATATTCTGGTGTGTGTAAGAGTAAAATGGAATCTATTTCAAGAATCAAATGGAAGGGCGATGGAAAGAGAAGGAATCGACATCCTAAGAGGAGAGAAACATGATTGCACTCCAGATTCAAACGAAGAGTCATTTTAGTCTGTTGTTAACACTCCAGAAGTCGAGATTGCAACTTGGGTCATTCGGGAAAATGAAACGTTTTCTAGGATATTAAGAGATCATGCATTGTTGGGTAGTACAATATGTTTAAAGGGTTGTTTTTAAGAGAAAAACAAATTTGCTTTATTAAGTAGTATATATATTAAATGCAGAAATAATCAATAATGAGCTTATTTTGAAGATATTGACGAAAATATAAAGAAAAAAGTTGCATGAAAAACAATTAATTATTTTTTACATAAGCATAAACAAAAACAAAATAATATAATTTTTAATATGTTTAATTCTTTTATCAAAAAACATGTAGTTTTATTAACTCAAAAAGACTTAAAAATCAAAAAAAAACAACCAAAAGCTATATTTGATAAACCAAAACGACTAAAATACCCCTAATGATTTTTAATAGATTTAGTCTAGGGGATGAAAACAACAATAAATTACAAATCGTATAGTCAAAAAAATGAAATTTCAAAACAACATGGATGAAAATCGTAGTTTAATCGAATAAGAACAATTTAATTTGTATATATTTATGGCATTTAACACTATACATTACTACAAAAATATTCAATATTAGACTCATTTTAAAGGTATTTACGAGACGATTTTAATAGTATAATTTGTAAAATATAAAACGTAATTGTTGAATGTCTTTTAGCTCATATACGATTATTTATATTAAATGATCAAGTGTAATATGAAAAATTAAAAAAGTTAGAGATAGAAAGTAAATTAAATAACTAATTATAAGGGTACAAAGTGTAATTTCATTATGATGTTGTGCAAGGAGCTAGAGCCTCGTGGAGCGGATGATGATGAACCTGTTGCGTTGGCAGGTGTCTAAACTTGCATACTCACTTTATTTCACAATTACAAGTACATGTTACTTGTATTTAACTTTGTTTCATAATCATATTTTGTACTTAACAAAGCTTTTTTATACATATTAGTAACCTAACACTAAGTGTCAAAGTGGACCAAGTCAAGCTGACAAGTTTCCTGCCAGCGCAACTGGGAGCCGATGGTGATGTCACGTGCATTGTGTGAACATGTGAATCCAGAAGTTCGGAGATGTTAGAACTTTGAATGGGCATGTGGTAATTCTGTTTCTTCAAGTTATCTCAAAGAGTAAAGAGAGCTGCTAAAGGTCGGTACAATTTCAAAGGTGATGTATTTTTGGAGGTATGATTTTCATTACTTAAACAAAGGGCATTGTGCCAAAGAAGACAAACTAGAGGTCTTAAAAAATCCACCCTTTATGTCACCTCTAATGTGAATATATTTTCCAATAACAATTTGAATGAGAAACATATTTTTTTCATGGAACAGATAACTAAGATGGTCTTGCATGCGATGGACAAAGCTCATACTGATATTGAGGCACTAATGAGCGCATGACTACAAGAATCAATGTGAATCATTGCTCAAACCGGTTTGAAAATGGTGATCAACTACACAGGTATTAAAACCATAAAACCAAACTTATGAACATAATATGAACATAATCAAAGTACACACAAACCATAAAACCAACTTGTCATAAAACCAAATTAAAACCAAAGTCAAAAAACCGAGTAACAGGGTCATAAAACCAACTGATTTCTAGAACAAGAAAACAATGAGATAATTCCTACCTCATTGTTTTGTTGGTCTTGAGTTGTTGGTTGCTCAACCAAAAATTTAAGACATGAGTTATAATGTGCTTTAATCGGAGAGGCCTCGTTCCAGGTCAACAACCGGGTTGTGATCAGAATGTAGTTTCTGAAGTTCCTGAAGTTCCTGTCAGAATTCGTAGTTTCTGAAGTTCCTGTCAGAATGTGACATACTACTAAATGGTGTTTTAACATACTAATATACACAATATTGCTAACACAAAGATGGATAGACTTGAGGACTACCTTAATGGGGATGGAAGTATTGTGGATGTGGGGCTACTCGGTGGGGATGAACAAGGTGTGTGTGTGGGGCTACTCATTGGGGATGAACGATGTATGGGTGTGGATGTGGAGTGACTCACCGATGATGTCCACAGCGGACAATTCATGTAAATAGGGAGAAAACTTGGTTCTCTTGTAGGAGCAAAGGTAGGTTCATCTTCTTAAACTCTTCCATGTAAATATCTCTTGTAGGAGGTTCCCTTTTGTTTAAATCTAGTTTGGAGCACATGATAACAATCAAGATAACCAATATTATTAACAGAATTGTCCCTAACCCCATTATCATAGAAAGTTGTTTAAGATGAAGGTCGGTCAAGAAGAAGAGGAAGATGAAGTCTGGAGAAGAAGGCAAAGACGAAGTCTAGAGAAGGAGGCGAAGATGAAGATGAAGGTCGGTCAAGAAGGTCTAAAGAAGAAGGCGAAGATGAATGTGAGAAACTAGCAAACAGTCAAACCAATACCCGCGGCAGAAGGAAGGTGAAGTGAAAGGAAGGTGATGTGATGGGAGGTATCTGTATAAACCATGTTTTTTTTTGCCGCCAAACCAGTATTTTTTTATAAAAGATAAATAGTAAATTACGATTTTCGTCCCCATGGTTTGTTCAAAATTTCTATTTTCGTCCCTGTGGTTTATACACCTATATCTTATACCCCTATTCCACTCACAAACATTTTATAGGAGGAGTGTATTTAAAACAGGGGAGTGCTAATGATACCCCTATAATAATGGTGTGCACGAAATTTAATGTACTTTTATAGCTAAAAAGTTGGTTTTGATGTTAATGGATGTAAGAAAGATTCACTTTATAGGGGTACCATTAACAAAGGTTAAAGATGTCATTAACCTCCCCTAATAAAATTGAAAGAGGAGAGAGAAGTTTTAACGTATATCTACCTATATAGTAGATAATTGTTTCAATAACAACAACTTTATTATAATTATTATCACACTGCACACCTACCACTACCCCACTTCAACCTCAATCACCTCACCTCTTCTGACGCTCCCAAAAAATCCAACTAAATCTCCAAATGTGACTAAAGTCTACACTGCAATCAAATCCCATAAGAATTGAAGTGATGTTTATAATGTTATAAAAAATAATAACCAAAGGATTTTAGGTTTTAGTCTAGCTCGATTAATTTGTAGCTTGTTATATTGAATGATCGTGTTTATGTATGAGGATCGTCGTTTATTTATAATTTTGAATGAAATTAAGATCATTTTGTGAAAGATTTTGGTCCACTGATTTAGAGTTTCGATTTTCAAGAGTATGATGCATTTCTGGATTTAATCAAATGGAAATTTTAACTCAAGATATATTGAGATTTGGTGTTTATGTTTCTTTATTTTACTAATTCAATGATCATGTTTCTCCTTTCTCCAATCCATTGTACATCGATGCCAAAACCAGAACCAAAGATCGATGTCAATGAGGATGGTTACCCTAAATATCAACGGTAGAAGATGATCAAAGAGGATGACAGGGGGGGGGTTTAATCTTCTTTTTGTTTTATTTTTTCAACAATAAAATCATATGTAAAGAAATAAAAAAAAATGACAAAATGTCTGCCGGTAAGGAGAAAGTGATAATTTAAACGACATACATCTAAAAAAGTTGGGTAACTAGAGTCAATCTATAAGGATAATAAAACTAGATTATACCCAATAGCCAATATATAAGAAAAAAAATATTATAATATAATAATATCTTAAAATTCAAACAATATTTTTTTGTAATGAAAAATAAATAATTAACTACTAATGAGAACTTAAAATATATTTTTGGATTAGTGTAGATGGATTTAGAAATGGAAATTTAATTAAAATGGACAATTTACAATATGAGTTTACGAATTTGACCAATATCTTTTTCAGTTTATCAAAATAACCAGAATTCCTTCGAAATACATACCGAATTTGACCTCAGATCGAGTGGTTGAGCCTAAGGGCCAAAACGACGTCGTTTTGGTCAACTTTCCTCCGCCAAATTCATAATACCTCCGCCACATGGCGGAGGGGCCCAAAACGACGTCGTTTTGGGCCGTTTTTCGCGTATCCCTGGACCGTATCCAAGTACCTCCGCCTCGCCGTATAAATACCTCCGCCACATGGCGGAGGGGACCCAAAACGACGTCGTTTTGGGGCTTTTTTTTGCCTGGAAACCCTACTTTGTAAGAGAATATAACAGGTTACCTACTTTGTTTTTTTCACTGATAAATTCCACAATTGGCTGATAAATATCCTGATAAATACCCCACAATTGCATGATAAATTCCCTTACACTAGTAGTTTTAAAGATCAAGAGAAAGATTTCAAATTCATTTTTATTTTTTTGGCACATTGTTATACATTACGTTCGAAAAAATACGCTTCAAGACATTGAATTTTGCAATTTTCAGAAATGGCCAACGTTCGTCAAGTAAGTTTTTCTGTTCTACGATTTATTGCTTAAAACTACTAATATATATTTAAAATATTTGGTTAAAACGTTCGTCAAAAGTTAACCCTAACTGAGTTAACAGAAGTAAATGGTAAAATTTAAAAAAAAATTATATAACGAGACTTTGTAAAAAACTTAACCAAAACGTTAACCCTAACTGAGTTACCAGAAGTAACGGAAAAAAGCACTAAAATTGTAAACCTTAACAGAAGTATATATAAACTGTCTATATGTGTTACAATATAGGAGGATTTTTACGTACTCGTCGTTGGCGTTCAAAAGTCGTCTTACCATGATAAAAGATATTAGGACGGTTTTGAGCTTCGATGATGGCAAACAATTTGCGTTCAGGCGTACACCTTTCGGTCCATGGTTGGACCTTGCCATGACTGGCCACGATCCGTTGTTAGTCAACATGTTTCGAGATGGAGGTTTCTGCTACAAACCCAGAACCCGACGAGCTATATTTTGACGTGTTTGGGTACTCATTATGTTTCGGGCGACGGGAGTTCTGCCTTATTACAGGACTCCGTTTCAGACCCACATCCTCCCTTCCTTCCATTCCAACACAAAGTTTCGTTAGTAGGGTATTTACCGATGAGGACCCAAAAACCTTAAAGACTTCAACTGTTTATGACCGGATGATGATGAATTACATGAGTGACCTACCACAAGACGATGTTATTCGTGTGTGCTTAGTGGTGATGGTGGAACTTGTATTCATGGGGCGTGAGCTAAGACAGTTTGTTAGCCAGACAGTTCTTAGGGCCGTCGAGGACTTACAAGTATTTTGCAATTATCCGTACGGTGAACATATATGGGGCCATACATTCAAACAAATGCATAAGGCTTACAGCAGACGAGTGAAAAAAAATGATCCGTCAGCATGAACGATGTCTGGGTTTACATACGCTTTCAAGGTTAGACAAGTAGTATAAATGATTTTTTAATAACAATTGGTTTCCTAATTTGAACGGTCCGTAAATGTTTTTGGTGTCTAACTTTAGATTTGGATCTTGGAGATGTTTCTTGTCGCCCTCCACCATTTCCATAAGCAAAATGACAGGTATCCTAGAGGACTTTCCTGGAGTCGGACTACTACTAAGACGTTGGGTAGGTCGATTTACCTTCAGTTCTTCAAGTCAGTTGGTGGGGTAAATTATTTGACTATCTTTCGAATTTGATAGGAAAACAATAATCACTCAATGTATTGATTTTGTTAACATATTTAGCAGATGTCCGGCCCATCATCGCTACTTACCAGTACGTCTGCGGAGGAGCAGATGGAGTGGTATATAGAAAGTTGTCCCCATTTCCGTCCTAAGTCTCGCGACCAATATCAACACAAGTGGGACGAGCTGGCGGAACTCCGGACCAAGACCGATTCCAACACCCGACGCCTTAACGAGCTTGTGCTGTCTTTCGGCGCACATCAGGTCACTTTTGAACAAACAATTTACCGTCCTCTATATTTACACCATGTATTGATACTACCCTACATGGTTTTGCTAGATGTCTGACGTCCCTGCACCGACGACTTACTTCAATCAGTTTGAGGTGGAAAATACTTACTTCGATCAGTTTGCGATACCAAGGCGGTCGTACGAGATTTAAGGTGTAAGCCATTTATCGATAATGATTTATATATAA
This sequence comes from Silybum marianum, assembly GCA_036898165.1. Taxonomy (NCBI): domain Eukaryota; kingdom Viridiplantae; phylum Streptophyta; class Magnoliopsida; order Asterales; family Asteraceae; genus Silybum; species Silybum marianum. The sequence goes on along the minus strand of CM072530.1, from coordinate 17,235,323 downwards.
TACGTTAAATTAGTAAATAAAATTAATGTTTATATAATTAAATATAAAGCCATGTGAGCCATTTATCGACAAAAAAATGAATGTTTATATAATTATATATAATATGTTTGGCCATCATTCTTGATATAGTGTAGGAGCCTAACATATTCGATTAACGGGAAAAAATGCAATATTAGTCTCATTTCGAAGTGAGTTTCGAGACTATTTTAATGATGTAATTTGTTAAAATATAAACGTCATTTGTAGACGTATTTTAATTGATATACGTTTATGTATGTTAATGTGATAAGGGTGTGAAACGGAAAATTAAAAAGCAAAGTACGTAAAGTAATTTATTAACTAACTGTAGGGGTAAAAACCGTAAAATATAAATTAAAACGTTTTTCTCGTATGATTCTTCAAAAAACAAGTGGACGAATATATCTATATATTGATATGTGTTGAAGGTTCAATCTACCATAAACGTCTATCTCTCTATCTCTCTATCTCTCTATTATAAACAGATTTATTTGTTAGAATAATCTGAAAAAATGAGTTCCGGTAACGCTAAAGTTAAGTTTTTTTTACCTTTGGTGGTGAATGGGTGCAAGTTAATAACGTGTGGGATTATGTTAATTTTTCAAACCATGGTGTTAAGTGCCCAGCAAACGTCACACATCGCAAGTTCCTAGCGTATGCAAAAAAACACGCTGGAATCGACAGTTCCATTGTTGGTGACACCAAGTTAGTATTCCTGAACGATGGTACAATGACTCCAATATGTGACGATGAAGATGTTTATGCTTTCTTGGACTTTGCCGGGCGGTCATATACACCGCCGTCTGTTGTAGTGTATGTCGATTCTTCGATGTATGACGAAGGTCTTGATGAAGGAGATGACGCGGATGATCAACCCATCCCTGAAACTCAAATGCAGCCCTTGTCCGAAAATATGCCGGAGACGCAAGAAGATCAAGAAGAAGAAGTCGCTGACGTTGATGAACCACGTTGCTGGGTTTCTTTGCCGACAAAGCATATGTTTTTGATTCGGTTGGTCTATCTACGACGATGATGTACCGAGAGACGGATGAGGCTACGAACGATGAAGAAACGGTATTGGTTACCCTAATAATACATCGTATGGTGGCATAAATGATTATCATGATATGCCCTCTCCGATTCCAACAACAGAGCTATATAGAAAGCTTGTCCAACCGGTACCTTACAATCGTAGTCGACGAATATCTGAAGGTCAGATATTCGATACAAAGAAGCAAATGATTGAGGAGTTGGGGATAAAATTCATAGAAGAGCACTTCCAGTTTAAAACGAAGAAATCATCCAAAACCCGATACGAAGTTGTATGCCAAATAGAAGGTTGCACATGGCGTATGACTGCAAGTAGTGTTGGTGAACTGGGAGGTTTATTTTTTGTAAAAAAATTGGTAGACCAACACACTTGCTCTAGTACCCAACTAAATACTACCCACCGGCAAGAAAACAAGAATATTTTGGCCAACATGCTAAAAGAAAAATATGGTGATGCTAGCCGTCAACTTCGGCCAAAGGACATCGTGGCCGATATGTACCTACAATACGGGATTACTCTTACATACCACCAAGCTTGGCGTGCCAGGTGCCAGGCACTACTATTGGTGAGGGGCACGCATGCCGAATCCTTTGAACGACTCCCTATGTATTTACATAATTTGGCGCTACAAAATCCAGGTACATAGACAAAAATAAGGACGGACTCAAGTGGGCGTTTTGAGTTGTGCTTCGTTGCCCTTGGTTGCGCGGTACGTATAGGAATATCTCATTTGTTTACCTATTAAATAATAACATTATAGAAAATAACAAGAAATACATACATTCTTTGCAGATTCGAAACATTTTGCGTAACTTGCGACCTGTCCTTATTATAGACGCCGCTAATTTAAAGGGACCGTACTTGGGGAAAATGTTTTTGGCAGTAGCCAATGACGGGAATAATAACATTGTTCCAATTGCTTTCGGAGTAGGCAAGTCTGAGACGATTGAGGAGTGGTCTTGGTTTTTGTACAGGTTGAGAGATTGTATAGGAGCACCGGAGGGGTTGGTGTTTATGTCCGACAGGGCTGCTGCCATAAGCGCCGCTATTAGCACTGTGTTTCCCAGTAACGCTCATGCACTATGTTGTCGACATGAACGCGAAAGGCGCTGACAAGCGTATTAAAATATACAAGTCAACATACTGGAAAGCATGTAGAGCGTACACGGAGGTGGAGTTCGACAGACACATGAATGCACTACGATTTCAAGTACCAGAAGCAGCTCGAGTCATGGACACAGCTGGTAAGGAGAGGTGGTCGAACGCCCATTTTCCTGGTATACGGTATGATATTATGACATCAAATAGTGCAGAGTCGGTGAATGCAGTCTTCGTTTTGCACGTAGATTACCGATTGTCGCACTTGTAGGGTTCTTCCGAGATTTTCAACAACAATGGTATCTAGTTCGACGGGAAAAGGGAGGTTGATAAACTATGAACTTACATAATTATTTTTTTAATGTTTATTTTATAAAATGAGTGTAACACAAGTTTCACATATTTGTAGATCAAATGCAAAACTCACTCACACCAAAAGCGGAAGAGATAATTTATAAAAGAGCGGGAACGTCTATGGCATGGAGGGTACGTGGTCTTGGACATGACAAGTTCGAGGTAGGGCGAGATCGTAACTACGCAGTAGTTGATATGTTAAACGGTAACTGTACATGTCTTGAATGGGATAAATCTAGGTTACCTTGTGGTCATGCCATTGTTCTTTGCAAGACATAAGGGCCATGCAGATTGTAGCTATCTGGCTTGGAATTATTTTAGATCGGAAACCTATCGATTAACATATCAAGAGACGATAATGCCAGTTGGACCCTCTGTATCGTGGGTCTTTCCAGACGCCCCCCTTATGCCGTGTTATCCACCGTTAATAACTAAGAAACGTGCCGGGAGACCAAGTAACAACGATCGGCGTCCGTCTCAGGGTGAAGGTTCCATTCATAGAAGATGTGGACGGTGTGGAGCAGCAGGACATACTCAAGGCTAATGTTCAATTCCAGCCCCATCAAGCATGCAGAGTAGAGGTTCAATCAGTCAACCATTTAATAGCTATGACCTAAACAATGATTTCCCATGATGTTAAGTAAAGTAGTGGTCCTTTTTCCGACGATAATTCGTATATTATCAGTTCAATCTGTTTGTTAAGTGTCATTAAGACGTCTGTATTAAATAAAATACAATGTTCAATTTATTATATATATTTTATTTTTATATTGTTATAAAATTAAATATACATAACCCGGAACCTTCCGTCGTTCAGCTGTTGTATGTTATGAGAGGATGAAGAAGATCCAGCAACCGATATTTTACGGCTTCCATCCATTTTTAAAAAATAGATTAAAAGAGATATTTTTATTTGGTTGAGGATTGTTCAACTAGTACATTGAGTATGGGTTTGTGGATGAGATCTATATAGGTAATAAGTTAAAAGACATTGAGTAGTATCAGTAGGTTTCTGAAGGTTTTCACGGTTGAGTCCTGTTTGAATTGATGATGGTCAAAATATTCCTTACAAATTGAGTTAATCACGGGTGTAGGTACAAATTGAGTTATTCACGGGTGCAGGTACAAAGATTCCATTGAAAAGTGGACAACTAAGGCCAAAAAACCCTAATTTCCGCCAAATTTCCCTAATTCCTCGGCCAAAAAACCCTAATTCCTCCGCCACATCACCTAAACCTCTGCCACGTCAGCAGGGCCTCCGCCACACCTCCGCCACATCACCTAAACCTCTGCCACGTCAGCTAAACCTCCGCCACACTCCGCCAAGAAACCCTAATTTGCTCCGCCACACCTCCGCAAACCTCCGCTACACTCTGCCTAACCCCTAAAATTCGAGCAGTTTACACTTTTGGTCCCCGTGCTTCCGATATTTTTTTTTAACGAATAAATCCCGATCTTTTTCCTCTTTGAACAAAATCATAAACAAAAAAATATATAATTTCTCTCACCGACAACAAAGTACGAAAAACCAATTAAATAGAGAAAAAAAATATAATTTATCTCACCGACAACAAACTAATATATAATATTTTATTTTAGTAATAAAGCAGAGGGACCAAAATCGTAGTAAATGGTAAACCATAGAGACCAAAATTGTAGTTTAGTCTTTTGTATAAGAAGACTTATTTCTAATACAAATGCATCAATATCTTCATTATTCCAACCACAGGTTTATTTCTTAGTGTAGTCACATGGCTGGGAACGCATCCTCTTCCAACCCCCCCCCCCTCTTCACAGATAATGCCTGAGAGAATGAAACGATCGGTACAAAAAGCAACGGCGGAGATCGAAGAAATATCCGAGAATTGGAAAAAATTGCTGAGAAAGAAGGAAAAACTACTTCAAAGGATTGAAGAAGATAATGCAGATATAACAAGGCTGCAGAGGGAAATCAAAGACAAGGAACATCGAATTAACAACGACAACATAGAAGCCGACAAGATTGTACGATAGTTCGCGATGCTTCAAGCGCTGGTAAACGAGAAACATAGTTGGATCGAGCAATGTAACGCACTCTATCCTTAATTGGTGTAACCGAGTATAGGTTTCGTATTTTGGAGTTTCATGTTAAACTTTGTTTTATAATAAAAGGGTATGATTTATTATAACATAAATAAACTCATTTAACTTTAGTGAACATTTATTGAAGTACCTGAATTCCGGGGACTAAATGTGACAATATATTAAAGTTCAGGTGCTAGCGGGTATTATTTTAAAAAGTTAACCACTATTAATAAATGGTCTTGAGAAGTTACAACACACAAATTTTCAATCTACCATTTCATTCCTTTGTAACACTTCGTAAATTAAGCTAACCTTCAAGAAACCATGTCCGGAAACAGTCGATCTGGCAAGAAGAACTCAGCTTCCAAGGCTGGAAGTTCTCAATCTGCACAGAAACAACCCTTACGACAATTGAATGAAGGAATGTATAGGCGTTCTTGGACTGTGCCCGCAACAAAAGAGGAGTGGGCCATGCACGGGAGAACTTTTTCCGACCAACCAATAACCGATGAAGAGCGTGCCGATTTCGAAGACGCGTTTTATAACTACACGGAAACATCTCCATACAAGGAACTACAAATGTATTCTTATGGGTTTTTAAACCCTGACCCAAACCCTCCGTCATCACAGGTAATGCCGGCAAAATTGAAGGCATCGGTTAACGAGGCGAACCGGGAGATCACAGCGCTTGGGGAGAAATGGAATAAGAACAGGGAAATACAACTTCAAAAAGAGGCGGTGATTAACGAAAGTAAAGCAGAGCTTGCAGTCTTAGAGCAAACAATTAGTACGGAGGAGATGTTGGTAAAGGAAAAAATAGAAGAATACGACGTTATTGAGGACAAGATCAACGAAAAGGCTCGGTGGATCATACAATGCCAAGACATCTATCCTCACTAAATGTGTGAATGTTGAATGTTTGTTTAAGATGTTTGAACTGTAAAATATTCCATTGTTTAAGATGTTTTTTTAAGATGTTTGCACTATCCTTAATATATCAATTTATTGTTTAGCAAACAATAACGTTAACTGGTGTATATTTTTCACAATTTAATGCTCAGATAATTACATAATTTGCACATTTGTGTAACTTTTCTCATAAGACGTAAAAACATTAATTATGATGAATAATTAAATCCTGTGTAAATTTCATATAAATTTTTATAAATCATAACATATTGTTTTTAATTTTTAACAAATATTCCCATATGCTATGGTTTTTAACAAACGAGACTAATCTAGCCCGGCAGACGTTATCACGAAAGTTGTATTAGAGAATTTCATGTGTCATAGTCAGATAAATATTGATTTGGGTGACCGTGCGACCGTGTGATTTTGTATCACCGGTCACACCGTCACCCAAATCAATTTTGATATGCCTGTGACACACGAAATTCTCTAATAGGACTTTCGTGATAACTCCCGCTATAATAGCTCTGCCGGGCTAGCTATCCCGAAATTCGGATTCTTAAGTTTCATGTGCCATAGTCAGATAAATATTGATTTGGGTGACCGTGCGACCGTGTGATTTTGAATCACCGGTCACACCGTCACCCAAATCAATTTCCATATGACCATGGAACACGAAATTTTCTAATCGTATTTTCGGAATATCTATCACTATAATAGCTCTGTCGGGCTAGCTATCCTGAAATTCGGATTAGAAAATTTTATGTGCCATAGTCAGATAAATATTGATTTTGGTGACCGTGCGACCGTGTGATTTTGAATCACCGGTCACACCGTCACCCAAATCAATTTCCATATGACCATGGCACACGAAATTTTCTAATCGTATTTTCGGAATATCTATCGCTATAATAGCTTTGCCGGGCTAGCTATCCAGAAATTGGGATTAGAAAATTTCATGTGTCATAGTCAAAATAAATATTGATTTGGGTGACCGTGGCACACGAAATTTTCTAATCCGAATTTCGGATTAGCCATATGGGAATATTTTATTTAAAAAAAATGTTATGTACTAAGGCCAAAAATAAAAAACAAGTCCTAAACATGATTACAAAAAGTAAAAAAATATAAAAAATGTCCTACGACAAACGCATATCCCACAATACAGCCGCCACATTATGACGGGTTTCCAAAGGCGTTTGGATCATTGTTAAGTGAGATGGGATCTTCTCATTTGCCAACAACCAAATCATTTGACACGCCAAAGGACCCGAATCGGCTTTCCAGGTGCTTTGGGGTACGTTGTCCGCCCAGACAATTGAAATGGCCCCTGCACTTTCAGCTCGGCTTCTTTCCCCAATCCTTATTAAAAAATCAATAAGACGGGGTAAAAAAGCACCCACCAACTGCCTCACTGCCCTATCATAGGTATCGGTCGGGTCAGAGTCATATACTGTGACTTCCATTACAGAAAAATTCAACTCCGCGACCAGCCAATGTTCCTTCTTGACACGTATTGGCATTATTACCTGGAATAAAAGGCGTTAGAAACCAATATATTTGAATCCTATTAATTAATAAATAAACAAATGTTATCTTAGTTTGTATACCGAGCTGATCATACTCCATGCGGGCCATCCGTCATCTACCATACTACCGTCGACCTTTTTAATATCTTGGCGACGGACACCATTTTCGCATAGGCGCTGAAAGAAGTCGGCATTCATAATAGTCCACCTACATGGATCGCCGCGACCTGATTGCACCATTACGCACGCATCTACATGCTATTGTTAAAACAATAAATATTAGACATGAACTATGTATTATAACCACATTGGTAATTTAAACTACAAAACTAACCGAGGTTAAGAAAAGCCCTTCCCCATGCATTCCAAGCAATGCAAGCCACCAAGGAGACAGATCCAAATCTGGTAACATCGATATCCTGGTTGTTTGTGGTAACCCTGTCATCCTTAATGTTATAAGGATGTCGATCTCATCAGTATTGGTCTGTACTGGTCGCTGTTCTTGGGCTCTACCTCTATCGCGCGCTGAAGGAGTGGTAGCCGGTAGTCCTGTAAAAGGTGGACGGCCGTGTGGGCCAGGACGAACTACACGGTGCGGCCTGTCCTGTCTCTCCGGAGGAAGTGGAATCTGATCCGGAGTCTGATACATGTCGGTACCATGCTGCATAGATGGGCCAGGCATACCGTACGAACTGGATGGGCCAGGCATACCGTTCGAACTGGATGGGCCACCCATACCATACGTAGTTGATTATCTCTTTCTTCAGCTTGGTCTTCGACTTTCGCTGAATGATCATTTGGTGTGATCGCTGATCTTCAGAGTTAAGCTTAAGGTTTCTTGATCTTCAGCGATCGCTGATGGTAGTCATCGTGTGCTTATCGCTGAATTTGAACTTAAACTTAAACAAAGAATTTCACTGAATGCAAAGAGGAATCATATTCAAATCACTAAGAGGAGTTATGATCAACATATTTATATATATATATATATACATGCAGTATTTTTTTTAGTTTTTCTTTTATTTAAAAATAAATAAATTCTTAATAAATAAGAGTAACATAATTAGTTTTTATTACTTTTTTTAGTGCATAACACTAATAATAATAAATATGAAAATATAATTAATTTTTATTACTTTTTTTTAATTAATTAAAATTATAAAATAAAACACAAACATTAAGATTTTTGATATATAAACAAAATATAAAAGCCGAAAATATAAACAAATAAAACATAAATGACAATTATATGTACTACAATTAACATAAATATTTATATATATTTATTCAAAGTTCTTTTTTTTATCTTTCAGCTATGGTCAAACCCTTTAAAACATAAACACTCAATAACACTTTATGATCAAAGATTTTCGACCCAAACCTTATGCAACAGAAGATTAACACAAAAGTCATTAAACTTCCCAACTTTCTTAAACTAATAAAACAAGGTATTACAAATAATGTAAAATGATGTAATTATACAAATCAAAAATTTCTACTCATAAATAATGTATAATAATATTAATATTTTTTTAAGAAATCTTAATATACATATGTTATATGTATTCAATAATAATAATAATATATAATAACAAAAATAATATATATATAAGGGGATAATATATATATATGTATAAATAAATAATAAACTATAATATAAATAACATCTAATAATTTTTATACATCTAATAAAAGTTGTAATATATATGTGATTTATTTATTTAATAATAATTAATATAATTTTATGTATAATAGTAATAATAAAATAAATATGTTATATTATATAATTAATTATTAATATTTAATGGGTTTGAGTGAGATTTGATGGATGTGATGTTTTCCCTAATTTCAAAACAATCACCACCCCTACTTAGGGGTGCCATTAACACTCCTTGTATATAATTCGTTACATTCTTTTGAGGGTATAACAAAACTTATTTAATGAAATAGTTTATAAAATAAAACATATATTTTAATGTATCTTTAATTAAATTTATCAATAATCAATTAACATGATTATAATATAAAACGAATAATGTTGGAAAGACAACAAAAAAACTAAACCATATGGACTAAAATTGTAAATTACTTTATAGTCTAATAATACAAAAATTGGAAAAAGACAAAAAGAAGGTAAAAAGACCAACATACCCTTAAGTTAATTAGCTTTTTTAAAGTAGAGACAAAAAAAATATTACAATAAAAATGTATCTTGCTGTATTACGCGAGTACCTTTCTAGTATTATAAATCATGAGTTATGATTATTATTGAAAAATTAAGAGCTGAAATCATTTTTAACTTCCAATTTACACTTTATCCTTATAATTAGTTATTTTTTTTACTTTGTATCTCTTGTTTTTTCACTTTTCATTTTGCAACCGTAAATACATTTAAAAGAGATGTTTTCTTTTTTACAAGTTATCTTACAATTCTGATAAAATCGTCAAATCGATAACTTCAAAATGAGTCTAATATTAAATATTATAAATATACACGAATTAATTTGTTTTATATCTGAGAACATCTCCAATGTTGAAATACGATATAAGAACTTGAAGTTATAAAAAAAATAAAACGGTACTTTTTCTTTTTCTTGAAACGAAATCAACAATAAATTAGTCAAAGAAAAAAATCGAATTTTCAAAACCACATAGACGAAAATCGTAGTTACTCATATATAAAACAGATTTATTCTTATATGTTTATAATTAGATTAAAAATGTTAATTAATTTAAGATAACTCTTATGTGTGAATTACAACCAATTTCAACCTATCACCTTTTCAAAACATCACATCGCCATTTTGCATAAAAAATTAAAAATGTGTATCAAATAAAAGAAATTATAATATAATAATCTTTTTTAAATTCAAACTTTAATTTTTCGTAATGAAAAATAAATAATTAATTATTAATGAAAATTTAAAATATATTTTTGGATGAGAATTTTGCTGGAATGACTATTCTGGGACATGAAATTACGAACATAGCCATTTACTACGCCAAAGTAGACTACGTCATGGCGTAGTCAGTCCCTCAACTTTGGAAATATGGCAATAATGGCCCCTGGACTTGAAAGTATGGCAAGATAGTTTGAAAAATGACAATTTGGTCCCTGTAGTATACTAAAAGTCCCTGACTACGCCAAATATGGACTACGTCATGGCGTAGTCAGTCCCTCAACTTTGGAAATATGGCAATAATGGCCCCTGGACTTGAAAGTATGGCAAGATAGTTTGAAAAATGACAATTTGGTCCTTGTAGTATACTACGCCATGGCGTAGCAACATATGGTGTAGTTGACATTTTGAAAAGTTGGCAAAAATGACCCCTGGACTAAGAAGTGTTTTGAGTAAGAATTTAAAATGACACTTTGGCCCCTGGACTGGTACTACGCCACGGCGAAGTGACCCAATTTTGAAAAATTGGCAAAAATGGCCCCTGGACTTGGAAGGGTTTTGAGGTAAGAATTAAAAATGACATTTTGGCCCCTGGACTGGTACTACGCCATGGCTAGAATTAATTTTTTTTTAATAAACTTTTTTTTATATAATTGATTATTTGAACCTTAAGGATTTCGTTTTAATAATTTCTTATAAATTATTTTATATAAACTTTGTTAATAAACTTTTTTTTATATAATTAATTACTAAAGAACACTTTAATATTTTGTTTTATAAATTTTTAAACCGAAAATACAATATTACAAACAATAATCGCAACATACATTTAAATACTACAAACAATAATTTAAACCGAAAATCTAGTGCGGATAAATATTTTGACAAGAGATGATCCAGTCAGCCTTCTTGTTGATTTCTGCCTCTAGATATGTGTAGGTTTCTTTGATGTCATTAATCTCCACCTCATCTAGACGTAATTCATGTTGTAGGACTTTTAGTTTGCGTTTTTTTCATCAAATAGCGCCTGTTTTTCTAGTAGAATCTTCCGGTTATTTTTCCATAACTCTGCTAACCTTTCAATTTCTTCGTTTGCCTCTTTACACGATGCCTTGAGCTTTGAAGGCATGACTTGAGTTGCCGGAGGGTTTGAGTCTCGGTTGAATAAAAGGCTCTCGTCATAGGTTGGCGGGGTATCTCCGCTAGGTGAACGCCTATAGTTTCGCCATGCGGCATCGTATTCTAGCTCTTCATCATCTGTTATTACATGATGGGCCCTACTTTTTCCAATCTGTCTCCACTCCTCGTCCGTTTCAGGCGCTTTCCATCTAAGCCTGAACCTTCCATCATTCAGCTGTTTTTTATTGGCTGAGCCTGAAGAAGGTCCAGACTCATCAATCGATCTCTTGCCATAGCGGCGGTTTCCAGACGTTGGTTAAATGTAGTAAGTTAGAGATTGCAAGTTATTTCTTCAACATACCACGTATTTATAGTTGCGATATTCGTCACGAGATAGTTAGACGTATTGGTAACGATATCCCTGACAAACATCTGTCAGTACTTTTCAGGAGAATCCTGACTACTTTTTCAGACGAATCTATCATAACCTTTCAGCCGAATCTTGACTACTTTTTCAGACGAATCTGTCATAACTTTTTCAGGCGAATCTTGACTACTTTTTCAAACGAATCTGTCATAACTTTTCAGCCGAATCTTGACTACTTTTTCAGACGAGCTTCCGTCAGGTACGCCAAGGCAAGTACGCCATGGCGTAGTACCAGAGTTTTGGGGACTAAATGTGGCAGTTTTTTAAAGTTCAGGTGCTAGCGGGTATTTTTTTAAAACTTCACCACTATAAATAAATGGTCCTTGAGAAGTTCCAACACACAAATTTGTTATCTACCATTTCATTCCTTTTATAACACTTCGTAAATTTAGCTAACCTTCAACAAACCATGTCCGGAAACAACCGACCTAGCAAGAAGAAATCAGCTTCCAAGGCTGGAAGTTCTCGATCTGCACCCTTACGACAATTGAATGATGGAATGTATAGGCGTACCTGGCATGTGCCCGCAACAGAAGAGGAGTGGGCAATGCATGGGAGAACTTTTGCCGACGAACCAATAACCAATGAAGAGCATGCCGATTGGGAAGACGCATTCTATAACTACACGAAGACATCTCCATACAATGAACCACAAATGTTTTCTTCCAGGTTTTTATACCCTGACCCAAACCCTCCGGCATCACAAGTAATGCCGGCGAAATTGAAGGTAGCGGTTAACGAGGCGAACCGGGAGATCGTAGCGCTTGGGGAGAAATGGAATAAGAACAGGGAAATACAACTTCAAAAAGAGGCGGTGATTAACAAAAGTAAAGCAGAGCTTGCAGTCCTAGAGCAAACAATTAGTACGGAGGAGATGTTGGTAAAGGAAATCAAGGAAGAATACGACGTTCTTGAGGACAAGATCAACGAAAATGCTCAATTTATCATCCAATGCCAAGACATCTATCCTCACTAAATGTCTCCTAGTTTAATGTTTGTTTTAAGATGTTTGCACTGTAACATTTTCTATTGTTTAAGATGTTTTTTAAGATGTTTGCACTATCCTTACTATATCAAAATATTGTTTAGCTAACAATAACTTTATAAAACAATAATTAATATTTGAATAAATTATTTAGTGTAGTGATATTTCAAAATTGATAAAACAATAATTAATATTATAACAAGTGAACATTATAATAAAAAGTTTGCAATAACGTTAACTTTATTGAAAAACATTATAATAGTTAACAAACACTTGAAACAGTCAACTAAAAATCAGGAGCAAACTTTGGCAGCTAAAAATCAATATTAAGGTCAATACTATTATAGTCCAAAGTTCCATGCGGTTCCAGCGATGTTGATGACTGAGACTGCCTTCTTTGGCTACCTGCAGGCCTTCTTGTAGGCTCGCTTGATGCGGCGGGGAGTTGGGCGGTTGTACGATTATGACCGGTTTGGCCACACCTACTACACTTTCTCTGTATCCGACCTTCACCGCGAGATGGCCTTCGATCGTTGTTACGGGGTCTGCCCACTGGGTTACTTGTTATTAGGGGTGGATAGACTGGTGGTACAGGGGTATCTGGAGACAACCATGTTGAAGTAGGTCCAACAGGAAGAATTACGTTTTCATATGTTTCCTGGTATGCGAGGCATAAAAGAAGGCTGAAGCCAAATAGCTACAATCTGTATATTCGAGATGTCTCGCAACGGTGATGGCATGACCGCAAGGTAACCCAGATAGTTGCCATTTTTTACATGTACATTCATTTGTACGCATATCGACTTTTGCATCCCTATGACCATCTCGAACCTCATACCAACCATCTATAATGCCGTGTACGTTCCATCTTGTAGACTTACCCATCCTCCTTTGGATCTTGGCTTGCGCCCACGGTGTTAGATTGTGAAGCATTTGTTCTACAAAAATGTATAAATTATGTTAGGATTTATATATTTATACTTATATTTATATATTTAAAACATTCTCATCTTAGGAACCTCCTTTTTGTCGTCGTAGAAAGTACCACCGTTGTTGAAAATCTCTGAAGTAATCCATAAGCATGACGATCGGTAATCTGCGGGCAAAACGGGACAACGCATTCACCGATTCTGCACTATTGGAGGTCATAATATTGAACCGAACACCAGGAAAATATGCCCTTGACCACTTCTCCGGGCCAAGCTCATCCATTAATTGAGCTCCTACAGCTACATGGAGTCGTAGAGCATTCATGTTTCGGGTGAACTCATATTCCGTATAGCCTTTGCATGCCTTCCAGAATTGATATTTATAGTGTTTTATGTTTGCGTCCCTCGTTTTGACGTTCATCTTGAGATGCCGACAACATAGAGCGTGATGGGCCGTTGGGAACACGGCTGTAATACTGGCCCTTATTGCCGCAGCCCGATCAGACATAAACACCAAATCAGGAAGATCTCCAATACATTCCCTCAACTTTTCTAGAAACCAGGTCCACTCGTCCGTTGTCTCGGATTTACCTACTCCGAAAGCAATTGGCACAATGTTCTTATTTCCATCCATGGCAATGGCCAGGAACATTGTACCCAAGAATCGTCCCTTTAGATGTGCAGCGTCTATTATAAGGACACGCCGCAACTTTGTCTTGAAAGAGATGATCTGCAAATCGTAATGCAGTTAGTGTATCAAAATTATATAGTTTATAATATATAAAGAACTGACAGAGTTACGCGTACCGCTGGGCGAAGGGCAGCAATACACTTTTCAAATCGTCCTTCTGAATCTGTCTTTATTCTGGTGAAGCTACCTGGATTTTCGTGCTCCATGTTATATAAGAACAGAGGTAGTCGGCTGAACGAGTCCTCAGGGGTGCCCCTAACCATTCGTATGGCACTCCATCTAGCACGCCAACCTTGGTGGTACCCAATCTTAACACCGTACATCTCTTGTAGATCACTAATTATGTCTTTTGGTCGACATGTCCTACTAGCATCTAGAAATTTATGTTTTAGTATACTACCCAAGATCTTTGTGTTCGCTTGACGGTGGCGGGGGATTAATTGGGTCTCGGAACAGTGTGTACGTCCACTAACTTTCTTATTTGGAACATCTTGTTTGGCCCTCCTACGGGGTATGCCGTCATACGCCAAGAACAGTCATTTACACGACATTTAACCCCGTACCTGGTTTTTGAAGATCTCAACGTTTGATACTGGAAGCCCTCTTCAAGAAACTTTCTTCCCAACTCTACAGTTATCTCGTTTTTCGTGTCGAACGTCTGGTTTATTGCTATTCTGTAACTACGATTATAAGGCACGGGGTCCTTAGTTGTAACATACGACTCTGGGGTTTCAAGAGGAGAAGGCATATCAAATAGATCATTTATCCCGACAAATGAATTATTTGCAGGAGTCACCCTTTCTACAGCTGCTTCGTCTTCATCCGAATCAGTCATGTCAAAAACAAAACCTTCATCTTCAGCAAAGCCAACAAAACGACTTTTTTCTTCTTCATCGTCTTCTTCTTCATCGTCTTCTTCTTCATCACCCACTTCTTCTTCTTCTTCTTCTCCTTCTTCTTCTTCTTCTTCTTCTTGTGTGTCTTCAACGTTGGAACTACAACCGACATCACCTCTACCGTACACTGGATAATCAACATGCAGATAGAGTGTAGGCGGACTCTGGTACCCGACGCGTAATTCATGAACCAACGAGCACATTCATCGTCAGATATTTGATAAATTTCGCCATTCGTCTTGTGCACTATCTTCATTTCACCGCCATCATTATCGATGTTAATTTTTTTTACAGTAACCGGCCAACTTAAAATGTGAAATGTTTTTGGGCAATAGTACCTGAAAATGACTTGGTGGACCGAAGGGAATGAATTCCCACCCATCGTTTGCAAACTCCCATTTACCACCGGAACGAAGATATACTTTAACATTTTCCATGAAGGAGGGTGTGGTAACTGAGAAGAGAGCGATGTGTTGGTGGAGGGTGTGGTAACTGAGAAGAGAGCGATTTGTTGGAGAAAAGCACCACCTGCCTTCCTTTTAAAGACCCATTAAATTGCAGCTACAACCCTTAACTTTGTTTGATTGAAACTTTTGGTCCTTTATAAAGAGAAAGTAGGACTAGGACCATGTGCTTTCTGTTCCACATGTGATATATGAAAAAGTTTTTTATTCGTCTGACAAAGTAGGACTACCATGTGCTTTTACGTGATGCGGGATGTGCTATGTGATATATGAAAAAGTTTTTTATTCGTCTGACAAAGTAGGACTAGGACCATAGGCCATTATCGTCAACTGACAAAGTAGGCCATACTATATAATTATAGCTTCAATTGTCACGAATATATGAAAAAGACGACCATGTGCTTTCTGTTCCACATGTGATATATGAAAAAGTTTTTTATTCGTCTGACAAAGTAGGACGACAATGTGGTTGTAATTATTCGTCTTAATGTGTCAAGGACGACCTTGTGAAAATTACACAAAGACAAAAAGGGGGAAAATAAATCAAATACACAGATGCAACAAAAAGGTATGTATTTATTTTTGTTAATTGTGATACAAAAAAATAACAATGGGCAACCCGCTAATCGGTCGTATTAGCATAATGATCTGTATAAAGATACAAAGTCTCCGCCATGTAATTTCGCCAATTCTGGGCAGCTGTCACCTGATTCCCGTCGGAAGTTATGGCCTAATTATTAATCAGCCGGGATAGGAACATGCTCATAAATACTCCACAATCTCCACGGCTAGAAGCCTGTTGTGGTCCATTGTTAGCGTACTTATAACTGAATTTTCTGGCGGCCTTTTTAAGGCGTTGCGAATGAATTTTGGACATCAAATAAGGCAGAGTAACTTTCCATTTTTCCATCGTTTCGCCAAAGACTTTCCGATAAGCAGGGGTATTATTAAAGCTGTCGTAGACAACCATAACGAAATCCTTAAGGGTCAAAACCCCTAGGACCCAATGCTGATACCCAATGACAATCGGGCAGTAGACCTGGAAAAAAACGCCAAACATATAGTTAATAATGGATAGGTTTGAATACAAGTGTAAAATTGATGTAAACTAATTTACACACCCGTTTTAGGTTGCCCCACGATATCGAACCTTCGGCCATCCCCGATACCATGTTGATGACAAGGTCAGCACCACGACCATCACTCAAGAACTTCCCAAAATCGGCGTTCATCACCGTCCATTCTGCGTCTTGATGACGGCTAAGCATGGTATAGCCTACCCATGCATTCACATGCTAGTAAATAGTACGCTAGAAGTTAGAGAATGAATACGGTATATTTTTAAAAACACAATGAACTCAAATTTATATACTCATATCGCCGGTGAAATCACCATTGCCTTCCTCGCCAAGCAGCATGCCCCACCACGTCCTGTCAATCAGGCCGTCAAAAACGGAAGCCTCATCTCGGGCAAACGATTTTGTTTGTATTTTTGGAGGATCATGGCCGCCGCCGTTGCCGTTGATGAGGCTTCCTTGCCCTTGCCCTTGCCCTTAGGGCGCTTTGGAGCTGGCGTCGTATCAGGTTGTTTTGTAAACGAAGTGGTCACATATTGACTTGGTGCCCTCTCTCGTTTGTCCTTGACCACCGGTGTTGTCTCAGCTGTGATGCTGGATGGCGGCCGATATACATGTAGTCCAGGATACGACGACCCAGCTTGCTCATCACCAAATAACGACCATTCAACAGATGCGAACAGCTCGAACGATGACTCGAAATCAACAAGCGTAACCTACAAAATAAGAGGAATGGTTTTCAGTTAATTTAAAAAAAACAAACTTTTTTACTTACATTAGGCATGTAGGGGATAGGGGCGGTGGAGTACGGCAGCTGTTGTTCCCCCAAGCTCGACTGGGGTACATAAAGTCCCAGCTCTGTAGCAACTGACGTAGCCTATTAAATCAATACCGATCATTACCAAGTAAAATATTACAAATCCCGATATAGATAGGTTTTAATACTACTTATTCAACTTACAAGAAAATTAGAGGGGCTCGGTGACATGTATGAAGACGAGGGCATACTCATGATTGCCGGCTGGGGTGGATACTGGGAGTACCCCAAATGGTTACCGCTTGTGCCCTTAGAAAGAACGTTGTTAAATACCACAAAATGGGGTAAAGAAAGAGTTAAATGATTGCTATATAACCATGTTTCATAACTTACCTGCTGCGGATAACAAGAGGCCGGAGCCGAGAACATGGCTGATCCGGACGACGTAGATCGGGAGGGTTGGCCCCCCATCTAAAAAAAGTATGCAAGCGTTGTTTAGTAAACACATTAAAACAATTTTAATCCAAAAGGTTAAACGAATAACTTACATTCATCCTTTCAATCTGCAACTCCAACTCCTTGATCCTTGCACTATAGTCCTCATTTTTTTTGATTGGCATTTATTATCTTTTGCTCGTCATAGTAGGTAAACAAATATCTATCTACTTGCTCCTTGTAGTAATAGAAATCACAGTATACCTCATTCAACTTTTGCCGATCCAAACTGTCCCATTGGGAATCAAATGAGTCCGGGTATGGCTCATAATGTCCACGTGAGGGACTATCGTCATGGCGGATATAGTCCGAAAAGGCTGGCGTAGCCCCACGGACTAAACTGGGGTATTGGGGGTGGTCCACCTCCATAGACGAGTGGGATCCATTGCCGGAGCCGGATCCATTGCCGGAGCTAGATGGGGAGGGAGAGCCTTGCGTACGTCGGGGCCTCTTCGATGCTCGAAGGACCTCATGGCTATCGAAGTAAGCATGGCTATCCCTATACCAATTCGTTTGCTGCTCCGACGGATAAGCTACAAGAGGATAGTGTGGGCGCCGCCCTTCCTGGAAAATTGAAAACATAACACGTTAAGCAAATCATAGTCTTAATTTATTAAAAATAGACTTCCAAATACTCACAAAAACATACCTCTTGACACTCAAGGAACTCAAGGCAGGCACTTATATTCAAATTATGGTTCCTGGTCCAACGAACCCCCCTCGGGGACGCGTCGGAGCATGTAAACCATTGTCGGGACACTGGAAACACCTCCACGATCCATATCTACAAACATACAACAACACATAAAGGTATGAACATTATCATAAAGGAAACAAATTTCAAATTAATAATTATCTAACCTTTAGGGTGTATGCAAAACCCGTAATCGACATCTTGTTGTGTTGGTCGCGTCGAGCCCAAGCACGATTCAACTGCTTGTAGGTCGGTTCCCATGTGTAGCTTCCCCATGGATAGCGATTAAATGTTGTAAAACGCTCCACGATATTAAATAGATCGGGATTAACTAATTGGGAACCTGACATCCAACGAATAGAAGTTCCACCATCCCTAGTAAGCAGACTCGGACAGCATCCTCGTCGCTTAAGTTTAACATTTTATCCTTAATTGTGCTAATAACCAAGGAAAGCTGCAGACGAGGCTCGGGATGAACTGTCTCTCCGCAAGCATCAGGAAAGACCCTCCTTAGGAAGCTGTGCTTTCGGAGGGGAGGGATGTTCGGCAGGACCCCAAATGGTAGCCCTGTGATAAGGCAGTAGTCCTCTCGGCCGAAATGAAGGATGTGGCCGGAAATATTAAACCATAACTCCTCCTTCTGTCCTTCAATAGGAGGAATTTGCCTTTCTAGGAACAAGGTTGTCAAAAGACTGTCTTGGGGCTGCACGTGGAAGTCCAACCAAGGACCGAAGGGAGTAGTCCTAAAAAGTTCTTTTCTAGCCGGAGAAACTAAAATTGCAGCCCGAATGTCCTTAATCAAGGAAATTTTTTTCCTTATTGTGAGCACAGGGACCAACATATTGAGTTTGTAAAATTCGTGAGCTAAAACCATGATGTATATACAAGTTGTATCACGCTTAAGTTTTTTTTTGGGTGGAAGTGTGACTTCCAAAAGTTATTATAACATTTATAAGTTGTATATTAATTAAAAAGTTGTATATTCTCTCTCCCTCTCCCTCTCCCTCTCCCGCTCCCCTCCCCCCCCCCTCCCCCTCACCCTCACTTTTATAGTAGGGCATGTCAAATTGAGGATAGTGAGTTAGTGGATTTCACAGTTTTCGCGGATGCAGACCCGACTCAGTTCGAGGCAGCCTATAAAAGTGAGAAATGGCAAAAGGCTATGGATGAGTCCGTTACAAAAAATGATACTTGGGATCTGGTTGAATTACCCAAAGCCATAGCCATAGGTGTCAAATGGGTTTACAAGACAAAGTTAGAAGAAAATGGAGACGTCGACAAATACAAAACACGTTTAGTTGTGAAAGGGTACAAGCAAAGAATGGGTATTGATTATAATGTAGTTTTCGCGCCTTTGGAAACCATCAGGTTGAATCTAGCCTTAGTTCTAGCCCAAAACAGTTGAAAAAAATCCATCAAATGGATGTTAAGTCTGCATTTCTTAACGGGTATATATAGATCAACCCCCTGGCTACGTCAAGAAAAATGAAGAGCAAAAGGTGTGTCGTTTGAAGAAGGCTTTATACGGACTAAAATAAGCACCTTGTGCTTCGTATAGTCGTATAAACACCTATTTTGAGAAACACGAATTCAGAAAATGCCCTTATGAGCATATGTTATTCATCAAAGATCACAAAGGTGAGTTCTTGTTTGTTTGTCTTTACGTGGATGACTTAGTCTTCACTAGAAACTGCCCAAGGATGATAGAAGAATTCAAACATTCTATGAAACAAGAATTTAAGATGACAGATATGGGGCATCTTCATTATTTCTTGGGTATAGAGGTAAAACAAAGAAAATATGCACTGAAAGTTCTAAAGAGGTTCAGGATGGCTTATGCAAATCCTTATTCAACACCTATGGAGTTTGGTCTCAAGTTAATCAAAGAATCCAAAAAAAGAAAAGTTGACTCAAGTTTATATAGAAGTCTGATTGGTAGCCTGATGTATTTATCAGCTACAAGACCAGACATCATGTTGAGCAGATTCATGGAATCTGCCCAAACGAAGTCATTAGGAGGCTGGGAAAAGAATCTTGCAATACATCAAAGGAACATATGATCATGGTATTTTATATCAAAAGGTTGAAACTCCCAAGTTAATTGCTTATTGTGATAGAGACTATGGAGGAAACATCAATGATGGCACAAGTACCTCTGGATATGCTTTTAGTTTGGGTTCAGGTATGATCTCCTCGCAATCTAAAAAAACAAAAGGTTGTAGCTTTGTCATCTGTAGAAGCAGAATATATGAGCGTGGCATTAGCAGGATACCGAGCAATCTGGATGACAAGAATACTTGAGGAATTAAAACATCCTCAATAGGAACCGACTGTAGCGATAGCATTAACCAAGAATCCAGTTTATCACGGCAAAAGCAAACATGTCAGGATCAAATATCACTTTATTCGTGAGTTGGCACCATATGAACAAGTTGAAGTTATCTTCTGCAAATCAAGTGATCAAGCAGCTGATGTGCTCACTAAAGCTCTAAAACTTGGAGATTTCTTAAAGATGAAGAGTAAACTAGGTTTTATCCAAGTATAATTTAAGGGGGAATATTGGATTTAAATTTAATTAAACTAGACTTCCTAAATATGGTTAGTTAACTGTCATGTGACAGTTGTGTCTGTTACCTTTGTCAACAGTCACGATTCCCAATCGTCAATATTGAAAGGTTGTGATGGTTAGACATATGTATATATATGTGTGTGTGTGTGTTAATCATTTGTACAAATAATGATAATAATAAAAAGTTTGTGTTTCTTAGTGAATACAACCTTTTCAATTTTGATGCTTTCAACAACAAATAACATGTCTATTTATATAAAGGGTCTCTTCTCAAGCTTACCGATTAAGTCATGGTTTTTATCATTAAGCCACTAACAAACACATCTAATATAAACTATATCTCTTATTATTAAGCTCATTATGCCGCTACCAAACAGGCCCTAATGCTAAGTGTGACCTACTTAAATCAACAAAAGCCCGACACCAAAAATATGTTGCTAAGATGTATGAATGGGTCCTCCGGGAAGTATGCTCAAAAGCTTGATGCTTTCCCAAACTTAACCGGTTACATGAATGAGCAAAACAGTCTTTAAATAACCATAGTAGATTACACTAATGCAATGTGCACAAGCAGAGTGTGGGTATCAAACTGGAACAACCAACTGCAAACAGCGGCGGATTTAGAGGGGCCGGTGGGTACCCTTGAAACCACAAAAGTTTCCAGACATAGTATAATTTTGTTTATGGCCCTTAAGAATGCTAAAAAATTTGGTTAAAGGTAAACAAACAACCCCTTAGAACAAATAGAAACTCATTATAACCCTTTACAAAAATATAAAAAACACAAACAACTTAACTGTTGGTAACAATTTACAAATTGTTTTCACAAAAAAAAACAAATTAAATAATAAATTATATTAAAATTAAAAGGTTCACTGCTTAAATGAAAGACTTTTGCCTGGGAAATTTGTCGTTAAAGGATGATTCATCATGGGCATACATGCAGTGTAGCCCATGGTGGCACGAGCCACAGTATTATTTCTCCGACACAGGGTAAAAAAATTAGGTTCGTAGAAGGTGCAACCGTATTGTTTACAGTGTGCCACCACATATATTTTAAAACTACAATATGGACATAAGTTTTCTTTGCCAACGTTGGATTGCAAGGCTTTTCCTACACCCAAGACCCAAGTTCAAATCATGCTAGTGTCATTTTTTTAGCTTTTTTAGCTTTTTTTGCTTATAATTTCATATATATTATGTTTCTAAAAAAATGCACAATAAAAGATTTGAACCCAAGACCTCACGTATGAAAATCAATGAACTAACCAATAGACCAATTATAATGTTGTGAAAAATATCTCGACATTTTTTCTT
Source organism: Silybum marianum (assembly GCA_036898165.1). Lineage (NCBI taxonomy): Eukaryota > Viridiplantae > Streptophyta > Magnoliopsida > Asterales > Asteraceae > Silybum > Silybum marianum. The sequence goes on along the minus strand of CM072530.1, from coordinate 17,212,981 downwards.
ATAGTTAAATGGTGCAACCGTTTAAAAAAAATCGGGTCCGTCCATGTGATTCATCATAAAACCGTCAAAAAAGTTGTTCAAATCAGTGACAGATTACCCAAGGATTCTATGGGTGATCCATTGGTATTTCCTTGAAAAACATCGGATTCTACTAAACCATTGGTATTTTTTGGGTGATTTGTTGGTAATCACCGACGAAAATTTCTAAGGGTGATTTTTGTGGGTAAAACTAATTTGTTTTGTAGTAGTTGTCAAAAACATGCCAGTACTCCAAGCATATTATCAACCAAATATGAATGAGTTTGATAATAAAAAGAACTCAAAAACATCTATGTTTTAAATAATACGTCGTTGGTATCCATCGGTAATTCATGCGGATTATCGATGGTCGTAGAGAAGGCTAGGAGAATTCCTAACGTGCAAGCCTAGGAAGAATTAAAAGAAGTCCATGACGCAAGTGTGTCCAGACCCTCAAACTAACTTGACGAGAAATGAATGAAAAATAAAAACTTTTAGGTTGCATTTCCTTTTAAGAGGTGTTGAAGTCTGATTTCGCTTCTGATTTATAAGAGGTGGTGCTGAAGTCTGAAATCTAAATCAGTCGGACTAATCCTATAATAGTTTCACAGATGATGTTGAAACAACTAACAATATCATATCTGCCATGTGAGTGTTAAGAGCATAATGTATTTCGCAACCATCCCAGGTTGGATTGTGAAACTTGTCTGTAATCATCTAAATAATCCATAGACTATTGATCTTGTGTGTGGGTTTTGGAACTTTTCATTATGTAGCTGCAATAAATAAGTTATTATTAAGTTGGGCATGTTCTGATGCCACTTTTTAGTTACAGGTTGGCGATTCTAATTAGAATGTGGCTGATGGAATCACCCTATATTTGAATGTAGAATTAATGTGTGATAGACCATTAGTAATCGGACCTTTGATAGCAATATGGATCTATAATGTTTTATGGCTGCAATTCACTTATTTTCCAATATCATGGTTTGCATCATAAGGACTTGGACTTTTAATTGGGCATACCTTTGACAACAATTGTGGTTTCATGAAGTGAACTTTTTCTACAGTACAGAAAGCAAAGGAAACCAAGAACAACAAGAAGATGATGTAGCTGCCCTGATCTTAAGTTAAGATGTCTACGTAATTCGTGTTTGTTGTTTAATCGCATCTTCTGTTCTTTGATATTTTGCAAATGTTTTACTTCATTGCTTGAGTTTTGGAACCTTATGTGAGATTATTATTGTTCCATTTTAAGTTACCAAAGTCCGAGTTTTGGAACCGAACATAAGGTCAACCTCATTTGTGTCTTGCAATGGTTTAAAAAAAATTGTGTTCCAACATATATCTGCTATAATGAATTCTAAAATATAAATAAAAAATTAAAGAATGTGAAAATCTTTAAAATTTGGAGAAATTTTTAAAACCCGAGATTTAAGAGAGAAAAATAATATTTTAATTTTTCCCACCAACAAGAGTCAATGAGATTAAATGTTTAGGAGAGGGAAACAATATTTATCAGATGTTTTGCATATTTTAATAATATAATAAATGTTAAAATCTCTGAAATAGAATAGCCTATGAAGTTGGATATAACTTTTTATAAAGATTACGTGATTCAAACCATGCTTCTAAGTTACATGTGCTATATGAATGAGCATATGTTGGATGATAATGTGTTTAGGAGACGGTTACACCTGTTGTCTTCTTTTTTGTTCATATGTTTTGGCCTGGTATGACTTTAAGTATTGTGGATTTATGGTCCTTAACGAATCTCTTACTGATCATATCTTTTATTTTGAGTCTAAAAAATCAGTAACAAGCAGCAGCATGAATCGTCTTAAAAACAATAACAAACACCAACAGAAATCAAACAGCAGCAAAAAAAAAGTCTAAAAAATAGTAACAAATAGCAACATAAACCGTCTAAAAATTAGTAACAAATGGCAGAAATCGTGAGATGAAGCATAAATCGTACAACAAACAGATTTCATAAATCTTAATATGAAGCAGATTTCATAAAACTAAGCAGAATTCAGAAACATTTGACCTAAATCGCAGCAGAAAACAAAAATCGTAATAGAGAACATTAGTCGTAGTTTCATGGAAAGATGGAGAGAAAAACCATACCTGTTTGCAGTCAATCGATGAAGAAGACGAAGAAGTCGTGAGAGGAGAGAAATAGTCAAAAATGAAAAGTATGCGGCTAGGGGTTTAGAATTGTAACGACGGTATTTTTGGTATACAATGTTTGTTGGTATTTTTGGTATACAACTTATTGACTTATTCCAGTGTGGCACCGGTGATAAGTCATTTTGAATGTTTAGGTAAAACAACTTATCCGGTGTCAAACCGGAAATAAGTTGTTTTCTAAGAAGTAAAAAATTTAACTTATGAGATTTTCATAAACACTTTTCCACACCGGTAATAAGTTATAAGTCAATAAGTTCATCCAAACACCTTCTTATTATTTTTCTGGTTTATAAAATTTTCAATATTTTCTTGTTAATATATCAATAATTTCGATAGGAGATAACTAACTTTTTAGTAGTGATTAGAACAAATTCATTTAAATAAAACATTCTTGGGGTTCTTTTGCATTTAGTTTAATCGTTTGCACGTAGATTTTATTTGATTTCTAGTTATTTTTCGTGTAATCGTCGTTGGGGATATTACATTTGTATTTTTATGGTTTGGTCGGGTTTTGACATGTATTTTATATCGAAATCACGAACATGGATGAAGAAGGATTTTAAAGCATTTGATCAACCTCATGTGATGGAGCAATTCAAGAAAAATGACAAGGTTGGACCAAATGTAAAGAAATAATATCATCAAAGCAAATTTGGAAGGAAAATAAATCTAAAAGGTGGATTTTGAAAAGTGCTACAAAGTTGAGGGGTTGAATTTTAGTAATGATGAGTATTTGTTATTTAAAATATTTTAACCCTACACAAATTTATATCTACTTTCGTAGGACACAAATTTTGAAAAAGAAGCTTTATATAAAACAAATATTTTCTCATTCTACGTCCCTAACTATTTGCATGTTAGGACCGTAGTCATTAACCAATTCGGTCTAAGTCGATAATCAAACTTTTATTCATATTTTCAACTAAACATTAGATTAAAACCAATTTATCACAAAACAACTTTCGTTGGTTGAAATCAATCAATTAAAATCTAATATTCGCTTTAAAAAACAATTGATTAATCCCAAAACTTTTACCCAAGACAACATAAAAATAACAAAGTATGGAGAAAATGAAATGTTACCACGGGTGTCGAATGTCGGATGAGAATATGTCACATTCTCTCTTCATCGTTGATCCATCGCAAAAATTGCTTCTTCATCTATCTTCATCGACTAAAAGGAGATGAGAAAAAAATACAAATCTAAATCATCTAAACCTAACTAAAACATAAACTAAAGAGTAAATTACACTTTTGGTCCTTTATCTATGCTCACTTTTTGGTTTTGGTCCCTCCAAAGGTAAAAGTACATTCATGGTCCCTCAAACGAGTTTTTGATAACACTCTTGGTCCCTCCGGCTGACGCCGTCCATATGGCTGCCGTTAGGCGTCCCATGTGCCCCTCACGTGAGGGGCATTTTCGTCTTTTTACCCTTTCTTCTTCATCCTCCAGCCTCTTTCCTTTCCAACCAAAAACACCACCACCAACTACCATGACTGCAACCTGCTGCTCTCAAACATCAATCTAAAATATAAAACACAAACAAAACCATTCATACAACTCAAATCTCAAATCTCAAGAACATTTATATAATTATACAACTCAAATCTCAAAAACATTCATATAAATTATACAACTGAAATCTCAAGAACACTCCTATAAATCTAAACTCAAGAACATTTAAAAACAATTTTTAAGATCTGACTCATATTGTATACAAAATTATCACCCAAATACAAATACAAATCCCTAAATCAAATGTCTAAAATTATCAACAGAAATTGCAACCCTAAATCAATCAAATAGAGATTTGTTGATCGAAACCCTAAACAAAATTGATCCCCTAAACAAAATTGGAACCCTAAACAAATCTTTTTTTGGACATTTCACAGCAAAAGGTCTCCTGCCAGAAAAAACAGCAGATGCCAAGGTTTGCCATGAGCAAACTAGTCCACGACACAGACTCATTTTTCAAAAGAACTTTAACTGACTTCATCTTTTACATTCGGCTTTTCCACATATTTTATCTTCAAAAGAAGGGGACAAATCTGGTAAAAAGAAGGGAATGGAAACACATCTTGATCTGCATAACAGCATCAAGAAGAAACGGAAGCAAATCTAGGTCAGTAGCATCATCGGAGAGTGAGTGGAAGGATATCATTGAGTTCATATATCATCTTCTCAACTTCATCTGGGTCGGTATATCAATCTTTTTTCTTGAATGGCGGTGGTGGTGAAGGGTCGCCAGAAACAGTACGAAGGTGGGGGGTCGCCGGAAAAGTACGAAAGTGGGAGGTCGCCGGAAAAGTACGAAGGTGGGGGTCGCCAGAAACAGTACGGGAAGGAAGGTGAAGGTGCTTCGTTGGCGTTGGTCTTTCACGCCGGAAATGGAGTTGATCTGGTGGTGATGGTGGTGGTGGTGGTGGTGGTGGTAGGGGTGGAGGATGAGAAGGAGTGGTGAAACTGATTTGGTGATGGAAAAGAGTTGGTCTAGGGTTTTTCCTTCAAAGGAGATTGAATCTTAAGCTTATTTATTTTTAAAGAAAAATATTTTTTTTAAGTATTATTATATTAATATTGTAAAAGGGAAATTTAGGGAAATCTGAAAAAACAAAAATGCCCCTCACGTGAGGGGCACATGGGACGCCTAACGGCACCCATATGGACGGCGTTAGCCGGAGGGACCAAGAGTGTTATCAAAAACTCGTTTGAGGGACCATGAATGTACTTTTACCTTTGAAGGGACCAAAACCAAAAAGCGAGCATAGATAAAGGACCAAAAGTGTAATTTACTCTAAACTAAATTAAACAATTCAAATTAACAAAAACTAAAGAAAACCTAAAACTAAAAGAAAAACACAAAAAGAAAAGAAAAGAAAAGAAAGAAACGGCGTTTTAAGCCGTGGGAAGAGAAGAGATGAGATCAAAACCTAAAAAATAATAATATTTATAAAACAAAACTTCCAAATCAGCCCCTCTTCTTTTTAGCCTTTTCAAAGATGCACCCTTAGCTTCTATTTCTTTCATAAACTTTCCCTCTAACTTTGTCTTTCTCAATTTGATTCGCCAACAAAAATCCATCTTCATTCTTGATCGCGTTTTCGGTATAAAATATCTGTCAAAATCCGACAAAACCACAAAAGTACAAAATGTAATATCCCCAACGATGATTATACGAAAATCAACCAAAAATCAAATAAAACTACACGCAAACGACTAAATAAGATGCAAAATGCAATTATAAACCAATATGAATGCATGCTAAAAATGCACTTAACATTAATTTACAATTAACATTACAAATTGATGGAATCGATAAAGGCAATAAAACAAACATACGTAAGTTAGGAGGTGGATTGTACAACTTACTGATGTCGCTTATTATCAACATAGACTTAGAAACTATGAGGAAATTCTCAGCTTTCAGCGATTACTGAAAATAATCACTGAAGGCTGTTGCTAAAGGTTTATTGTTGACAACTTTCAGTTTGTTGACAACTTTCAGCTGTCCCTTATATACAATTACATTCTATTATATGCAATTTTTAACAATAATTACAATGATATTATTGTTATAATAAAAGCATATTATTAATAATGTATTTATTTAGTTATAACAAGATTTTATAATATTCAAATAAGATTAAATAATTGTAATAAATATATGTAAATATATATTTGTGTGTAAAATAAATATACAATGAAAAATAATAATAACTACAATCTTTAGTGGGATTATGTAACATCCGTAATTTCTGACTCCTTATTAGATCAGTTCTTTTTCTGAAAAAAAATAAGTTGTTTGGTGTGTGTTTTTCGTATAGGAACCATGAGATTGAGTTTGGGATAGCCTCGGTGATCATCCGGGGTGGAGGGGTGCTAGTTGTTGCTTCAGTGAAGAAAGTGGGTTCTAGGCGGCTTTAACCCACTTGAAACCCACCCGAGATTCTTTTTGGTAGGCCAAACAGTGGAGAAAGTGGGTTTTACGCGACTTAAACCCACATGAAAACCCACCCGAAGTCCTGGTGTGCTCCGCTGACTTTTGGCGCGACATTAACCCACTTGAAACCCGCCTAAGCGGCTGTTTGGTCCTGGTTCTTCATAAAAACGGGATTTTCACCCCATTTCTCAGATCTTCTTCTTCCTCACTCGTTTTTCTCCCATCTCTTCTCCATAGCTCCGATTTTTGGAGCCATACATCATCTTCCCCAACCAATCCAATGTGTTGGTTGATCTTCAAGATTCAAGATTCAAGGTTCTTTTGGAGTGTTCTTTAAGTGTTCTTCACCATTTCCACCAATTTTGGAGATTTTCTAGGGTTTACCTAACCTTAGCCTCGTGAGTTCAAATCCAAATTTTATAAACTCAAATACTTGTTATAAATGTTGTATTTACTAATCTTAAGCTTATGATTTCAAGTATTTTGTATTTGGGTTAAGTTTGGAAGTTTTAGATCAAAATGAGAAATTTGGGTATTTTGTTCTAATGATGAAATGAGTATCGTAGAAGGGTTTTAATGCTTGGAAATGTTCTAAAATGAAATACTCTTTGATTTTTGGCACCAAAATGGTTTGACCTAATTTTCGGTAAAATCCGCATTTCGACGGAATGGTTTATGAAAAAGTTTTCAATGCTTGGAAAACTAACAATACGTCTTGGTTTGATGTAATTGATTATAGACTAACCAGTCATGGATTTATAAGCATAAGAGTCTAAGTTTATTTATCGTGGAGGATAGTCTAAATTATTCTTTTAAATTGGAAATTGACATTGTGGAATTTGCGTGTTATTTCCCGACTATCCTTTCACTCACTCGGAATTCGCATTGTGGAATTTGCGTGCGATTCTTGAGAGAGGGCATGTGTACAACTGATCATCGTACTGGAATTTGGCAGATGTCTTGGATTACATTGTGGAATTTGCGTGCAATCCTTTGTGCCGCCCCGTAACATTTGTCATGGCCTACATTTGTGTCCCGTCACAACAAATGGTATTTCGGGTTTCCCCCGATTGTTTTAAAAAGACCCTTGCTCATCAAGAGTAAGATTTCAAGTAAAGTTAAATGGGATAAAGTGTACCGTATCTTTATTTAAAATATTTTACTGTTTGTTCTCACTAGGCGTAAGCCTAACACTTGATCTTAAATGTTGTTTAGCAGGTGATCGGGTTAATGGGGCTTCTTAGGAAGGAGCGGAGTGGCATGCTATTGAAGGCACTCTTTTTGGGATTACACATTAGAGTGTAATTATTGGAGATTATAGAACGATTATTTTGAGGATATTAGTAACACCCGAATATAATCTATATTCTGATTTGTATAGATTAATAGGTTGTTATTTAGTATCCCTGTCTTGATGTAAACTCCTATACTCTTTCCCTATCTATTGGGTGATTTTATATACTTTCGCATTTATTTTTCGGTTTAATTTTGTTCTAATTTTTAGGGTGTTACAAGTTGGTATCAAAGCTATAGTTTAAGCGAACTAGGTATGAACGTAAGATGCTTAGACTTAAGCTGAGACTTTAAGTATTAAATTGTGAGTATGGGTAGACACTCTTGAGATAGGAGAGCTTTATCTAACTCTTATTTTATGTTTGTGGTCGACTGAGATGGTTAATACACGTAATAGATCGCGAAACGAAGCTGAGGGCGAGAATATCAATATTTCAACTCCGGACCCACAAGTGGCAGCAGAGGCAATCCTTCAAGGGTGAAAGCGGACTAACAAGATGAGTTCAGACTCAGTATATTGCAGACGGTTAGTTCCATTTTAGCACAACAACATGAAACTTTTCTCAAGATATTCGAGGAAAGGGATGCTAGTAACCGAAGGCATGAGGCAACTACCGAGAGCATAATAGTGGGCTTCGGGGGAAACAGGACAGGTCTCATTACTGAAGAGACACCCATGACAGAAGTGAGAAGAACGTCAAAGGGTTATTCGTACAAGACCCTTTATGCTCCAAACCACCCGAGTTATCAGATAACCCAGTGGTTTGTATAAAATAGTTACAGATGATTGAGCAAGCTTTTGGCTCGAGTGATTGGGAAGAGAAGCAAAGAGTGAAGTTTCCTTTGCAGATGCTTAGGGGCGAGGTTTTAGCATGGTGGAACATCACCACGACTACCCTTGGACCAGTTATAGTCTTTATGCTCACTTGGGAAATATTCAAAGAAAAGGTTTTGGAAGGGTATTGCAATGAGTAGACCTGGCAAACGTGTCGTGTCGGGTTCGTGTCGGGTTCAAGGGTTAAACGGGTTGAGAGTAAACCTCATGCCTATGACAACAGGAGGATTTGATTTAATAATAGGAATGGATTGGTGGGCCGAGAATCATGCCGAAATTATTTGTTCCAAGAAATTGATTCGGATTTCCGTTATCGGATGGCGGTATAGTGGTAGTCTACGGGGAAAGAAGGTAGGGTGAAATAACATTGTTGACCTTGGCAAAGGCACGTAAGCGCTTAACCAAAAGACGTCCTTCATTTTTAGCATATGTTCTAGATGCTAAGTTGGAAAAGAAAAAGATTGAAGACGTTCGTATTGTTAGTGAGTTTCCAGATGTTTTTCCAGAAGACTTGTCCGGTTTGCCACCCGATAGACAAGTAGAGTTCCGTATAGATATTGTACCGGGGGCCGCCCCAATAGCCAGAGCACCTTACCGGTTGGCACCATCCGAGATGCAAGAAATGATGTCACAACTACAAGACCTCTTAGAGAAAGGTTTTGGGAGACCAAGCTCATCGCCATGGGGAGCACAAATTTTGTTTGTAAAGAGGAAAATGGGACAATGAGGACGTGTATTGATATAGAGAACTAAACAAGGTAACCGTAAAGAACAAATACCCACTTCCAAGAATTGATGATCTCTTTGATCAACTTCAAGGAACGGGATGTTTCTCAAAGATCGATCTTCGTTCGGGTTATCACCAAGTAAGAGTGAGAGATGATGATGTAGCAAAGACGACGTTAGGACGCGTTATGGCCACTACGAGTTTCTAGTTATGCCCTTTGGTTTGAAAAATGCACCGGCGGTGTTCATGGATTTGATGAATCGAGTATGTAGGCCTTTCCTTGACAAGTCGGTGATTGTATTTATTGACGACATTCTCTTGTATTCTATAGATGAGTCGGATCACAAGCAACACCTCCGGGAAGTTCTTGAAGTTTTGAGAGAAGAAAAGTTGTACGCTAAATTCTCTAAGTGTGACTTTTTGTTGAAGGAAATCAAATTCTTAGGGCATGTTGTCACTCAATTTGGGTAAAGGTGGACCCCTAAAAAATTGAGGCAATGATGAATTGGGAACCACCTAAGAGTCCATCAGAAATCTGAAGTTTTCTAGGCTTGGCGGGTTATTATAGAAGATTTATTCAAGATTTCTCCAAAGTTGTTTCTTCTTTGACAGTTTTGACAAAGAAAAACGTGAAGTTTGTTTGGACCGAAAAGCAAGAGAAAGCCTTTCGGACTCTCCAAAATAACTTATGTGAAGCTTCGATTCTTTCTTTACCGGAAGGATCCGAAGACTTTGTGGTCTATAACGATGCATCCAAAATGGGTTTAGGTTGTGTGTTGATGCAAAGAGGCAAGGTGATTGCATATGCGTCAAGACAACTTAAGGAGCACGAGAAGAATTATCCTACACATGATTTGGAATTAGCGGCGATGGTTTTTGCTTTGAAATTGTGGCGACATTATCTTTATGGAACCAAATGCACTCTATATACCGTCCACAAAAGTTTAAAGTATGTTTTTTGATAAAAAAAAGAGCTAAATATGAGGCAACGACGTTGGCTCGAACTACTCAAGGACTATGATTGTGAGCTACTTTACCACCCGGATAAAGCCAACGTGGTAGCGGATGCTTTAAGTCGAAAGGAGTACGGTAGTGGAACGCGTGTCGTGCTCACACGAATAGAAGTGGTATCTAGTTTGATTAACCGGATTAAAGTATCCCAAGCGGAGGCACTTTTGGAAGAAAACCTCAAGAGTGAAGTGATGGTGAAACAACACCTACTCTTGACGGAAGATGGCCGTGGTTTGAAGTTATTTCAAGGTCGTAGTTCGGTGCCCAAGATCGGGGGCAACCGCGAGTTACTTCTAGAGGATGCGCATAAATCAAAATATTCCATTCACCTAGGTAGCACTAAGATGTATAGAGACTTGAAATTTACATATTGGTGGCCCGTTATGAAGTTGGATATGGCCAACTATGTAGAAAGATGTGTAACGTGTTTGCAAGTGAAAGCGGAACATCAACGTCCCTATGGGAGTCTCCAATCTTTTGGAAATATCGGAATGGAAATGGGAGCATATCACAATGGATTTTGTGACAAAGTTACCAAGGACCACGAAGGGTCATGATGCCATATGGGTAGTAGTAGACCGTCTAACAAAAAGTGTTCATTTCTTAGCAATGTGGGAAGCCGGACCCGTTGACAAACTTGCTAAGTTGTATATAAACGAGATTTTCTCAAGGCATGGTGTTCCTTTGACCATTGTGTCGGACCGTGATAGTCGTTTCACTTCCAACTTTTGGGACTTCGGTTCGAACGACCGATGGATATAGGAACTTTTGAATGATTGGACTTTTAGGTCATTTCGATTTAGTTACGTGATGATCCTCTAGTATCATCAATCTTTGGGTTGGAAATTTTTATGCAATTGTTTGCCCCGAGGAGTGTTTGGCTTGATGTCAATATTGGTTGTTCTTAGGGATATATGGCTTTAGAGCGATTGGAGCACTCCGGTTGAATTCCAAGTAGTGTTGAAGGCCATAAGTGGTGATCTTGAAAAGAATAAGTCGTAATAATTGTTATTAAATACTAGAAATCAATTGAGTTACTAAGGAACCTTGAGAGTTCTTTAGAGTGTAGCATGTTTATGATAGACGAATTTTCAGTTACGTGTCTGACTAAGAGTTTTGTCGAGAACATGGCAATAGATCCTTAAGGGTATTGAGATGGAGGAACTCAGAATAAATATCCAAGGAAACCTTGAGTGAGGTTAGTGTCTTGGAGAAGTTTTATTAGTTAGAGTGAAGTTTTGATGCCGTAGTGGAGACGGCTAAGTGAAGTCGAAGCTACCGTGAAGTGGTATGAACCACCTAAGGTTTGGAGGTAACTAAAATCTTGGAGTCGATGTTTGATTCATTAGAATTCAACGTGAGCATTCTATTGTAAGGTTGGGAGGATTGTAACACCCGTAATTTCAGACTCCTTATTATATCGGTACTCTTTCTGAGAACAAATAAGTTACTTAGTGTGTGTTTTTTGTATAGAAACCATGGGATTAAGTTTGGGATAGCCTCGGTGATCGTTGCTTCAGTGAAGAAAGTGGGTTCTAGGCGGTTTTAACCCACTTGAAACCCACCCAAGATTCTTTTTGGTAGGCCAAACAGTGCAGAAAGTGGGTTTTACGCGACTTAAACCCACATGAAAACCCACCCGAAGTCCTGGTGTGCTCGGGTGACTTTTGGCGCGACATTAACCCACTTGAAACCCGCCTAAGCGGCTGTTTGGTCCTGGTTCTTCATAAAAACGAGATTTTCACCCCATCTCTCAGATCTTCTTCTTCCTCACTCGTTTTTCTCCCATCTCTTCTCCATAGCTCCAATTTTTGGAGCCATGCTTCATCTTCCCCAACCAATCCAATGTGTTGGTTCATCTTCAAGATTCAAGATTCAAGCTTCCTTTGGAGTATTCTTCCTGTTTTTTCACCATTTCCATCATTTTTGGAGATTTTCTAGGGTTTACCTAACCTTAGCCACGTGAGTTCAAATCCAAACTTTATAAACTCAGATTCTTGTTATAAATGTTGTATTTACTGATCTTAAGCTTATGATTTCAAGTATTTTGTATGTGGGTTAAGTTTGGAAGTTTTAGGTCAAAATGAGAAATTTTAGTATTTTGTTCTAGATGATTAAATGAGTATCATAGAATGGTTTTAATGCTTGGAAATGTTCCAAAATGAAATACTCTTTGGTTTTTGGGACTAAAATGGTTTGACCTAATTTTCGGTAAAATCCGAATTTCGACGGAATGGTTTATGAAAAAGTTTTCAATGCTTGGAAAACTAACAATACGTCTTGGTTTGATGTAATTGATTATAGACTAACCAGTCATGGATTTATAGGCATAAGAGTCTAAATTTATTTATCATGGAGGATAGTCTAAATTATTCTTTTAAACTGGAAATTGACATTGTGGAATTTGCGTGTTATTTCCCGACTATCCTTTCACTCACTCGGAATTCGCATTGTGGAATTTGCGTGCGATTCTTGAGAGAGGGCATGTGTACAACTGATCATCGTACTGGAATTTGGCAGATGTCTTGGATTGCATTGTGGAATTTGCGTGCAATCCTTTTTGCCGCCCCGTAACATTTGTCATGGCCTACATTTGTGTCCCGTCACAACAAATGGTATTTCGGGTTCCCGCGATTGTTTTAAAAAGACCCTTGCTCATCAAGATTAAGATTTCAAGTAAAGTTAAATGGGATAAAGTGTACCGCATCTTTATTTAAAATATTTTACTGCTTTATCCATTTAATTGTTTGTTCTCACTAGGCGTAAGCCTAACACTTGATCTTAAATGTTGTTTAGCAGGTGATCGGGTTAATGGGGCTTCTTAGGAAAGAGCGGAGTGGCATGCCATTAAAGGCACTCTTTTTGGGATTACACATTAGAGTGTAATTATTGGAGATTATAGAACGATTATTTTAGGGATATTAGTAACACCCGAATGTAATATATATTCTGATTTGTATAGATTAATATGTAGTTATTTAGTATCCCTGTCTTGATGTAAACTCCTATACTCTTTCCCCATCTATTGGGTGATTTTATAGATTTCCGCATTTACTTTTCGGTTTAATTTTGTTCTAATTTTTAGGGTGTTACACATTAGGTGTCTTAAATTGGTGAATACATGACTTAGTAAAGGATTAGGTGTCCTAAATTGGTGAATACATGACTTAGTAAAGGATTAGATGTCACTATAGTATGGATGACGTGGAGAAGGCATAATTTAGATTAACTAAGAGCATGACACCTTTCATAGTCATTATGAGACTTTTATTTAAGTGATCTAGATATAAATAAGAGGATTTTCTAGTATAATCATTTTAAAAAAAAAACTCTGCAGAAATTCTTTCTTAAAAATACATATATAAGCTGTCAAAAAGAGGAAGCAAGAGGAAGGAGTGTTGAAGCAAAATAAATTACAAAAAAACATCAAGTTTAGCCTCTATATTGCCATATAACTCAAGGTGATTACATGTTTTTGTTTATAATTGTGATACACAATATGTATTTACTCACAAAATTGTACTTATGATCATGCTTAGAGCTTATAATATGAATCTCATGTCATTACATGCTTTTATGCACAAAAACTTGTGAATCATGGACTTAGTAAAAACATATTTGCATAATCAGAAGCTAAATGTTTATACATTCAAAACAGAAAGTTAAGACAAATACATCATTAATTTATGCATGAAAACATAGTTATGTTGTGAAAACCTTTATATATACATAATCATAAACATATGCATAAAAGTTAAGTCATTCTTGAAAGAATGTTTAGAAAAGAGTATGTGGATTCATGAAATCCTTGATTAGGGATCGTATTACATCCCTGGATCTTAAACAAAAAGCTTCCAAGTTATGTACCGACAAGCTATAGGTGATAGTTGTTGGTTTGGTTATGCATAATGTAACACCCTAAAATTAGAGCAAATTTAAACCGAAAATTAAATGTGGAATACAACTAAAATAAAAGGGGTCGCCCGTAAGAGGGGGAAAGTAACAAAGTTTACATCAATATACGAATACTAAATGACAACCTATCAATCTATACAAACATCCGGAATATAGATTATGTTCGGGTGTCACTAATATCCTCAAAATTACTTTACTAGTATCTCCAATATTTACACTTGGAAGTGTAAGCCCAAAAAGGTGCCTCTACCGGCACAACGCTTCGCTCCGCTCTAAGGAGCCCCATTAACACGATCACCTACTAAACATGACATTTAAGAACAAGTGTTAGGCTTACGCCTAGTGAGAACAAACAATTAAATGGATAAAGCCGTAAAATATTTAATTAAAAGAGTGCAAGACTTTATCCCATTTAATTTAATTTGAAAGCTTACTCTTGGTGAGCAAGGTTCTTTTAAAAGTAACCGGGAGAGACACGATCATACCATCTTTGGTGACGGATACAAAAGTAAGTCACTACTCGATGTTGGCTTAACAAAGGAACCAATGACAATTGGAATTAACCAATAATACAATAAATTGCAAGACCTCCGATGATTCCAATGAAATCCCGTGCTAGGGTCAATGCCAATTGGCAACAACCAATAATACCATAAATTGCAAGGCCTCCGATGACCCTAATTTAGCACGTACATAAGAGTCAATGGCAATTGGCAACAACCAATAATACAATAAAATGCAAGGCCTCCGATGACTCTAACGTGGCTGAAAGGGGACAACAATCCCGTCTTAAAACCGACTAAATGCCTATGGATCCATTACATACTAGTCTATAAATCAACTACATCAAACAAGACGTAGTGATATTTTTCCATGTACCGAAAAACCTTTATATAAATGTTTCCCTTTGAAATGTGAACTTTACCGAAAATTAGGTCAAATAATTTTAGTTCCATAATCAAATATTTTCTCATCTAGAGACATTTCCAAGTAACATAATGCCATATAAAATACTCATTTTATATCCAAGATCAAAATCCTCAAATTCCTCATTTTGACCTAAAATCTCCAAACTTAACCAAATGCTTAAATAATGGAATTATAAACTTTAATGAAGTAAATACAACATTTAAGACAAGTACTAAGTTTGTAAAAGGGTTGGAAGATGAACTCACAAGCTAAAATGGTGAAGAAGATGGAATAGGTGAAGAACACAAGCAACTCGAAGCTCCAACCTTGATTCTCCAAGCTAAGTGACCAATAAATGCATCCAAGGTGGTTGAGATGAGGGTTTAATGCTCCAAAAGTCGGAGTACATGAGGAGATGGGTTTACAATGGAAGAAAATCGTATTTGGGGAAGAATGGAGAAAAATCCCGGCTGAAATCCAATAAAATCGTAGCCTTGCCGGAGAAGAGGACCAGTGGTGGTTGTAGCCTTGCCAGATAAGAGGACCGTGGCGTTATTTTATTGGGTACAAAATATGAATTATTAAAATACAATATATGTAGAGAGTATATTACATGTTTGGTGCCTATGATTTTAATAAAAAATAAATGAATATAATTAAAATTTCTAAAATGCCTTTCAATTAACTTGCTTAATAGAAAACTTAAACGAAGTTAGAAATCAGGGACTCAACATGTTATGAAATGCAAACCACGAATACTCGTTTCGTAAGTATTTTATTTTAGGGACCCAGACTGTTAAAACTCATATAACACAAGGACCAAACATGTAATTTACTCTTTTTATAAAAAAAAGATAAAATAATGAGTAAAAGACAAAAATGGCCCTTGATTTACCAGAGTTAATGAATGCGTTAGTCAAGGGTCCATGGGTAAAACAAATTGAATACTACAAGGACACAATCCACAATAAACAAACAATAGAGAACATAGTAAAAAAAGGTATCAAACACAAGGACCAAACCCACAGTTCACTCAAAAAAGTAATTATAAAAGTTTTCACATTGATTAAAATTAAGAGTAAACTACGATTTTTTTCCATGTGGTTTGATTATAACGATTTTCATCTTAGGTCTTTAATAACTGTTTTTATCGTCTGTGTGGTTTTAAATACCTTTCCCTTTTGGTCTCTAATATTGATTATGTTAAAAGTAATACTTTAACTCATGGAGCTTTTGGTCATTTCAGGTTTTATTTATTTTCCCTATTATTTTTATTAAAGAAAACCACTACATTATTTATTTAAAAAAGAAAAAAGTTAATCTAACCTAACCTGTTGATCATAACTCCTCTCAATGATTTGAATATGATTCCTTTAATATACTTAGTGAAATTCCTTAGTTAGGCTTCTGTTCAAATTCAGCGATAGCATACGCTGATTGCCATCAGCGATCGGTGAAGATCAAGGAACAACAAGCTTATCTCTGAAGACCTGAAGATCAGCTATCACACCAGAAGACCATTCAGCGAAAGTCGAAGACCAAAGCTGAAGAAAGAGATAATCAGCTAAGTGACATGAAGCGGTTCAGCGATAGCAGCGATTATCTACTCAAAGTGTGAAGTCTTGTGAAGCCTCAGCAACACTGAAGTTCATCCTTGAAGATTCAGTGTCAGCGATCAAATGAAGCTTCTCATACAAGATTAAAGATTGATCTTATCCTTGATGCACAAAAGACAAACCTTTTACCTTGTCAGAAAAGGACGTACGGCTTGTGTCTTATGTCCCCATCATATCTGATACGGTACTGTTCATATTCGGCCATAAACATGGTTGTCTCATTAGCAAGGACAAGTTTAGTATCCAAGCTTGACACGTGGCATGTACCTTTTGTCTTGATTTAAATGCAAACGGGTATAAATAGAATGAAGATGTCTTCTTCATTCTAATGCATGCTTCTTTCTAGCCTATACCTTCCATATTCTTTCTTCCTTCCTCTTGTGCATCAAACTGTGTGTTTCTTAAGTTACAATACAATAGGTTTTAAACTTGTTCTAATTCCGCTTGTAACTGTAAATTTGTTTATTATCTATAAACTCATTTAAAAACCAAAATCTGTGTGTTTGTATTCAACCCCCCCCCCCTTCTACAAACTGTTTACTTAATATTTTACTCTTGTAGACCCTTATTGGGACCAACAAGTGGTATCAGAGCAGTGTTGTTATCTTTCTCTTTAAAGTATTTTTCTTTATATCATATTTTAAAATGACAAACCCTAATACGAACTACAACGATAATGGATCTTTAGCTAAACCTCCAAGGTTTAGCCATGATAACTTTCCATTATGGAAGGAAAGAATGTCTGTATTTCTAGAGGGATCTGACCCAAAGATTCCCTACTATCTAGAAAATGGACCATTTGTTCTTACAACTATAGTAGCTAGTGTTCACCTCACCACTACTACTCCAGCCATCCCTGAGAGGAGTATCGTTAAAACTCCTAACAGATGGACTGAAGAAGACAAGAAAGAAATTGCTATTGACTCTAAAGCTAGATCCATAATAGCAATGGCTTTACCAGATGAAGTCTATCACTCTGTCATGAAAATGAGGACTTCAAAGACCATGTGGGATACTCTATGTATCCAATATGAAGGAACTTCTGAGGTCAAAGTTACTAGATGCATAAACCTTGTAAGAAAATATGAGAGCTTTATGTATCAAATAGGTGAATCTCTTTCTCAAATTCACCAGCGTTTCAACTGCCTACTGATTCATCTCAAATTAGTCGACAGAGTATATTCAAACGCTGAAATTCTGACAAAATTCATGGAGGCACTACCCGATCAATAGGCAGTGTATACTACATGTTTAAAACTGTCAAAGAATCTTGAAACTTTATCCTTAAGCGCATTATACGGGATGCTCTTAAATGAGGAACAATCCCAACTTTTAAGGATGAACCTTATTAATGAACTCAAATGTGCCAAAAGTACTTCTTTGGCAGTTGTGACTTTAGAGGCAAATACTCCTAAAAACTTTCCTTCTTCTTCTATCACCTCCATAACTGAATTAACTCAAACTGATTCAGAAGACACACTCACTGATGCTGACATCTCTGAGTTTGATAACTCTCTAGCTCTTCTAACCAACAAGTTTAGAAGATTTTCTAGAAAGAGTAACTTTCGAAAACCCTCCACTCTCTCTGATTCTGAAAAGCCCAAAACTGCTCTAGCTGAGAAAGCTTCAGCTATTTGCTTTAACTGTCAGCGAACGGGTCACTTCGCCAGCGAATGTCGATCAAAGAAAGTTGTTGCACCTACCACCTCCCAGACCTTTGATAAAAAGGAGAAGTATTTGAAACTCAAAAACAAATACCAAGATCTGAAGAAGAACCAACATAAAGGCAAAGGTCTAATCGCTAAAGAAGTAGACTGGGATAGCATACTCCTCTCAAACATAATTCCTCTCAATGTTGCTTAATCATAATCAAATAGGGAGAGATTCTTGATCATAACTCCTCTCAATGATTTGAATATGATTACTTTAATATACTTAGTGAAATTCCTTAGTTAGGCTTTTGTTCCAATTCAACGATAGCATACACTGATTGCCATCAGCGATCGCTGAAGATCAAGGAACAACAAGCTTATCTCTGAAGACCTGAAGATCAGCTATCACACCAGAAGACCATTCAGCGAAAGTCGAAGACCAAAGCTGAAGAAAGAGATAATCAGCTAAGTGACCTGAAGAGGTTCAGCGATAGCAGCGATTATCTACTCAAAGTGTGAAGTCTTGTGAAGCCTCAGCAACACTGAAGTTCATCCTTGAATATTCAGTGTCAGCGATCAAATGAAACTTCTCATACAAGATTAAAGATTGATCTTATCCTCGATGCACAAAAGATAAACCTTTTACCTTGTCAGAAAAGGACGTACGGCTTGTCTCTTATGTCCCAATCATATCTGATACGGTACTGTTCATATTCGGCCATAAACATGGTTGTCTCATTAGCAAGGACAAGCTTCCTATCCAAGAGTGACACGTGGCATGTACCTTTTGTCTTGCATTAAATGCAAACGGGTATAAATAGAATGAAGATGTCTTCTTCTTTCTAATGCATACTTCTTTCTAGCCTATACCTTCTGTATTCTTTCTTCCTTCCTCTTGTGCATCAAACTGTGTGTTTCTTAAGTTACAATAGAATAGGTTTTAAACTTGTTCTAATTCCGCTTGTAACTGTAAATCTGTATACTATCTATAAACTCATTTAAAAACCAAAATCTGTGTGTTTGTATTCAACCCCCCCCCCTTCTACAAACTGTTTACTTAATATTTAACTCTTGTAGACCCTTATTGGGACCAACATAACCTACCCTACCCACTCCCTTTCAAACGTCACTCTCCCCCACCTCACCCCACTCATCTTCTTCCCCACCCTATCCCACTCCTACCATCTTCTTCCATGTTTAAGACCATATTTATGCAAATCGTAAATCAAAAAAGAAAGCCACAACATTTAGTCAATGAGCTTCATAAATCAAATGATATTTTAGTCTAGAGTAAACAACTTTTAGGTGGTGATTTTCTTCCGGATGACCTCAATAAATGTTTTAAGCTTGCGAGAAAACATATACAAGAAGATTGAAGAAGAGGTCGGTGAATTGTCATCTGCAAAATCATATTTTGATGTGTACTCGAGGACTCGTAAGGAGGTTCGTAGTAAGTGCTTATAAAACCAAGGAGATATTAGAAGAATTCTCACAACAATTATAATATAACCCACACCGGTAAACCTCAACCTACCGATGCTTCCACACATCCACCACCATCGTCATCGAGAACAATGTTACGAGCCTCATCTCTACACATCTACTGTTATCACCCGAATGAAGTCGGTAAGTGTGTATACATGTACATGTGTGTGTGTATATATATATTATAAATTGAAATAATGTAAAATATATATAATATGTTGTTATCAATTTTTTAATGAAAAATAAGATAAAATAGTTAAAAGACTAAAATATCCCTATTCTTACAGACTAACTTGACAGAGTTGTTATTAGAGAAAAAAAAAGAAAAAAAGTACAAACTAAAGGGACCAAATAATCATAGTGTACTATAAATAGTTATAAACATCAAACCATACGGACGAGAATCGTAGTGTGCTCTAAAATTAAACATCCTACCTCGCCGACCGCCGCCTAATATGCAAATTTCAAACAAACGATCCATTTTCTTCTCGAATTTCTGTTGCGGAGGTTTTCCCCTTTCCTTTGTTGTTGATTTTCTTTCCATTTCTTTTTTGATACGTTGAATCGATCGATCAAGAAGGTTTTAGTTTCTTGTAGCGTATATAGCGGAAAGGAAGACATAGAGGGGTAATGTCATTCGGAGTTTGCTTTTGAGTTTCATATTAAATTTGTTGTTTGAGATATGATAAATAACTATTTAGAAAAGCCTTAGAGATGTTCAAGATAGAGTTCTTCCCTGTGGTGCCAAACCTTTATTAAGATTATGTTAGTCGAGGGTTTGAAAGAGTAAATTCAGTGAGCCCAAGATACTCCAAATATAATGGTGACTTTCCTTGACCTGTAGGGAACGTGATTCACCTTCCTCATTCGCCAGGCCTGGGCTGGGTAATGTATTCTCCACCATGCCCTGTCCCCATACACACATATATATATATGGAGGGTATATATACAAAGATGAAAGTTCAAATGCAAACTCAAATTTGGTTGCGAACATGTGGCCAAATGAGAGCGCGCCACGTGTCCCCTTCAGTCTAAATAACAAAGGGTATTCGATATGAATAGCAAATGTGAAGTTCATACATTATTCAGTATGAATAACACACATGCAGAATGAATAATACAACATTCATAGTCAATATATTTAAACCGAATGGGAAACATGTCGCCCTCTTTAACCAAATTTGAGTTCGCATTTGAATTCCCCTATATATATATATATATACATAGGGGAGGGCTCAAATGAGAACCACCCCTCCTTAGAGGAACAAAGGAACAATTTGTGAACCACATTATATGTGATCCACAAGTGTCCCTTTGTTCCTTTAAAAATGTAAAGTTCTCATTTGAACCTCTCTCTCTCTCTCTCTCTCTCTCTCTCGCTCTATATATATATATATATATATCCGAAAGGACAAATGAGATCGCATCATGTTTTTTAATGTAGTATTATTTAGACCGAATAATCAAGGAAAATATTCATCCTGAGTAATACTACATTCAGTCTGAATATTTCATTCATTATTCAGTCTGAATATGAGTTGTGTCGTGCTCAGGGTCGTGCCTGGGGGAGGGCGCGCCGGGCGACGCCCAGAGCCCACAAAATATAGGGGCCCAATTATATATATATATATACTATAGTAGTAATTCAAAAAAATTAGAAAATTAAATAGAATTCTTTTTTAAATATCTAATAGAACCCAAAAGAATTTGATATTATATTAAGAGCCCAAACATGCATTTACAATATAATTAAAATTGTCATAATATAGTAGCATTTATGTAAGAATTTTTTATATTGAAAGATAATATATTATACTCTTGAGGAGGGGAAAATGATTTTTTCTCACTTTTTCTATACCTTTTCTATAAAAAAGTACAAAGTTAATTGACCGTTCATTTTATAGTATTGTTTATATTTTTCTCTCTAAGTCTTTTATGTATTACCGAAGTCTTTTATTTATTCCGTCGTCATAATTTTGTATTGGAAGACAGTAGATTTCTTGTTATCAACTAAGAGAACTCCTACATTTTGAATTTTTTTTTTACCAACCAAATGAAACGATCCACCTTAAATCTATATTTAGAATTTCAAAACTATCTTTGTCTTTTATATATTATTGGCTTGTTATTACATAATATTCAATTTAATAATCTTAAGTACTCTCCTATCTCAAAAACAAAAATAAGATCTCAAGCTATAAACAGTGACTTTCAATTCTAAGATTTATGGTTTAGAAAAGTTTATTTTAACCCTAAAAGTTTAAAACGGTGACGAAAAACATTAACATGCGGTGAGATAGAAACTCAATGATTTATTTTGATTTACATAAAATGTTGCTTCGAATAATCAACATTCTGACCCTAAATGATGTCAATTTATATATTAAATGTGTATATATATATATATATCATAGGATGTTTTTAGGGTGAAACGGATTGGCGATGTTATATAAAAATAATATGATACATAATGTTAATTTTGGTATAAATATTGATTGATTTCGCATCTACGACGAAAAAACGATTTTATATGAATTATTAGTATTTGTTGAATTCAATGATATTTCGACGATAAAAACAATATATTGAAAAAATCGTACTTCTCGAGGGCCCTTCTATACGTCTCGCCCAGGGCCTATAAAATGTCAGGAACAGGCCTGGACTCGTGCTCTCATTTGTCCTCACGTTCACAACCAAATTTAAGTTATCATTTGAACTTGTCCCTATATATATATATATATATATAGAGAGAGAGAGAGAGAGTGAGAGGGAGGGAGGTCCTGGGGAACCTAAAAAAATGAAAAACTGAAGAAACACCCTGGACCTGCCATCTGGATGATATGCACAAATGCATCTTTTTTTTCTATGCACAAGTGCATCCAAATGGAGGGCTACCAGGGTGTTATTCAATTTTCCATTCTTTTGAGGTTTTTCGTGAACCTAACCCTATATATATAACTTAAATAATTATCCTCACCCTCACCTAATACAGTTCTTGTGAGCTAAAAGCCAAAATCGGAAATCCCAGCGCATGAGGAACTTAGGTTTTCAAGCTTCTATTTGCTTCTAGATTTAAAAAATTTATCTGCAACCCTCTTTAAAAAAATACCATTTTTTGTTAGACCGAGGATAGTCCCAACAAGAAGCGGGGAGTAAAGAGTAACACAAATTTCAATTGTACTAAACCAAGTTCAAGAGTAACACAAATTTCAAGAGAAGAAGAAAAACCCAAGAGTCCTTATGCACCTCCCAAGTCTCATGTCACTTCCCTAGTACGTATTCTTGTTGTATAAAAACTAAAACTCACACATAGTAGTAAGTTTTTCTTCTTCAATAGCCATGCAAAGGACAAAGCAACAAGGAGTAGAGGTTTTCTTTTAATGGGTAAGTGTATTTACTTAGATTTGACATATTTTTTTAACCCTAAAGTCTCCGTGTTTAGCAACCATATGCTTCCCACCATTTGCTTAAGTAGAGTTTCATCAACTTGTTTGTTTCCCTCCATCTTTCTTTGACACTGTGATGCTCCCGAGCACTATGAGAAATTTTACTCCACTCAATCACCTAAGCCAAATCTTTCAAGAAATATCAAATACTTCAAATTCTCTTTTCATAGTCTTTGAAAGTTTGCAACATCCTTGGGTAAAAACAACATAAAGACTTACAATTAGGATTTTCCTTTCCACCTTCTTGATGGAAAATGTGTGTTCATAGAAAATCCCTCCTATCCTAGGTGAAATAACTTTCAATTCTACTAAACCAAGCTCGTGGAGCTTGCCTTAAGCTATATGGGGGCCTTTTGCAGTTTATAGACTTTGGTTTCTTCACCTTTGACTTCATATCCCGCCCGGCGGTTGAGCAACATATACATCTAAGTTGTTAAAGGCGAAAAAGGGTCTTAGGAATGCGGGGATCATATTTTCATACTCAATTTCATTTTATCCCACCATGATGATGGATGTCACCGCCATCACCACCACCACCACTGCCTGTGGCCACCACTATTGTTGTCATCGTCACCTCCAATACTGCTATTACCATCGTTACCACTGTCTGCTTCACCAACACAACCACAATCATCACCACCGCATCCACCACCACTACCGTCGTCGCCATCACCACCACTACCGTTGTCACCGCTACCTCCAACCCTGCCATCACCATCGTTACCATTATCTACTTCACCCCCACCACCACAGTCATCACTACCCCGCCAGCCGCCGCAGCAACCGCCACCATTGCCGCCACCACCACTGCCACCAGCATTGCCATTGGCACCACCATTACTACTCTTGTTATCATCGAGACTCCAACACTACCATTACCATCGTTATTATTGTCTCCTTCACCGGCACAACCACAAATGTTACTACCCCATACACCACCACACCGCCATCACCACCTCCGCCGCCACCACCGTCGCCGCCACCCCTACCGCCTCCACCCCACCACTAGTATTATATTCAACCAACCAAAAATGTATATTCAAATTCTTGGACAAATTCCATTCCAATTTCTGCCAACCAAACGCATGGTCAAACATGATTAAATTCCATTCCAATTCCTTCATACTCCAATTTCTTTAACATATTTCAATTCCAACATACTCCATTCTGTGAACCAAACGCCAACTATATAGCCTTAATATTGTAGCTTGTATTCATAATAATATTATCAAGTACTTTTTATTAATTAAACTATATTTGAAATTAAAAATGTGAAATTTTTTCAAAAACAAAGAAAAGCAGATAAAAATTTTAAGTATAAATGATACATTTAAAGTTTTTTTTAATTATAAACACAAATAAAAAATTATAAATTAAATTATAAAGTAAATTATAAAATTTGATATACATTTAAAAAACTTAGTTAAATAAAATATCTAAAAATAATACATTTTTCTTTATTAATAAACATAGATAAATTTTAATTTTTTTATGATGTAAATAAGAAAAAAAGGATCAATATTATAAACCCAACTCGAAATTTGGATATATATATATATATAGAGAGAGAGAGAGGGGGGGGGTTCAAATACAAATCAGTTGAAGGTTACAAACTCGTACAAACCAATATAAAAATAATTTTTTTGATAATTTTTTTTCATCACATGCTATAATTTTATCTATTATTGCAATTTGCACATATGTTTGTTTCAGGTTGTGAAAAAATTACATTTGAAAGTTTTACATTATGAAACAAATATATGAGAAACATTGAACTTATAAAAACAAATACCTGTGAAACTTTTACATTATGAAACAAATATATTGTAATAATATCTTAATCTTAACATTTGATGGAAAAAATCATGAATTTTTTTATTTTTATATTGGTTTGTAACTTTCAATTGGTTTGTATTTGAACCAGTCAGTCTCTCTCTCTCTCTCTGTGTGTATATATATATATATAGAGAGAGAGACAGAGAGAGGAAAGTTCAAATGCGAACTCAAATTTGGTTGTGAACGTGAGAACAAATGAGAGCGTGACACGTGTCAAAATAAACAATATTAAGACTGAATATACAAAGGAATATTCAGACTGAATATATACATTAATATTTCTTTGAATGGGACACGTGACGTACTCTCATTTGTCCTCACGTTCACAACCAAATTTGAGTTCTAATTTGAACCCGCCCGTATATATATATATATAGGGCCAGGTTCAGCGAAAAACGCCAAAAAAAGAGAAATCTGAAGAACACCCCAGGAGCCCTCCATCTAAACGATATGCACTAACATGCATTTGTGCACATGTACTAATGCGCGCGCACACACACACACATATATACACACACACACACACACACACATATATATATATATATATATATGCATTTGTGCATATGCACTATGCATTGGTGCATAGAAAAAATATGGACGGAATGCACTAATGCATACCGGTAATTTGTAATATGCATTTGCGCATATGCGCTAATGCATATATATGCATTGATGCATAGAAAAAAAAACAGCTTCAAATCGCTTGTATGCATTTGTGCATATCCACTAATGCATATATATGCATTGATGCATAGAAAGGAAACATTGTTCATATGGAGGGCTCTAAGGGTGTTCTTCAGTTTTTTTTTAGTGTTTTCTCTTGAACCCCCACTCTCTCTCTCTCTACACACACACAAACACACACACACACACACACACACACATATATATATATATATATATTCAAATTCGTCTAAATTAATTAAAAATCAGAAAATTAAAAAACACTCTAGGAGCCCTTTATCCGGATGGTATGCACAAATGCATATGCATACAAACGATTGAAGCTGTTTTTTTTTGTGTGCACCGGTGCGTGCATGTATATGCATTAGTGCATATGCAAATACATGTTGCAAATTACGAGTATGCATTTGTGCATACCATCTAAATGGAAGACTCCTTTTTAGAACAATTTTACTTGTAAGGTGGGGACTCTGATTGTGAAAATGGTAGGAGAAGCATGTTCTCTAAGCTGCTGGGTGGAACTTACTCTTAGATATCTTATTTCAAATTTATCAAAAATGTCTAAAAGCATCATAATATACTACTTAATTTATAGGACCAAACAATAAAATATCATGCTTAAAGCGCTAAAGATGTTGTAGTAAGTTTATAGGACGTTTTTAAGCGTTGTAACAAGACTTTTAGGACATTTTAATTAAAAAAAGTTCGAATTAGCTATTTTATACACATTATTTGAAAAAAAAGTCTTATAAAATAATTTGTGAATGCAGCATATAACTTTAGGCGTGAGACTTGGTTCCGCAACTCAAATTGTTGTTTTCATGGTAAGGTTTTTGTTTTTCGTTCTTTTCATGTTATTTTTCTTTAAATCCGTCTAAAAGAAAAAAAAGTAGAGCAATATATAACCAAACCAAACCAAACCAAATAAAACGAGTTTAGCATATCCCACCCAGAATTGAGGTGTTTGGGATGTACGCAAACGAGACCTTTACCTCTAAAAGTTAAGTAAAACCCTCGTATGCACTTATGATATTATATTTCTTTTCAAAGAATGTAATCTTTTATTATAAATGTGCATGATTTAGGTACGGGTGACCGTACTTGTAGCATGGATAAATGATAATCGGTATCGACATGGATCTTGATTTCAATCTTGTTAAAACCAGATCATTTTCTCTAACAATTTTAGTCACAGCCTTCACATTGCAGGTCGGTAATTCTAATAATGTCGTTTAACAAATGAAATTCCAATAGTCTTCACACCCGAAACTTTTATCATATTCAGGATGGAACTTTTCACTACCTTAAAGGGGTGGTTCTTTTGCTTTTCTATGTTGTTATCGGCAGGGCGGAGCTAGTAGGTGGGCAGGTTGGTGCTGAGCCCCCCCCCCCCCCCCCCCCCCCCCTCCCCCCCCCCCAACTGCTTCTCTCTTATGCTATATAATAAGAAATAAAACAAATATCTTTGAGTTGTCCGGATGGTTTCACACCTTTACTTACACACAAATCACACAAGTTTGAATCCAAGCTACTCCCATTTCATTTAATTTTATTTCTTTTTTATTTTAATGTTTATTTATTTCTCAACCATTTATTTTCATTGGTTTTATTCTTTTGTTTTTTAAATAATATTTATACTTTGCATTATCATTAAAACTAGTATATATTATTCTCATTTACAAATTTTTTGTATAAAAAATACTATTACATAAAAATCGTAATAAACTAAATCTATTAATATCACTATACACATTTTTAAGGATATATAAATTAAGATTTTTATATTATTATTTTTGAACCATAAATTTTTTAATGTTATTTTTTTTATTTATGATTTATGAAGCATGTTTATAAATTTTTTATGCAATATGTAATATATAATATGGATATTTATATTGCCGCTATTTATGATATACTAATACATTAACAAAGTAATAATTTACTTAATGATAAAAATATGTTTTTGACTTTAGGTAAGAGTGTAACATTATAATATATAGAGCAAATTGCATATCAAAAGGTAACATACTTTGTTCTAATTCCTATTTTGGGTAATATATACTTCTAAAACCTTTATTTTGGTACCTAAGATGAAAACTTTCACACATTTAAGTACCTGAGTAACCGGTTTAACCATTTACTGATTACCATGCTGACATGGCGAGTGACGTGGACATACAACTCAACATTTATTTGTTGACGTAGCAAATGAGGTGGATTTTATTATATTAAACAATTGTAAATATATTTTCTTTTTTAATTCTACTAATTAACTTTAAAATCTATTGTCTCATACTACATATAACACATAATATATATATATAGGTGGAGGTTCAAACGAGAACACCTCCATTTTACGAGAATGCGAGAACACCCTTATCACATGTGATAATACACGAGAGGGGACTTGGTGGTGTGCGGATGACGTGTCTTGTTATTTAGGTCGCACTAAAGATCGTTTGCGTCTATGATTTAATATCACATATGATGGTTTTGATTGATTATAGTATCACATCAAAGACACAGGTCCGTTCCTGACATTTTATAGGCCCTGGGCGAGACGTATAGAAGGGCCCTCGAAAAGTACGATTTTTTCAATATGTTGTTTTTATCATCGAAATATTCATTGAATTCAACAAATACTAATTATTCATATAAAATCGTTTTTTCCGATTATTCGTAGACGCTAAATCAATCAATATTTATTCCAAAATTAACGTTATGTGTCATATAATTTTTATATAACATCGTCAATCCATTTCACCGTAAAAAAAATCCTATGATATATATATATATATATATACATTTAATATATAAATTGACATCATTTAGGGCCGGAATGTTGAGTATTCGAAACAACATTTTATGTAAATCAATATAAATCATTGAGTTTCTATCTTACCCCATATTAATGTTTTTCGTCGTCGTTTTAAACTTTTAGGGTTAAAAAAACTTTTCTAAAACATCAGTCTTAGAATTGAAAGCCTATGTTTATAGCTTCAGATCTTATTCTTATTTTTGAGATAGGATAGTACTTAAGATTATTAAATTGAATATTATGTAATAACAAGCCAATAATGTATGAAAGATAAAGATAGTTTTGAAAAATCTAAATATAGATTTAAGGTGGACCGTTTCATTTGGTTGGTAATTTTTTTTTCAAAATGTAGGAATTCTCTTAGTTGATAACAAGAAATCTACTGTCTTCCAATCAAAAATATGACAACGGAATAAATAAAAGACTTAGAGGGAAAAATATAAACAATACTATAAAATGAACGGCCAATTAACTTTGTACTTTTTTACAGAAACGGTATAGAAAAGTGAGAAAAAAAATCATTTTTCCCCTCCTCAAAGAGTATAATATACTATCTCCCCAATATAAAAAATTCTTACATAAATGCTACTATATTATAATAATTTTAATTATATTGTAAATGTATGTTTGGGCCCTTAATGTAATATCAAATTATTTTGGGTTTTATTAGATATTTTAAGAAAAATTGTCTACTTAATTTTCTAATTTTTTTGAATTACTACTATAGTACTATATATATAAAAATTGGGCGCCTATATTTTATGGGCCCTGGGCGTGCGCCCGGCCCGCCATCCTCCAGACACGGCCCTTATCACATGTGATAATATATGTGATGGAGCTTAGTGGTGTAATACCGACTTGGCCGGTAACCTAGATCGCACCAAAAGTCATTCGCATCTTTGATTTAGTATCACATGTATCATATGTGATGGAATAATAGTATCACATGTGATTTTCTATAGAGTAAAAGGGTGTTCTCGCATTCTCGTAAAATGAAGGTGTTCTCGTTTGAACCCTTCCCTATATATATACATATCCTACATCGACGAGATGAAGACAACAACCATTCTCGACAACATCTCCGATCACCGGCTCCAACCTCAGTCTCCAGCCAATATATCTGATCTTCGTCTCCAGCCACCATCTCCGATCACTAGCTCCGGCGTTTATCTTTGTTCACCAGCTCTGACGTTTGACTCCGGTCACCAACTCCGGCCTCGTATCCGGCCACCATCTACGATCACCCGGCTCCGACATTTGTCTCCGGTCAACATCTTCTGACCTTCGTCTTCGTCTCGGACTGGGTATGGGTGTGGTTTCTATGTTGTCTCTATGCAAGCTTTCAATCTATCTCCATCTCCTTGGTGTGGTGTCTCATAGAATAAAATAAAAGTTCAGTGAGATTAGACGGAGTCATGGATGATTAATTGGTGTTCAGGTTAGTTTGATTGCTTGGTGGTTGATTGGTGAATGATGAGTTTGAAGGGGGACGGCGGCTTGGAGGGGTCAGGGTTTTCTAACTTTCTTTTTATCATATAAATTGTAATTGAAAAAATATATATTTTAAAACTATTTTTTTAAATCCACCTAATTTGCCATGTCAACAAATAAATGTTGACTTGTATGTCCACGTCACTCGCCATGTCAGCATGGTAACCGGTAAATGGTTAAACCGGTTACTCAGGTACTTAAATGTGTGAAACTTTTCATCTTAGGTACCAAAATAAAGGTTTTAGAAGTATGTTACCAAAAATAGGAATTAGAACAAAGTATGTTACCTTTTGATGCAATTTGCTCTAATATATACCATTCATCTTTCTTCTAACATTTTACAAACATAAGTCTAAGGCCTTGTTTGTTTTTTTCATTTAAAGCTCTTAATCACCATTTATGTCTTATTCATTTAGATGTGTCATGACCATTTCGTAATCCGAAATCGTACTTCGTACTTCAAAGACCTCTTAAAAAACAAACGTCATCTAAGTATTCATCATTTTTTAATAATACACTCATTATAACTCCAATTTCTTCTCAAAATCTTATGAAACTTAAAGAAACTGTCTTTAATAGTATATCTCATATTATACCTATTGTTTGAATAACTTTAATCGACAAGCTAAACTTGAGATTTTCAAGCCCCCTCTATATTAAAATCCTGGCTATGCCCCTGGTAATCGGGGTAGTCTTTTTGGTCACAAAATCTTAGTTTGTAAGTGTTTACGACCTACAAATTTCTCTTTTCAATTATCAGTTTCTTGATACCAAAATAAATGTAAATGAACTGAACAAACATAAACGGGGTTCATTTGTTCGTTTTAAAGATGCTAAATGAACACAAACGAAAGTGAAAAACAAACAGTCACCATCACTGTTATTCACTTGGTAAACGAACATGAGCACTTCTCAATAAGCATTATTGTATTTTAACTTATGTTAATGTTTCCATGTTAAACATATAGCATATGTTATTTGAACTTCTGCTAACAAAGAGTTTCCTACAGTTCGCACAGAGTTTTGCTAACAAAGTGTGTGTATGTATATAATGTATGAAGTTAAAGAAACAAAGATAAACAAACATAAATGAACGAACGAGACCATTGTTCGTTTGTCATTTAACTAAGTGAACCAAAACTCTTGTTCACATTAGTTCAGTTATCAAATAGGCGAACACATGGGAACTTACCGCCGAACAGTTTGCTGAACATTCATCAAGAATTTTTAGAAATTATCAATTTTCATTCCTTGATTGTTTGCTAGACCATGAGGGTAACGCTTTGAACATAAGATTTCCATCATCAAACGGACAAATCTCCGCAGCTTGAAGGGCAGGTAGTGTTTTGTTTATTGATGTAGAATAGTCGAATTTAATTCAGTTCATCATCAATCTTACAATCAAACTAATCTTTCGTTGTTTGTCGAATTTTGTGTACAAACCCACTTCATATTTTGATGGGTTTTTCATTTGTTATTTCTCATAATTGTTTCTTCCATTCCTTACTAAAAAGGATTACAAATATATATCAACACTAACATTTAAATAAGGAACTCCTAACACTACTCTACGGAAAGGTAAATCAAACTTATCTATATTTAACACTCCTCCTCAAGTTGGAGCGAAAATGTTAATCATGCCCAACTTGTTACAAATAAAGTCTATTTGAGTTTTCCGCAATGGCTTCGTAAAAATGTCTGCAAGCTGATGTTCAGTCCTGATGTGTACCGGTTGGATCGATGGAGGGTCTGTCCGTGTTCCCACAACACGATCTCTAATGAGATGACAATCAACTTCAATGTGTTTCGTCCTTTCATGGAATACTTGATTCTTGGCAATATGAATGGCTGACTGATTATCACAATACAATCTCATCAAGTCCTCTGTCATTACTCCAAGCTCTCTTAGGAGTCTCCTTACCCATGTCATTTCGCATAACACATCTGCCATGGCTCTGTATTCTGACTCCGCACTTGATCGGGAGACGGTATGTTGTTTCTTGCTTTTCCAAGAAACTAGATTTCCTCCTACGAACACATAGTACCCTGTAGTAGATCTCCTGGAAATGGGACATCCAGCCCAATCTGCATCCGAGAAACCAGATATTCTACCATCTCCTTCTTCAGTAAACGCACCCACACGACAATGGCCCTGATCTGAATAGAGTATCCCTAAGCCTGGTGTGGCCTTGAGATACCTCAAAACGCGAAGTGCTGCATCCCAATGACCTGTATAAGGTTCGGACATGAACTGGCTCAAGACACTAACCGGGAATGAAATATCTGGTCGTGTAACTGTCAAATAGTTTAATTTTCCAACCAGTCTCCTATATCTCTCCGGATCCTTCATAGGACTCCCATCACCTCGAAGAAGCTTTCCTGTAGCAAGCATTAGACTGTCTACTGGTTTACATCCCAATAGACCACACTCGGTAAGCATATCAACAACATATTTCTGTTGAGACAGAAGAATTCCTTGTGGAGATCGAGATACTTCTATCCCAAGGAAGTAACGAAGCCGTCCAAGATCAGTAACTTGAAATCGAGTCTGTAGAAATTCTTTTAGTTCTGAAATTCCGATGTTATCATCTCCGGTAATGATAATGTCATCTACATAGACCACCAATATAATACGTCGATCTTCATGGTATCTAAAAAACACAGAATAATCCTGGGAACTACGGGTCATACCAAACTCCTAGAGAACATCTGAAAACCGTCCAAACCATGCTCTAGGAGATTGTTTAAGACCATACAATGAAAGTTGCAATTGGCATACATTTATAATCTCCTCCTCAACAACAAACCCAGGTGGTTGTTCGATGTATACCTCCTCCTCAAGAATGCGATTAAGAAATGCATTCTTGACATCTATTTGATGAAGTGGCCAATGATTGATGGCAGCCAAAGCGATACAAATGCGAACTGACGACATTTTAGCCACCGGAGAAAATGTCTCGTCATAATCAATCCTATGGGCTTGAGAATAACCTTGGCAACTAATCGGGATCTCAAACGATGCAAGGAACCATCAGGATTAACTTTTAGTGTGAAAACCCATTACGTTTTCCATGAGGAAGTTTTTCCAAACCCCAAGTATGATCTTCTGTAAGGCATCCATCTGTTCCTGCAATGCCTTAAACCATCCTGGGTGATTAAGGGCCTCAGTCACATTTCTAGGAAAAAAATGGCTATTGATAGCTGTGGTGTAGGCATACGACTCTGAAGAGAGGTGAGAGTAGGCAAGGTAGTCACGAATGGGATAGCGGGTGCAAGGTCGTGTGCCTTTTGTGAAGGCAATGGGAATATCAGGAAGATGAGCACCAGGCGGGTCATAAGGCTCTATAGGAAGTGGTAGGGGTGTATCAGGGACTGGTTCGGGAGAAACATATGTGGTCGATGTATCAGGTGGTGGAACGGAAGACGTACCACAAGCATCATCCAAAGGTAGGCACTCGTGGGTCTCAGACACTTGTCGTTGGCGCTGTCGAACATACACATTTGTGAAACGAGTATCAGTCTGGACTGTTGGAGTAATCAAAGTTAGTGTCACCACTAGAGGCTGTAAGACACTAGGATCATAAGAAACAGAAGGATCAGAAACAAGGTTTGTTGACTCGGAAGCACCGGTGATAGGGATACCATAAAAGGGACTCAATTCATTGAATGTGACATCAGCAGAAGTAAAATACCTACGGAGGGTAGGACTATAACAACGATAGCCTTTTTGAACACGAGAACACCCAAGGAACATACACTTGATAGCACGTGCTGCAAGTTTGTTATGTCCGAGACGATGATCATGAACACAAGAAACACAACCAAAGATTTTTGGAGCTAGAGGGAAAGGAGTGCCTTTTGGAAATAGGATGGAGAAAGGTGTCTTTCCTTTAAGAACAGAGGATGGCATACGGTTAATGAGATAATTAGCTGTAAGAACCGCATCGCCCCAGAAACTATGTGGAACATTATAATGAATCATCATGGTTCGAGCTACATCCAACAATTGGCGGTTCTTCCTTTCAGCAATGCCATTCTGTTGGGGTGTATAGGCACACGATGATTCATGTATAATACCATGATTAGATAAGTAACTTATAATATCATAGGAAAAATATTCTTTTGCATTATCAGACCTTAGAGTTTTAATGGAGACATCAAATTGGGCTTTGACATATGCAGAAAATTCACAAAAGATCGAAAATATTTCATTACCTGACTTTAGTAAGTAAACCCATGTCGCACGAGAAAAGTCCTCAACAAATGTAACAAAATATTTAAAACCATTAGTAGAAGTTATGGGACAAGGTCCCCATACATCCGAGTGAATTAATTGAAATAAAGCAGTAATACTACTCGACTCTCTAGGGGGGGGGTAGGGGCAACGTGTATGTTTACCTAATTGACATGACTCACAAACAAACTCTTTGACAGACGACAAATTTGGTCTCAATTGTTTAAGAATAGACAACGAAGGATGATCTAGCCGACAGTGAGCCTCCGTAATAGTGGAATCACAAAGATGTGCTGCTGTAGATCGCAACCCAGACAAATGATAGAGACCTTGAGATTCAAAACATGTGCCAATCAGCTGGTTCGTTCCCAATTCCTGAAAGACAAAATATGTTGGGAAAAAAGTTACTGAACAATTATGCATTTTTGTAATCTGGCTAACAGATATTAGAGTATCTGGAAAGGTGGGAACATAGAGAACAGATGATAGGTTTAGTTTTGACAAGTTACTAGTGGATCCTATACCCATAATTGGACACGAGGATCCATTAGCGAGTCAAACCGGAGTCTGGGGTACATTAGTATTGAGATTGGATATAAGGTCTTTGTTCCCAGTCATATGATCTGTGGCTCCTGAATCAATAATCCATGAGGGTGAGCATGTTGAAAAACAGGCAGAAGGTATACCTGA
Source organism: Silybum marianum (assembly GCA_036898165.1). NCBI lineage: Eukaryota > Viridiplantae > Streptophyta > Magnoliopsida > Asterales > Asteraceae > Silybum > Silybum marianum. The sequence continues at coordinate 17,178,184 of CM072530.1, read as the reverse complement.
TTGTGCTGTGCTAGCACGAGGAGTGGATGAAACCTGGCTAGAAGGACCACGCTGGAATCGAGAGGCATCCGTATCATGGAAAGTGCTAGTGGGGGTGGTATCTGCAGATGCTATTTGGGCTCGGAAAGGACGAGGTGGCGGTAGTAGAGGACGAGCACTGTAATATTTGGCAAACAATCCCGAAATGAACGTCATCACATCCATTTTTGCTAACCGCTCCTCCTGAACTTTGACATCAGGAGTGACAGGAAAAAGAACCAGGAGCTCTTCTGATAGCTTCGATAATCTAGTATAGTACTCAGTCAGATCAGAGTCACCTTGCTCGCATCTGAAATAGGAACCGAACACAAAATATGTGTCAGACAGGGATTCTTTGGCTGAAAAGGAAGACTCCAAGTGGATCCACATCTTCGTCGAGTTTCCATTCTCGTGTTTTAGTATCCGGAGGGTCCTTGGTTAAATAATCATCTTTGTCCAAACTTTCGAGACTGGTTTGGACAAACATACTCCATTGTGCCTAATTTGTGGAGTTAAGTTTGACCGGAATCTTTAACACGGCAGAAAAAATGATTATACCCGGAATGGAGACGTCACTAGGGGTGGCACCTTGAGTTTTGTTTGTAGGTGTTGGTGCCATTGACGAGCTTGAGCCTGAGCTTGTTATATAAAAAGGCTGGAACTAGTTTCCACCCAATCTTGGTTTTTTTTCTTCTTAGATGTATAAAGGGGCCGGAACTCCTTCTTCACAGAGTTCTGGAAAACAAAAAAAAAGAGAAAAGGAAACAAACAAGAGTCTCCAGCTGGATTCTAGAAAGTCAGGCAGTCAGAGAGGCAGTGACGACAGCAGAGGGCGGCGGCAGGTCTGGAGAAAGTCATAGATCTAGACAAGAAGGGAAGCAGCAGCGGAGGTTTCAGGCAAAGAGGCTGGCGACTAGGTTTTAGGCAATATCCGGCGGCGGCTAGGGTTCAGGCGATTTTCGGGAACGGCGACGGCTACTAGGGTTTAGGCGATTTCCGACGGCGGCGGCTATGGTTCAGGCGTTTTCCTGCGACGGCAACGACGGCTAAGGTTCAGTCATATTCCGGTGACGGCGGCTAGGATTCCGGTGACGACAACTAGGGTTCCGGCGACCAATAGCATTCCATTAGCTCTAATACCATGTTATTTCTCATAATTGTTTCTTCCATTCCTTACTAAAAAGGATTACAAATATATATATCAACACTAACATCTAAATAAGGAAATACTAACACTACTCTACGGAAAGGTAAATCAAACTTAGCTATATTTAACATCATTATATTTTGAGGAGAAATTTTAAATATGTAGCTCATTAGATGGTTCTTGTTTATAGTTCAAATACTTTTTGATACATTTTGTTTCAGAGAATTGTGTTTATTGAAGATGTTCTTAAATTGCATTCATTGTCCTTAAGATGTTCCTGTTTGTAGTTCAAATACTTTTCGATTTCTTCTGTAATCCAGTACCGCTACACTTAATTTCGTACCCAATTGAGCAAATATGTTCTTTCCTGTAAGCAGATTCTCCATTTCTTTCATTTATGTGTGCTCATATGCACTATAATTAGCCAGTGATTACCTGTTCTTTGCAAGTCTGGTCCGTTTATGAATGATGTCAAGTTAAGAAGGAAATTCTTATGAGATCTTAGAATTTATTTCTATGAATCAAACACTGAGAAAAAAATGGTGGTTTATAGTTCAATATTTCTAACTGATTCAGATTTCAGACTTTTGATGTAAAAACAATCGGTACGAATGGTTTAGATTTCAGACTTCAACACCACCTCTTATAAATCAGAAGTGAAATCAGACTTCAGACTTCAACACCTCTTAAAAAACTGTAACACCCAGAAATTTGGAGTTCCTAAATTCAAGTGTTAGTGGCGTATTCATCAGTGGAATGGTTTGGGATAAGTATTATGGTTTTGGTCCCCGGTCAGATGTCGAAAATATACAAGAAAAGCCCAAAATGTGCGAAATAGGGTAAACTACGACCTTAGGGTCGCAATTCTTGCACCTGGGGGCCACGGTCGCACTTTATGTACCGTAAGTAGTGTTTTCGGGAAAGTGCGACATAAAAAATTGCGATATGGGAGTGGCAAGGTCGCAGTGGCAGACATGGGTTAAAAAGACGGATTTCGGGGTTAAACTTCATTTGGCCATATCTCTCTAATTTCAACTCCGATTTGGGCGACTCAAAGTTATGTGGTTTCGTCTTTCAGAGCTCTTTAATATGGAAACAATGAGGATTAAAGTTTACTTGATGATTTGGGGTCCCTATATGTTAAAAGGTACGATCACCTCTCCGAATCTTGAATCTAGGGCTTGGATTTTCACACCATCAACCCTCATTATCTCTTGGGTTCTTTTGTGTATGTGTTGGAAGGCATGTAGGTGTTCTTGAAGGGATTACATCATGGATCTAGAGTTTTAGCTTGGGAATCTAAAGTCTTCAACGAATGGAGCTTGGTATTGGGATAAAACCTAGATTTAGCCTAAATCTAGCTATGTGAGTTCAAATCCAAACTTTATAAACTCAAATACTTGTTATCAATGTGGTATTTTACTGATTTTAAGCTTTGATTCAAGTATTTATGTATTTGGGTAAGTTTTGGAGATTTTAGGTCAAAATGAGAAGTTTGAGTATTTTAATGTAGATGATGAAATGATCATCATAAATGGTTTAAGATCTTGGAAAGGTTATAAAATGAAATAATCTTCGATTTCGGTACTCAACATGATTTCACCTAAGTTATTTATAAAACTGGTATTTGAAGAGGAACTGGTTTATGAAAAGGTTTTGGCTCAGAAAAATATGATTATGTTAGAAATAATATAGTTGATTGGAATACTATGATTATGTTAGAAATAGTATAGTTGTTGGGATAACTATGATTATGTTACAAATAATATAGTAGATTGGAACTATGATTATATTACAAATAATATAGTAGATTGGAAACTATGATTTTGTTACAAATAATATAGTAGATTGGAAACTATGATTATGTTAGAAATAATATAGTAGATTGGAAACTATAATTATGTTACAAATAATATAGTGGATTGGAACTAAGATTATGTTACAAATAATATAGTAGATTGGAAACTATGATTATGTTAAAAATAATATAGTAGATTGGAAACCATGATTATGTTATAAATGATGTAGTTGGCCTAGAGATTAATATGTAATGGAATCCATAGGCATAGAGGACTGAGTCAGTTGTCAAGTGAAGTTAAATGGGATAATTGTATCATTCTTGATTTAAAATGTTTTACTGCTTTATTCATTTAACTGTTTGTTCTCACTAGGCGTAAGCCTAACACTTGATTTAAATGTGGTTTAGCGAGAAGCAGATTGATGGGGCTCTTTAGAGAAGAATGGGATGATGTGCCGAGAGAGTGAGGGCATCTTTTTGAGATATGCACCTTAGAGTGTATATCTTTGGAGTATTAGAACCTTCTTTTGGAGATATTAGCAACACCCGAGTTTAATCTATGTTTTGTTCAATATAGATTGTTAGGTTGTTTTTGTAATATCTAACTCGTGTTATAGACTCCCATATATTCTCCCCCATTAATTGGGTGAATTTTATATTATTCCGCATTTTATTTTTGGTTTAAATTCACTCTAAATTTTCCTGAGAATTGTGTTTATTGAAGATGTTCTTAAATTGCATTCATTGTCCTTAAGATGTTCCTGTTTATAGTTCAATACTTTTTGATACTTTTCGATTTCTTCTGTGTAATCCAGTACCACTACACTTAATTTCGTCCCCAACGGATCAAATCCGTTCTTTCCTGTAAGCAGATTCTCCATTTCTTTCATTTATGTGTTCTTATATGCATTGTAATTGGCCGGTGATTACTGTTCTTTGCAAGTCTGGTCCGTTTATGAATGATGTCAAGTTAAGAAGGAAATTCTTATGAGATCTTAGAATTTATTTCTATGCATCAAACACTAAGAAAAAAATGGTAGTTCACGGATTCAATGTTTCTAAGCGATTCGCATTTCAGAATTTTGATGTAAAAACAATCGGTACGACTGATTTAGATTGCAGACTTCAACACCACCTCTTATAAATCAGAAGTGAAATCAGACTTCAAACTTCAAACTTCAATACCTCTTAAAAAACAAACGCAACCTAAATTTTTTTTTTGATTCATTCCTCATCACGTTAGTTTAATTCTTGCATCATGGATTCTTTTAATTCTTCTAGGGCTTTCACGTTAGGAATTCTCCTAGCCTTTTATGTGAGCATTGATAATCCACAGGAATTGACGATGGACTAAAACATAGATGTTTTTGCGTTTTTTCATTATTTATCAAACTCATCCATATTCGGTCGATAATATGCTTGGAGTACTAGCATATTTTTGACAACTACTACAAAACAAATTACTTTACCCACAAAAACTACACTTGGAAATTTCCGTCAGTGATTACCAACAGATCACCCAAAAAATACCAACAATTTAGTAGAATTCGATGTTTTTCAAGAAAATACCAGCGAATCACCACTAGAATTGGGTAATCATCTGTCACTTATTTGAATAACTTTTCTGACGGTTTTATGATGAATAATCGGGTACATTTGATATGGTGGACAGAGTGGGACATGACAAGACAGAACATACTAGTCCCACGTTTGGTGTAATTTTATGTGAATGGAACATGGACTAAGTACAACAAATCAGGGACAGGCGTGTCCCTCTTTCCCACAGAACTAAGTAGAACAAGCCATTTTCGACCATTTTACCACCGACCTAAGAGCATCCACAATGGTTAACTCTTTCAATGACTTTTTCTATCTATTCAACTAATCCAAAAAGTTCTTTTTAAGTTTACTTCACTGCAAAAAAAGTCTTTCAAAAAGGTTATAAAAAGAGATTAAGAGACACCAATCACAAAAAAGTTTTCTTCAAAAATCTTTACCAAAAAGTCATGTTATCAAATGCCAAAAATTCTTGTTGAAAGATTTTTAACATTTGAATAAGGTGGCGTTTGTTTTTTAAGAGGTGTTGAAGTCTGAAATTTGAAATCTGATTTCAGTTCTGATTTATAAGAGGTGGTGCTGAAGTCTGAATTCAGTTCTGATTTATAAGGGGTGGTGCTGAAAATCTGAAATCTAAATCAGTTAGACTCTTTGTTTTTTTGTAAACAGACAAACCATTTGAACACATAATTAAAAAATTGTTGGTTCCAGATTCCTTTAAACCGATTGTTAATTGAGAGTATTGAATCAAAGTGAAATGCGGAAGCAGATCAATTAACAATTTAAATTAATAGAACAGTAAACAGAATGAAGAACAAAGATTATGAAATGAATTACGCACAGTATTCTTCAAAATGTAAATGTATTTATCGACATTTTTACAAACACAATACAATGCTATTTATATAGATACTAAAACAGAAAGTCAAAATGCTAGCCAATTACAAAGTGCCATGTGTCATAAAGGGAGCGTCTAACAACAATTAGTTATAACAAGAAGTGTGTGTTGACATTTGTAGACATCTCTTCTTTGACTCATACTTTAATATCTAACATTCTCCCCCTAAGTATGAAGTCAAAAAAAAACTTTCTTCAGAGAGGATCAACAGCAGCAATGATACTTGAAATATTATTGATAAGCTCTCTGTTCTTCTGAAGCCCATCAAGTCTTTTCTCTATTTTCTTTGCAACTTCTGGATTTGTCGTGTCTAAGCCAGCATAGCACTTGATGATGTAGACTACCTCAGAAGAGTATTTGTGAGCTTCCTTGATGCGAAAGAAGCTCTTTGCATTTGGTCTTTTGAAGATGATTCCCTCTTCTGGTTCAGTAAGAAGTCTACCCACTCTGAATTTTCTTATCCCTTCAAGTTCCTCATTTGGTGCAGAGATAGCCAGATTATCCACTTTGAAATTTAATCCAACTGAAGTCGACTGCCTTTTGTATCTAATGTATGATTTCATACACGTAATAATTCTAGTGTAGGCAACCTGGTCTTGTGGATCTTTGCGTTCGAAAAGCCGAGTCTTCATAAATTCTTCCGGAAAAATGAGATCGAATTTGGATGGATGGACAATGATCATTATCACATATGTAATAACTCTTGTTGTTTGATCTGACTATCTCGTAGATTGTGTACCAAATGGGTGTATCTTGAAACTGCTTATGTTTCATGGCTGTTATTTTTGTAATTGGAGCAGTAGTGAAAACCGTCTTTCTGTCTTGTTTATGAGCCATGAAGTTATCTTTAACTTCACTGCTTACATTGTATTGGTTGGCGAAGTTAGGCATCATGAGATAAATCTTCTGATCTGTTGGAGCATACATGTGCCTTTTCTCAACTTCAAGTGTTGGAAGTTCAATGTTTCCAACAATGTTTCCAACTTTATTTAATTTTTCTTCAAATTCTCCTCTTCTGATCTCTTTCTGCTTCTGAGCGGCCTCTGCTCTGACTCTTGCTCTTTCTTCAGCTTCAAAATTTTGTCTCTGTAGTTCTTCTTTAAGTCTAGCCTTCTCTCTTTCCAGATTCTCTTTTTCAAACCCTCTCTATCTCTATTTGTTCTTCAACTATTAGCCTACGGCGTATTATCTCTTCTTACTCTCTTTTTCGGCTACGAACACTTCCTCATCCTCCTCTCTGGCCCTTTTAGCTCTTTCCTTTGCGGCTTTAGCTCGTTCTCGTTCTTCGTGAGCTCGACTACTTGACCCTTTCGGCGGAGAGCTCGGGATTCTCGCTTTTTCCCATAAGATCCAGAATGAACTTAGCTAGCTCTGGATCTCTGGTAGAGGACCAGAATGCGTAGCCAGAGGTGTTGGAGTGAGTGGCACTTGTTTTGAAGAAGAGGGTTGCTGTGATGGTGTTGGCGTTGAAGAGTCAGCAGTGGTCGTGTTTGTTTCTGGTGGTGTTTGTTTGGCTTGCTTAGGCTCAGAACCTTTCTCCCCCTTCTGAGAATCAGGATCCTGATCCTCAGAACGTTTTCTTTCGGTTACGCACTTCTGCAAGCCCTTTCTTCCTTGGCTTTCTTCTTTGAATTAAACGCCTCAGCAATAGAAGAAACCAGAGGCACAAGTTGAGATATAGTAGATTCGAGAGCAGCAAGTTTCTGGTCGGTTGAAGATGTGGAGGGCTTGGAAGAGTACTTTGAAGCGATGGTCGACATTCGCTCAAGAATAATCTTCTGGAAAGAGGCGAGGTCAGATTTCTTGACGAGCGTAGACCCAGAGGGATCATCAGAAGTAATGATGGTCTTGACAATCTTCTGTATATCGGCCACCAGAGAGCTGTAGTCTACAGAGGCACGTAGAGATTCTGGAAGTTGAGATATTGCCTCTGCATTTGCTTGAAGACCATTATTCAAGAGCAAAAGTTGTTCAGCAAAATAGGCCTTCTGATCTTCTTGAGAGGTACTCATTTGGCGCTGAAGATCTGCTAAGAGAGAGTTCTGCCTTTCAATTTGAAATTGAAGGCTCAGAAGAAGAGAATTATTAGTTGTGACGGATAATTTTAGATCTTCCACAGATCTCTGAATTTGATCAGCAAATGCCAAGAACGCTGCATTTGTGACAAAATCAGAAGATGTAACCGGTGCATCTCCAACACATGGAGCCCCTTTACCCTCGCGTTCAGAGGGGCCTTCTACACCTGTTTTGACGTTGAGTGTAGAAGGACTTCCAACCAGTCCTTGAGGGCTGTTATTCACAGGCTCCTCTTCGGTTGTTCTGACTGTTTCAACAGTATCCTCATCATCAGAGGATGAGGTGCTGAAGACAGTATGCTTACCTTGATGAAGTGTAAACACTCCGGTAAGGGGTGCATTCCTAGGCTGTAACCCCTCTGATGGGAATTCATTAGCATCTATCCTAGGAGAGGATGTGGACGCATCCTCTGTGCGTATTGGTATGTCAGTCACGGAGACATGAACATGTGGTGAAGGAAGTGGCGAGTTCTGGGGCGAATGAACTCTTATATTATCATCATCATCCTTTTGGGAGGATGATGAAGTGGAGGTGCTTTCCCGGATGAATTTGATTCGGAAGAAGAAGAAGTATCCTGCGAACGGCCGGTTTCTAGGTGGTTTGAACCGGGGTTCTAAGTCAATGAGTGGAGACGTGGTGACGTCAACCTCAGAAGTTGTGGTTGCCCTTTGGGGAATTGGAGAGGAACACTCATATGTGTCTCTGAGGACATCTTCTGTACCTTCATGTAATAGAAGGTCGGCATGGGTAGAAGCACTCGGATGTTCACTCCTAGTTTTTCAAGCTCATGCTCACCGGACCCCCGACCACCTACACCTGGCTCTAAGTGCTGCGGGGTAGGAATTCTCGTTCCGAGAAAACCATAGAGCTTCTATAGATTTGGAGATTAGAAGAGCTAGATTGGATTAGGTTTAGCATGTACCTGGATAGTTCTGCGGGTGCGGAAGTAGCCGATCTTTGTCGATGGTTGATCGATGGGAGCTCATTGATGCAATTTTGCGGAATGGCCGAATCGGGGAGCTTCGAGTGCCCCAATTGCGGGGATGAGTGATGAGAGATAGAAATCGTGGGAACATGAGTCTTGGTAGTGGCTTCCACGACTTTGATGGAGCACCTTAGTGTGCACATGCTTTGATCTCTTGGAAGATGAGACTTGCATAGTCCAAGGGTCGATTGAAGAACATCCCATACATAATCGTCGAATGTTTCGGCTAGCTTGATCCAGAGAACCTATTTTGCCGGTTAGGCTCTTGTTGAGTATGGAGACGAGTAGATTCCACATTGGGGGCAACTTCTTCCTCTTGAATTCGGACAGCCTGGTAAGAGGTTCATTGTAACCCAGAAGATTGATGAAGGCTAGGAGGGCTTCTGTGGAAGGGTTTTCTTCTAGGGCAGGATTGGGAATGGTTTGCCCGTCGACTTCGATCACTGATAGGGGAAGATGAAAATATTTGGCGAGTTTTCTTTTGGTGATTGGGATTTGAACAGCAATTTCCACTTGTGCAGGATGGGTGACAGAACCGGCGAGTGTTTCATCATTTTTGATGATCATTGTTTGCCACAGTTCTTGGACATAGATTTCAGGGATGTTTGGGTTGGTTAGGGTTAGGGCTCGATTCAACTCGGTCTTGTTGTAGAAACTCGATCATGATGCGAAATTCCGGTTGATAAGTGTTAGGGTTGAGCAGTACCTGCACATTGTTCGCCTTCAATGGCAGTTTCACAATGGGAGTACTATCAGCAGTGGAATCGATGATTCTTTCTTCATCATTGTTGGAAGGATGGGCACAGTTGGAAGCCATTTTGAAATATTGAATGCTTGACAGTTGAACACTTTGTCTTTGCAATGAGAATAAACACTGATTTAGGGAATTTTTTTATTTTTTTTTTTGCGAGGAAGAAGATGAAGGTGGAAATTGGGGGTTTTATGTGAGAGAGAAACTGTAGAATGGGAAAGGGTTATTCAGTTTGGGGAGAAACAAAAAACGGTTCATTTGAGCTGAGGTAAGCACGCGGGTATACACATGCAGGGTTTCGATTGGAGACACGTGTACGACGAGACACATGTATGATGATGATTTAGTAGCAGATGCGATTTTTCTTAAAAGCAGAAATAAACAAAAGTAATAAAAAAATCTGTTTAATTAATCAATTAATTTTGAATTAATTGAATAAACACAGAATTTAATCTTAATTTTATTTATTTAAGTTTAAAAATCAGTCAAGTGAGAACAAAAATCACATGAGAGTTTAGTTTCTATAAAAGAATAATAAAGAAGAATTTGCATTAAACATATAGATTTAAACAACCTTGGAGGCAAGAGTTGATTGAATTTATATATTTAATGGAAATTATAAGAATTATCAATTTATAGAAAATTTAGTTGAAAAACATGTCGACTTGATTTATATTTTAAAAAAAAATTTTAAATGAATCAAAAGTCTAAGAGACCTTGGCGGCAAGAGAAACTCAGAGCAGATAGATTCAAATAAAATTTAAGTAAAATAGTAAATCAGAAGACAAACAACCGAGTTAGACTTAGACGAATATCTTCTTCATTGTGAAACTCCCCGTGAATGGTAAACTCCCCTTGAATGGTGAACTCCCCTTGAATGGTGAACTCCCCCTTGAATGGTAAACTCCCCCTTGAATGGTGAACTCCCCCTGTAGTAGCTTCTTTACCTCGTTTCTCAATCTGTACTTTATGATATATCTTGAAAGAAAAATATTATTATGAAACAGAAAATCAGAGTAATTCAGAGGCTTCTGAAGTGTTCTGAAGAGTTCAGACAGCATCAGAGACTTCTGATGACTTCTAAAGTATCGTCAGAATAGTTCAGAGGCTTCTGGATGCTTCTGAAGAAATCATTGTTACATATTAAGCATTCCCAACTTGCTAATTAAGAAGTTAAAACGACTCTCATCAAGAGCTTTTGTGAAAATATCAGCAAGTTGATAATCAGTAGAAACAAAATACATTTCGATTGTACCCTTTTCGACATGATCCTTGATGAAATGATACCTGACATCGATATGCTTTGTTTTGGAATGTCAACCGGATTTTCCGTAATGGCGATAGCACTTTTAGAATCACATAGGATGGGAATCTTATCGTATATCGTACCATAATCTCGAGTTGGGTCTTCATCCAAATAACTTGTGAACAACAACTAGCGACGGCAACATATTCGGCTTTCTGCCGTAGATGTGGATACGCAGCTTTTGTTTCTTGGATGTCCAACTTATAAGTCGATTTCCCAGAAGTTGACAACTACCTGATGTACTTTTTCTGTCAAGCTTACAACCTGCATGATCAGAATCTGTATACGCCATTAAATCAAATCCAGAATTTTTAGGATACCAAAGGCCCAACGATGGTGAACCTTTTAAGTACCTAAAAATTCTTTTACAGCAGCCAAATGAGACTCTTTAGGATTGGCTTGATAACGAGCACAAAGACAAGTGGCAAACATAATATCGAGTCTACTTCTTTGTTAAATATAAAAGAGAATCAATCATTCCTCTATAGCCGGTAATATCAACGGATTTACCGGAGGAGTCGAGTCCTAATTTCATACCGGGAGAGATGGGTGTTTTCATGGATGATGAGTTTTGAAGATGAAACTTTTTAAGCATGTCGAAACATATTTTGCTCGATTTATAAAGATACCGTAGGTACTTTGTTTAACTTGAAGTCCTAGGAAGAAAGTTAATTCTCCCATCATACTCATTTCAAATTCAGTTTCCATCAACTTAGAAAACAAATCAACTTCTGTTTGATGAGTAGAACCAAATATTATGTCATCCACGTAAATTTGAACTATAGTTAACATACCTTTGCCTCTTTTGATGAACGAGAGTTGTATCGATTTTACCTTTTTCATATCCTTTGCCGATCGTAAATTTCGATAGTCGTTCATACCAGGCTCTTGGGGCTTGCTTTAGACCATACAAAGCTTTGTCAAGAAGATAAACATATTACGGATATCTTGCATCTTTGAAACCATCGGGTTGTTCGACATACACTTCTTCTTTTAGACATCCATTAAGAAATGCACATTTAACATCCATTTGGTAGACTTTGAAGTTTTTGTATGCGAGAGAGAAAGCCAAGAATAATCTTATTGCTTCTAGTCTTGCAACGGGAGCAAAGGTTTCATCATAATCGATACCTTCCTCTTGACGGTAGCCTTTAGCCACCAAACGAGCTTTATTTCTGACAACAATTCCATCTTCATCCTTTTTGTTCCTAAATACCCATTTTGTGCCAATAGCAACTTTGCCTTTTGGTAAAGGAACAAGACGCCAAACTTTATTTCTTTCGAATTGAAGTAGTTCTTCCTGCATAGCATCCACCCAAACTTGGTTCAACTAAGGCTTCATGTACGCGTTTAGGTTCGATCATACTAAGAAAATTAACAAAGAATGCTTCATTTGCGGTGGCGGATCGTGTTACGACCCCTCGGAAGGACTACCAATTATAAGATGCGGTGTGTGAGATTTAGTCCATTTCGTCATTACGGGTTGAGAAATTGAATGGGTTGTTTCATTTGACGAAATGATTTCATCTGGAAACACAAAATCTTCGTTATTTTCTTCTGTATGTCCTTCTGGTATCTGTTTTGTCACCTGTTCTTGTGTCTCCCCCTCAGATGATGAAACAGAAGTAGCTTCTTGACTGGCAGATGTAGTAGTGGGAACTTACGGAAAAATAGACGTGACGGAGGAAACGGAAGAAGCGGGACCGAGGAGAGAGTAATGCACGAGGCTTGGAGAATATCTGGTATCTGCAAATGTGGAGGTGATATAGCTTCTGACACAACTTCGTCGCCCAGAAAATCATGAAAAATAGCATCAATCTCGGATTCTCTGGAACCTGAAAGATAGTCAGAAGTAACAGTATTAAGCTTGAGTTCTGAAGTAGAGTGTTCAGAAGTCAGTTGAGTGTTATCATCGAAGTCAATGTTGATGCTTTCCATAACGCTTTTGTTCGTAAGTTAAAAACTCGGAAAGCTCTTGAATTTAACGAGTAGCCTAAAAATTTAGCTTCATCGGACTTTGGATCAAATTTGCCAAGATTATCTCTGTCGTTTAAGATAAAACATCTGCAACCAAAGATATGAAAAAATTTTACAGATGGTTTTCTTTTATTAATCGACCATAAGAGGTTTTGAGATGCCTCTTGACAATAATTGAACGGTTTTGAGTGAAACAAGCAGTGGCGACAGCTTCGGCCCAGAAGTGGATTGGGAGACCAGAAGCTGCGAGCATCGTTCTGGCTGCTTCAACCAAGGTTCCGTTGCGACATTCAACTACACCGTTTTGTTGTGGAGTGCGAACGACGAGAGAAGTTTTGAGTAATTCCTTGTTCAACAAGATACGATTCAAGCTTGGCGTTCTTGAATTCTGTACCATTATCACTTCGAAGCTGCTGAATCTTCTGATGTAGAAGAACTTGAATTCTGGTCATCATATTTTGTAGTACCACTGGGACTTCTGACTTTTGACGAACGAAAGCAAGCCAAGTATATCTGGAAAATTCATCAATTAGTACCAGAATATACTTTTTACCAGATAGACTACGAATTGCAATTGGACCACAGAGATCCACATGTAATAATTGCAGAGGTCTAGTACAAGAATGATCACTTTTTGTTTTATGAGATGCTCGTTTAATTTTGCCCATTTCACATGCAGGGCAGAGGTGATCTTTTTGAAAATGAATATCTGGAAGTCCAGATACCAGTTTGTTTTTAACAAGCATCTCAAGATTATTAAAATTTAAGTGAGACATTTTATGATGCCAGAGCCACGCAACCTCACTCTTTTTGGAGATGAGACATAAAGTTTCCTTACCATCCTTAGAGGTAAAATTCATCATATACAAGTTACCTTTCCTGTCTGCTCTCCAAAGTTCTTCACCTGCCTTAGAGAATAAATAACAATGTTTTTCATCAAATACTACTAGTATTTTAGAATCACAAAGTTGACTTACACTAAGGAGATTATGTTTCAAGCCAGAAACATGAGCTACCTTTGATAAGGTGATATTACCTTCTTGTAGAGTTCCGTAGCCTTTTATTTGACCCTTACCATTATCACCAAAAGTTACTACTCCACCTGATTTGTCCTTGAATTGGGATAGTAAATTTTGGGATCCAGTCATGTGCCTCGAGCATCCAGAGTCAAGATACCAGATATGCACACGCTGTTTCTGCAATAAAAAAAAATCAGAATTTCTTAGGTACCCATCGCATAATGGGTCCTTTTATGTTAGCTTTTGGAGTATGCTCGTTTTTTGATTTAACAGAAGGTAAAGACTTTATTTTTGGTTTTTGGTTTTTTTGAGTTTTATTTTTTTTGTGACAACCATATTTTGAATTGGAATGATCAGAGATTTGCGAGAAAAATTGTTTTAACTTTAAGAACAGTGAAAAACATTCAGAAGACTGAGACATAGAAGATTGAATTGAATTTTCATTGCGAGAATGGTAATTACAATTATTCTTTCTAAAGTCTTTTCTAGTATTAGTTGTTCTAGAGAACCTATCTAGACTAGACTTTTGTTTTAGTTCTGGCGTTTTCTTCTCTGTGTTCTTCCTCTGATCTACTTTTGCAGAAGCTCTGTTATTTACTGAAAAAGGAACATAAGAATTAGAGGATTTCCATTTGCCTTTTTGAATATTAGTAAACTTCGGAAGAGTAGAGTTTAAAATCTTTTGATTTTGCACTTTGTTTTTGAGTTCTGCCTCTTTCTCAAGTTCAAGACATGTTTTGGCTTTGAGACACATATCGAAGAAGTCTGGATGTATAGATACTGATTTTCTCGGTTCTGGAACAGAAACAGGAAGAATAGGTATACCACTTGAAAGTTTAGCACAATCTCTATCAGAAGCTCTGATTTCTTGAGATTTATCAGTATACAAATAATCATCCTTTTTATCAATAATTTCTGAATTATTTGTGATAACTTTTGATGATTTAAAAGAATTTATTTCTAAATTTGAAATGTAATTTTCAGAGTTATCAAAAAATTCTTCATCATTATTGTCATTCTCCCATGGATACGTAATCTCAGCCAAACTTTCTTGAGTTTCAGAAAGATGTAAATCTTCAAATGAACAGGGAGAGATCTCTGGATGATTCTCACAAAGAGTTTCATTTCTAAAACACTTGTCCAGAGTAGAGAGAATATCGTTTTCAAACATAAGTCGTAGATCTTCCTCTGCTTGACTTGGAACAAAAATATCTGCCTCTGGATTCAAAATTGTATGTTTATTTGAACCAAAATTGAAAATATCATCTTTCTTCTGAACTTTATTTAGATCAACATTTGTTTTACAACAATATTCAATATTTTCGAATTGAAGTTTGCTTGTTTTATGATGATTTTCATATCTAGATTTTTTAAAAATAGATTTTTCATACAAAATTGGAAACTTTGGCTTCTGTATTTGTCCAACACAAAAAACGTATTTCGGATCCGACCTTTTCTTACACGTGTAGGGATCTAGGTCCTCGAAACCAAGTCCGGATCTTCCTACTTGTGTGTTAATTTTGTCATGAACCTTGTGCATCCGGATATGTTATAATCGTAGCTTTTTTGTTGAAGTTCAATGTGTAAAAATTATCTCT
Source organism: Silybum marianum (assembly GCA_036898165.1). NCBI lineage: Eukaryota > Viridiplantae > Streptophyta > Magnoliopsida > Asterales > Asteraceae > Silybum > Silybum marianum. Next base: position 17,163,054 of record CM072530.1, on the reverse strand, counting down.
CTTTACGAAAATAGTTTTTAAGTGCTACGTAGTTGAGTCTATCACTCTCTTTGTCTACGATTTCTTTCTTTTTTCTTCCGTAAGTTTATTGAGATTCAAAATTTCCTTTTTAAGTTTTTCTTCGTAAAGTTTTAAACTCATGGAAATTGTTTCCTTTGCGATATTTAATTCGAGTTTTTCTTCGTAAGTAAATCCATTTCTCTTTTGAAAATATCTCTTTCCCTTTTGATTGTAGAAGGAGTTTTCTCGGTACTTTTTCGTAATTTCTTTTCGATTGTGAGTTTCGCTTTAGTTCCTCAAAATTGTTTGATAACATCACAATCGTTTGTTCAAGCTCGGATGATCCGGAGAAATTACTAACTTAGGTGACTCGGAGGGTTGATCCTCCGATTCGTTTGTGTTTGCCATTCCACGAACATGGCTTCATCACCGCCGGATTCATCTTGCACCCGAGTTTTCTTTTTACGCAAAGTGTGCTCTTTCGGTGACATTGTACTTATATTTGTTTTTGTAATAAGTCTTATCCTTTTCCGGAGCTCCTCGCAATCTCTCGAGTAATGTCGGGTTTGCCACATACGCGCGAGACATCTTTCTTCCTTTTTAATTCTTCTTCTTTCTTTTCTTCTTCTTGTTTTCTCTACTCTCTGTACTTCTTGTTTAGGAACATAGGGACGATCAAATCGTTTATTTCCTTTCAAAGACCTATTTCCAAAACGATTAGTAAATTGCTTGGTTATTAAAGCCGGAGAGTCGGCAAACGCTTTAATTTCATCATCGATTCGAGTCATCTTCTGGAGCGAGTCTACGATATGAAGGCCTTCGATTTCTTCCTGTCATCACTTCGTCTTTCCGATTCCTTTTGTTTCGAGATCAAAGCCGGAGGACCCCGATGTTTGTTCTTTTCTCGAACAACTTCTTTTTCATGAGCTTGCGATGTACCGAATACATCATGCGGCGACCATTGTTCAAGATCCCGATTGGCTTGTAGTGACATGGATAGATTTGACCATTCGGGGTTTAACCTTTTGAGAAATAGAACATTGTTGTCTTCCTTTGATCTAACAATGTCACATCTCTTGCGAGAGATTAATCGGATTGTTGAATCGATGAAATGTTTGTTCCGTAGATTCATCGATCGGTGCTTGAAAACTATTATATTCATTTAGAGCTTGGGCTCTTCTTGTTCTTTTTCATTTTCGCACCACCTTCTAAGAGATTCTCCGAGTTGATCCCATAAATCTTTTCTTTGTGTCACATGAGTCCGAGAGATTGAAAAATCTCATTTGGAATGGCCATTATCAACAGAGACTTAGCTTTCTTAGCTAATTCCACCTTAGCTTTTTCTTCATCGGTCCGGTTATTCCTTGACTTCGAACCGATCTTGCTTGGTACCTCATCCGAATTTGCGGTGGTGGAATTCGGGAATAGTAGTGGTGGGAACAAACGGACCGTTTTGAATAATTGGATATAACTCAGCATCCAATCCCTCATAGAAGTTAACCATTCGAATCTTCCATTGTGGGTATTCATCACGTACAAGAGTTGGAGGTTTAGTCAGGGACCCAGACGTATAAACAGCATTCAAGCTCGAATTTGTCATTTGAGTATGATAGAAGAGAAAATTTGAAGATTTGAAAGAAATTTAGAACAATTAAATCTCAAGAAGAACAGGTCGATAATATCACTGTTTCTTCAGATTACAAAATGAATGACTCAATTTAAGAGAAGATTGTTAACGATTTAACAAAATTTCGTAAAACAGAGTGGATTGATAAACAAATTTTGAATCTGAGAAAATACTGTTCAATTGAAAGGAATTTCTTCAATGGAAGTGATCTAATAATCAATAGATTGATTAGAAGGCTCTGATACCAATTGTTGGTTCCAGATTCCTTTAAACCGATTGTTAATTGAGAGTATTGAATCAAAGTGAAATGCGGAAGCAGATCAATTAACAATTTAAATCAATAGAACAGTAAACAGAATGAAGAACAAAGATTATGAAATGAATTACGCACAGTATTCTTCAAAATGTAAATGTATTTATCGACATTTTTACAAACACAATACAATGCTATTTATATAGATACTAAAACAGAAAGTCAAAATGCTAGCCAATTACAAAGTGCCATGTGTCATAAAGGGAGCGTCTAACAACAATTAGTTATAACAAGAAGTGTGTGTTGACATTTGTAGACATCTCTTCTTTGACTCATACTTTAATATCTAACAAAAATAATAATTAAAAAAGGAATAAAAAATAATCAGTTAAATAATATTTAAAAGAGAAGAAAAATTGAACAAAACTGTAATCTAAGATTCGAACCCTGGTTCTATACTACAGCTAATTGCTAATAAAGGTAGTTAAACCACTAGGACAACCCCACTGTTTGTGTTTTGTTTCTATCATAGTATATATAAAGGAGAACGATTAGGGGGGCTCAAAACCATCCCGTCCCCCTATCAGTCTCGCTCTCTCTCTCTCTCTCTCTCTATATATATATATATATATATAGAGAGAGAGAGAGAGAGAGAGGAAGGTTCAAATGAAACTTTTGATTTTTAAGGGACACATTATGGACCACATACGATGTGGGTCTCACATAATATTAAATCATTTCTGATTTAATATGATTTAATATTGAATTAGAAATGATTTAATATTATGTGGGATCCACATCATATGTGGTCCACAATGTGTCCCTTTGTGTCTTTAAAGAAGGGTGGTTCTCGTATGATCCCTCCCCTATATATATTTATATATAGGGTTGATTTCAATTACAAACCACTTGATTTAAACAAACTATACAAACTCAATCTTCACCACAAATTAATTTGATCAATGGTCCTAAACGAAGCGGTGGCATAATAGTAAATTAATTGACATTTTCATTCAATTATGTAGATCCGAGAGCAAGCAAGGGTAGAATTGGTAATCTATGTCAACGTTCCTTATTTTTCACTCAATCAATTCTCTTTCCTCACCACTATGGGGCTGTTTGGTAGTTGTTGGATGGTATAGAGCTGGATGGTATTGAGGTCTGGATGGTATAGAGGCTCTGTATGATATAGTGCAGAATGAAAAATGGTTGTTTGGTAACTGCTCTGAATGGACAGTGTGAATATAAACAAATTACCATTTTAACTCTCTGTATGATACAGTCTGAATGGCTTCACAATATCAAATCTCTATTCTGTTTTAAAATCTTTATTCTGTCCCTACATGATGGCCTCACAAAAGGAAAAAATAATCAATATAGCTTGACATCAAATAAGAGACCCCAAATATGATAAGATAGCTTCCATAAACACTAGCTTTTGCAATCAAGTACCCTCAAACAGAAAACTCATAAACCAAGAAAGAAATCGAGAGAAAACTCATAAACCATGAAAGAAATCGAGTAGAAAACTCATAAACCAGGAAAGAAATCGAGTAGAAAACTCGATAAAGCAAGAAAGAAATCGAGAGAAAACTCGATAAATCAGGCAAGAAATCGAAAAGAATAGTGGAAATCGGTACCTGAAGGGTCGCACACGGTGGCCGGAGGTGTCAGCACACGGTGGCCGGTGGCTGGAGGTGTCAGCACACGGTGGCCGATGGTCGAAGGTGTCGCACACGATGGTCGGTGGTCGGTGTCGCACGCAGTGGTCGGTCGTGGAAGAGAAGTTCGTGGGAGGAGATGAGAGAATGGCACAGGTATAGAGGCGCTAAACAATTGAAAAGAGGGTATTTTGGGAAGATATGGAACTCTGAATGATTTCTCAAGGGATTAGGTTAGTTACCATCCAGTGCTTTTTGTTACCATACAGACCCCCATTTTTTTTTTGCCAAACACTTTTTTTCCTCCGCGCGATTCAGAGGTACCTCTGGATGGTTTGCAAGGCTTTTCCTTGGCAAAGTTGGTTTGCAAGACTTTTCCTACACCCAAGACCCAAGTTCAAATCTTGCTAGTGTCATTTTTTTAGCTTTTTTTGCTTATAATTTCAAATATATTATGTTTCTAAAAAACTGCACAATAAAAGACTTGAACCCAAGACCTCACGTATGAAAATCAATGAACTAACCAATAGACCAATTATAATGTTGTGAAAAATATCTCGACATTTTTTTTATAGATAAACGGTGCAACCGTCAAAAAAGTTGTTCAAATCAATGACAGATTACCCAAGGATTCTATGGGTGATCCGTTGGTATTTCCTTGAAAAACATCGGATTCTAGTAAACCATTGATATTTTTTGGGTGATTTGTTGGTAATCACCGACTAAAATTTCTAAATGTGATTTTTGTGGGTAAAACTAATTTGTTTTGTAGTAGTTGTCAAAAACATGCCAGTACTCCAAGCATATTATCAACCAAATATGAATGAGTTTGATAATAAAAAGAACTCAAAAACATCTATGTCTTAAATAATACGTCGTTGGTATCCATCGGTAATTCATGCGGATTATCGATGGTCGTAGAGAAGGCTAGGAGAATTCCTAACGTGCAAGCCTAAGAAGAATTAAAAGAAGTCCATGACGCAAGTGTGTCCAGACCCTCAAACTAACTTGATGAGAAATGAATGAAAAATAAAAACTTTTAGGTTGCATTTCCTTTTAAGAGGTGCTGAAGTCTGATTTCACTTCTGATTTATAAGAGGTGGTGCTAAAGTCTGAAATCTAAATCAGTCGGACTAATCCTATATTAGTTTCACAGATGATGTTGAAATAACTAACAATATCATATCTGCCATGTGAGTGTTAAGAGCATAATGTATTTCGTAACCATCCCAGGTTGGATTGTGAAACTTGTCTGTAATCATCTAAAGAATCCATAAACTATTGATCTTGTGTGTGGGTTTTGGAACTTTTCATTATGTAGCTGCAATAAATAAGTTATTATTAAGTTGGGCATGCACTGATGCTACTTTTTAGTTACAGGTTGGCGATTCTAATTAGAATGTGGCTGATGGAATAACCCTATATTTGAATGTAGAATTAATGTGTGATAGACCATTAGTAGTTGGACCTTTAATAACAATATGGATCTATAATGTTTTATGGCTGCAATTCACTTATTTTCCAATATCATGGTATGCATCATAAGGACTTGGACTTTTAATTGGGCATACCTTTGACAACAATTGTGGTTTCATGAAGTGAACTTTTTCTACAGTACCAAAAGCAAAGGAAACCAAGAACAACAAGAAGATGATGTAGCTGCCCTGATCTTAAGTTAAGATGTCTACGTAATTTGTGTTTGTTGTTTCATCGCATGTTCTGTTCTTTGATATTTTGCAAATGTTTTACTCCATTGCTTGAGTTTTGGAACCTTATGTGAGATTATTATTGTTCCATTTTAAGTTACCAAAGTCCGAGTTTTGGAACCGAACATAAGGTCCACCTCATTTGTGTCTTGCAATGTTTTAAAAAAAATTGTGTTCCAACATATATCTGCTATAATGAATTCTAAAATATAAATAAAAAATTAAAGAATGTGGAAATCTTTAAAATTTGGAGAAATTTTTAAAACCCAAGATTTAAGAGAGAAAAATAATATTTTAATTTTTCCCACCAACAAGAGTCAATGAGATTAAATGTTTAGGAGAGGGAAACAATATCTATCAGATGTTTTGCATATTTTAATAATATAATGAATGTTAAAATCTCTAAAATAGAATAGCCTATGGAGTTGGATATAACTTTTTATAAAGATTACCTGATTCAAACCATGCTTCTGAGTTACATGTGCTTTATGAATGAGCATATGTTGGATGATAATGTGTATAGGAGACGGTTACACCTGTTTTCTTCTTTTTTGTTCATATGTTTTGGCCTGGTATGACTTTAAGTATTGTGGATTTATGGTCCTTAACGAATCTCTTACTGATCATATCTTTTATTTTGAGTCTAAAAAATCAGTAACAAGCAGCAGCATGAATCGTCTTAAAAACAATAACAAACACCAACAGAAATCGGACAGCTGCAAAAAAAAAGTCTAAAAATTAGTAACAAACAACAACATAAACCGTCTAAAAATTAGTAACAAATGGCAGAAATCGTGAGATGAGGCAGAAATCGTGAGATGAAGCATAAATCGTACAACAAACAGATTTCATAAATCTTAATATGAAGCAGATTTCATAAAACTAAGCAGAATTCAGAAACATTTGACCTAAATCGCAGCAGAAAACAAAAATCGTAATAGAGAAAAATGGAGAGAAAAACCATACCTGTTTGCAGTCAATCGATGAAGAAGACGAAGAAGTCGTGAGAGGAGAGAAATAGTCAAAAATGAAAAGTATGCGGCTAGGGGTTTAGAATTGTAACGACAGTATTTTTGGTATACAATGTTTGTTGGTATTTTTGGTATACAACTTATTGACTTATTCCAGTGTGGCACCGGTGATAAGTCATTTTGAATGTTTAGGTAAAACAACTTATCCGGTGTCAAACCGGAAATAAGTTGTTTTCTAAGAAGTAAAAAATTTAACTTATGAGATTTTCATAAACACTTTTCCACACCGGTAATAAGTTATAAGTGAATAAGTTCATCCAAACACCTTCTTATTATTTTTCTGGTTTATAAAATTTTCAATATTTTCTTGTTAATATATCAATAATTTCGATAGGAGATAACCAACTTTTTAGTAGTGATTAGAACAAATTCGTTTAAATAAAACATTCTTGGGGTTCTTTTGCATTTAGTTTAATCGTTTGCACGTAGATTTTATTTGATTTCTAGTTATTTTTCGTGTAATCGTCGTTGGGGATATTACATTTGTATTTTTATGGTTTGGTCGGGTTTTGACAGGTATTTTATATCGAAATCACGAACATGGATGAAGATGGATTTTAAAGCATTTGATCAACCTCATGTGATGGAGCAATTCAAGAAAAATGACAAGGTTGGACCAAATGTAAAGAAATAAAATCATCAAAGCAAATTTGGAAGGAAAATAAATCTAAAAGGTGGATTTTGAAAAGTGCTACAAAGTTGAGGGGTTGAATTTTAGTAATGATGAGTATTTGTTATTTAAAATATTTTAACCCTCGTAGGACACAAATTTATATCTACTTTCGTAGGACAGAAATTTTGAAAAAAAAGCTTTATATAAAACAAATATTTTCTCATTCTACGTCCCTAACTATTTGCATGTTAGGACCGTAGTCATTAGCCAATTCGGTCTAAGTCGATAATCAAACTTTTATTCATATTTTCAACTAAACATTAGATTAAAACCAATTTATCACAAAACAACTTTCGTTGGTTGAAATCAATCAATTAAAATCTAATATTCGTTTTAAAAAACAATTGATTAATCCCAAAACTTTTACCCAAGACAACATAAAAATAACAAAGTATGGAGAAAATGAAATGTTACCACGGGTGTCGAATGTCGGATGAGAATATGTCACATTCTCTCTTCATCGTTGATCCATCGCAAAAATTGCTTCTTCATCTATCTTCATCGACTCAAAGGAGATGAGAAAAAAATACAAATCTAAATCATCTAAACCTAACTAAAACATAAACTAAAGAGTAAATTACACTTTTGGTCCTTTATCTATGCTCGCTTTTTGTTTTGGTCCCTCCAAAGGTAAAAGTACATTCATGGTCCCTCAAACGAGTTTTTGATAACACTCTTGGTCCCTCCGGCTGACGCCATCCATATGGCTGCCGTTAGGCGTCCCATGTGCCCCTCACATGAGGGGCATTTTCGTCTTTTTACCCTTTCTTCTTCATCCTCCAGCCTCTTTCCTTTCCAACCAAAAACACCACCACCAACTACCATGACTGCAACCTGCTGCTCTCAAACATCAATCTAAAATATAAAACAAAACCAAAACCATTCATACAACTCAAAGCTCAAATCTCAAGAACATTTATATAATTATACAACTTAAATCTCAAAAACATTCATATAAATTATACAACTGAAATCTCAAGAACACTCCTATAAATCTAAACTCAAGAACATTTAAAAACAATTTTTGAGATCTGATTCATATTGTATACAAAATTATCACCCAAATACAAATACAAATCCCTAAATCAAATGTCTAAAATTATCAACAGAAATTGCAACCCTAAATCAATCAAATAGAGATTTGTTGATCGAAACCCTAAACAAAATTGAGCCCCTAAACAAAATTGGAACCCTAAACAAATCTTTTTTTAGACATTTCACAGCAAAAGGTCTCCTGCCAGAAAAAACAGCAGATGCCAAGGTTTGCCATGAGAAAACCAGTCCACGACACAGACTCATTTTTCAAAAGAACTTTAACTGACTTCATATTTTACATTCGGCTTTTCCACATATTTTATCTTCAAAAGAAGGGGACAAATCTGGTAAAAAGAAGGGAATGGAAACACATCTTGATCTGCATAACAGCATCGAGAAGAAACGGAAGCAGATCTAGGTCAGTAGCATCATCGGAGAGTGAGTGGAAGGATATCATTGAGTTCATATATCATCTTCTCAACTTCATCTGGGTCGGTATATCAATCTTTTTTCTTGAATGGCGGTGGTGGTGAAGGGTCGCCAGAAACAGTACGAAGGTGGGGGGTCGCCGGAAAAGTACGAAAGTGGGGGGTCGCCGGAAAAGTACGAAGGTGGGGGTCGCCAGAAACAGTACGGGAAGGAAGGTGAAGGTGCTTCGTTGGCGTTGGTCTTTCACGCCGGAAATGGAGTTGATCTGGTGGTGATGGTGGTGGTGGTGGTGGTGGTGGTGGTAGGGGTGGAGGATGAGAAGGAGTGGTGAAACTGATTTGGTGATGGAAAAGAGTTGGTCTAGGGTTTTACCTTCAAAGGAGATTGGATCTTAAGCTTATTTATTTTTAAAGAAAAATATTTTTTTAAGTATTATTATATTAATATTGTAAAAGGGAAATTTAGGGAAATCCGAAAAAACGAAAATGCCCCTCACGTGAGGGGCACATGGGACGCCTAACGGCAGCCATATGGACGGCGTTACCCGGAGGGACCAAGAGTGTTATCAAAAACTCGTTTGAGGGACCATGAATGTACTTTTACCTTTGAAGGGACCAAAACCAAAAAGCGAGCATAGATAAAGGACCAAAAGTGTAATTTACTCTAAACTAAATTAAACAATTCAAATTAACAAAAACTAAAGAAAACCTAAAACTAAAAGAAAAACACAAGAAGAAAAGAAAAGAAAGAAACGGCGTTTTAAGCCGTGGGAAGAGAAGAGATGAGATCAAAACCTAAAAAATAATAATATTTATAAAACAAAACTTCCAAATCAGCCCCTCTTCTTTTTAGCCTTTTCAAAGATGCACCCTTAGCTTCTATTTCTTTCATAAACTTTCTCTCTAACTTTGTCTTTCTCAATTTGATTCGCCAACAAAAATCCATCTTCGTTCTTGATCGCGTTTTCGGTATAAAATATCTGTCAAAATCCGACAACACCACAAAAGTACAAAATGTAATATCCCCAACGATGATTATACGAAAATCAACTAAAAATCAAATAAAACTACATGCAAACGACTAAATAAGATGCAAAATGCAATTATAAACCAATATGAATGCATGCTAAAAATGCACTTAACATTAATTTACAATTAACGTTACAAATTGATGGAATCGATGAAGGCAATAAAACAAACATACGTAAGTTAGGAGGTGGATTGTACAACTTACTGATGTCGCTTATTATCAACATAGACTTAGAAACTATGAGGAAATTCTCAGCTTTCAACGATTACTGAAAATAATCACTGAAGGTTGTTGCTAAAGGTTTATTGTTGACAACTTTCAGTTTGTTGACAACTTTCAGCTGTCCCTTATATACAATTACATTCTATTATATGCAATTTTTAACAATAATTACAATGATATTATTGTTATAATAAAAGCTTATTATTAATAATGTATTTATTTAGTTATAACAAGATTTTATAATATTCAAATAAGATTAAATAATTGGAATAAATATATGTAAATATATATTTGTGTGTAAAATAAATATACAATGAAAAATAATAATAACTACAATCTTTAGTGGGATTATGTAACATCCGTAATTTCGGACTCCTTATTAGATCAGTTCTTTTTCTGAAAAAAAATAAGTTGTTTGGTGTGTGTTTTTCGTATAGGAACCATGAGATTGAGTTTGGGATAGCCTCGGTGATCATGTTTTTCGTATAGGAACCATGAGATTAAGTTGTTTGGTGTGTGTTTTTCAAGATTCAAGATTCAAGGTTCCTTTGGAGTGTTCTTTAAGTGTTCTTCACCATTTCCACCAATTTTGGAGATTTTCTAGGGTTTACCTAAACTTAGCCTCGTGAGTTCAAATCCAAATTTTATAAACTCAAATACTTGTTATAAATGTTGTATTTACTAATCTTAAGCTTATGATTTCAAGTATTTTGTATTTGGGTTAAGTTTGGAAGTTTTAGATCACAATGAAAAATTTGGGTATTTTGTTCTAATGATGAAATGAGTATCGTAGAAGGGTTTTAATGCTTGGAAATGTTCTAAAATGAAATACTCTTTGATGGCACCAAAATGGTTTGACCTAATTTTCGGTAAAATCCGCATTTCGACGGAATGGTTTATGAAAAAGTTTTCAATGCTTGGAAAACTAACAATACGTCTTGGTTTGATGTAATTGATTATAGACTAACCAGTCATGGATTTATAGGCATAAGAGTCTAAGTTTATATATCGTGGAGGATAGTCTAAATTATTCTTTTAAATTGGAAATTGACATTGTGGAATTTGCGTGTTATTTCTCGACTATCCTTTCACTCACTCGGAATTCGCATTGTTGAATTTGCGTGCGATTCTTGAGAGAAGGCATGTGTACAACTGATCATCGTACTGGAATTTGGCAGATGTCTTGGATTGCATTGTGGAATTTGCGTGCAATCCTTTGTGCCGCCCCGTAACATTTGTCATGGCCTGCATTTGTGTCCCGTCACAACAAATGGTATTTCGGGTTTCCCCCGATTGTTTTAAAAAGACCCTTGCTCATCAAGAGTAAGCTTTCAAGTAAAGTTAAATGGGATAAAGTGTACCGTATCTTTATTTAAAATATTTTACTGTTTGTTCTCACTAGGCGTAAGCCTAACACTTGATCTTAAATGTTGTTTAGCAGGTGATCGGGTTAATGGGGCTTCTTAGGAAGGAGCGGAGTGGCATGCTATTGAAGGCACTCTTTTTGGGATTACACATTAGAGTGTAATTATTGGAGATTATAGAACGATTATTTTGAGGATATTAGTAACATCCGAATATAATCTATATTCTGATTTGTATAGATTAATAGGTTGTTATTTAGTATCCCTGTCTTGATGTAAACTCCTATACTCTTTCCCTATCTATTGGGTAATTTTATATACTTTCGCATTTATTTTTCGGTTTAATTTTGTTCTAATTTTTAGGGTGTTACAAGTTGGTATCAAAGCTATAGTTTAAGCGAACTAGGTATGAACGTAAGATGCTTAGACTTAAGCTGAGACTTTAAGTATTATATTGTGAGTATGGGTAGACACTCTTGAGATAGGAGAGCTTTAGAGTCGATGGAAATGCACTAACTATGAAATATGACTTTCGTAATAAGGATTCTCATATGTATGATATATTCAAAATATCACCTAGTTAATGCTATTTTGGGTATATTGTTATGTGAGTATGCTTACTTTACTATAGTTACGATGATTGGTGAATGTGTTATACGTATTTATGTTAGCCCTGTCTAACTCCTATTTTATGTTTGTGGTCGACTGAGATGGTTAATACACGTAATAGATCGCGAAACAAAGCTGAGGGCGAGAATATCAGTATTTCAACTCCGGACCCACAAGTGGCAGCAGAGGCAATCCTTCAAGGGTGAAAGCGAAGTAACAAGATGAGTTCAGACTCAGTATATTGCAGACGTTTATTTCCATTTTAGCACAACAACATGAAACTTTTCTCAAGATATTCGAGGAAAGGGATGCTAGTAACCGAAGGCATGAGGCAACTACTGAGAGCATAATAGTGGGCTTCGGGGGAAACAGGACAGGTCTCATTACTGAAGAGACACCCATGACAGAAGTGAGAAGAACGTCAAAGGGTTATTCGTACAAGACCCTTTATGCTCCAAACCACCCGAGTTATCAGATAATCCAGTGGTTTATATAAAATGGTTACGAATGATTGAGCAAGCTTTTGGCTCGAGTGATTGGAAGAGAAGCAAAGAGTGAAGTTTTCTTTGCAGATGCTTAGGGGCGAGGTTTTAGCATGGTGGAACATCACCACGACTACCCTTGGACCAGTTATAGTCTTTATGCTCACTTGGGAAATATTCAAAGAAAAGGTTTTGGAAGGGTATTACAATGAGTAGACCTGGCAAACGTGTCGTTTCGGGTTCGTGTCGGGTTCAAGGGTTAAACGGGTTGAGAGTGCCTAACCCTAACCCGACCCGTTTAATTTCGTGTCGTGTCGTGTCAACCCGTTTAATGGTTAATGGTAAACAAGTTTTAGTTTGAGATGTCCTCAAAGATTTGCATGTTAGAGATCGAAGGAAATAAGTTTGGAGTAAACCTCATGCCTATGACAACAGGAGGATTTGATTTAATAATAGGAATGGATTGGTGGGCCGAGAATCATGCCGAAATTATTTGTTCCAAGAAATTGATTCGGATTTCCGTTATCGGATGGCGGTATAGTGGTAGTCTACGGGGAAAGAAGGAAGGGTGAAATAACATTGTTGACCTTGGCAAAGGCACGTAAGCGCTTAACCGAAAGACGTCCTTCATTTTTAGCATATGTTCTAGATGCTAAGTTGGAAAAGAAAAAGATTGAAGACGTTCGTATTGTTGGTGAGTTTCCAGATGTTTTTCCATAAGACTTGTCCGGTGTGCCACCCGATAGACAAGTAGAGTTCCGTATAGATATTGTACCGGGGGCCGCCCCAATAGCCAGAGCACCTTACCGGTTGGCACCATCCGAGATGCAAGAAATGATGTCACAACTACAAGACCTCTTAGAGAAAGGTTTTGGGAGACCAAGCTCATCGCCATGGGGAGCACAAATTTTGTTTGTAAAGAGGAAAATGGGACAATGAGGACGTGTATTGATATAGAGAACTAAACAAGGTAACCGTGAAGAACAAATACCCACTTCCAAGAATTGATGATCTCTTTGATCAACTTCAAGGAACGGGATGTTTCTCAAAGATCGATCTTCGTTCGGGTTATCACCAAGTAAGAGTGAGAGATGATGATGTAGCAAAGACGACGTTAGGACGCGTTATGGCCACTACGAGTTTCTAGTTATGCCCTTTGGTTTGAAAAATGCACCGGCGGTGTTCATGGATTTGATGAATCGAGTATGTAGGCCTTTCCTTGACAAGTCGGTGATTGTATTTATTGACGACATTCTCTTGTATTCTATAGATGAGTCGGATCACAAGCAACACCTCCGGGAAGTTCTTGAAGTTTTGAGAGAAGAAAAGTTGTACGCTAAATTCTCTAAGTGTGACTTTTTGTTGAAGGAAATCAAATTCTTAGGGCATGTTGTCACTCAATTTGGGTAAAGGTGGACCCCTCAAAAATTGAGGCAATGATGAATTGGGAACCACCTAAGAGTCCATCAGAAATCTGAAGTTTTCTAGGCTTGGCGGGTTATTATAGAAGATTTATTCAAGATTTCTCCAAAGTTGTTTCTTCTTTGACAGTTTTGACAAAGAAAAACGTGAAGTTTGTTTGGACCGAAAAGCAAGAGAAAGCCTTTCGGACTCTCCAAAATAACTTATGTGAAGACTTTGTGGTCTATAACGATGCATCCAAAATGGGTTTAGGTTGTGTGTTGATGCAAAGAGGCAAGGTGATTGCATATGCGTCAAGACAACTTAAGGAGCACGAGAAGAATTATCCTACACATGATTTGGAATTAGCGGCGGTGGTTTTTGCTTTGAAATTGTGGCGACATTATCTTTATGGAACCAAATGCACTCTATATACCGTCCACAAAAGTTTAAAGTATGTTTTTTGATAAAAAAAAGGAGCTAAATATGAGGCAACGACGTTGGCTCGAACTACTCAAGGACTAAGATTGTGAGCTACTTTACCACCCGGATAAAGCCAACGTGGTAGCGGATGCTTTAAGTCGAAAGGAGTACGGTAGTGGAACGCGTGTCGTGCTCACACGAATAGAAGTGGTATCTAGTTTGATTAACCGGATTAAAGTATCCCAAGTGGAGGCACTTTTGGAAGAAAACCTCAAGAGTGAAGTGATGGTGAAACAACACCTACTCTTGACGGAAGATGGTCGTGGTTTGAAGTTATTTCAAGGTCGTAGTTGGGTGCCCAAGACCGGGGGCAACCGCGAGTTACTTCTAGAGGATGCGCATAAATCAAAATATTCCATTCACCCAGGTAGCACTAAGATGTATAGAGACTTGAAATTTACATATTGGTGGCCCGTTATGAAGTTGGATATGGCCAACTATGTAGAAAGATGTGTAACGTGTTTGCAAGTGAAAGCGGAACATCAACGTCCCTATGGGAGTCTCCAATCTTTTGGAAATACCGGAATGGAAATGGGAGCATATCACAATGGATTTTGTGACAAAGTTACCAAGGACCACGAAGGGTCATGATGCCATATGGGTAGTAGTAGACCGTCTTACAAAAAGTGTTCATTTCTTAGCAATGTGGGAAGCCGGACCCGTTGACAAACTTGCTAAGTTGTATATAAACGAGATTTTCTCAAGGCATGGTGTTCCTTTGACCATTATGTCGGACCGTGATAGTCGTTTCACTTCCAACTTTTGGGACTTCGGTTCGAACGACCGATGGATATAGGAAATTTTGAATGATTGGACTTTTGGGTCATTTCGATTTAGTTACGTGATGATCCTCTAGTATCATCAATCTTTGGGTTGGAAATTTTTATGCAATTGTTTGCCCCGAGGAGTGTTTGGCTTGACGTCAATATTGGTTGTTCTTAGGGATATACGGCTTTAGAGCGATTGGAGCACTCCGGTTGAATTCCAAGTAGTGTTGAAGGCCATAAGTGGTGATCTTGAAAAGAATAAGTCGTAATAATTGTTATTAAATACTAGAAATCAATTGAGTTACTAAGGAACCTTGAGAGTTCTTTAGAGTGTAGCATGTTTATGATAGACGAATTTTCAGTTACGTGTCTGACTAAGAGTTTTGTCGAGAACATGGCAATAGATCCTTAAGGGTATTGAGATGGAGGAACTCAGAATAAATATCCAAGGAAACCTTGAGTGAGGTTAGTGTCTTGGAGAAGTTTAATTAGTTAGAGTGAAGTTTTGATGCCGTAGTGGAGACGGCTAAGTGAAGTCGAAGCTACCGTGAAGTGGTATGAACCACCTAAGGTTGGGAGGTAACTAAAATCTTGGAGTCGATGTTTGATTCATTAGAATTCAACGTGAGCATTCTATTGTAAGGTTGGGAGGATTGTAACACCCGTAATTTCAGACTCCTTATTATATCGGTACTCTTTCTGAGAACAAATAAGTTACTTGGTGTGTGTTTTTTGTATAGAAACCATGGGATTAAGTTTGGGATAGCCTCGGTGATCGTCGGGGGTGGAAGGGCGCTAGTTGTTGCTTAAGTGAAAAAAGTGGGTTCTAGGCGGCTTTAACCCGCTTGAAACCCACCCAAGATTCTTTTTGGTAAGCCAAACAGTGGAGAGAAAGTGGGTTTTACGCGACTTAAACCCACATGAAAACCCACCCGAAGTCCTGGTGTGCTCGGGTGACTTTTGGCGTGACATTAACCCACTTGAAACCCGCCTAAGCGGCTGTTTGGTCCTGGTTCTTCATAAAAACGAGATTTTCACCCCATCTCTCAGATCTTCTTCTTCCTCACTCGTTTTTCTCCCATCTCTTCTCCATAGCTCCGATTTTTGGAGCCATACTTCATCTTCCCCAACCAATTCAATGTGTTGGTTCATCTTCATGATTCAAGATTCAAGCTTCCTTTGGAGTATTCTTCCTGTTTTTTCACCATATCCATCATTTTTGGAGATTTTCTAGGGTTTACCTAACCTTAGCCATGTGAGTTCAAATCCAAACTTTATAAACTCAGATACTTGTTATAAATGTTGTATTTACTGATCTTAAGCTTATGATTTCAAGTATTTTGTATGTGGGTTAAGTTTGGAAGTTTTAGGTCAAAATGAGAAATTTTAGTATTTTGTTCTAGATGATTAAACAAGTATCATAGAAGGGTTTTAATGCTTGGAAATGTTCCAAAATGAAATACTCTTTGGTTTTTGGGACTAAAATGGTTTGACCTAATTTTCGGTAAAATCCGCATTTCGACGGAATGGTTTATGAAAAAGTTTTCAATGCTTGGAAAACTAACAATACGTCTTGGTTTGATGTAATTGATTATAGACTAACTAGTCATGGATTTATAGGTATAAGAGTCTAAATTTATTTATCGTGGAGGATAGTCAAAATTATTCTTTTAAATTGGAAATTGACATTGTGGAATTTGCGTGTTATTTCCCGACTATCCTTTCACTCACTCGGAATTCGCATTGTGGAATTTGTGTGCGATTATTGAGAGAGGGCATATGTACGACTGATCATCGTACTGGAATTTGGCAGATGTCTTGGATTGCATTGTGGAATTTGCGTGCAATCCTTTGTGCCGCCCCGTAACATTTGTCATGGCCTACATTTGTGTCCCGTCACAACAAATGGTATTTCGGGTTCCCCCGATTGTTTTAAAACGACCCTTGCTCATCAAGAGTAAGCCTTCAAGTAAAGTTAAATGGGATAAAGTGTACCGCATCTTTATTTAAAATATTTTACTGCTTTATCCATTTAATTGTTTGTTCTCACTAGGCGTAAGCCTAACACTTGATCTTAAATGTTGTTTAGCAGGTGATCGGGTTAATAGGGCTTCTTAGGAAAGAGCGGAGTGGCATGCCATTAAAGGCACTCTTTTTGGGATTACACATTAGAGTGTAATTATTGGAGATTATAGAACGATTATTTTAGGGATATTAGTAACACCCGAATATAATCTATATTCTGATTTGTATAGATTAATATGTAGTTATTTAGTATCCCTGTCTTGATGTAAACTCCTATACTCTTTCCCCATCTATTGGGTGATTTTATAGATTTCCGCATTTACTTTTCGGTTTAATTTTGTTCTAATTTTTAGGGTGTTACACATTAGGTGTCTTAAATTGGTGAATACATGACTTAGTAAAGGATTAGGTGTCCTAAATTGGTGAATACATGACTTAGTAAAGGATTAGATGTCACTATAGTATGGATGACGTGGAGAAGGCATAATTTAGATTAACTAAGAGCATGACACCTTTCATAGTCATTATGAGACTTTTATTTAAGTGATCTAGATATAAATAAGAGGATTTTCTAGTATAATTCATTTAAAAAAAAAACTTTGCAGAAATTCTTTCTTAAAAATACATATATAAGCTGTCAAAAAGAAGAAGCAAGAGGAAGGAGTGTTGAAGCAAAATAAATTATAAATAACATCAAGTTTAGCCTCTAGATTGCCATATAACTCAAGGTGATTACATGTTTTTGTTTATAATTGTGATACACAATATGTATTTACTCACAAAATTGTACCTATGATCATGCTTAGAGCTTATAATATGAATCTCATGTCATTACATGCTTTTATGCACAAAAACTTGTGAATCATGGACTTAGTAAAAACATATTTGCATAATCAGAAGCTAAATGTTTATACATTCAAAACAGAAAGTTAAGACAAATACATCATTAATTTATGCATGAAAACATAGTTATGTTGTGAAAACCTTTATATATACATAATCATAAACATATGCATAAAAGTTAAGTCATTCTTGAAAGAATGTTTAGAAAAGAGTATGTGGATTCATGAAATCCTTGATTAGGGATCGTATTACATCCCCGTATCTTAAACAAAAAGCTTCCAAGTTATGTACCGACAAGCTATAGGTGATAGTTGTTGGTTTGGTTATGCATAATGTAACACCCTAAAATTAGAGCAAATTTAAACCGAAAATTAAATGCGGAATACAACTAAAATAAAAGGGGTCGCCCATAAGAGGGGGAAAGTAACAAAGTTTACATCAATATACGAATACTAAATGACAACCTATCAATCTATACAAACATCCGGAATATAGATATGTTCGGGTGTCACTAATATCCTCAAAATTACTTTACTAGTATCTCCAATATTTACACTTGGAAGTGTAAGCCCAAAAAGGTGCCTCTACCGGCACAACGCTCCGCTCCGCTCTAAGGAGCCCCATTAACACGATCACCTACTAAACATGGCATTTAAGAACAAATGTTAGGCTTACGCCTAGTGAGAACAAACAATTAAATGGATAAAGCCGTAAAATATTTAATTAAAAGAGTGCAAGACTTTATCCCATTTAATTTAATCTGAAAGCTTACTCTTGGTGAGCAAGGTTCTTTTAAAAGTAACTGGGAGAGACACGATCATACCATCTTTGGTGACGGATACAAAAGTAAGTCACTACTCGATGTTGGCTTAACAAAGGAACCAATGACAATTGGAATTAACCAATAATACAATAAATTGCAAGACCTCCGATGATTCCAATGAAATCCCGTGCTAGGGTCAATGCCAATTGGCAACAACCAATAATACAATAAATTGCAAGGCCTCCGATGACCCTAATTTAGCACGTACGTAAGAGTTAATGGCAATTGGCAACAACCAATAATACAATAAAATGCAAGGCCTCCGATGACTCTAACGTGGCTGAAAGGGGACAACAATCCCGTCTTAAAACCGACTAAATGCTTATGGATCCATTACATACTAGTCTATAAATCAACTACATCAAACAAGACGTAGTGATATTTTCCATGTACTGAAAAACCTTTATATAAATGTTTCCCTTTGAAATGTGAACTTTACCGAAAATTAGGTCAAATAATTTTAGTTCCATAATCAAATATCTTCTCATCTAGAGACATTTCCAAGTAACATAGTGCCATATAAAATACACATTTTATATCCAAGATCAAAATCCTCAAATTCCTCATTTTGACCCAAAATCTCCAAACTTAACCAAATGCTTAAATAATGGAATTATAAACTTTAATGAAGTAAATACAACATTTAAGACAAGTACTAAGTTTGTAAAAGGGTTGGAAGATGAACTCACAAGCTAAAATGGTGAAGAAGATGGAATAGGTGAAGAACACAAGCAACTCGAAGCTCCAACCTTGAATCTCCAAGCTAAGTGACCAATAAATGCATCCAAGGTGGTTGAGATGAGGGTTTAATGCTCCAAAAGTCGGAGTACATGAGGAGATGGGTTTACAATGGAAGAAAATCGTATTTGGGGAAGAATGGAGAAAAATCCCGGCTGAAATCCAATAAAATCGAGCCTTGCCGGAGAAGAGGACCAGTGGTGGTTGTAGCCTTGCCAGATAAGAGGGCCGTGACGTTATTTTATTGGGTACAAAATATGAATTATTAAAATACAATATATGTAGAGAGTATATTACATGTTTGGTGCCTATGATTTTAATAAATAATAAATGAATATAATTAAAATTTCTAAAATGCCTTTCAATTAACTTGCTTAATATAAAACTTAAACGAAGTCAGAAATCAGGGACTCAACATGTTATGAAATGCAAACCACGAATACTCGTTTCGTAATTATTTTATTTTAGGGACCCAGACTGTTAAAACTCATATAACACAAGGACCTAACATGTAATTTACTCTTTTTATAAGAAAAAGATAAAATAATGAGTAAAAGACAAAAATGGCCCTTGATTTACCAGAGTTAATGAATGCGTTAGTCAATGGTACATGGGTAAAACAAATTGAATACTACAAGGACACAATCCACAATAAACATACAATAGAGAACATAGTAAAAAAAGGTATCAAACACAAGGACCAAACCCACAGTTCACTCAAAAAAGTAATTATAAAAGTTTTCACATTGATTAAAATTAAGAGTAAACTACGATTTTTTTCCATGTGGTTTGATTATAACGATTTTCATCTTTGGTCTTTAATAACTGTTTTTATCGTATGTGTGGTTTTAAATACCTTTCCCTTTTGGTCTCTAATATTGGTTATGTTAAAAGTAATACTTTAACTCATGGAGCTTTTGGTCATTTCAGGTTTTATTTATTTTCCCTATTATTTTTATTAAAGAAAACCACTACATTATTTATTTAAAAAAGAAAAAAGTTAACCTAACTTAACTTGTTGATCATAACTCCTCTCAATGTTTTGAATATGATTCCTTTAATATACTTAGTGAAATTCCTTAGTTAGGCTTCTGTTCAAATTCAGCGATAGCATACGCTGATTGCCATCAGCGATCGCTGAAGATCAAGGAACAACAAGCTTATCTCTGAAAACCTGAAGACCAGCTATCACACCAGAAGACATTCAGCAAAAGTCGAAGACCAAAGCTGAATAAAGAGATAATCAGCTAAGTGACATGAAGCGGTTCAGCGATAGCAGCGATTATCTACTCAAAGTGTGAAGTCTTGTGAAGCCTCAGCAACACTGAAGTTCATCCTTGAAGATTCAGTGTCAGCGATCAAATGAAGCTTCTCATACAAGATTAAAGATTGATCTTATCCTCGATGCACAAAAGACAAACCTTTTACCTTGTCAGAAAAGGACGTACGGCTTGTGTTATATGTCCCCATCATATCTGATACGGTACTGTTCATATTCGGCGATAAACATGGTTGTCTCATTAGCAAGGACAAGCTTCCTATCCAAGCTTGACACGTGGCATGTACCTTTTGTCTTGAATTAAATGCAAACAGGTATAAATAGAATGAAGATGTCTTCTTCATTCTAATGCATGCTTCTTTCTAGCCTATACCTTCCGTATTCTTTCTTTCTTCCTCTTGTGCATCAAACTGTGTGTTTCTTATATTACAATACAATAGATTTTAAACTTGTTCTAATTCCGCTTGTAACTGTAAATTTATTTATTATCTATAAACTCATTTAAAAACCAAAATCTGTGTGTTTGTATTCAACCCCCCCCCCCCTTCTACAAACTGTTTACTTAATATTTAACTCTTGTAGACCCTTATTGGGACCAACAAGTGGTATCAGAGCAGTGTTGTTATCTTTCTCTTTAAAGTATTTTTCTTTATATCATATTTTAAAATGACAAACCCTAATACGAACTACAACGATAATGGATCTTTAGCTAAACCTCCAAGGTTTAGCCATGATAACTTTCCATTATGGAAGGAAAGAACGTCTGTATTTCTAGAGGGATCTGACCCAAAGATTCCCTACTATCTAGAAAATGGACCATTTGTTCCTACAACTATAGTAGCTAGTGTTCCTGCCACCACTACTACTCCAGCCATCCCTGAGAGGAGTATCGTTAAAACTCCTAACAGATGGACTGAAGAAGACAAGAAAGAAATTGCTATTGACTCTAAAGCTAGATCCGTAATAGCAATGGCTTTACCAGATGAAGTCTATCACTCTGTCATGAAATGAGGACTTCAAAGACCATGTGGGATACTCTATGTATCCAATATGAAGGAACTTCTGAGGTCAAAGTTACTAGATGCATAAACCTTGTAAGAAAATATGAGAGCTTTATGTATCAAATAGGTGAATCTCTTTCTCAAATTCACCAGCGTTTCAACTGCCTACTGATTGATCTCAAATCAGTCGACAGAGTATATTCAAACGCTGAAATTCTGACAAAATTCATGGAGGCACTACCCGATCAATAGGCAGTGTATACTACATGTTTAAAACTGTCAAAGAATCTTGAAACTTTATCCTTAAGCGCATTATATGGGATGCTCTTAAATGAGGAACAATCCCAACTTTTAAGGAAGAACCTTATTAATGAACTCAAATGTGCCAAAAGTACTTCTTTGGCAGTTGTGACTTTAGAGGCAAATACTCCTAAAAACTTTCCTTCTTCTTCTATCACCTCCATAACTGAATTAACTCAAACTGATTCAGAAGACACACTACTGATGCTGACATCTCTGAGTTTGATAACTCTCTAGCTTTTCTAACCAACAACTTTAGAAGATTTTCTAGAAAGAGTAACTTTTGAAAACCCTCCACTCTCTCTGACTCTGAAAAGCCCAAAACTGCTCTAGCTGAGAAAGCTTCAGCTATTTGCTTTAACTGTCAGCGAAAGGGTCACTTCGCCAGCGAATGTCGATCAAAGAAAGTTGTTGCACCTACCACCTCCCAGACCTTTGATAAAAAGGAGAAGTATTTGAAACTCAAAAACAAATACCAAGATCTGAAGAAGAACCAGCATAAAGGCAAAGGTCTAATCGCTGAAGAAGTAGACTGGGATAGCATACTCCTCTCAATCATAATTCCTCTCAATGTTGCTTAATCATAATCAAATAGGGATAGATTGTTGATCATAACTCCTCTCAATGATTTGAATATGATTCCTTTAATATACTTAGTGAAATTCCTTAGTTAGGCTTTTGTTCAAATTCAGCGATAGCATACGCTGATTGCCATCAGCGATCACTGAAGATCAAGGAACAACAAGCTTATCTCTGAAGACCTGAAGATCAGCTATCACACCAGAAGACCATTCAGCGAAAGTCGAAGACCAAAGCTGAAGAAAGAGATAATCAGCTAAGTGACCTGAAGCGGTTCAGCGATAGCAGCGATTATCTACTCAAAGTGTGAAGTCTTGTGAAGCCTCAACAACACTGAAGTTTATCCTTGAAGATTCAGTGTCAGTGATCAAATAAAGCTTCTCATACAAGATTAAAGATTGATCTTATCCTCAATGCACAAAAGACAAACCTTTTACCTTGTCAGAAAAGGACGTACGGCTTGTCTCTTATGTCCCCATCATATCTGATACGGTACTGTTCATATTCGGCCATAAACATGGTTGTCTCATTAGCAAGGACAAGCTTCCTATACAAGCTTGACACGTGGCATGTACCTTTTGTCTTGCATTAAATACAAATGGGTATAAATAGAATGAAGATGTCTTCTTCTTTCTAATGCATACTTCTTTCTAGCCTATACCTTATGTATTCTTTCTTCCTTCCTCTTGTGCATCAAACTGTGTGTTTCTAAAGTTACAATAGAATAGGTTTTAAACTTGTTCTAATTCCGCTTGTAACTGTAAATTTGTATATTATCTATAAACTCATTTAAAAACCAAAATCTGTGTGTTTGTATTCAACCCCCCCCCCCCTTCTACAAACTGTTTACTTAATATTTAACTCTTGTAGACCCTTATTGGGACCAACATAACCTACCCTACCCACTCCCTTTCAAAAGTCACTCTCCCCCACCTCACCCCACTCATCTTCTTCCCCACCCTATCCCACTCCTACCATCTTCTTCCATGTTTAAGACCATATTTATGCAAATCGTAAATCAAAAAAGAAAGCCACAACATTTAGTCAATGAGCTTCATAAATCAAATGATATTTTAGTCTAGAGTAAACAACTTTTAGGTGGTGATTTTCTTCCGACTGACCTCAATAAATGTTTTAAGCTTGCGAGAAAACATATACAAGAAGATGGAAGAAGAGGTCGGTGAATTGTCATCTGCAAAATCATATTTTGATGTGTACTCGAGGACTCGTAAAAGAGGTTCGTAGTAAGTGCTTATAAAACCAAGGAGATATTAGAAGAATTCTCACAACAATTATAATATAACGCACACCGGTAAACCTCAACCTACCGATGCTTCCATACATCCACCACCATCGTCATCGAGAACAATGTTACGAGCCTCATCTCTACACATCTACTGTTATCACCCGAATGAAGTCGGTAAGTGTGTATACATGTAAATGTGTGTATATATATATATATTATAAATTGAAATAATGTAAAATATATATAATATGTTGTTACCAATTTTTTAATGAAAAATAAGATAAAATAGTTAAAAGACTAAAATATCCCTATTCTTACGTACTAACTTGACAGAGTTGTTATTAGAGAAAAAAAAAAAAGTACAAACTAAAGGGACCAAATAATCATAGTGGACTATAAATAGTTATAAACATCAAACCATACGGACGAGAATCGTAGTGTGCTCTAAAATTAAACATCCTACCTAGCCGACCGCCACCTAATATGCAAATTTCAAACAAACGATCCATTTTCTTCTCGAATTTCTGTTGCGGAGGTTTTCCCCTTTCCTTTGTTGTTGATTTTCTTTCCATTTCTTTTTTGATACGTTGAATCGATCGATCAAGAAGGTTTTAGTTTCTTGTAGCGAATATAGCGGAAAGGAAGACATAGAGGAACCTAACCATTGTTGTATCAGGTAATGCCATTCGGAGTTTGCTTTTGAGTTTCATATTAAATTTGTTGTTTGAGATATGATAAATAACTATTTAGAAAAGCCTTAAAGATGTTCAAGATAGAGTTCTTCCCTGTGGTGCCAAACCTTTATTAAGATTATGTTAGTCGAGGGTTTGAAAGAGTAAATTCAGTGAGCCCAAGATACTCCAAATATAATGGTGACTTTCCTTGACCTGTAGGGAACGTGATTCACCTGCCTCATTCACCAGGCCTGGGCTGGGTGATGTATTCTCCACCATGCCCTGTCCCCATACACACACACATATATATATATATATATATATATGGAGGTTATATATACAAAGAGGAAAGTTCAAATGCAAACTCAAATTTGGTTGCGAACATGTGGCCAAATGAGAGCGCGCCACGTGTCCCCTTCAGTCTAAATAACAAAGGGTATTCGATATGAATAGCAAATGTGAAGTTCATACATTATTCAGTATGAATAACACGCATGCAGAATGAATAATACAACATTCATAGTGAATATATTTAAACCGAATGGGAAACATGTCGCCCTCTTTAACCAAATTTGAGTTCGCATTTGAATTCCCCTATATATATATATATATATATAGGGGAGGGCTCAAATGAGAACCACCCCTCCTTAAAGGAACAAAGGAACAATTTGTGAACCACATTATATGTGATCCACAAGTGTCCCTTTGTTCCTTTAAAAATGTAAAGTTCTCATTTGAACCTTCCTCTCTCTCTCTCTCTCTCTCTATATATATATATATATATATATATCCGAAAGGACAAATGAGATCGCATCATGTTTTTTAATGTAGTATTATTTAGACCGAATAATGAAGGAAAATATTCATCCTGAGTAATACTACATTCAGTCTGAATATTTCATTCATTATTCATTCTGAATATGAGTCGTGTCGTGCTCAGGGTCGTGCCTGGGGGGAGGGCGCGCCGGGCGCACGCCTAGGGCCCACAAAATATAGGGGCCCAATTATATATATATATATATATACTATAGTAGTAATTCAAAAAAATTAGAAAATTAAAAAGAATTTTTTTTTAAATATCTAATAGAACCCAAAAGAATTTGATATTATATTAAGAGCCCAAACATGCATTTACAATATAATTAAAATTATCATAATATAGTAGCATTTATGTAAGAATTTTTTATATTGAAAGATAATATATTATACTCTTGAGGAGGGGAAAATGATTTTTTCTCACTTTTTCTATACCTTTTCTATAAAAAAGTACAAAGTTAATTGACCGTTCATTTTGTAGTATTGTTTATATTTTTCTCTCTAAGTCTTTTATGTATTACCGAAGTCTTTTATTTATTCCGTCGTCATAATTTTGTATTGGAAGACAGTAGATTTCTTGTTATCAACTAAGAGAACTCCTACATTTTGAATTTTTTTTTACCAACCAAATGAAACGATCCACCTTAAATCTATATTTAGAATTTCAAAACTATCTTTGTCTTTTATATATTATTGGCTTGTTATTACATAATATTCAATTTAATAATCTTAAGTACTCTCCTATCTCAAAAACAAAAATAAGATCTCAAGCTATAAACAGTGACTTTCAATTCTAAGATTTATGGTTTAGAAAAGTTCATTTTAACCCTAAAAGTTTAAAACGGTGACGAAAAACATTAACATGCGGTGAGATAGAAACTCAATGATTTATATTGATTTACATAAAATGTTGCTTCGAATAATCAACATTACGACCCTAAATGATGTCAATTTATATATTAAATGTGTATATATATATCATAGGATGTTTTTAGGGTGAAACGGATTGGCGATGTTATATAAAAATGATATGATACATAATGTTAATTTTGGTATAAATATTGATTGATTTCGCATCTACGACGAAAAAACGATTTTATATGAATTATTAGTATTTGTTGAATTCAATGATATTTCGACGATAAAAACAATATATTGAAAAAATCGTACTTCTCGAGGGCCCTTCTATACGTCTCGCCCAGGGCCTATAAAATGTCAGGAACAGGCCTGGACTCGTGCTCTCATTTGTCCTCACGTTCACAACCAAATTTAAGTTCTCATTTGAACTCGCCCCTATATATATATATATATATATAGAGAGAGAGAGAGAGAGAGAGAGAGAGAGAGAGAGAGAGAATGAGAGGGAGGGAGGTCCTGGCGAACCTAAAAAAAATGAAAAACTGAAGAAACACCCTGGACCCGCCATCTGGATGATATGCACAAATGCATCCTTTTTTTCTATGCACAAGTGCATCCAAATGGAGGGCTACCAGGGTGTTATTCAATTCTTTTGAGGTTTTTCGTGAACCTGACCCTATATATAACTTAAATAATTATCCTCACCCTCACCTAATACAGTTCTTGTGAGCTAAAAGCCAAAATCGGAAATCCCAGCGCATGAGGAACTTAGGTTTTCAAGCTTCTATTTGCTTCTAGATTTAAAAATTTTATCTGCAACCCTCTTTAAAAAAATACCATTTTTTGTTAGACCGAGGATAGTCCCAACAAGAAGTGGGAGTAAAGAGTAACACAAATTTCAATTCTACTAAACCAAGTTCAAGAGTAACACAAATTTCAAGAGAAGAAGAAAAACCCAAGAGTCCTTATGCACCTCCCAAGTCTCATGTCACTTCCCTAGTACGTATTCTTGTTGTATAAAAACTAAAACTCACACATAGTAGTAAGTTTTTCTTCTTCAATAGCCATGCAAAGGACAAAGCAACAAGAAGTAGAGGTTTTCTTTTAATGGGTAAGTGTATTTACTTAGATTTGACATATTTTTTTAACCCTAAAGTCTCCGTGTTTAGCAACCATATGCTTCCCACCATTTGCTTAAGTAGAGTTTCATCAACTTGTTTGTTTCCCTCCATCTTTCTTTGACACTGTGATGCTCCCGAGCACTATGAGAAATTTTACTCCACTGCAATCACCTAAGCCAAATCTTTCAAAAAATATCAAATACTTCAAATTCTCTTTTCATAGTCTTTGAAAGTTTGCAACATCCTCGGGTAAAAACAACATAAAGACTTACAATTAGGATTTTCCTTTCGACCTTCTTGATGGAAAATGTGTGTTCATAGAAAATCCCTCCTATCCTAGGTGAAATAACTTTCAATTCTACTAAACCAAGCTCGTGGAGCTTGCCTTAAGCTATATGGGGGCCTTTTGCAGTTTATAGACTCTGGTTTCTTCACCTTTGACTTCATATCCCGCCCGGCGGTTGAGTAACATATACATCTAAG
Source organism: Silybum marianum (assembly GCA_036898165.1). NCBI lineage: Eukaryota > Viridiplantae > Streptophyta > Magnoliopsida > Asterales > Asteraceae > Silybum > Silybum marianum. Next base: position 17,135,496 of record CM072530.1, on the reverse strand, counting down.
TTGTTAAAGGCGAAAAAGGGTCTCAGGAATGCGGGGATCATATTACCAAGATGGGTATATATATATATACACATATAGACACACACACATAGAGAGAGAGAGAGAGAGTTAGACAACTCAAATAAGCAGCAAGTAGAAGCCTCCAATGCAGAAACCATCAATACTTCAACGGAGGAAAAAGAGACAAGGGTTTAAAGTGTGAGAAGTTTTAAGGCCTGGGTATATTATATGTTAAAATGCATTGGAGGGAATTAGAACCCAGAACCACCTCCCTACATATAAGGAGTGCTAACCAACTGATCCAAGGAACTGGGTATATTATGGTTTGGCTTATGTCATCTATTCAATAAATCTTTTTTCTAAGAAGTTAGAAGATAAGAAAACGACTAGGTATTTAATAACTCTTTATGAGGCGCCACATGTCCTTAGTGGTTATATTTCATCTCTTCATCGAATTTGCCTAGCCTCGACTTTAAAAAAGCCCAAGACGTTGAACCTTTTGACAACTTGATATACATCTTGGTCAACATTCCCATGAAGAAATGCACTCTTGACATCGATTCAAATGGTATCCTATCTACCAATAAATAGTGAATAATAGCTAGTTAGTTTTGTAGGAAACGCTCCTCTAAAATTAAGATGACAAATCCCCTTTCTTTACTTTACTGTTGTTGTTAAAACTTCATACCAATTAACAACCAAAATTAATACAAACGCACCATAACCATAATATCATCCAGCAGCACTTGAACAAGAATAGCAGCAATAAACCATTCAGATCAGACCCAAAACAAATCCTTAAAATAAGATACCAGTAGATATAAACCAAATAACCATTTGTCCGTCCATTCAAACGAAATTCTGAAATCTAAATATCATAAGAGTCAGATCACCATCAAGAGAAAGAGTAAAATCATATCATAACCACAATTAATCCAAAAAGGACAAAGCCGCAAGAGGATTATTCCAAGCATTTGATATACAAGAAGTCAGCAGCCATAAGTATTATATACTTCAAAACATTAGCTAGTCAGCTTTTACAGCTTAGTGAGACCACAAACACAAACACTAGCTAGTCAGCTTTTTTACAGCTTAGTGAGACCACAAACACAACATTAGCTAGTAAGCTTTTACAGCTTAGTGAGACCACAACTAAGGTAAGAATCTCAACATGTACAACAATATAAGAATTATATAATTCTTGTTTTGTAACATTATTTTTACGTATTATACAAAACAACGAGTTCATGTTTAGAAAACAACAAGTTCGTGCAGGTATATACAATGTTGCTGGGCTGGATTATTGACATTTTCCTGATCGGTTTTATTATTGGCTTATTGATTATAAAATATAATAATCCCCCGTGGTACACAAGTATGTGTAGAGCCCCAACGGTTAACAGAAATGCTCTTGCTACCAGGAGAAATTCTCCAGCTCTTAGCAGAAATGCTCATGCTACTAGGAGAAATGCTCATGCTACCGGGAGAAATGCTCATGCTACTTGGAAAAACATCCCCAATAATGGTTTGCACAATTCCATGTATAGAACATGGTATAGTATCACCACGGCCGACAGTTATGGATGGGAGAACATAACTATTTCCTTTACCCGCAAATACCATGGGCGATGCGTAATGGGTGGCGAATAAGACTCGTAAAAAATATAGTGAATTACAGTTTGGCTCATGTGGTTGTCACTCTACATCAAGTTTGGTTTCTCATTGAAGATAATAACAATTTTGGTCATCGTGGTTGTCATTTTGTTTCGCTATTGGTCTCTCTGACTAACTTTATTAAAAAATCTAGTTTACTTAAGGGTATTTTAGTAATTTTACATGTTTTTGTTGTCTTTCTCTTTTTTTGTTTTGTTAGATTGTGGAGTAAATTACAATTTTTGTCCTTGTGGTTTATCTTTTTTTTCCCTACTTTTTTCATTTTATATTAATTAATAATGATAATTATGCCTATTTTATTTTGTAAATTACATCATTAGAAAACTTTTGTCAAATACTTTGAAATGATGTAAAACATGAATATTTTTAAATAGTTATGTAATTTATCTAACATATATATACATGTAAATTCGTTTACATTAATAAAAAACATTTTCTATTTTAAGTTGGGTTTAAAATGTTATCTTTTTTTTCTTATTTATACAAAAAATGGTCAAAAGTTATTTGTTTATTAAATAAAGAAATGTATTGTTTTTAGATTTTTCATTTAATTAGATGTTTTTTAAATATGTATCAAATAGAAAGTTTTCTAATATTATTGTAATTTTTTTAATAATATAAAATTAAATTTATCGTAATAAAAAGAAATCAATTAACACCATACATTTTCATTGTTTTATGCTTAAATACTTGATGATAGAAACTCTAGGTGGCGTTTGGTTCGCTGGATTCCGGCGGAATTTGAATGAATTGGAATAGTCAATTCCATTAACCAAATTCCATTCATGCCTTTGGTTCATTTTGTGAGTTTTGATAAGGAATTCAAATTCCACATATAGTGGAATGTAAATTCCTTCAATTTTAGCAAGGAAATTTCAATTACTTCCTACCATCTTTAAAAGAAAAAATCATTATTTGCTTATATTTACTCAATTTCATTTTATCCCACCATGATGATGGATGTCACCGCCATCACCACCACCGCCACTGCCTGTGGCCACCACTATTGTTGTCATCGTCACCTCCAATACTGCTATTACCATCGTTACCACTGTCTGCTTCACCAACACAACCACAATCATCACCACCGCATCCACCACCACTACCATCGTCGCCATCACCACCACTACTGTCGTCACCGCTACCTCCAACCCTGCCATCACCATCGTTACCATTATCTACTTCACCCCCACCACCACAGTCATCACTACCCCGCCAGCCGCCGCAGCAACCGCCACCATTGCCGCCACCACCACTGCCACCAGCATTGCCATTGGCACCACCATTACTACTCTTGTTATCATCGAGACTCCAACACTGCCATTACCATCGTTATTATTGTCTCCTTCACCGGCATAACCACAAATGTTACTACCCCATACACCACCTCACCGCCATCACCACCGCCGCCGCCACCACCGTCGCCGCCACCCCTACCGCCTCCACCCCACCACTAGTATTATATTCAACCAACCAAAAATGTATATTCAAATTCTTGGACAAATTCCATTCTAATTTCTGCCAACCAAACGCATGGTCAAACATGATTAAATTCCATTCCAATTCCTTCATACTCCAATTTCTTTAACGTATTTCAATTCCAACATACTCCATTCTGTGAACCAAACGTCAACTATATAGCCTTAATATTTTAGCTTGTATTCATAATAATATTATCAAGTACTTTTTATTAATTAAACTATATTTGAAATTAAAAATGTAAATTTTTTTCAAAAACAAAGAAAAGCAGATAAAAATTTTAAGTATAAATGATACATTTAAAGTTTTTTTTAATTATAAACACAAATAAAAAATTATAAATTAAATTATAAAGTAAATTATAAAATTTGATATACATTTAAAAAACTTAGTTAAATAAAATATCTAAAAATAATACATTTTTCTTTATAAATAAACATAGATAAATTTTAATTTTTTTATGATGTAAATAAGAAAAAAATGATCAATATTATAAACCCAACTCGAAATTTGGATATATATATATATAGAGAGAGAGAGAGGAGGGGGGGGGGTTTCAAATACAAATCAGTTGAAGGTTACAAACTCGTACAAACCAATATAAAAATAATTTTTTTCATGATTTTTTTCATCACATGCTATAATTTTATCTATTATTGCAATTTGCACATATGTTTGTTTCAGGTTGTGAAAAAATTACATTTGAAAGTTTTACATTATGAAACAAATATATGAGAAACTTTCAACTTATAAAAACAAATACCTGTGAAACTTTTACATTATGAAACAAATATATTGTAATAATATCTTAATCATAACATTTGATGGAAAAAATCATGAAATTTTTTATTTTTATATTGGTTTGTAACTTTCAATTGGTTTGTATTTGAACCAGTCAGTCTCTCTCTCTCTGTGTATATATATATATATATATAGAGAGAGAGAGAGAGAGAGGAAAGTTCAAATGCGAACTCAAATTTGGTTGTGAACGTGAGAACAAATGAGAGCGTGACACGTGTCAAAATAAACAATATTCAGACTGAATATACAAAGGAATATTCAGACTGAATATATACTATAATATTTCTTTGAATGGGACACGTGACGTATTCTCATTTGTCCTCACGTTCACAACCAAATTTGAGTTCTAATTTGAACCCGCCCGTATATATATATAGGGCCAGGTTCAGCGGAAAACGCCAAAAAAAGAGAAATCTGAAGAACACCCCAAGAGCCCTCCATCTAAACGGTATGCACTAACATGCATTTGTGCATATGTACTAATGCGCGCGCGCACACACACACACATATATATACACACACACACACACATATATATATGCATTTGTGCATATGCACTATGCATTAGTGCATAGAAAAAATATGGACGGAATGCACTAATGCATACCGGTAATTTGTAATATGCATTTGTGCATAGGCGCTAATGTATATATATGCATTGATGCATAGAAAAAAAACAGCTTCAAATCGCTTGTAAGCATTTGTGCATATCTACTAATGCATATATATGCATTGATGCATAGAAAAGAAACATTGTTCATATGGAGGGCTCTCTTGAAAAGAAACATTGTTCAGTGCTTTTTTTAGTGTTTTCTCTTGAACCCCCACTCTCTCTCTCTCTACACACACACACACACACACACACACACAAATATATATATATATATATATATATATATATATTCAAATTCGTCTAAACTAATTAAAAATCAGAAAATTAAAAAACACTCTAGGAGCCCTTTATCCGGATGGTATGCACAAATGCATATGCATACAAGCGATTGAAGCTGTTTTTTTGTGTGTGCATCGGTGCGTGCATGTATATGCATTAGTGAATATGCAAATACATGTTACAAATTACGAGTATGCATTTGTGCATAACATCTAAATGGAAGACTCCTTTTTAGAACAATTTTCCTTGTAAGGTGGGGACTCTGATTGTGAAAATGGTAGGAGAAGCATGTTCTGTAAGCTGCTGGGTGGAACTTACTCTTAGATATCTTATTTCAAATTTATCAAAAATGTCTAAAAGCATCATAATATACTACTTAATTTATAGGACCAAACAATAAAATATCATGCTTAAAGCCCTAAAGATGTTGTAGTAAGTTTATAGGACGTTTTTAAGCGTTGTAACAAGACTTTTAGGACATTTTAATTAAAAAAAGTTCGTATTAGCTATTTTATACACATTATAAAATAATTTGTGAATGCAGCATATAACTTTAGGCGTGAGACTTGGTTCCGCAACTCAAATTGTTGTTTTCATGGTAAGGTTTTTGTTTTTCGTTCTTTTCATGTTATTTTTCTTTAAATCCGTCTAAAAGAAAAAAAAGTAGAGAAATATATAACCAAACCAAACCAAAACACATAAAACGAGTTTAGTATATCCCACCCAAAATTGAGGTGTTTGGGATGTACGCAAACGAGACCTTTACCTCTAAAAGTTTAGTAAAACCCTCGTATGCACTTATGATATTATATTTCTTTTCAAAGAATGTAATCTTTTATTATAAATGTGCATGATTTAGGTACGGGTGACCGTACTTGTAGCATGGATAAATGATAATCGGTATCGACATGGATCTTGATTTCAATCTTGTTAAAACCGGATCATTTTCTCTAACAATTTTAGTCACAGCCTTCACATTGCAGGTCGGTAATTCTAATAATGTCGTTTAACAAATGAAATTCCGATAGTCTTGACACCCGAAACTTTTATCATATTCAGGATGGAACTTTTCACTACCTTAAAGGGGTGGTTCTTTAGCTTTTCTATGTTGTTATCGGCAGGGCGGAGCTAGTAGGTGGGCAGGTTGGTGCTGATCCCCCCCCCCCAACTGCTTCTCTCTTATGCTATATAATAAGAAATAAAACAAATATCTTTGAGTTGTCCGAATGGTTTCTCACCTTTACTTACACACAAATCACACAAGTTTGAATCCAAGCTACTCCCATTTCATTTAATTTTATTTCTTTTTTATTTTAATGTTTATTTATTTCTCAACCATTTATTTTCATTGGTTTTATTCTTTTATTTTTTAAATAATATTTATACTTTGCATTATCATTAAAACTAGTATATATTATTCTCATTTACAAATTTTTTGTACAAAAAATACTATTACATAAAAATCGTAATAAACTAAATCTATTAATATCACTATACACATTTTAAGGATATATAAATTAAGATTTTTATACTATTATTTTTGAACCATAAATTTTTTAATGTTATTTTTTTATTTATGATTTATGAAGCATGTTTATAAATTTTTTATGCAATATGTAATATATAATATGGATATTTATATTGCCGCTATTTATGATATACTAATACATTAACAAAGTAATAATTTACTTAATGATAAAAATATGTTTTTGACTTTAGGTAAGAGTGTAACATTATAATATATAGAGCAAATTGCATATCAAAAGGTAACATACTTTGTTCTAATTCCTATTTTGGGTAATATATACTTCTAAAACCTTTATTTTGGTACCTAAGATGAAAAATTTCACACATTTAAGTACCTGAGTAACCGGTTTAACCATTTACTGATTACCATGCTGACATGGCGAGTGACGTGGACATACAACTCAACATTTATTTGTTGACGTAGCAAATGAGGTGGATTTTATTATATTAAACAATTGTAAATATATTTTGTTTTTTAATTCTACTAATTAACTTTAAAATCTATCATCTCATACTACATATAACACATAATATATATATATATAGGTGGAGGTTCAAACGAGAACACCTCCATTTTACGAGAACGCGAGAACACCCTTATTACATGTGATAATACACGAGAGGGGACTTGGTGGTGTGCGGATGATGTGTCTTGTTATTTAGGTCGCACTAAAGATCGTTTGCGTCTATGATTTAATATCACATATGATGGTTTTGATTGATTATAGTATCACATCAAAGACACAGGTCCGTTCCTGACATTTTATAGGCCCTGGGCGAGACGTATAGAAGGGCCCTCGAGAAGTACGATTTTTTCAATATGTTGTTTTTATCATCGAAATATTCATTGAATTCAACAAATACTAATTATTCATATAAAATCGTTTTTTCCGATTATTTGTAGACGCTAAATCAATCAATATTTATTCCAAAATTGACGTTATGTGTCATATAATTTTTATATAACATCGTCAATCCATTTCACCGTCAATCCGATTATTTGTAGACGCTAAATCAATCAATCTTACAAGGTTTATGCATCTAGTGACTTTTACCTTAGAAGTTCCTTCATATTGGATACATAGAGTATCCCACATGGCCTTAGAAATCCTCATTTTCATAACAGAATGATAGACTTCATCTAGTAAAGCCATTGCTATTATAGATCTATCTTTAGAATCAATAGCAATTTCTTTCTTATCTTCTTCAGTCCATCTGTTAGGAGTTTTAACTATACTCCTTTCAAGGATGGCTGGAGTAGTAGTGGTGGCAGGAACACTAGCTACTATGGTTGTAGGAACAAATGGTCCATTTTCTAGATAGTAGGGAATCTTTGGGTCAGATCCTTCTAGAAATAGAGACATTCTTTCCTTCCATAATGGAAAGTTATCATGGCTAAATCTTGGAGGTTTAACTAAAGATCCATTATCATTGTAGTTCGTATTAGGGTTTGACATTTTAAAATAGTTTTAAGAAAAAATATTTTAAAGATTTAAGAAGCAAAAACTGCTCTGATACCACTTGTTGGTCCCAATAAGGGTCTACAAGAGTTCAATAAATAGTAAACAGTTTGTAGAAGGGGGGGGTTGAATACAAACACATAAATTTTGGTTTTTAAATGAGTTTATATAACATAAACAAATTTACAGTTACAAGCGTAATAAGAACAAGTTTAAAACCTATTCTTTTGTAACTAAGAAACACTAAGTTTGATGCACAAGAAGAAGGAAGAAAGAAATCAAGAGGGTTTAGGCTAGAAGGAAGCATGCATTAAGATGAAGAAGATATCTCCATCTTATTTATACCCGTTTTCATTTAATGCAAGACAAAAGGGGACAGATATGGTTCTAGGTTTGACTTTTGTACCGTATCAGATATGATGGGGACATAAGAGACAAATCGTACGTCCTTTTTTGACATGGTTCTAGGTTTGACTTTTGTGCATCGAGGATAAGATCAATCTTTTGTCTTGTTAAGGAAGCTTCAATTGATCGCCGATTTCCGAATCTTCAAGGAGGAATCTTCGTATCGGCGAGGCTTCACAAGACATCACACTTTGATTAGATAATCGCTGCTATCACTGAACCGCTTCAGTTCACTTAGCTGATTATCTCTCTCTTGAGCTAAGGTCTTCGACTTTCGCTGAATGGTCTTCTGGTGTGATAGCTGATCTTCAGGACTTCAGAGATAAGCTTGCTGTTCCTTGATCTTCAGCGATCGCTGATGGTAATCAGCGTGTGCTATCGCTGAATATTAATAGAAACCTATACAATGGAATTTCACTAAGTATATAAAAGGAATCATATTCAAATCATCGAGAGGAGTTATGATCAACACATCATATATCGTCCTTTTTCATTCTGTCTTGATTCTCATAAGTCATAACAAAAAAAAACAAAAAAAAAAGAAAAGAGTAATTACCAAGGGATATTTTTTCTTGATACCTTGATTCACCACTGCATATTTTAAAGCAATTAAAGAAACAGGTAACAGAGTGTATTAAAATCCACTGGTTAGTACATCTAATCCAGGTTGGCGGAGAAGATCTAGCATCTGGTTTTGGGGAAGAGACCCACATCTCGTAAAGATTATTTGTCATAGAATCTTGTAGGAGCCGATTCTTACCAATTCGGGGTGTTTCAAGTGAAATGGTTTCTTTTGTAGGATCTGGTGGTTGAGACTGAATTGGGCCGAGTTTTTTCATCTATAATCTTCTTCTTTGTTGTCTTGTACCTTTTATGACCAGTTTCTCCTTCTTCATGATCATCATCTGATTCTCTTCTTCTCTTTGTGCTCTCCCCCTTTTTGTCATTATCATCATCCTTAGTCATGTCAATGGAAACTGAGTTGTCTTTGATTATCTTGGTTGACTTGGCTAACTCAGAGGTACGAGGAATGTGATCCTTGAGATCTTGTACTGCTTTCTAGAGGGATTCTTGGACTAACCTCATCCTTGACATTTCATTTTGCATATTAGCATATCTATTATCTTGATCCTTGAGATCTTGTATTGCTTTCTGGAGGGATTCTTGGATTGACCTCGTCCTTGACATTTCATTTTGCATATCAGCATATCTATTATCTTGAACTTTCTTGTATGATTGAAATGTTGAAGCTAGATCTCTTACTGACCTCTTGTGAGTTCTGAAATGTCAGCAGTAACTTGAGCAGGAATAGGTGATTGTTGAGAAGAGCTTTTCACACCTTGGTTTCTAGATGTGACATTGGCAGCCTGTGCAAGTATATCTAAGGAGTGAAGAGAGGTACAGTAAGGGGCAACAACTGATGTTGTGGGCGGCGGTGAAAGAGTTGGGTTGTGCTCATTCATACTTTCAGAAGATGAAGAAGAAGAAGAAGAAGAAGAAGTACTGGAAGATCCTAAGGCTGAGTTTGTTGCTTCGGATGAAGACGATGCTGGTTGAATTAGATTATTGATCCAGAACCTCATTGTGGATGGCATTTCTACTTCGTCATCTCGTATATCCCCATTGAACATCTTATAGGTTAACTTAGGGGTTTCTACAGTTTCAAACATCTCTGCTAAACTATCATAAAGATCCCCTATACTATCTTGAATACACAAAGAGACAAATCTACTGTATGGGGCTGCTAGGTCTCTAGGCTTCTCGCACACATGATTTTAAGGTCATTAAAAAAGAGTTGTGCAAAATCTAGATTTCTACCTTTTACTAGAGCATACAACAGCTGCATCTCCACATCATTAACATTGTCTAAAGAACCTATCTTTGTCCCTAGGCTTCTAACTATGGTTGAAATAAGAAAGCCCCATTTGGTGGTAAATTGGGATTTCTTGATAACTCCGGTTGTTGTTGGGTTTCCTATCTCAAGCAGGACTGACCTTGATTGAGATTTTGAGACTTTTGGTTCATATTTTGGTAGGTTAGGTAGCCTAAGAATTTTTCTGAGATTATTCGGAGTAACTCTAACTGTGTTTTTCCCATCATTCACAGTCCCAATAATAATGTCCCCTTCACTACTCTCTACTCTACAGATGTACCAAAATTCTAACAGAACTTGAGGGATGACATATGTGCCTTCATTGAATGCAGTAGACAGAGGGTGTCCTAGAATGAATTTCACCAGTTCTTCATATCCCATGCCACTCTTACAGTCAGGAATGTTCAGGCATGCCAATAAATCGTTTCTTTTGTATTGTGGGATTCCGTTGTCTATAATTTCTTCTCCCGCCACCATGTTTTCAGTGATATCCAACATATGAACTTTCTGAACCATGATTGATCAGCAATACAACAATCAATTTGATCTTTGACTTACGATCGTGGGTCTTGAACAAACAAGATGAAATTGGTGAATCTACAGGAGTGAGAAATAGAGTCATTAACCAATTGAAAGTTACCGTTAAAAAATGGTCATTCGATAAATGTTATCCAATTACGTTTAATAAAGATAACAAACTTCTCTATCAGGCTGAGTAACAGACTGACTCTGATGTCAGCTCGAGACTAGTCAGCTTAGGCCTATCATTTAATTGGGCCTTGATCCGAACCATTAGCTATTGGTTCTTAATTAGACCCAGACCCAACAGGTCTATCTTGACCAGGGAACTGTTGGACACAGAGTATTGGAGGTGCGGAGTGCACACTTGTGTAAACTGAAACCGAGGCCACAAAATATGTACGAATTCTCTTAGTCTAACAACTGAGGCCACATAATATATACGAATTCTCTTAGTCTAACAAAATCTAATAGTCTTACAAAATCAACAAATAAAACATGAATGCGTATATTAATCTTAACAATAATAAAATTAGTCAATATAGAGTAAACAGTCGTAAAGCCAACAATCTAGCAAGAGAAAGCAAAGATTGAGTATATATCTCATACCTTGATCGGCAGAGAGATAAATCGAGAGTGGCGAGAGCAACGGCAAAGTCGGAGTGTGGTGGTCGATTGCACAGCACCGCCCTTGGCCGGAGTTGAAGTCGCGAGAGAAAGAGAGAGAGTGTCTGTGGCCGGAGTTGAAGTCGCTAGAGAAAGAGAGAGAATGTCTGTGGCCGGAATTGAAGTCGAGAGAGAGAGAGGGAGGGTTTGAAGTTATTATTACTAATCACAACTTCAAATCCAATTTTATAAATACAGTCAAAATTAACATATTTTATTATTATTAATCATATATCTTTTAGGGTAAATTTTTAAAATTGCAATTTTATAATAATAATTATTATTATTGTTATTATTATTATAATGATTATGATAATAATTATAGGATATGTTTTTTTATTATTCTTATAATTATGATAATTTATTTCTAGGATTCCAATGCCACCTTTTCTCCTTTCACTTGGGTTCCGAACACGATCTGTTTATTTGGCGTGTTGTCGGGTCGAAAAGTTCAACCCTAGCCCGTTTAATTTTATTCTTGTAATTTTCCTAGACCTTTTTCGGCTTTAAAAGTACTACAGGACGGATATTCAACATTATACATTAATACAAAAAATGTTCAATATTAGACTTATTTTAAAGGTATATATATAATGCTCATACATAATGAACTCATAAACTAAACATTTGTACAAAATCATATATGATACTGAGTTTTATTTCTTATATTTCTCTTGATCTTATATTTTTTTAAAGATAATTCATTTTTTTCTAGTATATTTAATTTGGATATGGTGCCATTTATCTTTATCTTTATTTGTTGTGTAAATAAACTCAGTGGATCGTGGCAGCAAGGCCACTCTTTCACCGTCGGGAATGGAAGTAGGCTTTTAGTAGGAAAATGCAAGCGTAGAAACCCGAAATTCAGTAGCAGGGTTTTGTGTAGTAAGGGTTTAGGGTTATGATATTGAATCCAATCCATTCCAACTACATGGTCATTGTGTTTGGTTAAAAAGCCAGTGGCTAGATTATGACTGAACGCAGAATCCGGGCTAGAAGCGGCCCCCAAAGACACATGTCGTGCGACACGGCCGCGACTGGTTATTGTAAGTGGAAGAGTGGCCTTGCTTCCACGATACTGCCACGGTGAGCTCTTCACTCTTTTCCAGGGCTAGAAGCAGCCATCAAAGACACGTGCCATGCGACAGATTAGTCGTGCGGGCCACGACTGGGTATTGTAAGTGGCAGAGTGGCCTTGCTTCCACGATACTGCCACGGTGAGCTCTTCACTCTTTTCCAGGGCTTCCTTCTTCCTGGCCAAAGCGGCTCGTGCATTTTTCAAAACATTACGGTCGACATTCCCGAAAGTTGGCCGACTAGTAGCGACCCACCAAAAGCAAAACCAACCCCCAGAATGCACCGAACAATGCGAAGATAAATAAGTAACCATGAATCCGTCATGCCGTGATGCGTGACATGCTTCACCATGTCGTCCTAGGCACGTCCGGTTACTGGCCTATGCGTGCGCAACTAGTCGTTGATCGTTCTGCCCATGTTTTTTTTTTGGGGGGGGGGGAACGAATCTGATCGACGCAGGGCTGAAAGTCAGTGGATCGTGGCAGTAAGGACACTCTTTCACCGTCGGGAATGGAAGCAAGCTTTTAGCAGGAAAATGCAAGCGTAAAAACCCGTAATTCAGTGGTGAAAGGGTGGCCTTGCTGCCACGATCCACTGAGTTTCAGCCCTGCATCGATCAGATTCGTTCCCCCCTCCCCCCCCCAAAAAAAATATAGGCAGAACGGTCAACGACCAGTTGCGCACACATAGGCCAGTAACCAGACATGCATAAGACGACATGGTGAAGCGTGTCACACATCGTGGCATGATGGATTCATGGTTACTTATTTATCTTCGCATTGTTCGGTGCATTCTGGGGGTTGGTTTAGGGTTATGATATTGAATCCAATCCATTCCAACTACATGGTCATCGTGCTTGGTTAAAAAGCCAGTGGCGCAAGCTACCCTATGCTGGATTATGACTGAACGCCTCTAAGTCAGAATCCGGGCTAGAAGCGGCCCCCAAATGTGTAAGTATGAACAAATTCAGATTGTGAAATTGCGAATGGCTCGTCAAATCAGTTATACTTTGTTTGACAGAGAATTAGGGTTCGATTCCGGAGAGGAGCCTGAGAAACGGCTACCACATCCAAGGACGACAGCAGGTCCTGACACGGGGAGGTAGTGGGAATAAATAACAATACCGGGCTCAAACGAGTCTGGTAATTGGAATGAGTACAATCTAAATTCCTTAACAAGGATCGATTGGAGGGAAAGTCCGGTGCCAGTCGCGGTAATTGTAGCTGCAATAGCGTATCGTAGTTGGACTTTGGGTTCGGTCGACCGGTCCACCTTCATGTGTGCAATTCGGGCCGTCGTTATTCATAGGATTTCGGCCCTATTACGTGGGCCTTCAAGATCGGAGTAATGATTAACAAGAACAATCGGGGAATTCGTATTTCATAGTTAGAGGTGAAATTTTTGGATTTATGAAAGACGAACAATCGTAAAAGCATTCTTTGATTTTAGTGTCAACGCTTGTTTTGCCTTGAGCAGCTTGTGGGTTTCCTGTGTTGCATACCTAATCGATGGTAACGTGTGGGTTTATGAACGTCCCTTTTCGTCATGTGTCGCTCATGCGGCGTGGCATGAACCTTGAAGCGAGCTTTGTGCTCCTCGTTGGTGCCTTTGCACTGACGATGTGGCCCTTGAAGCATCACTTGGTCTCTGGTAATTGGAATAAGTACAATCTAAATCCCTTAACGAGGATCCATTCCCGACGGTGAAATAGCTCTTTTCTCAGCTCCGATTGTCCTTATTCGCGACGAAGTTGCAACATGTTGAAAATTTGTTGGTTGAGCGTGAAGAACATGCGAAGAAGAAGCAACGCAAGTTGAAAAAGAAAGTTGTACTCAAGTATCAAATACGTCCATCGAGAATTGTTTCGTGAAACGTGGGTCGAAGTTTTATGAAGCAAACCGGCATCTGACGGTAATCAAGGGTACGGTGGTCATTTCGAAGAACCGTGTCTTCTTCCCGGCGATGTTCGAGGTTTGGAAGCTGTAGACGTCCCTGGTCTAGAACATCTTTTCGATTTCTTGATATTTCTGAAAAAAGGAGACTGACCACGTACCGATGAATCTTCCAGAAGTGATCTTGATGGCAATCTCTACTTCGTTACGTGGGATGAAAACCTTATCCCACCTAGCAAACGTTCATGGATGAAGGTATGGGAACTTTAAACAACCAAGTGCTCAATTTTTACCCTGCTCCAATCGTAAAAGGCTTTGTTGCTCAGAAAACAATGATGTTTAAAAGGGTGAAGAACGTTTTAAGTGAATGCTTTTATCTATGCGGGGGTCGATACTGTTTCTTGGCTTTCTCGGTGAATCAATTGAGAGATCGTTCTGCGTGGTTTTTTTTGCTGAAGACGGGAAGATCTCGTGTAGAGATATATTAGCTTGGATGGGTATATTTTGTGATCGGAATGTTGCTAAATACGCGAAGATAATCGGCCGTAATCCACGCGAAATTTTGTTGTGAATGTTTGCGTTTTGCTGTAAAGGTTCAACTGTAAAAATGTGGTCTCACAGAAACATGATGGTATCACGTGAATTCAACCCTAGATATAGATATCGATAGATAGTATAAATATATAAATAATATATTTTATCGTATATATTTATGTTATTTAATAATATAATTAAATCCAAAAATATTCGATATTGGATTCGTTTTAAAGGTATTGACGAGACGATTATAATGATATAATTTATAAAAAGAGAAACATATTTCTTTAATGTATTTTAATTCATATATGTTTATTTATCATAATACGATAAGGGTATAAAATGAAAAATAAAAAAGCAAAGGATCTAAACTAAATTAAATGACAATATATAAGGGTACAAAATGCAATTTAAACATTGAAAATGATTTGGTTAGTGGGGGATCATGGGAGGTTGTTTTGCTAAGGTATTGAAGTTTGTACATTGTGCATGTTAAATTATACCTCTTAAAAATTCCAGATAACCATAACTCATGGTTTTTAATATAGTATATTATTTTATAATATACTAGTTATATGCTTGCGCAATGCGGGGGAATGTAAATTTTTAAATAAATACAAGCAGCCATTCCGATTATAGATAACGATTTGAAACAATGCCATTTTTCGGCAGATTAGAACAACTTAGCAATCTCCATTTTTTGTTATTTCTTTCTTCTACGATTCCAAAACTTGAACCCAATGCATTGATTTTCTTTAAATTCACATGGAGGAAAATAACAAACATGTAAACAAACATAAGTGTCATCAAACCCTTACCAATAATTAAAAATTAATTAACATCCAATGATTTTGATATTTGATGATTCCCAGAAAAAGGATTATACATAATATTCCCATAAAGGCTTTTTATAAACACAAGCCACTACATTCTATTTTGAACAATGTCCAAGATTCGGTCCACCAACAATAGGGACAATTCACTTTCAAAATCTTCTCTTTGTCCACAACTGCAACAATAACATAAACACAAGAAGTCAAATGCACTCTCAAACAAAAATTAAGATACGCGAAAATTAAATAATTAAACAAGTTTGATTCATTCCAAAGGGAATTGAGGATAGAAGAATGTAGAGAAAGATTGAAAAACCCCACTGCATGTAGTTTTCATAAACAAAACTTTAATAAAACCCAAGGAAACTAAATCATTGCTCTAAATATGAAAACCTTGAATTAGAAATTACCTCTTCAACATGCTGGGCATTTTAAACCTCCAAAAACGTTCACATGCTCTAATAAAATACATAGTTTTGCAGTACCAAAACTCTTGTTATCACCATCATAACAAATTAAAATTTGATTGTTGCCTTTTGATCTTTCAAGTTAGAAGAAAATGTAATATAAACCAAATACACTCAAAACAGGTTAAAACTCTGCAGGTTCCACAACAAAATATAATAGCAATCCATTAGAAGCAATCCAAGAAAAGTGTATGTAATATGTCTAGCTCAAAGTTTGCTATAAAGACATAGCATGATGCTTTTTTGGGGCAGTGAGGCTTTCAAACAAAACAAAATGAAAGCATTTACTCTATATGTGGTGGAAATATTCTTTTCAAATATAATCAATTGACCATTGAATACCAATTTACAAAAGCATGAAAGTAAAGGCTAAAACTTATAGCTTTTGCTAGAAACCATGAATAGCATAACGAACTTATAACTTCTACATAAATATGGTCTAGACTAAAATCCCAGTTAGAGAAACAAACTCACTTTATATGCCAAAAGCATATGGTTATTTTGATGAACACACATTAGATTATATCAAATTGCTTGAAAGAAAACCAAACAAGATCAAACACACCATTAATATATGGATTTATGTTACCTTCTTACTCACCAGACACTAATACCTTGAAAGAAGAAAACAAAGGAAAGCTTAATTACTGAATGTTGAAGATGAAACAAAAACATAAATACTCTATCCAATCACCAGAGAGGATGAAACAAATATTTTAAATACAGACTTTTGTTCGAACCTTATCAAAATCAATAACACCAGAGGACACTCAATATATATACATGACTGCCTTTACTAACGTTCAAACGAATTTTAGAAAATTAGACCAAGGACAAACCTGTGGAACTTCAAAACCTCACAAAAAAACCTCGAATGACTATGTCTAATCGAGAAATCTCAAAGCATTATTTGGCTACCTCAAACCAGCTTCCTTTTTTGGCATCTTTTTCCCTAATAAAGAACATCGGACATCAATTACTTTTGTCATAAACTCCCATTCCCTAATTTTTGGTCAGCAAAGCATCATGGAGAATATGTAATGTAAGAGACGCAATAACAACTTGTACATAATGCTTAGTGACTTGGATTCTAGATGAACAATAGAGACGAAGATGAAGGCTACAAAATGGAAATCGTACAGAGATGAACAGTGGAATAGAACTCAGATGGTGTGTTTCTTGATGCTTACCTTGTATTTCATGATCCATGGCTGCAACTTTACCTTCGATCCGAGAGTGATTGTGAGGTCTAACTTGAAGAACGATGGGTATCACATACAAAGTATCTATAAAAAGCTAACAATCCGAAACAAATTAGCAAGTTAGGGAATCGATACATTAGGGTTTCAATCAAGAAAAAGAACAAAAATCATTAAGATGACTGGAGAAGAAGTAGAGATCGTAGGATAGAGAAGAAGTAAATCAAATAGAGAGGATGCTCAAAAACCCTAAACCACATCCAGGTTCGTAATGAACACACACAAAAACAAATAACACCTAAAATCAAATTCATAATACCTGATGCAGATCGATTTGAATCGATTCGAATTTGAGGGTGACAGTTTTTTACCAATGACCTGCAAATGAATGGTAGGTATGGTGAAATCCAAACAAAAAGAGTTGTGTAAGAGCTGGTATGGAATACCCATTTTCTGGTGTGTGTAAGAGTAAAATGGAATCTATTTCAAGAATCAAATGGAAGGGCGATGGAAAGAGAAGGAATCGACATCCTAAGAGGAGAGAAACATGATTGCACTCCAGATTCAAACGAAGAGTCATTTTAGTCTGTTGTTAACACTCCAGAAGTCGAGATTGCAACTTGGGTCATTCGGGAAAATGAAACGTTTTCTAGGATATTAAGAGATCATGCATTGTTGGGTAGTACAATATGTTTAAAGGGTTGTTTTTAAGAGAAAAACAAATTTGCTTTATTAAGTAGTATATATATTAAATGCAGAAATAATCAATAATGAGCTTATTTTGAAGATATTGACGAAAATATAAAGAAAAAAGTTGCATGAAAAACAATTAATTATTTTTTACATAAGCATAAACAAAAACAAAATAATATAATTTTTAATATGTTTAATTCTTTTATCAAAAAACATGTAGTTTTATTAACTCAAAAAGACTTAAAAATCAAAAAAAAACAACCAAAAGCTATATTTGATAAACCAAAACGACTAAAATACCCCTAATGATTTTTAATAGATTTAGTCTAGGGGATGAAAACAACAATAAATTACAAATCGTATAGTCAAAAAAATGAAATTTCAAAACAACATGGATGAAAATCGTAGTTTAATCGAATAAGAACAATTTAATTTGTATATATTTATGGCATTTAACACTATACATTACTACAAAAATATTCAATATTAGACTCATTTTAAAGGTATTTACGAGACGATTTTAATAGTATAATTTGTAAAATATAAAACGTAATTGTTGAATGTCTTTTAGCTCATATACGATTATTTATATTAAATGATCAAGTGTAATATGAAAAATTAAAAAAGTTAGAGATAGAAAGTAAATTAAATAACTAATTATAAGGGTACAAAGTGTAATTTCATTATGATGTTGTGCAAGGAGCTAGAGCCTCGTGGAGCGGATGATGATGAACCTGTTGCGTTGGCAGGTGTCTAAACTTGCATACTCACTTTATTTCACAATTACAAGTACATGTTACTTGTATTTAACTTTGTTTCATAATCATATTTTGTACTTAACAAAGCTTTTTTATACATATTAGTAACCTAACACTAAGTGTCAAAGTGGACCAAGTCAAGCTGACAAGTTTCCTGCCAGTGCAACTGGGAGCCGATGGTGATGTCACGTGCATTGTGTGAACATGTGAATCCGTGTTCGGAGATGTTAGAACTTTGAATGGGCATGTGGTAATTCTGTTTCTTCAAGTTATCTCAAAGAGTAAAGAGAGCTGCTAAAGGTCGGTACAATTTCAAAGGTGATGTATTTTTGGAGGTATGATTTTCATTACTTAAACAAAGGGCATTGTGCCAAAGAAGACAAACTAGAGGTCTTAAAAAATCCACCCTTTATGTCACCTCTAATGTGAATATATTTTCCAATAACAATTTGAATGAGAAACATATTTTTTTCATGGAACAGATAACTAAGATGGTCTTGCATGCGATGGACAAAGCTCATACTGATATTGAGGCACTAATGAGCGCATGACTACAAGAATCAATGTGAATCATTGCTCAAACCGGTTTGAAAATGGTGATCAACTACACAGGTATTAAAACCATAAAACCAAACTTATGAACATAATATGAACATAATCAAAGTACACACAAACCATAAAACCAACTTGTCATAAAACCAAATTAAAACCAAAGTCAAAAAACCGAGTAACAGGGTCATAAAACCAACTGATTTCTAGAACAAGAAAACAATGAGATAATTCCTACCTCATTGTTTTGTTGGTCTTGAGTTGTTGGTTGCTCAACCAAAAATTTAAGATATGAGTTATAATGTGCTTTAATCGGAGAGGCCTCGTTCCAGGTCAACAACCGGGTTGTGATCAGAATGTAGTTTCTGAAGTTCCTGTCAGAATTCGTAGTTTCTGAAGTTCCTGTCAGAATGTGACATACTACTAAATGGTGTTTTAACATACTAATATACACAATATTGCTAACACAAAGATGGATAGACTTGAGGACTACCTTAATGGGGATGGAAGTATTGTGGATGTGGGGCTACTCGGTGGGGATGAACAAGGTGTGTGTGTGGGGCTACTCATTGGGGATGAACGATGTATGGGTGTGGATGTGGAGTGACTCACCGATGATGTCCACAGCGGACAATTCATGTAAATAGGGAGAAAACTTGGTTCTCTTGTAGGAGCAAAGGTAGGTTCATCTTCTTAAACTCTTCCATGTAAATATCTCTTGTAGGAGGTTCCCTTTTGTTTAAATCTAGTTTGGAGCACATGATAACAATCAAGATAACCAATATTATTAACAGAATTGTCCCTAACCCCATTATCATAGAAAGTTGTTTAAGATGAAGGTCGGTCAAGAAGAAGAGGAAGATGAAGTCTGGAGAAGAAGGCAAAGACGAAGTCTGGAGAAGGAGGCGAAGATGAAGATGAAGGTCGGTCAAGAAGGTCTAGAAGAAGAAGGCGAAGATGAATGTGAGAAACTAGCAAACAGTCAAACCAATACCCGCGGCAGAAGGAAGGTGAAGTGAAAGGAAGGTGATGTGATGGGAGGTATCTGTATAAACCATGTTTTTTTTTGCCGCCAAACCAGTATTTTTTTATAAAAGATAAATAGTAAATTACGATTTTCGTCCCCATGGTTTGTTCAAAATTTCTATTTTCGTCCCTGTGGTTTATACACCTATATCTTATACCCCTATTCCACTCACAAACATTTTATAGGAGGAGTGTATTTAAAACAGGGGAGTGCTAATGATACCCCTATAATAATGGTGTGCACGAAATTTAATGTACTTTTATAGCTAAAAAGTTGGTTTTGATGTTAATGGATGTAAGAAAGATTCACTTTATAGGGGTACCATTAACAAAGGTTAAAGATGTCATTAACCTCCCCTAATAAAATTGAAAGAGGAGAGAGAAGTTTTAACGTATATCTACCTATATAGTAGATAATTGTTTCAATAACAACAACTTTATTATAATTATTATCACACTGCACACCTACCACTACCCCACTTCAACCTCAATCACCTCACCTCTTCTGACGCTCCCAAAAAATCCAACTAAATCTCCAAATGTGACTAAAGTCTACACTGCAATCAAATCCCATAAGAATTGAAGTGATGTTTATAATGTTATAAAAAATAATAACCAAAGGATTTTAGGTTTTAGTCTAGCTCGATTAATTTGTAGCTTGTTATATTGAATGATCGTGTTTATGTATGAGGATCGTCGTTTATTTATAATTTTGAATGAAATTAAGATCATTTTGTGAAAGATTTTGGTCCAATGATTTAGAGTTTCGATTTTCAAGAGTATGATGCATTTCTGGATTTAATCAAATGGAAATTTTAACTCAAGATATATTGAGATTTGGTGTTTATGTTTCTTTATTTTACTAATTCAATGATCATGTTTCTCCTTTCTCCAATCCATTGTACATCGATGCCAAAACCAGAACCAAAGATCGATGTCAATGAGGATGGTTACCCTAAATATCAACGGTAGAAGATGATCAAAGAGGATGACAGGGGGGGGTTTAATCTTCTTTTTGTTTTATTTTTTCAACAATAAAATCATATGTAAAGAAATAGAAAAAAATGACAAAATGTCCGCCGGTAAGGAGAAAGTGATAATTTAAACGACATACATCTAAAACAGTTGGGTAACTAGAGTCAATCTATAAGGATAATAAAACTAGATTATACCCAATAGCCAATATATAAGAAAAAATATATTATAATATAATAATATT
Organism: Silybum marianum; assembly: GCA_036898165.1. Taxonomy (NCBI): domain Eukaryota; kingdom Viridiplantae; phylum Streptophyta; class Magnoliopsida; order Asterales; family Asteraceae; genus Silybum; species Silybum marianum. The sequence goes on along the minus strand of CM072530.1, from coordinate 17,113,950 downwards.
TTAAAATTCAAACAATATTTTTTTGTAATGAAAAATAAATAATTAATTACTAATGAGAACTTAAAATATATTTTTGGATTAGTGTAGATGGATTTAGAAATGGAAATTTAATTAAAATGGACAATTTACAATATGAGTTTACGAATTTGACCAATATCTTTTTCAGTTTATCAAAATAACCAGAATTCCTTCGAAATACATACCGAATTTGACCTCAGATCGAGTGGTTGAGCCTAAGGGCCAAAACGACGTCGTTTTGGTCAACTTTCCTCCGCCAAATTCATAATACCTCCGCCACATGGCGGAGGGGCCCAAAACGACGTCGTTTTGGGCCGTTTTTCGCGTATCCCTGGACCGTATCCAAGTACCTCCGCCTCGCCGTATAAATACCTCCGCCACATGGCGGAGGGGACCCAAAACGACGTCGTTTTGGGGCTTTTTTTTGCCTGGAAACCCTACTTTGTAAGAGAATATAACAAAGTTACCTACTTTGTTTTTTTCATCGATAAATTCCACAATTGGTCGATAAATATCCCGATAAATACCCCACAATTGCATGATAAATTCCCTTACACTAGTAGTTTTAAAGATCAAGAGAAAGATTTCAAATTCATTTTTATTTTTTTGGCACATTGTTATACATTACGTTCGAAAAATACGCTTCAAGACATTGAATTTTGCAATTTTCGTAAAATGGCCAACGTTCGTCAAGTAAGTTTTTCTGTTCTACGATTTATTGCTTAAAACTACTAATATATATTTAAAATATTTAGTTAAAACGTTCGTCAAAAGTTAACCCTAACTGAGTTAACAGAAGTAAATGGTAAAATTTAAAAAAAAATTATATAACGAGACTTTGTAAAAAACTTAACCAAAACGTTAACCCTAACTGAGTTACCAGAAGTAACGGAAAAAAGCACTAAAATTGTAAACCTTAACAGAAGTATATATAAACTGTCTATATGTGTTACAATGTAGGAGGATTTTTACGTACTCGTCGTTGGCGTTCAAAAGTCGTCTTACCATGATAAAAGATATTAGGACGGTTTTGAGCTTCGATGATGGCAAACAATTTGCGTTCAGGCGTACACCTTTCGGTCCATGGTTGGACCTTGCCATGACTGGCCACGATCCGTTGTTAGTCAACATGTTTCGCATGGAGGTTTCGCTACAAACCCGTAACCCGACGAGCTATATTTTGACGTGTTTGGGTACTCATTATGTTTCGGGCGACGGAGTTCGCCTTATTACAGACTCCGTTTCGTACCCACATCCTCCCTTCCTTCCATTCCAACACAAAGTTTCGTTAGTAGGGTATTTACCGATGAGGACCCAAAAACCTTAAAGACTTCAACTGTTTATGACCGGATGATGATGAATTACATGAGTGACCTACCACAAGACGATGTTATTCGTGTGTGCTTAGTGGTGATGGTGGAACTTGTATTCATGGGGCGTGAGCTAAGACAGTTTGTTAGCCAGACAGTTTGTTAGCCAGACAGTTCTTAGGGCCGTCGAGGACTTACAAGTATTTTGCAATTATCCGTGCGGTGAACATATATGGGGCCATACATTCAAACAAATGCATAAGGCTTACAGCAGACGAGTGAAAAAAAATGATCCGTCAGCATGAACGATGTCTGGGTTTACATACGCTTTCAAGGTTAGACAAGTAGTATAAATGATTTTTTAATAACAATTGGTTTCCTAATTTGAACGGTCCGTAAATGTTTTTGGTGTCTAACTTTAGATTTGGATCTTGGAGATGTTTCTTGTCGCCCTCCACCATTTCCATAAGCAAAATGACAGGTATCCTAGAGGACTTTCCTGGAGTCGGACTACTACTAAGACGTTGGGTAGGTCGATTTACCTTCAGTTCTTCAAGTCAGTTGGTGGGGTAAGTTATTTGACTATCTTTCGAATTTGATAGGAAAACAATAATCACTCAATGTATTGATTTTGTTAACATATTTAGCAGATGTCCGGCCCATCATCGCTACTTACCAGTACGTCTGCGGAGGAGCAGATGGAGTGGTATATAGAAAGTTGTCCCCATTTCCGTCCTAAGTCTCGCGACCAATATCAAGACAAGTGGGACGAGCTGGCGGAACTCCGGACCAAGACCGATTCCAACACCCGACGCCTTAACGAGCTTGTGCTGTCTTTCGGCGCACATCAGGTCACTGTTGAACAAACAATTTACCGTCCTCTATATTTACACCATGTATTGATACTACCCTACATGGTTTTGCTAGATGTCTGACGTCCCTGCACCGACGACTTACTTCAATCGGCCTGAGGTGGAAAATACTTACTTCGATCAGTTTGCGATACCAAGGCGGTCGTACGAGATTTAAGGTGTAAGCCATTTATCGATAATGATTTATATATAATACGTTAAATTAGTAAATAAAATTAATGTTTATATAATTAAATATAAAGCCATGTGAGCCATTTATCGACACAAAAATGAATGTTTATATAATTATATATAATATGTTTGGCCATCATTCTTGATATAGTGTAGGAGCCTAACATATTCGATTAACGGGAAAAAATGCAATATTAGTCTCATTTCGAAGTGAGTTTCGAGACTATTTTAATGATGTAATTTGTTAAAATATAAACGTCATTTGTAGACGTATTTTAATTGATATACGTTTATGTATGTTAATGTGATAAGGGTGTGAAACGGAAAATTAAAAAGCAAAGTACCTAAAGTAATTTATTAACTAACTGTAGGGGTAAAAACCGTAAAATATAAATTAAAACGTTTTTCTCGTATGATTCTTCAAAAAACAAGTGGACGAATATATCTATATATTGATATGTGTTGAAGGTTCAATCTACCATAAACGTCTATCTCTCTATCTCTCTATCTCTCTATTAAATGTTTTTGGTGTCTAACTTTAGATTTGGATCTTGGAGATGTTTCTTGTCGCCCTCCACCATTTCCATAAGCAAAATGACAGGTATCCTAGAGGACTTTCCTGGAGTCGGACTACTACTAAGACGTTGGGTAGGTCGATTTACCTTCAGTTCTTCAAGTCAGTTGGTGGGGTAAGTTATTTGACTATCTTTCGAATTTGATAGGAAAACAATAATCACTCAATGTATTGATTTTGTTAACATATTTAGCAGATGTCCGGCCCATCATCGCTACTTACCAGTACGTCTGCGGAGGAGCAGATGGAGTGGTATATAGAAAGTTGTCCCCATTTCCGTCCTAAGTCTCGCGACCAATATCAAGACAAGTGGGACGAGCTGGCGGAACTCCGGACCAAGACCGATTCCAACACCCGACGCCTTAACGAGCTTGTGCTGTCTTTCGGCGCACATCAGGTCACTGTTGAACAAACAATTTACCGTCCTCTATATTTACACCATGTATTGATACTACCCTACATGGTTTTGCTAGATGTCTGACGTCCCTGCACCGACGACTTACTTCAATCAGTTTGAGGTGGAAAATACTTACTTCGATCAGTTTGCGATACCAAGGCGGTCGTACGAGATTTAAGGTGTAAGCCATTTATCGATAATGATTTATATATAATACGTTAAATTAGTAAATAAAATTAATGTTTATATAATTAAATATAAAGCCATGTGAGCCATTTATCGACACAAAAATGAATGTTTATATAATTATATATAATATGTTTGGCCATCATTCTTGATATAGTGTAGGAGCCTAACATATTCGATTAACGGGAAAAAATGCAATATTAGTCTCATTTCGAAGTGAGTTTCGAGACTATTTTAATGATGTAATTTGTTAAAATATAAACGTCATTTGTAGACGTATTTTAATTGATATACGTTTATGTATGTTAATGTGATAAGGGTGTGAAACGGAAAATTAAAAAGCAAAGTACCTAAAGTAATTTATTAACTAACTGTAGGGGTAAAAACCGTAAAATATAAATTAAAACGTTTTTCTCGTATGATTCTTCAAAAAACAAGTGGACGAATATATCTATATATTGATATGTGTTGAAGGTTCAATCTACCATAAACGTCTATCTCTCTATCTCTCTATTATAAACAGATTTATTTGTTAGAATAATCTGAAAAAATGAGTTCCGGTAACGCTAAAGTTAAGTTTTTTTTACCTTTGGTGGTGAATGGGTGCAAGTTAATAACGTGTGGGATTATGTTAATTTTTCAAACCATGGTGTTAAGTGCCCAGCAAACGTCACACATCGCAAGTTCCTAGCGTATGCAAAAAAACACGCTGGAATCGACAGTTCCATTGTTGGTGACACCAAGTTAGTATTCCTGAACGATGGTACAATGACTCCAATATGTGACGATGAAGATGTTTATGCTTTCTTGGACTTTGCCGGGCGGTCATATACACCGCCGTCTGTTGTAGTGTATGTCGATTCTTCGATGTATGACGAAGGTCTTGATGAAGGAGATGACGCGGATGATCAACCCATCCCTGAAACTCAAATGCAGCCCTTGTCCGAAAATATGCCGGAGACGCAAGAAGATCAAGAAGAAGAAGTCGCTGACGTTGATGAACCACAGATTGCTGGGTTTGCTGCCGACAAAGCATATGTTTTTGATTCAGTTGGTCTATCTACTGACGATGATGTACCAGAGACGGATGAGGCTACGAACGATGAAGAAACAGGTATTGGTTACCCTAATAATACATCGTATGGTGGCATAAATGATTATCATGATATGCCCTCTCCGATTCCAACAACAGAGAGCTATATAGAAACTGTCCAACCGGTACCTTACAATCGTAGTCGACGAATATCTGAAGGTCAGATATTCGATACAAAGAAGCAAATGATTGAGGAGTTGGGGATAAAATTCATAGAAGAGCACTTCCAGTTTAAAACGAAGAAATCATCCAAAACCCGATACGAAGTTGTATGCCAAATAGAAGGTTGCACATGGCGTATGACTGCAAGTAGTGTTGGTGAACTGGGAGGTTTATTTTTTGTAAAAAAATTGGTAGACCAACACACTTGCTCTAGTACCCAACTAAATACTACCCACCGGCAAGAAAACAAGAATATTTTGGCCAACATGCTAAAAGAAAAATATGGTGATGCTAGCCGTCAACTTCGGCCAAAGGACATCGTGGCCGATATGTACCTACAATACGGGATTACTCTTACATACCACCAAGCTTGGCGTGCCAGTGCCGGGCACTACTATTGGTGAGGGGCACGCATGCCGAATCCTTTGAACGACTCCCTATGTATTTACATAATTTGGCGCTACAAAATCCAGGTACATAGACAAAAATAAGGACGGACTCAAGTGGGCGTTTTGAGTTGTGCTTCGTTGCCCTTGGTTGCGCGGTACGTATAGGAATATCTCATTTGTTTACCTATTAAATAATAACATTATAGAAAATAACAAGAAATACATACATTCTTTGCAGATTCGAAACATTTTGCGTAACTTGCGACTCCGTCCTTATTATAGACGCCGCTAATTTAAAGGGACCGTACTTGGGGAAAATGTTTTTGGCAGTAGCCAATGACGGGAATAATAACATTGTTCCAATTGCTTTCGGAGTAGGCAAGTCTGAGACGATTGAGGAGTGGTCTTGGTTTTTGTACAAAGTTGAGAGATTGTATAGGAGCACCGAGGGGTTGGTGTTTATGTCCGATGGCCGCCGCCATAAGCGCCGCTATTAGCACTGTGTTTCCCAGTAACGCTCATGCACTATGTTGTCGACATGAACGCGAAAGGCGCTGACAAGCGTATTAAAATATACAAGTCAACATACTGGAAAGCATGTAGAGCGTACACGGAGGTGGAGTTCGACAGACACATGAATGCACTACGATTTCAAGTACCAGAAGCAGCTCGAGTCATGGACACAGCTGGTAAGGAGAGGTGGTCGAACGCCCATTTTCCTGGTATACGGTATGATATTATGACATCAAATAGTGCAGAGTCGGTGAATGCAGTCTTCGTTTTGCACGTAGATTACCGATTGTCGCACTTGTAGGGTTCTTCCGAGATTTTCAACAACAATGGTATCTAGTTCGACGGGAAAAGGGAGGTTGATAAACTATGAACTTACATAACTATTTTTTTAATGTTTATTTTATAAAATGAGTGTAACACAAGTTTCACATATTTGTAGATCAAATGCAAAACTCACTCACACCAAAAGCGGAAGAGATAATTTATAAAAGAGCGGGAACGTCTATGGCATGGAGGGTACGTGGTCTTGGACATGACAAGTTCGAGGTAGGGCGAGATCGTAACTACGCAGTAGTTGATATGTTAAACGGTAACTGTACATGTCTTGAATGGGATAAATCTGGGTTACCTTGTGGTCATGCCATTGTTGCTGCAAGACATAAGGGCCATGCAGATTGTAGCTATCTGGCTTGGAATTATTTTAGATCGGAAACCTATCGATTAACATATCAAGAGACGATAATGCCAGTTGGACCCTCTGTATCGTGGGTCTTTCCAGACGCCCCCCTTATGCCGTGTTATCCACCGTTAATAACTAAGAAACATGCCGGGAGACCAAGTAACAACGATCGGCGTCCGTCTCAGGGTGAAGGTTCCATTCATAGAAGATGTGGACGGTGTGGAGCAGCAGGACATACTCAAGGCTAATGTTCAATTCCAGCCCCATCAAGCATGCAGAGTAGAGGTTCAATCAGTCAACCATTTAATAGCTATGACCTAAACAATGATTTCCCATGATGTTAAGTAAAGTAGTGGTCCTTTTTCCGACGATAATTCGTATATTATCAGTTCAATCTGTTTGTTAAGTGTCATTAAGACGTCTGTATTAAATAAAATACAATGTTCAATTTATTATATATATTTTATTTTTATATTGTTATAAAATTAAATATACATAACCCGGAACCTTCCGTCGTTCAGCTGTTGTATGTTATGAGAGGATGAAGAAGATCCAGCAACCGATCTTTTACGGCTTCCATCCATTTTTAAAAAATAGATTAAAAGAGATATTTTTATTTGGTTGAGGATTGTTCAACTAGTACATTGAGTATGGGTTTGTGGATGAGATCTATATAGGTAATAAATTAAAAGACATTGAGTAGTATCAGTAGGTTTCTGAAGGTTTTCACGGTTGAGTCCTGTTTGAATTGATGATGGTCAAAATATTCCTTACAAATTGAGTTAATCACGGGTGTAGGTACAAATTGAGTTATTCACGGGTGCAGGTACAAAGATTCCATTGAAAGGTGGACAACTAAGGCCAAAAAACCCTAATTTCCGCCAAATTTCCCTAATTCCTCGGCCAAAAAACCCTAATTCCTCCGCCACATCACCTAAACCTCTGCCACGTCAGCAGGGCCTCCGCCACACCTCCGCCACATCACCTAAACCTCTGCCACGTCAGCTAAACCTCCGCCACACTCCGCCAAGAAACCCTAATTTGCTCCGCCACACCTCCGCAAACCTCCGCCACACTCTGCCTAACCCCTAAAATTCGAGCAGTTTACACTTTTGGTCCCCGTGCTTCCGATATTTTTTTTTAACGAATAAATCCCGATCCTTTTCCTCTTTGAACAAAATCATAAACAAAAAAATATATAATTTCTCTCACCGACAACAAAGTACGAAAAACCAATTAAATAGAGAAAAAAAATATAATTTATCTCACCGACAACAAACTAATATATAATATTTTATTTTAGTAATAAAGCAGAGGGACCAAAATCGTAGTAAATGGTAAACCATAGAGACCAAAATTGTAGTTTAGTCTTTTGTATAAGAAGACTTATTTCTAATACAAATGCATCAATATCTTCATTATTCCAACCACAGGTTTATTTCTTAGTGTAGTCACATGGCTGGGAACGCATCCTCTTCCAACCCCCCCTCTTCACAGATAATGCCTGAGAGAATGAAACGATCGGTACAAAAAGCAACGGCGGAGATCGAAGAAATATCCGAGAAGTGGAAAAAATTGCTGAGAAAGAAGGAAAAACTACTTCAAAGGATTGAAGAAGATAATGCAGATATAACAAGGCTGCAGAGGGAAATCAAAGACAAGGAACATCAAATTAACAACGACAACATAGAAGCCGACAAGATTGTACGATAGTTCGCGATGCTTCAAGCGCTGGTAAACGAGAAACATAGTTGGATCGAGCAATGTAACGCACTCTATCCTTAATTGGTGTAACCGAGTATAGGTTTCGTATTTTGGAGTTTCATGTTAAACTTTGTTTTATAATAAAAGGGTATGATTTATTATAACATAAATAAACTCATTTAACTTTAGTGAACATTTATTGAAGTACCTGAATTCCGGGGACTAAATGTGACAATATATTAAAGTTCAGGTGCTAGCGGGTATTATTTTAAAAAGTTAACCACTATTAATAAATGGTCCTTGAGAAGTTACAACACACAAATTTTCAATCTACCATTTCATTCCTTTGTAACACTTCGTAAATTAAGCTAACCTTCAAGAAACCATGTCCGGAAACAGTCGATCTGGCAAGAAGAACTCAGCTTCCAAGGCTGGAAGTTCTCAATCTGCACAGAAACAACCCTTACGACAATTGAATGAAGGAATGTATAGGCGTTCTTGGACTGTGCCCGCAACAAAAGAGGAGTGGGCCATGCACGGGAGAACTTTTTCCGACCAACCAATAACCGATGAAGAGCGTGCCGATTTCGAAGACGCGTTTTATAACTACACGGAAACATCTCCATACAAGGAACTACAAATGTATTCTTATGGGTTTTTAAACCCTGACCCAAACCCTCCGTCATCACAGGTAATGCCGGCAAAATTGAAGGCATCGGTTAACGAGGCGAACCGGGAGATCACAGCGCTTGGGGAGAAATGGAATAAGAACAGGGAAATACAACTTCAAAAAGAGGCGGTGATTAACGAAAGTAAAGCAGAGCTTGCAGTCTTAGAGCAAACAATTAGTACGGAGGAGATGTTGGTAAAGGAAAAAATAGAAGAATACGACGTTATTGAGGACAAGATCAACGAAAAGGCTCGGTGGATCATACAATGCCAAGACATCTATCCTCACTAAATGTGTGAATGTTGAATGTTTGTTTAAGATGTTTGAACTGTAAAATATTCCATTGTTTAAGATGTTTTTTTAAGATGTTTGCACTATCCTTAATATATCAATTTATTGTTTAGCAAACAATAACGTTAACTGGTGTATATTTTTCACAATTTAATGCTCAGATAATTACATAATTTGCACATTTGTGTAACTTTTCTCATAAGACGTAAAAACATTAATTATGATGAATAATTAAATCCTGTGTAAATTTCATATAAATTTTTATAAATCATAACATATTGTTTTTAATTTTTAACAAATATTCCCATATGCTATGGTTTTTAACAAACGAGACTAATCTAGCCCGGCAGACGTTATCACGAAAGTTGTATTAGAGAATTTCATGTGTCATAGTCAGATAAATATTGATTTGGGTGACCGTGCGACCGTGTGATTTTGTATCACCGGTCACACCGTCACCCAAATCAATTTTGATATGCCTGTGACACACGAAATTCTCTAATAGGACTTTCGTGATAACTCCCGCTATAATAGCTCTGCCGGGCTAGCTATCCCGAAATTCGGATTCTTAAGTTTCATGTGCCATAGTCAGATAAATATTGATTTGGGTGACCGTGCGACCGTGTGATTTTGAATCACCGGTCACACCGTCACCCAAATCAATTTCCATATGACCATGGAACACGAAATTTTCTAATCGTATTTTTGGAATATCTATCACTATAATAGCTCTGTCGGGCTAGCTATCCTGAAATTCGGATTAGAAAATTTCATGTGCCATAGTCAGATAAATATTGATTTTGGTGACCGTGCGACCGTGTGATTTTGAATCACCGGTCACACCGTCACCCAAATCAATTTCCATATGACCATGGCACACGAAATTTTCTAATCGTATTTTCGGAATATCTATCGCTATAATAGCTTTGCCGGGCTAGCTATCCAGAAATTGGGATTAGAAAATTTCATGTGCCATAGTCAAAATAAATATTGATTTGGGTGACCGTGGCACACGAAATTTTCTAATCCGAATTTCGGATTAGCCATATGGGAATATTTTATTTAAAAAAAATGTTATGTACTAAGGCCAAAAATAAAAAACAAGTCCTAAACATGATTACAAAAAGTAAAAAAATATAAAAAATGTCCTACGACAAACGCATATCCCACAATACAGCCGCCACATTATGACGGGTTTCCAAAGGCGTTTGGGTCATTGTTAAGTGAGATGGGATCTTCTCATTTGCCAACAACCAAATCATTTGACACGCCAAAGGACCCGAATCGGCTTTCCAGGTGCTTTGGGGTACGTTGTCCGCCCAGACAATTGAAATGGCCCCTGCATTTTCAGCTCGGCTTCTTTCCCCAATCCTTATTAAAAAATCAATAAGACGGGGTAAAAAAGCACCCACCAACTGCCTCACTGCCCTATCATAGGTATCGGTCGGGTCAGAGTCATATACTGTGACTTCCATTACAGAAAAATTCAACTCCGCGACCAGCCAATGTTCCTTCTTGACACAGATTGGCATTATTACCTGGAATAAAAGGCGTTAGAAACCAATATATTTGAATCCTATTAATTAATAAATAAACAAATGTTATCTTAGTTTGTATACCGAGCTGATCATACTCCATGCGGGCCATCCGTCATCTACCATACTACCGTCGACCTTTTTAATATCTTGGCGACGGACACCATTTTCGCATAGGCGCTGAAAGAAGTCGGCATTCATAATAGTCCACCTACATGGATCGCCGCGACCTGATTGCACCATTCTGCCCCACGCATCTACATGCTATTGTTAAAACAATAAATATTAGACATGAACTATGTATTATAACCACATTGGTAATTTAAACTACAAAACTAACCGAGGTTAAGAAAAGCCCTTCCCCATGCATTCCAAGCAATGCAAGCCACCAAGGAGACAGATCCAAATCTGGTAACATCGATATCCTGGTTGTTTGTGGTAACCCTGTCGTCCTTAATGTTATAAGGATGTCGATCTCATCAGTATTGGTCTGTACTGGTCGCTGTTCTTGGGCTCTACCTCTATCGCGCGCTGAAGGAGTGGTAGCCGGTAGTCCTGTAAAAGGTGGACGGCCGTGTGGGCCAGGATGAACTACACGGTGCGGCCTGTCCTGTCTCTCCGGAGGAAGTGGAATCTGATCCGGAGTCTGATACATGTCGGTACCATGCTGCATGGATGGGCCAGGCATACCGTACGAACTGGATGGGCCAGGCATACCGTTCGAACTGGATGGGCCACCCATACCATACGACACGAATGGTGGAGGCATATACGAGCTAGACGGAGGAGCCGTCTGGTAGGTGGGCTGCGTAATGTAATCGATATATTGTCAATCTATAGAGTTACATACAAAGAGCATAAATGTATTGCTTAAGTTATCGTATGAGAGTACTATGGTGGCATGGAAAATGGTATACCGCTGGAGTAACCTGGCGTGTACTCCGAATCCAGCAAATCAAGGAAGTTGGGTTCCCGGTGTTGTGTCTGTACTGGTGGTTGCGGTGGCTGTGGTGGCATCTACGACGAAAATAAAATGGTTAACCAAATATTAAATATATTGTTATACGTTTGTGAATTTAATATGATTACAAGGTACATATGATTATTAAAAGTGCTTGCCTGTCTCTGGAAATGATCATCATGTCCCGCCATATAATGATCCACATTCTCGATCCATTGGGGCAGCCGATGAACAGTAGTAAGGTACGGCTGCAACCCATCCAGGGATACTTGATGTAGCCGTTGAACGCGCTCAAGCTCCGACAACCTCTGATCATACGGGAAATACGGCTGAGGATGCTGATCACCGGGTGGATGAAATCCCTGGCTGGTAGCGTGATGCCCCTCACTATGGTGTGAATGGTGTGAATAGTGTGAATGGTGAGAATGGTGATCGTTGTCGTCATCATTCACACCGCCTAAATTCTGGTGGTCCTCCCCACCCCTAAAAAAACTAAAGCTATGTACATACCAATCTGATGTAGTCTCCAAAGGATCTGGCACCAACCTGGGAAGTGGTCGCCTAGGCTCCTAAGATATTTTTAAAAAAATATGTTACAATAACAATAATGTGGACAAAATTATCAATTGTAAACCATATTTAAAAAACATACCGAGGACACATCAATAATCTCCCTGACATGATTGAGTTTTACCATTCTTGGCACTCGGGTTCAACGAACTGCCCTCGGGTACACATTATTGTTTTTAGTGTAGTATAAGGCGGAGCCTGGAAACATTTCTAAAATCCAGATCTGGCAATTAAATAGTCAACAATTAGTAAATGACAATTATTAAATAAGAAAACAATAGTAAAATGTTTAAATATTTAAATGACAAAAATTAAAATAACCTTCAACGCATATAAGAACCCATGAACCGTCAGTTTTTTGCTCCCCGCTGTCCGTTTTCCTGTATGTAGACAGTTATACATTTGTCCTATTGTATAACGCCAAATAAAACTCCTCCATGGATAACTGTTCCAAAACTCCAAGTTATCTATCGCCTTGATCACCAGATCAGAAACTCTCACATTGTTCCGGTGGCCAAGAAAAAACATTTCAACCACCAGAATCAAACACACCCGCACTGCATCGATGTCATCCAAATCGTCATCCGCAGTACCAATGCGATTATACTTTTGCAGCACCAGATCAACCTTAGGTGTGCCATCACCAAACATCCTGCTAAAGAAACCATCACTATCAGCAGGATGGTCTGGAGCCCTTCCAAACAGAAGCCCGTAACTAGACAGAAATCCTCACGACCAAAACGAAGCGTATGAGGGCCGATCTTGAAATACATCTCATCGGTCGTACCATGAGCAGGGAACGTCTGCCTCTCAAAAAATGTGTAAAGTAACACAGGATCGGCATAAGTATCAGAGAGATCCAACCATCTATCAAAACAAGTTTCCCTAAATATGGCCGTCCTATTATTTGATAATTTACTCTTAATCTCTATCATGAGGGATACCTTTACCCTCACATTCAACGAAGCTACACTGTCGTCGGCCTGCATAAATATTTTTCAAATTCAGTGTCAATTATAGTTCTTTTTAATTGACTACTAACGATAAAAATTATTTTAGTTTTGATTCTTTGTTTGAAACTTTCAATTTTTGTTTCTAATTTTTTCTTTGGGTTAAACAAATATAAACAACTCATTTTAAACTTTGATGATTTATTTAATTGAAATTAATGTTTAATAACTTAATCATTCAAAATGCTAAAGTTAAATGTTTTTTCATTCAAAAAATTAGTTTTAAGACTTAATCATTGAAAATATGATTGTTCGTTGTATATTTTTTCCCTAATAACAAACTCTTTCAAAAATTTGTTTATGTAAAGTTTGTTCATTTAAAAAAATTAATGTTTAACAAGGTAATCATTCAAAAGGTTGCAATAATAAAAATTAGTGTTATAATATATAAAGTTCAACTTAAATTTTCCGTTAACTATTTTACAAATTTGGTTCTTTTTCCGTTAGTTCTGTTAACTCAGTTACGGTTAAATTTTCCGTTAACTATTTTACAAATTTGGTCCTTTTTCCGTTAGTTCGGTTAACTCAGTTACGGTTAAATTTTCCGTTAAATATTTTACAAATTTGGTCCTTTTTCCGTTAGTTCTGTTAACTCAGGTACGGTTAAATTTTCCGTTAAATGTTTTACAAATTTGGTCCTTTTTCCGTTAGTTCTGTTAACTCCGTTACAGTTAAATTGTCCGTTAATTTTTTTCACATAATTGGTCCTTTTTCCGTTAGTTCTGTTAACTCAGTTACGGTTAAATTTTCCGTTAACTATTTTACAAATTTGGTCCTTTTTCCGTTAGTTCTGTTAACGCAGTTACGGTTAAATTTTCCGTTAACTTTTTTACAAATTTGGTCCTTTTGCCGTTAGTTCTGTTAACTCCGTTACGGTTAAATTGTCCGTTAAATTTTTCACAAAATTCGTCATTTTTCCGTTAGTTCTGTTAACTCAGTTACGGTTAAGTTTTCTGTTAACTATTTTACAAATTTGGTCCTTTTTCCGTTAGTTCTGTTAACTCAGTTACGGTTAAATTTTCCGTTATCTTTTTAACATATTTGGTCCTTTTGCCGTTAGTTGTTTTAACTCCGTTACTATTAAATTTTCCGTTAAGTTTTTTACAATTTGATCCTTTTTCCGTTAGTTCAAGAAACTACGTTACGATTATATTTTATGTTAACTTTTTTACAAATTTGGTCCTTTATAATTTAGTTCGAGTAACTCAGACAGTTAAGTTTTTTACAAATTAGCTCCTTTTTCCGTTAGGCTTTACGTAATAAACATTATTTTTATAAAAATTTATTTCCATTTTTCGTTAGCAGTTTACAACAACCCTATAACTTACTACAAACATAGAAACGATAAATTGACGTATAACATACAACAATTAAAATTTCTATTATTTCTAAATAATTTTTTAACAAACGGTTACTAAAACTATAATTATTTACACAAGTCTTTATTAAACTATTTACAATCTTTGTATAAAAATGCATTACACGTGTTATAAATAATTTATATTTATATTGTAATGGACAAACATAACCATTTCTTCGTTTCAAATCACACGTGGTGACCCTAAAAATGGACAAACATAATCATATACATGTAAATTGCAACCATTTAAATAAAGTACGGATTTTGAACTAACCATTTGGTAAACGTCTTGAGTTATTTTTGATGAGAAGCACGTGGTGGTTGACTCCTCCTTGGTTACGTAAGCAAGACCTTAAAATATTGAAGTGGTCCCAATTTTTTGTGTGTAAGCAAAAATAAGGCAAGAACAAAGCAAGAAGATGAGGAGAAGACAATGGAAGCAATTACAGCAGTGTGGGGTGGGGGTGGGGGCGGTTGTGGTATAAAGGGCTTTTAGGGTTCGGTGGATTAGGGTTTCCAGGAAAAAAAAGGCCCAAAACGACGTCGTTTTGGGTCCCCTCCGCCATGTGGCGGTGGTATTTATACGGCAAGGCGGAGGTACTTTCATACGGTCCAGGGCATACGCAAAAACGGCCCAAAACGACGTCGTTTTGGGCCCCTCCGCCATGTGGCGGAGGAAATTTGGCCAAAACGACGTCGTTTTGGCCCTTTGACCAATCCACTCGATCTGAGGTCAAATTGGGTATGTATTTCGAAGGAATTCTGGTTATTTTAGTAAACTGAAAAAGATATTGGTCAAATTCGTAAACCCATATTGTAAATTGTCCATTTTAATTAAATTCCCTTTAGAAATACATATAATATAAATTGTATAAAATTTTAAAAATATATAATGGGATAGGCTACTAATGGCACTCTGACCTTTGCTAGTGGCACTCTTAAGACTAGCTAATGATTAGTTTTTTTTTTGTTTTTTTTGTTTGTTTTTGTTTTTTGTCATTTTGCTGTCTTTTCTTTTGTTATTTTTGTTATTTAAATATATATATTTGTATTATATTTTAATTTATTCATTTTTCTGTTTTATTATTTATATTATATTTTAATTAATATTAATTATAAATAAATATATTTAATAACATTCTACCATGTTATAGTTTAATATTTATTTTTCTAAGGTCCCGATTTCACAGGTTGATGTCTTTTGTCAATTTCAAATTCTACATTTATTAGTTTATTTTATTTTAATTGCTTTATTCTATTTTTATTTTATAAATTCCATCATAATATTTAATTATTATGAATTACTAATAGTAAATAAAATATTTTGTTGGTCCCTAACGAGTCTACAAGAGTTCTCGGATATAGAAACAGTTTGTAGAAGGGGGGGGGAGTTGAATACAAACACACAGATTTTTAGTTTTTAAATGAGTTTATATTGCATAAACAAATTTACAGTTACAAGCGGAATTCGAACAAGTTTTAACCTATTCTATTGTAACTAAGAAATCACTAAGATTGATGCACAAGAAAGAAGTAAGATGGAATACAGAAGGTTGAAGAAAGAAAGCAGCATGCACACAGATGAAGAAGATATCTTCATCATATTTATACCCGTTTGCATTTAAAGCAAGACAAAAGGTATAAGCTACGTGGCAAACATCCATAGGAGACTTGTCCTTTGCTCAGAATACAGCCATTTTTTTGCCGCATTTGAACAGTACCATATCAGATATGATGGGGACATAAGAGACAAATCGTACGTCCTTTTCTGACACAGTATAGGGTTTGTCTTTTGTGCATCGAGGAAAAGGTCAACGTTAATCTTGTATGAGAAGCTTCACTTGATTGCTGAGACTGAATCTTCAAGGATGAACTTTCAGTATCGATGAGGCTTCACAAGACTTCACACTTGGATAGATAATCTTTACTATCGCTGAACCGCTTCAGGTCACGTAGCTGATTATCTCTTTCTTCAGCTTGGTCTTCGACTTTCGCTGAATGATCATTTGGTGTGCTCGCTGATCTTCAGAGTTAAGCTTAAGGTTTCTTGATCTTCAGCGATCGCTGATGGTAGTCATCGTGTGCTTATCGCTGAATTTGAACTTAAACTTAAACAAGGAATTTCACTGAATGCAAAGAGGAATCATATTCAAATCACTAAGAGGAGTTATGATCAACATATTTATATATATATATATATATATATACATGCAGTATTTTTTTTAGTTTTTCTTTTATTTAAAAATAAATAAATTCTTAATAAATAAGAGTAACATAATTAGTTTTTATTACTTTTTTTAGTGCATAACACTAATAATAATAAATATGAAAATATAATTAATTTTTATTACTTTTTTTTAATTAATTAAAATTATAAAATAAAACACAAACATTAAGATTTTTGATATATAAACAAAATATAAAAGCCGAAAATATAAACAAATAAAACATAAATGACAATTATATGTACTACAATTAACATAAATATTTATATATATTTATTCAAAGTTCTTTTTTTTTATCTTTCAGCCATGGTCAAACCCTTTAAAACATAAACACTCAATAACACTTTATGATCAAAGATTTTCGACCCAAACCTTATGCAACAGAAGATTAACACAAAAGTCATTAAACTTCCCAACTTTCTTAAACTAATAAAACAAGGTATTACAAATAATGTAAAATGATGTAATTATACAAATCAAAAATTTCTACTCATAAATAATGTATAATAATATTAATATTTTTTTAAGAAATCTTAATATACATATGTTATATGTATTCAATAATAATAATAATATATAATAACAAAAATAATATATATATAAGGGGATAATATATATATATATATGTATAAATAAATAATAAACTATAATATAAATAACATCTAATAATTTTTGTACATCTAATAAAAGTTGTAATATATATGTGATTTATTTATTTAATAATAATTAATATAATTTTATGTATAATAGTAATAATAAAATAAATATGTTATATTATATAATTAATTATTAATATTTAATGGGTTTGAGTGAGATTTGATGGATGTGATGTTTTCCCTAATTTCAAAACAATCACCACCCCTACTTAGGGGTGCCATTAACACTCCCCGTATATAATTCGTTACATTCTTTTGAGGGTATAACAAAACTTATTTAATGAAATAGTTTATAAAATAAAACATATATTTTAATGTATCTTTAATTAAATTTATCAATAATCAATTAACATGATTATAATATAAAACGAATAATGTTGGAAAGACAACAAAAAAACTAAACCATATGGACTAAAATTGTAAATTACTTTATAGTCTAATAATACAAAAATTGGAAAAAGACAAAAAGAAGGTAAAAAGACCAACATACCCTTAAGTTAATTAGCTTTTTTAAAGTAGAGACAAAAAAAATATTACAATAAAAATGTATCTTGCTGCATTACGCGAGTACCTTTCTAGTATTATAAATCATGAGTTATGATTATTATTGAAAAATTAAGAGCTGAAATCATTTTTAACTTCCAATTTACACTTTATCCTTATAATTAGTTATTTTTTTTTACTTTGTATCTCTTGTTTTTTCACTTTTCATTTTGCAACCGTACCATATTAACGTAGATAACCATATATTAGTTAAAATACATTTAAAAGAGATGTTTTCTTTTTTACAAGTTATACCATTACAATCGTCTCGTCAATAACTTCAAAATGAGTCTAATATTAAATATTATAAATATACACGAATTAATTTGTTTTATATCTGAGAACATCTCCAATGTTGAAATACGATATAAGAACTTGAAGTTATAAAAAAAATAAAACGGTACTTTTTCTTTTTCTTGAAACGAAATCAACAATAAATTAGTCAAAGAAAAAAATCGAATTTTCAAAACCACATAGACGAAAATCGTAGTTACTTATATATAAAACAGATTTATTCTTATATGTTTATAATTAGATTAAAAATGTTAATTAATTTAAGATAACTCTTATGTGTGAATTACAACCAATTTCAACCTATCACCTTTTCAAAACATCACATCGCCATTTTGCATAAAAAATTAAAAATGTGTATCAAATAAAAGAAATTATAATATAATAATCTTTTTTAAATTCAAACTTTAATTTTTCGTAATGAAAAATAAATAATTAATTATTAATGAAAATTTAAAATATATTTTTGGATGAGAATTTTCTTTGGAATATTATTAAGGACGTGAAATTACGAACATGTATTTACTACGCCAAAGTAGACTACGTCATGGCGTAGTCAGTCCCTCAACTTTGGAAATATGGCAATAATGACCCCTGGACTTGAAAGTATGGCAAGATAGTTTGAAAAATGACAATTTGGTCCCTGTAGTATACTAAAAGTCCCTGACTACGCCAAATATGGACTACGTCATGGCGTAGTCAGTCCCTCAACTTTGGAAATATGGCAATAATGGCCCCTGGACTTGAAAGTATGGCAAGATAGTTTGAAAAATGACAATTTGGTCCCTGTAGTATACTACGCCATGGCGTAGCAACATATGGTGTAGTTGACATTTTGAAAAGTTGGCAAAAATGACCCCTGGACTAAGAAGTGTTTTGAGTAAGAATTTAAAATGACACTTTGGCCCCTGGACTGGTACTACGCCACGGCGAAGTGACCCAATTTTGAAAAATTGGCAAAAATGGCCCCTGGACTTGGAAGGGTTTTGAGGTAAGAATTAAAAATGACATTTTGGCCCCTGGACTGGTACTACGCCATGGCTAGAATTAATTTTTTTTAATAAACTTTTTTTTATATAATTGATTATTTGAACCTTAAGGATTTCGTTTTAATAATTTCTTATAAATTATTTTATATAAACTTTGTTAATAAACTTTTTTTTATATAATTAATTACTAAAGAACACTTTAATATTTTGTTTTATAAATTTTTAAACCGAAAATACAATATTACAAACAATAATCGCAACATACATTTAAATACTACAAACAATAATTTAAACCGAAAATCTAGTGCCTAAATATTTTGACAAGAGATGATCCAGTCAGCCTTCTTGTTGATTTCTGCCTCTAGATATGTGTAGGTTTCTTTGATGTCATTTATCTCCACCTCATCTAGACGTAATTCATGTTGTAGGACTTTTAGTTTGCGTTTTTTTCATCAAATAGCGCCTATTTTTCTAGTAGAATCTTCCGGTTATTTTTCCATAACTCTGCTAACCTTTCAATTTCTTCGTTTGCCTCTTTACACGATGCCTTGAGCTTTGAAGGCATGACTTGAGTTGCCGGAGGGTTTGAGTCTCGGTTGAATAAAAGGCTCTCGTCATAGGTTGGCGGGGTATCTCCGCTAGGTGAACGCCTATAGTTTCGCCATGCGGCATCGTATTCTAGCTCTTCATCATCTGTTATTACATGATGGGCCCTACTTTTTCCAATCTGTCTCCACTCCTCGTCCGTTTCAGGCGCTTTCCATCTAAGCCTGAACCTTCCATCATTCAGCTGTTTTTTATTGGCTGAGCCTGAAGAAGGTCCAGACTCATCAATCGATCTCTTGCCATAGCGGCGGTTTCCAGACGTTGGTTAAATGTATAAAAAGTTAGAGATTGCAAGTTATTTCTTCAACATACCACGTATTTATAGTTGCGATATTCGTCACGAGATAGTTAGACGTATTGGTAACGATATCCGTGACAAACATCTGTCAGTACTTTTCAGGAGAATCCTGACTACTTTTTCAGACGAATCTGTCATAACCTTTCAGCCGAATCTTGACTACTTTTTCAGACGAATCTGTCATAACTTTTTCAGGCGAATCTTGACTACTTTTTCAAACGAATCTGTCATAACTTTTCAGCCGAATCTTGACTACTTTTTCAGACGAGCTTCCGTCAGGTACGCCAAGGCAAGTACGCCATGGCGTAGTACCAGAGTTTTGGGGACTAAATGTGGCAGTTTTTTAAAGTTCAGGTGCTAGCGGGTATTTTGTTAAAACTTCACCACTATAAATAAATGGTCCTTGAGAAGTTCCAACACACAAATTTGTTATCTACCATTTCATTCCTTTTATAACACTTCGTAAATTTAGCTAACCTTCAACAAACCATGTCCGGAAACAACCGACCTAGCAAGAAGAAATCGCCTTCCAAGGGCTGGAAGTTCTCGATCTGCACCCTTACGACAATTGAATGATGGAATGTATAGGCGTACCTGGCATGTGCCCGCAACAGAAGAGGAGTGGGCAATGCATGGGAGAACTTTTGCCGACGAACCAATAACCCATGAAGAGCATGCCGATTGGGAAGACGCATTCTATAACTACACGAAGACATCTCCATACAATGAACCACAAATGTTTTCTTCCAGGTTTTTATACCCTGACCCAAACCCTCCGGCATCACAAGTAATGCCGGCGAAATTGAAGGCAGCGGTTAACGAGGCGAACCGGGAGATCGTAGCGCTTGGGGAGAAATGGAATAAGAACAGGGAAATACAACTTCAAAAAGAGGCGGTGATTAACGAAAGTAAAGCAGAGCTTGCAGTCCTAGAGCAAACAATTAGTACGGAGGAGATGTTGGTAAAGGAAATCAAGGAAGAATACGACGTTCTTGAGGACAAGATCAACGAAAAGGCTCAATTTATCATCCAATGCCAAGACATCTATCCTCACTAAATGTCTCCTAGTTTAATGTTTGTTTTAAGATGTTTGCACTGTAACATTTTCTATTGTTTAAGATGTTTGCACTATCCTTACTATATCAAAATATTGTTTAGCTAACAATAACTTTATAAAACAATAATTA
This sequence comes from Silybum marianum, assembly GCA_036898165.1. Lineage (NCBI taxonomy): Eukaryota > Viridiplantae > Streptophyta > Magnoliopsida > Asterales > Asteraceae > Silybum > Silybum marianum. The sequence continues at coordinate 17,092,690 of CM072530.1, read as the reverse complement.
ATATTTGAATAAATTATTTAGTGTAGTGATATTTCAAAATTGATAAAACAATAATTAATATTATAACAAGTGAACATTATAATAAAAAGTTTGCAATAACGTTAACTTTATTGAAAAACATTATAATAGTTAACAAACACTTGAAACAGTCAACTAAAAATCGTGGAGCAAACTTTGGCAGCTAAAAATCAATATTAAGGTCAATACTATTATAGTCCAAAGTTCCATGCGGTTCCAGCGATGTTGATGACTGAGACTGCCTTCTTTGGCTACCTGCAGGCCTTCTTGTAGGCTCGCTTGATGCAGCAGGAGTTGGGCAGTTTGTACGATTATGACCGGTTTGGCCACACCTACTACACTTTCTCTATATCCGACCTTCACCGCGAGATGGCCTTCGATCGTTGTTACGGGGTCTGCCCACTGGGTTACTTGTTATTAGGGGTGGATAGACTGGTGGTACAGGGGTATCTGGAGACAACCATGTTGAAGTAGTTCCAACAGGAAGAATTACGTTTTCATATGTTTCCTGGTATACTGAGGCATAAAAGAAGGCTGAAGCCAAATAGCTACAATCTGTATATTCGAGATGTCTCGCAACGGTGATGGCATGACCGCAAGGTAACCCAGATAGTTGCCATTTTTTACATGTACATTCATTTGTACGCATATCGACTTTTGCATCCCTATGACCATCTCGAACCTCATACCAACCATCTACAATGCCGTGTACGTTCCATCTTGTAGACTTACCCATCCTCCTTTGGATCTTGGCTTGCGCCCACGGTGTTAGATTGTGAAGCATTTGTTCTACAAAAATGTATAAATTATGTTAGGATTTATATATTTATACTTATATTTATATATTTAAAACATTCTCATCTTAGGAACCTCCTTTTTGTCGTCGTAGAAAGTACCACCGTTGTTGAAAATCTCTGAAGTAATCCATAAGCATGACGATCGGTAATCTGCGGGCAAAACGGGACAACGCATTCACCGATTCTGCACTATTGGAGGTCATAATATTGAACCGAACACCAGGAAAATATGCCCTTGACCACTTCTCCGGGCCAAGCTCATCCATTAATTGAGCTCCTACAGCTACATGGAGTCGTAGAGCATTCATGTTTCGGGTGAACTCATATTCCGTATAGCCTTTGCATGCCTTCCAGAATTGATATTTATAGTGTTTTATGTTTGCGTCCCTCGTTTTGACGTTCATCTTGAGATGCCGACAACATAGAGCGTGATGGGCCGTTGGGAACACGGCTGTAATACTGGCCCTTATTGCCGCAGCCCGATCAGACATAAACACCAAATCAGGAAGATCTCCAATACATTCCCTCAACTTTTCTAGAAACCAGGTCCACTCGTCCGTTGTCTCGGATTTACCTACTCCGAAAGCAATTGGCACAATGTTGTTATTTCCATCCATGGCAACGGCCAGGAACATTGTACCCAAGAATCGTCCCTTTAGATGTGCAGCGTCTATTATAAGGACACGCCGCAACTTTGTCTTGAAAGAGATGATCTGCAAATCGTAATGCAGTTAGTGTATCAAAATTATATAGTTTATAATATATAAAGAACTGACAGAGTTACGCGTACCGCTGGGCGAAGGGCAGTAATACACTTTTCAAATCGTCCTTCTGAATCTGTCTTTATTCTGGTGAAGCTACCTGGATTTTCGTGCTCCATGTTATATAAGAACAGAGGTAGTCGGCTGAACGAGTCCTCAGGGGTGCCCCTAACCATTCGTATGGCACTCCATCTAGCACGCCAACCTTGGTGGTACCCAATCTTAACACCGTACATCTCTTGTAGATCACTAATTATGTCTTTTGGTCGACATGTCCTACTAGCATCTAGAAATTTATGTTTTAGTATACTACCCAAGATCTTTGTGTTCGCTTGACGGTGGCGGGGGATTAATTGGGTCTTGGAACAAGTGTGTACGTCCACTAACTTTCTTATTTGGAACATCTTGTTTGGCCCTCCTACGGGGTATGCCGTCATACGCCAAGAACAGTCATTTACACGACATTTAACCCCGTACCTGGTTTTTGAAGATCTCAACGTTTGATACTGGAAGCCCTCTTCAAGAAACTTTCTTCCCAACTCTACAGTTATCTCGTTTTTCGTGTCGAACGTCTGGTTTATTGCTATTCTGTAACTACGATTATAAGGCACGGGGTCCTTAGTTGTAACATACGACTCTGGGGTTTCAAGAGGAGAAGGCATATCAAATAGATCATTTATCCCGACAAATGAATTATTTGCAGGAGTCACCCTTTCTACAGCTGCTTCGTCTTCATCCGAATCAGTCATGTCAAAAACAAAACCTTCATCTTCAGCAAAGCCAACAAAACGACTTTTTTCTTCTTCATCGTCTTCTTCTTCATCGTCTTCTTCATCATCACCCACTTCTTCTTCTTCTTCTTCTCCTTCTTCTTCTTCTTCTTCTTCTTCTTGTGTGTCTTCAACGTTGGAACTACAACCGACATCACCTCTACCGTACACTGGATAATCAACATGCACATAGAGTGTAGGCGGACTCTGGTACCCGACGCGTAATTCATGAACCAACGAGCACATTCATCGTCAGATATTTGATAAATTTCGCCATTCGTCTTGTGCACTATCTTCATTTCACCGCCATCATTATCGATGTTAATTTTTTTTACAGTAACCGGCCAACTTAAAATGTGAAATGTTTTTGGGCAATAGTACCTGAAAATGACTTGGTGGACCGAAGGGAATGAATTCCCACCCATCGTTTGCAAACTCCCATTTACCACCGGAACGAAGATATACTTTAACATTTTCCATGAAGGAGGGTGTGGTAACTGAGAAGAGAGCGATGTGTTGGTGGAGGGTGTGGTAACTGAGAAGAGAGCGATTTGTTGGAGAAAAGCACCACCTGCCTTCCTTTTAAAGACCCATTAAATTGCAGCTACAACCCTTAACTTTGTTTGATTGAAACTTTTGGTCCTTTATAAAGAGAAAGTAGGACTAGGACCATGTGCTTTCTGTTCCACATGTGATATATGAAAAAGTTTTTTATTCGTCTGACAAAGTAGGACTACCATGTGCTTTCTGTGATACTGGGATGTGCTATGTGATATATGAAAAAGTTTTTTATTCGTCTGACAAAGTAGGACTAGGACCATAGGCCATTATCGTCAACTGACAAAGTAGGCCATACTATATAATTATAGCTTCAATTGTCACGAATATATGAAAAAGACGACCATGTGCTTTCTGTTCCACATGTGATATATGAAAAAGTTTTTTATTCGTCTGACAAAGTAGGACGACAATGTGGTTGTAATTATTCGTCTTAATGTGTCAAGGACGACCTTGTGAAAATTACACAAAGACAAAAAGGGGGAAAATAAATCAAATACACAGATGCAACAAAAAGGTATGTATTTATTTTTGTTAATTGTGATACAAAAAAATAACAATGGGCAACCCGCTAATCGGTCGTATTAGCATAATGATCTGTATAAAGATACAAAGTCTCCGCCATGTAATTTCGCCAATTCTGGGCAGCTGTCACCTGATTCCCGTCGGAAGTTATGGCCTAATTATTAATCAGCCGGGATAGGAACATGCTCATAAATACTCCACAATCTCCACGGCTAGAAGCCTGTTGTGGTACATTGTTAGCGTACTTATAACTGAATTTTCTGGCGGCCTTTTTAAGGCGTTGCGAATGAATTTTGGACATCAAATAAGGCAGAGTAACTTTCCATTTTTCCATCGTTTCGCCAAAGACTTTCCGATAAGCAGGGGTATTATTAAAGCTGTCGTAGACAACCATAACGAAATCCTTAAGGGTCAAAACCCCTAGGACCCAATGCTGATACCCAATGACAATCGGGCAGTAGACCTGGAAAAAAACGCCAAACATATAGTTAATAATGGATAGGTTTGAATACAAGTGTAAAATTGATGTAAACTAATTTACACACCCGTTTTAGGTTGCCCCACGATATCGAACCTTCGGCCATCCCCGATACCATGTTGATGACAAGGTCAGCACCACGACCATCACTCAAGAACTTCCCAAAATCGGCGTTCATCACCGTCCATTCTGCGTCTTGATGACGGCTAAGCATGGTATAGCCTACCCATGCATTCACATGCTAGTAAATAGTACGCTAGAAGTTAGAGAATGAATACGGTATATTTTTAAAAACACAATGAACTCAAATTTATATACTCATATCGCCGGTGAAATCACCATTGCCTTCCTCGCCAAGCAGCATGCCCCACCACGTCCTGTCAATCAGGCCGTCAAAAACGGAAGCCTCATCTCGGGCAAACGATTTTGTTTGTATTTTTGGAGGATCATGGCCGCCGCCGTTGCCGTTGATGAGGCTTCCTTGCCCTTGCCCTTGCCCTTAGGGCGCTTTGGAGCTGGCGTCGTATCAGGTTGTTTTGTAAACGAAGTGGTCACATATTGACTTGGTGCCCTCTCTCGTTTGTCCTTGACCACCGGTGTTGTCTCAGCTGTGATGCTGGACGGCGGCCGATATACATGTAGTCCAGGATACGACGACCCAGCTTGCTCATCACCAAATAACGACCATTCAACAGATGCGAACAGCTCGAACGATGACTCGAAATCAACAAGCGTAACCTACAAAATAAGAGGAATGGTTTTCAGTTAATTTAAAAAAAACAAACTTTTTTACTTACATTAGGCATGTAGGGGATAGGGGCGGTGGAGTACGGCAGCTGTTGTTCCCCCAAGCTCGACTGGGGTACATAAAGTCCCAGCTCTGTAGCAACTGACGTAGCCTATTAAATCAATACCGATCATTACCAAGTAAAATATTACAAATCCCGATATAGATAGGTTTTAATACTACTTATTCAACTTACAAGAAAATTAGAGGAGCTCGGTGACATGTATGAAGACGAGGGCATACTCATGATTGCCGGCTGGGGTGGATACTGGGAGTACCCCAAATGGTTACCGCTTGTGCCCTTAGAAAGAACGTTGTTAAATACCACAAAATGGGGTAAAGAAAGAGTTAAATGATTGCTATATAACCATGTTTCATAACTTACCTGCTGCGGATAACAAGAGGCCGGAGCCGAGAACATGGCTGATCCGGACGACGTAGATCGGGAGGGTTGGCCCCCCATCTAAAAAAAGTATGCAAGCGTTGTTTAGTAAACACATTAAAACAATTTTAATCCAAAAGGTTAAACGAATAACTTACATTCATCCTTTCAATCTGCAACTCCAACTCCTTGATCCTTGCACTATAGTCCTCATTTTTTTTGATTGGCATTTATTATCTTTTGCTCGTCATAGTAGGTAAACAAATATCTATCTACTTGCTCCTTGTAGTAATAGAAATCACAGTATACCTCATTCAACTTTTGCCGATCCAAACTGTCCCATTGGGAATCAAATGAGTCCGGGTATGGCTCATAATGTCCACGTGAGGGACTATCGTCATGGCGGATATAGTCCGAAAAGGCTGGCGTAGCCCCACGGACTAAACTGGGGGATTGGGGGTGGTCCACCTCCATAGACGAGTGGGATCCATTGCCGGAGCCGGATCCATTGCCGGAGCCGGATCCATTGCCAGAGCTAGATAGGGAGGGAGAGCCTTGCGTACGTCGGGGCCTCTTCGATGCTCGAAGGACCTCATGGCTATCGAAGTAAGCATGGCTATCCCTATACCAATTCGTTTGCTGCTCCGACGGATAAGCTACAAGAGGATAGTGTGGGCGCCGCCCTTCCTGGAAAATTGAAAACATAACACGTTAAGCAAATCATAGTCTTAATTTATTAAAAATAGACTTCCAAATACTCACAAAAACATACCTCTTGACACTCAAGGAACTCAAGGCAGGCACTTATATTCAAATTATGGTTCCTGGTCCAACGAACCCCCCTCGGGGACGCGTCGGAGCATGTAAACCATTGTCGGGACACTGGAAACACCTCCACGATCCATATCTACAAACATACAACAACACATAAAGGTATGAACATTATCATAAAGGAAACAAATTTCAAATTAATAATTATCTAACCTTTAGGGTGTATGCAAAACCCGTAATCGACATCTTGTTGTGTTGGTCGCGTCGAGCCCAAGCACGATTCAACTGCTTGTAGGTCGGTTCCCATGTGTAGCTTCCCCATGGATAGCGATTAAATGTTGTAAAACGCTCCACGATATTAAATAGATCGGGATTAACTAATTGGGAAACCTGACATCCAACGAATACAAGTTCCACCATCCCTAGTAAGCAGACTCGGACAGCATCCTCGTCGCTTAAGTTTAACATCTTATCCTTAATTGTGCTAATAACCAAGGAAAGCTGCAGACGAGGCTCGGGATGAACTGTCTCTCCGCAAGCATCAGGAAAGACCCTCCTTAGGAAGCTGTGCTTTCGGAGGGGAGGGATGTTCGGCAGGACCCCAAATGGTAGCCCTGTGATAAGGCAGTAGTCCTCTCGGCCGAAATGAAGGATGTGGCCGGAAATATTAAACCATAACTCCTCCTTCTGTCCTTCAATAGGAGGAATTTGCCTTTCTAGGAACAAGGTTGTCAAAAGACTGTCTTGGGGCTGCACGTGGAAGTCCAACCAAGGACCGAAGGGAGTAGTCCTAAAAAGTTCTTCTCTAGCCGGAGAAACTAAAATTGCAGCCTGAATGTCCTTAATCAAGGAAATTTTTTTCCTTATTGTGAGCACAGGGACCAACATATTGAGTTTGTAAAATTCGTGAGCTAAAACCATGATGTATATACAAGTTGTATCACGCTTAAGTTTTTTTTTTTGGGTGGAAGTGTGACTTCCAAAAGTTATTATAACATTTATAAGTTGTATATTAATTAAAAAGTTGTATATTCTCTCTCCCTCTCCCTCTCCCTCTCCCGCTCCCCTCCCCCCCCTCTCCCTCACCCTCACTTTTATAGTAGGGCATGTCAAATTGAGGATAGTGAGTTAGTGGATTTCACAGTTTTCGCGGATGCAGACCCGACTCAGTTCGAGGCAGCCTATAAAAGTGAGAAATGGCAAAAGGCTATGGATGAGTCCGTTACAAAAAATGTTACTTGGGATCTGGTTGAATTACCCAAAGCCATAGCCATAGGTGTCAAATGGGTTTACAAGATAAAGTTAGAAGAAAATGGAGACGTCGACAAATACAAAACACGTTTAGTTGTGAAAGGGTACAAGCAAAGAATGGGTATTGATTATAATGTAGTTTTCGCGCCTTTGGAAACCATCAGGTTGAATCTAGCCTTAGTTCTAGCCCAAAACAGTTGAAAAAAATCCATCAAATGGATGTTAAGTCTGCATTTCTTAACGGGTATATATAGATCAACCCCCTGGCTACGTCAAGAAAAATGAAGAGCAAAAGGTGTGTCGTTTGAAGAAGGCTTTATACGGACTAAAATAAGCACCTTGTGCTTCGTATAGTCGTATAAACACCTATTTTGAGAAACACGAATTCAGAAAATGCCCTTATGAGCATATGTTATTCATCAAAGATCACAAAGGTGAGTTCTTGTTTGTTTGTCTTTACGTGGATGACTTAGTCTTCACTAGAAACTGCCCAAGGATGATAGAAGAATTCAAACATTCTATGAAACAAGAATTTAAGATGACAGATATGGGGCATCTTCATTATTTCTTGGGTATAGAGGTAAAACAAAGAAAATATGCACTGAAAGTTCTAAAGAGGTTCAGGATGGCTTATGCAAATCCTTATTCAACACCTATGGAGTTTGGTCTCAAGTTAATCAAAGAATCCAAAAAAAGAAAAGTTGACTCAAGTTTATATAGAAGTCTGATTGGTAGCCTGATGTATTTATCAGCTACAAGACCAGACATCATGTTGAGCAGATTCATGGAATCTGCCCAAACGAAGTCATTAGGAGGCTGGGAAAAGAATCTTGCAATACATCAAAGGAACATATGATCATGGTATTTTATATCAAAAGGTTGAAACTCCCAAGTTAATTGCTTATTGTGATAGAGACTATGGAGGAAACATCAATGATGGCACAAGTACCTCTGGATATGCTTTTAGTTTGGGTTCAGGTATGATCTCCTCGCAATCTAAAAAAACAAAAGGTTGTAGCTTTGTCATCTGTAGAAGCAGAATATATGAGCGTGGCATTAGCAGGATACCAAGCAATCTGGATGACAAGAATACTTGAGGAATTAAAACATCCTCAATAGGAACCGACTGTAGCGATAGCATTAACCAAGAATCCAGTTTATCACGGCAAAAGCAAACATGTCAGGATCAAATATCACTTTATTCGTGAGTTGGCACCATATGAACAAGTTGAAGTTATCTTCTGCAAATCAAGTGATCAAGCAGCTGATGTGCTCACTAAAGCTCTAAAACTTGGAGATTTCTTAAAGATGAAGAGTAAACTAGGTTTTATCCAAGTATAATTTAAGGGGGAATATTGGATTTAAATTTAATTAAACTAGACTTCCTAAATATGGTTAGTTAACTGTCATGTGACAGTTGTGTCTGTTACCTTTGTCAACAGTCACGATTCCCAATCGTCAATATTGAAAGGTTGTGATGGTTAGACATATGTATATATATGTGTGTGTGTGTGTTAATCATTTGTACAAATAATGATAATAATAAAAAGTTTGTGTTTCTTAGTGAATACAACCTTTTCAATTTTGATGCTTTCAACAACAAATAACATGTCTATTTATATAAAGGGTCTCTTCTCAAGCTTACCGATTAAGTCATGGTTTTTATCATTAAGCCACTAACAAACACATCTAATATAAACTATATCTCTTATTATTAAGCTCATTATGCCGCTACCAAACAGGCCCTAATGCTAAGTGTGACCTACTTAAATCAACAAAAGCCCGACACCAAAAATATGTTGCTAAGATGTATGAATGGGTCCTCCGGGAAGTATGCTCAAAAGCTTGATGCTTTCCCAAACTTAACCGGTTACATGAATGAGCAAAACAGTCTTTAAATAACCATAGTAGATTACACTAATGCAATGTGCACAAGCAGAGTGTGGGTATCAAACTGGAACAACCAACTGCAAACAGCGGCGGATTTAGAGGGGCCGGTGGGTACCCTTGAAACCACAAAAGTTTCCAGACATAGTATAATTTTGTTTATGGCCCTTAAGAATGCTAAAAAATTTGGTTAAAGGTAAACAAACAACCCCTTAGAACAAATAGAAACTCATTATAACCCTTTACAAAAATATAAAAAACACAAACAACTTAACTGTTGGTAACAATTTACAAATTGTTTTCACAAAAAAAAAACAAATTAAATAATAAATTATATTAAAATTAAAAGGTTCACTGCTTAAATGAAAGACTTTTGCCTGGGAAATTTGTCGTTAAAGGATGATTCATCATGGGCATACATGCAGTGTAGCCCATGGTGGCACGAGCCACAGTATTATTTCTCCGACACAGGGTAAAAAAATTAGGTTCGTAGAAGGTGCAACCGTATTGTTTACAGTGTGCCACGACATATATTTTAAAACTACAATATGGACATAAGTTTTCTTTGCCAAAGTTGGATTGCAAGGCTTTTCCTACACCCAAGACCCAAGTTCAAATCTTGCTAGTGTCATTTTTTTAGCTTTTTTAGCTTTTTTTGCTTATAATTTCATATATATTATGTTTCTAAAAAAATGCACAATAAAAGATTTGAACCCAAGACCTCACGTATGAAAATCAATGAACTAACCAATAGACCAATTATAATGTTGTGAAAAATATCTCGACATTTTTTCTTATAGTTAAACGGTGCAACCGTTTAAAAAAAATCGGGTCCGTCCATGTGATTCATCATAAAACCGTCAAAAAAGTTGTTCAAATCAGTGACAGATTACCCAAGGATTCTATGGGTGATCCATTGGTATTTCCTTGAAAAACATCGGATTCTACTAAACCATTGGTATTTTTTGGGTGATTTGTTGGTAATCACCGACGAAAATTTCTAAGGGTGATTTTTGTGGGTAAAACTAATTTGTTTTGTAGTAGTTGTCAAAAACATGCCAGTACTCCAAGCATATTATCAACCAAATATGAATGAGTTTGATAATAAAAAGAACTCAAAAACATCTATGTTTTAAATAATACGTCGTTGGTATCCATCGGTAATTCATGCGGATTATCGATGGTCGTAGAGAAGGCTAGGAGAATTCCTAACGTGCAAGCCTAGGAAGAATTAAAAGAAGTCCATGACGCAAGTGTGTCCAGACCCTCAAACTAACTTGACGAGAAATGAATGAAAAATAAAAACTTTTAGGTTGCATTTCCTTTTAAGAGGTGTTGAAGTCTGATTTCACTTCTGATTTATAAGAGGTGGTGCTGAAGTCTGAAATCTAAATCAGTCGGACTAATCCTATAATAGTTTCACAGATGATGTTGAAACAACTAACAATATCATATCTGCCATGTGAGTGTTAAGAGCATAATGTATTTCGCAACCATCCCAGGTTGGATTGTGAAACTTGTCTGTAATCATCTAAATAATCCATAGACTATTGATCTTGTGTGTGGGTTTTGGAACTTTTCATTATGTAGCTGCAAAAAATAAGTTATTATTAAGTTGGGCATGCACTGATGCCACTTTTTAGTTACAGGTTGGCGATTCTAATTAGAATGTGGCTGATGGAATCACCCTATATTTGAATGTAGAATTAATGTGTGATAGACCATTAGTAATCGGACCTTTGATAGCAATATGGATCTATAATGTTTTATGGCTGCAATTCACTTATTTTCCAATATCATGGTTTGCATCATAAGGACTTGGACTTTTAATTGGGCATACCTTTGACAACAATTGTGGTTTCATGAAGTGAACTTTTTCTACAGTACAGAAAGCAAAGGAAACCAAGAACAACAAGAAGATGATGTAGCTGCCCTGATCTTAAGTTAAGATGTCTACGTAATTCGTGTTTGTTGTTTAATCGCATCTTCTGTTCTTTGATATTTTGCAAATGTTTTACTTCATTGCTTGAGTTTTGGAACCTTATGTGAGATTATTATTGTTCCATTTTAAGTTACCAAAGTCCGAGTTTTGGAACCGAACATAAGGTCAACCTCATTTGTGTCTTGCAATGGTTTAAAAAAAATTGTGTTCCAACATATATCTGCTATAATGAATTCTAAAATATAAATAAAAAATTAAAGAATGTGAAAATCTTTAAAATTTGGAGAAATTTTTAAAACCCGAGATTTAAGAGAGAAAAATAATATTTTAATTTTTCCCACCAACAAGAGTCAATGAGATTAAATGTTTAGGAGAGGGAAACAATATTTATCAGATGTTTTGCATATTTTAATAATATAATAAATGTTAAAATCTCTGAAATAGAATAGCCTATGAAGTTGGATATAACTTTTTATAAAGATTACGTGATTCAAACCATGCTTCTAAGTTACATGTGCTATATGAATGAGCATATGTTGGATGATAATGTGTTTAGGAGACGGTTACACCTGTTGTCTTCTTTTTTGTTCATATGTTTTGGCCTGGTATGACTTTAAGTATTGTGGATTTATGGTCCTTAACGAATCTCTTACTGATCATATCTTTTATTTTGAGTCTAAAAAATCAAGAATAAGCAAAGAAAGATGAATCGTCTTAAAAACAATAACAAACACCAACGAAATCAAACAAGAAAGAAAAAAAGTCTAAAAAATAGTAACAAATAGCAACATAAACCGTCTAAAAATTAGTAACAAATGGCAGAAATCGTGAGATGAAGCATAAATCGTACAACAAACAGATTTCATAAATCTTAATATGAAGCAGATTTCATAAAACTAAGCAGAATTCAGAAACATTTGACCTAAATCGCAGCAGAAAACAAAAATCGTAATAGAGAACATTAGTCGTAGTTTCATGGAAAGATGGAGAGAAAAACCATACCTGTTTGCAGTCAATCGATGAAGAAGACGAAGAAGTCGTGAGAGGAGAGAAATAGTCAAAAATGAAAAGTATGCGGCTAGGGGTTTAGAATTGTAACGACGGTATTTTTGGTATACAATGTTTGTTGGTATTTTTGGTATACAACTTATTGACTTATTCCAGTGTGGCACCGGTGATAAGTCATTTTGAATGTTTAGGTAAAACAACTTATCCGGTGTCAAACCGGAAATAAGTTGTTTTCTAAGAAGTAAAAAATTTAACTTATGAGATTTTCATAAACACTTTTCCACACCGGTAATAAGTTATAAGTCAATAAGTTTCCAAACACCTTCTTATTATTTTTCTGGTTTATAAAATTTTCAATATTTTCTTGTTAATATATCAATAATTTCGATAGGAGATAACTAACTTTTTAGTAGTGATTAGAACAAATTCATTTAAATAAAACATTCTTGGGGTTCTTTTGCATTTAGTTTAATCGTTTGCACGTAGATTTTATTTGATTTCTAGTTATTTTTCGTGTAATCGTCGTTGGGGATATTACATTTGTATTTTTATGGTTTGGTCGGGTTTTGACATGTATTTTATATCGAAATCACGAACATGGATGAAGAAGGATTTTAAAGCATTTGATCAACCTCATGTGATGGAGCAATTCAAGAAAAATGACAAGGTTGGACCAAATGTAAAGAAATAATATCATCAAAGCAAATTTGGAAGGAAAATAAATCTAAAAGGTGGATTTTGAAAAGTGCTACAAAGTTGAGGGGTTGAATTTTAGTAATGATGAGTATTTGTTATTTAAAATATTTTAACCCTACACAAATTTATATCTACTTTCGTAGGACACAAATTTTGAAAAAGAAGCTTTATATAAAACAAATATTTTCTCATTCTACGTCCCTAACTATTTGCATGTTAGGACCGTAGTCATTAACCAATTCGGTCTAAGTCGATAATCAAACTTTTATTCATATTTTCAACTAAACATTAGATTAAAACCAATTTATCACAAAACAACTTTAGTTGGTTGAAATCAATCAATTAAAATCTAATATTCGCTTTAAAAAACAATTGATTAATCCCAAAACTTTTACCCAAGACAACATAAAAATAACAAAGTATGGAGAAAATGAAATGTTACCACGGGTGTCGAATGTCGGATGAGAATATGTCACATTCTCTCTTCATCGTTGATCCATCGCAAAAATTGCTTCTTCATCTATCTTCATCGACTCAAAGGAGATGAGAAAAAAATACCAATCTAAATCATCTAAACCTAACTAAAACATAAACTAAAGAGTAAATTACACTTTTGGTCCTTTATCTATGCTCACTTTTTGGTTTTGGTCCCTCCAAAGGTAAAAGTACATTCATGGTCCCTCAAACGAGTTTTTGATAACACTCTTGGTCCCTCCACCGACGCCGTCCATATGGCCGCCGTTAGGCGTCCCATGTGCCCCTCACGTGAGGGGCATTTTCGTCTTTTTACCCTTTCTTCTTCATCCTCCAGCCTCTTTCCTTCCCAACCAAAAACACCACCACCAACTACCATGACTGCAACCTGCTGCTCTCAAACATCAATCTAAAATATAAAACACAAACAAAACCATTCATACAACTCAAATCTCAAATCTCAAGAACATTTATATAATTATACAACTCAAATCTCAAAAACATTCATATAAATTATACAACTGAAATCTCAAGAACACTCCTATAAATCTAAACTCAAGAACATTTAAAAACAATTTTTAAGATCTGACTCATATTGTATACAAAATTATCACCCAAATACAAATACAAATCCCTAAATCAAATGTCTAAAATTATCAACAGAAATTGCAACCCTAAATCAATCAAATAGAGATTTGTTGATCGAAACCCTAAACAAAATTGATCCCCTAAACAAAATTGGAACCCTAAACAAATCTTTTTTGGACATTTCACGAAAAGGTCTCCTGCTAGAAAAACAAATAGATGCCAAGGTTTGCCATGAGCAAACTAGTCCACGACACAGACTCATTTTTCAAAAGAACTTTAACTGACTTCATCTTTTACATTCGGCTTTTCCACATATTTTATCTTCAAAAGAAGAGGACAAATCTGGTAAAAAGAAGGGAATGGAAACACATCTTGATCTGCATAACAGCATCAAGAAGAAACGGAAGCAAATCTAGGTCAGTAGCATCATCGGAGAGTGAGTGGAAGGATATCATTGAGTTCATATATCATCTTCTCAACTTCATCTGGGTCGGTATATCAATCTTTTTTCTTGAACGGCGGTGGTGGTGAAGGGTCGCCGAAACGACGAAGGTGGGGGGTCGCCGGAAAAGTACGAAAGTGGGAGGTCGCTGGAAAAGTACGAAGGTGGGGGTCGCCAGAAACAGTACGGGAAGGAAGGTGAAGGTGCTTCGTTGGCGTTGGTCTTTCACGCCGGAAATGGAGTTGATCTGGTGGTGATGGTGGTGGTGGTGGTGGTGGTGGTAGGGGTGGAGGATGAGAAGGAGTGGTGAAACTGATTTGGTGATGGAAAAGAGTTGGTCTAGGGTTTTTCCTTCAAAGGAGATTGAATCTTAAGCTTATTTATTTTTAAAGAAAAATATTTTTTTAAGTATTATTATATTAATATTGTAAAAGGGAAATTTAGGGAAATCTGAAAAAACAAAAATGCCCCTCACGTGAGGGGCACATGGGACGCCTAACGGCACCCATATGGACGGCGTTAGCCGGAGGGACCAAGAGTGTTATCAAAAACTCGTTTGAAGGACCATGAATGTACTTTTACCTTTGAAGGGACCAAAACCAAAAAGCGAGCATAGATAAAGGACCAAAAGTGTAATTTACTCTAAACTAAATTAAACAATTCAAATTAACAAAAACTAAAGAAAACCTAAAACTAAAAGAAAAACACAAAAAGAAAAGAAAAGAAAGTAACGGCGTTTTAAGCCGTGGGAAGAGAAGAGATGAGATCAAAACCTAAAAAATAATAATATTTATAAAACAAAACTTCCAAATCAGCCCCTCTTCTTTTTAGCCTTTTCAAAGATGCACCCTTAGCTTCTATTTCTTTCATAAACTTTCCCTCTAACTTTGTCTTTCTCAATTTGATTCGCCAACAAAAATCCATCTTCATTCTTGATCGCGTTTTCGGTATAAAATATCTGTCAAAATCCGACAAAACCACAAAAGTACAAAATGTAATATCCCCAACGATGATTATACGAAAATCAACCAAAAATCAAATAAAACTACACGCAAACGACTAAATAAGATGCAAAATGCAATTATAAACCAATATGAATGCATGCTAAAAATGCACTTAACATTAATTTACAATTAACATTACAAATTGATGGAATCGATAAAGGCAATAAAACAAACATACGTAAGTTAGGAGGTGGATTGTACAACTTACTGATGTCGCTTATTATCAACATAGACTTAGAAACTATGAGGAAATTCTCAGCTTTCAGCGATTACTGAAAATAATCACTGAAGGCTGTTGCTAAAGGTTTATTGTTGACAACTTTCAGTTTGTTGACAACTTTCAGCTGTCCCTTATATACAATTACATTCTATTATATGCAATTTTTAACAATAATTACAATGATATTATTGTTATAATAAAAGCATATTATTAATAATGTATTTATTTAGTTATAACAAGATTTTATAATATTCAAATAAGATTAAATAATTGTAATAAATATATGTAAATATATATTTGTGTGTAAAATAAATATACAATGAAAAACAATAATAACTACAATCTTTAGTGGGATTATGTAACATCCGTAATTTCGGACTCCTTATTAGATCAGTTCTTTTTCTGAAAAAAAATAAGTTGTTTGGTGTGTGTTTTTCGTATAGGAACCATGAGATTGAGTTTGGGATAGCCTCGATGATCATCCGGGGTGGAGGGGTGCTAGTTGTTGCGTCAGTGAAGAAAGTGGGTTCTAGGCGGCTTTAACCCACTTGAAACCCACCCGAGATTCTTTTTGGTAGGCCAAACAGTGGAGAAAGTGGGTTTTACGCGACTTAAACCCACATGAAAACCCACCCGAAGTCCTGGTGTGCTCCGCTGACTTTTGGCGCGACATTAACCCACTTGAAACCCGCCTAAGCGGCTGTTTGGTCCTCGGTTCTTCATAAAAACGGGATTTTCACCCCATTTCTCAAATCTTCTTCTTCCTCACTCGTTTTTCTCCCATCTCTTCTCCATAGCTCCGATTTTTGGAGCCATACATCATCTTCCCCAACCAATCCAATGTGTTGGTTGATCTTCAAGATTCAAGATTCAAGGTTCTTTTGGAGTGTTCTTTAAGTGTTCTTCACCATTTCCACCAATTTTGGAGATTTTCTAGGGTTTACCTAACCTTAGCCTCGTGAGTTCAAATCCAAATTTTATAAACTCAAATACTTGTTATAAATGTTGTATTTACTAATCTTAAGCTTATGATTTCAAGTATTTTGTATTTGGGTTAAGTTTGGAAGTTTTAGATCAAAATGAGAAATTTGGGTATTTTGTTCTAATGATGAAATGAGTATCGTAGAAGGGTTTTAATGCTTGGAAATGTTCTAAAATGAAATACTCTTTGATTTTTGGCACCAAAATGGTTTGACCTAATTTTCGGTAAAATCCGCATTTCGACGGAATGGTTTATGAAAAAGTTTTCAATGCTTGGAAAACTAACAATACGTCTTGGTTTGATGTAATTGATTATAGACTAACCAGTCATGGATTTATAAGCATAAGAGTCTAAGTTTATTTATCGTGGAGGATAGTCTAAATTATTCTTTTAAATTGGAAATTGACATTGTGGAATTTGCGTGTTATTTCCCGACTATCCTTTCACTCACTCGGAATTCGCATTGTGGAATTTGCGTGCGATTCTTGAGAGAGGGCATGTGTACAACTGATCATCGTACTGGAATTTGGCAGATGTCTTGGATTACATTGTGGAATTTGCGTGCAATCCTTTGTGCCGCCCCGTAACATTTGTCATGGCCTACATTTGTGTCCCGTCACAACAAATGGTATTTCGGGTTTCCCCCGATTGTTTTAAAAAGACCCTTGCTCATCAAGAGTAAGCTTTCAAGTAAAGTTAAATGGGATAAAGTGTACCGTATCTTTATTTAAAATATTTTACTGTTTTTTCTCACTAGGCGTAAGCCTAACACTTGATCTTAAATGTTGTTTAGCAGGTGATCGGGTTAATGGGGCTTCTTAGGAAGGAGCGGAGTGGCATGCTATTGAAGGCACTCTTTTTGGGATTACACATTAGAGTGTAATTATTGGAGATTATAGAACGATTATTTTGAGGATATTAGTAACACCCGAATATAATCTATATTCTGATTTGTATAGATTAATAGGTTGTTATTTAGTATCCCTGTCTTGATGTAAACTCCTATACTCTTTCCCTATCTATTGGGTGATTTTATATACTTTCGCATTTATTTTTCGGTTTAATTTTGTTCTAATTTTTAGGGTGTTACAAGTTGGTATCAAAGCTATAGTTTAAGCGAACTAGGTATGAACGTAAGATGCTTAGACTTAAGCTGAGACTTTAAGTATTAAATTGTGAGTATGGGTAGACACTCTTGAGATAGGAGAGCTTTATCTAACTCTTATATTATGTTTGTGGTCGACTGAGATGGTTAATACACGTAATAGATCGCGAAACGAAGCTGAGGGCGAGAATATCAATATTTCAACTCCGGACCCACAAGTGGCAGCAGAGGCAATCCTTCAAGGGTGAAAGCGGACTAACAAGATGAGTTCAGACTCAGTATATTGCAGAGGTTAGTTCCATTTTAGCACAACAACATGAAACTTTTCTCAAGATATTCGAGGAAAGGGATGCTAGTAACCGAAGGCATGAGGCAACTACCGAGAGCATAATAGTGGGCTTCGGGGGAAACAGGACAGGTCTCATTACTGAAGAGACACCCATGACAGAAGTGAGAAGAACGTCAAAGGGTTATTCGTACAAGGCCCTTTATGCTCCAAACCACCCGAGTTATCAGATAACCCAGTGGTTTGTATAAAATAGTTACAGATGATTGAGCAAGCTTTTGGCTCGAGTGATTGGGAAGAGAAGCAAAGAGTGAAGTTTCCTTTGCAGATGCTTAGGGGCGAGGTTTTAGCATGGTGGAACATCACCACGACTACCCTTGGACCAGTTATAGTCTTTATGCTCACTTGGGAAATATTCAAAGAAAAGGTTTTGGAAGGGTATTGCAATGAGTAGACCTGGCAAACGTGTCGTGTCGGGTTCGTGTCGGGTTCAAGGGTTAAACGGGTTGAGAGTAAACCTCATGCCTATGACAACAGGAGGATTTGATTTAATAATAGGAATGGATTGGTGGGCCGAGAATCATGCCGAAATTATTTGTTCCAAGAAATTGATTCGGATTTCCGTTATCGGATGGCGGTATAGTGGTAGTCTACGGGGAAAGAAGGTAGGGTGAAATAACATTGTTGACCTTGGCAAAGGCACGTAAGCGCTTAACCAAAAGACGTCCTTCATTTTTAGCATATGTTCTAGATGCTAAGTTGGAAAAGAAAAAGATTGAAGACGTTCGTATTGTTAGTGAGTTTCCAGATGTTTTTCCAGAAGACTTGTCCGGTTTGCCACCCGATAGACAAGTAGAGTTCCGTATAGATATTGTACCGGGGGCCGCCCCAATAGCCAGAGCACCTTACCGGTTGGCACCATCCGAGATGCAAGAAATGATGTCACAACTACAAGACCTCTTAGAGAAAGGTTTTGGGAGACCAAGCTCATCGCCATAGGGAGCACAAATTTTGTTTGTAAAGAGGAAAATGGGACAATGAGGACGTGTATTGATATAGAGAACTAAACAAGGTAACCGTAAAGAACAAATACCCACTTCCAAGAATTGATGATCTCTTTGATCAACTTCAAGGAACGGGATGTTTCTCAAAGATCGATCTTCGTTCGGGTTATCACCAAGTAAGAGTGAGAGATGATGATGTAGCAAAGACGACGTTAGGACGCGTTATGGCCACTACGAGTTTCTAGTTATGCCCTTTGGTTTGAAAAATGCACCGGCGGTGTTCATGGATTTGATGAATCGAGTATGTAGGCCTTTCCTTGACAAGTCGGTGATTGTATTTATTGACGACATTCTCTTGTATTCTATAGATGAGTCGGATCACAAGCAACACCTCCGGGAAGTTCTTGAAGTTTTGAGAGAAGAAAAGTTGTACGCTAAATTCTCTAAGTGTGACTTTTTGTTGAAGGAAATCAAATTCTTAGGGCATGTTGTCACTCAATTTGGGTAAAGGTGGACCCCTAAAAAATTGAGGCAATGATGAATTGGGAACCACCTAAGAGTCCATCAGAAATCAGTTTTCTAGGCTTGGCGGGTTATTATAGAAGATTTATTCAAGATTTCTCCAAAGTTGTTTCTTCTTTGACAGTTTTGACAAAGAAAAACGTGAAGTTTGTTTGGACCTAAAAGCAAGAGAAAGCCTTTCGGACTCTCCAAAATAACTTATGTGAAGCTTTGATTCTTTCTTTACCGGAAGGATCCGAAGACTTTGTG
This sequence comes from Silybum marianum, assembly GCA_036898165.1. Taxonomy (NCBI): domain Eukaryota; kingdom Viridiplantae; phylum Streptophyta; class Magnoliopsida; order Asterales; family Asteraceae; genus Silybum; species Silybum marianum. The sequence continues at coordinate 17,073,183 of CM072530.1, read as the reverse complement.
GTCTATAACGATGCATCCAAAATGGGTTTAGGTTGTGTGTTGATGCAAAGAGGCAAGGTGATTGCATATGCGTCAAGACAACTTAAGGAGCACGAGAAGAATTATCCTACACATGATTTGGAATTAGCGGCGATGGTTTTTGCTTTGAAATTGTGGCGACATTATCTTTATGGAACCAAATGCACTCTATATACCGTCCACAAAAGTTTAAAGTATGTTTTTTGATAAAAAAAAGAGCTAAATATGAGGCAACGACGTTGGCTCGAACTACTCAAGGACTATGATTGTGAGCTACTTTACCACCCGGATAAAGCCAACGTGGTAGCGGATGCTTTAAGTCGAAAGGAGTACGGTGGTGGAACGCGTGTCGTGCTCACACGAATAGAAGTGGTATCTAGTTTGATTAACCGGATTAAAGTATCCCAAGCGGAGGCACTTTTGGAAGAAAACCTCAAGAGTGAAGTGATGGTGAAACAACACCTACTCTTGACGGAAGATGGCCGTGGTTTGAAGTTATTTCAAGGTCGTAGTTCGGTGCCCAAGATCGGGGGCAACCGCGAGTTACTTCTAGAGGATGCGCATAAATCAAAATATTCCATTCACCCAGGTAGCACTAAGATGTATAGAGACTTGAAATTTACATATTGGTGGCCCGTTATGAAGTTGGATATGGCCAACTATGTAGAAAGATGTGTAACGTGTTTGCAAGTGAAAGCGGAACATCAACGTCCCTATGGGAGTCTCCAATCTTTTGGAAATATCGGAATGGAAATGGGAGCATATCACAATGGATTTTGTGACAAAGTTACCAAGGACCACGAAGGGTCATGATGCCATATGGGTAGTAGTAGACCGTCTAACAAAAAGTGTTCATTTCTTAGCAATGTGGGAAGCCGGACCCGTTGACAAACTTGCTAAGTTGTATATAAACGAGATTTTCTCAAGGCATGGTGTTCCTTTGACCATTGTGTCGGACCGTGATAGTCGTTTCACTTCCAACTTTTGGGACTTCGGTTCGAACGACCGATGGATATAGGAACTTTTGAATGATTGGACTTTTAGGTCATTTCGATTTAGTTACGTGATGATCCTCTAGTATCATCAATCTTTGGGTTGGAAATTTTTATGCAATTGTTTGCCCCGAGGAGTGTTTGGCTTGACGTCAATATTGGTTGTTCTTAGGGATATATGGCTTTAGAGCGATTGGAGCACTCCGGTTGAATTCCAAGTAGTGTTGAAGGCCATAAGTGGTGATCTTGAAAAGAATAAGTCGTAATAATTGTTATTAAATACTAGAAATCAATTGAGTTACTAATGAACCTTGAGAGTTCTTTAGAGTGTAGCATGTTTATGATAGACGAATTTTCAGTTACGTGTCTGACTAAGAGTTTTGTCGAGAACATGGCAATAGATCCTTAAGGGTATTGAGATGGAGGAACTCAGAATAAATATCCAAGGAAACCTTGAGTGAGGTTAGTGTCTTGGAGAAGTTTTATTAGTTAGAGTGAAGTTTTGATGCCGTAGTGGAGACGGCTAAGTGAAGTCGAAGCTACCGTGAAGTGGTATGAACCACCTAAGGTTTGGAGGTAACTAAAATCTTGGAGTCGATGTTTGATTCATTAGAATTCAACGTGAGCATTCTATTGTAAGGTTGGCAGGATTGTAACACCCGTAATTTCAGACTCCTTATTATATCGGTACTCTTTCTGAGAACAAATAAGTTACTTAGTGTGTGTTTTTTGTATAGAAACCATGGGATTAAGTTTGGGATAGCCTCGGTGATCGTTGCTTCAGTGAAGAAAGTGGGTTCTAGGCGGTTTTAACCCACTTGAAACCCACCCAAGATTCTTTTTGGTAGGCCAAACAAGGCGTAAAGTGGGTTTTACGCGACTTAAACCCACATGAAAACCCACCCGAAGTCCTGGTGTGCTCGGGTGACTTTTGGCGCGACATTAACCCACTTGAAACCCGCCTAAGCGGCTGTTTGGTCCTGGTTCTTCATAAAAACGAGATTTTCACCCCATCTCTCAGATCTTCTTCTTCCTCACTCGTTTTTCTCCCATCTCTTCTCCATAGCTCCAATTTTTGGAGCCATGCTTCATCTTCCCCAACCAATCCAATGTGTTGGTTCATCTTCAAGATTCAAGATTCAAGCTTCCTTTGGAGTATTCTTCCTGTTTTTTCACCATTTCCATCATTTTTGGAGATTTTCTAGGGTTTACCTAACCTTAGCCACGTGAGTTCAAATCCAAACTTTATAAACTCAGATTCTTGTTATAAATGTTGTATTTACTGATCTTAAGCTTATGATTTCAAGTATTTTGTATGTGGGTTAAGTTTGGAAGTTTTAGGTCAAAATGAGAAATTTTAGTATTTTGTTCTAGATGATTAAATGAGTATCATAGAATGGTTTTAATGCTTGGAAATGTTCCAAAATGAAATACTCTTTGGTTTTTGGGACTAAAATGGTTTGACCTAATTTTCGGTAAAATCCGAATTTCGACGGAATGGTTTATGAAAAAGTTTTCAATGCTTGGAAAACTAACAATACGTCTTGGTTTGATGTAATTGATTATAGACTAACCAGTCATGGATTTTTAGGCATAAGAGTCTAAATTTATTTATCATGGAGGATAGTCTAAATTATTCTTTTAAATTGGAAATTGACATTGTGGAATTTGCGTGTTATTTCCCGACTATCCTTTCACTCACTCGGAATTCGCATTGTGGAATTTGCGTGCGATTCTTGAGAGAGGGCATGTGTACAACTGATCATCGTACTGGAATTTGGCAGATGTCTTGGATTGCATTGTGGAATTTGCGTGCAATCCTTTTTGCCGCCCCGTAACATTTGTCATGGCCTACATTTGTGTCCCGTCACAACAAATGGTATTTCGGGTTCCCCCGATTGTTTTAAAAAGACCCTTGCTCATCAAGAGTAAGATTTCAAGTAAAGTTAAATGGGATAAAGTGTACCGCATCTTTATTTAAAATATTTTACTGCTTTATCCATTTAATTGTTTGTTCTCACTAGGCGTAAGCCTAACACTTGATCTTAAATGTTGTTTAGCAGGTGATCGGGTTAATGGGGCTTCTTAGGAAAGAGCGGAGTGGCATGCCATTAAAGGCACTCTTTTTGGGATTACACATTAGAGTGTAATTATTGGAGATTATAGAACGATTATTTTAGGGATATTAGTAACACCCGAATATAATATATATTCTGATTTGTATAGATTAATATGTAGTTATTTAGTATCCCTGTCTTGATGTAAACTCCTATACTCTTTCCCCATCTATTGGGTGATTTTATAGATTTCCGCATTTACTTTTCGGTTTAATTTTGTTCTAATTTTTAGGGTGTTACACATTAGGTGTCTTAAATTGGTGAATACATGACTTAGTAAAGGATTAGGTGTCCTAAATTGGTGAATACATGACTTAGTAAAGGATTAGATGTCACTATAGTATGGATGACGTGGAGAAGGCATAATTTAGATTAACTAAGAGCATGACACCTTTCATAGTCATTATGAGACTTTTATTTAAGTGATCTAGATATAAATAAGAGGATTTTCTAGTATAATCATTTTAAAAAAAAAACTCTGCAGAAATTCTTTCTTAAAAATACATATATAAGCTGTCAAAAAGAGGAAGCAAGAGGAAGGAGTGTTGAAGCAAAATAAATTATAAATAACATCAAGTTTAGCCTCTATATTGCCATATAACTCAAGGTGATTACATGTTTTTGTTTATAATTGTGATACACAATATGTATTTACTCACAAAATTGTACTTATGATCATGCTTAGAGCTTATAATATGAATCTCATGTCATTACATGCTTTTATGCACAAAAACTTGTGAATCATGGACTTAGTAAAAACATATTTGCATAATCAGAAGCTAAATGTTTATACATTCAAAACAGAAAGTTAAGACAAATACATCATTAATTTATGCATGAAAACATAGTTATGTTGTGAAAACCTTTATATATACATAATCATAAACATATGCATAAAAGTTAAGTCATTCTTGAAAGAATGTTTAGAAAAGAGTATGTGGATTCATGAAATCCTTGATTAGGGATCGTATTACATCCCTGTATCTTAAACAAAAAGCTTCCAAGTTATGTACCGACAAGCTATAGGTGATAGTTGTTGGTTTGGTTATGCATAATGTAACACCCTAAAATTAGAGCAAATTTAAACCGAAAATTAAATGTGGAATACAACTAAAATAAAAGGGGTCGCCCGTAAGAAGGGGAAAGTAACAAAGTTTACATCAATATACGAATACTAAATGACAACCTATCAATCTATACAAACATCCGGAATATAGATTATGTTCGGGTGTCACTAATATCCTCAAAATTACTTTACTAGTATCTCCAATATTTACACTTGGAAGTGTAAGCCCAAAAAGGTGCCTCTACCGGCACAACGCTTCGCTCCGCTCTAAGGAGCCCCATTAACACGATCACCTACTAAACATGACATTTAAGAACAAGTGTTAGGCTTACGCCTAGTGAGAACAAACAATTAAATGGATAAAGCCGTAAAATATTTAATTAAAAGAGTGCAAGACTTTATCCCATTTAATTTAATTTGAAAGCTTACTCTTGGTGAGCAAGGTTCTTTTAAAAGTAACCGGGAGAGACACGATCATACCATCTTTGGTGACGGATACAAAAGTAAGTCACTACTCGATGTTGGCTTAACAAAGGAACCAATGACAATTGGAATTAACCAATAATACAATAAATTGCAAGACCTCCGATGATTCCAATGAAATCCCGTGCTAGGGTCAATGCCAATTGGCAACAACCAATAATACCATAAATTGCAAGGCCTCCGATGACCCTAATTTAGCACGTACGTAAGATTCAATGGCAATTGGCAACAACCAATAATACAATAAAATGCAAGGCCTCCGATGACTCTAACGTGGCTGAAAGGGGACAACAATCCCGTCTTAAAACCGACTAAATGCCTATGGATCCATTACATACTAGTCTATAAATCAACTACATCAAACAAGACGTAGTGATATTTTTCCATGTACCGAAAAACCTTTATATAAATGTTTCCCTTTGAAATGTGAACTTTACCGAAAATTAGGTCAAATAATTTTAGTTCCATAATCAAATATTTTCTCATCTAGAGACATTTCCAAGTAACATAATGCCATATAAAATACTCATTTTATATCCAAGATCAAAATCCTCAAATTCCTCATTTTGACCTAAAATCTCCAAACTTAACCAAATGCTTAAATAATGGAATTATAAACTTTAATGAAGTAAATACAACATTTAAGACAAGTACTAAGTTTGTAAAAGGGTTGGAAGATGAACTCACAAGCTAAAATGGTGAAGAAGATGGAATAGGTGAAGAACACAAGCAACTCGAAGCTCCAACCTTGATTCTCCAAGCTAAGTGACCAATAAATGCATCCAAGGTGGTTGAGATGAGGGTTTAATGCTCCAAAAGTCGGAGTACATGAGGAGATGGGTTTACAATGGAAGAAAATCGTATTTGGGGAAGAATGGAGAAAAATCCCGGCTGAAATCCAATAAAATCGTAGCCTTGCCGGAGAAGAGGACCAGTGGTGGTTGTAGCCTTGCCAGATAAGAGGACCGTGGCGTTATTTTATTGGGTACAAAATATGAATTATTAAAATACAATATATGTAGAGAGTATATTACATGTTTGGTGCCTATGATTTTAATAAAAAATAAATGAATATAATTAAAATTTCTAAAATGCCTTTCAATTAACTTGCTTAATAGAAAACTTAAACGAAGTTAGAAATCAGGGACTCAACATGTTATGAAATGCAAACCACGAATACTCGTTTCGTAAGTATTTTATTTTAGGGACCCAGACTGTTAAAACTCATATAACACAAGGACCAAACATGTAATTTACTCTTTTTATAAAAAAAAGATAAAATAATGAGTAAAAGACAAAAATGGCCCTTGATTTACCAGAGTTAATGAATGCGTTAGTCAAGGGTCCATGGGTAAAACAAATTGAATACTACAAGGACACAATCCACAATAAACATACAATAGAGAACATAGTAAAAAAAGGTATCAAACACAAGGACCAAACCCACAGTTCACTCAAAAAAGTAATTATAAAAGTTTTCACATTGATTAAAATTAAGAGTAAACTACGATTTTTTTCCATGTGGTTTGATTATAACGATTTTCATCTTTGGTCTTTAATAACTGTTTTTATCGTCTGTGTGGTTTTAAATACCTTTCCCTTTTGGTCTCTAATATTGATTATGTTAAAAGTAATACTTTAACTCATGGAGCTTTTGGTCATTTCAAGTTTTATTTATTTTCCCTATTATTTTTATTAAAGAAAACCACTACATTATTTATTTAAAAAAGAAAAAAGTTAATCTAACCTAACCTGTTGATCATAACTCCTCTCAATGATTTGAATATGATTCCTTTAATATACTTAGTGAAATTCCTTAGTTAGGCTTCTGTTCAAATTCAGCGATAGCATACGCTGATTGCCATCAGCGATCGGTGAAGATCAAGGAACAACAAGCTTATCTCTGAAGACCTGAAGATCAGCTATCACACCAGAAGACCATTCAGCGAAAGTCGAAGACCAAAGCTGAAGAAAGAGATAATCAGCTAAGTGACATGAAGCGGTTCAGCGATAGCAGCGATTATCTACTCAAAGTGTGAAGTCTTGTGAAGCCTCAGCAACACTGAAGTTCATCCTTGAAGATTCAGTGTCAGCGATCAAATGAAGCTTCTCATACAAGATTAAAGATTGATCTTATCCTCGATGCACAAAAGACAAACCTTTTACCTTGTCAGAAAAGGACGTACGGCTTGTGTCTTATGTCCCCATCATATCTGATACGGTACTGTTCATATTCGGCCATAAACATGGTTGTCTCATTAGCAAAGACAAGTTTACTATCCAAGCTTGACACGTGGCATGTACCTTTTGTCTTGATTTAAATGCAAACGGGTATAAATAGAATGAAGATGTCTTCTTCATTCTAATGCATGCTTCTTTCTAGCCTATACCTTCCATATTCTTTCTTCCTTCCTCTTGTGCATCAAACTGTGTGTTTCTTAAGTTACAATACAATAGGTTTTAAACTTGTTCTAATTCCGCTTGTAACTGTAAATTTGTTTATTATCTATAAACTCATTTAAAAACCAAAATCTGTGTGTTTGTATTCAACCCCCCCCCCCTTCTACAAACTGTTTACTTAATATTTTACTCTTGTAGACCCTTATTGGGACCAACAAGTGGTATCAGAGCAGTGTTGTTATCTTTCTCTTTAAAGTATTTTTCTTTATATCATATTTTAAAATGACAAACCCTAATACGAACTACAACGATAATGGATCTTTAGCTAAACCTCCAAGGTTTAGCCATGATAACTTTCCATTATGGAAGGAAAGAATGTCTGTATTTCTAGAGGGATCTGACCCAAAGATTCCCTACTATCTAGAAAATGGACCATTTGTTCTTACAACTATAGTAGCTAGTGTTCCTGCCACCACTACTACTCCAGCCATCCCTGAGAGGAGTATCGTTAAAACTCCTAACAGATGGACTGAAGAAGACAAGAAAGAAATTGCTATTGACTCTAAAGCTAGATCCATAATAGCAATGGCTTTACCAGATGAAGTCTATCACTCTGTCATGAAAATGAGGACTTCAAAGACCATGTGGGATACTCTATGTATCCAATATGAAGGAACTTCTGAGGTCAAAGTTACTAGATGCATAAACCTTGTAAGAAAATATGAGAGCTTTATGTATCAAATAGGTGAATCTCTTTCTCAAATTCACCAGCGTTTCAACTGCCTACTGATTCATCTCAAATTAGTCGACAGAGTATATTCAAACGCTGAAATTCTGACAAAATTCATGGAGGCACTACCCGATCAATAGGCAGTGTATACTACATGTTTAAAACTGTCAAAGAATCTTGAAACTTTATCCTTAAGCGCATTATATGGGATGCTCTTAAATGAGGAACAATCCCAACTTTTAAGGATGAACCTTATTAATGAACTCAAATGTGCCAAAAGTACTTCTTTGGCAGTTGTGACTTTAGAGGCAAATACTCCTAAAAACTTTCCTTCTTCTTCTATCACCTCCATAACTGAATTAACTCAAACTGATTCAGAAGACACACTCACTGATGCTGACATCTCTGAGTTTGATAACTCTCTAGCTCTTCTAACCAACAAGTTTAGAAGATTTTCTAGAAAGAGTAACTTTCGAAAACCCTCCACTCTCTCTGATTCTGAAAAGCCCAAAACTGCTCTAGCTGAGAAAGCTTCAGCTATTTGCTTTAACTGTCAGCGAACGGGTCACTTCGCCAGCGAATGTCGATCAAAGAAAGTTGTTGCACCTACCACCTCCCAGACCTTTGATAAAAAGGAGAAGTATTTGAAACTCAAAAACAAATACCAAGATCTGAAGAAGAACCAACATAAAGGCAAAGGTCTAATCGCTAAAGAAGTAGACTGGGATAGCATACTCCTCTCAAACATAATTCCTCTCAATGTTGCTTAATCATAATCAAATAGGGAGAGATTCTTGATCATAACTCCTCTCAATGATTTGAATATGATTACTTTAATATACTTAGTGAAATTCCTTAGTTAGGCTTTTGTTCCAATTCAACGATAGCATACACTGATTGCCATCAGCGATCGCTGAAGATCAAGGAACAACAAGCTTATCTCTGAAGACCTGAAGATCAGCTATCACACCAGAAGACCATTCAGCGAAAGTCGAAGACCAAAGCTGAAGAAAGAGATAATCAGCTAAGTGACCTGAAGAGGTTCAGCGATAGCAGCGATTATCTACTCAAAGTGTGAAGTCTTGTGAAGCCTCAGCAACACTGAAGTTCATCCTTGAAGATTCAGTGTCAGCGATCAAATGAAACTTCTCATACAAGATTAAAGATTGATCTTATCCTCGATGCACAAAAGATAAACCTTTTACCTTGTCAGAAAAGGACGTACGGCTTGTCTCTTATGTCCCAATCATATCTGATACTCATCGTTCATATTCGGCCATAAACATGGTTGTCTCATTAGCAAGGACAAGCTTCCTATCCAAGAGTGACACGTGGCATGTACCTTTTGTCTTGCATTAAATGCAAACGGGTATAAATAGAATGAAGATGTCTTCTTCTTTCTAATGCATACTTCTTTCTAGCCTATACCTTCTGTATTCTTTCTTCCTTCCTCTTGTGCATCAAACTGTGTGTTTCTTAAGTTACAATAGAATAGGTTTTAAACTTGTTCTAATTCCTCTTGTAACTGTAAATCTGTATATTATCTATAAACTCATTTAAAAACCAAAATCTGTGTGTTTGTATTCAACCCCCCCCCCCTTCTACAAACTGTTTACTTAATATTTAACTCTTGTAGACCCTTATTGGGACCAACATAACCTACCCTACCCACTCCCTTTCAAACGTCACTCTCCCCCACCTCACCCCACTCATCTTCTTCCCCACCCTATCCCACTCCTACCATCTTCTTCCATGTTTAAGACCATATTTATGCAAATCGTAAATCAAAAAAGAAAGCCACAACATTTAGTCAATGAGCTTCATAAATCAAATGATATTTTAGTCTAGAGTAAACAACTTTTAGGTGGTGATTTTCTTCCGGATGACCTCAATAAATGTTTTAAGCTTGCGAGAAAACATATACAAGAAGATTGAAGAAGAGGTCGGTGAATTGTCATCTGCAAAATCATATTTTGATGTGTACTCGAGGACTCGTAAGGAGGTTCGTAGTAAGTGCTTATAAAACCAAGGAGATATTAGAAGAATTCTCACAACAATTATAATATAACCCACACCGGTAAACCTCAACCTACCGATGCTTCCACACATCCACCACCATCGTCATCGAGAACAATGTTACGAGCCTCATCTCTACACATCTACTGTTATCACCCGAATGAAGTCGGTAAGTGTGTATACATGTACATGTGTGTGTATATATATATATTATAAATTGAAATAATGTAAAATATATATAATATGTTGTTATCAATTTTTTAATGAAAAATAAGATAAAATAGTTAAAAGACTAAAATATCCCTATTCTTACAGACTAACTTGACAGAGTTGTTATTAGAGAGAAAAAAAGAAAAAAAGTACAAACTAAAGGGACCAAATAATCATAGTGTACTATAAATAGTTATAAACATCAAACCATACGGACGAGAATCGTAGTGTGCTCTAAAATTAAACATCCTACCTCGCCGACCGCCGCCTAATATGCAAATTTCAAACAAACGATCCATTTTCTTCTCGAATTTCTGTTGCGGAGGTTTTCCCCTTTCCTTTGTTGTTGATTTTCTTTCCATTTCTTTTTTGATACGTTGAATCGATCGATCAAGAAGGTTTTAGTTTCTTGTAGCGTATATAGCGGAAAGGAAGACATAGAGGGGTAATGTCATTCGGAGTTTGCTTTTGAGTTTCATATTAAATTTGTTGTTTGAGATATGATAAATAACTATTTAGAAAAGCCTTAGAGATGTTCAAGATAGAGTTCTTCCCTGTGGTGCCAAACCTTTATTAAGATTATGTTAGTCGAGGGTTTGAAAGAGTAAATTCAGTGAGCCCAAGATACTCCAAATATAATGGTGACTTTCCTTGACCTGTAGGGAACGTGATTCACCTTCCTCATTCGCCAGGCCTGGGCTAGGTAATGTATTCTCCACCATGCCCTGTCCCCATACACACATATATATATGGAGGGTATATATACAAAGATGAAAGTTCAAATGCAAACTCAAATTTGGTTGCGAACATGTGGCCAAATGAGAGCGCGCCACGTGTCCCCTTCAGTCTAAATAACAAAGGGTATTCGATATGAATAGCAAATGTAAAGTTCATACATTATTCAGTATGAATAACACACATGCAGAATGAATAATACAACATTCATAGTCAATATATTTAAACCGAATGGGAAACATGTCGCCCTCTTTAACCAAATTTGAGTTTGCATTTGAATTCCCTTATATATATATATATATATACATAGGGGAGGGCTCAAATGAGAACCACCCCTCCTTAGAGGAACAAAGGAACAATTTGTGAACCACATTATATGTGATCCACAAGTGTCCCTTTGTTCCTTTAAAAATGTAAAGTTCTCATTTGAACCTCTCTCTCTCTCTCTCTCTCTCTCTCTCTCGCTCTATATATATATATATATATCCGAAAGGACAAATGAGATCGCATCATGTTTTTTAATGTAGTATTATTTATACCGAATAATCAAGGAAAATATTCATCCTGAGTAATACTACATTGAGTCTGAATATTTCATTCATTATTCAGTCTGAATATGAGTTGTGTCGTGCTCAGGGTCGTGCCTGGGGGAGGGCGCGCCGGGCGACGCCCAGAGCCCACAAAATATAGGGGCCCAATTATATATATATATATACTATAGTAGTAATTCAAAAAAATTAGAAAATTAAATAGAATTTTTTTTTAAATATCTAATAGAACCCAAAAGAATTTGATATTATATTAAGAGCCCAAACATGCATTTACAATATAATTAAAATTGTCATAATATAGTAGCATTTATGTAAGAATTTTTTATATTGAAAGATAATATATTATACTCTTGAGGAGGGGAAAATGATTTTTTCTCACTTTTTCTATACCTTTTCTATAAAAAAGTACAAAGTTAATTGACCGTTCATTTTATAGTATTGTTTATATTTTTCTCTCTAAGTCTTTTATGTATTACCAAAGTCTTTTATTTATTCCGTCGTCATAATTTTGTATTGGAAGACAGTAGATTTCTTGTTATCAACTAAGAGAACTACATTTTGATTTTTTTTTTTACCAACCAAATGAAACGATCCACCTTAAATCTATATTTAGAATTTCAAAACTATCTTTGTCTTTTATATATTATTGGCTTGTTATTACATAATATTCAATTTAATAATCTTAAGTACTCTCCTATCTCAAAAACAAAAATAAGATCTCAAGCTATAAACAGTGACTTTCAATTCTAAGATTTATGGTTTAGAAAAGTTTATTTTAACCCTAAAAGTTTAAAACGGTGACGAAAAACATTAACATGCGGTGAGATAGAAACTCAATGATTTATTTTGATTTACATAAAATGTTGCTTCGAATAATCAACATTCTGACCCTAAATGATGTCAATTTATATATTAAATGTGTATATATATATATATATCATAGGATGTTTTTAGGGTGAAACGGATTGGCGATGTTATATAAAAATAATATGATACATAATGTTAATTTTGGTATAAATATTGATTGATTTCGCATCTACGACGAAAAAACGATTTTATATGAATTATTAGTATTTGTTGAATTCAATGATATTTCGACGATAAAAACAATATATTGAAAAAATCGTACTTCTCGAGGGCCCTTCTATACGTCTCGCCCAGGGCCTATAAAATGTCAGGAACAGGCCTGGACTCGTGCTCTCATTTGTCCTCACGTTCACAACCAAATTTAAGTTCTCATTTGAACTTGCCCCTATCTTTATATATATATATATATAGAGAGAGAGAGAGAGAGAGAGTGAGAGGGAGGGAGGTCCTGGGGAACCTAAAAAAATGAAAAACTGAAGAAACACCCTGGACCTGCCATCTGGATGATATGCACAAATGCATCTTTTTTTTCTATGCACAAGTGCATCCAAATGGAGGGCTACCAGGGTGTTATTCAATTTTCCATTCTTTTGAGGTTTTTCATGAACCTAACCCTATATATATAACTTAAATAATTATCCTCACCCTCACCTAATACAGTTCTTGTGAGCTAAAAGCCAAAATCGGAAATCCCAGCGCATGAGGAACTTAGGTTTTTCAAGCTTCTATTTGCTTCTAGATTTAAAAAATTTATCTGCAACCCTCTTTAAAAAAATACCATTTTTTGTTAGACCGAGGATAGTCCCAACAAGAAGCGGGGAGTAAATAGTAACACAAATTTCAATTGTACTAAACCAAGTTCAAGAGTAACACAAATTTCAAGAGAAGAAGAAAAACCCAAGAGTCCTTATGCACCTCCCAAGTCTCATGTCACTTCCCTAGTACGTATTCTTGTTGTATAAAAACTAAAACTCACACATAGTAGTAAGTTTTTCTTCTTCAATAGCCATGCAAAGGACAAAGCAACAAGGAGTAGAGGTTTTCTTTTAATGGGTAAGTGTATTTACTTAGATTTGACATATTTTTTTAACCCTAAAGTCTCCGTGTTTAGCAACCATATGCTTCCCACCATTTGCTTAAGTAGAGTTTCATCAACTTGTTTGTTTCCCTCCATCTTTCTTTGACACTGTGATGCTCCCGAGCACTATGAGAAATTTTACTCCACTCAATCACCTAAGCCAAATCTTTCAAGAAATATCAAATACTTCAAATTCTCTTTTCATAGTCTTTGAAAGTTTGCAACATCCTTGGGTAAAAACAACATAAAGACTTACAATTAGGATTTTCCTTTCCACCTTCTTGATGGAAAATGTGTGTTCATAGAAAATCCCTCCTATCCTAGGTGAAATAACTTTCAATTCTACTAAACCAAGCTCGTGGAGCTTGCCTTAAGCTATATGGGGGCCTTTTGCAGTTTATAGACTTTGGTTTCTTCACCTTTGACTTCATATCCCGCCCGGCGGTTGAGCAACATATACATCTAAGTTGTTAAAGGCGAAAAAGGGTCTTAGGAATGCGGGGATCATATTTTCATACTCAATTTCATTTTATCCCACCATGATGATGGATGTCACCGCCATCACCACCACCACCACTGCCTGTGGCCACCACTATTGTTGTCATCGTCACCTCCAATACTGCTATTACCATCGTTACCACTGTCTGCTTCACCAACACAACCACAATCATCACCACCGCATCCACCACCACTACCGTCGTCGCCATCACCACCACTACCGTTGTCACCGCTACCTCCAACCCTGCCATCACCATCGTTACCATTATCTACTTCACCCCCACCACCACAGTCATCACTACCCCGCCAGCCGCCGCAGCAACCGCCACCATTGCCGCCACCACCACTGCCACCAGCATTGCCATTGGCACCACCATTACTACTCTTGTTATCATCGAGACTCCAACACTGCCATTACCATCGTTATTATTGTCTCCTTCACCGGCACAACCACAAATGTTACTACCCCATACACCACCACACCGCCATCACCACCGCCGCCGCCACCACCGTTGCCACCACCCCTACCGCCTCCACCCCACCACTAGTATTATATTCAACCAACCAAAAATGTATATTCAAATTCTTGGACAAATTCCATTCCAATTTCTGCCAACCAAACGCATGGTCAAACATGATTAAATTCCATTCCAATTCCTTCATACTCCAATTTCTTTAACATATTTCAATTCCAACATACTCCATTCTGTGAACCAAACGCCAACTATATAGCCTTAATATTGTAGCTTGTATTCATAATAATATTATCAAGTACTTTTTATTAATTAAACTATATTTGAAATTAAAAATGTGAAATTTTTTCAAAAACAAAGAAAAGCAGATAAAAATTTTAAGTATAAATGATACATTTAAAGTTTTTTTTAATTATAAACACAAATAAAAAATTATAAATTAAATTATAAAGTAAATTATAAAATTTGATATACATTTAAAAAACTTAGTTAAATAAAATATCTAAAAATAATACATTTTTCTTTATTAATAAACATAGATAAATTTTAATTTTTTTATGATGTAAATAAGAAAAAAAGGATCAATATTATAAACCCAACTCGAAATTTGGATATATATATATATATAGAGAGAGAGAGAGGGGGGGGGTTCAAATACAAATCAGTTGAAGGTTACAAACTCGTACAAACCAATATAAAAATAATTTTTTTGATAATTTTTTTTCATCACATGCTATAATTTTATCTATTATTGCAATTTGCACATATGTTTGTTTCAGGTTGTGAAAAAATTACATTTGAAAGTTTTACATTATGAAACAAATATATGAGAAACATTGAACTTATAAAAACAAATACCTGTGAAACTTTTACATTATGAAACAAATATATTGTAATAATATCTTAATCTTAACATTTGATGGAAAAAATCATGAATTTTTTTATTTTTATATTGGTTTGTAACTTTCAATTGGTTTGTATTTGAACCAGTCAGTCTCTCTCTCTCTCTCTGTGTGTATATATATATATATAGAGAGAGAGACAGAGAGAGGAAAGTTCAAATGCGAACTCAAATTTGGTTGTGAACGTGAGAACAAATGAGAGCGTGACACGTGTCAAAATAAACAATATTAAGACTGAATATACAAAGGAATATTCAGACTGAATATATACATTAATATTTTTTTGAATGGGACACGTGACGTACTCTCATTTGTCCTCACGTTCACAACCAAATTTGAGTTCTAATTTGAACCCGCCCGTATATATATATATATATATATATATATATATATATATATAGGACCAGGTTCAGCGAAAAACGCCAAAAAAAGAGAAATCTGAAGAACACCCCAGGAGCCCTCCATCTAAACGATATGCACTAACATGCATTTGTGCATATGTACTAATGCGCGCGCACACACACACACATATATACACACACACACACACACACATATATATATATATGCATTTGTGCATATGCACTATGCATTGGTGCATAGAAAAAATATGGACGGAATGCACTAATGCATACCGGTAATTTGTAATATGCATTTGTGCATATGCGCTAATGCATATATATGCATTGATGCATAGAAAAAAAAACAGCTTCAAATCGCTTGTATGCATTTGTGCATATCCACTAATGCATATATATGCATTGATGCATAGAAAGGAAACATTGTTCATATGGAGGGCTCTAAGGGTGTTCTTCAGTTTTTTTTTAGTGTTTTCTCTTGAACCCCCACTCTCTCTCTCTCTACACACACACAAACACACACACACACACACACACACATATATATATATATATATATATTCAAATTCGTCTAAACTAATTAAAAATCAGAAAATTAAAAAACACTCTAGGAGCCCTTTATCCGGATGGTATGCACAAATGCATATGCATACAAACGATTGAAGCTGTTTTTTTTTGTGTGCACCGGTGCGTGCATGTATATGCATTAGTGCGTATGTAAATACATGTTGCAAATTACGAGTATGCATTTGTGCATACCATCTAAATGGAAGACTCCTTTTTAGAACAATTTTCCTTGTAAGGTGGGGACTCTGATTGTGAAAATGGTAGGAGAAGCATGTTCTCTAAGCTGCTGGGTGGAACTTACTCTTAGATATCTTATTTCAAATTTATCAAAAATGTCTAAAAGCATCATAATATACTACTTAATTTATAGGACCAAACAATAAAATATCATGCTTAAAGCGCTAAAGATGTTGTAGTAAGTTTATAGGACGTTTTTAAGCGTTGTAACAAGACTTTTAGGACATTTTAATTAAAAAAAGTTGAATTAGCTATTTTATACACATTATTTGAAAAAAAAGTCTTATAAAATAATTTGTGAATGCAGCATATAACTTTAGGCGTGAGACTTGGTTCCGCAACTCAAATTGTTGTTTTCATGGTAAGGTTTTTGTTTTTCGTTCTTTTCATGTTATTTTTCTTTAAATCCGTCTAAAAGAAAAAAAAGTAGAGCAATATATAACCAAACCAAACCAAATAAAACGAGTTTAGCATATCCCACCCAGAATAGAGGTGTTTGGGATGTACGCAAACGAGACCTTTACCTCTAAAAGTTAAGTAAAACCCTCGTATGCACTTATGATATTATATTTCTTTTCAAAGAATGTAATCTTTTATTATAAATGTGCATGATTTAGGTACGGGTGACCGTACTTGTAGCATGGATAAATGATAATCGGTATCGACATGGATCTTGATTTCAATCTTGTTAAAACCAGATCTTTTTCTCTAACAATTTTAGTCACAGCCTTCACATTGCAGGTCGGTAATTCTAATAATGTCGTTTAACAAATGAAATTCCAATAGTCTTCACACCCGAAACTTTTATCATATTCAGGATGGAACTTTTCACTACCTTAAAGGGGTGGTTCTTTTGCTTTTCTATGTTGTTATCGGCAGGGCGGAGCTAGTAGGTGGGCAGGTTGGTGCTAAGCCCCCCCCCCCCCTCCCCCCCCCCCAACTGCTTCTCTCTTATGCTATATAATAAGAAATAAAACAAATATCTTTGAGTTGTCCGGATGGTTTCACACCTTTACTTACACACAAATCACACAAGTTTGAATCCAAGCTACTCCCATTTCATTTAATTTTATTTCTTTTTTATTTTAATGTTTATTTATTTCTCAACCATTTATTTTCATTGGTTTTATTCTTTTGTTTTTTAAATAATATTTATACTTTGCATTATCATTAAAACTAGTATATATTATTCTCATTTACAAATTTTTTTGTATAAAAAATACTATTACATAAAAATCGTAATAAACTAAATCTATTAATATCACTATACACATTTTTAAGGATATATAAATTAAGATTTTTATATTATTATTTTTGAACCATAAATTTTTTAATGTTATTTTTTTATTTATGATTTATGAAGCATGTTTATAAATTTTTTATGCAATATGTAATATATAATATGGATATTTATATTGCCGCTATTTATGATATATACATTAACAAAGTAATAATTTACTTAATGATAAAAATATGTTTTTGACTTTAGGTAAGAGTGTAACATTATAATATATAGAGCAAATTGCATATCAAAAGGTAACATACTTTGTTCTAATTCCTATTTTGGGTAATATATACTTCTAAAACCTTTATTTTGGTACCTAAGATGAAAACTTTCACACATTTAAGTACCTGAGTAACCGGTTTAACCATTTACTGATTACCATGCTGACATGGCGAGTGACGTGGACATACAACTCAACATTTATTTGTTGACGTAGCAAATGAGGTGGATTTTATTATATTAAACAATTGTAAATATATTTTCTTTTTTAATTCTACTAATTAACTTTAAAATCTATTGTCTCATACTACATATAACACATAATATATATATATATATAGGTGGAGGTTCAAACGAGAACACCTCCATTTTACGAAAATGCGAGAACACCCTTATCACATGTGATAATACACGAGAGGGGACTTGGTGGTGTGCGGATGACGTGTCTTGTTATTTAGGTCGCACTAAAGATCGTTTGCGTCTATGATTTAATATCACATATGATGGTTTTGATTGATTATAGTATCACATCAAAGACACAGGTCCGTTCCTGACATTTTATAGGCCCTGGGCGAGACGTATAGAAGGGCCCTCGAAAAGTACGATTTTTTCAATATGTTGTTTTTATCATCGAAATATTCATTGAATTCAACAAATACTAATTATTCATATAAAATCGTTTTTTCCGATTATTCGTAGACGCTAAATCAATCAATATTTATTCCAAAATTAACGTTATGTGTCATATAATTTTTATATAACATCGTCAATCCATTTCACCGTAAAAAAATCCTATGATATATATATATATATACATTTAATATATAAATTGACATCATTTAGGGCCGGAATGTTGAGTATTCGAAACAACATTTTATGTAAATCAATATAAATCATTGAGTTTCTATCTCACCCCATATTAATGTTTTTCGTCGTCGTTTTAAACTTTTAGGGTTAAAAAAACTTTTCTAAAACATCAGTCTTAGAATTGAAAGCCTATGTTTATAGCTTCAGATCTTATTCTTATTTTTGAGATAGGATAGTACTTAAGATTATTAAATTGAATATTATGTAATAACAAGCCAATAATGTATGAAAGATAAAGATAGTTTTGAAAAATCTAAATATAGATTTACGGTGGACCGTTTCATTTGGTTGGTAATTTTTTTTTCAAAATGTAGGAATTCTCTTAGTTGATAACAAGAAATCTACTGTCTTCCAATCAAAAATATGACAACGGAATAAATAAAAGACTTAGAGGGAAAAATATAAACAATACTATAAAATGAACGGCCAATTAACTTTGTACTTTTTTACAGAAACGGTATAGAAAAGTGAGAAAAAAAATCATTTTTCCCCTCCTCAAAGAGTATAATATACTATCTCCCCAATATAAAAAATTCTTACATAAATGCTACTATATTATAATAATTTTAATTATATTGTAAATGTATGTTTGGGCCCTTAATGTAATATCAAATTATTTTGGGTTTTATTAGATATTTTAAGAAAAATTGTCTATTTAATTTTCTAATTTTTTTGAATTACTACTATAGTACTATATATATAAAAATTGGGCGCCTATATTTTATGGGCCCTGGGCGTGCGCCCGGCCCGCCATCCTCCAGACACGGCCCTTATCACATGTGATAATATATGTGATGGAGCTTAGTGGTGTAATACCGACTTGGCCGGTAACCTAGATCGCACCAAAAGTCATTCGCATCTTTGATTTAGTATCACATGTATCATATGTGATGGAATGATAGTATCACATGTGATTTTCTATAGAGTAAAAGGGTGTTCTCGCATTCTTGTAAAATGAAGGTGTTCTCGTTTGAACCCTTCCCTATATATATATACATATCCTACATCGACGAGATGAAGACAACAACCATTCTCGACAACATCTCCGATCACCGGCTCCAACCTCAGTCTCCAGCCAATATATCTGATCTTCGTCTCCAGCCACCATCTCCGATCACTAGCTCCGGCGTTTATCTTTGTTCACCAGCTCTGACGTTTGACTCCGGTCACCAACTCCGGCCTCGTATCCGGCCACCATCTCTGATCACCAGCTCCGACATTTGTCTCCGGTCAACATCTTCTGACCTTCGTCTTCGTCTCCGACTGGGTATGGGTGTGGTTTCTATGTTGTCTCTATGCAAGCTTTCAATCTATCTCCATCTCCTTGGTGTGGTGTCTCATAGAATAAAATAAAAGTTCAGTGAGATTAGACGGAGTCATGGATGATTAATTGGTGTTCAGGTTAGTTTGATTGCTTGGTGGTTGATTGGTGAATGGTGAGTTTGAAGGGGGACGGCGGCTTGGAGGGGTCAGGGTTTTCTAACTTTCTTTTTATCATATAAATTGTAATTGAAAAAATATATATTTTAAAACTATTTTTTTAAATCCACCTAATTTGCCATGTCAACAAATAAATGTTGACTTGTATGTCCACGTCACTCGCCATGTCAGCATGGTAACCGGTAAATGGTTAAACCGGTTACTCAGGTACTTAAATGTGTGAAACTTTTCATCTTAGGTACCAAAATAAAGGTTTTAGAAGTATGTTACCAAAAATAGGAATTAGAACAAAGTATGTTACCTTTTGATGCAATTTGCTCTAATATATACCATTCATCTTTCTTCTAACATTTTACAAACATAAGTCTAAGGCCTTGTTTGTTTTTTTCATTTAAAGCTCTTAATCACCACTTATGTCTTATTCATTTAGATGTGTCATGACCATTTCAGAACTGAAATCAGACTTCAGACTTCAGCACCTCTTAAAAAACAAACGTCATCTAAGTATTCATCATTTTTTAATAATACACTCATTATAACTCCAATTTCTTCTCAAAATCTTATGAAACTTAAAGAAACTGTCTTTAATAGTATATCTCATATTATACCTATTGTTTGAATAACTTTAATCGACAAGCTAAACTTGAGATTTTCAAGCCCCCTCTATATTAAAATCCTGGCTATGCCCCTGGTAATCGGGGTAGTCTTTTTGGTCACAAAATCTTAGTTTGTAAGTGTTTACGACCTACAAATTTCTATTTTCAATTACCAGTTTCTTGATACCAAAATAAATGTAAATGAACTGAACAAACATAAACGGGGTTCATTTGTTCGTTTTAAAGATGCTAAATGAACACAAACGAAAGTGAAAAACAAACAGTCACCATCACTGTTATTCACTTGGTAAACGAACATGAGCACTTCTCAATAAGCATTATTGTATTTTAACTTATGTTAATGTTTCCATGTTAAACATATAGCATATGTTATTTGAACTTCTGCTAACAAAGAGTTTCCTACAGTTCGCACAGAGTTTTGCTAACAAAGTGTGTGTATGTATATAATGTATGAAGTTAAAGAAACAAAGATAAACAAACATAAATGAACGAACGAGACCATTGTTCGTTTGTCATTTAACTAAGTGAACCAAAACTCTTGTTCACATTAGTTCAGTTATCAAATAGGCGAACACATGGGAACTTACCGCCGAACAGTTTGCTGAACATTCATCAAGAATTTTTAGAAATTATCAATTTTCATTCCTTGATTGTTTGCTAGACCATGAGGGTAACGCTTTGAACATAAGATTTCCATCATCAAACGGACAAATCTCCGCAGCTTGAAGGGCAGGTAGTGTTTTGTTTATTGATGTAGAATAGTCGAATTTAATTCAGTTCATCATCAATCTTACAATCAAACTAATCTTTCGTTGTTTGTCGAATTTTGTGTACAAACCCACTTCATATTTTGATGGGTTTTTCATTTGTTATTTCTCATAATTGTTTCTTCCATTCCTTACTAAAAAGGATTACAAATATATATCAACACTAACATTTAAATAAGGAACTCCTAACACTACTCTACGGAAAGGTAAATCAAACTTATCTATATTTAACACTCCTCCTCAAGTTGGAGCGAAAATGTTAATCATGCCCAACTTGTTACAAATAAAGTCTATTTGAGTTTTCCGCAATGGCTTCGTAAAAATGTCTGCAAGCTGATGTTCAGTCCTGATGTGTACCGGTTGGATCGATGGAGGGTCTGTCCGTGTTCCCACAACACGATCTCTAATGAGATGACAATCAACTTCAATGTGTTTCGTCCTTTCATGGAATACTTGATTCTTGGCAATATGAATGGCTGACTGATTATCACAATACAATCTCATCAAGTCCTCTGTCATTACTCCAAGCTCTCTTAGGAGTCTCCTTACCCATGTCATTTCGCATAACACATCTGCCATGGCTCTGTATTCTGACTCCGCACTTGATCGGGAGACGGTATGTTGTTTCTTGCTTTTCCAAGAAACTAGATTTCCTCCTACGAACACATAGTACCCTGTAGTAGATCTCCTGGAAATGGGACATCCAGCCCAATCTGCATCCGAGAAACCAGATATTCTACCATCTCCTTCTTCAGTAAACGCACCCACACGACAATGGCCCTGATCTGAATAGAGTATCCCTAAGCCTGGTGTGGCCTTGAGATACCTCAAAACGCGAAGTGCTGCATCCCAATGACCTGTATAAGGTTCGGACATGAACTGGCTCAAGACACTAACCGGGAATGAAATATCTGGTCGTGTAACTGTCAAATAGTTTAATTTTCCAACCAGTCTCCTATATCTCTCCGGATCCTTCATAGGACTCCCATCACCTCGAAGAAGCTTTCCTGTAGCAAGCATTAGACTGTCTACTGGTTTACATCCCAATAGACCACACTCGGTAAGCATATCAACAACATATTTCTGTTGAGACAGAAGAATTCCTTGTGGAGATCGAGATACTTCTATCCCAAGGAAGTAACGTAGCCGTCCAAGATCAGTAACTTGAAATCGAGTCTGTAGAAATTCTTTTAGTTCTGAAATTCCGATGTTATCATCTCCGGTAATGATAATGTCATCTACATAGACCACCAATATAATACGTCGATCTTCATGGTATCTAAAAAACACAGAATAATCCTGGGAACTACGGGTCATACCAAACTCCTAGAGAACATCTGAAAACCGTCCAAACCATGCTCTAGGAGATTGTTTAAGACCATACAATGGAAGTTGCAATTGGCATACGTTTATAATCTCCTCCTCAACAACAAACCCAGGTGGTTGTTCGATGTATACCTCCTCCTCAAGAATGCGATTAAGAAATGCATTCTTGACATCTATTTGATGAAGTGGCCAATGATTGATGGCAGCCAAAGCGATACAAATGCGAACTGACGACATTTTAGCCACCGGAGAAAATGTCTCGTCATAATCAATCCTATGGGCTTGAGAATAACCTTGGCAACTAATCGGGATCTCAAACGATGCAAGGAACCATCAGGATTAACTTTTAGTGTGAAAACCCATTACGTTTTCCATGAGGAAGTTTTTCCAAACCCCAAGTATGATCTTCTGTAAGGCATCCATCTGTTCCTGCAATGCCTTAAACCATCCTGGGTGATTAAGGGCCTCAGTCACATTTCTAGGAAAAAAATGGCTATTGATAGCTGTGGTGTAGGCATACGACTCTGAAGAGAGGTGAGAGTAGGCAAGGTAGTCACGAATGGGATAGTGGGTGCAAGGTCGTGTGTGAAGGCAATGGGAATATCAGGAAGATGAGCACCAGGCGGGTCATAAGGCTCTATAGGAAGTGGTAGGGGTGTATCAGGGACTGGTTCGGGAGAAACATATGTGGTCGATGTATCAGGTGGTGGAACGGAAGACGTACCACAAGCATCATCCAAAGGTAGGCACTCGTGGGTCTCAGACACTTGTCGTTGGCGCTATCGAACATACACATTTGTGAAACGAGTATCAGTCTGGACTGTTGGAGTAATCAAAGTTAGTGTCACCACTAGAGGCTGTAAGACACTAGGATCATAAGAAACAGAAGGATCAGAAACAAGGTTTGTTGACTCGGAAGCACCGGTGATAGGGATACCATAAAAGGGACTCAATTCATTGAATGTGACATCAGCAGAAGTAAAATACCTACGGAGGGTAGGACTATAACAACGATAGCCTTTTTGAACACGAGAACACCCAAGGAACATACACTTGATAGCACGTGCTGCAAGTTTGTTATGTCCGAGACGATGATCATGAACCACAAGAAACACAACCAAAGATTTTTGGAGCTAGAGGGAAAGGAGTGCCTTTTGGAAATAGGATGGAGAAAGGTGTCTTTCCTTTAAGAACAGAGGATGGCATACGGTTAATGAGATAATTAGCTGTAAGAACCGCATCGCCCCAGAAACTATGTGGAACATTATAATGAATCATCATGGTTCGAGCTACATCCAACAATTGGCGGTTCTTCCTTTCAGCAATGCCATTCTGTTGGGGTGTATAGGCACACGATGATTCATGTATAATACCATGATTAGATAAGTAACTTATAATATCATAGGAAAAATATTCTTTTGCATTATCAGACCTTAGAGTTTTAATGGAGACATCAAATTGGGCTTTGACATATGTAGAAAATTCACAAAAGATCGAAAATATTTCATTACCTGACTTTAGTAAGTAAACCCATGTCGCACGAGAAAAGTCATCAACAAATGTAACAAAATATTTAAAACCATTAGTAGAAGTTATGGGACAAGGTCCCCATACATCCGAGTGAATTAATTGAAATAAAGCAGTAATACTACTCGACTCTCTAGGGGGGGGTAGGGGCAACATGTATGTTTACCTAATTGACATGACTCACAAACAAACTCTTTGACAGACGACAAATCTGGTCTCAATTGTTTAAGAATAGACAACGAAGGATGATCTAGCCGACAGTGAGCCTCCGTAATAGTGGAATCACAAAGATGTGCTGCTGTAGATCGCAACCCAGACAAATGATAGAGACCTTGAGATTCAAAACATGTGCCAATCAGCTGGTTCGTTCCCAATTCCTGAAAGACAAAATATGTTGGGAAAAAAGTTACTGAACAATTATGCATTTTTGTAATCTGGCTAACAGATATTAGAGTATCTGGAAAGGTGGGAACATAGAGAACAGATGATAGGTTTAGTTTTGACAGGTTACTAGTGGATCCTATACCCATAATTGGACACGAGGATCCATTAGCGAGTCAAACCGGAGTCTGGGGTACATTAGTATTGAGATTGGATATAAGGTCTTTGTTCCCAGTCATATGATTTGTGGCTCCTGAATCAATAATCCATGAGGGTGAGCATGTTGAAAAACAGGCAGAAGGTATACCTGATTGTGCTGTGCTAGCACGAGGAGTGGATGAAACCTGGCTAGAAGGACCACGCTGGAATCGAGAGGCATCCGTATCATGGAAAGTGCTAGTGGGGGTGGTATCTGCAGATGCTATTTGGGCTCGGAAAGGACGAGGTGGCGGTAGTAGAGGACGAGCACTGTAATATTTGGCAAACAATCCCGAAA
This sequence comes from Silybum marianum, assembly GCA_036898165.1. NCBI lineage: Eukaryota > Viridiplantae > Streptophyta > Magnoliopsida > Asterales > Asteraceae > Silybum > Silybum marianum. The sequence goes on along the minus strand of CM072530.1, from coordinate 17,047,959 downwards.
TGAACGTCATCACATCCATTTTTGCTAACCGCTCCTCCTGAACTTTGACATCAGGAGTGACAGGAAAAAGAACCAGGAGCTCTTCTGATAGCTTCGATAATCTAGTATAGTACTCAGTCAGATCAGAGTCACCTTGCTCGCATCTGAAATAGGAACCGAACACAAAATATGTGTCAGACAGGGATTCTTTGGCTGAAAAGGAAGACTCCAAGTGGATCCACATCTTCGTCGAGTTTCCATTCTCGTGTTTTAGTATCCGGAGGGTCCTTGGTTAAATAATCATCTTTGTCCAAACTTTCGAGACTGGTTTGGACAAACATACTCCATTGTGCCTAATTTGTGGAGTTAAGTTTGACCGGAATCTTTAACACGGCAGAAAAAATGATTATACCCGGAATGGAGACGTCACTAGGGGTGGCACCTTGAGTTTTGTTTGTAGGTGTTGGTGCCATTGACGAGCTTGAGCCTGAGCTTGTTATATAAAAAGGCTGGAATTAGTTTCCACCCAATCTTGGTTTTTTTTCTTCTTAGATGTATAAAGGGGCCGGAACTCCTTCTTCACAGAGTTCTGGAAAACAAAAAAAAAGAGAAAAGGAAACAAACAAGAGTCTCCAGCTGGATTCTAGAAAGTCAGGCAGTCAGAGAGGCAGCGACGACAGCAGAGGGCGGCGGCAGGTCTGGAGAAAGTCATAGATCTAGACAAGAAGGGAAGCAGCAGCGGAGGTTTCAGGCAAAGAGGCTGGCGACTAGGTTTTAGGCAATATCCGGCGGCGGCGGCTAGGGTTCAGGCGATTTTCGGGAACGGCGACGGCTACTAGGGTTTAGGCGATTTCCGACGGCGGCGGCTATGGTTCAGGCGTTTTCCTGCGACGGCAACGACGGCTAAGGTTCAGTCATATTCCGGTGACGGCGGCTAGGATTCCGGTGACGACAACTAGGGTTCCGGCGACCAATAGCATTCCATTAGCTCTAATACCATGTTATTTCTCATAATTGTTTCTTCCATTCCTTACTAAAAAGGATTACAAATATATATATCAACACTAACATCTAAATAAGGAAATACTAACACTACTCTACGGAAAGGTAAATCAAACTTAGCTATATTTAACATCATTATATTTTGAGGAGAAATTTTAAATATGTAGCTCATTAGATGGTTCTTGTTTATAGTTCAAATACTTTTTGATACATTTTGTTTCAGAGAATTGTGTTTATTGAAGATGTTCTTAAATTGCATTCATTGTCCTTAAGATGTTCCTGTTTGTAGTTCAAATACTTTTCGATTTCTTCTGTAATCCAGTACCGCTACACTTAATTTCGTACCCAATTGAGCAAATATGTTCTTTCCTGTAAGCAGATTCTCCATTTCTTTCATTTATGTGTGCTCATATGCACTATAATTAGCCAGTGATTACCTGTTCTTTGCAAGTCTGGTCCGTTTATGAATGATGTCAAGTTAAGAAGGAAATTCTTATGAGATCTTAGAATTTATTTCTATGAATCAAACACTGAGAAAAAAATGGTGGTTTACAGTTCAATATTTCTAACTGATTCAGATTTCAAACTTTTGATGTAAAAACAATCGGTACGAATGGTTTAGATTTCAGACTTCAACACCACCTCTTATAAATCAGAAGTGAAATCAGACTTCAGACTTCAACACCTCTTAAAAAACTGTAACACCCAGAAATTTGGAGTTCCTAAATTCAAGTGTTAGTGGCGTATTCATCAGTGGAATGGTTTGGGATAAGTATTATGGTTTTGGTCCCCGGTCAGATGTCGAAAATATACAAGAAAAGCCCAAAATGTGCGAAATAGGGTAAACTACGACCTTAGGGTCGCAATTCTTGCACCTGGGGGCCACGGTCGCACTTTATGTACCGTAAGTAGTGTTTTCGGGAAAGTGCGACATAAAAAATTGCGATATGGGAGTGGCAAGGTCGCAGTGGCAGACATGGGTTAAAAAGACGGATTTCGGGGTTAAACTTCATTTGGCCATATCTCTCTAATTTCAACTCCGATTTGGGCGACTCAAAGTTATGTGGTTTCGTCTTTCAGAGCTCTTTAATATGGAAACAATGAGGATTAAAGTTTACTTGATGATTTGGGGTCCCTATATGTTAAAAGGTACGATCACCTCTCCGAATCTTGAATCTAGGGCTTGGATTTTCACACCATCAACCCTCATTATCTCTTGGGTTCTTTTGTGTATGTGTTGGAAGGCATGTAGGTGTTCTTGAAGGGATTACATCATGGATCTAGAGTTTTAGCTTGGGGATCTAAAGTCTTCAACGAATGGAGTTTGGTATTGGGATAAAACCTAGATTTAGCCTAAATCTAGCTATGTGAGTTCAAATCCAAACTTTATAAACTCAAATACTTGTTATCAATGTGGTATTTTACTGATTTTAAGCTTTGATTCAAGTATTTATGTATTTGGGTAAGTTTTGGAGATTTTAGGTCAAAATGAGAAGTTTGAGTATTTTAATGTAGATGATGAAATGATCATCATAAATGGTTTAAGATCTTGGAAAGGTTATAAAATGAAATAATCTTCGATTTCGGTACTCAACATGATTTGACCTAAGTTATTTATAAAACTGGTATTTGAAGAGGAACTGGTTTATGAAAAGGTTTTGGCTCAGAAAAATATGATTATGTTAGAAATAATATAGTTGATTGGAATACTATGATTATGTTAGAAATAGTATAGTTGTTGGGATAACTATGATTATGTTACAAATAATATAGTAGATTGGAACTATGATTATATTACAAATAATATAGTAGATTGGAAACTATGATTTTGTTACAAATAATATAGTAGATTGGAAACTATGATTATGTTAGAAATAATATAGTAGATTGGAAACTATAATTATGTTACAAATAATATAGTGGATTGGAACTAAGATTATGTTACAAATAATATAGTAAATTGGAAACTATGATTATGTTAAAAATAATATAGTAGATTGGAAACCATGATTATGTTATAAATGATGTAGTTGGCCTAGAGATTAATATGTAATGGAATCCATAGGCATAGAGGACTGAGTCAGTTGTCAAGTGAAGTTAAATGGGATAATTGTATCATTCTTGATTTAAAATGTTTTACTGCTTTATTCATTTAACTGTTTGTTCTCACTAGGCGTAAGCCTAACACTTGATTTAAATGTGGTTTAGCAGGGAAGCAGATTGATGGGGCTCTTTAGAGAAGAATGGGATGATGTGCCGAGAGAGTGAGGGCATCTTTTTGAGATATGCACCTTAGAGTGTATATCTTTGGAGTATTAGAACCTTCTTTTGGAGATATTAGCAACACCCGAGTTTAATCTATGTTTTGTTCAATATAGATTGTTAGGTTGTTTTTGTAATATCTAACTCGTGTTATAGACTCCCATATATTCTCCCCCATTAATTGGGTGAATTTTATATTATTCCGCATTTTATTTTTGGTTTAAATTCACTCTAAATTTTCCTGAGAATTGTGTTTATTGAAGATGTTCTTAAATTGCATTCATTGTCCTTAAGATGTTCCTGTTTATAGTTCAATACTTTTTGATACTTTTCGATTTCTTCTGTGTAATCCAGTACCACTACACTTAATTTCGTCCCCAACGGATCAAATCCGTTCTTTCCTGTAAGCAGATTCTCCATTTCTTTCATTTATGTGTTCTTATATGCATTGTAATTGGCCAGTGATTACCTGTTCTTTGCAAGTCTGGTCCGTTTATGAATGATGTCAAGTTAAGAAGGAAATTCTTATGAGATCTTAGAATTTATTTCTATGCATCAAACACTAAGAAAAAAATGGTAGTTCACAGTTCAATGTTTCTAACTGATTCAGATTTCAGAATTTTGATGTAAAAACAATCGGTACGACTGATTTAGATTGCAGACTTCAACACCACCTCTTATAAATCAGAAGTGAAATCAGACTTCAAACTTCAAACTTCAATACCTCTTAAAAAACAAACGCAACCTAAATTTTTTTTTTGATTCATTCCTCGTCAGGTTAGTTTAATTCTTGCATCATGGATTCTTTTAATTCTTCTAGGGCTTTCACGTTAGGAATTCTCCTAGCCTTTTATGTGAGCATTGATAATCCACAGGAATTGACGATGGACTAAAACATAGATGTTTTTGCGTTTTTTCATTATTTATCAAACTCATCCATATTCGGTCGATAATATGCTTGGAGTACTAGCATATTTTTGACAACTACTACAAAACAAATTACTTTACCCACAAAAACTACACTTGGAAATTTCCGTCAGTGATTACCAACAGATCACCCAAAAAATACCAACAATTTAGTAGAATTCGATGTTTTTCAAGAAAATACCAGCGAATCACCACTAGAATTGGGTAATCATCTGTCACTTATTTGAATAACTTTTCTGACGGTTTTATGATGAATAATCGGGTACATTTGATATGGTGGACAGAGTGGGACATGACAAGACAGAACATACTAGTCCCACGTTTGGTGTAATTTTATGTGAATGGAACATGGACTAAGTACAACAAATCAGGGACAGGCGTGTCCCTCTTTCCCACAGAACTAAGTAGAACAAGCCATTTTCGACCATTTTACCACCGACCTAAGAGCATCCACAATGGTTAACTCTTTCAATGACTTTTTCTATCTATTCAACTAATCCAAAAAGTTCTTTTTAAGTTTACTTCACTGCAAAAAAAGTCTTTCAAAAAGGTTATAAAAAGAGATTAAGAGACACCAATCACAAAAAAGTTTTCTTCAAAAATCTTTACCAAAAAGTCATGTTATCAAATGCCAAAAATTCTTGTTGAAAGATTTTTAACATTTGAATAAGGTGGCGTTTGTTTTTTAAGAGGTGTTGAAGTCTGAAATTTGAAATCTGATTTCAGTTCTGATTTATAAGAGGTGGTGCTGAAGTCTGAATTCAGTTCTGATTTATAAGGGGTGGTGCTGAAAATCTGAAATCTAAATCAGTTAGACTCTTTGTTTTTTTGTAAACAGACAAACCATTTGAACACATAATTAAAAAATAATAATTAAAAAAGGAATAAAAAATAATCAGTTAAATAATATTTAAAAGAGAAGAAAAATTGAACAAAAATGTAATCTAAGATTCGAACCCTGGTTCTATACTACAGCTAATTGCTAATAAAGGTAGTTAAACCACTAGGACAACCCCACTGTTTGTGTTTTGTTTCTATCATAGTATATATAAAGGAGAACAGTTAGGGGGGGCTCAAAACCATCCTGTCCCCCTACTGTCTCCGCCTCTCTCTCTCTCTCTCTCTCTCTCTCTCTATATATATATATATATATAGAGAGAGAGAGAGAGAGAGAGGAAGGTTCAAATGAAACTTTTGATTTTTAAGGGACACATTATGGACCACATACGATGTGGGTCTCACATAATATTAAATCATTTCTGATTTAATATGATTTAATATTAAATTAGAAATGATTTAATATTATGTGGGATCCACATCATATGTGGTCCACAATGTGTCCCTTTGTGTCTTTAAAGAAGGGTGGTTCTCGTATGATCCCTCCCCTATATATATTTATATATAGGGTTGATTTCAATTACAAACCACTTGATTTAAACAAACTATACAAACTCAATCTTCACCACAAATTAATTTGATCAATGGTCCTAAACGAAGCGGTGGCATAATAGTAAATTAATTGACATTTTCATTCAATTATGTAGATCCGAGAGCAAGCAAGGGTAGAATTGGTAATCTATGTCAACGTTCCTTATTTTTCACTCAATCAATTCTCTTTCCTCACCACTATGGGGCTGTTTGGTAGTTGTTGGATGGTATAGAGCTGGATGGTATTGAGGTCTGGATGGTATAGAGGCTCTGTATGATATAGTGCAGAATGAAAAATGGTTGTTTGGTAACTGCTCTGAATGGACAGTGTGAATATAAACAAATTACCATTTTAACTCTCCGTATGATACGGTACCGAATGGCTTCACAATATCAAATCTCTATTCTGTTTTAAAATCTTTATTCTGTCCCTACATGATGGCCTCACAAAAGGAAAAAATAATCAATATAGCTTGACATCAAATAAGAGACCCCAAATATGATAAGATAGCTTCCATAAACACTAGCTTTTGCAATCAAGTACCCTCAAACAGAAAACTCATAAACCAAGAAAGAAATCGAGAGAAAACTCATAAACCATGAAAGAAATCGAGTAGAAAACTCATAAACCAGGAAAGAAATCGAGTAGAAAACTCGATAAAGCAAGAAAGAAATCGAGAGAAAACTCGATAAATCAGGCAAGAAATCGAAAAGAATAGTGGAAATCGGTACCTGAAGCGTCGCACACGGTGGCCGGAGGTGTCAGCACACGGTGGCCGGTGGCTGGAGGTGTCAGCACACGGTGGCCGATGGTCGAAGGTGTCGCACACGAAGGTCGGTGGTCGGTGTCGCACGCAGTGGTCGGTCGTGGAAGAGAAGTTCGTGGGAGGAGATGAGAGAATGGCACAGGTATAGAGGCGCTAAACAATTGAAAAGAGGGTATTTTGGGAAGATATGGAACTCTGAATGATTTCTCAAGGGATTAGGTTAGTTACCATCCAGTGCTTTTTGTTACCATACAGACCCCCATTTTTTTTTTGCCAAACACTTTTTTTCCTCCGCGCGATTCAGAGGTACCTCTGGATGGTTTGCAAGGCTTTTCCTTGGCAAAGTTGGTTTGCAAGACTTTTCCTACACCCAAGACCCAAGTTCAAATCTTGCTAGTGTCATTTTTTTAGCTTTTTTTGCTTATAATTTCAAATATATTATGTTTCTAAAAAAATGCACAATAAAAGACTTGAACCCAAGACCTCACGTATGAAAATCAATGAACTAACCAATAGACCAATTATAATGTTGTGAAAAATATCTCGACATTTTTTTTATAGATAAACGGTGCAACCGTTTAAAAAAAATCGGGTCCGTCCCTGTGATTCATCATAAAACCGTCAAAAAAGTTGTTCAAATCAATGACAGATTACCCAAGGATTCTATGGGTGATCCGTTGGTATTTCCTTGAAAAACATCGGATTCTAGTAAACCATTGATATTTTTTGGGTGATTTGTTGGTAATCACCGACTAAAATTTCTAAATGTGATTTTTGTGGGTAAAACTAATTTGTTTTGTAGTAGTTGTCAAAAACATGCCAGTACTCCAAGCATATTATCAACCAAATATGAATGAGTTTGATAATAAAAAGAACTCAAAAACATCTATGTCTTAAATAATACGTCGTTGGTATCCATCGGTAATTCATGCGGATTATCGATGGTCGTAGAGAAGGCTAGGAGAATTCCTAACGTGCAAGCCTAAGAAGAATTAAAAGAAGTCCATGACGCAAGTGTGTCCAGACCCTCAAACTAACTTGATGAGAAATGAATGAAAAATAAAAACTTTTAGGTTGCATTTCCTTTTAAGAGGTGCTGAAGTCTGATTTCACTTCTGATTTATAAGAGGTGGTGCTAAAGTCTGAAATCTAAATCAGTCGGACTAATCCTATATTAGTTTCACAGATGATGTTGAAATAACTAACAATATCATATCTGCCATGTGAGTGTTAAGAGCATAATGTATTTCGTAACCATCCCAGGTTGGATTGTGAAACTTGTCTGTAATCATCTAAAGAATCCATAAACTATTGATCTTGTGTGTGGGTTTTGGAACTTTTCATTATGTAGCTGCAATAAATAAGTTATTATTAAGTTGGGCATGCACTGATGCTACTTTTTAGTTACAGGTTGGCGATTCTAATTAGAATGTGGCTGATGGAATAACCCTATATTTGAATGTAGAATTAATGTGTGATAGACCATTAGTAGTTGGACCTTTAATAACAATATGGATCTATAATGTTTTATGGCTGCAATTCACTTATTTTCCAATATCATGGTATGCATCATAAGGACTTGGACTTTTAATTGGGCATACCTTTGACAACAATTGTGGTTTCATGAAGTGAACTTTTTCTACAGTACCAAAAGCAAAGGAAACCAAGAACAACAAGAAGATGATGTAGCTGCCCTGATCTTAAGTTAAGATGTCTACGTAATTTGTGTTTGTTGTTTCATCGCATGTTCTGTTCTTTGATATTTTGCAAATGTTTTACTCCATTGCTTGAGTTTTGGAACCTTATGTGAGATTATTATTGTTCCATTTTAAGTTTCCAAAGTCCGAGTTTTGGAACCGAACATAAGGTCCACCTCATTTGTGTCTTGCAATGTTTTAAAAAAAATTGTGTTCCAACATATATCTGCTATAATGAATTCTAAAATATAAATAAAAAATTAAAGAATGTGGAAATCTTTAAAATTTGGAGAAATTTTTAAAACCCAAGATTTAAGAGAGAAAAATAATATTTTAATTTTTCCCACCAACAAGAGTCAATGAGATTAAATGTTTAGGAGAGGGAAACAATATCTATCAGATGTTTTGCATATTTTAATAATATAATGAATGTTAAAATCTCTAAAATAGAATAGCCTATGGAGTTGGATATAACTTTTTATAAAGATTACCTGATTCAAACCATGCTTCTGAGTTACATGTGCTTTATGAATGAGCATATGTTGGATGATAATGTGTATAGGAGACGGTTACACCTGTTTTCTTCTTTTTTGTTCATATGTTTTGGCCTGGTATGACTTTAAGTATTGTGGATTTATGGTCCTTAACGAATCTCTTACTGATCATATCTTTTATTTTGAGTCTAAAAAATCAGTAACAAAGAAAGATGAATCGTCTTAAAAACAATAACAAACACCAACGTAATCGGACGTTTACCGCAAAAAAAAGTCTAAAAATTAGTAACAAACAACAACATAAACCGTCTAAAAATTAGTAACAAATGGCAGAAATCGTGAGATGAGGCAGAAATCGTGAGATGAAGCATAAATCGTACAACAAACAGATTTCATAAATCTTAATATGAAGCAGATTTCATAAAACTAAGCAGAATTCAGAAACATTTGACCTAAATCGCAGCAGAAAACAAAAATCGTAATAGAGAAAAATGGAGAGAAAAACCATACCTGTTTGCAGTCAATCGATGAAGAAGACGAAGAAGTCGTGAGAGGAGAGAAATAGTCAAAAATGAAAAGTATGCGGCTAGGGGTTTAGAATTGTAACGACAGTATTTTTGGTATACAATGTTTGTTGGTATTTTTGGTATACAACTTATTGACTTATTCCAGTGTGGCACCGGTGATAAGTCATTTTGAATGTTTAGGTAAAACAACTTATCCGGTGTCAAACCGGAAATAAGTTGTTTTCTAAGAAGTAAAAATTTAACTTATGAGATTTTCATAAACACTTTTCCACACCGGTAATAAGTTATAAGTGAATAAGTTCATCCAAACACCTTCTTATTATTTTTCTGGTTTATAAAATTTTCAATATTTTCTTGTTAATATATCAATAATTTCGATAGGAGATAACCAACTTTTTAGTAGTGATTAGAACAAATTCGTTTAAATAAAACATTCTTGGGGTTCTTTTGCATTTAGTTTAATCGTTTGCACGTAGATTTTATTTGATTTCTAGTTATTTTTCGTGTAATCGTCGTTGGGGATATTACATTTGTATTTTTATGGTTTGGTCGGGTTTTGACAGGTATTTTATATCGAAATCACGAACATGGATGAAGATGGATTTTAAAGCATTTGATCAACCTCATGTGATGGAGCAATTCAAGAAAAATGACAAGGTTGGACCAAATGTAAAGAAATAAAATCATCAAAGCAAATTTGGAAGGAAAATAAATCTAAAAGGTGGATTTTGAAAAGTGCTACAAAGTTGAGGGGTTGAATTTTAGTAATGATGAGTATTTGTTATTTAAAATATTTTAATCCTCGTAGGACACAAATTTATATCTACTTTCGTAGAACGGAAATTTTGAAAAAAAAGCTTTATATAAAACAAATATTTTCTCATTCTACGTCCCTAACTATTTGCATGTTAGGACCGTAGTCATTAGCCAATTCGGTCTAAGTCGATAATCAAACTTTTATTCATATTTTCAACTGAACATTAGATTAAAACCAATTTATCACAAAACAACTTTCGTTGGTTGAAATCAATCAATTAAAATCTAATATTCGTTTTAAAAAACAATTGATTAATCCCAAAACTTTTACCCAAGACAACATAAAAATAACAAAGTATGGAGAAAATGAAATGTTACCACGGGTGTCGAATGTCGGATGAGAATATGTCACATTCTCTCTTTATCGTTGATCCATCGCAAAAATTGCTTCTTCATCTATCTTCATCGACTCAAAGGAGATGAGAAAAAAATACAAATCTAAATCATCTAAACCTAACTAAAACATAAACTAAAGAGTAAATTACACTTTTGGTCCTTTATCTATGCTCGCTTTTTGTTTTGGTCCCTCCAAAGGTAAAAGTACATTCATGGTCCCTCAAACGAGTTTTTGATAACACTCTTGGTCCCTCCGGCTGACGCCATCCATATGGCTGCCGTTAGGCGTCCCATGTGCCCCTCACGTGAGGGGCATTTTCGTCTTTTTACCCTTTCTTCTTCATCCTCCAGCCTCTTTCCTTTCCAACCAAAAACACCACCACCAACTACCATGACTGCAACCTGCTGCTCTCAAACATCAATCTAAAATATAAAACAAAACCAAAACCATTCATACAACTCAAAGCTCAAATCTCAAGAACATTTATATAATTATACAACTTAAATCTCAAAAACATTCATATAAATTATACAACTGAAATCTCAAGAACACTCCTATAAATCTAAACTCAAGAACATTTAAAAACAATTTTTGAGATCTGATTCATATTGTATACAAAATTATCACCCAAATACAAATACAAATCCCTAAATCAAATGTCTAAAATTATCAACAGAAATTGCAACCCTAAATCAATCAAATAGAGATTTGTTGATCGAAACCCTAAACAAAATTGAGCCCCTAAACAAAATTGGAACCCTAAACAAATCTTTTTTTGGACATTTCACAGCAAAAGGTCTCCTGCCAGAAAAAACAGCAGATGCCAAGGTTTGCCATGAGAAAACCAGTCCACGACACAGACTCATTTTTCAAAAGAACTTTAACTGACTTCATATTTTACATTCGGCTTTTCCACATATTTTATCTTCAAAAGAAGGGGACAAATGTAAAAAGAAGGGAATGGAAACACATCTTGATCCGCATAACGAGATCGAGAAGAAACGGAAGCAGATCTAGGTCAGTAGCATCATCGGAGAGTGAGTGGAAGGATATCATTGAGTTCATATATCATCTTCTCAACTTCATCTGGGTCGGTATATCAATCTTTTTTCTTGAATGGCGGTGGTGGTGAAGGGTCGCCAGAAACAGTACGAAGGTGGGGGGTCGCCGGAAAAGTACGAAAGTGGGGGGTCGCCGGAAAAGTACGAAGGTGGGGGTCGCCAGAAACAGTACGGGAAGGAAGGTGAAGGTGCTTCGTTGGCGTTGGTCTTTCACGCCGGAAATGGAGTTGATCTGGTGGTGATGGTGGTGGTGGTGGTGGTGGTGGTGGTGGTAGGGGTGGAGGATGAGAAGGAGTGGTGAAACTGATTTGGTGATGGAAAAGAGTTGGTCTAGGGTTTTACCTTCAAAGGAGATTGGATCTTAAGCTTATTTATTTTTAAAGAAAAATATTTTTTTAAGTATTATTATATTAATATTGTAAAAGGAAAATTTAGAGAAATCCGAAAAGACGAAAATGCCCCTCACGTGAGGGGCACATGGGACGCCTAACGGCAGCCATATGGACGGCGTTACCCGGAGGGACCAAGAGTGTTATCAAAAACTCGTTTGAGGGACCATGAATGTACTTTTACCTTTGAAGGGACCAAAACCAAAAAACGAGCATAGATAAAGGACCAAAAGTGTAATTTACTCTAAACTAAATTAAACAATTCAAATTAATAAAAACTAAAGAAAACCTAAAACTAAAAGAAAAACACAAGAAGAAAAGAAAAGAAAGAAACGGCGTTTTAAGCCGTGGGAAGAGAAGAGATGAGATCAAAACCTAAAAAATAATAATATTTATAAAACAAAACTTCCAAATCAGCCCCTCTTCTTTTTAGCCTTTTCAAAGATGCACCCTTAGCTTCTATTTCTTTCATAAACTTTCTCTCTAACTTTGTCTTTCTCAATTTGATTCGCCAACAAAAATCCATCTTCGTTCTTGATCGCGTTTTCGGTATAAAATATCTGTCAAAATCCGACAACACCACAAAAGTACAAAATGTAATATCCCCAACGATGATTATACGAAAATCAACTAAAAATCAAATAAAACTACATGCAAACGACTAAATAAGATGCAAAATGCAATTATAAACCAATATGAATCATGCTAAAAATGCACTTAACATTAATTTACAATTAACGTTACAAATTGATGGAATCGATGAAGGCAATAAAACAAACATACGTAAGTTAGGAGGTTGATTGTACAACTTACTGATGTCGCTTATTATCAACATAGACTTAGAAACTATGAGGAAATTCTCAGCTTTCAACGATTACTGAAAATAATCACTGAAGGTTGTTGCTAAAGGTTTATTGTTGACAACTTTCAGTTTGTTGACAACTTTCAGCTGTCCCTTATATACAATTACATTCTATTATATGCAATTTTTAACAATAATTACAATGATATTATTGTTATAATAAAAGCTTATTATTAATAATGTATTTATTTAGTTATAACAAGATTTTATAATATTCAAATAAGATTAAATAATTGGAATAAATATATGTAAATATATATTTGTGTGTAAAATAAATATACAATGAAAAATAATAATAACTACAATCTTTAGTGGGATTATGTAACATCCGTAATTTCGGACTCCTTATTAGATCAGTTCTTTTTCTGAAAAAAAATAAGTTGTTTGGTGTGTGTTTTTCGTATAGGAACCATGAGATTGAGTTTGGGATAGCCTCGGTGATCATGTTTTTCGTATAGGAACCATGAGATTAAGTTGTTTGGTGTGTGTTTTTCAAGATTCAAGATTCAAGGTTCCTTTGGAGTGTTCTTTAAGTGTTCTTCACCATTTCCACCAATTTTGGAGATTTTCTAGGGTTTACCTAAACTTAGCCTCGTGAGTTCAAATCCAAATTTTATAAACTCAAATACTTGTTATAAATGTTGTATTTACTAATCTTAAGCTTATGATTTCAAGTATTTTGTATTTGGGTTAAGTTTGGAAGTTTTAGATCAAAATGAAAAATTTGGGTATTTTGTTCTAATGATGAAATGAGTATCGTAGAAGGGTTTTAATGCTTGGAAATGTTCTAAAATGAAATACTCTTTGATGGCACCAAAATGGTTTGACCTAATTTTCGGTAAAATCCGCATTTCGACGGAATGGTTTATGAAAAAGTTTTCAATGCTTGGAAAACTAACAATACGTCTTGGTTTGATGTAATTGATTATAGACTAACCAGTCATGGATTTATAGGCATAAGAGTCTAAGTTTATTTATCGTGGATGATAGTCTAAATTATTCTTTTAAATTGGAAATTGACATTGTGGAATTTGCGTGTTATTTCTCGACTATCCTTTCACTCACTCGGAATTCGCATTGTTGAATTTGCGTGCGATTCTTGAGAGAAGGCATGTGTACAACTGATCATCGTACCGGAATTTGGCGGTATGTCTTGGATTGCATTGTGGAATTTGCGTGCAATCCTTTGTGCCGCCCCGTAACATTTGTCATGGCCTGCATTTGTGTCCCGTCACAACAAATGGTATTTCGGGTTTCCCCCGATTGTTTTAAAAAGACCCTTGCTCATCAAGAGTAAGCTTTCAAGTAAAGTTAAATGGGATAAAGTGTACCGTATCTTTATTTAAAATATTTTACTGTTTGTTCTCACTAGGCGTAAGCCTAACACTTGATCTTAAATGTTGTTTAGCAGGTGATCGGGTTAATGGGGCTTCTTAGGAAGGAGCGGAGTGGCATGCTATTGAAGGCACTCTTTTTGGGATTACACATTAGAGTGTAATTATTGGAGATTATAGAACGATTATTTTGAGGATATTAGTAACATCCGAATATAATCTATATTCTGATTTGTATAGATTAATAGGTTGTTATTTAGTATCCCTGTCTTGATGTAAACTCCTATACTCTTTCCCTATCTATTGGGTAATTTTATATACTTTCGCATTTATTTTTCGGTTTAATTTTGTTCTAATTTTTAGGGTGTTACAAGTTGGTATCAAAGCTATAGTTTAAGCGAACTAGGTATGAACGTAAGATGCTTAGACTTAAGCTGAGACTTTAAGTATTAAATTGTGAGTATGGGTAGACACTCTTGAGATAGGAGAGCTTTAGAGTCGATGCAAATGCACTAACTATGAAATATGACTTTCGTAATAAGGATTCTTATATGTATGATATATTCAAAATATCACCTAGTTAATGCTATTTTGGGTATATTGTTATGTGAGTATGCTTACTTTACTATAGTTACGATGATTGGTGAATGTGTTATACGTATTTATGTTAGCCCTGTCTAACTCCTATTTTATGTTTGTGGTCGACTGAGATGGTTAATACACGTAATAGATCGCGAAACAAAGCTGAGGGCGAGAATATCAGTATTTCAACTCCGGACCCACAAGTGGCAGCAGAGGCAATCCTTCAAGGGTGAAAGCGAAGTAACAAGATGAGTTCAGACTCAGTATATTGCAGACGTTTAGTTCCATTTTAGCACCACAACATGAAACTTTTCTCAAGATATTCGAGGAAAGGGATGCTAGTAACCGAAGGCATGAGGCAACTACTGAGAGCATAATAGTGGGCTTCGGGGGAAACAGGACAGGTCTCATTACTGAAGAGACACCCATGACAGAAGTGAGAAGAACGTCAAAGGGTTATTCGTACAAGACCCTTTATGCTCCAAACCACCCGAGTTATCAGATAATCCAGTGGTTTATATAAAATGGTTACGAATGATTGAGCAAGCTTTTGGCTCGAGTGATTGGAAGAGAAGCAAAGAGTGAAGTTTTCTTTGCAGATGCTTAGGGGCGAGGTTTTAGAATGGTGGAACATCACCACGACTACCCTTGGACCAGTTATAGTCTTTATGCTCACTTGGGAAATATTCAAAGAAAAGGTTTTGGAAGGGTATTACAATGAGTAGACCTGGCAAACGTGTCATTTCGGGTTCGTGTCGGGTTCAAGGGTTAAACGGGTTGAGAGTGCCTAACCCTAACCCGACCCGTTTAATTTTTTTGTCGTGTCGTGTCAACCCGTTTAATGGTTAATGGTAAACAAGTTTTAGTTTGAGATGTCCTCAAAGATTTGCATGTTAGAGATCGAAGGAAATAAGTTTGGAGTAAACCTCATGCCTATGACAACAGGAGGATTTGATTTAATAATAGGAATGGATTGGTGGGCCGAGAATCATGCCGAAATTATTTGTTCCAAGAAATTGATTCGGATTTCCGTTATCGGATGGCGGTATAGTGGTAGTCTACGGGGAAAGAAGGAAGGGTGAAATAACATTGTTGACCTTGGCAAAGGCACGTAAGCGCTTAACCGAAAGACGTCCTTCATTTTTAGCATATGTTCTAGATGCTAAGTTGGAAAAGAAAAAGATTGAAGACGTTCGTATTGTTGGTGAGTTTCCATATGTTTTTCCATAAGACTTGTCCGGTGTGCCACCCGATAGACAAGTAGAGTTCCTTATAGATATTGTACCGGGGGCCGCCCCAATAGCCAGAGCACCTTACCGGTTGGCACCATCCGAGATGCAAGAAATGATGTCACAACTACAAGACCTCTTAGAGAAAGGTTTTGGGAGACCAAGCTCATCGCCATGGGGAGCACAAATTTTGTTTGTAAAGAGGAAAATGGGACAATGAGGACGTGTATTGATATAGAGAACTAAACAAGGTAACCGTGAAGAACAAATACCCACTTCCAAGAATTGATGATCTCTTTGATCAACTTCAAGGAACGGGATGTTTCTCAAAGATCGATCTTCGTTCGGGTTATCACCAAGTAAGAGTGAGAGATGATGATGTAGCAAAGACGACGTTAGGACGCGTTATGGCCACTACGAGTTTCTAGTTATGCCCTTTGGTTTGAAAAATGCACCGGCGGTGTTCATGGATTTGATGAATCGAGTATGTAGGCCTTTCCTTGACAAGTCGGTGATTGTATTTATTGACGACATTCTCTTGTATTCTATAGATGAGTCGGATCACAAGCAACACCTCCGGAAAGTTCTTGAAGTTTTGAGAGAAGAAAAGTTGTACGCTAAATTCTCTAAGTGTGACTTTTTGTTGAAGGAAATCAAATTCTTAGGGCATGTTGTCACTCAATTTGGGTAAAGGTGGACCCCTCAAAAATTGAGGCAATGATGAATTGGGAACCACCTAAGAGTCCATCAGAAATCTGAAGTTTTCTAGGCTTGGCGGGTTATTATAGAAGATTTATTCAAGATTTCTCCAAAGTTGTTTCTTCTTTGACAGTTTTGACAAAGAAAAACATGAAGTTTGTTTGGACCGAAAAGCAAGAGAAAGCCTTTCGGACTCTCCAAAATAACTTATGTGAAGACTTTGTGGTCTATAACGATGCATCCAAAATGGGTTTAGGTTGTGTGTTGATGCAAAGAGGCAAGGTGATTGCATATGCGTCAAGACAACTTAAGGAGCACGAGAAGAATTATCCTACACATGATTTGGAATTAGCGGCGGTGGTTTTTGCTTTGAAATTGTGGCGACATTATCTTTATGGAACCAAATGCACTCTATATACCGTCCACAAAAGTTTAAAGTATGTTTTTTGATAAAAAAAAAGAGCTAAATATGAGGCAACGACGTTGGCTCGAACTACTCAAGGACTAAGATTGTGAGCTACTTTACCACCCGGATAAAGCCAACGTGGTAGCGGATGCTTTAAGTCGAAAGGAGTACGGTAGTGGAACGCGTGTCGTGCTCACACGAATAGAAGTGGTATCTAGTTTGATTAACCGGATTAAAGTATCCCAAGTGGAGGCACTTTTGGAAGAAAACCTCAAGAGTGAAGTGATGGTGAAACAACACCTACTCTTGACGGAAGATGGTCGTGGTTTGAAGTTATTTCAAGGTCGTAGTTGGGTGCCCAAGACCGGGGGCAACCGCGAGTTACTTCTAGAGGATGCGCATAAATCAAAATATTCCATTCACCCAGGTAGCACTAAGATGTATAGAGACTTGAAATTTACATATTGGTGGCCCGTTATGAAGTTGGATATGGCCAACTATGTAGAAAGATGTGTAACGTGTTTGCAAGTGAAAGCGGAACATCAACGTCCCTATGGGAGTCTCCAATCTTTTGGAAATACCGGAATGGAAATGGGAGCATATCACAATGGATTTTGTGACAAAGTTACCAAGGACCACGAAGGGTCATGATGCCATATGGGTAGTAGTAGACCGTCTAACAAAAAGTGTTCATTTCTTAGCAATGTGGGAAGCCGGACCCGTTGACAAACTTGCTAAGTTGTATATAAACGAGATTTTCTCAAGGCATGGTGTTCCTTTGACCATTATGTCGGACCGTGATAGTCGTTTCACTTCCAACTTTTGGGACTTCGGTTCGAACGACCGATGGATATAGGAAATTTTGAATGATTGGACTTTTGGGTCATTTCGATTTAGTTACGTGATGATCCTCTAGTATCATCAATCTTTGGGTTGGAAATTTTTATGCAATTGTTTGCCCCGAGGAGTGTTTGGCTTGACGTCAATATTGGTTGTTCTTAGGGATATACGGCTTTAGAGCGATTGGAGCACTCCGGTTGAATTCCAAGTAGTGTTGAAGGCCATAAGTGGTGATCTTGAAAAGAATAAGTCGTAATAATTGTTATTAAATACTAGAAATCAATTGAGTTACTAAGGAACCTTGAGAGTTCTTTAGAGTGTAGCATGTTTATGATAGACGAATTTTCAGTTACGTGTCTGACTAAGAGTTTTGTCGAGAACATGGCAATAGATCCTTAAGGATATTGAGATGGAGGAACTCAGAATAAATATCCAAGGAAACCTTGAGTGAGGTTAGTGTCTTGGAGAAGTTTTATTAGTTAGAGTGAAGTTTTGATGCCGTAGTGGAGACGGCTAAGTGAAGTCGAAGCTACCGTGAAGTGGTATGAACCACCTAAGGTCGGGAGGTAACTAAAATCTTGGAGTCGATGTTTGATTCATTAGAATTCAACGTGAGCATTCTATTGTAAGGTTGGGAGGATTGTAACACCCGTAATTTCAGACTCCTTATTATATCGGTACTCTTTCTGAGAACAAATAAGTTACTTGGTGTGTGTTTTTTGTATAGAAACCATGGGATTAAGTTTGGGATAGCCTCGGTGATCGTCGGGGGTGGAAGGGCGCTAGTTGTTGCTTAAGTGAAAAAAGTGGGTTCTAGGCGGCTTTAACCCGCTTGAAACCCACCCAAGATTCTTTTTGGTAAGCCAAACAGTGGAGAAAGTGGGTTTTACGCGACTTAAACCCACATGAAAACCCACCCGAAGTCCTGGTGTGCTCGGGTGACTTTTGGCGTGACATTAACCCACTTGAAACCCGCCTAAGCGGCTGTTTGGTCCTGGTTCTTCATAAAAACGGGATTTTCACCCCATCTCTCAGATCTTCTTCTTCCTCACTCGTTTTTCTCCCATCTCTTCTCCATAGCTCCGATTTTTGGAGCCATACTTCATCTTCCCCAACCAATTCAATGTGTTGGTTCATCTTCATGATTCAAGATTCAAGCTTCCTTTGGAGTATTCTTCCTGTTTTTTCACCATATCCATCATTTTTGGAGATTTTCTAGGGTTTACCTAACCTTAGCCATGTGAGTTCAAATCCAAACTTTATAAACTCAGATACTTGTTATAAATGTTGTATTTACTGATCTTAAGCTTATGATTTCAAGTATTTTGTATGTGGGTTAAGTTTGGAAGTTTTAGGTCAAAATGAGAAATTTTAGTATTTTGTTCTAGATGATTAAACAAGTATCATAGAAGGGTTTTAATGCTTGGAAATGTTCCAAAATGAAATACTCTTTGGTTTTTGGGACTAAAATGGTTTGACCTAATTTTCGGTAAAATCCGCATTTCGATGGAATGGTTTATGAAAAAGTTTTCAATGCTTGGAAAACTAACAATACGTCTTGGTTTGATGTAATTGATTATAGACTAACTAGTCATGGATTTATAGGTATAAGAGTCTAAATTTATTTATCGTGGAGGATAGTCAAAATTATTCTTTTAAATTGGAAATTGACATTGTGGAATTTGCGTGTTATTTCCCGACTATCCTTTCACTCACTCGGAATTCGCATTGTGGAATTTGTGTGCGATTATTGAGAGAGGGCATATGTACGGCGATCATCGTACTGGAATTTGGCAGATGTCTTGGATTGCATTGTGGAATTTGCGTGCAATCCTTTGTGCCGCCCCGTAACATTTGTCATGGCCTACATTTGTGTCCCGTCACAACAAATGGTATTTCGGGTTCCCCCGATTGTTTTAAAACGACCCTTGCTCATCAAGAGTAAGCCTTCAAGTAAAGTTAAATGGGAAAAAGTGTACCGCATCTTTATTTAAAATATTTTACTGCTTTATCCATTTAATTGTTTGTTCTCACTAGGCGTAAGCCTAACACTTGATCTTAAATGTTGTTTAGCAGGTGATCGGGTTAATAGGGCTTCTTAGGAAAGAGCGGAGTGGCATGCCATTAAAGGCACTCTTTTTGGGATTACACATTAGAGTGTAATTATTGGAGATTATAGAACGATTATTTTAGGGATATTAGTAACACCCGAATATAATCTATATTCTGATTTGTATAGATTAATATGTAGTTATTTAGTATCCCTGTCTTGATGTAAACTCCTATACTCTTTCCCCATCTATTGGGTGATTTTATAGATTTCCGCATTTACTTTTCAGTTTAATTTTGTTCTAATTTTTAGGGTGTTACACATTAGGTGTCTTAAATTGGTGAATACATGACTTAGTAAAGGATTAGGTGTCCTAAATTGGTGAATACATGACTTAGTAAAGGATTAGATGTCACTATAGTATGGATGACGTGGAGAAGGCATAATTTAGATTAACTAAGAGCATGACACCTTTCATAGTCATTATGAGACTTTTATTTAAGTGATCTAGATATAAATAAGAGGATTTTCTAGTATAATTCATTTAAAAAAAAAAAACTTTGCAGAAATTCTTTCTTAAAAATACATATATAAGCTGTCAAAAAGAAGAAGCAAGAGGAAGGAGTGTTGAAGCAAAATAAATTATAAATAACATCAAGTTTAGCCTCTAGATTGCCATATAACTCAAGGTGATTACATGTTTTTGTTTATAATTGTGATACACAATATGTATTTACTCACAAAATTGTACCTATGATCATGCTTAGAGCTTATAATATGAATCTCATGTCATTACATGCTTTTATGCACAAAAACTTGTGAATCATGGACTTAGTAAAAACATATTTGCATAATCAGAAGCTAAATGTTTATACATTCAAAACAGAAAGTTAAGACAAATACATCATTAATTTATGCATGAAAACATAGTTATGTTGTGAAAACCTTTATATATACATAATCATAAACATATGCATAAAAGTTAAGTCATTCTTGAAAGAATGTTTAGAAAAGAGTATGTGGATTCATGAAATCCTTGATTAGGGATCGTATTACATCCCCGTATCTTAAACAAAAAGCTTCCAAGTTATGTACCGACAAGCTATAGGTGATAGTTGTTGGTTTGGTTATGCATAATGTAACACCCTAAAATTAGAGCAAATTTAAACCGAAAATTAAATGCGGAATACAACTAAAATAAAAGGGGTCGCCCATAAGAGGGAAAGTAACAAAGTTTACATCAATATACGAATACTAAATGACAACCTATCAATCTATACAAACATCCGGAATATAGATATGTTCGGGTGTCACTAATATCCTCAAAATTACTTTACTAGTATCTCCAATATTTACACTTGGAAGTGTAAGCCCAAAAAGGTGCCTCTACCGGCACAACGCTCCGCTCCGCTCTAAGGAGCCCCATTAACACGATCACCTACTAAACATGGCATTTAAGAACAAATGTTAGGCTTACGCCTAGTGAGAACAAACAATTAAATGGATAAAGCCGTAAAATATTTAATTAAAAGAGTGCAAGACTTTATCCCATTTAATTTAATCTGAAAGCTTACTCTTGGTGAGCAAGGTTCTTTTAAAAGTAACTGGGAGAGACACGATCATACCATCTTTGGTGACGGATACAAAAGTAAGTCACTACTCGATGTTGGCTTAACAAAGGAACCAATGACAATTGGAGTTAACCAATAATACAATAAATTGCAAGACCTCCGATGATTCCAATGAAATCCCGTGCTAGGGTCAATGCCAATTGGCAACAACCAATAATACAATAAATTGCAAGGCCTCCGATGACCCTAATTTAGCACGTACGTAAGAGTTAATGGCAATTGGCAACAACCAATAATACAATAAAATGCAAGGCCTCCGATGACTCTAACGTGGCTGAAAGGGGACAACAATCCCGTCTTAAAACCGACTAAATGCCTATGGATCCATTACATACTAGTCTATAAATCAACTACATCAAACAAGACGTAGTGATATTTTCCATGTACTGAAAAACCTTTATATAAATGTTTCCCTTTGAAATGTGAACTTTACCGAAAATTAGGTCAAATAATTTTAGTTCCATAATCAAATATCTTCTCATCTAGAGACATTTCCAAGTAACATAATGCCATATAAAATACTCATTTTATATCCAAGATCAAAATCCTCAAATTCCTCATTTTGACCCAAAATCTCCAAACTTAACCAAATGCTTAAATAATGGAATTATAAACTTTAATGAAGTAAATACAACATTTAAGACAAGTACTAAGTTTGTAAAAGGGTTGGAAGATGAACTCACAAGCTAAAATGGTGAAGAAGATGGAATAGGTGAAGAACACAAGCAACTCGAAGCTCCAACCTTGAATCTCCAAGCTAAGTGACCAATAAATGCATCCAAGGTGGTTGAGATGAGGGTTTAATGCTCCAAAAGTCGGAGTACATGAGGAGATGGGTTTACAATGGAAGAAAATCGTATTTGGGGAAGAATGGAGAAAAATCCCGGCTGAAATCCAATAAAATCGAGCCTTGCCGGAGAAGAGGACCAGTGGTGGTTGTAGCCTTGCCAGATAAGAGGGCCGTGGCGTTATTTTATTGGGTACAAAATATGAATTATTAAAATACAATATATGTAGAGAGTATATTACATGTTTGGTGCCTATGATTTTAATAAATAATAAATGAATATAATTAAAATTTCTAAAATGCCTTTCAATTAACTTGCTTAATATAAAACTTAAACGAAGTCAGAAATCAGGGACTCAACATGTTATGAAATGCAAACCACGAATACTCGTTTCGTAATTATTTTATTTTAGGGACCCAGACTGTTAAAACTCATATAACACAAGGACCTAACATGTAATTTACTCTTTTTATAAGAAAAAGATAAAATAATGAGTAAAAGACAAAAATGGCCCTTGATTTACCAGAGTTAATGAATGCGTTAGTCAAGGGTACATGGGTAAAAAAATTGAATACTACAAGGACACAATCCACAATAAACATACAATAGAGAACATAGTAAAAAAAGGTATCAAACACAAGGACCAAACCCACAGTTCACTCAAAAAAGTAATTATAAAAGTTTTCACATTGATTAAAATTAAGAGTAAACTACGATTTTTTTCCATGTGGTTTGATTATAACGATTTTCATCTTTGGTCTTTAATAACTGTTTTTATCGTATGTGTGGTTTTAAATACCTTTCCCTTTTGGTCTCTAATATTGGTTATGTTAAAAGTAATACTTTAACTCATGGAGCTTTTGGTCATTTCAGGTTTTATTTATTTTCCCTATTATTTTTATTAAAGAAAACCACTACATTATTTATTTAAAAAAGAAAAAAGTTAACCTAACTTAACTTGTTGATCATAACTCCTCTCAATGTTTTGAATATGATTCCTTTAATATACTTAGTGAAATTCCTTAGTTAGGCTTCTGTTCAAATTCAGCGATAGCATACGCTGATTGCCATCAGCGATCGCTGAAGATCAAGGAACAACAAGCTTATCTCTGAAAACCTGAAGATCAGCTATCACACCAGAAGACATTCAGCAAAAGTCGAAGACCAAAACTGAAGAAAGAGATAATCAGCTAAGTGACATGAAGCGGTTCAGCGATAGCAGCGATTATCTACTCAAAGTGTGAAGTCTTGTGAAGCCTCAGCAACACTGAAGTTCATCCTTGAAGATTCAGTGTCAGCGATCAAATGAAGCTTCTCATACAAGATTAAAGATTGATCTTATCCTCGATGCACAAAAGACAAACCTTTTACCTTGTCAGAAAAGGACGTACGGCTTGTGTTATATGTCCCCATCATATCTGATACGGTACTGTTCATATTCGGCGATAAACATGGTTGTCTCATTAGCAAGGACAAGCTTCCTATCCAAGCTTGACACGTGGCATGTACCTTTTGTCTTGAATTAAATGCAAACAGGTATAAATAGAATGAAGATGTCTTCTTCATTCTAATGCATGCTTCTTTCTAGCCTATACCTTCCGTATTCTTTCTTTCTTCCTCTTGTGCATCAAACTGTGTGTTTCTTAAATTACAATACAATAGATTTTAAACTTGTTCTAATTCCGCTTGTAACTGTAAATTTATTTATTATCTATAAACTCATTTAAAAACCAAAATCTGTGTGTTTGTATTCAACCCCCCCCCCCCTTCTACAAACTGTTTACTTAATATTTAACTCTTGTAGACCCTTATTGGGACCAACAAGTGGTATCAGAGCAGTGTTGTTATCTTTCTCTTTAAAGTATTTTTCTTTATATCATATTTTAAAATGACAAACCCTAATACGAACTACAACGATAATGGATCTTTAGCTAAACCTCCAAGGTTTAGCCATGATAACTTTCCATTATGGAAGGAAAGAACGTCTGTATTTCTAGAGGGATCTGACCCAAAGATTCCCTACTATCTAGAAAATGGACCATTTGTTCCTACAACTATAGTAGCTAGTGTTCCTGCCACCACTACTACTCCAGCCATCCCTGAGAGGAGTATCGTTAAAACTCCTAACAGATGGACTGAAGAAGACAAGAAAGAAATTGCTATTGACTCTAAAGCTAGATCCGTAATAGCAATGGCTTTACCAGATGAAGTCTATCACTCTGTCATGAAATGAGGACTTCAAAGACCATGTGGGATACTCTATGTATCCAATATGAAGGAACTTCTGAGGTCAAAGTTACTAGATGCATAAACCTTGTAAGAAAATATGAGAGCTTTATGTATCAAATAGGTGAATCTCTTTCTCAAATTCACCAGCGTTTCAACTGCCTACTGATTGATCTCAAATCAGTCGACAGAGTATATTCAAACGCTGAAATTCTGACAAAATTCATGGAGGCACTACCCGATCAATAGGCAGTGTATACTACATGTTTAAAACTGTCAAAGAATCTTGAAACTTTATCCTTAAGCGCATTATATGGGATGCTCTTAAATGAGGAACAATCCCAACTTTTAAGGAAGAACCTTATTAATGAACTCAAATGTGCCAAAAGAACTTCTTTGGCAGTTGTGACTTTAGAGGCAAATACTCCTAAAAACTTTCCTTCTTCTTCTATCACCTCCATAACTGAATTAACTCAAACTGATTCAGAAGACACACTACTGATGCTGACATCTCTGAGTTTGATAACTCTCTAGCTTTTCTAACCAACAACTTTAGAAGATTTTCTAGAAAGAGTAACTTTTGAAAACCCTCCACTCTCTCTGACTCTGAAAAGCCCAAAACTGCTCTAGCTGAGAAAGCTTCAGCTATTTGCTTTAACTGTCAGCGAAAGGGTCACTTCGCCAGCGAATGTCGATCAAAGAAAGTTGTTGCACCTACCACCTCCCAGACCTTTGATAAAAAGGAGAAGTATTTGAAACTCAAAAACAAATACCAAGATCTGAAGAAGAACCAGCATAAAGGCAAAGGTCTAATCGCTGAAGAAGTAGACTGGGATAGCATACTCCTCTCAATCATAATTCCTCTCAATGTTGCTTAATCATAATCAAATAGGGATAGATTGTTGATCATAACTCCTCTCAATGATTTGAATATGATTCCTTTAATATACTTAGTGAAATTCCTTAGTTAGGCTTTTGTTCAAATTCAGCGATAGCATACGCTGATTGCCATCAGCGATCGCTGAAGATCAAGGAACAACAAGCTTATCTCTGAAGACCTGAAGATCAGCTATCACACCAGAAGACCATTCAGCGAAAGTCCAAGACCAAAGCTGAAGAAAGAGATAATCAGCTAAGTGTCCTGAAGCGGTTCAGCGATAGCAGCGATTATCTACTCAAAGTGTGAAGTCTTGTGAAGCCTCAACAACACTGAAGTTTATCCTTGAAGATTCAGTGTCAGTGATCAAATAAAGCTTCTCATACAAGATTAAAGATTGATCTTATCCTCAATGCACAAAAGACAAACCTTTTACCTTGTCAGAAAAGGACGTACGGCTTGTCTCTTATGTCCCCATCATATCTGATACGGTACTGTTCATATTCGGCCATAAACATGGTTGTCTCATTAGCAAGGACAAGATTCCTATACAAGCTTGACACGTGGCATGTACCTTTTGTCTTGCATTAAATACAAATGGGTATAAATAGAATGAAGATGTCTTCTTCTTTCTAATGCATACTTCTTTCTAGCCTATACCTTATGTATTCTTTCTTCCTTCCTCTTGTGCATCAAACTGTGTGTTTCTTAAGTTACAATAGAATAGGTTTTAAACTTGTTCTAATTCCGCTTGTAACTGTAAATTTGTATATTATCTATAAACTCATTTAAAAACCAAAATCTGTGTGTTTGTATTCAACCCCCCCCCCTTCTACAAACTGTTTACTTAATATTTAACTCTTGTAGACCCTTATTGGGACCAACATAACCTACCCTACCCACTCCCTTTCAAAAGTCACTCTCCCCCACCTCACCCCACTCATCTTCTTCCCCACCCTATCCCACTCCTACCATCTTCTTCCATGTTTAAGACCATATTTATGCAAATCGTAAATCAAAAAAGAAAGCCACAACATTTAGTCAATGAGCTTCATAAATCAAATGATATTTTAGTCTAGAGTAAACAACTTTTAGGTGGTGATTTTCTTCCGGCTGACCTCAATAAATGTTTTAAGCTTGCGAGAAAACATATCCAAGAAGATGGAAGAAGAGGTCGGTGAATTGTCATCTGCAAAATCATATTTTGATGTGTACTCGAGGACTCGTAAAAGAGGTTCGTAGTAAGTGCTTATAAAACCAAGGAGATATTAGAAGAATTCTCACAACAATTATAATATAACGCACACCGGTAAACCTCAACCTACCGATGCTTCCACACATCCACCACCATCGTCATCGAGAACAATGTTACGAGCCTCATCTCTACACATCTACTGTTATCACCCGAATGAAGTCGGTAAGTGTGTATACATGTAAATGTGTGTATATATATATATATTATAAATTGAAATAATGTAAAATATATATAATATGTTGTTACCAATTTTTTAATGAAAAATAAGATAAAATAGTTAAAAGACTAAAATATCCCTATTCTTACAGACTAACTTGACAGAGTTGTTATTAGAGAAAAAAAAAGAAAAAAAGTACAAACTAAAGGGACCAAATAATCATAGTGGACTATAAATAGTTATAAACATCAAACCATACGGACGAGAATCGTAGTGTGCTCTAAAATTAAACATCCTACCTAGCCGACCGCCACCTAATATGCAAATTTCAAACAAACGATCCATTTTCTTCTCGAATTTCTGTTGCGGAGGTTTTCCCCTTTCCTTTGTTGTTGATTTTCTTTCCATTTCTTTTTTGATACGTTGAATCGATCGATCAAGAAGGTTTTAGTTTCTTGTAGCGAATATAGCGGAAAGGAAGACATAGAGGAACCTAACCATTGTTGTATCAGGTAATGCCATTCGGAGTTTGCTTTTGAGTTTCATATTAAATTTGTTGTTTGAGATATGATAAATAACTATTTAGAAAAGCCTTAAAGATGTTCAAGATAGAGTTCTTCCCTGTGGTGCCAAACCTTTATTAAGATTATGTTAGTCGAGGGTTTGAAAGAGTAAATTCAGTGAGCCCAAGATACTCCAAATATAATGGTGACTTTCCTTGACCTGTAGGGAACGTGATTCACCTGCCTCATTCACCAGGCCTGGGCTGGGTAATGTATTCTCCACCATGCCCTGTCCCCATACACACACACACATATATATATATATATATGGAGGTTATATATACAAAGAGGAAAGTTCAAATGCAAACTCAAATTTGGTTGCGAACATGTGGCCAAATGAGAGCGCGCCACGTGTCCCCTTCAGTCTAAATAACAAAGGGTATTCGATATGAATAGCAAATGTGAAGTTCATACATTATTCAGTATGAATAACACGCATGCAGAATGAATAATACAACATTCATAGTGAATATATTTAAACCGAATGGGAAACATGTCGCCCTCTTTAACCAAATTTGAGTTCGCATTTGAATTCCCCTATATATATATATATATATATATATATATATATATATATATAGGGGAGGGCTCAAATGAGAACCACCCCTCCTTAAAGGAACAAAGGAACAATTTGTGAACCACATTATATGTGATCCACAAGTGTCCCTTTGTTCCTTTAAAAATGTAAAGTTCTCATTTGAACCTTCCTCTCTCTCTCTCTCTCTCTCTCTCTCTATATATATATATATATATATATATATATATCCGAAAGGACAAATGAGATCGCATCATGTTTTTTAATGTAGTATTATTTAGACCGAATAATGAAGGAAAATATTCATCCTGAGTAATACTACATTCAGTCTGAATATTTCATTCATTATTCATTCTGAATATGAGTCGTGTCGTGCTCAGGGTCGCGCCTGGGGGGAGGGCGAGCCGGGCGCACGCCTAGGGCCCACAAAATATAGGGGCCCAATTATATATATATATATATATATATACTATAGTAGTAATTCAAAAAAATTAGAAAATTAAAAAGAATTTTTTTTTAAATATCTAATAGAACCCAAAAGAATTTGATATTATATTAAGAGCTCAAACATGCATTTACAATATAATTAAAATTATCATAATATAGTAGCATTTATGTAAGAATTTTTTATATTGAAAGATAATATATTATACTCTTGAGGAGGGGAAAATGATTTTTTCTCACTTTTTCTATACCTTTTCTATAAAAAAGTACAAAGTTAATTGACCGTTCATTTTGTAGTATTGTTTATATTTTTCTCTCTAAGTCTTTTATGTATTACCGAAGTCTTTTATTTATTCCGTCGTCATAATTTTGTATTGGAAGACAGTAGATTTCTTGTTATCAACTAAGAGAACTCCTACATTTTGAATTTTTTTTTACCAACCAAATGAAACGATCCACCTTAAATCTATATTTAGAATTTCAAAACTATCTTTGTCTTTTATATATTATTGACTTGTTATTACATAATATTCAATTTAATAATCTTAAGTACTCTCCTATCTCAAAAACAAAAATAAGATCTCAAGCTATAAACAGTGACTTTCAATTCTAAGATTTATGGTTTAGAAAAGTTCATTTTAACCCTAAAAGTTTAAAACGGTGACGAAAAACATTAACATGCGGTGAGATAGAAACTCAATGATTTATATTGATTTACATAAAATGTTGCTTCGAATAATCAACATTCTGACCCTAAATGATGTCAATTTATATATTAAATGTGTATATATATATCATAGGATGTTTTTAGGGTGAAACGGATTGGCGATGTTATATAAAAATGATATGATACATAATGTTAATTTTGGTATAAATATTGATTGATTTCGCATCTACGACGAAAAAACGATTTTATATGAATTATTAGTATTTGTTGAATTCAATGATATTTCGACGATAAAAACAATATATTGAAAAAATCGTACTTCTCGAGGGCCCTTCTATACGTCTCGCCCAGGGCCTATAAAATGTCAGGAACAGGCCTGGACTCGTGCTCTCATTTGTCCTCACGTTCACAACCAAATTTAAGTTCTCATTTGAACTCGCCCCTATATATATATATATATATATATATAGAGAGAGAGAGAGAGAGAGAGAGAGAGAGAGAGAGAATGAGAGGGAGGGAGGTCCTGGCGAACCTAAAAAAAATGAAAAACTGAAGAAACACCCTGGACCCGCCATCTGGATGATATGCACAAATGCATCCTTTTTTTCTATGCACAAGTGCATCCAAATGGAGGGCTACCAGGGTGTTATTCAATTCTTTTGAGGTTTTTCGTGAACCTGACCCTATATATAACTTAAATAATTATCCTCACCCTCACCTAATACAGTTCTTGTGAGCTAAAAGCCAAAATCGGAAATCCCAGCGCATGAGGAACTTAGGTTTTCAAGCTTCTATTTGCTTCTAGATTTAAAAATTTTATCTGCAACCCTCTTTAAAAAAATACCATTTTTTGTTAGACCGAGGATAGTCCCAACAAGAAGCGGGGAGTAAAGAGTAACACAAATTTCAATTCTACTAAACCAAGTTCAAGAGTAACACAAATTTCAAGAGAAGAAGAAAAACCCAAGAGTCCTTATGCACCTCCCAAGTCTCATGTCACTTCCCTAGTACGTATTCTTGTTGTATAAAAACTAAAACTCACACATAGTAGTAAGTTTTTCTTCTTCAATAGCCATGCAAAGGACAAAGCAACAAGAAGTAGAGGTTTTCTTTTAATGGGTAAGTGTATTTACTTAGATTTGACATATTTTTTTAACCCTAAAGTCTCCGTGTTTAGCAACCATATGCTTCCCACCATTTGCTTAAGTAGAGTTTCATCAACTTGTTTGTTTCCCTCCATCTTTCTTTGACACTGTGATGCTCCCGAGCACTATGAGAAATTTTACTCCACTGCAATCACCTAAGCCAAATCTTTCAAGAAATATCAAATACTTCAAATTCTCTTTTCATAGTCTTTGAAAGTTTGCAACATCCTCGGGTAAAAACAACATAAAGACTTACAATTAGGATTTTCCTTTCGACCTTCTTGATGGAAAATGTGTGTTCATAGAAAATCCCTCCTATCCTAGGTGAAATAACTTTCAATTCTACTAAACCAAGCTCGTGGAGCTTGCCTTAAGCTATATGGGGGCCTTTTGCAGTTTATAGACTCTGGTTTCTTCACCTTTGACTTCATATCCCGCCCGGCGGTTGAGTAACATATACATCTAAGTTGTTAAAGGCGAAAAAGGGTCTCAGGAATGCGGGGATCATATTACCAAGATGGGTATATATATATACACATATAGACACACACATATAGAAAGAGAGAGAGAGAGAGTTAGACAACTCAAATAAGCAGCAAGTAGAAGCCTCCAATGCAGAAACCGTCAATACTTCAACGGAGGAAAAAGAGACAAGGGTTTAAAGTGTGAGAAGTTTTAAGGCCTGGGTATATTATATGTTAAAATGCATTGGAGGGAATTAGAACCCAGAACCACCTCCCTACATATAAGGAGTGCTAACCAACTGATCCAAGGAACTGGGTATATTATGGTTTGGCTTATGTCATCTATTCAATAAATCTTTTTTCTAAGAAGTTAGAAGATAAGAAAACGACTAGGTATTTAATAACTCTTTATGAGGCGCCACATGTCCTTAGTGGTTATATTTCATCTCTTCATCGAATTTGCCTAGCCTCGACTTTAAAAAAGCCCAAGACGTTGAACCTTTTGACAACTTGATATACATCTTGGTCAACATTCCCATGAAGAAATGCACTCTTGACATCGATTCAAATGGTATCCTATCTACCAATAAATAGTGAATAATAGCTAGTTAGTTTTGTAGGAAACGCTCCTCTAAAATTAAGATGACAAATCCCCTTTCTTTACTTTACTGTTGTTGTTAAAACTTCATACCAATTAACAACCAAAATTAATACAAACGCACCATAACCATAATATCATCCAGCAGCACTTGAACAAGAATAGCAGCAATAAACCATTCAGATCAGACCCAAAACAAATCCTTAAAATAAGATACCAGTAGATATAAACCAAATAACCATTTGTCCGTCCATTCAAACGAAATTCTGAAATCTAAATATCATAAGAGTCAGATCACCATCAAGAGAAAGAGTAAAATCATATCATAACCACAATTAATCCAAAAAGGACAAAGCCGCAAGAGGATTATTCCAAGCATTTGATATACAAGAAGTCAGCAGCCATAAGTATTATATACTTCAAAACATTAGCTAGTCAGCTTTTACAGCTTAGTGAGACCACAAACACAAACACTAGCTAGTCAGCTTTTTTACAGCTTAGTGAGACCACAAACACAACATTAGCTAGTAAGCTTTTACAGCTTAGTGAGACCACAACTAAGGTAAGAATCTCAACATGTACAACAATATAAGAATTATATAATTCTTGTTTTGTAACATTATTTTTACGTATTATACAAAACAACGAGTTCATGTTTAGAAAACAACAAGTTCGTGCAGGTATATACAATGTTGCTGGGCTGGATTATTGACATTTTCCTGATCGGTTTTATTATTGGCTTATTGATTATAAAATATAATAATCCCCCGTGGTACACAAGTATGTGTAGAGCCCCAACGGTTAACAGAAATGCTCTTGCTACCCGGAGAAATTCTCCAGCTCTTAGCAGAAATGCTCATGCTACTAGGAGAAATACTCATGCTACCGGGAGAAATGCTCATGCTACTTGGAAAAACATCCCCAATAATGGTTTGCACAATTCCATGTATAGCACATGGTATAGTATCACCACGGCCGACAGTTATGGATGGGAGAACATAACTATTTCCTTTACCCGCAGTCACCATGGGCGACAGTAATGGGTGGCAGAATAAGACTCTGTAAAAAATATAGTGAATTACAGTTTTGGCTCATGTGGTTGTCACTCTACATCAAGTTTGGTTTCTCATTGAAGATAATAACAATTTTGGTCATCGTGGTTGTCATTTTGTTTCGCTATTGGTCTCTCTGACTAACTTTATTAAAAAATCTAGTTTACTTAAGGGTATTTTAGTAATTTTACATGTTTTTGTTGTCTTTCTCTTTTTTTGTTTTGTTAGATTGTGGAGTAAATTACAATTTTTGTCCTTGTGGTTTATCTTTTTTTTCCCTACTTTTTTCATTTTATATTAATTAATAATGATAATTATGCCTATTTTATTTTGTAAATTACATCATTAGAAAACTTTTGTCAAATACTTTGAAATGATGTAAAACATGAATATTTTTAAATAGTTATGTAATTTATCTAACATATATAGACATGTAAATTCGTCTACATTAATAAAAAACATTTTCTATTTTAAGTTGGGTTTAAAATGTTATCTTTTTTTTCTTATTTATACAAAAAATGGTCAAAAGTTATTTGTTTATTAAATAAAGAAATGTATTGTTTTTAGATTTTTCATTTAATTAAATGTTTTTTAAATATGTATCAAATAGAAAGTTTTCTAATATTATTGTAATTTTTTTAATAATATAAAATTAAATTTATCGTAATAAAAAGAAATCAATTAACACCATACATTTTCATTGTTTTATGCTTAAATACTTGATGATAGAAACTCTAGGTGGCGTTTGGTTCGCTGGATTCCGGCGGAATTTGAATGAATTGGAATAGTCAATTCCATTAACCAAATTCCATTCATGCCTTTGGTTCATTTTGTGAGTTTTGATAAGGAATTCAAATTCCACATATAGTGGAATGTAAATTCCTTCAATTTTAGCAAGGAAATTTCAATTACTTCCTACCATCTTTAAAAGAAAAAATCATTATTTGCTTATATTTACTCAATTTCATTTTATCCCACCATGATGATGGATGTCACCGCCATCACCACCACCGCCACTGCCTGTGGCCACCACTATTGTTGTCATCGTCACCTCCAATACTGCTATTACCATCGTTACCACTGTCTGCTTCACCAACACAACCACAATCATCACCACCGCATCCACCACCACTACCATCGTCGCCATCACCACCACTACTGTCGTCACCGCTACCTCCAACCCTGCCATCACCATCGTTACCATTATCTACTTCACCCCCACCACCACAGTCATCACTACCCCGCCAGCCGCCGCAGCAACCGCCACCATTGCCGCCACCACCACTGCCACCAGCATTGCCATTGGCACCACCATTACCACTCTTGTTATCATCGAGACTCCAACACTGCCATTACCATCGTTATTATTGTCTCCTTCACCGGCATAACCACAAATGTTACTACCCCATACACCACCTCACCGCCATCACCACCGCCGCCGCCACCACCATCGCCGCCACCCCTACCGCCTCCACCCCACCACTAGTATTATATTCAACCAACCAAAAATGTATATTCAAATTCTTGGACAAATTCCATTCTAATTTCTGCCAACCAAACGCATGGTCAAACATGATTAAATTCCATTCCAATTCCTTCATACTCCAATTTCTTTAACGTATTTCAATTCCAACATACTCCATTCTGTGAACCAAACGTCAACTATATAGCCTTAATATTTTAGCTTGTATTCATAATAATATTATCAAGTACTTTTTATTAATTAAACTATATTTGAAATTAAAAATGTGAATTTTTTTCAAAAACAAAGAAAAGCAGATAAAAATTTTAAGTATAAATGATACATTTAAAGTTTTTTTTAATTATAAACACAAATAAAAAATTATAAATTAAATTATAAAGTAAATTATAAAATTTGATATACATTTAAAAAACTTAGTTAAATAAAATATCTAAAAATAATACATTTTTCTTTATAAATAAACATAGATAAATTTTAATTTTTTTATGATGTAAATAAGAAAAAAATGATCAATATTATAAACCCAACTCGAAATTTGGATATATATATATATATATAGAGAGAGAGAGGGGGGGGGTTTCAAATACAAATCAGTTGAAGGTTACAAACTCGTACAAACCAATATAAAAATAATTTTTTTCATGATTTTTTTCATCACATGCTATAATTTTATCTATTATTGCAATTTGCACATATGTTTGTTTCAGGTTGTGAAAAAATTACATTTGAAAGTTTTACATTATGAAACAAATATATGAGAAACTTTCAACTTATAAAAACAAATACCTGTGAAACTTTTACATTATGAAACAAATATATTGTAATAATATCTTAATCATAACATTTGATGGAAAAAATCATGAAATTTTTTATTTTTATATTGGTTTGTAACTTTCAATTGGTTTGTATTTGAACCAGTCAGTCTCTCTCTCTCTGTGTATATATATATATATATATAGAGAGAGAGAGAGAGAGGAAAGTTCAAATGCGAACTCAAATTTGGTTGTGAACATGAGAACAAATGAGAGCGTGACACGTGTCAAAATAAACAATATTCAGACTGAATATACAAAGGAATATTCAGACTGAATATATACTATAATATTTCTTTGAATGGGACACGTGACGTATTCTCATTTGTCCTCACGTTCACAACCAAATTTGAGTTCTAATTTGAACCCGCCCATATATATATATAGGGCCAGGTTCAGCGGAAAACGCCAAAAAAAGAGAAATCTGAAGAACACCCCAGGAGCCCTCCATCTAAACGGTATGCACTAACATGCATTTGTGCATATGTACTAATGAGCGCGCGCACACACACACACACATATATATACACACACACACACATATATATATATATGCATTTGTGCATATGCACTATGCATTGGTGCATAGAAAAAATATGGACGGAATGCACTAATGCATACCGGTAATTTGTAATATGCATTTGTGCATAGGCGCTAATGTATATATATGCATTGATGCATAGAAAAAAAAATGCTTCAAATCGCTTGTAAGCATTTGTGCATATCTACTAATGCATATATATGCATTGATGCATAGAAAAGAAACATTGTTCATATGGAGGGCTCTCTTGAAAAGAAACATTGTTCAGTGCTTTTTTTAGTGTTTTCTCTTGAACCCCCACTCTCTCTCTCTCTCTCTCTACACACACACACACACACACACACAAATATATATATATATATATATTCAAATTCGTCTAAACTAATTAAAAATCAGAAAATTAAAAAACACTCTAGGAGCCCTTTATCCGGATGGTATGCACAAATGCATATGCATACAAGCGATTGAAGCTGTTTTTTTGTGTGTGCACCGGTGCGTGCATGTATATGCATTAGTGAATATGCAAATACATGTTACAAATTACGAGTATGCATTTGTGCATAACATCTAAATGGAAGACTCCTTTTTAGAACAATTTTCCTTGTAAGGTGGGGACTCTGATTGTGAAAATGGTAGGAGAAGCATGTTCTGTAAGCTGCTGGGTGGAACTTACTCTTAGATATCTTATTTCAAATTTATCAAAAATGTCTAAAAGCATCATAATATACTACTTAATTTATAGGACCAAACAATAAAATATCATGCTTAAAGCCCTAAAGATGTTGTAGTAAGTTTATAGGACGTTTTTAAGCGTTGTAACAAGACTTTTAGGACATTTTAATTAAAAAAAGTTCGTATTAGCTATTTTATACACATTATAAAATAATTTGTGAATGCAGCATATAACTTTAGGCATGAGACTTGGTTCCGCAACTCAAATTGTTGTTTTCATGGTAAGGTTTTTGTTTTTCGTTCTTTTCATGTTATTTTTCTTTAAATCCGTCTAAAAGAAAAAAAGTAGAGCAATATATAACCAAACCAAACCAAAACACATAAAACGAGTTTAGTATATCCCACCCAAAATTGAGGTGTTTGGGATGTACGCAAACGAGACCTTTACCTCTAAAAGTTTAGTAAAACCCTCGTATGCACTTATGATATTATATTTCTTTTCAAAGAATGTAATCTTTTATTATAAATGTGCATGATTTAGGTACGGGTGACCGTACTTGTAGCATGGATAAATGATAATCGGTATCGACATGGATCTTGATTTCAATCTTGTTAAAACCGGATCATTTTCTCTAACAATTTTAGTCACAGCCTTCACATTGCAGGTCGGTAATTCTAATAATGTCGTTTAACAAATGAAATTCCGATAGTCTTGACACCCGAAACTTTTATCATATTCAGGATGGAACTTTTCACTACCTTAAAGGGGTGGTTCTTTAGCTTTTCTATGTTGTTATCGGCAGGGCGGAGCTAGTAGGTGGGCAGGTTGGTGCTGATCCCCCCCCCCCCAACTGCTTCTCTCTTATGCTATATAATAAGAAATAAAACAAATATCTTTGAGTTGTCCGAATGGTTTCTCACCTTTACTTACACACAAATCACACAAGTTTGAATCCAAGCTACTCCCATTTCATTTAATTTTATTTCTTTTTTATTTTAATGTTTATTTATTTCTCAACCATTTATTTTCATTGGTTTTATTCTTTTATTTTTTAAATAATATTTATACTTTGCATTATCATTAAAACTAGTATATATTATTCTCATTTACAAATTTTTTGTATAAAAAATACTATTACATAAAAATCGTAATAAACTAAATCTATTAATATCACTATACACATTTTAAGGATATATAAATTAAGATTTTTATACTATTATTTTTGAACCATAAATTTTTTAATGTTATTTTTTTATTTATGATTTATGAAGCATGTTTATAAATTTTTTATGCAATATGTAATATATTATATGGATATTTATATTGCCGCTATTTATGATATACTAATACATTAACAAAGTAATAATTTACTTAATGATAAAAATATGTTTTTGACTTTAGGTAAGAGTGTAACATTATAATATATAGAGCAAATTGCATATCAAAAGGTAACATACTTTGTTCTAATTCCTATTTTGGGTAATATATACTTCTAAAACCTTTATTTTGGTACCTAAGATGAAAAATTTCACAAATTTAAGTACCTGAGTAACCGGTTTAACCATTTACTGATTACCATGCTGACATGGCGAGTGACGTGGACATACAACTCAACATTTATTTGTTGACGTAGCAAATGAGGTGGATTTTATTATATTAAACAATTGTAAATATATTTTGTTTTTTAATTCTACTAATTAACTTTAAAATCTATCATCTCATACTACATATAACACATAATATATATATATATAGGTGGAGGTTCAAACGAGAACACCTCCATTTTACGAGAACGCGAGAACACCCTTATTACATGTGATAATACACGAGAGGGGACTTGGTGGTGTGCGGATGATGTGTCTTGTTATTTAGGTCGCACTAAAGATCGTTTGCGTCTATGATTTAATATCACATATGATGGTTTTGATTGATTATAGTATCACATCAAAGACACAGGTCCGTTCCTGACATTTTATAGGCCTTGGGCGAGACGTATAGAAGGGCCCTCGAGAAGTACGATTTTTTCAATATGTTGTTTTTATCATCGAAATATTCATTGAATTCAACAAATACTAATTATTCATATAAAATCGTTTTTTCCGATTATTTGTAGACGCTAAATCAATCATATTTATTCCAAAATTAACGTTATGTGTCATATAATTTTTATATAACATCGTCAATCCATTTCACCGTCAATCCGATTATTTGTAGACGCTAAATCAATCAATCTTACAAGGTTTATGCATCTAGTGACTTTTACCTTAGAAGTTCCTTCATATTGGATACATAGAGTATCCCACATGGCCTTAGAAATCCTCATTTTCATAACAGAATGATAGACTTCATCTAGTAAAGCCATTGCTATTATAGATCTATCTTTAGAATCAATAGCAATTTCTTTCTTATCTTCTTCAGTCCATCTGTTAGGAGTTTTAACTATACTCCTTTCAAGGATGGCTGGAGTAGTAGTGGTGGCAGGAACACTAGCTACTATGGTTGTAGGAACAAATGGTCCATTTTCTAGATAGTAGGGAATCTTTGGGTCAGATCCTTCTAGAAATAGAGACATTCTTTCCTTCCATAATGGAAAGTTATCATGGCTAAATCTTGGAGGTTTAACTAAAGATCCATTATCATTGTAGTTCGTATTAGGGTTTGACATTTTAAAATAGTTTTAAGAAAAAATATTTTAAAGATTTAAGAAGCAAACACTGCTCTGATACCACTTGTTGGTCCCAATAAGGGTCTACAAGAGTTCAATAAATAGTAAACAGTTTGTAGAAGGGGGGGGGGGGTTGAATACAAACACAGAAATTTTGGTTTTTAAATGAGTTTATATAACATAAACAAATTTACAGTTACAAGCGTAATAAGAACAAGTTTAAAACCTATTCTTTTGTAACTAAGAAACACTAAGTTTGATGCACAAGAAGAAGGAAGAAAGAAATCAAGAGGGTTTAGGCTAGAAGGAAGCATGCATTAAGATGAAGAAGATATCTCCATCTTATTTATACCCGTTTTCATTTAATGCAAGACAAAAGGGGACAAGTATGGTTCTAGGTTTGACTTTTGTACCGTATCAGATATGATGGGGACATAAGAGACAAATCGTACGTCCTTTTTTGACATGGTTCTAGGTTTGACTTTTGTGCATCGAGGATAAGATCAATCTTTTGTCTTGTTAAGGAAGCTTCAATTGATCGCTGATTCTGAATCTTCAAGGAGGAATCTTCAGTATCGCTGAGGCTTCACAAGACATCACACTTTGATTAGATAATCGCTGCTATCACTGAACCGCTTCAGTTCACTTAGCTGATTATCTCTCTCTTGAGCTAAGGTCTTCGACTTTCGCTGAATGGTCTTCTGGTGTGATAGCTGATCTTCAGGACTTCAGAGATAAGCTTGCTGTTCCTTGATCTTCAGCGATCGCTGATGGTAATCAGCGTGTGCTATCGCTGAATATTAATAGAAACCTATACAATGGAATTTCACTAAGTATATAAAAGGAATCATATTCAAATCATCGAGAGGAGTTATGATCAACACATCATATATCGTCCTTTTTCATTCTGTCTTGATTCTCATAAGTCATAACAAAAAAAAAACAAAAAAAAAAGAAAAGAGTAATTACCAAGGGATATTTTTTCTTGATACCTTGATTCACCACTGCATATTTTAAAGCAATTAAAGAAACAGGTAACAGAGTGTATTAAAATCCACTGGTTAGTACATCTAATCCAGGTTGGCGGAGAAGATCTAGCATCTGGTTTTGGGGAAGAGACCCACATCTCAGAAAGATTATTTGTCATAGAATCTTGTAGGAGCTGATTCTTACCAATTCGGGGTGTTTCAAGTGAAATGGTTTCTTTTGTAGGATCTGGTGGTTGAGACTGAATTGGCTGAGTTTTTTCATCTATAATCTTCTTCTTTGTTGTCTTGTACCTTTTATGACCAGTTTCTCCTTCTTCATGATCATCATCTGATTCTCTTCTTCTCTTTGTGCTCTCCCCCTTTTTGTCATTATCATCATCCTTAGTCATGTCAATGGAAACTGAGTTGTCTTTGATTATCTTGGTTGACTTGGCTAACTCAGAGGTACGAGGAATGTGATCCTTGAGATCTTGTACTGCTTTCTAGAGGGATTCTTGGACTAACCTCATCCTTGACATTTCATTTTGCATATTAGCATATCTATTATCTTGATCCTTGAGATCTTGTATTGCTTTCTGGAGGGATTCTTGGATTGACCTCGTCCTTGACATTTCATTTTGCATATCAGCATATCTATTATCTTGAACTTTCTTGTATGATTGAAATGTTGAAGCTAGATCTCTTACTGACCTCTTGTGAGTTCTGAAATGTCAGCAGTAACTTGAGCAGGAATAGGTGATTGTTGAGAAGAGCTTTTCACACCTTGGTTTCTAGATGTGACATTGGCGACCGTGCAAGTATATCTAAGGAGTGAAGAGAGGTACAAGATGAGGGCAACAAGCGATGTTGTGGGCGGCGGTGAAAGAGTTGGGTTGTGCTCATTCATACTTTCGGAAGATGAAGAAGAAGAAGAAGAAGAAGAAGTACTGGAAGATCCTAAGGCTGAGTTTGTTGCTTCGGATGAAGACGATGCTGGTTGAATTAGATTATTGATCCAGAACCTCATTGTGGATGGCATTTCTACTTCGTCATCTCGTATATCTCCATTGAACATCTTATAGGTTAACTTAGGGGTTTCTACAGTTTCAAACATCTCTGCTAAACTATCATAAAGATCCCCTATACTATCTTGAATACACAAAGAGACAAATCTACTGTATGGGGCTGCTAGGTCTCTAGGCTTCTCGCACACATGATTTTAAGGTCATTAAAAAAGAGTTGTGCAAAATCTAGATTTCTACCTTTTACTAGAGCATACAATGTACCGCATCTCCACATCATTAACATTGTCTAAAGAACCTATCTTTGTCCCTAGGCTTCTAACTATGGTTGAAATAAGAAAGCCCCATTTGGTGGTAAATTGGGATTTCTTGATAACTCCGGTTGTTGTTGGGTTTCCTATCTCAAGCAGGACTGACCTTGATTGAGATTTTGAGACTTTTGGTTCATATTTTGGTAGGTTAGGTAGCCTAAGAATTTTTCTGAGATTATTCGGAGTAACTCTAACTGTGTTTTTCCCATCATTCACAGTCCCAATAATAATGTCCCCTTCACTACTCTCTACTCTACAGATGTACCAAAATTCTAACAGAACTTGAGGGATGACATATGTGCCTTCATTGAATGCAGTAGACAGAGGGTGTCCTAGAATGAATTTCACCAGTTCTTCATATCCCATGCCACTCTTACAGTCAGGAATGTTCAGGCATGCCAATAAATCGTTTCTTTTGTATTGTGGGATTCCGTTGTCTATAATTTCTTCTCCCGCCACCATGTTTTCAGTGATATCCAACATATGAACTTTCTGAACCATGATTGATCAGCAATACAACAATCAATTTGATCTTTGACTTACGATCGTGGGTCTTGAACAAACAAGATGAAATTGGTGAATCTACAGGAGTGAGAAATAGAGTCATTAACCAATTGAAAGTTACCGTTAAAAAATGGTCATTCGATAAATGTTATCCAATTACGTTTAATAAAGATAACAAACTTCTCTATCGGTGAGTAACGGATCGGCTACGATGTCAGCTCGAGACTAGTCAGCTTAGGCCTATCATTTAATTGGGCCTTGATCCGAACCATTAGCTATTGGTTCTTAATTAGACCCAGACCCAACAGGTCTATCTTGACCAGGGAACTGTTGGACACAGAGTATTGGAGGTGCGGAGTGCACACTTGTGTAAACTGAAACCGAGGCCACAAAATATGTACGAATTCTCTTAGTCTAACAACTGAGGCCACATAATATATACGAATTCTCTTAGTCTAACAAAATCTAATAGTCTTACAAAATCAACAAATAAAACATGAATGCGTATATTAATCTTAACAATAATAAAATTAGTCAATATAGAGTAAACAGTCGTAAAGCCAACAATCTAGCAAGAGAAAGCAAAGATTGAGTATATATCTCATACCTTGATCGGCAGAGAGATAAATCGAGAGTGGCGAGAGCAACGGCAAAGTCGGAGTGTGGTGGTCGATTGCACAGCACCGCCCTTGGCCGGAGTTGAAGTCGCGAGAGAAAGAGAGAGAGAGTGTCTGTGGCCGGAGTTGAAGTCGCTAGAGAAAGAGAGAGAATGTCTGTGGCCGGAATTGAAGTCGAGAGAGAGAGAGGGAGGGTTTGAAGTTATTATTACTAATCACAACTTCAAATCCAATTTTATAAATACAGTCAAAATTAACATATTTTATTATTATTAATCATATATCTTTTAGGGTAAATTTTTAAAATTGCAATTTTATAATAATAATTATTATTATTGTTATTATTATTATAATGATTATGATAATAATTATAGGATATGTTTTTTTATTATTCTTATAATTATGATAATTTATTTCTAGGATTCCAATGCCACCTTTTCTCCTTTCACTTGGGTTCCGAACACGATCTGTTTATTTGGCGTGTTGTCGGGTCGAAAAGTTCAACCCTAGCCCGTTTAATTTTATTCTTGTAATTTTCCTAGACCTTTTTCGGCTTTAAAAGTACTACAGGACGGATATTCAACATTATACATTAATACAAAAAATGTTCAATATTAGACTTATTTTAAAGGTATATATATAATGCTCATACATAATGAACTCATAAACTAAACATTTGTACAAAATCATATATGATACTGAGTTTTATTTCTTATATTTCTCTTGATCTTATATTTTTTTAAAGATAATTCATTTTTTTCTAGTATATTTAATTTGGATATGGTGCCATTTATCTTTATCTTTATTTGTTGTGTAAATAAACTCAGTGGATCGTGGCAGCAAGGCCACTCTTTCACCGTCGGGAATGGAAGTAGGCTTTTAGTAGGAAAATGCAAGCGTAGAAACCCGAAATTCAGTAGCAGGGTTTTGTGTAGTAAGGGTTTAGGGTTATGATATTGAATCCAATCCATTCCAACTACATGGTCATTGTGTTTGGTTAAAAAGCCAGTGGCTAGATTATGACTGAACGTAGAATCCGGGCTAGAAGCGGCCCCCAAAGACACATGTCGTGCGACACGGCCGCGACTGGTTATTGTAAGTGGAAGAGTGGCCTTGCTTCCACGATACTGCCACGGTGAGCTCTTCACTCTTTTCCAGGGCTAGAAGCAGCCATCAAAGACACGTGCCATGCGACAGATTAGTCGTGCGGGCCACGACTGGGTATTGTAAGTGGCAGAGTGGCCTTGCTTCCACGATACTGCCACGGTGAGCTCTTCACTCTTTTCCAGGGCTTCCTTCTTCCTGGCCAAAGCGGCTCGTGCATTTTTCAAAACATTACGGTCGACATTCCCGAAAGTTGGCCGACTAGTAGCGACCCACCAAAAGCAAAACCAACCCCCAGAATGCACCGAACAATGCGAAGATAAATAAGTAACCATGAATGCGTCATGCCGTGATGCGTGACATGCTTCACCATGTCGTCCTAGGCACGTCCGGTTACTGG
This sequence comes from Silybum marianum, assembly GCA_036898165.1. Taxonomy (NCBI): domain Eukaryota; kingdom Viridiplantae; phylum Streptophyta; class Magnoliopsida; order Asterales; family Asteraceae; genus Silybum; species Silybum marianum. Next base: position 17,004,769 of record CM072530.1, on the reverse strand, counting down.
CCTATGCGTGCGCAACTAGTCGTTGATCGTTCTGCCCATGTTTTTTTTTTGGGGGGGGGGGGAACGAATCTGATCGACGCAGGGCTGAAAGTCAGTGGATCGTGGCAGTAAGGACACTCTTTCACCGTCGGGAATGGAAGCAAGCTTTTAGCAGGAAAATGCAAGCGTAAAAACCCGTAATTCGGTGGTGAAAGGGTGGCCTTGCTGCCACGATCCACTGAGTTTCAGCCCTGCATCGATCAGATTCGTTCCCCCCTCCCCCCCCAAAAAAAATATAGGCAGAACGGTCAACGACCAGTTGCGCACACATAGGCCAGTAACCAGACATGCATAAGACGACATGGTGAAGCGTGTCACACATCGTGGCATGATGGATTCATGGTTACTTATTTATCTTCGCATTGTTCGGTGCATTCTGGGGGTTGGTTTAGGGTTATGATATTGAATCCAATCCATTCCAACTACATGGTCATCGTGCTTGGTTAAAAATCCAGTGGCGCAAGCTACCCTATGCTGGATTATGACTGAACGCCTCTAAGTCAGAATCCGGGCTAGAAGCGGCCCCCAAATGTGTAAGTATGAACAAATTCAGATTGTGAAATTGCGAATGGCTCGTCAAATCAGTTATACTTTGTTTGACAGAGAATTAGGGTTCGATTCCGGAGAGGAGCCTGAGAAACGGCTACCACATCCAAGGACGACAGCAGGTCCTGACACGGGGAGGTAGTGGGAATAAATAACAATACCGGGCTCAAACGAGTCTGGTAATTGGAATGAGTACAATCTAAATTCCTTAACAAGGATCGATTGGAGGGCAAGTCCGGTGCCAGTCGCGGTAATTGTAGCTGCAATAGCGTATCGTAGTTGGACTTTGGGTTCGGTCGACCGGTCCACCTTCATGTGTGCACCAGCGCTGTTATTCATAGGATTTCGGCCCTATTACGTGGGCCTTCAAGATCGGAGTAATGATTAACAAGAACAATCGGGGAATTCGTATTTCATAGTTAGAGGTGAAATTTTTGGATTTATGAAAGACGAACAATCGTAAAAGCATTCTTTGATTTTAGTGTCAACGCTTGTTTTGCCTTGAGCAGCTTGTGGGTTTCCTGTGTTGCATACCTAATCGATGGTAACGTGTGGGTTTATGAACGTCCCTTTTCGTCATGTGTCGCTCATGCGGCGTGGCATGAACCTTGAAGCGAGCTTTGTGCTCCTCGTTGGTGCCTTTGCACTGACGATGTGGCCCTTGAAGCATCACTTGGTCTCTGGTAATTGGAATAAGTACAATCTAAATCCCTTAACGAGGATCCATTCCCGACGGTGAAATAGCTCTTTTCTCAGCTCCGATTGTCCTTATTCGCGACGAAGTTGCAACATGTTGAAAATTTGTTGGTTGAGCGTGAAGAACATGCGAAGAAGAAGCAACGCAAGTTGAAAAAGAAAGTTGTACTCAAGTATCAAATACGTCCATCGAGAATTGTTTCATGAAACGTGGGTCGAAGTTTTATGAAGCAAACCGGCATCTGACGGTAATCAAGGGTACGGTGGTCATTTCGAAGAACCGTGTCTTCTTCCCGGCGATGTTCGAGGTTTGGAAGCTGTAGACGTCCCTGGTCTAGAACATCTTTTCGATTTCTTGATATTTCTGAAAAAAGGAGACTGACCACGTACCGATGAATCTTCCAGAAATGATCTTGATGGCAATCTCTACTTCGTTACGTGGGATGAAAACCTTATCCCACCTAGCAAACGTTCATGGATGAAGGTATGGGAACTTTAAACAACCAAGTGCTCAATTTTTACCCTGCTCCAATCGTAAAAGGCTTTGTTGCTCAGAAAACAATGATGTTTAAAAGGGTGAAGAACATTTTAAGTGAATGCTTTTATCTATGCGGGGGTCGATACTGTTTCTTGGCTTTCTCGGTGAATCAATTGAGAGATCGTTCTGCGTGGTTTTTTTTGCTGAAGACGGGAAGATCTCGTGTAGAGATATATTAGCTTGGATGGGTATATTTTGTGATCGGAATGTTGCTAAATACGCGAAGATAATCGGCCGTAATCCACGCGAAATTTTGTTGTGAATGTTTGCGTTTTGCTGTAAAGGTTCAACTGTAAAAATGTGGTCTCACAGAAACATGATGGTATCACGTGAATTCAACCCTAGATATAGATATCGATAGATAGTATAAATATATAAATAATATATTTTATCGTATATATTTATGTTATTTAATAATATAATTAAATCCAAAAATATTCGATATTGGATTCGTTTTAAAGGTATTGACGAGACGATTATAATGATATAATTTATAAAAAGAGAAACATATTTCTTTAATGTATTTTAATTCATATATGTTTATTTATCATAATACGATAAGGGTATAAAATGAAAAATAAAAAAGCAAAGGATCTAAACTAAATTAAATGACAATATATAAGGGTACAAAATGCAATTTAAACATTGAAAATGATTTGGTTAGTGGGGGATCATGGGAGGTTGTTTTGCTAGGGTATTGAAGTTTGTACATTGTGCATGTTAAATTATACCTCTTAAAAATTCCAGATAACCATAACTCATGGTTTTTAATATAGTATATTATTTTATAATATACTAGTTATATGCTTGCGCAATGCGGGGGAATGTAAATTTTTAAATAAATACAAGCAGCCATTCCGATTATAGATAACGATTTGAAACAATGCCATTTTTCGGCAGATTAGAACAACTTAGCAATCTCCATTTTTTGTTATTTCTTTCTTCTACGATTCCAAAACTTGAACCCAATGCATTGATTTTCTTTAAATTCACATGGAGGAAAATAACAAACATGTAAACAAACATAAGTGTCATCAAACCCTTACCAATAATTAAAAATTAATTAACATCCAATGATTTTGATATTTGATGATTCCCAGAAAAAGGATTATACATAATATTCCCATAAAGGCTTTTTATAAACACAAGCCACTACATTCTATTTTGAACAATGTCCAAGATTCGGTCCACCAACAATAGGGACAATTCACTTTCAAAATCTTCTCTTTGTCCACAACTGCAACAATAACATAAACACAAGAAGTCAAATGCACTCTCAAACAAAAATTAAGATACGCGAAAATTAAATAATTAAACAAGTTTGATTCATTCCAAAGGGAATTGAGGATAGAAGAATGTAGAGAAAGATTGAAAAACCCCACTGCATGTAGTTTTCATAAACAAAACTTTAATAAAACCCAAGGAAACTAAATCATTGCTCTAAATATGAAAACCTTGAATTAGAAATTACCTCTTCAACATGCTGGGCATTTTAAACCTCCAAAAACGTTCACATGCTCTAATAAAATACATAGTTTTGCAGTACCAAAACTCTTGTTATCACCATCATAACAAATTAAAATTTGATTGTTGCCTTTTGATCTTTCAAGTTAGAAGAAAATGTAATATAAACCAAATACACTCAAAACAGGTTAAAACTCTGCAGGTTCCACAACAAAATATAATAGCAATCCATTAGAAGCAATCCAAGAAAAGTGTATGTAATATGTCTAGATCAAAGTTTGCTATAAAGACATAGCATGATGCTTTTTTGGGGCAGTGAGGCTTTCAAACAAAACAAAATGAAAGCATTTACTCTATATGTGGTGGAAATATTCTTTTCAAATATAATCAATTGACCATTGAATACCAATTTACAAAAGCATGAAAGTAAAGGCTAAAACTTATAGCTTTTGCTAGAAACCATGAATAGCATAACGAACTTATAACTTCTACATAAATATGGTCTAGACTAAAATCCCAGTTAGAGAAACAAACTCACTTTATATGCCAAAAGCATATGGTTATTTTGATGAACATACATTAGATTATATCAAATTGCTTGAAAGAAAACCAAACAAGATCAAACACACCATTAATATATGGATTTATGTTACCTTCTTACTCACCAGACACTAATACCTTGAAAGAAGAAAACAAAGGAAAGCTTAATTACTGAATGTTGAAGATGAAACAAAAACATAAATACTCTATCCAATCACCAGAGAGGATGAAACAAATATTTTAAATACAGACTTTTGTTCGAACCTTATCAAAATCAATAACACCAGAGGACACTCAATATATATACATGACTGCCTTTACTAACGTTCAAACGAATTTTAGAAAATTAGACCAAGGACAAACCTGTGGAACTTCAAAACCTCACAAAAAAACCTCGAATGACTATGTCTAATCGAGAAATCTCAAAGCATTATTTGGCTACCTCAAACCAGCTTCCTTTTTTGGCATCTTTTTCCCTAATAAAGAACATCGGACATCAATTACTTTTGTCATAAACTCCCATTCCCTAATTTTTGGTCAGCAAAGCATCATGGAGAATATGTAATGTAAGAGACGCAATAACAACTTGTACATAATGCTTAGTGACTTGGATTCTAGATGAACAATAGAGACGAAGATGAAGGCTACAAAATGGAAATCGTACAGAGATGAACAGTGGAATAGAACTCAGATGGTGTGTTTCTTGATGCTTACCTTGTATTTCATGATCCATGGCTGCAACTTTACCTTCGATCCGAGAGTGATTGTGAGGTCTAACTTGAAGAACGATGGGTATCACATACAAAGTATCTATAAAAAGCTAACAATCCGAAACAAATTAGCAAGTTAGGGAATCGATACATTAGGGTTTCAATCAAGAAAAAGAACAAAAATCATTAAGATGACTGGAGAAGAAGTAGAGATCGTAGGATAGAGAAGAAGTAAATCAAATAGAGAGGATGCTCAAAAACCCTAAACCACATCCAGGTTCGTAATGAACACACACAAAAACAAATAAAACCTAAAATCAAATTCATAATACCTGATGCAGATCGATTTGAATCGATTCGAATTTGAGGGTGACAGTTTTTTACCAATGACCTGCAAATGAATGGTAGGTATGGTGAAATCCAAACAAAAAGAGTTGTGTAAGAGCTGGTATGGAATACCCATTTTCTGGTGTGTGTAAGAGTAAAATGGAATCTATTTCAAGAATCAAATGGAAGGGCGATGGAAAGAGAAGGAATCGACATCCTAAGAGGAGAGAAACATGATTGCACTCCAGATTCAAACGAAGAGTCATTTTAGTCTGTTGTTAACACTCCAGAAGTCGAGATTGCAACTTGGGTCATTCGGGAAAATGAAACGTTTTCTAGGATATTAAGAGATCATGCATTTTTGGGTAGTACAATATGTTTAAAGGGTTGTTTTTAAGAGAAAAACAAATTTGCTTTATTAAGTAGTATATATATTAAATGCAGAAATAATCAATAATGAGTTTATTTTGAAGATATTGACGAAAATATAAAGAAAAAAGTTGCATGAAAAACAATTAATTATTTTTTACATAAGCATAAACAAAAACAAAATAATATAATTTTTAATATGTTTAATTCTTTTATCAAAAAACATGTAGTTTTATTAACTCAAAAAGACTTAAAAAAAAAAAAAAACAACCAAAAGCTATATTTGATAAACCAAAACGACTAAAATACCCCTAATGATTTTTAATAGATTTAGTCTAGGGGATGAAAACAACAATAAATTACAAATCGTATAGTCAAAAAAATGAAATTTCAAAACAACATGGATGAAAATCGTAGTTTAATCGAATAAGAACAATTTAATTTGTATATATTTATGGCATTTAACACTATACATTACTACAAAAATATTCAATATTAGACTCATTTTAAAGGTATTTACGAGACGATTTTAATAGTATAATTTGTAAAATATAAAACGTAATTGTTGAATATCTTTTAGCTCATATACGATTATTTATATTAAATGATCAAGTGTAATATGAAAAATTAAAAAAGTTAGAGATAGAAAGTAAATTAAATAACTAATTATAAGGGTACAAAGTGTAATTTCATTATGATGTTGTGCAAGGAGCTAGAGCCTCGTGGAGCGGATGATGATGAACCTGTTGCGTTGGCAGGTGTCTAAACTTGCATACTCACTTTATTTCACAATTACAAGTACATGTTACTTGTATTTAACTTTGTTTCATAATCATATTTTGTACTTAACAAAGCTTTTTTATACATATTAGTAACCTAACACTAAGTGTCAAAGTGGACCAAGTCAAGCTGACAAGTTTCCTGCCAGCGCAAGAATCGGGAGCCGATGGTGATGTCACGTGCATTGTGTGAACATGTGAATCCAGAAGTTCGGAGATGTTAGAACTTTGAATGGGCATGTGGTAATTCTGTTTCTTCAAGTTATCTCAAAGAGTAAAGAGAGCTGCTAAAGGTCGGTACAATTTCAAAAGTGATGTATTTTTGGAGGTATGATTTTCATTACTTAAACAAAGGGCATTGTGCCAAAGAAGACAAACTAGAGGTCTTAAAAAATCCACCCTTTATGTCACCTCTAATGTGAATATATTTTCCAATAACAATTTGAATGAGAAACATACTTTTTTCATGGAACAGATAACTAAGATGGTCTTGCATGCGATGGACAAAGCTCATACTGATATTGAGGCACTAATGAGCGCATGACTACAAGAATCAATGTGAATCATTGCTCAAACCGGTTTGAAAATGGTGATCAACTACACAGGTATTAAAACCATAAAACCAAACTTATGAACATAATATGAACATAATCAAAGTACACACAAACCATAAAACCAACTTGTCATAAAACCAAATTAAAACCAAAGTCAAAAAACCGAGTAACAGGGTCATAAAACCAACTGATTTCTAGAACAAGAAAACAATGAGATAATTCCTACCTCATTGTTTTGTTGGTCTTGAGTTGTTGGTTGCTCAACCAAAAATTTAAGACATGAGTTATAATGTGCTTTAATCGGAGAGGCCTCGTTCCAGGTCAACAACCGGGTTGTGATCAGAATGTAGTTTCTGAAGTTCCTGAAGTTCCTGTCAGAATTCGTAGTTTCTGAAGTTCCTGTCAGAATGTGACATACTACTAAATGGTGTTTTAACATACTAATATACACAATATTGCTAACACAAAGATGGATAGACTTGAGGACTACCTTAATGGGGATGGAAGTATTGTGGATGTGGGGCTACTCGGTGGGGATGAACAAGGTGTGTGTGTGGGGCTACTCATTGGGGATGAACGATGTATGGGTGTGGATGTGGAGTGACTCACCGATGATGTCCACAGCGGACAATTCATGTAAATAGGGAGAAAACTTGGTTCTCTTGTAGGAGCAAAGGTAGGTTCATCTTCTTAAACTCTTCCATGTAAATATCTCTTGTAGGAGGTTCCCTTTTGTTTAAATCTAGTTTGGAGCACATGATAACAATCAAGATAACCAATATTATTAACAGAATTGTCCCTAACCCCATTATCATTGAAAGTTGTTTAAGATGAAGGTCGGTCAAGAAGAAGAGGAAGATGAAGTCTGGAGAAGAAGGCAAAGACGAAGTCTGGAGAAGGAGGCGAAGATGAAGATGAAGGTTGGTCAAGAAGGTCTAGAAGAAGAAGGCGAAGATGAATGTGAGAAACTAGCAAACAAATAAACCAATACCCGCGGCGAAGGAAGGTGAAGTGAAAGGAAGGTGATGTGATGGGAGGTATCCGTATAAACCATGTTTTTTTTTGCCGCCAAACCGCATATTTTTTTATAAAAGATAAATAGTAAATTACGATTTTCGTCCCCATGGTTTGTTCAAAATTTCTATTTTCGTCCCTGTGGTTTATACACCTATATCTTATACCCCTATTCCACTCACAAACATTTTATAGGAGGAGTGTATTTAAAACAGGGGAGTGCTAATGATACCCCTATAATAATGGTGTGCACGAAATTTAATGTACTTTTATAGCTAAAAAGTTGGTTTTGATGTTAATGGATGTAAGAAAGATTCACTTTATAGGGGTACCATTAACAAAGGTTAAAGATGTCATTAACCTCCCCTAATAAAATTGAAAGAGGAGAGAGAAGTTTTAACGTATATCTACCTATATAGTAGATAATTGTTTCAATAACAACAACTTTATTATAATTATTATCACACTGCACACCTACCACTACCCCACTTCAACCTCAATCACCTCACCTCTTCTGACGCTCCCAAAAAATCCAACTAAATCTCCAAATGTGACTAAAGTCTACACTGCAATCAAATCCCATAAGAATTGAAGTGATGTTTATAATGTTATAAAAAATAATAACCAAAGGATTTTAGGTTTTAGTCTAGCTCGATTAATTTGTAGCTTGTTATATTGAATGATCGTGTTTATGTATGAGGATCGTCGTTTATTTATAATTTTGAATGAAATTAAGATCATTTTGTGAAAGATTTTGGTCCAATGATTTAGAGTTTCGATTTTCAAGAGTATGATGCATTTCTGGATTTAATCAAATGGAAATTTTAACTCAAGATATATTGAGATTTGGTGTTTATGTTTCTTTATTTTACTAACTCAATGATCATGTTTCTCCTTTCTCCAATCCATTGTACATCGATGCCAAAACCAGAACCAAAGATCGATGTCAATGAGGATGGTTACCCTAAATATCAACGGTAGAAGATGATCAAAGAGGATGACAGGGGGGGGGTTTAATCTTCTTTTTGTTTTATTTTTTCAACAATAAAATCATATGTAAAGAAATAGAAAAAAATGACAAAATGTCCGCCGGTAAGGAGAAAGTGATAATTTAAACGACATACATCTAAAAAAGTTGGGTAACTAGAGTCAATCTATAAGGATAATAAAACTAGATTATACCCAATAGCCAATATATAAGAAAAAATATATTATAATATAATAATATTTTAAAATTCAAACAATATTTTTTTGTAATGAAAAATAAATAATTAATTACTAATGAGAACTTAAAATATATTTTTGGATTAGTGTAGATGGATTTAGAAATGGAAATTTAATTAAAATGGACAATTTACAATATGAGTTTACGAATTTGACCAATATCTTTTTCAGTTTATCAAAATAACCAGAATTCCTTCGAAATACATATTGAATTTGACCTCAGATCGAGTGGTTGAGCCTAAGGGCCAAAACGACGTCGTTTTGGTCAACTTTCCTCCGCCAAATTCATAATACCTCCGCCACATGGCGGAGGGGCCCAAAACGACGTCGTTTTGGGCCGTTTTTCGCGTATCCCTGGACCGTATCCAAGTACCTCCGCCTCGCCGTATAAATACCTCCGCCACATGGCGGAGGGGACCCAAAACGACGTCGTTTTGGGGCTTTTTTTTGCCTGGAAACCCTACTTTGTAAGAGAATATAACAGGTTACCTACTTTGTTTTTTTCACTGATAAATTCCACAATTGGCTGATAAATATCCTGATAAATACCCCACAATTGCATGATAAATTCCCTTACACTAGTAGTTTTAAAGATCAAGAGAAAGATTTCAAATTCATTTTTATTTTTTTGGCACATTGTTATACATTACGTTCGAAAAAATACGCTTCAAGACATTGAATTTTGCAATTTTCAGAAATGGCCAACGTTCGTCAAGTAAGTTTTTCTGTTCTACGATTTATTGCTTAAAACTACTAATATATATTTAAAATATTTGGTTAAAACGTTCGTCAAAAGTTAACCCTAACTGAGTTAACAGAAGTAAATGGTAAAATTTAAAAAAAAATTATATAACGAGACTTTGTAAAAAACTTAACCAAAACGTTAACCCTAACTGAGTTACCAGAAGTAACGGAAAAAAGCACTAAAATTGTAAACCTTAACAGAAGTATATATAAACTGTCTATATGTGTTACAATGTAGGAGGATTTTTACGTACTCGTCGTTGGCGTTCAAAAGTCGTCTTACCATGATAAAAGATATTAGGACGGTTTTGAGCTTCGATGATGGCAAACAATTTGCGTTCAGGCGTACACCTTTCGGTCCATGGTTGGACCTTGCCATGACTGGCCACGATCCGTTGTTAGTCAACATGTTTCTGCAGATGGAGGTTTCTGCTACAAACCCAGAACCCGACGAGCTATATTTTGACGTGTTTGGGTACTCATTATGTTTCGGGCGACGGGAGTTCTGCCTTATTACAGGACTCCGTTTCAGACCCACATCCTCCCTTCCTTCCATTCCAACACAAAGTTTCGTTAGTAGGGTATTTACCGATGAGGACCCAAAAACCTTAAAGACTTCAACTGTTTATGACCGGATGATGATGAATTACATGAGTGACCTACCACAAAACGATGTTATTCGTGTGTGCTTAGTGGTGATGGTGGAACTTGTATTCATGGGGCGTGAGCTAAGACAGTTTGTTAGCCAGACAGTTCTTAGGGCCGTCGAGGACTTACAAGTATTTTGCAATTATCCGTGCGGTGAACATATATGGGGCCATACATTCAAACAAATGCATAATGCTTACAGCAGACGAGTGAAAAAAAATGATCCGTCAGCATGAACGATGTATGGGTTTACATACGCTTTCAAGGTTAGACAAGTAGTATAAATGATTTTTTAATAACAATTGGTTTCCTAATTTGAACGGTCCGTAAATGTTTTTGGTGTCTAACTTTAGATTTGGATCTTGGAGATGTTTCTTGTCGCCCTCCACCATTTCCATAAGCAAAATGACAGGTATCCTAGAGGACTTTCCTGGAGTCGGACTACTACTAAGACGTTGGGTAGGTCGATTTACCTTCAGTTCTTCAAGTCAGTTGGTGGGGTAAGTTATTTGACTATCTTTCGAATTTGATAGGAAAACAATAATCACTCAATGTATTGATTTTGTTAACATATTTAGCAGATGTCCGGCCCATCATCGCTACTTACCAGTACGTCTGCGGAGGAGCAGATGGAGTGGTATATAGAAAGTTGTCCCCATTTCCGTCCTAAGTCTCGCGACCAATATCAAGACAAGTGGGACGAGCCGGCGGAACTCCGACCAAGACCGATTCCAACACCCGACGCCTTAACGAGCTTGTGCTGTCTTTCGGCGCACATCAGGTCACTGTTGAACAAACAATTTACCGTCCTCTATATTTACACCATGTATTGATACTACCCTACATGGTTTTGCTAGATGTCTGACGTCCCCGCACCGACGACTTACTTCAATCATTTGAGGTGGAAAATACTTACTTCGATCGCCTTGCGATACCAAGGCGGTCGTACGAGATTTAAGGTGTAAGCCATTTATCGATAATGATTTATATATAATACGTTAAATTAGTAAATAAAATTAATGTTTATATAATTAAATATAAAGCCATGTGAGCCATTTATCGACACAAAAATGAATGTTTATATAATTATATATAATATGTTTGGCCATCATTCTTGATATAGTGTAGGAGCCTAACATATTCGATTAACGGGAAAAAATGCAATATTAGTCTCATTTCGAAGTGAGTTTCGAGACTATTTTAATGATGTAATTTGTTAAAATATAAACGTCATTTGTAGACGTATTTTAATTGATATACGTTTATGTATGTTAATGTGATAAGGGTGTGAAACGGAAAATTAAAAAGCAAAGTACCTAAAGTAATTTATTAACTAACTGTAGGGGTAAAAACCGTAAAATATAAATTAAAACGTTTTTCTCGTATGATTCTTCAAAAAACAAGTGGACGAATATATCTATATATTGATATGTGTTGAAGGTTCAATCTACCATAAACGTCTATCTCTCTATCTCTCTATCTCTCTATTATAAACAGATTTATTTGTTAGAATAATCTGAAAAAATGAGTTCCGGTAACGCTAAAGTTAAGTTTTTTTTACCTTTGGTGGTGAATGGGTGCAAGTTAATAACGTGTGGGATTATGTTAATTTTTCAAACCATGGTGTTAAGTGCCTGAAGAACGTCACACATCGCAAGTTCCTAGCGTATGCAAAAAAACACGCTGGAATCGACAGTTCCATTGTTGGTGACACCAAGTTAGTATTCCTGAACGATGGTACAATGACTCCAATATGTGAGGATGAAGATGTTTATGCTTTCTTGGACTTTGCCGGGCGGTCATATACACCGCCGTCTGTTGTAGTGTATGTCGATTCTTCGATGTATGACGAAGGTCTTGATGAAGGAGATGACGCGGATGATCAACCCATCCCTGAAACTCAAATGCAGCCCTTGTCCGAAAATATGCCGGAGACGCAAGAAGATCAAGAAGAAGAAGTCGCTGACGTTGATGAACCACAGATTGCTGGGTTTGCTGCCGACAAAGCATATGTTTTTGATTCAGTTGGTCTATCTACTGACGATGATGTACCAGAGACGGATGAGGCTACGAACGATGAAGAAACAGGTATTGGTTACCCTAATAATACATCGTATGGTGGCATAAATGATTATCATGATATGCCCTCTCCGATTCCAACAACAGAGAGCTATATAGAAACTGTCCAACCGGTACCTTACAATCGTAGTCGACGAATATCTGAAGGTCAGATATTCGATACAAAGAAGCAAATGATTGAGGAGTTGGGGATAAAATTCATAGAAGAGCACTTCCAGTTTAAAACGAAGAAATCATCCAAAACCCGATACGAAGTTGTATGCCAAATAGAAGGTTGCACATGGCGTATGACTGCAAGTAGTGTTGGTGAACTGGGAGGTTTATTTTTTGTAAAAAAATTGGTAGACCAACACACTTGCTCTAGTACCCAACTAAATACTACCCACCGGCAAGAAAACAAGAATATTTTGGCCAACATGCTAAAAGAAAAATATGGTGATGCTAGCCGTCAACTTCGGCCAAAGGACATCGTGGCCGATATGTACCTACAATACGGGATTACTCTTACATACCACCAAGCTTGGCGTGCCAGGTGCCAGGCACTACTATTGGTGAGGGGCACGCATGCCGAATCCTTTGAACGACTCCCTATGTATTTACATAATTTGGCGCTACAAAATCCAGGTACATAGACAAAAATAAGGACGGACTCAAGTGGGCGTTTTGAGATGTGCTTCGTTGCCCTTGGTTGCGCGGTACGTATAGGAATATCTCATTTGTTTACCTATTAAATAATAACATTATAGAAAATAACAAGAAATACATACACTCTTTGCAGATTCGAAACATTTTGCGTAACTTGCGACCTGTCCTTATTATAGACGCCGCTAATTTAAAGGGACCGTACTTGGGGAAAATGTTTTTGGCAGTAGCCAATGACGGGAATAATAACATTGTTCCAATTGCTTTCGGAGTAGGCAAGTCTGAGACGATTGAGGAGTGGTCTTGGTTTTTGTACAGGTTGAGAGATTGTATAGGAGCACCGGAGGGGTTGGTGTTTATGTCCGACAGGGCTGCTGCCATAAGCGCCGCTATTAGCACTGTGTTTCCCAGTAACGCTCATGCACTATGTTGTCGACATGAACGCGAAAGGCGCTGACAAGCGTATTAAAATATACAAGTCAACATACTGGAAAGCATGTAGAGCGTACACGGAGGTGGAGTTCGACAGACACATGAATGCACTACGATTTCAAGTACCAGAAGCAGCTCGAGTCATGGACACAGCTGGTAAGGAGAGGTGGTCGAACGCCCATTTTCCTGGTATACGGTATGATATTATGACATCAAATAGTGCAGAGTCGGTGAATGCAGTCTTCGTTTTGCACGTAGATTACCGATTGTCGCACTTGTAGGGTTCTTCCGAGATTTTCAACAACAATGGTATCTAGTTCGACGGGAAAAGGGAGGTTGATAAACTATGAACTTACATAATTATTTTTTTAATGTTTATTTTATAAAATGAGTGTAACACAAGTTTCACATATTTGTAGATCAAATGCAAAACTCACTCACACCAAAAGCGGAAGAGATAATTTATAAAAGAGCGGGAACGTCTATGGCATGGAGGGTACGTGGTCTTGGACATGACAAGTTCGAGGTAGGGCGAGATCGTAACTACGCAGTAGTTGATATGTTAAACGGTAACTGTACATGTCTTGAATGGGATAAATCTGGGTTACCTTGTGGTCATGCCATTGTTGCTGCAAGACATAAGGGCCATGCAGATTGTAGCTATCTGGCTTGGAATTATTTTAGATCGGAAACCTATCGATTAACATATCAAGAGACGATAATGCCAGTTGGACCCTCTGTATCGTGGGTCTTTCCAGACGCCCCCCTTATGCCGTGTTATCCACCGTTAATAACTAAGAAACGTGCTGGGAGACCAAGTAACAACGATCGGCGTCCGTCTCAGGGTGAAGGTTCCATTCATAGAAGATGTGGACGGTGTGGAGCAGCAGGACATACTCAAGGCTAATGTTCAATTCCAGCCCCATCAAGCATGCAGAGTAGAGGTTCAATCAGTCAACCATTTAATAGCTATGACCTAAACAATGATTTCCCATGATGTTAAGTAAAGTAGTGGTCCTTTTTCCGACGATAATTCGTATATTATCAGTTCAATCTGTTTGTTAAGTGTCATTAAGACGTCTGTATTAAATAAAATACAATGTTCAATTTATTATATATATTTTATTTTTATATTGTTATAAAATTAAATATACATAACCCGGAACCTTCCGTCGTTCAGTTGTTGTATGTTATGAGAGGATGAAGAAGATCCAGCAACCGATCTTTTACGGCTTCCATCCATTTTTAAAAAATAGATTAAAAGAGATATTTTTATTTGGTTGAGGATTGTTCAACTAGTACATTGAGTATGGGTTTGTGGATGAGATCTATATAGGTAATAAATTAAAAGACATTGAGTAGTATCAGTAGGTTTCTGTTGATGATGGTCAAAATATTCCTTACAAATTGAGTTAATCACGGGTGTAGGTACAAATTGAGTTATTCACGGGTGCAGGTACAAAGATTCCATTGAAAAGTGGACAACTAAGGCCAAAAACCCTAATTTCCGCCAAATTTTCTCTAATTCCTCGGCCAAAAAACCCTAATTCCTCCGCCACATCACCTAAACCTCTGCCACTTCAGCAGGGCCTCCGCCACACCTCCGCCACATCACCTAAACCTCTGCCACGTCAGCTAAACCTCCGCCACACTCCGCCAAGAAACCCTAATTTGCTCCGCCACACCTCCGCAAACCTCCGCCACACTCTGCCTAACCCCTAAAATTCGAGCAGTTTACACTTTTGGTCCCCGTGCTTCCGATATTTTTTTTTAACGAATAAATCCCGATCTTTTTCCTCTTTGAACAAAATCATAAACAAAAAAATATATAATTTCTCTCACCGACAACAAAGTACGAAAAACCAATTAAATAGAGAAAAAAAATATAATTTATCTCACCGACAACAAACTAATATATAATATTTTATTTTAGTAATAAAGCGTAGGACCAAAATCGTAGTAAATGGTAAACCATAGAGACCAAAATTGTAGTTTAGTCTTTTGTATAAGAAGACTTATTTCTAATACAAATGCATCAATATCTTCATTATTCCAACCACAGGTTTATTTCTTAGTGTAGTCACATGGCTGGGAACGCATCCTTTTCCAACCCCCCCTCTTCACAGATAATGCCTGAGAGAATGAAACGATCGGTACAAAAAGCAACGGCGGAGATCGAAGAAATATCCGAGAAGTGGAAAAAATTGCTGAGAAAGAAGGAAAAACTACTTCAAAGGATTGAAGAAGATAATGCAGATATAACAAGGCTGCAGAGGGAAATCAAAGACAAGGAACATCGAATTAACAACGACAACATAGAAGCCGACAAGATTGTACGATAGTTCGCGATGCTTCAAGCGCTGGTAAACGAGAAACATAGTTGGATCGAGCAATGTAACGCACTCTATCCTTAATTGGTGTAACCGAGTATAGGTTTCGTATTTTGGAGTTTCATGTTAAACTTTGTTTTATAATAAAAGGGTATGATTTATTATAACATAAATAAACTCATTTAACTTTAGTGAACATTTATTGAAGTACCTGAATTCCGGGGACTAAATGTGACAATATATTAAAGTTCAGGTGCTAGCGGGTATTATTTTAAAAAGTTAACCACTATTAATAAATGGTCCTTGAGAAGTTACAACACACAAATTTTCAATCTACCATTTCATTCCTTTGTAACACTTCGTAAATTAAGCTAACCTTCAAGAAACCATGTCCGGAAACAGTCGATCTGGCAAGAAGAACTCAGCTTCCAAGGCTGGAAGTTCTCAATCTGCACAGAAACAACCCTTACGACAATTGAATGAAGGAATGTATAGGCGTTCTTGGACTGTGCCCGCAACAAAAGAGGAGTGGGCCATGCACGGGAGAACTTTTTCCGACCAACCAATAACCGATGAAGAGCGTGCCGATTTCGAAGACGCGTTTTATAACTACACGGAAACATCTCCATACAAGGAACTACAAATGTATTCTTATGGGTTTTTAAACCCTGACCCAAACCCTCCGTCATCACAGGTAATGCCGGCAAAATTGAAGGCATCGGTTAACGAGGCGAACCGGGAGATCACAGCGCTTGGGGAGAAATGGAATAAGAACAGGGAAATACAACTTCAAAAAGAGGCGGTGATTAACGAAAGTAAAGCAGAGCTTGCAGTCTTAGAGCAAACAATTAGTACGGAGGAGATGTTGGTAAAGGAAAAAATAGAAGAATACGACGTTATTGAGGACAAGATCAACGAAAAGGCTCGGTGGATCATACAATGCCAAGACATCTATCCTCACTAAATGTGTGAATGTTGAATGTTTGTTTAAGATGTTTGAACTGTAAAATATTCCATTGTTTAAGATGTTTTTTTAAGATGTTTGCACTATCCTTAATATATCAATTTATTGTTTAGCAAACAATAACGTTAACTGGTGTATATTTTTCACAATTTAATGCTCAGATAATTACATAATTTGCACATTTGTGTAACTTTTCTCATAAGACGTAAAAACATTAATTATGATGAATAATTAAATCCTGTGTAAATTTCATATAAATTTTTATAAATCATAACATATTGTTTTTAATTTTTAACAAATATTCCCATATGCTATGGTTTTTAACAAACGAGACTAATCTAGCCCGGCAGACGTTATCACGAAAGTTGTATTAGAGAATTTCATGTGTCATAGTCAAATAAATATTGATTTGGGTGACCGTGCGACCGTGTGATTTTGTATCACCGGTCACACCGTCACCCAAATCAATTTTGATATGCCTGTGACACACGAAATTCTCTAATAGGACTTTCGTGATAACTCCCGCTATAATAGCTCTGCCGGGCTAGCTATCCCGAAATTCGGATTCTTAAGTTTCATGTGCCATAGTCAGATAAATATTGATTTGGGTGACCGTGCGACCGTGTGATTTTGAATCACCGGTCACACCGTCACCCAAATCAATTTCCATATGACCATGGAACACGAAATTTTCTAATCGTATTTTTGGAATATCTATCACTATAATAGCTCTATCGGGCTAGCTATCCTGAAATTCGGATTAGAAAATTTCATGTGCCATAGTCAGATAAATATTGATTTTGGTGACCGTGCGACCGTGTGATTTTGAATCACCGGTCACACCGTCACCCAAATCAATTTCCATATGACCATGGCACACGAAATTTTCTAATCGTATTTTCGGAATATCTATCGCTATAATAGCTTTGCCGGGCTAGCTATCCAAAAATTGGGATTAGAAAATTTCATGTGCCATAGTCAAAATAAATATTGATTTGGGTGACCGTGGCACACGAAATTTTCTAATCCGAATTTCGGATTAGCCATATGGGAATATTTTATTTAAAAAAAATGTTATGTACTAAGGCCAAAAATAAAAAACAAGTCCTAAACATGATTACAAAAAGTAAAAAATATAAAAAATGTCCTACGACAAACGCATATCCCACAATACAGCCGCCACATTATGACGGGTTTCCAAAGGCGTTTGGGTCATTGTTAAGTGAGATGGGATCTTCTCATTTGCCAACAACCAAATCATTTGACACGCCAAAGGACCCGAATCGGCTTTCCAGGTGCTTTGGGGTACGTTGTCCGCCCAGACAATTGAAATGGCCCCTGCACTTTCAGCTCGGCTTCTTTCCCCAATCCTTATTAAAAAATCAATAAGACGGGGTAAAAAAGCACCCACCAACTGCCTCACTGCCCTATCATAGGTATCGGTCGGGTCAGAGTCATATACTGTGACTTCCATTACAGAAAAATTCAACTCCGCGACCAGCCAATGTTCCTTCTTGACACAGATTGGCATTATTACCTGGAATAAAAGGCGTTAGAAACCAATATATTTGAATCCTATTAATTAATAAATAAACAAATGTTATCTTAGTTTGTATACCGAGCTGATCATACTCCATGCGGGCCATCCGTCATCTACCATACTACCGTCGACCTTTTTAATATCTTGGCGACGGACACCATTTTCTCATAGGCGCTGAAAGAAGTCGGCATTCATAATAGTCCACCTACATGGATCGCCGCGACCTGATTGCACCATTCTGCCCCACGCATCTACATGTTATTGTTAAAACAATAAATATTAGACATGAACTATGTATTATAACCACATTGGTAATTTAAACTACAAAACTAACCGAGGTTAAGAAAAGCCCTTCCCCATGCATTCCAAGCAATGCAAGCCACCAAGGAGACAGATCCAAATCTGGTAACATCGATATCCTGGTTGTTTGTGGTAACCCTGTCGTCCTTAATGTTATAAGGATGTCGATCTCATCAGTATTGGTCTGTACTGGTCGCTGTTCTTGGGCTCTACCTCTATCGCGCGCTGAAGGAGTGGTAGCCGGTAGTCCTGTAAAAGGTGGACGGCCGTGTGGGCCAGGACGAACTACACGGTGCGGCCTGTCCTGTCTCTCCGGAGGAAGTGGAATCTGATCCGGAGTCTGATACATGTCGGTACCATGCTGCATGGATGGGCCAGGCATACCGTACGAACTGGATGGGCCAGGCATACCGTTCGAACTGGATGGGCCACCCATACCATACGACACGAATGGTGGAGGCATATACGAGCTAGACGGAGGAGCCGTCTGGTAGGTGGGCTGCGTAATGTAATCGATATATTGTCAATCTATAGAGTTACATACAAAGAGCATAAATGTATTGCTTAAGTTATCGTATGAGAGTACTATGGTGGCATGGAAAATGGTACACCGCTGGAGTAACCTGGCGTGTACTCCGAATCCGACAAATCAAGGAAGTTGGGTTCCGGTGTTGTGTCTGTACTGGTGGTTGCGATGGCTGTGGTGGCATCTACGACGAAAATAAAATGGTTAACCAAATATTAAATATATTGTTATACGTTTGTGAATTTAATATGATTACAAGGTACATATGATTATTAAAAGTGCTTGCCTGTCTCTGGAAATGATCATCATGTCCCGCCATATAATGATCCACATTCTCGATCCATCGAGCAAATTTTCAGATGAACAGTAGTAAGGTACGGCTGCAACCCATCCAGGGATACTTGATGTAGCCGTTTAACGCGCTCAAGCTCCGACAACCTCTGATCATACGGGAAATACGGCTGAGGATGCTGATCACCGGGTGGATGAAATCCCTGGCTGGTAGCGTGATGCCCCTCACTATGGTGTGAATGGTGTGAATAGTGTGAATGGTGAGAATGGTGATCGTTGTCGTCATCATTCACACCGCCTAAATTCTGGTGGTCCTCCCCACCCCTAAAAAAACTAAAGCTATGTACATACCAATCTGATGTAGTCTCCAAAGGATCTGGCACCAACCTGGGAAGTGGTCGCCTAGGCTCCTAAGATATTTTTAAAAAAATATGTTACAATAACAATAATGTGGACAAAATTATCAATTGTAAACCATATTTAAAAAACATACCGAGGACACATCAATAATCTCCCTGACATGATTGAGTTTTACCATTCTTGGCACTCGGGTTCAACGAACTGCCCTCGGGTACACATTATTGTTTTTAGTGTAGTATAAGGCGGAGCCTGGAAACATTTCTAAAATCCAGATCTGGCAATTAAATAGTCAACAATTAGTAAATGACAATTATTAAATAAGAAAACAATAGTAAAATGTTTAAATATTTAAATGACAAAAATTAAAATAACCTTCAACGCATATAAGAACCCATGAACCGTCAGTTTTTTGCTCCCCGCTGTCCGTTTTCCTGTATGTAGACAGTTATACATTTGTCCTATTGTATAACGCCAAATAAAACTCCTCCATGGATAACTGTTCCAAAACTCCAAGTTATCTATCGCCTTGATCACCAGATCAGAAACTCTCACATTGTTCCGGTGGCCAAGAAAAAACATTTCAACCACCAGAATCAAACACACCCGCACTGCATCGATGTCATCCAAATCGTCATCCGCAAAGACCAATGCGATTATACTTTTGGCAAAGACCGGATCAACCTTAGGTGTGCCATCACCAAACATCCTCGCTAAAGAAACCATCACTATCGCCAGGATGGTCCGGAGCCCTTCCAAACGAAGCCCGTAACTAGACGAAATCCTCACGACCAAAACGAAGCGTATGAGGGCCGATCTTGAAATACATCTCATCGGTCGTACCATGAGCAGTGGAACGTCTCGCCTCTCAAAAAATGTGTAAAGTAACACAGATCGGCATAAGTATCGTAGAGATCCAACCATCTATCAAAACAAGTTTCCCTAAATATGGCCGTCCTATTATTTGATAATTTACTCTTAATCTCTATCATGAGGGATACCTTTACCCTCACATTCAACGAAGCTACACTGTCGTCGGCCTGCATAAATATTTTTCAAATTCAGTGTCAATTATAGTTCTTTTTAATTGACTACTAACGATAAAAATTATTTTAGTTTTGATTCTTTGTTTGAAACTTTCAATTTTTGTTTCTAATTTTTTCTTTGGGTTAAACAAATATAAACAACTCATTTTAAACTTTGATGATTTATTTAATTGAAATTAATGTTTAATAACTTAATCATTCAAAATGCTAAAGTTAAATGTTTTTTCATTCAAAAAATTAGTTTTAAGACTTAATCATTGAAAATATGATTGTTCGTTGTATATTTTTTCCCTAATAACAAACTCTTTCAAAAATTTGTTTATGTAAAGTTTGTTCATTTAAAAAAATTAATGTTTAACAAGGTAATCATTCAAAAGGTTGCAATAATAAAAATTAGTGTTATAATATATAAAGTTCAACTTAAATTTTCCGTTAACTATTTTACAAATTTGGTTCTTTTTCCGTTAGTTCTGTTAACTCAGTTACGGTTAAATTTTCCGTTAACTATTTTACAAATTTGGTCCTTTTTCCGTTAGTTCGGTTAACTCAGTTACGGTTAAATTTTCCGTTAAATATTTTACAAATTTGGTCCTTTTTCCGTTAGTTCTGTTAACTCAGGTACGGTTAAATTTTCCGTTAAATGTTTTACAAATTTGGTCCTTTTTCCGTTAGTTCTGTTAACTCCGTTACAGTTAAATTGTCCGTTAAATTTTTTCACATAATTGGTCCTTTTTCCGTTAGTTCTGTTAACTCAGTTACGGTTAAATTTTCCGTTAACTATTTTACAAATTTGGTCCTTTTTCCGTTAGTTCTGTTAACGCAGTTACGGTTAAATTTTCCGTTAACTTTTTTACAAATTTGGTCCTTTTGCCGTTAGTTCTGTTAACTTCGTTACGGTTAAATTGTCCGTTAAATTTTTCACAAAATTGGTCATTTTTCCGTTAGTTCTGTTAACTCAGTTACGGTTAAGTTTTCCGTTAACTGTTTTACAAATTTGGTCCTTTTTCCGTTAGTTCTGTTAACTCAGTTACGGTTAAATTTTCCGTTATCTTTTTAACATATTTGGTCCTTTTGCCGTTAGTTGTTTTAACTCCGTTACTATTAAATTTTCCGTTAAGTTTTTTACAATTTGATCCTTTTTCCGTTAGTTCAAGAAACTACGTTACGATTATATTTTATGTTAACTTTTTTACAAATTTGGTCCTTTATAATTTAGTTCGAGTAACTCAGACAGTTAAGTTTTTTACAAATTAGCTCCTTTTTCCGTTAGGCTTTACGTAATAAACATTATTTTTATAAAAATTTATTTCCATTTTTCGTTAGCAGTTTACAACAACCCTATAACTTACTACAAACATAGAAACGATAAATTGACGTATAACATACAACAATTAAAATTTCTATTATTTCTAAATAATTTTTTAACAAACGGTTACTAAAACTATAATTATTTACACAAGTCTTTATTAAACTATTTACAATCTTTGTATAAAAATGCATTACACGTGTTATAAATAATTTATATTTATATTGTAATGGACAAACATAACCATTTCTTCGTTTCAAATCACACGTGGTGATCCTAAAAATGGACAAACATAATCATATACATGTAAATTGCAACCATTTAAATAAAGTACGGGTTTTGAACTAACCATTTGGTAAACGTCTTGAGTTATTTTAGATGAGAAGCACGTGGTGGTTGACTCCTCCTTGGTTACGTAAGCAAGACCTTAAAATATTGAAGTGGTCCCAATTTTTTGTGTGTAAAGCAAAAATACAGGCAAGAACAAAGCAAGAAGATGAGGAGAAGACAATGGAAGCAATTACGGCGGTGTGGGGTGGGGGTGGGGGCGGTTGTGGTATAAAGGGCTTTTAGGGTTCGGTGGATTAGTGGTTTCCGTGAAAAAAAGGCCCAAAACGACGTCGTTTTGGGTCCCCTCCGCCATGTGGCGGTGGTATTTATACGGCAAGGCGGAGGTACTTTCATACGGTCCAGGGCATACGCAAAAACGGCCCAAAACGACGTCGTTTTGGGCCCCTCCGCCATGTGGCGGAGGAAATTTGGCCAAAACGACGTCGTTTTGGCCCTTTGACCAATCCACTCGATCTGAGGTCAAATTGGGTATGTATTTCGAAGGAATTCTGGTTATTTTAGTAAACTGAAAAAGATATTGGTCAAATTCGTAAACCCATATTGTAAATTGTCTATTTTAATTAAATTCCCTTTAGAAATACATATAATATAAATTGTATAAAATTTTAAAAATATATAATGGGATAGGCTACTAATGGCACTCTGACCTTTGCTAGTGGCACTCTTAAGACTAGCTAATGATTAGTTTTTTTTTTTATTTTTTTTGTTTGTTTTTGTTTTTTGTCATTTTGCTGTCTTTTCTTTTGTTATTTAAATATATATATTTGTATTATATTTTAATTTATTCATTTTTCTGTTTTATTATTTATATTATATTTTAATTAATATTTATTATAAATAAATATATTTAATAACATTCTACCATGTTATAGTTTAATATTTATTTTTCTAAGGTCCCGATTTCACAGGTTGATGTCTTTTGTCAATTTCAAATTCTACATTTATTAGTTTATTTTATTTTAATTGCTTTATTCTATTTTTATTTTATAAATTCCATCATAATATTTAATTATTATGAATTACTAATAGTAAATAAAATATTTTGTTGGTCCCTAACGAGTCTACAAGAGTTCTCGGATATAGAAACAGTTTGTAGAAGGGGGGGGGAGTTGAATACAAACACACAGATTTTTAGTTTTTAAATGAGTTTATATTGCATAAACAAATTTACAGTTACAAGCGGAATTCGAACAAGTTTTAACCTATTCTATTGTAACTAAGAAATCACTAAGATTGATGCACAAGAAAGAAGTAAGATGGAATACAGAAGGTTGAAGAAAGAAAGCGAAGATGCACGAGATGAAGAAGATATCTTCATCATATTTATACCCGTTTGCATTTAAAGCAAGACAAAAGGTATAAGCTACGTGGCAAACATCCATAGGAGACTTGTCCTTTGCTCAGAATACAGCCATTTTTTTGCCGCATTTGAACAGTACCATATCAGATATGATGGGGACATAAGAGACAAATCGTACGTCCTTTTCTGACACAGTATAGGGTTTGTCTTTTGTGCATCGAGGAAAAGGTCAACTTTAATCTTGTATGAGAAGCTTCACTTGATTGCTGAGACTGAATCTTCAAGGATGAACTTTCAGTATCGATGAGGCTTCACAAGACTTCACACTTGGATAGATAATCTTTACTATCGCTGAATCGCTTCAGGTCACGTAGCTGATTATCTCTTTCTTCAGCTTGGTCTTCGACTTTCGCTGAATGATCATTTGGTGTGATCGCTGATCTTCAGAGTTAAGCTTAAGGTTTCTTGATCTTCAGCGATCGCTGATGGTAGTCATCGTGTGCTTATCGCTGAATTTGAACTTAAACTTAAACAAGGAATTTCACTGAATGCAAAGAGGAATCATATTCAAATCACTAAGAGGAGTTATGATCAACATATTTATATATATATATATACATGCAGTATTTTTTTTAGTTTTTCTTTTATTTAAAAATAAATAAATTCTTAATAAATAAGAGTAACATAATTAGTTTTTATTACTTTTTTTAGTGCATAACACTAATAATAATAAATATGAAAATATAATTAGTTTTTATTACTTTTTTTTAATTAATTAAAATTATAAAATAAAACACAAACATTAAGATTTTTGATATATAAACAAAATATAAAAGCCGAAAATATAAACAAATAAAACATAAATGACAATTATATGTACTACAATTAACATAAATATTTATATATATTTATTCAAAGTTCTTTTTTTTTATCTTTCAGCTATGGTCAAACCCTTTAAAACATAAACACTCAATAACACTTTATGATCAAAGATTTTCGACCCAAACCTTATGCAACAGAAGATTAACACAAAAGTCATTAAACTTCCCAACTTTCTTAAACTAATAAAACAAGGTATTACAAATAATGTAAAATGATGTAATTATACAAATCAAAAATTTCTACTCATAAATAATGTATAATAATATTAATATTTTTTTAAGAAATCTTAATATACATATGTTATATGTATTCAATAATAATAATAATATATAATAACAAAAATAATATATATATAAGGGGATAATATATATATATATGTATAAATAAATAATAAACTATAATACAAATAACATCTAATAATTTTTGTACATCTAATAAAAGTTGTAATATATATGTGATTTATTTATTTAATAATAATTAATATAATTTTATGTATAATAGTAATAATAAAATAAATATGTTATATTATATAATTAATTATTAATATTTAATGGGTTTGAGTGAGATTTGATGGATGTGATGTTTTCCCTAATTTCAAAACAATCACCACCCTACTTAGGGGTGCCATTAACACTCCCCGTATATAATTCGTTACATTCTTTTGAGGGTATAACAAATCTTATTTAATGAAATAGTTTATAAAATAAAACATATATTTTAATGTATCTTTAATTAAATTTATCAATAATCAATTAACATGATTATAATATAAAACGAATAATGTTGGAAAGACAACAAAAAAACTAAACCATATGGACTAAAATTGTAAATTACTTTATAGTCTAATAATACAAAAATTGGAAAAAGACAAAAAGAAGGTAAAAAGACCAACATACCCTTAAGTTAATTAGCTTTTTTAAAGTAGAGACAAAAAAAATATTACAATAAAAATGTATCTTGCTGCATTACGCGAGTACCTTTCTAGTATTATAAATCATGAGTTATGATTATTATTGAAAAATTAATAGCTGAAATCATTTTTAACTTCCAATTTACACTTTATCCTTATAATTAGTTATTTTTTTTACTTTGTATCTCTTGTTTTTTCACTTTTCATTTTGCAACCGTACCATATTAACGTAGATAACCATATATTAGTTAAAATACATTTAAAAGAGATGTTTTCTTTTTTACAAGTTATACCATTACAATCGTCTCGTCAATAACTTCAAAATGAGTCTAATATTAAATATTATAAATATACACGAATTAATTTGTTTTATATCTGAGAACATCTCCAATGTTGAAATACGATATAAGAACTTGAAGTTATAAAAAAAATAAAACGGTACTTTTTCTTTTTCTTGAAACGAAATCAACAATAAATTAGTCAAAGAAAAAAATCGAATTTTCAAAACCACATAGACGAAAATCGTAGTTACTCATATATAAAACAGATTTATTCTTATATGTTTATAATTAGATTAAAAATGTTAATTAATTTAAGATAACTCTTATGTGTGAATTACAACCAATTTCAACCTATCACCTTTTCAAAACATCACATCGCCATTTTGCATAAAAAATTAAAAATGTGTATCAAATAAAAGAAATTATAATATAATAATCTTTTTTAAATTCAAACTTTAATTTTCCGTGATGAAAAATAAATAATTAATTATTAATGAAAATTTAAAATATATTTTTGGATGAGAATTTTGCTGGAATGACTATTCTGGGACATGAAATTACGAACATAGCCATTTACTACGCCAAAGTAGACTACGTCATGGCGTAGTCAGTCCCTCAACTTTGGAAATATGGCAATAATGGCCCCTGGACTTGAAAGTATGGCAAGATAGTTTGAAAAATGACAATTTGGTCCCTGTAGTATACTAAAAGTCCCTGACTACGCCAAATATGGACTACGTCATGGCGTAGTCAGTCCCTCAACTTTGGAAATATGGCAATAATGGCCCCTGGACTTGAAAGTATGGCAAGATAGTTTGAAAAATGACAATTTGGTCCCTGTAGTATACTACGCCATGGCGTAGCAACACATGGTGTAGTTGACATTTTGAAAAGTTGGCAAAAATGACCCCTGGACTAAGAAGTGTTTTGAGTAAGAATTTAAAATGACACTTTGGCCCCTGGACTGGTACTACGCCACGGCGAAGTGACCCAATTTTGAAAAATTGGCAAAAATGGCCCCTGGACTTGGAAGGGTTTTGAGGTAAGAATTAAAAATGACATTTTGGCCCCTGGACTGGTACTACGCCATGGCTAGAATTAATTTTTTTTTAATAAACTTTTTTTTATATAATTGATTATTTGAACCTTAAGGATTTCGTTTTAATAATTTCTTATAAATTATTTTATATAAACTTTGTTAATAAACTTTTTTTTATATAATTAATTACTAAAGAACACTTTAATATTTTGTTTTATAAATTTTTAAACCGAAAATACAATATTACAAACAATAATCGCAACATACATTTAAATACTACAAACAATAATTTAAACCGAAAATCTAGTGCGGATAAATATTTTGACAAGAGATGATCCAGTCAGCCTTCTTGTTGATTTCTGCCTCTAGATATGTGTAGGTTTCTTTGATGTCATTAATCTTCACCTCATCTAGACGTAATTCATGTTGTAGGACTTTTAGTTTGCGTTTTTTTCATCAAATAG
Organism: Silybum marianum; assembly: GCA_036898165.1. Taxonomy (NCBI): domain Eukaryota; kingdom Viridiplantae; phylum Streptophyta; class Magnoliopsida; order Asterales; family Asteraceae; genus Silybum; species Silybum marianum. Next base: position 16,977,537 of record CM072530.1, on the reverse strand, counting down.
CGCCTGTTTTTCTAGTAGAATCTTCCGGTTATTTTTCCATAACTCTGCTAACCTTTCAATTTCTTCGTTTGCCTCTTTACACGATGCCTTGAGCTTTGAAGGCATGACTTGAGTTGCCGGAGGGTTTGAGTCTCGGTTGAATAAAAGGCTCTCGTCATAGGTTGGCGGGGTATCTCCGCTAGGTGAACGCCTATAGTTTCGCCATGCGGCATCGTATTCTAGCTCTTCATCATCTGTTATTACATGATGGGCCCTACTTTTTCCAATCTGTCTCCACTCCTCGTCCGTTTCAGGCGCTTTCCATCTAAGCCTGAACCTTCCATCATTCAGCTGTTTTTTATTGGCTGAGCCTGAAGAAGGTCCAGACTCATCAATCGATCTCTTGCCATAGCGGCGGTTTCCAGACGTTGGTTAAATGTAGTAAGTTAGAGATTGCAAGTTATTTCTTCAACATACCACGTATTTATAGTTGCGATATTCGTCACGAGATAGTTAGACGTATTGGTAACGATATCCGTGACAAACATCTGTCAGTACTTTTCAGGAGAATCCTGACTACTTTTTCAGACGAATCTGTCATAACCTTTCAGCCGAATCTTGACTACTTTTTCAGACGAATCTGTCATAACTTTTTCAGGCGAATCTTGACTACTTTTTCAAACGAATCTGTCATAACTTTTCAGCCGAATCTTGACTACTTTTTCAGACGAGCTTCCGTCAGGTACGCCAAGGCAAGTACGCCATGGCGTAGTACCAGAGTTTTGGGGACTAAATGTGGCAGTTTTTTAAAGTTCAGGTGCTAGCGGGTATTTTTTTAAAACTTCACCACTATAAATAAATGGTCCTTGAGAAGTTCCAACACACAAATTTGTTATCTACCATTTCATTCCTTTTATAACACTTCGTAAATTTAGCTAACCTTCAACAAACCATGTCCGGAAACAACCGACCTAGCAAGAAGAAATCAGCTTCCAAGGCTGGAAGTTCTCGATCTGCACCCTTACGACAATTGAATGATGGAATGTATAGGCGTACCTGGCATGTGCCCGCAACAGAAGAGGAGTGGGCAATGCATGGGAGAACTTTTGCCGACGAACCAATAACCCATGAAGAGCATGCCGATTGGGAAGACGCATTCTATAACTACACGAAGACATCTCCATACAATGAACCACAAATGTTTTCTTCCAGGTTTTTATACCCTGACCCAAACCCTCCGGCATCACAAGTAATGCCGGCGAAATTGAAGGCAGCGGTTAACGAGGCGAACCGGGAGATCGTAGCGCTTGGGGAGAAATGGAATAAGAACAGGGAAATACAACTTCAAAAAGAGGCGGTGATTAACGAAAGTAAAGCAGAGCTTGCAGTCCTAGAGCAAACAATTAGTACGGAGGAGATGTTGGTAAAGGAAATCAAGGAAGAATACGACGTTCTTGAGGACAAGATCAACGAAAAGGCTCAATTTATCATCCAATGCCGAGACATCTATCCTCACTAAATGTCTCCTAGTTTAATGTTTGTTTTAAGATGTTTGCACTGTAACATTTTCTATTGTTTAAGATGTTTTTTAAGATGTTTGCACTATCCTTACTATATCAAAATATTGTTTAGCTAACAATAACTTTATAAAACAATAATTAATATTTGAATAAATTATTTAGTGTAGTGATATTTCAAAATTGATAAAACAATAATTAATATTATAACAAGTGAACATTATAATAAAAAGTTTGCAATAACGTTAACTTTATTGAAAAACATTATAATAGTTAACAAACACTTGAAACAGTCAACTAAAAATCAGGAGCAAACTTTGGCAGCTAAAAATCAATATTAAGGTCAATACTATTATAGTCCAAAGTTCCATGCGGTTCCAGCGATGTTGATGACTGAGACTGCCTTCTTTGGCTACCTGCAGGCCTTCTTGTAGGCTCGCTTGATGCAGCAGGAGTTGGGCAGTTTGTACGATTATGACCAGTTTGGCCACACCTACTACACTTTCTCTGTATCCGACCTTCACCGTGAGATGGCCTTCGATCGTTGTTACGGGGTCTGCCCACTGGGTTACTTGTTATTAGGGGTGGATAGACTGGTGGTACAGGGGTATCTGGAGACAACCATGTTGAAGTAGGTCCAACAGGAAGAATTACGTTTTCATATGTTTCCTGGTATACTGAGGCATAAAAGAAGGCTGAAGCCAAATAGCTACAATCTGTATATTCGAGATGTCTCGCAACGGTGATGGCATGACCGCAAGGTAACCCAGATAGTTGCCATTTTTTACATGTACATTCATTTGTACGCATATCGACTTTTGCATCCCTATGACCATCTCGAACCTCATACCAACCATCTACAATGCCGTGTACGTTCCATCTTGTAGACTTACCCATCCTCCTTTGGATCTTGGCCTGCGCCCACGGTGTTAGATTGTGAAGCATTTGTTCTACAAAAATGTATAAATTATGTTAGGATTTATATATTTATACTTATATTTATATATTTAAAACATTCTCATCTTAGGAACCTCCTTTTTGTCGTCGTAGAAAGTACCACCGTTGTTGAAAATCTCTGAAGTAATCCATAAGCATGACGATCGGTAATCTGCGGGCAAAACGGGACAACGCATTCACCGATTCTGCACTATTGGAGGTCATAATATTGAACCGAACACCAGGAAAATATGCCCTTGACCACTTCTCCGGCCAAGCTCATCCATTAATTGAGCTCCTACGCCTGCCTACATGGAGTCGTAGAGCATTCATGTTTCGGGTGAACTCATATTCCGTATAGCCTTTGCATGCCTTCCAGAATTGATATTTATAGTGTTTTATGTTTGCGTCCCTCGTTTTGACGTTCATCTTGAGATGCCGACAACATAGAGCGTGATGGGCCGTTGGGAACACGGCTGTAATACTGGCCCTTATTGCCGCAGCCCGATCAGACATAAACACCAAATCAGGAAGATCTCCAATACATTCCCTCAACTTTTCTAGAAACCAGGTCCACTCGTCCGTTGTCTCGGATTTACCTACTCCGAAAGCAATTGGCACAATGTTGTTATTTCCATCCATGGCAACGCGGCCGGGGAACATTGTACCCAAGAATCGTCCCTTTAGATGTGCAGCGTCTATTATAAGGACACGCCGCAACTTTGTCTTGAAAGAGATGATCTGCAAATCGTAATGCAGTTAGTGTATCAAAATTATATAGTTTATAATATATAAAGAACTGACAGAGTTACGTGTACCGCTGGGCGAAGGGCAGTAATACACTTTTCAAATCGTCCTTCTGAATCTGTCTTTATTCTGGTGAAGCTACCTGGATTTTCGTGCTCCATGTTATATAATAACAGAGGTAGTCGGCTGAACGAGTCCTCAGGGGTGCCCCTAACCATTCGTATGGCACTCCATCTAGCACGCCAACCTTGGTGGTACCCAATCTTAACACCGTACATCTCTTGTAGATCACTAATTATGTCTTTTGGTCGACATGTCCTACTAGCATCTAGAAATTTATGTTTTAGTATACTACCCAAGATCTTTGTGTTCGCTTGACGGTGGCGGGGGATTAATTGGGTCTTGGAACAAGTGTGTACGTCCACTAACTTTCTTATTTGGAACATCTTGTTTGGCCCTCCTACGGGGTATGCCGTCATACGCCAAGAACAGTCATTTACACGACATTTAAC